>MSED01000002.1:0-2400000 GCA_002099365.1 Phialophora verrucosa | reverse complement strand
GGTCGCGTTGATGTCCACTCCAATTGACGCATAGTTCGCTCGAATCAAATCGTTCAACTCCTTTCGATATGGTGTCACAAGTCCGAACGAGATAACACCCAGGCTGCGGAGAATTAAGTTGAGCGACAGAACGGATGTCGTGGCTTTGATACCGGTGTCTGCTTCGATTGCTGCACAGAGTCTCTGATCATGCTCGAAGCCGAGCCAACCCGCACTTGTACCACTCCACCCAATTACATCCACTTTCGCGTCGGCAAGCAGCCTGGCAGCGATCAGGATCGGCAACGTCTCGAACTGCGCATTAGCCTCTGAGGAAAAGTCGATCGTCGTCACACGGAATCGTGAGAAGTGTACGGAAATTGCGACATCTTTCGATTGGATCGACGAGACAATCGCATGTGTAAGCGGCTCCGACGCCGTGTTTGACGACGGTACAAGGATTCCAAGCCGAACGACCCTCATTGTCGCACCTATCCCGTCGGTCAGCGGGGCGCGAATAAGAGTAGACAAAAACCTCGTACAGTGAAAGTTCCCTGTGGCACTCGGACAGTAGGCAGAGTGGACAAGGTGGCTTGGTTCCGTCAGCTCGGAGTTCAACGACAGATGCCGCCAAGAAGCATACCCCGTGGTCAGCACCATGCTCGGTCGCCGGTTCTGCCGCAAACCCAAGGCCAACATCACCACGGCCCACGCAAATGTTAGAGAGCCCTGCCTCGTAACATCTTTGCGTCCATAGAATGAAGGCTAGATCCAGTAATCTCGTGCGCCACGGTTACTCATTCTCTACAAACGAATTCGCCAGCCTGCCAAAGAATGGCACCTCGAAATGATCCAGTGTCTCGACATCTCGGTAAGCATGAAGCGCCAGAAACCCGATGAGAAGCAGATCGATCGCGAACAGCATCCAGGAGAGGACCCTGGACCATGCCAAGATCAGGTGCAGAACAAACAATGTCGCAAAAAGCATGCTGGACTGCCACGCATGGAATCGGACGTAATCGCTCTTGTGTTCAAACATGAGCAGAAACACTCCTCCTGCGGGAGGAAGGAGGAGGTATGCCAGCATTGCTTCATGGTCTACCCTCATGGGCAGACTGGTCTCGAACGCCTCCAAGCTCTGACCTCGTTCTATTCCAGCGACCGACGGTCGTGCAGGGAAGTCACCAGCAAAAGCACTGGGAGGAGGAAGTGGGGAGATGGCCCGAACACCACCATTGCTAGGTCTGTTCTGCGGGGGCGGCGATCGGATCCGAGGAGAGTCTATCGAAGGTCGGTCCTTGGGAGGAGGTGAAAGGGCACGCTCTCTGTTCGTAGGTCTGTTAGTAATGTGCATCCCTTCATGGTGGCCGAAGTGCAGCCTACATTTCGGGGGATGAATCTTGGTACGGCGCGAAGTTCATTGTTTACCACGTTACTCCGCGTGGGAGAGTGCTCAAGAACTCCTTATTGAGCAAATGATCTGCTGTCTCGAATTCCAACGAGTCCGGAGCCGGGATCTTTGCTTGGATAGATAGATAGGTGAGTCGAGGTGAAGTGAGCTGGCGAGGAAGTCGGTATTGAGACAGTTTCACTGAAATGAAATTGCCTGCGCTGCGCCGCGTCCCCAAAGTGAAAGTGAGCCTTAACCGGCGCTTGGGCTAGAGCGCCCGGAGTAAGCTTGGCGGGTCAACTAAAGGAAAGCTACACGACCTCACGTGGGGCGCGCTGACCAGCCTCTCCATTGACTTTGGACGGACTATCTTACTCAAAATCAACGGTCGTTGAGCACTTACTCTCCTGCTCGCGTTAATACCGTAGAACCGTGCTATGTCCTCACTGGTCCTCTCATCTGTATTCTTCCCTTCAGCAACCATCTTCTGCCCAATTCCACTCTCGAGTGTTAGCACGATGGTCGCAAAATGCCCGGCGACCGGGTCCCCTGCACTCAGATTCTAAACCGACAGGTCCCGACCACCCTACGACGTGCTTTCGGCCCAGCACGCGATCGGACGCATGAATTGAGAATCTGCTCGTGCCGCAACTTCAGCTGAAAGCTCAACTTGGTCGCTGTGCGCGTGCAAGGTGAGGCTGATTGCCCAACAACACACACATCGAGCCATTCCGCTGAAAATGCCCGTGTCTGCGTATGGCAATACCAGGAGTTGGGTCACTGCCGACTCCTGGCACGGCCGCATCAGGATCGAAGCGTGAGAGCACAGGCATTCTGTTCTTGTATCCCTCTCGGCTCAGTTCAACAGTCAGGGACACTGACGGGAATATGAAGCGGCACGCTCGTTGCCAATCCACTCAAACTCGTCTCCTTGAACTCGTTCCTCATTCCCTTGGCAGTCAGGCGCATGGCCCGGATAGCATCGTCGAGTCTGACCTTTTGCGTGCCAGTTTCACTGCTGAGCGCGAGGTTGGCACTCGAGATGGCCTTGATGGCACCCAGAGCATTTCGCTCTATGCAAGGCGCCTGGACCAGGCCGCCGATGGGATCACAGGTAAGGCCCAGGTTGTGCTCGATACCGATCTCGGCAGCCTGTTCGATGGCCTCTGGACTGGCGCCCATGCATGCCGCGAAGGCGCCAGCCGCCATGGAACAAGCGACACCTACTTCTGCCATGCATCCACCTTCGGCTGCGGAGATGGTAGCGCCACGCTTATACAGCATGCCGATTGCAGCGGCCGTCAGCAAGAAGGTCATCACATCCCGTTCCGCATCGTCGCTAACGAACTCGATCGTGTATTTGAGCACCGCCGGTATGATGCCAGCGGCACCGTTCGTAGGAGCTGTGACTATTCGTCCGCCAGCCGCATTAGTCTCGTTGACGGCAATGGCGTACACAGTCAAGTAATCCATGGCCGGAAAAGTGGTGCGACGCAAGGGAGAGGGTGGGACGGGATGATCGAGAGAACCATGGACGCGGAGCGGCTGACGTCTCCCGACGCCAGTCGGGATCCGAGTCATGGCCGTGGGTGTTGATTCGGGCAAGGATGCGTTGGCCGGCTTTGGAGAGGAGTGTTCCTGACGTTCGACTCCTTGGGTGCCCTGGGTGTGAGAAGGATAGAGCCCCCTTGTGAGCCGCTTGTACAAGGCCGGTGCTCGTCGATGCAGCTTCAGCGAGCCTGGCAGGGTAGAGTCGGGAGGTGCCTGGACACCCTCAAGGATGCTATCGTCCATGACTCGCCAGATCCGAAAGACCCTGCGGTATATCTCTTCGTCTGAGTACCCGTGGCTCTTTTCGTTCTCAAAGACCAGCTGCGCAATGGTCAGGTTGTGCTTGTGGCATAAATGTAACAAGCTTGCAGCATTATGGAAGGGGTAGCGAGGCTGATTGGAGGCAGTAGTGTCGCCAGAATCGGCGGCGGTAACATCAGTCGTACCAGTCGCTGTGGGCAACAGGGTGGAAGGAATAGACTCCGAGGCAATTTCAGGCACGTTAGTAGACGTTCCAGCGGCATCATCAAGCGCCTTGACCTCTGGCCCTGTTCTCCGATCCCCTGCGGCATCCGCTCGGCGAATCTCCTTGTAATACATGTTCTCCGTTAGATCAGCGGGGTGCTGTCCCGAATCCCGAGGAACCACATCCTGCCCTCCATCTGACGAGCTGTTTGACGGGTCCGGGGCGTCTGGACTGGGAGGCGCATTAATGGAAAGGGCGCCATTGACGACGAATCCGCCACCAACACTAAACAAGTCGTTGGTCGCCAACATGTCGCCCTCGACATCAAACACCGTAAGACGCATGCCATTGCTGTGCAAGGGCAGTTTCTTTCCCCATTCCCACACAAAGTCGCGCTCATAATCAAAGGCAATCTCTCTGCCCTTGCCACCTGGAAGCCCATGGCCCAGGAAAAGACTCTTCCCAGCCTTGATCTCAGCGAAACGCTTGGGCACGTACGAAGTGTCGACACTCTCGACGTCCGCACTCTCAAGACCCAGCAGGAGGGCCGATGGCGTCATGTGGCCTTCGCCTGTGAGAGCTAAACTGCCGTAGATGGAAACACGGATCTTGGTAACCCGGTGCAGCAGATTGGCTTCCACGAGATCCGCTACAAAGATGTTGCCAGCACGCATCGGTCCGACGGTGTGCGAAGAGGAGGGCCCAATGCCGATGGAGAAAAGATCAAATGTCGAGATGACTGCATGTTCATGGTCTGCTTCGCTGTACGTGCCAGCGCCTTCGTCATCGGTATAGAGCCGCTGTGGCGTTGTGCTCAAGTGACGACAACCAGAGGTTCCGAATATGATAGAAGCGTTGGCTAATGGGCGCCGAAAGCATCGTGCCGTGGGGAGGTGTCTGTATCTTGCGTCGATCAGTCGTCCTCGTGAACCAAAGGTCGAAGCGCCAATGATTCGCGGCAGGGCAAACTTCCGACAGCATGTGCGGTTCATTACGGCCAAAGATGTGGTTAACGAGCGACCCCTGCCCACGGCTCGGGCGTGGATTACCGATATAAAGGTTTCTTCATGGCCCGACGACCCTCTGAGAGTGTTGATTTTGGTCGCCATCGTGGATAATAATCAAAGAGTGTCGCGAGTCTTGGCAAGGGGTAACGTCACCTTTTATGGATTAGCCCAGCCCTCAACATCAACAGGTGCAAGGATCTTCGCCACTATCCGGGGTAGCAGTGCCTTCGGTAGCTAGAAGTGGATGTTAGGACTGCGTAATAAGCTATGTGCGGGCCATGCTCGGTCTCATCTTCAGCGCTGGTCGAGAGAGGCGGACAAGATGGACACAGACATGGCTTCAAGTTTACACTTTACGGGCAAGGCCGGGGTTGAAAAAGGCACCCTGACTTCGTTTGCAGCACAAGACTCTCTCTCTCACAGGCATTGATGGAAATATGTAGCACAGGGGTCACCCACGACGCATATATAAACTCCCCCGTCGCTGGTACAATGCTTTTGGACTTTCAAACAAGGGGTTCCTCATCCCGATCCTAAAACAGGCGCCATCTCAGCCAGGGCACTTCGAGACCACTGCTCTCTCCGCCGACCGACCATTAAATCACATATCGGAAATCAGGCAGTTGCCGGTCTGTCTTGCCTGACAGCTCTTCGCGCAGTTTTTCAGCAACACTCAATCTGTGGCTCTGGCCGTGACGCTTATTCCTTTGTGCATTTGTCAAGAGATAATACACGAGAAGGCAGACGAGAAAGCCGGCGCCAATGCCCAAGCCCGCAAGTGATGCCCTGAGGCCGGTCTAAACCAAAAAAACAGATACGTTAAACCTCATCCTGTGAGCGCACTCGAGAAGGGACCAACTTACTTGATATCTTGGTTTTTGGCTGGCGAGAAAGAATTGCGGTCCAACGATATTGCCGATGCAGTAGGCGACAAATAAAGTCGCGGTGGTGACAGATCGTTTGGTAAAACCCCCCACGTTCGAGCTGATCAAGCTCAAGGAGAGGGGAATATTGGCCGCGAAGACGCTGCCGAGACAGAGACCTGCCATACGGGCAGCGCGACCCTCGCATTCATAAACCATGATTATGCCCCCCATGGACGTGAGAGTATTCAAAATCATGAGCACCAGACGGGATGATGGAACGAGACTAGCCAAGCTGGAAGTCAAGAGCAGAAAAACGAGTTGCGTGGCGCCCATGGGCATCTGAATGAGAAGGGCCTTGAGGTTTGAAAATCCGAATCCTGAAATGACAATCGCTCCGAACTGAGGTATCGTTAGCATCCGTCTTCTGGAGACTGGTGGTAGAGAGACAAGAACGGGGTATAACGACATTCAATGAGAGGCGGACTTACGCTAGTTAAGCCCCCGTTCGCAAGATTGACCGAGGCAGTATAAAGGGTTAAGAGCCATAACTGAGGATCTGTCAAAGCGTCGATGACCTGGCTGGGGACGAAGTTGTCGCTGTCCAGAAGACCCGTTTTATTTTCAATGGTCCGTCTCAAGGCAATTTGTTGCTGCTTCTCGTCTAGAAACACGGCTTTATCTGGCGAATCCGGGAGAAACAGGTAAAGCAGGAAAGCATAGGCCGAGGTGACACTTCCGAGTATCAAGAAAAGCAGACGCCAGCTCGAAACTGGTGAAGTGGTGATCTGGCCGATTCCGTACGCGACCACTCCACCAAAGATGTTGGCGAAAGAGTTGCCTATAAACCAAGCACCTTGCCTGTACTCAAGGCTCTCGTCAGCTGCATGCACGGAAAGGAGTTTCCCACTTCCGGTTGGGTAACCAATCCACCAGCAACCAAACAGGATCAAAGCGGCTAAGGCTGGGAAAACAGGTCTGGGCTTACCGTATCGGTTGTTCTTTGCGAGTATAGAACATACCAGTGATCAAAGCAAACCCGGGGGCGATGGCCGCTTCGCCCACGCCAAGGAAGAAACGTGCCGCCATGAGCCCTCCAAAGTTTTGACAAGCACCATGACACATCAGAACCGCACCCCACAGAAACCTATGCATTCCGTCAGCGGTTGTCCCTCTCTTGTGATTTTCTGGCAGCGCACAAGGCGTGGGAAGTGGAGGAGGGGGAAACGTGACGGGCAGTCGGCAATGTCAAACACAAAGGGTTCTCGTACACTGAGACAGCGAGGTACTTCCCCGTGGGAAGCCGGACGATGAGGTAAGAACTAGGCCAGCTCCAAGCGAGGTAGCCAAAGTAGAAGACGGCCGAGCACCAGGAGTACTGGGAGCCATGAAGGTCCTGGCAACATCCGAATCAGAATTAGCGCATGCAAGTTTTGGCAATGAAAGGAGGGAAATGCAGCGGTCCGGTCGAAGGAGTTGGTTCTAGCTTCATATAGGTCTCTCTCTCTTACCAGATCCTCGAGCAGGCCCAAGAGAGTCGCCGAACTAAGGGCCAACTTGTCCATATATTGCAACAGATAACAGAATCCCATCAAAGGAATCAAGCTGACACCCACAGTAATGTCAGCAACAGGTTTCGTTAGATGGCATGAGGGATTTGTTTCTCATCTGCACTGACCAGAAATCGATCTTTCTCAAGACCCTCCTTGACTCCGACGGGGAAACCTCCAAGAAATCCCCTTCTTGGACCTCCAGGATCTGCTGAGGAGCCATCACGGAGTCTGTCTTGAGGTCTGAAACACCCAAGTAGCGCTTTTCTGTCATAGTGTTGGGGTTGCTCGTCTTCTTTCAAGAGCAACTGGCCTCGCCTTGGTGACTGAATGGCTGTACTTGTGACTGCGGCACGTGTCTCGAACAGTACTGTCCTGGCGCTTTGTCTGGTAGATGCACGACGTTTCGACAGAGCCGGATGTCGTGGACTCGAGAGCCATTACTTATACTTCTGGATTCCATCCTTGCACGCTCCTGAGTATGCGATAACGGACCTAGCTATCTTTCTGGTTATCTTCCTGGCTATCTTCACTGATCCCCCCCGCAATCTGTATCATGAGAGTTGGCAATGCCGTGCCGTGTTGACGACGAATGCATCTGGACTGTTGAACTGTTTCGAGATTGGAGTTTCTTATCTCGGCAAGGAGATGGCGCTAAAGGAACCCAGTCATAATGATTGGTCATATCGGCAAGCTAGACTGGGCGCTCACGACGATTGGCCATGTCGGCAAGACTCATAGCAACCGTGTTTATCAACCGAATTGATGTGCAACTGTCTACGGAGAAACGAGCCTAGAGAAGCCTGGCTCCAGCCGAATCCACATTTACTCGCAGAGATCAAGAGATATGGGCGGTTCGAATACAGCCGATAGATGCTAAAGGTGTCCATGCTTGCAGATCAGTGTTCGATTCTCCGAGCCATCATCAGCAAAGCACAAAGCGCGGGGGATGAACCTCGACGCTTGGGGGCTGCGGAGTTTCCCATGGCGACCATGGCTGCAATTGCCAGATTCAGCATAACGGGATCTGATATCTCCCACAACATCTTTTGTCACCAACTGTCAGCCTTTCAGTAACCGTTGATCAGCCGTCGTGGCTACCGAATGGCATGTGCGATTCGCTTCAAGGAGCAGCTGGCCGAGAAGACCTGTACCATCCCAGTCTGGCCCAGGGATGCCAAAACTAGGGAGGAGGATTTGTGCTCTCAAGAGCTGGTCTTTGAGCCAGTCGCGATGTACCAAATCCCTGGTTCGTATCATGGCAATTGCGAGTGGCCAGACAAGGCGATATAATTGCCGAGGGTCTTCTTTCACAGCCTTGAATCCAATACTGGTCACGGTCCCAACTACGCCATCCAGCCAGGGCGGAGATTGGTCATCAGGATCCAGGCATGAGTACAATACTTGCAGAGCATAGTACTCAAGAGTCGCATGGTAGACAGTCCATATGAGTCTCCTCGCGCCAGAGTCTGGGACCTTGTCGGCCAATGCTAGGACATCAGCAAACTCCTGCCACCAGTGGTTAGTCTTTCCTAAAGAAACAGCCCGGTACTACCGATACATACGTCTCCTAGCCTCGTCAGCTCCTTCCACAACTGCTGCCGGCCCTCCTTGTCATTGTGCCCAATGCTTGAAGCCTTTGCGAGGTTCAGGATATCTAATTTCGGCTTCTGGCACAAGTGCAGGAAGTGAAGGGGTCGGTAGTTCTCCATGTCGTCGAGCAATTCGGAAATCGGATATTGAGGGCCCCACAGTTTGGGAAGACAGGATCTTGCACTGTAGAAGAGCGCATCATAAGAGATTGGAGAGTCTGAATCCTCTGAGAGCAGATCCATCCAAAGTCTCCCACTGTTCATGCTGCCGAGTGCCAAATAGATGTCCATGTACCTTCGTCTGTCGTTAATATGGAGATGCTAGAGAAGCTGCACGACTTACGATATGTAGTACAGCAGCTGGTGAGACGCCAGTGGTAGTTTCCCTTTGTCCTGCTCCCTACACGACTTCAAGTATGGCTTGAGAAAAGATCGAATCCCTTCCAGGTGTACATTGGAAGCCCCAAGGCTGCCAGAGTCATATAAACCAAAATGGAGGATCAGAAACCACATGGCAAAGAGGGCATTAACATCGTCGTCGGTACTGTCCGGTGAGGATACGTGATCCACCAAGCCAGATAGATCTTTTAGAGCTAAGTGATAATGATGTGTCGCAGAGTGTTCCAGGCGGCGAGCAAGATCAAACTGGTCAAAGGACGATTGTCCATCGTGTCCGTCGAGTAGCGCTTTCGATCGAAGCTCCATGGAAGCTCCGGCGATGAAGATCCTCATAACGCCAGCGTATTTACTTGCGATGTTCAGATAAATGTAAGACAGGTTACTCCATTGGAACGGTTTGCCGAAGCGGAGCACCATGACCGAGTCTCGAACATACAGAAAGGATTGTTGATCCTGTGGAGTGAGTCTCAATGAGTTGGAAAGAGGAATGTGTATTGTTGGTAATGCCGGAGGAATAACGGTTGAGGGTGACTGCACGCTCAGTTCCTGTCTAAATGGCGGAGAAAGGAAGTTCGGCCGGATATGGCTGTCCACGCTTTCTGTTGACCCCGGACTTGCATGAGTAGCAATGGCAGATGCAAGCGGCCTGGGTGTCGGAGAGCTGACAGTTGAGATCCCTTTGCGAGCTCGTTTTGCCTGTTGATTCCAATCGCATTTCAGTCGAGCTTTTGAGCACCGTCCGCAGACGGGTGCTACCTAGTGGAAAACTTGAATGAGTGAAAAGAGAATCATTTAGAACTCTAAGGGAAGGAAAACAAGCCTCCTAGCTCTTCAAGGTGTTTCCAGAACACTTTGCACTGAGAAAGAATAGACAGACCAGCTGTTTTCTGGCATTGATGTGAATCGACGGTCTTGTTTGCCGACTTACCTCGTCGCATTTCAGCTTTCGCGTGCGACAAGTTGTGCATCCTGCCCGCGAGTTGCTGCTCAGCACAAGCATACTTGTTCATAACTGAGGACGTACCGGTTTTCGATCTAGAGCCACGTTTGGCCGATTCAGGTTCGTCCATAATCGCTATCGCTGAGTGGCAGCCATCAGGACGGAACTCTGTGTGAGGAGATAATGATCAGAGAAGCGAGGGACGCAAGCCGAGTGGCTGGCTCGGCTATCCTAATCTGCTGCCCGTCGTGACTGGAGAAAGTGCCGGGAGAGCGGCTGGTGCGAGAGGCATGCTTCCGGCCGAGTTCATCAGATACAGTTGCCAGCACTTCAGTGCTTTCTTCCTGAACAGGTATGTTTATGCAGGTACCGAGTACTTAGTATAAATGGACGCGCCAATGCCACAGAAAGATGCACAAAGATAGGCTATTTCATCCCTGGAGTACCAAGTGTTTTGAGAGGCGTTGAGAAAGATGATATCTTCCCACAGCACAGATCTAAGCACGCTGTCGAGGCAGGATCTGCACCGCAGCATCTTAAAATCTATCAGTGAGAATGAAGAGCATTTGGCTATAGTCTGCAAGAAGGTCTGTCGCCCTTTTCTCAATCAAAATACCACCATACTTATCCCTCGTCTTCAGATTCACGATGATCCGGAGTTGAACTATCGCGAGTACCACGCGCATGACAATATCTGTGATATGCTAGAAGGGCTCGGTTATCTTGTCAACCGGCACACCTACGGCCTCGAAACGTCCTTCGAGGTCGAAGCAGGTGGTGGTGGGCGGCTAGTTGTGTTCAATGCCGAATATGACGCTCTTCCTGGCCTTGGACATGCGTGTGGGCATAACCTAATCGCTACCAGTTCCATCGCTGCATTCATTGCAACAGCAGAGGCACTGCAAAAAACTGGAAGAGAAGGCCGAGTTCGCCTCCTTGGAACACCAGCTGAAGAGGGTGGCGGCGGGAAAGTGCGTCTCATCCGAGCAGGTGCATATGAAGGTGTTGATGCTTGCTTGATGGGTCACCCCATGGGCTGCATGCCAGCATCGAAGTTTGACGGTGTCTCCGCAACAAAATCGCTCGCTCGTCGACAAGTCAAGGTCACTTTCAAGGGCCAGAACGCTCACGCCGGGCTGCTTCCCTGGAACGGGAAGAATGCTCTCGACGCAGTCGTCGCATCGTACGTCAACATCTCGTTGCTGCGGCAGCAACTGTCTCCCACCGTCCGTGTGCATGGAGTGATTCGACAGGGAGGAGCGGAGCCCAACGTCATCCCCGACTCGACTAGCCTCGAGTACTTTCTGCGCGACACAACTTTCTGCGGTGTTGAGGAGCTGTCTGGAAAGTTACAAGCCTGCTTTGAGGCCGGTGCACTGGCGACTGGTTGTGGCGTTGATTGTGCTTGGCAAATGTAAGTGTATCTTCCTCCAAGCGCGACATGATATTTACCTGGGTGCTAGTGATAATGACTACAAAGACTTGTGCCCGAACCAAGTCCTGGCGCGAGAATTCACGAACCACATGCGTGGTTTTGGCCGCGAATATCTGGAGGATGGTGGCGATCGTGCTATGGGAGCCTCGACGGACATGGGTAACGTCACGTATGAAGTGCCCGGCTTCCATTGTGCTTTTAGCGTTGGTAGCAATGGCGCCTGTGTTCAACCACATACGCCAGCATTTGCGACGGCAGCAGGTACGAGGCCAGCCTTCGAGCGTGCTCTTGACTGTGGGAAGGGCATGGCAGCAACGGCGTATGATTTGCTGACCCGTTCTGATTTGATGGAAGAGGCGTGGAGCAAGTTCAGGGAACAAATGAAGCTGGGGTCGAAGCTATAATCGACCAAACAAAGATGTCCGGCCCAGAAATAAGTCTCTTTTCGTCCGTGTCTCATAGCGAATGGTGGTGCCGCGTGTGCGTACAAGGTCGAATGTTCTTGGAATGGGGAAAGACCCGTCCATGAGTCCAGTTCAGTCCAGAATTTGTCTGACCTCGCCCTTGTCTCCATCCAGAGTTTCGAGGGTTCACCTTGCCGTGCGGTGGGTGGCGAGGCGAGGCGAGGCGAGGCGAGGCGTGTTCAACAATCTCTTTCCTTACCGGTTGGAAGCCCTATGAGCCTCACCACAACGCTCAAAGGGGTCGCCTGTCGCAATGGGCTGTGTCTTCTGATGTCCCAGAATGGAGTTTGACTCTCGTCAAGCTCAACCACGCCCTCTCGAGCCCCTACCAGCAGTGCCCCGACCAATTCCTGATGTGGTCCTCCTCGTTGAAGACGTCCCTCGCTTTATACCACTGGCATTGGGGCCGCCCATTTGCACATATGATGACGATGGTGTGGTCGTAACGGACCCTCGTCCAGCTGAAGCAACCCGTGCTGTGCCTCGCGGATTACCCACTTTCGCAGGTCTGGCGACTGCTTCGGCTTTCCGTTTCCCTTCTTCATCTGCGCGTCTTGCTGCTGCTGCTATCTTCCTCTCTTCTTCCTCGGCTTCTCGTCTTTCCGCAGCACGCTGTTTCTGCAACGCTTCCTCCTCGATGTTGGCGATATCCTGGCTGGCACCCTGCCATGAGGGGTCGAGGATCAGTCGTTGATTGTGTTCAGTCTGAGATAGTATCCGTGTCCATGTATTGAGTAACGTAGAAGCAGCTGAGACAGTCTTGTTGACAGTCTGGTACTTTCAGTCAGTATGCAGCGTGTATCGTAGCCCAGCTATCCACTACCTTCATGTTGTCTTTCGCCTTGCGTAGGCTGTGAATCACGCCTTCTATCGCTTCATTGACCTGCCGTACACTTTCCAGTTCCTGACGTAGGCTCTCATCGCGTTCCTGTTGCTCCTGATATGTAGGTTTTATAGCATGGCCCTGCTTGCTGGTACCTTCTGGCTTGGAGGGAGAGTCCCACAGGCTCCCGTCTAGGTTGTCATTGTGTGTGGAATCCATGGTCGAAAAGAGCAAAGAAGAAATGCCAGAAAGGAGTGCGACAGCATTTGCAGTTCACAATAGCGATGTGCACAAAGTAGATAGAGGACTCGTACTGTGTAGGGTCGTCGATTGTGCACATGCGACCTGTGGTGGTGGAATGAGCGCGTCCGGGCTGCAGCCACAAACCAACCAGGGCGCCCCAAGACTCACTGACACTGGTGGCACTACATTCCCAGCCACGTCAATCTGTCGGCCCAATGGACAAGCACCAAACGAAGGCCCAGCCTCCAACATCGACCTCATCGTTGGTGTCCTTCTATCTCTTAACTCACAATGCTGCCAGTTCCCTCCAACATACCATACGTGCTCTCAGTCGCATTACGCTACATTACCCTTGGATACTTTAAGTTGTGTGCGGCCCCTGGACTGGAACTTCACTCTTGAGGTCTGGCAGTCGCTTGCAGGTGGCTTCACTTCTTTCCTGGGAGACTCCGCAAAATGGCTTCAACACCGCCGCTTCAGATCGCATCGACGCCTCATACTCCTCCTACACCTTTACACGGCGCTGCTTACGATTACCGCCCTACCAGAGCCAGTTCTCGAATCGCCGCAAGACAAGCGCATTCAATTCCCGAAGGGCGCCAGCGAAGTCCCAGACCGGCAGCATCAGTGACCACGCCAAAGTCGCCCAGACAAAGACAAACTGGCCCGGGTATTCAATCGCCTGATTCAACTCCACGAGATAAGGAATCTCGCCGGGTTCAAATCATCTCTCCCCCTTCTCCCTCCATCGACACCCTACCTCCGAAACAAATGGCACGCTCCAAAGCGCACCTCCAACCCTCTGCTTCCTCTTCAACCATAATATCCGACGGTATGCTCCCTACTCCGGTCAAGACTCCCAAGAAGAAGATGATTGCCAACGCGAACAATGCCGCTCGGGCACTGTTTCAAGAAAACCCCGACGTCCTGGATCTTGAGCCAGCCCCTCGAAGAAATCGCAAGAACAAGCGTTACAATGGCTTCTCCCTTGAGAGCTTTTCCGCCGAAGACGAAAGTCGTGGGCAGATTCACATCTTCACGGACTCACGGGACACAGTTCCGCAAGTTGATCACGGCCAATCGAATCCCTTCGTGGACCATCAGATGAATGGCGAGGCATCCTCTAGTCGAAAGATCGCAGGTACTTCGAAGAGGCGCAAGGTTAGCGGGGAGAAAAAGAAGGTAGACCATCAAGTGGCGGCGGCCATTGAAGAGGATGAGGGCATGGTTTATGTCTTGTAAGGAGTCCAACTGCCTCCTATTGTCTCGCTAACTAATCCTTTCCTAGTCGTGGGAAGAAGGTCTACAGACGATTTGACGACGAGGATGACGAGGAAGAGGAGATTGACGAAGCTGACCTGGGTCTTCTTGAACACTCGCCCGAATCCACCACCAAGTCGCTCAAGCCTCTCACACGTCGCTCAATCAAGCCAAAACGACTGTTCCAGACCGAGGCGCAGAAGAAGGCACGCAAAGCTCAGGAGGAGGAAGAAGCCTTAACGGACATTGAAGAACCGACTGGTCAGAATGGAGATGCCGAGGTGTCTAGTCCGGGTTCGCCGAGTGTCAAGACAGGAAGGTCGCTGCGCTCAACCGGAAAAGCGCTTCTCTTCACCGATGAAGCCGAAACGAACCGTGTCAACGCGAGCTCGAACAAGAAGAATAGTCCATTTGATACGTGGCCTAGACTCAAGTCTGGTGGTAGGTCTTCGTCAGGAGGTCAGAAAGGAAGGAAGAGAGGTGCGCCAGATACTGCCGATGACACTGTCGAGATTGCAGCAGTGGAGTCCAAGAGAACGAGGGTTTGAGTCGTTGATTCGCAGGTCGGCTCATGTTGTGTCTTCAGGAAGTCTTTCTTGAGTCGATTGGGATCCCAGGACCTGTGTAGGCCAAGGCCTTGGATTTTCGATTATGGGTGAGACCAGTGTTCTGTCTCGATTTCATTTTCACGACCTGGAGGTGGTTCGGTGGCTGAATGAGTTCTTTTTATTCGAAAGTCGCAGACTTTGACCTAGATGTTGAAGCAACCCTCGAGATAGCACCGTGACGCGGTGAAATGAGCTTGATAGCCCAGCATCTTCGTACTTATGCAGTGATACCAAGTGATCCTCAAGTGATGCTCGGTCCACGGCCACGTGATATGTGCCAAGGCGTGAAGGAGAAGGACAGGACGACTGGGCCCGTCCTCGACAGCCAGCACACCCTCTCTCCAAGTTGTTCCTGCATTCGCATCTCATCGACATTTATTCCTTCTCTCATTCCCGCCGTTTACCACCTTATTTTAGACGTTGGCTTCTTATCCACAACCCGCTCCACGCCCCTCGCATTCACTTCACCTGCACTGCGTCCAAACTCAAACCGTGCAACGTGACTGTTCCTCCCCGCAAACCCTTCGTACGCACCACCGCCCTTTCCAAGGTCATGAATGCTTCCCATGATCACCAGTCCTGCCGCGTCCGGCCTCTCTTCGCTCTCCAAGATATCCGCCACTCAGATTCTCCTGCTTCTTGATACCATCAGCGAAAGAGAGGGAAAGCAGAAGTGGGAGGCCAAGAGGGAGAAGATTCAGCGACTGCTCGACTCCAACGGCATGGAGGTCTTTTCCCAGTTCTTCCGGCGCGCCATCTCCCTCAATACTGCCGCCATCTTCCAGGGAGCCAAAGACTATGATCAAGGAAGCTACAGATTGCTGCACGAACAGTTGGACAAAGTCGCCTCAGATCCAGAGCAGCCCGCGAAGATTGCCGAGGCCATCGACACAGCTAAGGAAGACTCCTTCCGCGATTTCGATCTGGTCAGCTTCATCCAACACTTCTTTCCCTCTGACACTCTACCTCAAGTCATCCTCGCCGTCGCCTTTACAAAATGCGCTCGAGTCGATCTGAGGACAAAGGCCGAGAGCTTCTTGACAGACTTTGCCCAATCCTCACTACGGACTCTGTCAGAAAGTCGCGCTGCCAGTTCGCAGGCCTTTTCTGCCGAGAATATCTGCTCGGTGGTTGAATATTTCTCGTTGGCTGCTGCTGCAATTACCACCCAAGATCAGAAGGACGATCTTTGGCGCGCCATCACACCTCGATACACCGGCACTAAGCCCGAACTCCTATATGGTGCCTATATGGTCACACGCCTCCCATCCGAAAATCGAGACATTGCACGCGGTCTGCTACGGCACGGTCCCAGAGCACTCGCGTCCGAACAAGCTGCTCGAGATTTCCTCGCGTCATTACCTGCATCGACCATCACCGAACCCCAAGCGGCCAACGCAATCCTGTTCCTGATTCTTACCGTCAACCAGCAATATGAACTGTTGAATCTAGTGGAGGCTCTCCGGGCGAGACAGCTGGACTGGAACCTGGTCATCCAAGGATTTGACATTCCAGGCCTTCGGTTGCGGAGGACAGAGTTTCCACGTCTGTACGGGGCTCTACTGCATGTGGCGCAGGAAGATACACAGTTTGACATACAGAGACTCTGGGGAGGAAGCTGGCAAAACCCAGCCACGCAGATTTCTCTCCTCGCTGGGTTCCTCGCAGCTCCCACGACCGCGGTACGCGTTGCGAGGATACCGCGTCTGCGTCCTACTCTGCCCCAAGAAGATCTGAAGAACCTGCCTCCCGAAGTCGTGAGTTTGATCAGCGCGGACCTGGACACTCCTTATGGCTCCGCCGATGCTTGCCAGGCCATTTTTGAGGTTGTCCTCGGTCCAGCGACCGGGCCAGAGGGAGAAGATGCCATGGACATATTGCAAGATGTCTATCAGAATCATACAGCCGTTTTTCTGCTGTTCCTCGCCCGCACCAACGCTAAACCGTGGGCAAGTGACCAAGAGAAATTCATCGCTGAATGTTTCAGCCTTTTCCTTGAGAAACAACGGTCTGATTACCGCCCGGTCCTGGAGGCTTTGGCAACGAACCCTCAGTACCTCTTCGAACTTTGTCACCTAGTCTTTCAGAACGATCCCCGCCAAACGGAAGTCATCTATGAGCGAGCCGAGGAATTTGGGTGGACTGAAGAGTTTCTTAAGCATTGGACGAACCCCCTGGCCCTCGATATCGCCTGTATGCGTGACAGGCTGCGACAGGACTTCGACCTCGAACGTTATCTTGCAGAAGCCGCTGAGGGACAATCAAACCTGGGTTTGATCCTGGCCAAGTACCTGCGAATCAAGGCAGACGACGAATTCCGGGTTCAGCGTGGTGGAGCACCGCCGCAATCAATTCCTCTCACTCTGCGAAATGTACACACACTCCTCGAAAAGGTCGAAGACAATCTGGACGAACGTGATGCCGTCGAAAGCGCTCAGACCACGTGTTTACAAACTTATCCCCGACTGATGAACTATGGAGCTGGCTTTGATGACGTCTTGGAAAGAAGCAGTGAAGAGAAGGGCAACAAGCTTCCGGAAGCCATTGACAAACAGATGTCCGAGTTGTTTGGCCGCATGTATCGGGGAGAGCTCTCCATCCGCGACATGGTCAACGAAATGCGCAAATACAAGACCTCGACAGATCCAGATCAGCAGGATCTCTTCTGCTGCATTGTTCACGGACTGTTTGACGAGTATGTCTGCTACAGCGAATATCCCGAAGACGCTTTGGAGAAGACTGCCCTGTTGTTTGGCAACATTATCAAATACAATCTCCTTCCGTCAATTCCGCGAGATTTTGGACTTGCTCTTATCCTTAGGGCGGTCCGCGACCACGAACCGGACACACTGATGCACCGCTTCGGCATAGAAGCATTGCTGCAGATTAGCGATCAGCTTTCGGAGTGGCCTGGCCTTTGCAGTCTTCTGCTGCAAGAGCCTTCACTTCATCAACATGCAGAACTGATGCAGCGAGCCGAAGAAGGACTCCGCGCTCAACAGGCAGCTGGCAACGGCAATGGCCATGGCCCCGGCGCCAACGGCATTGGCACCGGTCACGTAGTGAATGGTGCAGCCGACGTGGCCATCCAGGATGCCGGTCGTGGCTTCCGAGCCCTGCATGCTGACCCCCCTGATCCTTCTGCCCACTTCCGCGAGCCTGACCAGAAAGTCCAAGAGAAGATACTGTTCGTCATCAACAACCTTTCCAAGGACAACATGGCCAGCAAATTGGCTGACTTGAAGGAGTCCTTTGCTCCTGAGCACTACCAATGGTTTGCCTCGTATCTGGTGGAACAGCGTGCCAGATTAGAGCCAAACAACCAGGAAATGTACTTTCAGTTCGTCAACAAGTTCGACGACAAGCTGCTCATGTCCGAAGTGATCCGCGAGACCTACGTCAGTATCAACAAGATGATGAGCGCTGAATCCACAATCAATTCTGCAACTGAAAGAAGTCACCTGAAGAATCTTGGAGGCTGGCTAGGGTCGCTTACTCTTGCACAAGACAAGCCAATCAAGCACCGGAACATTTACTTCGTCGATCTTCTCGTGGAAGGCTATGACACCCAGAGATTGATTTTGGTCATTCCTTTTACATGCAAAGTCCTCGCGCAGGGTGTCAACTCTTTGGTATTCGTCCCTCCGAATCCCTGGCTCATGGAGATTATTGGTGTGCTCCTAGAACTCTATCATCACGCCGAACTCAAGCTGAATCTAAAGTTTGAGATCGAGGTTCTTTGCAAGGAATTCAAGCTTGACTTCAAGAAGCTTGAGCCTGCTCTGGTCATTCGAGATCGCCCTTCGGCTGAAGATGATGCGGCCAATCTTTCGGTTTTGCCTGACGGCCTGGAGAACTTTGACGAGATTGGGATCAACGGCGCAATGAACCGAGCTGTCCGCGAACGTCTGACCGCTCCAGAGATCATGGCGACGCTTCCAAATCTCGAGGATGTACTCAAATATCCGCCCACCTCGGGCTCGGTTCAGGATCAGGCATTGGTCAAGAACATCATTTATCGCGCATTCGACCAAGCCATTCAGGAAATAATTGCTCCTGTTGTCGAACGGTCAATCACCATAGCATCCATCTCCACCGCTCAACTTGTCGCGAAGGACTATGCACTTGAGCCAGATGTGGAAAAATACCGTCTGGCCGCTAGACAGATGGTCAAGTCGCTTGCTGGCAGTCTCGCCCTGGTCACGTGCAAGGAGCCTCTTCGAATGAGCATCTCAAATTACATTCGTCGTCCTGCTCAGGAAGATCTGCCCGAACATCTTCTGCCTGAAGGCGCCATTCTGATGTGTGTGAATGACAATCTGGACACCGCATGTTCTCTTGTTGAGCAAGCTGCCGAACAACGCGCCATGGCAGAGATCGACCAGGTCATCGAAGGCGATATGGAAGACCGCCGTCGCTTTCTTGCCGAGGGCGGGAACAGAGAGTTCATGCCAGCAGGAATCACTCAGTGGTCAGCGTGGATACCGGAGCCCTACAAACAAACTGTCGGCGGTCTGAACGAAGCACAACGAGCAGTTTACGAAGAGTTTGACCGCCGAGTGCATGGAATGAATGCCAATCATCTACCGAATGCTTCTACCGACACGACTGGCCGACAGATCCCCGATATCCTGCAAGATTCTCTTGCAATGCCCAATCTTTCAACGCCAGCTGACCAGCCCGCTCTTCCTCATCAGAGCCCGTTGGTACAACAGGAAAATCGGATGCTCTCAGCTATGCAACCGCCGCGTGTCAATGGCTTTGCCGAGGCCATCCCGCCTCATGAACGTATATCCATCCTCATTGAAGACATCCAGAAGGCAGCCAGAGCCTCGGAAACCACCCGAGTGAAGGATCTGGAGAAAAACGGCCCGATTTTCCAGGACTTTAGGCAAATCCTGATCGTTCTTACAACGTCCCAACGCCCAGCAACCGATTTGCTCGCTCGTCAGATCGCAGAAAAAATCTGCGCCACATTTACGCAGAAACCTCCAGAAAGCCCTCTCGAGGCTGAGGTCTTGGCGTTCTTGCTATCCAAACTCTGTCAGCTGTCGGACCTCATAGTCAGGGATGTGCTGAGATGGATGACGGCTAGCGAGGAGCTTATTCTGGCCAGCTCGAACGTGGTAGTGGCGTTGATCACTGTGGGCTTGCTGGAGATCTCTCGGGTTGATGCCGCCATCTCCTCGTCCATCCTGAATAAAAATGTGCGGGGACTCGAAATCCTGGCAGAGATCATGGACCAGACGGTCTTCACTGACGAGCCAACTGCCCTCCGAGCCGACTTCGCGAACAGCCTTGTTGCGATGTCTGCCTGGGTCAAGGAGCAGCCGGATCTCGTCGTTGCGTCAGAAATCAGCGCAAAGCTCAAGGCCCACGGTATGCCTGAATTCGTGAGCGTCGAGGTCACGGACAAGACCAAAGCGAGGCAAGACCAGATGCGCTACGTGTTCGATGAATGGGTCGGGATTTTTGAGAGCATCGGTCAAAACGACGGCACATGCGCCGCGTTCCTGAAGGAACTCCACAAGGAGCAAACTATCAACAGTACCGAAGACTTGGCCGAGTTTTTCAGATTGTGCATTGACTCATGCATCGAATGCTACGAGCGAGAGGCCCAGAGTCCGAGAGGCAGTGTCGAGGTCGCTTTCGCTCACGTGGATGCGCTCTCGCGGCTGGTCATTATGCTTGTCAGGTTCCAGGGCGAGACGAACGGTGCAACTCGACTCAGCAAGGCGCCATACCTCGAGACCATCTTGACGGTCATCGTGCTGGTTTTGAACCACCATCAGAACATGCGGGGAGTGGCTTTCCCGCAGCGCCTTTTCAACCGCCTGCTGGCGAACTTGCTCTACGAGTACGCTGCCGCTCGACTGGACGCCACCAGTGACCACAACGACATGATGTCCGCCTTCGCCAAATGCTTCAAGTCTCTCCAGCCTTCGTGGTTCCCGGGATTTACCTACGCGTGGTGCAGTCTTATTATTCACCGCGTCTTCGTGGCGGGTATGCTCAAATCGAACAATCAGGCTGGCTGGGATACATATCGGGAGCTCATCGGGTTGCTTCTTCACCATATCTCGCAGTTATCCACCACAGCTGGCTTTGAACTCTTGAATCTCGACCTTTACAAGGGCACCTTGAGGAACATTCTGGTCCTGCTTCATGATTATCCGGAGTTTCTCTGCCAGAACCATACCTATTTCTGCTCACGCATTGCATATGGGATCCCGCAGCTCAGGAATCTCATTCTCACTGCGAAACCATCGGCGTATCACGATCTGCCTGATCCCATGACGCCAGGCTTGAAGATTGAGCGACTCGAGGAGATGAAGAAACATCCGATCATGGCCGGCGACTTTGACTTGCCGCTACGACAGGCCGACCTCGAAGATGTCATCCTGAGTGTGGTCCGTAAATCAGGTGACTATGAAGTCGCCCTCAAGCAGATCAAGGCCGCCCTTCTTGAAGGCCAGGTGCGATCGACGGCCATGGGACCGGCGAGGAGTGTTGAGATCATCAACGCTCTCGTGCCATTCATTGGCCAGGAAGCCCTGAGCAACGCTCCTGGGAGATTCGACAGCAGCTCGGCACCCGTCATTTTCACGACAAAGCTCGCGCTCAGCCTAGGCTACGAGGGTCGATACCAATTCTTGAATGCGATTGCCGACCAGATTCGGTACCCCAGCACCCACACCGACTTCTTCTGCAAGCTGATGCTTCATCTTTGGGGATCCGGCAGTGTCGATGAACAACAGCGCGAACTTCGCGAGCAAATCTCGCGAGTTGTTTACGAAAGGCTGACGGTTGCGAGACCTCACGTCTGGGGCATGACGATTCTGTTCCTGGAATTGCAGCAAAATGGCAGTTACGGATTCTGGGAGAATCTCGCACCCGAGTCAAACATGCAACAGCGGTTGCAACAAGCGATGCGAACGGCTCACTAGAGACAGGAGAGATATTTGTGCATAGAGTCCAGCGGGGGAGGATGGCTGGATGAACCACGGACTGGGTTTGAAATTCCTTTCTTGTACACTGTTCTCGTGATTTGGGATGTGTGGGACGCCCGGACGGGATGGCGATTGTCACCTTTGCAGTATCATGCATATGACGGAGCACTGACTTAGCAGGGAATGGAGTCCCAGCCCCTATATGTGGAAGGAAAGCACAAGGCAAACGGGCATAATCATCGCACGAGGAATGACCGGTGTTCTTATGACTTGAAAATTACCGCGGCGGGAAGAAAAAGCAAGATTCCTATTCATAATGCTTTGTGGCATGGCAGAAAAGGGAACAGTCGCTCGTTTGTGGCTGTCTGTCGTCGACAAGATGGTGTCCAGCTCGAAGCAGCCTCTGGCTTGCCGGGAACCTGGTCCAGCCACTCGATAAATATTTTGTGTAACATAGATGACTTTTGAATGAAACGAGAGTCAGACCCTACTCGTACGCGGTTAGTCGTCTTGGTGCACTATTACTCTTGGGTAAAAGTAACGTCGCGGCTCAAACCAGTGTGCTAGTACTCGTATGGAGTAGAGGAGAGGAGTAGAGATAGGCGAGAGACGAGACTGAACGCTGACATCATGTCGGTCATTCGTTGGAAACCGGATTCTGGACTTCACCGCATTGGCTTCAACTTTGGCAGGTCATTGCCAATTTGATGTGTGGACGCGGTGAAATGTGAGTTGACATCACTCACTCAAGCCACACCACCACCTCTTTGGCGGCTGCGAGTGCCAGCTGTGGCTGTCCGCGGTCCATTGCAGCTGAAAGTGGGGTGGAAATGTCACTGGCGAGCACTGACAGCGGGTTGTTGCAGTGGGTACGATGGTCAGATTCCAAATGGCCGAATGGCAGGTGAGACTGAGGAATCAAGGTGCTGCAGGGATCGGACGCCCAGATGTCGATCTTGGACAGTCCAAATAACAGCCGTCGTCATGTGTGAGCTCATTCGGACAACAAACAAGCCACAGTATCAGGGGCCAGAGCGAGCATCGTAGTCCTTGGACTCTGTGATATAAACAATCCTGTTTCGGTTTCCCACCTTCATTTAACGCGCAGATCTTTCGCCCTCTCTCTGCCCTCGCCTCGCAC
Source organism: Phialophora verrucosa (assembly GCA_002099365.1). NCBI lineage: Eukaryota > Fungi > Ascomycota > Eurotiomycetes > Chaetothyriales > Herpotrichiellaceae > Phialophora > Phialophora verrucosa. The sequence continues at coordinate 2,377,339 of MSED01000002.1, read as the reverse complement.
TCGAGCAGATAAGCGAGTCTTACTGTCCATCCATCTTGCTCGCTTAGCCGGCCTGGCCTTGCGAGGCTGTCATTCCTGATACACTCGCGAAGATGGAGGACGCCGCTACTCACATGCTGTTTTCCCGCCAGGTTCGTTGTCAGGACCGCCTCTGAGCCGTGCTCCCCTACTGACACTCATCTCAACGCAGTCGCAGGGATCCAACCGCAATCAAGGCTCCAACTCGCTTTCGGGCATCGTTTCGACCCTGGTTCCGACTGCCGTCATCGCCCTCGTCGCCTTTATTGTCTTCCTCATCGCTCGAACTCGCTACTCTCGTGTCTACCGGCCCAGAACCGACGACCGACTGCTTGAGAAAGGATGGACCACGCCTCAATCCCAGTCGGGCTTCTTTGGCCTTCTGCGCAACTACTCGTCGCTTCCCGACGACTACGTCCTCGGTCACAATTCTCTTGATGGCTACCTCTGGCTTCGCATGTTCAAGGTCTTCATTGTCATGAGCCTCGTTGGCTGCTTCATCACCTGGCCCGTGCTCTTCCCCGTCAATGCCACCGGCCACGGCGGCCAACAGCAACTCGACATCCTGAGCATGAGCAATGTTGTCGATCCGAAGAGATACTACGCTCATGCTCTCGTCGCCTGCATCTACTTCGGCTTCGTCACCCTTTTGATTGCCCGTGAGAGACTTAATTTTATTGGACTGCGGAGAGCGTATTTCCTTTCCGCAGCCCACGCACAGCGTCTTTCCTCTAGAACTATCCTGGTCATGGGTTTGCCTCATGGGTACATGGAGGAAAAACCTCTACGACAGATGTTCGGTTCTGCCGTTCGCAGAGTCTGGCTTGTCACAGACTGCAAGAAGCTTGAAAAAGATGTCAAGGAGAGGACAAAGGCAGCCTTGAAGCTTGAAGGTGCCGAGATGAAGCTCATCAAGCAAGCCAACGCCAACCGGCTGAAGGCCGAGAAGAAATCCAACGCCTCAAACGCAAGTGAAGCGGCTGGTCTGGAACCCAAGCGCTGGATCAACGAGAAGAAACGCCCCAAGCATAGACTGATGCCTCAGCTTTGGAGAAAGGTCGACACTATAAACTGGTCTCGCGGCAGACTCGAGGAACTGAATCGATACGTCCCTGAGCAGCAGAACGAGCATCTGGACCTGAACCACACCAAGGTTTCCGCAGCGTTCATCGAGTTCTCTAACCAGACGGCCGCTCACAATGCCTACCAATCCGTGGGTCGCGACTCCAGGACCAAGTTCTCTCCTCGCTACATTGGCGTGCAACCCAGTGAGGTCGTGTGGCACAACTTGGGCACCAGCTACAGCTCTCGGAAGGTCAAGATCATCATCGCAACCATCATCATCTGGATCATGATTATCTTCTGGGCCATTCCTGTTGCCTTCGTCGGTGCGTTATCCAACATCAATTATCTCACTAATAAGGTTCACTTCTTGAGCTTCATCAACGATATTCCGAAGGTGATCCTCGGTGTCGTCACTGGCCTGTTGCCTGTTGTTCTCCTCGCGGTCCTCATGGCTCTCGTACCCATCTTCTGCGGCTTACTGGCCAAGTTTGCTGGAGAGCCAACTCAATCGGCTATCCAGCTCAAGGTACAGTCATGGTATTTCGCCTTCCAAGTGGTACAAGTCTTCCTCATCACCACATTTGCCTCCAGTATGTCGGAACCCCGATCTCGGCGCATTGCATAGTACTGACCAGCGAACAGGTGCCAGTGCGGTGACCACTCAGATCGTCCAGAACCCTGGCTCGGCACCGAGCCTGCTCGCGACCAACTTGCCCAAGGCGTCCAACTTCTACATCAGCTATTTCATTCTCACTGGATTGATGCAGGCGGCTCTCCAGTTGCTCAATATTGTCCCGTTGCTGATGTACGTCTTGCTGGGCAAGTTCTTGGACAAGACCCCACGCAAGAAGTACAACCGATTCACCAACCTCCCAGGCATCGGCTGGGGCTCGACGTATCCGAAGTTCACCCTCCTCGGAGTGATCGCCATCTCGTACTCGTGCATCGCCCCGCTGCTGCTAGGCTTCGCTACGATCGGATTCTGTCTTCTCTACCTGATGTTCAGATACAACTGGCTCTTCGTTTTCGGCAACAGAGTTGACACAAAAGGCGAGGCATACTCGAGGGCAATGAAACAACTGATGACTGGAGTTTATCTGGCTTCGGTATGTCTCATCGGACTCTTCGCCATTGGGTGCAGCAAGAGCGCCGCCAGCGCCGGCCCATTGGCCATCATGGTCGTTTTCCTGGTTGTGGTTGTCGTCTTCCAAATCATGTTCGACCGTGCTATTGCGCCGTTGGAGCAGCATATGCCACTAGAGTTGTTGAACAGCAACAAGTACAGCACCACGATCATGGAGCAATTGATTGACGAACAACAACTCAAGCACGAGAATATGGAGGCTGGCGCTGGCTCGTCGACTCGCGGCAATTCGACCGTCCCGACGGAAGTAGGAACCACTAAAGCTGAGGAAGTCGGCGATCAACCTGGATCCAAGACGCAATCCAAATCCCCACCGTTCAACTTCTTGAGTCGGCGCATTGAGCCTCTGGCCTTGAAATTCTACGAGATGAACAAGAAGATCGTCCCGAACTCGGCCGACTCGGAAGACTGGATCCCCGGATACACGCCGGAGGAGTATGAGCAGGCGTATGTCAATCCTGCCATCACTGATCAGGCACCAGTCATTTGGCTGGCAAAGGACAAGTCTGGCGTCAGTCGCATGATGGTGGCTGAGAATCGAGAGGCGGGCATCCCCAGTACCGATTCACACGCTGAACTAGACGAGAAGAACAAGCTTGTCTGGCACGAGGAAGAAGTCAAGGAGATGCCATTGTGGCAGAGACTTGTGAGGTATTGAGGGAGTTGAGTGGTTCTCTTACTCTCGATTGTGTTATTACGGCCGATGGAATAAGGAAAAGCAAAAGTCGATTGCGCAACCCACCTTGTGCTTTATAAGTCACGAAATACCCCGGGTGGATGGTCGGCCATGGCCTTACTGCACCATAGCAGACGACGAAATTGTAGTGGTTAATTAATGCTTAACATCCTCTTCGCACGATACGAATGAGAGCAGCGTAGTCAGTGTTCGAGCGTCCCTCCCACATTGACGTCATCTTCGAGCGCGACGAAGCCCGACGCGTCTCAACAATTTTAATGCCGGGAACGAAAACTGGAATGCTTGTCGATGTGCTTGTACTGCATACATTGTCGCTGGTGTAAACCGTACGACGCCCTAATTAGACTCTCAATAGACGACCTTGTGGCCGTCGTGTTGGGTGCTCCAGGGTCAACATGACGCGTCTGCCCGCGTGAGCGAGTGCCAGTTCCACGCCGCAAAATGGCAGATGCAGGCTCCTATTACAACAACGGCGACGACGACGAGGAAGGGGACTCGCTGCTCCGGCGAGCATTTGTAGGTTCCACTCCCATATCCCTACCCCCGGTCGTCATCTCACACTCAACCCGCGACAGAAACTCGCCCTCGCGCCGCTGCGCATCCTGACCTCTCGGTCCGCCATCAAGATCTACCTCTCGACCATCCTCTTCTTGACCACCTCGACCGTCTTGCTGACCGTCTCCTCCACGGCCTACGCCTTCTTCTACTACAACTACATCCCCCAGATCAACCTCGAACGCGTGTTATATCTCCAATATGACGGTGCCGGCGCCGGCGCAGACGCGAGCCGCCACCCCTACGCCACCGTCGCGCTGGACACCGCGGCCCTGATCCCCAACCAAGCGTACGACGTGTCCCTGATCCTCGAGATGCCACGCTGCGCCACCAATCTCGACGCCGGCAACTTCATGCTCGACCTGTCTCTTCTGGGCGCGGAGCCCGGTACGAGTAGTAGTAGCAGTAGTAGTCCTCCGCCAAACCACATCTCGACCATCACGCTGCTCCCCCACAGCGACGTGCTCCATCACTCGCGCAGACCCGCGATCCTGCCGTTCGCGAGCTCGATCCCCGGCCTGGCGCGAACGCTCGTCCGTCTCCCGCTCCACGTCCTCGGGATGCGCGACCTGGACCGCTCGACCCTCGTGGTCCCCATGTTTGAGATGCTGGTGTTCCAGCAGCGGCGGCGCATGCCCGGCTTGGGAGCCGCGGGAGGTGGAGGTGGAGGTGGCAAGAACATCGTCCCCACGCACGCGAGGGTGGAACTCCAGTCGCGCGAGAACCTACGCGTCTATGGTGCGAGGCTGGTCTTCCGCGCCCGGTTCCAGGGCCTGAGGTACGTGGTCTACAACTACAGGGGCGTCAGCTTCGTCGTCTTCTCCACGCTGTTCTACCTCGTGGCCGTGACGAGTATGGTGCTCGGGTGGGGGGTTATTTCGCATTTTTGGACAAAGAGGAGCAGGCCTCTTGCCGTCGGACCCAAGAAGGAGGAGAAGGGGGAGAGGGATAAAGTCAAACTCGAAGGTGCGGAACGCCACATTAAAGTCGAGGGTGGTGGCGGGGGTGATACTTCATCAGCAGCTGGAGTTGGGACTGGAGCTGGAGCTGGAGCCGTTGTCAAAGTCAAGACCGAAGAGGATGACCAGGAATCATCTTCGCACGGCGGAGGCCTGTCAATCGCGAATCTCTCGGACACGCCGGCCCAGTATCCGACCACGCGGGGCCGACCTCCACTAACGTATCAGGGACGGTCAGGCTCAGGCTCAGGATCAGCCGCGGAAGTGGCCCAGGGCGGTGGTCGCGGTGGTGAGGCGGAAGATGAACATCTAAGACGCCCGATGGGTGTGGGTGAAGCGGCTGATGACGAGGGCGAAGGCGAAGAAGGACAGGAGATCCGAGGCCGGGGTTTTGATTCGGGCATCGGCACGAGCATGGAGAGCGAGCATGTCGCCTCGTCGGGCGTGAGGAGACGAAGCTCCAGAGGGTCGGGCAAGAGATGAGAAAAATGCGCGGGTACGAGCACTAGCAGAACTACGAGTAATTGCTTGGGTCATACAACTGCTCCGGCTTGTACGGAGGGGACTTCATGCATTTCCTTTTCTATCACCTTTCAGGCTACGTTGAAGGCCACTAACTCGGTTTTCGAGCAGACTATCATATCAATCCATCCATGTCTCCCACTCTCCCGCTTTGGTGCTGTTTTTGGGGATTTCTCGGACATTTTTCCGCCATCACTGATCCCTTTGACTCTTCTCATCGCAATAAAGAAGTCTTTTAGCCACAGGGACTGCTTTAGCAGGCTCAACCGGCCGAGATCGGTCTCCCTGCGTTTGCAGGCTCCTGCTCCTCGACTTGGTGCATCCCATGTTCGTATTCTTCTTCCACTGTTGGCTCAAGCTCCTTCTGCTGGCTTCTTAGCCTCCAGCACTGGTCGTCTGCCTTCGATCTTAGGCAAGCCGTTCCGCATTGCTAGGAGAAATCGCTCTTCCGGGGTCAAGTTATTGGATTTGGATGCCCGACTGACCACCTCTTCCTCCAACACCGGCCGATCAGTGTTCGGCTCGTCGGTTTTCGGTCTCGCAGGCTCAACACTGCGGGATTGGGCGGACCTGGCGCGCATTGCCTCCAAGAATTGGCGCTCAAACAGGTGCTTGGAAGACTCACGAAACGCCTCGTTCCTAGAGATTGGAGGCCCCTTCTCGCATTCCGGACAGGCGTCACTGAATGTCTTGGAAGAGTAAATGTGACTCCTGGGACATGTTTTCAGATGCCCAAGTTTGTGTTGCCCCCAGAGCTTCTCAGCCTCACGCACTTGAGCATTCTTGATTGCTGGGATCTGCGAAAAGGTCGAGATCTCATGCGCAGATGCAAAGAGATTGGCAAATTCTCGTGCAGTCTCCATGAAAGGAGCACAGTTACCGGGGGATTTCCGGTTGAGTTTCATGACCATGTCCAAGCTAGCCTTGACCGCTTCGTCGTCCATAGCAAGGGTAGTGTCTACAACGGGCTTGCCAAGATCGGCCAACTGGACTCTTGTTGACTGGGCGAAAAGAAGGAACTGCAACTGCTGCAACCTAAGTTCGGCTTCAAGAGACGGACTGGTCATGAGGAGTGGGTCGGTTAAGGTCTTCTTGCAAAGACCGACCCATGTGACCGACTCCCTGTAGACGAATTGTATCAACTTGAGAACTTGCCGCCGGACACTGAAGGATGGATCTTGCAGAGTCAGAAGTTGATTTCCAATTTTCAACACGTCATTGAGACGCACACTGACGACCCGGTATCCCAGTACATCAAAATGGAGGTGGAACATCAGATTGTAGGACTGCACAATGTTGGGAATCGCCTTGTTCAGACGCGCAAGGTCACGCCGGACCAGATCAACAACATCCTTCCGGAAGCCCGCGATGTGGTTTTGCAAATCGAGAATCTCTCGGGATCGGCGCAAAAGGAGCTCGGCGTTCGCCTTGGCAGCCAGCGGATTAGGTCGAATGGCATTGACAAATGAGTCAAAGGTTTCGTTAAGTTGCGTCTCCTGTGCCTCAATAGCCGATCCAAAGGTGGCCAGCTTCCGTCCCATCTTGACGAGGAGAAGGTCCAGAGTGCTGTTGAACCTGACCAACTTGGAGTGGATTTTATACCGCCGCGAGTCTTTCAAACGTGCTCCACATACGCATCTCGGCTCGTCGATATGCGGCAGCCGGATGTTAGGGTTGAGTGCTAAGATAGTCCCATCGGTGTCGACCTTGTACACGCCGCACAGATTGATGGCATCCAGCTGCGAAACCTCCACCAGGTGCTGACAGTCCGGTGAGTAAAGTACTATGGTTCCTTTCTCGCCACTCACACATTCTGGACAAACTTTCGAAGGAGGACACGTCTCGCCTTCCAATGAAGGGCAAGCATGACCACAGCTGAGAGCCTTCGGACATCTCTGACTGCATGGTAGTGATAAGCTCGGGAGGCAACAAAGCATATCTGTTGTATCGTGACTGCAGCCAGTGACGGCTTGCTTGACGCAGGGTTCACAAGCGTCTTGACAGCGGTTCTTACATGGGCCATGCTCACAATAGTCAGTGCATGGTTCGAGGCATCCAGTCGGACATGCCTTTCCAGCGCCATGACAAGTTTCGTTGCACTTGTGAAGACATGCTTTTGGCAAATTGCAGATTTCAGAACACGGCGGGTGGCTCTTGTCAGCACCGTTACAATTCCCACATATGTCCTTGCATGTGTGCTTACACGGGAGCCACGCTCCGCACGGCTGTTGACAGACAATGTTGGCATTCGGATCCTCTCCGCATAGAACGTCGGCAGTGTGGCCGCAGGGCAATTGTTTCCTCACAGTGACGACCTTGCACTTAGCAGTGCTTCCGGCGCAAAGACGTTGCCCAGGATGTCCACAGTCAAGTGTGACATTGTCGACAGAAACCGTGCATTCTCCACAAATCTGGTAGCAGCGTTTGGGACATCGATGGCCGCAGTTAAAGACCTTCACACACTCTTCTTCGCAGACCAAGCGTGCATGGAGCTGGGGCGGATGGCAGAGTCGGGGGCAATGATGGCCGCAGTCCAACGCCTGATTGCAGATAGAGGAGCACTCTGCCACTTCGTCAAAGTCCTCTGGCTGCTGCACAAGGTGGTTGTGTTGGGGATGAACGTGGCAGGTAGTCATGATCGACGCTCCGATCCTGCCGTTGAAGATTTGGATAATCTGTCTCCACATCGGGACCTGCGACAGCGTCTGAGAGTTTCCGATTACATAGAAACCTGGTGATAGATCGAATTAGTCTATGTTGGCGGAACAACGACAACACAGTTGTGGAAGCGCAAAAGGATCTTTCAATGACAGGAAGAACTGACCGTTTCGAGCCCTGCTACAAGCGACATTGATTCTGTTCAGGGTCTTCAGGAACCCTGCCTTGCCTCCACTGCGGACAGTACTCAGAATGATCACTTTAGCCTCTTGGCCCTGAAAATTGTCAACTGTGGCGATCCTGAGCATGCTGGACATGGAAATCTCGTCTTTAGTCGTGCGGGCCTCTCCGAGCGCGAGAGCCTCCTCTTCGAGCAACGTTTCTCGATCTCTATCAGAAAGCCAGATGTCGCAGGTCACTTCTAGTCGCTTGTAGAGTTTCAGGAGCTGGCCAGTGTATGGTGTTATCACAGCGATCTCGGCTTGCTGATAAGCGCCGCGGCGGAGGAGGTACTCAACCAGTGAGCCTACCATCTCCACTTCGTGGAGGTTAACATGCGATTTCAGGTCGTCCGACTCAATCTCGGGAATTCGGTGGTCCCACCAGAACATGCGCTGTGCCAGCCCGTGAACCGGAGAGCGCCCAAATGTGGATTCATGATCCTCGAGGTAAGGATAGGTCAGACGAGTGATGTCAGCGATCTGAGGATGCATACGGCGTTGGATGTTCAAATGGCTTGCTGGCAGCCGGGATGCAGACACGTCCTGAGGGAGCATCAATCGCTCTAGCAAAGACTCATCCAGTCGATATTGTCGCCCGATTCTAGACTCCAGGCTTAACATCTGCTCGTTTGTCTCAGGTCGCAGCTGCTGAGGATCGCCAATAAACACTGCATGTTCAAGGGAAGGCAATAGTGTACACAAGCTGTGGGCCTCCATGACCTCTGCAGCTTCTTCGCAAATGAGTACCTGGAGATCAAGAGATCGGAGCACTTCCCAGCGGGCGGCACACGCCTATATATCCGTTAGATTCTGTTAGAAGCGACAAGCTAGGCAAAAGAGACAACAAGGAGAGGCAGCAAGACTCCGTCTCATCTGGGGGATTTGACGGTCTTCATGGGACGACTTCTGAGATCAAGCAAAGCAAACAAATCTTACAGTCGTTGTCATGGCGATGATGTTGTGTGCCCCCATAATGCGGCCGTCTCGCTCGCTCTGAATCCTCTTGATCTCTCCTTCGTGATGTTGAGACTCGAGATAAAGAGACATCACCTTATGCGCAAGAGCCTCTTTGTCAACTTGCTTTTCCCAGCTCCGGATCAGCAACTGACGCTCTGGCAATGGCATGTTCCAAATGCTAGAGGGACCAGCACCAAAGCTTCGTAGCTCAGCATCCCACGACAGGTCAAAAAGCAGCTTGCTGACGTCCTCTTCCGGGAGGTCATGATGGCCTGCGGAGACCTGAGCAAGCCTATTCGCCAATTCGAGATGAAGATCCCGGATGGTTGTCAGATCCCCTCCAGCGGACCAGTATTCGAAGGTAAACGATTGAGCTAGTGAAACCTTGGTGGTTGATATGAACTGTGCATGAATATCCCGGTGATCGCTCTTCAGTACGTCTCGAACATAATGCCAGGGGACAGCACCAGTGTGAGTTTGAGAAGAAACAGCTAGTGAACGTTAGTTTGTTGGCCTAGGAAAGAAGGGAGTCGCAATACCTTTGCACAATTCGTCCAAGTCAGCGATGAATTCTTTCTTTTGCACCGTATGAGTTTGTATCGCATTCGACTCCTCTCTCTTGAATCGAGTCTTTCGTCTGAGGTCGCGGAGGTTTATGCTGTCGGTCCATTCCTCCTTGCTGCCAGATCCAACCCGGAGAAGACCAGAGACACCAGCGTCTCGGAGATCAGTAAGAAAGTTGTCCAAAGCATGGTTTGTGAGACAAACCAGCAGAACGGGCTTCCGCGACGTGCGGGACTCGAGGACTGCCTGCGCCACTTTGACTCCTAGAAATGTCTTCCCGCAGCCGGGTGGGCCCTGGGTGCAAGCAAAATCACACATCAGACTGGCCCTGAATGCTACGGCCTGACCTTCATCCAAGGTCGTTTCGCGTTTAATCGTATCCAGCGTCGATGGTCGACACAGGTCTTCTATAGACACAGAAGCGATGGGGGAATGAGGTCCCACAATCTTTGTGAGATTGTATTTAAATTCCCGGATACCTGCATAGGACGGCGGAGGGCATGGAAACCATGATGGTGATCCGACAGCGAAATTCAGCTCCCGTGCGAGTAGAACTTCTTCGACATCCATTTGGGGTGAGACATACTTGGCAAAGGCGAACTCTGAATTTTTCATGTTTTGCAAACACTTCAGGCAGTTGTAAAAGCCTGCAAAGAGAACCTTGGGGAATTCGACAAGATAGAGCTCACAGTCCATCTTCAGACCAAGTGCATGACGGCAGAGTTGTAGGATGTCGGTATGGCTACTTGTCGGGAGGAACGAGAGTTGTACGGCGGCTCGAGTGCCGCGACCATCGAAGGCGTCCATAGAGAAGGTGGTCTGAGCTAGGTTGACTTCCATATAGTAGACTGAGAACTCCATTGTGGTATGATCCAACTGGAGTAGAGCAACGAGCATGCCTCCCTGAAAACGACCAGAGTCATGCAGCTTCCGGCCTCTCATGAAAGGGGGACAATCATAGCTGACGCGGACCACCATTGATTTGTGTTCATGTGATAGTAATTCTTGGATTTTGACGTTGCGATACAAGAAATAACGGTTGCCTGCGCGTGTCTCCTGCCGCACATGGTCCTCCGAATGTAGTCCACCGGTCTTTAGGAAGGCGATCTGTGCCGCTGAGTGGCAGATGTCTCGTATCATCTCTGTGCTATCGCACCTCAATTGTCTGAAGAGGGTGTCCAGGTGTCTACCAGGCCCATTGTCGAGATGGTGCCGGTGGGTCAGGTCTTTCTTAGGCATGTAGACGGGTCGATTGACTGCGAGAATTTCCTCAGAGGTGGGAAGTATCTTGATCTTCCTGAAGTCATCGTGATCATTGTCATGTCGCGGTCCAAGTGATGACAGTTTACCGGGACCGTCATCGGTGAAGCTAAGTGGAGGTCGTGGTTCGCGAGAAAGGACGTCCGCAGAGAACCGATTTGGCGTCAGGCCGTCTTGGCCAGCAGGGATATGCGCTCTGATAGTCGCCATGCTATTGAGGAAGGTGTGGGAGACAGCTTCTGTGAAGGTAGGTATGAGACATGAAACGCTACAAAATGAACAACCTCACACCTTAAAATGACCGCGCAGCTGTTGTGCGTGTTTCATTGAATCGTCGCCCAAACCTTGGCGGAGCAGGTTGCTACCTTTCAGGCATAATTAGAATCACAGGAAGATGAGGCTGAAGTGAAGTAGCGAGGTGGGTCGCCATCAGTGAGGATAATAACTCAGGTGTGGCACTATTTGCTTTTGGCTGTTAGTCACGAAACTGCCACTTGCCTCCGTCGTGCTCTCCATACTTGCCATGGTGACAAGAAATAGCAAGTTTCAACCATTCATCATCCATTTTGATCTGCTATCCTGGTTTCTCTCCTCTTGAGCTCTCCTGGCTGAGTGCATCTTTCTGCGGGTTCCTTTCGATGTTGATTAACTGCCTCATATCCTCGTACTTTCTGTTTCTGATATCTCCGTAACACGAAAGCAAGGATCTAACATTCCATTGAACAAATAGAATGAGCGGTTGTGGGAGTGGTCCACTGGTGCGCTAAGGCGAGATTTCATTGTAGGAATGCGGACATTGTGATTCTGCATCTTCTTGTCTGTTACTGGATTTATGGGTGGGCATATAACAATACTTTGAAAGAACGTGTTTGGCTCGATTAGGTGGACTTCTTGCTGCTAGCAAGACATTGTTATGCCGCGAGGGATCACGGTTGTTAAGAAGTTTCGAATCTCAACTCGTACAGGCGGGGCATGGAATTAAGTCTTGGCAAATTTAATACATTATGCCCATTAAGAGAGCGTGTTCTATTCCTACAGCTCTTAACCACACCACAGTACGTTAGAGTGAAATACAGCCCTCATGTACTGGATCTCTCACAAGAATCCACTATGCCACATTACCACAACAAACACTTGGATTCCGTTGTAGCAGGATTGTCACGAGCTGACACAGGACAGACCTCGTGACCATGACCGGCGACAGGGATGACCCAGAGATAGCATGGATGATATCGCTCATTAGTTCGCACTCGGTGGTCTGTATGCTGTTTGAAAACAATCTTTGAGTGGCGACAGTCCACCTAGAGTCCCGCTTCCTTCAACAGCTGTTCACCACGGCCCCGATCATCAATGACATTTCCGTCCTCTCCAGCAAACACAAACATTCTTTGGGGGGAACTTCCAAAATGTTCGTCCTTGCCATCTCCTGTCTTTTTCACCACCTCAACGGCAACATCATCCAAGCACAACTCCCAGTCCCCTTCAACATGGTATGGCTCATTTGGTCCCTTCCTCTTCAACAACTGCCCGTAGACCTCAAATGTGTCCACCTTCGTTGCCATTTCCGGGAAATGCTTCCGGAAGTTGTCCCAATCGACGCGGAAGCTGGAATGCGGCCCCGGACCAAAAAAGGCAATCAATTGATACAAACGACCTTCTGGCCAAACGGGCGCACCGCCTGACAACTCAGGAAATGGAAGAGATTCCTTTCCCTTACCAAATGACTCGTCAGGTGGCAGTTTCAACAAATTCAGCCATATAAGGACCAGAGCGTTCTCAGGGATATTGCCCGTCGGCGAGATACTCATGCTGCGCATGTTGAATGTCACATTCGGGTTTCGAGGTAGCGATGGATCGACTAGAGGATGCAAACTAAATCGAGGCCAAGGATATCCTGCATGACGGTGCGAGAACAGCGCGTTGGGAGCGGACGTGGCACAGAGAAGGTCGACGGGGTCGGGCAACTGCTTCTGTGCTTTGGCAACGTCGACAACTGTAAAAGATTGGAAGTAAAAGTCTGTGTAGTGCAAAGGAGTGCTGTTGGTCTTAGGATTGTAGCCGATTCCTGAGTCGTTGGTGGGGAGGTCATCGAACTTGAGAAAGTCAGGTTACAGAAAATAGAAATTTGAATCATGAAAGGTTCCTTACATGAAGAGTGAGGTTGTATCTGTTGACATCGAAGCTACCGATGTATTCTTGCTCAGAAGCGACCGCGCCCGCCACCACAAGGCTGAGCCACGTTAGGAGAGTTTGACGCAACTGCATGTCTGAGACGGCCCAAAGTCTGTAAAACTACACCGATGGATTAAGTTCTTCTCATTGAATCAATTTAACATGCGGACGTGTGTCGTTCTCTCGAAGTTGCTCAGAATAGTTGCCTGGCAGCGAACCCCGCAAAAAGCGTCACCTTTCCTGCGACCCTGATGTGGCGGGTCCGATCCGATAGAACCGACGGAAGACCCCTGGGAGCTGAAAGACACATCCTTGTCATGACAGAGACAGGGTTTGGCCTGAAGTTGTTGTTTTGGGCCTGGATTGCTTCAACTGAATCTTCAGTATGCCGAAACGTATTTCCAGGCCTCCGGAAGAGTGCGCGAGTGAAGTGCCGGCGCCAGGAAAGCTTGTCCGGATATAACATCCTGTTCCTCATGAGACTGACAACTTTGGCCGCGCAAAAGCGTGGTGAGCACCCTGCACGTCTATGTTCGACGCAGTAGGAATCCTCCCAGTCCTATCCGCGATCAAAGTTCTTTGTTCCTCGAGCCTGATTTGTATTCACTCAGGTTTAACTGATACGAATGCCTACGTGAGAGGTAGGTATCGGCATTGGGTACTTAAAAGGCACAAGACCATAGCCTGGCACGCCTCCCTGCAACGAGCTTAATGCGCTGGCAAAATGATATTGCCCGATCCGCTGAATAATGGGCCTGGCTTCGATCTCTGCCAATGGCTGAACGTTTTGCTCTCTTTGCCCTCTAGCAGCATATGTAAATCTTCGCTCTCCGGCGGCAGCTGCAATCCATGACCAGGCTTCGGGTACAGCGCGGCATGCTCATCAAAGTATCCATCGTAACCTTCATCCACCTGGTCATCCTCTCTAGCGTCCTTGTCTCCAAAGGACGGCACTTTTGACACCGGCGTGACATACGTGGAGGTAAATTGAGCCTGAGGCATGGCTATCGGGGGAGGCGGCGGCACAAGTATCTGAAAGATGGGCAGATCAGGTGCGAGATCGGCGGCGTGTAGCAGACGTAAAACCAAATCTTCCTTGGACAGAGTTTTGAGATATGCCAGCTTCTGCTCCGGCTTCAAGAAGCGACCTCCAATTAGCGGTCCTGCGTATGCGGGCGCTTGCTGAATGACAGGAGGTGCCACAACCGCAGGCGGAGTGCTGATCTTGCCATTTGACTTCTTGTCCTTCCTCTTGCCGTGCAGTATCCGATCGCAATCGGAGCAATACCATTCGGCTTTCGAGTCTGCGACCGTCTGTTTTGAGATTTGAGGTTCGTGACAACGTTGGTGCCAGCATTTGTTGCATGCATCGCAGAACACAATAACATTCCCGGGAGGACCATACCCGCGCAGACAATGTTCGCACAGCGCAAACTGCTCGCGCCCACGATAAACTCTCCGTTTGATTTTCGGGTGAGTCTTAACGGAGGGAGTCGAGGTTGGAGTGGCATTCGCGGTTGGAGTATTGCGAGAGAGCTTGCCAGATGGGCTTGCGCTCGCAAAGATAGTCTTGTTAAGGGAAGTCGGTTTCTGCGTCTGTCTCCCAGATCGAGTGTGCGCGGTAGGATTATATTCCTCTGAGCTCTCATCCGAATCCGGCGTACCAGATTCTATCGTTGAGGCTCGGCGCATAGATGAATCAGAACCAAGACTATTTTGCTCCTTGGTCGCAGGTCCGGCACCGTGGGAAGATGTATCCATGCTATGGACGGACGTCACCTGTGGCGATGGCTGATCCCCTATCTGCGACTTTCTTGGTCCACGTTTGATGCCGGGCCTGCCACGACCGAGCCCTTTCCCTGACACGACCGATCCATCAGAAAGGGTATATTGTTTGTTTCTGCGAGACCCATTCCTTTTAATGGCCGCCATTGTCGCAGTCCCCACCGCGCCAGGTGTGTCAGCCTGACTCGTGACAATGATCGTAGCAGCATCGGCATGCTCCGCGTTGCTCATAGAACGAAGTGGTTGATCCACCTGAGACAGAGGTGTCGAAAATCGGAAGTCGGGGTCGCTATCGGTTTGTGCATCTTCAGGCCCAGATATAGCACTTTTGGGGAAATCGGGCATGGCACCTCTCAAGTTGAGCACACTATCCTTGATGGATGGAGGCGGCGTATGACCCTGAGGCAAGATATCCGGGAATGATCCGCGCCGAGGTCCCGCACCCGTATAAGAGGACGGCTTCAATGGTGGTTGAGAAGGAAGATTTATAGTACGAGTAGAGGAGGATAATCCTGAGCGATCATTTGTGCCGTTGTATGTAACCTGAAAGCTTATAGGAGGTATAGCGGGATGTATCATGAAGGCACCGTTGGGTTGCTGACGGAACTCATCGATATCGCCCGCATGGCCATTGGTCTCGCTCGAGCCATTCGGTTCAGTCGGTGGGGCCGCCATTCCAGCTGTTCGGGGGTCTTCAGAATGTGGTTTCGTGTTCTGATTGGGATGACCGAAGCGAAAAGATGTTGGATAAATCACTGCCGCATCATGGTGTTTCTTCCTGGACAAGCGAGGGACTGAATCAATGGTCGTATTTGATCTGATTGCGCAAGATTCGCGTCGAACGAAAAGCTGCCTGAGTGTTGCGTGTCGGTGGCTCGATCTCTTGAGAAAGGATCTTCCTTCGCACAGTCGGAGATGAAACGCGTGAGGCGAGGAGTCACCGCACGTGACCCTGGTTGACCTTATCCGGATCGGCATCTCGCCACTCTTAGCGAATTTCTCTGGTCGTCATCACGCACAAATGGCGCGCCTCTCGACGACCATTCCAAGCACTTCGAGGTCATTGTGCTCGATTGGTTTACGCACAAATTCCTCAGCATGTTTCGAGGACAAAAGCTGGAGCATGTACGACAGGTTTGCTATTGTGCCACATCTTCGTGACTCAGTTTGTTTTTCTCACCACGTTTCCTCACCTCTCTGTCGTCGCCGTGTCACCCAAGCGGCCGCCCATTACACTCCTGCCCCGAGTGATCAAGCTTCCAGCCCCCTCACAGATGATGGCCTACACATCTACGTTCTTAGTGTCAAACATTCACTGCCCTTCATGTGTCTCCTATGTTCAGGATATACTACGTGGAGTCGCCGGCATCCAATCCGTCCATGTTTCTTTGATCGATCACCTTATCCGCGTCAAACACGTCGATGACTCAACCCGAGAAGTCATTATCAGCGAGCTAATCAAGGCAGCTTTCGAGGTCGAGCATGTCACAACAGTCGATCCAAATGGAGTCCAGAGTCACGACTTCGACGTTTCACCGAGCCCGATATCCTCCCGAGCTTCTCGATCCATATGGCTTATGTCCCGCGCCCAGCGAAAACACATCGAGAACTGCAATGCATGCCAGCGTGAGAAGGGTCGAAAACCAAGAGCGAAAGTAGGCTGGTCGTCTCCGACTCGGATGCGTCGGTCAAGCCCGAGCACGAAAGCGCCTACCGACAAGACCTCTGCTGTCTCGGACGACACATTGGTCGACGAGAAGCCTACAATAATCGACATCGACGGTTCAAGCGACGAAAACTCTGGCTCACGATATGTGGCTACCGTCTCAATTAGTGGCATGACCTGCGCATCTTGCACAAGCACAATCACGAAGTCTTTGGACAGTCTGAGCTTTGTGGAAACTGCGCATGTGAACCTTATGACGAACAATGCACGGGTGGTCTATACTGCGCCAAAGAGTAATTCAGACAAGATCGTTGCAGAAATTGAAGAGTTGGGCTATGAGGCTGCGATCGACGAGATTCACCCACTCGGAAAAGAGAAGACGAAGTCACAAGCTGAGGATGAAGACTACAAAGTCACTCTCAGTATCGAAGGAATGACTTGTGGAAGTTGCGTCGGTACCATCACCCGAGGTTTGCGGGAGCTTCCCTTTGTCAAGGACGTCAATGTCGATCTTGTGGGCAATCGAGGCCTCGTATCCTTCTCTGGCAAGAAAAATCTGGAACTTTTACTCGAGAAAATTGACGATCTCGGTTACGAGGCTACGGTCGTCAAACTCGATGACACCGCCGAGAAAGCCGCAGTCCAGAAGCAAGAGAGAACGGTCCAACTGAAGGTTGATGGTATGTACTGCGATCACTGTCCTAGCAATATCAGAAACGCCATCAAGTCTTCTCTACCCGCCAACGAGGACCGTGTTTATAGCATAGGTCAGCTTCCCTCGTTGGACGACCCAATCATCACCATCACCTATCGGCCTTCGACTCAACTCACTGTGCGGAGCTTCGTTGCTGCCATCAACACTTCCCATGAAGCCTTGACAGCCACTGTTTATCATCCACCAACGCTCGAAGAGAGGTCTCGTCGGCTACAGCGGAAAGAGATGAGGCACATTCTTTGGCGACTGCTTTTCACCGGCATAGTCGCTATTCCTACCCTCATCATCGGGGTCGTCTACATGAGTCTTGTGCCCAAGTCAAATTCGACCAGGCAATGGTGGGAACAGCCGATCCTTGCTGGCCAAGCCATGCGAATGGAATGGGCATTATTTTTCATGACAACGCCCGTCATGTTCTTCGGCACGGATCTTTTTCACACCAGGGCGTACAAAGAGATCAAGGCCATGTGGAGACCGAACAGCAAGATTCCCATCATACGTCGATTCTACCGCTTTGGCAGCATGAACCTGTTGATCAGTGCTGGTGCTGCCGTGGCATACTTCTCCTCCTTGGCCGTCTTGATCATGGATGCGACAGATAACTCACATGCTATGAGTCAGAGTCGCTCTTCCGACACTTATTTCGACACGGTGACGTTTCTTACCTTCTTCATCCTCATCGGCCGTTTCCTCGAAGCCTACAGCAAGACCAAAACTGGTGATGCAGTAGCAATGCTCAGTAAATTGCGGCCTTCGGAAGCTGTTCTTGTGGAAGAAAAAACTGTTCGGACGGTTCCTGTAGATCAATTGGAGGCTGGCGACCAGGTCCAGATCGCCCATGGGGCTTCACCGCCGACTGATGGTACCATCGAACAGCAGGGTACATTCCTCTTCGATGAGAGCTCCCTTACCGGCGAGTCCAAGCCTGTTAAGAAGACCTTCGGCGATGAAGTATACACCGGATCCGTCAATGTCTCCGACCCCGTTCGAATCAGAGTAACTGAAGTTGGAGGTACTTCAATGCTAGATCGGATTGTTAATGTTGTCCGTGAAGGTCAAGCGAAGAGAGCTCCAATCGAACGCATCGCAGACATACTCACCGGCTACTTCGTGCCAGTGATAACACTCATTGCCATTGTCACCTGGGTTATTTGGTTGGCCTTGGGCCTCTCAGGTGCGTTACCACGGGCATGGCTTGATCTGAATCGCGGTGGCTGGCCTTTCTGGTCGTTGGAGTTTGCCATTGCCGTCTTCGTCGTGGCCTGTCCTTGCGGAATTGGCCTTGCTGCCCCGACTGCACTCTTTGTCGGTGGAGGTCTAGCTGCAAAGTATGGCATTCTCGTCCAAGGTGGCGGCGAAGCATTCCAGGAAGCATCCAAGTTGAACGCTGTTGTTTTTGACAAGACCGGCACGCTCACTGAAGGTCAGATGCGGGTCACTGGCTTCGATCTGATTGAAAGTGGCCAGAGCAGTGTCTCGACCATTGACGGAAATGACATTCTCGCTATGGCTCGCATCTTGGAAGAATCGAGCACACACCCTATCGCAAAAGCCATTGCATCTTATTGCGCAGAGAAATCCTCAAATGCGGATGTACAGCAAGAAGAGATCAAAGAAGTCCCTGGGCAAGGTTTGACTGGGAGATTCTTGGTTCGACATGATTCTACCAGCACAAGATACGAAGTCGCACTCGGGAATGAAAGGCTTCTTCAATCTATCGGCGGTTCGGACGAAGGAGAAGCCATATCAGCCCCAGGGAAAGAAGCTACGAAGGTCACAATACAAGGCGACTTCTATCTCGACCCTGTCCTGCGAAAATATCAGTCTCTGGGGCACTCGACTGCGATCTTTGCCGTGAGAAAATCATCAGAAGATCTTGCGAAAGGCAAAGCACCGTCTAACTACCGGGCTGTTGCTCTCTTCGCTATCGCCGATCCGATCCGCTCCGAAGCACCCATCGTCCTTCAGTCACTACGCGATGCTGGCCTTGCGATTCACATGTGTACAGGCGACAATCAAACCACGGCTCTCGCAATCGCTTCCCAACTGGGCATTCCAGCCAGCAACGTCCGGGCCGGGGTCCTCCCGCAAGATAAAGCAGCCTACATCCGCGATATACAAGGGGTTTCATCGACCGGAGTTCCACCACGCGCTGGTCGCAAAATCATCGGGTTCGTAGGTGATGGTACAAACGACACCCCTGCGCTCTCCGCTGCGGATGTCTCGATTGCCCTTTCATCGGGCTCAGACGTGGCAATCACCACAGCCTCATTCATCCTGCTCAACTCAGACCTCAACACCATTCTGTCACTTGTCCGTCTGGCCAAGCGCGTCTTCCTCCGCGTCAAGCTGAACTTTGCTTGGGCGGCTGTCTACAACCTATGTCTGGTACCTGTTGCAGCTGGCGTGTTCTTCCCCATTGGAGCGAGTGACAACAAGGCTGGATGGAGGCTGAGTCCTGTCTGGGCTAGTGTGGCCATGGCGGCGAGTAGTGTGAGTGTGGTGATGAGCAGTCTGGCTTTGAGAATGCCTGAACTCGAGCTGAAGAGATGGAGGTGGAGGAAGTAAGCGGAGCACCAGTTTCTCAAGTGGTCAATGCCGGATGGTTCTCTGAAGCTGCTCCGATCTATCACAGAGTACCCGTGCTCTCTAGCAGCATCCGTCAACTTTAGGTACCAAGCGAGGTCTGGCTGTCGAATACTCGTATATAATGCTGTAAAGGGTCGTGGCTGGCAATGGTCTAATACCTCGTAGAGTGACGGGTTCCACACACTTGGCGGGAAATACTTTGAATTAGAAATCGGCCACCAGAGCCGCAGCTAAGCGCCAGGTTTGGTCCCTTTGCCGAGGCAAACGTGTCTCCAACATGCGGTTGATACCCGGGCATCTCTCCGCAAATCGGCCCTGGTGCTATATTGATAAATGATCATCTGTGTTTTCAGTCTTTACGGATCTTATATCATCGGCAATAGACGATAGAGAACTTAGACGGTAGAGAGCGAGAAGAGCACATGAACAGTTAGATACAATGCCATTCAATCCGGTCGGACTTCCACTGGAATACTGCTCCAAAGAATATCGGAGAGAACTCATAGAACAGCTACAGACCACATCGACAACAACGATGACGATGACAACAACGGCAGCTCCCTCACCGCCGTCTCCCAGCATGTCTGTCAGCATGTCACAGCCGGAGCTTCTGTGGACGCCTTCCAACCCAGAATCGACACAGATATCTCAATACCGACAACGCATCAACCGCAAATTCTCCCAATCGCTCAAAGACTCCCACGAGCTTCATACCTGGACGGTACGGAATCCACATGAGTTCTGGATCGACTTGTACGACTACTGCGGCATCATCCCCCCGTTGCCGAAGCATACGAAGCAAGCTTATAATCCAAAGCTCAGGCTGAGGGATATCCCGACCTTCTTCCCCGGATTACGGCTCAATTATGCGGAAAATGTCCTGATACCAAACACGCAACGGGACCCCCATGCAATTGCCTTGGTCGGTGTACGCGAGAACGGACTTTCCAACCCCGAGAACATCACCTGGGCCGAATTAACCGAGCTCGTCCGACTCACTCGCTCGGCAATGGTTCGTCAGGGCGTCCAGCAGGGCGACGTTATTGCTGCGTTAATGGCAAATTCAATCTGGATTATCGTCCTGTTCCTGGCATCCGCCTCCATCGGCGCCATCTTCACCTCAGTGGCCCCTGACCTGGGCGTTTCTGGGTGTGTCAGTCGTTTCTCTCAGGTTGAGCCGAAATGGCTGTTCGCAGACACGGATCTGGCCGTGCGTGGGACCAGACCATCCATGATGGGCAAGGTGCTCCAAATACTCAAGTCCCTACCAGGGGCCAACCCCAAGCCGAGAGTCGTCTTCGTGCCGACATGCCACAAGCCCCATCTCAAAACGAACTTACAGTACATCCGTCCTGTCAACGACGCCATTTCGCTGCACACATTCCTCAAAGCATCCCGCCCTGACGACAAACTCACATACACGCGCCTCCCGACAGACCAAACCCTCGTGATAGTCTACAGCTCCGGCACGACTGGCGAGCCAAAATGCATCGTCTCCCCGCACATCAGCATCTTGAACTACAAGAAGATCTCCCTTCTGCACAACGACCTCACCCCTCGATCGACGGTCTTCCAGTACTCATCTACATCCTGGATCCTGTGGAACGTGATGAACGGGCACCTCAGCGTCGGCGCCAAAGTCATCTGCTATGATGGCGGTGCACTATATCCCGACGCGAGTACCATGCTCCGCATCGTCGAGAGATTCAAGGCGACCTACTGGGGCACGTCGCCACGCTACCTCCTCGAGCTCGAGCAATCCGGGATATTGGACCCAGCATCGCCAACCTACCAAAAGGTCGACCTCTCGTCCCTCATACTCGTTACATGCACCGGTGCAACACTCACGACCGAGCAGTTCACCTGGTTCTACCATCCCGTCCGCGGCATCTCGCCCACCCGCAAAATCCACCTCTCCAGCGTCGCTGGCGGCACGGACATCGCGTCCTCATGGATAGCCACCAACCCCGCGGGCCCTGTCTACGCGAACGAGATGCAGCTTTGGGCACTAGGCCACGACTGCGACATCCTGGACAGCGAGACCGGCGAGAGCATAGCCCACACAGGCTTGCCCGGCGAGCTGGTATGCAGGAAGCCCTTCCCCAGCATGCCCTGTCGATTTTGGGGCGACACAGGCAACAAGAAATACATGGAAGCGTATTTCGAGAAATTCCCCGTCTCGCGCAGCGTCAATTCCGAGGAGGGTAAGGCCGTGTCCAAGAAGTGGTGGTGGCTGCCCGGCAAGTCGGACAGCCAGGCGGACGCAACCGACTATCTGGATGTTTGGGCCCAACATGACTTCATCACCCGCAACCCCAGAACAGGGGGACTGCAAATTCTGGGCCGCAGCGATGGTGTCCTCAACCCGAGCGGGATTCGGTTCGGGAGTTCTGAGATTTACAATATCGTCGAGGGGCCGCAGTTTAACACGTTGATCTCCGATACGCTGTGCGTGGGGCGGCGGAGGCCACACGACAAAGATGAAACCGTGTTTTTGTTCGTCATTATGGCGCCTGGGCATGAGAATGAGTTCACTCCCGAATTGGTAGATAGGATCAGGGCGGCGATCCGCGAGGGGCTGAGTCCCAGGCATGTTCCGAAGTTTGTGTTCCAAGTCAGGGATATCCCGTATACGGTCAACGGGAAGAAGGTCGAGATCGCCGTGAAGAAAGTCATCAGCGGGGCGAAGGTGAAGGTGAGTTCGACGGTGCGAAATCCAGAGAGCCTCAAGGAGTACGAGCGGTTTGTAGACGTTGAGAGGGAGGCGGCCGGGTTGAGGAGAGGAAGGGAGGCAAAGTTATGATTTTTGGCAATACCAATGAGGAGGCGTATGAGATGGTAGGGCTCAGGTCTGGAGATACAACGAAGCCAAATTAGAAGAGCAATATGGTCTTGGTCTAAGAGTGCTGATCCGGGCGTTCTGTGTGCTTGTTTCCACACAACCAAACAGGTACGATTTATTCCTCTTGCAGCCACGATCCCGCAAGTTTAGGAACTTGTGGTATCGCACTGCAGGTATCTAGGTCTGCCCTAAGCACACAATCAGGTGTACAGTCATGATACTCACGCTGGAATGCCAGTCTAGGGGTAGCTCGATAGGACAGAGTACGTTGATTTTCCGCCACAACAATGCCAAGGGTCTCACGGACTGCTCCTGATTCTTCAGCCTCGTGCTTCAGCCTTGAACAGTCCGCCCAAGATCTCAAGGCGTACACTCAATCGACGCCAGGGGCCCGTCAGAGGAACATGAGGTGCGGGTATATTGTATAGTGAGTAATAGCGAAGTCGAGCAGGAAAGCCCATCAGGCATGTCACTGCTTGCTTGCCTCTGTTTGGTCCGAAGGCGAGTGCCGCGGTGACAGCCTCACTTGCTTGTCCTTCACGTTTCACGACGAGGCTGACGAGTTGGTCTGTGGAAGACTGGGACGAGGCGACCGGTGCACCTGCCTGCGCTGTTGGATTTGACTGACTGCGCACCATCGTGACCGCCATGGTTTTCTGGCTTCAGGCCTAGTCCACGTCCACAACCACAGCCACTAACTACGCATTCAAACTTTGGGCGATACATCGACGGCACAAAGCGACACCACAGGACACGCGAATTAACAACGAACGACGGCGGCATCGACAATCTCTGTCTCTCGAGAGACGATTGCGCTGAGCAGCGTGTCTCCTTCCTTGCAGCTCGCGTACCAAGATCCAAAACCCACCCTTCCCGCTTACATCACAAGATCTAATAGCTAAGATGAGACTGCAAAGTCCCGCACCTCTCCTTTTCGCCCTGGCCTTCCTCTTGTTCAGCTCACCCTTGTTGGCTGCGGTTCCCACTGTGTGGATAGACCCAGCTTTCCCTCCAGATTTGAGGACCCGCTTGTCTAAGGTCTGGACGGAAAGTATCCAGCTCGCGAGGTTGGCAGCCATCACTTTCGACGCTGACTGCAAGTTCAACCCGGCTTTCGACCGATACTTCGAGGAGGATGGTGCTGTATTTGTCAAGCACATCTTCTACACCCTGGCCAACATCCCGCTCGATACTGTCATGACGGATGACACTGCGGCCCGGATCCTCCTCAGCAGCACCTTCATTAGTCTTTCGCCCAAGTTCTCCAGGTTGACAATTGCGTTTGGAGAGCCTCCGTGGCTACCCCAGAGAGGGCTCTGCGCGGAAGTTGATGGCTTTAGAGCTTACAGTCTCTTCAATAGTGTATCCCGCACTGCCACAATGGTCGTTTGCGTCGGAGCGCTGTATTACCCTACGCTCGACGAAATCTTGAACCCTCAGCCGTGGGCGTATGATGAGCAGGGAAGGCTGCGCGAAGGCTACACTTGCGACGGTCTGCTCGATCGGGACTCCGAGTATATGTTGTCTGTAAGTGGTTTTGAACATCTCCCACTCCCCCGTCTTCTGGGACCGTCTCTCCTCCCATGCTAACGACGAACTAGGTGGGCGGGTGGCTGCTTCACGAGCTCATGCACTGGGAAGTGCTATTCGAAGACGATGTGCCAGAATGGGACCAGTTCCTCGCGATGGGAGGCCGAAACTCCAGGATTAGGGATTTTGGCTTCCCCGGGTCAAATCCCAAAAATGGATACGGCTCATACCACGCTCGCATTCTGAAGGAGCGAACCATCACCGCTCCGAATGAGGTGGGACGTTACTCCACGTTCAATAATGCTGATAGCTACATGTGGTAGTACGTCTTGTCGAAGTTCTCTGACTCAATCCTGCAACGCTGACCGTCGATAGTGCCATAAGTAACTACTGGTCATGGCGGTGTGGGAGGCCATTCAGGGGCGCACAAAGCGACGACGATGAATTTCGTCGGCAAAAGCAGGGTGTTGGGTATAACTGGGCGGACATCAGCCCGGCAGCTGAACACGGCGGCGATCACCCAAGCCCCGGCACCACGGATTACTTTGGCGACGACGAAGCTCCTCCTAACGCAAAGGCGCATCCTGTGCTGGCTGGAGGAACGCGACGACATCTGACAAGGAAGCTAAACGGGCAACCTCTCCGTCAAGACAAAGAATAAGGATGACAAGTTGATGCCGGCATGTTTCTGAAGATTCACAGGGGGTTGCAGGGTGGTCGTTAGGAAACTAAACACGCAATATCGCCATCAAGACAAAGAATCAAGGAGACGAGTTGATGCCGGCATGTTTCTTCAGGGGGCTGCAGGGTGGTTTCGGCATGCCAACGCCGGACGAGGTGTTCCTCAATGTCAAAGAGAGCGATAGATCTCCACTCCATGAGCTCTTACATAGCCCGTAGGTCGGCTCGGGTTCTCATTCTAAGGAATACCCATGCTGCCACTCTCCTTCCGCGCAACTGTGCGCTTCAGAGGACGAACATGAGTGTCGCAGCCGCCTTTCGGACAGAGCATGGAAGTGAAGCGTCGTGTTTACGGCTTCCGACGTGAAGAAGGGTGAAAGAGCGCAAGTGATAATATTCAAGCCAGCTGACCCATTACGATATCAGGTCTCAAGTCACTGCGTATCATGTCACTGAGCTTGAGGCGCACGAGGTCGAAGATCGAGTGATCGATAATGTCTGCGTTTAAAGCGACTGTGTATGAACTGTGCCTGTGCTTGTGCCTGTGCTTGTGCTTGATTACCCAGAGTTGTATCACAAGGAGCCTAGCAGCAATACCCAGAGCTGGCATCGACATTGAGTTGGCATCGACATTGAGCTGAGAGCAAGACAATATGGCGTTTCCATTTCTCTCTCCATTCCCCAAACCCCTTCTTCAACTTGACTCCCTGGCCACGACAGTCTGCCTTCCATTCCTCCTTCTCCTCCTCCCTCTCCTCCTGATCTGTCCTCCCCCCACGCAAGCGGCCTACCCATTCATCTGGATTTCCCCCACCGCCACCCAGCCGTACGTCGACCGACTCCACGCGTCGTGGAAAGAAGCCATCATGCTCGCCCGGGTCGCGGCCCTGACGTTCCAAGGCCCCTGCGACCCGATCTACCAGCGGTATTTCGAGGACGGCGGCGCCGACCTGGTGAAACACATCTTCCAGCGCGTGGCCAACATCCCGCTCGACGCACAGTACACGGCCGCCGACGTCGGGACGCTGCTCTTCGACAGCCAAAACGTCCTCGGCACGTCGCCGCGGTTCGCGAAGTTGACGGTCGCGCTCGAGACCCCGCCGACCACCCCGGCTAGGTGGGCGAATTTCTGTAATTGGCCGGGAGTCTCTGGGGCGATGACGATCGCGGGAACAAGGAGCGAGGATGCGACCATCGTGGTGTGCAAGCCTGTGTTTGCGTGGTATCCTTTGGCGAGTGAGATCTTGGAGCCGCCCGCGTGGGGGTTGGAGGCCGACGGGTCCGTACGTGACGGGTATGATTGCGAGGGACTGGGCGATCATGGTAGGTGTCCTTGTCTGGTTTGAGGTTTCCCTTTTCGACTGTGCGTGCGTGCGTGTGCATCTGCGTCTGCGTCTGCATATGGACAGGGGACGCGGGATAGGGGAAGGGACAGAGAGGGTTCAGGATCGGAAATTCGGGTCCAGGCCATCTGTCCCTTTCTCTTCTTCTGCCCCTGCTGATTAGCCCTCTGCTTCAGAGGCCCGTGCTAACAATTCGGAACAGATACTGAATTTATGATTTTCCCGGGAGCCATCATCCTGCATGAACTGGTATCGTACTCCCTCCCATCTCATCCCATCCTTCCTCGCCCCCGTTTCTCCCTTGATCTGATCCCACGTCTCGCATGATGACAAGCTGATATCAAGACAGCTCCACTGGGCACGGCTGCTGGAAGACCTCCCGCAGTGGGAGGATTTCATCGACGAGTCGTCGCAGTCCTCCGGAGTTCATATTATCGAGGACTTCAAGGGGACCGATCCTCTCATCGGATACGGTGCGTTTAATGCGAAGCGGCTGAAGGACAGGGCGTTGAGCGAACCCGGCGCAAACGGCCGCTACCCGACGCTCAACAATGCCGACAGCTACATGTGGTATGCGCTCTCGAAGTATTGGGGGTGGGTCTGTAACGAGGAATACGGGCCAGCGCGAAGTCATTTGGATGATGACCTTCGCCATCAGCAGGGCAAGATCCCGATCTTGCAGCCCCCGCCGGAGGGCGACGCCAGTGACCAGCCGGATCCATGGACGGGGGATGTCGTTTTTGACCCGCCCGCAGGGTCTTGATCCAGACGCATACGACTCAGGCATCAAGGCTGCTGGGAGATGATTGGGAAGGAAGCTCTGCATGCGCAGTGCGAGGAAGCTCGGGAGACAAGATTGAGAATCCTGGAGTTAGGCGCCGTGTGTTTGCTCCGCCACGGTCTAGCGATGATTCATAGATCCTTGAGGACATTTTGCTCACAGACCATGCAAACACAGTCGTGAGGTGCTGCTTTGTGCTTGTAGCTTTTGTCCGTCCCGTGCGCAAACAGCATCTTAAGCTTGCTTCCATTCCTCCTGACGTAGCTTTGTGTTTAGATGGCTGCGGACAGACCGTCCCTTGAAGTCATTCTTAGTATAATACCGTGTTCTCTTTCTGGAGACAGACGATTCTATCTTCGTCCTAGCTTGGGCCGTCAATGGCCATGAGGACCGGCGCCTGGGCAGGTGAAGATCCTTTCGTGGGCCTTTTGCTGCCTGCTGGGTCAAGTGATGCCAAGTGGTGACAGTTGACAAGTTCCAAGTCCTTGTAAATATATCATGGACAGTGAAGTTGAGGCGCGGGGCAGTGACAGTGGCGGTCTCATGGCTGCGAACTGTGAAGACCTTTTCAGCCTTCTATATAACTTGGCTGATCGTGCCTCTCTTACTTCGCGGCGCGCATATTCCAATCGGCAGACCTCACCGCTCGCTACTTCGGCCTCCTCCTGCGTTGTACTGCGCGTCGGTCGTCATCGTCAGACAGCCTTCTTTGCTTCTTGCTTGTGGTGCACAAACGGTATCGACAAAATGAGAGCTTTTCGCTTCCAGAACTCATTCTTTTTCGTCCTCCTCATCTCTCTGGTGCAGGCTTTGGCACCTGCCTACTTTCCTCCCGCCACACTTACCGTCACCATGCGACTCTTCGCGGAGGCTTGGAACGACTGCATAACGCTGGCAAAGTTTGTGGCTGCGACATTCGATTACTGCGACCCGGCCTTCAAGCGGTACTTCAACGACGCGGATGCCACATTTGTGAGGCACGTCTTCCGCACCATCGCAAACCTTCCACTCGATGCCCAGATTGACGAGCAGACTATCGTGGCGTTTATGGGCACCATGCCCTGGGTCAACACGCAGCCGAAGCTGGATAGACTGATCCCCTCGTTGGGAAATCATCCACTCGTGCCCGAGGACATGGCCAATATCTGCGACACCGATGCGGTAATTGCGTTTCTGTACGATCTTCCTGTGATCGAAGGACGGGACGATTTGAGGCAAGGGGCCGTCCTGAATGTCTGTCATGCGATGTTCGCGTGGTATCCAACAGCTCGAGAGATCGAGGAAGCAGAAGGACGACCACTTGGGGGAGTTACCTGCAACGGGCTGGGCGACCATGACTCGGACTTGATGCGTTTCTCAGGTGCCATCATCCTGCACGAAATGCTGCACTGGCCGTGTAAGCAACCCTCATTTCCACTCGATTTGAGCACCAAGTGCTAACAGAGTTGTGCAGATCTCTTCGAGGACATACCCGACTTCCTCTTCTACATCGACGTCGACGCGAACTTGGGGCAACGGATCCGTGACTTCGCGGGACCGGCGCCACCTGATGGGTATGGGCCATTCTATGCAAAGACCCTGAAAGACTTGTCGTACCGTGTTCCTGCCATAAATCCTCCGTTTGCGACTCTCAACAACGCCGAGAACTACGTGTGGTATGCTTTATCAAAGTGGTGGTCCTACAAGTGTGGGAGACAGTTTGGCGAGTCGAACGATCCGGCCGATGACGTGCGGAGACGGGGGCAGAGGCCAAGATATTGATGGAAGTATTTCATAACTTGAGAGCAGAGGACCGAGGACAAGAGTCCGGTGCTGAAATGACGATCCAGTGTACGTGAGGGATGCCGTTGGCTCCTGATCTCGCTCAGTGTGTCGGATTCCTCATGCCTGACTATTCTACCTCCATCCCTGCCCTTGAAGCTCGGTTGGATGCTGCATTGATTGTATCTCACGTACCCAAATATTGCCTCCTCAAAAGCTGACTTGGAACCGTGGGTGTGTTCGTAGCCTAGCACCGAATCTCATAAACACAAACGGGAGCGGCACCATCGCCAGGGCAATGAAACCTAGCACCGAGTTACCCCATCCGAGTCCAAGACTGGAGTACAATGGCCGTCCTGCGAGCGGGAGAAAGGCACCAGTAAGTGACCGCACAACCGTGTTTGCGGCCGTAACGCTCGCTGCAAACATGGGGTAACAATCGACAAGGTACGTCTGCACAGCCAACTGCCGTCCTCAGCGTTAGCGAAGCGCAAAGAATAGAGACACGTCCAAGACCCACGAAAATGCCGATCAAGCCCAATCCCACCCATCCCGTGCCAATAATAGGCATAATCCAGTGGATCTGCTTCTCAGCCGACCACCCGTACCAGAACAGCCCGATAGGAATGCATATTGCCGCGGGAACCAGCCCTTCGAGTCGAATTTCCGGCGATACGTCGCCTTTGGCTTTCTTCGCTTGGATGCGTTTGTCGCTCGTCGCGCCAAAGAGGCCGAGACCAAGAAACATGCCCACGCCGATGCCGAGATAGGAGAGACCGGCCAAGCCTGTGTTGAAGCCATATGTCCCTTCGTAGATTTCTGTGATGGTGGTGAAGAGCAGGTATAGGTAGCCGTATATGATGGAGACATAGATCTGCGACATTATCAGCGTCTTTGCGCAAGTGTGGAATAGACAAGCCGCTAACGGCGTACCACAAAGATGAAGACGATCGGAGACAGGAGGAACATCTTGGTGGGACGAATCAATGCTTTCACCAAGGCCGTGCGCGGATCGTCTTCGGATGACAGCTTCGAGCGATATTGTTGGTTACCTGTCGATTTGCGGAGCTTTGCAACCTTGCGCTCGAGGAGGATGGGGGCGTAGGACTCTTTCATGAAGAGCAGGCAGAGGATCGTGACGACTCCGGCCTGGAAGACGTTAGCTGGCCGAGTGTCGTGGCTGGGAGGTCATATACATGCCGCAATAGTTATCACCCAGAAAACCCATCGCCAGCCAACGTCTGTGAGCTTTTGTTAGCTTGCTTGAGTGCCGACAGGACGAGAACGGCGAGCCCCTTGGAGGGCTATGGTCGGCTAGAAATTTAGAGAACTCGCCTTGAGAAAGGAATGCGCCAGCCACGGGGCCTAGTTATCACCGTTAGCTGGACCTCCATGGAGGAGACAAAATATGGCAGCCATTACCGGCAACAGGGCCAATCAAGGGGCCAATTGAGAAGATCGCCATCTTGGAGCCACGTTCTTCACGCGTGTACAAATCCGCCACGCTCCCTCCCCCGAGGACCAAAGGAGCCGAGCCAGCAGCACCGGCCAAGAAGCGGAAGCCGATGAGGCTGTCCAGCGAAGGTGCCACTGCACATGCAACGGTGAAGATGATGAACAAGATGTTGGTAATTTGGTATACAGGCCACCTTCCATAGATCTCCGACATTGGTGCGCAGACCAGAGGACCAAACGCGTAGCCTATGAGGTAGACCGACACCACGAATGAGGCCAGGATGACGCTGGAGCTGTTGAAGTCTGCCATAACGCGGGGGATGCCAGGGGCAAACATGCTGCTTGCAAGTGGCCTGGGAAACGCATCAGCTTTGACTTATTCCGCGTTTCTGATAACCACCAAACCTACGTGACAAAAGTCAGGCACGAAAGAAGCGCAATATTCGCCGCTTTGCGCCGTGACGGCCAGTTCAGAGGATTCTCGGGGTCGTCATCGCCGTCCCAGTCAACGACAAAATCGGTGGCTGGAGGCGCCTCCTCAGCGACATCTTTGTCGTCAGCCATATTTCCAGTGTTGCTGCTGGACCGGCGACATATCAAGCTGAGATTGTTGTCAGCTCATGGTATGCTGCATGACAAGAAGTTGAAGCAGCAGTGACAAGGACCGGAGGCCAGAGAGAGTGCTTGTCTGGATGGCGTCCAACGGACCGAGCCCCGCTTGC
This sequence comes from Phialophora verrucosa, assembly GCA_002099365.1. Classification (NCBI taxonomy): domain Eukaryota; kingdom Fungi; phylum Ascomycota; class Eurotiomycetes; order Chaetothyriales; family Herpotrichiellaceae; genus Phialophora; species Phialophora verrucosa. The sequence continues at coordinate 2,346,677 of MSED01000002.1, read as the reverse complement.
GCCAACAGAGACCCACGTCGTATGCCGGTGTTGTGCAACATAATGCCACGTTATGCAGCAGACATCTGACTCCATTGGTGGAGAGGTAGTAGTAGCAGACCGGCATCGATCCCCCTTCGTGTACCATGCCTGAAATAGCCAAGGTTACGCCGAGATAAGGTAACCAAGCCTCCACTCTGAAAGGGATTCTGCCGAGGAAGACTCAGCCATGCAACGTATTGAGAATCCACATAAAAGCTCTGCGTTGCTGACGCCGGGAGATACCTCGAAGAATGCGGTGATTCGAAATATGTCCTGCATAGAAGATAACACCACGATGCGTGCCAGATGCGCCTCCAGTTCACTGTCTCCTGCAGACGCTTAACAGCATAAGATTTCTGCTACAGGGGAAGGCCATCAAGCACATCTTGGTCGTGGAGTCCCAAATTGGGTCATGTGCCCTTGACACAGGACTTGGAGGTCGAGATATAGGCAAGTGTGTCGACAGCAGAGAAGAGGTGGACCTGGGACAAACCTGATATTGCTGAGCACGAGGCCGCTCGGCGGAGAAACGTCGATCCTTGATATGGCGGCGGAGATTAACTGGACCAGATCGAGTTCTTTACCAACGTGTCCTGTAACAGACGTGCTCAGGGTGCGTAGTGGATCCTCCAACTTCCCAACTCCTACCGGAACAGCGTGTCAGCACAGCAGGACCGACCTGCGAACGTGCTCCGATCGAGAGTCACCTTCACAAAGTCTATCTGTTGGTCGAAGCGGGACACGGACTCACCTCTGATGGCATATATCACGCCGTAACCTCAACGTTCATGCCCGGATGCTCTGCCGACATGATTGACTGGAGGTTTGTTTTTATACACACAACCCACATCTTTGAGCTCTGGCATCCTGTAAGTGCCCCCTTTTGACATGTGTGGGTATGCCCAGAACCCCGCTGTCTTGCGTTCGTATCAGCGCAGGTCTTAAAAAGCCCAGCAAACAAGGCAGCAAAACCATATGGTGTCGTTTGGGGAGGCCCCACGCGAGAACCAATCCCGATATATTGGCGGTCATCATATCGTACACGAATGAATCGGTGGCGAGTTGTGCAAGTTGAAGATTGCCTCCAGAGATCCAGACCAATACTTTGGTGCGAACTGGAAGCAGGAGTTCGAAGCGAACGGTTACGGGATGACGGTCAGTGGTCGGTTAGGTATCTGGGACGACGGAACTGGATCTGTCGTACACTGGCTACCTTATCCACCTCATCACAAATGACCAAGGAGCCTCCCGCATGAGGTCCAGGTTCTGGTTGGGAGACATCGAAGAATTGTGAGCCTCAAGGCCACTTGGTGCCGGGTTTCATGGAGGGCTTGATCAGGCATGCGGTGGGGGAGATGGCAATACTAGCTTCATTGGCTGTACAATGAACATTGCCAGCAGCCTGGCCGGCTCTGAGCAAGGACGACTTGAGCTTGGTCAAGAAGCTCGAGTGTGTCCTATAGTAGGCGATGCAAGTAGCAGACAGGGTGCGGAGCAGATCGGATCAACTTTGATCCGAGGGACCCGTGCGTTTCTCTAACTTTCTCCGTACTCGGTCCTCTTTCTCGACTTCTCCCAGTCTTGCTTTAGTTACTCGGACAGTCTGACCCGTCGCAACATATTGTCTTTCCTGCTGTTTGGGACATGTCTTCAAGCAGGACGGGACGAAGATATGTTTGTCTTAATTGTGGCAAGGGCTATGGCAAGGCAGAGCATCTCATCGTGAGTCTCGATCCATTGGGTGGCTCGTGAGACTAAGACAATCTCCCGTAGAGACACGAACGATCTCGTGAGTATGGTATCTCCTTCTGTATCTGCTACTGATAGTCTTCAGATAGCGGGTCCCGGCCATACGTGTGTGACGCTTGCGGCCAGCAGTTCACAAGGCTCGACAGTCTTTCCCGGCACAAGAGACGACACACCGGCTTGTCCATAAACAATCGGTCGTATGTACAAGAGCTTCAAGCCAGAAATGGCCGAGCTGGGTCCCCATCCGAGGCTAGGAGGCCCACGGACGACGCGTTGTCGCTAATGCGAAGCTGCGAAGCTCCAAGCTCGCCATATCAAGAGGTGGTAGATGGAATGGCCCTAGACCAGGAGCCATTCACCTCCTTGAATTGGCCAGATTCCGAAGACCTCCTGCAGTCAATACTTTCTGCAGAGTTTACCACCCTCCCAGCCCTGGAAGTCCTCCCTTCTCAGTCCATCGTTTGCAGTGCACTCGAGCTCGAGTCACACCCTGTCTCTTCGTGGCTAACTTCGGACTCGAATCAAGAACATTTGCATGGTGGCAACCACGCAGTGCGAAACTTAAGCCAAATCATCAACTCCATGGTAGGTTGGGTACCACATTCTGGGACAGGACTCACGTTACAAGTCTGGCGACGTCACCTCGACGGCCCAGAATTTGGGCCTGACCAGTGTATTCCTTGACGGGTGCCTCCACATGTTCTTCACACAATTCGTCCCGAACTTCCCTGTCGTCCACCGCCCAACGTTCGTGTTTAAAGACTGGACCTCTCCGTTACTACTCAACGCAATAGCGCTTGGGTCCTTGTTCATGAGCAAGAAGGACGATGTAGCAAAGGTGCGAAGTGTGACCTCTTTGAGTCCCACAGCTAATCCCTCAAAGGGCGAGGCTCTGTGGCGCTTGGCGCACACTGCGGTTGCTACTTCGGTGAGCTTTCGTTGCAAAATCTGCAATATCACCTCGGGTTCTAATCGCCTATGGAGTGGTCGAGTCTCATCCAACACCGTGGCCCCTACGACACTTGCCCTGGTATACAGCTTGTCCTCACGGCTCTGCTAGGTCAGGTGTATGCAACTCTGTCTCGAGTAAGAAGGAACTCACATCTGGTGACCTGATGCTGAAGCCGCAGAATATGACTCTCCGCAAGACAGCACAAGTGTTTCACAGTCTTGGGTTCTTTTGGGCTCGTGAAACCGGCATGTTCGACCTTGAATTCGGGGAAGACAGTGAAGCTCCTGTATCAGATCCCTCGGCAACAGAGGACGTTATTGAGGAAGAATGGAGAGCCTGGGCCGCGAAAGAGACCCAGCTGCGGGCCTTGCTTGGTGAGAATATCTGTTCTAGAGAGAGTGCTATTGTTGGAAGGACCTTTAGTGTCGCACTTCATATATTGATCTGACTAACGCAGCTCAAAGGCCATTATGTTCTTGACGCTCAGCTCTCGGACTATACAAGTGCTACCTCTCAGCGCCACACATCACACAGTCTGCCAGCACCTATTGATGACTCCATTTTTAACGCCCAGGACGCTCCAACTTGGAGAGCGGGAATGTTGAACCAAAGCAAAGACCCACAACGTTTTTCAACAATGTTCCGTTCACTCTTCTCCGAGCATGTGCACGTGCGCCATCTAGGGACATTACTTTCCTCATTCACAACCTCGGTATTACTCGAGGGGCTGAGGGCTTTATCGGCGGAGCGAATAGCATCTGCATTAGAGGCGATTGGAATACCATCTGATCGTGATATTTCCCGTGCTCTGGGCAGAATGCACATGTTCGTGGCTCAAAGCAGATCTCTCTCTCCTGTCGAAAAAGACGTTGCTATGTTACGATGGCACACCATCTGCCTGCATATGGCTGTGGACCTGAACGCTTTGTGCCGCGCCTTGTTTCAGAGGTACAATATCAAGCAGCAGATTATCGGGGGCCGGAGATTGCCGGCATTGGATCTATCATCCTGGGTTTCTTCGAGTCGGGCACGCCGTGGGCTTCTCCACGCCTTCAGCATCTATGGCGTATTGCAGAATCTTCCAACCGTACAAACACAGAGGATCCATGTACCCATAGCAGCCTTTAGTGCCGCGATGGTGTACTCTGCGTTCCTTCTGGGAGGAGTTTCAGCCATCAGCATCCCAGATATTGAGAGCTGGGATAGTGTCGTCCTCATCGACCTCGACAGGAGTCTGGACAGCGACAAAGCCGACCTTGATTTTGAGGTTCGACAATATCTCAATGCAACGCCACAGAAGCATGAGAAGTGCATAAACCTCCTGTACGACATTAACTTTTTCTCGAGGACTCTGAAGACTCTCGAAGACCTATTCGGGGTTTCGCACGACATGCACTGTGTTCTCGAGGAATTGTCGCTCAGCTACACCTAGATGCACTAGAGCGAAACAAGCACCTTCCTAGGGCTTCTATGCAAGACTGCAACCATCGATGCTCTGTCATGGGTGAGTCTCTCAGCGACCACCTATGATTTCTCCGCCGCTTCTCCGCTGACATCGGCACAATTCTCCTTCTCCACCACAAAGTAGGGTTATTCCCCGCTGGATTTTCTCCACAGTAATTCCCTGCCTACGCGCGTTAATATCTAAAGGGGCCTCGAATTGGGACTGTGACATTCTCCATAAACACTCAACAGGTTCAACGGCTGCCTACCTCACAAGACAATCTACGTGAGAATCATCATGTGCAGCGCCGAAAATGTTGCGGTCTGCTGTCGACCTCTCGCTGCCTCAAAGGAGATTTTGCCAGGACCAGAAATTCTAAACGTCCCAGTGGTGATCATTGGCGGTGGTCCAACAGGCCTTTCTCAAGCGCATCTGTTATCCCAGCTTGGAGGCACGTGCTCTATGCCCTACAAAGGCAATCTCGTGGCTGACAATACTAGTGAAGTGTTTAATAGTAGAGAGATACCCTGAAAGACTTGGAGCGCCTAAAGCACACGCACTCTCACCTCGGTCACTGGAGTTACTGCAACAATTCCACCTGGACGTTAAGAAGATACGTCAACTGGGAACGAGAAGGCGCGATGCATTTTGGGTCAACTTCCTTACCAATCTCAGTGGTCAACAAGTTGGAGTTCTCCCGTACGAGCGGATGGACGTCGATGTGCTAGAACATACGCCAGAGGTCTGGTATTACCAAACATGAACATTACCGTCATGCGACTAATGAGCAAAGATGATTCTCAACATCCCGCAGCCAGTCTTCGAGGATTTTGTTACGGGTGTACTCGTCAAGGATCCTAATGTGGATCTCCGTAAGGGTGTCTCTTTCGTATCACTAGAACAGGTCCGTCCGTAATGCCCCGAAGACCCCTAAACTGCTCCTCACATCGCAGGACATGGACGGAGTGAGGACAATAGTGGAGGAGCGAGCTACGGGGCTCCAATTCCAGATACGGTCGAGATACCTCATCGCCTGCGACGGCGCAAGAAGTAAGGTACGCACATTCTTGGGAATTGAGAGTGATGGAGAGGATTCGTGTAAGGGCACCCAAATGAGTCAACAATAGGTCCTGACCAAACCCAGACGAGACAATGATGACCATCCACTTTAATGCCGACCTGAGGGCTATCGTTGGAGAACGGGTTGGTATGCTGCATTGGATAATGGATCCCCTGGCCTCAGGGTGAGCAACTCTCCTCACTCGTGTCCGCAGCCTTATCTCTGCCTAAAACCAAGTCTGGAGCGCTCACAACCCAGCAGGTTCATTATTGCATACGAGCTTTCTGGGAATGCAGTCCTGATTAGCAACTTTGACGTCAGTTCCTGCCAGATATATTGTCGGCCTACCCTCTGACAAACTTGTCCCAGGCCAACCTATATCCGGTCGAGAGTTGGAATCAAGAGCTCTGCCGCAAGGTCGTTGTTAGTGCCCTTGGGACAGACGTACCTTTTGACATTCTTTCATACCGGCCGTGGCTTCTCAGCCGCAAGGTGGCGAGGTCGTACAGGCGAGGAAACGTCTTTCTGTAAGTTGCATATGGAAGGCATATTTCGACGCCTAACCACAAGCCAGAGCTGGGGATGCCGCCCATTCATTTCCGCCAACGGGTGGTCTCGGTCTTAACTGTGAGCGTTCTCCAGAGCCTGGACTTGGCCAATCGAAGCCGAAATGTCCTGATTTGTCCTGATTTGTCCTGATGCAGAGACTTGATACTAACAACACTGCAGCTGGCTTGGCTGACGTTCATAATCTGGCCTACAAAATTGCATTTGTGCTCAAAGGCCAGGCTGGAGACAGTCTCCTTGATACATACGAGACAGAAAGACGGCCCGTCGCAATCGTCAATTCAATGCAAAGCGTGAAGAATGGCAAGCAGATCTTTGCTCTGCTGAAGACCCTCGGAATTGGTGACGACCTGGTGGCGGCCAGAAGAAATCTGTACGCGAACATCAGAGACTCGGAGAAAATGAAGGCCATTGAGTTAGGCGTTGAGGGACAGAGAGAACATTTTGACAACGTCAGTACAAGCCAGGCCCTGATGGAGATGACACTGACCAGGTGGTAGCTCGAACTTCACATAGGTTATGTTTACGGCAGCGACAAGATCCCAGCACACGCTTCGAAGTACACGCCGAAGTTCCAAGTGGGCGCGAGACTGCCTCATGCTTGGATCCGCCTGCCATACAGCACTCTGAAGCCCGTGGATGTCTCGTACGTGGATGAGTTTTCGCCGGAAGACGTTGAATTGCGCCAGTATAGTACGCTGGATCTGTGCGACTTGGACCAATTCACGCTGATCGGAAAGTTGGAGGTTCCAGGCGTCAAGACATGCGTTCTAGGAAAGGATTTTGACGTTGTTGGAGAGGCAGGGCAACGGTGGTTGAAGGGTGCTGGCTTGCAGGACGGGGGAGGTCTGCTGGTCCGTCCTGATCAGCATATTCTGATGCTGTTGAAAGCAACTACGAGGGTGGAAGATGTGGAGTTCTGTTTAAGACAACATTTGCACGGTTAGAAGACGGTAAAGAAATATTAGACAACTGTCGCCCTCGGTCGAAGGTCATAATAATATCTGTAATTTTCGCTCAGCCATCTCGACCATTTGGTTTTGGTGAGACTATAATTACGGCAGAACCAGGACTTGCAGAGGGAGGATAAGTTTCTGAGGACATCTGCTTCTTTTCCTTCATGGATTGATGGCATGGCCACCCATATCGTTAAGCCTGTAAATTACCGCTTCATATCTTTGGCGAGCCCGATTCTTCCATAGCGCTTGTCAATGGACAATAGCTGACCGGCCCTGGAGTATCGGACAAATCTCTGAAACTCGACCTAACTTTGACAATCAACGCAGGCAATCGAGTGGGTACACAACCTGGACACTTCTTCTGACGCGAGTCAATATCGACTGCACCCGTCTAGTTCAGAACCAGGAGCGCCTCCGCGTTTGAAACCTCGAGCCATCAGCGAACAAGCCCTGAGAGATCAAGCAGCAATTACAGACTCTTGCTCGGCCCACGTATTGTGACGTTCACGCCTTAACTCATCTATGAGGTGTCAGCAGCAAGATGCTCCGACCCGTACATTGTTTCAAACGTAAAGAGCTGAGCACACGCGACCACCGCAAGCCATAAACTGCCCACTTATATCACATCAAAAAGAATTCAGAACACCTAGCCTCAATTCCAGCGATAGTCATCTGTTTTTATCGAAGAGATGCCTTGTGTGCGTGACACCCACCCTCTTTGGCAACAATTCCCCCCGCCCCATGGCATCCGCTGACAAGTATCCCCCGCCGCGCAGCCGGCTCCGGCTCTTTGTCCGACAACCAAGCCAGTATCGCCAACCGAGAACAAAAGCAAGAGGACGAAGAGGGGATACCAGCGGAGAATGTGCATGGTGGTGGGAGCGGGCACCATCAGAAGGTCTAAGGTATAAGCTGCACAAGGAAAAGGAACCGTGCCATAGCTGTTGTAATCCAGACTCACGAGGAAAATTATGCCAGACGAACACCGCTTTTGTGGGATGGCCAAAACGCGCATGAAGCGGTGGTGGAGGCCTTTCTGAGACTACTGCAGGCGCAAGGGGGCATTTGTGATGTCCCATCTCGAGTGAGAAAAATTCAATCTTGTTTAGCTTCTCCAACATAGGTATCTGGGCCACACTGCTGGTCGCCGACAATGTCCACCAGGACTAAAGGGACAGTTGACGTACCATGTCTACATCGAGTTGATCTCATAGGATCTTTCTGAGCAGTCTCGCATGCCTAGATGACTTTCAGGTAGCTGGCCGAGATTTGAAGTCGCATTGCAAATGTTGAAGCTTCCGGCGTTCATCCACCAAGGAGACCTTGGACGAGATGAGGGATGTAAGTCAATGATGTAATCTTTGTATGTAGAGTAATTCAGCTGAATGCGGCACTGGTCGAAAGCCTGACAGCCTGCGCCACACCGTCCTTCAAACCATTGAAATGCCTCACTGGTTGAGAAGCTGGTCATAGTTGCCTCCTGTACGGCGACGGTTCTGGCTATCAGCCTCGAAAGTCGGTGGGTAGGTTTAGGAGCAAGGGCGAATGAGAAGTCAACGTGGTTGATGGACCGAAGAGCTTGTTCGATGCTTCTCCTCAATAGTCAAGCGCCCGCCATTCCAGGGAACTTGTGTCTGCGTGAGTTAGCAGTGGTGTCCCAATCACGCGAGGCGATGTGCATTTGCAGCCGTATCCTAGGCGGTCTCTTCTTTGGAGGAAGAAATGTCTAAATCCTGCGTCTGGATGGCCAAAATAGCTCCACGCTTTCCATCCACAATTATCCTCCAAACGATAAACTTGTTGCATCATATTACTTCGGATTATTGTTGGACCCGCTTGGTGCCTAATCACCTCCTCACAAGCTGCGTTGAGGGATAGGCGACACTAGGCTGGCTGGGATATGATCTTCCAAGGCAACCGCAGCTTCAGATGAGGCGTTCAGGCTGAATTATCGACCCGGGGAAGCCCACCACAGTTCTGGGGACCAGGTGGTCATTTTGACCACAGAATGTTTATCGTACCGTGCAAAGGGACGCACCTGGAAGACCTCCGATTCTGAATTATGCCAGAATGTCAAAGTTGCTGCATTCTTCCAGACATCTTCCGATAAAATGCGTAAACATCGTGTTCGGCAGATGTGTGGGGGGACTTCTTGGATTGTTCTATCAGCAAGACGACGAGAAGTCAACCCGTATGCATGTGACACTGTGACTTGGAGTGGTTTTCCTCGAAGTGTCCCCGCACGCCGTAAAGTCTTGATGGGGTGGAATGTGTGGATACAGATCATGGGATCTTAGGACCACGCCTCAGCCAGATATCTGAACAGGTCATTCAATCCATTGGAGGCATGTGCAGGATTTGGCAGGCCAACTCCGCGCTTCAGTTTCAGACGTCTAGAACCAGATTTGTTGACGACCAGCTCTCTGCAGCTTGCACAAGGTCCAGGTTCCACGGCCAGTCTTCGAAAATACTAGTGGTCAGCTGGGAGGGTATGGTTCTCAGTGTGTCGGGCTGCCGCAGGCCGTGGTACTTTTGGTTTGCCGAATTGACCTGAGGACTCGGCTCACCTTCAGAACAAATGCGCAGCTGATTCCAGTAGCCGTCAATTTGCGCCACCAAGTCCCGCAGTCGCTGTGCGTTGATTACTGAATGGATACCATGATCGAGATTCTCCAGCAACTGTGCGAGTGACAGCAAGACGACTCTCACCTGTTGATACGCAATATCGCTGAGGGGCTCCTCAAGAACACTGCCCAGGATGGCGCCAATACCAGCAAGGTGATGAAGGAGTGGTGAACTGATGGCTCTTAGATAGGCGACCGGAATGCGCATGAAAGCATCCACGACTTCACTCGCTATTTTGCAACGTTCCTCGATCGTACCGCCCCCTGACGCAAACAACATCATTCGAAGCAGCTGGACAGTGGCAGTGATATTGGCGGCCTGGAATCCATATCGATCGCTAGTCCAGTCATTAGCTGGCCCATGCTCGCCAGGTAAAAGACTTACCTCGAAGCGTTACATGTCACCTCTGGAAACTCTTTGAAGCAGCCTGGAAGATTACCGTATAGAGCCATGATGGAGTCCCGGACCGAAGTGGCGGAAACGGCAGTCTTGTCGCCGAACATGTCGCTGATGGAGTTCCTCTTGTGCCGCCTTTGGTCACGAAAGTTGGTAATGACGTGCTCCAGGACTCGATAGAGATCGGTCGTGAAGTTCCAGCCACAGAGCCAACTGCTACTTCTCACATCGCCCCATCTGCCACCAGGGCTTGGTCCAATGTCAACCGGAGACGACGCTGGCTGATTGTAACCCATATCATTGAACAAATCATCATCAATCTCCGTGGTGTATGCAACATTGATCTGTTGTTCTCGACACCGTGTAACGCCGTTCCAGATGATGGACGAATAGACCTCCAAGGTATACATGGACCAGATCTACTGACGGGTTAGCAGAAGTCTCGCATTGGATCATATGTCTCAACCAGTCGCCGCCTCTCTTCCGTCTCAATGATGCCAATGTCCTCAGGCCAGTTCGATTCATCATGTAAACCATCCATAGCCACGAAAGTGTGGTATTTCCCTAGAAATAGTTGCATGTCGCGAATTTTGCCATATTGAATGGCTGTGAGGGCAAGCAAAGCAAAGCATCGCAGCGTATTGAGAGTGTGGGCTTGTCTGGAGTCTTCGCAGCCGGCACTGTAACGGACTGCAGCGTCATAGAACGTTTCCGAAGGCGGTTCGGATAATTCTTGAACATCCCAGGAAGGATTGAATATTGCCTGATCTCGGACTCGAGCAGACACAAGCGCGCAGGCTGCCATGGTCACTGGGAACAAGTCTTTGTCCGTAGTATAATCGCCTCTCGATATCTGCAAAGGTGTGTCAGCGCTGTGCAAGAAGGTCATCAGGTGGTACCATCAAGCATTAGCAAGGAGAACGCCGCTACCCAGTGAGACCTACTTTCCGAATGTATGTCGACCTGTGAAAGAGCGGGAAGATCGGATATACTATCTCAAAGTATACCTCGACGAGACTCATGACCACGGCTTGGCTGGCAATCGTCGGAGCCCTCCATGGCTGAGATGATGACTTGAGATGTGCTGGGAGCCGTCAGAATTGACTGCAATTGTCCGGGCAATAAGACAGCCTCACCGGGAGGTTTCGGCATATCTTGAGACCCGGCAAAGGAGGCATTGCGATAATTTCTATCAGGCGTACCGTTCGCGGACTCGAGATTTCGAAGGGCCGGGGCAGGAGAACCAGCTCTCGCTCCTGACTTGGGCTTCACGCCCCGTTTCTTTGCTGCTCGTTCGTAAGTGCAGGGCTGATCGAACTCGATGCACTTTTGACATTGCGGGCCATCAGCATTGATGCATCGGATGCCGCGTTTGTGGCAGTAATCGCACGCTCGCGTGATTCGTCTTGATTTGATCGCCCGTCGTTCAGAGGCCGGCATGACATTCTCTTCGATGCAGATCTGTGGCCTCCCTTGACATCACATACTGTACAATAAGTGAGTATTAGACTACACCAAAATAGAGACAAGTGTGAATGGAAGATGGTATCCGGCACCGGGGCCCGAACTTGACTTGGTATGCAGCATGAAGAAATGCAAAATAGAGGCGAGTAGCCGAGGCTCGGTATAGTTGCCGTTCACGGCTCCAGCCAAGTCACATGACTGAATCTCCAGGACCTCTAGTGGGCGCGCCGCGGCCTCTCAAGTTCTGTCTTATTATCGATCAATTGGATAAACTACAAGAACAGAACGCTTTGCGCCGAGTCAATACGTCCAAGATCCTTTCCGCATGAGCAAAGCGTGTCTCTTTTCTATTCAAGATGAATCTGTTCACCACTTGTTGTCAAAGACGCGGCCCTTCACATGATTCACTAATTCCTTTACCGGTTCCAAATGATCCCTACCTGCGCCAAAATCCATTCCATGCTTCATAACCTTGCGATAATTCTCCCCTGGACTGACTTTTCCAAGCACATACTGTCTCTGCGTCTCGACCCTGCTCGGTACGGGAATGCTCCGTCCCACGATTGCCTCCATTCCTTGCCAGGCGAAGGTGATGGCCTCCTTCGCGTCCGCCGGGATGCCAGCCTCGTCAAGCATTACGATTCGGGTTTCGGGAAAAGCCTCTTGCATATAACGCGTGATGTTTGGGTTCTTCGCTCCGCCGCCACACATGAAGATTTCTGCAAGAGGCCCGTACCCCTGTGGCATATATCTATGGTAATGGTTGACGATGGCTTGGGCGGTGATGCGCGTTATCGTTGCGACAATGTCGTTTGGTGACAACCCCTTGGCGATGCCTTTTTCGATAAGTTCGTGAGCAATGGTGTCCCTGAACACCTCACGTCCTGTCGTCTTCGGTGGTTCGAGGCTGAAGTATGGGAAAGTTTGCAGGAACTCGTCTACCATCTCCTGATCCACTGTTCCTGCAGCACCCATCTCGCCGTTCTTGTCATACTCGCTCTTTCCATTGGTAAAGCATCGCACCGCCGCGTCAATGAAGACATTGCCCGGACCGGTGTCAAAATCAAAAAACTCTGGATTCAATCTGCCGTCCTTGTCAGGAGGAATGAAGCAGACATTTGCTATGCCGCCAATATTCTGACATGCTCTGAGTTTATTAGGGTGGTGAAGGACCAGTGAGTCGAAAAATGCGATCAAGGGAGCGCCCTGTCGGCCGGCTGCTTGGTCCGAAACCCGGAAATCGGTGACAGATGTGATTCCTGTTCTCGACGCGAGGAATGACCCTTCAGCCATCGTCAAGGCCGACTTGGTGTGACCAGGCTCTGGCATGCTAAGCAACCAGATTGTCTGGCCGTGCGATCCCAAAGCATCGATCTTCTCCAGAGGGACGCCTTGCTTTTGAGAGAACTCTTTCACGGCTGCAGCGAAGGTCTCACCCAACAGGACATTGACCTCCGAGAGTTCTTCGGGGGTGGTTCTGTTATACAAGATCATTTCCATCACGCGCCTTTTGATCTTGGGCTCCAGCGGCACCTCGTCATACGCAAGAAGTTCGAAATGCATTGGCGACTCGGGCGACTTTTGTCTGAAGCGGCATAATGCGCAATCAATACCATCCATTGACGTCCCGGAATTCAACCCAAGCACCGTCAGATCCAATCCTTTTTCATGATGGCCATTGCTGAGGCCATTTGTGAGACCGTTTGTGAGGCCGTAAGATAGCCCGTTCGTTAGAGAGGGCGACATGGCGACTTGGTTTTTGTGAATGACATCGACACCCAAAAACCAAAGCAATGTGTATACTGGAAACATAAATACTTATCCAAAACTCGCATCGAAAGCCGATCGGAAAACACATGTGACTGTCGTATCTCTGCGGACGGAGAAATGGGACCAAGACAATACCAGGATGAAAGTAGGCTAGACTGGTCGAGTACTCGGTATCTTCGCTTCTGCGGAGCAAGTTCAGATGTTGATGGTGCGTGGGTCTCGTGCACCAGAGCAAGATTCGGCTAAAAGGTTAAAAGGCTGAACGGTTTCCCCCCTCCTCCCCCAAGGGTAATCGCTTGACCAATCCTTCTCCTGCTAATCCCAGGAATTCCTTTCATGGCTGGAAAGTGTGAAAGGGTGCGGCGAATTTCCTGACATGGGCACATCAATTCATTGTCACAACTCCACGCAATTTACTCTGTGGCAAGGGCTCTGAAACTCCGATGGAATGAAGACTAAGATGGTGTTGATGCTTGTGGCCAATGCAGGTTTTGTGGAGAGAAGGGTGTCCTGCTCAAAACCATCAAGCATGCCTTCACAATCATTGTCTGATGAGCACTGAAACAGCCAGGCCGTGGTCGTGAGAACGACTGTTGAGCCATCAAACAGGTTTCACACCATGGACAAGGACAAGGCATGTAAAGAAAGCACTCACCGGGATCATGAATTAATATGATGTTAGTTCAACTTGAAAGGCCAGACGGCAGTGATATCAGGGGCAGCTCGAGGCCTGGGTCTCGCGTTCGCAGAAGCCCTCGCATCGGCAGGATGCAATATCGCCGTGTTGGACATCCTTCCCGCACCGTCACCGGCATTATATCAATTGCAGTCGCAGCACAATATCAAAGTCAAGTGCTACACCGTTGACATCACCATCCGCGACCAGGTTATCAATACGATTTCGCAGATCGTCCAGGACTTCGGCAGAATTGATATCAACATCAACGCCGCCGGCGTGGTCACCGACGAACCCTTCTTGACAACTTCTGACAAGAATCTCCAGCGGACATTTGCGGTCAACGTCAATGGATCCTTCCTCGTAGCGCAAGCCTGCGCAAACGCCATGGTCGAAAGGTACAAATCGCAGCACGGCGACGCACGTGCAAAGGACGCCACAACCGGAATTATCGTCTTCATCGCCAGCATCGCCACCTACATCGCCAGCACCGCCCAGCAGATCTCATGCTACACCGCGTCTAAAGCTGCTATCAAAGGACTCGTGAAACCGGTGGCAATGGAGCTGTCCCACTACGGAATCCGAGTCAACAGTCTCAGCCCGGGCTACACGATGACGGACATGATGAGGGGCTTGCAGTCCAAGCAACCGGATCTGGTCAAGCAGTTTGAGAAGGAGACCTTGTTCGGGAGGATCGGGCTGCCGGAAGAGATGAAGGGCGCGATGTTGTGGTTGTGCTCCTCCGAAGCCAGTGGTTGGTATACGGGTCAGGATTTGCTGCTTGACGGCGGTGCGACTTCGTGGAAGCATCCTGCGGATTTGAAATGAATAGTAGGAGGCATTTCCCCGTCATTGAACTGGCGAAATAATCATCCGGAAAGCCTATATACCTCATGAAGGCGTATGAATTCGTGCCGAGACCCAAGAAAGTGACCGGCAATGTCATGCATGGCGCGGTAGAAAGAAATCTGACAGCCTTCGCGCTGAACAGACTGAAGCAGCTACGGCATTGCATGGGAATCGCCGATTGCTGACCAGACTCATAGACTTGTGAAGCATGAAGTCATCACATCTATGCCCTCGCGCAGGACATTTTGAGGCTGTGCAATCAGGTGTCAAGACCTGCGTAGATTATCTGCTTATTGAACAAGTTATCTCTCCTGCAAGGGCACAAGACTATCCTTTTGCACGTTTGAAAACGCCTTCCTTCAAAATACTCTCCTGGGTCTAGAACGATAACTTCTCAAACGAAGAGTCAACATGATCCTTTTCTGCGTCGGTCTTGACACGACCATCTTCAACAGCACCAAGTGAAACCCGTCTCGGATCCAATTTGTCCTCGCCATCGACTTCATCGAGAAGCTTCCTCGCAGCGACCGCAATGTTACCACCAGCCTCGGCAACACGGCGGTTGTACTCGGCCATGTTCTTGCTGACGAGCAGGGAGTCGCTGGCGAAGAGGAGGTCGACTTCCTCGAGGGAGCGGCCTGCGGTCTCCGGGTAGAAGAAGTGGATGAGGGGCATGACCACGAAATTCATGCAGCCAAAGAAGATGAAGGACCACCATCCAATGTGAGAGAGCATGATGGGGATGACAAACGTTGTCACGCCACAGCCGATCGCCCAGCCCAGGATGGTGAAGGAGTAGCCCTTTGCGCGGACTTCTTGGGGCCAGATCTCAGTGCCGTAAATCCAGCAGGGCACGATGTTGAACATGGTGAAGAAGAAGACGAAGGTGAAGGTGAACGAAGATGCCGCCGTCCCCAGCGCCTGGGACTCTGAGGGATTGGAACTGACTCGATCCTGAGACGTCTTGATGAGCGCCGCCACGAGGAAAAGCGATACACCCTGAAGCAAAAACGAAACCTGGAGACACATCCTGCGGCCCATGCGATCAATGACGAGGGCTGCCGCTGCGGTACCGATGACACCGAAGGTATTCAGAAGGCCCGACATCCAAGAAGCCTTGTAGGAGTCGAAGCTGGCAAGTTCAAAGAGTTTGGTGGCCCAGGAGACCATGACCAGAATACCAGTCCATTGCTGGATCTGCTGAAGAGCCAATCCGAGGACAGCGCGGCGGCCAAGGTGAAGTTTGCCAGAGTAGCGACCTCCGAGAGCAATGTTGACATAGTTGTTTCGTTTGTGGTAGGACGCCTCGACGACGGCGTTGATCAATTCAATCTCTCGGACGATATCCGGGTCCGAGGCATCCTTGTCACCACGGATCTTGCACAGGATTTCGATCGCCTCCGAGTTGCGATGATGCGCCATGAGCCATCTGGGAGATTCTGATGCCTTTATTAAATTCGCTCCACAGGCAATCTACTTAAGACGGCGACTCACCTGGTACGAAGGGGATAGCCACTGTAACAATAAACATGGGAATGCACATGAAGCCAAGAGGGAACCGCCATCTAAACGCGTCGTCGCTGTTGCGGATTCCGAAATTGATCCAGTTGGCGAGGAAGATACCGAGAAAGTTCGAGACAAAGACCAGAGAAAAGGTCGATCCTCGGTCGTGGGCCTGAGTCAATTCCGACACCCAAGAGAGAATGATGTTGTTGATGAAGCCGATCCCGAGCCCAGAGATGACTCGAGCACAGATGAACATGTTGGCGTTGATCGAGCCACATTGAAGGGCGGATCCCAAAAGGGAGAGCAGAGCGCCAATGAAAGCAGCCTTCTTCCTTCCGAGCTTGTCACCAAGCCATCCACCGATAAATGCCCCAAACATTGCGCCGAAGTAGTAGGCTGCAGCAAGACCGCCTTGCTTTGTGGTTTTGGTCACGGTGCTGCCGTAACCGATGCCGGACATGGCGATGAAGCCGGGCGTTCCAGAGACACTGCCGTAAACACCTTGGTTGTAACCCTCGTAGATCAGGGCGACGGCGCTAAGGAGATTGAGCAAGAGCAAGACTCCCTTGCCAGGGAGGGCGCGCCATGGCTGGAAACCCATCGTATCGGACGTTTTGTGTGAATTCAATGAAAGGAGTGGGTGGTATGGGCAGATGGCTGCTTGAATCTGGGACGATCGTGAGGTTCTCCAGGATAGAGATGTCGAGATATATATATTCAATGCAGTATCGATTCAAGGCCGTCCTCGGTATGGGATCGTGATTCGCGATTTGCTCGAGTTCTGGGCCGCGGCGATTTTCTCTCCAGATCTCGCGTGGCAGACCGGACTATCAGCTCTCCACAAGCCTCCCACATGATGAGCACTGTTGGGAGCGAGAATCATGGAGTCTAGTTCCTGTGCGGAGGAAATGAGGCCAAGGAAAAGTATGCGAGAAGATGACAGACTGAGGGTCAAAATTAAACGGCTAAACGGCTAAACGGCAGAATTGAAACAGCTGAATTTATTTCAGTCGCGCGACTGGCGAACCTAGAACCAAGGAAGAGGAAAATGCGGAGCAGCAAATAGCATTCCATCTGCTGGCCGAGTCCTCCTGATAATCGCTGGGGAAAACATCCGCGGAGAAGAAGCCACAATAGTGTGTCTCTCTGGGCAGCCACTTGGAGGAATTAGTTGCCTTTCACGACATTCGGTCGTCAACGGAGTCATCGAAACCGCAACCACCATCACGACTAAAAGGCTAATGCCAACATGCATCATTTTGCAGAGAAACCCCGTGCCTCCATCTTTCTCTACTATCGACGCCGTCCACCTGTGGCGATAGCTAACTGTGGAGTCGTCGCCCTGGGGCATCAGGAGGGAGAAAGCTGGCCCCCTTTGTAAGGCCTCGTCCTTTTCTTGGTTGAACGCTGATGATATGGTCTTGGTCAAGCATTTGGAATTTGATAAAATTCTTCCGAGGGCGAGAACCATCTCGTCGGCCGGAACTGAGATCAGACAATTTGTGAGAACGATTTTCTCCCGGTCCGGACGAGCAATCACAACTACTTTCGCGGCTTCACACCTTGCATTTCAATGGGAAAAAACCAGACATGCCGTTGGGCGGCACTTTCCCTATCCAACATTGCCTCAGTCTTTCTTCCAGATCTACTCGGTCGTGGAGATGCACAATATGAACACAAGCTGGTCGCAGTCAGCACGACGGGCTCAAATGAACGCGCCCAGAAATGGTTCAAGGACAACAAGATCCCGGATCCCGAGTCCATAGTCGTCTACAACTCATGGCAGACGATGCTGGAGCAAGGCGACTTTGACATCGTGTACATCTCAACACCACACCCGTTGCATTATGAAGAGATATTAAAGGCCCTCGAATGCAAAAGAAACATCCTAGTCGAGAAGCCAGCAACCATGAATGCTGCGCAATACCGAAAATGTGTTGAGCTTGCGAATCAACAGGGTGTCGTGCTCATGGAAGCCATGTGGACACGCTATCTGCCTGCAACAAAGTACCTGAAAGAAGAGCTCTTACCGAAGATTGGCACAGTGAGGAGGGTGTACTCTGATTTTTCCTTTCCCATCGTCGGACCCGACCTCCAAGATACATCTCGATTTCTGGACAAAGCAGCTGGCGCGGGTGCTCTACTCGACCAGGGCGTCTATGCGCTGACTTGGGCGGATCTTGCACTGAACGGAGTCGAGGTTGGTGAAACCAACGTGGTGCACTCCAGTTCTTGGAGCGTTCCTGAGAGGCCTGGCGAGGTTGACGACATCAACACTGTCGTGCTTGCGAACAAGGGCGCCACCGCTATCGTCACGACCAGCATGACTGTTCCTGGATCGAGCAAGCCTCCGTTTTACGTTCGCCTTGGTGCTCAGAAAGCGGCTCCTTCTGTCAGGATTGAAGCCACAGAGGCATCCGTGGCTATTCCTTTCCCACCTATTCGGCCCGAGGAGTTGCATGTGCAATGGTACGGATATGCTCACTTGAATGAGGATGGCACGGAAAAGAACGAGATCATCAAGAAACCTGTCAGTGGTTGGGGAATCTGGTATCAGGCGGATGTCATTGCGGCGGCAGTATTCAACAAACGGCCGGGCGTGATAGGGGCTGAGGAGAGTTTGAGGGTACTGGGTTGGATGGATGAGGCCAGACGACTGGCAGGCATAACATATGACGAGAAGCTGGAGCAAGTGTAGATGGCGTCCGATGATATAGCAAACGAGCCATTGTAGTAACACCTGCATCCAGAAGAGATACAGCGCTGTCTTGCTGGTAATCTCCATTGATCTCCTCCGCTGTGGAGCTGTTTTATCTCGTTAACTACGCCGGATGATTCGTGTCGACTTTCATCCATTGAGCATGCTACGTGATTTTTCTTCTTTTTTTCCAATGCTCCCCGTTTCCGACGACAGATTGGCTTTCGGAATCTGGACAACCTTCGCGGAGGGATTCAACCATCTCCAATGCTCCAATAACACCCTCTCGCCTTGATCTGAGCCGGACCGTACGTGGAACGAGGTCACTGAGCACAAGTCCTGGTTTGCCACGGCTGTGTGATTGCGCTGTCCTAAACTGAGCACGATATGTGCCGAGTGCACGCACAGCAACCTCATGTTCAAGCGGCCATGTTGCGGGAGATGGGGTTTACATCCCAGTCCTGGAATCATTGATCTTTCCTGATGCATCCAAAATCTGGCCGAAAACATCCAATTAGAGCGACAAGAGGATTACTGCCAAATAGACATTTCCGCGGTGGAATTGTTCGGATTCCTCGCAAGGTATTCTGGTAATAACCCTTGTTGCAAGAATAAGTTGACGTCCGGTGAATCTTAAACCAAGTCCCGCAGTCATCATTGATATACAGCAATGGTGAACGGATTGCACACAACAAGAATTAGATACTAGGCCGTAGTAGCCATATGTGGAAGAGAGCGACAGGTATGTGCGGACTCATCCACCCTCTGAGTGGATTGTTCAGTCCCCAGCTTCTGGGGTATTCGACCAGTTCTTCTCGGGGGAGCGAATGCCTCCAGCTCATAGCTCGATTAGACAATAATGTCTAGGTTCTCCTCATCGCCAAAAGTTAAGATTAATCCTCGCAAGGGTGAGAAGCCAATCAAAGCAAAGATTTTACTAGTATAAGGTGGCGGCAGAGAGGGCGGCAAAGTGGCGGCACAAGGTGGCGGCATCTCAATAGCGGACGTCGACATAGCGGAAAACCAGTAAGTCGTAGGTAGCTCTTGGGTAGAAAATGAGACCAAGTTAAAACCTAGATAGCGAAAGAGTAAATTGCGCCGCCACCTCCCTCCGTCTACTAGTAAATAGTGGTGATGGAGTTGGACAACGACCATACCCCGGCTGGAAAGCGTGTGGCTCAGACATCATCGGACAAGAAAAGTAGGTACCTACTTACTCAGTAGAGGAGAGAGACAACCTGGGAATTATGTCTTATCTTCTGTGCCAATTCTCAGTTTTGCCGTTTATAGTCGGCATCATACCAAAGACAGATTGAATCACACAAGATGGCTTCGAGCACCTCCTTCCTCCGCGGGCCCGCGATGCTGGTGCTCTGGGGCGCCGTCAACCCCCAGACGGTCGACGAAGCGGCACTAAACGCGTGGTGGACGAACGAACACCTGCCCGAACGCCTCGCGATCCCGGGCTTCCTGCAGATGCGACGGTATTTTGCCGCCGACCACGACCCCCACGACGGGAACGGGTCGCACTATCTCGTCTGCTACGAGACGGCGGCGCTCGACACGCTCTCAAGCGAGGCGTACACAGCGGTGCTCAACCAGCCTACAGCGGGGACCAAGAGGTTCATGCCGCTGCTGTCCGGTATGACCCGCTCTGCTTGTCGCGTACTATTCTCGACCGGACGGACGGAATTCGCTGCGTGCGGCCGGAGCAGCGTAGGATCAACGATTCTGTTGCTGGCTTTCCAAAGTCCCACGTCCCAGGACAAGCGTGAACAACTTCGGGACTGGGTCGCCGGAGAAGCGTGGTCAAAGCTGACTGGACATCCGACCTCGACCTCGCTGGCGTTGCATTTACTAGAACATGACGACAAGGTCACAAACGTCGGAAGCTCTACCAGTGTGTATGGTCACGTCCAGGTTCCAAAATCCTCTGCGGGCGACCAATGTCAGATTAGCCGATACATTGTGCTCATCGAGTTCTCCGAGCCCCTGAACGGCTCCTTTGGAGAGGCCGAAATTCTTCAGGCATGGATGATACTGCGTCTCCGGGAGCTTGGCGTGCATACTCTCGAAACGAGACGATATGGACTGATTTGTGCTGTGAACGTGTGACAACGAGGGCGACATGACACGAGTGAGGCCTGCCATTACCTTGAGGAATAGAGACGCTGGGATCCGAATGCGCTCAGTGTCTTGATCTTGTGCTATGGCACCCGCCAGCATTGCAGAATGAAATGTTTCTATTTCCAAAGAACAACTTCAGTGGCCATTAGCGGCCTTAGAGCTGGTTATTGAGAATAGGTCGCAGCAAAATTGAAATCTCAGATGGGCGATGATAAATCCATAGGGCAATTTCCAGAGAAAACAAGTGACTACATATTCTTTATATTAGTCGATGGCCTTTCATCTCGAGAGCTTCAGTACTGGCATCAGCTACGAAATTGTCGTGTCTACGAATCAGCGCAAAACACATCATTCATCGTGGTTGATCCTCCACTAGAAACCACTAAACCTTCAAAAGAATTCGCATTGCAGCCTCAAAGAATCAAGACTTCAACAACATCCATTATCAGCGGCCCATAGCAGAAGAAGATGACACCGAGTTCCCAGACGGACTTGTACTCATTGGCGCTCGTTTGCTCGGGAAGGAGGGTGGGGAGGAGGTTTCAAAAGGATGGGTCCGATCTGGACTGGGTCAAGCTGTACGCGGTCAACCTGGAGGCAAATTGGGTCGACCTGGAGTTGGATCGGCTCGATGTGGACTCGTTGAACCAGTCTAAGAGGAAGTGCCTTCGCCTATTACCCCTTTGCACGACACAGTTTTAAGGTCACAAGGCCCAACACGCTCTGTGACTTACCGAGTCAGGAGTGAAGCTGTTTCCACTGTGCTCCTGGCTGCGAAGAACCAACCTGCATTGATCCCTTTCGCTCGTTCTTGTCTCATTTTCAGTGGAAGCCCAGTATGGTGGGAGTCCCCCACCTTCCAGTGTACTCTGTCATAAACCAAGATGTGATTTCACGTTGTCGCATAGGTAAATTCAAAGCTGCGTGGCTAGAGTACATAACCGTCTGTGGCCGTCGAAAAGCCTGGGTTGGACAGTCCTGGTCAGCGTATAGTTCAGCGTCAATTTGGAGTCTCTGTGTACCCTCAGCCATGTTCCCAATGCTTAGAATTGAAAACAACTATTTGTAGAACGGCAGGGATCTTTTTAAGTAACACACAAGACAATACGATAGAGCTGAATCTTATGGCTTATCAGAAAACACCTTCGAGAGAATAATTGAACCCTTTTGTTCCCTGTTGTTTGGTGTCCTATGGTCTATCCAGGAGTGGTTGCTTCGCGGTGTCTCGCGAAACAATTCAAGTGAACTTCTGGTCGGATCCGACGAATGGATGCTGACCTTCGTTTCAGAGGGTATAGATAAAATCCGGCCTGTTATCACCTGCGACCCAGATCTCGTCTGCTGTTTTCCCTTCGTGCATTCGGTTTCTCCTGCCCGAGAGTCTCTTCCGATTCTCCATCCTTAGCAACACATGCATGAGTACACTGCCACCAAATAAGAAGAGCGTCAAAGCTGCCAGAACCGTTCCGTGACCCGTCCAATACCGCGGTTTCTGGCTGGACAGGTATATATTTGCGCTGACGATACCGTTGATGTTGCCACAACCCACGACGATGCCAATAACGACACCTCGCTTGTAAACCCCTTCAATGTTGTTTGCGACCCATGCAGTGATATTGGGGATGGTCGGGTATATCCCCATCGCCGCGAGAAAGGTGCCGGCGTACTGAACATGAGGATTCGGCGTGGATATCAACATCACAAACCCTGTAATTCCGAGGGCTGCCACGGCCATGTTGCAGTATCCACGACATTTGGTTCTGTCGGCAAGCCAACCAGTGAAAACAGTGACAGCGGCTGCACAAGCATAGGGCGGCACTGAGAGTAGCTGGGCATGCGTACCAGCGTACCCGAGCCCAGCGAGGATAGTTGGAAGGAACAAGGAGAACGCGTAAAGTGCAATCTCCGATCCGACGAGGGTGAGCCCAAAGCCCCAGGTTTTCCAATCTTTGAAGGCTGCATAGATATGGCGCTTATCGTACTCCTCTGCTGTTGACGATTGCTTGTCTGCTGCCAAACGGCGCTGGAGACGAAGTCGGTCGTCTTCTGTGAGAAACCGAGCGGTATCCGGCCAGTCAGAGATCATCCACCAGGTCATCTGTAGAATATTAGAGGAAGTTGTCATATGAGAGATATGCAAGGAGTAGCCTCGCTAAAACCATGACAGTGTAAGAGAGGATAATACTCACGAAACCGACAACAATAGTCGCGAGACCTTCGAGGATGAAGATCCAGGCCCAGCCTGGTTTACCGTGCACTCCGTCCATCTTTGATATGGCGGCGGCCAGCAAACCACCGAAAGATCCAGCTAGGGCTGCCATTGAGAAGAAAATGGCCGCTCGGATTCCAATCTCGTTTCGCCGGTACCAGCAAGACATATAATAGGCAGCACCTATCTCACATTAGATCAACTCTCAAAAGACAGTAGTAGAGAGCTGTATACCCGGAAACAGACCAGCTTCCGCAAGGCCAAGGAAGAACCTGGCAGTGAGCAGTCCCCCATAGCTTGTGACAAGGCCCATCATTGTCATAATGAAGCCTAGAGGCTTTTGTAAGCATGTGATGAAAGAATGCGGGGTCAAAATGACTGGCAGAGTCGAAAGATGGAACCGCCTCTTCCGACGCCAGGGAGCTTACCCCAGAGAACCATGATTCCCATGAAGAAGACTCGTGGCGTCAATCGCTTTAGAAGGACGTTGGTCATGGCCTCAGCTATGGCATAGCTTACCTGAGCAAGCGATTAGTATAACGACCGTCCCAAATTAATTTGCAAAGAGACTTACAAAGAAGACAGTCAATGTATTGTTATAGTCGTGTCCTGCCATGCCGAGATCATCCTCCAGGCCCGCCAGCCGCGCATTTCCAATGTTCGTCCTGTCGAGGAAAGACAGCAGGTAGAGGAAAGAAAGCCACGGGATGATACACAAGTCCACTTTCCACATCAATTTACGGTCCTTTTGCCGGAAAATGTCAGATATGGCAGAACTCAATGATGAGCAAGAATTGGAGCGCAACATACGATGGCCAGTCTCTCTTCATCCGTCTTGCCTTCGTCTGGGTCGGGTAAAGTGTCGATGTCTTCGGCCTGCTCAGTATAAATCTCGGTGCTCTTCTCAACGACTGGATCGTGAGCTATCGTGTGATCCTGAAGTGCAGTCATGTTGAGATTGAAGGAGCCCGACTATCCACTCAAACGGAAGTAATGATTGTAGCAAGATAGGAGTTGAAGAGGAAGAGATGTATCGGTGCAACTGAGCTTTAAATAGATCCCACGTTCGACATTCTGATGCCTCATTTATTCCTCCCACCTAGGTGTCGTTGCCCCCGCAGCCTGAGTCGCTGTGGCCGCCACTTTCCCCACAGTCTGATAAGTCTGGAGAAGTCTGGGGAGTTGATTTTTCTCGGTTGTTCACATGAAAAGATAGCAGTCTGTTCGAGAAGAAATGAGCGATGCCCCCACATGAAACTACTTCGCATAAGGTCGTTACGCCTCGTTTGGAGGATCTACACTTCTCCGCATATGCAGCCTCCACCCAGCTTTCATATGGTGGTTTACCGAAAAGGGAAAGACGAGGCAAGGATTAAGTGGCGGCAAGATATCCCCAAGTTCCCTACCGGCGATCATTTGGATAAAGATTGAAGTTGAGTGGCCCGAACTTCTGCATCCCTTGATGAGGAGAGAAGTCCAAGAGTCAATGCGCGGAGAGAACTGCTCTGTGGTTTTATCCCTTGAGTTATAAGTAGGTCATTCATAAGAATCTTTCGGACCATCTTCTTCCACTGTATTTGGCCGAATTTCAAGAACCAAGTGAAACCATGGATTCCAAATTCCACCTCCTCCAAGTACCGGCGGTCATCCGAGCTTCGCCTTCCGACTTGATCAGGACCATCGCAATTGCTCTACCGGTTCTCTTGGGCACATACCTGGTGGTCAGCGAAATCAACAGAAGAAGAGCCAGGTTGCCCATCAAAGGTCCAACAGGTCTCCCAATCGTTGGTAACCTTCTTCAAGTCTATCCAGATCCTCCTGAGCAACTCCGAAAATGGGGTGAAGAGTACGGAGGCGTGTATCAGATCATGTTCGGCAACATGCCAATTGTCGTATTCACCTCTATGCAGGCTGCCAAAGACGTGTTTGTTGGTCAGGGCGGTGCATTGGTAGATCGACCTCGATTCTACACTTTCCACAGCGTACTCTCAAGTGTAGCTTCCACGATTGGGACAACGCCATGGTATGTGTCCGTTTCATCCTTCTCCACGGAGCTTACTCAGCGTGCTCGACAGGAGTGAGTCCACGAAGAGGCGTCGTAAAGCCGCTGCAGGTGCCATGAACAGGACTGCAGTGGTATCATATACACCTTTGATCGAAGAGACCTCGCGAGACTGGATCTCGGAACTCTTGAACCAAGGCAGATCTGGACAAGTGGCGGTCGACCCCAAGCCCTTGATCCTTCACACCATCCTCGATCTGACAATGACAGTCAACTACGGCAGGAGGCTGCCCAAAGAAGACGGTTTGTTCGAAGAGATACTGTATGTTGAGGAACAGGTTTCCCTCTTCCGGTCCGTCGTCGGTGCTATGCAGGACTATGTTCCCCTGCTGAGATGGAACCCAATCAATCTGAAGTCAGCCCATGCGAGGAACACCAATACACGACGATTGGCATATCTGCATCGCTTTAGCGAGGAGCACAAACAGGAAATGAAAATGGGCACGGACAAACCTTGCATTCAAGGAAATGTCCTACGAGATCCAGATCACAAATTTACCGAAGTCGAGTTGATGTCGATCAACATGTCCATGGTCTCGGGTGGTATAGATACACTGGCGAATACCTTGATATGGACAATTGGTACCCTGGCTCGTCGCCCGGACATTCAAGAGACTGCACATCAGGCGATCAGGGAGGTCTACGGGGCGGAGAACTGGGGAGACGTCCAAGAGGAAAAGGTTCAGTATCTTTCAGCTCTTGTGAAGGAGAGCTTACGCTTCTTCTCCGTCCTCCGATTGTCATTGCCGCGAAATGCCATAAGGGATATCGAGTACAAGGGCATATTCATCCCCCAAGGGACAACCGTCTTCTTGAATGCCTGGGGTTGCAACCGAGGTATTATGAATGCTGTGCGAGAAACCTGGTGGACGACCAAATGCTGACATGTCCTCAGATGAGTCTTTCTTCGGGCCAGATGTCAACGAATATCGCCCAGAGCGCTGGTTCGAGGGCGAAAACACACGCCTCGACCACGCGGCATTCGGTATTGGTGGGTACAACATTCTGATCCCGGAAGCTTTCTCCCGCTAACACGCTACCATGGTAGGCACTCGTATGTGCGCGGGCAACCAGCTGGCCAGTCGTCAATTGTATACCATGCTCCTCCGTCTGATCTGGGCATTCAAGATCGAGCTCAGCACGAATCCGGCCGAGAACAAATGGGGAATTGATCCACTCCGGGTACGCAGTTGCTGCAAGATACACTCTGTGATTGATTCTCCTGCTAACTACCACCGTCCTCTGATCTAGGACTCAACCGAGCCAGATCAATTTGCAGCGCGGCCTCCAGAGTACAGAGTTCGATTCGTACCGCGTGACCGTCTTGCTCTAGACAAAATGCTGACTGTTTGATTGACGGATGAGTTTATCGATCTGGGCCGAATGTGATTGGGAAGACAGCAGTTGGCTAATGTAGCAGAGTTTAAGGATCATAGTTATTTTCACGGGTCGTACTAAGATAGTGGAAGTAAAAGTTTGCCTTGAGCTTCTCAAAATGAATACGATTCGATCTATCCTTAATGCTATTGATTCTTCCCACGTTCGACTTGAATTGTATGCTTCAGATGAATTAAACTACATCACGTTCAACCGATGTGCGTCAGGAAGAGGTTCACAGCCGCTGGGGATCACCCAAAAAGACTAAGAATCATGGCAATTCATGCCTACTTCTTGGACATCATAGCTTATACGCCTGTAGGAACCGTCGTTCCTCACAATGTGACACTTGGAGTAGGCAAAGTGGAGGACTGCGAGGAATTTGGAGATGTTATCGAGGTCTTCGTACGGCAGGCTGAGATCAAGTCATGCGATGTCCCCGTAGTTCAAATCAGAACTCTATATAAAAACCCCCAACCCCCTTCACCTCGGTTAGATGCCGCCACCTATTCCCTGGTTTGGGGTCATTGTGATTTGCCCTGCGAGGGCCCTGCCATCACAATTGCCCCAGCTGCGAGTCCGACGGTCACTTCTAATATCCCATTCTCCTTCATGGAGGGGGGATCGGAATTAGAATCTCAACGGCAGACGCAGAGAAAAGGCAAAGTACGTCGCCGCGCACCGCCAGTATGCCAGTTCTGTCAGCGGTCGTTCTCCCGCCTCGAGCACCTGCAGCGACACCTGCGCAGGCATACAAACGAGAAACCCTATCAGTGTCGAACGTGTTCCAAGTCTTTTGGCAGAAGCGACCTTTTGGTCCGCCACAATCGACTGATTCACTCCTCTGCTCAGAAAGCTGGAACGCTAGACGATGGAGTAGAATCGTCACTTCCAACGTCGCCTTCGAGGCCAATGGCTTTCGATGCCACAACACCAGCACACGATACAGTTCTGACTGGGGGGACACCAGGAGCTGCTACTTCTGTGATACTTGAGAATCTGCCCGGCCCAATGCAACTGTCAAGTGAAGTCACTCAGTGGCATCCCGTAACACCGCCTCATAATGATGCCGGCATCGAAGCCAGGGATGACGCATTTGAGGGGGGCAGCATGCTTGAATTTTCCCTATCTGCACCATTACAGGACCCAATGCAAGATTTCGACTTGTTCCTGGAAAGTATCGGGCTGAACCAAAGCTGGGAACCCGAGGTAATGTCTTCCATCGAATCACCCTACGTTACGACGGATCTCTCGGTGTTGTCAACCTCAGAGTTCCAAACGTTCGGTCAAGCGGAGTCTTATCCTAATCCGCGGTTTCATAATGAAGATGCTCCATATTCGACTTTCGGATCTCGTCTACCATCTTTACAACCAGAGTCTCGCGATCCGGATAGCAGGAAACAACTTCCCATGGATGAACCAGTGGTCAAGGTGACATCCATTTGCAACGTCGGAAAACCAGAATACCATGCCTTTTCTAAGAAGCTCGAAAGCTTGAAACATATAATTCCCACCGACTTCGCCTTACTGTCTAGATGGGCACTCGCACGCTCATTTGATGGCTTTATCGACGGCCTGAACGAGCATCAGCCATTTCTCCACACCCCCACGCTCTCAATAGAGAGCTGTAGTCCCGCTCTCACACTTGCATTGGCTGCATGTGGTTCGCAATATCGATTCGAAGAAGGACGGGGGTTGGATTTCTTCTACGCTGCCCGAGCCCTGCTGCTCCACAATCTGAACCGGCAAGGGCGCTTCAGTCTCTCCGTCCCGGCCACCCACAATGTCGCTCATGAGTTGGATGACATCGAGAACCCCCAGTCTGTTCGGAGCGAATCGAGACAGGCGGACCTGATGGAGAACATCCAGACTCTCTTGTTGCTCACAATATTCGCGACGTGGGGAAAGGATAGAGCAATACTCCAAGAAATGCTTTCCTTTCAAGGAATATTGGCATCCATGATTCGGGAAGATGGCTTGGATGAGGATGACCGCGCAACGTTCAGCATGACAACTGAATCAGACGAAACCAACTGGCATCGCTGGGTGAGGCAAGAGTGTAGTCGCCGGACCAAGCTTGCCGCGTTCACCTTTTTCAACTTGCACTCAATCATGTACAATAGAGCTCCTCTGGTTCTCAATACAGAGCTCAGACTGAACTTGCCATGTCCCTCCGCTTTGTG
This sequence comes from Phialophora verrucosa, assembly GCA_002099365.1. NCBI lineage: Eukaryota > Fungi > Ascomycota > Eurotiomycetes > Chaetothyriales > Herpotrichiellaceae > Phialophora > Phialophora verrucosa. Next base: position 2,317,983 of record MSED01000002.1, on the reverse strand, counting down.
GAAGGCCGCTAGCCCGGCCGAATGGAGGATTGCATACGAAATGTGTCGCAGGTCCTCCTCTGCCACGGGGATGCCATTCCAAACTTCTTTGGCACTTCTTTTCAACAGGCCGCCATCTCTCCCGAACAAGCTCTCTCTTTCGACTCCTATGGGAAACCACGTTCTTTTGCATGGTATCTTCCAACACATCTTCTTTGCTCGTCAATTGTGCATCTCTTCACTGTCACCGAAAAATGCGAGCCAGAGCCAGAGCGTGCGTTCTGAAGATTTGGCAATCATTGAGGACGCGCTTCGAGCCTGGAAGCTCCACTGGAAACAGACGCCGGAGTCAAGCACAAATCCTCGCAACCCGTCCGGGCCGATCGCTTTCACCTCTGCCGCGCTCCTTGGCCAGGCGTATGTCCGATTATACCTCAACCTCGGACCTTCGAGAGCCCTCATTTCGCAAGATCCTACACTAATTGCTCAATCACTGACCCAGGTACCTCCGGTCGAACGCACCTCGGGACTCGTTATGGCTTTGCTCCACGCCGCACACGCTCTGTCAATTCCCGTACGGCTGGGAATCGACTTCGTCGCGCGGAGCCACTCATTCTACTGGAGCGTTCAGCACTCCCTGGTCAGCCTCGAGTACGCATTTCTGTTGAGCAGGTGGCTCCTGACGCTCCCTGGGTCCGGCGGGCCCACGGCGATGTCTGCGCGCGAACAACTACTCTTCCTTTGGATCAAGAGGATGGTGGACGAGACCAAAGTCACTAAATATCCAAGTTCACAAGGAATTGGACAAGCTCTGGAACCAGGAGGCCGCTGGGAGACATTGCAGCTGGTTGAGGACGTGGCGAGGATGAAACAGCTGGGCAGTGCCATTGTTCGCATCTGGGCGAGGACTTTCGAGGGCAACACATGCTGGGGCATTGTGGATGTGATCAGTCGGAGTTTAGAGGCGTATGCAGTCTTCTTGGAGCAACCGTAGCATGAAGGATGGAGAGGCATTTTGAACCCCTGTCGAGGCGCAAAGTCAGATCTCTTTCGTCAAGCTTTGCGTTGTTAAGCGGATGTACAGCAACCATTCCAGTGACGGGTGGCAAGAAAGCACCTTGACGAGGCGAAGCTGTTATGCGCCCAGTACCCTGGCTCGACTGCACAGGCCGTGGGCAGTCTGAATGTGGCTGAAGACATGGTGGAATCTTCGTCGTTCGTGACGAGGATGCGAGACGATCAGTGGAGAGCTGTAATGGCTGCAGCGGCACAAGATTTTCGGGGATAAGGCTGCTGCTACTGTACAGCTCTCGTAATGGCCATACTTCACTACGCAGGGGCACTGTCAACTGGAAGCAGGTGATGACTATTAGGGCATTTCGTGTAAGCTCTGGCGTTGAGTCGGACACAGGCACGGTGAGTCAGCCGCCCGGCATCGACGCGCCAAGTACCGACGATTGCTAAAATCTCACACGAGCGAGATCTATAACAACGAATCTCGCTGTTAGCCCCGACACACAAGATCTGAGCCTTCTCGCCGTCGAAGCCTACACTGTCACTAGCGGCGGTTAGACCTGTATATCAATCTCAATGGAAGTCTACTGGATCCATGGCGCGAAGCGTGGTACCGAAGTCCGCGAATGCGCCCAGATGGCACCGCGGCATCGCCCTGCGGGAGCAGCGAAGGCTGGTCATGCAATCGACGATATAAGAAGGAGATGTCCTGGCTGGAAGCGTGACTGGTGCAAGGACTACAGAACAAGCAGTTTCTCTCCCAGGGTCTGAGATCACGGCTATTATTCAGTCACGTCGCCAAAATGTCAAGTCGGAGAAGCATCCTGCAACCTCTCGCGTTGGTGCTCGCCTGCTTTCGTCTCCTCGCAGATGCAGCCGCTCTCGCGGAAAGTACGCCATGCGATCGCCTGACGAAGCCAACCATCCCCGGCGCGACTGTGATATCCATTCAATCACAACACCTGCCGAATGCGTCCGTCCTCGCCAGCCCTCCGCTTCTGAACACCAACGTTACCGGGCTCGACATATGCAATGTCGACATCGTCCTCTCGCACGACGGCGCTAACGATACCGTCAAGGTCAAAGTATGGTTGCCCGCCACGGGCTGGAACGGACGATTTCTCGGCACCGGCGGCAGCGGCTACGCCGCAGGATTCTTCGAGCTCAGCCTCGCTCCCGTCGTCGCATTGGGCTACGCGGCGGCCTCGACCGATGCAGGGGTGTCGGGCGAGCCTTACACTCCGGCCGCATGGGCTTTGGATGCACACGGGAACGTGAATAAGGCTTTGCTGCTGAACTTTGCTTCGGGGTCCGTCCACGACATGGCAGTGGCCGGCAAGGCGATCGCGACACAATACTACGGCAGGAAACCACATCATTCGTACTGGAATGGCTGCTCGACTGGTGGAAGACAAGGTCTGATGGCCGCGCAGACGCACCCAGACGACTTTGACGGTATTGTCGCGGGCGCCCCCGCCATCGACTGGGCAAGGTACGTCCTCGCGGAGCAGTGGCCCCAGGTGGTCATGCGAGAAGAGGGGACCTACCTCAGCCAGTGCTTACTCCAGGCTTTCACGAACGCGAGTATCGCGGCGTGTGACTCCGTGGACGGCCTCGCAGACGGAATCATCTCCAACCCCCAGTCATGTCAGTTCCATCCTGACGCGATGATCGGGACGACAGTCCAATGTGAGGACGAAAAGGAAGCAGTCACGCCCGAGAAGGCCTCGGTGCTGGCCAAGATTGTCGCCGGCCCCAAAGGACCGGCGATCACGCACAAGTACGCGCTCAACGCTGGAGCCGCGCTAGATAGTCTCGCCAACACGACGACGGCCCCCAACGGCAGTACCACGATTCGCACCGGATACCCCTTCTTCGTCAACGACGCGTGGATCAAATACTACGTCAAGAAGGATCCCAGCTTCGACACGACAACGATCGGCTACGCCGCGTTCGCGCAGCTGTTCAACGCGTCGCAGCACGAGTATGGCGCCATTATCGGTGGGTATAGCCCGGATTTATCCCGGTTTCGCGCCGCGGGAGGGAAAGCGATCGTCTGGCACGGCGAGGCTGACCAGCTCATCTTCCCGGCCGGGACGGTCGAGTACCATCGCATGGTGCAACGGGCGGTGGGGGTCGGGAAAGCGTCCGCGGTGGGCGGCTTCTACCGCACGTTTCTCGCCCCAGGGGTTGACCATTGCGGGGCGGGTGCATTAACAGGCACATCACCGGGCGCTGTGCCTGTCGATCCTCTTGCCGCGGTGGTGGCGTGGGTAGAGAAGGGGTTGGCGCCGGACGTGCTGGAGGCGAGCATTCAGACCGTGGGAGACGATGGGGTGGTCGTGACGAGGACGAGGAATCTGTGTGCCTTCCCCTTGAGGTCGCGGTATCGCGGGGGTGATGTGGCGGTGGCGAGTAGTTACGAGTGTGCTTGATCCTGTGCAGCGTGAGCGAAGCAGGTTATCGTACGAGTAGGAACGTGCGGAGGGTCTGGAGTCACCACCGGGCACGTCGCAGTATGGCGAAGGAGGATGGGCTTCGAGGGGAAGGGAAGAAAAAAGTAGAGGGGATACTGTACGGTTGTTCCATGAATCAAGACCATAATTCAACATTTTACCTTTCACACTGAAGTCATTCTCGGCCTGCATTGGAGAGGATTTTGAGACCTGCAACTGCGCACCCTCACTTTACCTTCAGCTCACTCTTGGTTTACCACGCAGGATTCGTTACTGTCCTGCTCATTAATTCTGGCTTGCCACATCTCTTCTTGGCAGCAGAACGACGTCGCTGTCTATTTCCACTCGAACCTACTTACTAGGACCGGTGACATCCTTCTCCAACTCTTCTCTTCTCTGGGCTTCGCTGCGCTGCCCCAACTGTCGGGGAAGCGTCGGCAAGATTCCGAAACTGCTAACAGCCTGGGCTGGACGCAAAACTAATTACTGTCGCAACCTTGAGCTGGCCTCCTCGTACCCCGCATGTCTCTAAGTTAAACGCGACGTCTAACGCTCTAACGCTTCAATCGTTCTCGACGAGCCGCCGTCACCGACTTCATCATATCCATCCCGTAAATAGCCTCGCGAATACCCATCAGGAGAGCATCGCAGCCGGCCGAGCCATATCGAGCTCCGCATAGAAGACGCTGCTCGTGCGACCAAACCAACAGGGCCCCGACCGTCCTTGCCCCGTTGGAGGCTGGGGGAAAAGACCCGGTGAAGCCTGACGTTCCGGCACACAGTCGCCATTCCCCTTCCTACAACTCCCCACGTCGCCTGGGCTCGGTGCGGTCAAGCTTCCCGCCGAATGATGTGCGCTGATGTGATGGTCGACGCGCAATCATGATCCGCCAGAACTCCTATCCAGCTGATCGGTCGGACGAGCTTCACTCCGCCCTTCACAACGGCAGGGGCCAACCGCGTCGCCACAGCGCCCTCGAGCCGGAATGGCCCCCTTCCAACAACGGCACCTCCGGGGCGGAGCAGTTGTCTGAGAACGCCGATCCGCCCAGCAAACGACGACGCGTCGCGCTGGCCTGCACCGTCTGTCGAGGGCGGAAATCACGTGTAAGCCACCATCACCGCCGCCACCATCCCCTTGCATCTCATAGTAAATCTCTGGCTGGCGTCGGAGTACGTAGCGCTAACTGGCTTGCAACATCAGTGCGACGGCGCCCGACCCAAGTGCTCACTGTGCATCGAGCTCGGCTTCGAGTGTGTCTACCAGCAATCTTCCTCGTACTCGAACATCATCGTCGGCAAGGAGTAAGTTTAGATGTGCGCCGTGGTGTCTCGCGTCGCCGCGGATTCTGACTCATGTGATAGATACTTGTCATCGATCGAGGACAGATTGAAACTTGTGGAAGGCCGCCTCTCGTCGCTCGAGAACCGCGACCACGGCATCGTCGCTCAGGCTGCCGACGGCGCTGCTGCCCCTGCTTCGGCCCCGCTGACCAATGGCACGTCCGGACACACAGCGCAGCCGGAGACGGCATGCGTGCGGGATGACAGCGTTGATGATGCAGATACGACGGAAGACCCAATCGATGGCATGGGGGCAGTTACTTTCGCCGAAGAAGAGGACTGCGCCTTCTTCGGGCCTTCCTCCAACATCGCCTTCTTGCGAAACGTCTCGCGAGCCGTGGCAAGACTGACGAATGATAGTCAGCCGTGGAGACCATCGCCTGCAGAACGAAATTCGGTCGGATATACCGGAGGATTTGTCAATGCGTCTAGGCCTGCGTCGCCGGCTCCCACCCACCACGATCATGCGCATGAAAACGTCAATATCTACGCGCTCCCCACAGATTCGGTCGCCCGACAACTTCTCGCGTGGTACTTTAGCAACACCGGCGTGCTATTTCCCTATCTCCACGAGCAGTCGTTTATGGCAACCTTCGAGCAGGTGAGCAAGGACGGGTTCAGAGGAGTGAGGCGGACATGGCTGGCATTGCTTAATATGGTCTTTGCGCATGCCGCCGTCCATGCGAGAGACACGAACACTACTCCGGGAAGTGTCGACTCGATCACTTTCAGAGCCGACGCAGAGTCGGAGATGTACTTTAAGAGATCCTACGGACTTTTCAGCGAGAAACCGCAAAACGGAGCAGGCGCCAGCGTTGAGCTTGGTGAGTAGTACCCCGTGATCTGTTGGCTGCCCGATACTGATCGTCCGCAGTGATACTCCTTCTCCTCATGGGCCAGTATCTCCAGGGGACACAAAAATCTGTGCAAACGTGGAAGATGCACGGTTTGGCCGTCCGAGCCGCTTTCCAAATCGGACTCCATTCAAGTGACCTGGCAAGGGTATTCCCTCCGGTCGAGCAGGAGATCCGCAAACGAACCTGGTTTGGCTGCATCATGCTAGATCGGACTTTGAGCATGACCTTTGGAAGGCCGGCGTCCATCCCTGACAGCTATGTCCAGCTTGACCTGCCAGTTGAATTCTCGGTCCTCAATGCCGGGCTCACAGGTGGTGATGGGAAAGAGTCCTTGGACAGGAAAGAATCATTAAGCATCGCTTTCTTTAATGGCACTGCGTAAGTCAAAGAGACCTCTTGTCGCTAACGGATCTGACTTGTTCAACCCCAGCACTCTGTATAAAGTCCTGTGCACCACCATCGATACACTGTACGGGCAGAATCTGGCATGCTCATTCCACGCTAATGCCGTCGACACCGTGGCTCTCGTCTACAAGATTGAAAACCAGCTCTCTGAATGGCAACGGGGACTGCCTTCGCACATGAGACTCATCGCCACTCAGGATATAATGCCTGAGCGTCTACCGTCAGCTGAGGGCTCGACCGAGAATGCATGGCGGCAACTTCGGCTCAGATTCATCCTCACACTGAGGTATACAAACGTCCGCATCCTGCTCCATCGACCAGTGCTGGTGAAGTTCCTGGAGGGGCTGAACAATCCGCTCGATAACCAGGATTTCTCTCTGCTCCAACAAATGGGCACAATCCATATCCAGATCGCGATCAGATCTGCCAAGGAGATCATATGCCTTGTCCTCAACGCCCTACAATCCGCCTCTGGCCGGGCGAAATGGGGCCTATTGGGCGCCTGGTGGTTCTCCCTCTACTACAGTACGTGCTTGCTTGCTTTCCTTCTTGATGTCTCAGTCTAACCACTCATCCGCAGCCTTCAACGCCGCCCTCGTGTTGGGAGCCTGCGTTCTCGTCCAAGTGGATCAGAAAGCGTCCAACAACGATCCGAGCATGTCCCTGCCCGACTCGACCGAAGACATGACCCTCCATCTCGGCATGGCAATCGAAGCTCTCCGCTATCTGGACAATGACAACCGCATGGTCGCGCGATGTCGAGACTACCTAGAACAGTTTGTCCAGGTGGTCCACGCTCTGGGTAAGGCCTCTTCGTCCCGCTGCATCGGTTCCCATCCCATCCCCACTAACATTTGATTTCTAGCTATCGGGCAGGGTCTCGTCCCACAGCCTAGCGACTGGCAAGTCCCGTTTCGCCAGGGCCAAGGCCAGCAGAACGCGGATCAAAATCCGAATCCGAACCAGACTCAGAATCCGTATCCCCAGATGGGTCAGGCCGGCGATTACGCGCTCCTGCACACCTCAGCGGCGGGCATGTTCAACGGCATGATCCCGAGTACGAAGCAATCGCCGTTGGGGATGGAATTGGGCGAGTTCATGCTTGACGGGGACCTCGAATTCTTGAGCAGTCATTCGTTCGCATATAATCGAGGGGTGACGCAGTGAGTGACTCAGTAAGGAGGGGGGAAGGAGAAGGAGAAGGAGAAGGAGAGAAAGGAAGACGGAATATCTCAAGCCGGCTTATCACCTGTGTGATACAAAAAAGGAGTGGGATTCTCAAATCAGGCCGCTTCGTCGACGACCGGCGTTCGTACATATAGATATACCCAACCGTGGTGGTGGGCGCGTGGAAGCCCAAGCAATCCCTACAGAGTACCAGCAGCTGGATCTGAGAACCGCAATCTATCTGTTAATCTTAAAAAAAAACCCTTCCACATTTATCATTTCATTCACTCATTTGTCTCTTTGTTTGTTTGTTCGTAGATAAGGCGAGACAGGTCAGATCAGGTCAACCTATTCCAGGATATCTACCGTATATATATCTGCCTATACATCTAAACATACCATCCACCATGTAGCGTGTAGGGTATACTATATCGCGTGTCCTTACCCCGCGAGCGCCCAGCACCTCAGCTACAACACGTCAAGCTTCAAGGCTATCTCTCGTCGTGTCGACCCCATCAAACCTTCCGGTACCGCGGATGGAACCGGACGAAAAACTCCGACGGCTCCGGGTCACCCAGGTTGAACACCTTCCATTCTTTGTCCGGGTCGGCCATCTCGAGCTGCAGAATCACCAGTCAGCTAGGCAGGTTCTGTAGGTATTGTGGGCTGAGTCCTGAACGGGGCGCGATCACAAACACCACGCTTTAGGTTCGATGCAACTTCAATTTCACTCACCTTAAAGACTCTCAACACCGAAGGAATGACCTTGAAGAGTTCCAGAAACGCAATATTCTTCCCGATACACGTATTCGGGCCGGCACCCCAGACCAGGAGGGCCTTGTTCATGGCGGCCTGCTGGTCGGGCGAGGCATCCAGCCAGCGCTGCGGGCGGAACACCTCCACGTCGTCCCCGTACGTCGGCTTGTGGCGGTGCATGATCCACGCGTTGCAGCTGACGATGATGTTGCCGGGGATGTATTCGCCGAGAATATGCGCGCCTTCGGGCGGCGTGACGCGCTCGATCAGCTGCATGCCCAGGCCGGGCCAGATGCGGAAGATCTCCTTGAGCACGGCGTCGAGGAGGGGCAGTTTCTGGGACTCGGAAAAGGGGACCACGTAGTCGTGGAAATCGGGATTGGTTGCCTTGGCACTGGGCGGCTCGAAATGCTCGTCAATCTCCGCAACCAACGCCTTCATCACGGCCGGGTATTTCAGTAGGAAGTAAAACGTCGCGGCGAGGGTGGTGGCCACGGTCCCACTGCCCGCGTTGACCATGCTTAGCGTCAAGCCCAGGACGGCCCGATCGTCCACAATGTCTGGATTGTCGATCTTGGCTTGGAGGAATTTCGTCAGCAGGTCGACGCGCGTTTTGCTGTCTGCGTCCACGCCCTTGAAGGTGCGTTTCTTGTCGTCTATTTGGCGTAGCGCGATAGGGACCGTCGCGGTCACGCTGTTCCAGAGGCCGAGCCGTCCGAGCCACATGAGGAAGGGGTTCTTTTTGAGAACCCGATCCAGCCAGGTTACGTTGTTGACCTGGAACGAGTTGTCTCAGTCAGCCATCCTGTGCGTTGTGCGCGCATTGTGTTGCCCACGTCATCAGACTGAGGAGGCACAATCACAACTTACAATGGTAAAGTAGCGCAAAAACGTCGTCCTGGCCTCCACGATCCCAATGTGATCGTACCCTGCCTCCAATAGCCCGTAGCCCTTCCCCATGGTCAAGGCGCTCACGACGTCCAGGGCGAAATACTTGGTCCATTCCGACAGGTCGCAGATTCCGTCGGGGCCCGGCCGTCCTGCGAAGCGGGCATCCAATTGCGTGAGGAACGTCGCCACCGTGTCTGTGACATACGGCTCATAGTTGACCAATGTGCTGAGCGCGAAGGCGTTGGCCACGGACCGCCGGAGCTTGGCGTGGTATATTCGGTCGGTGGTCGAAAAGATGTTCGGCACGGCCACGCCGCGGGAGACGCCCTGGCCGACTTTGTAGAAGTCGGACTGCCCAAGGTGTTAGCAGCGGCTCTACCTATGCTGCTCCTTCCGCGTCGAGACATGTAGATAGGGATTGTAGATAGAGCCAGATGGGATGGGGGTCACGTCTCCGACGGCATTCTCTGAGAAATATTCTCGTTCCCTTACCTTGTTGAAATGCGTCATGTAGATATCCTTAATCGCCTCCGGGTCGTTGAAGAGCAATGTATTGGGTCCGACGCGGATGATGCGTCCATACTTGGTCACCTTGGGGAAATAGCACATCTCTGTGTGGCGCACCCATTGCCAGAGACGCCAGAAATTCGTCACCGATGCGAGGAACGGGCCGGGATATTTGTTCAGACCCTTCTGGTAGCGGAAGCTGAGGATCCATGCGGTGAGGAGGGCTGTGGCGACGACGAGGTACGCCCATGGAGGGATTGTCGCTGAGTCGACGAGGAGCATGGTGAAGATTCGAGGTTCGAGGTTGGCGATCCGAGATTTAGAAGATATAATGGAGTAGAGTCCACGTAGAGTGACGCGGCGGTGAGATGACGACGAAAGCGACCTTCACTCCAGTCTCGTGTACGCTTTTGATCCTGAGTCCAGACTGAGTACGTTCCTCAATTCGATTCCAGGGTCACACGTCCATGGGTTCGTGCCTGAACGAGATCCGTGCCGTGTATGTATGTCTACTCTATCTATGCCGTGGTAGTAAGGTAAGAGGGTCAAGTACCAAGCTTCCATCTTCCATCTTAAGCATTGACGGTCGGAAATTCCCCGCCCCACGATAAACGAATAAACGAAAGGGATCGCCGGGCGCTGTTCTCCTCCACCGCTCGCTGTACACACTGGCTTCGGTACCGTAGGTACGTAGTGTCACGGAGTCTCGGCATGGGGCATGGATGGAGGTCTTGCGCGGGTGATGGGGTTCGTGGTTGTGTGCGTGCATGGTTCTTGATTTGCTTCCGTGCGGTGTCTGTGTCGCTTGGCCGCTGCTTGAGGGGAAGTCGGCTCACGGCACACGGCAGATGCGTATACGGAGGCTTGTGGGCGTGAGTGCCGGGGCAAGGGCGGGTGGTGGCGGCCCGCTGGCGCTGAGCTGAGCCGAGTCGACCTCGACCACCTTATCAGGGTGCGGTGGAGTACGGAGTAGTGTCGAATGGAGGAGTTCGAAGCACATGTAATTAATTACCTGCTGCATGATGTACTTGCATCTGAGGTGAGCCGGTCGGATGTTAATGACCGAACGCGAGATGATTAAGGAACGCGTGCGCGACAATGCGCAAGGACGGTGACTCGAGGCAATGCTGCAGTACTCTATGCTATTGAGATTTGCCGACTGTGTAGGATATAGGAGAACAAAGTTAATGTCTACGACAGACGCAATGGACCCTATGTCGAGATCACGTCTCACTCCCCGCCGCCGTCCCCTTCGCTGCCGCCCAGTCTGCTTCCAGGTCCGATTTCCACAGCCATGCCATCCGTGACTCGACCTTTTCCCGTACCACGGGCAGACACTCCTCAAATGTCTTTCCCTCAAAATCGGGCCCATGCATGTCGTACACAGCAGCAGCTTGCCGCGACGTAACCTGGGCCTTTTGGGCTCGATGCACCCGTGCGGTTTGGTATTGCAACATGTATTTCTCCAAGCCGACGGCCGGGTTGCTCAGATAGTCACGGACGGCGAAGCCCAGCACGTTGGCATCTTCGATCGACAAGCCGGCTCCGGAACCTAAGGCAGATTATTAGCGGCTCACATTGGCAGACAAGGCTGCTTCAAGGAAACAAACCTTGCATCGGCAACATCGCGTGGGCGGCGTCTCCGCTCAAAACAACCTTCCCGTCCATGTAAACCCACTGGGACAGGACTTCTCGGTCGTTGATCTTCCACTCGCTGATGACCGGAGGCATCGCCCGGATGATGCGCTGCACGGTCGGGCACCATCCTGCATATTCCTTCTCGATGGCTTCTCGGGGCGCCTCGCTCCTCCAACTCTCCTTCAGGCCCTGGAGCTCGCTTTCCGGCTTGGCCACGAAGGCGACCACGTTCATCAGTTTGTTCTGCGACATGCCGAAGGCGAGGAAGTGTTTTCCGGGGGCCATCCAGGAGAGCGTCCACGATGAATACGGCCAGTTGTCCGCCACGGCAGACATGGGAATGATGCCCCGGAAGGCAATCCGGCCTGAATAGACGGGCTTGTCGACAACGAACTGAGACCGCACGGCGCTGTTGATGCCATCGCAGCCGATGACTAGATTGGCCGAGGCCGTGCTGCCATCCGCGAACCGGAGGGTGACTGTAGAGCCATGTTCCTATCCATTTGCGCGTCAGATGAGCGGGTTGTCACACATTGGCGCGGAAACAAGATAACACAAGATCGAACAGGAGCGCGACTGACCTCCAGGCGAACTAGCCTTTTATTCGTCTGCAGCGTCGCACAACCCCTCCGCTTCACCTCGCCATACAAGACGTCAAGCAACTCGGCGCGATGAAGCCACAGCTGCCGCACCTCCTCCCGTGACCCTCCCGTGTTGAAGGCCGGGGCGTCGACAATCAATTCATCCGTGTCCCATCGTCGATTGCTCCGGTGCACGCTTGTGCGGTACCCCGAGATGGCATCCACGGCGTCATATACGCCCAGCTTCTGCAGCACTCTCCCAGCAGAGATGCCGATGCTGATCCCCGCCCCGATCTCAGCGTAGGCAGGCGCTTGCTCGTAGACGGTCACGTTCTGTGCCGTCAGTCCTGGACAGTACGTCCCAATACTCAGTGCGACTGAGAGCCCGCCTATCCCTCCGCCCACGATTGCGATGCGAAACTCCGATCCTGCATCACCGTGGGAGGAATTGTCTTCCGTGGCGGCAGGCATGTTAGGATTCCTTCTGGGCAATGGTGTTTATAGCGGCTGGCTGGCCGTTTCAGAGGTGTGGTGCAGTGTAGAGTAGAGTAGTATAGAGCAGCGTCGAGCGAGATCCGAGACCCCAGGAGATCTTACATACACTGTCGATAGATACTTCAGCCGATCTTGGCACGTGAATGTGAATTGAGTATGTAATGATTCCTTGCCTGTTCCTGGATTCGTGTCGCACGGCACAGTTTCAATCCGCCCAGTACGGTCCCCGTGCGGATGGATGGATGGATGATGATGTTTGAACTAATCAGGCTCTACGGAACCCAGCCGTACGTCTGCAACAACCCCGGATACAGTAATGTGATGTCTTCGACGATATCGACGTCGAGTCCGCTAATTCTGTGGATTACCAGCTCCGTAGTCTGTGAATGAATGTCCTCGGACGGCTTCCGCGTGTACGAGGTACTGTACAGTGACTAAGTTAATGCCCTTGCCTACACGCTCGAGAGCCGCCGCGGAGTCGTCGGCTTCGAAGTATGAAGATGTTTGTTACACGTCTGACAGGTCATATGCATCGATTGTGTTACGCTGTCCATCCGCTTGCCGCTGACATCTGGCAATGGCGTGTGTATGAAAAGACGGTAACACGAACACGTTAATACACAGTACTCGTACCGATGACAAGGTTACGCACAGTCCCTCGTCCCGGCATGGAGGTTGGTAGGCGGGGGTAGCACGGCCCCGCCACATCCCGCACTCAGACGAATGAGCTTGCGTGGCCTGCCTGGAGCTTCAATAGAGCCTGAGTGATGGCTGACTGGTGTACTGAGTTCAAAGCGAGTCCAGAGCACGCGGTCCGAGATGGGTGGATGATTTGCCTGGAGTCTCGTACCGAGCACGAGTACCGAACATGAGTATGAGTACGGAGCAGCACATGGATGTGGCTCGCCGGACTGTGGAATTGGGGAACCGGGGAACCAGAGGGGTTTTACTCTGCTGTAAGTATCTAAAGGACTATGATTCAGAATGGTAGCGGCTCGAGTTGTCAAACGAGTCAGTTACATAGAGACACCTACACCTACACCTACACCTACACCTACACCTACACCTTACTCGGTACTACACTTACCGCTCATGTCTTCACTCAGACGGACGCATATACCATCGAATTACTCGCCTCAACAGCGAGTGTTTCCTTATCCTGTCTCGCTTTCGAATCCTGGACACTTAATATGAGTTGTTGATTACTTAGGCCGCACAGTTCGTTCGTCCGCGATCGGACTGCGTCCATGGACCGCGCCGTCCTCTGATCGACAGAGACAGCCAAGCTAAAGACTATGTTCGGACCCCCGGAGAGGAGAGGAGAATGTGCCATGATCAACGCAGGAATGTTGATATCCTGAGTTATCTCCTCCTCGCTCGATGTTCCCGACATTGCTGTTGCAAACCTACCGAGATTATACCCATGGCTACTGTACGCTGGCTAGGCTTCACAGCCGATGAGAAGTAAGTTTGAAGCCAGACATTTATTACTCCTTGTTTGAAAGATATGATGCACGAAGGAGACTCGAATCCCAATCATTACCAGGCAACAGTTTGTGAAAACATGAACCGCTAAGGGAAACAAACTCTGCGTCCAAATTCATCTCAACTGGGACTCATCGCCCGCGCCACGGTCAAAGGTTCGGTGGACCCCGACTCCCAATTTCGACTCGGCGTTTGAGATTTTCCTCTGGTTCTCCATTCTTGATCCGGGCGATATAATCCTCGGGATCAAAGTCGGTCCCGATAGGATTCACAGCGAACTCTGCACTCTCCATGAACGCCGTGTTGGCCTCGGCAGTGTCGAAGTTGTCCACCTGCGTCTCCAACATGTTCCCCTCGGGGTCCTTGTAGTAAAGGGAGTTGGTTGGTCCGTGGTTGACACACCAGACCGGTAAGATGCCCTTTGCCTTCCGCTGGCGGTATGCGAGGAGGAGATCCGTCATTGTTGGGAAGGTGAACGCTATGTGGTGCAGGCCTGCGCTGTTGGGGACCTTGGGCGTGGTATCGGGGACTCCCACCAGCGCGATGCGGTGGTGTTCATCGTCATACGTGATGAAGACCAGGAAGTCATTTCCGTGCACGACATGGCCACCTAGAAAGCTGGAGTTCTTGACTTAGCATTGGAACGGACCCCCATGCAGGGGCGGCAGGGACTTCTCCTCATGCGCTCGCTTGGGGTGGAACGTACGTCGTGTAGAAGTCGACCATCTCCTTGAGCTTCTGCGTGCGCAAGACGACGTGGGCCAGCACCGACGGGCTCAAGACCTTGTCGCCGGGGGCGTCGAAATCGACCGTCGGGCCCATGGATCCCATGATGATGATGGCGATGATGGAGTCTTTCTTCAATCTCTACCTCGAATGGAAGGGATGTCGGTGCCGGGTGGACTTGAACAGCGAGAAATGGCAGAGCACTCGGATCAGCCGTACGAATGATATATGCTTTTGATATCCAAGGCCCCCAGGGAAGCCGCGGGCTAATTTATACTTCTGCAGCTGACATGCTATACGAGCCGGCACGCCTTGCATGACAGGGTGGCCGTGAACCATTTCCCCGTCTAGGTACCCCGCCTTTTGGCTAGGCCGGCCAGCTCAGGAGACCCAGCACGTCAATTCCAAGGCCCTTTGCTTCGCCTAGACTTCCACACAGTGGCCAAGCCGGTATACTGCGGGATTCCTTTTTGACCGCGACTCTGTACTCTATCCGATGTCCCTCGTTCAAGTTCACGTTTCTGACACATGCCTGGCTGGTGCTTCGAAGCGTCCTGATGTCAGATTGGCCAGATCAGGAATCCGGGGTTCTAGTCTCGAATCAGGTGATTCAGTCGGCCGACTGCAGCGGACGACGGTCCAAGAGATGCGATTGGTGGCGACTCATCATGTAGGGTACCAACTCTCTGGCGAATGGTGTGGTTAGAATGCTCAAGGAAGAGCGTTCCGGCAGCGGTATCGTGGTCGCAGTCTTTCGATATCGAGTCTATCTTACCTATTATCTGAACTCTTGATGTCGTCCAGCTTGTCATCGCCTTCTCTTTCCCCTCCCAGAATTGCCGACTGGTTCCCGCCTGCGACTGAGCATAAACCGTTTCGCGTGAGGGGCTCCCTGAGCGCGTGCCGTCCCACCACTGTGGGACGCCGGGTTCGGCCTCTATCACCTTCGTCGCTAAGCCGTGTTGGCTGTCACCTCTGACACGGGAAAGACATAGACTCAAAACAGCGGGAGCACGGTAGAATTGCGCATCATGCGTCTCCCGGGCATGACGCGTGGCAGGTGAACTGAATGACAGAAGGCCCCGCTCAGCAGACGAAACCGCACAATCTCTCCGCCCCCTGGTTCAGCGCAAGCAACCATCAATCGTTCTGTATCGGACGTTCAAAGCCCCTCAGAGTCGTCGCCCGTCCGGAGCGTCTCGAGGTTGTTGTCGCGGTGACTTTCCTCAAGCCGCATATTGTCTGCACGTGCTCGCTCTGACATTGAGATACTGTAGTCAAGCCGGGGCGCGGGTAGTGATATCGCTTCAGCTTCTGGGAGTAAGACACAACTTCAATATTGCCATGGTATGTAACACAGACTGGAAAAAGCAGAAGTAATTTAGAAGTGAGTAGCCATCGACAGGGCGAAAAGGAAGACACACTGGCCGAGAAGACTGGCTTTGTCCCCATATCCTGTGGTCAGTCACGGAGTATTTACCACACTGCCACCATTCTGGGGCTACTTGTCTTATGCACCTGAAAGCACAACAGGTTGTCTCCCTCTCTTAGATACCCTGCATCGACGATATCAGGCCCAGAAGCTTGTTCTTGGCTGGGGCCTCTGAGATTCGCGTCTGGCGGTGGGCAAGCAAAGGGATTTTTCGCGACCACACCACGGATGCAGGTGCAAAAGGCCCGACCCCGCGTGCTGCGGAGAGCGGTATTTCTCAAGGCTGTTCTAGTCCTGACCACCGGAGGAAGGGGTGTACTGTGTTACGAATGGCATTCGATAGACTTTGAAGGACTTGTCCTTCCTATGGCTATCACAGCGCTCCTAAGCTCACCCCGACCGCAGATCCCCCGGTCAACCACCGCAAAGATGCCCCTTCGGGCTAGAGCCTGGAGCCGCTGATGCAGACACTTTCCCGTGGAGAAGTGAGTGCTCCGCCTCGACAAATCGATAAAGTTTCTCTGGACTTTGCGCTGTAGGTAGAGTTGAAACGAAGCTCTCAGCTTACTCGCATACCTTGAAACCTTATAAGCGCCATTCGGCCAGGCTTTGCCGTGTATTCTCCGCTTGACGCAATGTCAATCCGGAGTACTGGTCGAGAAGGCGATGCAACGTGCGTCGTCTCCAGATCATGAGGGCCTGGATGGAGCAAAAATCCTGCTTCCATTGGCGAGAACCGTTCCCCATCGCGGACTCTCTCGTCAACGGTGATCGCGCTTCGCAAAACTTCCTCAGACTGTCTCTATGCAGTGAGAGGAGTATGAGGATGTAAGGTTGCTTTGTTTGCCCGTCATCTTGCTGCTCTCTTCCCCTGAGCCTTGACCTCTTCCTGGTTTAACTACTTGTCGAACAAATCTCAACGTGGCGTTTCCACAGCTCCCTAAAATGTGTGAGTCGCCGGATCGGAGAAAGGGTATGCTCTCTTGACTTTGTCCCCGTCACAACTCAGTCGGCACCGGTACATGCAGACAGCGATAGGTGGTCCCTGTTTCGTCGCGTTCATTGCGACGGTAGGAGGCATGTTGTTTGGTTTCGATATCTCCCCTATGTCTGCGATCATAGGCACGAACAGGACAACGATGTAAATTTCTCTTGGTCTCCACTTATGCTCGCAAGACACGTCTGGCGTTTTGAATTCTTTGACAAGCCGGCCGGCGTCACACAAGGCGCGATCGCTTCAGCTCTTGCGGCTGGGTCTGTCGTCGGATCCATTATCGCAGGAAGGGTCTCGAATTCGCAGGCGAATCGGTTCCCCGGGGAAGGGGGTGATCGGAGGCAACCCAAACGTCGTTATCAAGGTGACCGACGACATGGCCAACAACTTGATCGCCTTCTGCTACCTGCTGATCGTCATCTGCGCGCTGACCCAGCTGGATCAATACTACCGAGGTCTGGAGTCTAGAGACTAGTGCCAGGGGTATGAGTGTCGCCACGCTCGGCAACTGGCTCTTCAATTTTGCATCTTTCCTCCTATTTGCAACCCGCATCTTCGCGCTGTCAATATTGGACATGCTGACAGGCCTTGCAGATATCCCTCCGGGCTTCCAGAACATCAAGTGGGGCTTGTTCCTCGTGTCTGGGGGCCTGTGCATCCTGGGTGCCATTGAATTCTACTTCACGTGCCTCGAGACCTGCAACAAGTCACTCGAAGAAATCGAGGATATGTTTGCCACCGGGGACCGCGGCCCTAGCATACCAATCCCGGTGGCTCCCGGCTTGACCCCCTGCTCGAAAACGCAAGAGAGAAGCAATACAACGTCGAGGATATCCAGCGGGATTTTGAAGACCGGCTCGGCCGGAAATGGTGGCCATATCGAGGTGGCCCAGGACAAGGGCCAAGCGCAGGAACTCAAGGTGTGAGAGCGAGAGGGTTGAGTTCCAGTCGATGCAGGTCGTCCGCTGTGTTACGAGGAGAAATGGCGACGCGATTGGCAGCGCGAGTCGGCCGAGCCACTGACAATTCTCTTGCATGTTGTGGAATCTCAGCACATGGTTAAGCGAACATGATGGGCAGCAGTTTTATGCAACTATGCGGTACTTCCGAGCGAGGGGTAATAATTATGTACGATGTAGTGGATGACGATAGATTTGCGGGGTTCGCGAGGCACCTGGGCTAGGCACTCGAACTAGGTTCCTGGTGTTCCCCCGGGCGGACCTTGAAGCCCCTAAACCCCAGGCACCCTAGCGTCCCTAGCCCACATGGTCGGTACCACTTCCTTCCATCCAGTGGCACCTTGATTTTCTGCGCTTTCCAACCACAGTCCATTTCAGAGCTGAGACAAAATAATGGTACTCTCTGCTCTCAGCCCAACCGCCCATGGATGCCGCTGCTGAAAATGGTCCGAGCCATCCGTAGACACGCCCAGCATGAAAGATGGGCTCCAAGAAGGCCATGCGTCGCCGGACTCCCGCATCTGCGCCGTGTCCAGAATGTGGCCGCGCATTCTCGCGCAACGACAGCTTGAATCGTCACCTCAAGACTCATCTCAATCACGCCGAACAGCGCCCGTTCCATCGCATCATCAATGAGAAGTTTCGCGCTTGCAACCGCTGCCGGCAGTCCAAAACTCGCTGTACGGGGAGCATACCCTGTTCCCGATGCCAGCAGTCGAACGAGGAATGTTCTTACGACCAGAAATTCGCTCATGGTTCGCTTTCCACCGCCCTCTCTTCCACTGCCGGATCTGTCTCAGAGGAAATTGGAATGGCTACTTCATCGCCTTCGCCACCTTCGCAACCATCTCGGAGGGAGAACCAGACGCGGGAACGAGTTCCACCAGACGAAGCTGAAAGCCCACACATCGAAGCCAACGATGACACTCCACTAGCCATGTCCTCACCCAAGAGCACTAGTGCAATGCTGCATCTTGCTCTGTCATCAAGTCCTGAAGCTCGAACCATACTGTTCAATGATGGCAAGGACTTTTCCGTCATTCCATCGACATATGTGTCGCCGACGTTTCACATCCTCGATCCTTATAGCTATAAGCTGCCATCCATCGCCGACTCTCGGGAAGCACTCACGCCTAGTAGCCAGGCATTTGCTCACTGCAAGTACCCGGTCCTTCAATATCTATCGCCTTTTCTGGACAAGGACTTTGGAAGCGGACTTGCGTGTGACCTTCTGGATACATACTTCTCGAGCGCCTTTCTCAGTCGTATGCACCCCACGTGTCATCACATTCACAATTTCATCCTCCGGAAGATCGACGTTCTCGACCCTCATCAGCCCCGACAAACCCACCCGGCGCTCCTGGGCAGCATGCTGTTCGTGGCTGTAAGTCACCCCGGTCACACGGGGATCAACCCGTCTTGATGTTGTCATGTTTTATACTACTCTGCCAACCCATCAGATACTGACGGGAATGCCTAGGCTTTCAGCGACAAAGGCCTATCACTGTTCAGCGGCCCCGAAGAGAAGGATCGAGTGTGCAAATATTTGAGCTTGCTCACGTATCGGCTTCTCAATCCTTCCAAGTATGAACCGCTGTTAAGACAGGAGGACCTGGGTCTACCCCCGCCTTTTGGGTCGGATACAGGGTGGAGCAACGACGACCTGCGTCGAGCTTTGGATATTCAAGGCGCAGCTTTCCCGATCTCTTGGGGCGTGGATTACATCATGGCTCTTATTCATGTTTCGTCGGTCATCTCGGGCAGTGAAAAGAAGGCTGCATCCATCCGATGGTAAGGCATTCCGTGGCATTTTCAATCTCTGAGTGTTTTGTCCCAGCACAAACGTCTGACAGCGGCTAGGTGGAATGTTGCTTTCAATCTCGCCAGGGACCTGAAGCTGAACGAAGAGGTCAAATCGCCGATGACGCCGCACAACGCACCCCATGGTCTCGCGAGCCTTAACTGCAAGTGTTCTTTGAGCCAGGAATCCGAGACAGACTTCTTGAATGAAACCCACCGTGAGGAACGGCGTCGCACCTGGTGGCTTCTGTTCCTGATGGACCGGCATCTAGCCCTTTGCTATAACAGAAGCCTTGCTCTACTGGAAGCCGAATGCCGTGATCTCTTACTGCCTCTGGATGACGTGACCTGGCAGTCTGGCGCGCAACCTCACAGCCATGGCACCAGGCCCGACGGACCTCGATGTATGCTCCTACCATCCGGGAAAGGACGATTTCATGGCCCGCCAAAGACTTGTTCTGGAGTGGGGTTGTTCCAATTCTTTTTGCCCCTTATGGTCCATTGCGGTACCCTGCTGGACCTGAACAGGTCACGCCTACACCCTGTCCTGTCGGGTGCTACCATGTGGAGTTCACAGGAACGTGAGATCTTGCATGAACTCGACCAATTCCAGGTGACCTTGAACCATGTGACCGGTGGGCCCTTCGCGGAAAAGGCTGCAGACAAAGATAATAGTTGGCAATCACCCACTACGGACGCAGATGATTCAGAAACAACGCACATCGCCATGACAGTGGCCGGGTATGCGACGCATATCGTCAATGTGCTGCGGATCCTTGTCGGGTCAAAATGTGAGTTATTTATTTCTTCATACTCTGAGGGATTGACTCGGTCTTCTCGTGCAAAGCGGGCCAAAGGGCCGTCAATTCGATCGAACTGCTCTTTTATCCACTGGATCTATCGTTGACAGGCGCTTGCAGGGGATCCGATCTACCTCTTCGAGGATGCAGATTTCTGGACCTCGTCATTAAGCTTCAAGGACTCCATGTCTCACACGATGGCTGCCTCTGAATGTGTCAAAGGGATTTTGGAGTGCGATCCAGACATCAGCTTTATGCCCTACTTCTTTGGCATTCAACTCCTGCATGGCAGCCTTCTCCTCCTGCTGGTGGCATATCGTCTCCAAGCCGATTCTGGTACAGCCATACTCGCTGCTTGCGAGGCCGTGATAAGAGCTACGGAAGCCTGTTTCGTCACGCTCCCAACCGACTATCAGGTAAGTTGGAGTGATGGTTTATTCCTCCCAACTCGCCGTATGTGGCCGATCGTAGTGGTGCTAATGTCATAACAGCGACAATTTCGGAATGTCCTTCGATCCGCGACAGCCCTCGCGAGAGGGCGAAGAAGCAATCCGCTGGACACCCAGAAACAACTGACATTTGTGCTTGCAAGATACAGATGGTCGAGGAATGGGGCTGGCCTTGCTCGATGAGGGTCGATCATCATTCTGTCCTTTTCAATACGTCATTGGAGAATGCCCGGGGCTTTCCCATGCGGCCATGCGGCTGAGATAAATGCGACGACTTTGCATTTCCCCGACAAATGGGGCGCGATCAAGACCCAAAGCCGTCTACCTGCCAGGAAAACCCCTCCGAGGACCGAGATTGGGCTCCCCCATCATTGGTCTTGAATGAAGCCATCGAAGATGCTTCAGCTGTGTAGGGCACGCAAATTTGCGGTACTGATAAATCTCATTCCCCGGGGGAACTGGGGTGATACATTTTCACAGCCTCATGTCAACAGTAGTCATGAGGCTCTGGCTTTGGTTGTCTCCGAGAAGACCCTGGTCTTCGCGCGGCACCAAAGGACCCTAAGACAACCTAAAAAGTCTTGTTTGCAACTTGGCTGGTTTCGGGCTGGTTTGGCTTGCTCGCCAAGGTTGGCAGGCCTATCAGCGCGCCGTTCCAAGCAGTAGACGCCAAAATTGGCAACCGGATACGAGCTTGTGTCGCGAAATCCCCCACCGCCCCCTTTCTCTGTGAAGGCGACGACCTTGGGCAATAAACATCGACGTGCTGTGCTGGACGCACCCTCAAGCGACGACTCCTGACATTCGGCGCGCAACCAAGAGTGCCTTGACAACGAATATCTCGCAAGATGCCGTCCCTCGCGCGAAAATCGATGAAGTTCATGAGGGATGTCTACAATATTGCCGCAAACCCAGATGGCAGTTCGATCCCACCAATGCCAGCGCATTCACAGGGCTTTCAACCCAGCCAAGGTCTTTCTGGCCAATTCAATCAGACGTACGCCCATCAACAACCTCCTCTACCAGCTTATCCAGCATATCCCGCACCCTCATCGTATGTCTACCCGTATGTGGCACCACAGCAGTCACAGCCGCACCCGCACCCGCACGGTTCGTGGAGTGTTCCCCCAACACCAATATCGCCGCTATCACCACAACCGGAATACAGCTTCCCGCCAACTACCAACAGCTCATCGAATAACATCCCAGCATACGGGTTGCCTCTCTCGCCTTCAGCTTCTTTGTCTCCGTCAACACCACATATGTATCACCAACAGGCGCAACCATCTGCCCACCCGCCACCACTTCCGCAAAGGCCATCGCATCGTGAACATTCTTCGCCTTGGCAAGGCTCTTCAGAACCCGGGTGGCAGAGCCAATCTCAAGTGGACACGCCAGTGATTGCTCACAGTACGCACGACAACACCTCAGCGCCTCAATCTTCGACCCAGCCATTCCTAAAAGTCCAACGTGTAAGCCCTGGTTCTTACCATGGGCAAGTAGAGGCCCAGAGCATCAGGCCAACACCGCCTCCGCTGCCACCGAGAAACCATGCCCAGAGCACAGAATATGTGCCCAACCAAGCGGCACCTGTGCCCAATTCGACCAAATGGCCAGGTCCCAACCACGAGGGTCATGGGTCCACGCTAAATCTCTATAGCATAGGCCA
Organism: Phialophora verrucosa; assembly: GCA_002099365.1. Lineage (NCBI taxonomy): Eukaryota > Fungi > Ascomycota > Eurotiomycetes > Chaetothyriales > Herpotrichiellaceae > Phialophora > Phialophora verrucosa. The sequence goes on along the minus strand of MSED01000002.1, from coordinate 2,295,579 downwards.
GTTCCGTCCCTCGGAATGCTATGAAATGCCTGCCGAGCCTATTCCTGGTCGGCCACCAGTCCACGAACATCAAGGCGCCGACATATCCAGCCTTGCGGAATTGCCTGCCTCGGTCCAAGCTGGTATGACGCCGCCATCCTCGAGCTTCAATACGCATACTCCAGCGAGCGGACCTACAGGTGGCGCGGTCGAACTTCCAGTATCGCCTACTCGACATTCGAGGGATCACTCAACACATCAAAAGCAAAAGATGACGACGCACCCGCAGGGATACCATCCTACAGATGCCGAAGAAATCGACTCCATACCACTTACGCATAGAGACCTAGGCGTCGCGCTACCTCCCTCGACGCTCAGAAGCCCAGCGTATCTATCCACGTCTCAAAATCAAGTTTCTGGCACCACAGTTTCTTCACCCACGCCGTCTCTAAAGACACCGTCGACTTCTTCATGTCCTTCGGAGCCACTCCATGATGAATCGCACGAACATCTTCAGACTTGTTCCTCTGCGCACGAACCCAGCCGTAGCCGTAGCCTTGGCCGTGCCGGAAGCCGAAGGACAAGTGCCGCGGCGTTGCCTTATCCCGAGGATAACGGTTCAGTCATGATGCCTTTGCATTTTGAATACACGAACAGACAAGACGCAATGGCTGAATTTCTGAAGTGAGGGAATAGGAATTCTTCCGACTTGTATTTTAGTAAGATATTGTAAATCTGATGTGATGTGATACAACAAATGCAAGGACAATCAATGCAAGTCAGAAATCTGGAGTAGCCGTAAGGTACGGGGCAGTGCCAGTCCATGGATATAGTGATTGAGCCAGTGAGTCAGGGCTTTACTCGCACTCGCTCTTAGATGCCATATCATGTCATATCATGCTATAACATATCGTGAACAGAATACATGTCCCATCCCATCCCATCACATTACATCACATTGCATGCACATCATATCGTTCACATTATCACTACCAAATGCATTGTCAAGTGAAAGCGACACGATCTATCCCCTGGTGTGTGTAGGCCTTACCCCGATATCGGAGTGGTCATGTCTGATGTCTTCCTGTATCTGGGGAAGACGAGTTTACGCAGGCTTCGTCACCCAAACATCTCGAAGACTCAACTACTCGAGCAGGCACGTACGTATATCGTATGCCTTGTAGGAACGAATCTGTTCATTTCTGTTTTGCGCGCACCATACTCTCCGCAGGTTCATGCTCTTTTTGTACTTCTCGCGATCATGATTTTAGCATTTCATACTACTTTTATACTCCTTGCCACATGCATTCCGCACAGACTATATAGAAGATTGAACATGGGGTGTGCTTTAATCGGGCACATCTTAGCGAGGTCCACACACTAGTAGTATTGAATCTTAGTCTAGCACAGACTGATTCTATACCATTCTATGATGAAGCTCCTGACTCCAACACCTCCCGCCAGATATCATGAACTTTTTTGTCATAGATTCCGATCCAGACATCCTCGAACCATCCCTGGAACTCTGCCTCTTCTAGACAATCCTTGAGGAGCTGCGCTGTTTGCCTTGGAGGACACTTCCAGACCCCACAGCCGATTGCCGCCAACAACAACACACTCTTCTCGTGTCTCGCCGCCATACGTAGGATCATTCTGAACCTTTCCTTGAGCCTATGTCCATCCTTGTCGAGCTTCAATTGCATGTCCTGGTCACCTCTGGACTTGCGTGCTGGAGCCAGAGGAGGACAAGCTAAAGCCGCAACACTGATAACACTCACGGTTGACCAGTCCTTCCGTTCGAGGACGCGGCAGTCTTTCGCCAACTCATCCCGAAAGATGACCACGTTGGAGTGGAAGATGCCAGCACAGTCTCCTGGATTTCCGTCTCTATCTCTGTGAACGGTCGTGCGCCAAGGATAGGTGCCACGCCATTTATCAAGGGTCGGCCAAAGTGTGGAGGAATAGCAAAGTGCGTCCTCTTGAGTCGTCCCAGACCGATGCCGCCAGCCTCCAGCAAGTTCAGTGTCAGAAGCGCAATTCAGCACAGCCACTTTGCCCGTGTAGTCGGGCCGGGACTTGAGGAGCTCTCGAGCCAGACAGAAAGTATCACCATAGCGAACCTTGATCTCGGGTCTCGGGTATCCGTGGCTGGCGCTCCTATCAAGTTCTTTGAGTTGTGATGAGAAGAAACTCGACTCTGGTTGTTCGGGAAACTCCATGGTTTTGAGGATACTCGGAATTCTAGATAGTGTTTCATTCGCAATCTCCTTTCGCTTTACCTTTGAAGGCGGCTCTCCAAAAGAAGCGCGACCTTGATAACGCTCGGACGGTAAATTGTCGTAGGCTCGGGGTCTGGCGCTGCGAGGCATCACGAGTACTTTGCCTGAGTGCCTAGATTGGTAGCATCGCGGTCTTCATTACTGAACACTATGGTCGGTTCCGTAAATGTGGCTACTAAAGGGGATTTCGAAGTTAGGAGATGATCAATATCTAATTCTTTTTATGACTCATAGGGTGTTTAACCTTTGTGTTCGGTACTCGATGACTCCCTTGTCTTCGCGTTCAGACTTTCGGACTTCCGTAGGTCGGTGGGGATTAGCGGAGTGTTTCTAGGGTAAATGGAATGTACTGAAGTTGAGTATGGATATCTTTAAATCTACTGTGTAAATCTGTCTGGATATGATTATTAGGGGTCATAAGAAATTCGTCACCGCCGTACACAATAAACCGCCGCAGGTTGCGTCAGATAGATTTCCTTCCCTAATCAATCAATCAAGTTTCGACTTACACTCGAATATCTTCAAAACACTGCTCAGAAGAGCCTCAAAGGGTAGGATCCGACTCTCTTCTTTTCCTGCACCGCATAAGTCATTTCCGTTCTGTCTAATGAAGGCGCAAAGTCGGGGATGATTGGGATTCGGCGCCACTATTGTATCGATTTGAGTTTTACTTAAAGACTTCGTCACTATCTCGAGAATCCCGTCGGGGACCTCAGTTTTGCAGATTCTGTGCCCTATCCTTTATTGAGGCAGTGGATCAAAGTAGTAACCCCAGTCCAACCCTTGCCCGGCGCGGTATCTGCCTCGAGAAGCCACAAAGAGTGGGCCTCCTTCCTCATGCCCCGGATTCGCGCACTGAAAGTGGGTTCGTGATGCTGTCAGAATGTGTTTAATAACTGATCTGTCTATTAGACTTCCAACTAATTATCATATACTATCGAAAATCCTTCAAGCTTGCCGTCTTCCCTCCACTGGTGGAGCATTTCATTGTACTTGAGAAGGCCGCCGGCATAGTGCAGGCTGCGAGTGGCCTTGTCCGATGTGTCCCCTTCATTGTTGTAATATCCACTGACGCAAGATTTCAGGAATTCATTCCTCCCCCTTCCTGTTTCGATGACCTCCTTCAGCCACGCTTCTTCGGCAGCCTTGGTAGGCTCGAGGCTCCTGACGGCTCGTTTCTTGCTCTCCTCCAGTAGATAAACCAGGTGTTGCGTCAAGTGGACCTGAGTGTAGGTGGCATTGGGACTTGTCCCGCTCTGCGTCCAGCTGAGGATGCAGAGATTGGGAAAGCCATGAACGGCCCACCCGTGGACGATGGCAGGACCATTTGGTTCGAACTTAGTCGCAAGGGACTCTCCGTCTCGCCCCACGATCTTGGTCTCGGCGTACTCTTCGCTCCAGCGACCGCCCCATTCGAAGCCCGTGGCATAAATGATGCAGTCGACCTCGATCTCTTGTCCTCCAGCCACAATCCCAACCTCGGTCACCTTTTCAACCCCTTTGCCCTCGGTGTCAACGAGGTGGACGTTGGGCGCGTTGAAGCATTCGAGATACTCGTCGTGGAAACAGGGTCGCTTGCAGTACAGGTTGTACCACGGCTTGAGGGCTTCGGCGGTCGCACGATCCTTGACGGTGGCGTCGACCCGTCGGCGAAGAGTCTCCATTTTCTTGAAGTCTCCCATCTGGAGCTTCAGGGAAAGAATCTCTGGAGAGTCCGCTTGGTCCTTACCACCGAAGAATCCTGGCATAGTGCGCAACGTCGTGGTCCATCCGTCGTTGACCATATCTTCCGTGACGGGAACTCCACTCGTTACATTGTTAAAGTTTGATTGACGTTCCTCTTGCCAGCCCTTTGGGAGAGAGTCGAACCAGGTCTGGTCAGTGGGCTTCTGTCCTCGAAAGTCAATGCTCGAAGGCGTGCGTTGGACCACGAATAGCTGTTTGGCCCACTTGGCAACCTGTGGTATCACCTGGACTGCCGTGGCTCCAGTGCCAATGATTGCCACGCGCTTGTCGCCCAGTCTGGTCATGTCGGGCTTCTCTGGAGTGCCTCCGGTGTACGCATAGTCCCAACGGCTCGTATGGAAGCTTTTACCCTTGAAGTCCTCGATACCACGCACGCCCGGGAATTTGGGTGAGTGGAATGCCCCGGCAGCTGTCACGACCCAGCGGGCTCGGATATTGTCGTCGCGACTGGTCTCGACTTTCCAACAGCCATTGACCCAGGTCACTTTTTTAACTATTGTCTGGAATAGGATGTGCTCTCGAATGTGGAACTTGTCCGCCATGTCCCGGGCGTGCTGCAAGAGCTCATGGCCGCCAACGTATTTCTGACTCGGTTTGGAGCCAACGAGTTCCAATAGAGGCATGTAAATATAGGACTCGACGTCGCATTGTAGCCCGGGATACCGATTCCAGTACCTGATCAAGCGAATGAGCTACGGAACTGGACGTCGTTTAGCATCTCGAAACACTCACCACGTGCCGCCCACGTCGGCGCCCTTTTCAATAAGACAGATGTTTGTGAAGCCTTTCTGAATGAGGCGCGCCGCTGCTTGCAAGCTTGTATAACCGGCACCAAGAATGACAACGTCGTATGTCGCCGTCACCGGGGCTCGACAACCATCTCCTTCCGCATACGGGTCATCTTCGTAGTCAAGCACTTTGACATCCTTGGCTCGCAGATACTGGTTGACGCCGCCATTGTGAGTCCGCTTTTCGCGTTCCTCGTCGTACTTCTTCATCAGTGCGTCTGGATCAAAGTCCAACGTGATGCCATGCTTGCGCGCTTGTGTTTTCAGATTTTCCAGAGTAGTGGCCTGCTGCGCCTGCTGAGGTAGCTGGATAGCCTCGAGGGTTGTGGTCAAAGTGTCGGTAGCCATTTGGAAGATTTTATGAGATCCCTGGCCCAGGAGTTTATGACTGAAAACAGAGCAATCAATGGTCCTCGAACTGTTCACAGACCAATTTCAATTGGAGATAGACCCCTCGATCTGTACGACACCGCCATTTATGTCTAGGCTCTACAAGTCGCAGGACGTGCCGCATTAGCCTTGGAGGCACTTCGGACGACCAAGGCAAACCAACCTACATTACGGATCCAGAGTTTTCGGCACTTTTCACCGAATGTGATATGATCAATCGGTCGCATGTTACGCAATAAGGAATACTGACCCAATTGCAGCCAAGAGGGATTGGTATCTACGCCTCGGTCAAAAGCAGAACATAGCAGCTGGAGTGCGGACTGTATCTGCTCCCGAAAATTACTTCCTTCAAATCAGAAGCAAGCCTTATGTGGACCACGAGCCGGTCAGGGCAAAGGACGAAACTTACCGATTTGTGTTGTGCTAAACGTTGAAAAACAAGTGGGAAATCCAAGCTTGATCTGTTCCCTCCCATCAGTTCTGCCATCGACTTGATCGCCCCTTGCTTCACGAGGCCTGAAGGTTTTGTTCAGCCGTCTTTGTTGCCATCTGAAGATTCGAATCAGAAACCCTCTTCCCCAGAGGTGATAGAATGAGTGCTCAAACTACACGCTCTGCACAACATGATGAACGGAATAGAGCCTTGCGCGTAGGATTTGCGTCTCCGGACGCGGCCAGAAGAGCGAGTCCCCCAACTGCCACCACCGTTACAGCAAGAGCCAAAGATCTAAAACTCAACCACGAGATCGAAAAAGTCCCCAACTCCAAAGGAGCCCAGCTACATTGGTTAGGTGATCGCTCAGTTAACAATGTTCTGTTGTACTTTCATGGTCGGTTGCTTCTGCGTACGGTCGGAAACGTTCCAGCCTGTTCATGATTCTATCTAGGCGGAGGCTACGGACTGCCAGCTTTCGACGGCCATATCCTGTTCTTAGAGCAGTGCCTCAGACACGTCTCCTCCAAGGGCACAGGCTTTTGCATTGCATTTCTCGAGTATGGTACGGAAGATAGCATGGCATATTCATTTTATCGTTGCTGAGAAGCTGCAAAGGCCTTACCAAGGAGACAAAGTATCCCGTTCAGATCTTGCAAGCCTCGGAAGCTCTTCGCTTGGTACTCTCAAAGGGATTTGCACCCTCCAATGTACGTATGGTATGCTCCCCAGTCGCAAAGTCCGGGCTGACCAAGAAGATCACTGTTGGCGGGGACTCCGCTGGAGGCAATCTGTCTCTTGCTTTATGCTCCCACATTCTACATCCATTGAGTGGAATACCATCTTTGAGAATCGAGCGTCCTCTAGCAGGTCTTCTTCTTATTTCGCCCTGGGTCAGCTTTGCCACAGACACCCAGTCCTGGTCGAGTAATGAAGCCCGGGACATTGTTACCGCAGCATCAGTGACCGAATTCTCGGCCGATTGGGTTCTTCCACATGAGAGAAACAATTGGTCGGAACCCTATCTCGCCGATACCGTGTGGTGGCAGCATATGCCCGTTCAGACGATCCTGAGCGTTTACGGCTCCTTTGAACGCTTCAAAGATCATATTGAGTCATTTGGGAAGAAGGTTCAGGCCGCTGGAAATGAGGTGGTCAACGTGGAATGTCCTATGCACGTGCACATCGATTGTGTTCTCGATGCCCAAGCTGGCTTTGATGCAGGCCTGATGGCTGTCGTCATTTGGGAATGGCTAGAGAAAGTTCTGTAGGACGAGTGATGTCGTTTGGTCCTAGTTTTCGTTGGGAGGATCAAAGTGGAGCTAATTCAGCCCCGATGCGAACACAGTTTACAGCGCCGAAAAAATCTTTCTGTCTAGTATTGATCCCCCATGGGGAGCATGACCCGGGGTAGGATAGATGAAGGAAGCGAAAAACTTAGCCTGCCTCAAAGTCCCACACGGTCAATCAAGGATGTCTCTGTCGGAAATTGAGTCACCGAAAATCGCCTCGCGCTCAAGCTCATTGCGAGAGTACCGTCGAGGCTCCATTTTCGGCCTGACCAAATGCCAGGCGGACGGCTCACTGTCAAGTCTAGCCGATTGCAGATAGACAAAGAACGAAGGAATTTTTCGACGTTGCCGGCCGTCCATTCGTCGGTGGGTGCGTCGCCTTCAAGATTTTTCGGCAACAGATCTCCGAACCCTACAATCAAGATGACAGACAAGGCTCGATGCCCCAATGTTCTGCTGAGCGACCGGAGAAAGCTGTGAAAGCTTAACAGTAAACGCCTTATTCTGTGAATCGAGCATCTCGGCCAGGAATGCTAGATCATGACCAGGAGACTGTCGTAGCGATGTATAACAAACATGCCAACATGTAAATAGTACATAGTAAATGTTCGCACTCTTTCCGAAGTCAAGCCACTCTGCCCTCCTACTCTTCTCCAAGCCGACACCAAAATGGCCAAGATCAGCAGCTTCAACATCATTGTCACCTACTGTGTGATCTCCCTTGGAGGTCTCACGTATGGCTTTGGGTTTGCCGGATTCACGACCAGTGTCGGCCAGCCTGCCTTTTACCAGTATTTCAAACTCGATCGTAAGTAGAAGCTGGCAATCCCTATTTCAACCATGAGCGGAGTCGCTAACCAGCAAGCGACAGCGACCAGCGGGTACACTTCGAGGTGCGGTGTTCTATTTTCTGCTTTCGATCCTCCGGCTGAGTCCACCGCAGCATTCTGGGAGCTGTCAATGCCCTGTTTTACGCGGGAGCCGCGTTTGGCGCCATTTTCCAAGCATATCTCGCCGACAGGGTGGGCAGGAAAAAAGCCCTGATGACAGCAGCCATTGCGGCGCTCATTGGGGCTGCGCTGGGTGCTGGCTCTGTCAATATCCCGATGCTCGTCACCTGCCGATTGATTCATGGCTTTGGATTGGGAATGGATATCCCCCTGGTGCCCCTCTACCTCACTGAGCTCGCCACAGCCAGGTATCGTGGATTTCTCTCGGGGCTCACTACATTGAGCTTTGCCACGGGCTATGTCATGTGGGTGATGCCTCAATTTGGAAATATTGAAATGGATTGACCTTTTTCTCCAGTTGTGGGTGGATTGCGGTCGGAACCTATGTTGCTGCGAATCCGACTTTCCAATGGAGGTTTCCCCTCGCCATTGCATGTCTGCCACCATTGATCTTGGTGGTTACAATCCCCTTCATTCCGGGTCAGTGCCCTGGTCACCATGTATTCACGATTGTGGCATTGACTGTATGTCTCAGAGAGCCCCCGATATTTGGCCTGGGTCGGCAAGCACAACGAAGCCTGGGAAGTGATCTCCAAGATTCATTACAATCCTACAGATACCGAGAGATCCGCTGCTCGAGCCGAGTACACCCAGATCATCCGTCAAGTAGAATCTGAAAAGGGATTGAACACATCAATGCTTGAGCTTTTCAAAAGGCCGACGTGGAGGCGCAGAACCCTTCTAGGAATGTTCATCTTGTAAGCCTCATTCTACCCTTCTACATGATTAGACATTCAAAGACGCTGAACCGAAATCTCAGGTTTGCCTCGCAATCGACCGGCGTAAGACCTCCCAATGCGGAAACCTGGTGTCATCACACTAACAGCTTGAAGGTCTTTGGCATTGCGAACTATTTACCGATCATCGTGGGCGCCATGGGAGAAACTGGAGTCATGCCGCTGGTCCTTTACGGTGAGCTGTCCTTGTGTAACCCAAGTCTTGTTCAACACATTTATTAACCTGGCCCAGGCGTATATTCGACCAGTGGGACATTGGTCGTCCTCCTGGTGATTTCTGTGCTGGATCGAGTCGGTCGGCGTACCATGTTTTGTAAGTTTGGCAATGTTCACAGCCGCCTGAGACCCTTCGAAATAACGTGTCACAGTGATCGGGTTTCCAGGAATGGCCCTGAGCCTTCTCGCTGAAGCTTTGTTGCAGTGGAAATACCTGGGCACGGCCGACCGCGGTGGCAATGCCGCTTGTATCCTGTTCATATACGTGCACATCGTGTTCTACCAAGGGGTTGATGCCCCGTCTTTTGTCTGGTAGGTCTTTCTGAGACGAGACCCTCACAATGAGAGGGCCATTTTTGGACCTCGCCGCTGAATTGATCTCAGGGCGGCCGAGATCTTTCCTACCGCGATCCGAGCCAAAGGGATCGCTCTGAGCTTTTTCAGCTACTTCCTGGGTGCGATCACCTACACCACACCCGCGCCGACCGCTTTGCGAAACATGTGAGTCGTGCCAGCCATGCTCTCCTCTTCTTGAAGCAGCACTGACGACCACAGTGGGTACCGCCTCTACTTCATTTACATGGGTCTCTGCATCCTCTCCACCATTATCGTGTATTTCTTCGTAATGGAAACCAAGGGCAAACCGGTCGAAGAGTTGGGTGCGTTATTTGGTGACGAAGTTGTGGTTCATCTCACGAGGGACGGCCACGGCATCGTCGAAGATGCGTCTATTGTCGAGGTGAAAACGGTGGACGGGGCTGATGAGCTGATCGAAGACGTCAAGGTTGGAAACGCGTCGACCGCCAACATTGCCCACCCTAGCAATGCATAAACGTGGTGCCCCAGATGGTCATTAGCGCCATCAAAACTAGGCCATATGATAGGATGCGATGGATGTGTAGCCTTGCGTCTACCAGATTAGAATGCTTTGCAAAGGCACTCGACTTCCAGTGGAACTCTCCTCATATTTGTACACGGATGACCTGCCATTCCGTGAATCTGACGTCCTTTTCTCACACCCAATATTTCAAAGACGGTGGCACCCGGGACCGCGTGATTATATAGACCTGAGGCCATCGATAGCCATCCCGCCCTTGGCTCAGCTGCAATGCACTCATCGGAGCCGAGGCTGGTTTTGCCATCCAACCTAGGGAGAGCCGAGTCGCGGGGGTCGCCAAGTCTAGGAACCCTCCCTCAAAGGCTAAAGGCTCTCCTCGACCCCGACCCCGCGGGGGAAAGCAAGAATGTAAAATCCGCCCAGGCAAGCGATTCATCTAGTGGCACAGCATTTTCAAGGACCGCTTCTCCCGACCTGCATGCTCTGACGCTGCTGGTCAGCTTTTCGTGTAGTGCGGACGTAGCCCTGAGAACAAGGGACTTTAAAACCATCTCCCACATATTCATGCACGCATTCGACTAGGTTCCATGGACCATCTGCCCTCGTCGACGCACAATGATCGCCCGACAACTGACTCAAGTCCCGACTTATCCAAGCAAAATCGCGCCACCGCGAGGGGCCGGCCACGGGCAGCTCTAGCTTGTGTCACTTGTCGGCTTCGCAAGGTGAAGGTGGGAACCGTGTCTGCACGGCACCTGCTCGTCCAAGTGGCTGACTGTGCATGTAGTGCGACTTTCAAACGGCAGAAGGGAATATTTGTGCTGCTTGCCGGTCTTCCAATACCCGATGCGTGTTGTCCAGAAAGGATGGCCGGCGATGGTAGGTTCCCTCTTTCCTCCCCCCAAGTGTCAGCCGTGGCCGTGGCTCCAGCTCACCTCTCACAAGCCGCGAGCCTCGCGAGGATATGATGGCCATAAAGTCACGCCTGGCGTATCTGGAATCGATAATGGAACACACCACCGAGACAAAAGGCCGCCTCCTCGTTTCGGGCGTCTCGCAAACTCGCATGGCGGAGCAGGGAACTACCTGCAACGAGACCAATGACCACTGGTTAGGCACACTTTCGTCGCAAAACGATGAACAACGCACATTTTCGCCACAGCTCCATGCATCAGGGCCCCTTGGTGGCAGCATCCAAGCAGGAACCGGCACTCTGTCGGATCCCATGTTCGGCGCCAGCACCCTGAACAACGAATTCGAGATGACGAACCCCGACGACGGAGGGGCTCTCTCACTAACGAACACGCTCACTTTGCCCCCCATGCCTCACGATAACGCATCTTTCAAGAATGCCCCCGATGTGCCGGTACGGCCCCGGTTCTACGCGGAGTCTGATCAAGCGCAATTAGGATTCTACGGCCCCACCTCACAATGCTATCTTCAGTACCAATGCTCTGGCCCGGAGGTCGATGACCTGGACAGCGACTCGTCACCGCCGTTGTTGAGAATCGATTCCGACTCGCCCAGCGCCCGGAAAGCCATTCTCGAATCATACTGGAGATCCAACGAGCTGTGGAGTAGCATCGTGGATCGAGATTTTTTCACCGCCCATAAAGCAGCCGGCTACGCGTCGCAGTATTATTCCCAGGGGCTCGAAAATGCCATGCTCGCTTGTGGTTCCCGCAACAGCACGTCTAGCGCGATCAGAAAAGTTGGGAGAGAATATCTCCATCGAGCCAAGGTGAGCCTGCAAACCGAGATCGAGACGCCGACCATTGCCTCCCTGCAAGGCTGCCTGTTGGTGAGTAACTTTGAGGCTGGAACGGGCCGAAACAGGATTGGCTGGATGTTCATGGGTAGGACCTGGGCCCCAATCCCGGCTCTTCTGTAATGGTACCGCTGACTTTGGATAGGAATGGCGATTCGATTGCTTCTAGACCTGGGACTCCACGAAGATCAATCGACTCTGGTGGAAAGGGGAGCCATCTCGGTAGAAGAGTGGCGGTATCACAAACGCCTCCTCCTCGGGGCGTTTCTCTATGACACGATTTGGGGGTGGTTCATCGGCCGCCCTCGGAGCATTCCTCTGAGCAGCGTCACCGTGGTGCTCTCCACCAGTACGATCGATGAAGGCGATCAGTCACACTTGTACGAATGGAGCAGGCTCTGTTCCAAGATGGCTCAGGCTCAGGACATCATCAACGGGCCGCAGCCACTCGACTCTGATGCGCTGGATCGACTTTCTCGAATCTACCTCGAGTTCGAGTCTGAGTACAACAATCTGCCACCCGATCTGGCCTGGAACGAGGAATCTACCGCGACATTGGAACCCTCGGCCTATAGCCTCCACACACAATACCTGGCGATTCAAATCATGTTGCTGCGTCCGCCGGGTCGCAATACTCAGACAACACAATACCTCGACATCGTCGAGGTCGGAGACAATGTCTTGCCGGGCCAGACCTTGGAAAGGGCTCTGGAACTCATTCACCAAAAAGCGGTGCGCATCGTCCGACTAGTCCAGCTCCTCACCCAAATCCATGGGATCGAACTGGTCGTACCGACCATCCTTGACAACATCTTCATCGCTGCTCGAAGCCTGATCCGAAATGCCATCCGTAATCCGCAGTCCCTGGAAGCGGACGAGCAATGGCTTCGGCTGATTGCAAGGACACTGGGCAGTGTTCAACGGCATTACCATATGGCGTGTCGGATCCGAAACGCCCTGACCGACATTGTCCAAAGCACGAGCATGGCGGAGATCTTCAGAGCCAGCCCCAGTCCCACCAGCCCCGACAAATTAGGATTGCCGCCTCAGGAGCAATCCCGGTCGGAAGGCACCTATTTGTGGCCTTCGAGTGAACGGGATTTACTGATGAACGACTTCGAGAAGGTTTTTGGCCTGCCACCTACAGGCATGAATACTGGTGATGGCTGGAATATTGAACCAAATTTGGGGTGGCTTTTGGGTAAAAGTTAGGCGTGGCCCTGAATGTAGGGAAGGAAAATGACTCGGTGGAAGTTAGAAACAGGTCTCCACTGATCCCAGGATCGGAGCGCGGGTGGCAGAGACGATTGCGTAGTCTTTCTTGATTCAACTTTCACCGTCCGAGGCTGCTGGAATTGGGCTTTCGGGATTCGCCAAACCATGGCTTTCGATGCTGGATGAAAGGGCTTTATCGAAGGAATATTGGCAAATACGAGATATGGCCGCTATCGCAGCACACCCGATGTTGAATCAGATTGTGTACCGGCTCTGTCAGGGACATGTAGCAACTGCCCTCTGTCGTGTAACCTTGAGGCACTCATCTTTGACCAAGTATCATTCTCCTATTGCCAAATCCAAAACTAGTCTCCTTTGCAACTTAGCGTTCTCCATGCCTCGAAAGACCTGTTCAAGATGTCTTTCTCATCTACCTGGGGCATGCGGGCAAATTGGGTGAAGGACCATTGGATGTTTTCGTCGGTACTAGCGTCGGCCCAAAAGATGCCCCAGTATTTAGGAGGATCGGGCAAGACCTAGATCTGTCTCAAATACATTTAAGATCAGCGGGAGAGGTATTGTGCTGGGGCACGTGAAGTGCGGATGTGAGTAGAGGGGCAGGGCTGCGCGAGGCTGAGGGGCCTGGACAATTGTCCAGCCCTTAGCTTAGTGGATGGGCCTTGGGACACGTGAACGGGGGGTATAGTGGCCCTGGGCATAAATCGGGCAGCGTTCTTGATGCTGCTACATAGAGGGATGTACATATACATAAGCAGACATGTAGACAGACAAGTATACATATAGACATTCATTCAGAACCCGCGCGTACACTAGCTATTACAAGCAGCCATGTAATAATCCTTTTGTTTACGGTTCCCGCGTTCCTACCTTTCCTACATATTACGAAACATCGCAACGGCACGAGACGGTGCTGGCGAGAGCAGACGTTACTACGCGCATAGAGGGCACACGAGTTTGGTTGTTGGTTGTTTTGGTCGTTGACGATGGACGCCACTAAAATACCTTCTTTACCTGTCTGGCCGAGACGAGTGAGGCAAACCTCACGCCCCTGAACACCCGTACAATAGGCGCGCACGGGGCCGATAGCTTATAAACTACGCGACGTTCGCTAGTACTTTACTATATATTCCCTTGTCGCTACCACGATGAAGCGTGCCTAGGAAAATAAGGCCTAGCGTCGCCATCCTAATCGACTCCTTCAGCGGCTTTAGTCGTACTTAGAGAAGAGCCTATAAGATCATTAGCCGCCGATATCTTTTATAGACAATCCCAGCATCGATATACTTATTTCACCACGATGCCACCGAGCGAATATACGATAAGTATTAAGGAACGCTAAACCTCCTTATCCACGGGTTGGGGCAATATCCGGGCCGGAAAAACTGTTCCGAGAAGCCCGTTTGATTGGTTGATTAACCTTCACTCACTGCGGATTCACTTGCAGCTGACGGTCGCGTGTGCTGGCGCCGCGTTTCCTTGATATCAATGTATCGCCGCTGCTCACTGTGCAAATCCCTAGAATTGTCCTATAACTGCTACCTTGTCCGAGTCTCAAGTCTTCTCTCAGCGGTGGTTGAAATGTTATGCCCCCATCAGACGCCAGTTACTCGAGAACGTACCTCACTCGACACAATTACCGAGGACCAACCCTTTTGCGGTCGATTCAAGGAAGAGATAGTGGCTTGGGGGTGACGAAGTTGATCTCAAATATGTCGCTAAAGCGAAAAGCCGCGTTGCTAGAGCCAGAGACTGACAAGAACAACGACAATATCTTCATCTATGCACCACCAGAAGACAGCTCGGATGAAGACACAAGGCCACCCAAGAAGCTTGCAACTAGCTCGCCCGAAGCTCCCAAGGGACGAACGGGGAGGACTGCAAACTCTCCTGCTAAGCGCTCCGCCGACACCGCCGCGGCTTCACGCTCGAAACGCCAAAAGCCTGCACATGCACAACGGCTTGACGAACTCAAACCCCCCGTAGTCCAAACGGCAGACGACCTGTTCGGCTTCCCCTCCTCGAGCTCGCAGAAGAGAAGGCATAATAAGGTCTACGGAAAGAAGTTTGTTAAGATAAACCCAATCGAGGACGAGCTAGAACCGAGCGAAGAGATTGACGAATTCAAGGCGCCCGAGACGGTGGAAATGCATGTGAAATCCGTCAAGAAAACAGAGTTCCAACTCATTGACCATGTCGCTGGACCTTCGCCCATAAGAAGTGGAACAAAGACAAATCAGAGATTTGTCGCTCCTCCTTCACCAGAATCCACAGCAAAGTCGAGGCAGTCCAAATTCCAGAAATTTGACCTGCCCGACTTTCCTTCTTCCAACGAAACGGAAGATACCAAGACCTTTGACATTTTCGAATCACCGGAAAGGGAAAGTCGCAAAAGGTCGGGTTCGACCTCGTCTCTATCCTCAGTCGACGAGTTGGCTATCCTGGCACATGAACACGACTTCCAAGCAGAACAGGAAGAAGATACTGCGGAAATTCTGTGTCCGGTCTGCGAGAAGCCGGTTCATGATTCCCTCACTCTATTTGTACCGGATAATCTGCGGACATTACCGTTTCAACAACAACAAATGTTCTGTTCCCGGCATCAGGTTGCTGACGCCAAGGAGGAGTGGGACAAAAGGGGGTATCCCAAGAAAATATACTGGGATGAGCTGGAGGACTTCCGGATACGTGAGAAACTACCTAGCCTGAAGATGGTCATTGGCCGACAAACGCCCTGTTTCTATCTGGCCGAACTGGACGCCGAGATCAAAGCTGCGAAGGGCAACCGTAGAAAGATTCGAAACTATCTCAACGAAGGGCTGATCAACGTTGCCAAAGCCGGCTACTACGGTCCGAAAGGAGCTCGCATCATGACCAACGCGGTCACTGCGTCACTCACCAAAACACTCAACGAGGCTCTACAATCCGACTCTGCACTCAAGGCGGCTGGTGTGGGTGCATATGTGAGTGCTGTGTTGGTACCAGAATTGACTCTCCGACTTGTCATGGACGATATGAATTTGAAGACGGCCCAGGAGGGCAGAAGGGTGCTAGACGAAAGTACCGATATGGGAGTGCTGTTGAACCCAGATGATGATCAGGTCCGGCCAAACGACGAAGAGGATTGAGTATCTTTTCGACCATGAACACGGGTGTTCGCACGCCCCACGAGTAGGCTCAGTGTCGGACACCTCGACGCGAATTGTGTCTCTACTTCTGCAAAGCCCATTCTCTAACCACGGTGGATGTCATGCCATAGTTTGGAATTCAATCGGGACTTGCTGGAAAATGTGTGCATTTTCGGTGGTGGAATTCACAGCCTGAACATGCTGGTGGAGATCTGAGATAGGTTGGGCGCCACGATGCATTTCAAAACATTCTCGTCCTTCCATTATCCATTTTTCACAGTTGCAGTACGAAGATATGGTGGGCTTGACTGCGTATCAGGTACAGGCCATGTGTAACTCGGGTCTAAATCATTCTCGGCTACGTATGTGCCTTCTCCAGGGCTCCGCGTTTAGTCTGTAGCCAGCTGACAGCACAGTGACGGTAGTCCAGAACGGTGGGCATTGCGAAGCTATCAAATATCCATTGATCGCGTGCTCCATTGGTGGGCCGATCAACTAAGGACTCATCGTCAGTCCGCCGGCTCTAGGCTGGGCTTGTTATACATACAACACATCATGTCCATCTTCCTCTCACCACTCAGAGCATCTAAGAAGGGCCTCGAGACAATAGTTCATCTATGGAGTTCACCTACTATCGCAATCCGGCACCTGATTAAGCTCACCTGCTCTGTATCAGATCCCCTCCACGGACCATTGTCTGAGAAGCGCACGTCTCTTAAGAGACAGATCATTCCTCTCCCGGACGCTGCCTAATAGGCCATTGCTATTTGATGTCGACAATGACCGCAGGGTCTCTCCGAAAGTTCTCCAACGGCTACGACCTCCAATCCACAACTCCGATCGGCACCCCATGGGGAACAGAGGCCCACAAGGGTTACAATCCGGTGTAGGACAGATGCCCGGGCAAGATAGGATCCACGGATCTGATTTGGTCAGAGGCTTCCGACTACATGTTCGTCCAACACCGTGCATGTCGATCACCTCCGGTTACACGAATAGTTCTGAGGACCCCGGCGCATCATGTTGCCCTACCCTGGCCTTTTCACAATCTCCAAACCATCGCCAAAGGCGTGGTCACCTGGAACGCCATGTGATGCATCTTTGTGGCAAGCCTCCACTTAGTTCGACTCTTCGACGTCTGTAGGCTTTTGAGCCTCTTCGATGTATCCGACTTCATCACTCCTCAAGACCACATTTCGACACGACGTCCACTCAAATATGAGCGAAAAGTCTGACAACACTTCAAACGTCGAGAACGTCGAAAATGGCGTTGAGAGTGTGCGACATGTCCTTAGTGGTGGCAAAGATGGAAGTACGTTGGAAACTCGAAACTCAGAAGACAAAAACGATCCCCTGAACTGGCCATACTGGCTCAAAGTATATCTCGCTCTTATTGTGTCGGGCCTCGGTTTCGTCAATCAATTGGGCTCAGCCTTGATCAATCCGGCCTTCGTTGTCATCGCTGAGGATCTCCATATATCCGTCGAGGAAGCCTCTTACTGCACCACCGTGGTCATCCTGTTCATGGGTGTCATGCCCATGTTTGTCGTCCCCTTTTCCAATGTATACGGCCGGCGGGTCCTGTATTTGATCTTCACGGCCATCGCGGCGGCATGCCAGTTCGGATCAGGTGCAGCAATTACATACGGCGGCCTGATCACGGGTCGGATCTTCTACGGAATCGGAGCAAGCATCCCGCTTGGACTTGGAGCGGCAACTATTTGCGACCTATTCCCTCAGGGCGAAAGGGGGACCTTTCTCGGAATCTACACCCTTTGTGTCAACAACGGCCCGCATTTGGCACCCATCATCGGAGGATACATCGCCCTGAATCTCTCCTGGCGTTGGTGCTTATACGTACCTGGCATCATTCAAGCCGGCTTCTTCGCCTGCCTTTGCTTGACATTCCCCGAGACACTATATTCGCACACTGAAGGCACCAAATCGACAAGCTCCACGTACCTCTCGCGAATGCTGCCGCACGGGAAGATCCTCGACCGCCAGATCAGGCCACGGCATTTCCTCCAGCCTTACATCATGATTCGATACTGGGCGGTCTCTCTCCCCGCCATCTACTGGATGACGGCGAACACGTACGGAAGTGCCCAGTTCGCTGTGACGGGGTCCAAACTCGCGCGTCAACTCTACGGTTTCGATGTCGCGCAGACTGGATTACTCATGGGTATTCCGCAGACCGTGGGCTGCATGGTCGGAGAAGCCACTGCCGGGTGGGTCAGCGATATGATCATCAATGCCTACGCCAAGCGACATGACGGCTACCGCAAGCCTGAAGTGCGGCTGGCCTTGCTGCCTGGTTGCGTCGCCTTGATTGCCGGTCTGATCGCGTACGGTGTCTGTGTGGACGAGCATAAGGCATGGCCATCCCTAGCGGTATCGATGGGAGTGGCCAGTTTCGGGCTCCAAGTCGGGGCGACCATGATATACACCTACGCGACGGATTGCTATAAACCGCAAGCCCCCGAGGTTGGCGTGGTCATCAACCTCTACAAGTCAAGTGAGTGGATGTCTTGTCATTGTATCCGTTTTGCAGTCCGTTCGAGTCGATTTCATTCGATGGTTCTTGTCGTCTCCTGCTAGAGCCTTGCTAACGCTTTGCTTGCTTCTCCTGTGATGCAGTCTTCGCATTCACTATCGGGTTCTACGCCGTCCCGTTTGGTACTCGAGATGGATACGACGTGTCTTTCGGTGTCACGGCAGCGATCAACGGCGCGACATTACTGCCTCTTGTGTGGCTGTACTTTTATGGTGAGAATCTGCGAAGGAAACAAGGCCGACCTCACATTCATGAGGATCTCTGAAGCCTGGGACTGAGCTTGAGCCTGGCATTCTCCAGTATTCTGCTCGGTTGACCAACAACGCGGTCTAGCCTAAATGCCGGGACTGTAGACGTGGGAAGAACATAAAATGGGAAGCTGGCCTTGTGGGACAGTGTCGCCTTAACTTGGCTATACTACCTCACTTGATCCTTGTCCTCGTTCTCGTGGTCGAATCCATCATCCATATATCCATCCGATGCCCCTTTCCAAGCTACATACTGAGACGACACAACACAACATAACGCAACACAAGCAGAAGCCAAACGCGTTCAAAACACTGTGACAGCCATTGCATCGTGAAGCGCGGCGCATACTCGTATGATATCAAATCTCCCCTCTCAGCCATACCATGGCCAGTTTTCTCCTCAACTTCCCCCTTTGCCTGCCCTCAGAGATCCATGCCCCTATCCCTCCAACTGCTACTGTTACTCCACTCCACCACCACCACAACCTCTCACCTCAAAGCGTATCCGCATACGCGTCAATCGCCGCGGCCAGCAACTTCAGCGCGACCTTGAGCGTCAAGTTCCCGCGCCTTTCCAACGCGACCTCCGCGAAATGGTTGTCGAGGCCGAAACTCTGGCTTGGAGATGACCGCTCCGCGAGTGCGCCGGCGGACAGGGAAGCCTCGAACTGTGCGCGCCACGCGACGATGACATCCTTGAGAAGGGTCGCGAACTCGAGCCCGTCGTCGGCCGTGAAGGGATCCCCGTCCCCGCCTCCGTTGGGCAGGGGGATCGTGCCGTCGGCCCAGCCGTGGATGGTGGCCAGCGCTGCGGCGAGGTCGGCGTTGTCGGCGGCGCGTTTGCGGCGGCGTTCTTTCGCTCCGCTTAGCAGGCGGCCTAGACAGTCGACGAGGGCGTGGACGGTGTCGGCGACGGAGAAGCGGCGGGCCAGGAGGATCCCTGTCCCGGACCCGGACTCGGACGAGGCAGGAAGGGGGACGGGGACGGGGGAAGGGAGCGGGTCAGACCCGTCGGCGAGGCGTTGGATGTCGGCAAAGAGGGCATTGATTTCTTCGAGCTCTTCGGAGGAGGCGCGTTTCGTGATCGCCGTGGCTGTGGCTGTGGTGGTGGTGTTGTTGTTGTTGTCAGCAGGGCTGGCGAGAGTGAGATTGCGCTGGTCATGTCGTCGACGGTGACTTCGACGTCTGAACGTGCGGATAGCGTGATGGATGGGACGGGACTCGCGCTGTAGAGGTCCTGTCAGGGCTGGTCACAGGCAAGACTTGGGTTAGGGAAAACTTACAACACAGCCGGAATGGCCAGCATGGCGACGGTCGCGAGAGTGGAGAACTTCATCTTGGTTGGAAACACAGTTGTACTGCAGATTCGATAGGATTAATTTCTTCTGAATTGGCCTCGAGGAAGACTTGTAAACGCTGATGCTGTGCTAGTTAGGAAAGGAAAGAGGGCATGGTGGCTCAATCGAAATTGGCGATGAGAGAGGCTGGTTGCTTGATATTGTTGAAGACTGATGAATGAAGAAAGACAGGATGAGGCAGATACATAGCCTTAATTTATATCCATTCTGCTCGACACACTTCCTTTCTCTCAAAGTCGGCTCGTGACAATCTACTTCTATTCCATGACCGTTCTGCTCCCATTCTCCCCCTGAGTCGACACAGCCATGCAGAGATTCGAGGGTGAGGATGCTCCGGCCGACACGAAAGCTGGGCACGCGACACATGAACCCGTATTGTTTTGTTTGAGATGTGTGCCCTCGCGACGAGTTACGAGAGCAGATATGGTCGAATCTAGATAGAGACGATTCAAAGTCTGGTCGACGGCTGGCTGAGTAGAGGACGCACTCGGCGCTGGGCTGGCGCAGTTGAACCTACACACCCTTGAAAGCAGTCTGCTAGCCGGCAAAGGAGGTCTTTTCATGGCCAATGGCCATTTGCGGCACTCATGCCAGCGATGGTCGAGGTCCGTGTTCGGCGGACGTCGGGATGTCCAACAGTTCAGCTCTCGCGTCCTGAGACGAGAGCGTCACTGGGCATGTTAGCTAGGGCTATGGTCATAAGTCCGAGGTACGCCTAGTTCGGCCCCGTACGAACCATATTGACAGTGCAGTATGTTTCCTGAGGTTGCCCTGACCCCGCGGCAGGACGTTGAGCATTGACCTATAAAGACCGAAGAGAGCACCAAGTCCGCCGTCAGCCCGACTCGCAGCGCCCAGGCGGTCAAGGAGGGGGCGAAGAGCTTGGCGACTGCTTGGCAAGTGCTTGCGTTAAGATACCCCTGGCCGCCTTCTCCTCCCCAATCCCCCTGACGCGAGGCTGATGGTCCAGAGACCTCTCCTGGTGATGTTATTGCTCTACGATCCTATTGGCTAGCCCTCTTTTTGTCTATGCCTATATTTTCATGAAGGTTTGCTTTATATGCCTTGGCTATACTTCGTATCGATATGACACACAGATGAGTTAATGTTTCAAAAATGAATGGAAAGCTAACCCGTGGACTACTCGTAGACTGGCGAATGACAGATAATACATACATACACTGCGATCTTCGCCATTGGGGCCGGAAACCATCACAGGTCAGCCAGATTCGTAAGAGAAGGCCCCTAGTTGCTGGAATGCTAGGAATGTCTTGGTCGCTCTCGGCTTGGATTATGTTGAAACTCTCCATCTTCAGCTGTCGGTCTCGATCTGTTTGAGACTTCTTCATAACCATTCTGGCTGTCCAGTTCCACCACTCCACCCCTTCCCTGATACGCCTCCCTTCAGGAACCGACTTTATACTTGCGCTCGCATCAGCCATTATGCCGTCCTCAAGTCTCAATTCTCTCCTCGACCTTTCTTCTGGCCAGTCAGACGGCGTCGCACTATGCTTCAAGGATCTTCCGCGAAGAAGTCACTACCTCATAGATGTCGCTGCAGATAGTTCGGCAAATGTGGTCGGACCTTGACACGATGTGTGGATTGAAAAGCACAGCATGATGAGCTGGGTAGACAAGGTTGTCCAACAATTATCTTCCAGACCTACAAATGGTTAACCTGATGTACGGGTAAACGTGACGGATAATTTTAGGTTGGGACTCAGTGCCATCCTGTCGGGCCATGCACAGAATGGATACAAGTCAACCGACTTTTCAGTACCCGTGATGCTTAATGCGAGAACAACGCTTGTTCCTGCCACACAGAGACAACGGCTTCCCCTCCCGCAACCGCTACCATGTAGCATTTATGCAAACTTTCAAACGTCCACTTTCACATTTCACTTTCGCTTCCCTTTCACGCAGAATTGGAATAAAGGCCGTGGGCCTCGACTTCGCGAAGCCAAAGACCCCACGGCCGATGTGCAGATTGCCTGATCGACCAGGTCGTGTCCTCCACTTCCTTCTTACTAAGATACTTGACTGGAGAGGCCAAGGCAGCGGGATCGGCCGCCCGCGTCGTCAGCGCCGTCGTCTGGATCGCCGCGTTCTTCTGCGTATACACCGCCCGCATGACACAGTCCTGCATACTCCCCGCCAGGACGGTGAAGCCGTGGCCACGCATCAGCGCGACGACATGTTGTGGGGCGGCAGCGGCGTCGTCGTCGCTGCCACCAGACCCAAACGCCGCCGCCAGCGAACCTCCAAGGTGCGTATTGCGCACCAGCAAATCACTTACATCGTCTGGGTTCTGCGCGTCGGCGATATCCCAGACCGGGACGCCTGTGCCGAGAAAGCCCGCCATGTGGTAGCACGCGCGCAGCGGCACGCCGCTGAACGTGTACGGCACGACGGCCTCGGAGTGGCTGTGGATGACGCTCCGGACTGCGGCGTACCGCTTGTAGCATTCGCTGTGGATGCAGCGTTCGAGGAAGCCGGGCGCCGCGTTGGGGTTCACGGGCCTCGCGTCCTCGACGTAATACTCGATCAGGTCGCTGGGCGAGGAGATCGTACCCGGGGCGGCGTTGCGAGACATGATGAAGATGTCCGGCTTGAAGGGGTGGCGGAAGGAGAGGTGTCCAAAGGCATCGACCACGTTGTGGTAGTGCAGGATGTGGCTTCCAGAGATGAGATCGCGGAGATATTGTTGGAGGATGAGCTTTTCTGTCTCATGCTCGTTGGCGCGGGTATCCTCTGTCGGGGGCATGATTGAACGGGCAGCGCCAAGAATTGGTCGATTCAGAGGAGAAAGGAAGCAACTGATATATATCACGATACGTACCAAGAACAGCACACGTCTTCCTTACGAGATGGGTATCCCGCGTCGGATAGTCGTGTGAAACGATGCGGAGAAGCCATTTGGGTCTGTTGGGGATGCCTCGGGGAAGGACGCTCGCCTTCTTGCCGATAGTGAAGGACTCGACTTACCTTGCTTCCCGAGGTGTTTGGGTGTACACTTGAATAAGTCCTGCGAAGGGCTACGGAGACTGAGTCGCTCACCCTCTCTTATTTTCAACACGTACAGGTACCACAGCCGCTGCGAGGAAGCACACCCGACATGTCATGTCCACCACAGGACACTCACAGTACCCCTGGCGCCTGGCAAGGGCCCTACATAACTGGGGCCGTGACTTGTAAGCCCTGGTGTTTGTCATCCGCTCCCAAACAAACTCGCAAAAGGCTCCACTAATTGTAACTTTCCTCGAAGGGGGAAACACCAACCCGGATATCGAGCGGATGCTTATTCATGCCCGTTGGTCTTAGCGACGCCCGGACCATCCTGGACATCATTTTGCTTTTTCATTATTTTGACTCTTCTGTTCCAGTTGTGTATTTGGCTGTGTAAGCGTCGTGAGCATTTCCCCTCTGCGTCCTCTTTTGATGTGACTACAGTACTTCCTTCCTCCGTCACCTTGGCGGTCTTGACCTCAGAGCTCGAGCCTGGCGTTGAGGAATACGAGCAACGAGCTTACACCTCGTGGACCGACACGCAACGCGAGCTCCTTTCTGCTCTGTGGTGGCATTGGATCGAATTGAGCTTGGCGGCTCTACCAGGAACCGGACGCCATCGAGAAGCTAATCTGTTACACGGCTGCGCGTCACATCGGTTCTTTAATACCAGGGTAGAGGAAGAAGCCAGACCCCAAGGAATTCGATTTTGAGTCAGCACGACCGAAACGGCAAGAGACCCATTTGGCCAATTCTTCCACAGACGGAACTTCTGCACCCACGTACATATCTAATACTAAGTCCTCTTGAACACGCGGAATCTCGAGTCCTTTGCACCCGCGAACGTCGAACATCGAAAACCTAGATCCCATGACGGAACCATTCCCACGAGCATCCGACGAGATCGATCCCAAACAACCCTGCCAATCCCCACAGTCTCGGCAACTCCCTCCCGACCTCCGGCCCTGGCAGACCCAACCTCCGTCGTCAACCCCCTTCAGTACAATTCGGCCCCGCAGCATGTCCACTGCTACGGCTCTGCGGCCTAACCTGGCGTGCCGACGCCGGCGTGGCACGATGTCCTCGCCCTTTGCGGGCCGGTTGGGCGGCAATCAGGAATTCACCGTCGATAGAAGTGATCCGGAGAACGAGGAGCTGCTGAAGAAAGTGCCGGATGCGGCGCCGAACCTGACGCTCGAGGAGGCGTTTGATTTGAATGGATTTCGTGAGATTGGGCTCTGGAAGGCGAGCCTGATTGAATTTATCGGTGAGCATTCCGTTCCCCAGCACGAGGCGATGGATGCTACACGAACGCGACAGCTGACATCCCCGGCTGCCTAGGCACCCTCCTCTTCGTCTACTCTTCCGCCTGGAACAGCTTATCCCCCGACACACCGCCGCCGCTGCCCTCCGAAACGCTCGGCCCCTTCAACCGCGTGTACTTTATCGGCCCGTTAGTTTCCAATACCATCAACGCCATCGTCCTCGCGCTCTTGATCTTCTCCTTCGGGGCCACCTCCGGCGCGCATTTCAGCCCGCTCATCACCCTGGGCACCTTCTTTGCGAGGTTGACCACCTTTCCGCGTTTGGTCTTATATCTGGGCGCACAGATAAGTGGTGCCACATTGGCGGGCCTGTTGCTGAGAGCGAGTGCCAACACGCGGGACTTCAAGTGCGGGGGCTGTTATTTGTTCACCGAGCAGGGCACGCCTGTGAAAAGTGCGTTTACCATCGAAGTTGTCGGCGACCTGTTACTCCTGGTGTTGGCATTTGGAGTGGGTCTGGATCCTCGACAGCGGGAGATCTTTGGACCTGCACTGGGTCCTATATTCGTCGGGTTAGCTGCCGGGTCTATTGCTTTATTGACCGCATATTCCCTGCCCGGCTATGGTGGCGCCGGCTTGAACGCGGCGAGGTGTTTTGGTATTTTTGTGGGCAGTCGCTTTCCGGGCTGGCACTGGGTGCACTGGGTTGCGCCGTTTGTGGCGAGCATTTTCCACGGGTTGGTTTATTTCCTGGTACCCCCTGGAGAGCCGATGGGCGGAGACGAGCGTCACCATGGGAAGCCGGGCGAGAAGCTGGAATCTGGTGGTAAGGAGAATGGGAGGGAACCGGTCTAGGACGACATTGCTCCCAGGGATGGATGGCTGGCGATGAGGTAAAAGTAAATCTAGTGTTTCGAAACCGCTCCCCGAGGGGTGTGCGAGCACGCTCTTGTAGCCGAGGGACCTACGCGCCTACCATGGCTCTCCTCTTGGGCGCTTTCTTCTTCCCTCCTCCCTTGACGAACTGGACTGCCTTGTGTCTTCGCTCCTCAGCACCGGCGGATTCGCCTCGATGCCCTTCAATCCAGCAATTCGTGCAGTAGAGCTCCCCATCACAACCGATGCATTGGAGGGTAGCGTCGTCGTTGCAGATAATGCACCACGTATCAATTTCCTCGTCTGTAAAGCCAACACTTGACTTGGTTGTAGCCGGATTCTTGGCAGATTTTATGCTTGTAGGGACAGAAGGAAGCGATAGACCGGCAAACCGGGACGCAAGGTCATCCTCCTCTTGAGTTGATTGTTCTGGCGGCGGCACCAAGTCGGGGAGCTTAGAAGGCGTGCTGGGAAGGTTGAGAGCAGGGGGTTTTGAAGCGGGCTCTGAAGTCGAGACCTGCACGTCACTTGAAGGGTGGCTGTCGTCGTCGTCAGGCTCAGATGCATTTCCTTCTCGGGCTTCCAGAGGTTCATGCTTCACTTCATCTAGGATTCTTGCCAGTAATTCATCTGCCTCCTGATCTAGAGTTTCTTTGGACTTGTTCAATTCAACTTTGCCCGACGTCTCGACGTCATCTTCTGGCTCGGGCTTGAACACGGAGACATCGATCACCGGCAGCCTTGTAGATGTGGGCCCATCGCTTGTTCTGTCAACATCTTCTGTACTCGAATGCTCGCTGTCCTTGGTTGCGGCATCTGCTAGCGCATTCTTTGCACTCTTCAGCAGATCTGCGACCTGGTCCTCTTCACTCTTCTCGGTCTCCCATGCATCCGATGGTCCTAGGTCTGCAAGAAGTTCTTCCACCGTCTTCTCATCTTCGGGCTTCACGGTCGACGCCTCAGACTGTTCGGGCTGGGTTGTGGAAGGGCTACCGCCGAGAGACTTCCATCGCGACAGGAGGTCGGTGCCAAGGGCACGAGCAGGGCTAGGGTCGGTGGACAAAGGCGTGCCTTTGCCTATCGGGGAATGAAAGCTGTGGCTACTATCAGCTCCGGGATACGATTTTGGATGGATGGTGAATATACCTGGGTTGCTCAAAAGAGACGGTCGACTTCTTGAGTGCGTTTAATCGTGCGAGTAGATCTTTGTCGGAAGTTGTACTTGGATCATGAGACATAATAGTAGTCGTGTCATACCAGCATTGTTATCATCGTAAGTTATTGTGTCGAACATGCAACGAGCTTGCTCACGGGAGGCTGGCACGGCTTGATGGTATCTTGCGCGAGGGGCCCGTACCGCATGACGTAGCTCGGCATGGCCAGATTTGGTGGATCTGCCACCACAAAGCAGCGTCTAATCGCCCGCAGCTTGTCTCTGATCACTTGCATCAAACATTGCCGAGGAGAGCCATTGCACTGTGGAATGCCTCCAGGACCTTCGCATCTGCGAGCGGTGTTAATGCAAGGCGGGTTAGATGGCATGGTGCACTCACGATGGGCTTGCTTTTGGGCTAGTTGGCCCTCCGAGTTTTGAGCGAGCGCAATTCGGGTTCGAAGTCTATCCTGCGATCAGCAATTCATCAGACCATCGACAAACGTCATTGGCATTACCTCTTGACAGCTCTTTCAGCCTCATGGTCGTTTGACACCTGCAAATACAGCATGAATTGCTGCAAAACAGTCAGTTTAGTTCGACATCATCAGTGAAGCCGCATACCGCAAAGCGAGCATTGATCTCATCCATAATTTCCTTCTCACGAACAATGAAAGGTGTAATCTCGTCGGTGTAACGTGTCTCGAGATCTTCCCAGTTCATGGCGTCTAAGTCGGCTGTTGTGTCTCGCTCATTAAGAGACCGTTCAAACTGCTGGTACTCAAGTTCCAGTTGCCGTTGGTAATCGTGGATCTGCTTGACAAAGCTGTTGTCCAAAGGTAGTGAAGCTGGTTTCTCTGCATCAGCTGTAACAGCTTGTTCTTTCTGCGGCCCCTCCGCTATTGTTCGGGTTGGGTGCTCCTGAACACCCTGCACATCAGTTTCTGGCATGACTAGAAGAGTAAGAGACTTTTTAAATCTGGCACTTGTAGGGCTCGCCGTTGGAGTCTCGCTGGGTTGCCAGGCTTCTTCGTTCGTTCGCTTTCTGGCCGAGCTCCCTTGCCTGGGCCTGTTTGTCCTAAGCGGCAATGGTGAGGATTCGGTCACAGTGGCCCCGTCGGAAGGCGTCTGCTTCTCCTCGTTTGCGGATGGAGAGGGAGAGACAAGATTAATGGTTTCGTTGATATCTACTGATTCCATCTGCGTTGCATGGTCTTCAGTGTGAGGATCAGACGAATTCTGAAAGAACACAGAGAAGACTTCCCTCATCAGTCATAGAGTCTCTCAAACTAAACTTCGGCCTTCACGCGCGGTGAGCCGCTTGTCCTCTTTGACCTTAGCGGCTGTCGCCAGATCCCGTGACCTGGGCCCTGGAGGTCATCCGGCTACGTCATGCAGCGGCTCAAGCACAGCCTGAGTCGCTTGTCGCTCAGTGGGAGGTGAGTTGTGCCTATTTCCGTCCTTCGCCTGTTCTTGACATCCAGCCGTCACCTTCACGGCAATGTCAGCCTTGTGTCTATGATCGTGCTGGATGCACAGAACCAACTGTCGGGTTTCGGGTCTAACACCATGATTGCAGATTCCTGCCTAGTGAAGACGCGCCACCGCCGAAATCGCTGGATGCGGAGGTTAAAGACAACGAAACCACTGAACATGAAATCAAGGACTCCGTGAATACCACCGACTCTACCTACCTTTGCGTTGACACTCCTGAATCCAGCAAGATGGGTTCGTGCCCGGTGTGTCGCGCGCATTTCACCGAAGACGCCCCTGCGAATTGCGCAAGCTGCGTGACAAATATGCTCTACACCTGTCGCTTTGACCTCGCGAGAGTTCTACTCGAGAAAGAGTCGCTACAGAAGAAGGTCGAGGCCATCGTTGGTCCGGAACCCGAACAACCTCTGGATGAAGAGACAGCGAGACTACGAAAGGGATGGCAGCGACAACAGGAAAAGATCGAAGAACAACGAGAAAAGGAATTGCAAGAGGACATGCAACGCGAGCTAGTGCTCAGGAAGAAGGAAGTTGAAGTGAGGAGAGCCCATGCGCAAGAGTTGAGAGCGAACCTGCAACAGAGACGAGCCAACCTCGCGGTCGCGAAAGATGCGCTGGCCAGGCGTAACAGGCAGAAGGAGCAGGAGTTAAAGGAGAGCAGCGACAAGTCAAAGGTCCAGTATGACGCTCTCCACAACAAGATCGTCGACACCCGGGCCATCCTATGTCGTGAAGCTGCCAGTTTGATGAGGTTGAGCCACTCCAGGAAGAAAACCAAGGACGGCACAATCAAGGATCGCCACTACATTGCTGGTCTGTTGTTGCCTGACCTGAAGGAGATCAATAGTAAGTTCGACTATATAGACCTTTTTCACACCCACTGATCTTCGGCCAGATATGCGATGCACTGAACTTACAGCAGCTCTTGGAAATGCTACTCGACTGGTCTTCCTCTGCGCGTTCTACCTAGGCATCAGACTCCCAGCTGAGATCACCCTGCCTCATCGCGATTATCCACTTGCAACAATCAATACCCCTCTTACCTCCTACCTGAGTCAACGCATCACGTTCCCTGGAAGCGGCTCCAGCCTTTCGGTACCCAGCAGCCCTACCGCTTCTCGCCTGGACCTTGGCATGGCTCCCAAACCACGGCCCCTGTACATCGGCTCTGACGACCACAACGAATCTGTTGCCCAATTCGCAAAGAAAGAGCCACTGGCCTTCAGCTACTTCATCGAAGGCATGTCCCTACTCGCTTGGGATATTGCATGGTTGTCTCGCACCCAAGGCTTCGTTGCCGGCACTGAAACGTGGGAAAATGTTTGCGATATTGGTCGTATTCTGTATCAGTTGGTCCTCGCTCAGCCACAATCTGCCGCCATCACGCGGGTCCTCACGCAGCGAGACGTTCAGCTCCGTCGCCGTCGATCTAGCAGCACGTCATCGCCAGCCAGAGAAGAGAAGGAAAGCACCTTCCCTGCTCGTCTCGGCTCGTACTCCCACGACTCGGCTCACACCTTCCTCGGCTCCGCAGCTGCCGCCGGCGACAACCCCTCTCGCAACTGGCGTCTCAACCGGTATGCGATGATTTCCGATCCGTTGAGGAAGCACCTTCTCACCGAGATGAACAACGCGGAGTGGGAGTTGTTGGATGAGCAGGAGTGGGACGATGGCGGGGAGAAGATGGACGACGCCGTCGTCATAAAGGCGAGGGCGATGGATGGAAAGGAGTACGACGATGCTAGAAGCATCATGACCCCCGGGGCAGATGACGAGGGTGCCCGTGCCGGCAAGGGCAAGAGTGGCTGGACCAAGCTTAAGAATCGGGACAAGCCCTAAGGTCTAGCGGGCGGTCATGGGCAACGAGTCATGATAGCATGGTTGATGTACTTATCCCCCTGGCATGAGGCTGGAGCGTTGGCGTTGGCGGCTGGTTTGGTTAGATGAATAGAGAGCTCATGCTCAACTGCGTGGCATTGCTGGCGCACCCCTACTGTTCACCTTTGATTGATAACCCCTTGACAGTCAACATTTACAGCGTGATAAACGGTATCGACTTTGTCTCCACTTCGTCTCCAACGTAGTAGTAGAAGGACCCACACCAGCAACGTCATCCATGATCCTTATGCCGGCCGAGACAATGACAAGGCTGGGCGGAATGTGCCCAGATGCGCCAGCGAGGCTGAGGAATGCTCCGGACGCGCTCCAGCACGCTCGCCAACCATGACCGGACAATTCCAAGAGACTTAATGCTTTGTTCGCGCGCCCCTCTTCCTCGAACCGCAAGGAGCCGTTGGCACAATGACGAAGCCGAGAATCGAATCTCATTGTCCCCGTCCTTGGAAGTCCTCTCGATGGCGCAAGACAGCAATCAAATATTGCCTCGCGTCTTCGCCTTGTCTCACC
This sequence comes from Phialophora verrucosa, assembly GCA_002099365.1. NCBI lineage: Eukaryota > Fungi > Ascomycota > Eurotiomycetes > Chaetothyriales > Herpotrichiellaceae > Phialophora > Phialophora verrucosa. The sequence continues at coordinate 2,265,382 of MSED01000002.1, read as the reverse complement.
CCCTGCCATCCATTCCAAATGACTGTGGCATTCACCAAGAAGTCAAGTGATCCGCACACACCGCCGCCAACAGCCAGCCTCGCATTTTTCTCTGTCGCCAAGCTGATCGAGTGACTGCAAACGGTAAGAGAATCGCATGAGCGCAGTCGCGCTGTTTGCGCTTCACTCATCACTGCCCGTGAACGAACAGAAAGAGTTTTTCGCATCTCCAGCCTTTTTCCTCGAGATTTTCCTGGTATTGTGCTCAACACTCGACAACTTTTTAGAGAGCCCCAAGATATTCTCACCGTATCATATATCTGAGCCAGCGCACTTATCTCAAGCGACAGCGACATTGAGCCCTCGAGCTCCTATCAATTAGTTACCTTTCAGATCGACACTTATCCCCCATTCGGCCAAGATGAAATACGCACTTACAACAAGTTCCCTCCTGGCCTTCGCCAGTTCGGCCGCAGTGCTTGCGCAAGACAACAACTGCTACGAGGAGAAGGGCAACTGGTACTGTTCCGAAGTCCAAGCAATCTCATACTCGAACTTCGGCACTCCGGGGCAGTACCACAAAGTTACCAATATGGGCTCAAGTGGAGAATGTGACTTCGGTCCGGAAAACTATTCTGGGGGGATGGCGCCCATGGATGGAGAGGTAAGGTCGTCTTGCTTAGCTGTGAATGATTTGACATGCTGATAAGTTGGCACAGGTGTCGTGGCATTTCCGTGGCCCGATCCAGCTCAAGCAATTTGCTTTCTACACTGCCGGGTCGGATAACAGCAAGAGATCGACACCTCCCAACCGACACCAGCGGCGCTATGCGCATAAGCACCTCCACCACACCGGTTCACCTGCCGAGGACGATGAGGAAGACGAGCACGAGCAACTCAAGCGTGCAGTGGGCGACTGGGTTACCGCCACAATGAATGGAAAAGTCGTTTCATGGGTTAACCAGTATGGTGGAGGTGCAGCAGCGGCAACCCCGGCTCCTACAGCTGGTGCGGGTGGTGGCCAGAGAATTGTGCCCGGATCCGCGAGCGCAGCATACTCTGCCCCTGCACCGGCCGCCAGTATGAATGCCGGTGCTAGAAATTGGGGTCGGCAGGCCTACTACAACGCCGAGCAAGGCACTGCCGAAGGGCTTGTCTTCCTCAACAATCATGGAGGTGATGGAAGCGGCGTCTTCGACACCACATGGGGAATGTCGTTATCGTACGCTTCTGCCGACAACAGCGCCGGCTCTGCCTCGCCTGTCACCCTCGCCGACACTTTGATCCCAGATAACAGCGAATTCGTCATCATGACCGACAAGCCCTGTTCAGATGGGAGCTGCGGAACGGTCAGAGATGGAACTGTGGCACACCACGGCTTCGATGGTGCGTCCAAACTCTTCCTCCTCGAATTCGGCATGCCACTCTCTGGAAACACTGGCTTCAATGGCGATATGCCCGCGGCGTGGATCCTCAACGCCCAAATTCCCCGAACAATCCAGTATGGCAAATGCTCGTGCTGGGACTCCGGGTGCGGAGAGTTCGACGTGTTCGAGGTTCTTGATTCAGGCAACCAGAAGTGCAAGTCCACTTGGCACGGTGTCAAGGCCAAGGGCGACTCGAACTGGTTCCAACGACCTATCAGCGGTACCAAGAAAGTTGCAGTATTGTTTGATGGGAGTGCCAGCACGGCGCACATCATTGTGCTACCCGATGACTTCAGCTTTGACAGCACCATCTCGCAGGCAACTATCGCTGCATCGCTGAATGCTATCTCGGATCCGGCGAAGAATATTCGGATCGCATTGGATAGTTGAGCTCATCGCTGGATGGCGGTTTCGCATCATGTACTAACACATATTGGGTATCCTATCCAGGCAGCTCGTCAGGGAGTTATTGGGTAGCCGGTGAGAGAGAGCATTGTTTTATGAGAGGTCGAAAGATTTGAAGGAGCAGACACAAATGGTTTCAGCTCCATAGGGTTTCGAAACACCTTACATAGTACAGTGGAAATGTAATTAACCCTTTGTCGAGAACGTAAGACCCATGGGTGTTTCTGAATTCCACGTACAAAAAGTTCCCGTAAGAGCAAATCGGTCTACCGTACGGTAGCATCGCGTCTCCGGCGAGCTACAAGTCCATCCTCGCAATTCAGTTTCCCAGCTCCGTGCAGGCCCATCCTGTCTCTTAGTTGTGCCACTTATATGCCGCACACAGATGCAGAACGCCGGCCACAGATGAGACGGCCCGAAAGACCACTGTCAGAATGAATACTACAATCGTGATCACCAAAATTGCTCACTCAGTTCATCCTCGCCTGTCATACCACCGGTGCCGAAACAGTTTATTTACTCTGTGCATACCTTCTTCCTAACACGGTGTTTTTTTCTCGGACACTTTGCCGACGTCCAAGGCTGGGTGGGTCGCTATCATACTGTAGCGAAGGCACGAGTCCTGAGAAGTCCCCATACTGTGTGGAATTCCGGCGGAAAGCGACAGCGTTGATGAATGGCGAGTCCTTGCTCGATGGCTAGGACCTGGCTCCGTATCGGTCCGACCGGTGAAGGTCCTCCGGTTTGATAATGCCAACCGAAGCTGACCCGCTGTATCACTATCGCGCCTGGATCGTCGTCTAGGCATACGCGAGAGAAGTTGGCGGAGGTCCACGAGGTAGAGTACTCGTACCGAGTACACGTTCTCCGTTCTTTGCATTTGCTCCGCAGCGCAATTTCATGGGGTCGTCAATTTCCCCCACGTGGGGCTTAGGGCTCAGGGTAAGGTACCCTAATGCGGTACGGGGTCCTTAATGATCTGCCGTGCGGTGGGATCCCTGAATCGACGGCGCGGAAACATTCCTCTACGAGGAGCTCTTACTATCTCTGCTTGACGTTTCCAGCTTCAACGGACAAGTTAGCACTGCTTAGCCACCCTCCCCGACGGACGGCTCTCTACTGCTTAACCATCTAACCCGTAAGAATAAGGCAGCTCTCCTGAAGCCTTGCTGTTCCATTCCCAGCTGCTAGCAACTCACCACTTCAATGTCCAGGAGCCACGTTGACACCACGCCAAGATGAAGGCACCACCAGCTCGGCGCATCAAAGGCCGACTGGCACACACCAACATTCCGGTGGGACGTGCCAGAGCCTGTCCACACCTCCTCGTTCCCCGCAGTCCAGACATGGGCATTTGGAGTTTCGTGGAGACGGTGCAGCAGGGTTATCACTGCATTTCAGATGCTCATTTGATCAGACACAAGCATGCCAAGCAGCCGAAGCACTCGCTGGGGATACGAGATGCAACAGCGGCCTTCTGTCCAAGCAAACGCCACAAAGCCTTGAACGTCATTGCATGGACAACCCACCGTCATGCATATCACCATGCCGTCGGCTCGGTCGCGAGTCGGAAGGATATGGACGATGATCCCTCTTTTTAATTCTTCGCTTCCGTTTCGTCTTCCTTTTCCACCTCTTTACTGCAGCAGCATACCGGACAGACCATCTCTGGGTCGGATCAGTGACAGGAAACCCTCACAAAAGCCAGCGCACAAGAAGAGGAACGAACTTTGGGTATTTCGAGCATACCAACGGCCAAGATGGCTGATCGAGCCGATGACAAGACCATTACTGCACACAAGGAGATCGAAAGTCTCAATCTCCCACCAACGACACACAAATTCCAGTTCTCTTCCAAGTCCAAAAAGCAAGATGGCGATGTGGCACTGGCACTCTTCGCCAATGCCGACGACCTACATATCCCCATCGACCCGGAGGAAGAGAAGAAGCTCATTAGGAAGATCGACCTGTTGATTCTCCCGTTGATCGGAGTTTGTTATGCATTCTTCTACATTGACAAGACGACGCTTTCGTATGCAGCCATCTTCGGTATACGCGAGGACTTGAACCTACACGGGACGCAGTATAGCTGGCTCAGCAGTAAGTAGAGGGGATGTTTCCAGAAACGCAGCGCCCTAACCCTAACGTCGCCAGGTCTATTTTACTTCGGTTTCCTTGCCTGGGCATTTCCAACCAATTTTCTCATGCAGAGGCTGCCGCTGGGCAAGTACCTTGGCTTCAAGTACGTTGGATGCGGTCGAAAATGGCAGCTGCCTTATCACGTTGGGTAAACTGACTGACTCCGGCCAGCATCTTCATGTGGGGTTTCTTCTTGATGCTCCAGGCGGCATGCAACAGCTTCACCACGCTCAGTGTCCTCCGAGCTCTGGCGGGTGCCGCTGAAGCGTGCTCCGATCCGTCCTTCATGCTCATCACCGTGATGTGGTACACACGGCGAGAGCAGCCATTGCGCATCGGTCTATGGTATACTGCCAACGGAGTCGGCATTGCGCTCGGTGGTCTCCTCGGCTACGCCATCGGCCACATCAGAGGTGCTTTGGCATCGTGGCGGTACGAGTTCATCATCATCGGTGCGCTCTGCTGTGCATGGGGCATTGTGATTGCCATATGGATGCCAGACTCGCCCGTCACGGCCAAGTTCTTGAATGCTCGCGAGAAGAGGATTGCCGTCGAGCGATTGAAGAGCAACCAGACAGGTATCGAGAACAAGCACCTGAAGCCGTACCAAGTGTGGGAGGCGTTCAGCGACATCAAGCTGTATTTCTTCTTCATCTTGGGTGTGGTTGGGAATATCCCCAACGGCGGCATCTCTAACTTTGGCACGCTCATCATTAAAGGTACAGTACACACCACGATCATTTCGAGCCAACCGATGCTGACAACCACGGCAGGCTTCGGCTTCTCGACCCTCGTCACGACCCTGATGCAGATTCCATACGGGTGCTTCATCATCCTATCGATCTTAACATGTATGTTCACCCCTTTACCATCTCTGATTCGCACGAGGGCCCCATAACCGATTAGCAACCGTCCCCAACCCTGACCCCAGCAGGCAGCTGACACTAACCTTCGATCTGTCCGCAGGTGTGTTCCTCAACGATCGCTTCCCAAACAACAACCGGTGCAAATTCATTCTCCTCTTCCTGTGCCCCAACATCGCCGGCGCATTCGGCCTTTGCTTTGTGGACGAGAAACACCACGTCGGCCGGTACTTCTGCTACCTCCTGACCGGGCCATACAACGCGGCGTTTGTCATGATCTTGTCGCTACAAATTGCTAACACAGCCGGCCATACGAAGAAGGTGGTCACGAACGCGGTGTTGTTTCTGGGCTACTGTACTGGAAAGTGAGCTTCCCCCTCGAATATCCCGTGATCTCAATTATTGGGGACCGCTCTGATGCTGACCTGGAACGTCACAATAGCATTGCCGGGCCTTTCTTCTACAAGACCGATCAGGCCCCCGGGTATAAGTTGGGAATTTGGAGCATGATCGTCAGGTACGTTTTGATTACACAGCCGTCGCCGCCGTCTTCTCCTTGCCTGTGCCGAAACTGGCTCTTCCTACCTCTTTCAAGAGCGTCGCGCACCGCCGCATGTGGCTGACTTGTGTGTGCGTGTCCGTAGCCACCTTATTGAAGTTGTCGTCATCATCACATTCTGGGTGTTGATGAAATACGAAAATGCCCGGCGCGACAGGATCCAAGGCAACGAGGAGCGCGATCTCGACGCCACGGCTTTTGGCGATCTGACCGACAGGGAGAATCTGAACTTCCGGTACATCTATTGAGGGGTTTCCAAAGGGAGGGTCGATGTGAAGGCACGAGCGATTGGGGTTGGCATGTCCCAAGGGCGTGTACTGTGGTGTCGGTACATTAAAGGCCGTCGCCTCGCCTCGCCGCATGGACTCACTCAGTGGGAGTCTGGTCTGTGCGGTCCGAAACGACAGTACTCTCTTACTCTGCCTGAGGCGTGAAATTTCATATAGAGTACATCATTCGAGTATCACGGATGCCACATGTCTAGAAATGACGGACGCCCCAGATACTTCCAGCCTCTCGCCCTCTTGATCCGAGTCGTGGCCATCGATCCTCGGCCGTAGGTGGTTATTTTTCTCCACAAGGGGGAGTCTGAGGTCAACACGTGCACCACAGCGCGCTTTCTCTTGCGCTCTGCATCTATGCTTCCTAACGGCCGCATTGACGAGTTACGAGTTATTCGGGCTGTATTGCCGTCCGGCATTCGTATCGGCACCGAGGAAACGAAAAGAGCAAAGGGGCTGCCTACGAGCAAAGTAGAACGAGGTACAGCGAGGCGTCCCGCACCTCCTTGATCCTGTACATATCTCAAGCATTACCTGGCACTGTCATCGTTATCGTAGAAACCGCATGACATGGACGAACTTAAGCTTCGTTGATTTTAATCATAAACGTTCGTGTCGGTCGGTGATCGTTACTCTTTTCAAGGGCGGCGTCGGCCGGAATATTGCACGCTCCGGCGTCCTAGTGATGTATTATCCCACGCAGCGAAACGACACCACCCTCGTCCTCAATCTCCGTTGAGTGCTAAGCGCGATATGGGCGTCGTTGCATCTCACGACGGAGGTAGCCTCCTCGGAAGACCAGCAATGGCAATGGCTGATAAAGCTATCTGGTGAGATGACATGAAGCATTGACAAATGCAGTTACGGCTGCACAGCACAGAGATATGATTGTACTGTACCATTGTACAAGACTTCCCCTGAAGAAGGGCGCTCGTCGATCAGGACGATGCATAAACTGTCTGAAAGATCGGGGCCCTGCGAAACGGTGACTAGGACGGAGTACATACGTAGGTACCTTGCTTGTCCGACGTTATTGTACACACAAGTACTGCGTATCTCGATGCAAGGTGGACGGTGCCTAGCTCGCCTTAGGACCCTCCCGAAGCTTCTCTCGCCGGGGCCATGGAAGGCCGGGAATCTGGAAAGCGTAGCGAGCAGATCGAGACCATCGCCGCTCTCCGATAGCAAGCAAAAGCAATGGACCAACAAGGGTCTGAAGCCCTATCATGGCCAAGACCACGAGACCCATCGCCAAGGACAACTGGTCGAAATCGGGGCAAGCGGAAGCCGCCTCTCGTCTTGGCCTCGCACCGTTCCACCCACTCGTAGGTGTCGCTCGGGTGCCCCTCCCCATGCTGCACAGCTCCGCAAGCGAAAGACCTTTATCTCGAACCCTCAAATCCAGCTGATCATTTGGTTTGTTGGTTCAGCCTCGCTGTCGAGCTATATCAACGAGCGTGTGTCTCCCTGACGTTTGCCGAGGGTCAATCGCCAACCCTCTCTCCCTCGATCTGCTGCTCTTCTTTTGCCTCTGGCACTCTTGCGTGCAGCCGAGTTATCACAGTACCTTGTCGCCAACATGGGTTTCAACGAGATGATCCATAGCGCCAACATGGCGGTGGCGCGCTCCTTTGTGGGCAGACGCTTCCGGCTGGATGGCTCCGGTCACCCCAAGGAACGAAAGGGATCCTACTTCTTCACCGAAATTCGAGCCGGCCTCGCAACGTTTTTCGCAATGGCCTACATCATTTCAGTCAACGCGACCATCGTCTCCCAGTCGGGCGGCACCTGCGTCTGCCCTCCCGACAGCCCCGACTTGTGCGACAGCGACCCCGACTACATGATCTGCGTCGCCGGGGTCCAGCGCGATCTGGTCACCGCCACGGCCGCAATCTCCGCCCTTACCACGTTTTGCATGGGTCTCTTCGCCAACATGCCCATCGCCTTGGCGCCGGGCATGGGCCTGAATGCCTACTTCGCCTACACTGTGGTTGGATATCATGGATCGGGGCTCGTCCCGTATCAAGTTGCCGTCACTGCGGTGTTCGTGGAAGGGTTCGTCTTCGTGGGGCTCACCATCTTGGGACTTCGACAGTGGCTGGCCCGCGCCATTCCAGCATCGATCAAACTCGCCACCGGTGTTGGCATTGGCTTGTATCTGACTTTGATCGGCTTGACATACAGCGCCGGCATTGGCGCCGTCACAGGCGCGCAGTCCACCCCTCTCGAGTTGGCTGGCTGCAAGCCTGAGTTCCTGGACGAAACCGGAGTCTGCCCATCTGCCTACAAGATGCGCAATCCAACCATGTGGATCGGCATTTTCTGTGGTGGTTTCTTCACGGTCTTGTTGATGCTTTTCCGCGTCAAGGGCGCTATCATCTTCGGCATTTTGCTTGTCAGCATCATCTCCTGGCCCCGGGGAACGGAAGGTACGTTCAGCACAGATCCTCTCGCTCTGTATGCGCTCCATACCTGTCCTTCAGGTGCTAACAGGTAGCCAGTGACCTACTTCCCGTATACCGACCTGGGAGACAGCATGTTTGACTTTTTCAAGAAAGTCGTGACCTTCCACCCCATCGAAAAGATCCTAGTGGTGCAAGAATGGGACATATCTGGATACGGAGGTCAATTTGGCCTTGCCTTCATTACCTGTAAGTCGCCTCGAAGCCAGACTGACGTCTCACTTCTGCGATAATGCCATCGGACGCTGACGATCAATCAGTCCTTTACGTCGACATCCTGGACTGCACCGGTACTCTCTACTCGATGGCCCGTTTCTGCGGAGCTATCGATGAGAAGACACAAGACTTCGAGGGTTCGGCCGTTGCCTACTTGGTCGATGCGTTTGGTATCTCGATTGGCGCCCTGTTCGGAACGCCTCCCGTCACAGCATATATCGAGTCCGGTGCTGGTATCTCCGAAGGCGGCGCTACCGGTCTGACGGCCATTACCACCGGCCTTTGCTTCTTCATTTCGATTTTCTTCGCACCCATATTTGCGTCTATCCCACCATACGCCACGGGATGCGTGTTGATCATTGTTGGATCCCTCATGTAAGTTGTTGCTTCATTGTTTTTCCCGCCAAGTTTTACCAGAAACCATGCTAACGACCCCGTGCAGGGCCAAAGCTGCAGCGGACATCAATTGGCGCTATATCGGTGACGCGGTTCCCGCGTTCCTAACCATTGCTATCATGCCATTCACCTACTCGATCGCCTACGGCCTGATTGCCGGCATCATCAGCTACATCGTGCTGAATACCATTGTCTGGATCGTCGAGAAGATCTCGGGCAACCGCATCAGGCCCGCCGACAAGGAGTACAAGGACTTCTGGACCTACAAGATCGAAGGCGGCCTGTTGCCTCCATGGCTTCTCCGCGCGGCCAAGGGAAAGAAGGACTTCTGGAGGCCGTACGAGGATGTGGAGCACAACAGCGACAGCCATCCTGCGGGTATGACGTTGGAAGGCAAGGAAGACCACGCTATGGCCGGAGGCAAGGGGTCTGTGGCCGAAAATGTTCGGAGCGGGAGTTCATCTGAAGAGGGTGAAAAGGTGAAGTTGTAATCGAGAATCAAGGCCTGGAATCTTGGTGTAGGCGCAGTTGGCCCATGATGGGACATAAGGACCACAAGCCCCGATAAGTTGGAGACAGAGTCATGACAGCAGTGTATAACTATCTTCGCACTTTCCAAACACAGGACATGCAGTTCACGTACTTTGCGCGTGTCATTATCCTAGAGGACTGGTGACGCGGACCGGAAGGGAAGGTAGCGCGACCGCCAAGGAAACCGTACTCGTACGTACCAAGGCACACATTTGTCGCTCGGGTCGACTATCATCGCTGAATCCAAGGCGTTTGTACAGCCTTCGATCAATGATTTCGCCGCACAGGCCTTTGCCAAACTAATCGGCTGACGGCTTTGCGCTGTGTACGGTCTCAATGCTGAGACTGGCATGTTGCCCCCGACAGGATAAGGGACATACGCAGACTGCTGCCCTCGGTTTGGGCCTCGCTAATTATGTACAGTATAGTACTTGGTCACAAAGCTTAATGGGCACAAGCTAAACACAAGACGGGGCCCCAGGACTAAATTTCTTGGATGGAGCACGACCCGTTGGTTGTTCCATCCAGCAGCCTGGTTCAAGACTTCATGCTCTTCACATGCCGACTAAGAACCAAGCGAACGGAAGTAACATTCGGTAACCAAGGCTGGATTGCTCGGCCTCGATCAGACTTGCCGGGTCTGGGCGACGGCTATTGACTCACTTCTACCCAGGCCCCCATTTTACTTGTGGACAGCACAAAGTCCCGATAGGGCGGCTCCAGACTTTGCTTTCTGCGTGTCACTCTAGGAAAAGCACTCTCAACAACATGCAATACCTGGCCAACGTCAAAGACGTGCCGTATTCCGTGCGCATGCCCTCTAGCTCCTACAGAATTACCACCACTAAGGGGGTCCCTCAATCTCGCTCATTTTGTGGTTAATGACTTAGCCGCCATAGCACCGAGTGTAGATTTCTCCCTTGATTCCCAGACCGATACCCGCGAACATCGACACCAGTCTTGCCTTTCTTATTGTCTTGTCTAAAACCTTTTTGCATCCAGTGATATCGGCATCCCTCTTCCTGGCGAAGGTGCATAACAACACCGACATATTACCAAACACTTTTGAGCTTGCGCAGGGGCTGTTTGTTGTCTAATCACATCATCCTGTTTCCCGCGAATTCGCTCCAAGTTCGCACTTCTGGCGGGATGCCTTCCGCTCGGGGTAGCTTTGCGTTCATGCATCGTGCAAAGAGCAAGGCCGTCTGCAAGGCTCTGTTAGTCATCGTTCACCAGTGTCAGTAAAGGAGAGACACTCACCTTAGGTTCCATGAATAGAGGCACACCAAAGTCGACGGCGTTCCGTCTCATTACATAGTCTTCGTCCACCAGCGTCTTACCTCGAGTCTTGGCGATGTTGAAGACTCCTCTGATGTCGTACTTCTGGAAAACTTGTCGGAGCTTGTTCTTGTCCGTCTTGGGAAACTCGATGACTTCGATCGTTGCCCCAGACTTCTCCAGATGCTTCTTCACTCCATTGCTTGCAGCATAGAATTTGTAACCTAGTGGCTGCAGGTATTCCACAATCTTCGGCAGCTCAGGCAGCTCGGTTGATCCACCAAGCAGGATACCCTCGCCAGGTTCTGGCATACGGAAGTTCATGGTAGACTGTAGCGACGCCCAGTATGCCTCAACCAAATCCTTTCCGAAGCATGCAATCTCGCCAGTGCTGCTCATCTCCACGCCCAAGAAGGGATCAGCTCCAGCTAGTCTGGTCCAGGAGAATTGAGGAACCTTGGTGGCAAGGTAGTCGCGCTTCTCAGCCATGAGGTCGCGAGGTTCGGGGACGTTTTGGCCCACCAACGCCTTGGTTGCCGTGTCAATGAAATTGGTTCCCAGAACTTTGCTCACAAAGGGGAAAGATCGAGAGGCGCGGAGGTTGCACTCGATGACCTTCAATGCAGACTCTTCGCCAGGTCTATCGGCCTTGATGATTTGCATGTTGAAAGGCCCAGTAATATTCCATGCTTTAGCGACTTTCTGGGCAATTTCTTTGACCCGAGCCATCACCTTGTCATCAAGATCCGCAGGAGGCAGAACCAGGGTGGCATCTCCCGAGTGGACCCCGGCAGCTTCAACATGCTCAGACACAGCATGCAGAATGAGTTCTCCTTTGGATGCGACAGCGTCAACATCTATTTCCTGGGCGCCCTCGATGAACTTGGTGATGACGACGGGATGATCTGGAGAGACGGCCGAGGCAGACTCGAGTTTGTCCTTCAACTCGTCTTGGGTGTAGATGACTGACATAGCTGCGCCCGAGAGGACATAGGAAGGCCGAACAAGAACTGGATAACCCACAGAATCGGCAAAAGCCTCCGCTTCTGCAACCGAGGTAAGCTCTTTCCAGGCTGGTTGATCGACGCCAATTGAATCCAAGATCCGTGAGAATTTGTGCCGATCTTCCGCCTTGTCGATGTCAACGGGATTGGTGCCTAGTACATTGGCTTTGCCCTCCTCTTGCAGCCGGAGCGCAATGTTCTGTGGTAGCTGACCTCCGACGCTGACTACCACGCCAGAAGCACTCTCGAGCTCACTACGGAACATCATCAGCTTGTACCATCATTTGGGGAGAAGGAGAACGAACTAGATGTCCATAACCCGCTCCCAGCTCAATTCTTCAAAGTAGAGCTTGTCAGCAGTGTCGAAGTCGGTCGAGCTGTATACTCGTCAGAAACTATACACCTGAAACCACAGGCCGGGGATAGAGGAGGACTCACTATGTCTCTGGGTTGTACTTTGTAGAGAGTAGAATGTTAGCACACATCCTCGGGTTTGAGCAATGTAAGAGGAATAATGAAGTCCGAGAAGGTCCAGAACGAGTGACACGATCCGTGACAAAGAGTACATTGCATATGTTGCCAAGTGAGCAGTGCAACGGGAAGGATGATGTCCAAGAAAGTCCAGAATAGTTGTCCCGATCCGTGATAAGGAGCCCAAGGTAGATGTTGACAGGTGAGCAATGCAGAAGAAAGATTAATGCCGAACACGCCTAGAATAGTTGCTGTTCAGCCGAGCTTTGAGCTCGACTTGACAGCGGCCAGGGCACCAAGGTGGCGTTTGCTTGTCTTGCGGCGGTTGAGGTTGCCATTCGTGTTGAATCCGAAGCTGCAAATGTCGCATCTGAAAGCACTGCCTTTCAGTTGGCGTTGATGTCTCACACCCTTCAGATGCCTCTCCAAGACCGTTCTCGACGTGAATGAGATAGTGCAAATCTCACAGTGGAAGGCCTTCTTTTCGACAGCGTCGTTTCTTGCCTTTGTTGCGAGTTCCTTCACACGTTCTAGATTGTTGGCTTTGTAGCGAGTAGCTCATTCAGCCTGTTTGCCAGTGTATTCATCGTAGTTCTCTGCCATCTGCCGGTAGTGATAATCAATTTTCTTTTGAGCCAACTGCTTTGCTCTCTCGGCTGCCACGGTCTCGAGCTCTTCAGCAGAAAGATCAAACTCTCCATTGTTCCCTTCTCTTAAGGCGGAGTGAGAGCACAGTCTGCCGTATTCCAGTGTCTTGCGACCCCAGGGACACATATGACCCATATCATAGTCTTTGTCTTTGGTGAACATTGCCCAGAACAGCCAGGCGAATGTCGCTTCAATGACAACGAACAGGAGGCGGTAGAGGCTCGGTTGACTCGATTGACTGTCCAGCAGAAAGGGTGTGGGTATGATCATTGAGGTTGAAGACGTTGCACACATTGTCGAGGTGGGACGCGGCTTTCCTGAGGCCAAGTCCCATACAGGAAGCAGGTACTCCCAGGAGCCGCGAGAGCAGGTCCATCCAGCGGAATCCAGAGGGCAGGTAGTTCCGGGAAGGATCCCAGGAGCAGGTACTTCCAGCGGGGCTTGGTAAAAGAAAAAGCATACTGTCAAGAAAAGCTACTTACGTTAATCATCACAGTCTTCTGCCCCATGTTACGCAAAGACAAGGTGGCATTGACAGCACACCAGTCGAACTCGACTGAGGAACCGATACGGTAGACTCCAGAACCAAGAATGATGGTGCCCTTATCCTCGAAGGTGACGTCGTGGGATGAGGCATTGTAGGTCGTGTACAGATAGTTTGTGTCGGCAGGGAACTCGGCCGCCAGTGTATCGATTTTCTTCACCCAAGGCCTGATACCGAATTTTTGGCGACGAGCTCGGACTTCTCCTTCAGTCGAGTTCGCATACATCGCAATCTGCTTGTCGGAGAATCCTTGCTTCTTCGCCTTCAGCATAAGTTCATGCTTGATTCCGCTAAGAGTGCCAATCTCCTGGATCTCAGTCATGGTTTCTTTGAGATTCTGCAGCTTGTAGAGGAACCATTTGTCAATCTTGGTCAAGTCATGGATCTTATCCACAGAATAGTTCTCGTGGATCATGGCTTGCCCGACGGCGAGCCATCTCCGATCCGTGGGATTACGAAGGACGTTGTCCAGATCATCGAACTTGTCGCCCTGAAATCCCACATAGCGAGGATCGACTTGTCGGATAGCTTTTTGGAAGGACTCCTCGAACGTGCGACCGATGGCCATGACCTCTCCTACCGACTTCATGGCACTGCCAATGTCACGCTTGACATGCTGGAACTTTGACAGATCCCAACGAGGGATCTTCACCACAATATAGTCCAGACTTGGCTCGAAGTTGGCGGTGGTGGTCTTGGTCACAGCATTTGGGAGCTCTGGGAGGGTATGGCCGAGGCCAATCTTTGCGGCGGTGTACGCCAGAGGATATCCGGTCGCTTTTGATGCCAGGGCGGACGAGCGCGAAAGCCGAGCGTTGACCTCGATGACTCGGTAGTCGAGGCCGTCAGGTTGTAGGGCGTATTGTACGTTGCACTCACCCACCACTTTAAGATGACGGACAATCTTGATAGCTGCCGTTCGCAGCATGTGGTACTCCTCATCGCTCAATGTCTGACTGGGAGCCACCACGATGCTGTCTCCGGTATGGATACCAAGCGGATCGAAGTTCTCCATGTTACAGACTGTAATGCAGTTGTCCTCTGCGTCACGGACGACCTCGTATTCGACCTCCTTCCAGCCTTTCAGAGACTTCTCAACCAGGATTTGCGGAGACAAAGACAGAGATTGGGAGGACAAATTGCTGAGCTCTTCAGGGTTGGCAGCAAAACCAGAACCGAGACCTCCCAAGGCATACGCCGAGCGAACAATGATCGGGTAGCCGACCTTTGCAGCAGCCTCAAGGGCCTCGTCGACCGTGCTGACTGCGATGGACTCGGCGATGGGGATATTGATCTCATTGAGAGCCTTTGCAAACAGGTCTCGGTCTTCACTTGTCTCAAGGGTCTTGATACTTGTTCCTAAGACCTTGACGTTGTAGCGATCGAATATGCCCATCTTGTTCATCTTGACACCCAGGTTGAGAGCGGTTTGACCGCCGAAGCTGAGTAGAATCCCGTCGGGTTTCTCTCGCTCGATCACATAGGTCACATATTCGGGAGTGACCGGGAGGTAGTAGACTTCATCGGCGAGCTTGTGGTCGGTCTGGATGGTAGCGATGTTAGGGTTGATGAGCACGGATTTGACCCCGGCTTCTTTAAGGGCCTTCAGGGCTTGTGATCCTATTCAAGACGTCAATTCATGTCTGTTGAGGTTGCTCGCACAGCACATTCGCCCGCAGCTATTGGAGGCTTTCCCACTCCTCGTGAGTCATATCACTTACCAGAGTAGTCAAACTCCCCAGCTTGTCCAATGCTGAGACCACCGCTTCCAATGACTATGACCTTCTTCACATCCACAAGGTTCTTCCCGTAGTCGATTGCACCGCTCTCGAGGTAGGCTTCGGGGCGGGGAGCCTCTTCCACCAGCGCGCATCGTCGTGTGGGCCGCGTGAATTTCCTCACTTGCTGCCACGAGGGTGTCTTCGAGGCCAGTAGATGTTGCCTGGCAGTTATGGCACCCGTACGAGAAGAGAATGGACGCAAGGAGGGCCGCACGATCGGGGCGCGGTCTCGGAGCAGAATGCCACTGGCCTGGCGGAGAGCTCGTGTAGTTGATGCCATCCTGGTCAAGAAACGCTCGGTCACGGGCGCTGGAGAAGGGAACCGCAGACTCCGTTCAACCTCCTGTCACAGGTAGCTCAACCTGGGCTGCAGAGCAGTCGACTCAATGTCGTGGGTTCTCTCAAGTAAAATTGAAGGAACGGGTACAATCCACGGCAAAGTGTGCAAGGCAATTCGAAAAGTGCAGTGCGGCCGCTGGGAGTCAGAGCGCGGGCAGCCAATGGATAAGCTGGAGGTGAGAAATTTGGAGCTCAGACGTCAGCGGAGACGATCGAGATAAGAGGCTCAAGGCTCTTTCGAGGAAACAGATATTTCCTCAATGCTCTTTACCTGCCGACGACAGAGCAGCTGATACGAGGTTGCTACAGATATGACTGATGATTATGCTACATCTATCTACCCGGACGTAATGTGTCTGTTCGCAATGGTGCTCGACCGAAGACCTTGAAAAATTCTCCTGCTGCATGGAAGGAATGACTTTTTTTCGTTTTTCGCGATCGCGCCGCGAAAATTTTTGTCTGGGGAAAGAACATCAGAAGTGGCAGAAAACGGGCAAGCCTGCGGATTTGCTGCATGCTTTAACGCTTCTGGGCCACCGCCTTTGACACTCCTCCACACAGCGCCGCCTTGATCTCTCCGCTCTTGCTGCACAAAGCCATGCACACGGCCCTTCGTAGGCCGAAAATCTTTTGCAAAGGCCCTTGCGTCACGTCGAACATTGTCGATCTGTGTTGGTGGTGCAATGCGATAAGCATTTACGAAACAGTATTTCTTTTCCATTCACCCCGTCTAAGCTAGAGGCTTTTTGGCAGCCCAGATTGTATATCAAAGGCCTGTTCGGCGGCATTCATCTTCCCTCGAGACCTTCATCTAATCGTTGATCTTGGTGTAGTTCGCTGGGAAGAGCCCGGAATGACCATTGTACTCGCCATGCCACCAGTCCTCGTCAGGGAATGTCTGCGTAAAAATGCGTCAGAGAAATCGAGGAGCAATAGGATAATGGCTGGAACTTACCACGTTGGAGATAATTGCGTTCTCAGGGAAAGATAATTCGTTGTCTTCACCAGCTTCATAATCGTAGAGTGCTGTTGCCGTTGCCCCTTTGGCCTGGGTTTCTGTTGGCGCTGGCGCTGGGGGAGTTGGATCTGCCGCCGCAGGAGCTGAAGGTGGAGCAGGCGCGGCTGTCTCGTCATCGTCCAAAGGCGTCAGGTAGTTGCTTGGAACAAGTCCAGTCTTGGATCTTGTTAGCACTCGCAGTCTTGCACTCGCTCCGTGTCAGCTTACCTGTCCCGCCTCGTTCTTGACTAGCCACCAGTCCGGATCGATTCGCTGAACATCCGTCACCAGTTCACCTAAGCAGTCAGTGATTGTCAGGCACTGCACAGAGTGGTTCAAATACCTTCACGTAGTGATACCTCGTTGTCTTCTGCTGCTTCGTAATCGTATTCAGCGCGAGCCCGCTCACCTCCACCTGCGGCAGCTTGCGTCGGGGCAGCTTCCACGGCCGCAGTACCAAGAGTCGTGGCCGCTGCTGTGACGGCTGCAGCTCTCCCCAGATCGGCTCCACGTGCAGGTTCATCATCTTCCTCTTCCCGCGCTGGACTTGGAATTGCCCTCGCAAGGGAGGTTGTTGGCATTGTAGGGGGTGGAGACAATTGCTCCTCATGTGCGTCGGCTACATGAGCTGACGCACTAACTGGCACAGCAACGCGGATAGGAGATGCCGGCTCCGGTTCTTCATCAGGTGTAGGGCTTCGGGGCTGCGCAGGAGGTGGCGGAAGCGCAGGCGCGCTCTCTTCCCTGGGTTGAGAAATTGGCAATCCTGGAATCGGAATCCCACGATTCGGTTTATTACTTGTATCCGGTTCTGGAGCCGGAGGCGGCGCTCGATCGAAAGTCGCTGGGGCTCCCATTGGCGGCGCTCCGCTGAAGCGATCCCGAATCGAGCTGATGCCTCCAGCTGGCGAGCTGGGGGTCTCTTCTTCTTCAACTGGCTCCTTGCCTTCGCCAGTGACTTGCTGCCCAATGCTGCTTCGGCCAGTATGGCTAATCTGCACCGGTGCCCACGACTTGCCGGTATAGCTGCTCTTCCACCCAGCCTCGCCACTCGGTTGACTTGTTAGGGGAGATCGTCCATCGTAGGCCGTTGGTGACACCGGTGGCTCACCGGACCCACTCAAGCCTCTCTCGCGAGCTTTCTTCTCGGCCCAAATCTGGGCAGGCGTCTTTCCACCCTGGTCGGCAAAGGTTCTGCTTGCCGTACCGACAGGTGCGGCGGCGGCCAATGGTTTCGCTTCGAAGCCGGCTGGAACCGGAGCCTTGGTGCCTGTAAAAGTTGCAGCACCACCAAATTTGTTAGCAACCTTGGGTTTAGGGAGCGAGGTCAGACGTTCGGGTCCTCGTTGAAAAGCAGCTGACCTGTCTGCCAACGACCTCGAGGGGATTTCTGGTTCTTCCGAAGGACCAGTGGACGGTCCTGATACTGGGGGCGGCCGAGAAAAGCCGGTGGAATCATCCGGCTTTTGGGCTTTGGCGCGAATTGCTGCAATGTCAACCTTGCCAACGGGTTCATAAGCACCTTTCACCGTGCCTGGTCGGTCATCCTTCAGGGTACCCGATTCTTGTGCCTGCCGACGAATCGCCGCAATGTCCACCTTGCCGACAGGCTGATATGCACCTTTGACCACTCCAGGCCTATCTTCTTCCTGACTGCTGGAGAAGGATGCGGACGTAGGCTTTTGTGATGTGAGCTCCCTCATATCGACTCTTGTTGGCTGATATGCCGGAGCAACCTTTTCCAATTGGGTCCTCGTTACCGGAGGTGCGTCTGTGCCCCAGCCATCCTCATCGACGTTGGAGCTCTTTTGGGGGAGGTTGCGGGCGACCGGGTTGTAGCCGGAAGAAATACCGCTACTCTGTGTGGGAGTAAAAACAGGCTTGGACGCAATGCTAGGCTTGGTAGCAGCGACTGGAGGGGGGCCGACCGCTGCAGACGTGCTAGAGGAGTACTTGGAGCCAGAAGCATCGGCGACCTTCTGGATGATGCCGTCAGGTGTGAGGTCTCGATCTGACCTAGCGGTGATTTGGACGTGGTAGCCATGCAATAACTTGGCTACCGTGGTCAAGTGGCTCGTGAAATAGCCTTTTGTCCGCTCGGGCACGCCTTCGCCGCACCAAGCAATGAGAGCAGACTTGGGGAGCCCAGTGTTGGAGTCTTTAACCTTGACAAACGCAAACTGAATCCGCCCGTCTGAGAACTCATCGACCAAGTCCAGGAGCTCTCCTTCTCCAGTGCTCTGTACCTTCAAAACGCTTTCTTTATTGCTCGAGTCCTGGAACGCATTTGCCAAGGGAGCTGACACAGAGAAAACAGCCCATTGGCCGTATGTGGGAGACGCTGCGGCAGGGCCGGTAGGAGGAGGAGCATTGACAACAGATTGGTAGCTCTTGGAGATCGAAGGTCCGTTCGTTGAGGTGTTGAGGGAGGCCATGGCTGCTGCAACGGAGGTCGAGGTTGACCTGGGAGCCTGTTTGTGTCTGCTTCCCCGCGGCTGGAAATAGTCGGAATCCCGTGTATGCCGAAGTCCTTGGGCGGAAGGTAATTAAGAGGCACTCACTCTATAAACAAAGCCTTTTGGGTGCAGTGGCAGGCAGAGAGTTGTCGATGCAGACAGAAAACGCAAGGCAGCTTACTCTGCCTAGGCCGTTGGTGGTATTGGAGTTGGAGCCCTTCAGCTCTACAGTCCGGCTGCGCATGCTAACACCGATGATTGCATATGCCAAGCCGCTAGCGAGCCAGACCTGTCATGTGACTGGCAGGCTGCACTTTCCTCTTCTCATAACTGCGCCCTCCTCACTTCAACTTCACCTCTTCTCCTCACAACGAGCGCACTCACCGCCGGCTTCTAACTTCAACATCAACCCAGCGTCACTTTCCAACCATCGCCGTGCGCTCTCGCGACCACTGCAGCCCTAGCATCCTTTGGTGTACCTACGGCTTCTCTGACTTCCCCGGAGCATTTGAACCTCTAATCCCGCCAGCCCGATTGAAGATCTGTCAATCCAAGCCGGCCACGGATCTCCCTTGTCGGCCTCATAACAAACACTTGCAGGACTTCGGCTGCGCTTTCTTGTGAAAGCGCATTTGAAGAAGACTCGCTTGCTAGCTGGTGCTACATTTATTCACAGAGTCGACAACACCGGACAACGCCGGTGCACTAGACACGGCCTCTCCCTGTCACAGCCTGCACACTTTGCTGTCGAGCACACCATTTGCGTTGCTCGACATGCTTTTCTTTTCTTTCTCGTCAGATCCAAGCCGGCTAGCACATTTGGCTACCGGCTCTAGGCTCTGACTTCTCTCCTTTCGGTATCTTTTCATTGTATTGCCGTTTCCTTACTGTCTGTTCAAATGATCCTTAGCGATCACCGCTATGGATTTCAGGGATGGCTCGACTTCCGCGCCTCTCTCAGGCTCGCGAAAGAGACCGTTGTCTCCAGAATTGGGGAACATTACTTACTCATTTGAGTCTGTCCCGATGGTTTTGGACCACGACCTAGCGGGCGTACCACATGAAATTGGCATGAGGAGCAAACGGCCCAGGCTCTCCGGCTCCGTTGGCGCTGTGAACTCTATGGGATCGAAAGATGTCTCTGTACGAAGTCTGCTGACGCTGGCGGATTTGCCCCCCGAAATCCTACAGCATGTCTTCACTTTCGCTGACCCCATCACTCTTGGGCGGCTGATTAGTGTCAATCGTACCTTCCGTTCGCTTCTTGATCCTGCGTGTCGTCTGCCCCCGAAGTCTGCATCTGGCAAGATAAAGCATCTGTCCATACGGAAGCAGGATTCCATTTGGACTATTTCACGCAGGACGTTTCTCCAAGGATTTCCGAAACCAATGGATGCGATGACCGAGCTGGAGATGTGGAGACTCGTCCGAGGTCAATCATGCCAGTATTGTGGGAAAAAGGTGACCCTGCGTCCGTCGTACTCGACATCTGATCCTTGGAATGCCGGGCCTGGTTTGGACAATGTCCGCCCTATTTGGCCTTTCAGGGTCCGATCATGTGGCCGCTGTCTCCAACCAAGGCTTATAAAGGTGAGTCTCCCAGGAGATCCTGATCCTTAGCCACCGCTTAACCACATGCAGGACACGGAATTGGCCTTTTCTAATAGCTCTGCACTGCGTACTGGGCTACCTTTCGCAATCCTGACGCCCGAGATGAACTATATTCCGTCTTCCGTCCTTCTCCACAGAGCTCCCCCTCCACACCTTGAGCTCATTAAGTACTACTTTCGACCTCAAGTTGAGGAGCTTGAAATCCGATTCCACAATGTGGAGGCCCTAGGAGCTGCCACACTAGGAGAATGGAAAAAGGGACTCGAGACTTCCGGACAGGAGAGGAACGCTGACGCAAATCGATTCGAGCAATGGGAGCTCAATAATGGCTTCTCCAGGATTTCCATACCACTAGGCCAGGGTTTAATCGGCGTGCCTGCTAATTTCGGGAACTCTGCCATTCAAGAATACACTATGCCGAAGATCGATCGCATGCAGCAGGTTGGCCTGCGCTCAGCTGCAGGAACACCATCCTCAGGATACGTTGCCTTGGAGTCGTCCATTGCTGGCTCAACTTCTGGTGGTAGGCATCATCAGTCCCATTTCTTTTTGCGTATGCGTCATGGTCATGGTCATTGTCATTGGGGGAACGCTGTTTCGGCATCAGAGCTGACTCTGTCCATGCAGAATCCCATTACACAGCCGGCAAGCTGTCCGGCAAATCCCTGCCTGGCCCATCCGCAAATACCGAAGTATTTTCTCGCCAGGATCCTCTGGGCCAATCGACCTTGCAACCTTCTCGCCAAAGAACCGAACGTAGCCAAAAGGAAGCAAAAGAAGCCAGAATAGAACGCCGCAAAGAGATTGAGAGACGCTGTCTGGCTCTAAGCCCCCCAATCATGCCATCGACTCTGACCTACATGGATGCTTTCCAAGCTGCGATCCTAATATCTCTGCCTCTTGACGACAGGGGCTGGGAGATCCTCAAACCACGTCTCTTGGCCCAACGCGCGGATGCCGAACAACGGGAGATCAGGGCTGCCCTCAGCAATCCGTCCGTGCAACAAGCCAAGCGCCAACAGGTCGAGGAAGAGCAGCGCGTCGCTCAAGAAAACACCACTCACATGTGGCATGGGCTGAAGGTTTCAAGCCGGGACAAAATTAGAAAATTTGCCGACGAATTCATACATTTGACCTGGTCCGATGGCCGCGCCGTGACAAAAGCCACCGCAAGTAAGTTCGCAGCAGAAGTTCTCTGCCACATACGACAACACTTCGACGAAGCCATTGCCCAAGAAGACCACATGCTTTCCCTAAAAGGCACCGCGTTTCCACAAGATCCGGAGTCCTTGGCCTGCAGAAAACTGAACTTGCACGATATGAAGTGGGCTTTTACAGAATTTGTGCAACCACACACCCAGCGCTTCGGGAAAGAACTATTCCTCTGCCACGTGTGCGACACCAATCAGAAACTCTTTGCGTTTGAGGCTATCATTCAACACTTCGCTTCGAAACATACCAACGCCCTTAGTCATGGCAATAGCATCGTTTCCTGGGATGCTGATTGGCCTATCGACCCTCCATTCGACCCGCATCCTAATCTTCTCTGGGCCCTAGGAACGACTAGCAGTGCTCCGAAGGGTCAGTCTCTTCAACATCCGCACTCACACCTCTCACGTGGCTTGCTATCATCAGCTCAGGAGGCAAGGCCCCCGAATGCAATTGCCCTTGACTTTCCACCTTATGCGGTGCCAAACCGCTACGAAACATCGTCAGGCTATCATGCGGGCAATGTCGACCACTACCATACGGGGTTTGGTAGTGGAGCTAGAGCAGGGGCTTTTACCCATTCCTCTCTTGCTAGGTCTGAGGCTTCTAGAATTACCATGGAAGATGAACACGATCCTCAGCATCCCAGCCCCTGGGCCCCACATATAGGGGCAAGATACCATCGAGACTCCTTCACGGGTGGAAGGACTGGACAGCGGATCGTACCGCACCACCTGCCGAGTGACCACCATGTTGCACGTGACTGGGAACCTTGGAGGGAAGAACAGCCACTTTCCCACAGCTCTATGGTCTATTCGTATGAAGATGGCTCGTCCAGATTTTCATATGGTGGTTCACTTGCAAGAATGCATGGAGTGAGGTATGAAACTGGAAGAGAAAGTAGAGCTACCAGTCATATCTCCGCTCATAAAGATAAAGGCTCCGAGCTGGGGGCATCGCCCAATCGACCGGAAACCTCGAGACCCGGCGGCGATCAGACCATGAACGAGAGTGCGGTTCAGGACTTCCTCGAGAGCTTCGACCCGGTGGTCGGCGTAGACTCCTTGAGCAATGCCAGGACCGGCGTTGGTACCGTGCATCCTCCTGAGCACCAAATGCCTCTTAGCATGGCGTTGTCGCGACGGGTTGGCGGATCACCCCCGCTTCAACCAAATTGGGACACATTCAGCAGTGTTTCCTCGAGCTATCATCCTCCTTTCCCGCGTCCAGCGCAGGGGGCTTCCTTGCCTGTGCGCGAACTCGAACAGCATACTGCACCACCCGACAATGCTGCAGACCAACAACAGTACAACACTTCACGGGTATCAACTCGTGACTATGAAGTCTCGCGAGGTCCTGCTTCTGGTGGCAGATACGTGGAACAGAGTCCTCAGCGTCCACTTCGACCTCGATATGGAAGCGAAAGCGAAGACGCACGTGATGTAGCGTCGGTCAATGCAGAGCCTTTATATCAACACCGATACGTCTATGATCGGGATGGGAGGAAGTATGAAGAGATACGGGAGATGGCCATTGAGAGATACCCAGTCCAACACGACAGGTTCTCAAATGGTTTTCGCGAACCGTATACGCCTGCTGGGATGCACTATGCGGACGATAGAAGCTATTTTGTTCACCGGGCAGTGGGCCGGGAAGATTTGGGCCGTGCCATGCCTAGAGCATATCAAGCCAACAATACCGACCATCGCCCTCAGCAGAGTACAAGGCCATCATTCGATGGCCGCTATCGTGGCGAGGAACAGTTGGTCCCAGAGCGCCAAACCCGGACGCTCATATTCGATGATCGAGATATCATTTACCAACCAATCGAGCCACCCATGCGGGCAACAGCTCGTTCGTTGGGCAGGAGCCGTGCTGAAGACTGAAAGGGGTCTACTCCGCGAGTGGGTGGTGAGAAACGCTCGACCCCCCTGGAAATACACGCAAGTTCGAAGAGCTGGTGGCTATCTTGTTCATGGGCTTAAGCGGGCGATAATTACAAAACGAATCGGGGATGGAGATTTCTGCTGTTTCTGCTTTTCAATGATACCCCTTTGCATCTTGTCCGGCGATGGAATATTGCTGCAGCTGACCGCTATACGCCCTGGCACGGGAGTCAAATAATATATCTACTCTATTCCATTCGTTTCTTGCAGGTGTCCGGCTTTCAAAAGCGTACTTGGTGCAATGGCATCGTCCCTCCACCACTCAAAGCGGCAAAGCGAGCGCTGAAGTTGTTTGGAAAGTTCAACCTTGCGGTGTGTTGGCAATGGCCCGAGACGGTGGCCATGGCCAACATCCGCACGTGGGCACGGGATCAAACCAGAGGTGGTTGTTATTTCTTCTTTTCTTCTCGGGAGCAAGCATTAAGCACAGCCATGCTGTGCACGGCATGCATCAGTGCCCAACGTGAGGCGGGCCCCACTCGCGACATGTGACTCTTGCTTTTAGCGGACGCCGTGTGCCACCACGCTTGATCCACGCAAGGGTGGGGACATTTCCCCGAGCATGAAACTCGGTACAATCGCACGAGTGTTGGCCAGAGCTGAACCATGTGCTTCCGGCTCCTCTGCGTGGCTCATTGCGGTGTGTCGTATAGCACACTAATATTGAGGCCGTCCTTTCTTGTAGCACCTAAGAATCGGAACCCCCAGATGACAACGGCTCTAGTGCGAGGCAGACAGGGCTGCAGCATCACCCTCTCCGCGCTTATGCACAAGAGAGCAGAAGAAAATTTTGACATTGGCTCAGTTCGGCCTGGTGGTCCAATACGATGGATGTCACTTTACGGCGGATGCGACAAGTTAATGAGTGGTAAGGCTGGAGCGTCATGGCCCCTTCATGTGATATGGTGCTTTCTCGCCGCTGGTTGGTGATTGTCATACTTTCAGGAAATTGAAGGCTTCGCCAAATTATATGATCTCAACAACTTCACCGTGACCGACTACGTCAAAACCAGCACTTGGCCTAGGAATAAGATTACTATGCCTTGCCCTCCAACGAAGACAAAGCCTACCTAGGCCGAAGGGAGATGGCGGTGGCTTCACCGCGATTTCGGGCTCGTCGGGAGGATCGACCACAGCCTTGGGCTTGACGTGACTGATTTCCCAGTTCAGCATACGGTACGCAAGAGAGTGAACAAAAACAAGGATGGGAACCGTGTTAGCCTTCGGAAACAAGCCCCGGACCCAGCATCATGGAAAGGATAGTCAAGTCGTGACAGTCCCAACAGCTGTTGGTGACTGGAGCTGCGCTGATGCTGGAGCAAAGGCGATACTGACTCCGCATAGTCCGGAACCGTTTCCGATCAGAAGATGGCAAGGCAGGGCAAAGAGGAAGCCCAGGAAATGGTGAAGCGAGGTTTTCGCCATGTAGACGCAGCAGTCGGCCAGCGGCTAATCATTGACGAAAGCAGTAATGACAGCCAGTAGCGACAGGAAATAGTATTGTTGTCAAGGTCGACGTTGATAGCTGTCCTTAGGCGGCGTTTCCCGGTAAGAAGTGACATTCACCGGGGCTTAAAAAGCTAAACCAAGTTGAGGTTTGGCAGTATCAGCCGCAGCAGCCGGGAGTGGCGACCTGTGCCTGTGCCCTTCGGCGGCTCCCCCTCCAACTCAACTCCACCTCCCTCTTTCTATCCCAGCATCCATCCAACCAACTTCGGCTTCTCTTCTCATCCGCCAACTATCATCGTCTTTCTCACTCTACCCGACCTTGTTCATCCTCTTGTCGCGTTTGCATCTGCATCGCGTGCGCAACATCGTCTTACCATAGGATCGACCAAACACACCATCTTAAGACCGCCCCCAAGTGAATCGGCCGCGGGCATTTCGTAGCCCTTCCTCCAATAATCTTCCGCCCTCGTCGGCAAAACATCAACAATCATTCGTCTCTCCGTCGTCGTCCGCCTTGCCTCGCGCATTTGCATACATGTATGTACCTCTCATTTGCCTCTCCATTTCTTTCCAATAGGTGTTATTATCTTAGATCGCGATGCTAGTTTGCCGATACTAGTATCGCCAATGGCATCAGTCCCAGCTGGCTGACCGCAAACCAGACCTGCATCTCATCTGCAGCTGTCCGTGCCCGCATAGCATCACTGCGCATTACCTTCGCGTGTCGCATCGCCTCGCCGCCATCCTGCTGGCTGGTTTACTGTCTAGCTGGTGGTCTCGGTCAAGCTTCGACTTAGTCCGCCGCCTTCGAGTTCGTCATTCGTACCCGGCGTCCTGGTAGACCGCCTCATTCGACGCTCCTTCGCGGGTAGCGAGACAGGTGCAGGCCCGCCTGCACGACAACGCATCTAACCACTGTCCACTCCCGGTGCCTGTCAGCCCCCAGAAACCGCGCCGGGCGACCATCATTTTGGGCACGAACAGAAGCCGGAGACAGCGATCGTCTGACCTCTTGCGACGGAAGTGACGCAGGCCAGCATTAGGCATTCTGCATCGGTGTCGCCCCAGTGTGTGACGTGGTCACCGCCTGCAACCAAGCAATTATCGCCCTGCAATCCGGCCGCTGCGGCTATCCTTCAGACTACCGGACTACATCATGTCGGCCTCCCCACCCAAGGAACCCGATGTCGAACAGAACGCACAATCTGGTGAAGAGCAGGAGCATATGGACCGTGATCAAGAAGGAACACAAGGCACCGGCTTGGACTTTGAGGTCAAGGAGCAGGACCGATGGCTCCCGATAGCAAATGGTGGGTGCAATTTTCGTCATGTCCCTGTGTGTGTTCAGGCCTACGTGCTGGCTGTTTCGTGCTGGTGTCACCAGACGCGCAGGTTGGACGTTGGATTTTTCTTGATTTGTTCGACCCTTGCGTTACAAGCCATGCATCTTTGCGCGTGTCAGGAACATTGCATTTCCCCTCTGTACGAATCCGAATGTGCGACGCTGCAGCTGCTCTTTAGCCAGCTTCGTCTCATTCGTCGTTGCTTCTCTTCTCCTCAGCCATGGTTCGGGTCGCAGCTCTCCTATACGCTGACTGGTGCGGTAACTCGACCACTCACAAAGCACTGTCAAAGTCTACTTGAAGCACACATCACCTCCATCATGCCTTCTATCAAGTCAGAACAGGAGCGCAAATCATCTTCATCGTCCAAGAAGCGTCATGGGGGTCGATCGTCGGATTCGTCAATCATGTCGCCTATGTCAGATGCTAACATACACAACTTTGCACCAGTTGCCCGGATCATGAAGACTGCCCTGCCCGACAATGCCAAAATCGCCAAGGAGGCCAAAGAGTGTATGCAGGAGTGTGTGAGCGAGTTCATCAGCTTCATTACCAGCGAAGGTCCGTTGTCCATGTCTCTCCCATTTTCTCAGCGACTTGAATCATTGACTCACGTTGCACAGCATCCGAGAAATGTCAACAGGAGAAGCGCAAGACGGTCAACGGGGAGGATATTCTCTTCGCCATGACGTCGCTTGGTTTCGAGAACTACGCCGAGGCCCTCAAAATCTATCTGTCCAAGTATCGCGAAGTAAGTTCAGAGTCCTTCCCGTCCCTTCTTCCTCTCCTTTGTCCACTTGACGGGGAATTCACTCTGAACAATTGAACTGATTGGGATGAGACCCAATCCACAAGGGGCGAGAACCAGAACAGACCTACCAGCAGCGGCGGTTATGCCGGCGGCGGGAATGCACAGGGCAATACCGCGCCCGGCGGCGGTTACCCAGGCGGCCAACCCGACAATGCCAACGAACTACTGAGCCAGGGTCATGGGCTGAATGCGAACGACCCCGATGCGACCGGCTCCTACGGCTATCCCAGCGCCGTGCCCTCCGGCCACAACGGTATCACCGGCGACAACTTTTGAGGCGCCCGGCGAGAATGTGCGAGGGGGTGACGGCGGCTCTGGGGCAACAGAGGACGAAAGTACACCATCTGCCGGTTCCTCGAGCACGGCCAGTTGGATCAATCGACTGGTGGACTGAGGCTTGGAAGGAGGAGACGACATAAGGACGTCGCGCTTCATTCGTTAATCATTCTGTGACTGTACTTGCAGCACGAAGATCTGCATGGGAAGGAACCAACGGGCGGGCTGTCTGAACACGGGAGATTTCGCGATGTATTGGGCTTAATCGAGACGGACCGTCCCGGGAAGAGAGTGTTTGGTTGTCAGCAAGATGGGAAGAGAATGGAGGTGCATGGAGCCGGGTCAGGCATGACGGATCAACGAAACACGAGAGTAGCATTGAGGAAGAATCCAACCCGCTAGAAGGACTCCGCCGCCAGGCAGTTTATCCTGTGACAAGGCATACTACAACTCGTCCGTGAAGTGACCGACGGTAGTGCTTATCAAAAGTCCTTTATCTCGCTGGCATGCTGCATATGTGCGCCCTTTGCAAGACAGCTACGACGCCCAGTTCCTCAAGCGAACATCGGAGGGACTTGCACGTGAGACAGCTCCCTCGGTATGGAACGTGATTGGTGGGTCGGAGATCTCAGGCCGACGATCCGCAAGGGCGTGAAATGTGAGTCGTCGAAGGGCGAACTGGCCGACGCCAACCGCTCATTTCCTTCTCAGAAGGGGCTCACCATTCCCTCACCCCCTTGTCACAGTCACCTCGCTCCCAAGTCACTCCCTGATTTACATAATCCCTTCCAAGTCCATCCAGTCCGCTAATTCGTCGTATGTAATACTTTCGATTGGGACGTCACGCGGTTACGCCTGCTCCGCGACTCATTTATCATTCAACCGTGGCCAAAATCTGCTTGTTCGAGAGTTACCTATGCGAATTTGCTAGTTGATCTGCCGGTGTGTAGAGGACGACTCGAGTTATCGCGGCCGAATTTGACCATAATGGCTCCCCATGCCGAGCCTGAGGCGCTCACGGACACATCATCTATCGTGCTGAACGACCCCGTCCTTAGCAACGGCGAGACTCACGCCGTCTTTACACTCGACGATGTCTTGCCACACCGCCAGAAGTCGACCCCGCCCCCAAGAGGCGTCGCTGCCTTTTCAGAAGCCGACATGTTCAAGAGCAAAGGCGCCTTCAAGAAACCAAAAGCGAAGCGATGGGACCATCGCC
The DNA here is from genome assembly GCA_002099365.1 of Phialophora verrucosa. Taxonomy (NCBI): domain Eukaryota; kingdom Fungi; phylum Ascomycota; class Eurotiomycetes; order Chaetothyriales; family Herpotrichiellaceae; genus Phialophora; species Phialophora verrucosa. The sequence continues at coordinate 2,236,742 of MSED01000002.1, read as the reverse complement.
TCTCTGCGGAGAGCAAAGCTAGAACTGCTTCCTCGCTGAAAGGAGCTATGAAATTCTTCAAGCCGGATACCATCAGCCTCTGTGGGGGATTGCCTTCAAGGTTAGTCCGAGTCCCCCCTGTTGCTCTGTGGCACGCCTTCTCTAAAGCATGTCCAGTGACTACTTTCCCTTCGAGAAGCTCAGTGCAAAGGTCCCCGTCGCGCCCGAGTTCTCAGAGGCTGAGACGGCCAAGTCTGGGAAGGACTTCTCGAGTGGCAAGCACGATGCCAAAGAAGGGAAATCATTCCTCGACCTCTCGATTGCCCTCAATTACGGTCAGGCCATGGGTCCAGGAGCACTGGTTCGATTTGTCACTGAACATACCGAAGTCGTTCATCATCCGCCGTACTCGGATTGGGATGTTTGCTTGACCGCGGGCAGCACTTCCGCCTTGGAAATTGCTTTGCGAATGTTCACGGAGAAGGGGCATTATGTCATAACCGAAGAATACACTTTTAGCACCGCCATAGAAACGGTAGATCCTCTGGGCTGCAAAATGCTGGGCATCAAGATGGACGCCGATGGAATGCTGCCCGATCACCTAGACCAGGTTTTGTCGACATGGGACGAATCTGCCCGAAAGGCGCCAAAGCCATTCCTAGTGTACACTGTGCCGACCGGACAGAATCCAACTGCGAGCACCCAGTCACTCGAGCGAAGAAAGCAGCTCTACACGCTGGCAGAGAAGCACGACCTCTACATCCTCGAAGACGAGCCATACTACTTCCTCCAGATGGAACCTTATGTCTCGGGCCACACGCACTCCGTCCCGACACTCTTCAAGCCCGTCCCCGTGGCAGACTTCCTGGGAAATCTTGTCCCTTCATACCTCTCCATCGACACTTCTGGCCGTGTTCTGCGACTCGACTCCTTCTCCAAGATTATCGCTCCAGGCTCCCGCTGCGGATGGGTTACCGGCTCCAAGCAGGTCGTTGAGCGCTTTATGCGTCACAATGAAGTCAGCGCCCAAAACCCCGCGGGGTTCGCAATGATCCACCTGTATAATCTACTTGAAGTGAATTGGGGCCACAAAGGATTCCTGGAGTGGTTGATGTATATCCGCGCGGAATATACTCGGCGACGGGATATCATCGTCAACGCATGCGAACAACACCTCCCAATGGAGATATGCACTTGGGTGGCACCCAGAGCGGGCATGTTCCACTGGGTCAAGGTCGACGTGACAAAACACCCTCTGTACGAATCTCGACGCAAGCTCGGTGGAAGTGTCGACTATCGCGCACTACTTGAGATTGAGGAGGCGGTGTTCCACGCCGCGGCCGAACAGTCGGTCCTGATCGCCAGAGGATCGTGGTTTAGGGCTCAGAGAGGCAGCGACACCGAATTGTTCTTCCGCACGACGTTCGCCGCGGCTCCAGCCGATAAAATGGTCGAAGCTATCAAGCGAGTTGGCGCGGCAATCAGGAAAGAATTCGGCCTGGAAGGAGCTCCTGAGAACAGCCAGAACGGGCATGCGAAATGAGTTGGGAGTCAGTCGACAGACATCTTGGCATCTGCGAGCCCTTGCGATCGGGACTAATTGGTGCAAGGCAAGACAAAGCGTCTGGTCCTGTGAAGCGCTGCGGACACCATAACTCGTCTTCGACATGCACAGAGCGGAGACTATCGGCTTGGAGAAATCTCCGCCACGATCTGTCCTTTTTGGCAGCACAGCTCGACACTTGGGCTGCTTTTGTGAGCTGAGGCACCCGCGCTTTACCTACGCCGAGCTTATCAAGTCTCAACATCCAAAGCATGCGCGCCGCATTGCTCAATACAAACTCAAAATGTAGTTCGAATGAGCAGGCAAGACAATGACATCTGAGGGATCCAGTGGTTTAGTTCGGAATGAAAGGGGAGAAACCAAACACGCCGAGCGCTATGTCTCTGCCACGGGGGCTGCCGACTGGGAAAAAGGCGGATCCTTTCAACAGGGGCAATCGAGAATAGATAGGTTACTACCAATGCTGTATTCGTACCAGCAGTCCGCCAATGCAAATGCAAAGAACCACTCCCTCGACGTCCCGTAGAATCGAGCGCCATCCCGTGCAATCGGAGAGACGTGTCCAATTTTTCGCACCCTTCCCTGCTCCGTGCTTGCATGTACGTAGCGTTTCCGATCTCCGAGTAACGCTGCGTGGGAACGTCGATTAGAAGACAGATGACGTGAGACTTCAACCTTCGCGTAGGCAGTTACCGTACAGTAGTTACCGTAGTTACTGTATTTATGCCTTCTCTGAGTAGTAGCAAGTGCCTCGTCCTGGTGGTACTCGTAATATCCCGCTCCTCGGATCCTAAGAGCGCTCGCTCGTACAGTCCTCCCGCTTGTCTCTGGGATACATAACTCAGTACACAGTATGGGCGTCAATGCATTGCGGTGGCGCCTACGAGGACAGAGTTGGCTGCTTCCCGCACGGGACTGTGTATATACAATTCACGCATGGCATGTATATACAATTCACGCATGGCATGTATCACACTCACGCATTCTCGCTATAAAGCTCAAAAGGGATGCTGCTCAGCCAGGACATATCGCCGCCTAGATCGAAATCGAACCTCAGATCCGATGGCTCGAAGAAGGTCTCGTCCATCAATGAAGGCGCCGTTGCTTCGGCGGCCGTGGGCGTGAAATTGTTGCACGCATCAGCGCTGGGTAGGATGGTGCTTGGGCCCAATCCAACACCAACACCGTCACTCGCGTCTGTCGTCCCATTGTTGTTCGGGAAGGACCAGGTCTGTTTGCTGGCCGCCTTGTTACTGGGTTGGAGGCCTGGCCCAACACCAATACCCATACCCATACCCGTCGTGAGGTCGTGAGCATTTACGTGGTCCAGTCCGCTTGGGTGCGACTTTTGAGATTGTCGTCGGGCCCGCCCTTGGCCGGGTATTTGTTCAAACAACAGCTCAATCGCGGCGGCGCATCTCTTCGTATGCTTGCCAAAGCTCCCGTATCGGTGCAATGCCGTCGTGACCGTCCGTGAGGCGTTCAAGATGACCTCCCTGCCACCTATTTCCTTTTCGATCGTCGCGTTCAACCTTGCTGCCACGAGGACAGTTGCTGCAGTGTACAGATACAGAATGCAGTACCACCACGCTGGTAATTTGTCATCGAGGAGTTCTACTCGGACTTCAGAATGAACTTTGCCGATCAGGTTGACCGTGTCCAGTGCGCTTTGTACGCACATGACTGAGCATTGTAGTGCCAGTTTATACGCCAGCGAGTCTCTTTCGATGTTGTCATCGTGATGGCAAATGCTGCAGAATCGAGACAGGACTGGCCTAAAGAGCAGGGTCCGGATGTGCGAGTAACGGAGGTAGAGCACCCTTCCTTGACGGGCCTGGGTCAGATTCTGCCGGGTATCCGACTCGAGGGCGAACCGGAGATGCAAAGGCAGAGCTCGCTGCCAGGTGGAATATTTGCCATCCATTTCAAGCACCGTACCTGCCGCTCTGGAGCCGAGGGCGCCGAAATATGGTGTATAGCTGTCCTCTGCCACGGAGTTACGTTCCGCCGGCGGATTGTAAAGCGCCAGCAGAGTTTCACTCATGATTTCGTACAGCTGTAGAGTCTCGAGAAAAAAATGGAGGTCCGTAGAGGACGCGCCAAAGGGGAAGAGTTCCCTATGGCAGGTGCAATCACTGACACCTGGATGAGGGAGCGGCGGAGGCACCGAAGCCGCGGCCTGCGGAGTGATGATGGTGGGCCGGCCGAATGTCATTGACAATGTGCGGTCCATGAGTACGCAGCCATGCCAGACTTTGCGGAGGAAATCGTCCGGCCTGCCGTTATGCGCTCTGGCGCTGGTGGAAGGCAAATCGAGGCCGAGACTCTGGGCAATGCGGATCGCCAGGCCAACAAAGACCCAGCACTGGTGCGGCTGTCTCGTACTCTGTAGGTACTGACCCATGAGCAGGAGGCATTGAACCGTGTGTACAGATTGGAACTGTAGAAAGTCGAGATCCACGTATCCTTGAGCTCGCTTAAAGTAGACTTCGCCCGAGCTCACTCGCTCTTGAGGGCGGATCGACGAATTGAGGATGCAAGCCACCGCGAAGACGGCATTCAATAGACATATAAAGCATACTTCGTCGTCCATGGTCGGGCTACCCGCCCACAGGCTCTGATACTTGCCCATGAAGTCGTCTTGGTCGATGAACGGATACAACGGATCCACCAGTCGCCAATACACGTCGAGGAGTTTGTCCGCCTGTTGTCTCGAGGGCAGGACATAATCGGGGTTTCGGAACCGCCTTTGTCGATGTAAGCCGGTCGCTACTGCTGAAGGAGTGGTGGAATGTGGCTGTTGGGCAGAACCTGGAGACCATTGTTGGTCGAGGACGGCTTTGATCCGGTTCATAAAGCTCGCGGCGCTTGAGTCGCCAACCACGCTCTCTTCGCCATGTCCACCTTCTTCTATCAGACCCATCATCGCATTTGCGCCCGAGTGAGGGTTCCGATCCGAGGTTGACCGAGGCGTAGACGGACTTGGTTGATCGCTGCTCTCCGGTAGAGACTTCCTCCGATGGACTCTTTCCAACTCGTCGATCCGAGACTGCAACCGCACAATTTCCAATTTGGATGCTCCGGTACTGCGTTTCTTCCTTACGCCCCATTCGCACTGCGCATTTGTTCCATATCGTTTTTGGCACGGACTGCACAGCGGCTTCAAGCCATCGCATTTGATCTTCTTTTCCCTACATTGATCGCAAGCTGCGGCCACTTTCTGCCTCTTGGCGGGTCTCTCATCGCCAGCCACAGCTTCTTGCTGCTGATGCAGAAGCGGCGACGTCGACGGCGGATCTCCGGCACGGGCTGTCATGTTTTCCGTCGCCAGAGAGCTTCCAGAGAATAAATATCATCCAGAACGAGTGGGCGGCACACTGAATGGCAAGCGCCAGACTCTGGCGCCACCATACCAGCGAGAAGCGTGTTTGAGGATGAATAACTATGGCTAATGGGTGGGTGATTAATAGGTGAGAGGGTCGCACGGGGCTCAGTCGGAGTCGACGGATGTACACTTCGGCTTATCTGCGTTTCGCCGTACTCATGCGTGTCACCGGCGTACTGCTTCGACGAAGTCTCACGTGGCGTCGAGACGACAGTCAGCCTTGCGAGCCTCGGCCCCTAGAGCCCACAGCCTTGTGGTGGGTTTCTCAGCATGAATTACAACTCTTGCTCCCAAGTCGAGCAGATGCTTGGGTGGAAACAGTCCCGGGGCTCTTGAGAGTGACTCGCAACCAATGACTACGACAAATGGCTGTGGTCCTAACTCATAGCATCTAGCCATAGATTAATTACCAAGATCATATCAAAGAGTCCCTCCTCGCCAAGCAAGATCATTTTCTCTACAGTTCGTCATGGCCACTTCTGCCGCCAGTATCTGAACATGAAAAACTGCTTGCTTTGTTGAGGTCTCCTTGTTGGTACACCAAAGTCTTTGGGTAGCGGCACAGATCCCTTGTGATTTCAACGCCTTGGTCGGTTGTGGTTGACGCCGGCAAGACTTCAGGAGCCTTGCCGCCTTCCACCCACGACACCAGTGCTCCGAGGGGATCGACAGGGTTAGGACCTGCTCCGCCAAAGCAATGACCGACACCAGGGGCGAAGAAAAGCCGTTGAAACTCGTCGACGGCATCCGGTCCTCCGAATGTCTTTTCTAAACCCTCCCGATACCGAAGCATCCCACGTGGATTGATATATTCGTCTGCCAAGCCGAACCATGTTAATAGTTTGCCACCAGCCTGCTTGAAGGCAGATAGATCAAGCTGCTCGTTTCCAAAGAGCGGGCCAAGCAGAGTCACGGACCGTTCGAAGCCATGTTCGTACTCGGGAAGAGTCATCTTGGTCATGTCGAAACTCGGATCTTGCAGGGCAAAGTACTTGAGCCAACCTTCGGCGACAACAAATGGGACAACTTCTCGGGTGCCGTTTTCGTTCAGAACAACATTTGCATGCACGGCGACGAAATCGGCGCCAATCGGCAAGCCATACCAGAGTTGTTTCCCCTCCGCAGTACGGGGACCTTGGAGGATCTTGCGCACAATCTCTGCATGAGCAGCGGTTATCGTCAGGTCCCGTGTGGATTTGCAAGGGACTCTTTTCCTAAGGGTGAAAGGATCTGGGATCACACAGCCCTCGCCGCACGAAAAGGTCTTGCCAACTAAGCTGTCGGGATCAAAGTCGCAATTTTCCAGAACCTCGTGGCTTGAGATCAAGCCATCAGTGGCGCCGTCGAGGGGATCGCATTTGGCGACGATCGCCTTCTGATATTCCTCGAACACGCAGGATGGTGGAATTTCCGAGTTCCGCATGACCACAGTCCCCCAGTAGTCCGATGGGACCAGTTCGGTCAGATCGATAGCCGGGGCCGTGGCAAGGACGCCGTCAAAGTCATTTGGGTACTTGGCTGCGGCGGCATATCCCTGACGGCCTCCTTGTGAGCAGCCATGCCAGTACGAGTATTCCGGGTCGGTGCCATAGAACTGCTTGATCACGTCCTTCGATGACACGGCCATGTCGTGGATAGACCGCCAGGCAAGATTGAGTTGTAGGGCTTCGTTGGGAGTGCCGTCATCCTTCAATGCCCATACACCGGTTTGCGGATCGACTGTATTGTCGAGTGTCAAGCCGCCATCGGTCGTCGACGCAGCATATCCCTTTCCGACCTGGCCGGCGACTATGGCATCTCCCATCCCTGCGGCGAGACCACCCCCGCCGGTGGCTTGATATCGGCCATTCCAATTCTCCATAGGCAGCCAGACGTTGACGTAGACAGTATCGTCAGCATCGGTATGTCTCAGAGAGAGCGTGACATTGCAGAAGCTGAGGTCGCTAACAGCGGGTCCTTGAAAGATTGGCAATGCTGGAAAGCTGTAGTTGTGTCTTTCCTCGGCAACAAAGCTCAACACTTCGGCACCAGGGATCACTGGCGGGATGAGATTTGCGCATGGCGTGGCAATGTGGTACTGGCCGACGGCGACTTGAGACGAGGCCATGGTTGGAGTTGGCGGTGAGGAGAAGAGAAGGACGCCTGGGATCCTCTAGGATTATATCCCCCCTCCGTCCGATAATCGGCCGTTCTTGAAGCGAAGGCCTGAGAGGGGTTCGGGCTTGGCGTAATTTGTGCTTGATCTCGATCCCTCTTCATAATTTGATTGAAGGCGTGTACATACACAACAACAAGGCTTTAGTACTCGGGAGAGGGCCATATGCCGCATTCACCTACCGACCACCGTTCGGAAACATTTGCTCCAGAGAATGAGGTGACGGACGGTGCCGCCAGACCTGATTCCAGGCGTGGTTTGTCCAGGTTGGGAACGAAACGAAGCTACATTCCCCTAGTCGGAAGAACTCTCAACAAGCCTAGGGCCGGCGCTATGCGGCTTCAAGGCTTCGAATTTCGTCGTCCTGATCGATGTCTAGAGGCATGTTGTTCGTGCCTCGGCCCCTTGCGAGTTGTCCTGGAGGCTCAGCTCGTCGCTACACGACCCCGTGGGGACGGACACAAATCTCCACTTTATCCCCGCGGAGTTCGCTATCCGAAACATACCTCGATTCGTATCGCGGGCTATTGACGTAGTGATATTACCCTATTCAGCAACATAACCATACCCGGATTACCACGAGGGCTACACACGCCTCGGAAGCAGTCCATTCCCTTGGCCTCGAACAGTCTGTTGGCATGGCAACTTACGTACACGAGAAGCAGTATCAAGACGGTACTCTTCAGGCCCCAAGTATATCTTCGTCGCCCCTACCCGCACTGTTTGATTCTCTTCATGAACAGGTAACTTTCCTTCCATCTCAGTGACCGCCGGATAGAGCCAAACTAAACGAGCACCATTTCGACAATGCCTTTCGGAAGTCTCAAGACCAAGCAGGCCAATGCCGTCCCGGCGTTCTCCCCAGCGTACTCAAAGGCCAGGGTTGAATGGGCCGACATCGACATGATCCTCATCAGCTTCTACACCAAGGCCGAGGCTATCGCAAAGTACATACCGGAGGAGCTTGAGATCGAGGAAGAACCGCTGGTCACCTACTTCATCGCCAACTGGGGGTTCAGCAGCATGGGCGCTTACACCGAGTTCGTCGGCTATGTCGAAGTCAAGTACAAGGGTGAAAAGTACGACTTTGCCCTGGAATTGGTGCTGGAAAACGAGGCTGCACTCTTCCTGGGCCGTGAACAGTTCGGCATGCCAAAAGTCATTGGCCACGTGGAGTTTGACCGCAAGAACTGCAGCAGCAGTGATCGAGGTGCTCTCACCGCATATGTGGAGCGACCAGTGGGGCACAGGAGCATCCAGTTCAGCTTCAAGGCTGACGCGAGAGTCCACGGCATCCAGCCTCTCCCTCCACCGGAGAAACGGATCCTTGTTCTGAGGATCATTCCTGGTGCTGGGGTCGGCGAAGATCCCGTTGTACGCGAGTTTGTTTCCTTGCACATGCAGGTTACTGAGGGCGAACTGTGGTCTGGAACGGGCTCCATCAAGCTCCACCCTGGGTCTGAATTCGACATCGCACCCAACATCCCGATCGTGCGTTACAACAACGCAGTCTTCATCTCACATGGAAGTGGCCATGTGGATGGCCTGGCCAAGACTCATAAATTGTAGAGCGAGGTTGCGGTGCGCGAACTCCAAGATCAGAAAGTCTGATCCTAGAATGTTGTCCGTTGGGTGGTTGCAACACAGAAGGCTCAGAGGCTGGAAAATAGCACAGTTGAACTGCAATTAACAAATGACCGTTCTAATAAGTAGTATCAGAAAACACACAAAGCCCACCCCTCGCACAGAGAGCAACAAGTCCCCTTCAGTCTCGTCATTGGTAGCCGAGCCACTCTTTAATCGTCTGTAGCTGCACTTGTCGAGCGTGCAGCACACTAGGCTTGTCGCTCGGATAACTCGCTATCATCTCCTCCCCATGCGCCGACAAGGAGGTGAACATATACCTCGAAGCATTGCGATCCTGAGTCAGTGGCATCGGATCGATCCCTACGGAAGTGGTGGGATCCATCTCATTGTACGCGAAGAGGATCCTCTTAGTATTAACCAACTCATCGCGAGTGATATGGTACTTCTTTTCAACGTACTCTTGCGTTGGTGGCACCAGGTTGTACAGTGTTTTGCAAGTTGTTGGGTCGGATTCCGTTTGGACAGAGGTGGGCACGAAGATTGTCCCATTAGGGATCTCGTTGGAACTCAGTGGGAAATATTTGCAGAGGAGATAGTTGAAAGAATCCTTTTGAAGAGTGGGGTTGTCTGACTCCGTGGTATTCCACTCGATGCAGGGATACAGAGAGGGTGGATAGTATGTCGTCAGGATAGCGTTGACTATTTGGGTGGAGTCGTCGAGAAGAAGGGTCTGGTTGACAAGCTTTTGCGCACTGGCGCCAATGGGGTTGGCTACGGGGTTGTTGTAACTCGTCAAGGGGATCGAGTACGCAACGACATTGATCAACGCCATAATGGCAGCGAAACCTGCCTCTGTTTCCGGTACGGAGCAGAGATTGAGGTCTTTGGCAATGGCTGTCGTGTTGGTTGCTGTCATGGGTAGAGTCAACACTTCATTCCGGCCTGGTGAAGACTGATGCGTAGTCGTGATGGTGACTCACCTGACTGGAAACGCTTGTCAAGTGTCTCTAAAGCGGTCTTGATTTTGTGGGCAGCCGTTGCGGACAAGTCTTGATAAATTTGGTTTGCCTGGGCGAGCCGTTAATACCGATTCCTGATTGACAACACGGCTTACCCATTTGAACCAATTGTATCGCTGAGGATTTTGGTAATTGGCTCCAATTGACCGAAGTGGCGCTGCGAAGGGAATTGATCCGTAGAAGACGTTGGGATAGTTTGTCTTGAAGACGGTGGCAAGGAAGCCACCGTATGAACCACCAGTCACAATCACTTTGCTGTCCTTTGCACCTTTGGTGGTATTCTTGATGTGATCGACGAAAGTGACGGCGTCCAGCATGACATTCTCCAGCGTCAAAGTCCTGTACTTCTCGACGGGGTCGGACACGTTGGACGGGTTGCTGAGACCGAAGAAGCGATGCTCGAGCGTAATCACGAGAGCGCCCAATTCTGCAGCCCATTCCGGGAAAATGGCCTGTTCCTACGGCAGAGTAAGGATTGGCATATCCCTGAAGAGATTTGCGGACTCACCATGCACGCAAAGACCTTTGTCTCGGGTTGTTGATAAAAGAGGATCGGGCCTCCAGGTCTGAAATGGGTAGAGACAATCTGGTATTGCTGTTGAAAGGTTCCGGCGCTGTTGTTGCCATGGTCTACCGCCTGAGTGAAGAACTGCGTCGAGCAGTTGGGACTGAGGGCTGCTGCGGCGTTGGATGGCGTTACCAACATCAACGCCGCTGCGGCTGCAACGACGGATTTGAAGATGCTTCTCATTGTGCGGGACGAATGGTCTCAATTACAGCAAATCGACAAACAAAAACACCATGCAAGACTTGACTTGTTGGGTTGATGGTGGAAGATAGTTCAGTTGCAGTTGATCGCGTCCCGGGTTGCTCTTTATATGCTGCCATCGCTCGCATACTGGTCCCCTCAAGTCGATGCCCATCGGCGAGACGACCCAAACTGGGTAACGGTGTTGACTTAGCCATCATATCGATGCTCAGTACCACTTTCTGAGATTGAGATCTTCGTCAATGTTGCCAGTCCCCAGTCTCAGCTGTAGAAGACGACCCGTCGTACATAGCAGAGGTGGTGGCCGATAATGATAGAAAGATGAAAGGGAAGTGAAGCTGAGATGAGACGATCAACGCGCTACGCAAAGCTAAACTGCTTCTGGTCAAAGAGATCAGCCACTCCTGCCAAGCCAATGAAGGCGATGACGTGCCTGCATCTTGTTGCTGCGCCGTGCTGGATCTTCACACAGATCAAGGACAAGCAAAGTCACAACCACGGTCCATCGTCGAAACGAAAGATGATCCTTTCATTGCCCGTCACAGCTGCTGGCCTTAAAACACCTCATGGTATCCGCAAGAGGTAGACCGTGTACCGAATCCTGCATCGTCTGGTTCCGTATGTTACTGTGACCCCAAACTGGCCATCGTGCCGAAGCGTGTTCCTGTCTCGGTACTACGGCTGCCTTGATTGTCATTTCTTCTGGATCTTTTGGTATCGCTGCCTTTTGGGGCCCCCACTAGAGGGCATTCTACTATCCAGTGACTAGCCTAGCTGATGTTGCACCGCTAGTGACTTACTCTCCTGTCGGTGTATCGGCCGTCCGCCCGCCCGCCTTCAAGCAGCAGAGATGCTTGCATACCGCACGGCACGTTTTTGTGATGCACGCGGAAGGCGATCATGAACAACAGTTTCTCGCACACTTTTCCTTCTCTTGGTCAACTCGCATCCGCCTGGGCGATCAGACCTTTCGATGGAGCCAGAATACTCTACCAGGTCTACCAGCAGGAGAAGTGGTGGATGTGCATGGTGCAGACGTCAGAAAGTCAAGGTAAGTAGAACACTTGCTTTCCCTCGACTCGATCAGTAACAGAACAACCGCATCACCAATAGTGCGACGAAGGACACCCTATCTGTGCCCGGTGTCTCAAGGCCGGCCGAGAGTGCCTGTACCCTCCTCGCTACCAATTTCGCGACGAGAATGTGAAATTCGGCCTGTCCGCCGATCAACAGCCTTGTCTGTCAGCGGGGTCAGAAAGTGCCTCGTTCCGCATGGAAATGAGTGTCCTATCTTCGAAGACAGAGCATGGTCGCCTAACACAGAAACTGCAACTCGTCCGCTCCAGATCCGTGACCCCGAGTTCGGGAAAGCATTCCCCATTGTCGCTCGTTGTCACAACAAGCCCGACTGACCAGAATAAGCTTGCGTCCGCGCTGGCGGCCGCACTCAATATCGGTCCACGGGGTTATCAATTGCGATGCCTGGGCAACTTCATCTGCAGTGTTCCGTCTCGTATTGGCCACAACCCCGCCCTAGACGCTGCGGTGGCATGCCTCTTACAGGCACATTCTGAACTGATACTCGATACACCTCAATCGGCCTTTACATTCCCGACAGCTGGACACCCTTTGCCTAGCTCAGAGTACATGAGAGCATTGCGAATATTGCAAGAAGTCATTGAGCATCCAGTCCTGGGGGTTTCGTCCGAGACAGTGTGCGCCACAATTCTAATGTCATACTACGAGGTGAGTGACTCGGGTCCAGGGACATGCACTTTAAGCTGATGTGGAGATTCTGTTGGTGTCAGATGATGGTTACCGAGAAACGTGGCTCTCAGTATATTGCTCACGCCGGAGCTGCTACCAAATTGATCGTCCTACGCGGACCGCAAAGTATATCTTCAATTTTCGAGCAGGAGCTATGGCGCACACAGCGCGGCCACATGGTGCGTCAGATGATTACCCGAATCAGAGAAATACTCAGAGCTTACCAAGAACAGATCCTGCAAGCATTCCTTCGACAAGAGGATTGCGTCTTGCTCCATGATGGCTGGCGGAACATTGGTCTGGAGATGACCGGAAACTTTGCTTCATCAATGGTAGATCGCCTACTTCGAATCTTCAGCGGTCTGCCGTCTCTTTTCAAACAAGTGCGAGGCATCCGCACCGCGCCGAGTACCGTTGACCAAGTCATCCGATATGGAGAAGAGATTCAACAAGAACTTGCACTTCTGTCCGCCGAAGCTGAGCAAGCCACCTCAAACACTGGCTTGTTAATGAAACCCAGCACATCTCAGAGCGACGACATAAAATTTCCTTCGGCGCTCGGTTTCCAGTCCAATGAAGGTGCAATCTTCCATACCTGGTACTGGGCGGCGACGATCATGGTCGAAGTCTGCATGATGACTATCTACCTGAGGCATGATGAGCCTCCGCGGAGGACGAACCTAACAGCCCATGCAGCAGCACGCAAGATCTGCATGTCCTACGAGTATGCCGCAGCCCTGAAACCTCTCGGGGCACAGTTTCTCCAACTGCCTTTGATCTGCGCCCATTTTGTCAGCGACAACGAGGCGAAAGAATGGATCGTGAGAAAGCTCAATTCGCTAGTTGCCGAGTTGCACATCCAGTATACAAGTGAATACGTCCAAGGGATGGCCAACGCGATTCTAGGAATCTAGGCGCATATATCTAAAGACCCCGAACCAAACGCCCTCCAAATTCTTCTCTGTAAATGCCAACCTCGCAAATCCATTCGCCGACATATTCATCGCTGCCCAATGCGTCTAGCACTCCCATCCGCCACAGCCATCACATCTGAACCTAAATTATTCGCCGCCCGCGATATCATCAACGTACCGCGCGCCATCTGTCCCGACAATCACCACCGCAAGGTGCGGGAGTGCACTGATATCAATAAGAAACCGAATGCCCAGCTTTGATTCCCTGCAGTCAATCTATCCAGGGATCCGTCCTCTCAAGGGATCCGTGCAGGGTATGTACCTCGTCCACCGAAAAATCCAGACCTTTCCTACCGACTTCAATGCAGTGTCCACTCCTACCATGAGCCGCGTTTGTTGCAGTCGACCCAAGGAGGACTATCAAAGGGTGTCCCGTCGTGGCAAGTTGAAAGTACACCTGGGAAACCCAAAGTCGATGATATCCGTGTTCAGTCCTGGCTGTCCAAGTAATGCACACATGGCCTGCCACACTGGTCAGCTATCTCCATACCCATCGCTCGGTCATGAATGCAGAACGATCAATGATTGCACTTACGGCGTTCCGGTGCATAGCAGCCAGGCCAAGCCCCAGACGCAGCAAATTACCCGGGAGTTCGGCGGGGATGTCAAAGCCTCGACCGATGTCGAGACATTGAGTTGACTAGGCGCCTCGAGCGTTAGCTTTGTCTCCCAAATTCCCTGCTACAGTACATACCTGGAAACCGAAAAGAGCATTCTCAGTGATATCGGTCTTCTGGCGCCATTCGGGAGGGCCGCAGTTGCTGAAGGAGCAAACGTCGTTGTCACAGAACCGGGTGTCTCGAATGGAAATGCCGGCATTCTGGCTGGCCCATGTGCCGGCGACGATTTTGGCAGCCTAGGAAAGGATCAGTCAATTGACACGGTCTTCAAAATCGACACGCTTCACGAAGACATACCGTCTGTTTAAGAATCTCTCGCGCAAAGTCGTTGACCAGCCCTGCGCTTGAGAAGCTCGGCAAGTTCAGCAGCTGCCCGCTTTGCAGAAACGCAACAATCTCGCTGTGAGGGGGAGATGCATTGTTGTTCAAGACCCCGGAGTCCATAAAGCCTCCGAGGATTCTACGCTCTGCGTCTTGGAGAGTTCTGAATGTGTCTCGCAGGGAGGCCAAGAACGTCGTCGCGTCCTGATCCGGTGCGGGACCGACGCTCAGGGATGGTAGTCGTTGCTGTTAACCAGGGAGTCAGTGAGTGTGGCCGTGTCTCCCCGATAGGGCTCAAGCGTACCTCAAGTTGTTCCTTCGCCAAAAACTTGATCGCTCCCTTAAAGGCGGCCAACACTTTCGTAGGGCCCAAGAGCAACTCAACGCCGTCGAGGAAACCGGAAAAGAATGCTTGGACGTCAAATTTCGTCCGGTCTCGCCCCAGCGCTGTCTGAAATATGGCCTTTGCAAGAGCTTGATTGTTCTCACCGAGCAATTCTAACACGCGGTCGTATGCCGCGATGTGCGCTTTCGCGATCTGTTGCAGATTGCCGATCGCAATGGATATCCACGGGCCGGTCTTATGGCGGTAGGCGTCACAGCCAGGGTTGATCACGCACTGATCTTGGTCTGTTTGGCATCGAAAGTTCGCGACCGGTTGAACTGCGAGGTGGTCTCTGTAAAGTCGACCGGTCCAATCGTCAACTGTGCACGTCTCGAAATCAGTCGACCAGTTCTCTCTCTTGCGGCTGGTTTGGGAGATTCAACATACCTGGAGGGTTATTGTCGAGATACTCAAGAAGAACACTGTCAAGCCGAAGCCGAGTCCATGTATCTACACCGTGATTTCCCTGTAACCCTTCCGCGGTCTGGCCGAGCTCATTGCACATCTGGTTATGGAAATTCAGCTGGTCGGTACTCCAGGAAGGATCCAGAATGACATCAAAGTCGACGAAGGTGTCGCCCACCTGTCCCACATCTTGAGCCAACGCAGATGTAGAAAACAGTGGAATTGCAGACAGGAAAGGAAGTACGGAGAGCGTAAGTGCCAGCATTTTGGATGTTGAGTCGTGTCGTTTGGGCGGTGTTTATCAGAGGCTTTAGAGACGATATATCGAGCACAGAAGAAAGCTCAGGAGCCTTCGCAATATATATACTCTCCATCATTGCACCTGGGAAATGCACTGCTGAGAAGCTGTAAATCTGTAACATCGTTGGGGGCCACACTGGCCACCATGATACATTGGAAATAACATGGTGCAACGCCGCCGTCGGCGAAAAAGAAGGCTGAACAATCCAGAACACGACCCTAGCAGGGGGCTTGGGCACGGTAAGAGTGCTGAATCTGCTGATTGAGGCGGTATGTCAAATCCCCCGATATCCACCTACTGTAAGTAACAGTTGACCTGCAATCTCGACATACGGTCAGCCAACCTCCAGGAGACACGACGAGATTTGTTCGCGCCTGGGCCAGATGGGCTTCGAGGGAGTAATGAGTCAGGCTCACCGCCCTGTGTTCAATCTGGCCGGGAAACCGCGTGCTGCCTCATGCAGATTGCTTCCCTGCGTAGGTTGCAAAAGGTTGCCCAGTAGCTTACATAACGTGCCCAATGTGGTAGAGACAAATAGCCCGACTGAGTTAGAGAAGTAGTGGCTGGGCACGACTGGGTGGAGCTGACATATTATAACTTAAGCATACACTCCATAGGGAGTACTCCGTATTATGCGTACGAATCGTGGTACTTCGTATTCGTGGCGATCTAGTTGAGATGTGTTCGAAAGCCGAGATCAAGACTAGGGGTAGAGACGATGACTTGAGATGACCGATGACGATCCTCGCTGCGCCGGAGCTCTGGTTACCTAGCTGACATACTGCTGTGCTCGCTAGGACCGACTTTTGATTATTCGAGCTGTGGAGCAAACAGTCGACCGCCTTGTCATAGATACTCAGATCCTTGAATAGGTCAATATGATACATTGCGTCGTGACCGTATGAGAGCGAAATACAACGTCGGATCGCTTCGGTATAATATCAAGCGAGCTAAACAAGGCGATTGCGTGTGGCTCTCGTGCCATCGGCCCCCACCCCGTACAGTCCTCCGGAAGATTTTAGCTTCGCTGTACGCGAATCCCATGGTCCTTACACTTGAAAAGAGTAGGCGTGTTGCGTGCCTCGGATAAAACACCTTGTGTACTGGTGCGACAGGACGCTAGCCCAGGAGTGCTGCAAGAAAAGAAATTGGGAGAGCAATCTTGGCCAAAATTGTCGTTCGAATAAGTGCCCTTGCCCCGTTTGTGGATGGTAGTCCTGGGTTGGTGGTGGGGGATGGGGTTGTAGATGGCAGTCCCGGGTTGATGGTTGAGGATGCGCTCGTGGACGACGTTCCGCCTTGACTACTCCCGCCAATGCTCACTGTGCCGCCGAGATAAGGTTGAGAGTCTGGCGAGAATGTACTCGCGTCCTGAAGGGTTTGATTTTGCAGAGGGTTCTGCCGAAGGGTACATAACGGACGTGTTCCGATAGTCGCGAGCTGAGTCAGTTCCGGGATGGAATTGGTGACCTGGATCGGCAGATTGAAGATTGTATAATATCCAGTGCCATTGATTCGAAATGATTGATGGATCGATATCTGTAACTAGTCAGACCCGGCATGTAATGGCAGCATAGGCGGTGTCGTACATTGTATGAGCCCCTATCTCTGTCACTCTCATCGATCCCAACTAAACAATCGGGCCATGCCCAGTTGACGTGCTTCACCGTGCTTCCACTTTCTTGTGCCATGATTTCCTGACAGCCGGCATTCTGGAAGCCTTGGGTGGTCTTCCCACCGCACTTGAACTCGGCATCTTCGAACGTGTCATTGCGCCAACCAGAGCTGGTGCCATTCGATATCGTCAAATTGAGGAAGGTGTTGTAACTGAATAGGAACATTGTGATATTCAGGGTTCCTGTATCCGCATCTGGCGGATAGTACGGCTGCGGAAGTTTACCATTGCCGGATATGTCGAGCGCAACCTGGAGAAAGTCTGAACACCGCAGGTCAGCGACGTTAAACCTGAGCTTCCTCCTACATCTAGACCTCCAGCCCGGCACCAGGGGAACGGTGGATCTGCAGACCAGGAACCACTTACCTCCTCCCAGAGGCGTGAAAGGTTGCGGCGCGTCGACAATAGCTAGTCCTGGAGTATATATCTGGCCATTTACGATGGTGAAATTAGAAGTCGATTGCGCATAACTGGCGGGAGTTAGGCATAACAGGAGCACTAAAGTCCTGGAAACCCAGGGGAGAGCCATTAGACAGTGGATTGGGGAGAAAGTCGACCTGCGCGAGCTTCAAGTCATTGTCGTCGAATCCTATCAGGGTAGATTGCATCGCAAACGTCTTCAATGGCCTTCATGATGTAGAATGGCTGTCTTGAAAAGCGCAACCTGGGTCTGGGGGCAATCAAAGTCGCGACGCCAAAACCAGGTTCTAATCCTTGTCGGGCGACCTGATACTCTACCTTCTAGCCGTCCGAACTCCGAAGCATAGTTTGTTCCAGGACGACGGATTGACAAATAATCCAGCCAAGAGCGAGGTCTACAGTGTATGTTCACACCTCTCGTCCACGCTTCACAGGAGCAGCAGGGACTCGACCTGCAAGTTCAACGCCGGAGAATTGAGCGACGCGAAGATCCACTTCCACGTGACCCCAGCTTTCAATCCAAGCTTCATCTTTCCGCAATTTCAATACCACGAGTACTCTGTCCATCAACCCACCAGCACCAACTCAGGCCATTCCTGCTGGCCCAGCATGGAGCACTTCTGCGCACGATGCGCTCGACTTGGCCTTGGATCTAAAACCACCGCTCCTTCGACTGCGCTTGTTAGCGGTGCTAGAGCATTTTCCACCTCGAGGACATCCTACGACGAAGGTATACACGATCCAGCATCCGAAGAGCTTCAACACAGATAGCTGACAAACCACATCAGGGGATAAAAAACCATCATCCTCATCACCTCTCCGAGGCAAACCCCTTTCTGGCTCCTCGTTACAAAACACACTGAGCAGAAACAACACATCAAGTGGAGGTCCCGGACCGGCAACCACTCGCCCAGGCGGCCCACACTTGCAACGTACAGGCGTACCACGAACGCAGGCTGCTACAGGAGCAGGCGCCGGAGCCAGAGCCAGCACTGGCACGGGTACAGGACCTAAGGGCGGCGTAGGAGCTGCAGGCCGCACAGCTCCCCCTAACCGCATCCTCCAGCGTACAGGATCTCCTCGTCCGGGCCCAGGCCAACTTCTCGTCCGACGAACACAACCGGGTCAAAACCAAAATCGAGGTCAGGGACAAAACCAACAAGCACAGGGCCAAAGGTTCGGCCCACGAGCCGGACCCCGCGGCCCAGGTCAATCCCAATCCCAATCCCAACCCTCCGCCCCCGGCGCACCTTCCAACAACAACAACCGCACCGACCGACGTGTCCGCCGCCTCGCAGAAAGTACCGCCTCGCGGTCCGCCGAAGAAGAAGACCCCTCGTCCTTCCACGCTCAAGACCTTCCCACCCGGGTAGACAACTACGTCAACACCATCGTCGATCCACCCGCCAATCCGACCACCGAACTCCCCCACACCCCCGGCGCAGCCCTCGCCGAGACAGAGCTACGGAAGGACTGGCCCAACACCCCGCTCAGCAACGCCGGGCTCGTGGAAAGCGTGCAGCAGCGCATCGAATGGCTCGCCCACCGGTTGCCGCACGGCTACCAAACCCCCAACCAACTCGCCATGCACTACACGCGCGGGTATCTCACGCGCTTCGAATCCGCCCAAGAGCGTGACGAAGTCCTCTCCATTTCGCGGCAGCTTGCGCAGAAGTGGGCAGACCGCGACACGGAAAAGTCTGGAGGTTCCGGAGAAGTGCAGCCCGAGAACATGGACTTTGATAGCATTGCGGACAGAGACGGTGAGCGGAACGGGCTGGCGGAGACGTGGGTCAAGGGCGTGTACCCTGTGGTGCAGAAGCAGAAGATGCCGTTCTTGGACCAGATCGTAAGGAACCTGAACAACAATGGCACGGTGACGCCGGGAAAGGCGGAGCAGTTTATGCAGACTGTGCAGAGTGTCATTGTCTCGAGGCAGCAGTCGCAAAGTGGAGTTCAGGCTCCGAAGCAGGCTCAGAAATAGGTCAGTTTGGACCTGCTGGGACTTGATTTCACAGGAGTCGAAGGCCGGCGGTATCTGAGAAAATATCATAGACCCTAGACTAGCGACGGTACATATGTACAAAACTTTTCTTCCTTGCAAAACCGCCATCGCTCATTACCACTGAAAGAATGCTACCGTACAAGATAAATCTTGTGGAAGACCGCCTGCTTATCTACAGATGCCTATTCTTCTCGACTCCCATTCATGCACCAGGGCTTATTGGAATTCCTCCATTGAGACCAGTGTCCTCCGTGGTCGAGCAAACCACTACCTCCGCCCGCGAGCTCGAGCCAAGACTTCCTCTCTCCAGATCAAATAAGGGAGACACTTGACACCCAAGAGCCCGTCCTTGGCGAGAATTGTATCTCGGCACACCGGGCACTTCGATTTGCCCATATGGCATAACCAATTGACAAGGCACCATCTGTGGAACTGGTGCTTGCAAGGTAGCTTGAAGACTTCTTCAAACACCCCGATGGGGTCGACCTGGCAAATGGCACAATCGTACCCGTAATCGGCTTGAGAGACGATGGGATGACGTTGTAGCCTGAACGGCACCGTGGGACACAGCTTCATCGCATTATTGTAATTGTCGAAGATGTAGACTTCTTGGGTTTCCAGGAAGCGGTATTGCTCGAGCAGGAACAAGGTGAGGAAGTAGATCGCCGGTAGGATGTCTCCCTCCGTGACAGCCATGATCTGTAGGACATGTACCTAGATTGCCCAGCTCATTAAGATGCTATAATTGAGCAACGAACGGTTGGTCAACTTCGAGCCTTCCGGGTATTGGCGGGGTGAGCATATACTAATATGGACGGTCTGGAGGAGGAACGAGCCGGGCTGAGCTGCATAGCTAAGTCGCCCAACGTCCAGCACGGCGAGGATGCAGAGAACTGGCGCAAACGCCATGAATTTGAGGTAGATCCGCATCTGGCCCTTGACCTTAGGGAGATCACGACATCGAGGGTCGTGGGACTGTCCCAACTGCTTGGATTTGGCGTAGAGCCGCGCTCGAATGCTGAACCCGCCAAAGCTCTGCGTGAGATCATCAATGGTGTCCGAAAGTTCGGCAATGAACCAAAGTTTGTTGATCAGGACAAATTTAGCATTGGCGATATGGGGTCGGAGACTCTTCGTTTCCGCATCAGCGCAAGGTGCGATATTGAACTGAATCACAGATCGCCTTTGGTAGTCCATCTGTACTTTTGTCCACCGGTTTTCTGGGACGCAGGAACAACATCGACGGAGTGAATGTGAGCAGGAAGACAACAGGTTTGACGTTAATAGTGCTTCAAAATTCGCAAGTAAAGATGAGATTCAGCACAAGGCAAAGTAGATGGTTGCAGCAGCTGTGATAGCCAACGAATGTAGAAGCAATACACAAGTAGAGAAGATGGAGAGAAATACGAGAGTATAGAACAGGCTTCTTAAGAAGAGATCTGGCTGAGATGAGGCAAGAACAACCTCATCGGTAGAAATAATGCCTGGCAAGAGCATTGACTGTAGCAGCGTAGGCAAGGAAAAGTGCTGCTGTTTGGTCAGACCTCCTCCGTCGCTTCAGTTCCACATACTCGCATACTCAGCGACAGTGCGCTTCAGGTCATCTATTGTAAAGGTATGCATCGATGACGGGGCTTCCCGATGCTCATCAAACACTAAAGGCTCGAGATTAAAGGCAGACACCCTGTCACCTCTGATTGCTCGATCATATTCCAGGCACGACAACATTCGCATTCTGGAATCGGAAATGGCTACCCTCATGAAGGAAGGCAATGCTGACTAGACACCAGGTGTAGTACTCCTCTTGCTCATATTGGGTAGGTGGTACATCGTGGCGGCTACTTGGGCGGCAGGACAGGCGGCAGAATAGCTGACTTCACGACATAGCTGCGTCCGAGAACAATTTCTCCAAGAACTGCGAACTCTATCCAAATGGTTAATACGTAGCTCAAAAGCCTTGGGAGGGAGAGATCAATCTTTGGTGGTTGTTGACATTATCGCAAGCTGCGCTTCTACTCTACCGTATTTCATGGGTGGTGGGATCTCATATCCTTGTCTTGATGACGGAATCCAAGCGCTGAATAACGTTCTTGCATGTGAATGATATTTAAGTACAGAAAGTCGCTTCTTCTCTCATCATTCCCAAGAGAGAAAGAAGTAGGAGCAGTCGAAGTTGAAGGAAACAGTAAACTCAGGTCTGATACCATGGCTCTTCCACCAAAATTCTCCGGACAGCTCCTGGCCTCAGCCTCCGGCAGCGAAGCAAAGCACACAATTGAGCTCTATCTCGATTACGTCTGTCCTTTCAGTGCGAAGATCTTCAAGACATTCTACGGAAGCGTCGTACCAGTGATCGAGAAGAAATACACGAACCCAGGTATCCGCGTCATCTTCCGTCAGCAGATCCAGCCATGGCATCCGTCTTCGACACTTACCCACGAGGCGGGTGTGGCCGTTCTGAAGACTGCGCCGCAATCTTTCTGGCCATTCTCGGAGAAATTGTTTGAAAACCAGAAAGACTATTTCGATGTCAACGTTGTGAATGAGAGCCGGAATGAAACCTACAAGAGGCTTGCGAAGTTGGCGGGTTCTGTTGATGGTATCGATGAGAAGACCATCTTGGATCTACTACTGGTATCTGACAAGCCGGCTGAGGATGGTAGCCTCAACATTGGCAATAAGGTCACCGATGATGTGAAGTTCCAGGTTAAGGCCAACCGAGTGACGGGCGTTCACGTGACCCCAACAGTATTGTTCAACGGCGTCGAGGAACGAAGCATCAGCTCATCGTGGACTTTCGAGCAATGGGACGAGTGGCTGAAGAAGAATGCAACTTGACTAGAAGAACAGAGCAGATGTGATCGAAGTCGACACCTCAAGCTCTAAGCAGCGGGATGCACAAGTAAAGGACAAAGGCTAGCGCGAGTCAAAGATCCATTCATTCATGGCCGAGCTGAGTTCGTGACTGAACCCTGTGCTGTGCTAATCCTGAATGGAAAGTATCATCTTGTGCGTAAATCTTCTGCCTCTTGGGATCGGCTCGTGAGGACATACACAAACACGTCTGTAAGCACGCTTGCTGAATGCACATATGAAGACAATTCTTGTATTCCGGAGAAAACGCCATTCCAATGCTGCGCTAGTAGGAGGATCGAGTTGATCTGACGAGTTGGGGTATCACTGGGCTGGTGCCTGATATCCGATGGGACGTCTGTTCCTGTCAGTAACAGAAATGCATTCGGAGCAGGAGACGTACTTGAACAGTAGGATGTGCGGTTCGGGCTCGTGAACTTCGTAGTGTTCCCATCCGAGACTCTGTGTAGTGCTTAGCTAGGTTCGGGATCCTCTTGAATGATTTGTCTTGCCTGAGTAATGCCTAGTCCTCTCCACTCTTCTTCCCAGAGCAACTTCAGAGTGCCTTTGGAGTCATCGAAGTAGTCTCTAGGAATAACCTTCAACATTGCTTTCGGAAGCTGAACATGTCGGTATTCGTATTCGCTGTCGGAGTATCTGGCATACTTTAGCTTCCGAAGGTCTCGCTAACTTGCGCCACGCACCTTGCGGAGTAACCAATTGAGTCGATGAACTCTTCCAGTCGCGCCCTCTCAGACTCGAGCAGTAATCTTGGCTTTTTGTTCCTTCTTGCCATGTCGATGTCTGTCATTATGCTTGTATGGGCGATAAGGTCGCCGAGATCCGGCTTTCACGTCCGTCTGTTACCTACCCAGAGGTAGAAGTCGAGTGACGCGGGATTGGTGGTGGGGCCGTCGATTCAGCGATAGTGTGGTGTCAAGGAAGTGGTCTCGTGCGTCAATTGTTTGGCGCGTTTGCAGAAGCAAGGGGAAGACAGAAACAGAATTGCAGCTGGGATCGCGGTAGTAGTTATTGAGCGCTGGTATGCAAACAGCTATGTGTTCGGGGTGGGCATTACCAAACGGAGACGTGGGAAGCGAAGGGCAGTTGTTTTCGAAACAAATGCTGGAGACTGAAGATGGAGCGCAGGAGTAAACATGGGAAGGCTGACCTATGAACGAAGCCGTAGGCGCCAAGTAATCGGAGAAACTCAACCTCGGAAGACGGTGCCGGGTTAGCTAATAATCCGGCTGTTGCACGTGCCCTTAACCCATTAGTTGCAGAGTTAGACACTCAACTGCAGCTGCAAGTCTGTCGCGTCCCAGGTTGGCCAGCCCTAGAAGATCAGACAGGCGATTCTTCAGTGAACTCCCTACTAGGTAGAGTGCCTACAACGCCCACGCTGCTGAATGCATTCGCCAGCGACGACTCTGCAGGCATCAGCTCTCCAATCATACGGTTTTATCGCTTTTTTCACTTGATGGTCGCCCCTGGTGCACTGGTCAACCCGCATCCCTCCCCGATCCACGAAATCTTGTGAGGCGGCGAAAGCATGAGTTCGAAGCGCAGGAGCGGCCCTGCAGGCCTTGACCCCGACGACTTTCTAGCCACGCCGGGTCCTGATCTCAAGCGACGCAAGCGCAGCGACGTAAGTATACAATAATCGCACGTCCTCACACGCCCAACTTGCACTTCTCCATCAAACTCGGTGCAGCGCAGCCAATGCGACACGCCCCGCGCTGTGCACCTGAACCCATCATCATGCCTGCGACTCAAGTGCATGCAACTCGATCAGAGTGCACTTGCCATGTCCAATGCATCCTCCGCCCACGTTTGCTAACTCGACTTGCTGCAGGACACCCATTTCCCCGATATAGAAACACGAGAAACCACCACCGAGATCGGATTGAGGCTTGTCGGGCAGTTGAAAAGATCACAAGACAAGAATGGCCGCAATGTCGCCGTACATTTCCTCGATCTGCCCAGCAGAACCGAATATCCTGACTATTACCAACGGACTGCGATGCCTCTGTCCCTGAACATCATTGAGCAGCGGCTGCAGAATTTTGAGTATGAGAACCTTGAGAGGCTAGAGTCCGACTTGAAGAGGATGGTCCAGAATGCAAAGGACTATAACAACAGCAAGTCTTCAATCTTCGAAGATGCCGAACGCATTCGCAAGGCCTTGTCCAATTTCATGCCAAAGCACAATCCGGCATATCTGAGAGACGACTATCGTGCTTATCCGACACCCATTCCACAAGAACTGTATGATCAAATCAGACAGCAGTCCATCTCGTCAGAAGGGACTGGCGCCCCAGAGAAGGTCAAGCTGAGGTTCTCGAATCCTGCAGCTGTGAGACGCCAAAGTCAGGTTCCGTCGTCCACTGCAGGCACTCCTGCTATTAGCGGAGAGGACCTGAAAGAAGAGCAGCTCGCCTTTCTGAAGGAATTGTCGGAGCAGGAGGATGCAATGTAAGTTCCTTTCTCCCACCCCGTCCGCGAGTATGGCGTACTGAAACCCATTCCCAGCAACTTCGAGGAGAAAGTCCCCAAGAAGGACTATCCCGACTATTACAAGATGATCAAAAAGCCGACGTCTATCTCAGATGTACGGGCTCTAGTAGAGAAAGAAGTTGTTGAAGATTGGGATGCGCTAGCGAAGGAGGTCCGATTGATCTGGGACAATGCCAAAGAATACAACCTCGAAGGCTCCGACATTTATTTGATGGCAGAGAAGCTCGAGGTACGCTAACATCTGCAAACCTTTGCGAGCATCCAACTGATATGGTTTCTTTTCACAGGCTTGGTCCGATGCAAAATTGCAGTCACTTGGTGCACAACCGCGTCGCAACCTCAGGCTCTCGTTATCTCAGCCAAAGCCAAAGGCTTTGAGATTGACCATGGGCCCCTCAACACCAACGCCACATCTTGTCGGGGGCACGATCGACGGCGAGTCACTGCGGCGACAGAAGCGGGAAATGGGTGAAGCTCTGAACAGAGCGCAAAGAGCAACCTCCAAGACTACGCAGGTCAATGGATCCACTCCTGTTCCCTCCAGTGCAGCTCCCAGTGCCCGACGTAGTATGTCTATGGCAACTGATCAAGCCGAGACGACCATGACCAACTTCAAGACGAACGGTATTTCAGGGAGTCCAGATGCAGATGAAGCCATGAAGACACCACAGGCTGCAGCCCAGCAATTGCCAACGCCGGTTCAAGAATTCGAGACACCTCTTCCCAGTGGCACGCCACTAACCAATGGAATAACTCTCCATGCACCACACCCTCAGGCCAGCCCTGCGAAGGGTCCTACCAACACTGCTTTCAATTACCTAAATCAATCAGTTGTGCCCATGGAACGTCGATTCCGCGACCCTGGAAGAGGTAAGTTAGTTGTCATTTGCCTTGACGCATTCGTGATGAAGATTGGCACTAACTCGACCACAGGCTGGGATTTCGCCCTCCTCTCCTCAGTGACATTCATGACCAATCCTTCGCTCCCTAACGATCCGCGCTGGAAACTCGTCCGCCACGGCTCGCCTATCAAGACCCAAACATCTGGCTTCATCGCGTTGCCACCTTCCTACCGCGACATCCGTGTCATTCCCAGTCTGACCCCCGAGTTGCATTCCCGACGCCGCCACCGCGTGTTCTTCATGCACAATGCCACAGTGTACAAGGAGAGCAACAGCGTGCACGTGCCCGGGGCGTTTGAGGTCCGACTAGTGCCCGGCGAAAATGTGCTGGTCGTGGAAGTCCTGGCGGATTTGAGGGAGGGGGAACGTAAGGAGTATGCGCCAAGTCAACTACAGTTCGATTTTGAGAGGTGTACAATGATTGTACATCTTAGCGCGTAGGTTTGGCGTCGAGTTTGGGCGGATCTATTGGGCAATAGCATAGGCATAAATGAGCAACGGGAGTACACTGGGCTGCTATTCAATAGGACCTGTTTCACGGGCATTGCATTGGGGACTAGGAAGCGGAAGGCGTCTTGGACTTCAAATGTGTATACCTTGTAACTTGGAGGACGGACTGTTCTAGGGATACAGCGCGTTGAATATGGTCGTGCCGAGTACTCTCGGACGAGAACTTTCAACCACACATGTAATCTCAATGCATTGCGAAACGCAGACGCCCCGGTCTCAACCGTATTCGTGTGAGGTGATATCTATACAGCATGTCCCTGGCCTGTCGATTACAGCCCGGGTGATGACCTTCAGGGACTCTCTTCTTCATGTCATTCCCCGTCACATACACTACACTACCTCGATCACACAAGCTCACTTTCCCGCAGCCCTCGGCCCGGCGACCCCAGCGCCAATCACACTCGGCAACTCCTGGCTGCCCATGCTCCAAAGCATGCCGATCCCGCCGACAACAAGGGCAGCCATGACGACGCCGAAGCTCGCGAACAAGATGAACGGCACGCTCACGTCCTTCTTCTGGCACGCGTTGCCGCCCCACTGGACCGTCTTTTTCGTGCCGTCGGGGTTGACGCGCGCGAGGGTGGTGCCGCACCTGCATTTGAAACAATTGGTGTGCGCTTTGTAGCAGGAGCCGTGGCCGGAACAGGTATTCGTCACGTTCTCACACTGGGATTGCGAGGTGAAGCATTGGGGGATGTTGTGCGGGAGGGGATGTGTGGTGTTTGATGTGTTGGACGCTGGGTTGATCGTGTCGAAGGACTTGGAGGAAGGGGGCGATGGGGAGGGCAGATCAAGACGTTCTTCCTCCGACTGCTGGGCCGAGCGGGCCGAGTGGGTTTGTTTGTGGTTCTTGTTCGACTTTGGTTTCTTCAGCTTCTTCTCCGAGGGGAGCAAGAGGACGGTGGATTCGACGTTCTCGGTGGCGGAGAAGTGCTTGAGGATGCGGATGAGGCTGTTGATTTGCGTTTTGACTCCAGCTGGGTTGGTGGGCAGGAAACTGTTGAGCGACAGAATGATGGGTATGTTTGGTATTTCGGTCGCTTTGAGGC
Source organism: Phialophora verrucosa (assembly GCA_002099365.1). Taxonomy (NCBI): domain Eukaryota; kingdom Fungi; phylum Ascomycota; class Eurotiomycetes; order Chaetothyriales; family Herpotrichiellaceae; genus Phialophora; species Phialophora verrucosa. Next base: position 2,209,580 of record MSED01000002.1, on the reverse strand, counting down.
ACCGTCCGTTTTCGGAAGGGTAGGTGAAGACGACTTCGACGCCTTTGCTATCGGGAGCATTGAGGGACGGCGGCACGGCGTATTCACAGAGGTCGTCCTTCTCTTTGCGGGTGCTGTCTGTGACGGCCTTGAAATCTGTGAGCAGGTCTTTCGTCGGTGCGTCGATCCAGAGGTCGGGCATGGCGAGGTCGAAGTCCTGAATCGTCATGTCGACGCCTGATATCCTGATGAACAGCTTCCCCGGGGCATTTTTGGGCGATTCTTCTCCAAAGAGAGGGGCTTGGTAGCCTCCGTAGGTGTTTATATCTTCTAGGAGCATGGAGTCCGTGATGCCTAGGTATCGGTCTGCGGTCAAGTCTCTTCTTCTCGCTATGATGGCACTGGCCATTTCTGAATCGATCATGGCGGTTGCCGGGGTAGTGATGCTGCGATCGATGGTGAAGAGGTAGGCGCCTTGAGCGGCGACATGCTGCGCGAGGACTGCAAAGGGCAGTATTAGACTTGAAAGCGACTTCATGGTTACTGCTTTCGCCAACGGGGAGGAAGCTGTTGACGGGCGACAGCACGGGGAAGTAGAGGTAAGGAGGAGGCATGGCTAAATGTTCAGTCGATGAAGCTGCAGGTGGAACGAGACCCTGGCTCCTCGCACGTGCAGATACGAAGCAGGATCCACGAGCGCAACTCCCCTCTTTCGTCATGAAAGAATCGCTGGAGAGAGTGAAACAACAGACATTGCCCCTTGTGAAGGATATTGGACTGGTCACTTACCATAGCTCCTCGACTCTTCGCACGCCGTCCGCCAGCTTCCCACTCCACCTATTGCAGACGCACATGGACCAAGGACGACAGTCTTCAGCAACGTGTTGACCCTCCCCGTTCGCGACGATGCGTCCTACTGATCCTCGACTCTCCTCATGCTTCGGTCTCTCTTCCGCAGGCCGCCTAGTGTTCGCGTGCCCCTTCAGAATGGTACAGTCGACCTCCAAAGGGTTGCGATAACCCGGCGATCCAAATCGAGTCCTGTCCTTTACCGCCTATTTACAACTGTTGCCGTCACATATTTTGTAGCAAGGACAATCAATTACATCTATCCAGACAGTGCGCATTCCTCCAAACAATCAAAAGGGACGGTTAAGAATGGACAGCGGCCTGAAGACCGTGCGAGGGGATGGCAAGAACAATGGGACAAGGCGGCTGCTACTGCGTCACAGAACGAGCTGGAAGTAATCCATTTAATGCTACCGATATGGATTCGGAAGCAGAAGCCTGAGCCGTGGAAGGTAGACGATCCGACTTGGAAATCATTACAAGCGCTGGCAGCGGACAAAAAGCGCTTGAAAGAGATTACAGAGACTACCAAGAAACCTCTGATGAAAGCCGTTTTGATAAAATATGGACGTACCTTGATGGAACTCGGCTCAAAACAGTCCAGTGGTGGGCGCAGGGTGACTTACCATGAGAGCTGGCGATTAGCTCCTCCTTTGTATGCCCCAGCTACCTACGAGGTTCCCTGTGTCTTCGTTGAACCCAACAAGACAAGCTATGGGTGGCGCCAAGTACCGAACAATGTTGGGGAGAAGTTGGATCGCGTGTTTCATCCCATTGTATTGGCAAAAGCATTCTACTACGGCGTAGAGGAATTCGCCTGGGCTTCTTTCCTGATTACCAAGGCGCGACTGACGGACCAAATCAAGTCATTGACTGCAAACGGGAAGGCTTCTAGCATACCGCAGGAGACATTGACTGAGGACGAGAAGGCTCTGAAGCAGCTCGCATTCGGTCGCGTCCCGGAGACTACCAAAGAGACATTCCTGCCTTTCCTCCGCGGCGAATACGGAGAGCATGAATCACGGAGAGCATATCGTAATCTGGTCAAGTCCATGACCTACCAGGGCGCTATCGAGTCAGCATGCGCTGTGTTTCGGGCTCATTGGATCCAAGGACAGGAAAAGTCAATGCAATCGTATTCACGAGACAGTGTCATCCTGAGGGGGAACATTGCCTTTGTTGGCGAGAAGGGCACTCTCTTCATGCACGCTGTGGCAGTCTACTCGCCAGAGACGAATTCTCTTATCGGTCAACCTATCATCAAAGATGCCTATCTGTCACCAAACATGGGGAAGTGGGTTCAGCAGGAGACGTCTGAAGGGACGGCCGAGGGACCGCCGCCTCAAGCTGAAGAGAAGCAGCCAACAAAAGTAGCATCTGAAAACGCCTGGAAGCCACGGTCGCAGCAAGAAGATACACCGAGGACGGAGAAGCCCCCAACTGAGGAAAATCAAGAGGAGGACAGAGACAAATAGCCTGATACCCGTGCTGGGGTGCATACCAAGGCGTGTGTGATTGACATTTCTGGTTGTGCCAGAGTCATGCAACCCTCGAGCGTGTCTGTCGGCACATGGATGGGGCGTGGGGTATAACCGCTGAGAGTAACATATGATAACTGTAAGCCTTCATCCGAGTGCTCTCCGTGCGCGTGTAACTTCTCGAAGTACTGACAAAGAGAGGAGCGGTGACGGGTTGCTGTTGGCAGTCACTTTCCAGGATGCCTCACCCGTCGAACTGCCCTGCCCGCAAGACGGTCAACCACTGACTTCAGCTCAAACCCAAACCCGGAATCGCCTGGCTCTCATTTCGGTGTCGTTCACAATCCGCGATTATGGCAGGCAACAGCGCTACGTCGAGCATTCTGTGGATATCAATCTATTTCATCCTGAACCTCTTCGTCACTCTGACAAGCAAGCACGTTCAGTCCTATATGCAAAGTGCCTGGTTGCTCGCCGCGTCTCACGCAATCTTCACTTTCGCCATAACGAGCTTACTTTCGGGCTTTGGAGTATACACGTCCGAGTACGGCGAGCTTGGGAGGAAAGAGCGCGATGGAAGAGAGGGCCACGATGATGAGGCCAATGTCCACCAAGACCGGCATGAATCTGGATGCGATCAACGCGAGCACCTTCTCAACAATCTCCATATCCTCGCTCCTTTCTCCGTCCTCTACACTCTCAATATTGTCATGTCGAATTGGACATTGGGCCTAGTGAGTCTGACTATACACCAGACAATTCGTGCCACCGTCCCTGCCATAACCGTTCTGTTCTCCATCACCGTTCTTGGAAGGACTTGGCGAGAATATTCACCAGGTGTGTATGGGGCAATCGCATTGACAATCTGCGGTGTCATCCTGGCGATCAACGCGGCACCTTCAGCCAGTGACAATGGCACCGCCGCGTCCACGACAAACGCCTTTGGCTTTGCGTGGACCATGTTTGGGGCAATTCTGGCTGTTGCCAAGACAATCGCCTCGAACCACTTGCAACAACCTCCGCGTCGGAACAGCTGGCGCTTGGGTCTACCCTCGTCGGTCCTTGTGCGGTATTGCTCTCTGTGTTCGCTGATCATAACAACAGTCGTGGCAAGCTGGAACGGGGAAATGAAAGTGCTGATGCCGGCAATGAAATCGACCTTGTCTTGGACCCAATCCCCGTGGCTCTGGTTCTGGCTATCCAACGCTCTAGCAACATCGTTCTTGAACATTGCATCCTTCGAGGCGAACAAGAGATGTGGGCCGCTGAGCATGGGTGTGGCCAGTAACCTTAAGCAGGTCGTCATTTTACTCCTCGACCTGTCTCCGGCAAAGCAGGGCGACAGAACCGGACATGCAATTGCAGCGTCGGCAGGGCCAGGCGGTAGAGTCATACTCGGGTCTCTCATGACCATGATCGGCGGCATGTGGTATGCGTTTGCGAGGGCAGACAAGGACAGGAGACGGAGACGGCATTCCACAGAGAACAGAGGCTGAGATGAGAGATGTGATGATAGCCTGTCTCTACGGCTTGCATGCTTGCTCGAAATGAGACCAGTCGGGTGACGATGAGCTGGACATTCCGGGCAGACGAGGTTCAGAGTCAACGATTTGACCAGCTCCAGGCTAGCCACAGTATTCCCCCTCTCCTTCACGATTCAATTACTCGGTCGCTCCGTTTCCAGAACCTGCCCGTGTCTCTTCGTTTCAAATGAAATACTAGTCCAGCCCAAGCCTCGATTCCAACACTCCGGAAATCTCCAGACATATTGTTCCACTGAACGTGAATTGCCTCAACTACGGCGATCCAGCTTGGGCACGATATGATGAACACTGTCCTGTCCCATCCGACTCGGCGTCTATAGAAACGGCGCCAGCCTATGTATGCTGAACCACTACTTCAGTATGCAGTACCTCAAAAGGATCCGGATCTACTCGTGAAAAAAACATTCGCAAAACCTGTCTTGAACGACCGTGCCACCACCGAGCGTGTCGAGACGTGATCAGACAGAACCGATCTGCACAGGATTTCAGTTTCGCAATGGGGGGATACAATGGGAGGTTTTCAGACTTCTAGGCCGTCGTCGATGGGTTATTGCTGGTGCACGCCCTTGAGAGAAATGTCCAAAGTACTGCACGCGACTCGCATGGTATTCTGACGGTGTCTGGCTTGGGAGGACATGTGGATGCGCGCCAAAGGTCGAGAGGAAAGAGTGCGAGGAGGCAAACCGCCATGGCCTTTGCAAGCCATTCGATTCGTCCGACAGAGTCGGTCCTTTTGAGAGATTTCACACTCACAGAGGCAGGCTCTTCCCTCTCTTTGGCCGCCCTCGGGCCCCTGTCGCGTCTGCAGGGTTCGCTTTGGCGAGCTCCCACCACGCGTACGCCTACGTCTATCCCTCCAGGGCCTTCACACTCGCCTCGTAAACCCTCTTGAGTTCGTCCTGGCCCTTCTTCACCACCTCCTCCATCTGCTTGTGCGCCTTCCGCAACTCATCCTGGATCACCAGTTTGCCCAACTCCATCTTGCGGAACCGTTTCTGGGCATCCCCCCTCGCATTGCGCACCTCGTTGCTCGCCCGCTCGAACATCTTCTTCGCCTCCTGTTTGGCGAGGTTGCGCGTTTCGGCCGTGACAGGGGGCACCGGCACCGTTATCAGCAGCGGGTTAGCGTCCCGGGGCAACGCGGACGATTGGGATGAGGAGGTTGTGCCTGGTGTATGTGGCGCCGTCGTCTGCGGGACGAGGCTGTACGGACTGGCGAGCAGGGCCGAAGTTATAGGTTTGACGTGCTAAGAACGACGGCATCAGCAATTACCATCATGCAATCATGCAGGGAAAGGACCCCGTGGCCGTAGCTAGCTAGGTAGCACCCGTAATGTACGTGTTGGACTTACCGCCTCTTCGGCACAGAACACGTTGACGCTCCTCCCGCCCTTGGCCACCACGCTGGCCAGATCCCCAATCCGGACTTTCTCCTTGTGCGCGCTGCCGCGGCCCGTGTCCGCACCCTTGACGTTGATCTCCACGCCCAGCTGCTCGATCATCTCCGGCGTGACGCGCCCGGCATCCTTTGTCTTGACCAGCGCGTCCTTCAGGCGCGCGACGGCCTTGGCGATCGACGCCTCTAGCTCGGAGAAGTCATACGGGTCGAGTTCCGCGTCGCGGTTGCGCGTCGCTTTGTTGTCGGGGATGTGCTTGTCGTCCTTGTGCGTGAGGGAGTCGAGGGACGGGGATTTGCGGTTCGATTTCGAGGACGCGGAGGATTTCTTGGGCCGCGAGACAGTGCTGGAGAAAGGCCGTGTGCTTGACGTATGCATATTGCGTAGCGGGGCGGTGGTGGCACGAATGCTGAGGCGACGGGATCGGGATTGTGGCTCGAAGAGTCGTCGTGGTCCGGTACCGCATTGTGAACAGAACAGTGATGAGGACAAGGGCCGCTGTGATCGGGAGGCAGCTAGGAAGTGCTGCATGAGCTGGAAGGCCGTGTCCGCGGTTCGGGGAGGCATTTCGTGTCTCTACACAACAGAGAGTACGTAGTCGGCACTATATCCGTGTGTTGTACCGTTGGGCGCTGAAGCGAGGTGAGTTGTTCGTTTGTCGTGTGCGTGCTTCAGAAAAAGTTGGAGGAACAGAACTGCAATGCAAGGCTGTGGAGCTGGAGCTTGGAGCCTCGTCGGCACTAGTCAAACATACCGTACGAGGACGGTCTCCGCACGCAGTGAGGCACCAGTCGCGTGAAGGCCTACCACATTGCACGTTGCAAAGTCGAATTGCTCAGAAAGTTAGTAGTAATTTATCTTGCGATGCAGCTGCAACATGTTCCGAACATCGAGAACCACTCGCCGGAAAGGATCGTTATAAGCGAATGAGTTATTGTGATATGTTCTTAAGGTTGTTTTAGTGGAGACCTTAACTAAACGCTTTAACTGATCTTCTACGAGTATAGGCGGTAATTAGGGAAAGAACCTACCCCAATAGTGCTTCACTAAGGCATGCCAGTCCGGGAGGCCACTCAAGGTTGTAAGAGAATACTTTGCGCGGAGCTTAATGAGAGCAGTAATAACCGCCGCCGGGAATAGGTTGACGAGTAATTTGACATTGAAATATATCCATTTCGGTGAGGCGCTGGGGGGACACACAACACGATACTAAGAACTGGTGCCAAACCCCCTGCAACGTGATACTGTAGAAGCGGCTTCGCTGGCTGGAAGTTGGAATCGACATGACATTGATCATTCTGTTTCGTGGCCCGCAAGGAAATTGCCACTCTATCTGGAATCAAACCAAGGCATCAACTTTTCACGTAGCCTTCGTGCGAGTCGGACTCAGCACGGACATGCTGCGAGGGACCCGCTGTGAAACTATCCGAGAAATGACGCCGGTCACATTTCCCGCTGGAAATGCAATGCAATCGTTCGCGAGCATACAAGGCACATCGCCGCGAGATGAAGCTTCGTGTGCAGGATGTGGAGAGATGGGGTAAGGCGTGGCCGTGCAGACGATCGCATCTACCTCGTAGCCATGGCCTTGGTCATGGCTCTCTTGAGTGCCAGCTCTTTCTTCTTCAGGTCATCAGGCGATGAATCATCCACCTCGAGCTGTTGCATGGCATCAGACAACGCCTCTTCGATCTTGGCCTTGTTGCCACGCTTCATCTTCATCGACAAGCCAGGGTCATTGATCAACTCCTCAACCCGGCCAATGTAAGACTCAAGCTGTTGCTTCGCCTCGAATTTCTTGGTGAAGGCCTCGTCGGTGGTCTTGAATTTGGCAGCATCTTCTACCATCTTCTCGATTTCAGAGGTTGAAAGCTTGCCAACGGCATTAGAGATGGTGATGTTGGCGGTCCGGCCAGAGGACTTCTCGGTGGCGGTGACCTTGAGGATACCGTTGACATCAACTTCGAACACCACCTCGAGCACAGGCTCCCCTGCTCTAGCGGGGGGGATCGGAGCAAGAGTGAACTCGCCCAGAGAAGTATTGTCCTCGCAATCTGTTTTATTATCAGCTCTTTTCCGCTAGTAGCAAGGTTTCAGGACGACATACTCGTTCTTTCTCCCTGATAGACCGGAAACTGAACGGTTTGTTGGTTGCTAGAGAAGTTAGCATAGGAATCATTTCGAGCAGCAGGGATAACTCACTCCACAACAGTAGTAAAGGTCCTATTCCATGCAAATTGTATTAGTAACTGCCCATATCACCAGCGCTAAAATGCTGAAGGAACGGAAAGAAGCAGAAACATTAAGGTGGTACGGAAAAGAAATAAATAGGGGAACTTTACCGCTTCTTGATAGTACTGCAAATGGTCAGCAGATGTCTTAGGTGTCTGGGTTACCCAGAAAGGGAGGAGAACTTACGGGACGGTCTGTCCGCGTGGCACAACAGGAGCGAAGATCGAACCCTCCATTGCGACGCCCAGGGAGAGAGGAACGACGTCGAGAAGCAGGAGATCAGCAGTCTCGGCCGAGGTGGCTTTGCCGGAGAGGATACCGGCCTGGACGGCAGCGCCGTAAGCGACGGCCTCATCAGGGTTGATGCTCTGTCACAACGTTAGCATTACTCGGCTCATCTGTCGTGATTTACATACCTTCTCCAGCTTCTTTCCGTCGAAGAAGTCGCTCAGCAGTTTCTGAATACGAGGAATACGGGTAGAGCCACCAACAAGCACAATCTCATCCACCTTTGACTTGTCAATGCCGGCATCCTTGAGAACCTGTTGAACAGGCTCAAGTGTGCCGCTGAAGATCTTGGCGTTCAGGTCTTCGAAACGGGCACGGGTGATCTGGGCGTTGAAATCTTCGCCGTCGAATAATGAGTCGATCTCAACCGTGGTTTGGGTTCCGTTCGACAGAGTTCTCTTGGCACGTTCGCAGGCGGTACGCAGTCTTCGGAGAGCACGGGCATCGCCAGACATGTCCTTCTTTGTCTTCCGTTGGAATTCCTTCTTGAAGTGCTCAAGGAGGTTGGTGTCGAAATCTTGACCGCCCAAGTGGGTGTCGCCCGCGGTGGCCTTGACGGTGAAGACGCCGCCCTGGATGTTCAGCAGGGAGACATCGAAAGTACCACCACCAAGATCGTAGATGAGGACGTTTCGCTCCTTTTCGGATTTCCCCGAGCCGAGACCGTAGGCAATAGCGGCGGCAGTAGGTTCGTTGATGATACGGAGGACGTTGAGGCCAGCAATGGCACCGGCATCCTTGGTGGCTTGTCTCTGGTTGTCATTGAAGTAGGCTGGGACGGTGACAACAGCTTTCGAGACCTTCTTGCCGAGCTTGGTCTCTGCGACTTCCTTCATCTGTGTCCAAAGATTAATCTCGGCAGTCCAACAGCAGCACCGACTGCGCTCACCTTTGTGAGAACCATGGAAGAGATTTCCTGAGGCGAGAAGACCTTGGTCTCCTTCAGATACTCGACCTGGACCATAGGGTTGCCACCTTGGTCGACAATCTTGAAGGGCCATGATTCGATATCCTTCTTAACAGTAGGGTCATCGTAGCGTCGCCCGATCAGTCGCCTGCACTGTGGTTAGCCAGGTATTATCTTTCTTTGGAGTAACTGCACTGACTTGACATCGAAGACAGTGTTCTCTGGATTCATTGCCGCTTGATTTTTGGCGGCCTCACCGATGAGGCGCTCTTCATCCGTGAAGGAGACGAAGGAGGGCGTGGTAAAGCTACCCTGCTCGTTGGCGACTGTAGATTGTTAGCGTGCTGTTTCGCTCGCCTCTGCCCGGGGCTGACATACTGATTTCGACATTTGTGCCTTCGTAGATAGCGACGCAAGAGTAGGTGGTACCTGGAAGAATCGGTTAGGCGGCGCACGCAACGGTGAGGGTGGGATGAGCAGAACCCACCAAGATCGATGCCAATGGCACCTTCGTAAACCTCTTCCGCCATAATTACGAGATTCAAAGAGTCCCTTGAATGCGCTCTGAAGATTTGAGAGAACGAAAAGAAGGTGAGGTAGCCGCAGTAAGAGGTTGATATGGCTCGGCTGCGGGTTGCCCTTCAAGAACTTTTTAAGTGGACTCTCTCAAAATTTCGAAATCTTGGCCAAGGCCGACGCGGCCGAACAATTCGGTGGACCACAAATACTAGCGCCGTCGACGTGCGAATCGAGGGTTGTCTGTACTGTAGCTGAGCGAAAAGCCATCTTAATATTTCATCGCTCAACTCCTACACGGCCAGCCATTCTTGTAGTTCCGGCAACACAATAGGACCTCGATGGGATTCAAAGGATTCAGGTGTACGCCCATGGACGATGTCGCGGTTCGCTCTGTCAATAAGATAAGGGTATGCCCCGATAATATTTGAGCAACAGACGATGAGCTGCGTTAATATGTCGGAAGATACAATAAGGTGATTGCGCAGATTGGCCGTGTAGCACCCAAGATCTCTGCATGCTTTACGCTCTCTGTCATCAAAGAACTCAACAGCCAGCTGGTAATTGTGGCGGTATCCTTTCTATCTAAAGTGTGGTCTGAATTAGGGGCAGAATATGGTACTTCAAAAAGCTGAATCGTTGCTCTTTCGCTGCCTAATACCGAGATGCTGCCACCGAAGAGCGATACAATCTAATTATGGAATCTCTTACGCCAATATTCATGAGAGACCCATCTCTTCGCATCCATCCTTTTTTGTCTACACCAGTTTGAGCCTCTGATGGTGTCAGATTTCTCTCATGCGCGGTAGCGACACTTCCTGCGACTTCCTCCTACTCCACCCGTACGATAACAGTGTTCGCGAGGCAATCCACATCGATACCCTTTTATGTAATGAGTAGAACCTCGTCGAAGTGCAAAATGCCGGTATATGGCATATAGCACGAAAGGCGTGTGCAGTGCCATGATTAGGTCAATAGCCTCATCTCGTTCCGAGGTTGCAATTCTCCTCGATGAACCGTCTGTTGGAAAGCTGACATACCATAACGCGTACTTGGCGTGCAAATTCAGGGCGAGTCCGACTGCCTCAGTTGTAGCCGCGCATCCTAAAAACCAAGTTAATCAGTCAAGTTCGGCGTCGCTTGGGCGAAAGCTCCGCTCCGCCGGCGTTGAGGCGGCTCCAGGTCCTGGCAGAAGCTGGCTTCCCCCTAGTTCTGCTCGACCTTGATTTAGGACGGCTGTGGAAGCAGGTGCTTGTTTCCTCGCCCGTCGCCGTTGGTCCCATCGCCGTAAATACCAACGGCAAAATCTTGCACAAGAACCCATTGCCTTGCAAGGACTCAAAACGACCCAGTCGAAGACAACGTCGAACCAAAGCATCTCTCCAACAAGCGGATATTCGTCTTCTGTATACGGGCCTCTCCCTGCCTCCCGGCCGAGTCCTATTATGACCAGGGCGAGGAGCGGGATTCCAAGGAGGGCCCAGAAATTGATATTGGCGTATTCTTTCGGTAGCTGGAATTTGTAGATGCCACACATTTTACCTTGTGCCCACTTTGGTGTCACTTCTTCATAGAACTCGGGAGCTTTCTCGTGGCCCGCTCCTATGGCAACGTCTAATGCGTCGAACTGCATGCGTGCCAGTGAAGTGTTGAATAGTGCACGGCTCTCGAGGACCCATTGCTCTGGATCTAGTCTGAACGACTCGTAGTCTCCAACCTTTTCGTTTGCAAGCAGTGCATTGCCAAGACGGGCTTTGATTGCCTTGAATGTAGTTGATTGTCGCATGGCAGATCTCGTGAACTCATAGCCAATGCCATATCCTTCAACTCCTTCCTCCATCGAGTCGCAAACACCATCATGCGTGCAGACCTCGTTCCAGTCAATGCAGGCAAGTGGGCGAGCTCGGGGATCAGCATTCCGAAACCTGCTGCTCCCCGGCGGGTATTCTTCAGTGGCGGGGAAAATAAGATCCTCGCACGCTCCTCTGTATATAATGCGGCAGCTCGATATGAACATGATTGTCAAGTATGGATCTTTCCCCGGGTAGATAATATCGAGTCCGGAGATGGGATTCCAGTAGTCATGCTCTGGTCCGTAGGGTGTCGATTCATAGGCACTGCAGGAAAGAGCAAGTCAGTGGACAAGCATTTGGCGAGAAGAGGAAACTCGCCTGACTGAGTATGCAGCCACTCTATAGTTGAATGGGTCACCAGCCGTGCGAAAGGTATAGTTCCAAGTATGTCTGCCATCATTTCTTGACCCAAAATGGTATTCGTATCGATAATCGCTGTGATATTTGTCCGGCGGAATCTCCCTGACAAATCCCTGATCCATGTTCAGCGGGACGCAGATCGTGGTGCGGTTGAACTTGGGTGGATTGGCCACGTTCACACCCAGTACACTTGCATCGACACGACCGGTCGTGAAACGAGTGGCGATCTGAAGTCCACGTCCGGCACACAGACTCTGATCCTTGAACGGGCAATCTGTGCGTGTAACTGTCGACGGTATCGCTTGGGTCCTGAAAAAAGAGCATTCCTCCGAGCTGGTCGCACTTTGAGCGCCATAGCAAGCGTGCTCGTACTCACCTGCCCTTCTCTCCTTTGCCGACTGAAGCAATGCATCGTCCGCCAGAGCTCTTTCATCCACACCTCTCCTAAGTGACCATGACCCGCACTGCGTCGAGGACACAAGTCCTAACGAGCTTGCAGGTATCTGAGTTGTAAATGAACTCACCACAGCCCAGCCGATGAACCCGGTGAGGGTGCAAAAGGACAGAGCTTTGGGTAGCCACGAGTATTCGACCCGTAGATGCTGTATAGGAAACTCGTCGGCGCCATTCGCAGGAGAGGAAACCAAGTCCTCCGTATTAGACGTATGGCCCGAGAAACGGGGCGATGCCGGCAGGCTTGGGTGTGGCAGATCCCCATCAGTACGAGCGCGATCACTGGTGCTGCGGTTGCTGTTCTCGAGCAACGGCGCACTTTCTTCAACCCGGCTCTTCCCTCTGGTGTGCCACAGGTCGTGCCAACTGTACTTGACCAACTGCAGGGCGCGGGATATGATACGGCTCAGTGACGGCCACACTGCTCCAAGACAGACCCCCAGCATCAGTTGAACAAAGACGTCCCATCCTTTTGGAGCTGTAATCTGGATGTCTGCTCCAACTTCAGTATGGCGGGTTCAAGCTATGAGTTGTTGATATTCACCCACTGTACGGCCAACCTCGACTTTGGTCATGCCAAAGCCCCGTTCTCACACTGTCAGAAGCGCTCATTGCCGCTTATGGCATTGCAAAGTCCGCACGATGTCCAGCGCAGAACCGGGCCTCTGGGTTTTAAATCTGTCACAGAGATCATGACGAGAGCCATGGTTCATCCAGATCACAGGCTACAGCGAGACTCAGCCTGATTTCAATTTCGTCCTGTGCGCCCGTCGTGACTGGTGCCACATTGACCGTGGCCAATGGTGCCCCGAATGCGGGCGTGGCTGCTTCATTTACCAATCGAGTTCAGATCGCCTGCATTGCTGGCCGCAAGGTCACGAGGGATTCTCGGCCGCCCATGCCATGCCATGCGCCCGGCAAGCGTGAGTGCTGTTCGACTCGCCTTGCGAAGGCAGTCTTGCACTCAGGTGATTCTGCGCATCATTCAATGAAGCTCAGCGATTGTTGCACATCGAGCAGTACAGCCCGCTATGTCTAACAACTAGCTCCTACGGCGGGCGGGAGCAATGACCACGAGGCACCCTCCAAAGCCACGGGCGGACAACGATCGACGGCCGCCGCCTTATGCCCCAGCCCCCAGTGCGACGCCCCTGAATCCAAGACCTGTCGCCCACCCACACGCAGTGAGACACACCCCCCGGGCGCGGGAGATGGCTGTGGATACTAACGAGCCAGACATCCCGTGTCTCCCAAAGCGCCCACGCTTCTGACGAGCGCGGCAGCAACAACGCGGACAAAGACAAAAGCGATCAACGTAGACATGATAAAGACCAAGAATCCGACCACGAACGTCATCCTCCGAGGAAGGCGCCGGCGCCAAAACTACTGGATTCGCGAGGTGAACCAAAAGAGCAGGAGGACAGGACTCTGAAGAAAGCCCCAGCGCCAAAACCACTGGATCCGCAAGGCGGACCAGAAGAGCAGGAAGCCAGGATTCCCAGGTCTTATCCCACACCTACTCAAGGTGGCGTGAAAGGCAAAGGAAGAGAAGGGCACGCTGATATCGATAGAGGAGACGATGTTGGACGTTCTCGATTCGCTTCGGCACCCAGTGTGTCTGGTACGCAACACCAAAGAGATCCCTCCAACTCTTACTTCGCGATCACCTCTTCAAGCCGACCCGTAAACGAATCAAGGACCTCAGTGCAGTATGGGTCGGGTCAAAGCCAACTATATAGCTCCGACCCAGTGCCTTTAATCACCTCCTCGGTGCAGACGCGCAGCGGAATGGCGCCACCCAGGCAGCATCCCGCAAGCGGACCCAAATATGGTCCGCCTACCAGTACGGGTCGATACAGCTCATACCAATCCTCGCAGCCTCGCTACGAGAAACCTCAGCCTTCACCTGAATCCTGATTCCTACCTGTCATCAGTCAAACGGTGATGTATCTGCCATAAAATCGGAACGAAAATACCGGGAATGAGCTATGTGGACAAAGTGCCATACCGCTGGCCGGCCTCCTCCTTTCTACCCAATATCTTTTCAGTAACATTGAGAGGCTCTGGCGATCGGCAATGTCAGTACGGGTGGGTCGGCCACGGGGGCGAGAGAAGACCGAACCCAATACACGGAGGCGGCACTTTTGAGTCACCCCAAGCCTTGACTAAATTCTTTTCTATTCCATGGTATAATGGTTCTGAACATGTCAGAAACGGGCGGTTACGGGTCCCATGATTGTCATCTTGACAGGCGCACTGCAACGACATGAGCGAGGCTTTGTCTCTGGCCTCTTCCATAGAGCGAAGCGTCGCTGATAGGGAAGGCCATGCTTCATGTACCAAGGGATAGAAATCGGGATCATGAGCACTGGTTGGGGGACATGGCTCGCGTCGGAGGGACTGTACGGTTACGCGGAAGGCAGCAAACCTTCCGATTGATTCGTTTACATCGACACGACGGCGACCCTGCTCGCCGTCCTCTAGCCTTGGAAGGCGTATCTTACATACTGTACAGGGACGGGTAGGAATCCGCCCCGCACAAGTTAATATAATGTTTGTGAGATCGGGTATCTCCTTTAGCTATGCACTTGGACGAAGTTTGTCCACAAGGCTGTCCTGTGGTGTTTTGCACTCTCGTGCTCGTGCACTATTGGGCTCGTGCACTCCTGGAAGGACTGTGCTGAGAATCACAACTCGGCGCCCAGCGTCGCATTGGAGCAGATGGCGCTGATGAGGTGTGCGGCTCATCTGCCATGGAAGAAGCCTCGTTCGCAGGCAGGTGAGCGCGGGGCCTTGACATGAGCATGATATGGTGGGATCTGGACAGTAAAGTATCTCATGGGACACGTTGGTTTACACCTCCATTGGGGGTATCATTCACTCGGTTGGTGTCCGAAAACTTGTGGTGCTGCCCCGTAACCCTGCCATCCTGCCACTATGCCGGTTTATTCTGGCATTTCTTTCCCGTCTCTGGCCTGGCCACCCCGACCGGCTGTCGATTGTGGATCAATCCAAGACACCGCTCTCCCTCAAGCCGGCCAACAGCTCGGGCTCCAAGAATCTCTTCACATCCACATCCTCGCTCAGGCCCTTTCTCCTCCGTGTCTTCAGCACGAAATCCCGGGCTGCCTGCTGCGGGCCTGCCATTTCCAAGGGTCTGATCTTGATGCTCTTGTCCAGCGGGTCGCCGGGCACGACGTCCCAACGATCGAATACAAGGGATACACTCGCTGCGCCTTGGCTGTGGATCCTCAAGTCTGTTTCGAAGCCGAAGCTGTCTATGACGGGGATGAGAGCTTTAGCTGCGTAGAGGGGCGTTCCGGCGACGGGGCCGTCAGAGACGACATGACCTCGCCGCTTCATCAGCACGGTATAAAGGCCGGAGACGGCGTCGGCAGGGCCAGTCATGTGCACACTGTAGACCGGTTCCATGAGTCGAGGGCCGGCCATCAGGAAGGAGCTGTACACCGCCCGACGAGCCGTGGGGATGATTTGTCCACCACCGCGAAAGATAGGTTCGAGCGCCAGCTCGGCGCCCGTGACCCGGAACTTAGTGTTGCGGATAGGTTCTTCGCAGAGCGGGCCTTCGCGTGTTCCCCAGGAGAAGCCCTGCTTGATGCTCTCTTGCACAGACTTGAGGAGTTTCTTGTCCGTGGTCGAAGGCAAGGTGTCGTCGCACAGGATATTGGGACCCATCTCTTCGGGCCCAAACGCCCATATAGATCGAGCTGCAAGCTTGTCCCATTCGTACTTCTCTTCGAAGAACTTGGCCACCTTCCTGATCGGATCGCGAATCTTGACGACGCCGGCTTCAATGTCTTCTGCGATGCCGTCGTCCAGCGGCTCGGCAATCATGGTGAGTTTGTTTTTCTTGTTGGGTGTCAATGCGTAGCACATGATGGCGCTCGTTTCGGTGACTGTCTCACAGAACCGGGTCACAGGATCGGACACCTTAATATCCATCTCTGCGAACAGCGTGCGCAGATCATGCAGAACACAGTCCATATAAAGCTCCCCCGTGCCTAGCACGACGTGCTCGCCTGACTCCTCAACCTTAGTCGTTATGAGAGGATATGACTTGTTGATCTTCCGTAGGCCTTCGAGCATTTTGGGTAGTTCTGATGGATTGACTGGCTCGACGGCAACTTTGAACACCGACTCGGTGAAGTGTCGTATTGGCTTGAAGATGTAGGCATCTTCGTTGTCGGGAAACCTCTCGGCTACCACAGTGGCCGTCTTCACTATGGAGTTCTCGATGCCGGAAATGAGCACAAGATTTCCGGCCGGCACGCCGGAGACAGGGATGTTATAACGGGAGCAAGCGAGATGGGTGGCTGTGATCGTAGACATGGCTGAGTCTTCTTCGTCTTCAACGCTATAAGACTCTCCGAGGACGCGGACCACCTGATCTGGTGACGCCGTTCCAGACAGTATGCGGCCGAAGGCATGGAAAGTCTTCGCATCCGCGGAGCTGAACAGCTTGGTCACCTCCACAACCAAGGGCCCATCCGAGTCGCATTTAGTCATTGCCTCTCCGATCTTCGAATCCAGTGGTCCAGTATAGTAGTTGTCTAGCATCCGTCTTGCGCCATCCACTGGCGAGGGCAAATGTTGAACAACCATGTCCACAAAGCCGCTTGCTGGTCCAAAGAACTGTGCGCACACAAGCTTGAGCAGGTCCTTCGCATCGGACTTGAGCTGTGAGGGTTTTAAAGATATGCCGAGAGTCTTCAGTGTTGGCGCGAGGTCTTCGGGACTCTCACTGATGGTGTGCGCGTACAGCTTGTAGATAGGCTCGAGCACGAAGTTCACAAACGCCCGCTTCGAGCCCTCTTCTGCGGCTTTGCGGGTGAATTTCCGACTCCCGGGGTTGAAAAAGATATCTCCCCACAATCTCATCGAGAACTCGGTGGCGTCCACTTTCGGATACGTTTCGGCGTACATTTTGGCGAATGATGGTAGAGTAAAGACCCAGTCCATGGAGGTGCAAGCAAAAGCGACGTTTCCCTTCTCAGGCGAGAGCCGCCGCTTTTCTCCTCTGCCAGGGATTGTGTTTTCGATGATCGTGTTGACTTCCTCGACCACATGTTTCAACTTGAAGTAAGCGTCCGTTGGCGGAATCTTAAGTTCCAATATTAAGCGGTCCATCTTGTTGATGACCAGAACCATAGGTAGATCTTCCAAGACGGCATGTTTGATGACCTGCTCGGTATTGATCTGCACACCTTCAACCACATCAACCACAAGTACGACTCCATCGACCAGGCGCATACTCGAAGCCACCTCGTCCACAAAGTTGACGTGTCCCGGTGTATCGATCACATTCAGGATATGCGACTTCCCCCTTGTACCTTGCATGACTACACTGATTGGCGCGGCTTTTATTGAGATTCCTCGTTCCCGCTCCAAAAAGTGCGTATCGGTGTATCGTAGCTGTTCGTCTCTCCTTCTGCCGATTCGCTTATCCAGTCTGTCTTGTAGATCGTGCGTCTGCATGACCAACATGTCCACAAATGCGGTCTTGCCATGGTGCAGATGTCCCGCAACGGCAATGTTTCTGATACCTTCTGGGAAGCTGAGAAGATCTGACATGAACTCTCTGGAATACTGGACGGGGGGCAAATCCGCTTCCTGAACTTGAAACTTCTTCTTGGTCACCGGAGCGATGATGGGCTGTGTGAGCGGTTGCGCATCTTCTTCCTGCACCATAGTCTCGACATCTTCGCCATACACCTGTTGCGCCGTCGGATAGTATTGCTTGTCTTCGTGTAATATCACAGCATTCGATAGTCCTTCATCGTCAACCTCCATCAGCCCATCCCCAGGGGGGGGCGCTTCAGTGTCAGACTCCTCGTCGTACACATAGTGTTGGGCCGCGGCGCCATCTTGGGACGCCTCTTCGTCCGAGACTGCCTCGCCGATAAAGTTACCGAACCTGGGGCAAGTTAGCAAGCTGGAGCGCGTGTCAGGATCTGGGCAGATATACTCATCATAGAGGTCGTCCATGGTAAAGGGGTGGTCGCTGAAGCTGGAGCAGACGCGGCGCAATCCTCAAGAATTCGCATTCCTTCAACTGCGGAGTTTGGAGTCGACAAAAAATTGAGGTGGAGCTTGATGCAGGCTGCAGCCTCGTCGGCTTTTGGTGCGGGCCTTGCTGGTGGTTGCTGACTAATCCTCCTCTCTGGTTCTAAAGCACGCAGGTGAGAAAAGTCCAACAAGAGTCATTCAGGCTTTGAAAGTTCAGATGTTCAATGTTGCAGCTACGCATAGCCGCTGCCTGGATATCAGGTGGATATTAACCTGCTAACCCAATGCTAATGGGATTTCCAGGTCCTGAAAACGCTGGCTCTCATGCTTACGGAATAGAACAAACGGGACGAAGTCAAGTCCTCGCCGTCATCCAGGCCTCCGCCGACCCATGATAACTGGCTGACTCTTCGTCTTTACATCAAAGACTCAAGCACCAGTGCGCTGGCACCGCCACCGCCATTGCAGATACCGACGCAGCCAATCTTGCCTTTCTTGGCCTTCAAAACGCCCAAGAGTGTAGCAATGATTCTTGCACCGGAGGCTCCCAGAGGATGGCCAATAGCGACAGCACCACCATGGACGTTGACCTTCTCAGCATCGAGCCCCAGCAGCTTCATGTTGGCGAGCGCCACAACGCTGAATGCCTCGTTGATCTCGAATGCGTCCACGTCACCTTGGTTGACGCCGGCATGTTTCAGAGCCTTGGGAATTGCCAGAGCTGGGGCGGTGGTGAATTTGCTCGGCTGTTTGGCAGCGTCGCCCCAACCCAGAATCTTTGCCAAAGGCTTGATATTGAGTTCCTTTAGCTTGGCTTCCGAAACAAGCACAACCGCTGCGGCACCGTCGTTAAGAGGTGAGGCGTTGGGAGCAGTCACGGTGCCTCCATTGGGAATGAAAGCGGGCTTCATTGAGCGAAGCTTCTCGATGTTCAAATTCTTCGGTTCGTCGTCCTTGTCGACCGTGACGCCAGGCTTTCCTCTAACACCAGGCAACGTGATAGGAGCAATCTCGAAGTCAAACAGCCCATCCTTCTGCGCAGCTTGTGCTCGTTGGTACGATCGGATAGCATATTCGTCCTGCTGTTCTCGATTGAAGTCGTGGTCCCGCGCGCACTCCTCACCCTGGAGACCCATGTGCTCTTGCTTCCCATATGCATCTGACAGACCGTCTCTTAGCACACCATCTACCAGTGTCTGGTTGCCAAATTTGGCGCCATTTCGCATGTTGGGGAGGTAATGTGGGCAGTTGGACATGGATTCTGCGCCGCCTGCCACGACGATGTCCGCGTTTCCAGTCATGATCGTTTGCGTTCCGAGAACGATGGCTTTGACACTGGATGCGCAGACCTTGTTGATGGTTGTGCAGACAGTCGAGTCCTCGAGGCCAGCTCCGAGGGCGCATTGACGGGCGGGGTTTTGGCCGATACTATTAGGTTGTTAAGATTGCAAACAGAGGAAAACACAGGTACCAGCTCACTTCGCAGACAAGACATTGCCAAAGAAAACTTCTTGCACATCCTGAGGCTTGATCTCTGGTACTCTTTCGAGGGCAGCTACACTCTGTCAGTTCGCTGTATGCGTTGCGGAGCGGTGAGGGGAACGCATACATTTGATGGCGTGTGAACCAAGCTGAGGCGCTGTCAGGGATGATAATGAGCTAGAGATGTCAGCACCGACACTGTATTGCCGGCCGAATAGCTCCTACCCAAGGAATGAGCCCACTGGTGTTCGCGCGACAGCGACAATGTAGACCGGCGGGAGCGAAGGTTTCTGGTGCGGGACACCGTTGACACCGTTGGCAGACATTTTTCACTTCTAGTGCAATTAGAATGGCAAGGTTTTCTCGAGGATCGAAGAAACAGACTAGAGCTCAGTTTATACACAATCTGCTTGAGCTTAGAATACTAATCAGGCGCAAGACTCCAAGGCGCAGGAGGCGACTGTTTTGTTGATTGACATGTTGAAGATCCCCAAAATTCTGTGTGGAGAATCGTGCCACTTCGGATGTGTTCAGGGACTCCCGGGGCGAAGCTAATTGGGATCCACTAAAGGTCACTGACCATTGGAGCTTGAAGTCAACATTGAACATCAGGACGCTGCGAGGCATTCTCACTTCTCATCCTCAGCCTGACTATATGTATGCATCCAACTAGTAACGTCCATGGTCAACGAGCCGATGAGCATTGGCTTTTACGTGGGCAAGGCTCTGCGCGATGGATATTCAATCTTGCCAGCTGACGCGACAACCTTCTCACTGCTTGTTCCAGACGAATATGCTCTCAGGAGATTGGGCCGTAACTCAGGGCGAGGTTGAAGAGGACGGTCGCGTACACAGGATAGTAGTAGAATTGTAGTGGTGGTGAGCTTCATTGATAACGGCGGCTACTGGGTGCTGGTATCACTTCACTGACAACGGAGGCTACCGGGATTGTTCACTTCACTGCCAGTTACATATCTCTCAAGCCTCACTCAGATTGTTGTAGGGAAAAAGCCTGCCAAGGGATTAGAGAACTTCTATCACTGCCTCCGAAGTCCCGGTAGTCTCGGTCCTCTTGACTATGACCAGATTTTTTGCAGCGTAAAGGTGGCAATTTGCTTCCCGTCGGTGCGAAGGAATGGCGACACAACAAGGTCCATCCTTCAGTCCTTGTGAGCAAGATCTCAAGGGTGCTCTGGACTCGGAAAGACAAGGTTGGCGCCAGAATCTTAGGATTTTCCAGCCTCTCACTGATGACCGACAGCAACCATGGAGGCTGTCGAATGCGACACCGCCAATGCCCGTCTGGCCCTGGCATTGGAGATCGAGGACATTGAGGAAGCTTTGCTAGCACTCACAGACCCTGGCGAGATCGCAGTGTTGAACGATCGCGCAGCTGCTTTGCACCTCCTTCGCGAAGAGACAATTGAACTGGACAAGTTCCGGACCGACCAGCGAATCCAGCGGAGCATGTATCAGGCGATGCTTTCAGACTGCCGCGAGGTTGATACGCTGCTCGGGGAGGAAGCTGCCACTTCAAACGACACTGCTGTGAGAGAAGAGTTTGACGGAACACCCGAACAACGCGCTCTTAGAGGAGACGGACTAGATGGGTATTATGACGACGATCGCATGGATCCCAATGGTTGTACAAACCTACTGACCTACATTGAATGCTTGAAGCTCGATGAAGAACATGCGCCTAGGGAATGCTCCGTCTGCATGATAGATACGGTCTACTCTCAGACGACCGAAGTCGGTGACTGCAATCACGCTTGGTGCCGCGGCTGCCTTGCGGCGGCGCTTGATCTGGCTGCGAAGAATGAGAACAATTATCCTGTCCGATGCTGCGGGCAAACTCCAAGCATTTTGCTGGACCATCCCGGCGTCTCTGCTCTAGTTGGAGCCAACGCCATCTCGGCAGTGGAAGCCAAAATTGTCGAATACGAGACCCAAGACAAGACGTATTGCCATGACCCGGGGTGTTCTGCTTTCATCGCACCCGACGCGATCCACGAAACAAAGGCCGCCTGTTCTACCTGCCAGAAGAACACCTGCGCTCGATGCAAAGCTGAGTTTCACGAAGGGGATGATTGTGAGACTGCGAATGACGAGGCCTTCGAACAGTGGCAGCGGGACAACGGGTCAGCGACGTGTAAGGTCTGTCACAGAGTCATTATCATATCTCATGGCTGCAATCATATGAGGTATGTCTTCTCACCTGTACGGCCACACCGAGTCAAGACTGACTCGACCCCAGGTGCTTCTGCGGGGCCGAATTCTGCTACGAATGCGGTCAGACTTGGAAGACGTGTCTATGCGAAGGCTGGCTTGAGGATCGTCTTGTTGAACGTGCTGTCGTGGTCGCTGGGCGCCTGGCTGAGCACCAGGGGCAGCCTGCCGACGTGGAGCGTGCTGTTGCGGAGCTGCGCAATGAAGGACCTTGCCGCCACACTGATTGGACTCGAATCATCCTGCGTCATATCGGGGGATCTCCTATTTGTTCAGACTGCCATTGGGAGAGTGACTTCTTTTTGTGGCGGTGCGATGGTTGTGAAACGCGGGTATGCACCAGATGCAGACGAGACTACTAGCATTGCCAAAGGTCAAATAAGAGCCAGGGGACATGGACCAGTGTGCAGGTCATGCAGTTTGCATAAATGTTTGAAGTGTGTATTAGTCTTGGGCCAATCCGCTTGGATGTGCGAGATCGAGAAAGCCATGTGAACCATGTTCTTAACTGAAAGACGCTTCATAGCTTCTCTACTGGCAAGCTGTGCTGAGAGCAATAAACATTTCATTCAGGCCGAGTGTACCTATAAGTGTTCTGAAACTCCTCCAAGATCTCGACCGACCAGTGCCGACAGCCTCCATCTCCCTAGCCTCGCTGCCTCTTCCAAAAGACTCGGCTAAGAAGAGCCAATCACGATCCGTCAAAGAAACCAAACCCGATATCATTAGAGGCCTGCAAATGTATTCAAGATCGGGAAGGTATGCTTTTTACTGGTGTGTTCACTCAACATCGCATCAACATTAGCCTCTTTCCATACTGCTCAAGCTAGATACATAGCAGAAGTCTTGTGAACACTCACTCGTGCTTGACGTCCACGGTTGCCTTCGCCAGCTCCGAGAATCCCTTCTTCGGAGCCCTGATCTTCAACACGCCGGCCTCTAGCGTAACGCTCACATTCTCCACATCTGTTGGAAAGTTGATATACCGTCTAAACGGACCAATCCTCCTTTCCCCGACAAGTAGATGGACTCCACCAGCTGATTGTGTGGGTTGTTCTTCCTCGACCTTCGCGTTCTCGGGTGCGCCGTAATCTGGTCTCTCGACCTTTCCTGTGAGGAGCAAAGCGCGGTGGCCAGTCCAGGTGACGGTGATTTCGTCGGGCTTCTTGATGCCCGGGACTTCCACTTCGATGAGGTATTCCTTGATAGCATCACGGAAGTCCAGGTCGGGTTGGTTGGGGTGGTCCTCTGGCCGCGGGTGTCGGCGCGCCAGGTACTGAACGAGAGATTGATGCTGATGGTGGCGCTCATGAGGGTTGTCCACTAGAGGGGGAGGGTAGTCATAGTACTGCAAAAGGGTTAGAAGCCGCCTCGCGTTCACCTGAAGCTGAGAGTGTGGACAGACAGACCCCTTGTGGCTAGATGACCGGTGTTGGTAATGCCACATTTTGGGGAGAAGGAGCTACTTACATATGCGTAGGCCATTGCGTCGACGATATTTTGTCGTGGACCGGTTGGGGTTCGAAGGTCGAACTGGGCTGCCGTAATGATCGCCTTTGAAAAAGGTGCTGCTTGGGTATTTCGCTTTTGAGTGATGATCTCTTCTTGTGTGAAATCGGAGTTGGATAGCGAAGAAGACCTTTGAGAAACGGAGAGGGGCGCGGGCGTATTTATTTACCTACCTCTATTCGGGAGCTGGTTGATCTATCTGGCGGTCTAGGTCGCGCTCCTCGTGCTCGGTTCGACATATGCCGACAAATGATGCCATGGGCACGCCCTCGAGCTTCCTGACTGTGCTTGGGCCCAAGGCCATCGTCCCGGGCGCATTTCTTGAACAGGGTTGGGCCACCTGTTACCTTTCCGACGACAGCCGAATAAGCTCGCACGGACAGGGGAAAGCTCCTATCGGCCCGCCTTTTGGACGCGAGATGCAGAGTTCAGATGCTGTGAGAAGGAGGTCATTGGATATCCATCGCATGACTGCAAGGGGAGGAGAGCTCACCTCATCAGACCATGCAAACTGGGGGATGCAGGTGTGGAGTGACATCCAAATCTTAAGTGGTCGTCAATACCGCACGCATGTATATTGATTACGTTGCTTGGCGGGGCCAACTCTGAGCTCGTCGAACTACGCAGGGACAGTCCGTTTGAGATAATGGATGTTGTGAGGCCAATGGACAGATCCATGTCTGCTGATCTTCGATCCCTGCCTTCATGCAACTCACGAGTAGATGCAAAGCGCGAACACCAGGACCTGAGAAGGATAGAGAAGAAGACGGCAAGAGTGAGGCTGTAGCTGCGAGCTCGTACTTGCAGCTGTCATTACAACCCCAGACAGCTTCAGCAAGCAACTAGCTCCTTGCCAAGACGAGTTTTAGGAAGCTTCTGCGCTTTTTAACCCGCATTGCCTTTCAAAATCGTACCATGATCAGCGACCTCCATCCGACGGCCTGCCTTTTCTGCTTGTCATATGACTGCTTCACCCGCAGAACGAGCGACATTTCTCGTTGAACTCAGGGTGTATTGTTTGGCCGCATGTGAAAACCGAAGCAGAGGTTTCTCCTTGGCGTTGGAAGAAGAGATCATCTGCCGGTGTGACAATCGCACGATTTTCGATGAGGTGGAACGACTCACGGATTAGCTTCATTGTGAGGACGAGAGCGGCTGAGAGCGATGGATTTCCCCGGTTACTGTCGCCTCAATGACCACGGAGAAGATTCTGGCTGAAATCGCACTGGCTTGAACACCTGTTCATACGAAGCAGCGCGAGAATGTCCGCAGGTAGGTAAGCTTAAAGAAAACGATGTGAGGAGGTGTTTTTCTGCGCTTCTCCCCTCGTGAAGCGATCAAACCGAACAACAACAACAGAACAACAGTTCAAGCCCAATACCAGTACGAGTACCACTAGCCTCCTCACAGCCAAACAAAGATCTTCGATACTCCACAATGTCAACTCTCGAGTGTCTTCTTCATCCTCACCATATCTCTCTGGTCGACGTCCATTCTCTGCGAGCTAAACTCAAGCACGCGGGCGATGCCTACTACAATATCGACGGTTTGCCCTCCCACCGTGGAGTGCAAGCACCGAAATTCGACATCTTCGAAATTGACGGAGATGCGTCTGGATGGCTTCTGATCGGAAATGTCCCGGGGGCAAGATCTGGAGATGATATTCTGGTCGAATGGGTCGACGGTACCACCATCTTCATCCGTGGAAAGCTGGCGACAACATCGATTCCAACTTTTGGCGAGACGGAAAGCAAGATCTTAAGGACCCTTCATAAGGAAAGACACGAAGGTCCCTTTGAACGATCTGTCACCTTCCCTGCGCAGGCCGACCCTGAAAGCTTGAAGGTTGAGGTGAAAGATGGGATCGTGTATGTCAGAGTTGCAAAGAAGTTTGAGACGGAGAAGAAGGAGTGACAGTCTGGCCTGGAAGCCTGCCCTCTTATACCTGAAAAGCTTACTTAATGATAATGGTAATGGTACATATTGGCATTTGCTCATTCTAAACACGTCAAACACGTTGATGGGGCAGTTGTCTACCGTCCACAAGGAGAATCAGTCCTGCTCGTCACAAATTGCGTTGGCCTTCTATCGGCCTAGCGACGACGGCGTGAGTTCCCCACGAATTACACTCTCAGTTGTAGGGTGAGTCGGGGAAACCTCACGTCCAAATGTAATGCGGGTGAAGCGACCAACATCAACTGTAGCTGTTCTGTTGTCCTCCTTTGTCCTTCTTGAACCTGGCTTCAACGTCTCTCAACCTTCTCCACATCAGCTTCTGTCTCATCCTTCACCTTCAGCTACAACAGTAACACAGCTCCTTGCAACAGGCGACAACCAGTACATCAGTCGTCAGTACCCGGCAATCCTGCCTCTTTCAACACACACTGAGAACATGGCAACGGCTGAAGCTCGCAAGAGCGCTGGTAGTGCTGCTAGCGTGGGATCACGTGATTATGGTAATTCTCCGATGGCCCTGATTGAGGCTTTGCTAAATTTGGAGTGGCTTTGTCCATGTCCCGTCGACGAATTCACGCCCCGTCACATCCTCATCCTTCGACGCATGAATCCTAATCCGATCTGACAAGCCTCCGTTTTCTCGACTCACGTACTGGCACGTCAGGTCTCCTTCGTCAAACTGTTTATGGTCCTGTTGCGCATTCACTTAGCCGGACCGTGCTACAACTCCTAGTACCCTCCGCAACGCGTCTCATCTGCCTCGATTCCTCCTTGTCCTACCTACAGTTCTCCCTTCTTCTCCACTGCGCTCTCCGAGCCTTGCCCGCGCCTGCTGTGGTGATACCAGCAGAATCTTGGCCGAACACGCCTGTTGTTATCATCAAATTGCGACGAGGCCGGCACATTTTGATCATAGGACCAGTTCCCATTGATAACGACAACTTATCGGAGCCATCCTACACGATCTTCTGCCTCTTCTTCCTCCCTCACGAATTTCCTGACGCACCTGCGCATGGACTTGTCACTACTTGCAACAAGAGACGGACACCACATTGTCATACAAAGAAAGTCGTTCGCTACCTTGGGATTCGGTTGAACTAGGCGCTATCTTGGAACTGACCCCAGGGTTGTCCATGTTCACTAAGCCTGCTGCAACAACTACATGCACGCACTGAGCGCGAGTACCAAGCATGGCGGCTCCGCTTGACGAGCTGCACCAGGGCAACTCCGGAACAACAAGATACATCATAGGTGCTCCTAGGAACCCGACCGAACTTGCTCCGCAAAACCCCAACGGTCAGTACACGTACAATCCACCAAATCAAGCAAATGGAAACCCGAATTCAAATGCGAATGACGCCCCTTATGAGAGCGACGGCAGATATTCTTCCGACAGTCGAACTGGGCGAAAGCGATCACTTGGTGGCCCGAACGAGCGCAGCCGGTCAAGAACTAATGGCAGCAACGGGAAGTCGTCAGATTCCAGAGTGCGGCAGTGCAAGAAGTGTGGCGAAGCGCTGACCGGTCAGTTCGTACGTGCGCTAGGAGGGACGTTCCATCTTGACTGTTTCAAATGCGCCGACTGCGGTCAGATTGTGGCCTCCAAATTCTTCCCCGTCGATGCAGAAGATGGCTCTGGCCAATTTCCTCTTTGCGAGACGGATTATTTTCGGCGTCTTGATTTGCTCTGTTTTGAATGCGGCGGCGCTTTACGAGGTTCTTACATCACGGCTCTGGATCGGAAATACCATATTGAGCATTTTACTTGTTCGGTTTGCCCAACTGTTTTCGGCGCTCAGGACAGCTACTACGAACACGACGCAAAGGTCTATTGTCACTACCACTACTCCACCCAGTTTGCGCAGCGGTGCAATGGTTGCCAGACTGCTATTCTCAAACAATTTGTCGAGATTTTCCGCAATGGACAGAATCAACACTGGCACCCCGAATGCTACATGATACACAAATTCTGGAATGTGCGACTCGCGCAAAATGAAACAGAGGGAACTAAGAAAGACATCACTGCGCCCGTCACAGAAGATGAGCGAGAGGCTGTCAAAGAGGACGAAGAAAAAATGGAAGACAAGGTCTACCGCATTTGGAGCACGCTTTCTACCTTTGAGGAATCCTCGGCTTCCTGCATATCTGACATGCTTTTGCATGTTAGCAACGGGGTATATGTGGACGGTGTGATCGTGGCTCGCAAATTCATTTGGCATGTTGACATTCTGTTCGGCGCCATCGATACGCTTGGAGCTCTGGTCATCAATGCCGAACTCAGAGAACTTGCTTATGCCCGGGAAGCAAAACTTCTTTGCAAGAAGGTCGTTGCTTTCTTCACGCTTCTCTCTAAGACCCAAGAGACCGGCGTGCGAAAGCTCGGTGTCACTCAAGAACTCCTATCCCTGGTTACTGGCCTGGCCCATTACTTGAAGCTTCTCATTCGAATTGGTCTTCAAGGTGCGTTGAAGCTTGAACGGGAGAGAGGATCTCCCGAAGGCCTCCATGCCTTCTTGGATGAACTAGCCGACCTTGAGACGATTAAAGAGCAAGAGATGAAATCGATCGACCTGCAAGAGAGTGTCGCCGGACTCGCAAGCCAAGAATCAGATTGTTGCTCGGCGTGCATGGAACCCATTGACGATGAGTGTGTCATGATCTATGGGCGAAGATGGCACGCGAGACCTCCTCATTTGACGTGCAGTGTGTGCCAAAGAGACTTGACCGTCGAACTTGGCAGTGCAATGTACAATGAAAGAGAAGAGAAGGTCTACTGCGTCGACCACGCGAGGCGAACACCTGACACCGTCTCAGGCTTTGCACATGTCACCAAACTACAGCAATACGTCTTCCTTCTCCGCGTGGCTTTGGCCCGATTGCTGGAAGTGCTCAAGTCTGGCGGTACACTGCCACATACCTCGGATGATCCAAATTTGACGCCCTACGATACAAATGAGGGCCATCATGTCACTCCTGCTGGTGAGCAGCTCAGACCAACACAGAAGATGGGGTCACGATCTCGCTCCTATGCGGGCACCTCGAGTCAGCAAGAATCTTCATTGGAGCAGACTGTTGGCGAAATGAAGCGTTTACGCTCTACACGCAATGAACGTACTCTGTCCACCACATTCCGAAAAGCTCGAGAGTCAAAGATACTCTATGGTCCGACTGGTGTCCGTCCAGGTTCTGAGGGTAATGATGGCCCGGACAATCGAAACCCCGGAGGTTTCCAAATTGTTCAGGAGAAGGATCTTGATGGTCGTGTTAGACCAGAACTCACTTTTGGCAATCAAGAGGGTCTGACCCTTGATGACATTCCGAGAATTGTCGCCGCTGAGCAAGCGAAGGAGCAACGACCTAATGCCTTCCGCCATGCTGGGACGAATCTTATCGGCCACCGCGGCAACGAGCCAAGACTAGTGAATGGTCATTCACGAGGTACATCTGGTGCCGGAGCTGACCTTCTAGGCGGCGAAAACCCCCTTCGGACCAAGCGATACTTTTCAGAATTGTCCGCCTTGGAATACTTCATCGTCCGACACGTGGCAGTGCTGTCGATGCAGCCACTTTTGGATGGTGAATATACCTTGGAGGACTTGCTCGGCCTAATTGAACAGCGCAAGCCGACATTTTGGGGCAAAGTCAGTCGTGCCCTGCGTGGCGACAGCGGGGTGAAGAAGAAGGGCATCTTTGGCGTACCGCTAGAGACTCTGGTGGAGCGCGAAGGGGCAGAGTCAACCAACGGTGTCGGTCCTGGAGCCTTGCGGGTTCCCGCAATCGTGGATGACTGCGTCTCGGCAATGAAGCAGATGGATATGTCGGTTGAAGGTGTCTTCAGAAAGAACGGGAACATCAAACGCTTGAAAGAGGCTGCGGAGGCGATCGATTCAAACCAGACCCCAGATCTCAACCGCGAGAACCCCGTCCAGGTTGCCGCGTTGCTCAAGAAATTTCTAAGAGAAATGCCGGAACCGTTGCTGACGTACAAGCTGCAGAAGCTTTTCATCATATCTCAGAAGATCGATGACGAGGAGCGCCAGAGACGAGTCTTGCATCTCACCTGCTGTTTGATGCCAAAGAGCCATCGTGATACAATGGAAGTGTTGTTCTCGTTCCTCAAATGGGCGGCCTCGTTTTCTCAAGTTGACGAGGAGTCTGGGAGCAAAATGGACATTCACAACCTGGCCACTGTAATGGCGCCTAACATCTTATACGCGAAGGAAAAGGCAGCAGGTGCAAGACCCAACGTTCCCCAGGTCGATGAGAGCTTTCTAGCTATCGAGGCAGTCAACACTCTGATCGAGTACAATGACTACTTTTGTCAGGTAAGAACGGAGTTATGCCATGATGTGACAATCCTAGCTGAACATACATACAGGTCCCTGAAGATTTGCAGTCTATTCTGACAGACACTGGTCTCCATGGTGGATCAGCAGAACTCACGACGAAAGAGATCCTATCCAGATATGGCCACATTGCCAAAGGCCAGGTCCAGAGACAGACCGCCTCAGCCGCTGATGCTCCTATTCGCAGCCCAGCCTCAGCAACGACGCCAGTCGGCCCTGTAGCGACCCGAGTGGACGTTGATCCGTACCAAGCTACGGCATGGCAGAAGCAGAGCTCAGTCCGTCCTGTTCAGAACATGGCTTCGGCCACGTCTGCGCCTGCGAACGACTTCCATTTCACCGGTCCCAACAGCCCGTACGCTCGCAATCGGGCTGGTAGCGCCGACAGCTCGGGTAGCCACGGTGCCCAACCTCAACCGGTTGGACGGCACAGTTATCAAACCAGGCCTGGACAGATGGGCGTATCGGGTTGAATCAGCATAGGCGAATAGTACACACTCATCTGCATCACGGTCGCGGCGTTTTACTGCATCAAAGGTTCGATTGGGATTATGTCCGGAGGGGAATTGCTGAAAAGGCGTGAGCGCGATCGCCCACCAAACACCCGCACGAAGTTGACGACACGAAAATATTCTCTTTTGTTCATTGCCGTTCTCAAAGGCCATGAGCCCCCCCTTCGATTCACGATACACCGATGGCAGAGCTTTGCACATTCTACTTGTTGAGCTTCCTCGGCAACTTTGAAACGCCTTGGCTTCATTTCTTCGGCAATGCCGCGCGGTTGTTGCATCAAATAGCCTCAGACTGCTTACGATTTTCTCACAGCAAGCGATGTTTTCTTTCACCCATCAAAAACTTGCACCTTGTGGGCCTTTACTTTTTGCACTCCTCAGCGGGAGCTCGGAGATGTGCAGAGCTTGAACGAGGAATAGTTGAGGACTCTCCCTTTTCAGGGCTTTGAGAGCCCCACACGGGAGAGTTCTTACCGGATATGGCATCAGCATCAGTGGATCAGGACGGCGATTGGGCGGACTTGGTTGTGCCGTGGCGTAGGGCTGAATGTTGGATATGCGAATGCGACTCCCGCTTAAAATCTACTGCGCCTGGGGTGAGCAAGAGTCCCGGCCAGGCGAGCGGCATCGGGAACAGAAGGATTGGAGACGAAGGAGGGATTCCGACTTGCCAGTGCCTACGCTTTCCCACACCATGGTCGAGCTTGGCTTAGCTTCCTCCGCATGCGCCCGACTTGGACACGAGCAGATATTGGAGCGCCTGGTATGTACCTCACGGCAGGTGGACCATGCGGCATATGTGCACTTGCCATGGAGCTGATCACGGCAAATGAATGGCCTGTCCGGGTGAAGTTCAGGAGCATGCGGGCTGTATTGAGTATTCAAGGATGCAAGCTAGAAAAGAATCGAGTTCTAATTCTGTGGAGTTGACCCAACGCTCTCCTTTGACCCATATCGTCCCCCCTGTGAATTGAGCCGCTCTGCTTTTCCATTCCCATCTCCTGTCTCCCTTCCCCTCTGCAACACCGCATCCATGAGCCTCCCAAGCCTTTCCACCGCCTCGTCCGTGATCTGATAATGCACAACCAACCGGCCACTGAAGGCCTTCAACCCCTCCTGGGCGGCCAACTGGGCGAATTCCGTACTCGACATGCCTTCCCTCGCCAGATCCAACCACACCATATTCGTCTCGGTGGGGTTCGCCAGTTTCCCACCCCGGGAAGTCCACATTTCTGCCACTTTCCTCGCTCGCGTGTGCGATGCCCTCAGTTTGCCGCCGTCGCCGTTCGGACCGCGGCCGAAGCCCTCTTCGACGGCGACTCGGGCGGCCGCACTGATGACGCCGGCCTGGCGTGTTCCGCCGCCGATCATCTTGCGGATGCGGCGGGCGTGGGCGATGAACGGCCTCGAGCCCACGATGATACTTCCGATCGGGGCGCCCAGCCCCTTGGAGAAACACATGCTCACGCTGTCGAAGAGGGTGCAGAACTCGGGCAGGCTGCCCGCGTCGGCGGCGACGGCCTCCCAGATGCGTGCCCCGTCCAGATGTAACTTGATGTCGTGGGCGCGGGCGAACTGGGCAATGCGCCGCACTTCGGCCAGCGGCATGATCATGCCGTCGAGGGTGTTTTC
Organism: Phialophora verrucosa; assembly: GCA_002099365.1. NCBI lineage: Eukaryota > Fungi > Ascomycota > Eurotiomycetes > Chaetothyriales > Herpotrichiellaceae > Phialophora > Phialophora verrucosa. The sequence continues at coordinate 2,178,031 of MSED01000002.1, read as the reverse complement.
AAGGCTGATGACGCGGGTGGGGCACGCGTGCACGTCGGAGCTGAGGATCGCGTACTGTTTCACGTCCTCGAGTGTCAGGTGGTGGCCGTTGCTGGGCCGGACGGGGATGATCATGGCGCTGGAGAGAGACGACACGCCGCCGGCCTCGTAGTTGTAGATGTGGGACCTGATGTCGCAGAGCACCGACTGCGGCGGTTGCGTGAGGTGAGTGCGCAGGGCGACTTGGTTGCCCATTGTGCCGGACATGACGAGGAGGGCGGCCTCCTGGCCGGCCAGCTCGGCGATGTAGGCCTCGAGGTTGTTGGTCGTGGGGTCCTCGAGCATGACGTCGTCTTGGAGCGTCGTGTGGATGATGGCGTCGAGCATGCTGGCCGTCGGGGTCGTCATGGTGTCGGAGCGGAAGTCTAGGCACGCGGGGCCGGGCTGTTGCCAGGCATTGACCTGCTTGTGTGTTGCTGCGGCGCTGTTGGCTTCTTTGATGGCTTCGTTTGGTGCCACGTCGGAGACGGGGTCAGGCTTGTCTTCAACGGCCATGCTGGATCGTTCCCTCGTGGTGGGCCGGGAAGCGAACCTTCGGTATGTTAATACGGCGCGGGATCCTGTGTTTGATCTGATAGCGGCCGTGATATTCTGTCGACTCGTTACTCCCAGCATTGCCAGCCGCCGTGATAATGCCGGGAAGGTTCTGCTGAGACATGGTCGTCGAAAGGCGTACGGGGTACGTTACAGGAGCACCGTGGAGACTGGAGCGGCGATGTGCGCCGAACGCCCAATGAGTCAAAAATCTTCAGGAAGACGTTCGAAGGAGTATTAGCACCTTCCTCTTTAAGATCTACGGGACGAGGGCGCCACCGCGGATTCTAAAGCTATCCATGCATATCACCAGACAGTAGACCTTTGCTGGCGTCTCGCACACTGACGGCTCAAGGTAACACTTCATATTGGGCATCCGTACAGACTCCGCCGTTTACGCCCGGAATCACGTCGTTCGGACAGGCACTCATGACGGCGACACAGTCCAACTCGGCCCTCAGCACAATATACTCCCCAGCCCGACTTTCTGGGGCTATACACTCGATCTTCCCTCCACCAGACTGACGGTCCAGTGGCGTCGTGACGGGCACGTTCATGAAGACATTCAGAGGATCGGGCGTCCACTCCGTCGAGATCGTGCCCGGTGCGAACAACCCTGCCGCCGCCGCTTCGTGAAGTGCCACGTGCATGTTTTCGGCACAGCTGCGGTGGTCATAGCCGTCGATGCCAAGGTTGTGGTAGCGGAATCGATCGCAGCAGCCGAACAGCGTGTCATGAATGCCCGTGGTGGTGTCCTCGAGGAACGTGAGTAGCGGCACGGACTTGTTAGTGTAGAGGACATCTTGAGTTTCGGTGGAGGGGATCAGCTTCGAGAGAATGGAGCGAGTTCGAGAGGCCGAGAAGTACTGCACCCCTGAGCTGAAGGGAAAGGGTGTCGCCTCAGTTGTCGTGCCGTCGTCCTGTGCTGAGCGTATGAAACTTCTGGGTATATCAGCGGGGACACTGCCGGGGAAAACGAAAGCCCAGAAGTCGATGACCTGGTTGCCGTGTGGGTTGATCAGCTTGAGCCTCTGGCCCTGCTTGAGGTCGACGTAGGCGCCGGTGCGAGCGGGGATGGTTATGCTAGGCATTATGTGTTATGACAGGTAGTGCTAACTCACCCTGAGGGAGTCTCAATATTCACAGCGCTCGTGTAAGTAGTCACGGTAGTCCCTCCGTGCCTACGTGCCTACCTATGAGTAGCGGCAATCTCCTTCTATCCACATCTAACCTCAGATAATCGAGCGGTGATGTACGGTGACTGACGCTTCACTTCAACATGACCGTCTGGCCTCGGCTGTGGACGCGTCGCGACCGCGTCGCACTTTCGTCCCCAGACACCTGCCGCTCTTCCCTTTCCGGCTGTCGCTTCCCACACCTGCGAACTTCGTTCGATGCGCCGCATCTCGCTCGCAGTCGGTCAACGTGAACTCCAAGATGGGTTCGTCGTCGCGGCGCATGTCGCAGCCTCCTTCTTCCCATGTGAATTTGCACTGCATGCAATGTAACAACCAGATCGGAATCTTCGACAACGAATGGAATCGCCTTACCTCTTCCTACGTTCGCTCTGTCCACCCTGGCGCTCATTTTGGCACAGAAGTCGCCGTGAACCGGACGCAGGTTGTGCCAACAGGCGCTTCACAACGACTACTAGAAGGATGCAATCTCGCCGAGGTCTTCTGCACAAAATGCTCAGGAGTGGTTGGACAGTATTGCAAGAGTATACCCGGGCCCGAACGAAAAAACATGCTGTGAGCGAAACCCAAGGTCGCTGGGAACTTACTGGTGATTCTGACTCGAGCATAGAAAGCAGTATCTTTACAAATTGTCAAAGACATATCTCAAGAGCGGCGATACCAATGAACAAGTCGACCCTATCTTCGCGTACAGCGGTGATCTTGCGCAAGCATCCACGAGAACAAGCGCTACGCCGCGTCCGGGCCTGCCTGCTGTTCCTCGATGGTCCCATACTCCCTTCCAGCCAGAAGAGACTCCGTCGCGCTTCCAGACAGTGACAGACTCACGTCGTCGAGCCTCTGCGCCCATGTCTCTGCGGAATCACCACGAGCCTGGTTCGCCAGCCTCTGGGGAACCAGAAGATCCCCTCGCCCACCGCTTCGCAATGCATGACGCACGACTGAACCGGCAGGAGGAGCCATTGGCGATACTGGATGCCAGAATGCGGGAGAATGAGAAGCAACTGCGTGTGATTTCTTCAGTCCTCGACGCATTCCGTGTTACGCTTGAGGACATCAATGCGTCGGTTAAGGAACTTCAGTATCAGAATGCTACGCCTCATGTCAACAACACTACCAATGTCGACTTTATAGCCAACCTGCACGCTATGGTTGGTGCCGTGAAAACCGCGCAGTCCAATGCGGAAGAGCTGGAAGATCTTCGTGCTGAAAACACTGCGCTCAAGGCGAAGTGGGATATTGTCCAGTCGGCCATTGTCAGTGCAACGGGAAGCACGGCACCGAGTTCTACTTTGGCGTCCCATGGAAATAGTCTGGGGAAGCGGAAGCGCGTTAGCAACGTCAGCACAACTACCTCTGGCGGCCCCTCGAACCCTGCATCACAACCACGGCAATTTTGGCTAGAGAATTCGTCGTCTTCTGCGCAGATCCCGACTCCGCAGTCAAGTACACATTCAGACCCCCAGTCCCATGGCACCTCCAATAGTTCACGTAACGCTACCCCTGATGATGCACACGACGGACCCGACTTACCACACCCCCCTCAGAACAGCAAGAAACCTAAGACGTCTGCAGCGCCACCGGTACGCCAACCCGAGAAGAAGCAGCAGCAGGTTGAGTTGTCTATCCAGCTTTTGAAGAATCTCAGTCCAGCTGCCCGTTTTGCACTAGGTGATGCATCCTTTGAGACCTTGGATGCCGAAGGCCAGCAGCGGCTTTCAAATTCAGTCTCCAAGATTGATTCGTCGCAATCATCATCGGGGCAAGATGAACAACCTTCAACGCTTGCGGGCAATGGAATGCAGACTGCCAAGGATGAATCCCAGCCATATGTCGATGACGATACTGCGGTTCCTAACGATAGCGCGCAGCTCCGCGGCGTCGGTGATGAGCCACCAATGGAGGCTAACACAATTGAGACGACAGCCAACCGCTTCTCAATGGGCGAGAGTCTTGAGTTTAGCGGTGACGAGGAAGGTCCTGGACTTGAGCAACCTGAGGACCAAACCTCGTCAGAAGCTCGCCAGAGCTCTCCTGTGAATGTGAATAAAGACAAACAGGTGCAGGCACGGGACACCTGTACTCCGGATGACGCTTCGATCCAGTCGGCACCAGCCAGACGAACTCGGAGCAAGACTCAGGCTGCATCCAACGCTTCTACGCGAAGAAAGACCATCGAGTTTGATGTCGTCTCTGCCAAGGATAGACGAAGCGTTGCGCCCGAGCCAACACATTCACGAAAGATCCTGCCCCGCCGAATAAGTTCGGATCAAACTGGCCGATTTGAGCATTCGACGCCAGAAACGGTTGAGGCTGAACTGTTAGAGTTAGAGAAGCCCAAGGGACCGCGACAACACAAGACTCATTATCTCCAGACAGGCACGAAGCTTCTGAACAATGAGTTAAAAGAGCTTGGACTGGAAGAATGGATCAACAAGGACAAAAATGACCCTCAATACAAGCAACTTGTTCAGGAAGCCAGGGATCGCAAGCGAGAACAGACCAAATTGGCTGCACTCGCTAGTCGGGGTGTGTCTGTCCCAGGAGCGGATATGGACGAGGCATTGCGACGATCGACTCCTTCATTGGAAGAGGCATTGCAACAAGCCCAAGCCCTGGCCGATGCGACCACCGGGCAAACCGTGGCCTTTCGAAAGGATCCAGCAAAGACAACGGAGCCAGCTCGACAAGTGGCTGATGTTGGTGCCATCAGCAAGCGCAGAAAGTCGAAAGCAGATCGCCAGGAAAAGATCCGCAAGAGAGATGAGCTGGCGAAGGCAGCCATGGAGATAGATGACTAGGGATCAGAGCGGAAGGCTCAAACGGCATAGAGAATTGAATGTGTCTGCCCAAGTCTTGCACGCTATCGAACAGGTCGCGTGGTTTTGGCGTCTGGCAACGCGCTGAGTGAGTGCATCGGTAGATTGCGCATGTGGTTGGATTGGCATGTTTGCTTGTACTCGTACTTAGTACACCTACGTGTGTATCCCTTCGCCTATGGTGTGGACAAGTCCCTAGGATCAGATCATGTCGCTTGCATGCCGCCGTCTGAACTGGATGGATGACCCTGGACTCGGCGTCGCGGCAATGGCGCGTGACGTCTTCGAGTGCATCCATCTCGCGGGGAGCAAACAAAGGTCGTCTTATCCATTGGTTCCCGGTGCAGTAGGCACCGATACGCGCTACTCTAGCCAGGAACGGGGGAGCCGGAACCACGGTCCTTAGGCGCCCTTTAGCCCCTCACGCACGCATTGTCGCCTACGGATCTTCGGATTCAGAGCTTCGAAGCACCGCCGCTGGAGGAGCCGACGCAGGGATCCTCCGTCCTCCCGCGTCTGCGTTGGCGGGGAAATTTCTTCGAGAACCTGCGCATTTCAGAACTTAACTCGACTTCTATCCCATACTTATCCACGTCTTTTCTTTCCTTGGATTGTCACACATTTGCTCGGTCGCTGTATTGCTTCTCTACCTACGAGTGCGGTCTGTCTGATAGCGTTGCCTGTTCTTTCGCGTGTTATACCATTGTGGGCACATCCAGCTTCAGCCGCGCCTCGCCGACAAAAGAACCATTGTGAGAGACCAATCCCGTCCTCCAGCCCAAGGATGCATGTGCAAAAGCTGACACAAGAATAGAAAGCCCTTCCTTTCGGTTGCCGCGCCGACTTGTCTCTCACCTTTGTATTGGTAGGCTATCCGAACTTGACTCCCCTTCAATGGTTGTTGTTCCGTTACCTGGTTCGCCCACGTGGACAAGAACTGTCGTTTGCGCCGCTGGATATGGTTGGAAGAACGACGGGCTATCTTGCCGAGTTTTTCGAAATCACACACAGCAGGAGGAGATCATAATCCGTGGCCATGCACTGGAGGCGGCCTCTTCAAGGATGAATGTTGCAGGAAGGCCCTGTGTCGTTCGTGGACATCACATGCCGAAGGAACATCTTGTTCTTAACGACTCAAATGCAGCCCTGGACACCGAGATCTTCTGTGCATAAGCAAGACTTTTACATCCACGATTTGCGAGAACTGTGATCGGTTTCTGCGACTAACAATACATTGACAGATCCTGCAAATCGGTCGGTCTTTTCCTTGGAGCAGGCATACCGTAAGGTACGTGTGAACCGTCTCAGCGCCCTTCCTTGCACTGCAGCATGTTGTCATCACCTGCGACCATGTCTTTAGACGGCATTGAATTCCGTCCAACTCAATCTGCCACCCTCTTAAGAGACACCGTTATCTCCCTGCGACGACTGCCACCACAAGCCACCACAACATGGACATTGCTAACATAGACGTAGCATACTATATACGCGCAGACGATGGCAGTCAGGCGTCTACTGGGTCAGTTCAGACAGACCTAATTTTGGAGTACTATGAGAATCGAGAGGGTGGCACTACACTAGCATTCTCGGTCAATCTCACTCAGAGTTGGAAGATCCATGCTTAGCTCTCTTCAAGCCGGACGCGTTTGTCAACGAGCCAGAATTAGCCAATATTGGAATCTTTTGGCCCCCAGCCCCGTCGTCTCCAGCCGCATCCGAGCAATCCCTAGAGACTGTTGGCAACATCATCATGTCTCAGCATGCCACTCAACCTGCAACACAGCCCGCCAAATTCCGGCACAGCATCTCGAATGTTTCTGATGAAGACGCTACAGACGTCATCTGCATGCTGACTCCCACGTCGCCATCGGCGTTCGAAGCGGTCAAAGCCAACCTACTACACGCTCCCCAGCACATTCTGCAGAACCATGACTTGGAAGATATCGCTGAAGAATTGCTCTTCGGTTCCAATCAGTCACGAGACATAGCTCTGCGGATGTCCTCTCAGGTCAAGCACCCGAAGGACGGATTTCGATTCGGCCGAAACCCAAACCAAAGTGACGTGCTTTTAACCGCCCACGAGTATGACACCCTACTGAGCAAAATCCATTTCAAGATTTACGTCAACAACCAAGGGAGTCTTATGTTGCAAGACTTGTCTACCAATGGTACTATTGTGGACGACGTCCATCTGAAGGCGAGAGATCGACGAGGCAAACCCGTCCTCAAACCCGCCACCACGGTCCTCAAGAATGGCTCTCTTATCCGTGTCTTCTGTGGTCCGGACAAGCAAGAGGTCAAGATGATGGTACGAATACCAAGCCGTGGAGATTTCGAAGATGCTTACGAAGAAAATCTCCGAAACTACCTCGCAGCAAGGGGGGACGTGGCTCAGTTTGCTTCCATGAGAGAAAGTACGTATGGCAATCACTGGAATGGCGGCTCGCTGTACAATTTCACCGGGTTGCTGGGCAGGGGCGCCTTTGCAACCGTGTACAGGATCCAGACGAAGAAAGAAGGCGACCTGTACGCCGCAAAAGAGCTTGACAAACGTCGTTTCATTAAAAATGGTGTTCTCGACCTGAAGTTTGACAGCGAGCTCAACATCATGAAGAACCTCAAACATCCCAACATTGTAAACTACCTGGATTGTCACAACTACCAGCATTGGATCTACATCCTGATGGAATTCGTGCCGTATGGCGAGCTGGCACAGGAATTGAGGAAGCGTGGAACAATCCCCGAAGCGGACGTTCAACAAATCGCCAAACAGATATTGCACGCTCTCGATTACCTTCATCGTCGAAACATCACGCATCGTGACATCAAGCCCGACAACATCTTGATAGCAAAGTTGAACCCATTAATTGTCAAGCTGTCAGATTTTGGCCTGTCAAAATGTGTCACGGATCAGGAGACGTTTCTCAAGACGTTTTGTGGGACACTTCTCTATTGCGCCCCAGAAGTCTATCCCGACTACGGAAACTATGCTCAAGGGGCTGCCCCAAAACGACGACGCGGCCTTGGCGAAGCTGTCTCAAAACCTCCACCATCTCCCTACGATCAGTCCGTGGACATGTGGTCGTTCGGCGCAGTCATTTTCCATCTTCTGTGCGGCAAGCCACCTGTGACTGGAAGAGGTGATGATCGCGGCGCGCAGATGTTGAACAATATCATGACGAAAGACGTCGACTTTGAGCCTCTGAGACAAGAAGGTATATCGGAAGCAGCTGTTGATTTCATTGCAAAACTGCTAAACCGCAATCCTTCTTCTCGACCGAAAGAGGCCGAGTGTCTGCGACATCCATGGCTGCGAGACGTGCCTGACAATTGCAATTACGACGACGTCGAGGAGCCACTTTCCGATGTAGAAGATCAGCTGGAAGAGTTTGATGAGCTTGGTGAAAACTTCATCGACGATGACATGATCGCTAATCTGAATCAACTCAATCAACCTGCATCCTCTTCTCCACAACGACCAGCGAAACGAGTTCGCACTTTCGTGGACATGCCACAGACAGCCAGCGCTATCGCTTATCCATCTCTACCGGAAGCAGACCAAAGCATTCTGCCGCTTCCTAACGAGACGGCACCACCTGCACAACGACTTTTTGGGGAGATATCCGCTTCGGTACTACGAAGTTCAGGTGTCTTCGGCGGTGAGCTTAACCCTCTCCCTTCGCCAACTCATGTCAATAAGATCCGGGACGGCGTGGAACAAATCAGCGTGAATGATTTTGTGGTACACCCACCATCGGGACGCGCAGAAAGTGAAGACAATGCGGGTCAGCCACTACGATATCCTCAAATACTGGAAGTGCCTCAAGCTCAGACCACCTCAGCTGCCAGTCTTATGGGGGCAGAACAGCAGATTGGTCAACTCAATATGTCTTCGGAGGGAGACATATCAGACGCTCCGACTCCAGAGACAACAAACCCTGTAACGCCCGAAACTCGACAAATGTCCCCTTCCGACTCCCTTACGCCCCATGTTGACCCTGGGTTCGCAGAACCCGCACAGCCAGTCGAAGAGCCGATCTGTACACGCCAGATTGATCTCAACCTTGTTAAGGACCCAGTCAACTTTCAAGCGGAAGTCGAAGCACGAAACGCGTCTAGAGCGAACAAGTTACGAACCAAGGCAGAGACCTTCCACGTCAATATGGCCGCCAGAACCCGGGCTCCTTCAGCTGAACTTGCCGCCACTATAGACGCAAAGACTGGTCAAGTGGTCCAACATGCGGTAGATGGTGAGCGCTTCAGTCGCACACTTCAAGGTCCTGCAGACACAACCGGGGGGGGCTCGCAAGCTTCACAGTTTATCAAGCCCCATAGACGCTACGGAAAACTCACCAGCCTGCCGGGCTCATTCGCTAACGTCACAATCAACCTTGAAGCTAAGGACACCATGTGGGGTCGAGGCGATGGCTGCACGGTCCGGTACCCAAATCTTAGCGACGTTCGTGTCCCAAAGTACGCGCTCAAGATCTACTTCTGGGCTCCGGGTATGGCCCCGTACGTTGCTGGTGGCGGTAACTGGACGGACGTGCCGTGTGTCCGCACCCTTATTGCCACCAGTGCCAGCAGGTGCATTTGGGTCAACGGCGTCGCGTTGCGCAAGGAGTCCGCGTCAGGAGACGCGTCATTTTATGGGAAGTTATATTCCGAGGACGTCGTCACCATCTACGACGAGGCCGATGGGTTCCTGAAGTTCAGGGTAGAAATCACCTTCGGAGAAAGTGCTCGCCCACGACCAGCCAGCGAGAAGGGTTTTCTCATCGAAGAGGAACACGTCCACCATCAGAGGATGAAGGAACGGGAAAGCATGCGGTTGAGCATGAGGGAGGATGGCGGTGAAAGTGCCCACCGCAGCGGTTGACGCTGAGTAACACCTGTACGCTTGCTCAGATAGCTTGGAAATGATATGCAATGTGATTATGATGTTTGTGCTCCGCGAGAAATGTAAATACATACGAGTAGTATAGCGCATAGAAATCTCGGGACAGGTACAGCCGAGTCCGATTTGGACGCCGTCGACCGCTTATCGGTGGGGGCGCCGCCAGGCACAAATGACCTGTGCTTGCCCGTGATAGGCTGGAGGTGCGCCTATCTCCTCTGGCGCACGGCCAGAGCCACCTGGGAGCGGAGATCGTGCAGCGGAGATCCAGCTGCACCAGTGTGACAGTTGTCTCAAGAAGTTCCACCGAGATCTCCCTGTTCCTTCACCGCGGTCACTGGAATCTTCCTCAAAGCGCCGAGGGGCGGTTTGCAGTTGGACGGGACTCGATGTCGGGGGTTCACCTTCTGGGAAGTGCGGTCTCCGGAGTACAGAGCTCGTAGCATACTGCATGTCATGCTGATGGTCGTTCAGATCCGCGCCGCAGGAAGAAAAGACTGTTCAGCTGTTCAACATGCTCTGAAAGATGGCATTTGCCCGTTCGACTTCGGCCATACTGCAAGGTGCCATGGCCGGCTGCAGTCATCCTCGCGCCGACATGTACTTTCCTCGTACATGGAGCAGCCTTCAGGTGGGAGGGGCGGACTTGCTGATTCGGGGATTTGTAACCTCTGGGCCTCTCCAATAATAAATTGAATTCCACCAAAAGCCTCAAGCAGCATTGGCAACGCCCTCTCCTCCCTTGACAGTGGGTGGCCTCTGGCAAAACATCCTATACGTTGTTGCTGATGTAGTCGCATTCGCTGATTCTGTTTTTTATTTTGTTTGACCTGCGGATGGGCACCTGCATCAACTGCACGTCGAATTGTCCAAGTGAATCGAGTCGCTCCGTCTCTGCCACACCCGCACTTTCTTTGTCCAGTGTAATTGTCGGCTGCGCCGGTCTCTCACTACAGTCCTTCGCGAAAGGAGAGCCGCGTCGCAGGACAACCGCTCTACAGTATCTCCATACTGCGAATCGTTGCTCTCCCTAATGCGCACCCGGAACGTGCACATCGTATGACATACACCACCTGCTCCGATGTCCAGATCGGTCTCCCCACTGCCTCCTAGCGGACGATGGAACTCGCCAGGCCTGAGCGACCGCAGCTCAACTCCCAACAGCTTGTACGCCGCAGCTCGTAACCTCCACGATAATAATGACGACCACTGGGCGGCGGCAAAAGCAAGAAGCGCACAGGTCAGAGGATATCCCAGCATACAGACAAAGAATGAGGGCTTCTTCCTGCGCTCCAAGCGAAAAATCTCGACACTTCCCGTCTTCAGCCCTTACACTCCCCTCTCCGCCAACTGGAAGGACCCAGAGAAACTCGGCCGCAGCCGGTGGTATCCAAGAGGTGGTGGCAGCTTGTCTAGGATCAAGACGTTTGCCGGCAATGTCTTGCGAAAATTCAAGTTTTTGTTCATAATATTGTCCATTGTGACGTTGACAACAGTGCTACTCTCACAGACAAGTGTGTTCTCCGGACCGGAGCCATGGGTGACAACGCGGATGCTAACCATGGCTACAGACGTCCTGAGACGGTACCGCGGCAACTCTCACCTAGGGGGCGGAAGCAAATTCGTCATCGTCCTTGGAGCAAATGAAGGCGGCGGTGTCATGGAGTGGAAAGGTCCCAGAGAATGGGCCATCGAGCGCGACAGTGTTAAGAACAAAAAGAGATACGCGGAAAGATGGGGATACCACTTAGACATTGCAGATATGAGCACCAAGAAGCGATATGCCCATGAATGGCGGGAGAGCTGGGAGAAAGTCGACCTGCTCCGCAACGCCATGGCCAGGTATCCAAATGCCGAATGGTACTTAAATGCCTCATGGAGTTGTTTGTATGAAAATGACTGACATGGGCGATAGGTTCTGGTGGCTAGACTTGAACACTTTCATCATGGAACCCTCAATATCTCTGCAAAGGCATATCTTCAACTCCCTCGACAAACAAGTCTACCGCGATATTAACGTCTACAACCCTCTCAACATCACTCACCCGCCCGAAACCAAATTCCTTGACCTCGTCGCCAGGTCTCCCACCGGTGACAACATGACATCTTCAATCGACATCATCATTCCTCAAGATTGTGACGGCTTCAACCTGGGTTCTTTCTTCGTCCGGCGGTCTCCTTTCACAGATCGATTGCTTGACCTATGGTGGGACCCAGTTCTGTATGAGCAGAAGCACATGGAGTGGGAGCACAAGGAGCAAGACGCACTGGAGCACCTTTATGCGTCACAACCGTATCTACGCACCCACTTTGCATTCATCCATCAGCGGAAGATCAATTCTTTCCCCCCGGGTGCTTGTGCTGCTCAGCCGTCCCCGGAGCAAAACCCCCCCGACGGCAAACAAACTCTGGATCCCAGATTCCACTACAACGAGGAAGAGCGAGACTTCATGGTCAACATGGCTGGGTGCGAATGGGGTCGAGACTGTTGGGCCGAGATGTACATGTACCGCGAGCTCAGCCTCAGGTTGAACCGTTCGTGGTGGGAGAAAGTCAAAGCCAACGTAAGCCAGAGATGGACGAACTTCAGGAAAACATCCGACAGAAAACGCGAGACAAAGCAGGATTAGATGTCTCCTCCAGCCCTGCTTCAATGAGGACCGCCTGGAGCCAACCGCGTCTCAAGACCGGCATCAGGTGACTATAGTACTCAAAAATTACGCTGGGCATGCAGCGTCCCTGTGAGAGCTGCTGGAGTTCTTCGCACGCATCTTTCAAGGAGTTTCGGAGCGATATCAGGACTACTGGGTGGGATAAACTGAACAACTACGGACGGATCTGACCGGCGCTCGAGCGCCGACCGGGGGCAAACTCACAGCCAGAATCATGCAATTGGGCCATGAAAAGTTGTTCTTTCAAGTTTAACTTGTATACCTAGATGGGCGGGCATGGATGCACAGGGTTGATCCCGAGGAACAATTAGACGGGGCGGAGTTCACTCGCACAAGGACATGGTGTCGACCAGGCATGGAGGTGTCGTTCCGTCTGTGTCTAGGTCACATCGATGGCATGATCATGCCTTCAATCAATGGAAAGTAATCACCTCAGACTGCATTCAAATTGAACATCACACATGACCGTCGTGAGAGTGAGACGCAAATCGCTTCAAAGCCCCCCGCTGGACCTTCCCAAAGCGGCTCGCGGCTTGTTGCACTGATCTCTTCGATTCATCGTCGCCTCTCCGCCATCACTTCAGATTGTACTTTTCCCCTTGTTCTTCTTCTTCTTCTTGTGCTTCTGACCACCTCCAGGAATTGCAGTGTGCAACCCTGGAAACCCGTCTGTCTCCAGTTGCTCCATCCGTTCCTTGTCTCTCTCGGTGGCATTCCTTAATGCAAGACAGTCATTGATCTCGTTGAGCATACGAGCAGTCTTTCGTTTAACCATTGAATCTGTTCGCTGCACAATACTCCAGCCCGAGCCACCGCGGACATCGGTCATATGTGAAATCCGGTCTCGCAGTTCGCCGAGGACGACTCTGTGGCGTTTGAAGATTTTCGCTGCTCCCTCCGCGAAGGAGAGACCTTCGACTGTGTTGCTGACTTCTTCCTCGTCAGAAGACGCGGCATCGATGTGCGCATTCTCATCTTGAGGTCGTATGTCATCACCCTTGTCCTTGAAAAGGGCCCGGAGATTGTCCAACTCGGCGTTGGCATGATGTAGCTGCTTTTCGAGGTCCTTGACGTTGCAATCCTTCAGCTTCGCCTTCAACCTACTATTCTCCGCGCGGAGTGCTTCAGCCTTGTTGCTTTGAACTTTGAGCCTGGCGTTCTCTGCTCTCAACTGCTTCACTTCCTCCTGATCCTTCGCTTGTTCGCCCAGCTCGTGGACCTTGTTGCGAAGCTTGATGGACTCCGCCTGCTTCAGGGCGTTGTATAAGCCGCTGATCTCGGCGTCGAGTCCACCAAACCGGAGGTCTTTTTGCCGGCACTCTTCGGCGAGCTTTGCGTTCTGTTCTCTAAGGGCTTGGTTCTGTTCCTCTGCGCATTTCAGACTTGCCGTAAGTTCTTCTACCAACTTTACCAGGTGCGTCTGGTGTTCCGAAAGCTCCTGATTCCGGTCGACCGCTTTGGCGTAGGACGAAATGACCGACGAAAGAATGTTTCTCAGGGCGAGGCTGTTTTGTTTAAGAGTCTGAAGGGCGCCGCAAAGATCGGCAGGAGTCGATTGGAATGTGTTTCGTTGTTGGCTGAGGCCGCTAATGCATGCTGGAAATGCCTGTAACGTTATGTTCAGGAGATGATACAAGTGCGTCTGGACGCCATTCAGCTCGCTGGCCATGAAAGTGATTGTGTCTACGAGGTCCTTGACCCTCCAGTCTTTGGTGTCGTCCACATTCGTTGAATTCCCGGTCTCTTTCACGCCGCACAACTGCATAAAAGTGCTTTTGGAGGCCATGATGTCCGTGTACATGGTAGTGAGCATCTTCTGGCACTGGCTCAACTCTGCTGTCAGGGTTGCATATGTCTCCGACAGTCGTGTGGCCTGCGCATGGCAGGAGATCATGATGGCGGTCAGGGCAATCTGCTGGGGCGTCGACTTCGGTTCGATTTTGGCAACCACATGACTGTAACAGGGGAGGATGTCGACAAGTTCAGTTGCTTGTTCGGGGAGGGAGACTGTCTCCAATTGTCTGCGAATCGAATCCAACTCTCTGCGGACAGCTTCATCAAAATTGTCTGGCGCATTCTGCACCGATTGTGAGGTACCCATTCTTTCCGGGTTAGCTGTACGAAGGTGGGATTGGACCATGACAGAGAAATGTTGGATTTCTGGAAGAAGAAGAGCGCAACTGGATCTTCAAGATATGCGCAGCAAGGTAGTGAGGCAGCTGGTTACGGCAGTGACTGTGACTACGACTTTCGTCATCTTTGTTGTTACAGCCACTGCCTCGAGGCTCCTTCGAGCCCAGCTTCACATTGCCACGAGGCTGGTCTACTCTGTTCATTGACAAGACAATGGAAAAGGGAATGGGATGAGGGATTGCGAAGACAAGTCTTAGGTGCACGATACTGCTTTGTTGGGAGTGGTGCGTAGGTCTCAGTCGTAAAGGCAGCGGGCTTGAGAGAGGCCCAGGCCTTGTTCTACATTCAGCTTTGTCGGATTCTGAGGCATGTCCTGCCAATGTCAAGAATACACGTGTCGACTTACGCTCGACATCACGCGTCTGTCATCGCTGTCGACCATGGCAAAAGGAGGCGGTAGCCTTTCCTGCCGCCGGGTGCCAAAGGTGGAAGGATGGCACCTATAAAGGAATAGACTCATCGTTATTCGTCACATTTTTGCCTCTTCGCTTCTAGGAGTGCTCTCTATACGTTTCCTAAGTGTCTAGAAGACACACAGCATCTACTTCCCGCCCAACCATGCCTCCGTGATGCGAACTAACCCATCCTTTAACCACGGAGTCTCCAGCGTGACACTCGGGCTCGTATCAAAGCCATGCTCACCGGGCTCCACGACCAAGGCCACCTTGCCGTCCCCGAACTTTCCTCTCGCCTTCTCGACCCATTTCTCACTCCCCTCCACCGGCACTGCAGAATCCTCCCTCCCGTGAATGATCAAAATCGGGGGCACATCCCGGGCCTCCACGTCGTCGATCCTCTCAAGCGGATACAAGACCTTCTCCTCGCCCAACAACTTCCTATACAACCCCTGCTGCACGACCGACAGCGCCAAAGGCAATCTGTCGGGCGGCGTCGCGCTAGTCACTACCCTCTTCTTCCCGTGCCTCGCCTTGTCCTCCTCAACTCCCGCAACGTGACTCGCAAACAATTCCTTCGGCACCATCGGCGCCCCCAGCACCACCTTCTCGTACTCCTCGTTGTAGAACCGCGACCCGACATCCAAGACGGGATACGTGGCGATACTCGCGCTCGCCAACCCGCCCGAGCTCCCCAGCGCGGACTGGATACTCAAGTAACCGCCCGCGCTCTCGCCCGCCACGAGCACCTTTGCCAGGTCGACCTCCAGCCCAGCGGCCGCCGCCTCCTCCGTCCTCAAATACGCCGGGAACTCGTCGCGGAGCCATGTCCAGAAATCATGCAGGTCGGCCATGACTTCGGCGCCCGTCGCCTCCGGGAGCAGACGGTGGTTCGGCAGCACCACCACCGCGGAGTGCTGCAGCGCGTAGTCGACCAGCCATTGCGGGAACCAGTCGTCGTAAAGGGCGTCGCCGGTGACGAGGAAGCCGCCGTGGAACTTGACAAGCACGGGGCTGGGCGTCGGTTTGGAGCCTCCCCCGACGGATGACGCGGGGGTGATGTTCGCGAGGAGAAGCTTGGGGACGAGGGCGTACACTTCGATGGCGTGGTCGTTTACGGATTTGTAGCTCGTGCTGAGGACCGCGAACGGCGTGTATTTTGGCGACGAGGCGTGGGACATTATGAGGGGCAAGTTGTGCTGGCGGGGAGTGGTATTACTTGATTGTGCAATAGCTAGTATTCGTTATCCGAGATCTGGGTTGACTTCCTCGTTTCTCTGGTAATAAGTTCGTTGGGTCGCGCACAGATAAGTCGTCGATGTTTGTTGATCACCGAACCGAGAGGTCGAAGTTGAGCCTCTGGTGTGGTCTTCTGGCCCTTTTATGTCGGTGGGCCTTCGAGGCTTCGATGTCGAGGTGGGACTTCAAATCGCGACATGCACGACGATGCGGCGTCGCCAATTACCTCCTCGTAGCGTACATCCAGTACATACCATGTATTGCGCACTTGGGGTAGATCTGATGCAGCTGCAATGCCGTAAGATACTCGTCTGGACGCAATGTGGCACCCTCATTACTGTGTTCGTACAGCACGAACGGTCGACCCCACGTTAACCGGATACAGCACTTTTCGGTGTTAAGACCCGGGGACACTGGCCAGCACCCAGGCACGCCAGGCAATGATTGTCCTAATGCCGTGACGCCACGGGACCGGTGAAGCTTACATGTATGCTGGATACTGGAGGTACTGTTACTCTGTACCAGCGTGACCATCTATATTACAAGGAAAAGGCCACGTAGAGGACCCGTTTGAGGGAACTCTTTCGCCCAGGCACGTCATCCCACATGATTGATGTATGTGACTTCGCGTGGTTATCCTAATACCGGAGCAAATGAACAGGAAGACACTGTTGGACTCGGTCAGGTAGCTGCCAGAGAAGGACGCAGAATACTGGCACGGGCGTATCGGATTGCTAATCCACATACAATAACATTCGCTGGTGGTCCCCTGGGGAGGTAACGATACGAAAGTTCTGTGTCCGTCCAGATGAGAAAGAAAAGGACAAATATTGCGCCGAACCAGTGGAGGAAAGTATCCGAAGAGATAACGCCCGCTACAGGGACAGACGACCACCACCAGCTCGTACATTCCCAGCCTGCAGATGCGACAGAACGGCAACTCAACACAATATAACTCGGTGTCGGCGCAAGTGCAGGTGCAAAGCGCAGTCGAAAGGAGCAGACATCCAACACCACGCAACACAATGGAGAGCATGCTTCCTTTTCCCTCTCATCGAGCCTGACTGTCCCTCTCATCGAGTCTGCTGTCTCCCTCCTTCGTGCTCCCCCCACTGATAACCCTCTTCAATCTCTCCCCTACACTCCCTTTCCGGGTCCGCTCCTCCTTCTTCCTCGCCTTCTCGGCCTCCCTTCTGAGTTTCCTCTCCTCGGCCGTCTCTGGCGCGGGCCATCCCCTCTCGCCCGGCGCCTCGCCTTGCATGGGTCCACCCCACGCCAGAGACTTCAAGCCCCAGCCTCCGGTTTGCAAGTCCGGTAGAGTGCCGTCTGAACCCGGGTTGACATAGAGCTTTGACTCTGCGAACTCCTTGAGGGCCGCGAGTTCTTCAGCGCTGTTCGCAAAGCTGTGTTTAGCGCGGTAAGGCGGAAGTTGATCGCGCTTTGAGTCTACTGGGTTGGTGTACGATGGGGGTGAGGACATGGTTGCGACGGATTGTGCGGGGATTTGCGTCTGTCTGAGGCTCGCTCTTTTCCGGTACTTTTCAGATTGCTGGATGGCTTGCAAGGGAAAGCTTGGAAATTGTTACGGAACAGTGTCCGGCTCGATGAGAGTGTTTCGCGTTACTGAATCCTGTGATGGCTGAGTTCGGTCAAGTACGACTGATTCGCAAAGTTGCCGTTTGGTTTGGGGTTGTAGTGGAAAGATGATTCGCAAACTCCCTTCACCTTGCCACAACAGGCCTTTTATTATATCCTGCAGATTGTTGCACAGGCATTGGTCCCCGTCGCATCGTCGGGGACGAAGGCCGAGAAAAGGTGGAACGATGACACTATCTTGGTCCATGTGATGATTGTCCCATTCGCAAAGGCGACGTCACCTGAAAGGCGTTTCGCCGTGTCAAATGGCGGGCACGCCCACAGAAAGCCTGCCGTCATTGGTGCCTCACCTCAGTCAACTGGTTCCCCGCGAACTCATGCTCCCCCATCGGTTGGGCCATGTCGCTCCCGGGTGTTAAAAAGTGGGATGACAGTCATGTTTGGAAATTGGTTCGGTTCGGTTATCTGTTTGCGGAGGTGTTTCCTCGTGTACGAGTAAAAAGAAGAACTCGAGAGGCGAGGACGGGAGAACGATATGGAGATAGAGCTCGTACTAGCAGCGGAAAACAGTTCTCGCCTGGTCATCCCGTTGCCGAATCTCCACCTATTTGTAGATCTGGGTATCGAGTACGAGTAGTCGCCCTTCCGACAGATAGCTTTCATGTTCCCTCGGCGAACTCTCCTGCATAAACTGCAGCCCCCCTTTTGCTTCGCAGCCTTGCCAAGAACAAATGGATTCGAGCACAAGGCGGGCGCAGCGGCTCTATAGCAAGCGAAGCTGGGTACATCTGTGATATTAGGTAGATCTTGATGGCGTTGCACGCACCAACTGGTGGGTGACTGGTCGGTCCCAGTACGCGTTGCTGATGCGACACGCGGGAGGCTTTGCGCGTACGGTCTACTGCTCCGCACGGGTTACCACGGTAAGCCACTGTTTCCCCAGACGCAGTCTTGGCGGGCATCGACGCCTCACTCATTTCTCCTTGTCGATCATCGACGTTTGCCTCACACAGCGAGTTCTCCGTATGAGAGGCAAAGATGGATCCAAGGTACGGCCAGATCCTCTTTCACTGCGATGAGATAAGCCGCCGAAAAAGGAAATGTTTCAATTCCAGAAATGGCAAACACGCGTCCTGGTTCATCGCGCCCCCAGGGAGCCAGCCGTCTTCACTTGAACCTGTCGTTTCGCCGATACTGTCAAAATACTTTCTAGTTTTGTTGCCGGCTCTCAACTAGCACCTGACTCAATCAGGTAACGACAAAATGAGGCCAGCCGCGGCGTACAGCTCAGTTGTAAATTCGACCGTTGACATCCTGGCTTGTGGCTTACCCCACACCTGCTCATACATCTGTCAACCGAGCCAGATGTTCCAGGTCTCCTTTCCCAGGAATTGGCAGGTACGGTCAAACCATGATTTTCAGCACAGCATACTCGGGGATGGCTTCGTATCACAGCTTCATGGTTGGCAGGAAGCTGTACCACCATGCAGGCCCGGAGCCCTACAGAGATTGCGTCAAGAACTGGGAGGCGTTCGGCACTCCATGCAAAAGGGGGTCATCCTGTTGTTGCGGACGTCGTCGACAGCTCCAAGCGTTGAGGCGTTCTCTACTCGACTCGAGGCATTGCTGTACGGCCTCGTTGCATAATGACCAGTGCCAAAAGTCCAGCCCTGCCCCTGATCCAATCCTGGTTCGATGACAAACCTATTGGGAATTCGTGGACCAATTTACAAACATCTTGATCCCCAAGATTGCGTCAAGCCCAAGACCGAGACTCAGATGATGTGGCGTTTAGAGAACTGCATTCGCGGCCTCTCTGAAGAAGAGGACTGTCGAAGTCATGATATTACGGCGACCGCACCCAGGTTTGCACCCTGAAAGTCCGCACAGTCTTTCCACACGCTCGTTGAGCGCAGATATTTCTGCAGCCACTCGTTTATACAGTCCTTTGCACTCTTCAGTCGCCATGGCGTCGTTCATTCCTTTCTCGACCCAGTCACTCATTACAGTCTTGTTTTCTCTGTATCTAGTTTTCGTACCGCATGTCAATTCCCTTGCCAGTACAGACACCATCACATGGGGTGGCTCCAATGACAGAACCGGCTACCAGAACAATCACAACATGGACCCAGCTGTGGTTGGAAGTTCTCAATTCGGTCTCCTCTTCAAGGCGCGACTGCCGGGAACATACCCCATCAATGGTCAGAACGTTCCTGAACAGATATTCTCTCAGCCACTGGTGTATACTGGCGCCGATGGCGTCCAGTATGTGTATGTTGCAACGACCCAGAATAATGTGTACAAACTGGTGGCGAAGACTGGTGTTATTGTCGCCTCTCGAAACTTGCATCGGCCATTCCTGGTCAGCGATCTGGACGGATGTGTCGATATCAATCCCACTGTCGGTGTGACGGCTACTGGTGTCATTGACCCAGACACGGTACTTTTGCCCTATCCTACATCACTGTGGCGGCGGAGCTAACATCTGCAGGACACGTGGTATTTCACATCGAAGACCTACCTCGATCAGAGCCTTACTGGGGCAAATGGCCGTCCCAATGGACGATACTACGTCCATGCCATCAGCACTGTGGATCTCACCGAAAGACCCAACTTCCCCGTCAACCTTGAAGGGATGGTGGCTCGCAACAATCCGGTGCGATCGTTCAATGGCGGCATTCATCACCAACGTCCCGGTCTGCTCCACACGGGCGATTATGTCTACGCGGGTTTCGCCAGCCATTGGTACGTACTACTTCTGCTGCCCATTCCGACGCCTGAGTACTGATGAAAGCGTGCTGTCAGTGTGCAATACAACTTTACCGGCTGGATTGTGGGCTGGCACAAGGGCACTGGACAGATTGTGGAAAGATTTGCGACCGAAGGAGGTACGTAGAAATGCAGTTGCGCTCTTCCAAAGTGAAGGCCAAATGCTAACTGTCTTAGCTGGCGTTGGGCCCAATGTTCCTGGTGCGGGCGTGTGGATGTCAGGTGGCGGTCTCGCGAGTGACGACAAGGGTTCTATGTTTTTCGCTTCTGGAAATGGCTACGCTTCTCAGCTCGACGGTGTCCCGGTCAACGGAAGAAACCCACCCACCGCGCTCGAGGAAGCCGCCGTCCACATGGCAATCAACGAGGACGGCTCTTTGAACGTAGTAGACTTCTTCATGCCCTGGGAGAAGAAACAACTTGACGGTGCCGACAAAGGTACGACTCATCCTCTTGAACCCGTTGAATTCAAAGTTGACTGCGGACAGACCTTGGTACATCGCCGCTGGAACTCCTTCCGAGTCAATTCTCTTGTGGAGACATCAAACGCATTGGTGTGGTCACCGGCAAGAGTGGGAAGACTTACTGGCTCAACCTCGACAACCTCGGCGGTTACCAGAATGGCCCGAACAAGCTTGACAACGTCATTCAAGTGTATCAGAACGAGAACTCGGTTTATGCTGGTGCTGGTGTTTACCCTCTCGAAGGTGGCTACATCTACATCAACGTCATCCAGTATCAGACCCATGTGTTCAAGTTCTCCTGCAACAACGGTGTTCCTTACTTCAACAAGGTGGCGGACTCTCCGGAAAAGAATGCATACGTTCTCGGTGTTGGTCATGGCACCGTGACCTCGCTTAATGATCAGCCTGGAACTGGCCTCGTGTGGACGTCCGATGTGGAAGGCTCCAATCTACGCATCTACAATGCCATTCCCGACTCCAACGGCCTGATGACAGAGATCAACTCCTTCGTTACGCCCGGAACCACCAAATTCACCAGACCTGTTTTTGGCGATGGCATTGTGTATCAAGGTACGACGCAGGGATACCTGTATGCATACGGAGCCCCTGTCAACTTGCCGTTGAACTGCACCTCCCTCCAATTCGGGACAGCCAACCTCAACACCACCACAGCAGCGATGACTATTCAATGCACAGCGATCACTGCTGTTACTGTCACTGCTGCCAGCCTTTCTGGCAATCCGAACTTCGCCATCAGTGCTTTGCCCAATCTCCCTCTTGCGATTGCCAAGGGACAACAATTCTCATTCCAGGCGACCTTTACCCCCCAGACAGTTGGTCCCTTGTCATCATCTGTCATCCTCAACACCACTCAGCAAGCTGCTGGCTTCAGTATTAATACGCCCGTACAGCTCAAAGGAACAGGTCAAAGCCAAGCTGCTCTGCTGATGACTTCCCCGAACACGGTCAGTTGGAATGGTGTCATCACGGGACAGCAAGCTGGTGGCGTCAATCAGTCTGTGATCATCAACAATCTCGGCAACAGTCCCCTTGTAATCAGCAAGATTCAGTATTCTGTTGTCGGTGAGACTGGGCCCTGGATTATCCCGAATGGCACGCAAGCGGCGACCGTCGTATCCGCTTTCACCTTCTACAACATGCCGTCGTCGATACCGCCGAATAGTGCAGTTACAGTTCCGATTAACTTCAATCCACCATACTCGGCCAATTTTGCTGCCTTTGTCAACATTGTGTCTAACGGCGGCACGAAAGTCATCGACGTGCTTGCGGCAGGATCGGATGAGCCCAAAGCTGTCCTTGAATTCGAGTCGCCCAATGGAGGTTGGGTTCCTTACGATAACACCACTGCGTTTAGTTTTGGGAATGTGACGGAGAACACAAGTCGATTCCTCAAACTCCGTCTCAGCAATAATGGTTCTGCAAATGCCGCACCGATCTCAGTAACTGTCAGCAAACCTCCTTTCGGTATCTCGGGCAGCATCATCGGAGCCAACAACGCTGTCGATCTGGCTGAAGGCACCCTCGTTTACGCAGGGCAGAATCTGACTGCTACCCTTTTCTGCTCCGTTCCCAAAAGCCAGATCAACATCGATCCTTACAATGGCACGGCCCAGTGGACAATGAATCTCAACGATCCCACCTTCGGAAAACAATACATCCAATTCTATTGCAACGCCGTCTCGGAGCAAGCGCCACCTTTAAACCCGGTCACCCAACAAGGCATCTACAGATATGCAGGCTGTTTCAAGGAGAATAACCCGGGTCGACAGCTCCAAACTGCCATCTACAGTGGATCAGCGAACACAAACGAGCAGTGCATTGGCCTGTGCTCTGCTGCAGGGTACATCTTTGCTGGCACTCAATACGAGCAGGAGTGCTGGTGTGGCTTCAATCGGCCAAAGACAGTCGTTGACGACTCAAACTGTAACTTCGCGTGCGACGGCAATGTCAATGAAGTTTGCGGCGGTAATGGTATCGACGAGGCAGGCTCCTACATCTCCCTCTTCGGCGACATTACACGTTGGAACGGCAATTCCACAGACGTACCAGGTCCGTACGTCAACCTTGGCACTCTTGGCTTCAACAGTGTCGGATGCTATACCGAAGGCACCAATTCCCGCGCGCTCAATGTACAACCCCAGTCTAACAATACTGTGGCGGGATGTCTGCAAGCCTGTCAAGGTTACTTGTACTCTGGTGTGGAATATGGCGGTCAATGCTTCTGCGGAAACACGTTGGCAGTTGGGTCTGTGAATGCGAGCGCAACGGACTGCAGCATGACTTGCAACAACAACCAGACCGAGCTTTGTGGAGGCCCAAGCCGACTCAACATGTACATCTATGGCAATGGGACCCTGCCGAGCACGCCACCGTCCGACGGCGGAGGCAACAACAGTCCCGCTCCACCGGCGGGTCCTACCATTCCGGCAACCATTGGAAACTTCACATATCAGTCCTGCTACACCGAAGTCGCTGGTCGAGCCCTCACTGCCTTCGCTCTTGCTGATAACAGTATAACACTCCAAACTTGTGCCAGCAACTGCACTCAGTACCAATACTTTGGCGTCGAGTACGGCCGCGAATGCTACTGCGGAAATGCCCTTGCGTCAGGAAGTGTGCCGGCGACGGATGGCCGCTGTAACATGGCTTGCTCCGGCAACTCAAGCTTCACTTGTGGTGGCCCCAATGGCTTGACACTCTACCGGAACACCAACTGGTCCGGGGCCACTCCTCCACCGCCGCCTTCTCAGCCATCCGGTCCGGTCATCGTTCCCAGTATCGGTAACTACCAATATATCGACTGCCATACTGAAGTCCCCGGTCGAGCTTTAACAGGCAAGGCTGTCGCTGCGAAGGACATGACGGTGCCGTACTGTGCCGGGAATTGTACTGGCTTCACCTACTTCGCCATTGAGTACAGCCAAGAGTGCTATTGTGGTAACAGTCTCGTGTCCGGCTCTGTGACGGCAACAGACGGGCGCTGCTCCATGACTTGTGCGGGAAATTCGTCGACCATCTGTGGCGGGCCGAACGGGCTTACTCTCTACCAATATGTCGCCCCGTTGAGTTCGAGTTCGAGTTCGAGCACAGTCAGAACTACGACATCGAGCATTAGCTCCAGTTTCTCACTGATCGCCTCGACATCGACTTTGATGCCGACCTCTTCCAGTCTGCCCACCACAGTTGCAACCTCTACTTCCGGCGGCTCGTCGAGCTTCTCTCGTACTGGTAGCTCTACTGTGTTACCGACGACCCCGGCCAACTCGACTTCGTCAAGTTTCCCGGTAACAACATCAAGCTCCACTGCACCGACCTCAATGGCTGGCTCTACTTCAGGGTCCTCGTCAAGTAAGACCACAACTTCCAGCGTTGGCCCTGCCACTACGACTTCAACTCCTACGATTTCCGCTGGCGCCACAACTTCGTCAGCTCCTACTATTTCCGCCACTCAGACATCGTCAGCAAACACCAGCACTTTGTCCACCAGCAGCAATGGCTTCAGCACAAGCTTCGTCCCGGTGCAGTCGTCAAGTAACAGTACTGTCCCTCAAAGCACAAGCACCATCCCATCCTCCACCATTACCACAAACCGCCTTTCCAGCTCCACCTCGTCCCCGACAACGTTCTCAACCCGTTTCTCGGGCACTCTCTCCAGCTCCACCACCACCAAAACCACTTCATCCACCTCCTCCACGCCCAACCCGTACTTCCCAGCCGTATATCTAGGCTGCGCCGCCGAAGCCACACAAGGCCGCCTGCTCGCCGCCTCATCCACCACATCACCCGGCATGTCCATCTCGGCGTGCCTCGCCTTCTGCGGTGCGCGCAACCTTCCGCTCGCCGGCCTGGAGTACAGCCAAGAATGCTACTGCGGGACGTCCCTCGCGGCGACCACGCTGTTCAACGCCACAGGCTGCACCATGCCCTGCGCCGGCGACCCGCAGAGCACGTGCGGCGGCCGCAGCCGGCTGAGCGTGTACAACAACACGTCCCTGTCGCCGCCGGCGGCCAAACCCCTCCTCCCGGGCGGGTACGCCTACCAAGGGTGCTTCACGGACCCGTCGGCCTCCCAGCGCACTCTGTCGGGCTATGCCCTGTCCAACGCCACGGGCATGACGCAGGAGCTGTGCGTCTCGACGTGTCAGGGCAAGGGGTACAAGTTCGCGGGCGTCGAGTTCGGCAAGGAATGCTACTGCGCGAACGCGCTCAGCACAACTGCAAACGGAGGCAAGGGCGCCCAGGCCCCGGAACCGGACTGTAGTATGATCTGCGTGGGCGATGTGGGCGAGCTGTGCGGCGGAAGCGCGAGGATCGGCGTCTGGATGAGCGGTGCTTGATGGCGTGGCGCATGTACCTGCGCTTATGTCTGTGTCTGTGTCTGTGCCTGTGGACTTTCCTGGATTTTAGTCGGTTTTTACCTGGATTTTAGACGGTTGTTCCTTTCCTTTCCTTTCCTCTCCATTTCATTTCATTTCATTTCATTTCATTTCATTTCATTTCATTTCATTCCTTTTTCATTCCCTTTGTACTCGTGTTGATAGTAGTGGGTGTCGGTGAGGACCTGGCGGTTTCCAAAGGAGCCTCCACGAGAACGAGAAGCGAAGCAGAAGCACAGCAGAAGCACAGCAGAAGCACAGCAGAAGCAGAGGAGCCAGGACGGCGATGACGATCAATTGACGTCGATGTCTATGCATTCATCCCCTCTCATCTTCACTTCCATTCTCATTCTCGGCTCTGTCCTTCCTCCGTCGATGGATGATGGATGGATAGATAAACACGTACCTGCCAGGGACATGCATACAACTCGTGAGATACTCCGGGACTTTCCATGTCCGCTCTGGCCGTGTCCCCCATACGTAGACTTGAAGTTCAGGAAAGTCAAGGGTTGGTTTTCCGCAGAACCGCCCTGTTGACCTGTAGAGGCTGGGGAGCTGCCGTGCTGTAGCTCTGACTCAGCAGTCTCCACGTCGATGTCCTCTTGAGTGGTGGTGCCCTTCCGAGCAGCGCAATCCGTGAGGAATACTACCACTGGGCAGACAGGTCGAGTGTCACGAGCCCTTGGAAAGACTTGACTCAAATGTTGATAGTTGGCATTTCTGACTTGCTCGTCTACGGCTAAAGTCCCACACCATAATGGCATCATTTGCACGGTACTCCCTCATCCGTTCAGGTCTCCTCGGCCACCATCGTCGTGGAGATCGAGTCCTCCACCAACGGATCGTCATCAGAAACAACGGCGTGGTAGGATATGTAACCTCTCTGCCACCAAACTCATCACAAACGCAACTCAAGCCGACCGCAAACCCACTCCGCGCCAACGCGTCCAAGCGTATGCAAGCTTGAAAGGAAATGGTATCTCAATGGTCAGGGCATCAACATCAACGACAAAATGAAACGAGTATCGTCAGAACTCATACAACCACGCCGCATAAACATCATACACAACCCCAGCATCAGTTCGCTTCGAAAACTCGGTGGTAGGTTTTGGTCGACGGCAGAGGCAAGCTCTGCCTCCAGAACCTTGGCCTACTCTGGCAACCATCAAAAAGGGTATCGGTGCATTCCTTGTCAAAATCAAATTCGGCGTTTTAAGCCTTCAGAACAGTCTTCTCATCGATAATAGAGAATGGGTTCGTCGCCTTTGCACTGGGCCGCTTGATCCGCAAGACGGCGTCTTGGTTAGACATTCTTCTGCCAAGAGCACGTTCGACTTTGGCGCCCAAGCTCAGCTTGCTCAGCTCATCGGTCTTCTTGAGGGAAGGGACGAAGCGCTGCTGCTGAAGGTGTTTGTTTTCTAGTCGGTCGAGTCCTTGCGTGACGTGTCGTATTTCAGCCATACCGACTTCAGGACTGACGGTGACGGTCGCGGCTCCGGCGCCGGAGACAAGCGTTTGGGAGTTGGAGCAGTTACTGTTGGTGGTGGCGAAAGAAGGAGAGGCAGAGTAGGTCGAGTAGCGTTTCGAGGTGCGCTTCGAGGTGACCTGTCAACACAATTGTCAGCCACGCCATCACTGAGAACGCACGGGAGGTGTCACTTACGCTTGGAGCCATGATTGGCCTTTGAGACTCGAGAGACCTGCGAGACATGGCTGCGGTGGTGTGTTACAGACACCTGGTGAATCGAGTGTCAGAGGGCGTGCTTTGTGCGTGGGCGCTGGGAAGAGGTGGTGAATAGGTGTTGTGACAGGTCGTGCTCTCCCAGTCCGAGGGAGTAGCCGTGCAGGGCGACGAGCAGCAGATCTCCCGAAAAGAGAGGGAGGTTCAGAGCCGGAAGCGGTGGCAGTGGAGTTCTGATTTGTCCAAGGGTGGTCCAAAAAGCGCAGGTCCACTGATGATCAAAGCCGGTTCGGGGAGTAGACACTGGAGGGCCCAATAAAACCTGACGTGTTGATGCCACGAGGTTGACGAGAAAGAGTCGGTGTGGTAGACTGGAGCCCGATAGTAATACTCCGTAGAGGGATGACGCAGGTTTGATTGAGATAAGGAGGAGGGAAGGATATGTACTCGGTGCTGTGTACTCGTACGAGGAGCCCGTGTCGCTTCGTGATTCGGATATCCGGTGAGTCGAGTGAGAAGCTGAAGGGAGGAGGATAAGCAGAAGAACGAGAGGCAGTCCGGTGCCTGGCTGATGTGTTTGGGTGATCAACAGCTTTGGCGCAGGTTTAGAAACATCGGTCTACAATTAGCGTCTGTGGGCTCTTCCGGAGGTTGCCTGAGGGCCTGGCAAATGAATGGCACATTGGCACCCCGGCCAGACTCGCAGCCCAGTCGCCAGTGAAGAGCGGGCTGCGAGCTGTCCATTTGGGCAACATTGCTGTCCCCTGTCTAGGCGGAAAAACACCTCCCACACTCCCTTGTGCCATTCTCTTTTCATCACCCCTGCATGACGCCACTGCTTCAGAATTGGCACCCAAGGCATGCATGGATCCACTGCTCCACGTGGTCCTGACCTGCATGCCAACCCTTTGCCAGCCAGCTCGGGCGGGCCTCGTGGCCACTCTTTGCACGACCGCGACCCCGGGCTGCATGAATGCAGGCGCTGGGATGTCTCGAAGCTTTTGTATCTGTGGTCTAGATCATGTTTGACAGAGTCTATCGGTACGTAAATTTTGAGCTTTGCCTTCAGTAGTGGAATCGCCGGTAGTATTTACTCCCTTGGGACACGAGACTGACAACCAAGAATGCGACTTCAGGAATCATGCAGCTGCTTGACACAATTCTACTTGGTGCTCACGCTGACAGCCCCAAGCGAGGTAGGGTTTTGCTCAATCAACCTACCGCACACTCCGTAATCCCCTGAAGAATGACAAGATCTGGCCGACCGTCAACCAGCCACAGAGCCGATTGTTTCAGAGCCACGTCCACAGATATCATCCCCGGGCATCGGATCTCGATATGCAACCCTGTGTTTCACGACATCAAGTCTGGTTTACCTACCCTTGTTGGCATGCCACAACCCAATTTCATTTCTACCGTCACGAAGAACACGAAAGTCCCAACATAGAAGGTAGAACAGAAATCGAAAATGCCAACATCAACGCCAGGAGTACTGGGTGGTGGAGATAGGATCGGCTGGAGAGTGTTATCGGGCCTGAGCTGTGCTTGGTCACAGAGTGGCTGAAGTGCTCTAAAGGAGTGCAGCTATCCTTGTTGTTGACGACGGCAATTTGGCATTAGAACGGGGCATAGCAAGTCCCTTTTTCCTGTTGTATCCGACCTCGCGATAGCTGACCGCCTTTGAAACCAAATACGTACCTCATGCGCACGAAAGGATGTTCGGAGAGGAATGGCATTTATTCATGACGAGGCAGACGGGTGGAATTCGAGATACCATGCCCAAGAGCGCTGCTTCAGCAAGGCATGCCTGACGCTATAAATGCCACCACATAGACTATGGTGTACCGCTAGCGTACCAGTATTAGCATCATCATCCCGTGGCGTCCAACGTCGTCAACCATTCATCATCTGTGCCGAGAAGAGATCCAGTCGTTCATCATTCATGCCATCCAAAATACTCCCAAACCTGCGTCCACCAGTCATTAGCACTCCCCGTCATCCCGGAATGCTTCACCAGCCAAAACGCAAGTCCGCCCATGACCCCAAAGCTTCCCACGATCTGCAACGCGATCCAGCCCCTCGTGCGCATCGAATCCTGCCATCTGAGCAGGCCAAGGGGATCGTGCATCTGGTAGCTGGGAACTGCTTCGCCATCACCATATGTGATGCTGCCCTTGCCGTGCTTTCGCACTAGCGCTTGAGCATTGTTTACCGGCACGATCTTGCCGTCACGCACTTCCTCGCCCATCTTCTCGACCAGCCAGACAGCTCGCTCTCCGCGGGCAAGTCGCTCATACCTCTCCCGTTCGCGCTGTAGGCTCAACTGCAACTCGCTCGCCCATTTCGAGAGCCTGATTTGTGCAAGACGTTCTTCTCGATGTGTGTGGTCTGCGACCTTGGCCAGTGCCCAGGAATTAGACGTGTTGAGTGAAAATTCCGATCCTCCTGGCATCAGAACGCCTGATTGCGACGGGCTGAGTGGAGTTTGCAATGGCGACGTGAGAATGGAATTGCGCACGGACGGATTGTACGACTGGGTCTGAGAGGCTGCGAGGGACGGTGACCGTGGTGCTGAGATCAGTCTCGGATGGGAGGCGTGCCAGGCCACGAGCTTGCGAGCGGCGGTGTGGCGCAGGTATGCGACTGTGTCGGGTTCGAAGATCTGCTCTACCAGAAGGCTGAGTTCGGATGGGAGCAGAGGTTGAATGTATTCTGGCGACATAAGGAGGGAAGCGTCCATCGTATCGAGGTCGGGCCCGTTGGTGGAAGTCACCGTAAAGGGTGCTGTTGCTGTTGCAAGGATTCTGTTAGGTTCTGCAGGGGTTGCTGTTACGGCTTCCGAGAAAGTTAAAGAGCTGGGCAGGCGAGATAAGCTAGACAGGCTCGGATCAAAAGACTGTTTTAGCTGCTCTTGCTCTTGAGGACTGAGAAGGTCGGATTTGGCAATGAGCGGGATCACGTTGCAAAGGTCTGATAGTTGGCGGATTCGGTGGATGTCGTCTTGTAGACTATCTGTGCTCCTCGCATCAGCCACTATACGCGCAGCCTCAAGGGGAAGGTCGTACCTTTCGAGATCAAATAGAACACCACATCAACCTGGCTTGCGCCCCTCCCGCTGAGCAGACCTGAGAACTCGCTGCCCAGCTGATCCACAGAGCTTACAGCATTGACCAACTGCATCTCGGCGTATTGGATGACCCGCTCTAGTCTAGACGAGTCAGAAGTGTCAACGAAACAGATATTCCGTTCCAGTACGGAATCTCCCATGGACTTCCGCCGGCGAAGAATGCGAGATTCTTCCATGGTAGACCACCACTCTGGGTAGGGTTTCGTGGAAGCATAGACTTCATTGATGGGATCCCGGCCTTTGGTGGAGGGATGAGACGAGCCTGTGGGGGAGACAATAGGATCGACGTGGACAATGTCTTCGCAGAGTTGGACGATGGATTTGATGAGGCATGTCTTGCCAATACCTGGTTGATAAAGCCGGTCAGCACTCCGCGAGAATCAGACATGGGAACATATGCACCTTTCTGACCAGCAACCATAATCTTGAACCTCCCCAACCTCTTCCCTCTCTGTGTGAACGGCCTCCGAGACGGCATCTTGATACTGGGCATGATGAGTTCGGGGTGACTGTCTTGAACGCCTTCTCCTAGTGGTGACCGTAGTCGCTGCGAAGCAGGACTACGTTCAGGCCCGCCCTCGTTCTCGTCCTCGTCACCACTTGACAGTATCGCCTGGCTGTCTGTCTCGTCGGCGCTCGTCAACAGCTCGTTATCGGAGGCTGAGCTGGACTTCGACAGGGACTGCCGTGAAGCGAGGGATTTCGGACTGCTTGGGAGCGATGCGTCTCGCGATGGCAATGGAGAAGGTATAATGGCCCTCGTCCTTTCCTTATCTGATGGCGTGGACTGAAGGGGTTGAGTGGTACAGGCTTCTGCATTCGCGCTGGCGTTAGACGAGCCTCTTCTAATGAAGCGCTCAGCGGTCCCTGGCTTGATTGTGGACCGCCGTCGACTTCCGCTTCTCGCTGAGCGAGGGGTTGTATGCTTCACAGCACGGTCGGCTTCGTGCATTGTATCTTGCAAGCTGCTCAAGGGCGAGTTGTACGACATCGTCGCAGACGCCCGTTCGGCCTGTTGAGGCCCCGCGGCGCCATCAGGATCTCGGGAGAGAAAGAAAGTAGTGGCAGAGTTGTTGCACCGATCACGGTCGCCAGTCAGGGAGGATGCGTCGGCATTGGACGGTTTGCGAGGACGTAATGGTTCGGCTGCGTTGCTATCGAGGCCGATGCCGGGTCTCATCGTGTGGTCATATAGGAAGTGGTATTGTAGGACTAGTCGGTGGGGGTATGATAGGATATTACACGGAGGAGATCATTGCGTGCAAGGCAAAGTACAAGACTGGCACCTGACAAGGAGCGGTACAAGTGAACATGTCACCGACCAATGTTGCGGCCTGAAGCTGCTCCTCAGCCTCACACCCATACCCCACGTCGCCGATAGATACGCGTGAGGGGCGCCGAAGTGTCTTATCCCCACTCTAGCTGTTCATCCTTACTCGTATATCGAATTCAAGTCCAGACTGAACCTTTTCATTAGGTAGCGTAGTAATTTCCCATCTGTGATGGGTCTAATGTACAATTTCGTGACCTCCGATGACTATGCCAGTCTTCTGAAAAGATGCCCCTCCTAGAACAGGAAAAGCACATCGCCTCGCTCAAAAGGACAACGCTTCCCTCTGCCCATGACCCTGAGCTCCTCTGAATCTGTTACTGTGCACATCTCTTCTCTCAAATGGTCAAAGTGATGGTGATCCGATCGATGTTGTGTCCTAATCAACCCCGAAGCTGGCTATGCGAAAGACACTGCTGGAATCGTGTAAAGGATGTAGAAGATGGTATCACGAAGAACTTTTCCAAGGACGCCGACGAAAGGTGCTGATGTTCAACCTCAACCCTTTGTGTACCGCCCGGCTGGCCCGCAAGACAAAGCAGAAACTGATGATGGTAATTCATCTCAGTCAGGAGACGACTGCGTGCGTCATCTCGTTCGAGAGGGAGCTTCACACGGCCTGACCTTGGCCACGACCCTTGGGGGTAACAGTGCCAGTGGCAGGCTTGCCACCTCGCTGTTGCTGGACATTGCCACCGCGTCCGGCGTCCTTGGGGAAATTGGTCTGGCTTCCAGACCGACTGCTGCCTTGAATAGCTCCACGACCACCGCGATTGGGAGGGCCACCGCCACGGGTGTAGTTAGCGTTGCTGCCGCCGTAGGCATTGGGACGCGGGCGTCGTTCCTCGACATAGATCGTCTCAGTGCCGACGGTGTGGGGGTTAGCAGCAACGGCCGCTGCGTAGCCAGCAGGCTCAGCAAATTCGACAAATGCGCAGCTCTGTACTCCATCAGTCAAGTGAAAGGGTAGGAGAGAATGAAAGCGTACCCTAGGTCGGGACACGTCGTAGTACTTGAGCTCGCCGAAGCTCTCAAGAACCTCTCTAAGGATCCTGGCGTCGACTTTTTCGTTTACATTCCTAATGTAGGCAAGGGTGATTCCTTCAGAGGCGCCTTTGTTTTGCGGTCGATTGCTCTTCTTGCTGTGCTCAGCCGTCTGCCAGCCATTGCTTTGCGAAGTGGGCGTGCTAGCTGTGGCGGATGTGGCTACTGATGCGGGTTCAGTGGGAGCCTTGGGAGCTTGTGCAGGCTGGGCAGGTCGGGGAGCTTTCGGTTGTGCTGGGGTTGTAATTGGAAGGGCGGGAACGGCGGGCTTCGCGACACCGCCACTTCCTCCTCCAAGCATGCTTGCCCAAGTCTTCTTCGCAGCTGGTGCCTCTGGAGCTGGAACTGGAGTTGGTGCTGGTGCAGCAGCTTCCGGGGTGGGTTCGATCGGAGTCGGTGTCGCTTCAGGCTCCGTAGCTTGCTCAGGTGCGGCAGGCTCAGCCGTCTCCGTTGCCGACACATCCTCTTGGGGCACTTTTTCCGGAGCGTTGAAGGGCTCTTCAGTGGGGGCTGGGGCATCATCACCATTGGTATCTGCAGCAATCTCTTGTGGAGGTTCAGTGTGGTCTTCAAGCTTCTCATCGACCTCCTCGGCTGCGTTCTCGGTGACAACCTGATCTTGGACATGAGGCTGGGCCGCTTGTAGTCCCTCGGCAGGGGTAGGAACTTCTTCGGCAGGGACTTCGGCCTGAGGTTGTTCGTCTTCGACAATCTCATCCACGTCGTCGCTGAGGTAACGGAAGATGTCGTTCAGGACGAAGTAGCCGTTCGGTTGCTCGGCAAGAACGAAGGTCTGCACGAACTTGTGATGCGGCTCAGATTTGTTGGACATCTCCCCGATAACTTGAACCACGATATTGTTGAAGGAAGCCTGAGAGTCGACATTGAGGACGCGGACTTTGCAATCTTGGAAATCAAGGGACTTGATCTTCTCGCTGATGGCCTATGCTCACGAATTAGCACTGTTGGAAGGCTTTTCGGACAAATGAACCCACCTTCGTGCCAACGGCAGGAACGACCTTCTCAGCCTCAACGCCAGAGACCAGCTGCGACTTCTTGGAGTAAAACAAGTGGATCTTCTCTGGGGTCTTGGACAAAGTAGTATAATATTGCTCGACAAAATACCAGCCAATCTCTTGCGGGTCTGCCTTCTGCTGTTGGGTCGCAGCCGAGGTGGTCGTACTCTGAGAGGCCGAGGTCGCGTGAGTGGGCATAGAGGGAGTAGAAGCAGCAAGTTCAGCTGGCTGAGTGTACTGAGATGTGCCGTACAGGCCATTGACAGGAGCATTTTCGGTAGCCATGGTGCGAGGTCAGCAGGAGATGAGGCAAACGCGACCCAGTGTTGTTGTCTAAAATAGTGGAAGTCGCGTCCGCGAAGAAGTTCAAACAATGGGGTTTATCGACCTGTTGGAGGATGGGCGCGATTTGTTCAGCTAGACCGCAGTGGACCTAGAAAAGAGAATCTCGCAGAACTGCGATAATCTGTCAGGCAGGCAGGAAGGCAGACGATGCTCTAGAAGGAAAAAAAGGGTCAAGCTGGGAGCACCAGGGTTGTAACAGGAATATGGCGACGTTTTTAGAACACGGTGACGAAAAGCTGAAGGGTGTCAGGGTTGACTGAAGAACTTTTAGGTGGATGATTAAAAGGCAATTTGCCGTGTGCTCTTCAATAGCGCAACTCAGTCCTGTGAAAAATATAAGAAAGCGGAGAGGCGAGTTGGAGGCAGGCGCAGCCTTGGCGAAAACTCGGGTCCTTCCAGGCCAGGGACATTGGTATAGTCCTACAGTTCTCTAGGAGTCACTTTTGCTATGGTTCGGTGTCGCACGTCTTGGACAGAGGAAGACAGAGAGCCTGCCCGTTAATCACCGGCAAATATCAATTGCATTGAAGGGAGAAGGTAGTGCCGACCTCTACATGCGCCTGTTCGTACCAAGTATTCTCTCCCTTCGATGAAGCACACACAGCACCAGCCACCACCAGGGTTGGCCCTATCCGCGATTTGCTACTCGTACCGAGACGGCCCATCAGTGGCAGCAGTGGCTCGGCCTGTATGACGCAAATCAGTTCGTCACCCTGATGACGGCAATCTAAGCATCCAACGGGAGAGGTAGATCGTCGGCAGAAAAGCTTCCTCTGTGCCATCGTATCCGAGAACTGCAAATAGATCTTCCCCGCCTGGTGTCGCGATCGTGGATCCCCCGCAAAGGAGTGCATTCGCTGGCTTGCGGAAAGAGTAGCTTCAGGATACAGTTAATTGTAGACGGACTGGCCCTTGTCTCCTTCCTGTCGAATTTTGACAGAGTCACAAGTGGTCTACCGCGCCAGCCGTAACTCTAATAGTTGTCGACGAGGACCAAACGGGAACGTCTCGGAACCACTGGATAATCCTTTACGGCAACCAATTCGTGCGAACACGCGAAGGGCGAGAAGCATCCTTAGCACGTGTGTTATAGCGCTCCAGGTCTGCGAAGAGCCGTCTGTAATCCCCCGCCCATCCTCGCAGATCCCGAAATTATACACAGGAGGATTCCGGTGAACTCCATTGGGCGAGACTTGTATGCAGAAACCGCGTCTTCCTCGAAGCTGTCCATGGTACCTTCCCAGAGAAGACAGCAGGGCCAGCACAAAGTACGGCTGACCATGCGTACGAGGCCTTCGGATACCGCAGCTTCCGGATATGTCTGCCACTTGTACCTGAGAAGTTGATAAGCGAAGACTGCGTGAAAGCGAGGGCTGAAGCCTTCTCGGTGTTCAATCGGGCCAGCTACAAGGAGTTGCGGCAAGTCCATCGGCCAAATTCCGTCAAACGCTGGTTCTTGTCGAGAATGGCTTTCTGGCGAAAGGGCATTGGATCGGTGGAAAGAAGTGCTCCGTCGCCGACATTCATGCAAGTTGGATGATCAAGTTTTTCTGCCAGACATTGGACGGATGAAGGGAGCCAGGCTTCTCTGAGAGCGAATCCTCCAAGGTCCATCCTTGGGTCAATGAACTGCCTCTCCACACTGCCGAGAACGTCGCCAACAAGGTCAGTGCGGACGACGCCGAGCTGAAGATCTTGAGCTCCATCTACGCCGCGAAGCATAGACACTGCAGACACTACAGGTCTACAAGCAGGTATGAAAGTCGCTAGAGGCAAAACAGAGGAGTTAGTCTTTCTTTCCCCTGGTCAGGGCTCAGCCACTCACCGATTGCAGCGCAAAACCTGGTGGCAGGCCACAAGAAGGCAAATTAGAGGGCCTCGGCAGAAGCGAATAGCCATCGAGCTTCAAGATGGTATCTGAATGCACTCTCCCCGGCTTGGGTTGTGGTCATTAAGGCTTGAGTTGAGCGACCTTGTCACGAGCTTGCCCATGTGACCGTGGCTTAATCACAACAGAGTTGTGTACCAGGAGGAGGAATGAACAATCAACCTCGCCATTTGGCCATGTTGCTCAGGACAAAAATCCGAGGCGTTTTGCGGGTCTAGTAAAATCCAGGGCGCCGTGCGACCAGAGGAACCTCTGGTGAGGGTGACGGCTTCGTGGCTTCGTGCCTTTCCTGAGCGTCACTGACAGG
Organism: Phialophora verrucosa; assembly: GCA_002099365.1. NCBI lineage: Eukaryota > Fungi > Ascomycota > Eurotiomycetes > Chaetothyriales > Herpotrichiellaceae > Phialophora > Phialophora verrucosa. The sequence continues at coordinate 2,142,083 of MSED01000002.1, read as the reverse complement.
GTTTGCGTCTTGTTCCTGTCTGGCGAGGCGCTCCTTGTCTTCGCGGCTTTTCTCCCTGTTTTCCTGCCATACTCTGTCCTCCCTTTGCAGCTCTTCTAACGCCTCTTCCCATTCGCGTTCTTGCGTCTCGTCGCCGGTACCCAAGATCTTTTCGACGTCCACTTCTTCGCCCCGTTGGAGTTTCTCGACAACTTCCCTGAGTTGCTGTATCTTGAGGTCCGCCTTACGAGAATAGGCCACGAATTCGTTCTTGAGGCCCATGATACGAATGGCTTGGGAGCCGATCAGAATATAGATCCAGATAAAGAACGTTGCCGGATTCGTTGGCTTTTCTGGGGCAGTGTTCCCCCGCCTCGCAAATCGGGCACGGAGCGACTTGGGAATGATCGAATCCCAGAATGCGGGTTGAGCCAGACGAGGGAGACGGCTTTCTGAGGCTGTGTGTTGGTGCCGTTGCAGCCAGCATGGCCTGGGAGGGTGCACTTGGAGAGACGGTGGGTGCATTAAACGGCTTGTGCGGGCGCTACATGACAGAAGCGGCCTCATTCTGCCCCTGTAACACAGACAGAAAGTGTCGGCAGAGCGTGGTGCACAGTAAATATGGTTGTCACTGGTGGATGGAACTGAGCGTCCGTGGCTTCAAGTTCACTGGGAGAAATCATGCGGTTAATATTGCCCGGCCGAGTCGGCTGCAGTTGCCCCGGATCCGAAGACGGAAGCAGAACCGCCGTGTTTACTTGACCGAGTCGAGCGAAAGCGTGAACGCGCTTTTCTGGTGAATGAACCTCGAATTACCCTCAGAACTCCGTGCCTGACCGCACAAATCATCTGGACTACAGGCTTAACAGTATCGTACTGTTGTACACGTATACCATGCATTATCTCCCACAATGACAATCGGCCGGGATGTCACTGCTGCGGGGGCATTTGACACTGTTCGCAACGAGCTCCAACTGACGGCTCCGACGCCCGAGACTCTCCGCTACCTACGAGCGGTCCTCGGTCTGGGCCCTCACGACGTATGCGACACGAAGACTGCACGTGTCCCGGCCAAGTCAGTACCGCCAAAGAAGGGTTCTGCCAAAAGCCGACCTCTCGTGAGAGCTGCCAACAGGCAACGTCAATTCCCAGGTGCGACATTCGGGATTCATGATAGCGGCGATGCCCAACCACCCAACTTGTCGCAAAGCGATCGCCTCAAGATCGCTACCGAAGCCTTCAATCTCACGCTGAAGCACCTTGGAGACACTATCAAGGCACTGAAAGGCGACCGAGAATGCATTGGGACCAGTCAGCCGCCGCTTTGTCTTCCCCAGCCAAACCAAGCTCTGCAGGAACAGCCCGGGAACAGAGAGGGGGAAAGGACTGCCGTCAGTCCAAGGAAGGCCACTCCATCTCGTAAGCCAGGTGATTCGGAAGTGGTAGCGGAATGTTGTTATTCTGCGTTGCAGTACCTGCGCAAATCTGACGCTGGAACGACCAAATCTGGCGCCATTAAAAACGTCGGGCTAGAGAATGCTGCGTTGATTCTTTTAGACAGGAGCATCTCTCTGAACCTTGCTCCTCATGCAGTTCATCAGCTCTCTGATATCCAACACGTGTACCGGAGAAGCTACACAGAAGAGACGATCTCCTTCGAGACCAGCATTGCGGGACTTGTCCTAGGCCGGCCCGATGCAGCGGACGACAACTCCAGATTCGGCTTCACGGCGTCCATGCAAAGTCAAGCCCTCCGCCTCGCTCTGTTGCTGGGCCCCAAATGCATCAGTCCAGAGCTTGTGAAGTCGCTCTCACCCGATACAGTTGGAAGTCCTGCCTGGATCACAACACAAGGGCTGTCAAAAGGGCGACTCGAGCCTGAGCAGGCTGGGTTGCAGCTTCGAACCATAGCACTTGCCGCTGCTCGAATGTATGCGTCAGCCATTAAGTCCCCCCTAGAGAAGCCATCACCGGAAGTTCTTTTCGACCTTTTCTACCTGTCCCTGCGCGTCAAGTTTGAGTCTTGGATACACTTGGGCGTCACACCCAATCCAGCAGCTGATGTTTGGCGTCCGTTTCACCATGCACTCAAGAAGCTGCCAACCTATACGAATGATTTCGGCATATCGTACAAACACGTCCTATCTTCCATTGTTCCGATACGCGGGCTCCTCGTGGCCGCGGGTTGCGCGCCTGATATACCTCTGGAGCTTGCTGAAACACTGATGGGTACGATAGAAAATTCAGATGAACACGAACGACTGGTGTCTATTCTGGAAGAGGACTTACCGGAGTCTGGTAACCTAAACCTCGTACTGCGGTGTCAGATAACTACCTCACTGTTGAAGAGCGTTTCCCACAATCTGCAAAGGGCCTTGAGCTCGGTGAGAAGTCTGGAATGCGCGCTTAACGAGAGCCCTGCACTCTCACAGGCAGAACTTGCCAGAGTCCTTGTACACCTTGCCCAACTCCGTAAAGCGACTGCCGCACTGATGATGGCTGATCAAGCGAAAGATCGGGCCCCAGGCTATGAGGGAGGTCCACAAGACCTTCAGATCGGCCTCGTCCGCCTCACAATTGCCGCTTTCAGGTTCCTGAAACGACATATGATAACAGCATCGACTCGGACCCCAGACAATTCACCGAAAAACATCGAACAAGCATTTCAAATAACCTTCATGAAGATCGTTGATATTGTCTTGTCTACGGACCGCTGCGCTGTCACACATGCATCTGAATTGGCGCAGATGGTGTGGGAAACTCTTAAAGACTGCTCAGCCGCAATACTGGACCTCCAAACCGACCATAATTCTGCTCACGCGCAAACCTCAGTTGAGACTCAACGCAACCAGTTGCGGGTACGGATGTCCCAATTGTTTTGGTCGCGCTATCTAGCAGCCGTGAAACAGGGCAAACCGCCTCTGGAACAAGCGGGCGTACTTGAACTATCGCTTCAAGGCCTCCTCGAATTACCATTGCCGGATCAGAGAGCTGCATATCCCGCACTCAAATTCGAGAAACTCGGACACTGCTTTTTAGCAGCGAGCAACTTTGTGATGGCTATCAATGCTTTTCGCAATGCCATATCTGCCACTATCAGGCAAGGCGTCCTCGGTGATATCGTGGAATCCCTCTTGTCTAAGCCACTTCGCTGCGCTTGGTCCGAGCAAGACTTAAACCACAAGGCTTTTGGGAAGGTTCTTGCCACATACTGTAAAACAGTACTCGATCATCCACCGCGAGACGGCGTGAATGATTGCTTCTATGATGACTGGTCCTTGCCAGCAATTCACCGAGCTGCTTTGATAGAGAAACAGATGCTTTCGATTTTTGAGCTAGAGTTGGATAATCGACATCTCAGCGCTTGTGCGAAGATGGTCGAAATGCTACACCAGGTCTTGAGCCAGCCAGAGTACCATGTGTACATGATGAGGTCCGTCAGCCAACTTCTTGATTCCTGTTTGAAGAAGAAAAGGGCAGCTTCGACTTTCCCAATGATCTCTGCTGTTGTCCAAGGCCTTCTGGATTGTGAGAATGCAACAAATGAAAATGTCTTCCTACGGCAATTTGGACGGGATCTCCGATCGCTGCTATGCCTCCAGCACGGTTTCTTTAATGGATCGATCACCCATCAAGAGCTCACACAAGCGGTGGAGCACCTCTCCGACATCGCCCACTCCTGTGCAACTTTGAAGCAGACACAGATGCTCTGTGAGAATGTGGGAGCACATGTCCTTCCGCTTCTACTCGCAGTCGACTACGCCAGCATGAAAGAAGACGACAGGACCGCTCTTCTGGCTTTGGGGACATTGGAACACCTGGCTAATCTTGGAATCGACGCTCCGGGACTCTGCATGACGAGCATCCTCATCCGCAAGAGCAACATCCACCTGCGGCTGCATGATGCGCAATCTGCGGGAATGTCACTTGCAATGGCCAAGACAGCGCTTGGAGATGCCAGGATGGAACCACTATCTGAGGTTGAGTTGGCACTATCATATTCTGAATACCACCTACAAGTATTGAATCTCGAAGAATGTCTGCACTGCCTGCTTCGAGCCAAACGTGCTTGGGAAGGCCATGACATGTCGACTGGACTGCCATCGACAAAATCCAAGCTGAAAGGGCAAAGCCTGCTTTGCAGAGCGGCTTATCTGGCGTCTCAGTTGGCTTATAAGCAGCATCAGCTTCTGGAAGCAATCATTCTCGCAAGACAATCGGCCAAGATCGCTGCGTCCATCTGGTCCTCAATCGACCACTTGTGGGCTTCCGCAGCTCGTTCAGAATCAACTGCTCCAGCCGACTCCGAGATGCACAACGTCTCGGCTGAGTTCACGAAGCTCGATTTGTCCAACCAGCCGTTTTTGCGAGTAACGGCGAGCACAGTCTTCTGTGTTCCCTATGTTTCGTTGTGCTTCGATGTCTTCAAACATATGGCATTCTTGATATCCCATTGCGGGATCTATCAAGATGCGGCAACATTCTACGAGCAGGCGCTGAAAGTATCAAGGAGAATGAACCGTTCAACTGATGAAGCAATAGTTCTCAGCGATTTGAGTGTACTACACGCTCGAGCCGGGCAGATCGCGAAAGCCAGGGAGGTGATTCGCGACTCTCCTCAAAGCAACGTTCTTTGCGCCTCGGGGTACCATCAAGCACTCGCCTCAGTTAATAGGGGCGAGGCGCATCTGGTCATGGAAGACTTAACAGCGGCTCACCGGTGGTTGGTGGAAGCAAAGCAGCATCGGGCTTCTAATGTCACCGGTAGTGACAACCCTGTTGCTTGTCGAATTCCAAAAGGCAAAACGATCAAAGCCGCTGTAAAGAAGCCAGTGAGGCAGGGCACAGCCAAGCGGCAGAAAGACAAGGAACCCGGCCAACCCACAACGTCATGTGTAACGTCTACACTGGAGCTCAGAGACGTCGACATGAGAATATCCGCCTTGGAAGCTAGACTCAAGTTGTTGGAGCACGGGGCAGGCGCGACGACAATATCCAAGAATATCACCGGCCGCAATGACGATGAAGATGGCCGTATGTCGATTTCGGTCGCCCTCAACCTGGTTCGAGCTGGGCTAAAGCTCCTCTCTGATGATGCGGTACACAGCGTGCTTGCTGAAACAGCTGTAGCCCTTCCTGTAAGATATCGATCTGCAAGAAAGAGCGGGAGAGTATCTTTCGTACAGGGTGCTGCCATTGTGAACGCCAAAGCCCGGGTTACCAAGCAAAAGTCAGAGAATAGCACGTTCAGAAACGGGAGCGCGTTGTTGCTTCAGGCCCACGATATCCTCCAGGGACTGGACGATTCCCGGGCGAATCGGCTTTCTTCAGATCTTGTTCACACCTGCTACAAGATGCTGACGCAGATAACTCTCCTCTCCACGGCCTTGAACCAGCCATTGGTCCCTTCGTCCCTCAACTTAGTATTGGATATAACACGTCCGCTGGATCTGGCAAGACTTCGTGAAGACTTCGTCACTTTAGGCGAACTCAGTGCAAGCCAAAGGACCAAAATGCACGAATGGCCGAGCACCAATGTCATCAAAAATGGAAGGGCCCTGGACTCGAAACTGGTTGAGGAATTGGACCTGGACCTGCTGCCAGCTTCGTGGTCAGTGGTCTGCCTAGAATTAAACGAAGATAAGAACGAGCTTGTCATGGCTCGCTTGAGGCGCGAGGCGTCTCCGTTCGTGGTCAGAATACCTTTGGCACGACCGGATCCATCAGATGGAGAGACTGACGAACTCGATCTGATCAGCGCAAAGGAAGAGATGCAGGACATTATCGTGAGAGCCAATGCGACAGCACATGATGCCAGAGGGTCTTCAGCGGACAAATCAGTCAGAGGAGCTTGGTTCGCGGAGCGTCGAGCCTTGGATCAGCAGCTTTCAACGCTCTTGGACAACATTGAGAATGTCTGGTTTGGCGGCTTTCGTGGACTGCTCTGTGCTTCTCAGAGGGACGAGCGCCAATTTTTGGCCTTCGGAAAACGACTCCACTCGATGTTGAATAGACATCTTCCGTCCAGGCAGAAGACGTCACGACCAGGCGACTCCACAGTTCACCTTCATGATCATGTGCTGGAGCTCTTTATTGGACTTGGCCATCCTCGAGAAGCCGACTTGGAGGATGCGGTCACAGATTTGTTATACTTCGTGATTGATATTCTCCAATTCAACGGAGAGCGCAACGCGTATGACGAAATCGATTTTGATGCCATGTTGATTGAAGTATCGGATGCATTGCATGCCTACCATGATGCGACACACCTCGCCGGTGACAAGCATGACCATCTGATACTTGTCTTGGATAAAGAGTTGCAGCTATTCCCTTGGGAGTCACTCCCATGCCTGAGAGGCCGTGCTGTCTCAAGAATGCCTTCGCTAGGCGCTATATGGGAACGATTGCGAACGATGAGTGAACGGTCGCCCACCTCCGAAGCCTACATGATTCGGAAAACCAACGGGGCGTATCTACTCAACCCATCCTCCGATCTGAAGTCGACGCAGGAAACCTTTGGCCAGCTGTTCCAGAATCAGTTGCCCGGCTACAAAGCCATCGTCAACCGACCACCAGAAGCAGGTGAATTTGAGACGGCCTTGCAAGAGCACGACCTGATGCTGTACTTCGGTCATGGTGGTGCTGGGCAATACATTCGGCCCCGCGTTATCCGTAAAATGAATAAATGCGCAGCGACGCTGTTGATGGGTTGCAGCAGCGCCAAGCTGTCCGAGTGTGGAGTCTATGAGCCGTCTGGCATGCCATTGAGCTATCTCAGTGGGGGTTGTCCAGCATTGGTCGGGACACTTTGGGACGTCACGGATCGAGACATTGACCGGTTTGCTTTGCAGCTCATGGAAAATTGGGGGTTGCTGAACGTCGCAGATGGCTCGGGAGGACGGAATGTCAAAAAGTCAAGCAAGAGCAAGGCAGAGAAGTGCGAAAAGCGCGGACCGGTGTCTCTGGATCAGGCTGTAGCGGATGGTCGAGATGCCTGTTTGTTGAAGTATCTCAACGGGGCGGCACCTGTCATGTATGGTGTACCGGTGATCTTGGATTAGCAGAATGATAGCACTGGCAGCAATCCACACTCTACGAGTATACGAGTTCCATCAACCAGGCATAGCTTAATGAGGCTGAGGCGAGTTTTGGGCCGGACGAGGCTGATACCGGAGCCCGAGATGGCCCGTGCGTGCTCTGAACCGCCGGCGCAGGAGGGGTGGCTTCCTCTCGGACCGACCAATCGGAGGCTTGTGACCAACATTGCCCGTTGTGCCCGTTGTGCATCGTGTAACAAGGCAGCCGCCAATGCTCACAGCCTCACTGGCCGCTCACCTCGATCACATCTTCGACCTCAAGTTCAATTCACCTGCTACTGTGTACACATATGTTGGTACACATATCCCAGCTTCCATTGCCACGACGACGCTCCTAGCCCTCGTCTACCGCCTACCGGGCCTCAGTCCATGCAACTCGATTCCCACCGTCGTCAACTGAGCATCACCATGCCTTGCCAGTGGACTCGAGGGTGGGCTCAACGTGCCCGCTCAGCCCAGCAAGCAAAGATGGCTGTAACGACGACCACTATGGCGACACACCATACGTCTTGTTGCAGCTCAAGCTCCGATGTCGAAAGCTGGAGGGACATCCGCAAATACAACCTGCGCATGATGAGGAAGCAAGTCCGCTACATTGTGTTGCTCATGGCATTAATCGAGGCCTTGCGGGTTGGTCCGATTCAGATCGTCTTTGCTGGAAAACATGGCTATCCGGCCCCTGCAGAAGATGACTTCGGCGTACGTCTCTTCCCTCGCTCTGCGACATATGAAGCATGCTGACAATCATGTGGAATAGATTGCCTACACCATGGGATACTTTGTCTCCTGGCTCTATGTCTGCATCTTCATGATCATCTGGGTGCCTTTCTTCCAGGTATGTTTAACGTGCCGGTCTTTTCCAACACCACGGGCCTAACAGTAATAGTGGTGGGTGGACAAGGTCTTCCCTGACTCTTCCGAAGATCCATCCAAGCCTTCTTTCGCCATGAAAGTGATGTGCTTCCTCAAGAAAATCAACATGATCCTCCTCCCTGTCTCGATCGGCATCTCCTTCGTCACCTACGCATGCTACGTCGTCCACACCTTCGTGTACGTTGACAGCCGCGCCTATGGCTCAAAGACGCTCCCAAAGAACACACGCAAGAACTGGGCCGTCCGTGCCTTCATGCTCCTTGGTACTGCAATGACTACAAGCTTGGGCTATGGGGCGTTCCAGATTCTTGCCGATATGGACCTCGCGCATGTCAAGACACTCGAATATGCCCTCATCGTGGTACCCGTCCAAATTAACTTTGGTATCCTCTTGGGCACCGTCATGCAGTTCCGCATGGAAAAGAGACTTGCACGCAAGCAAGCGTTGCAGGCTGTCAGGACAGAAGAGGGGTTTGCCGACGAGAAGGCTGCCCTTATGGAGGTCTAGGTCGCGCGGCCTCTTGCAGAATCGAAATGGAAATAGCCGGTGCTTGGTAAACTCCTCCACCGGCCGGTACAAGACTTCGCGGGCTGACGACTTGCCATCAGTCTGCCAGTGGAGCAGATCGCCTTGCCGGCAAAAGTGCAAGGACAGTCGGGGAGCCGGTGCACGTATGCTCGGCTAGTACAGTCAATCCAGGTGGATGGGTGTGGCATTGTACTTCAGAACCAATGAAGCGCAGTTGCCAGAAAGGAGCAAGAAGGAGAATATTGGAAACAGGATGAGAGCTTTCTTTTGGGGATGCGGTAGCTTATTATGGTAGGAGTATCCATGGACTGTTGATCGGGAGGTATCTTCCGTTGATAATTTATTTGAAGAGCTGTTCGTGTCCCAATGTCGTCTAGGAGTAGAGGTGCCCTAGCAGCCACCGTATGGCGGGTTCAAAGACCTCAATCCCACCCTCCTGATCAGGAGACATCACTGGACTGGCAATACTTCCTCTCACCTATGCACAGCACAAATGGGAAGCTCTGCACCACCCCCTGATCAGGCTTTCTCGACCTTGGCTCATCCCCGAACTCACCCTCAAACTTCTCCACTGTCTTGTCCATGCTCCAGGCGGCCTTGACCCGAACGTTGACGAACCCAACGTCGTTCATTAAGGCCTCCATGGTCTCGGCATGGATCCCATGCCTCTCGACCCCGCCCATTCTTGATTTCGGGTGGAATCTCTTCGCCTCGGGACCGGTGTCTTCGAAGTCCGTCAAGGCAACGCTTCCCCCATCTTTAAGACAACCAAGCATGGTGGTCAAGACGGCCCTCAGGTCCTCAATGTGGTGCAAGACAAGGTGTGAGGTGATGAGATCAAACTTCAGCCTCTTCCCATCAGGTTTCTTCTCATCGGTGGGGGGCAGGTGTTGGTCCTCGGGATCCTCCAGCAACACAGCCACCGGGATAATGTTCTGTGGAGTGTCAGGTCGCCCCAACTTTGTCTTCAGGACGTCAATCATTCCCTGAGCTGCATCGACAGCCACATAGTGTCCCGCATGGGGTGCGAGCATGCACGATAGAAGGCCGGTGCCACATCCTATCTCAAGGATGTCCGGCTTGTCTTTCCCTGGCGCGTTCTGCAGTGCTGGGAATTGTTTGACGATGGCCTCCGCTGCTTGTTTGCTGGCTTCATGGACAAAGGGATTTTTGTCCCAATTCGCAGCTTCTGCGTTGAAGCGTTCATTACCGTTCCCGGCTGAGAGGGATGAGACCGCGCTTGCCATCGATTCCTGTGTACTGAGACAGCACCACGTTTCTGACAGGTAACTTGACGCCCCGACACTATCTTGCCAAAGTCTCGGCCTGTACCAATCGGTTATGCTCAAAGCAGGATTCCTTCAGCTCTTTAGTGAGAACAGAAGTCAGCTCATGCCAGCCCGTGCCAGCTCGCCGCCCTGCGGAGATATTCTCGGCCGGCCATCTCCATGGCCTTGACCTCGGCTGCCACTTCCCTCCCCAAGTTCTGCTGACGACCAACTCGCAGGTGGCCTCGAGCATTGACAGCTCTCACAACACAAGTATAAACGAGGCTCGAAGTATTCCAGACACGCACCGCCATGGATACGCACTTGTTGGATGTGATAGGCCCGGCTATGGCAAGGATTTCCTGATCGAGGACCTCGGCCCATCACGCCATTTCTGCATCCAGATCGACTCGTCTCCGCATTTGACTCGTCTCTATATCGCGGGGAATGGGCCAGGTGAGATGAGAGGTGTCAGCGGACAAACTGGACAACCAGCATCGTTTTACTTCTGAGGCGAGGAGGCGAGCTGTTAGTGGTGTGTACCCGCAAAGCATCAGCGTGCTCTCGCCACCTTCTATCATGACCGTTCCGACAGGTGCAAAGGTAATCGCCCAAGCGCTTCACGATCTTGGAGTCACGGTCATTCATACATTGGTCGGGATTCCTGTCGCTGATATCGCGGAAGAAGCAATTGATCTGGGTATCCATGTGATAGGATATCGAAATGAACAGGCTTGCAGTTATGCAGCCTCGGCATATGGATACCTCACAAGGCAACCAGGTGTGTGTGTATTGACTGGTGGGCCGGGTATGCTTCATGGGATAGCAGGGGTAAGCGGTTCCCTCAGCAGCGCTATCGGTGTCTGCTGGAAACCTCACTGAGTCTATGCGGCAGATAGGCAATGCTTCAGCAAATGCGTTTCCACTCCTAGTCCTCGGAGGATCCTCTGAATCCAGCCTATCCACGAAGGGAGGCTTTCAGGAAATGGACGCTGTTTCCCTGTTGACACCTCATACCAAGTTCGCAACTCGTCCTACCTCAAGGGACCCTCTTACCATCGCGGCAGCCATTCGTAATGCATATCGAATCGCTTGGTACGGACGACCGGGACCGACGTTCGTGGATTTACCGACTGAATTGATCATGCAGCCCGTCATTCCTGCTAGGAGATACACTCCTCACTCGCCCATTAGTGTCTCTCCTCCGCCAAAGCCGGCAGGGGATCCAGGCCTTGTCCGCTTAGCAGCGAGGCTTCTCAGGTCCGCCTCAAGTCCACTCGTCATTGTTGGCAAAGGCGCAGCATACTCTCGCGCCGAGCAGCCCATCTGCAAGCTCGTCAAAACACACAACCTACCCTTCCTGCCTACCCCGATGGGTAAAGGCATCATTCCCGATTCTCACCCCCTGAATACCTCCTCTGCCCGATCAGCCGCGTTAAAGAATGCCGATGTCATTCTTCTCCTGGGCGCAAGGTTGAACTGGATCCTCCACTTCGGCGAAGCGCCCAAGTACAGACCTGATGTAAAGGTTATTCAAGTAGATATCTCGGCCGAGGAGCTGGGTCGGACGAACAGCCTTGGCCAGCCATCGCTGAGCATCTTCGGCGACATTGGCTTAGTTGCCGATCAACTACATGGCGAACTCGACGTGGACTGGAAAGCACTGCCGCAAACAACGATCCGCCCATCACTCTCAAGCCAACCAGCCACTCCATACGTATCCCTCCTCTCGTCCGCCGCCTCTAAGAATGAAACCCGGTCCCACAAGCTCGCCCATACGCCCACCCCTCCAGGCACTCACCTCACGTACGAACGAACCTACCACATCATCAAATCCACACTGGACACGCTCTCCCCGCCCTCCGACGGCGAGCTAGTCTACGTATCCGAAGGCGCCAATACAATGGACATCTCTCGCTCATCATTCCCCCTTGAATGCCCACGCCAGAGACTCGACGCGGGCACATACGCCACCATGGGGGTGGGGATGGGGTACGCAATCGCCGCCTGGGCAGCGCACAATCTCCCGCAACGGCGGAAGAAAATCATCGCCCTGGAAGGAGACTCAGCCTTTGGATTCTCCGGCATGGAGGTCGAGACCATGGCGAGACACAAAATGGACGTCATGATCGTGGTCATGAATAACAGTGGGATCTACAAAGGTGACGCCTTGACTCCGGCCGCGTGGAACGAGATGCAGAAGCAGACCACAGCTAATGACACGAAGGCTGATATTACCCAAGAAGGGGAGGGCGGAAGAGCACGAAGGGGCCTCAGGAGCACATCCCTCCTGTACGAGACGAGGTACGAAAAGATGGCAGACATGGTGGGAGGGAGAGGTTGGTTCATCCGCACGGAAGACGAGTTGGCCGAGGCGACGAGGGCGGCGTTCCTCGAGAGGGAGAAGGTCTGTGTCTTGAACGTGATTATTGATCCCGGCTTGAACAGTGCTGCGCAGTTTGGGTGGATGGACCAGAAGGAGAAGCATGCCGGAGGCGGGGAGAGTAAATTGTGAACTGTACACATACCCGGACAACAGGAGGGGATGGTGACCCCCTATGAGCCCTTGATGACGCTTCCTAATTGTCCAGCTACGGGTCATTCAGTGCAGCGGGAGGGGTGAGGGTCCTGTCGAGGTAGAAAAAGCTCACAAAACGGGAGAAGTAGTGCCTGTCCGCAGCTCATCACAAGAACGCGCCATTTTGGATTAAGGCAACCCCAAGACTGACTGAGCTTTTCTCTTCTCTACTTACTATTCGTCATGCCCGTCCTCTATTTGCACCTTCCTCTGCCTGCTCTCTCCCACGGCCTCTTCCCTGCTCTCTCTCTTTTCGGCCGCCTCTTTCCTCCTCTGTCTGACCCGCACGGGCAGCCCACCCTCTATAGGCAACGTCAAGCTATTGGCACTCCTCCTCTCACCCGTCTCGGCATCCATGTGCAACCCGTCATTCACCTCTTCGAACTCCCATTCGGCCAACAACCTTACGAGCACCCAGCACGCCATGACCTCGGCCATTTTCTTGCCCAGGCACGACCGCGGCCCGCCGTTGAAGACGGGGAACTCGCCCACGGACCGATCGTTTCCCGCGAAGTGCACATCGATGGCATTGTCTCCGTTTTTCTCGAGCCACCGCGCGGGGTTGAAGGAATGGGCGTCCGGACCGAATGTGCGGGTCGAGCGGTTCAACGCCCAGATGCACCAGACGACGATCGCGCCCGCGGGGAGAGATGTGCCGTCGGGCAGGGTGACGGGTTGGGTCGTCTGTTTGATCTCGAACGGCACGGGCGGGTACAGCCGGAGGGACTCGTAGAATGTCGCCGTGGTGTATGGGAGCGAGCTGGGTTGGAGGTGTGCGAAATGCATGTCTGGAGAGCTGTCGTTGGACTGAAGGGCCGCGTCGATCTCGTCTCTAATGCGTCGTAGGCATTCAGGGTGTCGGAGGAGGGCGTAGAGGGTCCAGGTCAAGCTCTGGGCTGTCGTGTCGCGGCCGGCGGAGAGGAAGTTCAATGCCGCGTCGGCGACGATCGTGGGATCGCCGAGCGACTCGATCAGTGAGTCGATCAGGGTTCCGAATCCCAGACCGTGGCCGTCCGCGTCGGGATCTGCCCGTTGTGTTTTGAGCTTGGCTTCCTCCTCGTGGGTGTTGGTCACGAGGCTTTCAAAGGCATCTCGAGCGCGCCGCTTTCGAGCTTCCGTCACGATCTTCCTGCCGAAGCGTTTCACCTCGACGAGCGAGGCTCGGAAAGATGCGCCTGTAAACAGCTCGTTGATGCGGTAGAGCGGGTTCTGAAAGCGCAGGCCGATCTGCGACGAGGCGTGGTCGAACGCTTTGCTGAACGGCGATGAAGCGTCGATTTCCATCTAGACCTATTTTGAGCATGATTGTGCCTCGCGAGTCGAAAGGGCAGGTAGGGGCCACTCTTACATCGTAGGCCATGTGCCCGACGACCGTGGTCGTGAGATCATGAAACACCTTCTGCAGGTCAACGACGGACCGGTCCCTGGCGGCCTGTAAAAGCCGTCCCCTTGTGGACTCTTCGTAAACGTCTGGCAGGACGTCGTCAACCATGACTTCTAGGTTGGCGCCGCTGAAGAATTTCAGCCCGGCTTTCCGTTGCGCGCGCCAGAGTTCGCCTGACGCGTTGATGATACCGTAACCTGGGCCAAAAGTGAGCAAGCAGCAAGGACAAAGGAGAAAGGGAGAAAAAAAACGAGCGTGTGCTGTGCAAGCACGACGAGCGAATGCGGGCAGCGTACCGAAGAGATCCCATGATCGGTCTGTGAAGAATTGTCCCTTGGTGATGGATGCTTCATTCTTGAGCACATACTCGAGCACCGCGGGGCTGTTGATGACCACGCCGGGCGGCAGAGAAGGGACGGAGATCTCGAACGTCTCGTCGCCGAAAACCCTCTGGCACTTCACAAACCAGTCGAAGAGAACGTGCCGCGGTTTGAGGAATTGGATCGCGTTGCCGAGGATTGGAAGAGAGTCGGCAGGACGGCTGCGTGATTGTTAGAGAGAACGTCGGGGTTCGCCCATGTTAATTGCAAGGGGGTGTGAGAGTGCTTGCCTGAGTCTTTGGCCGTGGCGATGGATTCTGGCCCTCCCCGCGAAAGCATGGACGACAAGGACAAGTATCCCAAGCACGAGGGCAATGAATGTCGTGAGCCAGATCATGGCTGCTGTGATTCGTCGGCAGCGGTCGCCCGCAACCGCTGGGCCAGTGGCCCTCACGCCATCTCCCAGAGATCTTATCCAGCTCCGGGGTGGCAAAAGATGGTCGACTCAAGGCTTCTACGAGGACGGGTGCGAGGAGCTGCGGGCCGTGACGTGGATGCGGTGTGGCTGACTTTTGTACGGGCGTAGCTACGTACGAGATGATGGACGCGTGATGGACTGGTGAGGGGAGCACGACGATGTGCGAGTACGCAAACGGCCACTCGGAGCTGTTCAGTTCCTGACATGATGACTATTTTCTGCAACATCCCAGATCGTGATTAGGTCGATGCTGTCACTGGCTCTGGGCGGCGGTGATGATATCCCAGGGGCCATGATTCGTGGGATCCGTCCATGGTCGACCTCCGACCGCGCGCACACGATCACCCGGCAACAATCGTTCCCATCTTTTCTAGATCTTCTTTCTGGCCGCCCGCTGACTTCACCACCGCCACCAGCTGGGGCTGTTCTGTGTCTGCCATCCTGCGTGCGACTGGAAGTCGTCGCCAGTTGAGACCTCGAGCACCTTTCGTTAACTGTCGCTCATTACACGTCACTCATCGCCTACCCTCCTTAGACGGCTCTGTTTCAATTGCGTTTCACACAATGCGATAATATCCCAACGTCATCACTTTAGATTCTGTTGGGGTTCGTATTCCAAGCACCAGATCCCGACCCCAAAGCTTCGACAGCAATGTCGCCCTCCGCGATTCACAGCAAGGTCACGCCGCCATACCAGAGGCCGAACCTGTACATCCATGGCATTGGCGTGGAATATCCGCCTTACGAGATCAAGCCAGAACATGTGGAAACTCTGGCACGCCGGTTCTATCCCAGCACCCCTGCGTAAATTGCCGCCCGAGATTCTCAAGGAGTATTGCTACTGACACCGCTCTCTAGGCTCGAGAAGGTCCTGAGGATCAACGAATACACGGGGATCGACACTCGGTCCGCGATAGGAACTATTGATCACCCCATTGCGAATGCGCCGGATCCGCCGACCATCGCCGAGCTATGCGATCTCTTTCTGGACCACGGCGTGAAATTGTCCATCGAGGCGTGCCGCAAAGCTATCAAGCAATGGGGCGGTGACCTATCCGAAATCACTCACGTTGTCGCGACCACCTGCACAAACTCGGCGAATCCTGGCTACGATCATTATGTCATCAAGGGGCTCGGTTTGAATCAGAGCGTGGAGAAGGTGCTTCTGCATGGAGTAGGGTGTTCTGGCGGGTTGGGCGCATTGCGAACCGCCGCAAACATCGCTCTTGGCTCCAGCTTCCGGCGAAAGCCGGCGCGGATCCTGGTCTTTGCGTGCGAGATCTCAAGTACTCTCGTTCGATCCGAGCTAGAATCGATCCACAAGGATCAGGAAGTCAGGATAGGCGTGGCGTTGTTCAGCGATTGTGCATCTGCGGTGGTGTTGGGAAATGGATTCAGTGACCGATTCGACGAAGAGCCGATACTTGAGCTGTTGGGCTGGGACCACAGAATCATCGAGGATACGGAGAAAGACCTGGGTTTTGACGTCGACCCTGTCGGTAAGGGCAGCACCAGTCATTGATCATGTCTAGCAGCTAATATCCATGCCAGGCTGGAAGGTCGTGTTGACACAGCGAGTGCCTAAGTTGGCGTCGGCTGCAGTGCCCCCCATGTTCGAAGACCTGGTCGGGTCAATACCAGAGCTGGTCGATCAAGGAAAGTTCAAGGCCTCAGAATACGACTGGGCCCTTCATCCTGGCGGTTCCACGGTCATCTCTGGGGTCGAAAGAGCAATGAAACTGAGGCCCGAGCTTCTCCGAGCGAGCTATGAGATCTACATCACTCACGGCAACAGTTCCAGCGCAACCATCTTCAGTGTTATGAACAGGTTGTTGGAAGGGGAGACCACCGAGCACATTGTCGGTTGTGCCTTTGGTCCAGGCATCGCGGTGGAGATGATGATGTTCAAGAGAACCAGTCAGATCTCAGATCCAGGAACAGCAAGTCCAACGGAGACTCTGGTCGCCGAGGATGTTGACTGAGCTCGACGGGGTTTGATGGATGATGAACATTTCTCAACTAGGCAGTCCACAGTACAGAGCCCTCCAGGCGTGATGAAGTAACGTGGCGCAACATAGCACGTGTACCAATAAGTATAGGGCTGCTTCGGAAAGGAAGGTCGGTTCCCGCATACGTGACTGCCTAGCCAGTCTCTCAATCGATCTCCAGGAGGGAGCGGTATGATAGATTGCCAAAGCGCCGGCCACTTTGCCAGACGTCTCGTCCATAGGGTGCCGGAGGAACACCATTGCCACCAGGACCGAGGCGAAGAGAAGCACGGCGTATTGCCGTATCACCGGATGAGCATGAGACGTGTACGTCCCAAGTTGGCGCGAAGGAAACAGGTAAAAGGAGAGGCAGGCCGGGATCTCGATAACGATATGAATCAAGAAGCCCAAGTGGCATGAAAGCGCGCTGGGGTAGTACATCTCGTTCCCTACCGTCGTTCGCTACTTGGAAACGACAAAAGATAGAAGGATATGGATATCGTACTGTATCACAAGCTAAAGTTAGCTGGCGAGCCGGCAGAACCACAGCATTCGCTTAGTTAAAGCTGATCGCTGTTCCGCCCAATTCCCGGCTGGCGGAGCCACGAGTCGGATGACGTCTTCAAAAGCTGAAACTAAACTGGAAACAATCGCGACTCGTGCGAATGGGCACAAACACCTTTGGAGGCTGTCAAAGACATTCACGATGTGCGGACACATTATATCTGAAGCCACCCCGCGGGCTGACAGTATTGTAGACTGTCGGGGCAGCAGCTTGAGAAGTTTCCTGCTTCTCCATCATGGCAGACAGGCAGAACGTGTGGCTTCGGAGGAGGCATTTCTTCGAGGTCAATGACCAGCCATGGTGAGTATTGCAGCACATCTTGTACCGCGAGGCATTTTACTGAATGACCCAGGTTTCCACAGACCCTCAGAGAAAAGGTGCAAGACTACCTGACGCTGGGCTGGATCAACAAGTTCCCCTTCATTCAGCCTGTGTCACCAGCAGCCCTTGTCTCGCGTATCCTGTCCACCGTTCTAGGACCCCGAATCACCGAGTATGTCTACGTAGACTTCGCGTCCGGAGCAGGTGGCCCGACACCATACATTGAGAATCACCTGAATAGCGAGCTGCGCGCTGCGGAGAAGGAGGAAGTCCAGTTTGTTCTGACAGACATCAGCCCTCATGTGAGTGCATGGGAACTGGCGAGGAAGAACAGCAAGAACATCAGCTATATCCCTCAGAGCGTGGATGCCACAAATGCCCCTGCTGCAGAAACACTCCTCAAGGACTTACCTGGCGCCAAGGGCAAGAAGGTCATGCGACTCTTCAGTCTGGCTTTTCATCACTTCGATGACGACCTTGCAGCAAAAGTTCTGGAAAATACGATTGAGACATCCGATGGGTTCTGGTAAGCACATACCCTCTGTCCCGCTGGTGGCAGAGCTGTCTAACGCAGCCGGACAGCATCTTCGAACTCCAGTCCCGTCACTTCAGCTCGTTCATCCTCGTCAGTCTCCTCTGGCCGCTCGCCATGCTCATAACGCCGTACTATTTCTGGCACTCACCAGGACACTTATTCTTCACTTATTTGGTGCCTATCGTGCCATTCATCTGGGTCTACGACGGCTACATCTCCTGTCTGAGGACGAGAACACCGAACGAGGTCGAGGCGCTACTCCACCGACACGTATCGGGCGAGAAGCTTGCGAAGTGGACGTTCCGGAGCGGCCAGGTTTGCCACACGTGGCCCATAGGCTACCTCAACTGGATCATATGCCAGAAGGAGGATTGAGCTTTGAGGTTAGATCACTGCCCAGCAGACCCTAGTTCGAATGTTGAAGTCGTGATAGATGAAGCGAGGAGTTTGTCAATTGCATCGTGATCCGCTCATCCATTCAGTCCAATGGCCGCGGAATTTGGAACCTGCGCTGCCTATCACATCGAACGTGCTTTATGCTTGTGCAGTGATGAGACATATACTTCTGCTTTGAGCTACAGACTGTTCTGGACTCCATGCATTGACTTAACACCATATCCCTCGACGACACTATGAGATGAGGTTCCACTATTTCCACATGGCGTAACCGCTAATATGTTGGTCGATGCCCAAATTGCTGAGACTGCTATCTTTTTCATGTCGGACAGAGACAAGTCTTCCATCTACGCTGCTTGAACCCTCAGCATCGTTTCGACCAATGTTACGGGCTAACACTCCCTAGGCACCCTCTGCCTGCTACCATATTGTCACACGCAGCCTCTTCCCTATCCTGCGACGGGCTTGTCCGGATGCTTGATCGGTGGCTGAGGTCTACCCGGCTTAGAGGAGACCGTGTATTTTGTTGGATCCTGCGATGTTAGCACTGAGATCCGGGGAGTGCACTTCTTGTGAACCCATACCTGTGAAAGAGTCATGAGTATTCAAGTTTATGCAGATAATCCGGCCGGCTATCTCGGGTATGTGTGGTCTTGCTTGAGCTGCTTCGGTTGAACGGGGGTACTGGCTTGTGGCGAGGGAACAAACTTGACAAGAATTAGATTGTCTTCGAGATCACGTCGCCCTCGTCTGAAGTGCATGGCTAGGATAATAAATAAGTGTGTTAAGCGCCGGTTCTGCCCTCAATGGGCCGAGTTGGCCAGCGCTTCGCCAGACAGACATGTGCCACAACCAGCCCGATCGGTCGGGCGGCTAACTCACGGATTCGACAACATAGCCATCTTTCAACCCGTCGACCGAGTTGCTTACATGGCCTCAAGGCCTCACCATCACGCCCGGAGGTTCGGGGAGATACGCCTGTCTGGCCATCGCGCCACCTTTAACAGTTCGTATTGTGAGGTATATATCCGCGATATGATTCTTGCCAGCTCCCGACCCCACGACGTTTCAAGCTCTGGACGGCTCGATATGTTTTACTAGCACCGTCGCTGACCGGGTCTCTATTTCCTAATCATGGGAACTTTTGGACCAGGAGCTTCTATCGCCGCATTGAACAGGTAGCTATAGTGGTAGGCGAGCTTCAACGACGTTGCAGGACGCGCCCTCAGAAATTGATGCAACCTTCTGTCGGGCGCAATTCATCAATCGGGTACACTCCTGTAGGTCGAGGAGAATATCGGGCCGAACGATGGACATTACAAATCCTGCGCTGCTATGCTGCAGCAATGCTATCATGGCATGCCCGCGATTCAGAACTCCCTCTGACGATTGGCGCCACTAGGTGCTTAGTGGGCGAGTTGGAAGCAAGGAGCTCAGGCGAGAAACTTGTCCTGACGGCTCGCTGACTGTGGTGCCGAGTATGCCGTAGTGGTAAAGTCCTAGGCGGAAGCAAGATGTGGCCTTGTATGCTTACTCTAGTGGTTGGCACATTGAAGTCTTCTGTTATATAGTGAGAGATTGCCCGCGAGATGGGCGCCAGTTCCGTGCCGATCGTCACAGGAAATACCTTGGGCTGGTCGCAAAGCTGTGCACATCAGCGTTCAGCTTCGAATCAACGGAGCTCAGGCTGTGGAAGCGCTTTCACCTGGAACTAGCTTCCTCGACCATGAAGACGACCTGATCATGTAACTCACGCCGAAATACACCTTTCGTCTTGCTCATGTTGGATCTGGTTTCGCGATTCGAACTCAGATTCGAGTTCTCGGGCTGGATACCTCATTTCTGCGACGCCAGAACCATGCTCGGCTTCCAGGACAGTGAGCCCGACAGCGACCCTTTCATGGCACCTTGCAGCGCTGGCGACGACACCGTTGTACTGGACCTTTTGCTAAACTATCTCGCCCGTCAGTATTAGCGAGACACTTGCGAGCAATCACCCCTGGGCGTTGCCATCGAAACTGGGCCATTCTCACATCTGCAAACTCCTGATCGACAATGATGCTAAGATCGACTCGACCTTCGGCATGTTTCACACATCGAGACTGTCATGTGCACTGCGGCACAGAAATCTGGAAATCACTAGGTTGCTGATTGCAAAAGGGGCACAGTTCGATCATACCAACGCCTGGGGCTGGTCTCCCTTTTTCTATCTTTGGTCAGATACCGTCCAGCAAGAGCAGGCCGCCGACTTCATAGACCTCCTGCGAAGTCAGAGCGAGGAGGAATGGCAATGCCTGCACCGCGGCGTTGTGGATGACGCGGGGTGGACCGTCCTTGCTCGGTGCGCCGTCTTCGGCACCCCGGAAGACATGCTCACCCTGATCAGGTACGGGGTCGATCCAACCGAAGGGCCCCCGGCGTCGGGTTGGACAGCCTTGCACTTCGTTGTCCAACACGGCGTGGAAGACTCGTTCTTCTCCCTCCTCCCATGGTTTCACAACCATGGCGGAGTTGATCTCCCGGACTTCGCAGGCTGGACTCTGCTCCACCTTGCCGTGGAGAATGGGAATCGTAACATAATCCGTTGTTTGCTGCAAAATGGGGCAGACTGGCGGGCGAAGACGCTGCCCTCGTGCGACAAGGACATCCCTGAGTCGTTGAGGGGAATGTCTGCTTCGACCGTCCAGATCGCGGCATCGTGCGGCGACCAGAGATATGTCGACTTCCTAGATATCCTGGACGAGGTTGGCTTACTTGACGATGAGGAGCCAGATGCAGGCGATGACGAAGACGAAGACGTCTGGTCCGACGCCGTGACGCACCAACCTTGATGACGGGGCCTATGCAATCTGCTGAGATAGATTGTACTCTAACACCAGTTCTACAGGACGACTGCCCAGATTACGGGATGTTTTGCCTGACGCTGTAGCTCCGCTCCAGCGAGAGAGAGCCGCAATTTCCTCAGAGGTTGCTGCGATTGTGCCTGGAAAGCTAGAATGGAAGGGGGATCTAGGACAACATGCTCAATCGCCATGAGATTCGTGGAAGATTATCCGGCCATTTGGATATACAGTATGCGTTGGAGGACACAGCAGAAACGCCCGCAACACCAGCGCAGATTCTACCGCCCGCACGCGACGCTGAAGATTTATACATCCGAGGCCGTGTCAATACCGGTCCCGTCTTGATACACGAGCTGAACCGGAGCGAACTTGCAGGTGCACAGCACCCTGCAAAACCTGCTTGTTTCCACGTTCAAAGCCAAGAAAGATATTTGAGCGTAGATCAGATCATACTTCGTCGACGTCCTCGCCAGCCACACTCTCATACCTGGTGCCGCCCCCGGCTCTGCCTCTGCCAGTCCTCAACCTCAGCGGGACCTCGTACATGTGCGCGTAATCCACCACTTCGCCGCCAAGAAAGCCCTCGCCGTTCTTCCTGCGGCCGAACAGTGGGGCAGGATCGCACCAAAAGTCCTTGCAATTGCCGATTATGCCGCGTGAGAAGGGGTTTCGCGACTGCATGTGTCCATGGCTTGCGTCGCTGGCGGTGACCAAGAAGGCGTCGAGACCGAGAATCTTCTTCCAGCGCGTGAAAAACCCATCGGGCCGGCGTGGCGGGGGATGGAGTCTCGTGCTCGCGGCCGCGGTATCGTTCAGAGATGTAGCCGCGGCGGAAGCGCCCTGTGTGATAGGATGGTTGTGCGTAGGGAGTAAAGGACGGTTATGGTCGTGAATCTTATCATGCCGCTTCATGTTCTCGTATGTGGTTTGATTTTTGGTGATTTGGATGGTCTGAACAACTATGAGCATGGTGACCCAGATGAGTTGCAGAGTAGCCCAGAACGCGAGGGCCACGGTCCAGGGGTCGCGCAGGACGAAGGTGCATAGACTGAGAGAGAGGATGTGGCATTTCGATAGGACGTCGTCGCTGGGCGGGGGCAGGAGTTCGAGGTATGAGAGCACGAGGCGGATGTAGAGGACGATCCCCGCGGCCATGCTGAGGATGTAGATGTAGAAATGGCGGATGTTGTTGTTCCCTACGCAGTTGTGGATCCATGGGCAGTGGTGATCATGTTTCGCGACGCAGCGGTTGCACCGTCGGCAATGCTTTGATCGTAGTGGTTTGCGAATCATACATTGCACGCAGAAGTTGTCTTCGTCGAATTTCCAGAGAGAGAAGAGTTCGTCGATGGCGGCGCGCTGTTGGTTTCGTGACGCGAGCTTGGGAATCCAGCCGGGGTCTTCGAGCATGGAGAGGAAATAGAAGTAGGCGGTTGCTGAGTATGCGATTATAAAGGCGACCGAGGTGAACGGGTTGGTGGAGAGTACCAAGGGGAGGATTGATGTGATGAAGTTGACTCCGACCCAGAAGAGCGTGCCGGCGAAGACACCGGCTAGGTAGGGCGTTTTGTGGATTTGGCGGAATTCGAGAGGCCCGATCATGCAGATACGTTGTGCGAGGTACTGCATACCGAGACAGACCGCTAGGAAGGCGGGGACCCCAATGTATATGCTGAGATGGCTTATAACATACAGTCCGACGATGATTATCAAAAAAGGGTACAAAAAGAAGAATTTGGACATTTTCGAGCGGTCGCGCACAATCATGTGGAGGTTCATTGGGAGGGTCTTGATGTTGCCGGAGGCATCGTAGCCATGGTCGGCTAATGCACGGTGGTATGCTCGCTTCGTGTTCATCTCTTCGGCGCAGATGTTGGGTGTCTTGCCTTCGTTGGTCTTTGCGAACCTATCAGCACCATATTCGATTAATTTGTCCAGACAAGCTTTCGAGCCCTTGACCAAGGCCCAATGTAAAGGCGTGTAGCCATTGTCATCCGTAGCATTGACGCTGGCTCCCCACTTGAGCAGAAGATCCACGCATGCTGGCCATCCTTTGTAGCCTGCCCACATTAAGCTGGTGTGGCCCTGAGGGTCTGGGATGTCCACCGGGATATTCTGTTGCAGCAGGAGGATCAAGAGCAGCGCATTCCCATCGATGGTCGCCAGATGAAGGATGTTGTAACCCTGGCCATCTGTCAAGAGAGGGTCGGCGCCGTTCTGCAGCAGCAGGTTGACAATGTAGTAATGGCACCTCTGTGACGCCCACATGACTGCTGTCGCGTTTGATTCCCCTCCTTTTGCGTTGACGTCCGCGCCTTGCTCGACCAAGTACTTGCACACGGCATACTGATTGTTGATGGCAGCCCAATGCAACGGACTGATCCCTTCTTCGTCTTTGTAATTGGCGCTGTGTTTGCCCGACTGGACCATCTTCTGGATGTGCTCAAGCGCGCCTATCCGGGCGCATTGCATGATATCCTCCTCCAAAGGGGGGTTGGACTCTGCTTGCCCATTTTGAACGGGGCCCAATTCGACATCTTCCGAAGTCACCTTGGGTGATGCCGCGTTGGCCTTTGACGATGGAGGATGAGAGAGTTTGTTCGGGGTGGGAGAGGACATGGCGGGTTCGTGTGAGAGAGTATTGTCAAAAGGGCAGGTGCTACCGTATCAATCTTCCTATCCCATCCATGTCTAGCGACACACTGCGATGAGAGGAGACAGAGTTTCCCTAGATGCGTGTCTCCTGAATCCTCGTTCGCTCCCCTGCGCAAGGTGAGGCGTCCCTCAGCCTCGGACGCTTCGTATTCATCTTTCCGGCTCAGCACGTGACTATTGCCAAGAGCCCTCGGCAGAGATTCCTCATCGGATGGCGAGTGCCGGGAGGAATTGGATTGAAGCTCCCCTTACTACTGCTTGTCGCCAACCTCGACTTCATATCGAAATCTCCTCTCCACTCCCTCGATTTCATTTCATCCCTCCCTTTGCTTCTCGGAAGTCCTCCATTCCAGCTTCTGGAGTAGGCAACATGATGTCGAGGAACGTCTTGCGCCAATCCGGCCGCATTGCCGGTGCTCTGTCTGCTTCGGGCAGGATAGCTGCTGTAAGCTCAAACCCTTTTCAACCCTGTGGAAAAGCTTCGATCACAGCTGCATCACGCTCAATCAGCTCTCCCACACTCCCTCCAAGCTCAAGACCAGCGGATGAAGCTCCTCCAAAGAGACTGAGTTGACTTTGAAGCTAATCAAAATCTTTGCAGTCCCGTGTCGTCACCCCTGCACCTTTCAATGCCGCCTCAAAACAAGTGCGGTCGTATGCCGCCGACGCCAAAGCCTCTCCCACCGAAGTTTCTTCCATCCTCGAGCAGAGAATCCGTGGTGTGCAAGAAGAGGCGGGCCTAGCTGAGACTGGCCGTGTTTTGTCCGTCGGTGACGGTATTGCCCGTGTCCATGGCATGAGCAATGTCCAAGCTGAAGAGCTGGTCGAATTCGCCTCTGGCGTCAAGGGAATGTGCATGAACTTGGAAGCCGGTCAAGTCGGTGTGGTGCTTTTCGGTTCCGATCGTCTCGTCAAAGAAGGTGAAACTGTCAAGCGAACTGGCCAGATTGTGAGATGAACCGTCCTTCTGAGGTAGGCTATCGTGGCTGACGATATCAGGTCGATGTTCCTGTGGGCGAGGCTATGCTTGGTCGTGTTGTTGACGCCCTCGGTCAACCCATTGATGGCAAAGGTCCGATCAAGACCACCGAGAGACGCCGTGCCCAGCTCAAAGCCCCCGGTATTCTCCCTCGACGATCCGTCAACCAACCGGTACAAACTGGCCTTAAGTCCATCGACGCCATGGTGCCGATTGGCCGTGGCCAGCGTGAACTGATCATTGGTGATCGTCAAACCGGAAAGACCGCCGTCGCCCTGGACGCCATGTTGAACCAAAAGCGATGGAATAGCGGCAATGATGAGACCAAGAAGCTCTATTGCATCTACGTTGCCATTGGCCAAAAGAGATCCACTGTCGCCCAGCTCGTGAAGACGCTTGAGGAGAACGACGCCATGAAGTACTCCATTGTCGTCGCTGCTACCGCTTCCGAGGCCGCTCCTCTGCAGTATATCGCTCCTTTCACCGGAGTAAGTTCTTTTCTTTTTTCTTCTCCCCTCAGCGGAGCTACACTTCGGACCTCCCAGGCCCGTCATCGGAAGGAAGCTCTACTCGCTCAAGCTGCCGGATGCGCATCTGAAAAGGAAATATACTAACAAATCTTTCAGACTGCTATTGGTGAATGGTTCCGCGACAACGGGAAGCACGCTCTAGCCGTCTATGACGACCTTAGTAAACAGGAAAATATTATCCCTACCCTCAAGCTGAGCAGTATGCTAACGTAAACAGGCCGTGGCGTATCGCCAGATGTCTCTGTTGCTCCGCCGCCCCCCCGGGCGCGAGGCTTACCCCGGCGACGTCTTTTACCTCCACTCCCGACTTTTGGAGCGTGCCGCTAAGATGAACGACAAGCACGGTGGTGGCTCCTTGACCGCTCTTCCTGTGATTGAAACCCAGGGTGGTGATGTGTCCGCCTACATTCCCACCAACGTCATTTCAATCACTGATGGCCAGATCTTCTTGGAATCCGAATTGTTCTACAAGGGTGTCCGACCTGCCATTAACGTCGGACTTTCCGTCTCGCGTGTCGGCTCCGCTGCTCAGCTAAAAGCCATGAAACAAGTGGCCGGTTCCCTTAAGCTCTTCTTAGCTCAGTACCGAGAAGTCGCCGCCTTCGCCCAGTTCGGTTCCGATCTCGATGCTGCCACCAAGCAAACCCTCAACCGTGGTGAACGTCTCACCGAACTCTTGAAGCAGAAGCAATATAGCCCTATGGCTGTTAACGAAATGGTCCCTCTCATCTATGCTGGTGTCAACGGTCACTTGGATAGTGTTCCCGTGGGCAAGATCCTGCAGTGGGAAGCTGACTTCCTTGCACACTTGAAGAGCGATCAATCAGAACTGTTGGCGAAAATTGACAAGGAAGGCCAGTTGAGCAAGGATCTTGAGGCACAACTGAAGGAGGTTGTCCAGACCTTCACCAAGAGCTTCTCATAGGTACGTGTCACTCGTGCAAAGTAGCAGCAGCAGGACTAAGTGGTCAACAGATGCAGTTGAGGAAGGGTTGCTTGTACAATGTTCTAGCTCGGCCAAAAAAGGACGACACCGCTCGAATTGAGGCACAAACAGGACATGTTGCAAGCTGATTGCAGCGGTCGGTCAAAAGAGTGTGTCTCATTGTAATTAGATACATATCAGTCCTCGAATCGATTCCTTTTGTTCTTCGATCAAGATGCTCCGACGGAAATTTGCTCATTTCCGCTCTATTGATTGACCGGCATTTTCGCCTCACTTCAACAGTCACGGCCGATAGAGTAGCTGACAGTTAGCATTCTTTCGTTTCCATCCCGCAGCATATGCGCCGCTTGCTCGTCTCCAAAGGCCGATGTGAGCATCATCAATCAGAAAGCGGACCCAGTGGAAGTAAGTGATACCAGATTCCAGAAAGCATTGCTGACTTTCCCAGGACACATGCGTTTGCAGATTTGAAATCCTAGTTTGCACTTTCGAGGACCGCGAAGAACGCTCATTATACGCTTGCTACGTCTGCTCACAGATGCTTGAGAGCCAGCGAGCATTCGTGGATCACTTATGCTCCCATCACTTTACTTCTATACCGCACCAGAAACCAATCGAGGCCGTAATGTCGGCTGCCTGAACGACGGAGGAATTCCCATTAGAGGACCAAGCA
The DNA here is from genome assembly GCA_002099365.1 of Phialophora verrucosa. Taxonomy (NCBI): domain Eukaryota; kingdom Fungi; phylum Ascomycota; class Eurotiomycetes; order Chaetothyriales; family Herpotrichiellaceae; genus Phialophora; species Phialophora verrucosa. The sequence goes on along the minus strand of MSED01000002.1, from coordinate 2,115,146 downwards.
TGCCCCATATATGAAGCCACAGGCTGCACTACGCGGCGCAAATTCGTTAAACGTGTTGGGGGACACGTGGAGGACATTGCCCTTTCGACATTGCCTCCTGAAGAGGACTCGGAAAGCGAAAGCGACGACCATGAGATTGTAGAGGAGGACCGATCGTTTGACAGGCTCATTCTCGAGAATATCCAGATTCTGGGGGATACAGACTCTTTCTTGACGGGAAAGTGATCCGTCGAATTCGTTTTGAGGAGGATACAGTGACGCCGCAAATCGTCCCAGAGCCTGGCGATCGCTCAGCATTGTCTACGACCGCAGCGGACCCCGGACAAGGCGAGTCGACATTGGGGGACACCAGCGGAACCCAAGTTCCCAATTTCTAACCTTACAGTGGCCAACGAATTGCTACCAGCTTCCCCGTTGAAGCTACCAAGCAACGAACCGAACTACGACCCGTCATGGGATCTGGATCTTTAGCCACGGTGGAATGAAGTACCGTTTCCTATTTTCAAAGAGGCCGACGAATTGCTATGTAGCAGCTTCCACGTTGGACCTACCAAATGTCGAACCGAGCTACGACCTGTCACGGGATTTGGTGGATCTCAATGACCGACAGTGGGATAATAGACCTCAACAGCTCGGGTCTGGATCTGTTCTGGTATCGTTCCTTCATTCGTAGTCCGCTCGGGGTTGTCGAACCGAATCAGATTAAGTTGTTTATGCGAACAGAGCACAAGAAGTTGCACGAACTGGTGCACAACCGGGCAGCACTTTTCCCGCATCTTCGTCTTGGACGTCGAAAGGAACAATCTTGGTCGGCTTCATCCAATGATCCAGTTCAGAGTCATCGTGACGGTAATTACGTCGAAGACACCAGGCGTATCTGGGGCGTCGTCCATCTCACGTCCCGGGGGCCGAACAGATGGAAATGTCCCAAGATACCGTTCCCTTTAGAGCCGTCATTCATTATCATCGGGCACCGATCGAAGAAGGTACCAATATTAAAAGAATCGAAATGAATGTACCCTTGTACCTGATTTTGTTGTGTGAGACTCAACCCCATCCGTGATTGCACCGCTTCCCCAGGTCCAAAGACGGCTCACGAAGCGTACAAAGGGGGAGTTTTCTATTCTGTTGCCCGCTCCGTCAGTCGCTCAACGCCAAATGCAAACTCGCGTGAGCTGTTCCTCTGTACGAGTTAACTTCGACCTGTGTGCTCATTGCTCACACGACCAGCTCGGAATGAGATGAGGAGACGGGGCCTCACAGGGGCACACTCACTGCGTTGGACTGACCTCGGTCCATCACGGGCTCCCCCCTCCCACCGAGCCCGTAACCACAATGACACCATACGCAGCTCTCATGGGTAATTGGCTCGGGTCCATGTCGAAGTCCATCCAGCTCCATCTCCACATTAGCGGCTTTGCTTCCCCTTCCCGGCTCGGGAGGTGGGAGGTGCAAATCAGCAATCAGCATTGGGGTGTTTGGATTTGCCGAGCGGGCACATCTCTCATGATGCAAAAGATAGCAAGCAGTATTAATAATGCAATGCCGATGGGGATAAAACCATCCTTATACGGGGTACCACATGTAGTATGTGATCTATATTCTTTGAATGGTCTATGCCTCTTAAGTTATCTCAGCCCTTCATCAGATCTTTGAAGACAGTAGTACCAGTATCGTCCCAACACGTCCGCGCGGGGCCTCTTCGACATCCGCGGCCGTGCAAATCCATCCACACCACGACCACCACGACCACCATTCCCTCTCATTCTCGACCCGCCGCCAAGATGAAGTCCGCACATGTTTTCAAAAAGGGTGAATCCCAACTCGACGTCCAGATCAAGGACATCCCGATCCCCAAGCCTAGTGCCAACCAGGTGCTCATCAAGGTCATCGTCTCGGGCACCAACCCCAAGGACTGGAAATATCTGATCTTGGTGAAGAGCGTGACGGGCCTCAACACAGGCGATGACATCGCCGGGTATGTCGAGGCCGTGGGCTCTGATGTCACCGAGTTCAAGGTCGGCGACCGGGTGGCCGCCTTCCACCAGATGCGCACAGAGTATGGCTCCTTCGCCGAGTACGCGATCGCGCCGGCCAAAACGACGTTCCACCTCCCGAAGGCGACGTCCTTCGAGGAAGCCGCGACAATCCCTCTGGCGGCCATGACCGCCGCGGTGGGGCTGTATTGTCGGCTGGGCCTACCCGAGCCGTGGGTGGGGGATGTCTCGCAGGCGCGCAAGGACGCTCTCGCCGGCGGTGTCCTCGTGTACGGCGCGGCGAGCGCGGTCGGCGCCTTCGCCATCAAGTTGCTCGTCCGGAGTAAGATCCACCCGATCATCGCGGTCGCGGGGCGCGGCATCCCCTTCGTGGAGGGCCTCCTGGACAAGTCCAAGGGCGATGTGGTCGTCGATTACCGGAAGGGGGACCAACATGTCGTCGACGCCCTCCGGAGTGCGGTGCCCCAGGGCCAGAAACTATTGTACGCGTTCGACGCCGTCAGCGAGAACGGTAGCTACCAGAATATCTGCAAGGTGCTCGATCCGAAAGGCCATATCAGTTTGGTGCTGCCGGGAAGAAAGTACGAGGAGATTCCCGCCACGGTTAACCAGACGCTCACGACGGTGGGGTCCGTGCATGGCGTGCCGGATGATCTGAGTGATTTCGGATACGCTTGGTTCAGACTCTTCGCCTTGGGGCTCAAAGAGGGGTGGTTCAGCGGGCACCCGTATGAAGTCGTCCCTGGAGGGTTGAACGGCGTGCAGACTGGCTTGGAGAACCTCCAGCACGGGAGGGCCAGTGCAGTGAAATATGTCTACCGCATCGAGGAGACCGAGGGCATCGAGCGGAGTAAGATATGAATTGAGTCAGGGCGGCGCATTGTCGGCGACATGCTGTACTAATGAACACGGTGTGTAAGGGCCTAGCTGTGTCGTTGTCAATTCAGATGAACCTGTATCCTACGCGGAGACGGAGAAAGAACCCATGATCACCGCTAGATTCAATGCATCAATCCTGATGTCGTGTAAGTCTTCATCCGCCCTCATAGCGACGAAGCACCAGTTGTAAGTGGGAAAGGGGAGTCGCCTCTTCTCTGCCCGGACGCATAACGAAAATCTTGTCGACACAGATTGAGGGTGTGCCCAAGTCCTACCTTCTTCGAAGTTCCGGGCGTTGCTGCGTGCATGTTGATAGTATCTGTGATGTTGAATTTGAAAATTTGAAAAATGTGCTCACCTCACAAGTCATAGACAACGACGGCGGTGCCGACACGGCAATTCAACAGATTGGGGCTTATATCAAATGTGCCGTGACTTCCTCCCGAATGATTGTCACTGACGCGGAGGTGTTTTGATTCGGCGACCTAGCGAGTCATAGTGCTCAAAGATCTTTTCAGGTAAAACTTGACTCTGAGCGGAAAAGTCAGTTGAGGACGCTGGAGCACCTCATTGCTTTGCAAAGGCGTGAGGCTGTGGGGAATCACAACCGCCAGGAGTAACCCAGGTCACAACTGTGTCACGATCGCGTCAACGAGCGGAGCAGCGTGACTGTCCTATCTTCCCCTGCTCAGTTTCTCAGTGGTCCGGTGAATTTCTTGCTTGCGTTAGCACTACAGCACGGACTGCATGCCAATGATCGACATAAGAACTCAAGGGGGCGTGTGACCTTTCTTCTCGTCCCCCGGCACTCTGCATAAGTTGTGTCCGACACGATTGTGCCCCTCCCTTGATTTCGCACCATTTGCCGGCTTTGATACAAGTGTAGGTACTGCGACAAAACGAGCTGCAGACTGAAGGGTATGTGAATGCTCGAAAAGATGTCCGTTGATCATCAGCAGGGATCTCGCACGGAGGGTGGAGATGCGCTGGTGGAACGCTCCGATGAAAAGGACCAATGCTCTCGAAGACCGGAAAGGCCAGAATGGTGAATATTTTCGCAAATGGCCGCCATGTCCGCTAAGTTCGAACATTGGGTTCGTGGTGACCACCGACTAAGTTCACCGACTCCAATACCTAGAAGGGGCAGGAAGTGAGCACGAGCCAAGTCGACCGGAAGGGGAAGGCGACAAGGATCACCATGCAGTCCCTTCGTCCAGTTCGAGAATCCATGTTCTTATTACACAGTGTGAATAGCATGCCCCGTTTGGAGTAGACTATTGTATTCCCTCCGCCCGACTGCTTTTCATAGGCTCTTGAGACAAGGGTTGACCAAGAAAAGCTTACACTGTACATGGTAGGACGTGAAGGTTGAGCCGGTAGAGCTGAACGCAGACAAAGCAGTCAGACGATAAGGTAAGCATGGATGATTTGCTTATGGGGAAAAAGATTTTGTCACCCGCCTCCCGCCATTCGCTGGACTTTTTCGCTTTGAGCAAGAGGGAGGAACAAATCGAGGTGCCTGCGGCCACAAAGGCCCTTTTTCTGCTGTCAGCAAGTCCGCGCAAGTGAGGGAGGGAGTTCCACTGAGGGAAGCGGAAGACAGAAACGTACTCGGAAAAGGACACTCACCAAGAAGCCCTTGATCCATGATCGACGGATAGCGCAGGTTTAGGGCAGGAAGGAGTCTTGGAGAGGGGTACGAGTAGGACAAGATCGCAGCAGCACATCATGATGAGGCAAGGCTTTTCCGCGAGTCGGCAGCTATCGGCAACCCCAAGTGGGATTGTGGGAGGCTCTCGGTTTGCGCAGTTTGCGTGCATTCGCTGCAGCTAAAGAATGCTTAGGGGCGCCTTTATCCTTAGTGCTCGACTCTGCGCACTCCACGTAGGTCTCCAAGCAGCCAGCAGGCCTTGCTTAACTAGGAATGCTGGCCACAGGGTGTCCAGTAGGCAGGAATAAGCGGACAGACTCGCTGCAGAGTTTTATGTTTCAGGTTTGCGCCCTAAGCAAATGAACGAATGGCGTCAGGCTCAGTCATGGGCGTGCAGGAAGCACCGGCTGCCCGAGACCGGCTATGAACTTTGAAAGAACGATAAACGACATACACCGGTCCCGAGTCATTTCGGCGTGCTGGACGCTGCTTGTACAGTACGTTCATGCAGCTAACAGAATGGACGACTAGAATCTTGTAATTCAGGACGAGCTGGCCGGGATGCAGACTTCGAGAGCTGACACTTCTGTGCGAATGGGCTTTTGAGCCTGGGAGATCGAAAAACCCACATCTGGTCGATTTCTGCAACCTGGCAGCCCCTCTTTATTTCCTCGGTCTCATAGACACCGCTCCCGTCGCCGTATGCCTCTGGATGCCTTTCAAGTCGGACCGAGTCGTCGGTCGCTGTCGGGTGGAAAGGGCGATGGCAGTCCCGTACAGGTAGATGAATCCTTGGCCAAAAGTAAAGGGCATGTGAGTTGTCAAGAAAGGCTGAAGATGATGACGATGGGCGATCGGAGGTTGCAGCACAAGCCATTTTGCGGGCGGCACTAATGACCTTCTGGGTTGGCCTTCTCTGGTTGTAAACTGGCAGGAGGCGTGCCCAGCAAATGCTAACCACCTAACCCTCGCTGTCAAGTGGGCGGGCGGTTCAGCGACTGCACGTCCAGATTCTGACTTGGCCCAAGACCATGTAATTTGAGCTTTTCACTTTCATTTCAATTTCTTCCCTCTCGCATTTTACGGTCGTGGGCATTATTGCTACAACCACATTCGCCAACCATTTATCGACATATACATACGTGGGCTTAGTCCTCCACGCACCCCATTTTCCCGCCCGTTTCCCCTTTCACCTTCCGAGGCCTATCCCGACGTTGATCCCTCCAGTTGGCTTGCTGACCCGAAGAGCGTCACCAAGCCGACTGGAACGGACCCCTTCGCCTGTTTTCTAGACCTTCATGCCGCGATACCCAGCGGCGAAGAAGCACCAGCATAACAATCGCCATGAGAACGGTCTTGTAGGCCCCGGGAAACGTGTCACCAAGCAAAAGTCGAATGGTCACCTCAATGGCACCGCGAAAGGCCCTGTCCCATCCGAGCCGATTCCTCAATCCAATCCGACCGAGAACTCCCTGAGCGCGGCTGGCAGCGACCGTGGATCTGCAGCGGCCTCCGATACGCCTCAAGATTCCTCGAAACCGGCGGTCGCCCTTCAACCCGCTGTTGGCGATCCCGAGTCGAGTGCGGCGAAAGAGAGAGACATCAAGTGGGAGGCGAATGGATCTTCGATGCTACATCAACGACGAGGCGACATGATGGTTTCAAAATCAAAGGCTCAAGACATCAGCGTCCTTCACCTCGCCTCGACAATCCTGCGGTCCCGGCCAGCCACCGACACCGTCTCCCTGCTGATTGTCCTGCTGGCGCTCCCTTCTGTAGTCTTGACTATCGTACAGGCACTGTTCGCGTCCTTGACCCTGATGCCGGGAGGTGGTGCTGGTGCCCCGACATCATTGCTGTCTTTGCTTGATATCTTCCAGGGATCGGCAGGAGTTCCGAATTTCAGTACTATAGGTATTGTGGATACGATTACATTTGGACTCTGGATTTGTTTGTGGGGCTGGGCACAGAATTTCGCGCTCGACTTGGCTCAGATACAAATCGCCATCACGTTGGGCAATGGCAGCTCCGGTAAAAACAGCAGGGTCAACACCTTCTGTGTCGCGGGTGTGCTTCTGTTGCATCTCGCCCGGAGCAGAGATGTCCGCCGCTTCCTGTACTCGAACCTGGTACCGATCGACCTGCTTTCTCAGACCGGGCTAACGGAATACCTGAAGTATCTCCCCACTGATCGCGATTTTGGCGATGGTCCTGGGCCGCCGTCCTACTTCCGAAGTCTGTTTGCAATCCACATCATCGCTCAGGGTGGAATGGCGAGTTTCCGTCGCTATATTTCTTCCTACTCCACAGAGGCCGCTCAATCAAAACGAATGGATACGGAAGCCTCCGCAGGCTCCGTATCTGACGCTTCGGCTCTGGACGGCTCGACTCCTACAGGCGTGTCGTCGTCGGTCGACTACCAGCAACCTTCCACGCCTGGTTTCAAGGATGGCAAGGATAGTAAAGGCATAAGTGCGAAGAAACGCAGGCGCCAGGCGAACCACGTTAGGAGCAAACAGCCGTTCTGGGCCGCGCTTGCCAGCACCAAAGTCCACGTCCTTCGGGAGGTCGAGCACAACAAAGCATTACCAACCGTTGCAAAACAGGAAGGCAGCCCTTTCGAAGCAACCCACCATGACCTTGTGTCAATTACTAACGTAGAACCCTCGTCCATCATGTTTGAAGCAACTTACACCTACGAACCTGTGCAGCCACAAGACCCCCTACGGAAAACAGATTGCCGGCCATTCTACGTGCGCATCAATGGCGCGAAGTGGCATGCGGTATCTTTAGACCTTCCTGTAACTCCCTCGAAACCCGACGGAACCGCTCGTTGGACTGGGACAATATCAGGGCTAGCGCCAAATTGCACCTATACCTGCACTTTCATCGGCTGCCACGGAGATGAGGACTTTGCCTCTGTTATGGTCAAGACGCCAATCATCTCGGACAAGGATTTGCCTCCTTCGATGGCGCCCGTGTCTGCTCGGCAATCGTCTGCACCGTCCTCGCCGACCACTACCTTGAAAAACTCCATTGCGACAGGCGAGGCTAAGTTAAGTGAAGCCCGCAATCGCCTCACCAAGGTCAAGCGCCAGCACAGAAGCACACAAGCCAAGGTTGAGAAGGAAGTGGAAACCTTCACCGCTCGTCTCAAGACCGCGAGCGATGATAGCAAGCAGAGGCAGAAGTTGTGGCAGGCTGAACGAAATAGGCAACAAACTGAGGATGCAAACCTGGAGCTTGTCGCCGCCCTTGAAAACCTGGTCTCTACGCCGGAGGATGACCATGATGAGTACGCTACCGCTAAAGCTACGCACGACGAGCAGCAGAAGCTCCTTTCCGAAGCGAACGAAGCTCTTGCGAAAGCTCGCGTAGCTGCAAATGACGATACAAATTGTGTCAACCAGGAATTGAGCACGATCGTCGCGCGTAAAGAACGCCTCTCAGGACGCAACTCCAAACTGACCGAGCAGCACGACAGAATCACCCATGCCAATATTGAGGGTCTCAATGAGAAGGAGAGAAAAGCTGCTGAATCGCTTGCTAGAAGCTCTGAGCAGCAGAAACGCGAATCGGAGCTCAATCAAGAGATTCTTCACCTGGAGCGGGAGGTAAGAGGTGCAAAGATGCGATGGGAGAGCAACGCCCGCGAGTTGGATATCCTTGAAAAGCAGGAGATGGCGCAGAGACAGATGATGCTGAGCAACAGCGGCCCCCTCACGCCGGAAGGAGACCTGCCAGGCACTCGTGTCCTGCCGCAGCATGCTCGCCCCTACGCCTTTGGCAGCTTCCAGGCATTTCCCAACAGTCCAGTCATCCCCGAAGTCCACGGTTCTCCCTTTGCAGCATACGCCAAGACTCTTCCCACGATTGATCAACGCCGACCAAGATCCAACACCAATCACTCAGCTGGTGGGATTAGTAATTTCTCTGCTGACTTTGAGGACGCCGACCCGATTCCCCCCATGCCGACAACGGCGGAGTACGAAGTCGCCGGTCGAAAGGGTAGCGGCAGTAGCAGAGGCAAGAACAATGGCAGCCCAGCTGGGATCATCGGTGGTGCACTGCGCAGTCCGCAGAGAGGCAGCTACAGCCCAGGGCATATCCCGGGTGCGACTACGTGGTAGTGATGGAGGTCAAGGTTGTGATGGTCTAAAAGTGGAGGCTCGTGCCGGTATTCTGTTGAAAGCTGGTGGCGTAGATCTAGGTAGCAGGTCTGAGGTAGCTTCTAACATGTTGCTTCGTGGTCGTCTACGAGTATTTTTCTTGGGAACGGAGCGGCTGCCAGTTCTAGTAGGCTGCGAAGCTCGTTCTATCATAGGACGCTGATGAGTCGAACGGTGCGTCGTTGGGTCTCGAACCAGGCGATGCCTGCTGAACGCCACGAGGCTACCGAAATCCTCGTGGGTGACAAAAAAAGCCTGCCCGTCTGCACATGGATGAGTCGAAAGACAGCACGTGACTTGCGTACCCAAATCTATTTACATCTCACTTGACTCTCACCATTACCTGTGTCCAGTCATACTACGCAAATTGCTATATGTGCGGTCCGTTGCGACTTTGGCGCACGTCTTCACTGCCAACCCGAAATTTCGTACCCGCGTCGCTGCAACCGGTCCGTCTAAGCTTTTGCGCCAGATCTTGTGCCACGATGGCGAAAGAGAAGAAGAACAAGAACAAGGAAACACTCAAGAACCCCAAGGGCACACGCGACTGGTTCGGCGACGATATTGTCCTCCTGAAGGCCATTCGCCGCCAGATCGAGACGGTCTTCGAGAAATATCGCGCGCAGGAATTAGATACGCCAGTCTTCGAGCTGCAAGAGGTGTTGAAGGGCAAATATGGCGAAGATTCCAAATTAATCTACGATCTGCAAGATCAAGGCGGAGAGCTCCTTTCGTTACGCTATGACATGACCGTTCCTTTCGCCAGATGGCTGGCTATGAACCCTGACCTCGAGAGTTCGAAACGTTACGCAATCGGCAAGGTCTATCGGAGAGATCAACCTGCCATCTCCAAAGGGCGCATGCGGGAGTTTTGGCAATGCGATATCGACTTTGCTGGCGAGACAGCTCCCATGTTCAACGACAGCGAAATTATCTCATGCGTGGTCAAGATTTTCGAGGCATTGGAGTGGACGGGATACACGATCAAACTCAATGACAGGAGAATCCTGGACGGGCTCTTTGAAGTGAGCGGCGTCCCGGAGGACAAGTTGAGGACGATATCCAGCGCAGTTGACAAACTGGATAAAATGCCGTGGGAGGATGTCAAGAAGGAAATGGTCGAGCAGAAAGGGCTTGACGAATCCGTAGCGGACAAGATTAAGACATATGTTACGAGGAAGGGCGGCCAAGAATTACTTGAGGAACTGCAGAAGGATGAGGCGCTCATGAACAACGCGAAGGCGAAGAAAGGGATTGAAGAGATGGGACTGCTCATGCGGTATTTGCAGAGATGGAAGGCCTTGGACAAAGTTTCCTTCGACCTCTCATTAGCACGCGGTCTTGACTATTACACGGGAGTCATCTATGAAGTCGTCACTGAAGGCTCTGCCGGTGTGAGCGCACCTGCCCCCACCGCCGTCGAAGAGTCTGCACCCCCCATGCCGCCCGTTGCTTCGACAGAGTCAGGGTCGACTGATCCTCCGGGGGCCACCAACAGCACCGCGAACGGCGTGCCCAGGAGAGGAAAGGAGAAGAAGAAAGTCTCTGAAGACGAAGATAGATCAGATGACCCCACGGTTGGTGTCGGCTCTGTGGCGGCTGGTGGTCGCTACGACAACCTCGTTGAACGCTTCAGGCCCGGTGCCAATATGCCTTGTGTCGGTGTGAGCTTCGGCATCGATAGAATAATCGCCATTACCAAGGCCAGAATTGCGAAGGGCGAGCGATTCAGCTACATCAAGCCCAACAGGACGGACGCTTATATTATGGCATTCGGCGGGTCCGGCTTCAGCGGCATGTTCGAGGAGCGTATCGACGTTTTGGCTGCTTTGAGGGCGGCAGGTCTTCGGGCGGAAACGTTCTCCAAGCAGAAGGCAAAATTACAGAAACAATTCCAGCTCGCAGACCGCGCTGCGGCACCTGTCGCGGTCATATTAGGTGAGGACGAGCAGGCACGGGGAGAGGTCAAGGTTAAGCAGATGGGCCTACCTGACGGTCATCCGGAAAAGGACGGTGTACTTGTGAAGGTGGAGGACCTCGTCGCCAAAGTGCAAGCGGTGTTGGAACAGCTCGACAAGTAGCGCATGCAATTTGCGGATGGCTGGACACTGCTCGGTAGACGATGCAACGCTGCGTCGCTGCGGACGCACGAGGCTGTAGGACTAGCGCATCTAGAACGTGATAAGGCTGGCCAATGAGCTCGCGGCCATGTGGCTGCGCTGCCAAGCGCCCAGCCATGAAACAGCCCCTGTCTCAACAAACACCTTCTGCTACACTCCGGCCTCAACCTGACACGGTACAGCCACTGGATGGCTGACGTCCGAGACTTGGCTGAAGAACAAAACGTCGCATGATGCGTTTGAGAAAAGGCTTCGCCCAATCGCGGCCGTGTGGTCGGCGGATGCAAGCACTTCGGCTCACCTCGCCGTCGATTTCGCCAACTCACTCCGTAGCATTCGTCGTCTGAAGCCGCTGTCCGGATGTGCATCACACCGAAAACAGCACTTCCCCTTCAATTTGACGGGTTGTCGCTTTCCCCTGGTCCTCAGAGGTTCAAAATGTCCATTTAGAGGCTCGAGTTTCGCATTTCTTCACTCTCACCTCCATCTCCATCTCTCCCTCTCCCAACAAGTCGTTCGTTCATTGTGTTGCTGGTCCAGCCATCTAATTGCCTTTTCCTTTCGCCATTCCTTTTTGAAAGAAAAGTATTACATACTCAGACGCGATGCCGGCAGTCCGCTCCTTCTTTGCTCTTTCAGTTCTGGCCGCTTGCCTGGCGCAAGTATGTCAACTTCTGCAACCATCCGCGTCTTGTGCTGCATCTTGGCTAACGTTCGCATCAGGTTTCCGCTGGCGGTGATGGTGGTTCCGGTGGATATGGCGGTGGGGACCAGTACGGCGGTGGCCAAGGTGGTGGCTCTTGGGGTGGTCAAGGGGGTGGCTCTTGGGGAGGCAAAGACCAGTACACGAGCGAGTGGCAAGCTTCACCAACGACCCAAGTTGCCGTTCAAACCTGCCCGCCTCAGACCTGCCCACCTCCGTACACCCAGACCAAGACCGAGACTGTGAGTCCCGATTCGAGTCGCCGTATGACGCCACTGACAGCAAAATCTAGTCCACTGTCACGGCTGTGTCGCCGTGCATGGGAAGCACTGTGACCGCGTACGTCACCCAGTGGCAGAACGCTCCCCCTGGGTGCTGGTGTGGTCCTCCTCCCACCGGCCTTCCCTCTTGGGATTGGGGATCTGGAGCTGTCGAGGCGCCAGTATACACTGCCAGCGTCTCGATCACACCTGGCCTCTCTTCCATCCCAGCCTCAGAAGCAGTCAAGACGGGCGTGACTGTTGCTGGTCCTCCACCCGCCATGGCCACTGCCACTGTTTCTCCCGGCGGCTTCTTTGGAGAGTCAAGTGAGTTTCTGAATGGGATCCCAAGAAAGGCTTGTGCTAACTGTTGCTCTTTTAGGTGCTTCGGCGGCTGCATCATCTGGTACGGAAACTTCTAGCTCTAGCAGCATCGTCTCATCTAACGAAGCCCAGCCTACTAAATCAGATGTGGCTTCCCCGCCCAAAGCTTCGACAAGCACGACCACAAAGAGCTCGTCATCAACATCAAGTACCACCACCACAGTACCAGCCGCAGCCTTATCTTCTACATCCACAACTACAACTACGACAACTTCATCTTCTTCCGCAAGTACCTCTTCGGCAAGTGCGGAAGCCGCCTCAGGCCCTGCTGGAGACAGTAATGGGATCCCGCTTGGCTCCTTCAACACCATCGATCCAGCGACTCTGACGCTCAAGAACGCTTATACCTTGGGCATCGGGAGGAGAGCGCCAGCGCCGACGCTGTTATCATAGACGAAACCAAAATCCATGCAACATCTACAGACGACATATTTATACCCCTGTTGGAAATGAGGCGAAGCGATGGATGAGACCACCTACTCTCGGAACACGAGTAGCATATTTTTCCCCTATTCATTTCTTGTATATTGGACAATTGCGGAGCTCGAATCCGAACAGGTTCTGGAGCACACCGGCTATTGTTGTTGGCCACCTTTCGCGGGTGTGTCATGCTTGATAGAAAAATGCAACGCAGAGGTATCCTGGACGCGGGCTGTATCAGCACCGGCGTAGTCGGGCCCTGTCTTACTCCCATGATCGTTTCCGGCTCCTGCTTCCATTCTCGCCCTTTTCGCTCTTTTCTTCATTTCTCGCTTGGAGAGTGGCTTCTCCTCGGAAACGCTTTGATCTTTCTGAGACGTGGTGGCCGCCGAAGAGGTTGCGGATGCCTTTCGCTTCACCCCGGTGTTGATGACCTCTTCCACCTTGGTGTCTTTCCCTTTCTCGGTCGCGTGTCCGCCGCCATCGATAACGTCTATGATCCCTCTAAAGCTTGTCCTCTTCATGGCTGCCAACCGCACAACTTTGTCGGCTTCCTCACAGAGCGCTTCCTTTCCTCTCTCCTGACCCAGGCCCCATATCTGCGCAAGATTAATCACGTCATGCCCCCCCCTTAGGCCCAGCGCATTCCTCGCCTCACTGCTCAAGATAATCCCTCTCCCTCTCGTGGCTCTGATGAGCTGAGTTGCTCCGCTGATCAGGTTCCTCCTCGCCTCACTATTTCCAGAAGCCTGTATGGCGGGAGCATAACATATCTCAAAACGGATGCCGCGCTGCAAAGCGGACGAAACGGTCTTGAATTTTATGTTGTGGGTCAGACGTTGAGATAGATCTAGCGAGATCAGATCGCACTCGAGCGACGTGCAGCAGAGTTGGAGCGCCTTTTCCGTGGTTGGGCGCAAGGCCAGCAGATTGTAAGCAGGGGAGAACTGCGTGAGGCGGTGGTTTTGGGTTGCGTCGGAGATGGTTAGTGTGAGTCGTGTAAGGACTTTCATGATGGTCTTGGGGATTGTAAGGACTGAGAGAGGGATCTCTTGAGGCGTAGGAGGGAGTTTCCCTGTCACGGCTAGGGAGATGGCGACAATTGAATAGCCTAACTCGGCGTGGAAGGCCAAGGTGTGCGAGAGGTCTGCATGGTTGGTCGTGTAGGGCAGGTTCAGATCATGGAATGGCATCTTGTCGGTAGGGGACGCAACTTTGCGCCAAGTCGATGCCAGAGACAGTCAGCATGATGGAGCTCAGGTAGTTGCTGGAGGGTTCTGAGCTGGCATAAGCATCAATAGAATAGCAGAATAAGTGTACGAGCTATTGCCGTTGACCACAACTGCGGTTTCGACTCAAACAAAAGTCGATGCGAGCTCTCTCGGCTTCCCGGAGCGTCGGAAATTGAATCCGGAGGACTTGGATCCCCACGCAGATCGCAAAGGCTCCCACATTAACATCGCATCTTGCATCTGCCCTGCCGGGCTCAACTCCATGCGATTCCTGCGTCTGTTGCAATTCCCACTGTTCCTGTCTCGCACTATTAATCCACCGCTCGCCTGACACGACAGTCTTCTGCGGGAGCGCTCTTTCGGTTGTCGTGCTATCCGGCCTTGCTACCCGCTGCCTGCGCCGCGCCCACAATCGCATGATACATCGCCATCCCCCAGCCATCAGAACGCCGCACCCGCAGCCATGGCGCGAGTCTACGCCGATGTCAACGCCAACATGCCGCGGTCCTATTGGGACTACGACTCTGTCGCCATCTCATGGGGCGTTCTGGAAAACTACGAAATCGTCCGAAAGATCGGTGAGGCCACCAATCGCACAAACCATGAGGCGGGGAGCAGCTGCTGACATGCCTACAGGGAGAGGAAAGTATTCTGAAGTCTTCGAGGGCATCAACATCGTCAACTACCAGAAATGCGTCATCAAGGTCTTGAAGCCTGTCAAGAAGAAGAAGATAAAGCGTGAAATCAAGATCTTACAGAACCTTTCCGGAGGTCCGAATATTGTGGCCCTGTTGGATGTGGTGCGAGACAGCCAGAGCAAGACTCCTTCGCTCGTTTTCGAGAACGTCGACAACACCGATTTCAGGACCCTGTATCCGCGCTTCGTTGACTACGACGTGCGCTACTATATCTTCGAGCTGCTCAAGGCCCTGGATTTCTGCCATTCCAAAGGGATCATGCATCGAGACGTCAAACCGCATAACGTTATGATCGACCATGCGAAGAGAAAGGTACGCAGGAGAACTGACGTGGCAAGGTAGTTATACCTGGTGTTGACTCATTGACAGCTTCGACTAATCGATTGGGGTCTCGCTGAATTCTACCATTCTGGTACAGAGTACAACGTCCGCGTCGCGTCCCGCTACTTTAAGGGCCCCGAGCTCCTAGTCGACTATCAGGAGTACGACTACTCTCTCGATATGTGGTCCCTGGGCGCCATGTTTGCCTCAATGATCTTCCGCAAAGAGCCCTTCTTCCATGGCAATTCCAACTCGGATCAATTGGTAAAGATCGCCAAAGTCCTCGGCACAGATGATCTGTTCGAGTACCTTGATCGCTATGACATTGAACTGGACGCGCAGTACGACGATATACTAAGCAGGTTTCCGAAGAAGCCATGGCAGAGCTTTGTCAATGCCGACAATCAGCGCTTCGTGAGCCCTGAGGCTATTGATTTTCTCGATAAACTGTTGAGATATGACCACCAGGTGCGTTCCCGAGGGCCCCTTCGCGGCTGCTGGTGGTGTGAGCTGACTTGAGCTATAGGAACGTCTGACTGCTCAAGAAGCCATGGCCCATCCTTACTTCGCACCGGTGAGGACGCAAGCCGCTCAGCAGCAGAATTCGCAGAACCATGTTTCTTGAACGTCTTCGAGATCTCGAAACACAGACATTGGCCACTGAGCAGGGTCGTATGAACCACGCAAGATGAATGAATGCCACGAGGACAAGCCAGGCCTCGGATTGAGGTCGAACACAGACGCTGGTCTGGATGCAGGCGCCCGCCAGGGGAGCCATTCCATCTTAATGGTCATTCGACAAAAGGAATACGAAGTGTAATGACAGGTCGTGGAGCGGCCGTGACGAGGATATGGTGGTATGCTGTCGACTAAGCACGTACAAACGCTACAAGATGCAGCGTGCGGTGGCACGGAGATGGGAAGAGAGTCGGGCCATGTACTCGACTCAGTCTGGCATGTTCATTTGTTTGTGCCCTCAGTTACTTGCTCTGCTATGAGATCCCGCCCTGAAAACGAAATCATCATGGGAGATTATCGGCACTGTGGCTGGCGTGATGGAATTCATTGCTCCTACTCCTACAGTACCTCACACTGCTGCTACCGCTTTTTGTCGCCGAAATGTGTGCTCTTTTCCCGTGATGATAAACACTTCGTCCCAGGGAAAGTATCGCAGAGTGTACTTTACACGGTAAAATCGCTTAATGCGTTCCCTGTTCGGTAGCCGTCACACAGCCATTCCAGCTTGCTGCTTATCTGGCACTTGTCTCGTATGCAAATTCGAACGTTCTGCGCATCTGGCGGGGAGATTGATACGGTCGAGCACATCTCTCACCAGTTGGGCGTGATCCGTTGTCATATACGGCTAACAAGGAATCCGCTCTGATAGGTTGGCAGTGAAGCACGACGGATTCGGGGGCGGAAAGTTCGATTGCCAAGTTAGGGCCGTCGTCTTATGCTGGGCAGAAGTTGGCGAGTAGCCTGGGAGGTTTCAAGTGTGGCTGCTGACTCTGCTTTACTACCGTACGTGTAGGTACATTCGGTCTGCTGGGGTTACCACCATCACGGAGCGCATCTGGACGAGGTCCAGAGGGTATTCTGACAAGAGGGCCATTTACAAGCCTTCGATCACGTCAGGGAGAGATGGCTATCGGATCTGCCTGAAATGTCACCCACGTGGAAAGGAATTTAGATTCGGCCAGAAGCAGCCCCCTAAGGGTCTGGTGGCGGCGCGTCAGCATTAACGAGACCTTATGCTTCCTTTTATCCTGCGGTAGGTCTCATCACGCATGAATCCGGTAGGTACTATGCTCAATGCAGGTCGACACGAGCCGTGCCAGGCTAGAACCCACCTCCTGAACAGGTCAATCTCGATAGGCTCGAAATCCTTCGAAGTGGAGGCTCAGCCTCACGGCACTTTGTGTCGAGCAATAAATCGTGTCGAACGTCCAGTGCATGGAGCCTGAATGGTCAACTTCTTCCCCTTGTTCATCCCACGAGGGACAAAATTTCCAATCCGCGACCGTAAAGACCTCCGCGCTGGTGAGCACGGACTTGGTTTGATCAATGGCGGCGCCTGCGGAAGACTTTAAGAGCCTTCTCTCCCTCCGAGACTCAATCAATGCCTCGATTGAAGCCTATGTGTCGTTGACGCCAGAAGAGCGAGCGAAGAAGCCAAGAGTCGACCAGGCACGCCAGCAGATATGGAAAGCCGCGACCAAACTTGCGAGCGAGACTGTCGTTCCGCAACAGCAGGCGACCTTGATCGCTTTCCAGGTGAGCACCAAGACTGTTGAACCGGACGAGGCTCTGACGGATGGCTTCTCTCCAGCCGTGGCTAAACGCAGTCGTACGCACGGCATTGGAGCTGGATCTGTTTAACCATCTGGGAGACTCCACGACAGCGGCTGAGCTATCCCAGAAAACCGGAGCGGAAGAGACGTTGATAGGTGCGAGAATCCCTCGAATGAACAATGAGCTCTTCCTCCAGCCTTATCGACTAATTCGACTATCCAGCACGCCTCATGCGAGTCTTGACGGGATTCAATATCGTCGCCGAGCTTGGGGAGCAGACCTACGCTCACACACCTGTCTCGCAAGCACTGACCACGACCTCGATCGCAGACCTGAATAAGCACATGTGAGTTCTGATCGTTACCGTCCGCCCGGTCTTGCCACTAACGGATGAAATCTCTCAGCTTCGACAGCAGCTGGGGCTGTATCGGAAAGATGCCAGCCTATCTCAAGTCGCTCGAGTACAAGAACCCGGAGCAGCCTGAAAACACCCTGTCCCATTACGCCACCGGCACAGATTTCTTCGCCTACCTTCGCAACGACCCAGCACGACTTGTCCGCTTCAACTCTGCTATGAAAGGGGCCGGGGGCATCCTTGCAAGCCCGATTCCGGCGCCTATCCTCGAGGCTGCCGGAGCAGCCGCGGGCCAGGGAGGCGTGGTGATGGTCGACGTCGGCGGGGGGATCGGCCAGGTGACGGAGAAAGCCATGGAATCGAACCCGGCCCTCAAGGGACGATTTATAGTGCAGGACCTTGGCAAAATCACCGCCGAGGCGAGGGCAAAGAAGCCGGCGTTTGAGGTCATGGACTATGACTTCTTCACGGAGCAGCCCGTCAAAGGTACGTCCATTCCAACGTCTTTACTCTCGGCGGAGGAAAGCCGTGCTTTTACACAGCACTTCTACTGCCTGACCCTAGCCTGATTCTAACTTTATGCGTCGCTTTGTTGCACCCACACAGGAGCCGGCATATACTTCATGCGCCGCGTCCTGCACGATTTCCCCGACAGCAAATGCCGCGACATCCTCAAGAACCAGATGTCCGCCATGACTCCCGGCACGTCGAGGCTCTTGGTCTGCGAAACCGTCCTCCCCGCCACGGGGTGCAGTGGCTTCGAGAGCTTGGCTGACATCAGCCGAACCACATTCTGTTCCATGCAGCGGACGGAGAAACAGTGGAGAGCATTGCTGGAGAGCGTTGGGCTCAGGGTCATCAAGGTCTGGAGCCCAGTGGCCGGGCCGTTTGGGGTCATCGAGAGCGTAGTTGCGTGAGCGAGGATGCAATAGAAGGACCAAGCCAACGCGACTCGTCTGCATACTTCCTCCTTTCCAAGAATCTGTTACGCGCTCCGGTCTGCAACTGTGCCCAAACATGGCACACATCCACATCACATCCACATTCCGGGACAGAAAGGATCCTGGTGCCAATCTCCATCTCATCCCGCTACTTCAGCCCAGTATTCACCTCTACACCACCTCCGTCCCCTCAAACCACCTGGGAACCTCGCATCCGATCATCATCGCTGCCTCGTCGCGTTTCGGGACCGTCTGCTCATCCGGCACCACAACGCGGGTATACTCGTCGTTGGTGAAGACCTAACACCCAGGCACACGCCAGTCAGCTAACTTGTCTCGGGGCTGGATCCGCACTCAACTCAACCCAAATCAGCCCCGGCTCACTGCATGCAGATGCAGATGTAGATGCGAACGTGAAGACTTCATCACACACCCCTCGACGGACGGGGACACTTTACCTCCATGAGATCATCGTAGCTTTTTGTCCACATCTCGGCCGCGCCATCGTACTATGCGAAGGGGAGGTGGTCGGCCAGGTTGGGCGCGGAGGCCGTCATCGTCGTGGAATTGCGAGTATTGACCATCTTCTCGTGGACGGTGGGCACGGAGAGCCAGATTTTTGGGGTGGTCGGTGGTCCAGCTGCGTTTGTCACATTGGACCGAAGGATCAAGACAAGATGAGACGGTTAGACGGCTTTGGGATGCGCATGTCAGTGGCGTACGCATCTAGTGTTGGCGATCAAGGATACACGAGCCGAGACGAGGCCTGGCAAGGCGAGGCGAGGCGGGACTTCCTTGGTTATGAGATGCACGTGGACAGTCTCGGTGAGGAATCTGAATACGGACCATGCTGCATTTACTATTTGAAGAACTCTTCATGGCTGATGTGGTCTTGCTTGCGGATGAGGATTGTGATGCGCACGAGGTTGGTGTCCGACATGATTCTGGGCTATTAGGAAAGTGATGAGGACGTGTGTACCGTAGCTTGGCTTAGCAGGCTTAGCAAGCTTAGCAAGCGAATGCTCCCGTCAGGCCTTGAGGATGGAGATGAGGATCACATCTTGGATTACTTCGACGGGCAATAGCCATGTTAAGCATTTTGTGGTCGCTGTCCTGCCATCCTCGAGGATTGATGTGTTCTTGGCTCCGCACCAATACGCCATGCTCCTGGGTTTTAGCATCTTCCGTACCACTTCGGCCGTAGCTTGCTGCGTCGGGATATCCATGTATCGAAAGACCCCCCTGCCTGCTCTGTCCCTGTTGAACTGGAACCTGTGCCGGTCCTGCAGGGGTTGCTTCGTAGACTGGGTGTAATTCACATGGTACATAGGTTGTGCGCCGGTTCGGATGTAGTGGCCAGGCGCGAAAGAATCAGCAGTTGGAGGCGCTTGATTCTGTACGTACGACTTCAACGTACATAGTGTAGTGCTATCGGCCGTTACGGAGAATGCTTCTATCAGATGTACTCCATGCTGTGCCTCGCGCCCCGGGCAGCAATAGAAACAGACGCGACCTCACAATCGCTGTTTTAAGAAGTAGGTCCTGTAATTCGCCCAGACTTCTTTTAAATGCGATGCACAGACACGAGATCCAACCACACTCACCTGCGATGGGAAATCACTTTCATCCTTGGCGTTATTGAGAAGCCACAACCTTGAAAACCTCGCAGGCGTACCACGACACTGCGACTAGCGAGCCGAACTATGGCACCGTCGGCCATCTTCCTCATGGCCGACTATGGCAACGACCCCACTGAAACTGCAATTCCGTGGAAGATCCTCAGCGAAGCAGGCTTTGAGGTCACATTTGCGACCGAACATGGCCATGCGCCGGTTTGCGATCCGAGAATGCTCACGGGGTGGACTGGCGCTCTCCTTGGGGCGGCCAAGGCGGCCAAACGAGCATACGGGCAGCTCGTTGAAACGGCTGCTTTTCTACACCCACGTTCGTGGACGGACGAGTCGTTCAGCCTGAGGGACTACGACTGCGTGGTCCTCCCGGGGGGTCACGACAAGAAGATCCGCCAGATCATCGACGCGGAGAGAATCCACCGGCTGCTTGCAGAGTATTTCCCGCTGACCAAGAAGCCTGCTAGGAAGTGCATCGCCGCCATCTGTCACGGCGTGCAGGTCCTTGCGGCGTCGGAATACACAGTCGGGGACATGGAGGGGAAGAGCGTGCTTGCGGACGTGAAGACCACTGCGCTGCAGGGCTTCCACGAACAGTTTATATACCATGCTACGCGACTGCTTCTGGGCGACTACTATAAGACGTACGGGCACGGGACGCCGTCGGTACAGGAGATTGTCACGAAGAGGTTGGATCGGCCAGAGCAGTTCCAGGGGAGCCTGAGCTTTACGCCGTTTGTGGTGGAGGATGAGGCATACAATTATGTTTCGGCAAGGTATCCGCCGGATGCGCAGGAGTTTGGCAAGAAGGTCGTTGAGATATTGAAGAGGGATTCTTGAGTGAGATGGGATGTTTCCTAGAGCGAAAGGGATTCTCGATCCTTTGGAGGGCCATGCGAAACACTAGGTCGGGATACCTTCCTTGTTGTGTACGTCACCAGTAATTCTCCGCCGAACAGTTCGACTCATAAAGCCCCCAGAATGTTGAATACTGTATACCAAGACAGCCCTGGTGTCGTCGAACTGCTGTCCTATTCCCTTCTTTGTAATCTTCCTTCAAACCATTAGTCCAGCAACATAAGGCGACAACTTCGCCGAAAGGCAGTCTAGCAAAATACTTATCAGGCCTTTGCTTCGGTGCCCTCCTGCTTGGAGACGGCTTTCTCGTTTCAACATGGCGCTCAATGCCGCCTCACATAACATAAGTATGTGCGCTTCTCGGACCAATTGTGCTCCATGGGACCTGCTAATAGGTATTCAAGCTGGCGAGCCGACTGGCTCTCCATCAGGCCCCCCTCCCCCCGTGTCCTCAGACATCACATCCACCGCAAAAGGGTCAGCGGCCAAAGATGCCATGGGCCAAAACGTGCCCGGAACGGATCTCCAGAACAATGACAAGGGTCAGACTGTGATGGGCGAAGCAGGCAAGGAGAAAACTGCTAAAGAAAGTACGCATGATGACACTGAAGGACCACATTGATGCACGACTTCCCCTCGTACCCGTATCGGAGTATATGACTAGAGATGACTCACTTGAAGACGAGTACCGGACCGCCAGATGATCAGTGGTGTATGACTGGGAAAGCATTTCATAAGGCCGAGCAGATCTCGTAGTCAATCTTTCACTCCGCAATAAACGTACATACACTTATTGCCCGCACAACGTCGTTGCTGTTGCACTTGAAAGGATTCCTATCTGACCATCATGCCTCCTACAGTCGAGAAAGAGCGTAAGAAGGCCGAAAAGCTTGCCAAATTCCAGGAAAAGCAGTCCAAGAAACAAACCGCACCCGCTGCTGCGCCCGATGCCTCCAAAGCCGCTGCAAAGAAGGAGAAGGTCAAGAAGGCCGCCGCTGCAGACGCCTACCAGCCTCGAGAGATTGAGAATGGCCGTTACGAATGGTGGGAGAGCAAAGGCTTCTTCAAGCCCCAATTCACAAAGGAGGGCAAGGTCAAGCCTGAGGGCAAATTCGTCATTCCAATTCCTCCTCCGAACGTGACCGGTTCGCTACACATGGGACATGCCCTCACCAACGCCCTGCAGGATACCATGATCCGACATGCTCGAATGAAGGGGAAGACCACAGCATGGGTTCCTGGTTGCGACCATGCCGGCATCGCTACCCAGAGTGTGGTGGAGAGGATGGTTTACAAGACTGAGGGCAAGACTCGACATCAGCTGGGGAGAGAAGCACTTCTCGACAGGATCTGGAGCTGGAAGGATAAGTACCACAGCAACATCACGGAGCAGCTCAAGCGACTGGGTGGTTCGATGGACTGGAGCCGCGAGGCCTTCACCATGGATGAAGACCGTTCACTTGCCGTGCGGAAAACCTTCATCGACTTGTTCGACGAAGGTATCATCTACAGAGCCGATCGATTGGTAAACTGGTGCTCTGCGCTGAGCACCTCGCTGTCTAATTTGGAAGTGGACAACAAGGAGCTGAAAGGCCGAACCAAGCTTAAAGTGCCCGGCTACGACAAGATGATCGAATTCGGTGTCCTCACCTACTTCAAGTATCCGATCGAGAAAGGAGACGGGTCGCACAAATCATCCACCTCAGCTGACCGCTTCAAGGGCTACGAGTTTATCGAGATTGCTACCACTCGTCCGGAGACCATGCTTGGTGATACAGCTATCGCCGTGCATCCTGAAGACAAGCGGTACAAGCATCTCGTTGGAAAGTTGGCCATTCACCCTTTCATTGCCGACCGCAAAATCCTGATCATTGCGGATGAAGAGGTGGAGATGGATTTCGGTACTGGAGCGGTGAAGATCACTCCGGCACACGATCCCAACGATTTCATCAAGGGCAAGAAGCACAATCTAGAGTTCATCAACATTCTGAATGACGATGGCACGCTGAATGCCAACGCAGGCCCCTTCGCAGGTCAGAAACGCTTCGATGCTCGTTATGGCGTTATCAATGCGCTTAAAGAGCTCGACCTGTACACAAAACAGGAAGACAATGCGATGGTGATCCCCATGTGCCAGAGAAGCAAAGACGTGATCGAGCCAGTGCTCAAGCCACAGTGGTGGATGAAAATGGCGGATATGGCCAAAGCCGCGGACGAAGCTGTGCTTGATGGGCGTATTAAGATCAAGCCAGAGTCGGAGTCGAAACGATTCCACTTCTGGATGCAGAACATTCAAGACTGGTGCATTTCTCGACAGCTCTGGTGGGGTCATCGAGCACCGGCCTACTTCGTTGAGCTGGAGGACGAGTCCAGTAACGAAGCTGACAGCGCATATTGGGTGGCTGCCTACGATGAAGGCGAGGCCCGTACGAAGGCAGAGAAGAAATTCCCCGGCAAGAAGTTCACTCTGAGATGGGACGAAGATGTGCTTGACACATGGTTCTCTTCCGGATTGTGGCCATTCACGACGCTCGGGTGGCCGAAGGAAACCTCAGACATGCGAGAACTGTATCCTACCACTATGCTGGAGACGGGTTGGGACATTCTCTTTTTCTGGGTAGCCAGAATGGTCATGTTCGGCCTGAAGTTGACGGGCGACGTGCCTTTTACGGAGGTCTATTGTCATTCCTTGATCCGCGACTCCGAAGGTAGGAAAATGTCCAAATCGCTGGGCAATGTCATCGACCCTCTGGACATCATCCGAGGCATCACATTGGAGGGCCTGCACCAGACCCTCTATGGCGGGAACATCGAGGCATCCGAGATTGAGAAAGCCAAGGCGTATCAGAAGTCCGCCTTCCCCAAAGGTGTCGAGGAGTGTGGTGCTGATGCTCTCCGATTCACCCTTGTGAACTACACGACTGGCGGAGGCGATATTGCCTTCGATGTCCGAGAGATTGAAGCAAAGAGACGATTCTGCAACAAGATCTACCAGGCGACGAACTTCGCGCTCGGCAGACTTGGTGGAGACTTCACCCCAGATACTACCTTGACTGACAACAAGCCCAAGTCGCTGGCCGAGAAGTGGATCCTTCACAGACTGAACCAGGCGACGAAACTGGTGAACGAAGCCATTGAGGACCGTGAGTTCTCGGTGGCTGCGGGCACACTATATCAGTACTGGTTCACACAACTGTGCGACACCTTTATCGAGAATTCGAAGTACATTCTAACGCCCGAGGCGCCGGAGGATGAGAGAAAATCAGCGCAGCAGACTCTGTACACTGCCCTTGAGGGTGGATTGTTGCTGATGCACCCTATCATGCCTTTCATTACCGAAGCCCTATGGCAGAAACTCCCACGAAGAAGGGGCGATACAACGGAGAGTATCATGATTGCCAAGTACCCTGAATTCAAGCAGGAGCTGGACGCGCCGGAAGAAGCAGGGAAGTACGAATTCATCATGGACATCTCTTCCGGTGTCCGAAGCTTGCTTGCGCAGTACGGCTTCAAGGAACCTGGTGATGTTATCATTCAAACATACTCCGAGTCGGCCTTCAGAACCGCCTCGGAAGAGAAGACGTCGATTAAGTCGCTGGGCGGTAAGTATGCTGGGGAAATCGAGGTCCTTCCACCAGCCACCGATGCCCTTCCACCCGCGGGCTGTGCTTTGCAGAGCATCAATACCGACGCTGCTGTGTATCTGAAGATCTTGGGCCGTATCGACGTGGCAGAGGAATTGAAGAAGCGGGAGAAGAGCATCGAGGACGCCAAGTCTCGTGCGGACAAGAGCAAGAAGATCATGAGCGGAGCAGGGTGGGAAAAAGCGAACCCAGAAACCAAGAGGAAGGAGCAAGAGAAGCTCGAGGATGCGGAGAGCGAGGTGAAGAGGCTGGAGGAGGCGATCAAAGACCTGGAGAGGTTGAAGCTTGAGGGCTGACCAAGCCAGTGTATTCGTTCCATGGCTCAAAAGGCAGGGTAAGTGTTGGATCCCGGGGTGTACGGTGTAGAGTGTTACCGAAGAACATGCGACCTTCGTAGCTGGAATGCTCGATCCCGAGGTTGCAGCCTTGCTAGCTAGATGAACTTCCGGGAGCATCAAGAGTGACGAACAGCAAGAGACAGTAGACTGCTGGGGGCTTGCCAAGATGGAAGAAGGCCCAAGAGCCCGTCGAGTCCCGGCGGCTCAACGGGGCCAGTCGGAGCAACAAAAGAGCCTCTGACTTGATTCACTTTCACCTGGAAAAATTAATTTGTTTCTTCGCCAGGTTTTGTAGAACGCGCCCAATTGCGTGCTGCTCGCGGGCTTCGTTGATGACGGATCACTCTTTTCTCATGGCTTTGTAAGCCGCATCTTCACTCCACGACAGCATGGGTTGCGAGACACAGAACAGCTTATCAACACTCCCTTTCGTTGTGAGTCGGTGCGAACTGCTGCGCCTGCGCGTGTCCAGGGACGCCCGATTCTCCAAATGCCGCTGACGCACTGGTTCCGCGCCGAAACGCGACACCTTTCCACTTGTCCACGAGCATTCCTCAGCTCGAACAATGCCACCCAGCGACCAAGACTCCGAGCAGTAAGCGGCCTGACTGTTAATAGACGTCTGCATGCCACCCTACGGCCCTCGAGAACAATCTTTCCCTCCCTTACCCACTCCACCTCGATCGATCCTGCTGGCTCTCCAATGGCCGCCTCGCAGAAGAGTACTCGGCAGCAGACGAGGAGCCATGCGGGACATTCACATGGCCACGGCCACTCACACGACAACACCTACTTGACCTCGCAGAACAAGAACGATGCTGGGGTCAAAATCACGAGGATCGGGCTGTTCGTGAACCTGGGCATGGCCCTTGGCAAGGGAATAGGAGGCGTCATGTTCCACTCGCAGGCGCTCGTTGCGGACGCGTTTCACGCTTTGACCGATCTTGTCTCCGATTTCATGACCCTCGCCACTATTTCCTGGTCACTCAAGCCAGCCACCGATCGGTTTCCCAGCGGATATGGCAAGATTGAGAGTCTGGGTGCGTTGGGTGTCAGCGGACTGTTGCTCTTTGGCGGTATTGGGATTGGGCTGAACGGGGTCGACGCTCTATACACGCAGTTCTTCCTCGAGGCGGCTGCACACGCCCATGACCATGCCGAACATGCACACGGTGGACTCTTTTCGTTCCTTGGGCACAGCCATAGCCATGGACATACCTTGCCCGATCTAAATGCTGCGTGGCTCGCAGCGGGATCTATTGTGGTCAAGGAATGGTTATATAGAGCTAGTAAGTCATCCTCCTTCTTTCAAACACCATGATTTCCGTCCCGGTCGCTAACCTAAATCTGCAGCTATGAAGATTGCTCGAGAGCGAAAATCCTCCGTCCTCGCCTCCAATGCCGTCCATCACCGCATCGACTCGCTGACTAGCATTGTGGCGCTCGCGACAATTGGTGGAGCGCACGTATTTGCAGACGCTTCGTGGTTAGACCCCGTCGGGGGGCTTCTCATCTCTGCCATGGTCATCAGGGCGGGCTGGGGCAACACAAAAGCCGCCCTTCTCGAACTAGCTGATGTCACGGTGGACGGCGAGGTCAAGTCCAACGTCCGGAGAGCTGCTACACGAGCGCTGAAGGGCGACCCCGCAAAGGGATTAGAACCTGTTCAGTACGGCGAGGAGACCGAGATCCGAGATATACAGGGCGTCAAGTCGGGTCAGAACTATCTCATGGACATTGAGCTCGCGGTCCCCAAGGACTTTACGGTTGAGCAAATGGAAACCATTGAAGATGCGGTTCGGCAGCGGTGTGGCACCAAAGTTCGTGGGGTGAGAAGAGTCCGTGTCAAGTTCGTCCAGCTCGACGATGCGAATGCTACCCTTGGAGGTGATTTCATTGCGGCCGATGTCAGTCCTAGGAGCAGCCCGGAACCAGAAGACGAGCATGACCACGACCATCATCACGAACACGAACACAACCATGACCATGCTCCTGCTCATGGGCGTTCCAATGGACACGTTACGAGCTCGAGTACAAAGAAGAAAGAGGCGTAAATACATGCCAACTGTGGGTGGCACGTCCGTTCGCCGATCGATTTCAGGCTGATATCATAATGCCAAGATGACCACCGGAATCGCTCCCCCTCAGTGCGGGACGCTCGACATTGCATACTCCACCTCTGCTTTCGTCACGCGGAAAATATTGTTGATGAAAGTTGTCGAGCTCTTCTTCCTCGGCCGGTACTAGACGCATACCATTGTCGTGTTATAGGTTCTGCTCGTAAAGCCTTGTTGCGATCGAAGTTCCAACCATGACGTCCTCCGGACCGCTATATCTGGGCTTCGACCTGTCTACCCAACAATTAAAGGGGCTAGTTGTGGATTCGAGTCTGAAGAAGATCCACGAGGCCAAGTTTGATTTCGATGCGGACAGCAAAGGCTTCAATGTCACCAAAGGTGTCCTCGTCAATGAAGCAGAACATGAAGTCTTTGCACCGGTGGCAATGTGGCTACAAGCCATCGACACTGTCCTGGCGAGATTAAAGGACGACGGTCTCGACTTCAATCGCGTTAAGGGCATCAGTGGCTCTGGGATGCAGCATGGAAGTGTCTTCTGGAACGCTGATGCTGAACAATTATTGTCTCAACTGGATTCCTCAAGGACGTTGGAATCACAACTTGATGGTGCATTTGCACATCCATACAGCCCGAATTGGCAGGATGCGAGCACGCAGAAAGAATGCGACGAATTCGATGCCATCTTGGGCAATGAGGCGCAACTGGCGAACGTCACGGGAAGTAAGGCACATCACCGCTTCACAGGACCCCAGATCCTACGGTTTCAGCGGAAGTATCCGGACAAGTACATAAAGACGTATCGGATCACCCTTGTTTCATCGTGGATCGCTACGATACTCCTCGGGAAGTTCGCACCGTTCGATATCTCGGATGTCTGCGGCATGAATCTCTGGGACATCAAGGCAGGCAACTGGAATCAGACACTCCTCGAACTGACAGCTGGCCCATCAGGAGTGGACGCGCTGAAGAAGAAATTGGGCAATGTGCCTGAAGACGGTGGTATTCATCTCGGGACCATTTCTCAATACTTCATCAAGCGCCATGGATTTTCCACTGATTGCACAATCATCGCTTCTACCGGTGATAATCCTTCGACTATTTTGGCCTTACCGCTCCGGGACAACGACGCCATGGTCAGCTTGGGCACGTCGACAACCTTTCTCATGTCCACGAGCCAGTACAAACCTGACCCGGCCACTCATTTTTTCAACCACCCCACGACCCCGGGACTATACATGTTCATGCTGTGCTACAAGAACGGTGGTCTCGCCCGGGAAAAGGTTCGAGATGCTATCAATGACAAGCTAGGCAAGGAGAAAAACTCGTGGAAAGAATTCGACAAGCATCTGCTGGAGACACCACCTCTTGCACAATCGGACGAAAAGAGTCCAATGCACTTGGGCTTGTACTTTCCACGACCTGAAATAATCCCCAACTTGCCCGTGGGAGAATGGCATTTCTCTTATAACGCATCGAGCGATGACCTTCAGCCTGAGCAATCTGTCCCACAGCCTCCCGAGCAAGACGCGAGAGTTATCGTGGAGTCTCAATTCCTCTCTCTCCGCCTCCGCTCTAGAGAACTGGTCTCTAGCCCCACAGGCGGTCTACCTCCCCAGCCACGTCGCATCTACCTTGTCGGCGGCGGTTCACGCAACAACGCCATTGCGAAAGTCGCTGGAGAAGTTCTCGGCGGCTCCGAAGGCGTCTTCAAATTAGATGTCGGGGAGAATGCATGCGCGTTGGGGGCCGCGTATAAGGCCGTTTGGGCCGTCGAGAGGCAAAAGGGCGAGACATTCGAGGAGTTGATCGGCAAGAGGTGGAGGGAAGAGGAGTTTGTAGAGAAGATCGCGGACGGGTACAACGAGAAGGTGTGGGACAGGTATGCACAGGCCCTCAAGGGATTTGAGGCGATGGAGACGCGCCTCCTGGCCGAGCATGACAAGAAGTGAATGGACATTCCCCGTCGTGTCAGAAGATAGGGAGGTATGAATTAATCAAAAGCAATGCACCAGTGCCTCGTACGCGATCAATTGCCTCCCTAGCACGACCAAGCTCCGTCCGTGCTTGAGTCGCTTTTGCGCTCGATTTCCCCAATGCGCTATATGATATCTGACATTGACCCTGCTCTCTCTCGCTCGGTTCAGTACCATTGCTTGTGCGTCTGCCTTGATATGATGTTATGCATGAGACTGATGAAGACGGCACGAGGGTTGGATTGATTTGATCTTCGATGTTGATCTTCTGGGTCTCTGATGTGCCCTGGATTGAGGCGCGGGCTTGAGACGTCAATGGTACTTTGCTCTGATTACTCGGCGTAACATTGGCATACGTTAAGAACGCTCTTTCTTCACGGAAGAGTTCCAGCGCACATTCTGTTATGGTCCGTTTTGTCCATGAAATATAACCTCCTCACCTTGCTCCCATCCCGGGCTTGAAAGATTCGATCATCCAATGCGCCTTTCGTACGCCATAACGAGCCCTGATCACTCTGCTCATCGGAAGAACCGGCCGACCATATTACTCGCGAGACTCCTGGCTAGTCCGGAGCCTGAAAGAGCCGAGCCCGCGAAACTCGACGCTTGACTGAACTTGTCGCATCGTGAAAATGCCACGGTATTGGTGATGGTGAGGACCAAAGCGATGACTGGTCACCTTGTCAGCAACCGTGCGAAATTGACGAAGCAGCATTGTTGGATGCACTTACCAACGGTAACGAGCCAAATCAAATTCTGTAACCTTACAATGGCCAGAATGGCCAGCCCCACCCACAGTGCCGGCACAACATACATGCTCAGCCAGAAAAATCGTTTGTCGGTCTTGTTCTCGACCCAACCGCCTTGATTTTCCTGCGAGGTGCGGGATTCAAACACCCAGTGGCTGTCGCCGGTGGAGGTGTTGACTTCATTCCACCACCGCAGACCGACCAGGCGGCGCCCTGCGATGTTCTTGAGGTAGTAGAAGTCGAGGGAGAGGAGTAGCAGGGTCAGGATGAAGACGAGGACGAAGTTGCGGATGAAGAGGACGCCAAAGAGGTACATGAGAAGGCTCCCTAGAGAAGCATCAGCAGAAGGACATGGGAAGAAGCCATGCATGGTGGGCTTAGACGCAGTCATGCGATGTATTCATTGCATACCTATTCGGAACCCCAGATATGTGAGTAGTGTGATGGGGTGGGCGCTGAGGCGCCAGTTGAGAGAACCGGGTTCATCGGCCATGTTGGGCTAGAGTTTCGATCTTGTGTCTCCTGGTCTGTGAAAGCTACCGCATTGTCGAGAGTTTCATTGACAATCCCTGCGACGTTCGCTCATTGCGAGAAGACGCGAGGAGGCTGCCGCGACTGTGAGACCAGAGTTGCTGCTTTCTCATTGGCCAATGGCCGGGGCTCGGGTAACCTTCCCCTCTATTGTCCTCGCATGCGCTTCCACGAAACAGCAGGAGCTCGACCGTTCATTTCTCTGCTCAGCGTTGACTCCCAGTCCGACAGATAGACGCCGTCAGAGTCCGGATGGCTTCTTCCACCACAGACAGTTGATGATGTCCGCGGCCCTTCCACCAAAGTCGCGCCTTCCTCCACGACCGTCTGCACAGAATGTCCGCAGACGAGGCCAAGCACCTTCCTTGCCACAGAGTGCATCGACTCGCAAGATCCGTCCGTTGATCTACGCCATTGGAATTGCCGGGATAGTTGGTTCGGGGGCACTGATCGGCGCGTATCTGAAGACTGGCCAGCAGCAGAATGCAGCAAGGAAGGTAAGGGCCATAATTCGTGACACATGACTATTCTACATACCAGAAAACTCTCAAGTTGCCCTCAGACCGTCATTCCGCACCGTCGCCATACTAACATATTCTCGTCCGAGCCAACAGCAAGCCCAGCGCCTTACTAGTCCGTCGCAAACCCACAATAACCCGCAAGAGACACAGATAGCCACCAACCCAATCGCTTCCGCTCCAGGAGAACAAGAATATGCCCAACACTTGGAGATACTGCAGACAAAGCGCGCACAACTTGTCGCCCAGAAGGTCGGCTTGGAGACGAAGCTCAGGGACTTCCGCCTGAGCCAGCAGAGGCAGGCCGAGGAAGAAAGGCAGAGGAAGGAGTTCGGCTTGAAGAGATGAGACCCGATGTTGGACGTTCACCTTTGGTGTGGCTGGCAATTTCGTCTGACTGAGACCCATTCCCCGGAAGCGTTCCTCATTGCCATGTTATCTGGACCGCCGTTCGGGAACCACCATGGCAACTTTACCGCCAAGCGTCGATCAGCTTCCGGCGGGGTGGCAAGAGGAGCCTTTCGAGCTCCACCGACTTGGACAGGTATCATGGCATTCACCAAAAATTCCACCAGATGGTGTCGACCCAATTGCCCCTCGGCTTGAAGACCGGTTACGGCGTGCATGAGAACAGCCAATAAGTCCTCATAGCCCCCTGGATCCTCGGCTTGGACAGGTGCAGAGGCTTCCATGAAGAAGTTGATCAAGGCGTCATATCGGCTTTCGCCCTGATGTCGAACGGTTTCCGTGGCCACCTTGAAGAATTCTGCCAGGGACGAGAAATACCATTGGTCCTCCATTTCGGCTTGCTGCTCCAGTGGTGGCAGACGTTGGCCCTGGATGGAATGCATAATAGAATGCTGTCGTGCGATTGCGAAGTCGAGGCCAAGATCGATATCTTCCCCAACTACGTCAATCGCCGTCTGGTGATCTCTGTGGTATTGGGGCTCGCCGTCTACACCTGGCAACACCGTGGGGCGGATGCAAGGGTTTGGGAGAGTGTGGTTAAGATACTGATTGGTCTGCTCTGCATCCTCCTGACTGGTACCATTTTCAACCGGTATGATGGCTGGATGTCCCGCAAGTTCTCCAATGGGACGTACGCGCCTGTCGTCGCAGCGAGTGCAGAGTTGCGCAGCAAGTCCGGATCTTCTTCGTGGTCCGAATCGATGCAGCGGAACTCCTTGAAGCCTTGCGATGAAACATTGCTTGGGTGGTTGAGTTTTTTCGTCAACGATCGCTCCACAGGTGGGACAGCAGAGGACAATCCGAGTTGCCGAACAAGTGCACATGGCTGCAGTGATATATTCGTCTTGCGACTGCTACTTTCAACTCTGTATCTGTACGGATACTAGCCTTTTTGGAGCCGCCGTTTCAACTTCGACCGGAAGTGTCTAAAGACGATACAGTCAATACTAGGTCCGTTGACCAAACTTGCGAGGGCGTTCTTTGCACCAGCTCGACTTACTCGGAACGAAGTGGCTAGCAAGGCCAGAGCTAGCATGTATATTTGAGACCGGACGTGAAGTAGCTGGTAGTTTTGAAGACAGTGCAAGGGCGGATGGAGTATACAGTAGCAGGATGCGTCAGCAACCTGGTCGGACACTGACCACAGCCAATTCAAAAGACTCTGTAAAAGTAGAACTAAATGGTGAAATAGTCACTGACAATGCGCGACGAGCGTGGTCGTAGCCAATCGGATGGACGAGAGGACCAAATGCTATGCGTGACCCGCCAACACTGCTGGTGGAAGTGCACTGCCACCATCACTGCTCTTCGCCTGCTCTTATTACGTCTGCGCAAAAGACTCAAAACGCAACCCGCCAAACGTCTTTCTGCATTTGGCCCTTAGGCAGAGCCTTCGCAGCGCCCAACTTCGCTACAGCATGTGATGATATCTCTTTATGGTGCCTGCTGTACCGAGTATGTTGGGATCCTCCCGTTCTTCCGTTCCCCGCTATCTTATAGATGGATGGATGGACGGATCCATAGAGTCACAAGTATTCCGCACCGTGGCATCCCGAGCTGGCCGACATACACTACACTTCCACTTCCATTTGCGCTGGGTAAAGACTCGACACATACACGACAATCATGACTTCGGGATCCTGTTTAGATTCTCGGTCTCGAAGCAATCACGACTTCGATAGAGTGCAAGGCTGAGAAAAGCCCCAGAGGTTCTCAAGACACGGCGTGCTCCTTCGTGCTCGGAGGGTTCGCGATCTGCCACGGTGCGTGTCAAGGATAAAGCTGGTAGTGTATCCAGTGTCTTGAGCGTTATGAGCGCGCGCGGTATGGAGTGAGAAGATCCGGCCAGCATCATGATGCCATGTCGAATTCACCGAGATTGCGCACTCTGCATTCTGGCTCGTGTCAGCTTGGAGTGGCGTCACCCGCGCGTCTGGGGCTCAAGCTCTGCAAATGGCGAGAATAGAGACAACCCGGAGAAGGAGGAGCAGGAAACACGGAGAAAGAGAAGAGGAAACAGGAAACATGTTCGAACCACAGAGCTGGACTTGTATCCGCATTTCCCCACCGGCGCGCGAAAAGCGCGGCTACGCGCATGGAGTATTTGGCTTATCCCGTCGATGTCCAACGACTCAGGAACAAAACTTTGGTTTTTGCATAGATACCATGCAAGAAAGCAGAGAGACCGAAAGAACCCGCGTACACATATCTCACAACCTGCACACAAACTCCAGCTGCCGCAAATCCCCCCTTGCCCCAGTTCATGTGTCGTTTACCTTTGACCTGCCGGCCTCCCTGGCCACTGCACCCAGGAAAATGCTGTGTCGGAGCTGTCGGAATCCCAGTCTGGAGTCTCAACACGCGAGAAAGTATCTTCCGCATCCGATGGATCCAAATTCCACGCGTCGCTACTTCTTGGAAGAGGGTCCAAAGTCTGCTTCGACGGTCTTCTGCGCGCCTCTCTGCTTCTCCACCTTGAACTGCGCGACAATGGCGATGTGGTCACTGGGGAAGTGGAAGTTCGGGAAGCCCGGAACTCGCTTCAGGTAGTCGGGGTCGATTGCCCCAAGGAGCCCAACCACACGTAGGGAGGTATTCGAGTACCAAATATAGTCCAGCACGTCGACAAAGTTGGGCGTGTAGTTTGTGAAGGGCATCTCCCCCTCGATAGCGGCATAGGAGGACTTGAGGGCGAACTGGTGAGACATGCCCGCACGCGAGAAGGCGCCGTAGTCTCTTCCGTCCAAATCAGAGTGCTCGGCAGTCAGACCTTTCTTGGTGAACAGATCGTATACTGCCGATCCGGCGCCGGAGTTGAAGTCGCCGCAAATAATCATCGGTATCTGAGGGCCTGAAGAATAGGACAACGACGGTCCAGGCTCGGGCAAGGGGTCGTCCTGGTCGTCGGAGAAACGGAAGGCTTGCTTGTTTGTCGCCGGAGGCATTTTCGCATATCTGTCCGTCAGTTTCGACAGTTCTTCCATTAGAACCGCAGCTTGAATCAGTTTCACATCCTTGAAGGCGGGATCCCAGTAGATGTGAGCATTGACCACCACCACTCGAGACCCAGTCACACGATTCTCCAAAAAGACAACAGTTGCAATGTCGTCCCTCTGCCACACTCGGTTGAGCATGTCTGCTGAAGCCTTTGCACCCGGACGCTCAACCGCCTTTCGTCCAAGGACAAGATGCTGAGTGTCCAGCACGACATATTTCTTGTCTTTCCAGAAGGTGCCACATCCATCGACATATTTAGCGGCATCACCGAGAGTTTCCGCCCGGCTTTTCTGAGCGTAGTAACCCTTGTAGCCGGAGATGGACAATTCCCCACGGAAGAAGTCGTCGTAACTGTTCCGATCCAATTCCTGCAGACAGACTATGTCGGCATTCATCTCACGAATCTCCTCTAGGATCAATGTCTTGCGGAAGCCCCAAGTCAGGACTCGCTCCGGAACATAGCCGTACTGCTGTTGTGTGGCGTAACGGTCGCACAGGATGTTGTAGTTCAATGCTTTGATCGTGTCCTGGTTCGGGTCGTCTTCGTCGATCTCTTCTAGCTGATGCCATTCTCTTTCTCGCGGAGGTGGAGGTTCTCGATGAAACAGTCAGCTTACCAATGCCGGCGCAAGTCCAATTGTGCAATACAAACCTGGCATGCTCTCTCTGAGATACTCAATCAACTTGCGCGTTCCGCCTTCAGTAATCTTTTCGCGCTGGCCTTGCTCTAAGGGGTTGCCGTAAACACCAAGCACCTCCAACTTGTACAAGAATCCAAGTTCATAGCAGAGAGTCTGGATGTGGTTATTGAATAGCAGAAGCTGTTTGAGGTTCGTGAGCATGCCGATCTCTTCGGGTAGTTCTGTCAATTGATTGAAAGAGACGTCGAGGTGCTCGAGATTCTTCAAGCGTCCAATCTCCGGGGGAAGAGATTCTAACTGATTATATACGAGATCGAGACGTTTCAGGAAATAGTACGACGGGCTGAAGAGCACAGGGGAGAGCGCGCAGAGACCTTGGCCGCCCAGATCCAGCTCATCCCAGGTCTGTCGGCTTGTGACCTGTCCGTTTGCTGTCGCGATGCGGGCATTGTCGGTGTTGATGTCCTCCGCAGCCGCGCCCAGGGGGACAAAGTTGACGCCCTTGGAATGATGCGCCACTGTTCGCGCCCGCTGATTTGGCCCGTTGAGATCTTTGCTTTCTTCCCAATAATGTTTCTGCTCCCGCCAGTGCTCGTTGTCCGGCTCATCCGCATCGTCGTGAGGCATCCCGTTGCCGTTGCCGTTGGTTAGATGCTCGTGAGCGTAGGTAGGTAGATGAGGTGTCGCAGACTGAAACCCGCCAGAGGAGAGATTATGCTGATGGCCCAACTGTCCGCCGTGATGGTGCTGCGCGTGGTGTTGGTTGACATTGTGGTGTGCAAGATGCGGCTGCTGGTACTTTGACAGGTGCATGTTTCCATAGCGCTGATGGTTTTGCGCTCCGTTCATCAGCCCATGCTGACCCTGATACCCGTTCTGGGCGTACATGTTGAAGTTGTGGCCGAGCGAGTGATTGACAGGCGATCTGGACGGTGAAGGGGTGTCGTTGGCGAAAGGTCTTCGTGCGCCCGCCGGGGAGGTGGGCCGGTTCTGGTTACGGTGGTTGCTGTGCTGGGTAGGATAATATTGCCCGGCTCCAGGCTGATGGAACCGGAATGCACCATCTGCCATCTAACGAGGCGGGCAGGTACGGTCTATGTCTTTTCTCGGTGGTAAGGATCGAGGCGGAGGGGCTGGAACGGCGCTGTGCGTGATTGAGGATCGGGCGGAGGAAGGGCACGGTCTTCGTTTCTTGAACATGAGACCCGCGAGGAAGTCAGGCTTGACTTGCAGCTGTCGCAGTGATGAGGATTGAGATATCCGGCACCGAAGCGTAATATCTGGACAGTGCGAAGGTTGGGTGACGGCAGGCTCGAGGACAGATGACCGGGCGGAAAAACGCGGTCGGTGTGCTTGTGCGTCACTGCCTGTGTCGTTGTCTCTGCGGTGATATTGTTTGTGGGCGACTGACTGGATATTGACCTGGAGATACTGCGCAGATAGTAATTGAGATGGTGAATGATGGTGGTGTTGGACTTTGCGCTCTGCAGGAGAGGGAAAGCAGGGTGGGATTGGCACGCAGTAGCAATAGCAGCAACTAACCGGTTTCTCTTCCAAGCTGTCACTGGTTGCCTCCCGGCTGCCCACGGTGCCTCGCACGCCCCCCGAATCCGCCCCTGCGGCACCTTGCCCACGCCTTGGCATGGTTTCAGCCCCCCTGCTTAGCTGCAAAGGTCTTCCTGAATTTATCCGAACAGACTTCTACAGTAATGGTAGAGCGCATACAATATTAGACGGGTCTTCAACGCTCCCAATCGGCACCTTCTGTGCAAACTTATCGTGATATGTGCAAACCTCTCTCACTACAGCTCGTCATGCCTGACTATGACTTTATCAAACTCCACCAGACCACACTATCTTTTCCCGTCTTGCTGGTTGTCTCGGTAGAAGGGGGAAGTCGCTTCTTTCGTATGCTCGGTGGTATGGTCCCTCTCTACCAATTGACCGATAAGTCAATTTGATATGGTACGTGCCCAAGACTTCAAAGCTGAAGATGGCCGGTGATGGCCCGGTCCTGAGCAGCGTTCCCAAGGTTGGGCAGGTCAAGAATATCGCTGTTTCATCGATCGATACTTCTTCAAAAAGTACAGCGCTTCAATCTCCTTCTTGACATACTCGGCTCGCTGGATACCTTGCCGTATTTCGTCCTCGTTCCTCAGATGCGCTTTCGACATGAATGCCTTATGCAGTCTGGGCCTGAAATAGTCGTAGCCCAGGGGATAGTGCTTGCCCATCTCCAAGAGCTCTAATTGCGAGTCAGGTCCCAGCTGATTTGGGTCATGAGTGACAGGATAGTGTTGTACCTTTGTAGACATTGATTACTTGTCTTCTGAGCTCTGGATTCATTTTATCAGCTCACGCTTATGTGGGCATCCATAATCCAACACGGACCGTAGCACTATTACCATTGAGAGTGGTGAGACAGTGAGAGCTCGTGATGCAGTGACCACTGTGACGTCGATACTGATGCCAAGCCTCTCGGCAAATACATTCGCCGTCGCCGGTCGATCCTCCCTCCCACTAGACTTCCACGACTTCGTGCTTTGTGCTTCCCGTCGATTGTTCAAATAGGAACAAAAGGCACCACAACGTGGCTGTTGTACTCCCAGCCAAAATGCACGATATGCTTCCCTTTATTCCTAGTCTTAAACTGTCCTCTCAACGGAGGAAACTCCGCCAATGTCATCTGATGGCCTGCGACCCGGAAAGCCAACTTCTCCCCGGCCTCAAATTGAATCGCCGCCGGCCAAATCCCAATTTCCAATTTGACTATCTGGCCAGGCAACAGCTTCTCCTCACGAGTGTGATCATGTGCCGGCCAATGTGGCTTGGAAAGTCTGGGATCGAGAGCACGGTGACTCGCCCGCAAGACGCCAGAAGGCCCGATGTATTTGAGGCTGTTGATATCCTCCACCTCGGCCGCAGATGACACCCTGAGCTCCTGCAGGGGGATGTTAACATTGCGTAGCACTTGACCCGTTTTATCGGCCTTGCGGATCATCACGAATATATCCATGTCATCGTGGTCGGGACACGACATGTACAGAACCGCTTTTGGGTACCCGACCAGGGTGGATTTTTCGGTGAATGTGTATGTGAATTCCACGAACTCTGGATCGTTGTCAACTTGGAAAGCCGGGATGTCGGACTGATAAGACGCCTCGCTCGGTGTCGGTTGCGATGCCTCTTCTTTCAGACATTGATCCTTCGACAGCCAGAGCGTTTTGTATTGCGTCTCGGGGATTGGCCAGTCGGAAAAAGGAAGGTTGTCAATCGGTGGCTGGGATGTGGCCTGTAAGCTGAGTGCTTCTCGACCCCGGGGTATACTGACCTGATTGTACCGGATGATGGACATCCGAACCTTCGGAGTCTCCTCCCAGTCATTCTCGACGTCCTTCGTGTAGAAGTCCAGGAACTTCTTCAAATCAGCCGTGGTCTCTTCCTGGTACAAGTCCCGCCACTCATGGTTTGAATGAAACCGAAGCCTTTCGCGGAAGAATTCTCAATTCAGCTGCTGCCAACAAGTGCAACGTGAAAATCGCACTGACCATTTCTTATCGTGAGGCAGATCCTCGAATCCCCGGACTGACCCAATGGTATGCAGACCGGTGGACATGCTCCCGAGGACATATGCTGGGACGTTGATAGACTCAACCTTGGCGCGCTTGTCCTCCCAGTATGCGTTCATCAGCGGGTACTTGGCCAACATTGCAATGGGGTCCTCTTGTAGGTTTTCACCTAACAACGACAGTAAGCGAAAGACTCGACGCGCACCACTCTGTACGTGAAACCCCTGCGATCGCTCACCAAACAGCCCATGATCCCTCAAGAACTGCCAGAATGGCAAATACGGAACCCCTCCTCGACAGAGCGACTCTCGATACGTGTCGCTAACGCCTTCCAGCGGCAACATGCAACTCAAATGAGGTGGTCTTTCTGCAGCTATATACCATTGTGCCATGGCGAGCCAAGAGACGCCTATCAAGGCAACGCGACCGTTGCACCAGGGCAAATTGGCGATGTATTCGATGGTATCATACCCGTCCCTTCCCTCGGCAGTTCCGTTCCACCTTCGCAAATCAGTCACAGTATGACACGCCGAGTTGGAACAAAGTCAGACCTATGGTTGCCTTCGGACTTCATGATACCCCGGGCGTCGACATTGACGACGGCGTACCCGTGTGCGGTCCACTCCGCCGGATCAGGTGCCTCAAAAGATTCGAATCCAGAGAGCGAGCTCTCGGGGACTCCGACACGGCCTGGAACAACGTCGAGAGACAAGAACCCCGTACCCGACTTCCCGTATGGACTCCAGACTAACAGCGCGGGCACCTTCTTGTCGTCTTCAGCAGGTCTGAAGACGTCAGCACGCAGGACAACTCCGTCTCGCATTGGCAGCTCGATATCTCGATCCCAAACAGTTGCAACCTGAAAGCCACGACGGGAGGGATCCTTTTTATGACCTTTCTGCAACGTTGTCGATGATGGGTCCAGCCCATTGTACTTCGCGTGGATGTCGTCGATGCTGGTGATCTCTTTCTGAATGACTTCGATGCCGTTAACTAAGAATGTCTCCTCCTTGAATGGAACCATTATGGCCGCCTTGTAGTTTGGAGGGATGTTACGGAGTTCAATATACGGTACCGGCCCTAAAATAGTCAGAGCGAGATATGTCCCTGCAAAGATCGACAGTTGCCCCCTTTTATGCATTTTAGAGTGCTTGGCAGAAGATATTGATCTGCTCGCGCAGCTTTGATGTCTGTTCTAGATCGGCCAATAATTTGCTGCGATTGCAAGGCGAGGAGATTGCGCAGACTACGGCCGGCTCGAAATGCCAGCATCGTGTTCGCGATTCGGGTTATGGCACGAAGCGGCGCTATGAACGGATCGAAAGAGCTCGCGATCACTCTATGCCGAAGAGCGAAGTCCCGAAAAGCAGCAACGTTCTGATATATTCTTCCCCATCTGGCAGTGGGGACTCCATTCGCTAAACCATTCAGGAGGAGGAGTGGAGGTAAGCACCGGCCCTCGACAAGGCTGGATCTAAGAGACGCGAGGCAGGCCTCGGCTCAACAGACAATGCAACTGGGCAGTTGCCCGGGGTTTTCTGGATTCGTAGCTTTTTGGGGGCGGGTTCCATCACAGTGACTGGTAGGATCCGGGCGTCAAAACAAACGCCTCGATCATTTGACAGGCGTCAAAATATAGCTTTGTCAAGACGGTATCCGACCACAAAGTCGAACGTAGCATGTCCAGGTTCTGTGTTCTCCAGTTGTCTGGCCACCTGCCGTCTTCGTATTTGACACTCAATGCGATGCTGAGCATCTCAACGAAGTATGAGCGGTTCTCACTGTCAAATTCGTTCACCAAGCCGACAAAGCATGCCCAGATGTAGACGTCGATGCAGTTTGGAGTAGTGCTGTTGAAACGATCCAGCGTGGTGCGCTTCAGAGCGGTTCGCAGCCGAGAGATGACTGATACGACAATAGTGAACAACGGGCCCGCATGGAACAGCACTGTGAGGCGGAGGAGGTTCATGGCGACGAGGACGCATTCGTCGGGCGAGTTTGACCTGCTGTGCTGGTGTTCCAGGTTGATCCTTTCGATAGTGCTTCTGTTCAGCAAACCCAGGAGTGCTTTGTATTCCGCAATGGAGAGACGTCCGACTCGTGTGGCCGTATCGTGCGAGACAAGCAACAGTTTCAAATCTTGTGCTGCTTTCAGAGTAGCCGGTAGCAAGGCCTTCCACGGCGAGGGGAGAGCGATTGCCTGCGAAAGCGTGAGCAATGAAGTGGGCAGGGGTTCCGCAGGTCCAATGTCCTTAAAAAGGACCTGTTCACCCAGAAATTCTGCTGTAAGGAAGTCCGCCCAGAGCAGCAGTTGCTTGATAGATGCCGCTTGGCCGATCGAGCCATACCACTCAATTGTTTTCAGACCCCCACGTGCGGTAATCAGCGCGCAAACGCCTGCAGAATGTCGCCTCAGGGCGTCGGTTTGAGCAAACATGGTTGCGCTTGCCCAGAGCAACGCCGCGGCTAGGATCGCCTCGTTTGTGATCGCGGCGTAGCCTTGCTCCAGAAGTTGATTCCGCAGCGATTGTAACGCCTGGGCCTCGTATGAGAGATGCGGGAAGGCAGTTGTTTGGCCCAAGAGATATTGAACTGCTTTCCACGCTGCAATGACACTGAGACATAAAGATGTATCGGTCATCACTGGTATAATCATGCTCCCGCCAATCTCATTGACCTGCAGTCCGACGGGTAATGGAAACGCGGTTGCTGCTCCCAGCTTGGAATGAAGTACTATTTCCATCCAACCGAGACGGATGCCGTTAGTCCTCTGCACCTCCAGTTCAACACATGGGGCTGCGACGAGGGATCACTCACGGTTGTAGACGGACTGGTGCAGGTCCAGTTGATGTCCGCCTGGCACAGGCAGGTCATGGAAACCATCTAGCCGGCCCGCCCCCAGCGATGGGAGTGCCCTTGTGTAGGCATAAGACTTCGAGAAGCTTGTTTCTAGAAGCCCCGTTCTTGGGCTGTCGAGGTCTTCTTTGGCCTTATCGACGGATTTGTCCGCGGCTATGTGGTGCTTGTGGGCGAGATACGCCTTGTGCGATCGCAGTTGACAATCGACGCGATGACATACTTGACATGCCAGAGAGTTTGACAAGGTGTCGCCCTCTTGGAGTTTGGGCCGGATTTGTTTTCGAACCTGGCTGGGAGCAGGTTGGGGGCGACTTGCACTATGGCGACTCGAAGCCATGCACATGCAAGGAGCTCCCGAGATCTGGCATTATGTTGTGTTTGTGGACGGAGAAGCTGGAAAGCATCTTCAGATGAAGTCGAGATGAGCAAGCGAGGCCCTTGAAACAGAGAGACAAATGAATGATTGATCAAAAGTGTGTAGGTGTCGGGTCCGGACAAACGAGTCCCCGTGTGCGTGTGGATGTGTTCCACACGTTGCCAGCGATTGTTCGTTTCAAGACACTGAAGACCGGTTGAACAATCCTCGAGATGAGCTCTTGTCTTCTCTGAAATACTCTCCATCTACGACTTCTGCCGTTCTAGCAACACGCGTATGCACGAATAGATGCCTCATGGCTTATCCCAGTGAGCAAGGTGTCTCCATCCCCTACTTCTCGCTCGATGGAGGCGAGTCAGCTTCATAATGCGCGGCGTCAACGCCCTTCACGCCTTCCGCAGTATGATGATCCACAATCGAATGCGTGGCGAAGTCAACTTCGATGTCGCGCTGGTAGATGGCCACCTCATCGGCATCACCAAAAATAGCTGCTACCTCCTCCAACGGTAAGCCGTTCGTGTCCGGGAACCAGAACCACATCACGGCTGCACCGATAGTGCCAGGGATGATGAAGCAGAGGTAGAATTTCCACCCAATCGTGTTGAATGCAGTGGGCGCGCTGTATAGTCTCGGTTAGCATACGGCCTGTAGCTAGCGGTCGAGAACACGACACGTCTGCTCAGTAACATACCTCTGGAGCCAAATGATATTCATCAATGAGATCATAGAAACCCCCAGACACACACCTTTGGCGCGCAGATGTGTCGGGAAGAGCTCGCCCAGGTACGAGAACTGGGTTCCATCCAAACACATCCCATAGAACAACTGGAAAATGAAGAACATCGCAACTG
Source organism: Phialophora verrucosa (assembly GCA_002099365.1). Lineage (NCBI taxonomy): Eukaryota > Fungi > Ascomycota > Eurotiomycetes > Chaetothyriales > Herpotrichiellaceae > Phialophora > Phialophora verrucosa. The sequence goes on along the minus strand of MSED01000002.1, from coordinate 2,072,646 downwards.
CCGCCGAGAGTGCCTCTCTGTTGTCAGAAGGCACGAAGTTGGCCACCAGTGCAGCCTCCACGATCAAGCTCGCCATGCAGCCTAGGACACCGAAAGCGATGTACTTATTGCGCGGGAAGCGGTCAACAAATATCATTCCCATAGCGTTCAGGCCCAAGGCGAAGGTCAGCCACGCCGCTGGATAAAGCAGCTGCTTGACGGGCGAGAAGTTCAGGGACTTGTAGAGGGATGGCCCATAGTTGTTGATGACTGACACCATGAAATTAATATGGCAGGAGCAAGCAATGTTATTGGGGCCAGCTGCGTACCTAATACACCCGAGCACTGGATGATACCGGTAATTCCGAGCGCCAGAAAAGCGCGTTTTCGATAGGATGGTTTCCTGATGATGTGCATCCATGAGTTGCCCAGTGTTCGGTCAATAGCAATCTGCTTCTGTATCTGGTAGAATTCGGCTTTAGCAGCGTCGTTGTTTGGGTCACTGGGATCAGCGTGTAGCTTCATGAGCACGGCTTCGGCCTCGGCATCGCGGCCTTGCATGACCAGCCATCTGGGCGACTCCTATACCACACATAAGTTAGTGTCGTTCTTGAGAAGATTCAGTTGAGGTCAAACTCAAGCTAGACTCACGGGGATAAAGAATAGCCCAGCCAGTAGGCACAGCGGCCAGAAGCACTGAATCGCAACAGGGGGTCTCCAGGTATCGCTGCCGCCGTTCTTCCAGAAGTAGAATCCGAAGCCAACCCATCCTTGTATGGTGTAACCAAGCACCAGCATGACGCCGTGGACGTCAACGAGCGCACCCCGCATGTGAACCGGCACAATTTCATTCATGAGAATTGGCACGGCAGCGAGGATCATGAATGCCGCAGCTCCTGCCACAAACCTGAAGGCAATGAACATTCCAACATTTACGGACCCGGCCATCTTTCAGTCACAGCGAATTAGCATCTTCTTTGGGATCGAGCTGGGACAAGGTCCTCGGGATAACGGATATGGGTGACAAGGGCTCAGGATAGCAGCAAGCGACCTATGGGAGTAGGAACATACGATGGCACCAGAAATGATCGCGAGGACGGCTGACTGCGATTATGTTAGAAACGAGACGGTAGAGGACTTGACGGTCAGTCGCCTTACCACAGCACACGCCCACTTTCGTCCCCATTTGTCCGCTATCGTGGGCAGCAGCATTGTTCCTATCACACCTCCGGTCTGGAACAGGCCATTCATCGTTGATATCAGATCAGTCCCATTCGAACGGGTGGCGAGATCGAAGTATTCAATGAATGACGGTTGCCCTAACGGGGGTGTTAGCTCGAAACGTGTTGTCCATGAGCCATCAACTACCGACCTAGAGTTGTTCCTATTATACTCGCTGTGTAGCCATAGGTCACAGAGCCGAATCCCAAGACAGCAAGCACCGCACAAGTATGTATGTTGAGCTTCTGCTTGCGGAGAAGGCCCTCTGATGCAGAGTTGCGACGCATTTTCGCTGGAATTAGGCAAGAAGATTGTAAATAACAGACGGCAGAGTCGCCCAGGACGAGTATGAAGAAGTAAGTAATTATGAGCAGGGAACCTGAGCATTAATTAAGCAATAATGTGTTGACTGTCGGTTGACCTCGCTGTCCAATATCCGCGGCACTGGCGCGCTCGCTGTTAGGGGGCGGACAAGCTAACACCCACTCGAGTAAGGCCACTGCAATCGTCGGAGCTTACCTCCCCCAGCTTCCCCAAATCCCCGCATTGAACCACTGCTGAACCAGGGAGAAGATCTCGGCGGGTCTTGTATGTGAAAGATGATTGGTGCAGCACTGATCATTAGATGTCCAGCCCCTCGGTAGAATCTCCCTGACTCAGGTGTTCGGGAGTCAGAAGGCGGTTCGCCGGCGGAAGTGTCAGGTCGTATGAGTCGACGCGCATTAACTGCTAAATCCTTCAGTCATCAGCCGGACTGCACTTCTCGGTAAACGTAGGTCCAGGAGTGAGAATGATTGCACAGGGCTGGGACTAAGACCGCGGTCGAACTGACAAAATCCGAATCGTGCTGTCCGGCTCACCGGCCGCACAGTCAAGGAGATGGTGGGCTGCAGAGTTGTGCATGTGGGTGAGGCAGCAGCGCTGATATGTTCAGTCTTTCGAAGCTGTCCAAAAAGGTAGAGAGCTCTGCACTAGGGCGAGCGACAGACAAAAAGTCAGTATTACAAGCCGTGCAGCCAATTTCCCGTTGGCAAGCAGCAGTCGCTTCCCTCCGGCTATCAAGGTGATATCGGAGATACGTGCGATGTGTCGTCTTGATGTTCGTACATTTGAATGGTTGTGTGCTGTGGATGTCGCAGGTCTCTCGAAACTCTTGGGTAGAACCAGCTAGGAACCATAGACAATGTTGCAGCGGCCACCGCCGCAGACTTCTCGGATGGTAGAGTACTGATGCCAAGCCTGGGATGTCTGACCCGGATACTCATGTAGACGCACTCAGACCGGAGCACCTCGCTTCTTGAGTTCCGCGAGATATTGCTTCTTGACCGTAGAGTTTCCAAACTTGTAAGTCCCTTGGTCCTCCATCCACTCGGCGACCTGCTTCCAGGGCACTTTGTTGGCAAATTGGCGGATGGCATCTGCATCAAGCCCATGCCATGCTCCGAGAGCGATAGGATTCGAGTTCGAGAAGTGTGCAACGCCCTTCAAAAGGAATTGGATCTGCGAGAAGACAAATGATCAGCATCTTCATTCCCCAATTATGTTTGTAAAGCTCACTCACATCCCGATCCTGCCACTCAGGCTTTCTGACCCGCGCCTCTTTAGGCTTGATCAGGGTGCGATATCTCCCCCTGAGGGTGGACTCTGCTTCTTCGAAACCCCCAGTCTCTTTAATCTGCTTGTATGATTTCCCGTCTTGTCGCAGTCTCACCAGAAGCGCGTCTTTAGACGTATCACGCTGTGCACCTCTGAGAGCTTTTTGTCCGCTCGGTGTTGTCGAAGCGCTCGTGAGGCCTGGCGTTGATGAGAGTGGAGTGTCGAAATCTTCAGGATCAGGATACTGTGGAGGATAATTCATGCTGAACGATGCGTCAGCTTCGCGATATTGCGGGGCGGGAGAGATATAGTCCATGGCAAAGGCTGGGATATCATCTAAGAACTCGAATTGACTGCCAGTTGATGAAGGCAACTCGGGTAAGAACGGGTCGGTCGACACTGTACTGTGGTAGGTCGCTTCTTGTGCTGATGCCAATCCAAGGTCGAGGTCAGACAACCCGAGGCCGGATTCTGCTTGTACGTGTGCAGAGGAAGGCAGAATATCAAGTGTATCCGCTGCATATTTCGAGAAGTCGTAGTCCCAATGCTCACCGGCATTATACGCTTTCTTGCCCACAAGCTTTGAAGCTATTAGCTCGTCGTTTACCGCGGACTCGGCTTGAAATGTCATTTCTTGTGGGGCGTATGGCACAGCATGTACTTCGCGGGGTGTTTGAAGCATGGCGTTGAGATCCATGTCACCGAGAGAGAGTTCAGGAGCCAATGTAGGATCGTCCAGTAGCGGGCTCTGGGTGGTACGGAATGAAGTTTGTGCCGTGGGCGCGGTGCGCGGCCAGTCCTCGAAGCCATGATTCCCGCCTGGCCAGAACATGGAAGTGCCATACGCCTGAGCGGAACTCCGTACTTGTGTGTCCCGTGAGCGGATAATGTTCTGTGCGGTCGCTTTATCATGGGTGACCCCAGTGTTTCCAAATGTGCCTCCACCTACCGCCCATGAATTGTGCATAGGGTTGTTACGGGTTGACATTGGTCGTTTATCCTTATGTGGATTTGGACAGGAATAGAGGTTGGCGTTAGAGCCAGGGAAGGTTGAAGGACTCAGGCTATGGCAAATCTCTGAGTGCCCGATAGGTCTTTGGGCACATGTGTGGTCCTGACCACCCTGCCTGGGATCCGCATTCTTATAAGGAGTCATGGGGGGATCTGAACATTGCATTCCAGCTGCGTGACAGGCACAGGTCGTGTCAGAAGGTACCGGCCGTGAAGCATGACTGCTGTAGGTAGTGAAAGCATTCGACAGAGTCCTCGTGGGCAGGTGACAGGGAAAGGTAGTAGGATCATGGACGTGACGTCTCAGTTTTTGATCGATGCGCGCATCCGAGCAGGTACACTGGTACTTCGGGTCCAAAAGTCCAGGTGGCATCCTTACGGGATTGCACTGTGAAAAGCAGGATGTGTCGAAGAAATCGAGAGGGCTACCGACCGATGAGCGATCTGAAGCCGCTCAGGGCCATAGCCTGGGCAAGCGGGTGCGTTTTCATATCGAGTCATTGGCCGTTACAATCAGCATTCCCAGCATCAAACCTAAGACGAGCTCCCTCTTGTTCGTACTGCAAACAGAATTCACCCCACGGGTTCGGGAGCAAACTGGAGGCCTTTAGGATTCCAACAAGAGGGGGCATATAAGGGGGCAAACTTATCTGAGCATCGGGAGAAAACTTTGGCCCCCATCCACGGGACGATTGGGTTTCAATACATCGATAGATGTTGCTCCTAACCGTGCGAAACACTGACGGACGAAGTTGTTGCACAACTGCTCTTCAATAACGGATTGGGCTTTGCACAGGTTTCGATTAGACATGGCTTGTCGAAACCAACCAGTCCGTTGGCACGAACTCGACAAACCGACCGGAAACTGCCCAGCTTCATCGCCACTTTATCTTCATCCTCTGTGCATGCCGCTCCATGGCGCCGCCAAAATTCTCCCGCCCATCGGTGGTATAGGGACAAGGGAAACAAGATGTGTCCACCGGAAAAGGCGACTGCTTTCGACACAATCGCGATTTGGCAGTGTTCCGCGATTTCGTCTCTGCTAGTCGCCACAGTTGAGGTCGGCAAACAAGAGCAGACTATTTTCAGAACACGATTTGCCGCGATCCTATTCTGGCACGCTCATGGCATCGCAGAATCACAGTTCTGAACAGCCTCTTCTCGCTCTCTGAGCCACAGTAGTGACCAGATACCGTCTTGAGCTTGAGATTCTTCGCAGAATCCACCCATCCGTGTCCAGAACAGGGTGGTGATGTGCCGAAGGGGTCACCAGGCGGAAAATATGGGGAGATGCAAGCAAACATCGGGGGCAATTGTGCTACATTATTTGCGCGCTTTTGCCGGATTCGGTGAGCAACTCTGGGACAGATCGCGGGTCCGCTTTTGCTGTTGACCTTCACTGCGAGGGCTGTGCGGGAGGCAAAATCAAAATGCTTTTAAGCTGCCTCAGATGTCCACGCGCAACCCAATATTAGGCACGGAGATCTCTGAATCGTACCTGTTCGCTGCATTGATGTGCCTGCGCTGTGGAGCTGTCATATTCGGGAGGCTGCAGCGGAACGAAGGACGCTTGTCATTTGATATTCGCAGGAGGATACCCGACCAACAACCGACTTCCTCTGATATGGTTCCCGGGGCGCGGTTAACTTGCCATGGGGAGGCGGTGTGGTTGCGTGTAGCAGTCCGTCACTCTCCATCGTGTCGAAAGGTCTCGCAGAGGTGTTACTCTTCCATAACGTGGCTGCCACACCCATACCCCCTTAGCACTGGGACTAGGAGTTATCCAATGTGTCGGCTGGCTTCGCATCGCTTGAATTTTTAGTTACCCTTCGCGAGTGCAGAGCAAGCTCATGTTAGTAGCGTCGCACACAATATTGCGGGCAAAGCAGGTAGTGTGGGAAATTGGCACAGGAGACTGAGCGTTGCTGATGCAGGTAAGAAGTATTTCATCGGCATGGCCGTGGCCAATGCTTGACTTGAGTATGGGAGGCATGATAGGTGAATCAGAAGTGAAGTGAGAGCGAGCTCACCTCAGTCGGATTTGTAAGAACACATGTCGCCAAGAAGGGGAGCCGAGGTTTTCCCATGAACTCTTCACGACAACCGCCGCACGGTCTCCCGGTTTCTCAGCGGTGGCTGCCATGTGAATATCGAAGCCGTTACATGATGACAGAATTAGACAGGATGCTTGGTCTCGCACAGCCTCTACCGAGAGCCGTGGCCGAAAAATTCAACACTGCGTTTCATGCCAAGGATATCGTCTTCTCTTCAACGAGCCTGGCTCATCTTCGCGCCAAAGGCGGAGCTTTAGTAAGTGCGCAAATATGATGCTCTACTGTGGAAGATCGCTGAACCTGCTCAAGTTCCAACTGCGGTATTGTCCAGCCCTGAAGCAAAAGCCACAAGGAGACAATTCAGCCTCGAAGACGGAGTCAACAGGATCGAAGTTTGACCCTTTCGCAGCTCCAGCACCAGAGCTTCTCGTCGCTCAAATCCCAGTCCCAAACGCATCTCATACATTAGTCCTAAACAAGTACCCAGTCATTCACAATCACTTCATCATCGCTACCAAGGCCAATAAGCCTCAAACCGACCTGTTGGAAGAAGACGACATTGGCCTCACCTATGCCTGCCTGCGCGCCTGGCAGGCTCGACAGGATGAAGGACGCTCTTCGCGTCTTTTTGCTTTCTTCAACTCTGGAGAGCACAGTGGGGCTAGCCAGGTGCACCGTCACTTACAATTCCTCCCCGTTGAAGATATGGCGAGCTCTGACAACCCAGAGTGGGGTCTTCTGATTGATCGCATGAACACCCGAGCTCACGAACAGTTGCCACTGTTCCAGGATCCCTGTTTGCCGATGTTGCACTTCTCAACACCACTTGAGGAAGGAATCTCACCATCAGAGTTGCATCGGAAATATTTGTCACTGATGAGAGCAGCTTTGTCCGCTATTCAACGTTCCGACCAGCTTGGGAATGAGGATTTAGCCGTGGAAAGGGACGGTCAAACCCTCCTCTCCTACAATCTTGCGATGACAACTGACAGGATGGCGATCTGTCCACGTACCCAGGAAACGACAGCCATTCCCGGAGCTGGTCCAGAAAGTTCGGTGGCAATCAACGGCACGATTCTCGCGGGCACTTTCATGGTCAAGCACGAGTCGGAGTGGGATATTCTCCGAGAGAATCCTGCCCTCCTTGACGATATGCTGACAGCGATTGGTTATCCTTTAGCTTTGTCGCAACAAAAAGCAGAAATTGTATTATGAGGATGGCTGTGTACTCCCCTACGCCTTCTCCCATTCTTTTCCATACGGCACTTCAAGTTCTCTCGAGTTGGAAAACCAGGCTCTGTCTAGCGTGCTAGTCGCAAACCTGTGTAGCTTGGCCCTCACCTTCGGCGGCTGATCCATTAAGAGGAATGTCTCCAGTTGCCCGCAAAAAGAACGCATCAAGTCTGCCTTGAGCAGTGAGACACCCTCCTCCAGCATCGAAGACCAAGAGCTTTAGTGAGACTCCAAGGAAGACCGCATTTACGAGGCGGCTTATGAGGACTCTGGAACGGCAAGACAAATTCGAAGCTTGTGTTGAGTCGGTGACAAAGTAATCGAGGGGCGGTAGCCGGGTCAGTGACTCTTCGGTGACCACGAGAAAAAGCACCTTCACAAGCTTTATTTTGGCACGAATTTTAATGGCAAGGAGCAGATACGGGTTGAAGGAGCCCTGCGACGGAGCATGCCTGACCGCATGTCCGACATGGGAGGCAACGCCAAGGGCGCGAGAGTGCACTTTCCTGTTGACCTGTTCGGAATCAAGAGCAGGGGTTTATAGGAAGCGGACCCGACAACGTCCACTCGCAGAGAAAGTATAGCAACACCTGGCGAAGCAGCAAGCGTTGGCCGCAATTGAGTAGCTACATTCGAACCCAAGTTGGGAGGAACCAGACCGATCCAAGCAGTCCAGACCCCGAAATTCTCGCTTGTTGCGCAAGCCACCATTTAACCATGCTGCGGTTTCCGAGGGTCAGATTCCAACGGGCAAGCTCTGGTCAAGCGGTGCCAGGAGACGAAGCGAAGGCAGCGAACACGAGAGATGGGAGGGGGAGGAGAGAGAGGGTTGGTTCATGCTCGTAGGGCTGCATATTGGCAACTGCTGGGGTTGGCGCGGGGTTCCGACCCAGTTCGTGTTGGAAAGCGACTGTCACTGGCGGCTTACGGTCAACTGAGTTGCCCAAGCTTCCCCCCTTCAATACGGGCTCTTGAGGATGCTCGTCCGTTGACACTAACTGGGCAGGTGCACAGCGCATCGCCAGCAGCGTTTTGTCTCAATCGGTGTGACACCCCTCGCTCTGAGATTCTCGACTCGTCTACTTCGGGAAGATGCCCTTGCTGACCTGCTAGTATTCCTCTTTTCGGGTTGATGTCCTGCGCGTTACTGCAATCTTGTGTGCCAGGATCTGCAGGAGCCAGGGAGCTCAGCCAGCCCCCGATTGACTTTTCGGCTATCAAAGGAAAGCATGTGGTTTCTCAACCGTTAAGCATATTCCGACCACCAGATCTGGAATGGCTTCGTCGGGATCCAGACCCTTCCAATTCACGCACTCAGGCTGCGGTCCTCTTATTTCAGACCACGAGATAGCGATAGCGGCTCAGAAGCGCAAATTGAGGATTGCGATCAAAGACGCTTTGGCCAAGTGGCAGCTCGGGCGTCTGGGAAGTTCCTTGCGCTTTACTTCCATAATTTCCTTCGCACGTTCGATTCATGTGCATGTTAGGCACATGGCTTGTTAGTATTTTCAAGTACCAGCGGACGATGAATAAGGCTGGTGCCACGTACTCGGCACCAATAACTTGAGCCGAAAAATCCAGGTCTATTGGGTTCAAAGGGTCAGGTGAAGGCTGTCGAACTCGAGCGGTCTGAAGAGTCGGTGCAGTCGACGAACGTGCAATAAACAGGCACGATTTTCTGGAAAATGGGTGGGGTGTACAACTGATTGGATCAAGGCCATGATCCCAGACCGATTCTTTAAGCGACATGCAGAGCCAGGAAATGGGCTGGCGGAACAAAGCGGGTGTGAACAGATCACTGTATAGAAACCGTATTGAGATACCTTGCAGTTCTGGCCAGGTGAGTTGGTGGAGCCATCTGTTCTTTCATCTGCACTTGGTGTGTCGCGTAAGTTTTAAGCCAGTGCGCACTGATTTCCCAACTAGACACCACGGGGTATAATGCAGCACTCAAGGTCTTGGACTCCCTCAAATTCGTGACAGTGAGAAGACACAACAATTGTATCCTGGGCGAATCACGCAAGATCGGACTTTCCAGCAGGATAGTTGGGGGCTATCGACTGCTGCAGCCCTACGAGGGGCGCGTTGTCGATGTCTCGTGTAGCGTCAACGTGGACTTCGTGTTCTCAGCAAAGCATTCGGGGGCCAAAGAGTGGTTACGAGCTCGATTGGACCTCACGGCTACCAAGCAAGCACCATACAAGGACAAAAGGGTGATGGATGCCGGCAATTACCACACTTTGTGCCACATGGAACTGGTCATCCCGGACATGGGTTGACCACAAGTCAGGAAAACAGGGGTGAATGATGCGAAACTCCTGCGAATGCAGGGTATGAGGAACAGGCCAGGAAAGCTCCTTTCAAAATGCAGTGAGAGTACGAGTACTTGAACCATGGGGTCCGTCCTTTTGACGAGTCGCCGACCACCTTTACGAAGTAGGAGGTCAGTGCTTTCTCGGGAACTGTTTGCGGGCTAGCGGGCAAGCCTACCCTTCCGCCGTCCGGGCTCGCCGTTAAGGGGGGTGGGCTTCGTTTCAAGCGGCTCCCAACTTGTTGCAAGGGCTAACGACCCCAAGTCGTATAGTTCATTAGTACTGTGATAGTGTCAATGATTGACAGATGATCATATGGCTTGCTGCTATAGACTCGCAACTGTGGGCTTCAATTGCGAGGATCACCATGCACCCACCAGGTGTGACTCGTAATCAGCAAATGAGTGCCGCGTTGCTCAATGGTGAAGCCGCTTCCGCACTTGCTCCATTCCTCTTTTCCGTAGGCTTGGGAATGGGAGTTTGGGTGAGAGAAAATCTGCCTTGTGCATTTCTTCAAAACACAATCATCACCAATCACCCATTACCGCCCGGTGCTCACCACGGCGGCAACGTATTCAACGTAGAACCAGCAGACTGCATCGGTGAGCATGGTTTGCGGCTACCGATTCACCTGTGACTTTGGTATGGAACTCGAGTCGTCATTCCCCGGAAGATGTCACCATGCTCCTCCTTGCTACGTCGAAGTCGGTGACAGTGGATGATGTGCATGTCATCGCACAGGTCACAGCCATCTTGCGGTGTGTCTATTTTTCGCACTGTGGCTCAGGGCGCAGAAGAGCGAATCAAGAGCGCTGTCACCGCCACTAAATGACCCTGCGCCATTGCCCAAGAGCGCGGACTGGCGACCCCGACAGGCTGAGGCCAATGAAGGAGCCGGCGACAGTGGGGGACGCTTAGAAGCCACGTTTTGTGGCAGGGGAGCAGACCGCATCTGCACGATGGCGCCAATCGCATCGGCCTTCGCCTACAGGAGCATCGTGTTACGCCTGTTCTGGGAAGGCGTTTCCACTGCTGGCCGCAGTAGCAGCAAGCGAAGCTGCTGGCTGCCAATCCACAAAGGGGTTTTGGTGGTTGGCGTTTTCTCTGTTCGGCGCATTCTCTTCCTCTTATCGCTCAAACCGGCAGCCCCAAACAGCACCCTTCGCTTCCGGCCCACTCGAATGAAGTGCCAGTCCCCAGGCACGAGCCTGTCTTCCCAGAACCCACCCTTCCAAATCCAGCATCTATAGCCTAATCCCGGCCAGCTTGACATTTCCGCTGCACTGGTGCCGTGAGGAGAATATGACGATACTCTGCTTCTGACTCGTCAACCTGGTTTTGACTGCGGCACGACGGACTCTTGTTTGCTCATTTCTGGGGAATCGGTCTCCAGACAGCGAACTCTACTCCAAACGACTGCTACCAAGGGCAGGGTACTCGTAGTGCGCTCTGATCTGATGCTACAATGCCTCTCAGGATCCTGAACGGCGACCTGGAGGAAGAGGATGAGCCAACTAAATCAGGTGTATTCCGTACTTTTGCGCTCACTCGACGGGCCATTGTACGAAGTGGAGGGGGACCGGAATAACATGCATCCCGGGCTGCTGTCCTTCGCGTTGTGGGCTTTTGCTGCCAACAGCGCAATTGCCCTGCCACATGCCCACTTCCACAACGTGGCCGTTGCCGGCAGCTATGGTGCCCTTAACCATAGACAGTGTTCCGGTGAGCCTTGGTCGCATGTTGGCTCGAGAGCCAGGTGGGTTGTTGACAACGAGTCACGGACGGACAGGATGGGCTCTCGTGCCGTGTTTCTGGCTTAGGCCTCCTAGGAGGTATTGTGTAATACACCAAGCCTCCGTAATGGCTAATGCAAGTGCTAACAAGCTAGTCCTCGGACGACGCGGTGAGGCACTGCTCTCTCTTTCTGAAGTTTTAGCCTTCCAGGGGTTGTCCCCTCACACCCTGGTCCTGGTCCGAGCCCATAGGGCTAACCACCCAGTCTGTGGGAACGCTTGGGCTCATCTGTGATCTTTGGGACTTTGGTCAGTCTGATTTCGGCAAGACCCTTTGCTTCATCAGAGACTATATCTCACGGCGATTTCGCCCCCCCATCTTCAGCCTGAGGACTCACTTCGCAGAACTCTTCTTGACGCTCCCTCCCATAACACCTTGCTGCTGCCTCCGAACACCTCGCGATATCAGCTTGCCTGAAACGGACCACCGGCGATACTAACCCGCGACCTCGACGCACCGATACACCGATCCCTCCCTCCCGCTGTCGTCGCTACTTCCAGTATTGATCGACACTGCTGAGCAAGCCTCATACCATCTCGTGTTGACCAACCACCGGCGCACAGCATCTAGGCCTTGGAGTCCGTATTCTCGGTCTTTATCGATATCGCTTCCGGAGGCTCAGAGACCTAGAACACCCCCATCAGCGCGCCACCGGACGCCTTCCTTGGCCCCGCGCGAATCCTCTGAAGACACACTGCTGGCCCATAAGCCTGACCCTACCCTCCGAGCGCCTGGTACTGCAAGATCTACTTCTCAAGGACGTCCACCACTTATCCTCATCCTTTCACCTCATGCAGTCCCATTAAGCTGAGTGCTGTCCCATAACAATGCTCGTGCTCGAGCACAACCGCCGCCAGCAGTTCGACCAACTATACGAGCAAAGCATTCAAGCACCCTTCCCCGGCCTAACCATGGACATGTACGACTCCGCTGAAGCTTTGAACAACTTTCACCCTCTCCCGTACTCCTTCTTTGAGAACCCGTCCATGTTCGCGACGGCTCCGATGCACTCGATCAAACAAGAGATGCACCAGTTTCATGACCTACCGCCGGCTCTAATCTCCTCGGGCTCGGCCGCGTCGATCCCCAGCGCGTCGTCCTCCACTGTCGGTTCACCATATTCGGGCCCTGCGCATATGATCCCAAGTCAGGACGGATACGACCACTCCGCAGCTTCGTATGGCCTGGGAGTCATGCCTGCAATCGTCAACCATGAGACCTTTTCACAGGACATTCTGGGAACCGCCATGGAAGCCGAACTGTCACTGGCAAGCCACGAAAAGCTTCCAGACAGTTTTGTGGGTGAGTGTGCCGATCTTTCCTCTTCTCAAACCTCGCCGACGACGGTTGCGCCTGTCAAAGCCCGATCCGTGCAGCCGCATTCATCACCGTCACATGCCCAGTGTTTACCTTTTGCTGCATCACCTCAGTCGTTGTCTATCAATACCTTCTTCGATCAGCGAGTCCCCACTGTACCTTCAATTGCTTCCAGTTCGGTCTTCTCGACTGCCACCCACTCCCCTACCACCGACCAGACACGAGCAACGCCTATCTTCAAATCCCCAACGACGCCTGCTTCAGCATGCTCGAGACAATATTCTGTTGTCTCTCCTGTGAACGCGAGAAGCTTCCCATCCGCGACGCGCCACGCTTCGCATGCTCATATGTTCCCTCATCATACTGAACACTTCGCACCACACCAACACCGTGCCGACCATTTTCACTCTCATTTCTTTGCTCAGAGCAGCGGTAATTTCATTCCGCCGCTTGAATCATCCTGTTCGTCTCTTCTGCCTGTCTTTCCTTTGCCCTATGAACTCTCTCCTTGACTATTGCCTTGTCCCGCGCATGCTCTTCTCTACCGATCTCTGCTTGGTTCTGACTGAGAAATGTCCACTAACATGCACCATGTACAGATCCCTCCTTGATCCATGCACCCAGACCTTACGGCGACAACTCTTTTTCTGAGCAGGGGCTCTTCGCACCCAGCTTGCACTCGTACACTTCGCCTTCAGCATCGCCAGCTCCATCCCCTCGACCTTACGGCGTCTATCCCACGACACAATTCTCCGACCCCATAACAAATGCAAACTACTACCAGCAACAACAAATCATGAGCCGAAGACCCTCCTTGGCATCTTACGTGTCAGGCGTATCGCACCCCAGCCCATCCTCGCATGCAGACGAGGAAGGTTCGGAGAAGGGCAGGTGTCCTCATCCTGACTGTGGAAAGGTCTTCAAGGATCTGAAGGCGCACATGTTGACTCACCAAGCTGAACGACCTGAGAAATGCCCGATTCTTACCTGTGAATACAACCTGAAGGGCTTCGCGCGGAAATACGACAAGAACCGACACACCCTGACCCACTATAAAGGCACCATGGTCTGCGGCTTCTGCCCTGGATCGGGCTCCCCAGCGGAAAAGAGCTTCAACCGAGCAGACGTCTTCAAGCGACACCTGACATCGGTGCACGGTGTGGAGCAGACCCCTCCTAACAGCCGAAAGCGAAGTCCATCCGCCAATAACCGAAAACTCTCCAGCTACTGCCAAGACGCCACGGGCAAATGCTCTACCTGCTCAGCCACCTTTAACAATGCTCAAGACTTCTATGAGCACTTGGACGACTGTGTGCTGCGCGTCGTCCAGCAAGAGGAACCTTCCGAGGCAGTCAATGTCCAGCACCTTTCTCAGATCAACAACGACCATGACGTCCAAGAAACCCTCGACCGTCACATGATCAAGACAGAGGATGCTCCCACCAGCTTCGATGATGAGGACGAGGATGAGGATGAAGAAGACGATGAGGACGATGAGGACGAAGATCCGTCATTCAACAGCCGGTCCGGCAAAGGGGCCCTGAAAGCCAGCAAGCACCCGGCCTCTGCGCGAGCCATCATCGGTGGTGGTATCTCCAAACCCGGCAGGTCCTCGAAGAAAGGTATGACCTGGTCGAAAGGTGGCGTTGCGCTGGTCGGCAAAGGTCGCAAGAAGAGAAAGCACTATCCCCCTTCCTGGGGCATGGCGGCGGAGAAAATGCGCATGAAGAAGCGCGTGCTCTGCGTGTATGATGGCGAGCGCCGCCTGTGGAAAGATGACATGATGCTCCACAACGAATTTGAAGTCCGAATGACCCTGCCAGATGGCAAGAACTATGTCACCGATCTCGACGTGGAGACTCTTAAGCGAGCGGAGGCCTTTCACAATGCCACCGCCGAGGAGAGAGGGCATTGGATGCCGACAACTGAGGACGAGGGCAACACCTTTGACCTCAACGCCCTCATGGCATGAGCGCCTACTTGTCAAGTTATGTGTGTTTTAGTGGTGCGTTTTAGCGATTTGGATATGACTTGGAAGTCCTTGAGTTCAAGAGAGCTCCTTCTGTCTTTATCATCTAATGTGGTTTGATGATGAACATTGTCAATGTGAACACATCGCGGTGTCGATGGGACTTCAAGATTCTGAGACGACTTGAATGATTTGGGAACCACCCTGCGGATATGGGATTTGCCTGGATATGGGCGGAATCGGTCTTCGAAGCCACAAGAGATACCCGTTGATCTCCCCAATGGAGGAAAAAGCTTGTGTACGATAGATATCTTGTAAGGCAGCACCCGCGCTGAGCGCAGATGGAATCAAGTGCAGACATTTGATCATGATTGAACTGAATTTCGCTCCAAGACATGAAGATGCAGAAATGCAACATACAGTAAACGGCGCAGATGATTTTGTCGCTCCGCTAGATTGGTGGGTTCTCTAGGCTGTCTCCAGGTAAGCCTAGGCTTGCCCGCTCGCTGCCTCAGGCAGTAACTTTGGTTAGGAGCTCCACGCCAAGCTCTCCGTCACCGGCACGCGGCAGACAAGAGCGCGACAACCTCACTGCCTGCTCAGAGTGAACTCACCACTGATTGTCGCTTTCCTCGTCCATCATCGAAGTCAGCAATACGGAACCCTCTAGTCGGCTCTGACAACAGGTCCCAGGCATTTGATACTGCTGCTAACAAGGGTGTTTGCGGCGAGAGCCGCCTCGACTTTCTATCGAGTATGGCAAACGATGTCCCTTTGACAGAACAATACAACTACGGCGTCGTGGTTAATGAGGCCCCAAAGTTCGACCTGGCCGCCTACATCTCAAATTATAAGGGCTCGTCAGATACTGCACTGAATCCTTCGACCTGCGCTGACTTTCCATCTAGGTCGTACCGTCTTCCGCCGCCTCCACCTTATCGCATCATGCTCAACCGTCCTGGCCGAGGAGGCTGCTCGACTGGCTCTCCTTGAGGCGAAGAAAGGCAACGATGTCCGAAACTATCAAGAGGCCGTCGCGCTGCTGAAGCGGGTGTCAGCAGGCAAGAACCTGGGCAATCTGCTTGACCCAACATGGGCTGCTCAGCAAGAGAAGAAAAACAACGCAGAGACGGCCCGGTTGGAGAACGAACTGAAAGGTTACAAGAATAATCTCATCAAGGAGAGCATTCGAGTAGGTCCTGATACCGGCATTGAGCCAGGGGGTATGTACTAAGACTATGGATAGATGGGCAATGAAGACCTGGGAACACACTACTACACCATCGGAGATCTCAACAACGCTGTCAAAGCCTACTCCCGCATGCGAGACTACTGCACAACTGCTGCTCACATTGCGTCGACCGCATTCCGAATCATCGCCGTCGCAATCGAGCAGAGAAACTGGCTGGCAGTCCAATCCCAGGTCCACAAAATCCGGAATATTCAGTTAAAGGCCGAGGAATATGCCAGGAACCAACCCAAGATACAAGCAGCAATGGGCCTCCAGCAGATGTCGACTTTGGAGTATCATGAGGCTGCCATCAGTTTCATCCACACTGACCCCAGCCTGGGAGACACGTACAAGGACGTGCTCACGAGCAATGACATTGCTGTATATGGTGGGCTGTGCGCGTTGGCGTCCATGTCCCGTGCTGAGCTCCAGAGCAAAGTCCTGGAGAACAGCAACTTCCGTAATTTCCTCGAGCTGGAACCTCACATTCGTCGAGCCATTACCTTCTTCTGTGGGAGTAAGTATAGTCAGTGTTTGGACATACTTGAATCGTACCGAGCGGACTATCTGCTCGACATCTACTTGCAGCCTCTGGTTGAAGACATCTACAAGCGAGTTCGGACAAAGAGCATCGTACAATACTTTCAACCCTTCAGCAAGGTTACGCTGGCAAGCATGGAGAAAATGTTCGGCACTCCTGCGACCTCGAATGGGGCAACCGACGGAACTGAGGCGAGACAGAGTTTCCTTGATGAGATCCTTGCCCTCATTGAGAGCGGCAGACTTGATGCACGAATCGACATGGAAAATGGTGTGCTCGAAGCAGTCCAACACAATCAACGAGCTGAGGCCCAGCAATCCGCCCTTGACATGGTTGATGCTTTTGTTCGCGAGGCTCGAATGAAGTTGATCAGGCTTCAAGTCATCAACGCCGGTTTGGAGGTCAAGCCACCGTCAAAGAAGAAAGGGTGGGCCACGGAGAGTGAGGCGTGGGACGATAGTGATGTCCTTACTGCAGACCATCCGGCTCAATCAGCTCCTCCTGGTCATGGTGGCAGGGACATCATGGGGTCAATGTCGGCTACACGCAAGGGCGGATAGGATCCCTCGCACAAGCGGCAGAGGCTCGAATGATGACAGGGACACGGGTTGACAGGCAACGTGGCGCCGACAGCAACGCAAATGCTGAGGAGCCTATGATATAGATGGCGGCCTTCGGCATCACAAAGAGTTTGATGTGGTCTTGACCAGGCCAAACCAACCACAGGGCGCAGACTCGTTCTACCGGAGGTACACCGATCAGGGCGACCCTTCCTGGAGGCTCCATTGCTTGCCGTGTCAACGGAAGGCCTGATGACAATGCATCGTCGCATAGGCATAAGGTGAACCAGTCCCGAAATACGCCTGTATCAATGATACACGATGCACCCTTCCAGATGACATGTTGCATTAGTGCAAAGGCCGATATCCCATCTGGAGGATCGAACAAAAGTCCGAAAGCTAAGCAATTGAAACCTGATTGTGGGGACATCCGTCGACCTCTTTCGAGTGTTCGGTGAATTCTGAACGTTGCAGGATTCATCCTGATCCTTCAACCCGTACTAAGCCCTGATTCCCACCCTGTCACATCCCATGTCCTCGTTCTGGCGCCCTGTTACCGTGAGTACCAATTCTCCGCGAGGGCTTAGTCAACATGCGCGCCGCACGGGTCAGAGACTAACATGCGAGCCACAGGGGGCCCAATACGAGATGACTCGCATACTGACTGACGTCGGACTGGATTTACCGAAGCAGGGCCGGTCATGAAGGACTGGCACGACTGGTACTCATAAGCAGACCACCGATTCAGAAGCCCCCGAGACATGTTCGTAAGCACTTTGTCCGTGCCTGCCTGTGACCAAACCCCCTGCGACCGCCTCGATTGAAGGCCGTACTAGTATATGATAGGTGCCTTGTGAATTCTGACCAGAGCAGAGCAGCCAGGCGGGCCAGGGCAATAGCGGCATGGATGATCGACAGGGCCCCTCTTGGCTGCACATCTTATTGTCCTCGGACTGAATGCATTCACCGCATGGATGGACACAGGTGCATGGGACCGTGAACAGGCGTCCACCCGTGCATCGCAGTGTCTAGCACGCAAACCTATGGCCTCTTTGGGATATTCGAACCTTTCAAGCGAGGATGCGGCTATGCCTCCCAATAGGCGGGCAGTGACTGCGGCTCGCTTGGTGGACGGTGCAACGTCGGGTAGCGACAGTCCCCATGGCACATGATGCGAAATATCGACTTCTCCTCGGTGAGCGGGGTATTTGGGACGGTGTTCAGGACCGAGCCACATGCCACATGGGATTTCGCCAGTCCATGGTACAGGGGACAGGGGACACGGCACAAGGGTATTCTGTATTACATAGGGTCATGGATTAGTGCTCTGCCGGCCGGGGTACGTATCTGAACACGGTAGGGCTTAGTGCAGGGTCTGCGGTGGGTACTACTGGATGTTTGTCGAAGGAGCAGTGGGATGAGACCAGGTGCTTTTGATAGTGGAGACGGCAGGGGCGAGGGGGTTCGAGGACAGTGACTATGCCGCAGTAAGCACTGCGACTGGAGTCAGCGGGACGCTGCACAGTCACTCTTCCTACTGGACCCCGTGTCTGGTATTAGCCTTTTGAAAACAGCCACCGTTATCTCAAACACTTTCCGAGACGGGATACCGGAATCGAACCCAGGTCCAAAGGCGAGTCGACCAGCTAGCTGTACGAGTAGGGAAGTAATGATGCTCTCGCGTAGTTGCAAAGGAACGCGTGATGTGTTGTGATCTGCTCACTGGCTTCCACAGTGGCGGTAATATAGATTGTAGGGACTCCTACGGAGGACAGTAAGTACTTGGGAGAAGCGAGGAATGGTGACGGCGACGGCGACATTCCACCGGTACATCGACAAGGAGCCCGGCTAATTACATATTGGGTGTGTCCGACACGTCCAGATATTTTCTCTTTTCGCATCGCACCTCAACACGGACGCGGGTCTAGTCTCTTCATTGCCCACGGCTGTCCTCTCTCTCCCGCAGTATCTCTCGCCCGCATTTTCTGCGTGCCTCACTTGGACCTCATATCCTCATCCTCGCACATGGGAATGTTGCTCCTAATGAATTCATGCTGGACCTGCCGCACGCTTACCTTCCATCGACTTCAGTCGGGATGAGTCGGCGTGCAGTGAACACGTCGGGTGCTGCGTGACACTCGATGATCTCCTTCGGACTCTCGACCTTGGAAGTACGATAAAGCTCAAACTCGCTCTCTTCCTTTCCCCGAGGCCGAATTCATCCAGCGAGAACGGGAAAGCCTCCGATGTCGATCGTCATGCCGACGGCCAGGGTTACCTTTACAAAGGCTTGCCGGCCTGTGAATGGCGTGCGGAAGCAGAGTTCATCCGGGGCTGCGGAGACATTGTCCCTCCGCTTCATCTCGACAACGAACTATTTGAGGGGATATATTTTCTAGCTTTCAGAAGGCTGAGACGTCGAAGCTATTTGACTCCCACCTGACTGAACTTTTTCTGTGGCGGGCTCGAAGCGGTGAGGATATATGCCTCAGCTTCCTCTCTAGCTTTTTGATCACTACCTGGATCTCAGTCACGACAATCGTTACCCTAGTCACAGCATCATGACGACCGAGCCTCCGACATCATCCATTCTCCTGCAAGGTGGCACTGTCCTCACCCACGACAAGAATGACCACGTTATCATCCTCCGTGACACAGATGTCCTCGTCTGCAACGACACCATCGAAAAAATCGGGAAAAATATTGACCCTCCCAGCAAGTCCACGGAAGTCATTGACTGCAAAGGAAAAATCGTCTCTCCAGGCTTCGTGGATACTCACCATCACCTCTGGCAGACGCAGTTGAAAGGCCGGCACGCAGAGCAGGGGCTCGTCGCATACATGTATTCTGGTAGGGCGACTCCTCCTCCACTCCCCTCTGTTGAGCATGTTCTGATGCATAGTGACTCTAGGTAATATGATGTCCTACGCCTACGAGCCAGGAGATATGTACTGGGGTCAGTTGTCGGGTTGTCTGGAGGCCATCCACTCGGGGACAACAACCGTCCTGGATCATGCGCATTGCGTGTATACACCTGATCATGGTGCGTCTCGGCCTCACCCATCCTGCCTGTCGAGAGGGGGATCTAATGACCACGCCCTGCAGCTACCTCTGCACTGCAGGCGACTCTAGACTCGGGCATCCGCGCCATCTTCGGATACACCGTAGCGACGCGCATGGCACAGTGGGACCAATCTCAATGTGTTCCTGAGCAGGACCCCGTGCCCGAATGGGCGGTCCAGCAGTTGGGCGATTTGCTCGAGAAACACAACAGCTCCGCATCGCTGGTGGAAATCGGCATGGGCTTTGATCTCTGGTTCCTCCCCAAGGACATGGTCCTGGGCATCTTCCAGAAACTCCGACAGAAGGGATTAAGACTTGTAACGAGCCACGTCGGACGAAATGCTTTCATGGGTGGGACTGTTCATCGGCATATCTCCTCCCTTGTTCTGTGGCTGACTTGACCCGCTCCAGGTCTCCATTCACATGTTCAGGTATTTCAGTCCTACGATCTCCTGCGGAGTCCCTACCCACAATCAGACTCGTCCCCGAGCGTGCCGTACTTGCTTCTCTCTCACTGCAATGGCATCTCGCAAGATGACCTGTCCATCCTCGCCGCGACCGGCACTCCGATCTCAAGCACGCCCGGGACGGAATCTCAGATGGGCATGGGCTTCCCCGTCGGTCTCGACCCAGCACTGAAGGCAAAAGAGACTGCAAATGTTTCACTGGGGGTGGACTGCCACACGAACGATCCGTCGTCCATTCTCCTGCAGGCACGAATGCTGCTACAACTTACGCGACTGGAAAGAAACGCACGGATCGCCGCCCAGGGGAATTATCCCTCCAAGGACGTCACCGGCACATCGGAGGAGGCATTCAACCTTGCGACGATCCGCGGAGCCAGGTGCCTCGGCCTCGGAGACGCGATAGGAAGCATCGAGGTGGGCAAGAAAGCCGACCTGGTGGTCTTCGATGCAGCAGGAAGTGTAGGTATGTTGAGTGCAGTCGAGTACGATCCCTTGGTGGCGATTGTGCGGTTCAGCGAAGCCGCTGATATTGAACACGTCATTGTGAATGGCGCGTGGAGGAAGAAGGCCGGCAAGCTCGTCGCCACGGATGTTACTCTGGACAACATGGGGCGCATGGAGTGGCGTGAAACAGCGGAACAGGTGCGGCGCAGCCAACGCGAGATCCAGCACAGGATCGACGGTCTCAGTCTCGAAAAGGCGCGCGAGACAATGTTGGGCATGTATGGTACTGACACTAGTCGATTGGTTGATGCCGAGTAGGATTTGCAGAGGTGCGAGAGAACAGGAAGTCAGAGAACAGGAAGTCCTCCAGCGGCGGTTGAGGAAAGTTGCTCGCTCTTCGGCTCGTTGGGGCCTATTACTGCATGAATGTCACTCCTTCGACCGTTATGTATCCCAACGCTTCCACTAATTCCATTTCTTTGCCATCTACAACTTGCTCTTCTCTCGCCCCTGCCGTAGGGCCACGCTGTCAACCCTCCTCCCTTCGTCGTCCTGTTCCGCCACCTCCAAGACCGGGAATTCAGCCGGCATGAT
This sequence comes from Phialophora verrucosa, assembly GCA_002099365.1. NCBI lineage: Eukaryota > Fungi > Ascomycota > Eurotiomycetes > Chaetothyriales > Herpotrichiellaceae > Phialophora > Phialophora verrucosa. Next base: position 2,051,260 of record MSED01000002.1, on the reverse strand, counting down.
TCGCCGCGGCGTCGCACCAGGGACGACGCTGTACTTTGAGAAATCCGTCACGCCCTTCTTGCGGAGAAAGTCCTCATCCGTGTCGAGCAGGCCGTTGACCTCTTCGGCCGGGGACTTGAGCATGGCGAGGATGGCATCACTGTAGATCGTCTGTAGAGGCCGCGTTGGTTAGTACTTGGCCATTGAGCGAAGAGCGAGAATCAGAGTAATGCAGGGCTCGGGGCAGGGCAGGGAGAAGTGAAACTCACAGGATGTCTCAGATCCTTCACCAGGTGCGGTTCCCGTCTGGTCGAGTCTTGCGTTGCAGCGGATTCGATGGACTTTGGAAGTTTCCCAACGTCAGCATCTTACTCCGTACCGAGTACGAGTACACCTCTGCACAATCCAAGATACTAGCAGTTGCAGTCTCCTAGTTGTCATCACTCACCGCGGCAGGCCAAATGCTCGTAATGGCCATATCCTTCCTCCCCTGCCTCACAAAGTCCATGGCCAGGCCCTTGGTCAGCACACTCATGCCGACCTTGCCGATGGCGTAGGCGGTCTTGCCGCGGAAGAACCGCGAGTAAATCGGCGGCGAGACGACGATGATCCGCCCTTTCCACCCTTGCTTGCCGAAATGCGGCAGCGCGGCGGACACGGCGGCGTACAGGCCCTGCGGGTTGACCTGCTGGAGGAGCATGAATCGTTTGACCGGCGTGGTCTCCACGGCCGACCACCAGATCGCGCCGGAGTTGTAGACCAGCACGTCCAGCCGGCCGAGACGGCGCACGACCTCGTCGACCAGGTCCTTGACGTTGTCCACGTCCCGGACGTCGACGGGGAGCGCGAGCGCGGAGCCGCCGGCCTCGCTGATCTCGCGGGCCACCGTGTTGATTGTGGATGCCGAGGAGTTGGGGTCCGGCGGGAACGAGGACGCCGGGATGGAAGACGCGTCGGATGTGGTTTTGGCGGCGACGACAACTAGCGCAAAGTTGGACGTCAGGGGAGATACGTTCAATAGGTACTGCCGTAAGTACTGTCTGTATGCGTCCATCTACCCGCTCGTGCGAGAAAAGGGCAAATTGATATAATGGTTGTTGACAAAGCAATAATCGGCAGCGACCTGGCGTACGGGTCCTCACTCACCATAGTATCCCTCCTTCGCGAGGTCGATGGCTACCTGACGACCGATCCCGCGACTCGCCCCAATGATCAGGCACACTTTTTGGTTTGATGTGGCCATCGTGAGGATGGGCAACTGAGTTGATGGTGAGACTTTCGCGTGGTCGGAGGAGATATTGTCTAATAATTTGTTCTGATGTTGAAGTTCAGTTGTGTCAAGCTCTCCCGAACGTGCCGAGAGAAACTATTTTCAATGTCGTGAGGGAGAGAACTTAAAGCCGTGTCAACGGTATATGTGATATGTCGTCGGTGTACGCTGTGATATAATTCAAAAGTTATGGCCGTAGCGGCCACGCAGAGGTCTTAAGCAGTACGAGCACGAGCACGAGCACGCCATGCATGCAATGCACCATGTATTATGTCGTCGGCCCGTGCTGGATGGCCGATCACTAATACTGACTGAACCCCGGATTCAGCACGCTTACATACTAGTAGGATGTGTAATTTACCGGTGAGGAGCGAGCGAGCTTGACTCAAGCCTGATGTGCCTCGGTTGTTGATTACGCAGTTCAGCTCTACTCGTACTCAAGAGTGTGGGGGATTGGCCTGGGCACGACGGAACTTGGCAGGGGTTAGTACATAAGATAATGTACTGAAGCGAGGCTGAGGCCGTAACCTGTTTTTTCTTTGACCTGAGGTACCCTCCATTCCCTGCTCCTTATGGCGACCACGATGTCCATTGGAAGCGAACTGCCCCGTGGCTGAGTCCAAACATCCACGAACATGGTTGGCCGAACCATGCTTCTCGAACTGTGAGTACCGTGTAGGTCCTCAATGCAGACATGGATGAATCCGATCAGCCCGGTTTTCTGGCCAAATCTCACCGCACGCTGAGCCGCTCGCTGTGAAGAACATTGAAGATGAATAATGTAGTGCACGCTAATTGGCACCCAGCCGGACCCCAAATTCTATGTTCCTTAAACTCCAGATACCGCCAGCGACATGCGTAACATGTGTGGTGAACCACGCACGATGTGGTTGTGTCGACAGGTCCTCAGACAGGTGGGTCGTCCACCTTTACAAGTGAAAGCTTCTCGCTACGGGCATATATATAAATCCAGCGGGTGCAGCGATGTCGAGGGAAGGGCATCAGGTCGTCTTAAGTACGATATCGAACAATCTCGACATCGGTTGAAGCGATACACTCCAGCATCAAAGTTAGAGGCCTCAAGCACCAGCAACGCCACCCGCCCAATCCAAGCACTGTCGACCAACGCTGGTACGAGTACCTTGGCACGATGGGCTCCGTCGTCACATTCAATCTGACGGACATCCAAATCAATCCTTCCATCCCTCTTCCGCCTCGGCCTCCGCCTCGCCGCCGGCAAGCGGCCACCGTCTGTAACAGCCAAGTCGCCTTGATGAACCAACTCAGCCGGACGCGCGCCTCGCACGTCGTGTGCTTCTTCCTGGTACAGGGAACGTACGTTGTCTCCATGGAAGTGAGAATAGAGGGCCCGTCCGCGCGGCACTTCATCCACCTGCCGCGGTTCTCATTCAAGGTCCGATTGCGGTGGCGGATGACCTCGATGGGGCCGGAGATCTTACAATTCAGGCCATCGCACAAGTCGTTCGACGAGGAGGACCTCGCGTATCTGGGCGGGGTCGCGTACACGAGGCCGTGCTCGGATTGGCTGTTTGGCGTGTTGAGGTCGAGGGTATACGTCGTGGGAAGGGATGGGTTGCGCCGTTGCGATGGGATGGACGAGGCGCCGCGGGAGGGATGTGAAGAGAGACAGGGGATCCTGGTGTAAACTGAATGAGGTTGGCTGCTGAATTCGGTCGGTGTCATTATGTAGGGTGCTCTATTGCTGAGGCCTGGGGCGCCTAGACTTCCAAAATCCCTGTGCGTTCTTCAATTGTATTCTCTCGGAACGAAGATGCCGCCTGCCCGAGAGTGATTAAGTGTCCCTACCATCAGTATACAGGACTACTTTGTCGAGACATCTTCCGGATTTGGCAGAAAGCTTAATTACTCCTTTATTTAAGCTAGGCCTAAATTGGTCGAATTCGTGCCTGTGTTCAAGTTCAGTACAGGAGCGACATGTTTACTAACTCCAGCCAAGCCTCGTTGACTGTTTTGAAGTGAGCTAGAAGCTGGCTAGCCCAGTCTGAACCGCGAAGATACGGCGGGACTAAGACAAGCTGGTCATATTTCCTTAGGCAAAGAACGTACCAGTACTGACACGATTGCTCATTTCTAGTACCTATGTATATAGTTTCAATCTGAATCAGTGCTATTCTGATGCTGTTGTCATACTGTTGTAAGAATAGTGTTTGAATCTCTTTAAAGTCGACCTTTTACTTTTTTTTTATTCAATCCTTCTTTATTTTTGTACTTGATAGTTGAATTTTATTAGTTTAGAGCTGAATCAAGTATCCCTTTTCTAGCCCTATATAAACATATACTAAATACATAGTATACTTACATTGTCAGCCGTAGACCCGAATCCCCATGATTCGATCCTAGCTACCTACATATAGCAGTATGGATTTATACTAGTATTGCCAGGGATTCACTTCTTCAGATACATGATACTAGTATCTGCATAACCCAGCCTACGCGCCTAGTACATGCCCATGTAGGTCATTGAATCCGACCTCTATAGCGTCAATAAATCTTCTTACCTACATTCTTCTGGGATTGAGAAGAAGTCACTTGGATCCAGGATGGCGTCTCACGAGGAATGCCATCGAGGGTCGATGAATGCATGCATCTGAAAAGCCAGACGTTTCGCAAGGCTGATTGTTGCAGACTCCGAAGTTGAGACGAGTTGTAATATGCAACGTCACTCTACGTACGCCCTGCAACCAAGCATCTCTCGATGCAGTACGCAGTTCGAAATCCGACGTGTCTCATGACCGGCTGCTTAGTATCACCTAGTGGCACGCTCGGGGTCCAAATTACTGTGGTGCTCAAGGGCAAAGTCGGAAGGACAAGAATCACTTCTGCAATATATAGATTCACAATCGGGCGAAACGAAGACTGCTCCTCCTCTCTAGACAATAGCGAGCAGACTCACTCTGGGAAAGTGTGACCAAATACGGCAGCGATCAAGAAGCCATTGGTTGCCAACACCTTTGTTTGACCTTCAAGGCTTGAGGGAAATACCCTCACCTATCTCCGTCTCCTGCTTCAGACCCTTCTCAACCGCCTCGGCAAAATCTTTCAAAAAGAGCCACCTTGCTTTTTCATTCAGACGCTTCGCTTTCCAATCATTCAGGGTCCCGTGTGGGAAGAAGTCAATCTCGGCTTCTTTGTGGAGAAGAAACGTGTCGTGGGCAATGATCACAAAGACATTGTCTGCGGCGTCGAACTCTTCAAGGTACTTGATCGTCAGGTTGGCACGGTCGGTATCGTGGGAAAAGTTCTTGGTTAGAGTGTAGACTTCCTGGTCGGGTCTCTGGTGGTGGAAGACTTCGCAGAAAGCGGCACCGCCGCCGGGGCAAAAGTTTCGCGACTTGATCGTGCTTGAATTCATGTCCAGATTAATCTTCTTGGGCAGAGGCAAGTACTCGGTCGGACGATGCTCTCCCCCGTGGTGACAGGCATCGCCACCCATGAAGATGAAGCTGTCAGGCGTCACACGCGCGAGGCCGCAAACATGGCCGATCGCATGGCCCGGCGCGTCGACGATATAGAAAGAACCATCGCCGAAATAGTCCATGGCTTTGAAGCCACCCACAGTCAAGTCGCCTGAGGCGGAAAAGTCGATTTCTACCAGTTCCCGTCCCTTCCAGTCCGTTTCGAGCAGCTGGCTGTTTGGATTCACTGGATACCCTGGTGTGAGAGCGTCTCGAAACCCCGGACCGACGATCAGTTTTGTCGAAGGAGGAAACGTGCTCGGGTCGCCGGTATGGTCATAATGCCAGTGGCTCCAGATGATGGCCTCGATGCTTTTGAGATCCACGCCAGCTCCTTTCTCGGTCAGGATTTCAGAAACGTTCTTCTCGACCGTCAGGCCCCACTTGTGACCTTTGATGGTGTTGACAATGCTGGGAGCCAGGTTCTCCCAATCCTTCCGCGTGCCGAGGTCAAACAGCACCTTCCGGTCCAGTGGCCCATGCTCGATGAGAAAGCAGTACGATGGGCACGAGAGCTTCTCATGGCCCGGTATGGCTGGGCCGAAGAGAGATCCCACCGGCCCCTCGATCCAGGACGTGCTGTCGATTATCTTGACGGAAACAGTCGAGCTCGACGGCGGGATGTTGAGGGCGGGAGGTGCCTTGGGCGGTACCATATACAGACTAGCATCCTCGTTCTCGCGAGTGGAAGGCATCTTCGATCTGGCAATGACAGCCTTCAATTCCGTGGCAGTGTTTCAGTCTTAGTGAATAGGCTCGGGCTTCAAAGACAGCCTAATTATACAGAGTATAGCTACATACTGACCACTGGTGAATGGCTTCTTCCAGAGTTATAACTTTGTGCAATGCGGGCACTGTTGCCCGTTACCTCGGATGACTCCAAAACTCGTCTCCTGTCATTTCCCCACACTGAGCGAAGCCATTTAGTTAACCATTCTCCCCGGTGTTAACCTGTACGACAAGCAATAAGAGTGGCGGGTCGAGAACTTAGTGAAGAGCTAGCAAGCATATCAGAGTACTGCACTGCGTAGCTGCCAGGGAACGACGTACGTGCTGACGACGGTGCGAGAGCATCTCTCAAACACCAAACAGGAGACAATACTTTTAGGAAGGACAACCATCATTAAATGCCCTGGGAAGGACAAGGCCAGCTGCCCGAAGTGTTCAGGTATGAAAGGATCCCCCGTTTCAGAGAAAGTGATAACGGCCATTGCCGTCCCGCCTATTGGGCTTGTCCCGCAAGGAGCGGTTTCAGCCTCATGATCATCCCATCGAGATTGTTCGATAATACATTACAAGTTGCTGGGATGGGGGTCAGTAGATATGTTTCAACCGATGCACTGATCTATCGGGGGATAGGGTTTGAAATGTCACCCTGGAGCACATACCAGGCCAGACCCATCGCTCCCTGATCATGTCCCTATAGATCATGATGGGCAGCAGCTCTCTCTGGATGGGTTTTCCATATTTGTATTCGCTTTCCGCGACGATCTCGTCCATCATGGTGGTGATGACCCGTTCTTCCGGACCCGGAATCTCCGAGAGGTGCCGACCAAGAAGGTACCAGCACATCAATAAACCTGAGTTCACGTCAATATACGTTGCACTTTGCCTGCAGGGGTGGACAATCTTTCGACGAGACCTACTGCCTTCGTAAGCCGCCAGGGGAGCATAGCACGGATAGTTCAAACACGAAGTTTTCAACAAATATCCCAGCCCCAGTCGAACCCGGACCAGCAGACACCTACAGGCTCGGACGATCGCTTTCATCAGATCAGGCGAGTTGTCGAGACGATAGAGCTTTCCGATCCGACTTCGAGAGACCTGGTCGACTGGCAGGAGGGCGAGCGCCTTCATTTCGTTCAGCTGCACATTCGCATAAAGACGATAGTATGCCGAGTTGAGGACGACCAGAGCGTCAGCCATCAGTGGGCCCTGGAGCGCATCCGGCACTGTTGTGGCATGTGGATGTGTCCTCCACGCCTCTTCCCACGTATGGAGCGCTAGGCGGAGGGACTCCTCATGGGGAGGTGGTGGCATCGCGACCGTCCCGGTGTTGCTCCCATGGCGAAGGGTGCATATATGGGAGAGAATGACACTGATCAAGGTCAACAGGCCGAATGGACTGATCGTCTGGTCGAGAGGAGCGCCTGAGAGAAGCTGCCTGAAACAGACGACAGAAGAAGTCGTGACATGAGGTGAATCCTGCCAGCCGATGCCACCGGCCGACCACAGTTCTTCCGAGCAGGGCAGCATCCCATCAAAATCGGTGTTAGAGCTCCTCAGCACCGCATTGTCTTCGTTACAAAGCAATACTGCTCTCAGGACCGTGATCCAGGCCACGCATCTGGCCGAGTCAGCAACAGGGCGGAGAGAGGGCAAGGCACAGAAATCGATGGCCAAGACGCCATGAACTTTCTCACCTAATCATGCTCTCGCGAAAGACCCAGCTTGTCCAGTCATCCGCGGAGACTTTTGTCGCTTCCACTGAGGCTTCCTGACCAAGCTAGGGTTCAATTAGCCGGTGCATTACTTGTAGACCTAGACCAAATAGCCGAGACCGAAGACACATACCACGTGAAGTCTTGTGAAAGACAGTCTGGCCTGTCGTTGGATCCGATTGTCGCCCCCATAGAGTCCATACTGGCAGGTAAGGAGCCTCGTTTGTAACTCCCAAAGCTGGAATCCCGAGTCTCGTTGTCCTGCAATCACCAGATTTTCGTTCTGTGCCGCAGCCCCGGGTTAGACCATGGTCACGATGATATGTAAAATCGATCTCTTGCATACCTCGCTCAGCAGCTTCAGTACCGCGTGGTATAACCTGTTGCTAACTTCCTGCTCATTCAAATAGACAGCACCGCACGCCATGACAGCAAGCAGGAGAGGCGCTAAGTATAGGCACCGTTAGTGCTGCTGGTAATGCCACAAAATCGGGTTCAAACAGGATAGACGCGTTCCCACCTTGGATTGTGCCGATCGAGAAGGTTTGCGGATGGATAATGGGACAATGTGGCGCAAAGTGCTTGAAGAATCCTCTCACCAACCTGATGACCATGAAATTTGTGGGGAACACGAAATCGCCGAGTCGATTCTCGACGTCAAAGAGTTGCAGGTTGACTTTAGCTTGTTCAATTTCCGATGGGATCAATCCCAAAAACAAACCAGACGATTGGTATTCTCCATTGTCTGGATCAGTATGCCTTGCTGTAATGTTCTTGGCTACATCTTCCGACCAGGGAAGGGCGTAAAATGGTTCCTCCCACGGCCATTGCACAAACGTGTCGTCCAGAAACTGGAAGTCCATCTGAGGTCTCGTTGTCACCTCTGCGTTTGCCGCAGAGGCTTGCACACGGTCCGAGATTGGGGTTTTCCATCCTCGATCCAGAGCCAGCTCGAAGGCATTGCCGTTGGCGCCGGCCCCAGCACCCTGTGCGTTCAGGACGGTAGGAAACGACGGGAGAACCTCTGGGACGACTTGCACATTCGCTAAACCACTCGCGTCTCCACCATTAGTATTGTCTGGCCGATGTTCTTGCACAATCTGACCGTTGAGATCGAAGCTGCAGTCGTCGGATCCAGATACTTGTCCTTCCTGTGAGCCGGTAGACTTCCCGGCTCCCCGATGGAGAACTCTCATATGTCGCGAGATAACATCTTTGCGTGCGGACGTGAGACCACATATTGGGCAAGCATGTGGTCTCTGCCAGCGATCTGCTTGAGTGCCGTGCAATTGGTCAGCTCGGCAATCTCTCAATAATACTGACATCGTTGAAGGGGAGTATTTGCAAGGTTTGCTTACGACCAAGCTCATGGCGCCGACAATGCTCCTTGCGCGTAAATGATTCGCCACAGACGCTGCAGAGATAACAACGTTCTTTCTGGCTTCGCGTCACCCCATTGCTGCGCGGCTTGAAAAACCTCAGTTCCTCTGCCAGTGGGGCCCAAGCAGTGGGAAAGGCCGACACAGCTCCTGTGGCCATGATACGTAGCTGATTTTTAAGGTAGCTAAACTTGAGTGGGTGAGAGACTGGGGAAATCGAAACATCAAAAGGCTCTCAGCGGGGGAGGAGAACAAGCTGCTTGCCTCGGGTTTCGGTAGACATTGCAGGGACGTCCATTTCCCCAGAGGAGGGCTAGAGCTGGGGAATCAGGCAGAGACAGGGGCTGGACAAGTCCTGTGACTTGTAGAGAGCACACTGACCCAGTCTGGATTGGGGTAGTCTGGTCACCGCGCCGGCCAGCGCGCAAATGGTGTGACCCCCTTTTTGCGGGGGAAGCTGAGCCCCGGAGTTTGTTTGCCGAGTGGGGGATAATTTCATGAATGCGGGACGTTGGTATTTGTGGACTTAGTTGTCAGTCGTACCGAAATCGAATAGATCGTCAATCGACCCTCAGAGTCCCTCATCCTTGCGTGGTAGACTCCTCCCGCAGTCGGCTTCTTGGACTCAGTAGAAACTCTCTGTTGTTTACCCATTCCCCGCCAAGAACCATGGGGGGGTCGAGGGGAACACACAGTCGGTTAAACGGGGACGGGTTGCGTTGTTGATTGAGGACCCGACGTATATTATGAAGAGACCTTCCCTGAGAGAGCCAGACATTCACACCCTCCCAGCCCAGACGCTAGGGTACTGTACGTGTTTCTCAGAGACTTCATTACAGCGCTCAACACATTGGCTCTAAAGCAGTTTATTATACTTTGTCCTGTGCAAGATGCCCGGCCGTCTCGAAGGTAAAGTCGCGATTGTCACTGGTGGTGGAAGCGGTTTTGGAAAGGCCATTTCGACAAAATATATCCATGAGGGCGCCAAAGTACTCATCGCGGAAATGAATGAGGAGAGCGGTCAGGCAGTCGCTAAAGAGCTTGGGTGCGCAGCAATCAAAGCCGACGTGACTAACCGCGAAGATTGGAAGAAAGTCTTGGAGAAGTCCATTGAGTTGTACGGTGGCCCTGATATTGTCGTCAACAATGCTGGAACATGCTACTCGAACCAGGTAGGCACCCAGGAGACCGTCGACCGCCTAGGCTGCTGGCGATGCCGTTCTGACAATGAGCTTTTCTAGCCATCCGACGGAGTTTCCGACGAAGAATTCGATATCACACTGGCCGTCAACTTCAAGTCGATCTACCTGTCAGTCGCTGTGATCATACCGTGGATGAAGGAGCACAAGAGCGGCGGTTCATTCATCAATATCGCGTCCACTGGTGCCACCCGACCGAAACCACGGCTGACATGGTACAACGGAAGCAAGGCTGCAGTTTGTTGTGCCTCCAGATCGCTGGCACAAGAGTATGCTCCTAACAACATCCGGTTCAATTCGATATGCCCGCAATTCGCCAGCACTGGATTGTAAGGACAGTAACTCCAAGCCTTGTTGACCATTGGGCTAACGCACTCTCTACTCGCAGGTCTCACAAATTCCTCGGCAAGGAAAATACTCCAGAGAATCGCGCCTATTTTGTATCTTTGATTCCCTTGGGAAGATTGACCGACGTTACAGACATTGCCAATGGTTGCTGCTATCTCGCAAGTGATGAGGCGAGCTACATTACCGGCACGGAGTTGATCATTGATGGCGGTCGAAGTGCTTAGAGACACTGGGCTTCAGCCACTATAACAAAGATATAACTTCAACAGATTGCAGAATTGAACGAATCTACTTGACTGCATGCATACACTGCCGTATTAGTGCCCTAGATATCATTTGAATGACTACTGGGAAGCTCACCGTTCAGGACCAGACTTCCCGAGCGAGTCATGGGCACCGACAATCTGCGCACATGGGCAGCTTGGTTCAGGACTGTCTTGCGGTGGTGCTGTACACTACCGGCCCCTGAGCACTTACCCAAAGGCAAAGCTGCACGTGGCCGGGGGAGGAGTCGAGGGAATATCCGGCCAACCTCCGCTCCGCTTCACTGTTTCCCCACTCAAACTACCCCGTAGCATCTAGCGGTATGGGTGACAAGTATGGGGTAAGCTTTGGTGAAGATTCGAAGCGCGGAGTAACCACCACCTGGTGGCTGGAAGCTTGGTTCTGGCCACGAGGCGGTACTTTCGAAAGGCCGATGTTCGGGGGTGCTGGTTTGATACACCGGATCCGGTAGGAGCAAATGGGCTGATTGTCAGAATAGAAATATGTCTGGCCAGCAGCCTGGTGGTCTCACTCCTATCTCTCCTCCACGTTGCTGGCTTGTCGGTATCATACGCAGGCTTCAACACATACCTCCCAGATCCATATGGTTGCTTATACCCGATAGTGCCTCCTCGCTGCTGGATCACAACCTCATAAACTCTCACACTCAATTGACGCTGTGCACCTATCTTCAATTCAGGAAAAAATGGCAGCCGAACAGCGCAAGGGCTGGTTCAAGGACCAGATCAGACTCGTCACCATCCTGGTAAGTGACACACATGGTTCAGACTTGGGTTCAAGCGCCCATCTCGGACATTCGTCACTTAGATACTGTATTATCTCAAAGAAGCAGATGGGCTCCAGTGGTCTAACCGCTCGTCCCGACAGGTTGCCATCTTCATCTCCCTGGGCTCTTTCACCTATGGCTACTGCAGCTCCATTATCGCCACCACTCTGGGACAGCCCGAGTTCTTCAAATATCTGCACCTTGCCACCGAAGGCCCCGGCTTATCTCATACAAATGCCATAACTGGTGCCATGAACGGTCTATTCCAGGCCGGTGGCTTCATCGGGTCGCTCGCCATCGGCCCTCTCTGCGACAAGTTCTCACGACGAGGCGGCATCGGGATCGCAGCCTCTACCTGCTTGGTCGGCGGAGCTCTGCAATGCGGATCCGTCAACGTCGGCATGTTCTTGTTCGCGAGAGCATTGACAGGTATGACTCCTCCAATTGTTTTGAACGACCAGAGCGCTGATTCATGCAGGGATCGGAACGGGCATGATCGTGTGTGGAGTGCCGCTCTACCAAAGCGAGGTGTCACCACCTCATACCCGTGGTGTCATCGTTGGAGTTCACGGAGCCTTGCTCTGCACCGGGTATTCGGTGGCTGGCTGGGTCGGCTACGGCTGCTATAGCTACACCGGGCAGTTCCAGTGGCGGTTCCCCCTTGCTGTACAATGTTTTGCACCTCTAATGGTGCTTCTCGGACTCTTCTTCATTCCAGAGAGTCCTCGTTGGCGTAAGTGGTTCTATCAAAAGTTGGCCTGAAGCGTGATACCTAACTGATCATCTGTCACAGTGGTCCTCCACGACAAACACGATCAAGCCTACAAGAACATGGAGTGGCTCCATCGTGATCCCCAGGATCCTGAAGGCATCCTCGTCAAGGAGGAATTCTACGCCCTCCTGAAACAGCTGGAACTCGAAAAACTTCATGGAGGTGGAGGATACAGAGAACTTTTCACCGGCTGGCCGAACCGAAAGCGTCTGCTACTGGGCTTCTTCACGGTTTTCGGCGGCCAATGCACCGCAACTATTGTCATCAACAATTACGGTATCATCCTATACACGGCCCTAGGATATGTGGCACCGACTACTCTTGCATTCACAGCGGGATGGGTGACAGTTGGAGTTGGAGGAAACGCACTCTCTGCGCTGATCGTTGATCGAGTGGGACGTGTGAGGCTGATGAGTGAGTATTGAACATGTCCGAAAAGGTGCCTTCCTTCTCCCACTAACCAATGACAACAACAGTAATCGGATTCTCCGGGTGCCTCATGGCTCTCATCGTCGAGATGGCTCTGTTGGCCACCTACAAAGGAACCACCAACAAGGCCGGGCTTGCGGCAGCAGTGTCTTTCCTTTTCATTCACGTTGGGTTCTACAGCTCTTGCATCGACGCCGTGACTTACATCTACTGCACGGAGATCTTTCCCGACCACTTGCGCGCCAGGGGCTCATCAATCTCGGTATCCGGCCTCTTCTTCGCCACAGTCATCTACACCTGCGCCGCCCCGACCGCTTTCGCCAATATCGGCTGGAAGTATTACATCGTCTTTGCCGTCACGACCGCCATGATCGTTGTCTCTCTGTTCCTCTGGTGGCCAGAGACGAAGGGCTTGTCCCTGGAGGAGATCAACGCCCTCTTTGGTGATGAAGTTGCGGTCGATGTCGGACACATGACAAAGGAACAGAGGGAGGCGCTTGACGAGAAGATCTTTGCACAGCAGATCGAGGCAGTCAGCGAGCCTGAGCGTGGGAAGGCTTGAAGCTTGTCCTGCAGCTTGCCAAGTCCAGAACGTATAGCCTGACTACCGGAATTATGGGTTTCGTGATGGAAATGGTTCGAAGGGAGGGAAGATTGCAAAGGTCTGATAGTTCGATTGGCAATCGTCGATTTATCATAACGGAGGTCATTCTCGAGTGTAATCCCCAAATAACGAGAGGCACATGTTTCCATCATTACATTTCCCACAATTCTCTTTTGTTGCCGGCATTTCCACAGACTACGGCACAGAACTACTCGATGAGACAAGGCGTGCAAACAAAGAGAGCCCGTGTCCGACGTCCTAACGTCTCAATCTCAAATTACCAAGGCATTCCATTCCACCTGTAGCATCTCTTCCTCGATCGTATTTAGGTCGCTCTCAAAGCCGGAACCTCAATGTCCAACAACGGTGCATGTTGCTGTGTCCCGAAAGTGTCTCTCTCGCCAACACTGCCTTGCAACTGGTTGATCGGGCGTTTAAATGTGCACTTCCACCCGAGAGCAGGTTCGAAAAACATGCACGTCAAGATGTCGTCGTCTGCTAGACGGTATAGCTTCTTCATCAGGGCTACAGTGAGCACGTTACTGTCGCGAACATGCCTCCACAGCGTAGCGTCGTCGAAGAGGATGTCAAGCGTTATCTCGTATGGACCAGAATTCTTTGACCGGACAACCGCTGCGAGGTCGGAGATCCGGGGTCGCGAACTCGTAACGTTGTGTCTTGGAGCTGTGGAATGGAAAGATGGTTATTAGCATGACGTTCCATGGTACTACGGCCTTGAATTACTCCTTTGAGCTTACCTTCTGGATATGTGATGGTCACGGCTTCTGCCCGACGAACCGGTCGGTCAGAGGGGACGAGCTTCGACCTCACAGCGTCGGAGTTGCCGACGAAAAAGGTCTCGATCGGGAAGAAGCTGAGCGGATCTTCGACGTCCATGAGATGATAGACGCTGAACTTATAGACCGGTCCCACGGACTGCTCCAACGGTGTCAACGGAGAAGCGAAATTGCCCGCGGTGGCGAGTTGTCCTGGATATTCGGCATGGAGAACCATGACTCTCGCGAGTCCTGCTACCGCATCGGCCTCGTCTTGGGTCTCTGCAACCACTTCACCTAGGACACCAATTTCATGAGGGATCGTGGTGGCTGGTTCCAGTGGGCCCATAACAGCATTCCTTCCATAGATGTGAAATATCAGTTGTGGACCGCCCGGCTTACCCAAGGTCGGAAACGTTGCTTTTGTCCTGGCCCGGACGGTGTGCTCAAGAAAGTCGTCGATACCTCGGATAAGAATAGGGTCTCGAATGCCTCCGATGAAGGCCGAACGGAAGCCAATCTGTGTGGCACCTTCGAGTTTGATCTGATATGTCGGGGTCGGGACAAAAGTAGCCCCGTGTATGAGGATGGACCGATTGTCTGGCTGCTGCTTGAATTGGACGTTGTCCAGATGCAAGACTCCTCCCGGGCCCGGAAGCCTATCTGGACGAGTCTTCTCGTACATGGTGTGCGCGGCAACGGACCGCGGGATGCAGCGCTGGCCTGGAGTGATGGGCGTGAGCACGAAACTGTCCTGATACATGGTCGCCAGGATCGAACGACCCTTCGGTACCGCGCATTGTCCGCCGCATTCAACGATCTTCCCCATATGCCACGCCGGGTCGCGATGTACGCCCCGGTGCATGCTGTATGCTGCAAAGGGTGCTGGATCGTACGATCGTCCAGCGATGATGATGTCCACTTCAGGATCCTCCAATGCTTTCATAAAAGGTTCAGCACCCATCTGTGCGACAATGGCGACGGCGTCGGACACATCTTCCTGTTTCAACGCAGGACCCGGGCCGCAGGGTGCTATAGCGCCCGCCTGCAACTGTTTCGAGATCGCCGGTCGATCGTCCTTGAACTTGATCGTAGAGATCTTGAATCTGTAGCCTTTTTTCTCGCTGATCTCGCGCACAACGTTGACGAGAAAGTCGACCTGCTCATTGGTACCCGCGCCACCGGCGGAGCTGATGAGCAGCTTGATGCCAAAGTCGGCGCAGGCCTCGAGTACCGGCGTGAGATCGTGCGCAAAGGCTTGCTTGCTGACAATCGTCCTGCCGGTGCCGAGCATGTACGGACCTGGGTCAGTGGAACCGCTGTCCATGATGATGGCGTCCGGACGAGTGCTCTCGTCCATGACGGTTGTCCAGAAGTCGACAATATCATAGCCATAGCCCAACATGGGCGCTGGGGCGAAGATTTTGATGGGATGGGTTTTGGCAATCATTGTGAGGATCTGCTTTTGCAAGTCCACCTCCTCTAGGATATTGATAAAGAAGACACAACGGTATTCACATTTGTTCCCTCTTCCAAGTGTTGTAGGCCCTGGGTTATGGATGGATTCAATGAGTTGCGATCATCTGTCGCGCTTTCGGATAGATCCCTCCTCCGCTGTCGGAGAGATTGGCTCGACTGAGTGACGAGCGTCTATGGAGGTGTCAATTCGAGATCGGACAACCTCAGCCTTGCGCTGCCCGACACCGGGTCCGGACTGAGCCGCCAACATATGGCCATGGTGTTCCATTCAGTCGGGACGTCTCTACGCAACATACGTGCCACTCCCCACTTGACTCTCTCCACGTTTCACACTGACATTTCCCCTTGATTCCCCACTCGGATTCCCACTGAAAAGCAAAAAGCTTGTCTCGACCCCGGACCCCAGAATTCTTATCCCGGATTCGATGTTCCGGTCATCAGATGTGCCAGGACACAGACAAACAGATGTAACATGTGACATGATACCTTGCGTTTCACTGCTGGAGTGGATTGGTTGGAGAATCCCTTCAAGTCGATTCCCGTTCAAGGTTCGATCAACCTCGATATGGTAGGTCGCTACAATCGACCGGCCTACGATACTGCCGGTGGGGGGTTTTGGGCAGCACGGCTCAGCATGTCCTGGTCCCATTAGCCTTGACTGCCACCTGCCCTGGCCTCTGCTTGTTCGCTTGTACAAATATTAATGCTCGTGGTTGAAATTTTTCGTCTCTCATTGATCTTGTCCTCCAATACTCAACGTCGAGTCGAGCTTGTCAGCAATTTCGTCCATCATGGGTTCTCTCGGCTCCTTCCAGCAAACCAAGTCTCTCGCCGATGTGAAAAACAAGAAGCTGCTGCATTACAAAGGCTTTATTGATGGACAATGGGCCGATGCAGCTTCAGGGAAAACATTCGATCTGATCGATCCAGGCACAGGTAAACATCAACAGCGCCCATTCCCACGCCGCGATACTGGGTCCTGCAGATCTAACGGGCCGAACATGAAGGTGAAAGCATTGCCACGTTCCCCGAGATGGGGGCAGCAGATGTAGCCCGAGCCATTGAGAGTGCTTCCCAAGAATTTGCAACATGGAAAAACACCTCAGGCCGCGAGCGCGCGAGGATGCTGAGAAAGTGGAATGATCTGTGCTTGGAGAACACTGAGGACTTTGCCTTGATCATCACCTTGGAAACAGGCAAGCCGCTGTACGAGGCAAGGGCCGAAGTCATCTACGCATGCAGCTTTCTTGAATGGTTTGCAGGCGAAGCTGAGAGGTGATATATCCCTCTGCCTCATTCCGCCACAGAACTCATGAAGGCGACTTCCTGCTGACAATTCTGATCAAACCCAGGACTCACGGTGAAAATATCCTTACCGCCAACAGAAAGCAGAGACTCGTCACCATGAAACAGCCGATCGGAGTGGTCGGGTGTCTGATGCCCTGGAACTACCCGATGGCTATGATTACCCGCAAGGCCAGTGCTGCAATCGCTGCCGGATGTACCACCATCTGGAAGCCGGCGGGCGAGACCCCTCTGTCCGCTGGTGCCATGGCTGTTCTTGCCATGGAGGCGGGTATCCCCGCAAGGGTGATACAAATCATCACCAGCTTGACAACCGTGGCAGAAGTAGGCAAGGAAATCTGCGTGAACAAGTTGGTGAAGAAAATCAGCTTTACCGGCAGCACGAGAGTCGGTAGCCTCTTGATGGAACAATGTGCACCGACAGTCAAGAAGCTCAGCCTGGAGCTCGGAGGAAACAGCCCCTTTATTGTCTTCGATGACGCAGATGTTGACGTCGCCGTCGAGGCGGCCATTATGGGTTAGTAGAGTTGCCAGAGAAGATCTTCTTGCAAAAGGGCACGAGCCGTTGGATTGCTGACCGATGCGACAGCCAAGTTCAGAAACACGGGTCAGACGTGTGTGGCCGCCAACCGTGTCTTCGTCCAAGATGGAATCTACGAGAGGTTTGCCAAAGCTTTGTCCAACACCATCTCGACTTTCAAGATCGGTCCGGGTACTCAGGTACCGCAAACTCCGCGGCAATCCTGGTGCAGCGAATGTGTATGCTGATCAGGACTACAGGACGGCGTCTTTGTCGGACCTTTGACCCACGAAAACGTTCTTTCGAAAGTACTGACTCACATTGAAGGTCTGATTCAATATCACTACTAAGCATGGTAACTACTCATTACTGATACACACCGCAGAGGCAAAGAGCAACGGAGGCAAGATCATCTTAGGCGGCAGCCGGGTGGATGGAACCAAGGGTTATTATGTTCAGCCAACTATTATTGCAGGTCAGTCTCGTTCTCGATTCGCCTACATTCGTCCCAATGAAATTAACACTCTGAACAGATATGCCGCGCGGCACTATCACCGAGCGAGACGAAGTCTTCGGTCCTGTTATTCCCCTGTATAGATTTCATACCGAGGAGGAAGCGATCGAACTCGCCAACAATGTCGACGTTGGGCTTGGAGCCTTTGTCATGACGTCCAGCATGCCCAGACAGTGGCGTGTAACTGAAGCCCTGGAGGCAAGTTTCTCCAGAACACTGAGTTTGTTCCGTGGATATTCTCCTGACAACGAGTGACTTAGGTTGGTGTCGTCGGCGTGAACATCGGGCTTCTTTCAGCTGCAGAAAATCCCTTCGGCGGCGTGAAGCAATCCGGCTTTGGCAGGGAAGGCGGACGTCAAGGCATCGACGAGTACCTGGTTCTCAAGAGCATGTTCTTAAACGTCGCAAGTGGTTGATTCAGAGAAGGAGGGGGACAGGGGACAGGGGCGGTGGGACTCTGGAGGCTCAGAGCGAGAAGAGCGCGCAACGGCACAGAGTGTTGCAACGATGTGTACGCCCACCGTCAGATGACATAGTTACACTCTTTCGTATTCACCTTTGGGTATCCAGTTTACCTTCCCTGTCTGCTATATCCTTGTCCTGTCTCGTGTCCCCCATACCCATTTTTCGACAGCTCTCTGACTGGAGATCTAATCTTCATTGGTTAACAGTCGAAAGGGGCAGCGCTGACAAGCAGATCAGGACACAAGAACTGTAACTCTGTGCACCTATTTTTTTTTAGAATACATGTGTAGTAAGAAAGTACTCGGGCTGACTCTCTGCAATATTGCCGTCTCACGAGGAACTATCCTCTTGCCATGCCGGTGCACGACCGGATAGAGAATACTTAATGTCGCCGTTGCCGTTATATGTCACTATACATCCAACGTACATGATTTGGGATAATATGGACTTCCGCATCCGATCATTGTTACGGCTCAAAATCCGCCTTTGAGAGTCACTCCTCCAGCGGCCGCATCAAACTCTGCGCATTCATTGATGCCAACAACTTTGAAGACATCATAGATGCCTCCAGCCTTGTCTTCTCTCTCCGTCACGATCCCGGTATCACGAAGCTCCTTCATCGCGCGACGGGTCGAGTTGTAGACCTCGGCCAACGATAGAATGGGCCAAATGACAATCTTGAACCCCATTTCTTTTGCTTCCTTTGCACTGATCACCGGAGTGACCCCGCCATGGACAATGTTCAGTAGACAAGGGATAGGAGCCAGTGCTTTGACCGCCGCGCGGG
Organism: Phialophora verrucosa; assembly: GCA_002099365.1. Taxonomy (NCBI): domain Eukaryota; kingdom Fungi; phylum Ascomycota; class Eurotiomycetes; order Chaetothyriales; family Herpotrichiellaceae; genus Phialophora; species Phialophora verrucosa. The sequence continues at coordinate 2,032,445 of MSED01000002.1, read as the reverse complement.
CTTGCTCTTTGGACACGAGGCCTTCGAAGAAGGCGACGTCGGCACCTGCCTCATGAGCAGCCTTCAATCGTCGGATTGCCTCGTCGAACCCAAGGGACTGGAGAGAGTCGGTCCGTGCGATGATGACAAGGTCTCGGCCCGACGCTGCCCGTGCCATGCTCGCCGCGCGGATGCGCGTCAGGTATATGTCCAACGATACTAGTTCCTTGTTGCGGAGGTGACCACAGCGCTTGATGAACGCCTGGTCCTCGATATGCAAGGCAGCCACATTTCCTTCGATGTAAGTCTTTGCTGTTCGAGCTGCAGATAGCGACGAGCCAAATCCCGTGTCAGCGTCCGCAATCACCGGGATAGACCAGTCCAACCCGGCGATCATGCTGGCGTTGGCGGCCATTTCGGTCATATTGATAATACCCAGGTCCGGTGCTCCTATTCGAGAAGCTGCCGTTCCCGCGCCCGTCATGTAGAGCGCATCGAAGCCAATATCGAGGGCTATTCGGGCCGTGTAGCCATCGTACACGCCAGGACAAACGACGATTTTCTCAGGGTCGTTTATCATGTCGCGGAGGATAGATGCCGCTTGTCGCCATGGATTTTTGCCCTCGCCATTCTGCTGGGCGGCACGAGTGCTTCCTGTGTTCATAGTGCTTGAGTGAGCGGAGCTAGAATGCAAAAGTTCTGCATGCACATTTGCACTGTCCGCACCACAGCCTCCAGTCGTCAATCGGAGCCTATTTACATTTATATGATAGCTTTGGAAACGATGCCTTCGCTGGCAGAATTAAGGATTACTAGAATGCACGACACGATACATGCATACGAGTACCTAGTGTCAGTCACCTGTGTGCAACAGAATACCACTGTGCAGGCTTGTTTTTTGGCAACCACACCAATAATATCTTCAGAACGCGTGTTGATCCAGGACGACAAAGGAGGCAAGCTTGAACCCCACTGAGTGGGAAAATGTGGAGTTAAGTGGGGGATTCAAGCACTCCTGGGTACGAGTAGGACCAGCGGGTCTAGCTACAAGCGAGTACATAGCGGTTGGGCGCCGGTTGCCTCCAGGAAGTCGACATCCGGCGGGCCGGGACCTGTCTCTGGCAGTGGTGGAAATTGACGGACGAGCGATCAGAGGCTGCGAGTACGGATGGGTTGCTGCGAGTTCGGGCCTGCTGCCCATTAGATCGGTCAGGTCCGATGCACATGAGGACGGCCGATCGGAGGTTGACACTTCATAGAAGATAAACTAGCTGGACACGGTGGTGCTGGCCAGTGGCTACCCATACTCCCAGTGATAGCGAGCAACGTTGACGGTGGAAGCCTGTCACTCTCAGAGCCTGGATGCAGATCGTGAAGAAAGCCTCGAGGGTGTATGACCTGCTAATAGTAAGGCTTTTGGACTATAGGTGGCGGCGGTCGTTGGAGCACCTCAGTCGTGTGACAGACACCCCTGACCAGAACAACGACATGGTAGTGTCTTCTCATGCCCAGGAGTGCTATCGTATGATGCCGTGGCAGTTGCCAACTCAGGGACCTGGGAATCGAGCTATTGGAGACAGGAATGGTCGGTGAAGCACGAGCCACAACAAATTGCCCATAATTGCCGGTGCGACCACCCATAAAAGGACGTGCGGAAGGAGGAACCTATCCCATGGCCGTCTGCCGGACTGGGTATACTCCTTGCCTGTGGTGAGTGATACGGCTGAATCCGCTCATGGTGGTGCAGTGGTTGTGGTTGGAACACAGTATCCCATCTTGAACATGGGATGAGGATGGATCACAGATCCCTGCCATTGGGACATTGAAACAAGCGATTTGGCACATGGTCTACTCAACCCATTCATCGTCGTTCCGCTTGCCGATACCACCTGCAGCTGCCAACTTCCACTCTTGAGCGGCTGCCATTGTCAACGAGGGGTTGATCTCCAAGCCTTTGCGTTTCCCTCGCTCACTTATTCCTTAATTTTCTTCTTCTGGAACAAGCCTGCATGGACGGGTACTCTTAGCTTCTACACTCACTCTTGGAGGAGGCTGCGACTGCAAACCTACCTGGAACCTCTGGCATCCATGGGTCCCGCTTGCTGGTGAAGAACTCTCCCTTCGGGGGAAGAGTTGTCGGATGGTCGAGCGAGCCATAGAAGATGTAGACGAAGTCGCCCGCATTTGCCTGATATGCCAGAGAAGAGCTGGTCAGCACAGCATCACCAGACTCTCAGCGGATGAAGTGAATCGGAGGAAGTGCAAAAATCCAAAAACCACGCTACTTTAACTCACCCCGTACTCTAAGATCGGGCCTCCACATTCCTTACAAAACTCTCGATGCAGTATCGTGCCAGTTCCGTTATCCGCCTCATGGACGGTGATAAAGTCGTTTCCATTCGTGACCTTAAAGCTCGATTTGGGAATCTTGCTCGTGATGCCGTTCTCGCCGCCCGTGAATTTCTTACAGTTGCCGCAGTGGCAAATGGACGTGCGAGCCTGCTCGTCAGGCTTGTCGAGGGTGATCTCATAGCGGATCTTGCCGCAGTAGCAGCCGCCTGGGATTGTTTGGGTCATGTTGTTCGCTGTTGGTGACGCTTTAAAGGAACTGTGTCGGGTTTGAGTTTGCTCGGACTTTGGTGTTAAGACCTTCAAGGGCAGGTTAAGCAGGGTTCGAGAAGACCAGCGGAGTGCTTGGGAACAAGGTGAATGGAAGTCCAAACCTGTGTGGAAAGTGCCCTTGCTCGTAGAAGAGCTCGAAATGAAGTCGCGGACGGAATTGTGAGTCGAGTAGTTCTTCTAGCAAGGCGTGGTGGCAGACGTTGCGATACCTGCGAAAGCAAATTCGTTCTCGGCTTGAACATCCCTCAAGTCAAAGAGGCTTCGAGTTGGTATTCTCTAGAGTCTAGAGTCTAGTGGCAAGTACGAGTACACTGCCATTTCATTTACAACTCACCATGATCACTCACGTCATTTGCTCCTTCGTCGTCATATTTCCTAGAACCGCACAAGCAGGCGCCTCTGAGTGGTCGGCGGAATAAACACCCGCGTCATAACGCTTGTCGCTGCTCCTGCTCAACACCTCCAACTCCTCCTCGTGATTGTCTCAGGTTCAAATACCAGGCGCCTGACGGGGCACGCGGACCGACAATCGTGAAAGGGTTGCGTACCAGCAACACGCGACAAACGATAACCACCTGCCTGCTGTTCCTCTACGGACCGGCACGGTCTCTTTCGCCAGAAAATCACAACCTCCAGCTTCCGTGCGATCATAGCTTGAACTTCTCGAGATACTCCGTGGCAGCCTTCAAAGCCTCGTCCACCTTGGATTGGTCCGTACCTGTTCCAATGGCGACAGGCGCCTTTCCGCCAGCTTTGCCGCCGACCAAGTTCGAAACAGTCGATGACCACTCCGGAGATTTCAAGCCGGCGTTGGTGCCGTTCTGGAAAATCGGTCAGCAGAATCCTCAAATGCGGCCAATTGTGGTGCAGCAAGCTTACCTGACCGACGAAGCAACCGTGATAAACTTTGCCCTCAGGGTCTTTCTCGTCCGCGACAACAATGTACACACTCTTATCCTTCAGTTTGGTTTGGACGTGCTTGATTACATCTGGGACGAGCTTAGCGCTGCCACCAATTGGTAACCGCAACACCGCGCCTTGAGCATTGCTGTTCGTCTGAAAGTACTCTGTTATCGTGTCAATGGCCTTCTGCGTCTGCTCTTTTTGCAGTTTCTTTATCTGCTCGAGGATCTCTTTGCTGATCTTCGAAACCCGGTCTCGGAACTGTGACTTCCGCACCGCGGATATTGAGAGGTTGTTGAGTTCGAGCTGGATGTTCTTTGCTTCTTGCTCTTTCGGCGATCCAAATGGCATCTTCTCAAGCTTTTCGAGCTTGCCAGAGAACTCCTCAGCCACCCGCTGCACTTCATGCGCATCTTCGCCAGTGACTGCGATAATCCTTCGGATGCCCTTGGCAATGCCACTTTCTTCGAGGATGATAAGGTCTTTAATGTCGCCGGTACTCCTCACGTGAGTCCCACCACAGAATTCGATGCTGACCTTCTCCCAGCCTTTGTCCTGAACATTTTTCAGGATATCATCGACATCGACACCCACTGACACGACGCGAACGGGGTCGGGATATGTCTCGCCGAATACAGCTCTTACACCAGCGATTTCCCTCGCAATGACCAAGGGCACATCCTTCGCGTAGACTTGACAATTTTGTCTGATATATTCAGTCGAGATATTCTCAATCTTCGACAAGTCTTCGTCCGAGACGCCCGATTTGTGGCTAAAGTCAAACCTCAGCTTCTCTTGAGCGACCAGCGAACCTCGCTGTTCGACACCGACGCCCAGAACCTCCCGTAGAGCGAAGTTCAGGATGTGAGTACCCGTATGGTTGTTCCGTATCGGCCACCGCCGCAATTCATCGTACTCGCAAATTGCCTTGTCGCCGAGTGAGAAGTGGCCATACTTCATGTAACCCGTGTGTAATACGTAGCCAGCATATAGTTGGACGTTCTCCACATCAAGCTCAGCCTGTCCATCAATGACAATACGGCCGGTATCGTATTCTTGACCGCCTTGCTCAGCATAAAAGCACGTCCGATCGAGGATCAGGCCCACCTGATCACCTTCCGGGATGTTCTTCGTGCCGGGATGGAACTTCTTAGCGTGGTACACCGCCTGGATCGTGCCGATGATATTTTGCCTGCCATATTTGGCACTGTCGTCCGTCTTGGTCACGCCGGGCATCTTCTCCAACTCTCCAAGATCGTGGACATCCAGCTTGAGCAAATCGCTAGCCGCCTTCTTCTGGCCTTTACTGGCGTCTCTGGCAGCCAGTCTCGCGGCTTCAAACTCGTTGTCGTCAATTGACAGACCCCGTTCTTCCGCCATGAGCCGTGTCAGATCCACAGGGAAGCCAAAAGTGTCGTATAGCCGCCATACATCAGCGCCGTGGAGACTCTTCTGTCCTTGCACCTGACTCTTTTGAGCGTAGACCTCGAATTGCTTCTCACCACGATCTAAGGTCTTCGCGAATGACAGCTCCTCTTCGTTGAGGATCTCTTTTACTTCTTCTTCCTTTGCCACGATCTCCTTGAACATTCCACCCATCTGCTCGACAAGTGTCGGCACAATCTTTGAGAAGAAGTCGCCGATCTCCACATGGAAGTATTTTCGGGCATATCGGGCACCACGTCTCAGCACCCTTCGAACGACGTAGCCTCGTCCTTCATTGTTCGGGATTCCACCATCACTGATGGCAAACGTCAATGTGCGCACGTGGTCCGCGATTACTCTGTACGCAGTGTCGATACCATCGGTATCCTCCTCTCCAAACTTCCCCGAATAAGGTCTGGCGCCGGTAACTTCTTGAATGCGCGCAAAGATTGGCGTGAAGACGTCCGTGTCGTAATTCGACAACTTGTTTTGCAAGACACTGACCAGCCGTTCAAAGCCCATACCAGTATCGACATGCTTGTTTGGCAGCGGCCGTAAGCTTCGGTCGGGTTCTCTGTTGTACTGAATGAACACGTTGTTCCAAATCTCCAGCACATTTGGATCATCCTGGTTGACGAGGTGCGCAGCGTTTCGTCCGCCAAGGCGATCGAAGTGTATCTCTGAGCAAGGCCCGCAGGGTCCTTGGTCTCCCATCTCCCAAAAATTGTCCTTCATGTTTCCCGGCAAGATATGATCCTCCGCGACCCCGACACTCTTCCATATCTCCTTGGCCTCGAGATCCGGCTCCAATCCGCCGGCTTCGTTGCCTTCGAAGTAGGTGACGTACAATCGATCCGGCTCGAGCCCGAAGACTTTCGTCAACAACTCCCAAGAGAAGGTGATGGCTTCCTGCTTGAAGTAATCGCCGAATGACCAGTTCCCCAACATCTCAAAGAAGGTATGATGATAGCTGTCCTTGCCAACATCATCCAGATCATTGTGTTTTCCGCCCGCACGTATGCACTTTTGGGAATTGACGACGCGTTTGTACTGGCCCTCTTTGCTGGTGGGATCGACCGTGCCAAGGAAAATGGGTTTGAACTGGTTCATGCCCGCATTTGTAAAGAGGAGGGTAGGATCGGATAGAGGGACAACCGGTGAGGATTTGACTGGTTTGCGAGTCAGTATGCCTGGCCGCCTAAGCTCCGAGGAAGGCCGGACTCACCAAATGTGTGTCCCCGCTCTTCGAAGTATTTGAGAAATGTTTCTCGGACTTTCGAGGCAGTCCATTGTTGAGTGCTATCAGGCGTCGAAGCCGCCATGGTGGAGGTCGTGTGCCGACGCACAATTGACGAGCGCAAAGCGGTTGGAGGGGCTCCGACGAGTATTCGACCTCTGGACTTCGCTGAAGATAGCCGCTCCTTTGACCGAGTGTAATTTGACCCTTGTCCGACTCGATGTGAATGCGACAGTCCAGAAAATCTTCGGGGCGACTCTGTATTGAAAACGTGAGTCAAGTCCGCAATTTTTGAGAATCGAGGGGCGCGGCTAGTCAGAGCCGTGGCCGATTGGCAGCCCGCAGAGAAGGCTCTCCCAATGTGCTGCCCCGTTCTCCGCATGCATTCACATTCACTTCACCTTCCCCTTTCAACTGTTTGTCGCTTCGAGCACCTTCCAGGCATCCGACGCCTGTTTTGTAGGTGCGGTCAGACGAACCTTAGACTTATAATCCCACGGCTCGTCAAGGACAATCAACGAAATGTCAAGCTGCAATCCTGACACCGAAGCAAGCTGTGTCTGTGACGCCAAAGAATAGTAAACGATAGGTGAAAGAAAGGTGCGACTGAAACTGACTTGCAGCCGAACTGAAGGAGGCAGCCTTCCCGACCGCGCCCACCACGCTCACTGGCACTGCACATCATTCTCCCGCTCGTCGTCAGCCTTGCATTACTGTATATCCCGCACCGTCGCTCCACCACCACCACCGTAGATTTCAACTTGTCGACGGCGTAATGGCGCAATACGCTCCCTACGCAGCAGCTCCCGAGTGGCACCCCTCGCTCTCAAACCAGCATCGCAGCAACGTCCTCTCCCACTCTAAGCGAAAAGCAGAAGAGGACCTCGAATCCCAATCACACATCTCCTCGCAGTTCAAGAAACTCCGCCTGAACCAGAACCATGCGAACCAGCCTACGCATGGGACCTCGCACGCGCAGGTATACACGCCGCAGCATCACTACCCTGCTCCAGCGGTGCCTTCATCGCCGTACAGTCTACAGCACGCGCAGCCGACTTCCCCCACACTCTTATTCCGCCCTCACATCGCCAACACAGACGCTCGACCGGCCCTTGCAGCCGCGCCGCCATCACAACCGCAACCCGACCCCATCGCACTCGACCCGGACATCGACACCAATGACTTCGATTTCCCTCCGCCCGCGCCTCATTCCACACCCACCCCTGCAGCGATCAAGCCCCCGGCGCTCCCGGACTCGGACTTCATGACCATCGATGAGACCCCCCACAGGATAATAATCCACGACCTGTCCTCTGAAATCGCACAGATTGAAGCAGAAGAAGCGGCCCATAACGCCACCCTCTTCCTGCCCGACATCGATAAGAAGGTCTCGGGCCTCCCCCACCATTTATTACAGCAAGGGCAGAACCACGAGCGGCACGGGCCCCTGCGAATGGAGCTAGATCTGGAACGGCCGCCGGCCGAAAACCTCAACACCGCGCTGATTCTATACAAAGACCCGAGCAGTATCTCCGTGCCGGAGGAGGAGGACGTTGTACGGAAGACCATCATCGATGCGAGACGGCGGGCACGGGAGAAGGCAGCAGAGGTGCAACGGGAGAGGGAGAGGCTCGCGCGCGAAGCGGAAACCAGAGCCCTCCAGCAACATTGGGACGACGGGATGGTCGATCACTCGTTCCAAGGCACGGGAGACGAAGAAGCGGCGATGGATCCGGACTCGGATGCTGATTCGGACCCGGACGCCATGGACGTAGAGTGAGTGGCCTTTTCATTTGATGGACCTTGGGAAGCAGGATTGGGATTTTTAGCAAAGCACGCGAACTGAGATTTAGATGCGGACATCACTTGGTGCATTCTATTGGGTTTTAGCACTATGTGTTAGGCATCCGCCATACCCAGCTCTCTGCCCGCAATTGCACCTCATACCATATCATACCGATGTATTGGCACAATATTTGATCCCTCCCGTGACTTCCCACGCCTCGGGCGGGTACTGCGACGTGCATTTTCGCTCGGGAGCGAACTCTCGTTCATCCATCCGATCCATGTCTTCAACATCTTCCCACACCGACATACCGAGCCGGAACCATCCCCCGCTACCCGTAAGTCTGTCCCGTACTCGTTAATGCGAGGAACTGTCCTGTCCTGCTCGTTTGTTTGTACCCATGCATGCCATACTGTGCATACTACTCCGGTCAGGAAGAACCCACAATGTGACTCGACTGGTCTGTAAAGGTGGACTTCTATGATTTTGTTCTTCTGTTTCTAGGCATGTACTCGTTTCGCCGGAACGCGGGTTCAAACGCGGTGCGATGCTACGCGATGTGATGCGATGCCATGTCGTGCCGTGCCGTGTGTTGCGGAGCGAATCGTCGTCGTACTCGTCCTCGACAACAACGCAATCCTCGCTCTCAGGGCGCTACTCGAGCCGGCTCCGGCGCGGCTGGAGCCGTCGTGGCAGCAGTCGCGGCGGGAGGCGGGCCACTGGGCGGGGTGTATCGCTGGTCCGGGTCGACTTTATTCGGTCCAGTGTACGGGGGCACGTATTCCGGCTCGTTGTACGCAGGGGGCGGAGGTCCCCCGTACATCCCGCCCATCTGATATGCCTGGCCGTGTCCATACCCGTATCCGCCGGGGCCTGCGTGGGCCTGCTGCGCTCGGTAGAAGGAAAACTGGTTGGCGTACTGGGGGTGTTGGTGGACAAAGGCGGCCTTTTGGCGGCGGGTGACGAGCCACTGTAAGTCATGTCATAGATTAGCACACTTTGAGCGACACTTTCCCGGCGGTGGATAGATCTTTGAGAATTGCATGTCCCGTACGTACCCTATGATATGCCAGTGGAGGAAGCCCCCGCTTCATCCTCCGCTGAGCATGCAGATATCCACCGACGAAGTAGAGAGAAAAGACGAGGAAGATTGCGGCGATGATGGCCCACTTGACGGCGTAGGCGGTCTGTAAAAAAGTATGCAGGTTAGGCATAGGCTAGAGGGAGGTGCGTGAATCTTTTTACTGTGTACGGAGAACTCACAGGAGAATAATCTTGACAGCCAAAATCATCGCACACAATCGGACGGGTATTGTCGTCCCCGGTTGGGTCTTGTCTCTTGAAGATTGCCGACACGCCCATGGTGCAGGCTCTCAGAGGATTGTTTCTTGATCGTTGGTTACTTCAGTCGGGAATGGTGTAACGGTTGGGAGGGCGGAAATGAGGTTGAATGTCCAAGTCGAGGCTGGTATGTGAACCGGACGGGGAGAAGGGAGGTTGAATGCACAAGTCGAGGATGGGAGAAAGGGAGGGAGTGTACACAGTATATGCCTGTGATAGCACCACTCAGTAGGCAGGACGTCAAATCGATAGGAGTCTTCAATATGAGTGACCAAGTCGCTGAAACACCGAGATACGAAGTAAACAGTATGTGAAGAGTGCTTGACGCGAGTTCGAGACAAAACAAAGAGTGAAAGAGAGAGCGACAAGTCTCGAAGAACAAGACGATCACTGGCGACGAAGCGAATGTATGCAACTGTCGAGAGAGTGGTTGGTTGGTTGGTTGGTATTTCACAAACCTGCCTGCAGTCGAGTGTGTTCTGCACACGTACTACATATGTATGAAGTACTCCGTATGTAGCAAGGCAAGAGACGAAGTAGTAGCATTCCGAAACATGCGCATCATTGCATCTGGTTTCCCAGCCGTGCCAGCCTGCACCAGCCATCGGGGGGGCGCAGCAATCAACCAGCTAACGTATCGATACACTCAACAAGTCAGAGTGGGTGGGTTCGACAGGGCGGACGAGCGACAATTTGCATGTTTGAGCCCCTTGCCGTGCCTCGAAGATCTTGATTCTTGTCTCGCGGTTTCGTCGGTTGCCGAGCAGATGAAACGAAGAGCAACAGAAGGCGCGGCCGCGATGAGGGGTGCGGCCAGCCAATCAATCGATGTGGCGCGAGACTCGTGGCTGTTTTGGGCCGTTCTCCACTTTATGCGACGCGGCTTCTTCGCCACACGCGTCAAATCACGAGTACTCGTACATAGTCACCAGTACTGTGTGTTTGTACTCCGTACTCGTACTGTTGTGCCGTCGTAAGTGCTTCAGTCACGGAAAGGGAACGGTAATACTTGCTCATACACGGCAGGAAGAGGTGATGCTCATTACTCCTCGCTATGCTGGGAGATAACTACCATTCAACGACTATCGAAAAAGTACCATACAGTTGTCCCTTTGTCTATCCACGGGGCGAGACTTTTCTTTAATCTGGATCCTCGACCAGATCTTCCACGGTCGGATGCCTATTTTTTGGCTGCTGCTGCTGCGACGGTGGCGACGATGCCTGAGCCGAGCCCTCTCCACCATAGTCATGATGCCCGTTGGTCTGAGGGTCGGAAGTCCCAGCGCTTGTACCATTGCCGCTAGATTCACCGTTCGCAGGCCCAGGAACTGCCGACCCCCAAGCTGGCAATGAGGGCGCAGGCGTAGACGAGGCTTGGGTAGAACTTGGTTGTGCTGCTTCTGGTGGTAGTGGCATAAACGGCTCAGAGGTGGCACCAATTCCGTCGACGACACTTGCGCCTGCTGTGCCCGCAGCCTCTTCCTGGTCAGTCTGGTTCCTAAGTCTAGCCAGCGCTTGCTCGTGTTGCTGTTGATGGATTTGTTGATGCAGTTGCTCGGGGTTTGGCATCCCCCACTGCGACCATGGGATTCTGATTTCCTCCACATGTAGGCCTGCCAGAGGTGCAGCCGGCTGTTGACTTTGGAGCCCGGGAGGGTCGGATTGCGCACCATTGATCTCAGCTCCTCCAGTTGGGGCATTGTTCGCAGCGTTAGGTTCTGGTCGAGACTGGACCTGAGGAGAAAATAGAGGCTGTGGCATCACGTTGAAGGGCTGCTGTTGGAACCGCGGTGGAGTCATTGGCATCCCTGCAAATGGCACTAGAGGCTGGTGTAGATAAGTCCGAACCTGCCCGTCATGATGCTGCTGGTGTGTTACTTGATGCGCAGGTTGTAAAGGCATCATCGTCCAACCTTCGGGTAGCGTGAGTCCAGCTGGAAGTCTGTCACTCCCTGCGTGGAGGATGGTCTGCTGATGGTCCGGGACCACCGTTGTAGAGCGCTGGACGATGTGAGGTGGAGGGAGCCCGGCCGCTGGGGCGGGGGCTGGGGCTGAGGCTGCAGTTGTAGGATTTGCTTGCCTCGAGCCCTCTATAGTACGCAGACCTCTCAATCTCTGCAACTCGGCCTGCATCTGGCGCAGGACATTCAACTCCCGCATATTGTGGGACAGATCCTGGAGATCCTGTGCGATTCGCGCCTCCAGAGCGTCAAGTTGTTCTTGGGTCGTCAGGTTCTCTGTCTGCGGCCGCCGCCGCGACCACCGGAGGCCTACGCCAAATTGCCGTGGTGCATTTGGGCCCGGATCTTGAGGCTGTCCTCTGGCGACAGGGCCGGCTGCGTCTCCCAGCTGTTGGTGGAGTTCTTCGAACATATTGTTCCCTCTGGCGGCCCCGACACCTATCCTCAGCGGACCAAATTGGTAGACTCGTGGCCCTGGTCTTGCTCCTGGTGGATGTTGGCCGCCGTTCACTGGTCCCGCTCCACCTTCTCCAGCCACTGCATTTGCCGTTTGGGCTCCGCCGGTGCGGACCACATTCGCTCTGCAAGTCGGACATATCTGCTGCCTCTCAAGCCAACTTCTCAGGCAAGAAAAGTGTAAGACATGCCCACAAGGCAGCTTCTTCGGCCTCATCCTCTCCACCACCGGATTCAGTCGCGGTTGCGGTTGACCCGGCTCTGCAACGACCGGCTGGTAAGGGTGCATCTCCTCCCTGCAAATGATACACACTTCTTCCCGTCCGATATCCTCCGCCGTGGCATCTGGGTATCGCGCATTCATGTCCCTCGTCGCGGTCCGGTATTTCATAAAGTCCGAAATTCGTTTGAAGAACGACCGCATCGTCAAGAACACATCGCGCAAGATGTGGATGGGCAGTCCGTAGAATACAAGAAGGATAAAGAAGAAAGCAAGATAGGTGACTAGTTTGAAAAAATCGGTGGCCAAGTTCAGGTAGAACATGTAGCGGCCTTTGTCCTCCCAACCTTCCACTTCAACCTCGTTTTCGTCAATGGGTTGGTTGAGCGCCTCCTGCGACACCTGTTCAAGGGTATGCTGAGTCGGTGTCGGTGTCGGCGTGGCCGCCGCCGTCGCTTCTCCAGCATCCGACGATGGCGGGTCAGCTGCTCGTCCGTTCTGACTCTCCTGGAACTCTGTTACGGCGGCCTGGACGCGCTCGCGCTTGATCTCATCTATGCGGTGTCTCTTCTGCTCGCGGACAATCCCGATCTCGACGAGATCGATGGCGTACCTCATGGCAGTGCTGATGCTTGTGATTGAGAGGACGGCGAACTCGAAGCCAAACATGACCATCATATCGGGGCGGGCCATCCTCATGACCTGCTTCACCACGTACTCGAGCATCGTCAGATCGAAAGCGACACTGAGCCCCAAGCTCAATGCGAGGCGTGTATGAAATAGTCTGGGATTCCGCGGTGGTTGTTGCTCCAAGACTTCGACCCGGCCTTCACCGATCCAGCCCCAGACCTTGCCCGTGAGCAGGGAGAAGAACATGGCGAGGAATGTGAGGCCGATTTCGCCGCGGAATACCGTCATGGCCAGACACGTCTCTGTCACGGCAAACCATGCCTTTTCGTAGAGCTGTTCGATCTCGATCCGGCGCAGGTTGCCGTAGAGAAGCTTCTGTAGGCCGAGCAGGAAGGAGCAGGCGACGACGAACAACAGGTTGGTCAGGATCATCAGGTTGGCAGAGGATTGCGACAGGTAGACGGCGGCGGAGTAGAAGTTGGGTCGCTGCGCGAGAGCCTTGAGGATGACGCCGGCGGCCAGGGCTGTAGAGACCTGTAGAGGGGTTAGCACACCGAGATTGGGGTCAAGACGACGAGGGCGCTTACCCCGGCGTAGGCCGTCCACCTCATTCTCATTCTCGCTGGCATGGTTGCAAGCTGTACGACAACAAACTTCGTCTTCCTCAGACACGGACGATTCGGGGTCTCGTGGAGGCCATCATCCGATGGTCGATCTGGTCAGCGTGCAGCGCGATGAGGGCGGAAGGTCGAATGTGCAGAGACACTACACCATCGGTACTGAGCGAAACATGAACAAAACAGGTAGGAGGATTGCATATGGTGGAGTGGTAGTTGGTGGAAGACGAAAGGTGTTCAATTGCCTGGCTACTTCTTTCAAGTTCCTCCGCATGCCGAGCGCATGCACAAACTTGGATCCCTGAAGCGTCATCCGATCGGGAGCGGCGACCTGCGACCGACGAGACGGAGACTTGGCCATCACGCGAGGCAAATTCATCACCATTTCATCAAACGAACCAAGAGCTATGCTATGCTATGCCATGCCATGTTCCAACTCCAAACGCTATGCCCTGTTATAACCCTATGTTCAGCCAGAATAGCGGGGTCCTGCCATGAGAAGCCTGAAAGCACCTGGGTATCCTTGTCCGCTGTACACGGCATCTAGAATCCATCACCCGCTTTCCAAGGACGTCCATCACTCTCAGCTCTAGCCTTTGGATCTCTCCCTCTCTCGAGAGCGTCCAACCTCCTCCGTTCAAGGTCTGCCCCTATCTTTTCGATTAAGCTCTTCAGCTGTTCACTCTTCCCAACCTCGGGCACCTGGAGCTCTCCCGCCTCGGCCCCCTGCAACCACCTCCCATCCTCGCCTTTGAACTTCTCGATCCTTTCCGCCTGTTCTTCCCATTCCTTCAGCTCGATCTCGGCCATTTGCTTCTGATACCTCAACTCAAACCACTTGTCGAATGTCTTCTCGGTCTCGAAGCAGACGCCGTATCCATCGCAGTAACACGTCCGCTGGCTCGGACAGAAGACACTTTCGCCTGTGAAGACGACTTGCCACAGATATTCGAAGATCCTTCCGGTCATTGTGTCCCTGATGTCGGATCGAAGGAGCCATTCCCGATAGTGTTTGTACTTAGCCAGCGGTATTGCGCGAATCTTATTCCGACTGAGTGCGAATTGTGAGCAACAAGGCTGGGCCAGTACGGTAGGTATGGGTCTGTCCGGAAATAACTCAGCCCAAGCCGAGGCCATCAGTGACTGTTCTAATTTCTCCCTGTCTTCCTCCACCTGACCGGGATGTATCCACTCGGGACAGCCGGGCTTCCAGTGGCATCTCATGTTCATATACCCCTGTCGCTGTACTCTCTCGCTGCTCAGCCGTCGAATCATCTCGCCCGCGTCCCAATTCAAGAGCTCGTTGTTGTGCCATGCAGTCTGGTGGGAGTGCATAAAGATGCTGACGTCCGGTAGATGATCGTAATAGTCGATAATGTAGGTCAGATAAGTCATGACTTCGTGGCCTTTGTTTTTGGTCGGGTGCAAAGCCGCTTTCGGGTCGTCTGCCACGTATATCATCCTGGTGATCTCCGGGCCTAGGTCGACCTCATCCAGCCAGGTGACATTCTCCCTCGTCATCTTAGCCATGACGAGGTTTCGCGTGTATGTTGATCCGGGGGGCTTGCTCAACTGCATACCTGCATCTGTGGCTGCAGGCATCTCCGGGTTTGGTGAGCTCCCGGGCGCGTGGAGATCGCCTGGTTGGCTGAAGGGTCGGCGGTGCTCATCTTGTAGATGTTGCTCGTCTGAATCGAAATAGTCGCCCAGTCCAACGACCTGGGGTACTTTTGACCGAAGCGTTCTGACAGTAACAGAAGCACTGGCCGATCGATAATAGACAAGCAAGCTAAGTAGGGTCGCAATGATCAGGCAGCCAAGAGCGCGCCTCGCTAGGATCATGGTCGAGAGAAACGCACGGAAGTGGACGTCGTCGAGGGCTCATTCGATTGACCTGGCGTCGATTGCTCTTCTTTCAATATACTGTCTGCAAGCGCCACTCGGCTGCGGTGCTTTTATGAATAGACGGGAACGAGAAGCTGCAAGCAACTGGCACCAAAGCACAAGCAGAGGAAACGTCAGTACAGACCGAGTATGAAAGGGAAAGAAGGCATTGAGACATGTCTACCCACAGTATTTGTTCGCATGTAACGTGCCCCGGATGCTCGTCAACAGTCGTCGCATGTCTACCACTCACCGAGAAGCCCTGCATGGGGCTGACGACTCGCCTGAGATGCCCATACTCGACCTACTTCCGGAGTCTGTAAAAAAACTGAAGATCAGATGTGGAAAAAAGCAGCCTGATCCACAATTGATGTCGATGAAACATGTGCAGCAACAACAACCAGGCCTGATGACGAGTCTTCCACTACGAGTACAGTACGGAGTGGGAGTACGCGTACGAGTTCAAGCCCGTAGCTGAAGCTTCGCATGAGAGGAGCAGCGTATCGAAAAGGAGAAGCGGAGACACGGCCGTTCTCGTCACTCGTGTCAACAACACACAGCCCAGATTCACGCCTGCCAGGAGCCAGGGGACCCAAGCATCCAGGCGCCCAGGCACCCAAAGACGCCCAGGGAGCTGACTGCCCCGCCCCACTACCGGGCTTCGAAAAGCTTAATTCTCTCCGGCGCCATTGTCCACGGACAAAGGATTGATGCCATGGACATTCCCCTCCCGCACACAGAATATTCATGCTATCCTGCAAATCAAGAGAAAACAATATTAGTTCTGACATTAATATCGAGTCGCTCTGCAAGGTAATGTCACTGGGGCTCAACCCCAAGACCCAGAATATAGACAGCGCAACTGTCCGCCCAACTGACCGGTAAGATGGCGCGTACATACAAGAACCCGGAGATCAGAACACGGGCGTGCATAAATTCTTGATCATGCAATTCTCAGGCTCGTGGCACTGCCGCTGCCGCTTCCCAGACTCCCCCCGCCATTACGCTCTGGATGTCCGCCGTTTATACCCCCAGAGCTGTGGTGGCTGGATCCGGGGACGCGGTGCCCATTGACGAGAGCTGGAGTCCGAGCCCTCTCCGGGGTAGCCACTTGTGGTGGAAGTCGTCCTGCACCCGTCCATCTGTCGTTGCCCTTCTCGTCGTCCACCACCACCACCATCCACACTCCAATATGCCCTGCTTGACCGAGTAAAGGAGTGCAATGAATCCATTTGTTCTTGCCTTGCTCATCGCCTTTGCTGACCCAGCGAACTTTGGCGGTCACACCTCTTCCCTCCGCAAAGGCTGTCGTCAATTCTTCCCGGACACGCTGTGAACCACCTATCTTGTTCAAAAAGGGTGACTGCAGAATACCTGGCAATCTTTGTGACGGGCTGGCAAAGAGAATCCGCAGCGACGGATACGGCCTCACGAGCAGATACTACAGTTTCGTCAGCGAATTGAGCATGTCGGCGAGTTCGACGTGCACTTACATGCTGATAGATACCCCCCAACCGTCCATTGGTACTCCCAATTGGTGGAGTCAAAGTATCCGGGTCCTTCAGCAACAGGCGCGGTTGATGAGATGAAACGCTCTCCGCATCCTCCTCCAAGACTTCGCGGTGCATCTTGCCGCCGTGTCGCTTGATGGTGCTCAGCTCGCCCTGGTTGAGCATCTCGCTCAATTCCCGCAACTCGTCATTCTTTTCAGGATTCGGCTGTTCAGGGATAGGTGGATCTTCGCCTCGAGCCCGTATTTCTAGTAGTTTTTGCAGGGATTCCATTTCTGAGGCATCTTTGACCAGTCCGCTGACATCGACCTGTGCGCCGATATGATAGCGGACGACGCCCCTGCTGTCAGAAAGCGGAGCCATCATGAGGAGATTCACAAAGGGAGAGCCATCGCGCCGACTGTACCCGTTAGACAGTCAAACAACGGTGGATCGAATGCACGTACTAGTTGAGGAGGACCTCCTGGTGCTGCCGGCCGGCTTTGAGGGATTCTCGGATCCTCCGTACACTATGTGGATTTGTATTGGGTCCTTGCAAGAACCTACAATTCCGGCCAAGAACGTAGGACATGCCATATTGCGTCGTTCGGTTGAATTCTGCAATACGTCAGCCATGGTTTCTGCTCGGAACAAGCGAGCATACCTTCTGAAGCGAAAACGATCGGGTTGTCTGGTCGGGAAGGATCCGTCAGACAGAAGACTTCGGCCAATCCATCAGATGCTTCCCGCAGACCCGGAGATAACGCTCCTGTTATCCTCGCGGTGATGGTGTTGCTAACCACTTGTATGTACTGATGCGTGACGAAAGCAGGTAACTCCTCCGTCGCCAGGAC
The DNA here is from genome assembly GCA_002099365.1 of Phialophora verrucosa. Classification (NCBI taxonomy): domain Eukaryota; kingdom Fungi; phylum Ascomycota; class Eurotiomycetes; order Chaetothyriales; family Herpotrichiellaceae; genus Phialophora; species Phialophora verrucosa. The sequence continues at coordinate 2,015,040 of MSED01000002.1, read as the reverse complement.
CTCAAAAGCCGCCTTTGCCCTCTCTTCCAATGCTATATTTATCGTCGGCTTGACCGGCCTTTGTGTAAACTCGAATCCTTCGACGGGGTCGAGGCCCTCGCAGATTGCGTTGGCGTAATTGATCGCTCGGAGTGATTTGAGTGAGTCGAGATAGTGTACAAGGATGGGCACAGACTGCGGCCGGTGCATGCCCAGGAAAGACGTGAATCTGAAGAGGTAGGTCGGGTCGGCGAAGATGACTTGCAGATGACCTTTCGAGAAGAGTGCTTGTGTCTGATCTTCGAGTGAGAAGAGCTCTGGCTCCGCAGGCGGAGGAGAGATGAGATTGAAAGACGCGGGATCATCTTCGAGGATGGGCTCGAGGTTGTCACCGTTCTCCAATTGTCCATTGGCTTGCAGTCGAGGCAGCTCATTCTCCACATGGCGTATCCCATTAGCATGAGGCATATCGGTTCCCATGTAGGATTCGCGAATAAGTGAGGTGGTCGAGTAGTTCGTAGGGTATTCAGTGGAATCGGTCACGGAAGCCTGCGCGGCAGAGGTTGGTCGGCTGCCGGCGGCGGCATCGTGAACACGAAGGGGAAGAGAAGTGGGTGCAGGTCTGTCTGTGTCCTCAGAGGCAGAGGTCATATTCGGCTTGAGACAACGGGTGATGTAGCCAGCAATTCACGAGTCTCTCAGACTCTCCGCACCCCGGACGATGATGAATGGTGGCTTGGTCGGGAGAGGAAGAAAGGATCTACTGTTAGGTCGACTTGCGTTGGTGGTGCCGCTTGGAAAACAACGAACTAAGCTAAACGAAAGCAGATCAAAGCACCTGTCAAGACGAGGTCATCCCGTCCTGGGGATTCACTCTGGCCAACGGCGAGGAGGAGAGGGAGCGAAACGAGAACCACAGACGTCAAGATGTTGAAGATGGGAAATCGAGTGGGGATTTCCAGGCGGATATCTCATGCAGGTACTGTACGCTCTTCCCGATCTGAGAAAAGGGCTCCATCTTGGGACAGTCAGATCACTTTCGAGCAGCTCTAAAAGAAAAGATGGGGAAGAGGGTTTTCTCCAAGCCGCTGGCTCCAGTGTGCGAGGCACTATGACCACTAACGATGATCATGTTCGGAAGCTTTCAACGGTCTCGAGAATCCCAAGAATCTGGGAGGCCGCTGACAGGTCTCTGGTGTTTCTAGGAGAGTACTGCATAATTTAAACTCTGTGTCCCCATACAGTAGCGTGATTGTAAACTTTGGAAGAAAATTCGATGATGTTGGCGGCGCATCCTGGAGCTGTCTGCGGCGAGTGCCCGGTTCCCCGGACGTGGGATCAAACAAGCCCCCCAGGCAGGCCGGCCAAGCGGATTGGACCCCATTCCCTCACGCTTGGGATCGGCCAAGTCATCTCACCAACAACTCGACTTGAGTCTCGAAATCCAAGATCTGTCCGGATCGCAGTACCGGGATACGATAGGGACCGTCTAAAGTCAAGGCAACTAACAGTAGCCATCCGTACTGTTAGACGCTCTAGACGTCACTAGAGTTTGACCAACATCGTCTCCACGGTCGAAGATAAGCGGAAATCTTCGGTTGGCCTCCCCCGGCCGCCGCAACCGAGAATGGAGGACAACCCTCCCATCATCCCGAGCTATATTGACAAAATCGTCAAATTCACCGACGGCACATCGTATGAGCTCTTGAAGCCATTGGCGACGTATCGCTCGTGCCACGATGGCACGCCAGCAGAGGCACGGATCGTGCTGACGTGCCGGCGGACCGAGGCAGATTCCTCGTCGACGGAAGAATACGTCGTCAAGATCAAGATCCAGTACTGTGAACTTCCCACATCATTTGGCCCCGTGAAGCACAAGAAGCTGACTTCGGCTGGAGGATCCCGGGAGGCGAGCAACGACCCAGCAATACGCCTGAGTCCGGCCCCAGCACGACGACGGCACATGAGCTGAAGGCGTTGAAGAACTTCCACGACGCCAGCAGTGACTACACGCCGGTGTTGGTCAATTTCATGAGCACGGTCCAGCCTGCAGAGGGACCTCTGCCCGGCGGATACCTGACGTTCCTCGTGATGACCAAAATGCCGGGCGATTCGCTGTTCAACATGTACTATTGGGGCATGTCGGACGAGGAACGAAAGCAGATCATAGAGAGATTCCTCGTGGCACTGGGGTCAGTTAACCTGCCTTGCCCTCTCAAGGCGACTCATTGACCATTGGCAGCTGGATATATGCCCAAGGCATCGAGCCCGTAGATTGCGGGTTGCGCAACATCCTGTGGGAACGGGAGACCAAGAAATGCACCATCATCGACTTCGAACTGTGGCGAGACACGGATGCCTCTTTCGGCGATGAGACAAAGGAACTCCAACGGTGGGGACTGGTACGACAGCCGGCTGCCAAAAACCACTGGGAGGCGTGGAATCAGATGTTCCGGTAGGCCGACCTCGAGAAGCGAATCGTTACCGTTCGTACATGGGTACCTGGCGTTTGGAGCATGTCCTCATTACCACTATCAGCAAGGCACCCTATCGCAATCTACCACCGCGGTAGGCAGTTCCGACGTTGGTCTTGCTTGCTGGGGAGACCGCTTCCGTCGTAGCAGTCATCGTCCTCGCGCCTTCCGCATACCAACAGAAACAGCCTTGATGCGCAAGGATAGGGAGGCTAAGCCCGCTTCACCTGCACGCCTCATCCAGATCCTCCTGCGTGACTTGATAGCCCCAGTGTAGACAAGTTTGATGTATGACGGGGCTAACCTTTCGCTCGTCTTCCGCGTCGTCATCATCGCCGTCTTCGTCGTCAAAGACACTCCTGACCCCCGCCTCGACGTACTTCTTCAACAACGTCCGCTTCCACCTCCCCTTGGGCCCTACACATCTCAGCCACCTCCCAACCTGTCTTTCGTCCTCTCCATCATCCAGGCGCCGACCGAGCCAGAAGCGGATATACCATTCAAACCAACCTCGGGCGTCGTGCTGGAAATTGATCCACCCGGCGTCCTCCCACTGAGATAACGTCTGGCCGCACTGGACGCCGTGTCTGTTAAGTTCCGGATTGTACGTCCGTGACGTGATGTACTTCTCAGGCGGTTGCAGTTGAGCTAGCCAGGCGGGCGGCAGGGTCGCGAAATAGTCGTCCTCCAATGTCACTCCCAAGGAGCGGCTACGCCAGGGGGAGAAGTACGTGCCCCCAAAGGCACCTTGCAGGAGGATTGAGAGGGGCGATATGTTTGGCCTGAAACTGGGGTGTGATGCAAAGTGGTATGTATTGGTGCACCAGTCGAGCGTCGGTGGTCCCGCAGAAGAGGTCCAAGAAGTATAGTGTTGGATCAAAGACGCCAGGTCCGTGGGAAGCGGAGGTGATATAGTCTTTGGTATTGAACGTTTAGACTGAACCGGTGAGGCGTCTCGAGGCTCTAGATCGTCCTGATTCTTCGTCCTGGTCCGAGGACCCGTGTTGCTGGACTGATTTTCTTCATTGTAGGACACGCGGATTTCTCGAGCAGCTATTCGGGCAGAGGTCCTCGACGAGACACGCTGCACGATGGCTGAACTGTCGAGTCTCCGCCTTTTCACCGTTGGCTTGTCCTCCGTTGAACCTGTTTGCTGCTCTCTTCGTGCAGTGCCGTTGTCTAGGTTCAGCTCTGCGAGCAGCTTCTGCTTACGCTGCAAGTTCTTAAGACGTTGGGCTTCGAGGTCCATCGCAGGAGCCGTATTCGAGGCTAAGGCGAGTGGCCCTGCCTCGTCGTGAGGCGGCAAGCCATGGGCTTGCAGCAATGGCTGAGCGCGTCCGTTTAATTAATGACGTCAATGACTGGAATGCATTTACCGGCGCGTGTTATGGGCCTCGACGAGCATCAAGAAGGCACGCACATGGCTGAGATATCTTTGCTATGTACGGAGTATACCCACTCCAGCTATCTAATACCAAGTTTTAAGAGCCTCCCAACACCACCCGTGACTACAAACATCGACCAAGGGTATCTAGGCAAACAACGCCAATCATTAGATTTCCCCCTGGTGGTACTCCATGCCATCGTCGAAGAGATTCGTATCATTAATTCCCCCGCTATTAGTGAGCGCTCAAAACATCCTTCTCCTTGCTTATGGTGGTCGTGTCAATGCTTTTGGGCCATAACACGCGGTGGCCCAGTAATCTGATGAAGGATTGACCTTCTGATACGTACGCTGGGATGCGGCCATGGCTCGAACTCAAACAGCGATGGGTCTAGGAGCCGGTGCCGTCATTGGCCTTGGCTCCAAAATCATGTCCCACGTCTGGGTGTTGAAATGGACATATGGCGAATCAAAATCCGGGCCATATCGATCCATGTCGACAATGTTGATATCGGGGTCTGTGCCCTGCACAATCAACGATCGTGGCCTAGGCTTCTTGTGCACCGTACCTGCCGTGTCCCCGCGGAGGTTGTTGGGTACTGGAGCCATGCCGGTGGATTTCAGAATGTCCACTAGTGACATTATAGCATTGGCTCCTGGTGTGACGGGGTCGACATTGCCTTCTTCACTGGTGCTGGACGAGGTCCCGCTAACGGAGCAGTTGGACGACTCACGAGACATTGAGGGTGGCGTAGTAGGTGAATCGTCCGATGATGGGGGAGGGGGGTTGCTGTCAGTGTGGTTTGCTTCCATCTCGTGGACAGTATTGCTTTGAAGCTCTTGTGGCTCTCCAGGATCTTCCTTGATTGCGTTCACATTCAATTCGGGTTCTGCTGTAAGCTCTGCGGGCGCGTTTTCTGCACTGTCGGGAGCAATCTCATTCAGACCGTTCCCGTATCCTTCGACATAGATCTCGCAGAATGGAGGCCGCTTTGGCGGCACCTCATCCGCCGCCGTCTGACCCCGTCTGGACACGAGTCTTCGGAGGGAGGTTGACCGCGATCCAGGGGGCGTCTTACCGGGCAAGGATGCTAGCAAGGATGCCGGCAGGCTCGCCGGCAGTGTCCGCCTGCGAGCCTTGACTGATCTTCCTCGTGTCAAGGTCTCGCCAAGTGAGGACGAGGAGAGGTTGGTGTGAGAGTAGCCGTTGTCAGGGACCAGTTGGGACAATCTCTTTCCCGAAGTACGGACTTCTGGCAGCTGCTGTTCCTGCCACGGCTTCTGGGTCGGCGGCCGACAGCAGAGAGAGTAAGTGAGATTCGAGATGTTACGGACTTCTTTCGGCGGTTGTGCGATCGAGTGGAACGTTTGCAGAACCGCGTAGATCAGGAACCACCTGACCTTACGACCTTCAATTGCAGAGAGACGTCCCAAATCGTCGTCGACTGTCATCTCTTCGAAGTCCGAATACTTCCTGACCAACGGACAATCCATGAGCAGGACGTCTCGGTTAGAAGCAGCAATCAGGGCGCGCTTGTCATGTGCTCGTTGTGCCTTCTTAAGAGCCTTGCGCCTCAGTTTGGGGTTCCAAGACAGCCTTCGCTGAAGCTTAGGCTGCTGAGTAGAGCTACGCTCGAAGGGCTCCGGTAACCTGGGCAGGGGCTGGGCAAGGGGGGCATAGGAGTGTTTCTTGTCAAAGGCGTGGATATTCTGTAGCGTGCAGACACCACCCGTCTTGCTGATGTCGTTTTCCACCATATCTGCCGACGACTCGGGATCCACCAAGTGCTGATATAGGCTCTGAAAATCGGAAAACATAGTTGAGTAAACTTCCTGTTGCACGACCTCCTCCTCGAACCTGTCAGGAGGCCAGGAGCCGTTCTGCTCGGTGTAGACTGATTTGAGAAAGGCACGGAACTTGTCGAGGTGCTCCCGTGCTGGTTGTGGGAGGCCGAGGAAGCTGCCCGAGACCTCATTCTCGAAGAAGGAAACAACCGACTTGTGCACGCGGTCGAGTCGGACGTCCATCTCCAGTCTCGCTCGATTGACGAGTGTTTTGGCTTTTGCGCTCACCGCCTGACCACAGTTAGTTTGTTTCTTGCTCCTTGCGGTCTCAACGTCTGGTGCACTCACAGCATATTCAATACTTGATCGAAGGTCACGGTGACTCATGCCCACACAGTGTGCGAATGCATCGACCCAGAGATCCTCCACCTGGAGTTTCTCTGCGAGGAACAGGGCCGCAAGAGCGTGGTCAACACACTCCCTGAAGTCCAAGTACCTCTGGTTCTCCGCATACGATAACACCTCGAGGGTGTTTTGGGAGCTATCATCGGGTCGATACGTGTCCAGCCTGGCCTTCAATGCCGCCAGCGCGGTGCCCAGTGTCCGACCAGCCAGTGGTCGATTGTACAGCCAGGCAAAGAAGTTTCGTGTTGTAATGTGGTGATGGAAGACGTCTTCGAGCGAAGCAGCGTGCGGTGCTGGAATATACAGTTCCTGGATCGCTTCCTGAGGGTCGCAGCCTGAACAATTCGGCAAGCCGCACTGCACTGTCGTGTGAATCGAATTCCTGACGATGCAGCGGTCGACAAGTGACTCAAAGCCTCTGACTCTGAGGAAGTCGGTGTGGACGCGGAAGGCAGGCCCGCGACTCGACTGGCCAGGTTCCCGCAGGTAGACGAGGCAATCGCCCGTGGGCCAGCACAGCTCAGGTTCCTAGAGCACATGACATGAGTTTTTGGACACACCACAAGTTGGCAGCGCCCCTGAGAAATATCACATACATGAAAGATATTGATCCAGTCGGTGGTGACTCGTTCGCGCCCATCCCAGCGCCTCAGTCCAGCTGAACGAATGTCGTCCCGCGTGACACGGCCCTGCAAGCGTCGCATTGTTGCTCGGTGAAGTTCGGACGGGTTACAATTAGAGCTATGGGGTTGCCGTGCACTGGTATATAAGTCTCATCCCTGCCTATGGTGAAGGGATGGACGGGCGGCATGTACAGCTGTGGAGAAGTGAAGGTCGGGGACTGTCCTCGGCGCAGAGTGGTGCCTTATGGCCTCAAGCAACACGTAAAAAGGCCAGCGCAGCAATGTAGGCCTGCAGCGGCACTCAGGCCAAGGATGCGGTATAACGAGGAAATGCGATTGCGAAAGAGGCTTGAGACAGCGAAGATCCGTCGGATTGACGATTGGGGAAGCGAGCGGCGGCGGGGAGCGGCAAGCAGCAACCGGACGAGGGGACCGTTGGTCGAGACAACGTCCTTCTCCCAGCGATCTAACGGCCGGTTACAGACACCACGCCGCTGGCGGGAGCGAGGGAAGAGAAAAGCATGAGCAATGTCAAAGCATCATCATGCCACTCTGCCTGTTGCTAGGGCGAGAGAGCGTCGAGAATGCTCCCAGGTAAGGGAGCTGCGTTTAAGCTTCCCTGGAGATGACGAGATGGTGGTGGCAGCCAATTGAGCGCAGGTGCCTGTCGGAGCTCAGGCGTGGGCTAGGCTGGAGGCGGCTAGGCGTTGCTGGAGGCGGCGTAGGCGTTGCTGGACTGACGTGAAGCCGCCTCCACCTTGGATCGGTGTCTACGATCGTCCCGAGCTCCAAGTCCGTCACTGTAGATCCGACCGTGGTTTTAGTTAAGAGCGCCAACCAGCGGAAGCCAGAGTGATGTTAGCGTGCCGCCTCTCGCCAAAGAGTCCGACCAACTGGAAGCTACAAACGGCCGAACTCAAAGTATCTGCGCTTCCTTCTCGTGTCAATGCGGCCGGACGCCATCAATTGCTATCTGTCTACCGTGCCAACCGCAAGAAGCACGCAGAAACAGGCGGCTGTGTTGGCAGTCTCAGCAATTCGCTGCCCCTGCCGCCAAGCTCCATCACCGCCAGCCCTTGACTCGTTTGCGTCCTATCTCAGGCCGCCGGTGTCAAGCGAGCGCCCGAAGAGGTGTCGAGCAGCGGTATGTGAGCGCTAAGCGGAATGCAACGACCTTAGAGAGGTGCACTAACCAGCAGCAGCGCCCTCTTTTGGTCAAACTGATCAACCCGTCACTTCCTGTTTGGGCTTCTATACACTGCCACCGCACCTGGCTGCGACGGTTCAATCACCACCTACTCGTAGGAGCTCAACACTGATACTCGTACCTACACTCCTCGTACCGTATCCATAACACCATCTTTTCTTCACCTCCTCTTTCCACGCTTGCCACCGCGTGTCGGTTAAAGAGCTTCCGAGACCCGGACGATAACACGCGTATCTCGCTCGCCTACATGGGATCGGACGGGAGGTTCTCAAGCGAGCCCACCGGCAATTGCATGAAGATATAATCAATTCCCATTTATAGCAATAAGAAATACACAGTAGAGTCTCCGGTGAGCAGACCAAGCAAAACGGCCTGGATGAATCATGAATCGGAGACCCTTGACGGGGACTACTCGTAACTCGTAGATAGGCCGTGGACTCCCAAGGGACCACTGGTCGTTCCCGCCCTGCCAGCAGTTCGTGCTCTCTCCGATGCTGCCGAGACCGACCCCTGTTCGACCAGGATACCGTTGTGCGGCTTGCATGAAGCCGGTGGACCCCTCGACAGCTCTTTGGCCTCCTATAATTTCCCCAGTCGTCAGCGCCGGAACTCAAACTCTATCAATCGGCCTGAATCAGACGGGGGTATCGGGATTATTTTCAAATGGCCCGCATTGTGGGGTAGCTACGTACTCGGTATTCTCAAACAATCACGCGTTGCGCACCAGTAACGACGATTAACGGCATGTCAAACTGCTGTGAGGGATTTGTTGCCGCGCCGGAACCGACATGTTAACGCTCAAGAACCGACACGTAAGCTCGCACATGTGGTTGGCTTCAGACTCCGAGAGCGCGTACCACTCCTCACCGAGGCTGGCTGAAAGGTCGGTCATGATGTTCGCTAAGCGATGAATGGGCTCGAAGATCTCCTGGCCGGCCGGGGGGCTGTCACAGCGCAAGATCCGGCTCTAAAATATCCCAGGAGTGAGGTCTTGCAGCCACTCCTCCTTCAGGTCATGACGGGGTGGAGAGCAGCGTTTCTGTCAAGCCGTCTTACATGTGCGGCTTTGACACCCGTAAAGAAACGGTGAAGAGGCGGCGATCAGCTCCCAAAACACATCGCTGAGGCGAAAGCCTCATGTACGCCTTACCTCTTGTGGAGCTGGTATCTGTTGCGATCGCTCGTCCTGGAAGCTGCCGTGTGCTCTTAGAGGCTTGCATTAGCCTCACACTACTGGATAACATGGCACTGTCCCTTCTTTCGGGATTCAGTGGCGCTTTCTCAAAGCCCGAAAGAACATTCTGCCCTAAAGGTCTATTCTCTCAGCAATCTATGGAGCTTGCGGCGCACGGCAGCCACTCGCCCTAAACCTCGACGAGCACCCGAATCTCGGCATCCATCCAGTCCACGAAACCAGCAGAAAGGAGAGCCACCATCCATTCGCCGTCATCGCGCACAGTCACTAGGCCGTCTGGCAGCCATACCTTGATACCCGGACGATTTTCCACTCCCGCCGTGGACCCATTCTTTGACGACAAAGAATATCTCTTGTCCACCTCAGACAACAAAGCTGCGAGGTTTGGAGCAGCTTCTGGCGTCAAGCTAAACCGGGGTGTGAGCCGTCGCAGTGTCCCGGCTGCGTTTGACACCACATTGACATAAAGAACGACCGATTGCTTGAACGATGTGGTCGGTGGCGAGACCGGCGGAGCCGAAGTTATGACCTCTTGTTGCGCTGGCACGGGATGTGAAGATCCCGTGTCCTGGTGTTGCGCGGGCAGGAGAGGTTGGTCCTCAATCTCTTGCTCTGGGAAACCTGTTTCAGGGACATTGTGGCGGTCAGACATGACAGGCTCCTCTATCACCGTGGGTGACTGCCCGTCGCTGGTCTCTTTGGCCGAGCCTTGCTTTCTCGACGCGGCAGCATAGATGCGTTGGCGCTCATTGGTCACCATCTTTCTCATTAGGGGCATCATTAGTTTGATGATAAATTGGCTGTCCCGAGGCCAAAACAATGTCCTTGGAGGTGCGTTTGGGATGTCACTCCCCGCTCCTGGTGCAAAGTACTTCTCACCATAACCCTGTACCGAGAGAAACTCATCGACACAATTCCATAGGTTCAGCTTGGCCAAGTCGGTACCACCTGAATTCTTCTTGTGCCCAACAACATCTCTTCGCTCAGGGTGCGCCTCGTCTAACATGAAGGCCTTAGCCGCAGCCTGCAGCCGTAGAAAGTTCTCCGGAGCAAGCTCCAAGGACGAGAAGACCTTGCCGAGGGGCGGCCTGCTGTGTTTCTTGTTTGTCGACGAAGGCTCGCGAAATAGAACCGCAGCCGCGCTTTGAAGTTGAGTGTTGGTTTCAGCAGCGGTGTCAAAACCGTCTCCGTTCAAGGCACGACCTTGCTCCACGAAGCTCTCGTCTCGTTTGCGCTTCCCGAGCGCGGATGGATCTCGGCTCTGTTCGTCCTCCAGTGCGGTTGCGACTTGTATCAACCCTGCAATGAGTTGAGTGTCGTCCGAAAACGTGGGATCTGACATGGCTTAACTTAGGGGCAGCTCTAGGCTGCGAAGCCCGGAGGCCGCAAACGCCCTGCTGTGACCTGGATGGAGAAAGTATCGAGGTGAGATTGATGTGAAGCGCGGTTGACGGGCGGCGTTGGGAATGTTTGTGACGTTTGGCAACGTGTTAAAGCAACCAAATTCGCCAAATTCGCCCAGCAGCGATGAATGTGTCCCGCGTCCATTTGCGGTTAGCGCGGTACCGCGACTTCGCGGCATTCATCTTTGATGACAGCGACATCGGTCTTGACCCGCGGAAGCTGTTGAGGCTGCTATACCTGCATCTGTATCTGCATCTGCATCTCGGAGTCCCGGTTATGTGACGATCGGGGGGGTTGGCTACCTGCTTTTTTCGAATCACATCCCGCATTCCCTTGTCGGCGGCATTCTGTAATCATGTTTACAGCAACAAGGCTACAAGTTGCCACGTACCTCCTCGGCATCTGTCCATTCTCAATCGCGTTCCTGGTCTTCCTGAACTCGTCCGTCTCCTTCGTCATCACAGATCTCATCGGCAAGAAAAATGGTGTCGGCGACGCAGTTGGGAGCTTGGGCTTCGCCGATGAGCTGCTAGCACTTGTAGCATGCCCCTTCTGGGGGTTGCTGTCGGACCGTGTGGGACTACGTTTCGTGAGTAATTTGTCGCCAGCGGCGGAGCGGCAATAAACTAACTGCCATCAGGTTTGCGTGTCGGGTTATCTCATTATTTGCCTGGCATTAATCCTGTTTGTCCAAGCAAAGAACGTATATCCGCAACTACTTCTAGCGAGGCTGTTTTTCAGCCTGGGTGGTGCTGCCGCCTCCACCATGGTCACAGCTACTCTCCCTGCTGTCACGTCTCCGTCGAAGAGCACTTCCATTGAGCATCATCGTCAGACAAGGGCCGCCCAACTGTCGGGTGGCAATGCCCACGTTTCGAGCCCGTCGATCGAGTCAGAGGTGACGATTACCCCTGAAATATTCGTGGCCCGCTACTCACAACGCAAGGACGATCGCAATTTGCCCGCGGGAAACCCTGATATCGCTAGCTCTACAAGTCAAGTCGCCGGATTCGTTGGCATGTTCACGGGCTGTGGTGCCTTGATCGCACTGGTTGGCTTCCTGCCCATTCCAGCGAAGTTCCAGTATGCAGGGGTTGAGGAAAAGGCTGCCTTGAAATACAGCTTCTACATCGTGGCTGCTGTGGCTTTTCTGCTTGCTGTCTGGTGTTTGTTCGGTCTTCGGCATTTGGAGGGAGAACCACAGAGCAGCTTGTCAGCTTTGTCAGCTTCTCGAGGCGAAGGTCGTGCTTTACGCCGCACGGGGCCCCTTGGTCAGATGCTCGACAGCTTTCAGACCGCTGTCCTCGCCGGCTTCAAACAGTCTGAGATTGCCATTGGATATATGGGAGGGTTTGTCGCCCGCGCTTCATCAGTCGGCATCTCCCTGTTCATCCCCCTTCTTGTCAACGCAATGTTCCTCTCGTCGGGTCTATGCGACGCTCAGGACGTCAATGGTGACCCCACAGGACTTCCAGACATCAAAAGGAAGTGTCCGCGGGCATATATTGTCGCTGCAGAATTGACCGGTGTCACGGAGATGGTGGCACTAGTGTTTGCCCCGATCTTCGGTTATTGGGCTGCAAAGGCCTCGAAGAAGGAGATCCCACTACTTGTGGCTTCCATTGCCGGTGTGATCGGCTATTCCCTGTTTCCAAATGAATTCGATCCAGACGACAGAAACACGTCGAAGCGCGTCGCGGCTTTCTTGGCCGCATCTCTCATTGGCATCAGCCAAATCGGGGCCATCGTGTGCAGCCTGGGGACACTCAGCAAGGGGGTTCTTCTGGCGGGCTCTAAAGCCTCATCTACCGGCTTGAATCGCGAGAGACAGGGAAATGAACCGCGTCCGGATGAAGCCGAACCTCTCCTTGCAGCCGCGCCGCAACCGACGGGAGAAACACCGCTGTCGAACTTGAAGGGCTCCGTCGCCGGCGTCTATTCGCTCTATGGGGGAGCTGCAATCTTGATCCTAACCAAAATCGGAGGCTTGTTGTTCGACAAAGTGTCACTGGCAGCTCCATTCTATATCATGGCTGTCTTCAACGCATTTCTAATGGTTGCATGTGCAATTCTCAGCATAAGGCGATCCGCCGAAAGCCGCACGATCCCGGAGTCACTCGCCCGATGACAGCATAAAGAGTTGTTGGAATGTGTGATCTTATGTGATTGGGATTCCACCCTGACGGAGATGAAAGTCGAATATCACAGCACACACATCTATAAAAGGCATATTATGGTTCCGTTTCAGGATGAGCCGACTGAAGTTGGCACACAGCAGGGGAGATTGGCAGCAAAGACAAGTTCTCCGCCGCATCTTTTTCGATGTTTCCTGGCCGGAGAGCAAATCTGAATGCCCTTGTTCAAGCCTTACTGGTGTAGGTTGCTTGGCACTCTCTCCACTCGAATCGTCTGCACTAATCCAGAATCCTCCGGATAACGAGGAAGGATAGTCCGGGACTCTCTTCGTTTCGGCAACCCCGAAAGGAGTTGCCTGGGGCTGGCTTTACCGAACTGAATCAAACAACAGCGAATCGATATCTGCGCACCATGGCAAGCCGCAGACCGCCTTGGATTTCTCTTCGTCGCGGTGGCACTCTCCCTAGTGTGTAGGGTGGCCGTCGCTCCATACGCACACTTCGAAGCAATATCAGTGTGGGCCGAGTGTTCTACCACAGTACAGTACGGGAGAGACAGAGCAGCCACGCAGAGCTCTCCATACATTTGACTGCCGCTCCTCAGAAGGCTGAAGAGACTCGCAAGCCCACACGGACTACTTTCATGTTTGATACGACGTCGATCATGGAGGAAAGGCCGGGTGGGGAACCAGACATGTGTGTTCCTGTGCCGGCAGTCCAAGCGACGAGCAAGGTGCAGCATGCGGAGGCAACCGCTAGGGTTGGAAATGCGCTCAAAGTTGATGAGGGAAGACAATCTCGGCCCAGGAATCACCTTGCTGGTGCTGCCCTTCTTCATTCTCAATATTATCTGGTTGCCGAAAGGAACGGGTCAAGAGAACGTCGAGTCCGATTGCCTATTGGTTTCCACTCCAGTCTCTGTTCAGGCGTGTCACAGCCAGAATCCCAATCCCCCTCCTCGCCTTCTCACATGCCTTTTTCATCTCTTGCTCTTCTGTATCCGTCCACTTCACGCTCAACTCATCCCACTTCTTTACCTTGAACTCCCGCTTGTACTGGGCGTGCAGGCTCTGCAGCCGGAGGAGCGGACGCATGTCATTGGTGCCGCTGTAGATGATTAGGAGCGTACGGGGTGGAAGAGACATGTAGATCCGCAAGATCCGCTGGAGAGTCTCACGCATTGTGTGCCTGAGTCGGTCGGTCTCGGATTGTTCGCCCGCTGGTGGCTCTGCCGGTGTCGAGGTTGATGTGGCGGGCGTTGTGGCGAAATTGTCGCTGGGAAGAGTGTTCCAGTTGCGCAGGGCCTCGAGATCGCGGAGGCGGGACCAGATAAAGTCAACGCCGCGTGGTGGAATGGTTTGGGCCCTGGGCTGGTGGCTCTGGCCTTTGGCCGTATTTCCATCTAGTTCCTCTTCCTTCGAAGTATTCCCTCGGGCGCCTCCGCCGCCATCGATGGTATCTCCATGGGCGGCCCTGAGTACGCCACGTACGATCTCGTCATCATTCTCGCACGCAATGTGATACGTTGCATCTTTCCCGAGTCCTCGCTCCGGAGTGCCGTACTCTACAATTGCTGACGTCTTCAGCACGATATCCCCTTGGCCACCGTCCATCTTCAGCGTTCTACCGATTCGGCGAAAGATGCTCTCTCCGTTGGCATCCAATGTGCCCCATCTTGGTCCTTTTTCACACTTCAGCTTCACCAGATCCAGCACGGCGAGAGCGTCCTCTACGCTGTTGTGTCCTTTGGCTCCGCCCTTCTGTATCTCCCGTTTGAGATAGCGGTTTGCGAGGAACTTGAGGGACGACCGTAATGGTAGGCCGCGAGGATGCGGGTAGATTATTGACGTGTCGATGACGAAGGGGTGCGTGAGTTTGAGCGCGTTGAGGTCGGATTCGAGACTATGGCCGAGTAAGATCGAGTCCTGGCCAAGAATACCAAGTAGCTCCTTCTGAATGTCCTCGAGCGTGGTTGTTACATCCCTGAGGATCTCTTCTGTGATGCCCGAAAACTCTGTGAAGTAGTTCTTGATGGGTAGGGAGGGTTTAACATATTTGTCTAGGATGGTTTTGCCGGACCAGTCCACAAGAGAGATGCGAGCGAGGGAATACTTGTCGTCGATGGTGAGGACCATTTCGCAGTCTAATGCATAAGGCTTCAAGCCTTGCGTCACGGGATCGTGCGTTTCAGGAGGTGAGGGAGACGGCAGGGTTTGGGGATTTGGGACTTCAACATTGGTGTCAACCCAACCCTCGGAGGCAGACTGTCCGGTCTTCTCTCGTCTTTCTCGCTCCAGCTTCGCAGCATGCGGGTCGTTGAGTGCTGCCGGATGGATTGGGTACTCTGCGTCGCGTAGCTCATCGGCCGAGTGAAGGAAGTTCACCACTGGTGTGCGAACTGCTTGGAAGGACTTGTCGTCTTTGCCGCTCTTCGCTTTCTGACTTGATGACACAGAGAATGGGGCAATGAGCATGTTTTGTAGAGGAGAATGGACTCTGCTCATACTCGAATCACCTGGCGCTCGAACCTGTAAGAGGTGTTCAAGAAGAGAGTCACGTGGAGTTGGAGGTCTCGTGCGTTGAACAGAAGTGTCCGCTTCTTCTGATAACTCGGCGAGAGGAGCATCAATTGGGGTGTGCTGTTGTTGGTCTTGAGAGGCAACGTCGATGTGTACCGACGGGCAATTGACCAAGCTGGAGTCGTGCATTTCATTCCCTTCCCTGGTGCCGGCCCATAGTTCAGAATCTTGTAGTGTGTCACGGTCGAGCCCAGGCACCATCAACACAACGGCCTTCTCGAATTGTTTGGCGTGATTGACAGCCAGCCAAGTCGGCGCAACTCCATCTGCTAAAATGTAGAGCACGAGATCTTGCAGGGCTTTGAGCTCGACACGGTCAGGTCTTGTTTTGTGGAAACTGATACTGGGATACCCATCTGTCTTCTGCTCAATTTTGCGTCTTTTGTTGGCGGAGGATTTCGACTCGACGACAGACCAGCCTCTCTGATGCCGCTCCATGCTGCGCGGCTCAGAAGTGGATGGGGGAGAATGCCCTCGTGTCTCTGAGATTTTGGTCTCGCTGAGGATTTCTCCGTCGCCAATAATATTGGAATGCGGAGCGCAGGGCGCAGATCGCTGAATGCCAGCGCTGGCGGCTCTTCGTTTGCTACCACGGCTCATCTCTGCTACGTTCGCAAGGAGCAAACACAGGAGACAAAGCTTGGTAGCAGAACAGGTTCAAGAGCAAAGTGATTAATGTTCAGTTGCAAAGCACAAAGACAAAGTCGAGTGAAAGCGCGATTACAGAGGCTTGGCAGGGAACGAACGGGTGAGGTGAATGACAGTTGGACCAAAAATGGGTTGAGACTTGACTGCATGGCTGTGAAGCAGTTGCTCGCTGCGTGGTACGGTTCACTGCAGCCCTTCATGAGGCTTGATATCTTCTCAATGGGCAGTGAGCCATTGCTTATTTACAGGGCGCGGTTTCCCAGACGAAGAAGTCTCTGTTTATACAAAACCCGCAATCACACAAGACGCTTTTGTTCCACCCAGATTTTGTGTCTATTCGTCATATTACCGTTGCACGTACCCCATCTTGCCCTGCCACCGAGGTTGTGTGGCTGATGGGATTAATCGACGCGCAGGGTTCTGGCACCTTTTCTACCCCCAAGCTTCCGCTTCTTCTTGTGGCCCTTTTCAAAGGCCATGGCACTTTGATGATCACGTCCGACATTATCTAGGTCCTTGACCTTGTAGATACGGATGATCCAATTCTCGCTAGTGAATGCCTCTTCCAGGGTGCTCAATTCAGGGCCCTGGGCAGGGAGAGAGGAGCCTCGGACACGATCCTGAGCCTGGCCCGCCGGGAACAGGTTGTTGTAGTTGTAGTAAGACATCTTATACCTGTGAAGAGGTTAGTTACTCTGCATGCCGGGGGACAATGACAATCCACGTACATTAACGAGTTCTTCATGGTGGGCGTGGCTTCCTCGTCGACGCGGTACTCTCCACGCGCGGTAAAGTAGTCTCGCTCCCTCACCTCTTCCGGCCATATACCCTCCGCAATCCTGACCATCCACAAGAATTTATTGATATCGTCGCCACTATAACCGAGGAGGCCGCCGAACACGACCAGGACATAGTCGACGTCGTGTTGGCGCAGGATGGGATAGCTGACTTCTTCTCGCGAGCTCATGGCCTTGCCAACAGTGGCGATATGTGTATTGTTCCAGGTGTTGTTGTCGACCAATGTCGGGCGATCAGCCATACCTCCAATCTGATAGCCGTAGTCCCACCAAGACATGATTTTGGCATTTTGTGGCGTATTCTGCCTCAGCCAGTAGTA
This sequence comes from Phialophora verrucosa, assembly GCA_002099365.1. Lineage (NCBI taxonomy): Eukaryota > Fungi > Ascomycota > Eurotiomycetes > Chaetothyriales > Herpotrichiellaceae > Phialophora > Phialophora verrucosa. The sequence goes on along the minus strand of MSED01000002.1, from coordinate 1,998,105 downwards.
CGCTTCTCGGTAATCGTCTATGATGTGCTGAGACCCGTCGGGTAGCCTTGATGCCAGAACGACTGAAGGCGACGAATAGGCGTTCGACGTGACCCAGGTGCAGTGAGCCACGAACAAAAGCAGAAAGCCCGTCACCATGGACGTGATGACAGATTTCGACAGAATGGAGTAGATCCCAATTAACGGGTTTCGAATTGAGCGTAGAGACGGGTTTGCCGCCATTTTGCCGGCCTTGGCTGATCCATTGCTTCCATCACCAGGTTCTTCGGCCGGTGTTGGGATGTAAAGGTAGGTGTCCAAAATGTGCGAGAGGGCAAGAGCAGCGGCACAACACACCACTGGCGTCAATGTGAGCATGAGGCGCACCATGACACCCGCGAAGTAGCTCGCAAGCACGGCGTAAATAACGACAAAGACGTGCTCATCCTTGAGGTTGCGGAAGCACATATAGACGCCGGCCGGGAACAACCAGATGAGCATGCTGAGGTCAAAGAAGAAGGCAGGCCAAGCGGTAGGTTGGTGCTCCGACACCGAGGCAATGATAGGAATATGTATCTTTGCGTAGCCGGTGTCCCAAAGTGAGTAGAATCGGCCGCTCCAGGGGGCAATCACCCCCGATACAGTAAGCCCGACGAGAGCCAGGAACATCAGGCCGAAGATGACACCGCCGAGGGCAACAAGCAGGGTTTGAAACTGCTTGCCCGGAAGTTGCTCTTTGAGGAAGTTGAAGAACCCAACAAGTTGCAGGAGGCCAAATACCCCGAGGGCTGCCATGTGGTCGCTGCTTCTCACAGGCAGAAATCCGACAAATGGCACTTGCATGCTTGCCAGCGTTCCTAGTGCGTACCATGTCGTGTAGCTGATGTAGAGCCTCGAGCTGTACCGGCCCATTAGGACGAGGACGAACGCGTGAAGAGGGATGAGGTTGGTGATGAAGACGTAGCCACCCCATGCCGAAACCATGTAGCCGTAGAACAACGCCGCCAGAGCTCCCCACATGATTGATCCATTTTTGACGGCTTTGATCCACAGGAAAAATGTGAAAACAAGCAGGAAAATAGCGATGGCTTCATTGTCGTAACTCCCTGCGACTGATCTTGAGATGTACCCCGGAGTGATACCCATGAAGGCGCCAGCCAAGAGACCGGCCGATGGTGAGGAGGACATTTCCGACGTCAGGAGGTACATTGCTAGCGCTGTAAGGCCGGAGAAGGCAGGGGCGAGGAGAACGCAGATGTTGCGGATGTCGACAGGGAGAGACAGGAAGCGGAGGACATGGTAGATGACGCCGGAGGTCACCATCAGGCCAGGATAGAGCGTGCCTCCTGTGACTCGACCGAGGGGATGCCATGTTCCTATAGGCCGTCAGTCTTCTCACTCTTGCCAGTCTGCCGCGGACAACCCACGATCATCGAACCAGTCCCAGAAGCTGTAGAAGCCATTCTTCACCAAATACTTTGTCGCGCGAAAATTGAACCAAGGATCGACTGTTACACATTGTCAGAACCGGGCTCGGGAGAGGGGCATCCTCTATCTGCGAAGTGCAGCATGCGCAGGCTGCGGAGAGGTGGTAGAGAGACGTCTCACATTCGTGAATAATGCTTTCGAATCCTGGAAGACAGAGTCAGTTACTTTACCGCAAGGGCATTTCCCGCCGAAACCGTGATTCCTGACGTACGAATAACACTGAATAAACGGGCTGCCACTGCTGCCGCCGCAATGGTTAACAGAATAGTAACTCGAAGCAGACCCCGGGTATTTTTGCTGGCACTTCCACGGAACAATGGGTCTAGAGGCGTGGAGGCGGCCATGATGGCCAGAAAGGAAGAGGAAACAAGATGCTGAGCAGAATGGGCGGTTCAGTAGGAGGAATTCTCGATAGGACAGCGAATCTAGAATTACACGACCGTTGGAGGAGGTCAATGCATACGTGACCTCTCCAACACCAAGCCTTTGACCCCTGTCACTGCGAACGGGCGAAACGGTGGCCTTGCCAAGCACAACTTCAGCCTTGTCAGGAACACACCATTACTGTAGAACGGTCTTTGTGAGCGCTACAGAGCCAACGAGGGTCGTATTTGAGTTGCGAAGTACTTGGACCCGCTGTCGCACCTCCTCAACCTGTTCGTGAGATAACGCCGGCCCAAACATAGAACCTCGTGGTGGCTAGTGTTCACGGCATAGGCCAGTTAACATACTTCGCTCAACAGGCCCGTTGACCAAGGCCAAGCGTCTTATCAACCATCGTCTCAGATGCCTTTCCGTTAAGTCGGGTAGTCCTCGACCAGGTGCATCACGTTTGCATCCTTAGAGATTGGGTTGGATCTTCTGAGGGACCAGTGCCTCAAGATGATGTGTGTGGGAGCGACGGCAGAAGCGTCCTCCAGTCTCTCCTCACTCATTCGTCATTGGACCATCTATTCATCCATGCCACGACATCTGTCTTGTCACCATCCGTGGGCTTCCTTTCTGGCTGATCGTCCCATTCAAGCAAGATGTCTGCCGGTGACCTGTCCTTGGCCTTGCGATTCGTTACTTTGCCTTTGTTGTCCAAGCTACTACCGGTCGTCGTATCGCCAGAGCCTTCTGGTATCGCGGTGGTTTCCTGTGATTTGCTTCCTCGTATCGTATCCGGGCTGACCTTCGCCTTTGATCGTAGAAATTCTGCCTGCGCCCGTTCGCCTTCTTTTAGTTCTTCGCCGGCCATCCACCACTTGATGCCCCGCTGAATGGCAGGCCTTGCTGCGAGGTATGCCAGGACGAAGATTAAGAGGTACGCCCAATCTCGACCTTCAAGCTGTCCTTTCTGCATATACCGCTGGATCGGGTTAAGGTGGGACAGGTCCGCCGGCGGAGGAGTGTACTGAACCATCGCGAACGGTTGAAGCGGTGCAGGTGCGGATATTGGAATTTCTCCTCAGGGCGTCCGCCGTTTAATCGCGCTTGATTTCAGGAAGTAGATGGGTGCAGTAAGGAGCAATTCTAGGAACGGGCTGAGAAGAAGAATTGGAATCAAATACTTAGCCTGGTGCCGCTAAAAGGTTGAACATCTTGATACGAGTGATTTTCTCGAGGGTCCTCCGCGCAAGCCGATGAAACCTGCGCCGACAGCCTCTCTCGCCTAAGCTCTCTCGCGATGGGCTGCTGCAGGATGATGAAATCGCGCAGGATCCCGGGTGCAGGGGCCAAGCAGCCAAGCAGCGATCAACTCATACAGCTGGTGTCCTCCTCCTCCATTGCAATGTTGCTTCGTTTGCTTCCCGCGTGACACACATCTACATTGTTGGGCCCGGTTTGCGACTCTTTGTCATACTCGACATGGCTGAGGATATTGATGTCGGCCACCCTATCCCCCAGATGCTATTAGAATACGCACACCGTTCTGGAACTACTGGCGATGCGTGTCCTCAGGGATCGACACGCCCTCTTCTTGTGCACGCTGTGCGCCCGCCACACTATGTCAAGCCCTGTTCTCCAGGACGCCCCTGCTAATGCCTCCTTAGGGGAAGGTCCTCTAGGATCGTTTCGACACATACCTTGTCTGAACATTAGCGTTTCTTTCTACTTATCCTGGTATTTTGCCAGCCGTTAGCAAGAAGCAGCCCGGAGAATGATAGAAGAGAAGGAGGTCTTATTCGGACTTCTCTGATACATATGTTGCGCACGGTGGAACTACCTTTTGGAACGAATACTGCACGGCTCCTTTGCGCTACCATCACGATGTGAGGCGACGGACGCACCTGCCCGAGTCATTGGGCCCAGCACAACGGTGAGGGTGCTAGAGCATGGCAATCCGCATCTTGCGACAAACAATTCCAGCTGAAGTCGAGGACGTGGTGAACTGGCATGGTGGCTACATCTCCTTGGCTCCTGCTTTATGAAGAAACCGCGCCCGCGCAGTGTAGTTCTTCTCTCTATTTCAGACTGCGGACCCAGGACGTTTGACCATGCTCTTTATCTTTGAGCGCAAGGAGCGCTCAACCTTCATTCTCTCTTCTCTCTTCCTTCTCATTGATTGTCTAAACGCTTTTCAGATCACTGGTGCGTTGGGAGGGATAGGTTCCAACGGTGAACGACCCCTCAGGTATGAGATACACGACTTTGCAAATTCCGGGCCAGCTTTCCACTTGTATATCCTTGCCCTGAGAGAATTCCAACTTCTCAACCAATCCGACCCCCTCTCTTACTTCCAGATTGCAGGTTTGTAGTCAGTCTCGCATTGCTCAGTATGGCGCTCACAGACGATAGGAATTCATGGCTTTCCCCAGACCCCTTGGGACGGAGTCGCAGGCAATGGTGGCTATCCCGGATTCTGCATGCACGCTTCTACTCCGTTTCCCACCTGGCATAGACCCTACGTGGCATTGTACGAGGTAGCTCTCACCACGACAATCAGACATCAACTTTTTCACGCCTCAACTCCGGCCCACTTCCGCTTACTCCCTCATAATCGTCCCCCACAATGCGTGACTGACCGATTCTAGCAACTCATCTGGCAGCATGCTCAAGGTATTGCGATCGCTTATCCTGAAGACCAACGTGATGAATATGTGAACGCTTCACTCACTTTGCGGCATCCATATTGGGACTGGGCAGTCCACCCGGTGTTACCAGATGTCGTCGCCAAACCACAAATCACGGTTAATACGCCTACAGGGTGGCAGACAATGGACAATCCCCTCTACCAATACGTCTTCCAGTCCGATGCAGCAGGAAACGGCTTCCCCCTTTCCGACCCGGTATACTTGAGGCGATTCTCCTACCCTAGATCGTTGCGCTGACCTGGGAAACGTAGATGGCCAACTTCTCGCAAACCGTTCGCTGGTGGGACCAAACAACTAGATCCAGCAATCAGAGCGCGGCAACTGCAGCTTTATTGGCCAATGCCCCTGCGTGAGTACGTCGTACCCGACTCCGGCGTGGGAGATACTGATACAGATTGCCAGGATTCAATCATTGGTGTATCAGATGTTTACATCTGTGACAGACTATACGGCATTTTCGTGTACTTGGCCTGGCGGTCACTGGGTGACAGGTAACAACATCGAAACCATTCACAACAGCATCCACAACAGCATTGGAGGATATGGTCACATGCAATTTCCAGAGGTTGCAGGTTTTGACCCTGTCTTTTATTTGCATCACGCTAACGTTGATCGTTTGTTTGCCATGTGGCAAGCGCTGTATCCGGACAGCTACATGGAGCCGACCGTTAATGCATACGGATCGTACTACGAGCCTGTTGGGTTTGTCGATTCGGGAGCTACCGGTCAGTGTAACGCAAACTGCACAAAACACGGCGGCTAACATGCGGCAGCTCTTGCTCCGTTTCATTCCGATGACGGCAACACAATGTTTACTTCCAATGATGTCCGCAGTACAACAACATTTGGCTACAGCTACCCTGAGCTACCGGACTGGGAAATGAACCCGGATCAGTTAGCTGCGAATGTACGAGCGGCAGTCAATTCACTCTACGCCCCGTCCTCAAACGGCACTGTTCGGCGTGCATCAGAGGGAATCAGTGGCAGATCGAGGAATTTGGCGGAGTCCTTCGCCGATGTTTCACTTGATCTCGCACGGCATCTCAATGTGAACAACCTCAACAAACAATGGTCTATCACGATCCTAGTCGACCGTTTCCCCTTACCCACAAGCTTCTGCATCGATTTCTTCATAGGGGATGCTCCCCGTGAGGTCTTTCAGTGGCCAACAGCTACAAATCTGATTGGGACGTATGCCCCATTCAATCCTGCCAACCTGACACTGTTCCATCCCGGAGGATTTCCCCAAGGACAAGTGCGCGGCGAGGTCCCTTTGACACATACATTGGCAGCAGGCGTGTCTAGAGGCGTGCTTCGAGATCTTTCGCCGCGATCCGTGGTCCCGCTTTTACAGAAGGCTCTGACGTGGAAAGCTCGCACCCCGGCAGGCGAAGAGGTGCCAGTCACGGCGCTTTCCGGACTCTCAATATCAGTCTCAACGCGACCGGTCGTACCTCGAACGGCTAGAAATCGTTTTCCGCAGTACGGTGCAGTGCAATGGCTCGACTCTGTCACGGACGGCAAGCCTTGCGGGGCAGGACGTCCGCATAAACAGACGTGATCAAAATGCTGTGTGGTCCACCGCGCGGAAGTGACAGTAAATTCTACTGTCCCGTATCCTACAGCATTACGAACGAGGGATATTGTGAGAGCGACATGACCCCAACTCTAATTGCTGATATAAGCGACATGCCTTACCAATGCCCTTTTGCTGAATGCCTTGTTCTGTCGGGTCTGGAGATCTCAACATCTGGTGAATGGTGATTGCTGATCTGGAAGCTGTGGAGAATCGACAGGAGATGGAAATTGCATATGGGACCGACGAGACGAGGCCAACGCAAAACTGGTTAAGCCTGTCTGGCACCCCGAGTGGCCATTGGCTGCCTCCTACAGCCTCCCGAAGAGTGTCTGGGAGGCACCGACTTTCTCTTCGGGCCGTCGGAGGCAAGCGAAAATTTCATGAGTGTGAGGCGAAATGGATGTTCTGCCAGAACCGAGTACCTCGTACTTCGTACGTCGTCCTGTTGTCAACTGCGTTTTCTTGTTGTTCAGGTGATTTTCAATCCTGTCTTCACCAGCTCCAGCAGAGGCCTACGTGACTCCGCTACACATTCGTTTTATTCACTCGTTCAATCACTTTCGCTGTCGTACTGATCCCGTGGACGCGACGCGTACCTACCTCGACATTCTCTACCCAGGTCGCTGCCCGCTCGGCTGCTCAAGCCCTGATCTTTCTGTTCTGTCTGATCTCAATCTTCGAAAAGTTGGAAGTCATGTTGTCTACGAAGCTCCTCCTCCTAGGCGCCTCGCTCTTCACATATGCTCTCGCACAAACGAAGATTGCATTCACATCGGTTCCGGCTGTTGCAAATGTAGGGGAATCATACAACATCACTTGGGGCGGTGGCGACGGATCTCCCGTCACGATAACTCTTCGAGAAGGCGACTCGAACGCTCTGAAGACGATTGCAACACTGGCAGACGGCGTTGAGGATAATTTCTTTGTCTGGAAGGTCTCCGAGAGTCTGGCGACCGCTTCGTATGTCCTTCACTACATCCGTTGGTGTTGTATAGGTACTAACCTAGGACACTAAATCGCAGGGACTACGCACTTCAAATTACTCAAGGCCAAGGTTCGATCAATTACAGCGGACAATTTTCGATCGTTGGTGGAAGTGGCACATCAACAGCATCAGTGACGGATACGAGCACAACAACAACCGCGAGCAACGCCACGGTGCCTCTGACGACAACGGGCGCTACCATCATATCGGCTGGGTCAAGTACGCTGATTGCCAGCAATGCGACCTTCAGGTGAGTCCCAAGTCAATCAAACAGCGCCAAATTGCCAGAGACTGACTTGTGGTTCACCTATAGCTCTGCAACACTCTCGCGAACCACCAGCACCAGTCTGACTCCCGCCGTCACCGAACACTCGACTTCTTCTGCCTCGTCTGCCTCTTCTGCCAACTTTGGCGACCAGCCCAGCTCGACCTCCGCAGCGCAAACAGCTGCGGCTACAACAAGTGCTCCTGACTCGGACGGTGCAGCTCAGCTTGGAAGCTCAGCTGCTTTGGCGATGGGAGTACTCGCCGCAGTGATGTTCTTAAGTTGAGGAAGGAGGTACGCGGCACTTTTTGAGTAGAGGAGGTTTCTGGTCACAGAGCGAGGCGTTAATATACCGATTCTCTGGGTTATCCTGTGAAAAGTTCGTTCCGTGCAGTTAATAATACCGGGACTGACGTCAAATGGCACTCTGTCCTCAGCAATTCTCTCAGCCCGACGCTCTTGTAGGATGATGGATGGAGTGGCCAGCTTTCCTCATGTCAATCAACAAATGTCTTGGTTGCGTAAAATTAATCTGACATTTGGACTCGTGCGTCACTGTTCCGGGACGCGTCCCTCTCCCCTGGCGTTAGCGTAGAGATCCTCGCAGGGCCTGCACGGCCTGTTCTGGAAGCGGATTAGGATTCAGCAAGCCCCGGAAGCCGGCCAGGGACAGCCGTTGGCCGGGGGCTTACTGGCCACCTTCCCATTCGCTCAGGAGAACAATTAACGCGTGAGATGAGCGAGGCTTTTCATCGACAACGCGCCGTCCTGGTCAGTGGTCAGCGCTGGTGCGTTGCCCACCCAAAGCTGTTTCTCCACTAACCTAATGGCCCATCTCAAACAAATAATATGCCGTCACCTCAGCGCGGGTAAGGAGTCTCAACACATTATTTCTCTGGGATTTTCTCTGCTTTATGTTATCTGAAGCCAGCCGCAACTTTGTCACGTTCGTATCTACGTTATTACAGTCAAGAGCGCCTTCCGCGTACTCCGACAGCATCCAACCCAGCCGCAGAGCGCAGCCGCAACTGTCATTGTCTGTCTCATTCACACCTCAATACAACTTCACTGGACACGTCCCGTGTCTGCTTGAAAACCACGCTGGACCGACCAGGGCGTGCCATGAGGAAGAAATCACGCCTCTCCAACAGTTCTCCCATCCCATCGACTCCAACAATGTCCGAATCCAATGGAGTGCTTAAGGAGCAAAGTCAGCTCGATGGGGTGCGCCCGACTTCTGGTCGAGTCTCCAGTGCCTCTATGATGCGCTCAGGTACGGTTCAATCTCGACGGGCGCCTTGGGCAGATCGCTGACGTGGTCTTAGTTCAGTCTTCTTCCGAGTCACCCCCTCCCGAAGCGGTACCCTGGTCATCTGCCATTGGGCACGCTGGCACTGGCAAATCAGGCAGAGTGATCGAGAGACTTCAGGGCGACATTGACAGACTACGGCGGGAGAGGCAACTTCTGACGACACGCCTAGAGGAATCAGAAAAACAGACCGAGACCTTAAAGACACGCAACCAATCCCTGCAAGACCGGACGAGTAACTACGAGCAATCTAATGAAGCGACACTTCGGCAATTATCGAGAAGAGAACGGCAAGTCGAGGAGCTACGGGAAGAGCTCAGAAAAGAGAAAATGAGAACCACCCAGGCTGAAGCCCAAGCAGCGGCTGCAATTTCAAACGAGGAAGTATGGAGAAACCAGGCCCATCAGGCGAAGGCCCTTGCCACTCAGAAAGAGGTAGAGTATGAAACCATTGTCGACTGTCGGAAAGTGGACTATAATCGCCACCAGGCTGGACTTGACAAGATCAGGAGTGAAGTCGGTGCGCTTCTACGACAAAAGGAAGAGGATCTTGAGAAGCAGAAGAAGCTGGAAATCATCGCCGAACAGCAACGACAGACTATTGCCCAACTCGAGGATCTCAACCGAAAGTTATCCACGAATTTCAAGGCTTACAGGCATGAGATTGACAGTGCGGTATCCGACCTCCAACAAACTGTCAGCCGCAACGACCAGGCAGTGGACCAGAAGCTGGAGGAGATGGCTGAGGTGACAGGGCGAATGCGATGGGTCATGAACATTGAAGATGTCGTCCACCGCCATCACCCCGGTCCGCTATCGTCTCAAGCAGAAGATTCGAGAAATAGCGTTGCTTCGAGGCCACAGACAGCTAACGAAGTGGACGGGAAAAGAAGCCGCAGTCCTCTCAAGCTCACAAAGCACAGACGAAAGGATTCGACCAAAGTGGCCAAGTGAAGGCACTCACGCCGATATTGAATTGTGCCCGGAGCTTGATGACTACACGAAGTTATGACCAGGACATAGATGAGGAAGCGGGCTATCTAATACATACTCCTGCCTGCCAAGGGTCAAACATCAGGATCTCAAACAGCAGCATAGGAGAGTCTTGGTGCTTGCGAACGTCCGCCCGAGCTTTTGTGTACACAGGGTGACAGCGACAAAGGTGCTGGCTTGATCCGGCCCCACCAATTCATGAGCTGTTGCAGCAATCACAATTGCCACGGTGGACCGTCGGATGACAAACAACAAACTGCAAAAAGTAACTGTTCAAGACCAGCTGACGCCTCTGCTCTGTGAATACTTTGCTGGAACGCGTCTGTAAAGAACAAAGCCTGTGAGACTTCTACCTTTGAGGGGAATCCTCACATCGGCGTCTTATTGAGCCGAGCAGTGAAGAAAAATGTCACGTGCGTCGCGAGGCTGTGTACCCCTCACGGAAGCCGTCGGAAAATATTTTCTCCGATTCACCTCTTCCTCTCACCCATCCCACTACCATTCATCTCCTAAGACGTCCTGGGGAGATGGGTTCTTGGTCTACCAATTCTCCCAGTAATTCTTGCTTGCTCTCGCTTTGAGCAAATACAGTTCTCTATTCCTTTCCACATCTCCCAGGTCCTCTCGCCCAGGTCGTCAGTCAGGCAAAAGCACCGTCGTTGGGACTGTGCAGTTTTGCAGGAATGGCGACCAAAATGGCGACCAAGAAGACTATTATTGTGGCATCTTTGTACGAATTCAGTAAGCAGGCAGTGAGTTCTTCCTCAACCCAGATCAGCCACAGCCAATTCAGATGATAACGTATGATTCAGGCAGATGAACTCATCCAAGCTGACATGTATGGTACCCACGACCTGACCTCCCACCCGCAGGGCGAGAACGGTGAGCTGTGCTGATCTTCTGATGTAGTGATGCCCACGATGACCCGGGCACAGCACCTTTCTTCTACTTTGACGCTTCTAAACAGGTGTGTGCTTGCTCAATCCACCCGTAATGTTGGCCTCCATGGATCTTGCTAACCGTGATTTCCAGGCTTTCTGTGCCGAAGTTGACCAGGACGACAACCAGACAATGCGAGATTTCCTGACCCGTATGGCCGGGTACATCGAGTACCAGCTGTCAGCTCCGCCCGCCTTGGACGATGAGCCTCGCATCTGGCCCTTGCAGGGCACGGTCGTAGAAGATCTAATTCCACAAGACCTTACCGCAGACCGGGTCCTCTTGCAGTACGATTCTGACACCGAATCATCGGATGGAGACGCTCTTGAGCCAATGCAGCATCTGACTGCCTACTGGAAGCCACGAAATGGAAATATCAGCATACTTCCGCCTATGTATGCCAAAGAAATTGCACAATTGACAGGCTCGTCGCTCTTCGCCGAAGAAGCAGAGAAGCGCTATCGGATCTTTCAAGGCAATATTCAGATGGCCTATGACAAGCTTGTGAGGCTTGAGCCTCTACTGGTATGCTTTCGTCGCTTTCGCAGACATTGTTGCTGATACTTTGCCCTAGGAAACTCTCGCAGCACAGACTACCAATATGTCTCTCCGTGCAACCGGCGATCTCCTCATCTGGCCTCCCAACCAACAGGACTCTAAATTGCAGTACGTCAGCATGGTGCCCGGTCACTTCTCCTACGACCGTGTTGTTGTCAATCGGCAGGAGCAAACCCTCTTTAGAAAAGTGCTTGGTGAGCTTCGTTGCTTTGATTCAAGGACGCGGCTTCTGGAAATACCTCACAACCTGCAATACCTCGGCGTTGCGCATACTGCTCAGTGCCAGGCGTCGAAGGTCTGGGATGGACAACAATACACGAGTTTTGGAGATCCTAAGAATATGGTGCCCATTGTCACGTCCAATCCGACCTCCGCGGACAACAGTGATACAGGCACTGTGAACAATGCCGATGCTGACAGAATCACGGCGTGGACGAACAACATCATCCCTTCCGCGAACCCTGAGATTGCCCCCGAGGCACCAGTGGAACAGGGAGCGCCCCGCCGCCGTAGAGTCTTGGTACACTCTGACAGCGATGACGATGAGCCGCCTCGCCGTGCTAGGAAAGCTGTTCCCTCAACAGCCCAACCAGCCACATCAGCTCCGCTCATTCAATTGTCAGATGAAGAAGATCTGATGGATATGTCAAGGCCTGGCCGCAAGCCCCAGTCTTTCTCACCATTTTCTCGGGTTAAGAATAACAACAACACCCTCATTGACGCCCCGGAAGAAGAAAGTATGCCCTCGAGCAGAATGTCTCCACAGGCGTTTGAGCCCCTGCTGTACAGCCTGGAGGATGACGCTGTTACCGCCACCATTGCAAGACAGCCCCATGCCACCGGAACCGAACAACTCGTTCACGATAGAAGCGCAGACATGCTAGAACACATGGCTGGCATGCCTCCCCCCCGACCAGAGGACCTCTCCGACAACCAAGCTCCCATCCACATGCAGGCGAAAAGCTCAGCGGAGTTCAAGGAGGTCCCTTCCTCTAACCAAATACTAGCAACGAACTCACAAGGTCCACCATCACTACCTGTCCAGAGACCTGTGTTTGATCCCACTGCATATCGATCGTCTCCACAACCAGCTCGGGACTACCGTGGCCGAGGTGGTCAGCAGCGCAGACAAGGTCAGCGTAGACGCGCTAATGACCACCATGGTGGCAGAAACCAAAACAACACCCGCACTGGTCAACCACGGCCAAACCCAGCTCCTGCACGAGGCAGTCCTCGAGGTGGTCATCGAGGAGGAGCGCATGCAGGCCCTCGTGTCGCTGCACCTGTCGGGAGATCTTCGAGGGGTCGTGACACTCGAGGGAATATACCCCGAGCAGCTGATAGGAATCTTATCGACGTCCGAGTACCGGCTACTGCGAGCCGCGCTCCTGTTGTGCCTCCCGGCTTCGAGTCGATAGTGCCGCTCGTGCCGGAGACGCTATCTCGAGCTCCTGCCATTCCACCGGGGTATGAATCTGATATTCCTCCAACACGAGCTGCTGGTTCTCATATCGATGCCACACAGTCACAGCATGCGAGCGGAAACCTATTGCAGACTGATACGCCGTCTCAACCGCATATGCGATCTAGTACTACATCACAGTCTCCAAGCTCTGGACGATCTTACAACACCCGTTTGAAGTTTAGTGAAGAAGGTTCAGAGTGGGTCACCACAGTCATACCAAAGGTTGATCAAGCCGCTTTGAGGGAAAGATCCTTGCAAGAAGCCCTGGCTGCCATGGCAGCTATGGCAGGGAAGAACAAGAAGGCCGCAGAAGAAACAACCCCGAAGGTACATTCGACCATGCGCCAGCAAGGCGGAAACCCTGCCAAAGCTCCCAAAAAAGCGTCCAAAAAGGAGACTAAAGAAGAAGCGGCGGCCCGCAGAAGACGAGCAATCGAGGAGGCTCACGGCCCGACCCCGACCGTCACTCAAGCACAATCCACCTCTCCAAAGGCCGAAGAGATGAGTGAGTGGAAGAGAAAGCAGCTGAAGAAGGAGAAGACACCTCTGGCACAAGAGCATGCTAAAATCGTAGAGGACAGTCTTCGGGATCAGCAGGCTTACAAGCTTGTCGGACTTTTGCAACCGGTGTTCGAAGTCGGGAGACTTCTCAAGGGGAAACTCAATTTCGAAATCCAAGTTGGGCAAGTTCTTGTTTCGCCTGGACAACAGGTGCTCGAGAAGACGTACCACAGCGTCGAGAACTGGAAATCCTACTTCGACTCCCGTGGATCCGGCCATACCTTCTCCAGCTTCACCAAGATATTAACGTCCAACGGTGCCGACATCGATCGTGTCCTTGAAACGAAGGACGCTGGCAGGGGCGGCAACCTCAAGCTCTGGGATCCTACCCCTAGCTCTCTATCTGTCGCTTATGAATTTCAGTGCCAGAGCCGGTCCAACGAGAACTTTCAGATCATAGTCGACGAGACAGGTCGCTACGGCTTACGGAAAGGTCTGATCAATGTGGGTACGATCAGCATTCACGTTCCAAGTCAGATCTGGGACCTGTCTGCGGCTTTGTCGGGGCCTCTGGAGTGGTCTGACCGTTCGGAGACGGTCGCTCACAGTGTCAAGACCTTCGTCGAGTCACTCTATGTCTTGCCCGACCGAAAGAAGATTATGCTCTACTTCCGGCCGCCTCACGATGGCGAATTCAAGATCCGAAACCTCATCGTAAAGCGAGTCAGCCATCACCCGAGCAACAGACTCGACGGCAAGGACATTGCACTCAAAGTGACGGAGGCGAAGAATCTTCAGACCAAAGTCCACGCAGACGATAGGAAGCTGTGGCTGGCCTACGAACCGACGTTCGATCACGGCCACGAAGAAGACTATAAGCTCCAACTTGCTGACACGGGTCGCATCCACTACGAACTCTCTGTTGTCCATTATGGCATCAACGAAGTACTCGCAAAGAACGAGTCTCTCGAGATTGGCGAGCTCACTGACCCGGAAACCACTGGCCAGTCACTCCTCGACCGCACCCTCATCCGCTCTATGCTCGACACCGCTGTGCAATTGGTCTCGAAGATCGACTACGTCGGCATGTGGAACTACGGGACGCAAAAGCGCCTTCGGGAGGAGGAAAACGAGCGCAGTGAGAAACTACTCGGCCCCCGAGCCAGAACTACTGTGCCAGGCACAGGCCCAGTCCTTGGTTCTATCATGGGTGGCAGCCGTATGCATACCATGTCCGGTAGCGTTGCAGGCGTATCTTTGACGCAGCAGCCCATTCCTGGCGTACGCCTGAACACCGTGGCCGAGATTATGGTGGACGATTCAGGCAACCAATACTACTTGGGCATGGGTGGTGCGAGGGTGCCAATTGCCAGGACGCAAGAGGTGATGGATTCGTCGGCGACGGTGGTGCCGGATGACAGTGCGAGCAATGCTGGTAGAGGCCCTCAGTTCGTGGGAGCGTCTCGCACCGTCGAGCGAGGAGCGGCATTCTGGTGAGTGGACCGAGTGTGGTGGATTGCGAGGCGGCGACGGGTGACGAATGTGGGCGCAAAGCATGCGAGAGGGCAATGGTCAATGATGCACATGAACAGTGATACCCCGGGCCGGACGACTTTGTCTTGTTTGTATCAATAACGGGCTGGAGCAACGATAGATTTCCTTATGGCTGCGTGGCAACGGGCCCGCGTCGGCAATGTACTCGATAGAAATGGTCACTTCGGCAATGAAAACTTCAGTCAGGCACCTACTAGACCAAAAACACCGCGGCCCAGAACCACACAAGGCGGTTTGGCCGCTCCGCAAACTCTCGTCGTAGGCTCTCACCATCAACCTTGGTGACCGTGAGGTGACGTTTCATAGATATCATGTGTGTAATGCTGGCATCGTTTCCTGAAGCGATGCGGGATGGGCCACAGAGAGGAGGCAAACCCTCTCCGAACTTGGTATGCTGTCTTTTCCCTGATCCATGTCGGCTGTCTGCGTTGCAAGACCAACCGTTGAGCAGCATAAATAAAGGGCGAGGCAGAGGAAGACAAAACGCCTGACCGGGAGGGATTCCTCCAACAGGTAGCATAATGCGCATCCGCCGCAGGGTCGTCGAGATGATTCTCGCCATGGACGTGTTACCGAGCAGCGCAGGCAATTGACAAATGCATCCGAGCACAGAATGAGAGCAAGCAAGAAGAGCTCAGCGAGCAGGACGGGTGTGAGCGCCTTAGAGTTTGGAGCAAATACCGATGGCACAGACATGGATGCAACAAGCCTCCGCGGCCGGCAAGGGACCGCATTGTGTGCTAAGGGTGGCATCGACCATGTGTCACAATTGTGCTATGGAAGCCGACCGAGTTTCACTGGGGGCTGCTGCGGTTGCGGTGACGGTGCTGAGCATCCAGGGTGTCTTGGATCAGCGAGAAGTGCCATATAGTCGACAATCTTCCGCGGGGTGAAAGCTGCATGAAGGTTCGGTGAGCAAGTCACGAGACGAGGATGAGACGAAGATGAGGATGACGATGGCGACGAGGATCAGAATGAGGACCCGGACAGGCCGGTCACATGACCTGCCAGGTGCCGTCGCTTCTCCTCCTTCTCCTCCTCCGCCGCTGCCGCCGCTGCCATCATGTTGCTGGGACTCCCAGCGCCATTCCGATTGCCACGAGGAGAAATCCGCGCCCTTAATTCTCTCATCATCTCCTCCGCTTTCGTCTTCTCCCTCTGTACCATCTACCACACATTGCTATCACCACACTCTACCGACAGAGGCTGTTCAGAAACCTCCGCAGGCGTACTTCAGCCCACATCGACGTATTTCATCTCATCAGACGACATCGGCTGAGACAGTCAACGAATGCTGCGCGCCCGTTTGCGCGCAGCCACCCCGCACCACCAACAGGATGGGCTTCACCAAGACACAGAGAATATGTATTTTACTGGGAATAGATGCTGTGTTTTTCCTGATTGAATTGATTTGCGGTCAGTCTTGGGTTGCCTCCACATCAGGTTCTGATGGCGTCGCCACTAACGCGTTCTCCAGGATATGCTGTACACTCCCTCGCCCTGGTGGCCGATTCCTTTCATATGTTGAATGATGTCCTGTCTCTATGCGTGGGACTGTGGGCAGTCCGTGTCGCCAACACCGGAAGCTCGAAGATGTACACTTATGGCTGGCAACGAGCAGAGACCTTGGGCGCGCTGGTGAACGGAGTTTTCCTGGTTGCGCTCTGCATGTCCATCTTCCTCGAAGCGATCCAACGATTTGTCGAACCCCAGAAGGTTAGCAATCCCAAGCTTGTCCTCATCGTTGGCTGCCTGGGGCTCGGATCAAATATCCTTGGCCTGTTCCTCTTCCATGAGCATGGCCACAGTCATGGCGGGGAGGAGCAATCGCACGACGGCAATCCCATAAGAGCTGCCGAAGAAGGTCACGGCCATGTACACGCAGATGGCGAAACACACAAGATTACAGACGAGCATGGCAACATCGAGGATGTCTTACCGCAAGTTCGCGTTGCTGGTTACAGAGCCTCGGACTCTAGAGCCTTTACGAAGGCGGATGAAGAGGATGCCACTATCTCGGCTAGGGCCAGCAAGACGAACCACCGGAAGCCTACCAATGGCGAGGTTCATGGTCGACACCGACGCCGAACGTCTGGCTCGTTGGGGAGAGGTTTCGGCTCGGTCGACAACATCCACATCCATCCAGCATCGTTCCGCCAGGATATTATCCAAGCCGCGCGACTGGAAGAACGATCCGAATCCGAGTCTGGTGAAGAAGATGCCCTGTTGATCGACGTGGACTCGCCGGACGACCGTTCCAACACCCTCGCAGAAGATCAGCACGCCTCCCCTGCTAGAAGCAACCGAGTCTCTGGTTATGGTAGTATAACTAACCGCAAGAAGAGTCTCGATTACAACCATGCGTCCCATAACCACAACAATCAGAATGAGGGCTCAGGCTCAGGTTCTGGCCATGGTGGACATGGTCACTCTCACGGTGATCTGAATATGCGCGGCGTCTTCCTCCATGTCATGGGTGATGCTCTCGGAAACATCGGCGTCATAGCGACTGCGCTGATCATCTGGCTTACCACTTTCCCCGGACGATATTACTTCGATCCTGCTATCTCCCTTGTCATCACAATCATCATCCTCGCCAGTGCCATACCGCTTTGCAGAGCTGCCGGCCGTATCCTCCTGCAAGCAGTCCCGGTGGGTATGTCTATCGACGAGATCACCGCTGACATTGAATCACTCCCACGGGTAATGGAAGCACATCACCTGCACGTCTGGCAACTTAGCGATACGAAACTCGTGGCCAGTCTCCACGTCAAAGTTGACTGCGAGGTTGAAGGTACCGGATCAGCCAGCTACATGCACCTCGCCCGTGAGATCCGAAGCTGTCTACACGGCTATGGCATTCATAGCTCGACGATCCAGCCCGAGTTTGAGGCACCTCACCAACAATCTCCTATCGGAGCATGCGACGATGATGGTACCCCAGGTGCTGCGGGCAATGGCAGCGGATCAGCAACGCCAAAGAACAACGCCGACGGCAGCAAGACTGCGAGTTTGAGGAGTGAGGGACAGCCGGTTTGCCTGTTGGACTGCAGCGATGCATGCGCTGGGAGTAAGATGTGTTGCCCTAACGATGCGCCCAAAAACGGGAAGAAGTGAGTGCTCGTGCTGTTGGTGGTGGCGGTGATGGTGGTGATTCGATGTATGACTATCTGTTAAATAGCCCTAGGCACACAGCACGAGGCTGCAGGGGTTGGCTTCTTTCGAAAGCCTGTGGTTGAAGTTGATTGGGAACCAACAAGCGTGTTTCACGGACCCCCGAGAGTCGAGGACTCTGCTCAAGACAACAAGAGTTGCCTTGGAAGTCAGAATTACCTAGCCGGTAGAATCTTACTGGCGAAACAAAAGCCACGCGAGGAATTGATTCATAGACGACCATTGCCGTTTCCAGCATTTGGTCTGTCTGCCCTTTATTGTCACGTCGAGCAAAGCTAATGTTGGTACTGTATAGGATTTGTTAGTACAGGATATCTGTCTGCCCACCGCAGCCCTCGCACACATCAACCATTCCATAGCAACCACATGTAGACCACCAATACTGGCCACAGAGTCCGCCCCACTGCACGTCGGAAAAAAGCAAGTCTCGTCGCTGGCGGGAGATTCCTCCGCTTCGCCATCGCGACCATGTGTTTGGGTACGCCCCAGTCGTCGTCGTCGTCGTCGTCATCACCGTCGCCAGCAAGATCCTCGGATCCGGCGTGGTACGCGTTCCGGGCGTGCTCGATGTACGGAGGTTTGGAGGGCGAGGACGAGGCCGTGCGTGACGAGGCGGGGAGGTGGCCGTAGCCCGGCTTGCGGGTGGAGAGGTGAGAGTGTGAGCGTGAGGTCCCACCGCTCTGCACGCAGGAGCTGTTGGATCTATTTGATCCATGGCGGCCGGATTCAGACGTCGGGAGGAGGGGTTCTGATTTCTCGTGCTGCGCCTGAGCCGTTGCGGTCGAGGGGTTGTATCGAAGCGCGCTCAAGAGGAGGATGAAGAGCGTTAGTCCTGCCACTTGGCCGTAGCGGATGAAGATGCTCAATTGGTCGGGTAGGAGACACATATGGTTCCGTACTGTGTCCCTTGGGGTTGCGAGGTTCGGGTCCCCGGACATGGCTTTCTCTACGTCGACGGGGTTCCACAGGCTTAGGAGTTGGACAGCCGGCTTGCGGATGCCCATGGCCCAACTCATACTCTTTACCGTGATTTCTCTGATCCGACCGGTAAATTCGTTGTGTTCTATCTCGCAGTAATCGTGGTCGTCGCCTGAGTAGATCATGGTGATTTCCTCGGCGGTCAGGTGCTTGACTATGTCGTGAGAGATCAGTGGCGTGAGAACGTTCTGGTATTGGTACCCTGCCTGTAGCGGGATGGCCGAGCCTCGTTCTCGCATAGGTCCGCAGTTAGCCTCGCCCGAGCGGTACAGTGGGATATGGGAGAGGATGATTGTTGGGAATTGTGACGAGCTGACTGGGTGAAGTGGGTTTTGAAGTGGGTTGGAGGACTGAATTTCATCGGCTTGTCGTACCTCCGGGACGAGCGAGCGAGGAGCAGGACTCTTCCAATTGAATCTGGTTTCGCACGTATGTTGGATGGCTTTGGCCCTGATAGTTCTCGCTTCAGTGAGGAAGTCCTCCACTGGCTTCCAGATTTTGCTTGAAGTGGTTGCGGCGGCACTTCCATCTCCTGCCCCCGAACTTCCGGTCTTTGGATCGATCTGATCCATGGCACTCAAAGACACCGTATCGATGTGGACAAATGAGTGGTTGCCGATGATGTCGATTCTGTTCAGAGGCCCGAAATATGCGTCGAAGCGCTCCTTCACGGGCATTTGTATACCCGCCGCGAAGCCCAGGTCATGGTTCCCTGGAAGTGAGGCCAGAAGGCGACGGCCCGCAGGCTCGGCCGACGAGACCGAAGAGCCCCTGAACCATGAGCGCAAGAAGATGTTTGAAAAACGAATGTATTCTTTTAGCCAAAATTGCGTCCCATACTTCTTGTATCGTTGCTCTGGAGAGCTTGACTCGGCAGTACCCCATTCTCTGCCTCCATCGAACAGATCACCAAGGAACAGGGTCGCGTCCGGCTGAAGTCTCTCTTGTAGAAGCCTGTAGGAACGTCCGAGGTACAGGTCCGTGTAGAGGACAGTCAAGCTTGAGAGAGGCCATGGCCTGTCAGGATATGTATGCGGATCCACCAATTGGGGGTCGGCGACGAGGAGGACATGATGAGGTCGAGTGTGAGCCGGCTGCCATAGTCAGTACCGGAGTCTGCAAAGGGGATATTTCACACACCCATGACTCCCACTGTTGCCACAGACACTGACCAACACTCTGTTCGAAGATGCGACGCTCCCCCCATAAGAGAACAAATATCCAAAAAACCACCAATGCCGCAGGTATGCTCAAAAGATGACTCTTTATGGAGCCGAAAGGCACTCGAGCCAGCAGAGCATTGCCTTTCATTCTCTCATGTTCAATTGTCGTCGGGGATGTTGGCATTCAAGGCGCGCCTTCCAGATGGTTGGGTCTACCGAGGCAGGTAAGGCGCGAGCCGCGAGCCAGGCAGTCAGGT
This sequence comes from Phialophora verrucosa, assembly GCA_002099365.1. NCBI lineage: Eukaryota > Fungi > Ascomycota > Eurotiomycetes > Chaetothyriales > Herpotrichiellaceae > Phialophora > Phialophora verrucosa. The sequence continues at coordinate 1,977,841 of MSED01000002.1, read as the reverse complement.
AGCACTGGGGATACTTAGTACGAATGCCAGGGATGCCTAAGCTTCAGGCGCCGCCCGTGGGGGGCGAGCTAAGGGCTCCCTAAGTTGTAAGTTGGAGTCGCGCTTCCCACTCCGGCGTTTTGGCGCGGTGCTTGTTACAAGTCAGTATGAAAGTGCTGACCTTGCCACCGCCAGGAACTACCAGGTTCCACTTATAAATCGTTCGTGATCATTCGAACACCACAAATAATTAATGACTGCGAGACGAGCCATGCTTTCGTCCGCTTCATGCGTTTCTCGTCTCGGCCATGGACGGTGTCTCCGTCGCCAGCAGTATCGCGGGTCTCGTTACCCTCGCTCTACAGGTTGGTGGCACGATAGCAATCTATGTCAATGCCATCAAGGAGCGGGCCAAGAATGTCAAAGAACTGCACGATGAATTGCTCCTGCTGGGTGAAGTCCTCAGCAACCTGCGAGATTTCTTGAACAGCGAGAAGGCGGCAGGCAAGTGTTTTGATAGCTACTCCGTTCTCTCAAAAGCCATCACAGATTGTCGGCAGAGGATAGAGCGCATTGGTGATCGACTCAAGCCTCCGTCCGATGGCGGGAGATTTGCCCGCGCCATCGATCAGCTCAGATGGCCGTTTGAGCAGAGGGAAGTCATGTCCATGGTGGAGAATCTCAGGCGGTACAGCCAGACCTTCCAGTTTGCTTTCACCATTGAAGGCTTCAACCTCTTGTCGAAGTCGTCTGAAGATGCCACGAAAGGCCTACAAGAAATGCTCCAGGTTTCAAAGAAGATAAGTGAGTTATCTGCTCAGATGGGCTTGTCCACCGAGGAGTCTTCCAAGCGCGCCATACAACTCGAGCACATCATTGCCTTGGTACCAATGCTTACAAAGACTGCTGCGGACGTGAACGAAATCTCCCAAGCTGCACGACTCGCGGAGCTAAGAGAACAAGAACGAAGGACTACGGATATCCTGGATTGGCTCGCTCCCGTCTCGTCACTGCACAAGCATCGTGACCTCCAAATACGACGCGCTGAGGGCACGGGAAGATGGTTCCTCGAGCATCGCGATTTCCTAGATTGGATCGACGACCGAAGTACGAGTCACGACCTTCTCTGTGTTGGCGGACCTGGAGCTGGAAAATCCATACTATCCTCACATATTGTTGATTTTCTCCGAGCCAGGTTCAAAGAGCAGGACATCGCCGTAGCCTACTACTATTACGACTATTCCGAACAACAGTCACAGCATCCTTCCGCCTTTGCCAGGTCCCTTTTACGCCAACTCAGCTCTCATGGCGAAAACGTGCCTTCTGCCGTTGCCGATTTTTATCAACGAACCAGGAATGCCGTCAAGGACCAGACGTGGTTCCACGATTTGTTGGCAATCACGCGCCGGGTTGTCGCGAACTTCAGCCGTTGCTTCATTATAATTGATGCTCTCGATGAGGCAGATAGCCAGAGCCAAAGGTCAGGATTCTTCGAGGTCATTGGCGCTATTAGGTCCTCATCTGGGAGCACGGTAAAGCTGCTTGCTACCACGAGGCCCCACGCCTTCAACCTACTGGGCAAGTTCCACGATCCAGTGACAATCGAAATTCTTGCAGATGCTGGAGACCTTCGTCGGTTCCTCGCCCAAACCATAGACGGACATCCCGACTCGGACGATCTGATGGACGATAAGCTTCGAACACAGGTCCTCGACACCTTAACAAAGACCGCTAATGGCCTGTTCCTGCTGCCCGCTCTTCAAGTCAAGACGATATTGGATCAAATCACAAAAGCCGACGTCAAACGAACATTGCTTCATCTCTCAACCGATCTAACTCATGCTTTTCAGTCGACGATACAGCGGATCACGAATCTCTCTGTTGCAAGGCGAGATCTTGCGTTTAGGATATTGATGTGGTTGTCTCACGCCCGGAGGCCACTGTCGCTATCGGAATTGCAGCATGCCATGGCTCTGCGCCTCGAAGATACCGATCTGGAGAGCGATAACTTCCCCTCTGTCAGGACTCTAGTTGACTGCTGTTGCGGACTCGTCGAGGTGGACCGCGAGAGCTCGATCATACGCCTAGTGCATCATTCGTTAGAAGAGTATCTGTGCCACCACAACCACGGACTCTTCCAGGATGCCCACCTTGTTATCACCAGGACCTGTATCAAGTATTTGATGCTTGATTCGGTGAAAGATTTACCATACAGGAAGCGAGAAGATTTCGCCAAGGCTTTCGACGACTTTGCGCTCCTGGAATATGCGGCTCTTGAATGGGGCCATCATGCCCGCCAGGTTACCGCCGAGGATATCAAGGATGTAGCCGTCCCTTTGCTTTCGAACAGCCTTTCCATGATGACTATGGCCCGGGTGCGTGATTTCCGAGCCACTGGCATCAGAAGTTGGAAGGAAAAGACATGGGCTTGGGCTTATTCGGGTGGTGCGGGAATCTCGTTGGCAGCCGAATTTGGCCTCTCTGAACTCCTGAAGATCTTGATCGTGCAAACCCATCCTAATCTCTGTCTAAATGCACGCAACGTGTATGGAAGCACAGCTCTTCACGAAGCAGCACTTTTTGGCCACGAAGAAGCCGCCCAAGTCCTCCTCCAACATGGAGCCAGTGTGCTGGATGTGAACTACGGCCAAAGTACGCCCTTGTATTTGGCAGTGTCATACCGACAGCTCTCCGTGGTGAAACTTCTGCTTCAGTATGGACGAGAACAGCTTGATTCCCCTGGCCCCAAGGGCTTCACACCTCTCCATAAGGCTGTGGAACAGGGCGATGAAGAAATGGTCACCGCACTGCTACAGGCAGGAGCATTGGTAGCAGCCACCAACAGTCAGGGGGCGACTCCACTGCATATTGCCGCGCTCCGCGGCTACCTACCCATAGTGAAGCTGCTGGTGCTAGCGGGTGCTTTTGTACACGTGAAGGATAAGGAGGGCCTGTGTCCAGTCGACTTCGCTGCCACCGGTGGCTTTATCGATATTGTTGCCTATCTCGTTGAGAATGGCGGCAGCATATTTCACAAAGGACGCGAACTCTGGACGCCGCTTCACCGGGCGGCGAGAGGAGGCCACGTCGAGACTGTGCACTTCTTTCTGGAGCGACGAGCCAATGCTCTCGCCTCCGACTTCAAGGATAATATTCCCCTACACCTAGCCGTTCGATCCGGAAGTATAGGGACCGTGAAAACGCTAATCGAGTACGGTTCGGATTCCGAACTCAAACGAGCTCAACTCTTCTCTCGCGATAGAAAGGGCTCCACGCCACGAGAAGTCGCCTTCTTCACCGCTCACTATGACATCCACAAATACCTCCGCGCCGCAGAAAGGGAGGCCGAAGGCAAGACGGATCCAAGCAGCGCAAACTTCCTCACCACAGCCATCGAGAGGGGCGATTTGCCGGCCGTTGAGGCCATTCTCGCCGAAAGTCCAGCCTCTATCAACACATTCGACGAAGACGGCCAACCACCTCTTCACGTCGCAGTCCAAGAAAAACAAAAGTCGATTATTGAATATCTACTCAACAGAGGAGCTTCAATCGAGACGACTGGCTATCACGGTTGGCGAGCTTTGCACATTGCTGCTTCGCTAGGTGACGTCGAGCTTGTGGACTTGTGTCTGTCTCATGGCGCTGAAATTGACACGCGGACACATACGAATCAGACACCGCTCCATAAAGCCGCGTCTTCTCACTCCGTCGCCGTCGTCCGCCGGATCTTATCCGCCGGCGCCAATCCGGGAGCAACAAACGACCGTGGAATGACGGCTCTACATATCGCAGCGCACCAAAACGATATGGACATCGTTCGAATGCTGGTGGTGGAATACGGCGTTGATATCCTTGCGAGAGATCGCCTCAAGTTAACCGCGGCGATGTGGGCTGAAAGATCGGCCCATCTGGACATCTGCGCCTACCTCCGAAGCGAGGAACGCAAGATCAAAGTCAAGAAGAGAAGCGTCGTCGCTGTCCAAGAGGAGGCTGATGAGGAGTTGAGGAGTGGGAGTCTAGAGACTCTGGGTGTTAAAGAGCTGGTCGACGCGCTGGGTGAGGGTGAGGATGACCCCAATGAGAATGAAAGCCTAGGTATATATGGGTGGGAAGCATCTCGTTCATGATCAATGCAATTCGTTCGACGTTTCTGACGTGCCTTGTGCTTATATACACCCTATACAGTTGATCTACGTGACCACATGCTCTGCTCGCTCGTACACCTACCTACCTGTCTCTGTTTGGGCTTCGGAGTCGGTCCCACATCGAATAATTTTTACATCCTTCGGTACTCGGACTGGACTGTCTCGCTGGAGAACCTGCTTGTCTTGGGACGTGGACGGCAGAGGCAGGGGGCAAAGCAAGCAGTGGCATGCAACAGGAAGCGTCATCCATGCGAGGCGCGGTGCTGGATCGGGAGGGAGTCAACGAGACATAGATAGACAGGTAGATAGTCAGACAAAGTCGTCAAAGGTCCGAGCTTGAATTTCTCAAAAGCTCACTTCGCTTGAATCAATGATTGCATGCCGCTGGGGAAATGGATATCATCTTTTGCGCCCATGCCTGCTCAATACCGTGAAAAAGCACATTTACATCTCGTGTGTGTCGGTACGCTATGTGCGCCTGGACGTATCACTTTGCCTGGGCCGGAGTTCGTTTCCTCACCTGCCCGCGCTTGAATTGTGCACTTCGCTTCGCCCTCTTCGAGTCCGGTCTCTTCTTGTTCCTCTCTTTCTTTCTATCCGTGAGACTCTGCGGTCTGCCTTTCTTCCCGGCGCCGCCCTCGCTCGCCCGATGGCCCTCGAAGACAAGCGGTTTCCCTGCCCTCCCTCTCGCAAAGGAGCTCTTACTGGGAAACTTCCCGCCCGAGGGCAGTCTGGACGACGTCTTGACCTTGGTTTTCCTCGCGCGCATCACCCTCAATTTCCTGGGTAGCATGGGGGGAAATTTCTTGTCGTTCATAAGCAACGCGGCTTCTACACTGTTTTCGTCCTTGAATTGCACGTAAGCGAATCCTTTCGACACGCGAGTCTCTTGATCGCGTACCACGCGGACAGATTCGACGGCCCCGCACTTGCCGAACGTGCGCCAGAGGCCTTCTTCGGCGTCGGCCGGCTGTTTCGCCGTGGGCCGTCGATTCTCGTTTCCGTCTGTGGCTTGGGTCTCTTCGTTGACGAAGCTGAGGTTGCCGATGAAGACGCAGCGTTTGTGGTCGATGGGGAGAGGTCGGGCGAGGTAGTCGACTCGCAGGTGGCGGTCGAGGACGACAGTGCCATTCAAGGTTTGGGCAACGTGCTCTGCTGCAGCCTCGGTGGTGAATACTGCGTACGCATTTGTGCTGGTCGTGGTCGCGTCCATGAGGTCCTTCTTCGCGTACGTGGCTTTCTTGGGGCCGGATTTGGCGGCGTATGCGGTGGAGCGGAATCGAATCGATTCAAATTTTCCGACTCGTTTGCCTTGAGCGGGGGTTTTCAGGACGGAACGCAGATGGCGAGTCAGTGTCCGCTTGGCCTGCTTTGTTTTAATAGCTTCGGTGGAGACGTTTCCTAGGAAGACCGTGCGATTGAGCTTTGCTCGGTCGTTGAGCTTCTTGTCGAAAACTTCGTGCCGGAGAGGGACTTCGACTTCGGACGGTTCGCTGACAGCGTCGTCGTCGTCGTCGTCGTCATCTTCATCAGAGCTTGTGTCCACGTCATCTGCATCCTGCCCTGCTTGCTTCTGTTGCGTCTCTTTGTCCTCTTCTCGCTGTAGGCGCTTGAAGTATGCTTGCTCGAGGTCGTCCTCATCCGCGTTGCGCTTCCGTTTCCGTGGTTTCTCTGCCTCACTGGGAGCTTCTGTGACTATTTGCAGAGCCTCGTCCTCCGAGCCGTCACCGCTGTCCTCCTCTCCGTCCCTCTCATCGCTCAGGGAGGAATCGGTGTCTGAGGACGACGACGTTTCCTCTTCCTGGGCGGCGTCCTTTGGCGCAAGAGCTGTTCTTGTTGGCTCCACCAATTTCTTTGGTACGTTCACTGGTCCAGACTAAGCAACTGGGTCAGCGCCGAGGAAGGAAAAGCCTGTGTACAGATTGGACTTACACTTGAAGCAAACAGAGATGCAAGAGCCGGATCAACCGAGTCGTCTTTGGCCCCGAGCCTGGCAGCAGCTTTCGTGGGAGGCGTAGCCACCTCTGTAGCCTTCACCTTCTTGGATTTGGACATGTTGCGAGTCAACTGACAACATGCATTATCTGTTCCCCAGGTCCAAGAAATTTTGGGTGGTTTGGCAGAAAAGTGCAAATGGGGATAAGCGTGGTGCATGTCGCTTATCGCCGGGGCTAGGCCGGAAAAACGAATCGCGCCTATGACATCGTGGGCAAAGCCCATGATTCAGGTCGCAGCGTCAGTGAGCGTCCCTTTGTGCCCCGGAGGCCAGGAAAACAGCATCTTTGGCGCTGCGGATGCGCTGCGTTTCTCCACCGACGCCAACACGCTGCAAGACTGAACTGCTCCTCCTGGCGTTTCTGCAACCTGCGACATCGACAGCTCGATTCACTCTGCTGTTCTCCTCGCCTTCCTTGACTTCCTCAAGATACTCGAACGATCATTGTCGCATCGCTTCGCGCATTTCGTCTGTTTTCCAGCCACGCCTCGTCCACAAATCATCATCCCTGCCCCGCCGGCAGCCATCTACTGGCAGTCACTCCCACCCTCAGCTCCTCGAGAGATCGCAATCCGTCTATACACATACATGCAAAGAGCTGGGTGTCAGGTATCGACAACGAACGGCTAGACCGTCGAGTGCAGTCACTGTGCGCCCGAACCATTGGTTTCACTTAGCGCACAAGACCAATTGTCCACGATGCGAGTGTGACCGACACACACATTCTCTCTGACCCGGTGAGTAGATCCACAGTCATGAGACGAGCTTGGGTTCCTGGTTCTACAAAAGTCCTTGAACTTTGCTGACCACCGACGTTGTCGCTAGAATCTATCGTTTCCCGATTTCGCAGCTCCATTACTGGACCTTTCCCAGGGTAAAAAGCTTCTCACTGCGCCTTTCCGCGGCATCTCGTCAACGAGTTCTCCTCTGCAACCCCCATGGACTCGGCGGCTGACTCTCTCCTCGCCCTCTCTAACGCCACCACGACCGCCGCCACCAAAGAAGAACCCCTCTCGGAGGACGATCGGTCGAGTAGCCTCAGCGAGCTTGAAGAAGACCTCGAAGATGGCGAAGACGAAGAACTAGAGCCTACACCGCCGGAGGATGCTGACTCTGAAGCCGAGACTGAGCGACTGCAAGTCACACCAGAAAATCTGGCCAAGAAGAAGCCCTTTGAGATCAGTCCCAGCAAGCTTTCCCAAAGACAAGATGTAGACATGCGGCCTGAAATCGAGAGCTTGACGGGAAGCGTGGTTTCGTCTCCAATATCCTCCCATCCCGACTCGGACAATGACGATCCCTTAAGCGACGGCCCGGACGCGGATGAAGAACCCCCGACTGAGGCCGTGCCCGCTGGCGCAATTTCACCCAACAAACGAAAACGAGAAGACAGTGGATCAGACCTTGAGGAGGCGCCGAGACCGCAAAGACGACGTCGGCCAGGGTCACCCGGCACTGACGACGAGAAATCAGAACCAGATAGTGACGGGGACGAAGCTCCTGGTCCTCAGACCCGGGGACGGAGTGTTGGACCCGAGGCGGAAGGTCCTGAACAAGACGAAGACGCACCAGAAGTCCCTGAACAAGAGCAGAAAGAAATCGAGAAGACTGATACCAGCGAAGACTCGAAGGGCAAAAGCAGGAGTCGGCTGAGGCGAAAAACAAAAGAACCTGTCATACAAGAGCCGCAGCCAGAAGAGGGAGAGGACGCCGAAGCTGCCGAAGACTCGGAGCCTGCTGATGCGGATGAGAACGATGCCGAGGCCGCCCTGAAGAGCGAAGAAGAGCAAGCCAGACGGATGGCGGCCATGGACTCGCTGATGGCCATTGAGAAGCAGTTTGCAACACTGAGGGACCGCCTCTATGACGAACGCATAGCGGCTATCAACCATGAGCTACAGCTCCTGCAAGAACCCAAGCCATCTCATCCCGAGCTGATACGCCAGGTCGAAGTGGTGCAGAAGTACCGCGACGAAAAGTGCCAAATCGAGCAGAAGCTGCTCGTTTACAAAGTCGGAGCCTTGAAGAACAAAGCTGTTGCGGAACGAAGTCAGATCCACAGCCAGTACTTCCAGACCGTAAGAGACATCAGAGAGCGACACCTTGAACGCATCAGCGAGCACTTTTACCGCATTCAGCGTGATAGATTCAAAGCCGATTGCTCGATACCCAGTTTCAGCATCCCGTTCCCAGAGAAGAGATCGCAACAAATTCTTCAGCAAACGGCTTACAACAAGGAAGTCTCGATTTTATCAGGCGTGGCTAAATACGTCGGTTTTCCTGCTGCGCCAGAGCTGGAGCCATCCAGACAGAAGGATGTAGAAGATGACATCCAGAAGATGGGAGTACGTTTACCTTGGCAGCCATACACGAACGCGTCAAACTAACAGCTTGTAGATTTCACCCACGCAAATTCGACCTACCAGACCCGTCCAGCGCCCAGTAGTGCAATCACAGATATCCGGGCCACAAGCCGAAGAGCAATTTCTTGAACAGACTCCCTGGGCTAATCCTCAACACCCTATTCATCGTTTGAGCCGGCAGAACTCGAATCGCTCACCCATGAACGAATTTCTCACGCCAGCAAATCAACAACGAAATATTACTGACAATCTACAGCCCCCAGGAGGATCAGCATCTACCATTGCCGACCCTTCAGCATCGGCCCAGGCGTCCTCGGCAATCAACACGCCTCAAGATGGGCAGAACAGCGCCACTAAGACGGACGTTCAGGCAGGACCGTCTGCGCTACATAACTTCCGCATCCACTCTGCCAGTCCGCTCGATATGAGGCGGCATGCCGAGTCAAAGGATCAGCCCGGGAAGGACAAAGACATGATGGGCACTGGACGTGATCCGGGCTCTTCGCCTCTAACCTCGAGAGCATACTTCAACGCATCGGCGTCGAGACCACCTGCTATCACGGCCGGTACGGGGAGATTTAGCGTTCACTGACGGACAATGAATGGATAGCAGGTGATTGCACTTTTGGGGATAAGCACACGTGGCATTGCGAATGGACCATGCAAGCATTACGACACCTCTCTGGAACTGGTGCCTTTTGTAGATTCTGGATATCTTTTCAGTTAATGAGAAGCGATTGAACAAACATATTTACTCGCCAACAGTTGAGTTTTAGCAACCCGCAGCCGATGATTTGTCAAAGAGACACATCCTGATCATCGACATGCTGGGTGCCAATGCGCTGCCTTCTCTGTACAGTAGTCCGTTGGCTATTCCTTCTCTCATGCCCTGTCCTCCATCCAACACCACTTCCTCGCTTTTCTCGCCCCTCTCTTTCAGCTATGCAATGGAGTTATAAACCTCAGGTCTTCCGCCTGGAGCAGTCTTCTATTCGTGCTTTCATGAGCAAGGCCAGGAATTCGGCTTGGAATCGTTTAGCTGTGATATCGCCATGGCAAACAATCATCACGACTGATCATAGGGCCACACGGATGAGGACCGACGATGATGACGGCGATGATACAATACCAACGGGAGGGGGAGGTAGGGGCCACCTGAGGAGCTACAGGAGTTATGGTCTTCTGCTTATTCTGGAGCCAAATATCGTGGATTTGGGAGGGGAAAGTCTGTTCGATCTGTCTGTGCTGCCACTCACTCTCTTATATACCTCTGCCCTGCTTCCTTTTTGCTCTGTGAACCAGGAAGGTCTGAGCCCTGCCTCCTCTGCTGGATCTAGAGACATGCGCGTCACTCTTTCTCAACCGAGCGCACCGCCACGGCACCCATCAATGGAATCCTTGGGCTAGCTGCTTGCTCTTGTGGTATCCCAGCCCTGAGACTGTGGAAGGAAAGCTTGGGCGATAGGATCGCTTACACTTCACAGCCATCCAGACGAGTTACGTATACCCTAAGGGCCCGCTTCGATCGACTAACGCCGCCAGCACCTGTGATATATCTGGCAGACAGATAACAGTTGACACCTTCGCAAAAGAGGCGGAAAGGAAATCCCTTGCGGTCGTTTCTCTCTATGGCTCAGAAGACCTAGATGGTAGAAGCACGGCCGGGTTTTCGGTCAGGGGATATCTGTGGGATTTGCGGCGTTGATAAATAGCGTTGGAGGAATTTGTACGTCAAGCTCTTTCTTCGTGACTGATAGTGCCGCAACCCTGGGTGGTAAGAGAAGACGCCCAGTCCCTGGCGGAGGTTCCACGTTCAGCCACGAGAAGCGCCTTCCGGAACGTCTGTTCAGCGTCGATAATGCCGCGACTTGCTCTCGCCGCTGGGACGGTCTCATCCTCTGCCTGACTGACGCAAACCTCCTGACACCTTGCAAGACTTCCTCATTGGCAGTCACCCGGCCCAAGGACTCTTTAGGAACGCATCCCGTTCACTTCGGCGGTCGGGATCTTCGCTTTGACTGACTGTGATTGATTTTGCTGTTGGATCGACTGCGCTGTAGGCTGGGGCTCGGAAGGGACGATCACGTCATCGAAGGTCTCTTGTCCGACGGCTTTGAGTGTGAACGAGACTATTGCGGGATGGTCAGCCGTTGATACTGGGACAGAGAATTCGATCAGGTGAGCTGAGGGAGACATACAAACTCCGATTGCAAAGCCAAAGATGGCAATTCCGGTGAGTGTGTTTTTCACGAGGTAAGGTCGTCGGGCGCGAAGAAGGGCCGCGCCAGTCCGGTAGTCCGGATTGTAGTATGAGGAGCGTTTGAGGCTGCTGCATGTTAGTATTTCCGTTCAAACGAAGCTTCGTTGGACTGAGAGTATTCGCGAGTGGGAGGACTGGGGAGGTTCTCGAGAGAAGCGGTAGACTTACAGCCCGCGTTGGAGAGACAGTGTTGGATGCATTGTTAGAGCGATTCAAAGATATTGGCAAAGAGGTCAGGATTAACCGCTCAACTGATTACCTTCTGTGAGCTTCAACTTCGTGATGGAAGCAATGAGTCTACGTGGGCGTGTGGTCGACAGTAGGGGAGAGGCTATTGTTACGGGTGAGTGTAAGACCAAAAAGTGGCGTCCGCCTGTGTCAAAGACCAAGCACCCCTTATGCATAGACCAAAGCACGTTCAACCATTCATGCAATTGATTGTTTTCGTTTGCCGGTAATCGAATCGATGTCAACGCTGAGAAAATATACACAACACGATAGGAAAACCCGCCAAGCAACCGTGACCCGGTTCGGGAGCGTTTTTGTTACAGTGCAAGCTCTCCTGTCGCCTCCTCTGATTCAAAGCTAGCTCGAAAACCCGTCACGAATCTCCAGGAATCGCTGATACCGGTCCCTTGTCCAGCGTCGGGATGTTTTCCCCCATATCATCATCGGCAAGGTGGTCATGATGAACACGAACGCCAGAACACCAATCGCAATGAACGTATTGCGAACGCCGCTGGCTTCGATCCAGTCGGACGCGGTGAAGGTGAAGACCAGCGCAATTGAGTTGTTGATCGTTGCCACGCCCACCATGCCTTCCAAGACCATGTCAGGATAAGCATCCATCAGATACGCCATGCTCAAGTCACCAGCGCAACCCCATCCGAAACCAATAAAGCCGAGACCGACATAAGGAGCAGGCCATCTCCAGCCGTAACTGGTTCCGATACCAAACAGCCACAGACCCGTGGGAAAAATCGCGGCACATGGATACATGAGCCAAAGTCGATGCTCAGCTTCGCTGACGCCGCCGTTTCTCTTGGCCATCCAGATCATGAACTTATCGCTGAGCCAACCACCATATGTGGCTCCGATCACGGCGCCGATCAAACAGGGCACGTTCATGAGCTAAATCTGGGTCAGCATTCCGTCCGGTCGTCCGCTCTCATCACAAGAGAGAAACTTACCCCATCAGCAGCATCACTGTAGTTCCAAGGCGGGCCGTACCAGTTATCCTCCTCCACAGTCAGATAGAAAGTAAGCCAGGCGTCTTGTGCTCCCCATTGCAGGCCAGAATACAAAACTGCAGGAAATGTGAAAATTCGCAACGTGTGAAACAATCGCTGAAAGTACTGCTTGAATCCGAGGCCACGCAGATTCGGGGCTGGAGTAATGATTGCAATGCGTCGCCAATACGATCTCGGGCGATCCTCTGCTGCGATTCGCTCTTCAGCAACAGAATGTCGACGTGGTGATCCAGACTGTGGTTCACCTGGCTGATCGGCAATCTTCTCTTTGTCCGTAGCCCCTCCTTCTAGCCCTGCAGAGGCGGAACTGTTCCTGTTAACGCCATCGATCAGGTATCGGTCTCCATCATTGACCAGGAATCGATCCCTGTGAAATGCGGTCTCTTCAAGGCCGAACAGAAGGACAAAGAAGGTCCCACCAGAGATAATCGCTCCAAAATACCCGATCCATCTCCAATCAAGGCTGCTGTCTGCGATGTAGCTGGCAATCAAAGGTCCGAGGTATGTGCCGATACTGGTTGCCAACACATAGACACCGAGCACTGAGCCGCGCTGATGTTGAAACCACAGATCCATCAACGACAACTGCACGGTTGCTTCGGCCACTGACTCGGAGGCGCCGACGAAGAGTTGGTTCCAGAGAGCATCGCTTGTGCTCTGACCTCTGGCAAACCATATACCGCCTATGAAACCCCACGTCATGCCTATCAGGTAGAGGATCCGGCGACCATAAAGGTAAACCGCGGGAGACGAGAGTAGTGTCCAGTATCCGATCCCACAAAACAAGATTCCAGCTCCAGTATTGAAGGAGCCGTAGCTGATACCGAGCTCGAGGTTCTCATTGTACTGGGCGGCGCCAGCATCGTTGGAGGTAGCGGCGGTCAGGGCCGTCACGAAGCAGACGAGGAAACTATGCCATAGCTTGCGTGGCATCGACCAATGAAGAGGGTCATTGGGAGAGTCGGTCGGCTGAGGCACCAACACAATGTCGCCATGTCTCTTCAGTGAAGGATCGCCTGGATACAATGGTTTCCCGTCTTTGTCGAAAATTCGGCGAGTGCCCGGTAGCTCTTCCGTGTACTCCATGCGCTCGTGACTGTTTCCGAAAGTGAGCAGAGAGTCCGGGTCGCAAATAACTGAAGAGGATGGAGACGAGTTAGCTGGGCACGAGGACTTTTATGAAGTAAGCGAGAGGCGTTGCCATCTCGTCTGGACGACAGCCCAAGCTTAGATCCCTTATCATGGTGGTTTACCCTAAAAAAGCTCTCATCAGTGACGAGTGCGGGCAGGAGATTTCTGCAACCCTCCCCGCAAAGAGACTACGACGGAACGGCCATTAGCCTGGCGTGAAAAGCTTATCGGTGGCGAACAGGTACGGGAGTCGTGGTCTGCGATTTTCGCGTGTTGTGTTCAGCGCAATCAGAACTACGATACGTATGGACGGCAAATCATGGGAGGCTTAGAGGCAGATTGATTTGGCTCTCAGTTCGGTGTGCTACAGAACATAAGCGACAGGAAGGAAGCTGCCGACTTGACTCTGATGCTTAACCAGTCCCTAAGATGCTTTTCCCGCTTAACCTGGGCTTTTTATGGGGGCTTGCACCGGCACTAACGCCCTGGCGTCACCTGGCCGATAAGCCCGCTCAGATCCCTGTTTCTCGCTGTAACCAGAGCTCCAATTGGCGCCGTCCGCCCTTGTGTGCGGTTACACCTCCCTAGAAAGTGGCTAGCGTGGTGCCATCCCACCTCATCTTCGCCTTGCTTTCTCTTCATCCCACCCTTGTGCCTGCGCACCCGTCCATCATCCCTTCGCTTTCACCACCTCCCCGTCTTCCTTCACTTCTCGCTTCTCTATCTAAGGTGTTGGCTTGATACAGCCTTGTTGCCAGGGGCATCCTCTATACCACCTCCAGCCTATCATATAGCTGATGTCGACTTGCCAGCTCAGAATGGCTCAACACTTCCATATCACTCAAATCACCCCTCATAAACCCAATAAGGAGTCCAGTAGTCCTTCGACCATCCTGCAACTCGCCCAACGGCTACTCCCCTCACCTGCCGCTATCAAAGAGTTGGAGGATGGTCTAAACCCGAAAGATCCGGGATACATCGATGTCCATGAAGTTGTGAGTCCCGAGAAAAAGGAGCCATCTGCAGCAGATGGATTTCCAGCCCAGAAGAAAGTAATCGTAGTCGGTGCCGGCATCGCCGGTCTTCGTGCTGCCTCTGTCTTGAGATCCCATGGAGTCCAAGTCGTGGTCCTCGAAGCCCGGTCTGACCGGATCGGCGGACGTATTTACACGAGCAGGAAACCTGGGCACGCTCCCAGAGACATTGGTAAATATTACCAAGGCAATACTGACAATCGCCGTAGGCGTTTGACATGATGTCGTTAAGAGCGCTCATTGTTGGGCCACGCGCCGTTGTGGGGTTGTTTCCCCGGGTCTTCCACTTCTACTCACACTATCTCTAGGGGCCGCCTGGATGCACGAAACCGCAAACAACAAATTGGTCCGTCTGATTGGTGAGCTCAAAATTGAACATTACTATGACGACGGCACTCCCCTCTACTACACCAAGGACGGCCGTCTCGGATCCCAGTTCAAGGCCAAGAAAGTCGCCGACGAGTTTGCCGACTTCTGTGAATGGTACTACGAGGAGAATCCAGACGCCGAGGACAAGCCCGCCTTGACCTTCATCAAGGAATGGCTGAGCACCCATCCTCTAGTGAGCGAGGATGAGCGCCTCTGGGCCCCTCAAGCCGCTCGCGAGGTCGAAGCCTGGATAGGCACCAGTCTCGAACAAGCCTCCTCCAAACACCTTGCCTACTTTGCAACTGAACGAAACCTCTACATGAAAGGAGGGTACGATACCATCGTCAACTGGGCAGCCTCGAACCTCCGTGACCCGGAAACTATCCGACTCGGCCATAAGGTCACTCAGATTGATTGGAATGAAGAAGAACACCAACCATGTACGGTGCATGTGACGACTTTGGACGGCAACTCTACCACAATGGTTGCAGATGCTATCGTGTGCACCCTCCCGCTTGGTGTCTTGAAACACCAGCTTGTCGAGTTCAGTCCCTCTCTCCCCACGCAGCTCTCGAACGGTCTTGACAAACTGGGATATGGTGCCCTCGGCAAGATTTTCGTCGAGTTCGAATCGGTCTTTTGGCCGAAAGACAATGATCAGTTCATCTATTACCCAGAACCCGCCGACAGTTTCGACCCAGACTCGATCCTCTCGTACATGACAGTGACCAGTAACAACTGGATCATGAGTGGCACCACCGAGCTGTCTGTTCAGATTGTTGAGCCACTCACTCAACGAGTCGAATCCATGACCTCGGATGCTGAAATCTTCGCCTTTTTCGAGCCTCTCTTTAAGCTCTTCCGTACCGAGCCGTACAAGAAACTTCCTCCAGTTGTGAATCTGGAAACGACACACTGGACGCAGGACCCTCTGGCTGGTTTCGGTACATACACTGCTGACAAAACCGGTGACGACCCGGAAATTTGGTTCAACGCCATGGACAGCAACAAGGGAAGCAAGCTACAGTTCGCCGGTGAGCACTGTGCGCGGATCGGAAACGGATGTGTGCATGGTGCTTTTGCTACCGGCGAAACTGCCGCCGTCAACATCATGACGTCGATGGGGATCTCCTACAACGGTGGAGATCTGTATAGCAGACACCGTTTGAAGAGGAGATCACCACCCAGATACTGAGCGGGCGGATGAAGATATCCACCGTTCGATCATCTGGGGAGCTGTGATTTTCTCTGCTGGTTGACGCTTGGTCCTGGAGCGCCGGACTGAGATATGTCGGGCTCATGTTGTGCTCCTGTGATTGACTTGTCCCTCGTTTTGCAGCTGAGTTCTTTAGATATTGTTTTCGAATTCTTTCCTTACCAAATTGTCTCCTGACCGGTGTTTGACGCTGTGCTTTCAGAAAGTCGAGTTCAGACGACAGGGTTCTGTCCTATTGTGATGAATGTTGTGGAGAATGCCGTTGTACTTTTCTTTATAGTCTGCTGCAGCCTCACAGGCTCCAGTCGCGAAATGAAAACCGAAATTGTCAAACCTCAATCATCGCCTCGGATATCCAGATATCCCTGCTCCATACTGAAATCTTTGACATCTGCCAGCGGGATCAACTCGAAAGTACTTCCTTTACTTCTCTGCTCGACGATCCTTTCTGCAAGTTTGATATTCTTCTCCGGAAAACCTTCGTCTCGGAGACTTTGGTAGTATGCCGCGATAAGTGCCTTGCCCAACCTCGTGAGATCATAGTCTTTATTCAATGTGGCCGTCGGTGAAGGCCGGACCACCCAGACGAGGGTCAACGGCGGATCGGCAGGTTCAAGTCCGGGTTGGACGTGCGCGGAGAGGATCTCACTTTCACCCCCGTCCGAGCTGGCCTCCGAGCCTTTCGCCCGTTGCAGGACGAGAGCCACGCCCCCGCTCGACGTGTGAATCTTCGAACGTTCCAACGCGTACGCACGGCTTGCGTGGTCGTCGCCGTGGTCGGGCGGCTCTGTCTCGAAGAGCGTGAACGGCACAGTCCGCAGAAGATTCTCAGCAGCACCCAGGGAAGAAGAAGTCCCGTCCTCGAGTTCCATCAGCGCGGCGTCCGCGCTCGCCACGGCAAGCACCATCGCATGCAACACCTCGGACATGTCCTGGCGGCGGTTCTGCGCCCTCACGTAGATGTACTGCAGGTAGGGGACCGCGAACTTGAACGTCGAGACGTCGCCGCTTCGTCCCTCTCCCTTTCCCTGTCCGAGTTGCTGTGGCTGGCCCTGTGGCTGTTTCGGTCGGCAGGGCGGAACCGGCAGCACCGAGAACTGAGCCGCCCCGATGGCTTCGCCGGCGAGGTCTCGGATACCGACGATCCGATACGGCGCCAATCCTGCCCTCTCGCCTCTGGCCTGGGCCGCGAGGCGCTCGACGATTAGATCGGACCTCTCGCGCTCGGTGCGGCGGGGGAAACTGGCCGTGTAAAGCGGGTCGTAGAGCGTCTCGAAGTCAGTTGAGGAGACGAGTTCGATGGCCCCGATGTTGGGGAGGGCTGTCCTTTGCAGGCGGGCCGGGGGTGTACGGCTCAGGCCGTCCAGGGAGATGGTTGGCGGGAGATGCGAGAGATGGGAGGAGAGCGAGGGTGTGAGATACGAGGTGAATATTGAGGGTGGTGGTGGTCCTGGGGACGACATTTTGGCTTTTATGGCAACGACGGATACGAGATGGATTCTGTCCGATGATATCCCCCTGCCCTGCCTGTGCGGATGGGACTGTCCTGTCGTGATCTGGGTCGATCTGATCTGATATCTGTCTCTCGTTGGGTCTGGTGAGTAATATGCTCCTTTCGTCGGCGGATCTCGTTGGATTTTTCTTTCCTGGTATGTAGCAATTTCACGGCCCGACGAAGGGGTATGTGGACACTAAGGGGTCAGTCAGGTCGGGCTGAATCTTTAGGAAGCGGCGGAAGCGATGACTGTTCATTGATCCAGCGCTCTGGAACGCCAAATGTTCCGCCGTAGGCCGCTGTGATAGTCCATATTTGGTGCATTGAAAGAGATCAAGCGGTGCATCAACTCCATTCATAGATTGAATGGGATCAACTTGCAACACCGGCCTTCGCGGATGCACGGGTGCGTCGGGTTGGACGGTAAAGAGAACGCTCTCTCAAGAAGGAATGAAATAGTTGAATCACCAGAGTCTCTACATGAGTCCAACGACAGAAGTCCCGTCACGCGTGATGTTTCGCTTTAATCAGCGCCGAGTTCAGCGACGACTAGATCAAAGTCACCGGAAGCTTGCGAGCATTATTCGAATGTTAGGTGAGGAAAGAACTCGAGCTGATGTACCCTACATTGCGTCCTGGGCCTCAAGAGCAACAGGGGTACAAATGCAACACGACGAAATGGTTGGCCAGCCATCTTCGGAAGGAGGTCTACAAAATCATAAAGTACAGTACCAGCAACGAAGTCCTCCCCCAGTGATTCGCTGGACGACGGTGTCGACGAGCAGCTCCAGCTCGGTTCTTCGAGAGTCGATAATTTGCTCGGAGCCTCCGCAGCAGCGGAACGAGGCAACCATCAGCCAGCAACCCCGCATTTCGCGTTCGCATTCGACAACACTGTGGGTTTGCTCACTGGATCTCCTCACACGTCGGGAACACGAGTATGCCATAGACTCGGTGATGGTCCTTGCGTGTAAGCTGGGCCGACGGCTAACCCCTCACATTTGAGATCCAGATTCTTCAGAAATATGATCCAGTGTGTGAAATTGGATGACTAGATCTGTCTCTCTCACTCAGTTGAAAGGTAACTAAGGATTGATTTCCGTTCACACGAGGTCTACACACTGCTTCTCTCCAAAGAGCTCTCTGTATCCGGAAAATTTGCTAGTTTCACAGCATTCGTCATATCAGAAGAATGTCTGGCTTTGCGTACATTACCGGAGGGGCTTCCGGGATTGGGCGAGGGGTCGCTCAGATGCTGGTGAAGAACAAGTAGGGGATACTGCCGTTTGAAGAGCTCGACACCAAGGGGAAGACTACTAACAACGTTGTAGCATCAAGGTCTTTATCGCGGATAGAGACCTCGAGGGCGCTCAGAAGCTCGTTGACGAACTGAACAAGGATTCTCAGGTTGCCAAATGCGCTCATGTCGATGCTGCAAACTGGAATTCCCAAGTCAAAGCATTCAGTCAGGCCGTTGCAGATTTCGGTCGGCTCGACTATGTATATCCCATCGCAGGAGTCGGCGAGCGTGTCTCTATCCCCAATGACCCTTCCGCGACTGGATTTACGATGCCAGACTTGACGGTCCTCGACATCGACCTGACAGGAGTCTTGTATACCGTCTCACTCGCTGTGCAGCAATTCAGGAAGCAGCAGCCTGGAAAGAATGGCCTTCGGGGCCAAAGTGAGCAGAACCTCCACTACCAATGACAAGCGTCACTAACCCGTGTTTGAGTCGGATGTGTTGCGAGTGTGTGCGGCTTCTACTGCTGCCCAACTCTACCAATCTATACCGCGGCAAAGCATGCCGTGGTCGGACTGGTAAGAAGCTTCGGGAAATACTTGCCGGAAGAAAAGATCACCATGAACGCGATCTGTCCCAATGTGATTCGCACCAATATCTCCACGGGTGCATTCTATGACACACTGGAGAAGGAGAATCTGTTGACGCCGATCGAAGGAGTCATCGACACGTTCGAGAAATTACTCAATGAACAGACCTCGGGGGAGATCATCGAGATCTCGCCGAACTACAAAGAGCAAGGCGCGGTCGTGAGAAAGGCCCCAGAGTATCTTGACAAGGAAAGCGAAAGGACATTTGAGCTGCTATATCATAGGGGCCGCCCGCTTCACCAGCCTCGCTGAACATTGAGTGGGCTGAAGCTGGACCCGTAGGGCGGGTGTAACGAGGTCCTCATGAAATAATTAGACAATGGGCCGTACCTTGTGACTGCTACCTTCGAAGGAAAAGTTGATGCTCTCCCTTGACGTGTAGTTTGCTCGCCGTGGTACATATTAAAGCTCATCAAGACCGAGGCAAGAAGGCTGCTGCAGGTGACCCCTGCGTCCCCCGCAAAAGAATCGCTCCATATTGAGGCTAGGCGCATGCACGTTTCGGGTGTGCGGCGACGAGGCGGCGACCAATCCGTTCGCTGACGTCGCCGTTGTCTCCCGACCACTTGCATTTCCATCGGTCATGATGAACGTCCTTGGGCGCTCGACACCGGCTTGCTCGGTCTCTCGAGATTCACCTTTTTCTTCATGGTAGACTTCTGAACCTCCATACCGCCAAACACTCAAAAGCTCTAATCATTTGTGACGGGGTTGGCCCCAGAGACTAATTATTCCATCTTGTCGAAGGCTTGCTTTGTCCGATTTTCCGCCGGCCTCTGTTGATTGAGCGGACTCTTGCTTGTCCTTCCAGCCAGAACACACCCATTACACGCCATGGCAGCTATCCACCGCCCCGCGCATCTCACACACCATGCCGCCAAACTGGCCTCGGCAGCATGTATTGAGAAGTCGAAAGCGATAGGCGTACCGATGAACATTGCAATCGTCGACGCCTCCCTCTACTTGCTACATTTCGAACGAATGCCCGGTGCGAAGCTCACCTCCATTGACATCTCGATGAACAAAGCCTTCACCGCAGCGGGTCACCGCGCGCCGACATCGGTCTACAAAGAGGCCGTTTGGCCTGGTGGGCCAGCGTTCGGTCTGAACAATAGCAACAATGGCAGATTCATGTACGTGGCTGGTGGAATACCTATTGTCATCGACGGCGAAGTGGTAGGAGCGATTGGCTGCAGCACAGGGACACCGGCACAAGACACCGAGGTAGCGCAGGCAGGTATTGACGCCGTGTTGGAATACGTCAAGAGGAAGCAGGGACAGCCGAAGTTATAAGAATCTCGGCGCAGGATGAAACCATGGATGGTATGAAAAAGATAGTCACGGATTAACAGATTGTTCGGTGACCTGTCATTCCACCGTGCATGGCATGTATTCATCCTGTATCTGGAGCCTTTCGAGCCGCGGGCGGCACTGTAACAGTGCATCTTCAAGCTGGAGCTTTGCCCGTGAAGGCTCCTGTTCTTCAAATTAGTCGCACTGTCTACCGAATGGTATCCCGGGCCTTTTCACGCAGGGAGTTGATCCAGAGCCGGAATCGCGACAGGGTGGCGTGAATAGGGTGGGCGCTCGACCTGAATCCCAGAATCTGGTAAGGGGCGCTTACTACCTTGCGTCAATGCGGCCGACATCAGACTGTCGACGTGATACTGCGCAGGCTGCTGTGAAGCCTTCACAGTCTCGGGGTACATCTGGTCGATCTACTCGTAGGTGGCCGGCTGCCTCGCCTGACTGTATGACATCATAACCTTGGCATGTTTACTTTGCTGCCAGATCTAGGATTTTCGCAGTGTATTTGTCTTGTCTGTCGCGAGCCAGCGTTTATTGCCAGCCTTTCACAACAGCGTACAACTAGTTCAGGACTCCAGGTCTTTGCCACTAGAAGGCTGACAGCAACAATGAATGCGCGTACCTCGGGCTCCCCGTCACCTCCCCCGCAAATCCCGGTTGCATCTACGCCAGGACCTCGCGCGACGGCTCTACAGAAAGTCTTCGCAGGCGCTCTTTCAGCCTCGATAAAGGCAAACTCGTACGCGAACTTCAGCTCCTGCTTTCCGACGCCCGCAAAATATTGTCCGAACGCGCTTGAAGGAGTGTGGGCACAACTGAACACGCGTCTCGAGCAGGAATGCATGCGCGATTTCGAGCAGATACTGGAGGACAGACAAGTGGTAGAGGGCTTAAACCAATGGGAGGACATGATCGACGATGCGCGGAAGAGAAAGGATCGCGCCGTTGAAGGAGAGGTGCCAGAGAGACCGTGAGTAACTCTCCCCGAAGCCGACGATGGCCCCAGCTGATCGGAGTCAGACTCCACACATTATCCGCCGAAGAATTGTACGCGGCGCATCTGACGCCCTACCTCCTAAGAGCAACGGAAGAATTGAACTTGCGAATACAGAAGTCGCAACAGGAGAACACAGTCATCTTCGGCCAAATCAACGACCAGCGTGCCGAGATTGAGCGACTCTTAAGTGATCTTCAACACGTCGTAAAGGATATTGAAGGCAGTGTGGATGCGATACGCTCAGACCAGCAGACAAGTTTCGATGGGCTGAGAAGTGATGTGTGGCAAATGGAACAAGAAGTCGCCGGGACGAGATAGCCCTGCCTGTCAACAATTGGAAGATCAGTGATTGCTGCGACTTTTAGCGTTGGTGCTGGGGAGGGTTGTGTTAGGGTTTGACCTGTATTTTGGATATTTTACGAGGCAACGGTAGTACAGGTTCCCTATTTCTCAACGAGGCGACGTTTCGCTTGTCCGGGGAAGATCTCTCGTTGCGCCTCAGGGTTCACCCGGGTTTCACCCGGGTTTCACGAGGCGACTTGATGAGATTATGACGGGTGTCTAGACGATGCAAGTCACCTAGACAGGATAACGAATCAAGACTCACGATGGCGATGATCTATTTTTCAGATCTTAATATCTCAACGGCTTCAGATCCTCTCAATACTCAGAGCAAGATCTCAAGCAAGTCACTGGTCATCGCATCAACAGACAATATCGGATGCGATCTTCGGTAGTTGCAGAAACTGACCAATCACGAACTTGAAGCAGGCCAAGGATCTCATGGCCCAATCGGAGCTTTGTTGTTCCTTCCCTTGTGGTTCCAACTGTTATTTAATGTCCGAAACCCATCCTCGTACATAGTAGATTGTACTGCTCTGCACCCACAGCCAATTACCCGCTCAGGAGGACTTCTATTCTTACTGAAAGTCTTCAAGAATCTCCGTCGTGATTACTCGTGCGACGCGTCTAATGGTCCCTGGTCAAGGTAGCGTTTGCTGCAAGATGATGGGTGAGGGTACTCGTACAGTAACGCGAAGACCTCGCTTCGTTAGGGCTCCGGGGATCCTGGCTCCCACGTTCAGCGAGGGCCAACAGCGACGACCGATGATTAGCGAACTGCAACTACTCCAGGATGCCATGCCGGCGATCCCAGCGTGTCTGTCTGTATGCGGCAGAGATTGATGCTTGCGCGGGGCGATCAAATTACGGACATGCAAATAAGGTTCGATAGCGAGATTGGATTGCAGCCACCCACCGTTACAACACCTTCTTTCAACCTCCACATCCTGGCTTTCCCATGCTTCTGGTTCTCACATCTGCGCTTGAGGAGCTGTGTCGTTGGTGCGGTCGCTCCCCACTGCCGCAAGCGACCGGAACCGTGCCTGGCCTCGCGGCTGCAGATTCCGTCGACCCTTGTTTCCACGAACCAGACCCTCCCAGGGTTTTCCACGAAGGTGACGCGCCAATGCTCTTTCCCCGGTTCATGGCTTCAAGCTAGGTGATTTGGGAAGCGACCAGACGCGTGAGAGAAGATAACATCGGTGGGCGTTGTGTGGTCGTTTCATTGATTCTGTTACTGGCGTTTGCAGAGATGTCTCGGTACAAGTCTCCTCCTCCAGCTTTGCCTCATGCTTTGTTTACTTCCTATTACTCAATGCTGCATGTCGTGCGCATATATAATTTCGGGAACTCCACCATCTCTTACACCTGCCCCGGCTTGATTGGCCTCGAAGGGCGCGTCTCGCCTTGAACCCCCTCCTCCTCGGCTTTTTTCAGCCAGCTCAAGGTCAGCCTTGGGAAAAGCAGCCGAGCAACAAGGAACATCCTGACTGAGGCTGCTGTCAGGTTTCGTGCTTTGCGTCAGAGGTCAACAACTTCAGCTCTTCGACTATTCCAGTTGTCTGTTGTCCGACGCGCTCACTTGTGTTTCGAACTCGCCTCTGTTTATTGTTCCGCGTGCTCTGCTGCTTTCTCTCTGAGCAGTCGACCTGGATGTCATATTTGAGACTGGAAACTTGGGTACATTGGGCAGCAGAATCCTTCACTTCAGCATTTCCGAAGCAACTACAGGAACAAGTTTACCTTTCACCCTCGCTGGTTACACAAACAGATGGAAAGGCGCGTCAGGATCTGGGCCGTTGGAGCCCTGGCCGGTGTCTTCAGCATTGCGAGTAGCATTCTGAGCGTCCTGTTTGCAACGAATATCGGCAATCACACAGTGCTATCAGCCCTCCGAGTCCTGCTCTACATTACCTTCGTCGTCAGTTTGGTCAACATTGCAGTCTTGGCTTTGTTCTGTACGTTCTTTGTGAAGAAGTTGGACAGCCACTCGCTTGGCTCAAAGGCACATACTTGGATTCTGGTGGCCGGCGGGTCGAGCACGGCGATCTTCGATATCGTTATCTCTGGCGTGGCCTTAGTCTGGCTGGCGACGAGGCAAGCCGACCTTCCGACGCGGATTTTGCAAGTAGCACCTGCTGCATTAATCGGAATATGGTTCGCCATATGGGCTATCACTTCCGGACTGCAAATAGCTTTATACTGCCTTCTGCATTTGTGGACTAGAAATGTCTTGACGTCGCAACGGGCCAGCCGACTCGACACGGTTTTTCGCGCGCGCGGGCCGTCAGTGTCAACTATCCCGAGGCCGGCCACTCAGCACACGACTCGATCTTTTGGTTCCCAAGAACTGACCCTCAACTCGCCACCAAGGACTCCTGTCTCCAACGGAGCGTCTTCGACAAGAAGATCCTCATCGACGAAAGTCGGACCGGGGTCGTCAAAGTCGAAAGTGGTCCGATATTCCCACCAGTGGCCATCGGAAGTTGTACCATTCCCGGCAGGAGAGGCTAGGTCGCTAGACAGCGCGTTTGACGACTGGGACACCTCCTCGGTCCATCAAGAAATGCGAGCCGTCATCCACTCGTCCCCGCCACCCACCCGTGGAGGCTTGGAGACGATACCGGGCAGTCGACCGGAATCGACCATCCTCGATGGGCGATTCCTTCCTGAACCGCAGTCACCGATTTCGAGCTCCCCACCACACGCAGCAACCTCAGACACAGCTGTCTGGAGCTCGTCTCCGCGACAGCCAAAGTCGTCACCACCATCTAGTCCTATCAACTTCTCCCGACCTACATCTCGGCCGACATCGTCGTACACTAACAAACCACCTCCGAAATTCGAAGCTTTTGACTCCTCTATGCAGGAACTGATACACCCGTTGTTCCGATCGAACAGCCCTCGGCCGCCTCCCATTGCCACTGCTGGGACCATGGTTACAGCTTCTCCAATGGCAAATACGCTGATCACGCCTAAAACGCTAGCCAGGCTTCGGAGCAATTCTCCCCCTTTGCCGGGATGTGGGAACGGCATGCCAACGTGGAACGAGCCGCCGAAGCATGAGGACGAACAGTCAGAGCCGGATAGCCCTACCCTGGGCAGTCCATCACTTGGAAGCCCCGGTCCGTCTATAGTGGACGAGGCCGAATTACCGCCGATACTACCTGGATTTGTGCTGTCGGCGGGATCACGGACCAGCTTGGTGGGCTACGGGAAGCGGAAAAGTGTCAAGAAGGAAAGGAGGAAATCGGCAGGCTCTATGGGGAGTCGTCTGAGTCAACTCATGATGTGAGGGGGCGGTATGCTGGTTGGAACTAATTTTCTGTCGCGGCTAGTGGTACCGCACTTGTTTGGATGTTTTACGGGACGAATGAGGATGGCTGGACGACGTTTGGCACGAATTGCATTTAGCGCGGAGTTGGCGGGAAATAGCGGTTGGCCGAGATTATGGCGACCTTGATCGCGAGGGCTCACAGTTACCATTCATTGTACGCGCGAAATCAGTATTAAGAAATGGGAAAAGGGAATGATGCCATCTGTGCGCTCGCTCGCTGGACCTTGTTATGAAATTCGGTGCTCACGTGAATCCAATACATACGCAGTACGAGTACAAGAATTCGGATGGCGTGATTGGATGATCCCGGCCGGCGTTTCGCGGCGCGATCCGCAAATCGGCATCGAGCCTTTTCGCTGTTGGCTGCTCGCCTGCGCCTGCGCCTGCGCCTGCGCCTGCGCCTGTAGGGCGGAAGGAGGCAGAGGCTGTCGTCGGCCTGTGGCTGTCATACTCGGCAACCACTCACCCCCCCCCCCAAAAAGCCCCAAAAAGTCAAATGCAAAATCTACTGTGTAAGAATGCTTCACAGGTCAGCCGCTGCGTGTCAGGTTTACAAGAATTAAACACACCCCCTTCACTCATCCATCTCTTTACTGCCTCACCCGCCCACCATGGCGGCCTGCCAGCTTATTCAGCCGCCAGATTTGAATACTATTGATGCCTTTCCGGCTTCGCATTGTTCTGCTGCGTCCCGGCTCTTGTCAACCAGGACCTCGCCTCCCGAATGCTTCCAGCTGCCTCCTTCTGCCGCAACCACCACGTCTCAACCTCAAATATCTTCCAAGGCTACTCAGTTCTGGCTGCTCGACTTCCTACAGACTCTTTCAGGTTGCGCCGTCCGATTTCAGCCATCAAGCCGTCCAGCTAGAGCACGGCGAAGGATTTCTCGCTCATCTCGTCCCTCGGCAAGAGCTGCGCAAAGGCCGCTCGCCTCTTTTTCAACGGGAATCATTTCTTTGTCTCTTTCGCACGGTCGTGAAAATCATTTCAGGTCAGCGAAAATCTTCTTCTCTGTATTTTTAACTCACTCATTCCCCGTCTTGTGGACATTCACCCGAGCACCTCAAATTTCGGTCCCTTGCGCGGACGCTTGGCTTCACCAACAAAGATCACCGATGAGCAGACCACGAGATGAAGAACTAACCTCATCAATAGCGAAATGCCTCGAAAACGCTCTCCGCGCGAGCCAACAACCGAATTCCACATGAGGACCAGAAATCGGAGCATCAAGACTACGCGCGAGCCATCAAACTCAACTCCGGACGACTCATCAATGTCGGAACTGGGGACACCACCAGACACCCCCCCAAGTATTCTTACGGCTGCGACTCGCAAGCGAAAATTGTCCGACTCAAGCTCCACTGATGCTGAGACCCCGTCGCGGTCGACACGGCCTAAGCGAAATATCACTGTGCCAGCAGCTGTGCCAGACCCCGTCAAACCACGAAAACGCAGAGGAAGACCGCCAGTCTCTAGATTCAGCCATGCTTCTAGCACCTCAAAGACAAGCAGTTCTTCACCAGCCACCCCATTATCAATCACTCCGCCCGATTCTGCCAAATCGTCACGGCGGAACTCGCTTGTGTCAGAGGCAGACAGTGTTGAAGCTCTTCCAGACACTGGAGTGCAGGCACATATTCAATCAGCTCCCCTTGCCGCAGAATCCTCCAGGTCATTGAGACGCAGCTTGCGCCACGCAAGGGCAAGTATTCTTAAAGGATCCTCTGCTGCGGACGCTTCTCCGGACGAGCCTTCATCATCAGCTACTGGCGCAGCGTCCCCTAATGTGCAGAATAGCAAGCCTAGAGGTGCAAGCTTGGAAGATTGGGAGACGGCCTCTAAGCGTAAGCGTCTTCTACGGACTGCCAAGGAAGCAACTGCTCCAAAGCCCTCCGACAAATGGAACAAGGAGAAAGAACTCTGGCCTGAATTTGACCGAAACGACGTGATCTACTATGCAAATGACGGCACCACTCGATATCACCCTGCAGAGGGGGATGAGACGCCGGAATCCCGCTCCCCGAAGAAGCCAGCAAGAGGCGGTGGCCGCACGGGTCGCGGAGGCGGTCATGCCCATGGCGGTGGACGCAAAGGCAAGTCGAAAGGCAGAGCGGGCCGTGGAGGGAGTCCAGATCCACCGGAACGACGGCAGCCTCTCTCCCAAGAGGAGAAGGCCATGATATCAATTCTCAAGGCTAGGCAGCACGAATTAAAACGGTTCTTCCACACCGTGGGCGCACAACAGGTTGACATACTCGAACAAATGGCCAACCGCGATCTCAACAGAATGGCCAAGAAGGCAAACGCTCACAAGAAGGTTCCCGAGTATGCTATGATTGTCGAAGAACTCGAGGCCGCCAAGCAGGAAGCGGAAGACGCCGCCAGGAAGAGATACGACGTCCAACTCGAAGCTGAAATGCGGCGATTGGAGGCGGAAAAGGAGGTCATTGAACAACAGTGGAAGGTAGGCCTCGGTCCGTCTGTTCGATCGAGGTAACATCGCTCTGACACGTGTTACAGAATCGCAAAGTAGCGGCCCGCAAAGAACACCTTGCCGCGGCGGAAGGCGACATCATCCTCTTCGAGCGAGCCTACCGTGCTGCCCACGATGACACGCACACTGAATCCGGTTCCGACATGATGGAGTACTTTCCACACTATCACGAACTACCAGAACCAGATAGCCAACCGCGGGGCTACTCCTCCAGCAGAATCAAAGATGAAAAGCCCTTTAAGCGACAACTCGGAGAATCCTACGACGAACAAGCTCGCCAACAAGTGCTCAACGAGGACGTTATTGGCCCCTTGTTGAAGCAGATTGAACAACGAAACAAAGAATGGCGAGCCGAGCAACAATTCGATAAGTCGCGAACCATGGACGCTCTTTCGGAAGAAGCCGCAAAGGAGCTGGAGAAGATCGGTGGTTATCTTGTCCCACGACCCATGGACATGGGTGAAGCTAACAGCTATGCCTTGTCCGCCCTGGCAGACGTGTCCGAGTGGGTGGCGCAACAATACCCCCAGAAGCAATACATCTACGTCCCTCTTGCGAAGGGCGAAGCCTTTCCAGCTCAAGGCTTGGACTTTTCCCCTCTCCCAGGTCAAGCCCCGCCGCCGCCGCCGCCGCCACGTCCGCAACAAGCTTACCAGCAAGTCATGCGAACGAATTCTAGACCCCGTGGTCGTCGACTCAAATATCCTCCGTTGACTTACGAGCAGGCGGCCTCCGCTACCACTTCCTCTCCTGCTCTTCCGCCTTTACACCACACGCAACCTCAAGGGTTACAGTTTCCGCCACCTGCTACTACCACGCCACTCGCAAGTCCACCGGCCTATGAAAGCCCACGCATCGTCTCCAGCGGTCCAGGCCAACCCATCGCCCCTGCGCCACTGAAGGCCGCACCCGCTCCTCCCCGTCCAAATATCAACATCTTCCGCCATAACACCCGATACCCACCGCCCCCACCTCCGCCTTCACGCACTCCCTCCCAAACCTCACATGCTCGACAAAATTCATTGACCGCCGCACCGTTGAATGGCCTCGGCCCGTCGCCGCCGCAGTATCAGCCTCAGCAGTACATATTCCAGACTCCACAACAGCCATATCAGCATCAAGCCGCCCCGCCAACGTCTTCGACGGCCCAGTACGGTCCTCCGACTAGTTCGGCCCCAGTCCTTGCTACTGCCCCAGGCTCGAGTCCAAGCCCCGCTGGTCTGAATGCTGCCAGTCCGTCAGGGCCTGCGGTTGGCCAACAGACGAAGGTGCCCATGACCTTTGTGAACCAGACGATCGAAAGCAGGAACGCCGCGGCGGGTCAAGCAAACACCGGTAACGGCAACGGTAATGGCATTGACAACGGCAACGGTAGCGGCGCAAATTCAGGTGTGAATGACAAGGCGGGTGGACGGCGTGTCTTGTTGCCAAAGTTCTAAGTCCAGCCGCAGAGGATTCACGAGGTGACCGACTACTAGAGCCCGAACCTGCCGTATTGAATATGTACTTGGACAGCGCTAGAACCAGGACGAGTGTGAGGGCTAGGGCGACGGCCAAGGCCAAGGCCATGCCCAAAGTGCTCGACGACAGACATAACATGAAACATGATAGATACAATGAGACAAGATAACAAATGTTGCCATGAATGTGTGTCCAACACTCCAGTGTATTGTGCTCAACCCCCCAACCAAACCCATGACAAGAGATACGTTAGATACAACAAGACGAGATAACATACGTTGCCATGAACACATGTCCCGCACTCCGGTGTTTATCTGTACAGTTAAAGAAATTCTTGAAAGGGAGACAGAGCGTCCCCGTCCCAGTGGGTTTCGACATGTCAGAAAAAGTGTCCGTTCACCTGCTCAACCACTTACTCCCACTCCCGCCCTCCCTCCATCCCTCAACGGATCTGCACTTCTATTCATATTGCTTTCGTCGGAGTACTAGGAATATTAAACGGCGGTCCCTCTTCATTGATCCATCAGATAGAATAAAATTAACCAATCAATCCACGAAACAATCGCCAACACACAGCAAAACACAGGCACAGTATTTTTCAAATCTACACCTGCTCCACATGTCTGGAGGCCTTCTCGTTGTCGAGATTTCCCCTCCCGCGTCCTCCCATGACGAGCAGACTACTCCGCCGTCTCTCGACGGCGCCCTGCCGGCCCAGATTCAACTCCTTTGCGAACTTGCTGCGGTCGCGGAACCACTCGCCCTTCCAGTAGAAGATGTAGATGGGGATGATGACCACGATGGACAGGCACGCCAGGATCGTGGACGGGTATTCGAGCGTGTATTTGTCGCCGATGTTTTCGTAGACTGTAGATAAAAGAAGGGGGAGGGGGCCACAGGTTAGCGACAATGGAGCGAAATAATGGAGGGCGATGGATGCTATCTTGTGGTTGTGGGAGACATGGAATGGGATAGTGTATGGTGCATGTGGGACATGCAGCCCATGTGGAATTTGTACTTACAAGGCGTGCTGTACAGGGCGGCGACACCGGCGAGGAAATCTCTCGCCAGGTCGTTACCGCCGGTTGCGGAGGCGGCATACGGGCCGTACGCGGCGATCATGTAGTCGATTGAGCTCTGCGTGCGAGGAGGAAATTACATTAGCATTATTGTTTGTGTGAGGGTTGAGCCGTGCTGAGCACGAGCATGCATTCCCAGTCACGATGCTTTCGAGATGTGAAGACCGACAACCTACCTTGTAGATTCCGTAGTTCGCGATGGCGATGAGGACGGTGAAGATCATGGGGGCAATCCAGGGGATGCCGTAGTCAGGGCCGAGCGATGTCCAGGCAAAGCCAAACAGGCCTATGGTCTCGAGGGGCGCCACTGGGAGGGAGACCGTGGTTAGCAAGGGGTGACACAAGAGTGGTAGTTAAGAGGCCATCCATCACTCACGGAAAAGTAACCACCACAGACGGGATTCGGGCGATAGCTTGTTCGGGTCTTCGGCGCGGATCTTGTTGTGGTGTCTTATGACAGGGAGGTAAGAAAGATATGCGAGGATGTATCCGACCAGTGATCTTTATAGGCAGTCAGTGAGCCAGTCAGTCACTTAGTCTGCAAGTTTCACTCTTCAAATTGGGTGTCTCAGTGAGTTGGGCAAGAAGTGCAACTCGACAGACGGAAGCAGGCGCACACTCACGAAATAAAGGCCAATCCAACTTGATACGGCTTGAATCCCCACTGCTTGAGCACCGGCGTAAAAGCCTCCAAAAAGGTAAACAGCAACGCGTCGCTGAAGCCGCTGAGGAGCGACAGGCAGAGCACGATTGGTTCGGTCACAAACATCTGGAAAGGTCTCAGCCAGATGCGGACGAACTCCTTCATCGGGAATCGAGGCTTCTTGAGCTCGTCGGGTCCATAGACATTTGTCTCGCCGTTCTTGCGCCGTTTCTTCGCCTCCCGGTCCAAAAGGATGGTCGCTCGGGTTTCGGGCACGAGGAGAAAGTGAATGATTTGCACAGCGCCGCCGATGCAGAGCTGCATCCAGAAAATCCACGGCAGACTAAGGTACTGGCCGACGAAGCCGCCAATGACAGCACCGACAGGGGCACCGCCAACAGAAGACAGCACGACAAAGGCAACTGCGTATTGAAAGCCCGAATCCTCTGGTTGGTAGAGATCGGCGATGACTCCCAAGGTGACTGAACCGCCGGCTGTCGAAAGGCCGGCAAGGGCTCTCGCGACGATAATGGTCCCAAAATTGGGAGCCAATGCCGCGGGCAGCTGCCAGATATTGACGAGGAACAAGGAGAGCTGCTGAGTCGGCCATCGTCCCAGTTCCTCAGACCACGGAGCCCAGAGTTCGCAGCCAAATGCATAGCAGATGAGAAAGATCATCTGTCCGACTCGTGCCTTTGTTTGGAGATTGTGTACTTCTCGGCCATGCCATCGACGCCGTTGGCGTAGATACTCGCGTTGAGGTTCATCGACGTCTGGATGAGCAAGATGATGACCAAAATCATCCATTTCTTCCAGTTCGGGAACGAGTATCCCAGCTTGTCGTAACAGTCCTCTTCGGTCAGTTCGATCTTGCCATCCGCTCGTTTCGGGTCGCCTGATTCGAGGTTCTGAGCTGCCAATTCTGGACCGGAGACCCCATAGCGCTTCTCGGTTGGCCCTGCGCTCTGTATCTGGCTCGCGTCCTTCTCTTGCTGAGGCTCCGCGCCCGCCATGGTTGATTGATCGGAGACCGACATTCTGGCTGGTCTGAAGGAACGAATAGAAGAGGGCGGCAAAGGGGTCAGTGCAAAATGTGGAAAGATAAAATACTATAGCAGATGGTGAAGTGCCATCAAAGCGGCAGACAAAATGACCGACACAAACCTGACTCCTGCGGGGGGGGTAGCGAAGCAGCTATATTGTGCACTGTGTACCGTATACGCAACACGCGTGGAAAGGTATACCGCTCAATTGATGTGCACGCACGGTACCAGTCTGAGGGTCTATCATCACTCCCTGGCAGACTATGACTTCACTCGCCCTTGATGCTGAGCACGCGGGCACCACTCAAGCAAGCTTGGAACAAAGCCTAGTGGACGAGCCAAGGGAAGCCAAAAGCTGGGGGCGGGTCAACACCAGGGATCGCTGTCGTCGAAGTGGAGCGAGGCAGCGGGAGCGGGAAGATATGTGGCCAGGCCAGCGCAGCCGCCGTGGTCGAAGCTCGAGTGTTCAGCATCGTGGTTGGAGCAGCGTTCCGGCACGGATACGACTCCAGAAAGCGGCGATCTGATTTCCCGTGCGATATCGCCATGTTGAGTGGATGGAAGAATGCAGGAAACTGGATGGGGGGTTGTCAGGCAGGGCAGGGGGGTTGAACGCGCCATCATCTCGATGATGTCGGTGGCTGATGCGATGCTCTTGGCTGCGCGCCTCGCGGGCGAATTCATGCGCTGCCGCCAGTGAGTGAAGTACGAGTAGATGACGATCAGTAGGAAGGTCGGTGGCGATCGCATCCGTCCAAGCTTGACGGATGTTGGTGCTTGAATGCTTGAAACTGAGGCGAAACTTGCTGAAGTCGATTACACTTGGCTCTTGCTTGTTTATTGGAAAGTCGCTGTGGCAGCTACGGTCTCCCCCCAATGTCTATAAGTGGATATATATCTGTATTTGTATCCAGTACATCGATCCAGGAGACCTTTGCTTCTATGAGTAGCCGTAGAATTGAGGGTCTGCAAGCAATGCACCTATGGAAAGTGGCCGTTCGGCGCGTTCATCCTTCTCTTCGATCAAGATGGCGGCAATCCGCCCACCACATCACATTGAGCTAGAGCCACGAATGGCATCGACGACCTCAGGCAGGATTTCCTCAGCAGGTAGACTCGCGCGTACGAGCTCCCTCCGCAGCGCTTCCCATTGTTCGTGCCCTTCCCCGTCGCCCAAACGATGATGGCGATGAGGGAGCAGTTCACCGAAGAAAACCTCCTCTTTCCGAACACCGCCCATATTTAGAATGCCTATGCCCATGCCCTGTTCGTGGGCTCGTTTCACCAGTCTCCAAGCCGAGTACGTCGCCAGGGAGCTCCCCACGACTAAAATCTTGGCCGCCGAGTCAATTGCTTCTTCTGCCGCAGTCTTCACGTCAGCCGGTATGGACTCGCCAAACATGATGACGTTGGGCTTGAGTATGCCGACCCCATCCGAGGGAGCTGATGCCGCAGGTGGCGGTTTCCAAGCCCCATCCGCATCAACGTCCACATGCCCTTTACTGCCATCCTTGAGTATGGGCGGACGCCGGAGACAGTGCGGACAAGCTGGGTATCGGAAGGTATAGTAGGGCGCGCCAGGTACGTCGGCATCGCCATCCGGGTTAGTCCGGAGACCCAACCTTCTTCTTTCAATGGGGTTTTCGGTGTCCAGAGCACCAGAGTCAAGTAGCTGTTGCAGGAACTCGGCCCAGGCAGGATTCAACTCGGCCAAACGCTGCTGGAAAACATCGCGATCCATGAGCCTTCTGCAGCTCAAGCAGACCAACGCCCTCAAGAACCCGTGCAATTCCACCGTCTTTAAGTTCGGGTGAGCCAGGCCGTGGAAAGAGTCCACGTTCTGCGTCACCACGTTGTCCACCAGACCCAGTGTCCCCAGGTCACGGATGGCGAAATGCGCGGCATTGGGTTTCGAGCGGTGCAAGCCCCTCCATCCGAGGAAGGAACGCGCCCAGTATCGTTTGCGGGACTCGTGACTGGAAATGAACTCATGGTAGTAGATTGGGCGGTATGATTTATTCTGGGTGTATGTGCCATTGACGCCGCGATAGTCGGCGAGCCCTGAGGCAACGCTGATGCCGGCCCCTGTGAGCAGCACGGTCTTGTTCCTGGTCTCCTGCGCATGTTCGGGTAGAGACGCAGCCGATGCGGCTGGAGCTTTCAGAAAATGTGCCAGGGCACTGACTGCGCCCTGCTTCGTAACTGCGGTAGGGGGGATGATCAAGGGGGGTGGAAGAGGGCCCGTAAACGGGATCCGCATAAGCGGTTTCGACACACGGGCAGCATGGCTCATACGCAAGCAGAAGACGCCAGGGGAGTGACGGAAGGATATCGGTAGAGCAAGGCAAGATGCGCGTGGAACGAAGGGGCAGCGAAAGCTCAGAAATACCAGAAATGCTTTCAATCCATGTCGATGTCATCGATTCGGTTTTCTCATCCGAATTTCTTCCGCCCCGCCGATTGTCACGAGGCTGTGCGTAAGGTTCCGCGAGGCTGGCAGTATTGTACGAGTAATATTAACTATTCCCTGCTTCCATTGAACAATGGCATATTACCAATGACCCATACTGCTCTCCTTGAACGCTCCATACTCCCTAGCCCCCACATGTATCATACATTCGGAATCCGGCGCACAAGGGTATCTTCAATGGGAAATGCCTGCAATCGGACTGCCTGCGCAATTCATGCTTCCATTCCTCTCATCACACCGACAGCCTCCACAATAACCCTTGCCAACTCCGTCCCCTTCTCCCAGATCTCATTATGCTGTCCCTTGATCTCGCTCACCCTAACGTCGACGACTGACTGACTCTTCAGTGCATTCTCCATGGCCTCGACCTGCTTCCAGTCGACCCACCCGTCATCCCTTGAGTGTGCAATCACGAGCGCCCTCTTCTTCTTTCCTCCGGCCGTCCATATCTCGACGTAGTCCTTTGCCGTGTACTTGGCCGGGCTGGCCAGCGCAACATCCGCCTCGTTGTGGATTGCGTTCCTCGTCAACCCCACATAGTCAGGGACCGACTCGTGGATCAACGGGAAATCATAAATCCCCGAAACGCCCAGAATGGCCATGGGCGGCTCAATCGTAGGCAGGTCAAGACCGCCAATCGTGGAGAATGGGGCCTTCTGCGCGGCGAGCGCGCTCAGCAAACCCATTGTCGCGCCGACGCTGTGGCCAACCAGCAGATATCTCTCCCCAAAGCCGTACTTGCTCTGCAGGTGCGCGATCGCGGCCAGCACATCGTGGATGTGTTCTGGCCATTTGGCGTTCCGGAGCTCATATGCCGGTGTCGTGTGCGGGTCCTGGGGCGCTTTCTCGGGATGTGGCGAGAGCCTGTAGTTGACTGTGGCGTACGCCGAGATGTAAGGTGTGATGTCGCTTAGGCGCGACCCGTGTCCGTTATTCTTGAAGATGCGACGGTGGTTGGTCTCCGGCGCAAGGATCCCCAGGGCGGGATAAAATGATGAAGAAGTCACGTTTGGGTCCCGAAAATAGCCCCCATGGATAAAGATCACCCAGTACTTGTGGCCCTTCGCATCGGCTAGGTGCTTGTGGTCGAGTTCGGGAATGTACAGTTCATACGACTGGAGGATGTTGTCCTGGGCGTATTGATGCCGGGTGATGCCGCGGAGGATCTTGTCGGAGGTCTGTGGCGGAGAGATATCCCGCTGCCCGTTGGATTTCGGGGGTGATGTGCCCGTAGCAGTGTGTGCTGGAAAGCTGTGTGCTGCCGAGCTAGGGTATTCAGATCGTGATTGATGATGCGAGGTGTGTTGGTCTTCGTAGTAGGAAGAGCCACGGTGCCGGCCCTTCTGTTGAGGCTCTTTCGTGGGCGGGGAGAGGTATGAGGAGCCGGAGTATTTTTGCTGTGAAGCTTCCAGTGCTGGGGGTTGGCGTTCAGTTACGGCACTCGGAGCATCCTCTCTTACAGGGACCGACAGCCTCCTTTGGAATGCGAAATCACACGCACACGGAGTGACATACCTTGATCTTGGAGGTACTTGAAAACTTTCTTCATCGCTTACCACCTCTCGGTTGCTGGTGTCAATGGGCCAATGGTCCGAAGCAAGTGGTATAATCGAATGCGCTTTGTTGAGATGTTCTGGAGAGCAGGCGTCAATTAGGAATTGGCGACGTTGATGCTATCGTAGAGCAGCCGTGGAGATAGATAATTATCTGGTCATGCCGTTGGCGTCGTATTACCCCACAGAATGGCAGAAGACTTCCTCATCAGGATGCGATTACTCACATTACCTAACGACAGCTTGATTTATGGTGTCTGCTTAACAATGCCGTCTCCGCGGCCGAAGGCGTACGAGGGCCCAGGAGGAGTGAGAAGTCCAAACGGTTTCTTGCTGCTTTCTGGTGCATGCAGGTCGCCGAGGGCCAAGCGGTAAGGTAAGGGCAGCGTCTTGCGTGAGATTCGGTCATTGCGCTGCAACTCTTACGCAGAATGCGGAACGAGCGGAAGAAACATCGAGCACTGGCGTCGTACCGGCTATATGATGTTGACTCATCTGTCCTATACAAAATCCTGGCGCGTACGGAGTATCTGTCCATTACAATGCCGAAAGTACCGCATGGTTATAGAATCTGTGCCCGAGAGAATCCCGAGAAGCCAACTACTGGATCTTCAACCACATGACGAGGCGGCCGAAGGGATCGTGAGTGATTTTCAAGGGTGTCATTGTGAGTCGCTGCCTCGTGTGGGTGACTCGTTCTAAAGGAGTCGTATGCCACCTGTTGATCTTCGTCCTTGATCGGAACCGGTTGACACCAGTAATCGCTCATAGCCCGATGAGATGGTTTTTGGACGCCGAACCCGTGCGAAGAGATATCTTCGTCGACCACGAAGCTCTCTTCTGACCGAGCAGAGCCACCTATCCACTGCCGCCAGATATCCCTGTCAAAGTCATCCATATCACTGGACGATGGTGTAGGAGCCCCTATCACTTCATCCCACTGCCCCGAAGGGCCAACGATAGAGGGATCTTTTGGCAGCGAAGGCCCGGGCTGCAAACATTCGGTATCATGTCCGACATGGCGCTCGCCGGTGTGGGCTGAGAGCTCCCTGGCTCGTCGAACCGAGTTCGCCTCTTCATGTTCGTCTGAGTGGGGTGAGATACCTGGGCTAATGGCATTTCGCATGATATCAAATTCATGCAGAGCCTTCTGGTTGCGAAGAGGCTCGACAGTGGTATCCTCAGCTAGCATTTTCAGATCCTCCAATGAGTAATATCTTTTCTCCCGGCATGCAAATGTGTCGACCCCGCAAAACAGCGCGTCAGTCGTAATGTTGCCGAGGAAGCTGTCGGTTAGAATGCTATTGGGATCGGTGGACGCGTGGACATCCGGATTGTCACTTAGATCCTCACACCCTGCCTCGAGTTCGACGGACATTTCTACCAAACTCGACCGCTGCCCTCTCGGTACTGGACACCTCCGTGGCGAGGACACAGACCAGGAGACGTACGATCCAACTGTGGACGGTTTCGGAGGGGACGTCGCTTTATGTTGCTGTTCGTCTGGCCGAGAGAAGAAAGCAGATATTTCTGGAGTCGGTGGCTGGCGGTGTTTCTTCTTCGGCTGTGATCGTCCTTTTCTCGCATTTTCGCTCCCTCTCTTCCGCTTCAGAAAGGTCATTTCTGAGAAGGTGAGATCCGGCAGACCCCTCCATTCCGCACTGCCAGACGATCTTCCTTTGAGTAAGAAGCCAGGTCCAGTGCGCGTCAGGGTCAATCTTTTGGCGGCGACATTTGGCGCCTGGAAGTCTTCAGCCAAGGTAACGCCGGGCTTCTTCTGGGCAAGGCTTTTCGACAGCCGCTTTTTTGAACGCTTCTCCGAACCGTCCTTGTATTCATACGTGTCCTCTTTGGTCTTGTACCTCGCTCGTCTGGCATACTTCTGGCTCGGATCCTCGAAGGTGTCGTTGTGCGATTCAGATGTGTCATCGACCTTTTCCGCCCACTTGCGATCCGGGAAAGCATTGCCAGCAGAAGATGGTGCGAACTCCGGACGTGTAGCCCCGTCTCGTTTCCCATGTCTGTACTGTTGGTCTGCGCCCTGGCGCTCCTTGTGGTAGTGAATAGGTCCGCTCTGTTTCGGGCTGGTAGAATCTGAGTCCCTGTGCCGAGCTTGAGTTTCCTCTGTTGGACCGAAGTTAGCAAAGTGGGCGTAGCCCAGTTCAAGATAGCAGTGCACCTACCTCTTCGCATGTCCTCGCATTCATCCTTTTCTCCATGTTCTAGGCCGGTTGACCTTGGGCCCATTGAGTCCCATTCCACATCCGCCAACCATCTTTGTACGAGCTCAGATGCCAGACCTTGCGGAGTAGACATCGGAAATTATGGCATGAACGATCATTTTTCACTCGGAGGTTTACCCACGCATGGATGAAACAGTGATTGTGCAGCCGCCAGAGACCGGAAGTCCGAGTGACCGAAATTTGACGAGAAGGTAAGGACTGGGCAACTGCTCGCCGTCGTCGGGAAGGTGCGACAGATCCGTGCGGGGCGTTGTCAGAGGGAAGCTGCCACCCTTAGGAGGAAAGAATGCAAATCGACATCCGATGCACGTCTGGATAAACGACCCGAGGCTTCGTCTGAAGTCTCTCCGGGTGTTGGCTTCATGGGGGGATGGAGGAAGGCTGGGGCGAAAAGGAGGCAGACTGTGGATCTCAGGCGGTCGTAGGGCTGACTGCAGATCATCGCTGCAGGGCCCCCCGTCAAGCTTACATGCGATAACCTCTGATCTTGCATTTTGTTCATGCACACGCACAGGCAGTCGGAGATGGAGCACGGCTCGGCTGGCACTGTTGGCACTACAGGCGTTGCGGCGGCCGGCGAGTCAGGGAAACCTGTGCGGTCGCGGTTCATTGAGATACTCCAGATGTCAGCTCGACGGCCGCCTCGAAGCGTGAGAACCGCCTGTTCCAATGGGAAAATAATGTCCCGGAATAGGTCCTGCTCAAGTAATCGGCATTCGTTGATGGGAGACGCCAAAAGCAGCAATGAAATCCCCAAGACATCAAACTCATGTCTTTCCTCGTGTTTTGTGCTTCTTTGGGTATGCGCAAGGCTTTCCAGCATGACCTGAACTCTAAACCCCAGGCGCACCACCACAGTGCGCATCCGCATCCGGTCGATACAACGCCCACCTCGGAGGGAGGCTGTCCCTGTGGCGTCGTTCTGGCGGGCATTTGTGGTTGCTCTGCCTGCGTCTTAGCGCGGCGGTGCGGACAGCTGCTCGATGTGGCATGTTTCGTTCAGGACTTGAAGCTTCGGTAAGGGCAGCCAAGAGGCGCCTGCGTCGAAGATTTCGTGCCCGCTTGCCCAATTAATATCGGCGTCCAGCTCATTTTGACTTTGGTCGCTGGCGTTGTGAAGGTCGCTAAAGAATCTCTGCAGCTTAGCTGCATGCGGCGCCCTTCATCGACTGAAGCTGCCAGCGTTGCACCACCAAAAGCTCGCACCCCGCCCGGCTCTCACACCGATGAGGACATGATCCCCAACCGCACAGCCAGTCATTCAGCGTTGGACCACACCTGTTTCCTGCTCCTCCCAACCAGATCCCGAGGCTCCTATATCATTGGAGCTGCTAGCTTCGGGAGTGTGCATCAACCTTCAACTCTGATCTCGAATCATCCCAAGTGTGCAACTCCCACCGCATCCACTCCTTCCACTCCTGGCCCCTCCGCTTTACCTTTGAGTTGGGAGTTGGACCATCCACGAGTTCCGCACAACGGCCCATGGCACAACGGGGAGCAGAGTCCTCGCGGGGACCGTTTACCTCGGTCGTCATATGTGAGCACCAAGCCGGAGGCGGGGTGCTCGTGGAGCGAGTTTGCCAGTGAAAAGCTCCGATAAGGACATGAGGTCGATTCCTAGTGGGACGCTCCAGCATCAGAGAAATGTTTCGTTTCGTTTGCTTCACCGACGCTCGCGCCCAATCACTTCCTGCGCAGTCATCCATTGCCGGGTGCAAGCAGCGGTCAAAGCTCGCTGGGCTCGACCCCTTCCCGGGACCGTTCCCTATTACACCATCAGCGCTGACTCTTGCCCACAGTGTCGAACGTCACGTAGCGGGTCGTCTCAAGGAACACTGAAATGCCAAAATTAGGTGTCATAACGAACCCACGTGTAGCTGTCTCCCCAGCTCTTACACTCCACTACAGGACCAATCTTCTTGGTTGCTTCGAGAAGGTTTCAAGGACGTGTCGAACAAATAGTGTTTCTCGCTGTAAGGCTGACATGCCATTGTGACGACTGACCGAGACACGCCATATCGCGGTTCAAGGACCAGGGTGGCAGTGGGAACTTCTGCCGAACGGCTGCCGCTGCGCTGGTAGATATCCTGTTGGGTAGGCCCACCCATACCCGTGCAGCGAAGGCGTCCAAGTCCACCGTATCAAGTAGCGTCGAGACAAACCCCCCATGGTGTTCAGCGATCTTGACCCTCGAGCACCCGTACAACACCCTATCACAGC
The DNA here is from genome assembly GCA_002099365.1 of Phialophora verrucosa. NCBI lineage: Eukaryota > Fungi > Ascomycota > Eurotiomycetes > Chaetothyriales > Herpotrichiellaceae > Phialophora > Phialophora verrucosa. The sequence continues at coordinate 1,937,520 of MSED01000002.1, read as the reverse complement.
ATAGCCTATAGTGCATCAGAGGGGACAGTTGAGCTCCACTCCTGTGGGTTTGCATTCGGAAGCCTTCTGCTTCGCTGCAAGAGATCATCTTCGCGTCGAGCATGCTGTTATGTAGGCTGCATTCGTCACCAAGCATTTGTTCTGTCAGTGTCCCCGTTCACGCGGAAACAAGTTTCTCGTCTTCAACGATCCTCTGCCGCCATACTCCTGGCAAGAGAGCGGATGCAGGAGTAACCATTTGGATTTCCAGTAGAATCGACAGAGCACCGGGCTTCACTTGTGTCAACCTGACCACCTCGCCGAACCCACCCGCTTTCATTGCACCGTTCAACCAGGCCTTCAAAGGCTCAAGAAGCGTTGGTTGATGCCATATTGCTCGGCGATTGGGGCTAATGGGCACCAGCTCTAATTGATAGATTGCATGAACGGCTGCATATTTTCGACCAATGAGATCCCTATAGCGACCCAGATCTGCCTATTGTCTTCTTCGATATCTGTGACTTTGTGCGGTGAGCTCTAGGAGTTCCAGACCGCTACCGGGGCTTACTCTGACGGCTCGGAAAGCCCTTCGCAACGGCCAGCATTTCTGGACGGCGTTTGTCGAATGCACGATGGCAAAGCTCTTCATTGGGTATGTGCTCGAAGTCCTTACAAATGCGACTCCAGGCAAAAATTGACTTGGTCGATCCACAGAGGTCTTGCCTGGCACACTACCGACGAAACATTACACGAAGGCTTCCAACAGTTTGGCAAAGTGGAAGAGGCTGTAATGAATGTGGCAATGGCTTTCATACCCGGCGGCTAATGTCGTCTAGGTCGTTGTCAAGGACCGCGATACGAACCGAAGTCGAGGGTTTGGTTTTGTGCGCTTCTCAACCAAGGCGGAAGCGGATGAAGCACTCCAGAAGATGAACAACACCGAGTGAGGCGACCAGGTGACCTTCAATCACAACCTTGGACTGACCTTTCGAACAGATTCGACGGCCGCCTGATTCGAGTAGACCATGCCCAGGACAACAGACAAGGTGGCACTGGTCGAGGCGGTGGCTTCGCCGGAAGAGGTGGATACACTATGCCCCCGTCAGGAGGCTATCAGCAGCCTGGAGGTCAAACACGAAACCCGAACGCGACGGGTCCCGGCCGTGGCGCAGCGTACTCCACCCAGTACGGACAGTACAATGCGCAATATCAACAATCAGGCGGACCACATGGCGGAGGAGGCCAGCCGCAAGGAGGCAGCAATCCATACGGCCAGCAGGGACCCTATCGACAATAGAGCAGTATTCAAAGGGCAAGAGTGGGTGTGCTCGAAGATAATTGGCGATTCCGTCATGTGAAAGAACAAAGCCGATGTGGTGGCAGTGGGTGAAAGCTGTCCTTCGGACGGTCTTGATTTCAGCCAGCAGAGGTAGTCCAGAATGTTCGCCGCAAAGGCATTTACTCTTCCTTCTCAATTTCCTCTTGTTCTTCGGTGCTCTTTACCTTTCGCAGGGTATTGTCGTGCGTGAGTCGCGGACGGTCTGCCCTGAGAGGCGGCGTGAGAGCCCGCACTCTTCGGGCAAGGTCCGTAATATGCTCATCGTGACTGTCCGGACACAGTTCTTCCAGGGCTCGTTCAAGATGGAGAAGATATTCTCTGTTCTCCCCACTCGGGCCAACGCTGGCGTTGATTGTCTCGGCGATGTCCTGGGGTGGCAGGGCACCCAGAAACTGGGGATTATCGGGCATACCGATATAGACAAGACAGTGAATATTTGCAAGCAACGAGTCTGCGGGGTGGAAAGGGGTATATTGGATGCTGTACCCGTTTCTGCCTGAAAGTCAATAAAACGATCCCCGGGTGGCTGAGGTGGCATACATCTCGCGAATGTCCAGGTACTCTTTGACTTCCTTGACCTTTGATGGTATTATATGATAAGCGACACCCCAAACAACATCTCGTTCCGTGTGGCGTTGCTGATGGATGTCAGTCATACTGCAAGGCAGCAATGAGCTAAGGGTCGAGGCCTAGGTCGTACAGGATCGTCAAGCGTTGCCCAGAATGATCTTTCAATCAACGTGACCACCCTTCCCGGAGCGGTCGGTGTGCCGCGATGGTCCTCACTGATTAAGTTGGCTCAACGACAAGACCTCGACATCCGTCAAACTTTGCTCACCTTGCCTAGGTCCCAAATATTAGCGGTGGTTGAACAAGTCGCGTGCTGCGTGGGTAACCTCGTACCTGCCAAAACCGACGGACATAGCCTTTGATGTAGCCCGGAATTCGCTGATCTATACGGCATAAGCACAGTCGTCCTTCAGCAGGACGAGTGTATCCATATCTCTTACCAAAGTGTGGGGGAGGTTTCCATATTAGACTGCTGCAATCCCCGAGCGTGTCAAGTCAACAAGGACTCCTCGGAACAACAGTGGCTCCAAGCTTAAGTTCGATCGAAGACTTACCCATAACCGAATAGCCAGAAGTCTTGCGTATTGACAGGGCTCATATCTAAACGCTGAGCAGTTCAGCTGACCTGGGGACGTACGTGTCGAACACAGGATTCTGCCGATTCGTCGGTCGAGGAAAGGTCGAGCTCAAGAGTCGCTCGTGTCTGACAGAGGCTCAGGTACCCGAAACCAGCTCAATAGGGGTATATGTCAGCGGATGAGAGAGGCACACAGAGATATATGGTCTAAGTCCAGGAAGGAGAAGGCCGTCTGCAGATGGGAAAGAGGGACGACTTCATCTGCATCAATGGTGCGTCGGCAGGATCCATTGCGTATTCCGCTGCTTAACGACCGCTTCTGAGTGGCGACGCAAAGCCGGAGACGCACCTGTGGGTACGATCCGAACCACCGGCGAGCCACTAATTAGTTAAGCAGTTGCCCAAGTCCTACAAAAGAACAGGCTGGCCGGGCTAGACTTCAGGCCATCTGCTCAAGTGCCAGGGGGGCTCACGGATATCGCCCGCCGCCTGCTGAGGTGGCAGATCTCATGCGGGCTATGACGCCGTCTGCAAGTCTTCCAATTCAAGCTTGCGCGGCGGCCCTCAGCACAGGAGAAAGGCTGCCCACGTTCAACAGGTCAGTCGGACAGTGTTGACAAAAGGCAAGTTCGGCCTGAGGATGGACGACGGAGAAAGATGAAGGCACCGGAGTCGACGAAGTAGCCCTCTCGAAAACGAAGGGCTGCAGTGTTTGTCATGTATTAGTCACTAGCTGGTTGAACTTTGGTGACCAGTCACTCTTCGTCGACATCATTGTCTGGTCCTTAATGATCAGACTGCTTGCGAGCTCGTCGTACAAAGCTGGAGCAAGTATCTGACAAGGCTAATTTGAGTACTATCTACATAGGTGAGTGTTTACTGGGGTACAGAACCTCGTACTCGAGCAGTGCGGAGGAGGCCAGAGTCGGAGACCGTGCCGAGACGCCTGTCGCCTATTGTTCGCCTGCGGGCGCCCAGCTGAGATCCAAGCAAACCGGCCGTGATCGAACATCACTCTGCGCTCAGCCTCATCAACACACAACATGGACCCCATCTCTCCTTCATTGCAGCATACAGCTCTCTTCCCCTAGAGCTACCGATTCTCTGCTATTGTGACAATCATCCCATGGCGTACAACAAAGCCTTCAATCCCGATGCCTTGCCTGCGTGAGCACAACTACCCCTCCATCTTCACCCGCAATTGAGGAGTGACACTGACCGCGTTGGCAGTCATGCAGAGCCTGAGCAGGCTGCACTAGCACTCAGTCAGCTCGAGGCCAATCGCAAACAAGGTCGTCCCAGTCCTAACCAAACACCCTTGGGTCCGAACGCTGCTGCTGGCCGGCGCACGTCACCTGCAGGCGTTCCTCAGAACTCCTACCGACCGAATCCTGTCCAGACGTACCCTCAACAACGTCCAGCCCAAAATCAACATTACAATGACTCTCAGTTCAGTCGCTTGCAATCACCGCCTCCCACGAGCTATGGCTATGGACCTCGACCTCCGGGCGATCCGTCCGGGATGCGACGGACTTCACACGAGGCCGCCCAATATGGCGGGCGGACGCCTGCGCCTCATGACCCGCAAACGGATGACTTACAGTCTCTGTTCCTTGCTGCAAATATATCCGGCACAGGATCGCTGACCACGACTGAGCTTGGCTCGGCCTTGGTGAATGCCGACTTTACTCCCTTTGACACCAGGACAATCGCGTCGTTGATGCGCATGTTCACCAACTCGCCTCCGAATCAGCCACAAGGTCCTACCATAATTTTCCAAGAGTTTGAAAATCTCTGGCGTTTCCTTGCTGCCTGGCGCACTCTATTCGAGAAATTTGACGAAGACAGAAGTGGCCGCATATCGTTGCAAGAATACTCAAACGCGATGACAGCCTTTGGATATCGACTGTCTCCGCCGTTCGTCAACACTTTATACAACACATACAATGATCGAAGTCCGGTCGTGGGACGCGGTATGAGTTTTGATCTCTTTGTACAATCGTGCATCAGTCTGAAGAGAATGACTGATGTCTTTAAGAAATACGACGACGACCGAGACGGGTATGTGACCATGAGCTTCGAAGAGTTTTTGACCGAAATACTGCGGTTACGGGATTGATTACACCGGCGCATCAGTGTTCTTCTGATATAGTGCTTGCTTTTTATACGAGGACACTTCCCGTGGTGATTTGCGCCACTGCTGCATCCAGAGAGAACAGTCCACTTGATAAGTCATACACACTCCCACGAGCCACTATCAATACCTACCGGGGTGTCTGGCGGCTAAAGGATATTGTGTGTATTGGGGTTAGACTGCGGAGTCATGCTCCAGACTTCTCCTCACTGCTCCTGCAAGCTCGTGGTAGGCTGAAATACAGCTGATCGCCATTTGCGAGCAGCCTTCAAGCCCTTCCAGGATTCCTCCACCGCAGTTGAGGTGCCTGACGAATCTGAGATCTGGCGGTCAAAGAACAAACCCACCCGGCTTGAGCCTAAAAAGCACTCATGCCACGTGGAAGACTGCAAAGAAGCCATGGAATGTTCTGTCGAAAAGGCGTCCAGTTCTGACCAAAATTATCACACGAAGGCTGGAAGCGACCATCTCGTAAACATGTCACCTGAGAAGGGACCACGCCGCTTCTGGCAACGCCAACACGATATCAGGCAGATTCTACCATGGCGATCCTTAACGTTGGAGAGTAAGCCCAGACACGGGAAGTTTGGAGACTGAAAGGTGGCTTAGAGCCGCGAATGCCGAAGTCTTCCCCCATGACAGGAAGGGTAAGATCACACCTAGGCGGTACTCGAGAGTGGTGATATGTAGCACCCCCGCCAATTGCCTGGGCCGGCGAATTGATCTTGTAGGGCGAAAACGGGACGTTTCTCTGCTCAAGCCGTTCTGCATTCCTAGCTAGTAGTTTATTAATTGAGCTGGAACGGCGTTTCTCGACAGTGGTTGGGTGATGGATGAAGGCTTCTTTGCAGCCGTAGCCATATGCGTCATCGGCCTGCGGCTTCCTCCTTTGGCCTCGCTTCTCAACAAGAGTGCTCCGTTCCCTAGCGATCTGTGACCTTTCGGCATCACTCGATGATAACGTGTCATTATGGGCGCTAGAACGTTTGGTCCTGCAGACGCCAGCCGCAGACGGCACTTGAAGAAGACGCCTAGAACTGGTCTAGTGAGACGCACGTCGTTTGTGTAGACGGAGACTGCCCATGAGCCGGAAGGTGTCTGCCGACCACCACTGCAGATGCGCATTCTGAGCTTTGATGGTGGTACTGTACGTGGATTTTGAGCACTGTTGCGACATAGCACCTGAGCCAGGACTCGTAGGATGAACACTGACCGCTTCGATCGATGGCAGTGGGTGACATTGATAGCCCGAGGGGTAAAAGGTGGTGGAGGGTGGTCCCTTAGCCGACGTTAGGGATGGGCCATGTCCATTCGTTCGCCCGCAGAAACTCCAACAAGCGTGGAAGCCATGCATGCAGCCACGCATCCTCGCAGGTCGCGGTTCGCTCTGGCCGCCCCCAGAGGCCAGGGTGCCAGGCAGTCTTCGCTTTTGCGTGCGGCCTGCCCCTCCGCCACGAGACGAGACCCCGTCTTTACCCATGCAGAAGGCGCATAGAATTCCACCAACTACTGTTCTAGCTTAAACCCGGTGCTTGACTGCTACCACCAAAAACCAGGAGTACCACTGCTCCCACCGTTCCCATCTACCACCTTGTGCCGGTCGATTTCAAAAGCTGAAGTCGTGCGTACCGTAGCGCTGCCTTATCGACTATTTACCCGTTGTCCCCTCGATTCCTCCCGCGCGCGACCTTCAACACATCTGAACTACACATGCGCTCTTCGGCAGTGTGACTGCACCTCGTCCTGAACGGTTTTCGGGTGACTGCAGATGAGGCGCGTCAACCATGACTTCCTTCTTCGGGAAACTCAAAAGCCAGGTGAGTGGACACACCAGATGAGCCACGTCTTCAACTTCCCCGATATTGGAAGAGACTGGCGCATTCTTCCAGCCCGGGTTCGACGATTTCTGCAGCATGCTAACTTCTCTCTAGAATGCCTCTGCACCGACAGTAGGCCCGGCCACAACTAGAAAGGACGCCAGCGGACCTGTCCCGACCCCTCTCGAGCGCATGCTTGCGAATGCTGGCCCGATTCGCAACGATGGCAGCGACAAGTTTCTGGGCATGGAAAATGTGGTAGCCTCCCGTCCCCGAGTTTTTGTCTCTGGCTAACAATCGCGTAGTTTGGAAACAGCTGGTCAGTGCTGGAATCTGTGGGGTATCGAATCTAGACACACTGACTGCCACAGCTACTGCAACTCGATACTACAGTGTCTCTACTATTCCGTACCCTTTCGAGAAAATGTCCTCTCTTACCCTCGCCGCTCGACCCTCGACTCGATCGCTTTCTCTCAGAAGCACGCACCTCCTCGACAGCCACCGACCCAACAGAATGGGGCGGCGAAGAAATCCAACGGACCCGCATCCTCTCGAAACGCTGGCACCCCTCCGCAGCAACAGAAACCAGAAGATAAGGACTCGCCAGAATACAAAAAGAAACAGGCGCTTCAGGCAGGGCCGATACTGAATATGACTTACGACAATTCCAAGGATTATGAAATGCCCGAGACTCTTTTCACCTCGCTGAAAGATATGTTTGAAGCTATTGTTACAGCTCAATACCGCACGGGAGTTGTGAGTGGATGGAGGTTGCTCGAAGTCCTCCGACAGGAGAACGAAATGTTCCGGTCCGCAATGCATCAGGATGCGCACGAGTTTCTCAATCTCCTCCTCAACACTGTTTTGGAAAATTTGGAGGCTCATGACAGGAAACTGATCGCCCAGAAAAAGGCGGAGGAGCCACCTCCGGTCAAAGAGGAACCGACCGACATGGTAAGGTCAGAATCGGCAACGGTCCAATTCCCTTCTATATTGCCGGTTCCAACGGCAAGTTCTCCGACAAGATGGCTGCACCAGCTCTTTGAAGGCACCCTCACCTCCGAAACTCGATGCTTAACCTGCGAAAATGTGTCCCAACGTGACGAACCTTTTCTGGACCTATCGGTCGATTTGGAGCAGCACTCCTCTGTCACAGCATGTCTGCGAAGATTCTCCGAAGAGGAAATGCTTTGTGAGCGAAACAAGTTTCATTGCGACAACTGCGGCGGTCTTCAAGAAGCCGAAAAACGCATGAAGATCAAGAGGCTCCCGCGAATATTGGCTCTCCACCTGAAACGATTCAAGTACACTGAAGATTTCGGACGGCTGCAGAAGCTTTTCCACAAGGTTGTGTACCCTTATCATCTGAGGTTGTTCAACACTACGGATGACGCCGAAGATCCGGATCGACTGTACGAGTTGTACGCAGTGGTTGTACACATCGGAGGTGGTCCTTACCACGGTCACTATGTTTCCATCATCAAGACGCAGGATCGAGGGTGGCTCCTTTTTGACGACGAAATGGTCGAACCTGTGGACAAAAATTTCGTTCGCAACTTTTTTGGAGATAAAGCAGGGTTGGCAACTGCATATGTCTTGTTTTACCAGGAGACAACTCTCGAAGAGGTCCGAAAGGAGCAAAGGACAGAAGGAAAGAGACGGGCGTCTCAGGATTTCACCACAGGCCTTGGTGTTGACACTAAACGGTCAGCAGAACTCCACCGCGTCGAGACGGTCAGCCCCCTAGGTTCTCCAAATTTGGCCGCGGATTCTGCACACTATGCTGCGCTCGACCATGCCATGACAGCACCACCGGATTTCAAGGCCAACGGCCATGTTGAACCTCCTAGATCACCAAATATTTCCGCTGCGCGACCTACCAGCCCCGTGCTGCAAAGTAAGAAGGAGAAAGCCAAAGAAGAGAAGGCACGAAAAGCCGCAGAGAAGCAGGCAGAGAAGGACAGACAGGAAGCTGAACGGCACCGTCGGAAGGATCTGGCCAACAAAATTACAGAGGCTCACAAGAAGCAAGAAGCAGATCTCAAGGCGGCCTTGGAAGCAAGTAAGCAGACAAAGGCGGAAGAAGATCAACGAAACGCCCTTGAACGAGCACACACTCATCAACCGAACGGCGGCGGTTCTTCGGGCTTTGAGAAATTCAAGCGATCGAAAAGTCTGCGATTTGGCTCCTTGACCAAGAGAGACAAGCCCCCGTCTAACCCGTCGGAGGAGAACATTGTGCCTCCAATGCCAGCAGGAAACGGTGATACGCCTGAAAAGGATATACCTAAGGAGAGGAAGAATCGGTTCAGCATCCGGAAGAAATCCTTCGGCATGCTTTCGTGAATGATGAGAGTCGATGTGGTCGGGAGACGGAGTGTCGGTTCTGTCAACATTTAGCCTACGTCCTTTTCCGCGGAGGGATCTGAAGAACATGCGACCTTATGCTTGCCAATCTTGGGACTGATGAGAGCTCTGGTCTTGACTGAAAGCGCACATTCTTGGCATTTAATGATGACCTCAAACGGCTCTGGACGAATTACGACATTTTAAAACTCTTGTGGTGGATTGCTGTTTGGCGTCAACTTACGAGTCTGGAGTCCGGCCGAACTGTTCTCAATTTCTACCCTTCCTTGTTGGCCCTGAGAAACACTGGGCTTGATGCAGCTAGCATACTGGGTTCATGAGGGAGCCTAGAGCCGACATGCTGTTAGACGGGATCAAACCTCGATTAATGTACCTGGAGCATTCCCACCCGCAGCCCAACCTTACGCTGCCGTACTGGAAGAAAGGCGACCAGGTGAGCATCTCACTTTAAGCAGCCAAGCACATAAATTGTGCACAATGGAGATGGATTTCTGGAGTACATAAGCGACTTTGTGGAGAATATATGGTGATTGGACTTGCGCACGGCTTCTGCTCTGTGCTTCTATTTCAGCGGCGAACCTGGAATCTGTGATGCATTTGGATTGGCAATAACGAAAAGAAGGGTTTTCTCGGGGGTGCAGATGTAATTTGGCTGGCTGGACATGAATATCGAGCGGGTGCGGCTGAAGCTCCAGGAGCCAGATAAAGCACCCATATTAAAAATAGGAGGCCTGTCCGGGATGGCAATGAAAGAACGCAATCTGACCGAATCGCAATAATGGTGTTAATGGTGTTTGGTCCAACATTGCCCGAGATGGTCGTTTCCAATCCGTGAAAACTCCCACGGTTACAGGGTAGCCATCTCTACACGATGTCAGGCTTCGATCCCATGCGCGACGAAGCTCACTCTTGCCGCTGACCTCACTTCGAGGGATCAGACGCCGTTTGAAATTCAAAAACGAGCTCGCAGTTTTGGGACACCAGCTCGTCGGAAAGAAGTCAAGGACAGCGCAGATAGGCGAGGATCAGTCACGGTCAACATTATAGAGGATCGATCAAGATCAACGTTATGAAGGATCGACTATGTATTATGGCTTCGCCTCTCGCCAGCTCACTTGCCAGGTCACCAGTTGGCCTTTGGTTCTACGATACGTCCTCCTCCGCTTGTCCAGCTCCGAGGTCGTCAGGGGGCAGCCTGAAGCTGTAAGCTGTAAGCTGCAAGCTGCCAACGGTGATGCGCAATGCCCAATGTGTAAGGCAAAACCCGCTGCCTTTGTTCTCGACTGCTTGGGACGTTTCATCTTCGTGAGCTTGGTCTTTGATGCTGGTATTCCTTCCCTCTATGCTGGGGTGATGTTCGGACTCAACGTCGGACCGATACCCGCCTCGCGCTCATGCTGGACTCCTTGAGGCTGAGGTTACCGCGGGCTACCTGGCTGCTGCATACTGTCCTGCCCGTGTGCTCGTCCATGCCGACGAGAATGCTGCGTTCAAGCTTACGCTCGCGCTCACACTCACGCTCGGAGGCCGGGGGTTTGTTCTTCAATGGGAGCGAGCTTGGAGTCTAGGCAATTCGAGACCACCCAGTCCTCGCGAACTTCGGGGAGCGCAGACGGCCCACGTTGGAGACTGAAGCCCTTCTCTCGTCGTGTGGTCAATGGCATCCATTGTGGGTGTTCACCCTAACCCAATACAAGCTCGTAGATAATGAGGCATGTATTCACCAGGATTAACGGGACTGGGTATCGTTCCAGTTAGTATAGCCGTACAGCAGACGGGAGCCATGGTCATCTTCTAGGCAGAGAGGCGCGGTGTTCTTCTTCTGGTTCACAGAGTGTCCCGCCCCGACCGGAAAGGCATGCACTAACCTCGACATAACGTCCGCACACTGGATATCAGGTTAATTCCTCGGCTGCGAAAGCTCTCGGGATCCTGGCCGGGAGTACCGAAGGCGGCGTTGTTTTGTTCGGTCAGGGAAGTTTTCCCCCAGCCGACTGTGTGTACAAGAAATTGTCAGCAAAGTGACTTGGACACCTTGGTTCTAACCGTGAATGGGTGTATGTTCTCATGTTCAGGGAGATCCGGGGAACGTACTTCGCGCAAGGAAGCGGTCTTCCGAGAGGATGGCGATGGCATTGAGAAGGAGGCAGCTCGCTATGATTGTAGACTAGCTGTCAGCGGGGTGGTGAATGTGATAATAGGCAGCGGTAGGAAGTGGGTGGCATGCGCTGGCGAGTGTTCTTACCGTAGAGAAAAGGCCCGAAGCCGAAGAGACTGAGCATTCTGGCGGATTGCGTGTGTTTCCTTTAGAACTGCAGATGGTGAGTCTGACAGCGAGAGCTGAAGTCGAAGTTGCGCGCCGTTGCTTTCGGGGGTCACGCACATGCATGTGCCACAGTATTTCGAAAGGATGGTGGATGTCGAAGCCAGCAGAGCATCGACGTTCTCGGCGCGGAAGAATATCTGGCCGCGCACTTCCCGACAAGTGTGCAAGATAAGGCCAGCTGTACTTCCTTCTACTGTACATTTATTGTACTTCTATTTCTGAACGACTGCCACCGTCTAGCTGACCGCTGCCTGACTACCCACAAGGAGAATGAGATCTGGCGAGGCTAACTGGCTGATCTCAGCCGACAAATCTTCGCTTTTCGAGCCCTGCTGCAGCGACATGAACTAATACCCTGGGTCTGTGTATCTCTCACCCGCCCCGGTTTTGTGAGGAATCCTCTTTCGGATACCTACTTCCAATACCATATCAAATGCTCCCGCTTGTCTCATGCTCGGTACCCATGTTATCTCAAACCCGCGGCGATTCTTCCAAAACTGTGGACATAAACAGATTCACGGCCCCCAACGATGTGTCTTCGCCTAGATACGTAGCATTTGTTGTGTGGGATGTCTCCTTCTGGGAAACAGACATCTTCGCACTGCCTGAAGCAACCCATATCGGCCGAACTTTCTGAAAACAATCAGTCTACTGTCGTTGGATCTGACTCGGGCTAAAGACAAGCTCTCCAGACGACCGAGCATTTTATAAAAGGGAACAAATGCGGGGACTCAACGGGACAGCAAGGACTGCCGAGGTTGGTCACCGTATACATTCCGCTATAAAAGATGCGTGAGTTCGGCCTCTCCTGGTCTCTTCCAGCTGTCCGGCACAAAACAAGCACAAACACGACTAAGTACGCCTGCCTGTGCCATAAATCCCGCCTTCTCAAGCCGAAATGTCTGGAACAGTCGAGTCGGTCACGACCTTGCCTCCCGTCCAGCGCTACATAGCGACACACGATGCTCACGGCAAGAGCGTTTACTTCGACTCACCTCCACAGCAATATTACCCCGTCCCAGGTGTTGGTGGGCTCGCCCGCTCTTATTCCGTGGCCACTGTCCCATCCAAGCTGGAGAACGACGAGGATGTCAAAGCTTACCTAGGCAAGGAAGGTCCCACCAGCTGGACCTCACCGAACATTGTCACTCCAGGAGGCGCCAACCTGCTCATCGTGGATCTGTTGCCCGGGGGAAGCAGTGTCATGCACCGAACTGTCTCGATTGACTTCTCGGTCTGTGTCGCTGGAGAGATCGATCGTGAGTTGCTCTTTTTTTCCCCCTGTTGCCGGCTTTTGCCAATCCCAAGGCAAGGGCCTCGTATCCCAGGCGGTGCGATGCTGACTTAGCGGGACATGCAGACGAGTTGGATAATGGGGAGAAGGTTCGATTGCGCCCAGGTGACCACATTGTCCAGCGAGGGACGATGCACCGATGGCACAACGCGTCAAGTACTGAACCGGCGCGGTTTGTGGCCACCACCATTTCTTGTCTGCCATTTGATATCGCTGGCAAGCAGCTGGAGGAGGTTCATCTTAAGCGCGATCCTAAGAGCGCGCTATAGGAGATGCTGTCGGGATAGTAAGACCCAGACAAACCATTGAGAAACTCAATCACTTCATGCCATTCTTTTACAAAAGTCTTCTGCAAGCTGGCCTCCAAGGGCCGTTGTTTGACCTGCACCGTCTTTCAAGTTTGTGTTTTTGCGAGTCTATTCACCCATCAGGACTAGAAGGTCTTTCGAGGGGACTTAAGCCGATCCCAAGCCCTCAGCAACAGTTTCAATAGATGACCACTCTGGCTTCGCTTGACCACCCGATTCGTAGACTTTAACGCCGTGTGACGGCTGTTTGGGTGTGATTCAACGGCCGCCGGTGATCGGAGGGCGCTTAATCGTGGCCCTTGAGATTTTCTAAGCCGTGATGGCATCTTGTTTTGTGCGAGGTTCCGCTGATTATCGCGCCTCCCGAGTTTGTAGGTGGGCTTGCTCGAATAGTCAGTACTGTGCAGGGTTGGTAAGGCTGGATCCCAGCCTTGCCATACCGCGTAGTGGAGCAGGTACCCCTATCGAGACTGGCCAAAGCTACAGAGCCATCTTCTTCCCTCATTTCAGCCTTCTCATCCATATTACTCACCAAGAATGGCTCGCTGGGGAGCGTCAATGCTCGTTGTCGCTGCATTTCCCCTTCTTGTCGCCATTCACTTATACATCGCACCCTACACGAAAGTCGAGGAGTCGTTCAACATCCAAGCGGCCCACGACATCTTAAATTATGGCGTTCCCCTGGGCCACCATGCCCATCTCAGGATCAAGGCACTGTACGACCACATGACTTTCCCTGGTGCGGTGCCCAGGACATTCATCGGGGCGATGACGTTGGCGGCCATCGCGAAGCCAATTGTGTGGCTCCGCGGCACCGTCGACGACGGCCTGTCCCAGCAGATGCTAGGTGAGTGACCGAACACATGGCGAAGAGTGGAAACCCCAGGGAGAGCGCTTTTTCACAGCTGACCGGCGAGGTTTACCACCCACCCAGTGCGCGGGATTCTGGGCGTATTTAACGCCGCGGCGCTGGTGACTTACGCGTCGGCGGTCCGTCGAGCATACGGCACTTCGGCAGCAGCATGGTACGGGGCCCTCCAAGCCAGTCAGTTCCACGTCTGGTATTACGCGTCGCGGACCCTGCCCAACATGTTCGCCTTTGGCCTCAGCACCTTCGCCCTCTCGCTGCTCCTCCCCGTCACGCCCCCGGGGACAGAGTCGCGAGTCAAGCGGACGAGGCTGGCGCTCTACCTGCTCACGCTGGCGGCCATCATTTTCCGCGCCGAGCTCGCCCTCCTCCTGGCATCGCAGTGCGCGTACATGCTCGTCCGCACGGGAGGGAACATAGGCTCTGCCCTCGCTCTCCTCCGCAGGGTCTTTGTCCCGGCCATCCTCACCGCAACGGTGGCTGGTCTCGTCCTGACGGTCTCCATCGACACGTATTTCTGGCAGTCTCGCAGACTGCTCTGGCCCGAACTGGCGGCCTTTTTGGCGAACGTGTTCCCCAGGGACGACGGGCTCGGCGCCTCGGCCTGGGGTACAAGCCCGTGGCACTGGTATTTCACGTCGGCGCTGCCGCGGCTCGTCGGGAACCCGGTCCTCCTCGCGCTCATTCCGTGGAGCCTCACGCTGCCCGGGCTGGCAATGTCGAACCTGGACCTCGTGGCGCCCTCGGTGGGCTATGTAGCCGTGTACTCTGCGCTCGCGCACAAGGAGACGCGCTTCCTGTTCCCCGTGATCCCGCCCCTGACGGCCGCAATGGCACGGGCAGCAGACTACCTCTACAAGCGCAGGGAGCGACATCTAACCTCCCGGCTAGTCGGCATCGTGCTCGTCCTCAGCACGGCGTGCACGGCGCTCCTCTCCCACGCCGTCTTCCTCCCGCTCTCGGCACAGACGTATCCTGGCGCGAGCGCCCTCTCGTCCCTGCACGCGCTGTCGCTGGCGTACCCGGCCCAGCCGACCGTCCGCGTCCACCTGACCAACCTGGCGCTTCAGACGGGCGTGACGCGGTTCCTGTCGACGCCCTCGTTCACCACCACATCCTCGTCGACGACGACAGCCCCGACAGGCCACGACAGACCGGTGCTCTACTTCCCCGGCTCGGCGGACGGGACGATCCCCGCGCTCTCGTCCAAGACGCGCACGCAGTGGCGGTACGACAAGTCGGACAACCAGACCGAGTTCCTGACCCCGACGTTCTGGGCCCAGTTTGACTACGTCGTCGTCGAGGACCCGGGCCGCGTGATCGGCCGGTGGGATGTCGTCGATCGGATCCCGGGCCTGGGCCGGCCGAGCGTCGTGAGTCCGGATGTCGGGAGGGGGTTGTTGGTGCTGGGTGCGAAGGAGGAGAGGCGCGAGGATGATGGACTGGCCCGGCTGGTCGGGGCCATGTATGGTGGATGGGCAAAGCAAGTGTATGGCGTTCTGCACGACGTGATCAGGGAAGGGTATGGGTTCGAAAGGATATTGGGACGGAGGGTCAGTCTGACGATGGGCTGGTGGGTGCATTGGGGCTTCGAGACGAAGCTGTACATCTTGAAAAGGGCGGAAGGGGGAATAGTGCCGTAGAGCGAGTGGGAAGGAAAAGGTCCATTAACGACGATATCTCTCTCCTGTTCCCATCCATTTGTCCCATCAATATATCTCGGGTTTTTTTTTCGTCTTTTCCTCGACTGACACGGTCTCCCTCGACGAAGATGATGGGAAGCGCCAGCAAGCCAGCCAGCGAGCTACCTCCCTTGACCTAACCGTCCGACCCTCTCCTCTACGTCCCTCACCCGACCCCCAAGCACATCGACGTTACTCTTCATGACGTCCTCGGCCTCCTTGATCCCTTTCTCTACATGCTCGACCGCGTCTCTCCACTTCGCCACTTCGTCCTTCATCTCCCTTTGCCGAATCTCCAGCTCATCGACCAGCCCTTTCGCCTGCGCCGCCCCATTATGCAGCACATTCAACGTCCGCAACCTCTCCAGCACCACCGGCAACAGAGGCTGTAGCTCCTGAATACTCGGCAGCAAATGATACAAGGCCGTGATTTTGCTGGCCTGCTCATCCAAAAACAACTGGGATTCAATCTGGAGGGATTCCCCACCTGGGCCGGCCGCGCCGTCGACTCTACCCTCATTGTTGGCGTGAGTGTTGGCAGTGCTGCTAGCGGTGGATAAACCTCGCATGCGTGCGGAGCGGGAGTTGGCATGCACGCTTGCGCCGGAGACGAGCTGTTGCATGCGTTTTTCATGTAGATCGGCGAGGGAGGCCAGTGCAGCTTTGCGGGATTGGGAGAGCCGGTCGGACTCTGCGATGAGAGTCTTTAGTTTATTGGAGATTGTGTCGAGGTAAGCAACGTTGGGTCGGGATTGGGGTTGCGAGGTGGTTGCAGGGCTGGATTGGGGTGCGAGCGTTGCAGTTAAGGTGGTAATTTGTGTGGAGAGACTTGTCAGTGTTGGTAGAATGGCAGTGGTATGGGATGTGGAGCTCATGGAGGAGACGCCTAGGGCAGACTCCAGGGCAGTGAGGCGGTCAGAGAAGTCAGCCACGGCAGAGAGGGTTGTCGGAGCTGATTGTGCTGCTAGAGCTGGGCCAGAGTGCGGCCGTGTGTTGATTTCGTGGTGCTGGTGCTGGTGCTGGCGTTGTCGAGCTGTCGAGGTCATCCTCGACAGGAACTGGTCCTCGACTGAGCCGCCAGTCTTCAGCCTCGCTTTCGTGCTCAAGCCGTCCAGGACGCGACTGAGTTCGTGCACGCCGTCGACGTCCACATCTTCTTCGTCCTCCTTCCGTTGCGCTTGCTGCTCGACACTATCTTGGAATTCCGCGTCCTCGTCCCTCTCCCGCTCTCTTCTGTCCAATTCCAGCCTGACTTCCTCGGCCTCCCTCCTCAACCTGGCCAGCTTGGTCGGAAGTGTCTCCTCATCGCTGTCACTCAAGTCCCCAAGCTCTTCTCCGCCATTCTCCAGTCCCCTCCTCCTTCGTCGCCTGGAACTACGCGTCCGATATGCGCGTCTTGCCCCCCCAATGGAATCTGAGAAGTCCACATCTCTGGCATCGACAAGAGATGGTTCGAAGCGCCGTCTTGCGCCATCGCGGTCAAGTGGTTGACGGTCCAAGCCGGGGCGGACTTCATCTCCAGACGATGGTGAGGGGGAGCCGGTCCGGACTGTGCCCGTGGGTACTGTTGAGACATCGTCTGCGAGGTCGGGGGTTTCGTAGACTTCAGGGGCAGCGTCCTGCAATAGTACAACGATTAGGACCGTCCCTGTAGGCAGACTTTCAGACCCGAGAGAAGCATACCAAGTCTGGCAGTCCAGCGTATTTCTTGCTCACAGCCATGGTGTTTTCATTTCACGGTTGTAGCGTTAATCAGTCTCCAGTTCTTGAGCCGCTCAACATGCAGACGAGACACACGCCAGAAATCCCGATGTTTAGCCGGAACGAACTGCGATTTTCAGAGCAGCTCAGCCTCGTTGTCGGCGCAAGGCTGAATGGCAAACCAATCACTAAATTCAAATGAGATTTTGTCGGATTTCGCCCAAGGACATAAACCGACTGAGACACAGCCTTGACTTCGGTGATCCACCTTTCCCACATCAACGAGCTACTCGATAGCAATGAACTGGATGGTTGTAACTAGACGCTGCTGCTTCATTAAGCTTCATGCTACAAGGGCCGGCAGACGGATGGACGCCCGCAAGAGTGGTCTGGCACTTTGGTTCAGACCTTGAAAAGTCCCTCCCATGGAATCCATCATCACGCCGTAGCCCTTCCCTTATCCTTGTGGAGGTGCTTGTCCGCATCCATGTCGACCAAAAACCTCTCCCACGTCGATATGACACTCTGGTAAAACTCAATGTGCTGATTCGCGAGTGCGCCAAGGCTGTCCCTGAATTCCAATCCTTTGATCCTCTCAAAATCAGCCACTTCCCGTACGACTTGCTCGTCGAACATTTCACTCGTGCCTTTGGCACTCTCGACTTCCCGGTTCAATTCCGCGATCTTGAGTTCTAGTTTTCGAGCCCGTTCCCGGCGGGCGGATTCATGATCGACGCCGCGCATGTCTTCCACTTTGTTGCGGATGAATGTAGCAGGGTTGAGGTTGCTGCCGTGCGAGTACGGATTGTTGGAAGCCAGGATGTCTCGCTCCGACGTGGCTTTTTGCAAATACTCGGTCAGTCCCTCGAAGTCGAGCTGCTTCTGCTCTCGAGTCTTCAGGAGGGATTTGACCGAGTTGATATACGCTTCCATATCCCTCAGTGAGCCGAGATAATTCTGATCTGTGTGGTCTTTCAGCTGTTTCCAGCCCCGCGAGGATTCTTCTACACAGCCGGCGAATGTTTGTAACGGGGCTTCGATGGCTGGCTCTAGTGGAGTAAGTCTGCGCATGTTGTTCGCGAGGTCGGCGTAGTCCGTTTCCAGGTCTCCTTCTCTGCGGGCTACCCGGGCGATGATCTTTTCGACGTGAGAGAGATCCTCGTCTAGCTTGTTGGCTCGCTCCGTTACCTCAATGAAGCGCTTGTCGGGCTTGTGGACCTTGGAGAAAGCGTTTAACATGGTATCTGCGACATTATCGAAGAAGCCTGTGGGGGCGGTTGCATTGGGCGCACTGCTTTCGCCGAGGGTATTGCTTCTTGTAGGCCTCAAGCGCATTTGGGCGTTCCAATCGGCAGTCTCCAGGAAGAGGATCAATATGGGTGCCCTCCGCAGAACCGGGTGGAGAGTGCACCGTTTCAGGAAGCGATGTAGTGACCATGCTCGCCGTTGGGTAAACTCTGAACTGAAGCGGTCTCCTCTTACATAGGCCATGTTGTTCTTCTCAGGGAGGGGAGGGATTGCGCATGCCTGGTAGTCTCGGTGTAACGACTGGCGCAGGAAGACGAAGTCAGTGAAGCGTCGGCGGACACTGAAGTCCGGCTTTTGAAAAGACTTGAAGTCTGTCTGCGCGGTGAGTCAGCTTGGGGTGCATCTGATGTTCGCTGGACGGCTTACATGAGTCGTGACGAGGTATGAGACATATGCATCCTTTGTACCATCATTCTCTTTGAGAGGGGTATCAACAGTGACTTCCAGTATACCGTCGCGGCCGATGCCTGCTAAGTCGACCGGGTCTTCTTGGTCCCCAGCTTGTGGTTCACGGGACAAGCTATCACTTCGGCGCCCGCTGGCATATCGCTCTGGCAGAGTTGAATGGAAGGGAGCTGACGACTCCGCCTGCGCTGCATCTTCGCGCTGCCATGAGACACTGTCGAACTCGCCGTGGTCGTCCATGGTCTAGCTGTGGTCAATACCCGTGACAGTGCAGTGAGCGCCGGAGACCACAACAAGTGTGGCCGCACTAGTCCATACGATCGGGAGCACAGGGTTCTAGGCAATATGTAGAAGAGGACCTGGGGGGAACTGTCCGACGTTGGTTGGTCTGGCACGTCTGGTCACAGCTGCTCAGTTCGCCAAAGTTGGGAAGGGCCGTTCACCCCGCTTGCAGCCTAGGGTGATGCCGCCCTGTGCTCACCCCGGTCTCGCGCGAGTCAGGTCAAGCCAGGGTGAGCGGTCACCCGTGTCTCACCCAACAAGACTACGCACCGCCAGAACTTAATCGAGACCGACAACAAGGTCGCCGTGGAGGTGATGGGTAACCTCAATCAACAACAAAGACAAACAGGGATGAATGAAGCGCAAAATCCCTTCCGCCATGACCCAACAAGCCTTAGGATATCGTGCATAGACACCTTCTTTTTCACACGCGTTTCATCCACAAACACAGGTAGAATTTACCAACCCATCGTCTCCCCAAAGACCTCTTCTGAGGCTGGCCGATTTGCCCGCCCTTTGGAACGTCTTCATGGTTGCACAGCTTTGAACGTTGTCGGGCTTATCGTTGAGTTCCATGTTAGACGGGTTCGCAGACCGTGAACACGTACAACTTTTACTCCGACTACCTGTCCCTCTAGGGCAGTTCTGCAACTATGTGACAACTCCCTCCCCCAGGCTGGGAATTCCCCTGGCCAGGCCTATTCCAAGATAAGCGACTTCGCTTCCATGACAGCGCTGTCGTTTATGCCTGGCCTAGTACTGGCAGAAGACTAGAGTTACAAAATCCGAGCGTCTTTGAGCTCGATGTTCTTGGCATACAAGATCACTCCGTCAAGCACAATAGGTCCACCGACCCTGTCGAGGAGGATGCTTTCGCAGCAAGACTTCGGCGCCTCGGTGGAACTTTTTACAAGTATCAGTACGGTTTCAAACATGGCGAGAACCTATACGCCGAAATCCACACCTGGCTTGGATGGCCCGAAGATGACGAGCATAAAGGAGGGGGTGTGGGTGCTCAAGATAACGAGGAGCGATGCCCTCGAAAGGAAGACGGGAAGGATCGGGATGGCGACCTCCATGCAGGATCGGTGCCAGGCCATTGAGATGTGCGGTGGCGTGTTCTACGCTGCTCCTGCCGAAGAACTCCTTGTTGCAATGGAGGCTGTGTCACATTAGTGCGCAATGAACGCCCAAGAGCACGAGGAACGACAGCGACAGGCTCTGTTGTTTGAGCCCTGATCGTGTCCCTGTGGGCAGTCTGTCATGCTATTCTAACGACCATCGTTCACCTCGGC
Source organism: Phialophora verrucosa (assembly GCA_002099365.1). NCBI lineage: Eukaryota > Fungi > Ascomycota > Eurotiomycetes > Chaetothyriales > Herpotrichiellaceae > Phialophora > Phialophora verrucosa. Next base: position 1,917,268 of record MSED01000002.1, on the reverse strand, counting down.
GAGACTGTACTGATCCTCCTGCCATTGCCGCTGCAGGAGGGCTGATAGTTCAAATTTAGATGGACTCCTATGTGCCATGTGCTGCAGCTCTGGGCAGGCGCGCCCCATATCGAGAGTTCCGCTCCAGTAGAGTCAACTCGAAAGCAGACACATGATCCAGAAAATCGTCTCAGGCAACTGCTCGATCAATCAAGCGCAGCAGGACGCGGGCTTAGCGCAAGGCAGGCCAATCATAGCAGTCACACACGGACGAGGCTGGGGTGACGAGCACTGCGGCTTGTATTGAGTACTACTCGTACCGGACAAGAACAAAGGGATATCTTCGTGTCTCATCTATGACTTTTGATACCTTGAGCTCTTCAGAACTCAAATTCGGGCCTGAATTGATCCAAGTTCATGCCCGTTCCAACCTTTTCGGTCAGGTCCCTCCTGCCCATGCCAGTAAATGCCCTTCGTAATGTGTCGTAAAGATTCGAGCTCTCGTTCTGTTGTATCATCCGTTCCAATTCAGCATCTCCGATACCTGTACTGCCATCTCCCACAATCTCTCGTGCCTTGTCCAAACCCTGTTCGCCCACGATCCGGTGTAGATTCAGTGCGCCCAGTAGATGCCCAGCTGCCTCTGGGTAGCAGCCAATATTTATACAGGAAACACCCAGATTATATCGAGCGCGGACAAAATTAGGGTTCACATCCAACGCCTTGCAATATGCCGTGATGGCGTCTTCTGATCGACCCGAATTCGCGAGTGTTGCGCCTAACCGGTTCCACAGCAGATGCACCTGGCTTTCGCGATTGACGAGACCGCTTTCCGTTGAGGCAAGGGCGGCTTTGAAGCAGTCGACGGCTTTCTCGAAGTCCTCATTCCCATAAAAGAGAACGCCGAGGCCGACCTGCACATCCGGGTCCATGTGTTCGCCAGACGGTGACAACTGAGCAGCCTTGATAAAAAGATCGGCCACTCTTTCGTGCAGAACCTGCCGGTCGGTAAAGCCGACTTCTGCGGGATCGGAGAGATTCTCAGGAGGATGAATTTGAGGGTACTTGACACTTAACCACCGTTCTAGTGTCCTGTAGGCCGTGCTGTCATATCCTTCATTGGTGTACGATACAGCCAGGCCCATGAGGGCATCAAGGTTGTTCGGGTCAAGTTGAAGGGCCTTCTCGAGTGCGCGTATCGCGGGAGATTCCTTTTCATTTTGTGCCTGGGCTGCTCCCAGCAATACCCATGCTTCGACATGGTTGGGATCTTGTTGGACGGCTGCTTCAAATGCCAACGCCGCTAGCGACAAATTGCCGTGTGATTCGAGTATTTCCTTGCCCTCTTCAAAGGCGGACCTCGACGACTGTTTCTCTTGAAAGGGGTTCTGTTCTTCGAACATGTAATCTCCCAGCATGGGTTCTCGTTCATACGGATGATGAGTGTTGAGTCCCATGTTCGAATCAAAATTCTCCCAGGCGGCAAAATCCTCGGTGGAGAAGGCATTGTCGAATTCGGCGGCGTCTTCAGTCATTTGCCTAGGTGCAGTTCAGTTTTGGTTCCCTATCAGACGGGTTCGACCTCTTCATAATACTAACCTGTCCATTTCCTCCAGTTCTTTCTCCATGGCCTGGTTGGCCTGCTCTGATATATTGTCTTGTTGGGACTCCAGTTCCTTGAAGTGAGCCTCCCAATTGGCATCGTCAAGTTCAACCATTCGACCCTTCCCTTTGTCCATGCTTTGCTCAGGCTGTTGCATGTGAAATGAACCGATGTTCATGCCCATATTCATACCGCCCATGTACCCCATACCCATCGGTCTCTGGTAGCTATTCATCATGGAGGGTGCTTGGGTGATGGGGCTTGACGTTCGCGGAGCGGCAGACTGTTGGAAGTGTGCAAAGTCTTGGGGTGAGAAGCCGTTGGGTCTCTGTGCGGCCATCTTTGAGTTTGCGAAGGCTGCTTCCATTCTTGCTTGTTCACCAGGATCGAACTCGGCCGCCCAACCGGGCGAAGGTGAACGCCTCGTTATCCCCTGGAGGCTAGGGAGGTCTTGTCGCAGCTGCTCCATGGCAAATGGCTGGCCCATTGGATTGGATTGTTGCATAAAGTCGTTCATCATCTGTAACCATGTCAGTAGATTCCCCTGCTCAATGCTCAAGAGCACATACCTGATCAGAACCATTGGGGGCCATCCGAGAGCGCATGCTCTCTTCAAGCCCACCAGGCCCCCGCCCGACGAGGCGATCCCGCTGCAGGGAATTGTCGCTCTGTACATGGTTTTTGAATTGAGTCAATGGATTGCCCGCTGTCGAGCACTCGGCGCCGCCCATAAACGACATTTTCAGTAACGGCAAGGTGGTACAATGATGCAGAACAACAGGGTGCGAGAATATCTGGTGACACGGCAGTCACGTTGGTTTGGAGAGGCAAGTTTAATAAGTCAGCAAAGGTGCTGGACTGGTTGGTCCCTGTTGATGGCGGGCGGCAACCGAGGCAAAACCGTAATCGGTGAGGAGAGTCAAGCAGGGTCTAGAATCCACTTCGGAAGCTGTTCATCCGTGACACCCAAGCGCCCTGAACTCGGCCGTACTTGAGGACTTGATCCGGCCCAGCAATATCATTCTCACCCAGCTGTGAATGAACTTTCATGACCTTGACTTGAAGCTCGCCGACAATGTCTATGCTGCAATATGGACATTACTGATCTTTCCTCAGGCACAAAGGATCCAACCGATTCCTGATTGCTGAGCCGGCTGAGTAGCCGCTATGGTACCACACGTCAGGGACGCCTCTCAGGCTGGGCGGGAGCTGGGTCAAGCTGTAGGTATATATGGATGACTGCGTCCAACCGGCGTGGTCCCAATTTCCTCTTCATGTTCACAACTGTCTGTCGGATTCTCCAAGGCATTTACAAGATAGCCATCATGAAGGCAAGCACCTTGCCCTTCGTGATCCCCCTGGATGTGGTCATTTGCTTTCTTTCCCTCAAGTTTCCATTTAATATTTGAATCTTCGGCACAGTCGGGCCCCTGGCCAGTCCAGTTGGCCAGTCTCTGGCTGGCAAGATAGTTCTGGAACTTGGAAAGTTTTCCTAGACATAGCCATCGACTTGGACAGGAATATGGCCCAGTTGTAGCATATGGACCAAACAGGGTCCAACTGTACCGAATTTTACCACACTGTACTCTCGTACCAAGATCGAATTGATCCGATCTGGGCTGACAATGGACAAAGCACCGGTACATTCTTATTTAGCTAGAGGAGGCGATCATGCCTACATACCTAGCGTGGTGAGATACAGAGGCTCAAGAGTCAGCAGTGATGAGTAAATTGAGAAGGCGGAGTGGAAGAAACGAAGGGGTGTGAACAGGGATATCTCGTCAAGAAGGGAGATTATGCTTTTAATACAGCAGCCAGGAGACGTTGCCGTGTCCACCCTTGACCTGACCTATCCCACGCGGTTAATTTCGCTCTCGTACTCCCTCCACCGAATGCTTCTCGTTGATGGGAGCAGATTTTTCCCTCGGCTCCGCATCCGACACATATCTGCCCATCGGTTCAAAGGTAGAATTATACAACAAGTCTTAGTAACACATGTACAACCCAAACCTGGCGCCGCCCCGCGAATCCATGTCAGCTTTGTTACAGAAGGGTGGGAAGCAAGCCGTCTGAAGGCTCGACGGCTCTTCAGTCCGTATCCAGTCGCCCACCCCAGAGGCGAAGCGGATTCGACCCGCCAGAAAGACAATAATGAGCAGCGCTCCCGATGGCTCGCGAGTCTGACTGGGTACGCCTTGCACGGGTCCAGTCCTTAGTAGCTCAGCCTTGTCCGCTCACGTCCAGGAGATCGAGAACGACCGTCCGTCATGGAAGCTTTCGTGGCTGGCGGTCTAGCTCCTGGTAACAGCTGACAGTGTCAATATGACAATAGCTGGACTGCAAAGGTCATAGCGTCAACCGCATTGGTGGCCAAAGGTCATACCAGATCTAGTTGTCAACAGGAGGATCGTTTTTGGGCGCTCTGCTCGCAGAAGAGTATGAGAAGTCCACCCTCAATTTCCGGCCATAGATCTCTTTCTCCTTCAACAGCTTCATGGCTTCCATGGCACTCTTAATGTCAATGAAATCTGCGTGGGCGAAACCTCTCGGTTGGCCAGTTCGTCGGTCAATCGCAACTCGGACGTCAATGACATTTCTGACACCGCGGAAGAGGTTCGTGAGATCGCGATCCGTCATCTCAAAGGACATGTTGCCAATGAAGAGGGTCTTGGAGGGCGGGTTTAGGGCCTTGTGCTCGGTATTCTGGGTGTCAAGGTTGCTAGAGGTGCGGGCGGCGTATTGAACTGTGATACGACGGCCTTCGAAGAGGGACATATTCAGTCGTTCCAAGGCTGCATCTGCGGCTTCCTGGGTCGAGAAGTCGACGTATCCAAAACTGCACTCATGGTTAGCTGTGTCCGGTGCGAGCTCACCTATAGGTAGACATACCCTTTACTCAGGCCGCGGCTGTCTCGCACAATCCTGCACCGAGAAACTGTCCCAAAACGCGCAAATTCCTTGACTAGATCGGTTTCAGTCACGTCGAAGAACAAATTGCCAACATAGAGTGTCGGCTTCCTGTCAAACAGGCCAGGGTGAGATGAATCTGCGTGTGCTGAGGCTGAGCTTGAGGTCGCCGCCAGCTTCTCGCCAGTTTCAGCAGCTGGGAGAGCCTCCTCGGTGGCCTCGGTGGCATTTGCAGTCTCAGCAATCGCGGGCGCATTATCCCTCGTCGCAAAGTCGCCTCTGGCAGTGAGACTCTCTTGAGTCTCGGCAGCGGGTAGGGTCTCTTCCGTCGCTTCTGTGGCATTGGCAGGCTCTGCTGCCTGGAGGGGCTGGGCGGAAGCGGCTGTTTGGGCGGTATCCTCAAGTTCTTCTGCTTTAGTGGGCTCAACTGCGGACACAGGGGGCTTATCCCCTGCTCCGGTTGTTGCCCATCTCTGTTGAAACTGGAATGCAGAACCCTTTTGCGCTATCCGCGAAGTAGGAGCACTGATTGAGGTATATGTACGAGAGGGGGCGATGAGAGAGGCAGATCGCGAACTGAGAAGGCGCGAAGCGCTCCGGCGTAGAGCAAACCTGGATATTCATCAGTCACAGGAACCCCGGCAGATTCATTTGGTCACTGACATATTGACGCAGTTGGCGCACAGACGGCGATGAACACAAAAGGAGGAGCAGGAATTGGTGGAAGTGGCTCAAGGATGAAAGCGAAGGGAGATGGTGAGCTGCAGAATCTCGAGAACGAGCATTGGAAAAAAAGTCTCCCGATACTCAACCATCTGACGCTAACCTGAACAGGCAGATGAATCCACTTTCTCTTGGCCCAGATCCCGTGATGTGCCCAGTAATTGCGAGTGCTACCCAGGAACTCAGTGATACATCTGTGTCCTATCCATGCATCCTCCCTAGTACACGTATCTGAAGTATAGATTCTCCTTGTCGGTCAGATCGTCAAAGGCAACCCGCTCAGCTTCCTTCTCCTCAAGGTTCAGCACGTCCCTCCTCCGGTTCTCTGCTCTCAGTAACATGTAAAGCACAATGGCCAGCACGATGACAAGCGCGTAGCAGCCGATGATGCCCTCCCACAGCTCAGGGTAGTGCTCCTTCACTGTCTCCGTCTTGACCCAGAATGGACCGGATATGTTGCCGACTGTGTAGAAGACGAATATTGCAGCGGCCTGGAGACTTTTCTTGGTGTTGCCGGCCACGTTAACCATGCCCATACTGACGATCAAGGACGTGACGGGAGCGAAAGCACCGATGATTGTGTAGCCTGCAATCGGTGCCGCGGCATGATGGTACCAGTCACTTTTCCAAATCATGGCGCAGCCCGCAATGACTGGCAAGCAACAAGCGACCAGCATGATCAGCCGGATGTTGGGCAACTTCAAGCTGAGATATCCACAGAGCAAGATCCCGATGAAACAGACTCCTCCGAGAGGCATCTGCCACAGCAAAGAGTCGTACGCGGACCAGCCGAATGTCGACACGATTAGAGGTCCAAACCCACTTACAGCGCCATTCACCGAGTATGCACTCCCCATCATGATCGCAATGAGCCAGACCTTCACATCCAGACATGCCTCCTTGAACTGGGACCATTTGATCTTCTGGCACCGAACGCCCAGTTGGCCCATGCGCAGCCGCTCAATAGCCACCCTTTTCTCTTCCTCGCTGAACCACCATGCTTGGGCAGGTGAATTTGGGAAGGACAGAAAAACAATGCCATACACAATGGTCAACGCCCCCGCCATCAGGTAAAGGTACTGCCAGTTCTTAAGATCTCCACCAGTCAGATGCGCAAATCCAAAATTTATCAGAGCCCCTATTATTGTCCAGGCACCAGTTGCAGAATACCACAGACATTGGCGCCATGTCTGCTCCGCTTGCGTATAATAGCCCGAGATGATAACCATAAAAGCCGTCGGCATGATACTTTCAGCAAACCCTAGGAAGAATCGTTGGACCCAGAGACCTCGGTAGGTCGTCACTCCAGCAGTTGACATGGCGATCGCGCCCCAGACGATGACAGCCACCCCAATGGTACGTCCGAGATGAAAGCGCTGGAAGAGATATGTGAGCGGGCCCACACCGGCTAGCATGCCGAAATAGAACAGGGATGTCGCCCAGCTGAGGCGTGTTGTAGAGACTTTTGGTGGTGTCGAGGTTGGGTCGGTGACGACTTTAAGCTTCAAGTCTGTGGTCATCCCAAACACAGAGGCACCACCGAGAATAGCCTGTCCGGGGAGCATGGTTAGCACAACTGTCTCAGCAGGGTATGCACGAGGAGCTCCGTTATGATGGAGATGGCAGATCCCGGATCTCGCCTGTGCAGACAGGTCCCTGGTTGCCCTTACCTTGTCATAGTAAACAAGCCCATATCCGATCCACATCAAAGGTATCAGTACAAAGTCAATCTTGCGCACCACGCGCCGTTCAACCTGTTTGTCCCATGGTTGAGCGTATTCTGGCACCACCGAAGCCGCAATATCTTTTTCGCCTGGGTCGACATGATCAGCATACTTGGAAGCTTTATCGAATATTGTGCAGGGCTTACTGGGCATCGTGACGAAGATGTGAATTCGTGCAGTGGACCACTGGCAACAGCTGTCTGTGTTCTGGGGTCCCGCCACCAAAGAATTTCCTGTGCGGATGGGGTGCCGCTTCGTGAGAAGATCTCCGCCCAATTATTCAAGGACTTATTTCCTTAGCAACAATCCCGACAGGAACTCCACGAGTCTCAACCCTCGAACACAGCCGGGACTCTGATCTCATAAAGCTGGCGCGCGAAACGAGGGAAAAGTCTGCTCGAAAGCTCCGCTCGAAAGCCGATTCCCTCAGCCAATTCGATGTGTCCAAGGCTTCAAGCAAGCCCCGCAGATAACCGACCATCCCATCCTGACTAAGTCAACGCCCAGTCCGCCATCAACTGTACAAGGCCCGCAAGAGCTGCCAGGTATGATGCGATCGCGACCTACAGTATGCCGCGGAGAGGGGCGTGGCAATGCTTGTCTGATATGGCCTTTCCTAATCCAGCCCGAATCGGAAAAAAACGGCCTCCCGAAAGCAATAGGGAAGCAGCAGCCTCGTGAGGACAACACCGTCAAGAACGGATTCACCACATAGGCCAGCTGTTTGAAGCAGAACAACCAATTCGATGGAGATTAAGCCCCCGGGTATTAGCAACGGTCAGCGACATCAATTCTGTTCGTCGACGCTGATGCCTACTACGAGATAAATCTATGGCAAGGATTTCTCACGGTGGCACCTCACTTGCGCTCAACATCCTCGCTGTGCAGGATAACGCCCTTGACCGAGTCGGTCTCAAGGATATTCTCAACGTTGGAGAGTCCTCTTGCAGCAATCTGCGCCTCGACCTTGTCGACTTCTCCGAAGATACGGTCCATATGCTCGAGACTGATCCCCTTGGTTTCGGGCCACAAAAAGAAGACGGCGACGAATCCCAGGGCATTGATGCCCACCAAAATCCAATAAGCGTTATGTCCAGCAGACGCAAACATGACCGGCCAAGCCTGATTGATCCAGAGGGTCGTAATCTGTTGGCCGGCCTGACTGACGTTGATGCCCTTATCGCGCAAATGAGTCGGAAATATCTCAGATGCATAAATCCACCTACTTCCGTTAGCGAGTTACCACAGCTGCCAGCAGGGGAAGCACCTACGCCACAGGGCCCATTGCACCACTGTAAGACATTTGGATGACATAAATGAACACGACCGACGCAATGGCGGCGCCTCGGTTGAAATTCGTGGCCGTGGGATACGCGTCGTTCAAGGCGGCGATGATGATGTAGCTGACGATCATGGTCGCTGATCCAGCCAGCAGTGTGATCTTGCGGCCCCATTTGTCGACACCCCCCGTGGTGATTCCGGTGGCCGCCAGACACAGAACCCCGGATACCACGTTCAGCAGCAGTGACATGGTTCCGGAGGAGAAACCCAGCCCCTCGAAAATCAAGATGCCGTAGATCATCAGAGCGCCGACACCTGAAAGCTGACCCAGAGCCATGGTACTCATACCATAGGCGATGCGCTTCCACACCGGGAACGAGCGGAGGAAGTATGACCACGTCTGCGTGTCTTCGTTTTCGAGGCGGTAGTCCCGGGAAGCCACCAGCTCTGCATACTCGTGCTTGACTTCGTCATGGTCTTGAGGCAGTCTGCGGACCCTTGACAGTTCTTTCAGAGCACGAGCTGCTTGTTGGGGATGACGTTCGACGATCCAGCGGGGCGACTCGGGGATGGTGAACGAAGCGATGATCAAGACCACGCCTGGCACAACCTGCAGAGCGGTTGCAACTCGCCACGAGTTGTTGCCGGAAATCTTGACTGTACCCAGGCCGACAACGTAGGCAATGAGGACGCCGACCTGGTAAGATAGCTGGACAAAGGACACGACTCTGCCGCGGATTCGAGGGGAGGAGACTTCCGCTTGGTATGCGGCAAGGTTGGTACCGATGCTAAAAGGGTGTCAGACTGTTTCTCAGAAGATATAGTGGCGTGTGTCGCTCACATTGAGGTGCCAATCCCCGCGATGATCCTCCCAACCACTACCATGGCGAAGTCGCGGGCGCCAGCCTGGAGGGCAACGCCAACGAGAAGAATGACAGTACCGTGAATAAACGCATATCGTCGGCCGATATACCAGATGAGCCACCAGGCGACGAACAGGTTGCCAATGACATTGCCCAAGCTGACTGTTGGACTAGTTAGCTGCCGTCCCTCCCAAACTGCCAGGGGAGCGATCCTTACTCATACTAGCCACAACACCAACTCTGGCATCCGAGAGATGGAAGTAATCGGTGAATTTGTGGTCGGATATGATGATGGAGTATATGCCGCTGTCGAATCCTTGGAAAATGTTTGCCAACGACGCCACTGCGCAAATCCAATAGATATACCAATCGCCCTTCGCCATCTTGAACGGCTCTTCCTCAGTTGGGGTCTGGTTAAACTGGTAGGTCGAAGAAAGGAAGGTTGCCACGAGTTTGAAAGAGGACACTCACTCAACGAGCGCTCCTTGCTTTATATACTTTTGCTGCGACTTCGATAGTTGACCTTCCTGACGGGGTAAAGCGGAGCCAGACCTGGAGAACGGAGAAACCCAGCAAGGCTGCCGGGAACGGTAAGAGGACGACTGATGAGCCCAAGTCGCAGGATTCGATATACTCACAGGCGTACCGGTCGCTTGGTCTCGGCCCAAGCACCAGAGGAAGGCTCCGGTGGCAACGGTCTTGCCCGCAGATCTCTGTGTGCGCATTCTTGCCTCTTGGAGTCAATCACCGGTGGGCAGACACCCGGCAATTGGGCGTGGCAGAAATGGCATTGTGGAAGACATTTTTCTTAGCTCATTGGCCGCCAGCCTTGGATTGAACTTCCGCCAATCGCGCCTCGGAAAATCCCCCCTGATGGTGTGGTGGATGCGGGGAATGCGTCAAGATGATCCCACGTGGAGAAGGGCGGCATGAAACATTTCTCGGCGAAAAGAAGCGGAATCCCAAGAAGAATAATCTTCACTCCGATGTCGTCGGTGGGCTTTCCGGAGGTTGGCTCGGGCACGAGGCGAGGCGTCTTGACCACCGGCCCCGTTGTGGTAGAGCGATGGCTTGTCTCCGGCGGACATTACGAGGCGAAAAGCAGTCAAGGAAGTATACAGCATTTGGACTCTTGCCTAATGACAACCACATCAGATAAACAACGTCGCTCAACCCGTTACAGGACCTCGGGCCACAACACGCTTCCACCATGCCGTACTCCCCCGTCTCTATTGAGAACGTGTCCATTACCTCCCTTTTCTGGTCTCAGCTGCAGGACCGCGCCGGCCAAGTGACCATTCCTGCGATAATCGAGGCCCAAAAGTCAGCGAACCACTGGCAGTGTCTAACGTGGAAGGAAGGCCATGCCATCAAGCCGCACCCCTTCTGGGACAGTGACATCTACAAAGTCACCGAAGCAGCATGCTACTACCTGCTGAAACACCCCGACGACGAGGCCCTCCGGGCTGAAGTGGAGGCAGCGGTCGACATGATCTCCGCTGCCCAGCATCCCGACGGCTATATCAATTCGTACTACACCGCCCGGGGAATTGGCCAACGGTGGACCAACCTCCGGGACATGCACGAGCTGTACTGTCTCGGGCACCTGATTGAAGCGACGGTTGCGTATGAGACCCTCACCCACAGCGGGAGACTGCTGGCCGTGGCGACGAAAGTGCTCCAGCACGTCGACTCGATCTTCGGGCCCGAACCCACCAAAAAGCACGGATACCCAGGCCACCAGGAGATCGAGCTTGCATTGCTGCGACTCCATGAACTGACGCTTGACCCTCTGCCGTTGAAACTCGCGCGGTATTTCATCCTCGAGCGCGGCCGACACTATGACGATGACGACAAAGTTAACGCTGCCCCCGAGGCCGAAGCCCCTGAGATCTACTTCGACCGCGAGGCCCGCGCCCGTGGCGGAGACCCTTACGAGCACATGGGCAGCGAGCACAAGCCCTGGTACCGCGAGCCGCGCGACTACGCATACCAGCAAGCCGATCGCCCGCTCGCCGAGCAGACCGAACTACGCGGCCACGCCGTCCGTGCGATGTACTACCTCACCGGCGCGACAGACCTGGTGCGTCTGCTCGGCGACCAAGACCCAGCAGTCCAGAAGGTCAAACCGGCCCTCTCCCGCCTGTGGCGCGACCTCGTCGACTCCAAACTCTACATAACGGGAGGAGTCGGCTCTGTCACGCAGTGGGAAGGGTTCGGCGACGCGTACGCGCTGCCCGACCTCGAGTCGCAAGGCTGCTACGCCGAAACGTGCGCCACCTTTGCGCTCATCCACTGGTGTCACCGGCTCTTGCACTTGGATCCCGGGCTCGAGCTCCGGTCCGAGTACGCCGACGTCATGGAGACCTGTCTTTACAATGCGTTCCTTGGGGCCGTCAACACCCAGGGTAACGCCTTCTACTACCAGAATGTGCTGCGGACGGTGCGAAACCAGCCCAAGGAACGGAGCAAATGGTTTGGCGTGGCGTGTTGCCCGCCCAACGTTGCGAAGCTGCTCGGATCACTGGGATCGTTGATCTACAGCACTAGCATCAGCCCGGACAAGACACGCGTCGCAGTTGCTGTCCATCTCTACATCGCCAGCGAAGTCACCATTCCAGGCACAGCCATCACCATCCGCCAAACCACAAACATGCCCTGGTCCGGCGACGTGGCTATCACGATCCAAGGCGACGCCGCAGCGACGGGGACAACCCTCGCCCTCGCGCTCCGCATCCCCAGCTGGGCCTCCCAACCCAACCAGTTCAACTGTTCCGCCGCTGGGGAATTGAGGGACGGATATCTCCACGTTTCCCTGGATCGTGGTGCATCGAATCCGGCGGGTCCAGTGACCATTCAACTCTCATTCCACGTTGCTCCGCGGATAATGTACGCAAACCCCCTGACGGGGAAGGATGAGCTCTGCCTAGCCCGTGGGCCGCTAGTGTACTGTATCGAGGACGTGGACAATGCGGACACGGACGTGGATGTGCTCGCGTTGGAGGATACTGCCCCTGTCCGCGAAGGGCCGGAGATGCAGATCGCGGGCGTCGATGGCGTGGTTCCGCTCATTGCGACGGGGAGACAGCTCGCACTTGCGAGGTGGGAATCTGAATGTGAGGCCGGCAGTGGCAGTGTCGGTCAAGGTCAAGGTCAAGGTAAGCAAACTCTTTATGGATCGCGGCCGTGGCGATATGAAGACGCTGCTCGCGATATCGTAGCTGTGCCGTATTTTCTGCGGGCGAATCGAGGAGGCAACGGTGCGATGAGGGTGTGGACGAAGCGGATGGGTGGTTCGGGCGCATGAGAGACGCCGGTATTGGATATTTTCAAAATTAACAAAAACTGTCCTTCTAAAAAATGGCCATCTACCGGGGGTTCCTAACTGAGGATCAATTGGCGCTTCTCTATACTTTCTGCGTGGCCTGTTGTTTGACGGTAGACTGTCGTGTCTGTGTTTCAGGGTTCGTCCGCCGATTGGCAATCGGCGTGGGTTCTAGCATGGATTCTTCCAGATAGTAAATTCCGAAACAAGAGACGAGGCACGAGCACGTATAATGACTTGATCAGTTCTCACATTCGTCAAGCTAGAAGGAATTAAAGTCCGTGCTGGCCATCAGGCCGAACATCCTGCCCTGGAACTTGCGGCCCACTTCCTGCCATTTCACCTGTATCCCTGCGACAAGGACCGGCCAGGGCATGGCCATGCCTAGGCTCGGATCGTCATGGACTTCGGGGATCGAGACGCGCTCGCCCAGGCCGGCGGCCCAGGAGACGAGTTCGGCGACCATGGGCCCAAAGTCAGTGACGAGGCGTTCTTCAGCCGTGGCGCCAGCTTCGACATTCAAGTCCAGGAGCGTGAGGAGGAGATGGAGAATCGGGGGCAGGACGATCGGGTCGTGCGCCAGGGATGGGACCGTGTGAAGCGCCGTGAGCAGGAGGAGGGATTCCCGCGTCAACGTGGGGAGTTGAAGAGCGTGTGGACCGATCGTGGCCAGCAAAACGGTGAGCGTTTGGAGGCTCAGTTTCAGCAGCGAGGCGTGGATGAGGGTTGAGTCTGCGAGATATGGCGAACCGGTTGACATCGAGGACAGGAGGAGAGTCAGTCGCGAACACAGCGGCAGGTATAATGCCTCGGCGAGGAGTCGGTGCAGGTCCTTCGGGATACGTTTCGAGCGGGATTCCTGCTTTGCCGCTGTCCTGGCCGCGACTGCCATGCGGGACGAAAATGTGCGGACCTTGAGAATGTTGGGCCCCGTGAGCTTGTCGGCGGCTTCGAGCGCCATGGGTTGCAGCGTCCGATAAGACAGCGTCTTGGACAGGTTGTCGATGGGTTTCACGGTCGAGGAATAAGCTTGCTCAAGCCGAGGAGGCAGTCTCTTGGACGGGAATGGTCCCTCGTTTGGCCCTGAAGCGGCTGAAGTCTCCCTCTCGTCAGAGTCGTCCGTGATGCCTGCGAGCTCTCTTGCCCCGAGCGCCACGGCTGCCAATAGGGCCGAACGGGTCGACAAAGAGAGGTCACCTTCGAAGTATGTGCTCGCGATCCAAGGTCCCATTACTGCGGGCTTTGAAACCAGGCAGGCCACCAGAGCTTCGAGTCGTAACCGCTGAGTCTCCTCCATGGACATGATCTCCTGCAGGTTAAGAAGGGATGAGGCTAGTTGCAGGATGTTGGAGGATAATTCGTCGCCAAAGTTGGCTTTCCGGCGGATCAAAGATGGTGCGGTCTTGAGTGCCAGTTCCATCGCAGGTAGATCGTCGTTGGCGTTTAGCTGCTTTACAAGCGACGTTATATACACGGGCGCAGTCGGCTTGTTGCGGTTGACGAGCGTGGGATCATCATCTGAGTCTTCAGGGTCGCTATCCGGCGGCGCGTACGGGCGGAGGTCAGCATCTTCTTCCTCCTCCTCCGGTTCACTGCCTGACCCTGCTGCCCCGTCTGAATTGGGGAGCTCTTCGATAGCGATAATCTTCGACGTCGTGAGGAGAGGAGTTGCCGACAGTCGTTCGCGCTTGGCAGGCTTCGAGGGCTCTTGCAACGTGCGCTTCTTGACAGGTTCGAGCGTGGTAGCTGGCAAATCCTCTATGGCCCCGATCTTGTCTTGGACGTGAACAAGGTCGAACCAGCTATGCGCCTCCTCCGATTCCAGCTCTTCGACGCCGAAGTTCATGACTTTGTCTGGTTTATCTACCAGCCTCGACACCGCTACAGCCACTATCATCCCCAGGAATCGAGCACGAGGAACCGATGCGGAGAGCCGGCTAGACACCATACGGATGAAAGTGCCTGAGCTTGATATCCTTCTTAGAGAATTCTTGTCCAAACGCTCGAGGTAGCCGACAGCAAGCAGAATGGTTTGAGCCGTTGCTACAAAGGGGCCACAGGTAAGCACATGTTTCCATACCAAAGAACATTGAATGAATGGGGTTGTGCATTCTCGTCGAGCTCACTTACACTCCTGCTGAAGGATGGCATCGTGCTGAATCTGTAGCTTGTTTCCAAAGGTTTCGGTGGTCTTCTCCAGAATCCGCTCAAGCTTGTCTAACGAAAGTGAGTGTACTGCGAGTTAGGAAGATGCAGAAACGCTTACCTTGACTTGTGGCAAGAGTTGCAATGACAGCTCTTCGAGCGTCTAGACCGAGACCGGCATACTCCCCGCCCGTACTCGTTAACCAGTAAACAACATGCTCCTCCAACAGGGCATTGTTCTGCGTTAGTCCCTTGACCATCGCTGCTACTCCCGAGACGGCAGAAGCGCTCCTTATCGAAGATTCCTTGTCTCTCACAGCTTCAGCCCCGGTCTGCAAGAATTTCCGTGCTAGATCGCGTAGGAATGTGTCAAAGATAGCCTTTTGGTCATATGATGGAAGGCTTTCCATCAAATTACGCATCGGCGTCCATAGTGCCCGCTTTCCAAAAAGGAGGGAAGTGTACAGCTCGGTGATGAGGGTATCTGTAGCAGAGTCAGTACTGATCTCCGTTGGCATTGGCGAAAAATGGCAAACCTACCACGGTATCCGAGGCTCAAAGCTCGCTTGAATAGTTGAGAAAGCATATTCGTCCGCTGAGGATCCGTAGTAGGCAACGTGGCGACGGCGACAGCCGAGATGTTCTTCGCAAGCCATTTCGAGTACTCGAGCCCATCTCCAAGCCATTGAGTTGCCACGCCCAGTCCTTCAATATCCTGGTGAACCGCGAATACCTGGGACATGGTTGAGAGGATCTTGCTGCCCGCAAATAAAGCGACCACCTCTTGCCAGATAACTCGCCGTTGTGCCTCAGCCGAAAGTAGCGTAACTGCGTCGCGTAAGAATCCGGACAAGGTCTGAGCACCGGCAAGAACCGAGGCGAGAACGGATATCGTGTCAATGAGCAAGGCATTTTGTGAACCCGTGCTGGCCGCGGAAAGTCGCTTGACCTGCATGAGAAGCGCACCCAGGCCCGCCACACTGGTCAGTGACGAGAGCAAGTTGGCCTTGAGGTTTGCATGATTCCGCGATAATCGCTTTTGCTGCAAAGGAGCCCATAGGTCTGGTATAGTGACTGTAACCAGTACGTTGATGATCTGAGAAGTCTTGGGGCTTGGGACGCGAACGTTGAAGTCATGTTTGCCGGCGATGCCATATTGGAGATACTGGAGGACCGCACCCAGATCTTCGACCTCCGGCTGACCCTTTAGAATTTCTCGTGCATCGTCCGGCAAGGAAGGAGGTGGCGTAGTGTCTAAGTATGACTTTTCAATGAACGCTGTTGACGGCTGGCGTTTGTGGCTGCTCTGACGCGAGTCGGCGGAGGCTGATGTTAGGGACGAGTCATGTGATGGTCGGGAAGAGGACTTGTGGCTTGCGTCGTCACTGCCTTCTGATCCGAAGTCGACAATCGAAACCTTGGATTTTGTACTGGCCGGGCGCTGTGAGGGCGTCGGATCCTTCAGGGACAATGTCTCGAACCTCTCGATGTTGGTCTGGACCTTGCGGGTCGTTTTGATAGGTTTGAATAGATCCTCCATGATGCTGATCCCATATTGATGAAACAATGGTGACAGACAACGATGCAACTTCTGGCACCCAAGAGAAATCAGTTCTGCCAGTGAAGACGATGAGGCTGAGCGGCAGCCTTGCGGTTCGCCAAGATAATTCCCCGCCAATCAGCGCGGAGCGGACTTAAAAGTCCTTTTGAAACCCCCCCACAGCTTCCTTGTCCTGTTTCCTCCTCCTCAAAAGATCACATGAGCAATAGACGTGCAAGATCCACCATGTCTTAGCCCTCAGTACGGTCCTGAAAGACAACACGCTATTGTCTTCTATCAAATTGAGTCAATTATGGCGCAATCAATCAACGCGTTTCTACTACATTTGGCCAAAGACTGGCCCTGCTCTGATTTGGAGTTGATGTATGAGTCATGCTGGACGCTGGCTGATCTTGTCGATCGCGGAAGCTTCCGACCAAAAGCGGCTCAAGAATAAATTGATGTATATAAAGGACGGCTCAAACTCAGCCGAGGAAACGGACGAAAATAGTCAATTCCTCTTGCTCTCGAGAAGCTAATAAATTCAACCCATCTTCTTTGAGCATGTCCTCCTTCATCTGGCTTGTCACTGGTTGCTCTCCAGGTGGCTTCGGAGAGTGCTTCGTGCACAGCATCCTCGCTCGTGGAGACAAAGTCATTGCCACCGCTCGAAATCTGGAAAAGATCAAACATTTCGAGAAGGCCGGAGCAGTCACTCTCCAGCTTGATATCACCGACAGCCAGCGAAGCATCGAGGACACGGTTACAAAGGCGATCAGCATCTATGGTCGCATCGACGTGTTGGTGAACAACGCCGCTTACATTGCCATTGGGACGTGGGAAGACTTGGAGTATGTCGGGCCCGTACACTACTGACCCTTGCCACTGACCTGGAAGTAGAGTAGATGACTTTCAAGCCCAATTTGGCACCAATGTCTTCGGAACCATCAAGGTGACACGCTCTATACTACCTCATTTTCGACAGCGGCGTTCAGGGACGGTGGTATTCATCGGCTCGCTTTCGGGTTGGATAGGACATCCGGGCTGTGGTGCCTACGCCGGATCGAAACATGCTCTTGAAGGTCAGCACTCCCTCTTCCGCCCGCATGCGTGCACGCTGAATTGTAAAGGGATTGTCGAGAGCTTTCACCACGAGACCTCCCATTTGGGCATTAAGACACTCCTCATCGAGCCAGGCCGCTTCCGCACTCTACTCCTCTCCAGCCAAAACATGAAAGCCGCCCCGACCAAAGTTGCTGACTACGCAGAATCTAACCAAGCTCGTCTAGAGGGTTTGGCAAGAGAGAATCAAAGTCAACCAGGAGATCCGGTGAAATTGGTGGAGATCGTTCTCGACCTCGTCCGCCGGGAAGGCGTTGCTCAAGGTCAAGAGGTCCCATTCCGGCTTCCCCTTGGCGTCGATTGCTTCGATGAGGTAAAAGCAAAGTGCGAAGAGACGCTGAAGCTTTTGGAAGATTGGAAAGACGTCATACGCAGTACAGATCACGATGACCAGACGAAGTAAGATGGCTATGCACTTTTACCATTGTCACAAGTTTAGCTGGGGAGGACCCAGAAGTAGTTGGACTTTGTTCGAGACCTGACACTTAGCCTTGCGAGCTCCATAGCACGACAAACCTCACAGTCAGTCGCGGACAATGACAAGAGCGGGCGGGGGAGGCGCGGAGTGATTCACAGACTCGTTCCATCGCCAGCGGCAGGGTAATAGATTGATTAAACGATGCGGGCTCAGGGATGAATTGGACATGGTCTGTAGGTATTTATGAAGAAATACCTTCTCAGCTTTATGGATAGAATCGCTCTGCTTGTAGATCCCCTCGTGGGGGACACACAAAATAGATTAATCAATGTGTGGCATTTCTAAGACAGGCGAGCCTCCATGTAGAGGCGAGAGAGGAGAACGGTAAAAGCGGCGCGGTCTGGGAGGGTCGCGCCTGAAGTGCGTCCGGGCTTCCATCAACAAACATCATTGCAGTTTTCTCTGTCCCCTGAGGGTTGGCTCTTACATCTATTGTGACAAGCTCTAATAACGATCTCGCAAGTTTAATGAGATAGAACAATTGAGCGGCTGGTGGCGCAAGTAGGGGCGGTGACCGCCTGCCAGCGAAGATGGCGATACCGATCTCATCTCTCCTCACCAATGGTATACCTACGCCTCCCCGAGAACAATGGTAGGACCGAAGGCTGGTAAAGGGTGACTGAACCTAACTTCTACTAAGGACATATCTTGACCGCATATTGTCAACAACATCACCTTACGCCGGCGAGGAGTTCGTCCCTGGAGAAGAGACCATCGATGCGCTGGAGTCTTCCCGCGTCCTGGTCATCGGGGCTGGGGGTCTAGGATGTGAGATCCTCAAGAACCTTGCCATGTCAGGCTTCAAGGATATCCACGTCATCGATATGGACACCATCGACGTTTCGAATCTAAATCGCCAATTCCTCTTCCGCCAGTCTGACGTTGGCAAATCCAAAGCTGAAGTTGCCGCTGCTTTTGTCGAGAGACGTGTGCCTGGCGTCAAAATTACGCCCTACAACGGGAAGATCCAGGACAAAGACGAAGACTATTACATGCAGTTTAAGCTCGTCATCTGCGGCCTCGACAGCATTGAAGCACGAAGATGGATCAACGCCACATTAGTCGATATGGTCGACATGGAGAACCCCGAATCCCTCAAACCACTCATTGATGGCGGAACAGAGGGTTTCAAAGGCCAAGCTAGAGTCATCCTCCCCAGTCTTACATCTTGCATTGAGTGTCAGTTATCCATGCACGCACCGCGAGCTGCCGTACCACTGTGTACCCTTGCCACCATCCCTCGTCAGCCTCAGCACTGTATCGAGTGGGCGCACATTGTCGCCTGGGAAGAACAACGCAAAAACGATACCCTCGACACGGACAACCCGGAACACATCTCCTGGCTGTACAGCACAGCCCTGAAACGTGCACAGGAGTTCAGCATCCCCGGCGTCACATACTCGATGACTCAGGGTGTGGTCAAAAATATCATCCCCGCCATAGCGAGCACGAACGCCATCATCGCCGCAGCATGCTGCAATGAAGCCCTCAAAATCGCCACCTCCTGCGCCCCCTTTCTGGACAACTACATGATGTACACGGGCGACTCGAACGAAGGTGGTCTATATACGTACACGTTTGCGGCGGAGAAGAAAGACGACTGTCCCGTGTGCGGAAACCTGGCTCAGTCAGTCACCATCGATCCAGAATGGACGCTGGAGGAATTCCTGGCAAGTCTGGCGGAGAGGGCCGAGGCACAGTTGAAGAAGCCGAGTATCCGTACCGAGGCGAAGACGCTGTACGTACAAGCCCCGAAGAGTCTGGAGGAGCAGACACGGCCGAATTTGCGGAAGAAGATGAGGGAGTTGGTCAGTGATGGGGAGGAGGTGGGTGTCAGTGATGCGGCGTTCACGATCAGTTTCAAGTTCCGACTGGTGTACAAGAAGTGAAGACGCATGCTCATGACGGAGCACACGACTGACGAGCCCAGACTGACGATGAATGACACCTAGCATAGAATTGTGCGCATGCTGCGGGCATCAGCTAAAGAGTAGAAGTCATGGCACTTTTTGATCTTGCAATCCTGGTATCTAACTTGGAAGCTCTTGCCAAACGCCTTGCAATGCACGAGGACGCCTGGTACAGTCCACTCACTCGTATCTCATGGCACATGGTCTAAAGAACTGCTCATTTCTCCATCTCATCCAGTGCTTTCAGCAGCCTCTTCGCCTTCTTCTTCAGAATATCGACACTTTGGAGGAACAAGTCATCACTAGGAAATTGCCCCGTACTTTCCACGTTGAAGATGAAGTGGTCTTGCACCCTCCCCAACTTGACCTTCCCTTTGAATTCATCGTGTCGTAAACATTCTCTTGAGACCGTGTCACGCATAACCTCAGCAACTACGGCTTTCTCGTCGGCCTCGCGGCCGTGATAGGCATCATTGTTCACTTCCGCCTCCCCTATTGCCTCGGAGGGAGTTACTCGCTCGAGTCTGATGACGCCCTCGGGGAAGCATTGCTGGAACTTGATGGCATCGGCGCCCAGGATCGGTTCCGTAATAGTGATGGTCGGGAGGAGTCGGTAGGTCGCAGTCGCGACGGGCGAAAACTTCGCGTGATCCCCTCCCTTGCCCATGTGCGCATGCATAATCACGTCTACCTCCTGGCCTGGGCGAAGCTTTGCGATCAAGATATCCGGACTGACCGCTTGGATTGGCTCTTCGGCAAAAGTGGACGCCTGCAACGCTTGCGGCAAGAATTCAAAGTGGCGCGAGTACACGTTGCTGTTGATGTATTTATCCTCCGGCTCGGTCGCATCCTTGTGGGCGTTGGGATTGCGCTCGCATTTCACTTTCATCGCTAGCACGATGGTGTTACGGTCAGTGAGCTCCGTGACCTCAGCCACTGGTTCACCGTCTGTCTGGACGAAAGGCGTGAGGGCCTTCATGCCTTTTAAGCTTCCCATGAGTGGGACGAGGCCCAATCGGTGGGCAAGGACTTCGTCCGCAATGACGGAGGTGTTGTTCTGGACGTAGACTTTTTCGATGGCAAGGGTGGGGACTTCGGCGAGGAGGATGCGGCGGAAGGCATTGGCGATGGAGGCGTCGACGCCGACGAGGGAGAATGTCGCTTCATATTTCTGATTCTGGTGAAACACGATCTTGAGACTCTGCTTGAACTTCTCGAGGGACCAGGAATTGTCCTCGCCTGCATGGTGGCCGGGGAAATCGGTCGAGGTGATGTTGGTGACCGTTTCGGCGTTGATGCCCACGAGCTAGGACACTCAGTACACCAATGCTAACCGCAGGAATATGCGACGTACCTTCCACCTGTCGAGGCTGTCTTGTGAGGGCTTTATTGGCGCCATGGAGAGGTTGGTCTCAAGACTGCAATACCGGCGCGGGCGTTGCGAAAATGAACGCAAAGTAAATTAATTATTCTCGGCTATAGTCCGGCTCATGGCCCTCCAATGATTGGCCCGCTATTGTGAAGCTGTCATCAACCTTTGAATCGCCATCCTCCACTTCGTCTCCAGCGATTGATGCCGCCGACTTCGAGGCATTAGCTCGACACAACCATCGCTTCCCTCCTCGTGGCCTTGTGCCAGCCTAGACAAGCATGACGATGGCCGCCTCTTTCGCACGAGTCGCGAGCCGGCACTCGCACTCCGCCAAACGACTCTGCCTCAGACCTAGCTTTCAACTTCAATCGAGACAGAGACATGCTCCTTTCCTGACTCGCGCCATCTGTACCACGCCATCCCGGAGGCAGGGAGGTCCTACTCACACAGGCCCAAATCCCACGCCGAACCCAGAATCTGCGGGCGGGCCCTTAACCACGACTATCAGCCCGACCGATTCGACGTTCACGAAGCACGTAAACCAGGAGAGAACCGAATACGTGAACAAGACCCCCGATGAAAACCTGGGCGATGACTTTGAAACAAGAAAGATTCGACATTATACCGTGAACTTTGGCCCACAACATCCCGCTGCACACGGCGTGCTGCGTCTCATTCTAGAGCTCAACGGCGAGGAGATTATCCGGGCGGATCCTCACGTTGGGTTGCTGCACCGTGGAACGGAAAAGTTGATCGAGTACAAGACATATCTCCAGGCGCTGCCCTACTTTGACCGGTTCGACTATGTCTCGATGATGACCAATGAGCAAGTTTTTTCACTGGCCGTCGAGAAACTGCTCAATATCGACATTCCCGAGCGAGCCAAGTGGATTCGAACCATGTTTGGCGAGATCACCAGAATTCTCAATCACCTGATGTCCATTCTGTCACACGCTATGGACGTTGGTGCTCTGACTCCGTTCCTGTGGGGCTTTGAGGAGCGAGAAAAGCTGATGGTGAGTAATGAGACGCCTCCTCAGGAAATACATTCTGATGTTTGGTAGGAATTTTACGAGCGCGTCTCTGGCGCACGACTTCATGCTGCATATGTCCGTCCTGGTGGCGTCAAGCAAGACATTCCCCTCGGGCTGCTGGACGACATTTATGCTTGGGCCACTCAATTCGGTGACCGCATCGATGAGACCGAGGAACTCCTCACAGACAATCGAATCTGGATTGGTCGAACCAAAGGTATTGGTGTCGTCTCTGCTGCCGACGCCCTCAACTACAGCTTCTCGGGTGTCATGCTCAGGGGTTCTGGCGTGCCGTGGGACATTCGAAAGAGCCAACCGTACGACGCATACGACAAGGTCGAATTCGACGTGCCGGTGGGCCAGAACGGCGACTGCTACGACCGGTACCTCTGCAGAATGGAAGAGTTTCGACAGTCATTGCGAATCATCCATCAGTGCTTGAACAAGATGCCGCCTGGCCCTGTCAAGGTGGAAGACTACAAGATCGCGCCACCGCCTCGAGCCGCTATGAAGGAGAACATGGAGGCTCTTATCCATCATTTCTTGCTCTACACCAAGGGATACACGGTTCCTCCGGGCGACACCTACACCGCGATTGAAGCCCCCAAGGGCGAGATGGGAGTCTATGTTGTCAGTGACGGGAGTGAACGGCCGTATCGGTGCCACGTTCGTGCCCCTGGCTTTGCACACTTAAGTTGTTTCGATCAGATCAGCCGTGGCCACCTACTCGCCGACGCCGTCGCCATTATCGGAACAATGGACCTAGTCTTCGGAGAAGTTGATAGGTAGCCTCGCTGGCGACCAGGAGATTCTGTCAGATTGAGAGATATCGGCGTTGATTGCTTCTCTGAAGCTCTTGAGAGAGAGGAAGAAGGATATACAAGATGGTCACGTGCTAGCCCTTATTAGTCACGTGGTGATCACGTTTCAGTCACGTGCTTTAAGGATGGCTTGGCATGCCTTGGCCCCGACAGCTTAAAGTTTCATGGCGAGATAGCATCGAGAGCGCATGGGGGCCTCAATGGCATCAGGGCATGCTGTGTATATACTGTGCTAGTCGTATGCCATTCCATTTGTGTCGCAGAACTGTCCCAGCAATGGCGGTGTTGCCCGACTACGAGTACATGTAAAGTCTTCCTGACAGCCATGCCCAGCTCGTACAGGGCTTTGGCGCTTGCCTGGGTGGATCGTGGTTCAGCCCTGCCGCTGAGCTGAATCGTTCCTCGCTTCCTTCCCCACCTGAGTTTTGCATGCTCAGCCACGAATACAGCCCCCAACGGTCTGGCACGATACAGCTGCAACCCGCACTCCTTTTCACCTGTGAATCCTGCTCTCTGCCTCTCGAGTTGTGCTGACTCTACCCGAAGACTCTCCTCCGCTGCCCTCGTGTCCTGCCTCGATTGCGGTCTCGTGTATCTCGACATCTCAACCGCTGTCAGCCTCGACGTTACCCCGCAGTCCGAGACTCTCGCCGAATACTTCTACGTGCGGCTGTCCTCAAAAGTCAAGAGTGAAATAAGACTCAGGGAAGCTGGATTGAGATCTCTTTCAACTATTACACCTTTCTCTCACTTGGGGTCGGACCTGCCCCAATCTTTGTGAAGGACCCACGCTTGTCGACACAGGCGCTTGCCTGACCCGCTGCAACCATGAGTGCTTGTAAGTCTCAAACATTTACTTTGGACGGCAGTCTCGGCTCCCATGCTTGCAAGGTGTACTATCGAAGCTGTAATTTGCATTCTTAATCTCGGGGCTATGGGCACCAGCAAGAGACGACCGGATGCCCTATCGAGCTGAAGACTCGCTGACGGACACTGCTGACCCTTCGAACAGTCAGTGGCATGATGAACAAGCTGCAAGGCCAGCCCGACAGCTACGACAAGAAATCCAGATACCGCTTCGGAAAGACGCTGGGGGCAGGCACATACGGCATCGTCCGAGAGGCCGACGTCGGCGGAGAAAAGGTCGCAGTCAAAATCATCCTCAAGAAGAGTGTGAAGGGGAACGAGCAGATGGTGTATGATGAACTCCGGATGCTGCAGACCTTGAAGCACCCCCATATCGTTGAATTCGTCGACTGGTTTGAGTCAAGAGTCAGGAATATTCACACTCCAGCGTTGGCCGAGACTAACAGGGGGTTAGGACAAATTCTACATTGTGACCCAGTTGGCTACAGGTGGGGAGTTGTTCGATCGTATTTGTGACAAGGGCAAGTTCACGGAGAGAGACGCCTCACAGACGATTAAGCAGGTCCTGGAGGCTGTCGACTATCTACACGAACGAAACATTGTTCACCGAGGTACGCCAACCGCTCAACTCTGAAGACCTGACTGCTGACAATGGACCCCAGACCTCAAACCAGAAAACCTGCTCTATCTCACAAAGGAGCCCGACTCCGAACTGGTCCTTGCAGACTTCGGTATCGCCAAAACCTTGGAGAGCCCTGGTGATGTCCTGACCTCGATGGCTGGCTCCTTTGGTTATGCTGCTCCTGAAGTCATGCTCAAGCAGGGCCACGGCAAGGCGGTCGACATGTGGTCCTTGGGGGTCATCACGTACACCCTCCTCTGCGGCTACTCTCCTTTCCGATCCGAGAACCTGGCAGATCTCGTGGACGAATGCAAGAGCGGCCGAATCATCTTCCACGAGCGCTACTGGAAAGATGTCAGCAAAGATGCCAAAGAGTTCATCTTGACTCTGCTGCAACCGGAACCCAAACGGCGCGCCAACAGTAAAGAAGCACTCAAGCACATCTGGCTCACAGGCACAACTGCTTCCGACCACGATCTCTTACCAGAGATCAGAGCCTACCTCGCAAAGATGAAGCTGAAGCGTGGTATCGAGCTTGTCAAACTAGGCAACCGGATCGATGCGTTGAAGATGCAGGACCAAGAAGAACCAGGCTCACCCGACGCAAATGACATCCCTGCCAATGCTCAAAATGCCGCCGGACTCGCAGTCAAAAATCATATCAGAGGCGTGTCACCCGGCCGAGGCCTTGCAACCAGTGAAGCAAGCGAAAAGCGGTCATTGAGCAATGCTGCCAAGAGTGCCATTTTCAGAGAAGTCGTGCTTGCGAAAGTGCGGGAGATGAAGGACAAGGAAAAGACCGATCGGCTTGTTGCCGATGTTACGAAGGAGCATGAGCGTAGGAAGAGTTTCTCCGGACAGAGGTCGTGATGCAACACAAGAGAGATCTCAAGGTCGACCTTCTTGCTCTTCTGTTGAGCACGAGATGAATACGCTTCTACGGCCCCGAACGGTATGATTTTTTGAAGAGGCGTGGGAGACTTCGATACCCAGACGGAGGATGTGTATGGTGGTCTTACGAAGCCCAGATGTTGTCAAGCGTCGGGGGAGTCAATTGTTAGGCACACGGATCACTTGTCGACTTCAGCTGAACTGCAGGCTTTACGAACATCGCAAGTAGCGTTATCAAAATGCACAATCCGTTTACCACAGACCTACTCGGGCCGCTTACCGTGAAGCGAAAGGGAGCCATACGCGAGCGCCTATCACGGTCTACCGGATGTATGTATCGGCCGATCGGCGTGATGTGTACCGAACAATGAGCTGCCGTTTGAGGCGCTGGCCCTTCTGGCACATTCACGTATGGTCTGCATACATGTAACATTCTCCTCTTCCCATTGCTAGGCTAGTTAAAAAGTGGTAGATCAGGGTGTCAATACGAGACACTTAAATTCTCTTCAGACGGAGTATATCCCACAAATTTTTAAACCTCTCTTATAGGACGGTGATTTTGGGTTGGGCCGCCGTTGTACTGTACCAGCACGCAGTAACCCATGCCTCCTACCCTAATGTGAAACCGACTTTATCTTCTCTACCCACCTACGTATAGAGCAGTCGAGAGCAGTCTAGATTGTATCAACGGAGGGCTATCGCTATCGCTGTCGCCCTTGGTGTCGCTCAGGTAGTCCACCCACTGACCCCAAGGCGACAAACATCACTCAACAACGCACGACCCCCCCTTCATCGCCAAGAAACAGCAAAAAGCAGGGCACACCGACCGACCATGTCCTACGAATCCTTCTTCGCATCCCGCGTTTACGCCATCACGGGCGGCGCCAGCGGGATAGGCCTCGCCACCGCGCGCCTCCTGCTCCAATACGGCGCCTGCGTCTCCATCGCCGACATCCACGTCCGGCCTGCCGAGGAACTATTCGCCGACGTGGACGGCGCCACCGCCCGCGTCCTCATCAAGAAAGTCGATGTCCGATCCCGGCAGGACGTCGACTCCTGGATCGCGGACACGGTGCGCGCGTTTGGCCGGCTCGACGGGGCCGCGAACCTCGCGGGCACGATCCCCCGGGACCATAATGTCGGGGGAGTCGAGGATGTCGATGACGAGCAGTGGCGATTCGTCATGGACGTCAACGTCTACGGCGTGATGAACTGTATGCGTGCTCAGCTTGGGGTTTTGGGGAAGGCGAACACTCGAGCCGGAGCCGGAGCAGGCGCGGGAGAGACAGTGCAAGGGCAACCAGAATTGAAGGACGACGGCAGAGGCAGGAAGGACCACCACTATAGTATCGTCAACGCGGGGAGTGGGTTGAGTCTCCGCGGTCGGGAATTCACGAGCGCGTACACGACGAGTAAGCATGCGGTGTTGGGACTGACGCGGTGTGCGGCCAAAGAGGTGGGTAAGAGGGGCGTGCGTGTGAATTGTATTGCGCCGTGAGTTTGTTCTCCCCTTCCCTCTCGCTAGCAGCGGTCCCTTGGAAAGATGAATGCTGACCGCTAATCCGCCCGGAGCAAACAGAGGCGGAACAGATACTCCCCTGATGAGACAGTCGATGGCCATATCAGAGGGGTCGGCTTCGGCCGAGGATTTCTCGACCACGGCGTTGGGGAGGTTGGCGCAGCCGAGCGAGGTCGCGGACGCGATTGTCTATCTCTTGAGTGATAGGGCGAGTTTCGTCACGGGGACGTGCTTCTGCGTGGATGGAGGGTGAGTTCGTTCCGTCGTTCCGTGATTGTCCATGTGCTCATGGCTAAGATGTGTGCTGACCTGCTGATGCTGGTATTGTAGGTGGGCTTGTTGACGAGGGAGACGACGGGGTATCGCGTCGGTCTGCCAGTCAAATTGGGTTGTGCAATGGTTTAAGAAGCGTGATATTGATATTACCTTCCAACAGCATCTCGATGCTCTAATTAGACCCATAACCAAGCAGTCATTCTGCCAGCACTTCGTGTTTTGCTCCATGGCCCAGGGCGAACTGTGATGATGACGAGAACAAGAAATCCCAGCAATGGCTCAGAGCGTTCTTGGCCGTATGTGGACACGGGTCCTAAGGAGTTGCCAAACCATTTGGGGACTTTTGTTGGACCATTGCCAAATTCCCAAGCGGCAAGTAATAGAATAGATCGATGTCGAGAACGGTTGCGATCTTGAACAAGGGTCGCACTCAGGAACTTCACGGGACCTTTGCTGGCTGATCCGGCGAGCCCCAGGAGCGGACTGAGCAGGAGACCCTCAACACCAGGCATTATGAGGAGGGGAATCCACAGACGCAATCAGACATGAATAAGGGACGACGAATACCAATTAAAAAAAATTCAGGAATGGGATGACAGCCATCAGGTTGGGCCATCGAAATGAAGGCTGCACAAAAGCGCACTCGTTGAATTGCCGAGCCGTGCTTGCTGCTGGGACTGCTTCGTGTAACTGCATCAGGGATACACGGACGATGTGCCTGCGCCTTTCGAAAAAGGTCCCCTTTCTGGCTCTGCGCCGTCGCACAGCGCTTCATAGCACAAATATTTACGCTCTCCAGACAAGGAAGAACGAAGAAGTGGTTCCTTTGGAGTCTCCGAGGCTGTTACACGGCGGAAGAGTGAGGGCACGCCGGTCATGATGACAGGAAGCCGAGCTTGATCCGAGAGATACAATATTTCGCTTTCCAATGTTATTGTCTTGGACTGCCTTCGTGTCCTCCAGCTCAGTAACGTGAAGAATGCGATGCTAACATGCTAACTCAGCGCACCTGCCGCTGTGCGTTCCGCACAATTGCTTTGACCAACCTCAAACCTCGCTTGTCAAGGAGTTACTCCTCTAGTCCTCCACCGGCCGCGGCAACTACGACCGAGGAAGCGAAGAACGCGATATCTCCGCGATGGCTTTCAGACACAAAATCGCGGATCGGTCGATGTATCACTTTCGGTCTCACCCCCAAGCTCGTCGATGAAGCCGGACAGCTTCTCAGCATCATCGGCCGAGATTGGCGAGAACTCGTCGCAGGAAGTGAGGGCTACTTGACCTCGGAGAAAAGAGCTGGTCTACACAGGCAAAACATAGTCTGGGGCGAGCAAGATTCGATGGGTCACGTCAACAATGTCATGTATGTCCGCTTTGCGGAGAGTGGACGCTGCAATTGGATCCGCAATTACAGCAGACACGTCGACCCGACGCACAAGCGGCAATGGGAGGAGTTGTTGACCTCGAGAGGCATTGGACTGATTCTGAAGAGTATCACTGTGGACTTCAAGTTTCCCATGACTTGGCCGGATCGTATATCGGTTTACCACAAATTGAGATCTCGGCCAGACGAGACTACGGAGTCGCTTGTACTTGATGTCTTGATCATGTCCGAAGTCAAGCAGAGACCGGCGGCGAGGTGTCTTGAAGATGTGGTGGTGTATGACTACAGAGCAGGCAAGAAAAGCACGCTGGAGCCGTTCATGCTCGAGCAATTCAAACAGACCTTCGATCTACAGGAGGCTGCAAAGGCCGAGAACCGTGGGAAAATCCAGCACATTGAACAGCGCGTGCAAGTGCTGGAGAAGGAGTCGTGGGATAGACCTGATGCGAAGGAGGATTTTGGCAATGCTCAGCATCCATAAATGTCAGGTGCCCTGAATACGCCACGGTGAATCTGCCTCGCTCGCCGCCGGACTGTTGGTGTTGTCCAATCGAGGTACCCAATCGTGCTCGAATTTCTCAGCCCGCTTGCACGATACGAAGGGCAGCCTAATTGACGACTCTCCATCGTTCAACCCAATCCTTTCAAAACCATTGAATGGCCTATAATCATCGAGGCGAGCGCGTTCAGTTCGGACTTGTAGGTGAAGCCTCGTGGTGCTTTGCGTTGAAACCGCTCTTTCGCCATGGATCAGGAAACCATACGTGAGACTGGGCTTTCAATCGTGCATAAATTAGAGGACGATGCCACCACCGTCGAGTAGGTACAAAGGCTCCCTCCTATCCTGTCATGTGAAAGCCACGTACATTCGCCCGCATGTATCAGTGAGACTGTTGCAATCCAATCCAGTACCTATACCTATACATATACATATATATAGACTCTGATCCTACCATGTTTTAATTTTCCCACATTAGCATGGCAGGCGCGCTCTGTGTATGTTTATCCAACGTGGTGCTAACTTTAGGGCCCATCAATCCCAAGCGTTCTGTTTTTGTACCCAAGACGACATGTTCCTGTAACGGACGGTCTTGGAACGAGCTCAAGCTTACTCGTCACGATGGTGACTCCTCTTGATGCTCCCGAACCTCTTCTTCAACCCGCCGCTGAATCTCTTGCTGAGGCTGCCGCTGCGCCCGAGCCCCGTCCCGGTCTCACCGTCGTCCCAGCCCGAGCGATCGACCGTCTCGGGCATCACGGCGCTGGAACTCCGGTGGCGAGTCTTCAACTCGATGCCGTTGGCGCCATTCGTAGTTTTCCCCCCGTCCTGGGACGAGATCTTATGCTCCTTGAGGGCCTTCTCCACGCTGTAACTCGGCTCGCCCTTGCCCTTGATATCGTCCGGCTGGTACTGCACGCCAGGCCAGCGCTTGTAGGCCCCGCCCTCGGGCCCTCCCTCGATCATCATGTTATCGCCCTCTTCGTAGTTGTAGACGTTGCCGTATCGGTCGAAATTCCCGGGCGCATAGGCGGCGACGCCGTCGAGAGGTCGGTGGCCACGGACCGAGTCCATGATCTTCTCCTTGGGCGTGGCTTTGAGGGCCTCGGCGTTGGAGTCCGCTAGCGCGGCGATGGGCGAGTTCGTCGTGTTGTTGCGCGCGAACAGCGTGGCGTCGTAGGGCCCGCCGTGGTGGTATGCGCCCGCTCCGCCCGTGAGGTCGAGGTTGTCGATCGTGTCCGGCTGGATACGGTGCTTGCGCGTCGCGTGCCGGGCCCGGTCAGCCACGTGCTTCTCCTTGGTCAGGGCATCCAGTGGCCGGTGCGACATGTCGCCCGGGTAGCGCTCGGAGAGTGATGAGCCCCGTCGGCGACGTCCGCCTGGGCTCGACACATTGTCATCCCCCCCAAACGCCTCGCGTCTGTGAGATTGAGACGGTGAGCGAGGCGATTGTGGGCTCAGCGGGCTTTGTGTCACGGTGGGGGGGTTCTTGCCCGCGCCGGTCCCGTTAGTGGGAGATCTCGCTGAGTGTGGCGGCGAGGGGTAGGACTGTGGAGGGTATGGCCCCGCTGCTCCCCTCCCAGGGCTGGCGACTGGAGAGCCGTTGGTGCCACTGTTTAGAGACGAGGACCTCTTCACCTCCGTGGTTGTCGTGTTGGAGAGCGAGCTCTTGTGGTATGGATTCGTCTTGGACAAGCGTCGTCCGATCTGTGGTTTCGGGGGTGCCTTGACGGGCGGGAGGGTGCCGCCGACTCTAAAGCTATTTCCAGGGCCATCCTCTTGAGAGGGTTCCGGCGCGTTCAACGGGTCGAGGAGGTATTTCGTAGCCTGCCGGATCCCAAAAAGTTAGTAATGTGTCGCCAACGTACTTGCGTACGGATTAAGTGTCGCCCCAACGAGTACCAGAAGGGAGAATGAACACGGTACGTACCCAGTCTTTGTCGCCTGTGTCCATCGTGTCGAGGCGGGCAGGTGTAGTGCTTGCGAGAAGGTGGTGGGAGAAAGTCCGGAAAGGAAGAATGACAGTGACAATGCGCTCGCTGGAGAATGTCTTCTACGGGAACGGAATGGGATATCCCAGCTTACGAATTGAGTCCAAGTTCTGTGTACGAGATAAGAAACATGAGCATGAAAAAAGAGAACACTCGTACTTTCAAGCTTCCGCATGCATAATGAGGAACACGAGATGCAGCTTCAGGACCAAGACTTGCTTTGCCAACGGAGCATGGCGGGCGGCGGGGACGCACACCCATGCTGGCGTCGATGTCATGGTGGAGTGCAGGCGAGTCTCCCACCAACACAGCGAAGCCGATCCAGACAGCCCGGGCACCCAACCCTGAGGGTTCCTTAGGCATGAAGCCACTGCATCATTGGCCTTGTGCCTCGTTGTGTGCGCACTAAGTTAAGCCTAATCGGCTTGTTGAAGCCCCTGTGGAACCTGTTATCCTGCTCGTCGACGCGTAACCGAAACATCCAAACAGGCTGACAGGGCGCTGCCGAAGCCTCCGATGCTTTCTCACGATTAAATCGAGGCCCTGCGGCTTCGGATGCATAACCTACTCGTTACACCTGTTCCGTGACCAGGCGCCTCCGTACCAAAGTTCACCGGGTTCTGCGTTAGGCACAGTAGACCTGCAATGGGCTTAGTATTTGGTACTAAACTTAAGCTTAATTATGTGCGCTGTCACCTGAGACTCGCCGAGAGACTCGAATAAGCCAAAACCAAATCATGAATGGGCAATGGTTCAAGGCGCATGCACGTATTGCAGTCAATAGTGGAAGCGAAGCTGGCGCGCCTCTACAATTGTGACGGGTTTCGCTCTTCACCGCATATTTTGGCGGAAGCTCTCAAACATCTATTGAAAAAACACTTTTTGTGCAGATGATTCTTGTCCCTCCTGCTTATGCCGGTCTCTGATGCTGCTCTCTGATTTGCTCGGAGACTATTCAAAGACAACAGCAACATCTGAGACATACTCCGTACTGCTCCTCGTCACTTTCCCTCCAACCTCTTCCGTGACGGCCAGCTGCTGACGTACGCTGCGGATCCTTATCTACGTGATCGACGAAGCCCTCTAGGATCCTAGCCGGCTCAAATCCTCGTCAGCCTGGCTCCATATTCAAGGAATTACTCGTACCGGTCAAGAATTGAGCTTTCAATTTCGGCCTTGGCAGGCACCCGTTGTCAATCGAGCCATGTGCACGCTGAAGTTCAGTCATGGTCTTGGTCAACTACTCAGATTCAAGTTCTGGGAGCGAGGACCAGGCACGGGCCGAGAAGAAGGAGAACAACCAGCAGGGCAGACGGAAACGCAAGGCTGAGGACATTGACGATGAACCAGTCCACTCCGCGAAACCTCTGCCTCCTTTGCCAGCCTCATTCCATTCGCTGTATGCTACCAATGTGAGAACCTCCACCACAGACGATCCATCCCTGCATGCTGGTCGGACGCGTCAAGTGCCTCATGTGGTAGGTAACTGGCCGACGCATGTTTATCTGGAATGGTATCCACCACACTCAGAGCTCGCTGTACTCGACGCATTGATCCAGGAATCAGGCCAGACAACGACAACAGCCGGAAAATCTTCGAAGCCCCACATTCACAGACTCCTACGTTCAGAACTGGGAGTACAGCTACCATTGCATATCAGTCTGTCTGCTCCCCTCGTATTGAGGACTGAGCAGAAGGAACCATTCCAGGACAGCATAAAGGCTAGGTTGGACAGTAGCCACATCAAGCCTTTCACAGTCACGGCCAGGAGACTCGATTGGATCGCCAACCACGATAGGAGTCGATTCTTTTTGGTATTGAGACTGAGCAAGGCCGAAGATGACGAGCTGAATAAATTGTTGTCGATATGTAATGCCACTGCGGCGCAATTCGGCTTGTCGCAGCTTTATGACAATGTCGCCGACATTGACCCAGGCACCGAGGTCCAGCCCAGGAGCAAGACGCTGGGAAAAGTGAGAGACAAGTCTGATGCTTTCCACATCAGCATTGCATGGACACTTGAAGCTCCCGATGATAGAGCAATGCGCAGGCTCCTTGACCTGATGGATGACCGGCTGCATGGTCTCAAGGTGAGCTTCTCACATCTTAAGATCAAAATTGGCAATTCTGTGATTGATCTCCCCTTTGGCCAAAATCGAGAGGCGGGCAAGTGACAGGAGACATGCCAGTGGACTTTGGTATGGGGCCATGTGTGCCCGCCCTTTCGACCGCAGCATGATCTGCTGTATCTGGCATCAAGCGCAGTTGTTCACCACAGGAAGTTGGAGTCGGTTGCCTCATCCGCCAATGGGTTTCTGGGAGCTCAAGGCACTAGAGCAAAGACCGTGTGTTCGCACCATATCGTCCGGCGAAAGGGCCCTGGTCCGGCGTTTCTCGATCCTCCGGATGAGCAACAGAGCACTTCAGTCGCAAAATTCCAGTCCAGTTGGTGGTGCCGATTGACCACTCTGTTTTGCGCTTCACGGGTTGACAAACATGGACCATTCGGTCCACCGCTCTCGAGATGATTGTATGGAAAATCCAGAATCCAAACAATCCTCAACTCTTCAACAATTTATTCCGCTTCTCTCTCCGCCTCCTTCTCTCCACCAACTTCTTATGCATTTTCTCAGCCATCCTCTCGTAGCGTTCCTTCTCCTCTTTGGCTTTTCTCCGGTCCTTGATGGCTTGGACACGTCGATTCCGCTCTGCCTCTTTCTCTTCCTTCATCTCCTGTTCGCGGACCTTCGCGACCTGTGCGATCTTCTCTTGTTCTTTGCGTTTCTGATAGCTAGTCTGTCCTGCAGTTGGACGGAACGCTTTCTTCGGTTCGTGCCAGTTCTTCCCTGTAAGCTCGTCAGCAACTGCAACCGTCGGGGCCTTGAGGGACCAAATTTCGCACCATTCACTCTCTTGCCGAGGTTTTTTGTTAATTGTGTTAGCTGAGAAGAGGCTTTTGAAGCAGCATTGGCAATCACGACGCCAGGCACGGCCTCAGGGGGTGAGGTCCTAGCGACTGACATCTTTTTCTGCTCAGCTGTGCTCTTCGTAGCGCCCAGACTAACGTGAGGGTGGTACATCAAATCGGTGAGGATCGGTGGTATGGCACAAAAAATTAGTGATGCAAGCTGCAGGTGAAAATTCTTATCTTATCATGATTGTAAGATCAAATGAAATACAGTTGTCGGACGGCCGGCTTTCTGTGATGAAGCGTCGGGTATTGAGTCCTGGATCCGTCAGACATTCATTGCATGGCATGCATGACGCTTTTCCCATCGCGATCATTTCACCGCGCATCTTTTTCGCCTTTCACTCCACCAGTCAAGCTGGCGACTCAATTGCAACTCTCGATGGCAAGCAAAGGTGAAAAGATGGATGCAAAAGTTTGACTGCTGCCCGACATGCATTGGCAGCATTTGGCGCTCATATAAATTCCCTCAGTTGGATCTTGGCCCGAGTTGTCGTTGGACACAGCGCTACTTCACCTCCGTTCCTATTTCACCCTCATTCACACCCACATTGTGACACCGCTCTTCCTGCTCCTCCTGCTCCTCTCTCGCTCGAGTTGAGCCCCTTTCAACACATAACACACCATGATCCCACGATAACACTGGCCTCGTGTCTCCTCTCTATACACTCTCTGCATGGCAGCCTTCAACGATGAGCTGCAGACCGTCTCGGGCCTGACTCAAACCCCACCAGAGTTGGCTACCCCTCCCAGCCAGAGCTTAGAAGCGCTCAAGGACATAGCCTACGGATCAACCGCAGGCATACTTGGGAAGTTCGTCGAGTATCCCTTCGACACAGTTAAGGTTCGACTGCAATCACAACCGCACGGGCCCGGCGCCAGTCCTCGCCTCCGCGGGCCTCTCGATGCCTTCTCCTCCGCCTTTCGATCGCCCGAGGGGCCATTAGTGTCTCTGTACAGAGGCATCAGCGCCCCTCTCCTCGGCGCCGCCATCGAGACCTCCTCCCTGTTCTTCAGCTACCGAGTGGCCCAGGACCTCGTGGTAGCATCAACACCGTCACTTCGCGCCCGACGAGACGAACGTCCCAAAGAAAAGATCGAACTCCCCTTCCTCCACCTGGTCGGCTGCGGCGCGGCCTCCGGAGCATTTACGTCCCTGCTCCTCACGCCCATCGAGCTAATAAAATGCAAGATGCAAGTGCCCCTCCCGGCACCACAGTCGGAGATGGCCTCCCAATTGGGCTACACGACGACCCGCTCTCCGAGTGCCATGCAGCTGGTGAGCACAGTCTTTCGCACACATGGGATACTGGGCTTCTGGCACGGGCAACTCGGCACGCTGATACGCGAGACCGGCGGCTCGGCGGCATGGTTTGGCTCCTACGAGGGTGTCAAGATGCTGTTTCTCCGCTCCGACCCCACCGCCTCGCACCTCGCAGACGTCAAAGTTTGGCAGCAGATGGCCGCCGGTGCAGCGGCAGGCATGTCCTATAACTTCGTCTTTTACCCAGCCGACACGATCAAGTCGCGGATGCAGACTTCAGACTCCGAGTCGCTGGCTGGAAAAGGCAAGATGACATTTCTGCGGACAGGCAAAGACCTCTGGCGCGAACAAGGACTACGAGGATTCTATCGCGGATGTGGCATCACCGTCTTCCGCGCGGCACCCAGTTCGGCCATCATTTTCAGCATCTACGAGGCTTTGAGGAAATATTTTGGCTGAAAAAATGACGCATCAATGGAGCCCGGCATCAAGGGAAGTTACCGTCGGATACCACGGCATGAAATGATCCGCCGACTGCAAAGGCGGGGATAGGGAATCTGAGTATTTCACTTCAACATAATCCCTGCCTCGCTGCAGAGTAAAAGAAGTGAGGCAGCTTTTGAAAAACCTAGGCCTCGGACATCTAGCATCTACGAGTATGGACATGAACACGTTCCATGCTACGTATGTTGCGAACTACCGTATAAGACGTAGTACCCATCGTTAAACAAATACGTTGTCTGTCCTGCCTCGGTGGCCTCGTGCCGCGTCTCTGTGTGGGAAGCGGGCTACTGGATCATGAATCTAGGTCCGTATGTCTCTCCCATGCCTCCCCGATCTGCACCAGTGGTCGTTGGGAGACCTGCGTTCGAAAATTCCATGGACGGCGCCGTCGCAGGTTCAGTAAGCGGACAGTGTGCCGCCATCGTCAAATGTGATTTGGACATCTCCTCCCCTGTCGGATAGAGTGAGGGTTCGAAGTTTGCAGCTCTGTCATGCATGCAAGCATGTATGGCCTTTCGGTGAACGAGGGAGGCTCGAGTGGTCAGGTCGCGGATTTAATGAATAACATGATATAATAGTGGTGTAATACCGAGGATAGAGGCTATGCGACCGTCCGCAATAGCCTTCTGAGCGTCATCCTTCACTAGGAGGATAATAGATACACCATTATTGACGAGAATCTGCCAGTGTTTGAGACGACTCCTCCGGTTCAAAGATATCGATCGTCGGAAAGCCTTCCCACAACGGATCGAAGCTGGAAATGTCGCCATCGGGAATGAAATGCGCCCCCGGTTCCCGCGCAGAAGCAGCAGCAGTGTTTGGAACGCCTGCTCGGTCCAGTTCGTCCTGACATTTGCGGACAAGGGAATGCAGTCTCTTCGTTATCACGGTTTCTTTAGCTTGCCCCGCCTGTTCCGGAAGGAGAGACGCCAGGATGGTCTCGTAGTAGACGAGATCCTTGACCTTGGAGGCCCGGTGCGGTAGACGACGTCTCATTGGCTCCAAGGTGTCGTTGACTGCGTTGATCAGGCTCTCCCGGGTGTACGACGGGCTTTTCACGACCGTGGTGCTGCTGGCCGGGATATCAGGCGATGAGGCGGAATCTGTCGCGGCGTTGCCGTTTGCTTGAACAGTTGAGCCTAGATTCCTGATTTCCAGACAAAGACCTAAGGTGGCTTGACCCAATTCCTGCCTATAGCAGCTATAGAAGAAATCCCAGTACCCGTGTGGCCTTGGGACGTTCAGCTCAGAATACTGCGGATCGAACAGATCCTGGTAGTTTGCAATCATCAGGCAGCTCTGCACATATCCGGCTCGGAGTTCCCGCTGGACGTCCTCCAGGCCTGGAGATAGGACGCCGCGTGAGTATAGATGCATCAATGGTCTTCGAATACTGATGTCGAGCTCCATCCTGGCCATGAGGCGAGCCGGCGTCTTACTTGCCTCGTCACCCGAGTAATTGAAGCGCAGCGGCGGGGGCAGCTCCTGGAGGACTTGTTCCAGGTATCGAATGTGTGGGAGAATTTCTCCGGCTGTGACCCGGCTGAGCTTGTCCAGTTGTGAGCAGGCCGCCACTCGGCGAGGGAATGTCTGCGCTAGAAGGTACTGACAGAGGCCATCGGTCCAATCTGTCGTCG
This sequence comes from Phialophora verrucosa, assembly GCA_002099365.1. Classification (NCBI taxonomy): domain Eukaryota; kingdom Fungi; phylum Ascomycota; class Eurotiomycetes; order Chaetothyriales; family Herpotrichiellaceae; genus Phialophora; species Phialophora verrucosa. The sequence goes on along the minus strand of MSED01000002.1, from coordinate 1,880,019 downwards.
GTCTCGAAGCAGGCAAGGCCGTCATGCCCTCGAAAATCTCTTCATCGTTCACGTTGCGCGGCGGTTTGGACGTGTAAGGAGGCACCAAACAAGGCAGCTTGCCCAGGATCGAGAGCATGAGGTCGACTTCGACGATCGTCATCCAAATGCGTCTGCGTAGCTCGCCTTCAAATACACTGACGTCTTTCAGGCTCGCCGGGTCCTGATCCATCTTCATCACCAGGGCGTCCCGTAGTAGTTCACCGTTGAGCCGGAACAAATTGTCAAACGAGTCCAGGTTTAGCCACCTGCAGATAATCACAAGCATCTTCACTTGAAGCGCCGGTAAGCGATACCTTTCGTTGTGGTGCAAACCCCGCAGGAAGTCTTCCATGAAATGTATTGCCTCGGTGGGGTTGATGGTTCTGTACGCGGCGGCTGCCTCACACTCTTGATGTGTGCCGAGTAGAACGGCGATAGCGAGGGCACCCACCAGCTGTGGAACGAAGCCGAACTTGCAGGCGCTCTCGCCCTCGGAGAGCAGAAGGTCCAGCTGGTCCCTGAACTCGGACCAGATCAAGACGCGGAAACAGTGTTCCATATTGTCAAAGTAGAGAACTGCCAGCTTCTTGCAGACGTCAAATGGAGGAAGTTGTAGAGGATGGCGAGTGGGTGAAGAGGCTGACATTGCATGATTCCTCTGCCCGTGGTGGTTGACCTCGACAGAGGCATGGAAGTCTTTGAGGTCCGCTCGCAGCTGGAGTATCTGGGGCGAAGTGCTGGAATCATGTTGCAACCCGGCCAAGAAGGCACAGGCGTCACTGAACTGCGACAATCAGCTCCCAGCTCGCTCAGAAGTCCCTCACCAGAACTTGGCACAACCTCACCTTCGAACTGATATGAACACACTCTCCCAGATAGTTCGTCTCGTCAGCGCTGCTCTTCGAGTTGGAAGCACCTGTAGAGGGTGGGTAGGAGGCCGATCTGCCATTTGGCTGCTGATTTTGAGCCAAGAGAGCGCACTCCAGCCTGGCTACTCTTTCCTGCAGATCTTCGACGACGCCGAGCTTCGCCACGACAGCGCCTTGCCGACGAGCATCGATCCTATCCAGGGATTCTTCGTCCTCATGGTTGTCGGGGGGTGGGAGAACCCGCGGTCTCTTGTTTGGTGCGGTGTAAGTGGCCGAGTGGTCCAAATTTGGCTCGGGTTCCTGTCCCTCTTGGTATTGACATCTGCTGGGTCTGCCTATCCTAACACAGTGTTGACATGGATGCGTGCGTGAACATTTCAGCTTCTTTTGTCTGCACACCAAGCACGACACGACAGGCCTTGGTCGTTTGGTTGGTGGTGCTGACGCTGGAGTGTTTGGACCGGGCTCGGACATTCTGAGCAGGTGACGAGTGTGTGGATATTCATGCTGCTCTATGGGTCTGTTCTAGAACTGGGAGTGACAGGAGTCGCTCTGGTCATTGTTCTCTCATCCGGCAAGCCACTCCTCGTACACAGTCACTGCGGACACGACGGACTACATAGATGTGGACTTCGAACTGCTACTGTACATACTTTACAGTCAGCAATTGCTGGTCCGGCCCCGCCAATCAAGTCTGACCTCGGCTCCACGCAGCAGCAACAGCAGCAACACGCTCCGTTTCATTTATGCTGACTGCCGGCTCACTCTGTCACCCCATGTCCAGTTCACTGCGGCGTGTCAGACCTTTCAGGAGTATAATAGGTGCTAGATCCCAAATCCAACATCTCGCAAAGGGCCCTGCCGGCGTCTAAGTACGATATTGTTCGAGACAGCAGCACATCGCCAGGCAGCCAAGGATGGATCCCAAGCTCAAGAAGATCATCGAACTCATCGAGTCCAAGAAAAAGCCCTCGCAGCCTTGGAAGCGGCAAGAGAGGTTCGATCAGCCATACTTTTGCTTCTCAGCCAAGACATCCTCCTGGCGTGAGGTCAAGCCCTCCAACGACACGCCAACACAGTCAGCAGGTTCCGCATTCTCGATTCTCTCCTGGAATATCGATTTCATGCTTCCATACACGGACGAGAGGATGCGCAGTGCACTCAAGCACGTTCAGTCGCATGTCAACGGTACTTCATTGCCAACTATCATCATGCTGCAAGAAATGCTCGAGACCGACCTTGCACTTCTGCAAGACGAATCCTGGATCCGAGAAAACTACTATCTGACCGACATCGACAACCAGTATTGGGAGTCAGGACATTATGGTACCTGCACACTCATTCCTAGAGTTTTGTCCATCACTTCAGTCTTCCGTGTCCACTACGAACAGACCGCCATGGAGAGAGATGGACTGTTCGTGGATGTGAACTTCGGCAACGGCCTGCCCATCCGCATCTGCAACACTCATCTCGAGTCACTGATAGCAGATCCTCCGAAGAGGCCACACCAACTGGCCACGGCAGCGAAATGGATGCACAGTCCAGACGTGAGTGGCAGCGTCTTAGGTGGAGATCTGAACGCCATTCAGCCCTTCGATGAAACCCTCCACTCGGATAATGACCTCCATGATGCGTATTTGACCCTCGGCGGCAAAGAGCATAGCGATGAAGGCTATACCTGGGGCCAGATGGCGCCCACAAAGCTGAGAAACATGTTCGGATGCACCCGGATGGATAAGTTGTACTTCTGTGGCCAACTGAGAGTCGAGAAGTTCGAACGCTTCGGTTATGGCGTTGAGGTAGAGGAGGAGCATGTCAAGCAGGCGCTGATCAGGGATGAGGGGCTCGAGGCCGGCTGGGTAACTGATCATCTGGGGGTCAAGGCAGACTTTAGCCTTGAGAAGTCGTCAGGTTCCAAAATCTGAGCGCACTCGGTCCGAGCATGCATGTATTCAGGTTGTGGAGAGTCCTGAACCCAAAGTTGACTTCTCAATGACTCCTTCCATTACACTCCTTCCACTCACAATGCCAGTGGTGCAAATGACGATTTTCTTTCTCTGGCCTGCTTCTTCTAGCTTGCGTCCAATGAACCTGAGAGCTGCTATCTCTGTGAAAGTGATGCCTCCCACAAACATGACGAAGACGGTCTTCCAGCCCCCAGTGCCTGCCAAAGCAACTTTCGCTTTCGCTGCTCTCTCATCTGTGGGCTTCTGCACAATGTTGAATAGTGGGCCCCTGGCCGATTTGAGGATGTCTTCAAACCCAGTCCATCCTGTGCTCGATGGTGTAAGCGGCAAGGGTGATTTGTGCAACGTCTGGAGGTACTGCTTTTGCAATACACACTGCACAATGCGGATACTCAGGGGTGCGTATCCAGAATATACGTACGCAACATCTCCGGGGTCTTGTTCGTTGTACTCATCGATGATCAGTCGTAGTTCCTTACGCAAGTATGCGTAGTTTGTTTTTGTGCCCCTATCCGCTTGTCCTGCCGCGCCGCCGACTGGAAGAAGCAATGCTGAAGCGGATGAGCGAGGCTGCAGAAGTTGAATCTCCTCCAATCTGTCAAGAGTCAGTAGATGCTGGAAGCCGTAGGCATGAAGTATCTGCCGGCGGAAAGACTCCAGGTCCTTGGGACGCAGGCCACCAGCCACTGTTGATTCGAGGCATAGCAAGCGCAGTATGGTGGAGAGCGGAGCGTCGCGCGCAATGAGCTCTTCAATTGTATCATGTTGATAGATTGGATCTGTCCCCGCAGCGATGTTCTGCTGGACTTCCAGTTCGCGATTGAAGGTGTCAGAGCGGGTGTGTTTGGTCATGTCGTCCGCCAGATTTGTATGAATAGCCAGTGACTGGTGCTCTTGTTGGAAAGTGGGTAGCTTGTTTACGAAGTCTCGCAGCTCGTTGATACCACGAGCGTTGTGACGTCCTTCGTAGTCCGACTCCAAGCGTCGAGCTATCTTGTTCAGGTGAGGGCCAATGAGCGCGAAATTGGAGGAGCGCAGCTGCTCGTACAGTGTGTCTGACGAATCAAGCTGGACCTTTCGCTTGAGGCTTTGCTTGACAGCTGGGAGAGGTGAGGTCGAGGTGGAACCTGCCTGTGGTTTCTGCTGGGGAGTTGGTCCAATGATGGATGAATCAACCTCTGCGCGGTTATGCTTGATACCGACAATTTCGTCAAGGAGGCCTTCGTATGTCAATTGAGTCAACAAGACTGTAGCAAAGTCGACGTCACGATCGATAATGATTAGTTGCTCGATTGATGTGCTGGGCAAACTGGTGTACGGCGTAGCAGCTTCATCGGCGTCCAGCTCCTTGCGACCCCTGAGTAAGAGGTTGGCGAGCCTTCTCGCATTGTCGCCCTTGCCTAAAATTCTCGGAAACAGGCCATGTCGTTGTTGGATATGCATCAATGCTTTCGACGCGAGATATAGAGGTGAAGGGTCATGTTGCTGTCGCAGTGTCAAACAAACTCCTCGTCTGATCCGGAGTGGGCCATACCAGGTACAGATCGTTGAAAGCCCCGTCCAACTCCAATGATAACATGTCGTCTTCGAGAGGGAGGAAGTATAACGGCAGCTCCGAGACGTTGACATCTCCTAGAACGCCTTCATCTTCCAGAATTTTGTTCGAAACCAGGGTTCTTCGGGGGACCCAGCAGATCGAGACTTCATGCTCAACCGAGCCGTTCCGCTGAAGTTTCTTGATCTGTTCTGCAGTAGAAGTCAGCATTGACAGGGACCTCCTCCGCTAGACTTATAGTAAGATGCGCGCAATCATCCTTGTAGGTTCCGTCGCTTTCATCCGAACGACTCTGGCACATACCTGCTACAGCTTGAACCAGACTTGCCTTCTCACCATGGACGAGATAGATGATGTTTCTCTGCGAAGAGTCGGTGTTGCCATTCTCGAGCTCGAAGACTTTGTCCACGCCATATTCTTTTAGAGTGGGGAATTGAATAAAGAGACTGAGCAATCCGGTCAAGTCCCTCCCGATGACCAGATTTTTTTTTCCCCGGACCTGGCACGATGTCAGTGGCAATACAGCAGTATAGACTTTCCACTCACGCCTTCAAGCACCGCAAGGAGCTCTTTCCTCGCTTTGTTCCGGAGATGCTCCGCCTCTTTGTCTATGTTCGGGGCCATGGCCCTCACACTCGAGCGTGGCCTTAGTCCATAGTCGGGGCCTTGCGAGAGGTCGGCTTTCAAGTCTAGCCTTGACTAGGTAGGAACCGAGCTATTTGTTCACTTCGCAACTTGATGTCGTGAACGCGAGACTCGCAACAGGATCGGATTTGGTGGCCAGTCTGCCAAGACCGACGGCTACTGGACGCGGAGGAAAGTCAGCCGGAGACCGACAGGCTGAAGTGAACGAGTCCAGACTCGACAGCACAGCCGTGTCACTTACGCCCACGCCCTCGCCCTCTTGTTTCAGCTCGAGATCCTTCTTCAACTTCATAAGATTAATAGTCCCCGTCCTGCGTCGTTGTTCTCTGTACAGGTTTTTGTCTACCACTCAGGAAGCCATCCTATTCTAGAACTCTCAATTGCACCCGGCCTGCCTCCCACTCCTCGCCGCTATGGGGAAATTCAGCCTCAAGCGGGGCGACGACGATGATGGCGACTCCAACAGACTCGCTCTCTTCGGCTCCAGGTCGAAGAACAAATCTCCAGCTCCACCCTCGAATAACCCTTATGCCTCACAAAACCCGTATGCACAACCCACGGTTGCACCCGACCCCTACACAAAGGCCAAGATGAATGCTGGGATCCTTCCACCAGCTCAGGGCGCTGCTCCAAGTCAAGCCAGTTTTGGAGGATTGCCTGGCCCTGGTCAACAGAGGCCGCCCTACGGGAGAGACAATTCTTATGGCGGAGCGCCGTCTGGCAGTTTTGGCGGGGACAACAAATATGGTCCTCCGCAGGGAGGGTCTCGAACAGGTAGTGGATACGGTTCAGACAAATTTGGCAATCAGAACGGGTATGGTGGAGGCGGGCCTCCTGGCGGCAATCCATATGCCAGCGTTCAGCAGACTAGCGGCACGTCACGGCAGGGAGGTTATGGTGGGCTAGGCACCTCCAACCTGTACGACAATGACAGTAATCGTGAGGAACTTTTTGGCGGAGCAAAGGAACGACTTGAGCAAAAGCAGCAGAATCGTCCAGGTGGCCCTCCCGACTACGAATACAGCTCCAGCAATCAGCCCGATGCCAGTGACCGCAGCTACGGTGCGTATGGCGATCGTCAACTGACAGCCGAAGAAGAGGAGGAAGAAGACATCAATGCCACCAAGCAAGACATCAGGTTCATGAAGCAGCAAGACGTGGCGTCCACCAGAAACGCTTTGCGAATTGCTGCTCAAGCCGAAGAGATGGGCCGGAACACACTTGCCAGACTAGGAGCACAGGGTGAGAGAATGCACAACACTGATCGCAATCTCGATCTCGGAAACAATCATGTCAACATTGCAGAGGACAAGACCAAAGAACTGAAGACCTTGAACCGAAGCATGTTCGCGATCCATGTCAACAACCCCTTCACCGCCGGGGATAGGCGTGCTCGCAGAGACGAGCAGATCATGGACAGGCACCATGCTGAACGAGAGGTTCGTGAGGCTACTCGAGAGGCTGCTTTCAAGTCCAGTCAACGAATGAATCAGCATTTCAAAGGGTTCGAGGATACCTCGTCTGGCACCAAAACTAAGACAAGCCTGGCCGAAAGAGCGAAATACCAATTCGAGGCTGACAGCGAAGACGATGCCATGGAGGATGAGATTGACCGAAACCTTGATGACCTCTCTGGCGCAGCCAAACGCTTGAACTTGCTCGCTCGCGCCACAGGAGAAGAAGTAGAGGCACAGAACAAACTGATTACGACTATTGCTGAGAAGGTACGGCTATTGATCACTGTGCTCTTCGTACGTTGGCTAACTCGGCGGCAGAGCGATCGCTTCGACGATCGACTACACTTCCAAACCGAGAAACTCAAGAGAATACGTTAGATGTATTCTCCACGTTCTGTATATATGTGAGCGAAGAGCATCCTGCATCACCTGGAATGGCGCTTGTTCAGAGGATTGGCCCGTGGAACGTTGCCTGATACTTTGGCAGCCTCGTCATGGTGGAGATCGATGTAGAGCCTCTGTTGATCCTGATCTTCAGATCAGCCTCACCCCACCATATTAGCATTTGATGTTCCCGGCGCTCTTTGTCTATCTGCCGCTGGACTCCAGCGAGGATCACCACGTGCTGAACTGCCCATGATTGTCAAATCAGTTGCTTCCACGAGAATCACATCGGAACAACGAGAGAACCTCCAAGGCTCGACGTCCGACTGCCACCAAACTTCTCCGTGGACAGTTGCGACTGAGCCAGAGGCCATGACCCGGACGAAAGAGCCGGTCCCCCCACAGGTCGAGAAAGTCTTTGCATGTCCCTTCCCCACGGAAGATCCGGCATGTACTTTACAAGAGTGGGCTTTTGGATTGGCAAATCTAGGCTGGTCGGCGACCTCGTCTATTCTGATCGATCTGGGCAACTGCAGGGTTTACGCCGGCCACAGATGGACAAGGCTCGCGTTATTAGACACAATGCAAGGCTGTTGCTAATGGCGCCAGTGAACGCTTTTGATAGCCCCGTCAATGCGCAATTTCGTTCACCTCCTAACCCATCGCTAACGCGGACTACCACAAGCTACGGACAATAAATTTCGTAAGCGCTTGACGAAAAGAAGCGGGTAATGCTGGCGCGTCGTTCGCTTGACGCTCCTATCTCGGTTGGCTCTTGCTCCAGCCTCCAAGTTGGTCAGAGATCGGGGCTGTTGAGCAGGACGGGACTGGCTCTGCGGAGACTGTGATGGATGATTGACCTTCCGCATTTCATTGTGTGAAATCCTCCGTGATGCCGTGATAACAACGATACTATCGAGGTGAGGAAAAAAGGTGACAAGGCTTGAGGAGGGAAGGCGTTGCCCGGATCTACAATGATCTGCTGGTCTGAACTCTAAACTAACAAGATGGGAGGGAAGAGCAAAGCCTGGACGGCTTCCAGGAGCACCATGGATGCAGAAGACGACATGAAGAGACCAGATACAGCGGCAGAATCGAATCTAATCTCGCCGTCTCCTTTGTTGCTCTGCGGAGTATATGCAAGGACAATCGATCATGAAGGGGGTTGATGTTGGGGGACTGAACAAGTTGCAGCTCACTGTTGCATCTCTGATTCACGCCCAGCCATCTGCTATTTGCTATTGCTTCTGCTTCTGCTTCAACCCGTAACGTCAGATCGTGATGGCTTGCAAGCAAATTCCGTTCCGAGCGGAGATTGGTTCTTCCTATGGCCCATGCACACTTCAGCTGGGAAGGCTAACAAGTCTACCGAGTAGGTTGGCTGAAGCTATTGGGGTAACGAGTACTGTAGATATGATGCTAGCCAGTTTCCCAAAATTGATGTCCAGACGCCACTTCCACTGGGCCAGTGCCGAAAACAGATAGTGGACAGCAGACCCGACAAACTCGTCCAGGCGCAGATGAGATCAATCTCTGTCTGACTCGCCAAGCTCTGGAAGTAGCGCATCGCCCTCTTCCATCACTTGTGCCTCACCCCGGCCTCACGTACGAGTTTACAAGGCCTGTGCGCCGAAGCTCTGAACTTGCATTTGAGACCCTTTCTGCAGGGCACAGAGACCGAGCTTGAAGCCTCACCGATGATGATATCTTGAGCCAATGGACCATCAGCGCCCTCCTCCAAGACAGCGTACATGACGTTGTCCGTTTGACAGACCTTGCCAGGTTAGAGGTCCGAAGGTGTTCTCCATCACTTAGCGCAGGGTCCAAAAGCAGGGCTCGTTACTCGACTGCATGCGAGCGCCACAGCCGTGACGGCGCCGCACTAAAGCGGGCCCTGCAGGGATATCCCAGCAGTTTGAGTTCCAAGGACGAAATGGCTTCGTTTCAGGTTTTGGTCTACCTGGGCGGTCGGCATTTTGAGACCGCCGGCGGAAGAGCTGGGGGTTGTTTGAGTGCCACTCCGAAAATCAGTCAGACATCGATATCGGCAGCGAGCACTGTGCTTTTGATCGAAATTGCAGTCGCTGGAAGCCGCCTTTTTTGCGAGAAGAGAAATCGAAAGCAAGGGACTAGTATAAGCATTACTTGGTAGGTTGGGCGGACGTCATTTCTGCAGCAGGATAACGCCGGCAATGAAGCCTTTTGGAGACCCTGCGTCAGGAACGCCATACCCTTCCTTGTGCCCGCTTCCCGGAATCGCAGGCCTGTGTTGCGCAACGAAAGATGGCGGTGGTCTGCAGGGCCTGGAGGATCAGCATCGTTGGGTAGACATCCAGGAAGAGGAGGCTGAGCAAACCCTAGCCGGGGCGCACAATCCACAATAAGCGACAGATCCGACTGGAGGTCAAGTTTCACGCCGTTTGGGTACTGAGGCAGCATCACTTTGCAAACACAAGTACAACGCGCACTGGATTGAATCACTTGAAGCGAAGAGACTTGCTGTGCTAGACTTGCACTGGCCAAACCATGTAACACTGGCCCCTTGGCGGGTGGCAAATAGGCGCAATACTCTGGTTTTGATATCTGGGGAGGCTATTGGAAACTGTCCTTGTAGTGCGTGCTCAATTATACTCGCGACCATGAGACACTGTGCAAAGACTGCCTGCAGCAATTGCACGAACTTTTCTCTTTGTAGACAACAGGACGCATGGCAAATCGCCCTGGACCTTACTGGCGAGCAAACACCGCGTATCATTAACGAAAGCGTCTTCACGTGCTGCGGTATTCCCCAGACGATAAACAGATCTGCGATGGAGCCAATTGCTTCCCCAGGTGTTTAGGCGCAGTTCTGCCAATCCGCGGTAAGGCTGCGATATAAAATTCCCGTCAATCGGTAGTTGATACTTAGCAACAATGAGCGAAGCCGAGATAACGACACCGGAATTCTGAATTTGCTTGCAGGGGAGACCGTAGGGTAAGCTGTCCCATGCTGAATACCTCGTAGTGACAGCCGGAAACCGGCACACGGCACTGATATCGCAAGCCGGGAATTTTTGGCGACTGGGGGCGTTCGCATCCAGCAAAGGCACTTGTCACATTTTCAATTAGGCATAGTTGTTGAGCCTGATGCGGCAAAGCTGCTAGCACAACGAGACTTGGGAAGGCTTGAAGGGGCCCCTGCGGTGAGGAGGGAAGTGCTAGGCTAAAGGTGATCGGAATCAGAATCAGAATCGGAAAGGGCTCTTGGGTATTTCTTTCCCACAATTTCTCTGGGCAACAGGGTTTCCCAAGGACGAAAGATGTTTGGCCAGCAAAGACGCGGCGCATCACAGGTGAAGTCAGCGGCGTTTTGGGGGCTCACGGACGTGATGGAACCCCTGCAATCCGCCTGGTGGGGGCGTCAACACCATTGGATAACCGCTTGGAAGTTGGAACCGAAGGCACTCAATATCGAGTCCAAGCCGTTGGTGTGTGCTGGCACGAAATTTCGCATCCTGGATGTCGACGTCGCGATAGGGAATAGCATGGCAACAGAGATTGGAGGGGAAAGGCACGAGCACCAAGTGGCGACGGTCTTCTGAGGCCTGAGCAACCCCCAACTGAAGTTCTGCAAATAATCGCAACTGAACGGGCATGGCTCGGGGGCCTCATTGTTGTGCACGAGCTAGAGCCCAAATGGATACCCGGCTAAGATAAGGGAGCCGCCAGGAGTATCTGTTCTAAGCACTGGCCTCACGAACGCGCATTGGTAGGTTCTTGAAGCCACTCGCCTGAATCTGATATGTGATTGATGCCGCCTCTTCTCACCGCCTGTACCATAGTGCTTGACCTGATGCGTCCCAGAGCTTTCGCAGCTGCATGAACCGAACGATTGAACCTTGGGGATAGTACGAGTCTGTAGAGGAAGCACACATGAGTGCTCCTGGTGCTTCAATGAATGGGAGGCCATGGCAACATATCCCTTATCTTCGCCATCGACTACCATCATATGCATTCCCCAAGTGGAGGCACTGTCCTCAGACTTGTCGCCCGCATGCTTGTCTGTCGCTCTTACGTACCTCTCAATCTTCCATCCTCCATTCCCCTCACTACGACGGGTAACGACAAAGCTGCTAGTCTGCTACGACGCCATCGAGGAATTCTCCGAGGTGAAGGGAGGGCGAACCTGGCTGCAGGGCTATTCCGCTTTGGTCGGCCGGAAAGTGCCCGTCAATCACAGCGTCGCTTGGCCCCAGCCATTTTTTCGCCTTTCAAACTCAACTCGCCCGACATTCTGTGCTGCAAGCCTGGCACCAAGTGGGCCTCCCCAGCGCAGGAAAGCGGCAGTGGCTAAACGCCACCCGGTAGCTTTGAAGGCGCTCGGCCAGCGCCAATGGAGACGATTGCCTGCCTGCATCTTCGAATCCTCCTCACGGGGAGCTTGCCCTTCTTCAAAAGTCCTCTGCGAGTCCACCGCATTGTCAAAGTTTCCAGAGCATGATTTCCACCTCATTGCCCTACCAGCCGTGCATACTGCAAGGCAATCGACCCAGCACAGCTCCGTGACGACTCTGAGCCTACGGTGTCCTTTGTTGTAGTGTCGACGGTTCAACATCTGCTGGCGACAGACGCCGACAAAAGCCACCATCTTCCAATCTGGCATGAAAACGAAGATCCCCACCACCCTCATACCCACATATCCGACATCGATCGTCATATCATCCCGGCCCTTGTTCCCCCCTAAGCCTCAATCTGAGCAAGGACCGGGCTTCGAAGCCAACAGACCAAGACAGTTGACGTCGCCCAATGACAACAAGGTGAGGCCCTCTTCATTCCAACAATCAGAACCAAGTGACTGCATCCCTGCATAGCTCTCTCATCTCCCGACCTTCCTGCAGCAGGTTGCAAGCTTTCCCCATCATCCAACCTCCGGCGTCTTGTGCAAGGATCACTTTGCCAGACGACTCCTCTTTCGGCTTCTCCACTCCCAGAGCGGACCTCATCAACCCTGCGTTCAGACACACCCCAGGCGAAAAGAATAAGGGTTCTGTTTGGTCTCTGATGATTGCGATGATGGCAGTCGCCTTTCCCTCACCTCCACCGACGTAGTCGCTCTGACCACAAAGCATGAAAACTTGGTGCTTCACAACAACTTTATCTACCCTCACATTCCCCACCCCTCACAGTTGGACTTGTTTGTTTGAAACCTCTCACCGCACATCTTCAATCTAGCATTCCACGATCTGAGACACAACGGCTTCGACTTGGAAGATACCCGACACTCGCAGCAATACATCAAAGCGCTGTCCACCACGCAAGGACACAGGCACTCGGGCTATTAACACTTCCCGCAACATACGCCAGTCGTCGAAAGCAATTGCGTACGCTGGCCAGCACAACTCTCATTCCCAGTCAGTCCTGCCGATCTGCCGCTCGCCGAACTGGTTTTGAGAACTGCTTTTCTGTGGCATCAGAGTTATCGCTATCAAGGGAAAGGAGGCATTGCTCAAGGCCGCTATCGACAACTCCAGCAATAGATCAACATCGATCATCTGCGGATCTCCATTGGACCTCCCCATCTCCACATAAGAAGCTACATAACACTCGCCGATCCCCCTCTGTGTGAGAGTTGGATCACCTTCACGTCTCTCAGGAACCAGATCCAATCCTGGCTTCCTCTCCTTGGTGAACCTCAGCCTTCGCCATCGCGAACGCAACAGAACAAAGGCGCTCTGTGCATCTGCCTGCCCACGACGAATTCTTTTGACGCTCCTTGCAAATACCGGCTCCATGACGATGGTCATTGACAACCAAGGTCGACACTACGGCGGCATAAGTTACGATCACATGTATTCCAACATGCATCCCTCTCCACAATTCAGTGATCCGTGGTCTCATCAGACTGGCACTACCTCCAACTCGTCATTTCCAGCGCTGTCCAAGACCGACAGCTCGAGATCTGGAATCTCAATGCCATACTCGCACATGCCTCCAGTCACTGGCTCAATGGCTCAAGGTAGCGCCTACTCTGGCACTGTATTCTCGAGCACGGATATGCTAAGTTATCCTCAAGACATTCCACGCTCCACCTATGCAGAGCAGTCATATTCATCGCCGTCGGCAACTTCATCTTCGTACGCGCCGTCGTACTCCTCCTTGAGTTACGCTCAGTCTCTGCACCAGCAACAGCAACAACAGCAACAACAACAGCACAGAAAGCTCTCAGATGCGTAAGGATTCCCTAGACTACCTTCTACCCCCAACACCGGTCTAACCTTCGAACAGGGTCGATAACTCGCGAGCCGCCAATGCCAGCTTTGGCGAACTTGATGCCTCGCGAGGCATGTTGGCGCTAAGCCACCAAACCATGCAGGACTTGACGCCTAGGAACATCTACGAGGTTCGGGCTCAGAGAGCATCGACTGATTCTTACGGATTTCCGCAAGCTGCCTCAACTCACTCCTCGATTTCAAACGAGTCCGGTCGAGGCTTCCCTTACTATGCGCCAAGTTCAGTTGGCTCTGTGAGCGACTCTGCGACGGACTACAGCTCGGCAGCTTCGGACGCGGGCTATGAATCTATGGCTGCTTCTCGTACGCTACCCCGTCCGGCTCAGCTTTTGGGCGCGCCTTTGGGACCCCCTGCCCCTCAGTCAATGATGAGCCAGTTCTCGTCGAAGATGTCTGCCAACACGCAGAAGAAGCACAAATGCAAAGTATGCGACAAGCGCTTCACGCGACCAAGCTCGTTGCAGACACACATGTATAGTCACACTGGCGAAAAGCCGTTCGCATGTGACGTGGAAGGCTGTGGACGCCATTTCTCGGTCGTCTCCAACCTTCGTCGACACAAGAAAGTGCACAAAGGCGACTCTCAATCGACGGCCAGCCATTCAGATGTCGAAGAGTGATCAGGGCGATCGAATCCCCCCAAGTTACCAAAATTGCGGTCACTGGACTTGGGGCCTCCTGGCCGAGGACGGTTTTGGCATGCCGGTTCTTGCCGCCTCGACCTTCCTCTCTGTACATTATTCTTGAGCGTCGCGCGAAAGACGAGTGCTACGCCAGTGTACAACAACAACAACAAAGATGGGTGATAGAAGAGATGACACCAATAACGCCCGGCGCGATATCAACGTGGCAGCTGGCATCATACATGCCCTGGACTTTTCTTTTCACGACTTTCGCTTACTACAGACTTTTTACCCGTTTATTATTACGACTTGATACCCAGGGATGATGGTTTCCAGCATGACGACTCTGTTCCTGTCTACGAGCGTGCCCGGATTCGAGGCAATGCGGTGGTTGATGTTTTGTAAGACAGAAATCAACTTCACTGGAGGAGGACAAAAGTTGCTGTGCGGTATTATTGCGAGGTTATCATGGCGCGCAATTAGAAAGTCAGTTCTGCACTCGGGGCTGGTGACAGAGGGTAGTATGGGTGGATATCGTCTGTACGGGAGTACAGGTCTGGTGTCTTGAGTGAGCGAGAGTCTACAAGGTGTGAAGAGGTGGAAGACTGCGAACCGACAGCTGGAAAGCAGATGGAGATTATTCCGTAAAGTCGAAGAAAGCAAGCAAGCAGTCAGTCGCCTCAGAAATGGCTGATTCGAAATGCGAAAGACCATGACCACTGAACGCTTCCATTTTCAAACGACGATATTTAGGAGTAGGAGTAACATTATCGGTTACTCTTCGGGCTCTGACCACGAGTGATCATTCCAGCAGCAATTAATTGTGAGAACCGGGCCAAAATGCGGGTGAAGACTACACCGCTTCAGATTGAAGGGACATGAGACTATGACATCGTTCACTTCACTTCACTTTCACGTCACGGCCCCAGGCAGGGATATCTTGACATGGGCAGAAGTGAGGGTGGGTGTTCTCAACACCATGATTGAACAAATCTACACACAAGGATTCGGACTCGGACTCCTGGTGCTACGCTACTGGGGTTGTCCCACCGTCTCACACTCTGACTTCACGCATCGCATCGATGATGTCCTTTGCATACGTCGCACTCGCCGTCATTCCACCACAACAGCCGCTCATGTCGTCCTACATACGTGTATAGCGCCGCGGGGTTCAGGCGCGGTACGGTATCAGTCAGTCAGTCGACTGAACTGGACAAGAACCAATTGATCTTGGTCGCAGGTCGCAGGACTGAGTGGATCACAGCCTCCAACCCACACATTAGCATTCATGGATTCATTCATTCATTCATTCATGCCTGCAGGGCACGCGCACACGCCCACCACACGCATGAACAATGGCGTAGGTGGCTTTTTCTTCGCATCCCGTTGATTGCACAGTTGCCCTGAGCCGACGCACCAGCCCGCTCCACTCGCACTCGGGGGGGTTCCGCCTTTCATCGCATCGCTGCCGAGTGCGCTGCACGGACCATCTCATATACGAGGAGGAATAGTAGCAAGTATTGGGTACTGGGTACTACTACGCACACCACAACAGACACCAGGATGGATGCAACAGCTAGGCTCACCCAGCTGATGATGGTGGCCAATGGTGAGCTTCGGGCTCCGTGTCTCCGAAGCTGTTTACTTGTTTGCTGTTTGCTTGAAAGCTTCCTGTCGGCTATGCCCACCATGCCGCCAGTGCCGCCATGACCATGACACCATGACACCATGCTGGTGGTAAATGCTAACCAAAAGTTAATTAAACTACTGTGTCTACTCCGCACTCGCATACTGGCACTGGTCGCGGTGATGATGCTGACTGCCCTGCCCTGCGTCGGAGCATCAGGCGGCGCACGAAGCAGCGGGCTACGAGAGTCTGTTAACTCGTTAACTTTGTCCAAAAGCCAACGGGCGCGGGTCATCGTCCACCGGCGCTGGCACGCCAGGTCAGCAAGCTCCGATTCATCATTGGGCAGCGCATGCACCCCTCGCTTGGCAACGATGTAATCTCACGAATTTGACCCCGGACCGATAATGCAGCATTCCATCATTCCATCATTCCATCCCATCCCACTTCCATCAATGTGTGTGAGCGGCCGAAATTTACAGACTACGAGTACTACGTAGGAGGGGTTTACCACTGTTGGTAATTCCCACGAGTCTGTACGAGTAGGACGGTCAGGTACAGTACCCTGGCTGCCCTACCTGCCCTGCGCTTGCGGGGAACTCCTACATCCGTGCATACGTACAGTAGGATGCGCGGACCTCCCTCCCTCCAGCTGGACCTTCGGTTTCTACGAAGTAAGTACGTACTTGCATACTTCGTAACGGTCCGGGAGGGAGCAACATTCTTGTCACAGTAAAGTAGTTAATCTGTGGTAATTAGTGCCAACGAATACTCGTACTCGTAGACGACGAGCATCCGATCCATTCCCAGCCAGCCAGCCAGCCCACATTGCTTGTTTTTGACACCGCGCTAGGCACAGTAAAGTTTACCGCGGGCGTTACAAGTCCTCAACGGCGCCAGTGCTCCCAGTGTGCCAGTCCCGCCAGTCCCAGTGACGACGAGTACTCGTACTGACTGGGTGACTGTGCATTCTCTCATACGAGTACTTGTGTACGGAATATGGAGACTTGGGGGTCTCATTCGAAACCAGAAAAGAAAAGCCAAAATATAAACGTATCCACTCCAATCCACTCCGCTCCATCCCTTCCTTCCCTTACTCGATCCTTTGCGTCGGGAACAATGACATACGTGTACGAGTGACCGCATGCCTACTCGTAGTGATCCAATGACCCAGAAGGGACTACGAACGGGGTCCTCTTCTTACTCGTGCGTCCTGACACCGACCGATACGGACACCGACACCGACACCGACACCGACAGAGCATCTTCGCTGGGGTTATCGTGGCTTTCTTTGATCCTGCGCGAAGACGGAACAATGACATAGTACGAGTACCCGTATCTGCAGTGCAGTGCGGTGCGGTGCAGATTGGCACGCTATACTCGTAACAAGCACACGGCACAGTACGAGGTACAGCGCAGCACAGCATGACATACCACACCACACCACACTACACAACACCGTGGCAAGAAATGTTGTTGACGTTTCAAGAGAGTTAGAGTTTCCTTTGACGTTGCTCCTCTGCTCCTCTGCGTCTGTGCGTCTGTGCTCGATCATTCTCCTTTTTACGAATCCCTCGAGTCGAAGTTCGTCACCGCCTGCACCGCGTGATATTGAGCTTGGGTGCATGGGTTGAGCTGGTTGGGATCCGTCGTTGTGGTGGTGTGTGATCGCTGATTGACCTCCCTTCCCGAATCTACAGACCTGTATCACTGTGGTGCGATGTGGTGTGTGGTGTGGTGTGGTGGCTGTAGAAACGCGCCTGTGATGGATCGTCTGTTGTGTTGTGGTAAGAACGTGCGTCGTAGACGGGGGTACCCAACAGGATATACCTGTAGAAGGACACAGGTACTTATCGTTGTCCTCGTAGGGCTGCCTTGGAGACTGACTACCTTGTCAGTGCTGGTTCTGCAGTACAGTACTGTGGTGAGAAATACGCAGCTTGGACAGGGAGATAGAGGCACCGAAGAGACGATCGAAAATGAAATCGGAAAATAGAGGATGGTCCTACTGCGTTACGGCTTCTAGGAACTCATACTGCTACCGTACTGCCACTGCCATTGCCATTGCCACTGCTACTCGTCGTACTGTGAAAAGGTAGAGGCACCTTCTCGTCTCGCCGTCGAGTGCACAGTATGTAAGGCGGTGACAATGCGAGCCGTAATAAGGAGGCTGGTGTGAACTTTATGGGCCTTGAAATTGCTCCAATCGCCACTCCGCTGCTCGTGACGCTTGCTACAGCGACTGTGCCGTTCCAATTGTGGTATTCCCGACGTCTACTGACCGACCGTTGTCACCGTCAACATCAGCTTGTCGTGGTTCCTGGTTGCCATGTCAGGCGGTGGGAAGAGCCAATATCAGACGGATATCAATAACTGTCCGTCCCAAAATGCCGAAAGCCATAATGAGTACGCTGCGGCCCAGCTGAACGTGACCCTCCATGTCAGTCAGAGAGAAGCATTTGTCTCATGTCGAACTGACCCTACACTCAGCTTCTATTGCAACCATCCATCGCCACGCCCGTTCTTAGCGTCTATTTGCCTCGACCCTGGAGCCAGGAGGACGTACGGACACGGCGAATTCCATGTTCAAGGAACGATTGCGCCAATTGAACCCGCTATCTGCAGTCACCTCTACCGCATTCCGCTCGCAATGCATGTCCTCTTCCATTATGCTGTCCAACATTTTGACATCGCGCATATTTTTGGGTGTCGTTTCGCGATGAAAGCCATCACGGTTGAACTCGGATCCACCTTCGAGAAGCCCTTCTTCTGGTAGTTGGGGCAGGTCTTGCCAGTGGCAGAGGGTGGATCGCTCCAGCAGATGGTCGTAGAATTCTCTCTGCTGTCTGGTAGCCAAGAAGTCCTCAGGTCGGTTGTTGATTGGATTCGCCTGCGCTGGGTCTTGATGAAGTGGACATCTTCGGTTTGCTTCGATGGCCTGCCACAGAGGATGAAGAATCAGTATCTAAATCATCGTGCGTTCTCGGTGTTCATTCGTACCACTTCGACATCACTCAGAATACAAACAGGACACCTTAGCCCATCAGGCAGCCTTTGACAGCCGCCAACGAACTGGTAATGTATACAGATACCCAGACTGCGACACCTCTGTCGACACGGAAACTGTACAAAGAAGATACAAGGCTCCAGCATCCGCAAGGCCGCCTGTCGCCTCTCTGGGAAAGATGGCCGTTTGATCGCCGCTGGGGGGGCAGATGAGATGTGGTCCGGTTGGACGATCTGGAAGAGCTCCCCTTGTGGGTAATCGGCATTGCGGAGGAAGAAAGCTGCGGTTGGGAGGCTCGTGAGCTGCGCCGGTTCCTCTTTCACAGCCAAATGCGTGTGGTGCGAAGCAGCTGGAACTCCGCGCGACATGGCTGGTCGCCAAGGACAAAGAGTTCTGTCGCTGTAGTTGTACTGGTGCGGCAACTGATGTTTGACAGTGATGTTCCCCGCCTAACATATGAGGTGCGAGATATCAAACGCAAACTCAGAACATGGTGAGTGGCAGCGACACGGGCTCAAATACCTAGAATTCTGCTGCTCTTGCTCCATCCGATGTCGTAACATGTCACTCCAGGGAATGAATCCGTCACGCCCGGCAAGGGAATACTCGATCTGGATCTTGTCAAACGCAGGACGAATTCATGACCCGCAACAAAATTCCATGCTGTGCGAATTGGTCCCAGTCATGCCTACATTTCTTCCTCCATTCTCTTGGGATTATCCACTCATGGGCAAAATAGGGCACTGATCCCGACACTCGGGCGACTGCACAAGCAGGACGAGAAGTCGGAGCAGCTCTCCTTCCACGTCTGAGCCGCGGGGTTTGAAACATCGCAGTCTGTGAAGTGAGTGGCAATCCGCTCAAGGTGATGACAGCCAGTCATACAACTGCGGCGTGCACAAGCCAGTTAGCGATGGTGTGTGTCAGGCGATGGTCAAGAGGAGATTGAAGATTGAGTATTGAAGATCGAATACGGTCTGAGCTGTCATGTAGGCAGAAGTACCACGGATAGAAGGGCGACAGCACATGTGCACACGTGCCGATAGTGGCTTTGCGTGACTGACGAGTAACTCGTGACCCAGGACAGCGCTCCATGAGACTCTCAAAAGTTGTTCGTAGCTTCTCTGTTGAAATTGGGCGACGTGACCAATTTGTGTCGCTTCTTGGAGAAAGGCCGATGATGAATTTCCGCCTGACAAATTCACCGCTCTTCCTCCTGGACCTTGCAATGCTTCTCTCGTTGGCCATCTTCCTGTCTCGCACAATGGAGGCGGAAGTTGATATGCATGTCAAAAGTTGTTCACTTCTTCTAGGCATGCGAAGCAGTTCCATTCTCTGGGGGCTGGCCGTCCTCGAAGCCAGGGTAGTGATTGGACGCACCACCACCTGGTCGGCAGCAGGTTGCCGTTGTCAGAAGTTTTTGTGGCGTCCATGGCGGTGGCGTATTGGCCCAATTGAGCCCAGCTCAGCGAGGCAACATTTCTGATTTCCCTGGGCAGCAGCCTCACGAAAGGTCTTGACAAAGGGATGCACCGAGTGATGGCTGACCGACGAATCTATTTATGCTCGGCTTGCCCCCAGGGTGCTCGAGTTTTCTACGTTGTTTGTCAAATTTTCTGACAGTTCATGTTTGGAACAAAGCCAGTCTTACCCATCGACTGAGAGCGTCAGGCTGAGAGCATGGCCTTGAACGACGAGCTCGATATCACCATGGATGACCACTTCGGCGTCCTTGAGGATGCCGTCATCCCTAGCAATCCATTCGCGGTTGGTTCCATCGACAATTGCGACGTCAGCATGGATCAGGAGGTCATTTTCGTCAATACACCGGAGATTACAGGTCTCCCTCAACCACCGTTGCGTCAAAGGAGATCAACGATTCCAGATGCCGTCTGGGAACCCCTCAAGTCCACCATTGAAGAGCTGTACATCCATCAAGATCTTCAACTCACGGATGTGATGGCACGGATGAAGCAGGAGTACGGGTTCGACGCTACGTAAGTCGACCGCTTCGGCCATAGTTGACCAGCGTCTAAGGCTATATTAGTGATAAAATGTACAAGAAACGACTGCGAGACTGGAAGATGAGGAAGAACTACACCCAAGCCATGAAGCAAGAACTAATCGGTAAACTCAATCGGGAAGCAACCGTACCACACGTTTCCTCCCTTTCGGGTCCCAACGGAAGGCCACTGCAGGCTCAACGACTATTGCGAAACGTTCAGCGGAAGGGAGCCCGAGTCTCACTGGCCGATCGTCAGACCTGCAAGACGTTGCGACGAAAACTTCTTTCCTCGGCCCGGATGGACACTATATGTCATGTCCAGCTCCAGCAATCGCCTGAGAGCCAGCACGCTGAAAATATTTTCAGATCCGCACAAGCCTATTACTTATGGTACTCCACTCAGAAAGTCATCAAAGCACAGTACGAGTTCACTCCCGGCCTTCTCTCTGTTTTCGGGGACATTACCAGTGCTGTGGTCTTTTTGAGAACCAATTCTGTTCGGCGGGGATTTGCCCTCTTGAATAGGGGCTGCTCCGCTTTCGGTGTGCTCCTGAAAGAACAGCCTTTCCAACTGTTGCAGGAATTGGTCACAGAGTTTACCCGTAGTGTTTGGGGCAGCCATTGCGACGTTCGGACTTTGGTCTTGAAGACGGTGACTTCATGGGCAGATCGCATCTTGGGAGCCACACATCCCATCAAGAGCATAGTGTCATCACTTATTGAGATGGGACAAGAACACCTTCATGATTTGTTGTGCAGATATGCTGACCTCTTGGTGAAGACCGCGATGAGCTTTCCTGACGCTGATATCTCAACTCGCTTGCTGTTGGGAGTAGTTGAAATGTACATCCAGCAAGGACAACTCGACAAGGCTTCGCAAGTGTGCCTA
The DNA here is from genome assembly GCA_002099365.1 of Phialophora verrucosa. Classification (NCBI taxonomy): domain Eukaryota; kingdom Fungi; phylum Ascomycota; class Eurotiomycetes; order Chaetothyriales; family Herpotrichiellaceae; genus Phialophora; species Phialophora verrucosa. Next base: position 1,858,701 of record MSED01000002.1, on the reverse strand, counting down.
CGTCTATGGGATGCAGCGCAACCAATATTATCGCCTCTAAGCGAGCTGCAGAGAGATCTCATCACCCTGAAGGCTGGAGTTTCACTTGGGCGGAAGGACTACCAGGCCGCTGAGAAAGACCTCATACTCGGTATCCGCTCGGTCGTGAAGGCTACTGGCAGACCGAATGGCCAGAGAAATGGTGTCTTTTTGTGCCTCGAGCTGGCATATCTTTACGAACATATGGGACGGCTTTCGGACAGTGAAAAGTTCATCCGAATGGCTCTCGAAGGTGGTCCACTCTTGAGCGAGACCGGTGCAGCCTACACCTTCAATGTCTTGAATCAACTTGAAGGGGTTCTGGAACGGCAGGGAAAGGTCGAAGAATTAGTTCAGTTGCGGGATCAGTACAGGGGCCTCTTGGCGGAGCTGGATTCATGGGAACTCCATCCCGATCCTGACAGCCACTCGCAAGACGAACAAACATGATGAAGCCGGAGACCTCATCACCAATGCTTTGGGGTCCTGAAAAGCGCTCCTAGGGAAGTCGAGGGCGAATACATGGGGAAGGTCAATATTGTCACGCAAGCGGGGGAGGAGATCCTCTGAGCCGCAAAGTCCTGGGGCCCCCATAGGTCTTATACCTGGAGTGTGAATCGCTGTCGAAGAGCAGGATCGAGATGTGGAAGAAGGAAGCATCAGCTGATGGAGGGTTGGATTCATCTATTTACAAATCGTTGTTGATATCGTTCTTCATTGTTGCGCCCCGAAAAAGGAACGAATATGTCGGAATGAGTGAAGAAGGTTTAGTCCGCTAATGCAATGGCAGTCGAGGAAGTATATCATGAGTCGTTCTTTGTACACAGAAAGGTCCATCCGTTCAGACCGAAACAGAAGATCTGAGAAATCCACTTTTACACCTTCTCCCAAATCCCACTGTCGCTTCCCAGGGAGTGAAATCCCCACGGCGACGCCGAGGTCGACGGTCCAGCTGCAGCAAAACTCGAGCCAAAACCAGGGCCAGCCCCAGCGGCGGTGCCGATCGCGCTTCCACTTGCACTTCCGCCCATTCGACGTGGATCGTCATGGTATACAGACTGATAGAACTCCTCTGGCGGTGCCGTCCTCCGTCGGTTCCAGCCCATCATCAACCCAATCAGTCCGCCGGGGAAGAATTTGCCCACCAGATCATACATCCTGGCGCCACTGCCCACGAACACGACATCCGCGCGCCTGGTACTCGTAAACTCCAGACTCGCGTATCCGAAGGGGCGGAAGGTCTGCGGTGGCGCGAGTGCGTCAAACACGGCATTGTGGAACTCTCTGGCCGACGAGCCGCGGATGAAGCTGCTCCTCTGGCCCAGCGATTTCCGCTGATGCGCCGCGCGCTGGGAACTATGCCAGTGAGACTGGCTCTGATTCTGATTCTGACTGTGGCTGTGGGTGCTGTGGGTCAAGGCCGAGGAAGAGCCCGGTGCTAACGTCGATTGAGTCGGGGTCGTCCTTGCCCACGGGGACGTCGACACGGAGCCCATGTCGAAATTCCCGAGCTTCAGTTCGCTGACCGTAATGTTTGCGCGTGCGGCGGAGATTTCTCGTCTCAGCGATTTCGCCAGCGACGAGAGGCTGGACGTGACTAGACATTCAGGGATTTGTCGCGGCGGGGAGAGACTGTTCGGGATGGATGGGTAGGCAATGACGATCGAGGAAGGCGCTTTCGGGTCGGTGCTATGGTTCGCGAGCAAGGGGAGAAATTGCTGGACGGTCAACAACGGAGCGACGAGTCGGGTGTTGATCGTGTCGACGATATCAGAGGGCGGAAGCAGCGCGAACGGCCCCTCGCTGTAGCCCGAACAGCCGGGGAAGACGATGAGGCCGGCGAGCGTCATGTTCCCAGACCCCCGGGTGATGTGATCGCGGATGGCCTCAAGGTTGGGGTGGACGTCGACTGCCGGGTTGGGCACCGTGGACGTCAGATCGATCCACAGCGGGCGCAGGTCCTGCTTGGCCTCCTGCTGGACGAGCGAATCCTCCTCCGTCGACGACACCGTCACATAGACGACGTAGCCTCTGCGTTCGAGGTCGACGGCCAACGACCGGGTCAGGGCGTCATGAAACGTCGAGCACGCCAGCACCACGATCTCCTTCTTCGCTCCGGAAGGGAGTTTCTTCGCCCGTCTCTTGCGCGCGTGGGCCCGTCGGCGCCGATGCACCAGGTATATTGTCGTGCCCGCGAATGCTAACACCACAGCGATGGCGTTGCGGTTCCTCGACACCCATGCGCCGGTCTTCTGCAGGATCCCCTGCGGCGGTGGGGGTGGTTTGACGAAGAACGACCCCGAGGTACCAGATGCGCGGGGTGGGCGTATCGAGTCCGGAATCCAGCTTGCTCGATCGATGGCGTCGCGGATGTCGTTGGCAAGGGCATTGGCGTGCTTGTCGACATAGTCGGCTATGCGGCTGCCGTAGTGGGCGATGTCTTGGGGGACAGAGGCGAGCTGCGAATGCGAGAGATGCTGAGTTAGCCATGTCTGGCGTACATGCCCTCGATTTGACAGAGAAGGTGGGGGGTTGGTCGGGTGGTTAGCATGGCTATGGGACTTACCAGGTCGAGGAACTGCTGGTCGTCACTCGTCATTTTGGGTGTGCTATGGTTATGATATTGGCTAGACGACACTGCCTGGCACGAAGGTGTCGACGGCTCGGCGACGTCGAGACTTTTGTGTCACTGAGTTGTAATTACAGCTCGTCAGAGCTACAGTACGATCATACTCGAGATGAAGTTAGTGACACCACCTCCAGACCTCCCAGCGCGGGGGACACTCTCTGCTAATCGGAGAACGATGGGTGGCCATCACGTGGCAGGCTTCCATTCGCCTCCGTCGTCCATCAGGCTGAGATTCATTACGAATCCATCCAACGCTCCATTTCTTCTACCGAACGACATGAACGAGTAGACTGTTTCCTTCTGGCATCTTCCGGCGTCTACTGGGTACAGGGGTACCTCTAGATAGCGTGTTCAGATTCTGTCTTTCTACTCTCCATCTATGCATTTCACCCCTGACCCAGGCTGTTCACGGAACGAGGCCAGTGCATTAATTGTCACTGCGCAATGAATGACCAGGTTCCCTCACTGTTGCAAGTGTAGAGGAAAGCGCGGCTACAAACAGAAGAACAGTCGTCTCGACCCATCATACATCTTCCTCGCTCAAACGGATAATTAATCATACCGCCTAAGACCCGACAACACCCAACATGTCGCACACCCGAGGAACAGAACTCGACCCCCTGGTCGATCAATTCCAACATTTGACCTCCAAAGCGCGGCCAAATGAAGCCCTCAATATTCTCAAGCGCGTCGCCTCGCTGGTCAAGCCCATTATGCGTGTTCGCGGATGGCGAGTCGGCGTTCTAGCAGAGTTTTACCCTGACGAGCATGGCTTACTCGGCCTCAATACCAACCGCGGCGAGTCCATCCACCTGAGGCTTCGGTATCCGGCGGACGATAGGCAGTTCCTGCCCTTCGAGAACATCGTGGACACCATGCTACACGAGTTATCTCACATTCTGCACGGCCCGCACGACCAAGCCTTCCACGCTCTGTGGGACAAATTGCGGGACGAGCACGAGGCCTTGCTGAGAAAGGGCTATACGGGAGAAGGATTCCTGGGCAAAGGAAACCGGCTCGGTGGAAGAGGTATTCCCAGATCCGAACTCCAACGACAAGCGCGCGCAGCGGCGGAGCGGCGTGGCCAGCGTGCCGTCCTCGCACAGGGTAGCGGCAGCAAAGTTGGGGGTCGGGGGATCTTGCGCGGACAGGACGCCCGCGAGATCATCGCCGCCGCGGCTGAGAGACGGAACCGCGTCAACCGTGGGTGCGGCAACACGGTGCCCGGCATGGGCAGGAAGATCGCGCAAGAACAGGCCATTAAGAAGGAGAAAATCGCCACCACGCAGGCGGAGAAGGCGGACGAAGACGAAGCGGCTCTTATGCAAGCCTACATTGAGATCATCCAGGAGGAAGAAGCTCGGTTGTTCGGTGCGGGCTATGTTCCCCCCAGCCACGACAACCCTACCGGGGGGTTTCAAAGGGGTAACACCGTGCAGCCACCTACAGACATGAGAAAGCTGCGCGAGGAGCAGCTTCAAATCGAACGACAATTGAAGGAGAATCCGGGATCGGACACTTCGGTGACAGAGTACGAACCAGGTTCGAAACCGAAACCGAGACCAACACCAGCATCGAAGTCCACTCCCACACCTCCACCGGCGCGTCTCCCCCACGAAGAACAGACCTGGACCTGCGAAGCCTGCACGCTCATAAACCCCATCACCTACCTCGTCTGCGGGGCCTGCGAAACCGAACGACCACCATGGTTCAATCCGCCTTCCCCGCCCCTTGCCCCGTCCAAGATTTCATCCACTTCCAGTACCCGCACCAAATCCAGCTCTAAATCGTCAAAACCTCAACCTCACAACGTCCTAGCCTCTCGTAGCGCAGCAGATAATATCGCACGCTTCGAGAACGCAGCCAAGGAAAAAGCCCAGACCAACCCCGTGGGCTGGACGTGCGGGCAGTGCGGCAACTGGATGGAGAGTCAATGGTGGACATGCAGCCTGTGCGGGAGGATGAAGGCCAGTTCATGACTTCCAGAGCTTGCTTCAGGTACCGCACGCCGTACCGTGATGTGCTGAGCCCAGAGTGACGATCTGCCTTCCCCTTCGACTGGCACCGTTGATCTCAAGCCAAGCCAGGCCAAGCGAAGTCAAACCAAGTCAAGCTCACTTACATCGACACCAAGACACAAATGAATACAGAATGCAAAGCTTTAGCTTAGTCTCGACTCTATCACTGTGCTTCGAAAAGCTTGAACGCAATAGCACTCGCCACGCCACGCCAAAACACCCCACCCTATCTTTTCGACTTTGCGAAACTTTGAAAAACAAGCAGCCATGGAGAACATATCGAATCGAACAGTGGTAGCGTCACAGCACAGCGAGTGAGTGAGCGTCGATCGATCGTCGACGTAACGCGCTCTCAAACGATGTGAATGACGTCTTCTTGCGATTTGAGGACTCACAATTTGTCGCAATGGGTCGGACGATAACGCATTGTGGAGGATCCAAGGGCCTGTCTGTGTTGATGGTGATGATACGGTAGTCCTCGGTTTGAGCTATTGAGCGAAGCGCGCGTTGTGTTCTTGAGCGTGGAGCGTTCTGCATTGTATGGCATGTGACGAGGAAAAGGGAAAGGGGGAAAGGTGCTGGTGAACGTGACTAAACGTTTTGTATAGCATTCCTACGGTAGTTCCGGTCTCTAATGCCCTTCATTTGAGGTCGAGCCCTCGTCGACCATACGACGCCGCCGTGGTAACCAGGGCAGTTTCATCTTGAGCTTAAGATCGTAAGGACGGGTGGTCTTTATTGCATAGCGAAGATTCAATTGCGATGTGCTGTGCTGTGCTGTGCTGTGCTATGTGTGGTATCTGAAAGATTTCATCCAACGACATCAGGGGGGTAACAAGAGCAACGAACAAAGGGGGGGGAAGTGTTCTTTCATCCATAGTCCATCCAGCCTTTCGAGATCTCTCCACAGATTATTCTCAAACCTCAGCTTCTTCTCTGCACTGCGGTCTCTTTATTGTTTGGTCTGCGTGTATTGTCACAGCAATATATCAAGCTCGAGAGACCCTCGCTTCCGACTGGCCGAACTTCAGATACCAGCTCCATGGAATACCCAAGACGATATGCTTGACGTTACTCATCACCGACTTCTTCCCTTGGGTCATTCGGAAGCTGAAGTTGGATTTCACCCGGGGACGCGAAGACCTTGCACCTTTCTAAGGCTCATCCTGGAAGAACCTGTGGACATTTGTGTCAGTAACATCTCAGCAAGGGAGAACCGATGAGAACTTACCGCATGATAGCTTTGATACCTCTAGAACCAAGCCCGTGCGGAGGATAAGCGATCCAGATGGGATCCGCCACAGCGCCCATCTTCTCTCTGAATTCGGACTTCCTGGCCAGATTGAACTGCTTGACGATGGCATCGTAGGTGGCCTGCAACATCTTGACCTTGGCGCCACTCATGTGATGTCCCGGGGTCAAATGGCTGGCGGCACCGCCTCCAAAAGTAACGCTAGGCACGCCCGCGTTCGCAGCAGCGTTGAGCGCATGCGTAGTGATGTATTCAATGGTCCCTGATGGTGCTCCTGGGAAGTCCAAAGTGTACTTGGCTTGCCATCCTTTCTTGGGAGCAATCTCAGCCATGACGGCAACACCGCAGATGTTGCCGTCCTTGTCTTCGGCGATGAAATAGCGTCTGTGCTTCTCATCCCGGAAGAGATCAATGTTCGACAAGTGAATCTGAGTACCCTTGCGATTCGCCAACCAATCCTTGACCCTAGCATTGGTACGCTCTTTGATGCTCTCGGGGACGGGTTCGTTATGAGGTAAGTCGGTGATCTTAACTCCGTCACTCTGAGCCTTGCGAATCTTCCTGGCGACTTCCGGGTCAGACTCGGCAGACTTCTTGTGGGGGTCAACACGCTCTTCGGCCACACAAGAGAGAGTCTTCCAGCCCAACCTCTCACCAAGGACTTCCTCCAGCTCGGGGCTAATCAGAAGCCAGAGAGGCTTCAGCCGGGTCTCCTTCTTCAACCACTGGAGGAAAGATACGACAATCCTGTAGTACTGGCTCGGGTGGCACAGAGGGTCACCTGGAAGAATAGCATAATGACCCTCGGGGACGTAGCACACTGCGGCGCCAGTATCTGCATGGCGCCAGATCTGGTATCGCTCATCGCCCCACGAGGTCGAAGTCGCATCACCATAATTGGCAATGAGATCATAGAGATCAGGTAGCTTCCGGTCTTCGACAGCCACCTCGCGGCCCCGTTCCTGTTTCCAGACAGGGTTCAAGGTATCCGCTTCTGGGTGTCTGAGTTTCTCGACCACCGGCTTGGCAGGGAATGACTTGGGATCTCGGTGGAATAACGAAGCCAGACGAATATTACCGAGCTTGAGGATAAGCATGACAATTCGTTCCAGACCAACACCACAGCCAGCGTGAGGCGGGGCACCCCATTTGAAACCTTCCATGTACTCGGCCATATCTTCGGGGTCGATGCCGACCATACGCATATTGTCCTCGAGCATCTTGGATTCGTGGATACGCTGACCTCCCGAGATGATTTCTTGACCACGGACAAACACATCAAAAGAGTTTGTATAGCGTTCATCTTGGGCGTCTGGCATGGTGTAGAAAGGTCTGGCGGATCGGGGGAACTTATCCAGGATGTAGTAATCCGTCTTGTATTTCTCCTTCATGAGCTCGCCCAATCGAATCTCGTCTCGAGTAGCCAAATCTTCAAGAGCTGAGACTGGTTCCCCATCCTCGTTCAGCCAACCCGAGTCGGTAAGGAGCTGTACCGCGTCCTTGAAGGGGATTCTTGGTGTTTCCTCCAGCCATACGAGATCTTCGCTGGGGAATTGCTCCTTGATGAGTTCGACTTCAGTACGGTACTTGGTGTAAATGCCCTTGAAGATGGTCTTGAGGGTATGGTCAATGATATCCATCATTTCATGATAGTGCTCCTCAATAGCCATTTCGAGATCAAGACCGGTGTATTCGGTCAAATGGCGGTGGGTATTAGAGTTCTCTGCTCGGAAGACGGCGCCAATCTCGTAGACTCGCTCGAAATCGGACGCAATGGCCATCTGCTTCGCCAACTGAGGAGACTGTGCCAGGAAGGCCCGACGACCAAAGTAATTGACCTTGAAGACCGATGCACCGGACTCGGTCGCGGCACCCTGAAGTTTGGGCGTGTGGATTTCCACGAAGCGCTGCTCGTCGAGAGTAGTCCTGAAAAGGTTTCCCACAGCGGCCTGAATGCGGAAAATGGACTGGGAGGTGGCGGTTCGTAGATCCATAATTCGGTTCGCCAGCCTTACACGGTCAGGGATCTGACTCTGGCGGCCATCGACCTTCTCATTGTCATCAAGAATCGTCAATTCTGCCTCTTGCACAGAGAAGGGAACTAGTCATGGTCAGCAAGGGAAAATTCGACAAGAACTGGGGCAAATATACCAGGCTCTGCACGTCTCACGACAACGTGCAAGTTGGAGACCTTGATCTCCACGGTGTGGATAGAAGCAGACTTGACAGGTATCTGCGGCTTCTGCAAAACGCCCTTGACGAGCAAGATGTTGCCCGTACGCAGATGTTCCGCCCAATGGATCATAATAGCCGAGACCTTGCCTGGTTCCTCGACAAGGACGCCTTGGATGGTGGAAATCTGTTGTCTGAAGATGAGGAAGACCAATTTGGCCCCCATGCTTCGGACATGGTGCAATCTGCACCGGAATACAACTTCCTGGCCGACCATCTCATCGGTGATTGTGCTGATGTCGAGGCGGTGCTGCGTGTTATGGGTGGTTGACTGCATCAGAGGAAGGTCGCCGTAACGGGCCTTCATTTCATCCGTCTCGACTTTGGCAGCTTCTTCCAGTCTCTTCTTGATGCGCTCCTCGGAGTCATCGCGATGGTCGAGGCTCAGCTTAGAGCGATGTTCGCGTTTTCTCTGTTTCGCAATTGCCCTCTTCTGCGCATTCTTGCTCATGCCATCACTGTCGAAATCACTCATCTCGGACTCATTGTCACTGGAGGTATAATCCGATGACTTGTCGCCCAGGTGCAGGAACTGAGCAAGAGAGCGTCGGTGAGGGCCGGGGCTCTGGGAGGAGAGGGGAGTGGAGTGGCCATCGGCGTGCTTGGGGCTGTCGGTGCCACCGTTTGGATGGACATGCTTGGAGAGCTTTCGAAGGACGGACATGATGAAGCAGGACGAAGGATAATGCTCTTTCTGTGAGAGAGAGGGAAGTCCTTGCCGCTGAAGTTATGAGTTTGAACAAGATTGAACTGACGCTGGCCTGAGATATTTTAGGATAGCGGGTCCAGCGAGGAGATCGACCTCTGGAAAGGGAATCCTGATTACGTTGTACCTGAGTGATCAGGCGTCGATGACTCGGTTCTAACGGTCAAAGCTGCCGACACAGCAGCGTCAATGGACAGACTCTGTGCGTCGAGGTGGCCGTGGCTCTCGACGCACGGTTCAGGCGATCGCGAAATAAGAGGCTGGGACGGATGGAGGGGCTGCGGGAGGAACGAGGGGAAGAGGGAAAGTTCGAAATGCGATAAGATTGGCAAGAGTTTCAACAACTCCAACACGCTGTCACCGTGCAGTGACAGCTATTGCAACAAGGGAAACTGCAACAGAAGCATGGACAGACAGAGGATCAAGAGAGGCTGCTGTTGCTTTGTTCAAAGCTTGAAGCCGGAAGCTCGGAAGGCCGCACAGTTCACTTTGTGGACGGATGTCAGAAGTCTACTGACCCGGCAGCAGCCCCTCGGACCTTTTCTCATCGCTTCAAACACTCGCACCACCAGCTCGCTCCGAGTCTTTTCGTCGGTCTAATTCGGTGGATATCCACTGCTTTCTGTTGGCCTGTTAGTGTACTCTTCCGCTGCACAACTGCGGTACAATCTTTCATCGAGCTGTAGCCGGCTGAGTAAGGTGATAGGTGGGGTACCACATCATCCAATCACTGGCCCGGTTGCGCTCTCCTGTGAGGTAACGGTTCCCTGAATCATTCTCACTTCGGCCTCCTTGTTCTTCGCACTTGCTGAGGTAAGGCCGTCGAGGCCCTCCAAACTGAAGCCCGCGTCCGGCCCAGGTCGTGTTGACGGACAGACGTCGGGTTTGCTGTGGCTCTCATCGCTGGGCTGCGAGGCGCTGTCTACTCGAACTCGACCCTTCCGCCCCTTCGGCCATGATCACGTGAAGCGCGTGGGGACCTTCGAGGGCTGGATTACTCAAGTGACTGGAAATAGGGACAGAGAGGTACCTGGAATCCACTGGGTCTGAAATCAGCCTGACAACAGGTGAAGTGAGCGACATCAGTGGAAGGAGGAGGAGGAACTCCTGTAGCAGCCAGGAAGAGGGTTGAATATATGCAAACGGTATCTACAAGACTCAGCGTATCAAGCAGCAAGCAGCATTGCGTGGTCCAGGTGGCGCGCATACCCCAGAGACTCGACCGGAGAGGGGCACGAGGCCCTCCCGAGCAATAGCTCGTTGTCAGTCTGCAATGGAAGGTATTTAACTCGTAGTTTGTTGACTGGGTCTTGCGGCTTGCTCGCAACCCCTCCTCCATTCTCTGGCGATATCACGGCTTCTCCCGTGGGATACTCAGCTGACACCACATTGTCCACATCCTACCAGGGGTCGGGTTGGGTAGAAGAAACACAAAGCTGACAGGGCCGACGGGGCCTCACTCCTCCGGATTCAGCACAGTGAGAAAAAGGGGGAGACAGCGGCTCCAGAATATCGAAGCACCCTGCCTTATCCTGAGCTCGTCTCCCCCTTTACCATATGCTGCGACGAACAACAAAACTGGCTGCACGATTAAGAGCAATCACTCATTTACGCATTGCTGACTAGAGACGATACGTTAAGGCCAACTGCCGAGATACTGCGTATGCATACATGTCTGCGAGCACGTGTACTCGGACGCAGTACGAGGTACAGCGGTCCACATCAGGCTGGGTCGTCCCATCCGGGAGTCCAGGGGTCTGAAAGCCTCGCGAGCCGCATGATGAGTGATCCTTTAGCCTCCGAAATGTTGCTGCGCAGAGTACGAGTTTTTCAATCTGAGCACCGATTCGGAGCCGTAGAGTAGCTCGTAGCGTCTGCGTGCCTGTGCCTGTGCTGTGCATTTTGTAGAAGAGCGAGCCCATGATAAGGCCCTGTTCGGGTGTGTGAATTGGCTGTTTCTACAAGTCATGATCTCGTCATAAGAATTATTTGCAGTGGTGCCACCTTAGCGCAAGCCGCTGAGGCAATTTCTGTGAAGGGGGTTTGGTCCCTTGTCGCCTAAACAATGCCTAGGGAGCCCCTCCGCGGCCTGCGATTTGTTTGGCATTGTCCCGGGCTGTTTCTTTGGCGTCGTCCGGGCGGTAGTTCGCCAGTAACGATCGCCCAAATGGCATCACCTCGGGCCTCTCCACGTCGAGGCCCTGCATGTAACACACAGGATTCTGTAACGAGCCCACAGCCACACTCAAACACGCGTCATGCTCGACGACCGATAAGCACCAGACTAGCACAGAACGTGCGGAATATGTATCTTCGAATTTCAGTTCGCAAAAGACGCCGGATCGAGCATTGCACCATCCTGGTGCTCGCAACCCCCCAACTCGCAGTGTTCCTGCCACTACTCGTATTTTGTCAAATGACGAGCGTAAACGCAACGACTTCCTCAAACAGCAATCACCCTCGTGAACCATACGCAGTTCAGCTCCCGGGCTAATATTACTGCGCCCGCTGTTGTCCCTGGAGACACTTGACCCTCCCTCTCACCACAGTCATCATCGATGAATACCTTTACGATCCGCCGTCCCCTCTAGAAAAACAAAGGCGGGATTGGAAATTTGAAATCTGCCAGACTCCATAGACTACGGCGATCTCGATATATCTGGTCGATGATCTCAGCTCGCAACACAAGTAGTTGGTCTACGCTCAGGTCACCAACATGCCTCGAACACCCTCACCACTGAGCATTCCCCCGCCGGGCGAAGAGATCCAGATGAGAGAAACAAAGCCGCGCGCCGAGTCACCGCCGGAGACAATTGTAGCGAACACTGATGCTCAAGACTTCGCGACACCCAAGAGTCCTACTATCGTCTTCGCCAACGCACCCGAACTTGAAGATGGCCACCGCCACCACAACCATAACCTCGAGCCTCCTGAGCACGCACTTACCGAAGTCTTCTCAAATACATTCTCCAACGAAGAGGAGGAGCAGCAGTTTAGTATGCGGCCGCGGTCCATGTCACACCACCTGTCTGCCCAGGACATCCCGTCTAGACGTTGGCTGACGGTCAAAGCGAAGTGGTGGAGGGCTCTGGAGATGTTGGGCATGTGTTTCCATAGCTGGGCATGGCCTCGTCCTGCAAAACCGGCCTTCAAATGGGGTATCGAGACAGACACCGTCCCTATTGAGCTATACTTCTACCTCCCCTCGATATACGACGAGGTCCTCCAGCGGGATCCTTTGCACCGTTTCCCGTGTGTTGTCAACTTCCATGGCGGCGGGTTTTGTCTGGGTGAAGCAACAGATGACAAGTATTGGGCACGTGTTGTCCTACAGCATACGAATGCCATATTCATCAGCGTCAATTATCGCCGTGCACCCGAGCATCCGTTCCCCGGCCCGGTGGACGATTGTGTCGAGGCCCTGCTGTTCGTGGCCGAGCATGCCGAGGAACTCCATATCGACCAAACGAATGTCGCTCTCTCAGGTTTCTCTGCGGGAGGTAACTTGGCCTTTACCTCAGCTCTGCGCTTGGCACACCATCGGAAGATCAACGCCCTGGAAAAGACCAAGTCCCGACCTCTGACTGCTCGCAGTACCGCTACCACTGAGACCACCGACACCTATGGTTCTTATATGACCGATCACGATGATCACCCCCATGAATCACACAACTTCCTGACTCCCATGCCTTCAGGCTCTGTTCACTCCACTTCCAACTTGGTCCGCCAAAAGTCAGGCTTGCCTTTTCAAATACGCTCCATCGTCGCGTGGTACCCGTTACTGGACTGGACCATGTCTCGATCGCGCAAGATACGTGAATCACGGAACCCCAAAAAATGCCTGTCCAAGACCTTTACCGATTTGTTCGACTTTTCCTACCTCCCCGCGCCGGATCTACACGGTGACCACTGCAGTCCTTATGCCTCTCCGTCTCTGGCTCCCGATGAAATGCTTCGGACTGGCCTCCCACGAGACATTCAAATGTGGCTGTGCGAGTGGGACATGCTTCTCCGAGAAGGGCAGCTCTTCGCCGAGCGGCTGGATAATCTGGGCAAGCGGATTGACAGCAAGATGATTCCTCAAGTGCCTCATGCCTGGGACAAGTCGCCGAATCCGTTCCGAGACCAGCGGGCCATCGATGTGCTGTACACTAAAGCGGCCATGAACCTAAACAGAGTTTTCCAAGACAGGGATGGTATGGGACCGTTCAGTTCAATGAGTTCGCTTCATCCCGACGACCCAATCATCCAGAGACAGCCGAGAAGGAGCATTGTCTTACCCTTGTAATGGGGCTAAGACGATGCTGAAGGGCGAGCATAGGGGGCTATATAAGAAATGAGCCCATTGTGGCAAACTCTACGGCGTCTCGCGCTCAGGAAAGGCCGAGGTGAACGAAAACCACCCGCGGCCCACCGTCTTGGTACCTTGAGCCTCGTGGTCAGACTGGGTGGTCAGCCTTCCGCACACATCTCGGATGCAGTGAGAAGCGTCTCATCCCGAAACATATTGTTGTGCATCACTCTTCATATGTCTGACCAACCCATGCACATCATATGCGTCCTCCTGGCCGTGCTGGCATCGACGCCACCAGAGTCTCAGAGATGTTCTTGATGGGCCTGGATATATGGGTTTTGCAAGAGCGATTGGTTGTCTTTGACCATTACCATCAGCAACAACCCCTTTTTTCCGCACAAAATTCCACCGTTACACCTTTTTTACGACATGACATGACGCGACACCATCACCTCATCACAGCGTTCTCATACCAGCGTTCTAGCGACGGCGTTTTGATATATCCTCCTATGCCATTGTTCACAATCGACATGATCATTCTTCGAGGTCACCGACCTCTTCTCCATTTCTTTTCCTTCTGATGGCAGTATATGGCATGCTCTGGTGCAAGGTGTATATGTATGGATGGATGGACAACCCGGTAGATAGCTGGGCAACAATGGGCAGTGAAGAAATGATCAGACATACGGCATTATGGGCATGGTCACCGGCATGAGGAAACGTATGCATGAGGAAGTTACGTAGATGAAGACCAAAAATGCGAAAAGAATTACTATCCACCAAATCCTCATGCTCGATCGAGGCCCAGCAACGGCTAGCTGGCTGAAGGAGGTCTTTCTCCCGGGATTGCTCTGTCTTATCTCTCCGTCCCTGTGTGCACAGTAGGAGGGGACACAACCCTCCTGTTCGCCTCGTCGCCTCCCTCCCACAAGTCCACGACCCCGTCCCGAGAACATAGCATTCTCCCCTGTCTCCTTTCACTCTTCTCCCTTTTCCGCCGACCCGACATCTCTAGTCCTTCATCCAGTATCTCAACGCCAGGCCCGTCTGTAAGTGTATGGTGTCGTGACAGGCCCCCTCGGAGGCCCTTCCCCTCCTCCTTTCCCATTCCCGCGTTCTCGTTCCGCCCAGTCTGACCCAGCACTCTCGGGTCACCGTCAATATACTACTTACTATACATGTAACATTTGGCTGCGACTTGGGACTTTGGCGGTGATGATCGCGGCTCTACGTACTATATACCGCTTGGTGAGCCTGACTGACCGGCCCCTCTCGCGTCGCTCTCGACAGGGCGCACGACTTGGGTCGAGGCGTTCGTGGATGTGTGCAGCGGAGCGCTCGGGTCAAGGTTTGGTGGACCTCATCGTCTTCCGTTGAGGTTATTGCGATCTCATTTATCTTTGTCGCTTTTGTACTGTTGTTCTCCTTGCGAGAGCTCATCCACCTCTGACCTTGACCTCCGGCTTACTCGGTCTGTCGCCGTTCCTGAATCCATCTTGGCGGTAAAGGGACTGGATCTGAGCGAACGGATCTTGACTAGACAAGCGTAATAACAACTCATGTATTCTGGTTCGGTCCCTCCAGTGTGTTTCACCAAGTCCGGGTGGTAGACGAGTGCACGAGCAAGTACTATAGATCCCGGGAAGATTCGTTGAAAACAAGATTTGTATCGTTACATTACCGACGCTATGATACTGACTGCCATGAAGTGTACAGTTCATCTGTCCGTCAAAGACCTCTATCATACAATGTTCTGTGATACAATTTCATTTTGTGCCACCTCATCTTCCTGGCTTCTTCTGTTCTTGATGTTTGTCGTTCCTGACCTTCAATGTGGTGCTTCAGTGCAAGGGTACGGAACACAAACCACAACTTTATTGTTCTCAGTACCGCTTGAAGAGACCTGAACGTTGTGTCGGAGTGCTGACCGCGGGATAGAATGGCATGGCATTAGGACCGCGCGGTGTACGTGCGGCAATGAGGGTGTCATTTGATGCTGTGGCGCCAGTCTCGGATGCAGCGGCAGTTTCAGATGCTGGACCAGTGCCAGTAGGCTGAGAATCAGTCCAGTTGGTTTGAGTGTTGATTGTGATTGACCAGTCACTGCCGATTGTCCCAGTGAAAGAGGCTGGTGGTCCCCAGGTGCTGCCGTTGCCGGTTCCGTTCCACCCAGGGGAGCCAGTTCCTGGCAGGATTGTCATGTTGGGTGCCCCAGAAGTAGGAATACCAGTTCCTGTGATTGTCACGTTTGGTGCCCATGAGGTCGGAGTCCCCCAGGTGGTCATGTTATTGGTGATATATGGAACGATCGGTGTTGGTCCATACCAGATTGGCGTTGTTGGAGTGGCAGAAGGGATGTTGCTGCAAACAAGCTCATGGTACAGTTGAGTGTCGATTCCCAAGGAGCCACCAGTCCGGTTGAAGAGACCCAGAGTATCACAGATTTGACCGCGATCAGTGGTGACATCGGCGGCAGCCAATACGCCTATGAGAGCAGCATAGAGGTTGGCGTACAGCTGTTGCCGGGTGGTGCCGAAATCGTAGCCATACAAGGAACAGAAGCAGACAATTGATTGGATGTTGTCAGGGTTGTACCAAGACTGTAGCAACTGGAGCTTGGTTTCAGCTGTGCCGAGCCCGGCACAAGCTGCAGTCAAATTCAAGCCAGAGTCACAGACACTCAAGGCAAACATGGCAGAAGCGATGTTCGTGAACTCTTCTCGCAAACCGCCCGAGAGCGCGGAAACATCAGGAGGGAGAGCATTGGCAAAGTCCATTGCCAGGCCTGCTAGGGCGGCTTCTGTGACCTGATCAGAACGACGGAAAATGTCTGAGCTCTTGAAGCCTTTGAGATTGTTCCACGCAGCGGTCTGAGTAGCTGCTGCAGCCATGTTTCCGTGGGCAACATCGTGGAGTCTGGTGCTGGCTCTGCCCGTGGGAATGCATTCAACTTGAGTGATTGTGAGCATAGAACTGGTGGATCTGAATTCGAAAGGACCCTGTAATTGATGTCAGCGGCGATCGAGGGGCTGAAGCTTTTGCTTTTGAGTCTCACCTTGATCAGAGCACTCGGAGTATTCGTGACTGTGCAGACGTTGCAATCAACAGCCTGCTGCTGTCAGTAATGAAGACTTTGTTGGAATTGGAGGCAATCACTCACGTAAAGGAAGGTTGTCATGATTGCTTGGTAGATTGTGGTTGTGGGACCAGTCTGGGGAGGCTGAGTAGCAGTGAACGTGAGAGTGCAACCCGGAGTGTCAACGTCTGTAGAAGACATAGAGACTGGGTCTGAGAGACCAAAGACGGCCAGGGCCAACAGACCGAGAGTGTAGAGAAACATGATGAAGCACGACCTAGGTCAGGAGAGCTCTCGCAGGACAAGAGTTGTTGCACTGTGAGCAGCAGAAGAGCTGCAAGTAAGAATTTGACGGCGATGGTGAGAGAAAGATGAGGAAGCAGTGAGAGAGCGAGCAAAATAAACTGATGAAGGTTGCAATCTGACGCAATCATCGAGCTGTTGGGCAGGAGCCTGTCGGCGGCAGGTGCAGCATCGCGCTCCTTTGGCGAAGATAAACGCGTCGATGGCAAGCGCTTTGCATCACCGCGTTGTTGTGAACGATATCGCCTTTATCAAGCATATTGCAGGACACATTGCTGCAGAAGCCCTCCCCTTTCGACCAAGCCTGTGTGCCGTCCACACACTTCCAGCATCAAGCTGTCAGGAACAAACTCACCGTCACGAAGATCACACCTGGCCTGTTGTTCAGGAGGAGCTCGTCGCCGGGGAAAAGGTGTAACACGTAGGCGTAGCGGGGCCTCACGGTCGATTTAGGCTCCACTCCAAAGAAACAGGGCGTAGCTATGCTGCTGAACAAGTGCTAGCAGCGCACGAAGCTTTCATATCATTGTGATGCTAGCTGGGAGCTCGTCGTCGGTAGGTCGGCCACAGCACTGTATTGTTGCGGATATCCTTCCACGGATAAACAGATACCTTTCTCCAGCCCTTCACCTTAGAACTGCGAACGAAGCAGACAAGAGATTGGCACCCTCGCTGGCCGCTTGTCGTAGGCCTCTCGCCGTGTGAGCTGGTAAGGCGCTCGCAGTGTTGTCGCACCAATACAACCAACGGTCTCATTATGTTTCCCAGCCTTGTACTTGCCAGATCACAGGGAACCGAGAAGGAACGTACTGTTCTTGCACGTGACGGGTCACCAGTTGGTGACATCAATACTGATGTGTCAAAAACATATCGTTCGATTCTCCGATCATCAAAACACCATGGTGTGACTGCTGTCGGCAATCCTAACTGAAACGTGCTATCGAGATGACAGCCGATCGTCCACTCGCCGAGCTTTGGGACGGTTTGTGGATCCGTCGCCTGCAAGATCGCCGTACAGTTGGCTTACTGCAGCCATTTCTCCGCATTGTCTATCTCTGATGTTGCATTCGTGCATAAGAGAAATGCAGGACGATGCAGACCCGAGGTACTGACAGCAAGGAAAGGTTCTCGATAAAGAGGAATTGATTGCCGTCTTGCCATCAGAACGACACCTCAATGGCATCATCGCTCATGCACGTTTTGCGACGGATCCTGTGCTTTGGAAAGTTCCAAGATGCGGGGTGCAAAACCTTACCAGAATCAAGGGAACCCAAGCGACAGCATACTTTTGCCAACCCGTCATTGATCGATAGCCCTGTATGCAGTTGCGTGGCGTGGGCGAACAGGGGCGTGCAGGGGGAGCAGGTTGATTTACTCATACAAGTCCTCGTGTTGAAGTTTGAAGAAAGTCCGAGAATACTCATTAGTGGCTGGTCTTCGAAAAGTTGGACTTCGCAATTCTCGGTCTGCGCTCG
The DNA here is from genome assembly GCA_002099365.1 of Phialophora verrucosa. Taxonomy (NCBI): domain Eukaryota; kingdom Fungi; phylum Ascomycota; class Eurotiomycetes; order Chaetothyriales; family Herpotrichiellaceae; genus Phialophora; species Phialophora verrucosa. The sequence goes on along the minus strand of MSED01000002.1, from coordinate 1,840,698 downwards.
CGCCCACGCGCTCCTGGACGCCATGTAAATCAGCACATCAGGTATGCCTCCTACCTTTACCTAGAGTCTGCCGTATCGTGTGAAATGATTCTCTGGATCTGAATCGAGCTTGTCGGGAATGCAATGGCAAGCTCTCCTGTTCACTTCGAAGATTACATAAGATTGTTCCCGGGTTTTCTTTGACCTCCTTGGTTGAAGGTGCACGCGATGAGACGAGTGCTGGTGTGACCAGTGCCGCCGATGCAGCGCAATAATTTCCAGTCACCCATGAGGCATGGATTGTGCGTGGCAGGTAAGACTCTTCGCAAGGGCAAATGCGTGAGAACGTTGTGAGCCGCTGCGTCGAGTGGGAGCTACTGGGTAGGTCGGGAGAGCCAGAGACCGGTCAATCTGTCGAAGCTGCACAAGACATTGCTGTAGGCGCATGTCGAAAAAAGTTCCAAGAAGTTTTCGAAGTCTGTAGCCGTCTTGGGTCTCACGACAAGAGCGGAGCCAGACAAATACTTGACCTTGAGGCACTCGTCCAAGTTACATCACGTTGCAATCCTACCCTCTGCTTCCTGGCCATGTGCTTCAGGCTGGAAATCCCTCAAAGAAAGGTCGGCTGGAAACAAGGGCTAACCAGCGGACATCAGGGCGATATACCCCGGCGTCTACGGTTATGGGTGCCGGAAGGGGACATGCCGGATGTTGCAGTGACACCCACAAACAACTTCGAAACACGCAATCCACAACAATGGCTTTTTCGGTGGGTTTGGATCAGAGCCACATCATCGTTTTGCTCTGATGATGTTGGTCCATGTATCTGCCGACCGACTTTTTGCCAGTGCACGAACATGAAAATGCCTCAGGTGGAAACCCGGAAATGTGGCATTGTCGGCACGATGCTGTTGTCCGCGCAAAGCAGCCTTGCCTTCGGCGCGCATTTTGACCCGAGCAGCGATCCTCTTCGCAGTCGCAGCCTTGAGCCTTGTACTATCGATGGGTACCTGTAGTGCGCTCCGTGTTAAACAGAAAGAAGCGTTGCGGGAAATTTCCACGCAGATAAGCCTCGTTTTGGTGTCCACTGTCCACTGAAACAGGCGCCTCGAGGCTCCGACGACCGGCACCACAGGCGCTCCAGCATCTATTTTCTCGCAACCTTTTGTGGGAATCGTTCCCATTGATTGAATGATCGCCAGTCAGTGCGCGTGCGAGGTCCGTTGTACCAATAGGGCTGATGAACAGCAGCCTTGCCTAGGACTCTACGCGTCGTGACTCGTAGGACACCTGACGGGCGCAATTTCTGCAATCAACTGCTTATTGTTTACGATTGTCAAAAATGTCAACAGCAAATTATTTTGGGCGGGAATGGATTGGCCAGGCTTCAAGCCTAGGGCAAGGAAAGAGCCTGAGGGCCCATAAGAGGGGAGCCGAACTCCAATCTAGGGGCCCTGCTAGCCCATATTTTGCAATGCAGCCAGCGCTTGTTCCTCGGCTGGCACAGCTAGCGGAAATTCATGCCTCAGGTCGTCAATCAAAATGTGGACCTCGTTTGTTGTTTTGAATCTCGCACAGGCCAAAAGCGCATCTCGCGGACCCGGCTCCCAGACCCAAAAGTGCAGGCTTATTTGGGACCTGGGTCTTCAATCAAGCATTCACACGCTTGGACAAATGAGGCTCGACCCGTCGAATCAATCTTGCTGTGAAAGCGATGAATAATCGCCGAGTTAGGAACGCCCGGATAACTGGGAATGGAGATGTACGTCTTCTGCTTCGGGACGTAGATGCACGAGGAGATCGATGACGGCAAGCGGACTGCAACTGAGGTGGGTGGCATTCCGCGCTCTGCGTGAACAGCCCGCGAGCGCAGAGAATGACGAGCGATGCAATAATGGAGTCATACATAGGTGTGAGGGCTGTTAAGTTCTGCCGCGGAGCTGGGGATGACCATGTCGGAGAAAAGATTGGGCTTGGGGCCGGTCTGCTGCAGAAGTCTTCAAATGCTCGTTTGGGTTTCTCAAGCAGATGTGTAAGAGGAAAACCCGCGTTACGCTGGCTGACAGTCCGTACCAGGATAAAAGATTCGAATGACGGCCATCATTTGTAGATCGATGGACAGCTAGCCGTTGCAAGCCTCGATGCGCTACCCGACCCATTTTGCTGCCGCCAATGCCGCAGCGTCCCAATGGGCGAGTGACGAAGCGTAGGAAGCAAAAGGATGCGACGCAATGAAGTCAGCGTGGGCCTGGCGAAGTTTCCGGACTCGGACATGGTTCTTTTTGAACAAATGGGCATTTCTGCGCGGGAGGAACAAACCGGCGACAGGACGGGCTGTTTGAGATGTAAGCGACAGTTGAGACGCCGGGGCAAGCTTGGAGGCAAGCCACATTCGTAACTCTTCGGCCAAGTCCACGATGATCGTTGATCAGAAGGGTTGGTTGTTGTATTGACATACGAGTAGGACCGAGTATAGCACCGCTATTTCATAGGCGCAGATGCTGGATGGCAAATGCGAGATTCGCTCATCACCGAGCAGGGCTGGATGATTTCCACCGTGGAGAACTACTGTATTATATTGATGGCTGCAGGGCGATCTCGACGAGGGGGATGGAGGCCCAGCGAACATTCAGCAGCAACAGCATTTGTTGAATTTAGAATGATACATACCATGGCCGCTCGCAATGGAACTCGAGCGCGATTCGTATCTTGGTGTGGAAGAGCTCCGTATACTCGGTAGAGACTTGAGAGTGAGCATAGCCGCTGTTCTCCCGCAGACCTGCAAGCCGACTTCACAGCGTCAAAGTGTCATGTTGAGCTCATGTTCCCTCCGCATTTTGTCGTGGTACGCGTACATCTGCAATCCTTTTGGGGGCAGCATGAGCCCGGGGTAGATCTGGATCAAATAACCCCCTCTCCGCCAAATGCAGAGGAATGAGATTGCAATCGCCTCAGGTAATCGTGCTGATCAATTGGAGAAGCGCATTGTTCCAACCTGCAGCGCTTTCTTAATCCTGACTCATGGGAGCTCGTGCGCAAGCAGACTGATAAAGATGCGCCTCCGCAGCTGGGGGCAATTTCAGCCTATTTCCTTCTTAAGATAAGTAACGAACGGCTGTCAGCCGTACAGTCACAGTCGTGAGCAGACCTCGAGAGGTGAGGACGACAGCAAACACCATGCACCTTGGTCATGGAACCCGAGGCGAGGGCACCGTTCTCTGCAGGCCCACGTCATGGGCTTTTGCCGACCAGCAGCAGCGCCAGAATTGAGCGCCGGAGTGCTTGGTGGGCGAGTCCCCGGGCACTCAAGCTAGCCCACGAGAAAACATTTGCACAGACACCAGTAACCAAAACAAAAACAAATTCACTTCATTCTCACTTCGCAGGCTACATTGCTGCTTGGTACTCAAATCGCAAAAAGCTCTCAGTGCCATCAGACTTGCTGGTCACAGTGATAGCAGCTGGCAGAGTGGATTTTTCGTTGTGGTTTCTTTTCTCGAGTTCTTTCCAGGCCCTACCTCGTCCGGCCAATCTCAAACTCTCCATCACCACCCACACCCTTGCAACCATTCAGTAACTCCATCCTGACCCCGGCCGCATTGTGGGCGGCACCCTGAGGACCTAAGCCACTAAACTTTCTTCGCCTGCGCCGGGTCTCTGTCTGTGACAAAAGCCTCCGTCAAGGTGCGTTTTCTCCGGTACGCCACACAACCGCCATTACCGTCACATCCGTCAACCGTCAACCAGGCGCTTCGTGTCATTTTTGTCTTTCCTTATCAAATGGCTCACACGGCATGCTCGCTGACCTCAAGCTCAAGGAAAGCTTAAGCAGCCAATCCGGTGTCACCCTGCGCACCCTGTCCGAGCTATCGCAGCTCACGGCTTGACGGATCGCTGGTGGAGCCTGGGTTCCCTGCACGTCCTCCAGTCAACAACCTCATCCACTCGGACCTCTCGCGAAAGAAAGGTGAGTAGCAAGCTTCTGCTCTCTTTTTGGCTCGCATGTTGTGAACTGCCTTTTTACCTTTTAAAGAGGGGTTCCGCGTCGAGCTCCGATCTCTTTGCTCTCTTTTTCCCTTCAGCTTGGTCTTCACGCCTGACCTTGTCGCCGTCGTCCTTTCTTCTTCTTTCCTCTTTGTTTTCCTTTTCTGCATACTAACCTCTCCACTCAACACAGTCAACATGGCGGAAAAGGAGAATAAGGACCTTGAGAACGGCGATCCCAAGCGGGAGAGAATCTCGTTCGCCGACGGATGGGATCCCGATAAGGACGAGGGCGAGTATGCCAACCTCATCCGATATATTTCAACCTACCGAGATCGTCGCTTTTCCAAAGCTCCCTCCCAAGTCTCTGGCGATGACGTCGCCGACGCGAGTCAGAAGAAGAAGATCCCCTTCTGGAAGAGATGGTTCACCCAAGGCGGCGGCCCAGGCGAGCTCTTCGAGGTCCCTGAAGAGTGGCTCAACACCGATATCAAAACAGGTCTGACCTCCGCAGAGGTTGAGAATCGACGAAGAAAAGTTGGCTGGAACGAGTTGGCAACAGAGAAAGAGAACATGTTCCTCAAATTCATCGGCTACTTCAAAGGCCCTATTCTTTACGGTATTTCCACCCGTGCCTTCTTGGTAGCCATTCCGTGCTAATGAGTATTCTAGTCATGGAGCTTGCTGTCCTTCTCGCTGCTGGTCTGCGTGATTGGATCGATTTCGGTGTCATCATCGGTATCTTGATGCTCAACGCCATCGTCGGTTGGTACCAAGAAAAGCAAGCCGCCGACGTCGTCGCCAGCTTGAAAGGTGACATCGCCATGAAGGCTGAGGTTATCCGCGACGGCCAACAGGTTGAGATCAAGGCTCGTGAGCTTGTTCCTGGTGACATTGTGAGTTGTTTGTCATTGCAACCACATTACTACATCTGACTAACTTTTTGCACAGCTCATCCTTGAAGAAGGTTCCGTCGTTGCTGGCGAATGCCGGCTGATCTGCGACTTTGACAACACTGCCGGCTTCGAAGAGTACAAGGAGATGGTCAACGACCCAGAGGGCTACCACTCTAAAAACCACACCGACTCCGACGATGACGAGGAACACCATATCGGCCACTCGATCGTCGCTACTGACCAGTCTGCCATCACTGGAGAGTCTCTTGCTGTCGACAAGTACATGGGTGACGTGTGTTACTACACTACCGGATGCAAGCGAGGCAAAGCCTACGCTGTCGTTACGGAATCCGCTCGCGGCTCGTTCGTCGGCAAGACTGCGTCTCTCGTCCAGGGTGCCACTGACCAAGGCCATTTCAAGGCTGTCATGGACTCAATTGGCACGGCGCTGCTTGTTTTGGTCGTTTTCTGGATTCTTGCAGCATGGATCGGCGGTTTCTTCCACAACATCAAAATCGCGACCCCGGAGGACAGCTCAGTCAACCTGCTCCACTACGCCCTTATCCTCTTGATCATTGGTGTCCCCGTCGGTCTGCCTGTCGTCACCACCACAACTTTGGCTGTCGGCGCTGCTTATCTCGCCAAGCAAAAGGCCATTGTCCAGAAATTGACTGCCATCGAATCTCTAGCCGGTGTCGACGTTCTTTGCTCCGACAAGACTGGTACTTTGACCGCCAACCAACTGACCATCCGTGAGCCGTACGTTGCCGAGGGTGAAGATGTCAACTGGATGATGGCCTGCGCCGCCCTTGCTTCTTCGCACAACTTGAAGGCGCTTGACCCGATCGACAAGATCACCATCTTGACCCTCAAGCGCTATCCTAAGGCTCGGGAGATCTTGCAACAAGGCTGGAAAACCGAGAAGTTCATGCCCTTCGACCCTGTCTCCAAGCGTATCACCACCATCTGCACACTCAAGGGTGAGAAATGGTCATTCTGCAAGGGTGCGCCCAAAGCGGTTCTGTCGATCGCCGAGTGCGACGAAGCCACTGCCAAACACTACCGGGATACCGCCGCTGACTTCGCCCGACGTGGTTTCCGATCTCTTGGTGTAGCCTCCAAGCGAGGCGATGAGCCCTGGAAGGTCATCGGCATGTTGCCCATGTTTGACCCCCCTCGCGACGATACGGCCCACACTATCTTGGAAGCTCAGAATCTTGGCCTCAGCGTTAAGATGTTGACTGGTGATGCCATTGCTATCGCCAAAGAAACCTGCAAGCTCCTCGCTCTCGGCACCAAGGTCTACAACTCTCAGCGTCTGATCGCAGGTGGTGTCGCCGGTTCCGCTCAGTACGACCTGGTCGAAAAAGCTGATGGTTTCGCCGAGGTCTTCCCCGAGCACAAGTACCAGGTCGTCGAGATGCTGCAACAGCGTGGTCATTTGACCGCCATGACTGGTGATGGTGTCAACGATGCCCCGTCTCTGAAGAAGTCCGACTGCGGCATTGCTGTCGAAGGTGCTACCGAGGCTGCCCAAGCTGCTGCCGATATCGTCTTCTTGGCTCCTGGTCTCAGCACGATCGTCGATGCCATCAAGGTCGCTCGTCAAATTTTCCAGAGAATGAAGGCGTACGTGCAATACCGCATCGCTCTTTGCTTGCACCTGGAAATCTATTTGACCACATCCATGATTATCATCAACGAAACCATCCGAACCGATTTGGTCGTCTTTATCGCCCTGTTCGCCGATTTGGCCACCATTGCCGTCGCCTACGACAACGCTCACTACGAACAACGACCGGTCGAATGGCAATTGCCTAAGATTTGGGTCATCTCCGTCTTCCTCGGAATGCTTTTGGCCATCTCGACCTGGATCATGCGTGGCTCTTTCTACCGATCAGACGGTGGCCTTGTCCAGAACTTCGGTAACGTTCAGCTCATGCTCTTCCTCCAAGTCTCACTCGTTGAGAACTGGCTCATCTTCGTCACCCGCGGAGGACAAACCTGGCCATCATGGAAGCTTGTCGGCGCCATTCTCGCGGTCGATGCCATCTCCACGCTCTTCTGTGTGTTCGGTTGGCTCGCTGGCGGCAAGGACGAACTTTTCACCACTCCTTACGACAAGTTCACCGAAGAACACTACAGCCGTGATACTTCTATCGTCACCGTCGTCGTTATCTGGGGCTACTCGCTGGGTGTCACCATTGTGGTTGCTATCGTCTACTACATTCTGACCAGCCTGAAATGGATCGACAACCTCGGCCGTGCTACCCGCAGCCACGCCGATACCACCATGGAGAACATCCTCGGCCACCTCAGCCGTGTTGCTCTTGAGCACGAGACTGATGTGCACGGCAAGTCGAAATGGGTGTTGGGCTCGAAGGCCACAGGAGAGGAGGAAGGTGAGTCGTCTTGATTTCCCTTGTTCGGCGATGACAACGTGTGCTAACTATGACTGCAGAGGAATAGATGTAGATTGATCGATCGGTGGAGATATGAAGATAATTTGCGCTTGGCACCGAGCAAGAGGAGGAGAGGACGCTGGCGCCAGCTTGCACAGAAAATTATCTTCTCTAATTTCATAATCTTGTGCTACTGAGTTTCGCTGCAAGCTACAAACGGGGTTCGTGTGTTGTCGTTGTTGTGGATCGATCAAAGAGAGGAAACGGGCATCTTTCGCAACTGAACAGAGCAGGGCTTACTCGTGTATGCTTTTACACCACACACACACGACGCACACGCTCATGCACAAACGGGACACGAACAGGCAGATCCAAAAGAAAAAGGCCAAAAAACAAACCTGGAAAAAAAACTCAAAACCCTGTGTTCCCCACGCAGACTTTGTCTGCCTTGTCTGTTCTTTGCTCTTGCGATGAATGCATGCGCTGCTTTGTAGCTTGTTCCGGGGCTTGTTGGCGCAAGAACCTGAAATTACTAGTCTATAGTTTTCGTATGTCGATACAGAAACGGATAATGAGACCAGACAATCGTTTCACCGAGAGGAAGGCTTGCTACTACTGAAGACAGGGAGTAACTACTTCGTAGAGTGCCGAGTAGGCTGTGTGCGTGTGTGGTTACTCTATTGCAAGAGTCTTATGACATATTGGAAGAACATGAGAAGCGGGAAGGAAGGACGTTCAAGACACGGCGGCGGCAGCAGCAGCAGGGAGGCCAACCTCTTGCGAGAGCAACGGAATAAGAGAGTGACGAGCAGAGCACGGGAGCGAAAATACCGCGAGACAAGTCCCTGTCGAGCCGTCAAGCCTAGGAGATCATCTCAGCGCCTGTTGACCATACATACATACATGTACATGCACTAGCACGAGGACGCGCAGTCTGGGGGACAGAACGTGCGATGCATGTATGTGATGGGGGGAACAGCTTCAGAAGGAAGTACGATACCGGGCGTCACCCCCCGGGACATCAAGGGGGAACAGCCTCGCACGAGTCCCTGTCTGCGGCAGTCGGCAGCCTTGCTTCCTCCGATGGGGGAAGCGTATGTACGAGTATGATACACCTGGGGTGGGAGAGGCGAGGCAGCGCCACCCTCCGGCCCACGAAGAAGGATAAGGCTCGACCATACTTGTACTGTACAGGAGTGGGAGGAGGCCCCGGTCTCGGTGCCGGCTGATCCATTCCTTCCTTCCGCTCTTCCCCAGCTTCCGCCGCCAGGTCCAGGAACGGAAACGGAAACGGAAACGACTAGTAGTGGACCGCATGCTGTGTGCCTGGGCTTGGCTCTGCAAGGCCAGCTTTCCCGCCACCGTTCCTGCGTTCTGACATCCCCTGGGTGGTGGCAAACAAGTTCCTGGCAGAGAGCCAGGGACCTAAACCAATGGGGTGCAATATGCATTCTGGCTTATATTTGCTGAGACTGCTTACTGTGTATCATACTTGATACTCCGTACATTCGAGATATTTGGGTTCGGTCGCTGGTGGAGCCGGAGGAGGGTTCAGCCTTGTTCGGATTGTCAGCCTCGTGCGTGTCGACGAAATATCTTGTTCGAGAAACCCAGAGGAGAGAACAATATTGTGGTGGTTGTCAATTTGTCATCCCATTTATCGGATTGACGTCTCCCGGCATTGAGTGTCTTTACCCAACAGTCAGTAATTACTTATTTGTTGGTGTCAAGATGCCAAGGCGGTAGACTCGAGGAGGGGCGACAACGACCGCGATCAGCACAATGACAGACAACTTCAGGCTGCAAGCACGGTCTCTTCGGTATCGTTACACAAGGGTATTGTTTGATCTGTGGGTTCCGCGCGTAGGCTGCAGATCTCAGATGTTCGCGTCCTTGCAAAGGGTGTTGAATCGCTTGTTTTCCGCAGGGCATGTGTTTTCGTGTTGCACGGTCGGACCCTGATCTGAAGCCACACATTGCTTGGACGCAGTATGTTATCGTAGATCTCGATCAGCGGGGACATTCAATGTGAGGGTAGGCAAGCGTCGGGACGTTAGAACATGCTTCAGCAATTCGAGCAGGCTTTCACCCTAGAAGATGAGGTTGTACCACCTGGTAGAGTAGAAGAGGGCGCTGGATCCGCGAGCTCTCCTGACGAAATCCACGGCATGTATCTGCACGAGTAGATCTGGCGGAGGATGCAAAAGGGGATTGTCTCCGGATTCGCAAGATAGAGAGGACAGGAAAGTTTGGTATGGACTCACAGCCTCGTCGCCACCGTATCAAAAACCGTTGTTTATGTACACTTCCAACATAGGGACCGAAGCATCGGTGCGAACAGACACGGAGAACGACAGTCATTGTTGAATTGAGGCCAGACACGCTGGAACTCCCGTTGGGCTCAATCCCAAACGTACTCGCGTGTCCTTCGTCCTCGCTGTCCCCTGTCTCGTCCTTTTGACTGCAAACTTTTGTAGGTAATATGTGTGCCGTGAAGGATGCAGGATTGGAAGTCTAGAGAGATTTGGACGAGCGTATGAGAAGGTATCCCCGAGGATGCGCGATAGGATTGTGAGCGGGTAGGTCAAGGACGATAGATTGTCTGTCGGAGGTCAATCTTATACATCAGCAGGGTCTTCCACTGTACAGGCAGTCAGAGGTCGCCAGTGAGTTCTGCAGAGATTGAAAGAGAGGTAGCCAAGTCAAGTAGCGGATCAAAGTTCCCAAGTGTAGCTCCTTCCGCGACCGGTGAAGAGTAAGTGAAGAGACAAGTGAGTCACTCAGCCAGTGGCTTCGTCCCCGACCAGCGAGTCACTTGAATAGAAGTAGTATGTTTTCAACCTGCAGAATTCGTCTCAACGATTCTTCGGGACAGAATTAATATCTCCGACATGGTGTAATGGTCAACATCACGGTCTCTCACACCGTAGCTCCTGGTTCAATTCCTGGTGTCAGAATTCCTTGTATTTTCAGGGGCAAAACCACCTTCGAGATGGCTGTGGTCTCTGTCCCCCCCTTTTTTCGTCTTGGGTTCGTTTCAAGGTTCTGAGTGGACGCGTGACAACGCGGCGGAGCTGCGTGGATGTGTGACTATGCGGTGGAGGTGCATATCGACGGTGGGAAAGACTTGTGGGCGGGCGCGGTGCGGTGAGGCGAGACTGTTTGGCGATGCATGAGCGAAGGTCTCGATCCAGGGCAGCTTGTTTAACAAGGTGCGCTGTACAGATGCCAGTTTAGCTTCTCTGTCAATGGTATTACGAGAATAGCAGGCTCAGACGGCTCTGCAGTTGGAGGAAACCGTGCAGACGTCGAAGAAGAAACTCCAACTCAGCAGTTTTGCACTAGATGGAGACGTGCTCAAGTTGGCAGTCCCTCAATCGCGGTAACGTCCTGCTCCTCCTGGTACTCCGGCAGATCACACTGGCACGGTCTCAAGCATCTCCCATGGTTTCTTTCCTTCCCTCGACTTCTATGTATTAGTTGCGGGCCCTCCGGCAAGCTCGGATGCTTGTGTGCGCGGTCAGGCCATGGCGCAGTCAGTGCAGAGCTCGGACGGCGACTGGAATGCACTTGGCCATTTCTCAATCGGGCACGACAAGGCGATGAAAGGAGGCAGCAGACGCTTCCCGGAGGCCATCAGTTACAGCCTGCCAACACACCCAGGGGATTGGGGTTGCACTAGGCGCTGCAAGGTCTCAAAGGGGGCCACCATGGCCTGCGGACTTTGCCCCAAGAGGCTGCCTTCCCAACACGCCACAGTGGTAGGCACATCCACTGACCTTTTCCCATCGACATACCTTTAGCTATGGAGCATTGAAGGAAGGCCCAGTCACTGGCTCAAAGTAATGTGTAATCGATATGTGCATCAGACCTCACCCCTAATTAAGTAGCGGCATCTCATCTCGTCCTGGTTGAGGAACTGGAAGTACCATGCGTCTCCTGTGCTTCATCGATAAGTCTTCGGGGAATGCTAGCCGCCTGACGTTGACGCAGTAGGCAGAGCCTGTCGTCTGTGTCCAACTCGACCCGGACAACTGACTCAAGAACGCTTTCGCATTCACCAGGAACAGCCAGGGACCCGGTAGCGCAATGAAAAGCGAGTGACCGCGGGTCAAAATTAAAACAGCCACAATTCCAACCTCTGTGGAGATGGCCCTTCTGGCCCACTCATGTCGTTCGAAACAATGGCACGGCATATCCATCCTGAAAACCGATCTGCATTCCGCCATCCATCCAGCACAGATTGAGACTGAGGCAGCGGGCGGGTCCGTTCCGGCTCATCCAGTTTGATGGTACTTCGTCAACGCGGGAGCAAGGGCACTCAGGGGTGACGATTGAGCTAGTGTACACCGGTTTGACGGAAGACTTGCTACTCAGCCGAAAGGCAGGTAAGGTCCAACGCTGGTTGCCTTGCTGGATTGCGGGTGTTTCACCGCTCTTCCTCATCCCTGTGATTGACAGCCTAAGGAAATTGTTAACACCATCCTTATCTTAACTTCTAGAGGCCACATAGCTGAGCTAGCATTAATCTGAGAAAATTAACCATAGACTTCAGAAGTCTCGGACTCTGAAGCTCGTCAGGACGGGGCTAAGCGCTTAGCCTCCTGCGGCCACGAAGGCGGCCATGGCTATGCGAAGAGCTTTTCAAAGGGCTGACTCTCAGGATGATTTCTAGAAAGGAGCCAAGAGATTCTGTGAGCCCTCAGAAGACGCCTTGCCCCGGGGAAGATGATGCTCCCGCCTGTTAGTGCGCGCCGGTCCGGTTTTGACGATAGACTCAAGGTATGAGTGGGCCATGGAGCAAGCAGCCTGTCCGGCTTCGAAGCGAGCGATTTGGGCTGGACCTCGTAGGCACCTTTTGGGTCTTTCGACTGGTGAGACGTCGCGAGTAGCGCCCATTCACAGGCACTGATAGTACTATCCAAAGCCACTGAATGCGACCTCGTGTCATAGTTGCAGCACTGCCGTACAGGGATTGCTCTGTTTTGGTGATAGAAGCGTATTTGCTCCGAAATTTATTATGCAGTGCTTGCTTAGCGTCCCGGATGATCGGTTTGTGCTTGTCATCTAGCGTGAGATACTGAATCCGAAATTCCTGGGGCGCCGCCGTAGTTCGCTAGGTGCATCGTGCCGTTTACGCGGCTTTTGCTAGTATCCACGAGGAAAGAGGTCGAGCTCGATATTCACACCTCCCGCTACATATTGGAATACCTCTCGGGCCTTGTGTATGCGGCAACGTTGGCGCAGAAGGCGTCATTTCCTGTGACCCGCGTGGCTCCTGGAAAATCTCAAAGGATCGGTTGCATGCCTCTCTTATCAGCGCCAATCGGTTTTCTGCCGGGGATGCTGATGTTCGAAGCCGAGCAATGCTGGTTAATTCATCTTGTAGCGTACTGGAGGTTTGTGGCTGCCGCCGAAGTCGAAGTATGCAGTAGCGTCATCTAAGCCCCTGAATGCCCAAGCCAGATTTCATCGTTCCCTTGTTAATCAATGGACACGTGGCAGCATGATCTTTTTCCGCAATGGAGCGGTGTGTCTGATTGTCTCAGGAAGTGTGTGTCTTAATTTCCCAGATATTGCATATAAGTCGCTCGCCAAACATGGATATCAAGTGTTGTAGAACTCACGATCCCATTATCCCAGCTCGACGCCCAGGACATTCAGAGTTAGTTTCCTAACAACGAGGCAGAATCTTGCAAGGCGGTCATGGCTCGTTCCAAAGATGGTATAGAGGAAGGCGTTCAGGACCAGGTTGACTCCGATAGGGGCGCCGACGATGACTGCACAGAAGGATGGTCTCATCGTGTGTTGAAGTCCACTCTTTGTTGACTGCCTTCGGACTGACAGACATCAATAGAATGTTCCAAGAACGATTCGGACGAGCAAACAAGTGTTGACGGCGACACCCCACAGGCAGAGCATGGCAACAACGACGCTATGAGTGGTGGATCATACCACGAAGAGCTGCAGTACCATCTTCAAGCGGGGCGTGATGAACTTGTCACCCAGAGCTTTCCGGCCGGAATGGCAACACCCCCGGTCCTAGGGGCGCCGCACGGTGCAAGCTCTCAGGTGTCTCTGTCTTTTGGTCCTTCGGAGGATGGAGACCCCCATGCAGGTGAAACAGGAGAGTCCTTCGAGCCCGGGTCAGGTCCTGTGGACGAGCCGCAGCCTCCTTCTGTACGTCGGACGAATCTCAAACGCAAGGCATCGAACGAGTTGCTCGGTCAGCGGCCAAGATGATGAAATATCTTCACGCAGGAAGTGGATGGAGGCCCTAATTGCACATCAGTTGTTTTTGTCTTTGCATCATGTTTCGTCACCATTGCTGCTTTGGAAGGAGATAATCAGAGAGAAGATTGACTCAGCAGATGTGGGTGGTCGTGCTGAAGCGGTCATCAAGCAAGCCGAGACTGCTGCCAGCGCCCACTTCAGGCTAAGGATGATACAAGGGCTCATCACAAAACATATTCCATAGACAAAAGAATTGCTTACATACTCAATCGCGTTTGAGCTGCTGATGATATGATGTTGCCGGCTGATTTCCCGAGGGCAAGAGCCGCGGTTGTGTTTTTGGAACTGCCGACACGGCGACAACACTATGATGAGCGCTGCCCTAGGACGGGCCACAAGAATTTCTTCTCTGCTGCAGTTGTACCTGAGTGAGACTCTGGTTGGTCGTCGTACATGAGAGCGTCTACATTGGGATGGTCCGTCGATGGTTCGTCGTGGAATCGCCGCTTCTTTGAGTTCCGCGTGGTAGAAGAGCTATTACCCGCTTCCGTTTTCGGTAGCGTTTCACCCTTTTCTCTGGCTGCTCTTCTTTCGGTTAGCAAGCGTTGAATCTCCGAGTGACGGAACATCTTGATCTGTTCATCGGTCAAAGTCCTTTTGGCCCCGTCGTCGTAGTAGCCGAGGTCGTCATTGTCGATATCTGTGAGATGGTCGGGTTCAGTCTGTTCTGGGGCTTGGTGATGGGTCGCAGTCAATTGTGGAATCGGTTGACCCGGGAAATGAGCGGCGTGGAAAGCCAGAAGTTGAGCAATCTCCTCTTGCTGAATCATGATGGACGAGGGAGATGTGTGCTGATGACCGTGGAGGCTGCGATGGGCAGGTCTGCGGCAAATGCTTGATCAGGTACTCGGACGTATGCAACTGCAAAAGCCAATCATGAGAGGACCAGAGCTGGGCGTAAAAGTGAGGGATATGGGGAGGCGTGGGAGGAAACTTGGAGTTGCGTGCGAATGACAAAGCAAGCCATGCCAAGCAATTGAGAGGCTAAACCGCTTTGGCTCGTCGCTGAATTCTGATCAGTAAACAGAGCGACCAGCTGCTCAAACGAGACTCAATCGATCATCAACCTGCATGAATCGGAGTCCGCTGCTACTCATCTGACTGGCTAGTCGGCACAGCATTGGAGCACGCGGCGGCTTGACTAGATCGTGCCGTGTACTCCCTTGCGGACTGCCCAAGAAACATCGCAGAACACTTACAAATGGCTTCGATTTGCGTAGTGAAACTCTATCAGGAGGCGAAATTGCTGGGTACGCAGCATCAGAAGACATGACGCTAGTTTCAATGAAAGAAGATGGCACGAAGGTATATAGATTCAAGTCGGTCCCCCTTCCGTCTGCTCTCTCACAACTCATCACAACAACAGTTGACCCGCAATCGAGTTTCCAGCTAGCGATTTCTATTACACCACTTTCAGACGATTCCCTTCCCTTCCTGCCGAATTCTTGCAATGGCTGGCGAACTCGTGCTCTTGACTGGAGGCACAGGTCACATCGGGTACCGGACGTTGATAGAGGCGCTGTCCAAAGGCTACAAAGTGCGAGCCGCGGTTCGGACTGAAAGCAAGATCGCGGAGATCAAGGCCGCTAAATCGACTCAGCCATACCTCGAGCAGCTTACCTTTATCATTGTCCCGAATATTGAGAAGGATGGCGCTTTCGACGAGGCAGTCAAGGGTGTCGACTTCATCGTGCACATTGCCTCTCCTCTGGCAAAACCTTCTGATGACGACGAGGCCAACATCATCCAGCCCGCCATCCGGGGCACACTCAGCATCCTCTACTCGGCTCTGAAGCAACCATCTGTCAAGCGCGTCGTCTTCACCTCTTCGGTTGTCGCCGTGAACCCCGACTCGCCGACGGGGCCTTATACCGCCGACAACGTTGAGCCAGACCCGCACGGACCATATCCGCAGGTCTTCGCAGCATATTCCGCCAGCAAGAAGCTCGCCTATAACCGCACACGAGAATTCATTGCCAAGGAAAAGCCACATTTCACAGTGGTCAACATCATGCCAACTTTTGTCGTTGGGCCAAATGAGCTGGCAACAACCACTGAATCCGTCCGGGCTGGTTCAAATGGTCTTGCCCTAGGTGTGCTCTTCGGTGTGAAGAACCCCAATGGAATGCCGGGTGCCACCGTTCATGTCGACGATGTCGCATTCCTGCATATCGCAGGATTAGGCCCCAAGGTCCAGGGCAACCAAAACTTCGGCGCCAACTACGACGTCAACGGCATCAAATGGGATGACGCCATGGATATCGTGAAGAAGCATTTCCCAACAGAAGTGGAGAAAGGGGTGTTTCCTCTTGGGGGAAGTCAAGCATCACTGCCAATGCCGTTTGACGCGACCGAGAGCGAGAAATTCTTTGGCTTCAAGTTCAAGGATTTTGAGACACAAATTGTAGACACTGCGGGCTATTATGCAAAGCTGGCTGCGGCCAAAGCATAAATCTGGGCGAGATGGCTTTGGATTGGAGCTGCATTATGATCGCCAGGGATCATGGATTGATGAACCGCGTTGCTGTATAAGCTTAATGCGATAGGCATATGCTCCTCTCCATCCCCTGTCCAACTTTCTTTAGCTTCGAGTCACAGTAGATTGTTGAGGTTGTGTATGGACTTGGTAAAAGGACGTCAGCATCCTCAGGACAGCTTTGATAAGAGACTACATTGCCGTCCACAACTGGACCATGGGCGATTCGGATTGACCCCTTCCTTCCGAATTCCTCCCTGGGGACCGCGACGAGAGGGTGCTGTCATCTACATGACGACTCGAGGCGGCCCCCACCCTCTCCCAGTATTATCATGCAATGATGACCGCTCCGACTCTTGGCGGTCAAAGAACATCTCCGGGAGTGACCCTTCAGTGAGCAGACCATAGTCAGTTGATCGCCACGAGCGTGGGATTGGTCAATAGCCTCAACAGGCATGTGATCGGCCTTCTTGTGTATCATAACCCCAGCATTTGAAGCTCGAATGTGTAGAGCGTATTCGTTGAGGCAAGAAGATTACATTTCAGGGACGGCACGTTAAGTGGGGGGTTGTGACCCCCTACGCCCTTGCGGCCGGTGGTGCGTGTGCGTGTATGTGTGTGTTGCTCGTCCAGCTTAAGGCTGCTGCGAAAGCGTCGGCTGGCCCCCGTGCTTGAATTTCCGGCTCACCTCGCACACGGTCCCGGCTTTGGCACACGACGAACACGGCCGGCGGTTCCCGCAGCGCACCTTCTTGGCGGAACAGGCATCGCACGCCACGACGGATCGTGATTGATCCTCTATCAAACGGCTGGCGCGGGCATGACAACGGATATGTCGGAGGAGCACGTCTCTGCATACAAGGTCGCTCCCAAATTGTGGTCAGTCATGGTCTCATGGACGGCCCCCCTCAATCTGGTTGGTCGTTGTCGTGGAGAGGCAATCACGGGCATGGATATACTTACGGGCGGCCAAACTCGTAACCACAGATGGGACACTGATAGCAACGATCTTTGGTATGGGTGAGGGCATGCCGGTGGAAGTGGTCCTTTCGTAGGAAGCTCTTGGAGCAAACAGAACAGTTGTATGGCATGGTGGTGGACATGATGACATTGAGGAGAAGGAGAGAAGAAGGAGAAGGCACAATGTTCAGATTTGTTCCTAGGGATTGTACAGGATTTCCGAGCGTGGAAGGGCATTTCCCCGCCTCGTTATGACCATCGTTCCGCGGGTCAAGGCCAAGAAGTCCGGGGTCCCTTCGTGCGACACAGAGGAATATATTCCGAAGTCCGAGGCTGGGTCCCCCCCACACCCGATCTTTGCGCCAGCCAACGTGACAGGCGCCACCTCCACAGTTTCCGAGAATTCGATGCCGTGCAGCCTGGCTCGACGTCGTTAGGGCACATTGTGACTGCCGCTGGGCGATGAGCTATGCCTTGGGAAGCTGACGCGGAAACTGCGGGCGTGACGTCCTTCCTAGCCGCCCAGTCGAGAATTGCGTCGATCGAGTTTACCAATCTTGTCCAGTGCACCGCCAATATGTTGAGACCGGCCTGGATGGACCGGCGGCGTTGGGGCGTGTGTTTTTGCGAAATCTGTCATATAAATATCTCATCCAATGTGAGGTACGATGGACTGTTCAAAAGGATCCGGGCACCCAAGCTCGAAGGATTGTTTTGCTACCGTTCAACATGCTGTCGTCCGCAACCCTAGGGTCCTTGACCCAGGTGTCACCTCTGAACCTGGCCTTGGGGCTGGTCATCCTCTACTTTGTGGGTTGGATTGTCTATACCCGTCTCTTTCATCCTCTTGCAGGGCTTCCAGGCCCGTTTTGGGCGTCCCTCAGTCGGACCTGGGTGGCGTTCCAGGTCAGTCAGGGGCACATCGACCAGGTGCAACGCGATTTGCACAACCAATATGGTAAATAGGCCCCTGACTCGATATCCTCCCAGGAAGAAGGGGGGTGGGCAGCTGAATGTCTTCCTTTGCGCGCAGGGCACATTGTCCGCATCGCCCCCGATGAGGTCTCGATCTCAGACCCGGAAGCCATCAAGGTCATCTATGGCATCAAGAGCGGATTTGTGAAGGTGGGCAAGATTTTGGAAATTTTCCATCTATCCCTCTCGCCGGGTCGGTGCCACGACTGACTGCGGTGGCCAGACGGACTTTTATGATGAGTTTCAAGCCATGCCCGGCCATGGGGACCACTTTTCCCGCAAAGATGAAAAATTTCACGCCGAACGCCGCCGCTTCGTCAATCACATGTATTCCATGTCCACGCTCTTGGAGTCCGAGGCCTGCATTGACCGGTGCTCGGAGGTGTTCTTGTCCAAGATGGCCAAGTATGCCGATACCGAGACGGTGATTGACCTGGGAGAGTGGATACAGTGGTATGTCCCACGAGTGCCGACCCTCGGTCTGTTTCGCTAAGCTCCCGTCAGGTATACATTCGATGTTATTGGGGAGCTCTTTTTTGGGCAACGGTTCGGCTTCCTCGACGGGGAGCACGACTACCAACGTACCATCCAGCACCTGGACGTGTTGTTTCCTGGGGCGGCCATTGGCGGCGTGCTGCCCAAATCCGTGCGACGGGTGATCCAAACCGTCGCTCCTATTGTGCCATCAGTTCGAGATGGCATCAAATGTTTCGAGAGCATTCGCCAGCGAGCCCGAACAGTGGTTCGAGACCGCGTTGCGGAGATTGAGAGCGGAAAGGACGTCGGGAGGAAAGACATCTTGGATAAATTGGTCCGACTGCTCCAAGAGAAACCGGGATGGGGAATCATGGACATCAACAGCGAAGTCTGCTCCGCACTGTACGTGTTGGGGCTCACCACTTGCTTGCCCTCCCCTTCATTTGATCCGGGAGACTGACTGTTGCCCCAGGCTGGCCGGGAGTGACACCACAGCTATTTCAATTCGAACGGTTATGTACCACCTGATGAAGTCGCCCGAAGCTATGAAGACACTGGTGGATGAAATTGTTGACGCTTCAGACGCAGGGAATTTGGCGCCGAACGTCAAGTATTCCGAAGCCATCGCACTGCCCTACCTGGTGGCGTGCCTCAAGGAGGGCATGCGCATTCATCCGGCCGTGGGCATGTCACTCCCCCGACATACACCTCCCGGAGGGGCCATGATTGCAGGCCATTTCTTCCCCGAGAACACACGCGTCGGCATCAATGCTGCGGTCGTCCACTTCGACCAGGGCATCTTTGGGGCGGATGCCCCCCATTTTGTGCCTGAGCGATGGCTCCAGGGCGACGCGAGCGTCCGGATGGAACGCTACTTATTCCATTTTGGACAAGGATCGAGGACCTGTCTTGGGAAAAATGTTCGTTGAAACCCCCTTCCCGCCCCCTTACCCTCTCCTTCCGGGTCCTCGTGCCATTGTGGGCCCCAGGTACGCTCGCTGTGCTGACTGAGCCTCGACCCTAGATCTCCATCGCGGAAATGCACAAATTCATCCCCCAGTTCCTGCGGCAATTTCACGTCGAATTGGCCCACCCGACTCGGGACTGGACGACCGGGGACTTCTGGTTTAACAAGCAGGAAGGCATCCTGGTGAAACTATACCGACGTCCGGGCGCTTTGGGGATGGAGCCGCCGCACGGCTAGCACGTCCAACAAAGAGGGTCCTGGGCGAACAGCCAGAGCGGAGTGGAGGGAGTATTAGGGTTGAGGTATAATCCGCTGCGGACTCAAATTCTCCATCGCGCATGAAGAAGACAGTGCCCGTGGTGCTAACGCCGGGAGGATGGAGGAGCGGCCACGCATCTGTGCCCGGGACTTGGTGATCGGATGAGGCTCTAGAAGATGATGGCGACCGGACTGAAGCAAGCCCCCGCTTCCGGTCCCACGTATCGTGCAGTTCCAAGCGCCCCTCAGATTAGCATTCCGCACCCGCCTAGCAAGAGCGACGAACCGCTCTCCGTGAATTAGTCAGAATGTCTGGTTTCCCCCTCTTCCCCAGGTCTGTTCACCCCTTTTCCGCTCTGCACCCCAGATTTTCTCCAGCACATCGGTGCATTGCCCGAGAGGTGGAGCCTCCCTAGCTCGACCTCTTCCCAGGGAGCCATCTGGGCCGTGTAAATTTCTATCCTTGCCAACTGCTCTTGCACCTCCCTTTCCAGCCATGCATCACGAAAGCAGCATCTACAGATAAAACTCGACCCCTAGCCCGTCGAGGGGATAATCATCAACCATCTTCCATGGCACTGACCCAGTGTCCCGCCCATGCAGGGCTCAAACGCCGACTGATCCAACTGGAGAGGCACAATTTTGCCCTGAGACAACGGCAGAGATTGACCGAACTTCGAGTCGAGCGGCTAGAAAGCATGTGTGCATCTCTCTCGGCGCAGTGGCGCACCACTGCACCGAATTGGAGCCACGCTGCGACCGCGGCAGGAGACTGCTTTGATCAGATGCCAGCGTGCATGGGGGAGAGCAATCTGCTTTTAAATGACACGTCTGGGGTCCCAGACGAACCTGGAGGCGAGGGAGCTCCGGATCTCCAACACGGCTATTACTTCAACCCGGAAATGAACTGCGAGGATTTGTCCTCGTGGCCTTGGTCCATGGACGAGACAAATCCATTCTCCCCTCCTGCTGCCCAGGCGGGCCGGGACGTCGATCTAATGGACGACCTCTTCGCCCCGGAAGTCGTTCCACTTCCACATGCCTCGGTCGGGAAGGAAGATCCATCCATGATGACCGTTCTCGATGGGCTTGACAATTTCGCATCCCCTCCAGTGGGGGGACATGATTCGATCAAGCTGCTCCAGCATTTTCCGGCTCCCGGTCCCCTTGCGGGCCCAACGCAGCAGAGGGCTTTTTGGAGCCCCCCACAGCTGCCTCTCCCTATTCAGCCTCGATACGAGCACCGGGACACGGGATTTTACCCTGTCGACCCACAGGGCACCGTGGACAAGTACATCATGGCCATGAGCCACTATGTCAAGCAACGTTGGTCCACCACCGCCCGGTATGCATCTCCCGGTGTTCGGGTCTCATGAGATCCAGATCAACGCTCCCTATGGATGCGGCTGACAGCTATTTGCCTCTCAGGTTTGACCTCCTTGCTGCGCTGGCCTTTGAAGGGACTGCATGGGTGCTTCATGAAGCGTGGCCGGCCATTGAGATATATTGGCAGCTGATTGTAGGTCCCCTGTCTGGGGCCTATGCCCATCCCTCTCTGGACCAACTGACCAGACGTTTTCCCGAAACAGGGGGCGTGCTCGCATTTCAGCCTGGTCGAACTGTGGCGTAACTTTCCCTCTCCCGAGTCCTACCGGCGACTGCCTCCCAATTATCGCCCGACCGAGGCCCAATTGTGCATCCCACATTCACCCTTCATTGACTGGTTACCATGGCCTGACCTGCGGGACAAGCTGATTTTGCTGTCGTGCCCGCAGCAGATCGATATCGACATGCTGGTGAGCAAAGCGATCCAGAACGCGATCCCTCCCCGGTCTTCCTGGACGGAGCAAGGATGCCCCACCACCCCCAAGCATGACAGCAGCAGCAGCAACAGCATTCCCAGTGTGAGCTTCCGGCTCTGGGACCTGTGTCTGCTGGAAAAACAAAAGCTGAAGCTGGGCCCCGGTCCCCGTCATCCGTCTCGACCCCAGCATTCCATGCCGACCTCGCCAGAGGTGGCTGCTCTGTGCAAGGCGTATGGCCTCTGTTGCACTGATGTGGCCGGCACGCGACTCGACCAGGAATTTTTCGAACAATATCCCGTTCTCCGCTGCAATAGTGCGCTCTCCTGGCTGACTGTCCAGCGGCTGGGAGGCGTCCATCTCTCTCGGGAAATCGATCCGCCCCTGGAATTGGAAGCTCCGAAGCTTCAGCGACTACAAGAGCGCATGTCCTGGGCCATAATGACTACTGAGGTGGAGGGGGAGAGAACGGTTGCCATTCGGGGATGAATGAGATTTATGCACTACGAGAACCGCGAGGACAGGCCGGGGACTAGATAACAGAGGGACTCTCATGGTTTCACTCAACAAGGCCCGGGTCCTCTCCCGAGCAAGGGCGACGAGCTTTTCACACTACCCTCACTTCTTTGGTGGAGCGCTGTTACGTCCATCGTACATCGTGGTCCTCCCCTCCATGACTTCGATCCACTCAGGAGTCTGGTACGCCTTTTCAGCGTACTCCTTGAGCTCCTGCGGAATGATCCCATCGCGTCCGACATCCTGTAGCCTCGCAAGCAAAACGAGCAGGTCTGCGTCGAGCGCCGTGGGCCTTTGATACCCCCATACCCACGGACCGGCGTCCGGGCGGAGCAGCGGGACGATCCCGTCCAGATATTTCTGACACTTGTCCACCTCGGCTTGTATCTTTTCGGGGGTGAGGGCATGCACTTTGTCTCGTCGAAGACTGTCGTTTATCACGTCAGAATTTTGCGTCCCACGAAATAATATCCCGCGACGTGTCAAGAACGTGGGGGCCCGGGGGGATGAAACTCGGACAAAGACACATGGGCCACGAGGGAGGAGGGTGGGACTGACATCATGAGCTTGTACTCCAAAGCCTTGCGATACTTGTCGCTAATGTCTGGAATTTCCAGGCGTTTCAACACGGCATCGGCAAATCCCGAGGCCAGTTTGGGGCTTTTGAGGAAGGACAGGGTGAAAAAGTTCATGGTGTGCATTTCGTCGAGCAGTCTCTTGATATCGGCCGCGTGCTCCGGTGGGTGGAGAGCGGGATGTCGCTCCGCAATATATTTGGAGATGGCCGTGGTTTGCGCCAGCGGGAAGGAGAAGGCGACCGGGCTGCCCAGCACAGGAACCTGAACTCATCCTCCCGTTTCCCCTGTGGGGAACAGGCGGATGGGTGATTAGCCCAGTCTTGGACATCTCAGAGTCAAATCAGGAACACGGTGAGAGGGTGATCAAAACGGGGGGAGGATTGATGTTGAATTGAACTATATTCTCACTTGACCGTTCGGATTCACTTCGAGCAGGTACTTTTCGGACAGCTGCTCCTCATTGAAGATATCAATCAATTCCTCCGTGACGTTCATCGAGGACGCGGCATCTTTGGCATCCCCCCGGATTTTCAGAAGGTAGCGGATCATAATCGAACAGAGCGAGTAAGTGTGGTGGTATAAGGTGTACGGGGTGCCCTCGGGGCCATTGGTTTGGGACGTCATCGTGAGAGGTGCCGGGTAATTCAGATGCGCTGTTCAAAGAAAGGAAAGGGATAGCCGTTGGACGAACACAGCACAGTCGATTTAGACTATTGGGAGTCATTCGGAGCTATTCCTCTCTGCTCTTATAGAATACGTCTTGTGACGTGAACCGGATCAAATCCCATACTTGAGGTGAGGCCTGCCAACGTTCATCCTGCAACTGTCAGGAATCGGGGTTCGGTCGTTCACGGCCTCCGTCTCACAGCACCTCAAACGGAGCCATTGAGGTGTCAGGTTCACTCGGTCTCGAGAGAGACTCTTCACATTCGACCAGGCTGGGAGGGGGAGGGGATGCTGATAAACCCTCCAGGCTCATCGTTCCGGGTATTGCGGAATGGATCACGGAAGTCACTGAGTAGCACTCTAGGGCCATCCTTCGGAGTTTCACGGAATGAATTACGGAAATCCCCGGGAAATTGAGTGTTGGGGCACGATCCAGGTGTCCTTACCCCGAACCCAGGATGTCGACGCGCTTGTGGAGCGTGTGGTCGCCTGGCTCGCCAGTTGAGAGCGCGGCCCTTGAAAGTGTGACCTTGTGGCACAGTCCTCCCCTGTCTACAAGCCGCCGCGTCTGAGCTGGTTGAGATAGTGTTCGCCAGCCAGGCGGGACACGGTCACACGGAATGATGATGAAAAGAACAGCAATGCAGAAAGGGGGGTGGCGACAAAAACTGCTGGAGGTCTCTCGTCCACGTGGGGACTCCCAAACTTCGTGGTCCTCTGTAAACCAGGTCTGTGTGTTGACCCCAAGTCCATGCCACCGGAAAATCACGACCCCATGGGGAGCTGTCACACGAAGACAAAGATGCTCTTCCCGAGGAGTCTGCACCGGGAGGACATTTGAGCTCTTCATCCGGCGGCAAAGGCTGCCATGGTGGTGGTGCCCACCGTCTTCCACGTATATGCATGAAATGATCCGTGGTCCGGCTCCGGTCACAGCCTCCCAATTCACTGATCGCTGCGAAAAACATAGACGCTGGCACTGATCCTGTCCCGTCGGTACCTCCGTCTCCCGGCCAAATATCCTGGCCCATCTCTCGCCCGAGTCACCAATTGGTACGCCGTCTATCATTCGTACAAAAGACACAACTTTCTCAACACGTCCTATCTCCATCAGAAATATAGTAAGGGGAAGCGGGCAGGTCACTCCCGGGGAGGATGAAATAGCCAGCTGAGGTCGATCTCCTGTATGCGTTTCGTAGGGTGAGTCATGATGCTATTTACGACAGAGGATCCAGTCCTCCTGGATCTATCAATTCTGCGCGTAGATGCACCATACTATCCAATAACTCTCTAAGACAAAGTTCTTTCTAACCTTCTTCTAGTTCTGTCGTTCTCGAACGTGTTTGCACAGAGCCTTAAGGTATCCAACACGTCTCTTCCTGGGCTCACCCAATGATGGCGAATCTCCCCTCGACAGGCTTCTTCTCCTTCGCCGGCGGCAACTCTCCCACTGGCTTCCCAATGACCATCTGGGACAATAGTTGCCACTGCTGCGGGATTTTCTCAGACCAGGTCTGCTGCACCTTTTCATCAATGAGGGGATTATAATGCTGCAGGTTCGCTCCCAACCCCTCTGCTTCCAGTGCCGTCCAGACGAGCAACTGGTGCATGCCACTAGTCTGCTCACGCCAGCCGGGGAACTTGTCGGCATACATCTTAAACGATTGGAGAGGCTCATACGGCGTCGGGTCCTCGAAGAAGAGGATCGTGCCATAAGCTCCCTGGAATCCAGCGATCTTCGTTTCGGTTGCCTGTGCCTGTTCCGCTGCAACGAGGGGCTTCACCCCGGCGCGGACGATGTCCCATAGTTTCCGATGCTCGTCTCCCAGCAAGACAACGATGCGGGTGCTTTGGGTGTTGAAGGCTGATGGAGTGGCTAACAGGACTTTCTGGACGATCTCTTCGAGCCTTGCCTTGGAGATGGTGGTTTCACCGGAGAGTCTGTAGACCGATCGTCGTTCGGCAACCGCTGCAATGAGGCTGTCTGCTGTGTTTGGCGACATGATTCGAGCTCCGGGAGAGGTGCAGATATGGTCCCTTGATACCGAGAGTTTCTGGCTACCGAGGTTTGTTTTGGTGATAAGGGTGCGAGGAGTCCAGCATGTTGTATTGATATATGGCTTGCATGGGTGAAACTTATTTTGTCTCTTCTTTGATCAGTCCCATCCGTAGTCGTGGGTTGGTAAGGCTCTGGGCATCAGGGGCTGGCGATCTGGTAATCTGAGCGGAAACATCCCGACCATTTATCTTCCTGGGCATTCTATTGGTATCTTACAGTAATCGGAAATTGCGGCAGTTCGGAAAATTCCGAAGTCGGATACGACGCGTGGACGACAAGGTGTGCTCGCATTGTCCCTGAGGCTCGACGACCAACAGCTCAGCTCGCCCAGATACCCTCCTGTTCTTGAATATGGGATTGCCGACAATGGATGAGCTGGGGGGTTTCCCGAAGCGTGCAGCGTAGCTTGTCAGCGTCGAGATATCGAGGAAACAGAAGTGGCCTGAGGCCGCCCAACGGCACTGCCAACGTATTGAATTCTGTCAAATGTCCCTATGTTCGCCGGTTGATGCTTTCTCAAAGATTTAATCATTGCTTTGAAGCCCCGTTGTCATCCTCCGGACCTGTGCATACACTCGGTTGCGAATCTACCGAAAGACTATGACAGACATAGCAGTCCGTCAACATCACGCAATGAGCAACGATATATTGGAGGTTGACCACTTGATTGTGGGAGCAGGTCCTGCTGGGGCGTCACTGGCTTGTTTTATGGGGAAACATGGTAAGAGTCTCAACGACACGGCTGAGTTGGGTCCTGGATTCACATTCCCGATCATCTAACCGGCAGCGTGTTTTGGACGATAGGATTGAAAGGATTGATCATAAGCTCTGCTCCGTCTTCGGCGAATACACCTCGAGCTCATATCATCAATCAGCCTACGATGGGTAAGTTGGCAACCTATGGTCATCCAAAATTCCATTCACTAAAATCGTGTCGTTGGGAATCTCCCAAGAATGCATTCGCGACTTGGATACGGATATCGAAAAGGAGTTCCTGAAGCTTGGGTACGCCGGCCCTGAGAAGGGGCTTACGCGGTGGTGCAGCACTATGAATGGGAGAGAATTTGGTCGGGTTCATTCATGGGGCAGTGGTCCCAAGCGAGGGGTGCGTATCTTACTTTTGCTACATGTGAAGCTCATTGACGGGGACATTGCTTGACGCAGGGCGATTTCGAACAGCACAGCCCTTGCACGCATCTGGAGTTCCCTCAAACTCTTGTGGAGCCAATCCTGCTCAGATATGCCACTCAGCATGGATTCCCTTGTCGCTTTAGCACTCGACTGACCCGGTTTGACACTTCGGCACCAGACTCGGTCCTTGCAGAAGTCGAAGATCGGATCTACGGCATGACTCAGAAAATCAGATGCAAGTATCTTTATGGAGCAGATGGTGCCAAAAGCATCGTCGTCAAACAGCTTGGATTACCAATGTCTATCAAACCGAGCCAAGGGATCGCGCTGAATGTTTTGCTTCGAGCTGATCTGTCAGACATCATGAAATCGCGAATCGGGAACCTACACTACGTTATCCAACCTGATGCGGAGCAGCCGGACTTTGCTGCGTGGTCAATTGTGAGAATGGTCAAGCCGTGGTACGAATGGCTTGTGATAATGATGTATAAGCCAACTTGTCCGGCAGATTTCATGCCTGAGAAAAAGCAGGTTGAGGATCAGGCCAAGGCCGTATTGGGTGATGCGTCGATGCCCGTCGACATCCTCCGAATAGACAAGTGGGTCATCAATGAGACTGTAGCAGAGTGCTACAGTAAAGGCCAGGTGTAAGTGTCACTACCTCCGTCAACCTGCGGACCGTTATTGAATTGGACAGATTTTGCCTGGGTGATGCAGTACACAGACACCCTCCAATGAATGGGCTCGGATCGAATACTTGCATCCAAGATGCTGCCAACCTAGCATGGAAGGTTGCTCTGGTCGAAAAGGGTAGGTTTTATTTCCCACGCAGTTGGTTACGGGGTCCTGGAGTGCTTTGAAGCGAGATCAACCCATTAACGAAAGATAGGACTTGCGGGGAGATCCCTGCTGGACAGCTATACTGTCGAACGAGCACCAGTAGGAGCTGGAGTGGTTGGCCGGTAAGCTCTTCGCATCCTTAGGCAATGTAGAGACGTTTGCGGCTGACGGCTCCGAATTCCAGGGCGAATTCCTCTCTCAGAGAACATATACCTATCTTTGAATCTCTTGGGTTTCTCAGCCCATCTTTGCAGGAACGGAAGCAACAATTGGCCATCCTAGATGAAGTATCCGAACGTGGCCGGGGTCGCCGTCAGCAACTCATAAACTCGATTGATTATACGTGTCACGAGTTTCTGGCGCAAGGGTCCGATATGGGGCAGCGATATGAGTCGTCTGCCATCTTTCTCGACGACGCAGGAGAGCCTCCGAAGCCACCTTCGGATCCGGTCTTATATTACGAGCCCCATACATACCCTGGGCTCAGACTGCCACATGCCTGGCTGAACACGAGCATTCCACAGAAGCCAGTGTCCACATTAGATCTGGGCGGCAAAGGCCGATTCACTCTCTTTACTGGCCATGGAGGAGACATGTGGCGGGACGCTGCTACCAAAGTCAAAGAAGGTCTAGGTATAGAAGTGGCGGTATTTGCGGTCGGCTTTGGTCTGGAGTATGAAGCCGTCTACAATGACTGGTATCATCGCCGTGAAGTCAACGAAGACGGCTGCGTCTTGGTACGTCCCGACAATTTCGTGGCGTGGAGGAGCATGAGTATGGTCGAGGACTGTCCGGCGACGTTGCTCGGCGTGATGAGGAAGATTTTGTGCCTTTAAAAACATAAGATCAATCTCATCTAGTCTACACAGTTGTATCCAGATGCTAAGCTTGCGACATCCCCTTTTGATATGCACTAGCGACTTGCCCGTAGGAGGGAGACTTGAGTTCATCTCATACCAGAATGTGATGGTTCAGCGAACAGGATCAGGCCTCAGACTGCCAGCCTCACCAGGCTGATGTGCCCCCCACACGGAGCAGCTCCGCACAGCCCCCCTCCCCCAGACTTGGATGCTTAGCATGCCCCCGTATTCCGCGCTAGGAAATCGCTTTCCTCCTGACAAATCAACTCTCTCCCGTTCGTCTCGTGTCTCTGGCAAGTTCGAGCATCATTTCGATTGTGTTCAGTACGAATACTTGAAACCATGCCTGCTCCATCAGAATCTCAGCCTGCCGTCAACGCGAAGACTGGTGGCAGGATTGTCAAAAAGGGAACACAACATTCCACTGCCCGTCGAAAAAGAGACCCTTATACAGCGCACGCCTGCAATCGATGCAAAGCCGCCAAAGTTCGTTGTGATGGCCGCCTCCCGTGTGCACCCTGCGCAGCGCGTGACCCGTCGACTTGTCACTACAGTGCACAGTATTTGCCGACCTTCTTGGTGGAAGAGCGGCAGCAAGCGGACGCTGAACGACCCCGACCCAGCCTCGAAGCTGTCAATCGTCCAGCAAGAAATGACTTCAACAGGGACAACGAAGATCACTTTCATACATCGCTGTTAGCGCGCCTTGAGCAGCAAGCCCAGAAGCTGGACTCCTTGACAGGACAATTGGCAATGCTGACCGGCGCTCAAAAGCTGCCTGGCCCACCGAATTCAAAGGAACACGGCTTTGAGACAGCTTATAAACGGGCATTGCCATTGCTACACAGCCAAACAAGCTCACTCTTTTGCATAAATGTGATCGAATCTGGGCCCCAAAAGTTCGATGGCTCCTACAAGCCAACGTCACAACTTGCCTCATCGCCAACATCGGCGCCGTCTCCTTTCTGGATCATCCAAGGCGAGATCATTGACGGGGAATGGAGCGACATGACCGCGAGCGAAGCTTCTGATACTCCAAACTCGGCGTCACACATGAACCCGCCTCAGATACTCTCCCCCTCAAGCTTGATACACCCACTGGAAGAGCTGGACGACAACAAGATTATGCAAACCATAGAATCGTATGGGGTTTTGGAAGGCCTCATGTATCCCATTGTCGATACGGCCGACGTTATGCGAATAGCGCGATGCTTCACGGACACCCGGGCGCGTTACTCAAATCAAAGCCTACCCGAGTTCTGGACATTAGAACTATGCCCGAGTGATCTGGCCATTCTAAAGCTGGTTTTAGCGACAGGGCTGCTTACCGAGGACGATATGCACAATACGATGGCACTCCGGCTTTTCCAAAGCGTCCATTCAGAGGTAGAGTCAATACTATGGAGCGATACTGTGGACCTGAAAGATTTGGTATCGATGACATTAGTGGTAATGACCCCCTCCACAGAAACCCAACCTTTAAGGCTGACTTGTGTCTTCCAGAGCATTTTCTATCTACGCCGTGGAATATGGCGTCGCGGATGGCGCTTCCTAGGAAACGTCACACGCATTATTCTAGAGCTCGGGTTGAATCGGGAAATCGTGCTCATGCGCTCCTTTCCCGATGCATCAACTCGTTCGTGGGCCATCAACACCATCTGGACGATCTACGTTCTTGAACGCCAGCTCAGCTATGGGCTGGGAGTAGCAAACGCTGCTCAAGAGCTCTCTCTCGAGCCAACATTTCCCCGGCCTGTAGGTCCCGAACTTGGCAGCCCTTCCCCTCCCCGTTCCCGATCGCTTTCAGCGGCTAACTGATAGCGTGTATCAGCTCGGTGCGGTCTTCCTGACAGCCATGGTCGAGTACGCACGGATCGGAAAGCAAGCCACTGATGATCTCTTCTGTGATAGTAGAGACACTAGGCCTCAGCTTTTGCATAATTGGCAAGAAAAGTATGCATTTTTCCAATACCAACTTGAACGGTGGACCCAATACACCTCCAGCGACCTGGAACGTACCAACGCCGATGACAAGGCGAGAGCAGCTCTCCATTTAGTGCGCACAACCCTCTCCTTACGTGCAAACCATCTTCGAACCCTTATTTCCCGGGCTTTTCTCTGCACAACACTCCGTGACGCAGCGCCATCAGATATTTGGACCACATCTGTCGACGTGGCCGCAGACACAGTGCAAATCGTGGCAGGGTTGGATAATTCTACAAAGGAATACCGCTTCCACCAAGCCCTACTCAACCATTTTCTCATCTCAGCTTTGGATATCCTGCTTTTTGCGACCACATTCGGCTCTTCAAAACGCGGAAATCCCTCTGCCAATGGAAAGGAGATTGTCATAACGGAAGAAACTCGTCTCAAAGCCCGACAGAGCTCCTTGGTCGCGCTGCACCTCCTTCGTACTCTGGCTGAAACCACACATCACTCCAAATATCTCTGGGAACGCATGCGAGGAGTGGCAGGTCATCTGAATTTGAGCGAATATCTGTTTACTACGGCTCCCCCAAGATCACGCAGTGCATCCGGTGGAAATGCACGCCCAGAACTTCAAGGACAAATTGCAGCAAGTGGGCCAGCCGAGCAGGCAGATAATACTACTGACAACTTCTCTTCAAGGATGGAGCAACCAAGTAATACCAGCGTCGGCCAAAATGATACCAACATTGGGGAACTGAGGCTTTCTCATCCGAGAGAAGATCACACTGTCTGGGACTGGGCCGGAGACTTGCTCCTGTCAGAGTTTGAGTTTCTGTCAGATACAAGCTCACTTCGACTATTCCCTTGACCGAAGAACTGTTCACTCGAAAGAGATACATACATGTATAGGCCTCTCCGGATGCGTCTCTTCCCCCGGGCAGGCCGACGTGGCAAAGACTCGAGACTGGGGCACGATTGATCTATTGATCATCGCTAATTAGTATCCTAGTATCCGTGTTCGTGGCACCAACAGCTATTGTTACTCTTCTCGAAGTCGCATTTGTTCATAGCGTTTCATTCAAGTGTCTATCTGTTGGCATACTGATAGCGTGCACCAAACGCTCTCTCGGGCCTGTCATTACTACCTAAAAACACAGGCTCAAGAGATGATCCCAAGCTGAACGGCTGTCTCCAAGCCCGAGGCGGCCCACACTTCTGGAGTTTCTTCTTTCCATGCTACCCACGCCAGAGTGGACACGAGTACCTCCTTCCCCCGCAACAGCTTGTCTCATGGGGGTCAGGTGTGTTTATTCCCCGGCTACGACGCCTCTCTCTTCCTGAAGCGGATGATCGGTCCATTTCGTGCTGCTGCCATGTGATCCAAGAGCTGGTATTCGAGTGCGTCCGAATCATCGCCAAGCAGACGGTCTTCCCTTCCGCCTCCCAGGTACTCCAACTCGAACATCCAGACGGCACGGGCAATTGTAAGCCGCAGCTCCATCAGCGCCAGCCGCCATCCAATGCACATTCTGCTTCCGTAAGAGAATGGAGTCAGAGCGTCATGGCATTGCTTGACTGCTTCCTCGCTCGTCTGATCGGGCAACCAGCGCTCGGGGATGTGTTTGTGGGGGCAAGGATAGATCGTGGCATTGTGATGGATAGTATAAATGGGGACGGCTAGATCGACGCCTTGAGGAAACTGTTCGCCGCAGACGCTGAGGCCGCCAGGGAGGACTTCGCGCGGCACGATTCCTGGAAGGCTGGGGCTAATGCGCAGAGTCTCATTGACTACGGCGTGTAGGTATCGACACGAGTCCAGAGCGGGTCCTAGTCGGATGGCATCGACATTAGGGAAGGTGGATCGCACCTCGGCGGTCAGCTTCGCCAGCGTCTTGGGATTCTGGGTGATGTAGAAAAAATTGGCCGCAAGCTGGGTGGCAGTGGTGTCCGAACCTATTCCCGCACCGGAGAGAGAGAGGCAGTCAGCATGTCTGTTCAAGGACAGTCACCCACCTTGAGTTTCGGTAGGCAGTTTGAATGTCGTACATACCTCCAATAATCAATGTCCTTGCCTCGGAGAAGACCTCTCGCGGATCGGAATAAGATGGACGGCCATCCTTCTCTTTAGCGTTGCTTAGATACCAAAAGAAGTCCTTTCGGTTTTGATCTGCCTTGAGCCTGATTTCGGCCTGTTGTTTAGCGTACTTGATCAATTGCGAACCCCGTCTGACGATGTCGGGAAAGAGGATCTTGTCCAGCCCCCATCTATTGATGAAAGGGCTTGAGCCGGCCTGTGACGGTGCGAGTTAGTACGAAGCCTCGTGTAAAACCCGGCTCCGGTAGGGGGTAGGGTGCTCCATACAATCAGTTCACGGTGCACAGCCCCGTCGATAATGTCAGGGAGTTCTCGACTTTCCTCCCCGGCAAGCATACCAAAATCTCTACCAAATACCAGATCTGCCATGACGTCGAATGTCAGATAGTTGGCCCATTTACCCATGTCGGCGGTCCAACATTGCGCCTCGCTCTGGAAAGTTTCTTCTCCAGAGGCTGCATGGAACATTCGGCCGATGTGGAATTGTATGTAGTCCTCCATAGTTGCTAACGCGGGTTCAGTGAAGGCCGGGGCCAAAACACGCCTTTTGTGAGCATGGACTTGTCGATTACGAGCATTGAATGTGCTTTCTATTCCCGAGTGCTCAATGGCCGGCTGGTAGAAGACGGACTTTATGACGTTCTGATTGACCCCATAGATTTCTATGACATTGTCAGTCGGCATTCATCCATCGTGAGAATGAAACTGAAAGCTCCAACCCGGACGCACTCACCCTTTATGGCGCCTGCATCATTGACTGTGACAAGATTTGGAGCGAGCCGTACGAATTTGCCTAGCAAAGTCAACTTGATGAGAAGAAGATGTCCGCCGAAAGCTTCCCTGGCCCGAACTCACCGTATTTTCGATGTGAATAGTACATATCCAGATGTCTGTCTCCTTTGTATGCATGGTACACGGCATACCAGTTGGTGATTCTGGCTAGCAAGGGTCCAGGGTATTTTGCAAGCGGGTGGAAATAAAGTCGGTACACAATCAGTGCAAGAATCTTACCCCGATGCCTCGTTAGCAAAACAACGGTCGACCGGGCCTGAACTATCTGGCGGGAACATACGTAGAAGACAACCGACAATATTGGCAATGCCAATTTCCAAGCAAGTGGGATTGACCAGAGGGTCTGCACGAACTTTGCAGAACCATTTCCAGATAGTGCCGACCCAGACATGATCTCTGTAATCGTGAGAGGAAAGTCCAAGAAAGTCAACGGTGTGGAACTGTGGTCGGCTCTGCAATCGAGGAGCGTTGGTTTTGAGTAAGACCCATTTTTAACGAACAGTTCTGGGCACTGCTGTTCCGCACTTCATGATCAAATCTCCAGCATTGTTTCCAGCTTAATAATAGAGGGCTCGGTAACGGAGCACGAAAGCATCGAGAACATGAGGTTGGAGAGGAGGCACGGTGTCGACTTTCCCCGCTGGTCTGGAGACCCCATGGGGTCATGACAAGGCTGCGATAAGGTGCGGAAAGCAGTGGCCCGAGTACCTGGACCATGTTCCGTACGTTT
The DNA here is from genome assembly GCA_002099365.1 of Phialophora verrucosa. NCBI lineage: Eukaryota > Fungi > Ascomycota > Eurotiomycetes > Chaetothyriales > Herpotrichiellaceae > Phialophora > Phialophora verrucosa. The sequence continues at coordinate 1,807,032 of MSED01000002.1, read as the reverse complement.
CGGAACCGCCCAGGACCGCCATGCCATTATTAATTTGGCATGTGAATAAATGAGCCCCTTGCAATTTGTGAAGTGACGCATATGATACCCTGCTTGTACTCGTACCAATGCAACGAGGATTCCGCCCTCTGGCCCTTGACTCCTTGTAATGAACCGGGGCGAGACATCCTAGTCATTGGGTATATCTCGGACGGCGCCAGACATTTCCTCTACCCCACTCAACCAACTACATCTAGACGGGCCATTCAATGAAAGTAGCTGAGTTGTCTCTCTGTCTATGTGTTGCTCGCAAGGAAAGGGAAGCACAGAAGCGCAGCCTTGCATTAAAATCACAGCCAATCAGGACGTAAAGTTGCCTGCTGGCCAGCCTTGCCATGTCACAGGCCCTATTAGCACAGTGAAAGCAAGATTATCTATATTTTCATTAGCTATGCTAGTCCGACATCTGTGTTGGTCATTAACCATTAAGACATTGATAGTGATATTTACAGACATAAAAAACGGCTCTAGGTACGAATACCTTTCTAGCTAGGACATCATATATTCTATCCTATAATACCCAGCGGCAGATCTTAATATTATCTAAATTTTCGGTAGAGGCTAAATTTTATCAACTCTCTCTTCTTCTACGTCGTGATACCACGGCACCCGCGACTTGTAGCAATGCCAGAGCTTGACAATTCATTGGAGAGCTAATTGCTCTGGGGACGGGCTGCCACCACGGACGATCCATCCGCCTCAATCAATGGTGACGCAGCGGCTCCCTTCTGACATCACTCGTCAACAGCTGAACGTCAAGGTCAATCGTAGCAGTGAAGCCCACTCGCACAGATCCGAAAGAGTCGATTATACCTGTCTCGCTTATCTTCGAACAGTAGTGACATTTGCTTCCTCCTTCCCGTTCTTCACGGACACCCGCCCTCATTACAAATGAGTTCCTCCAACTCAGAAGGTCCAGCTTCCCAGGTCAAGATGTCGGCAGCGGCGCGCGCAATGCTAGGCAAGGTCCGCAAGATTGTGCCCCCAATGCTGGAGAAATTTCACAAGGGCCAGCTCGGTCGAGTCGCCGTAATTGGTGGCAGTGCAGATTATACAGGAGCCCCTTACTTCTCCGCCATGGCCTCAGCACGGCTGGGCTGTGACCTATCCTACGTCTTCTGCGAGCCGTCCGCTGCACCAACAATCAAGTCCTATTCGCCCAATTTGATGGTGTCGCCGATCCTCAGATCTACGTTGTCAGTGTCGCAGGCGCAGAAAGAGAAGGAACCGACGGGAGAGGAGTTGGCGAAGCCGATTCTGGATATGCTGCCCAGGTTGCATGTGCTGGTCATTGGACCTGGGCTGGGAAGAGATATCATCACTCAAAAGCAAGTGAAAGCCGTGATAAAGGCCGCCAAAGAGCACTCCCCTCCGATTCCTATGGTGCTGGATGCAGATGCTCTCTGGATTGTTCAGACAGATCCCGATCTCATCAAAGGCCACAAGGAATGCATCCTCACACCGAATGTGGTCGAGTTCGGTCGCTTGGCGAAGTCGGTCGGCATGGACCAAAGCGCAGACCCGGAGAGGGCGTGTCTCGAGCTCTCTAAGATCCTGGGCGGCGTTTGTATCATTCAAAAAGGACCTGTCGACTACATTTCTCAGGGCATCGACACGACCGTGTCTGAATTCGAAGGTGGGTTGAAGCGAGCTGGTGGTCAGGGTGATACCTTGACAGGTTCGTTGGGGACTTTGCTTGCATGGCGGGAGGTGTACCATGAGAAGTTGTGGGACATCGGGGAGGAGATGAGCCGAGCTGAGACATTGTTGGCTGCGGCGTTCGGCGGAAGCGCAATCACCAGAGAGTGCTCGAGGAGGGCATTCGCAACGAAGCAGCGAAGTCTGCAAGCGAGTGATCTGACTGAGCAAGTCCACGAGTCGTTTCTGACCCTCATTGGGGAGCCAACCCCGGGTCTGAAGCAGAACCTGTGAACCATACGCTATTGTTTGCCAACGGAAACGCTTGAAACAGCGAAGCTAGGTCTGCAATGCACGCAAGGAGCCGTATTGAATGAGGTAACATGAAGCGACGACCTGAACGACGAACTCTTTTTGGTCGATCGTGAGTTCCCCATGTAACAGTGCCTGTTGCTGTTTGTGGACTTTCGTATTATGTACAATGCCAATGCCAATGCCACAAAGAACTAAGCCTTTGAAGAGTCGAAACCCTCTAACGGCATGTCGTAGACGGAGCCTTTCTGCTTCTTAAATCTAGCTATTCTCTCTCGCTCGACCTCCTTGTGTGTCTCTTCATAATGTTTGGCCAATACTGCAAGGTCGGCCGTACCATGACCAGCGGACACGTTCCACGGCGAGCCGAAGTTGAACATCCTATGTCATGCCGTTAGTGACTCTAAGAGAACAAGCTCATAGCTGGGTATTCGTACTCTGGGTTTCGTAGGGGTGGACCCGCTGCATTGGTGGGCGTCGCAGCGAACAATTGTCTGTCCGCAGCGGCCTGTTCCATCATTGTTGTGTGTAGAGCATCTTTTCTCAGCTGCACCTCTCTCCCCGCATCGTATCGCTGTACGAGTCGGGTAATGGCGTTGTCGCTTGGTGAGCTGGCAACCGAATAGACGATATAGAATAATGGTATCGTGGCCAGGGCAAAGTAAAAGCCTTTCTGTTCGTCCGAGTGTCAGCCGCCGTTCATTCCAAAGATCCTCGCAGGTCCCTGCTCACGCCGAAGCCTTCTTGTCCTGATCCTCCTGCGACGTGCAGGGCGCTTTCCCCAGAAGGATGTGCATCTCCATGGCCATGTCCTGCTTCGTGTCCTGCAAATCTGCGTGGCGGCTGCCGAATCGATTGTCTCAGGGGCCGACCTGCAGCTCTCGCCCCTCTTGAGACGAAGGACATGGTTGGATATGCTGCAACAGCAGGATGTTCGAGAAATGAGCTGCAACGTACGTTATGAGGCCCAATTCAATTGACTTGGAGCTGATTGGATATGCCAAGGATCCCGGGCCGGATGTTTTTCCGAGGGCTCCAACCTGTGACGTGCCGTCTCTTCAAGTTCAGTTTGCTCTCATGGTTCAATTCAATGAGCTTTTCTTTCCACAGACTGGGCCAATGAGGGTCAGCCACGAGTGTCTACATACGTGATGCCCTGCTACTGCACAGTACTACATATCGAGAAAACCAAAGTTCATGCAGCGTCGTTGATTATGTGGAGTGCTGCAGCGCGATGATCCTCGGCCCCCGTTGGGCAGCAAGTGTCCACGGACGCCCGCTGAGAGCCCGTCCTCGGCGTCGTGGCGATTGATACACAATTCGTTCCCCAGGTTTCAACTCTTTCTGACTCAAAATGTGTCGAGGGCTGTACTCAAATAGCCCTTAAGATGGCTTTACTTTGTTCTTGAGTCGCTTCCCGCTTCTTTCTGTATAATTATTGTAACACTACCTGTTTTCTGAGCACCTTGTACAACTACCTAGAAAAGTTGATCTTTGAAACCGCGCCCATGACAAACCAGACGCACAATGTCGACAACAGCATACCAGACCAACGCGAAACCTCGGGGTCGCCGTGGGAGTCATGGCGAGGTATCCGAAAGACCGGCCCGAAGTCGAGCCTCAAGCTCGGCATCAACGAAATTATCCAAGACACTGTCGAGAGCTCTGGATGAAGTCTCTATACCAAGAAGCAGCCGACCAAGCTCACCAGCAGTCTATCTGTATCGACAGAGGACTCTCGACCCCCGGAATTCAGACCCGACGGTGGTGTCCTCGCGACAATCTATACTGTCCTCGAAGTCGGACAGGAACATTCAACCTCCATCGGAGACGGGCGTAAGCTCAACGCCAGTCTCGCCGACCAAGCCCAGAGCATATACTGTCCACGATGTACACCAGTTTGAGGTGCCTGACCGAGGCCGACGTTCTGCTTCCCCAACAAAACTCTGGAGGCACTCCACCACGGAAGCAGCAAACAAGATAACTGCAAGTCCGGCAGTATTGCCTTTGCAGTCTCCTCCTCACTCTTCCAATGGACTGGGATGGAGGACTCTTTCGTCAAGATCGCTCGCTTCGATGCAGCCAACCGTTGCCGAAGAGTCGGAAGAACTCGCTGTCACTCAGGTCACGCCACCGTCTCCGAAGCCATCTATTTCTACACCTGGGTCTACAAACATTGCCACACCCTCCGCCAGAATGTCCAATTCCTTTTTGCATAGAGAGGATGTAGCTCCGTCTCCTAAAACCTCGAAGTCGTCTCTTCATGATACTGAAACTTTGCCGAGGGGCCGAACATCAACATCATCGCTACACGAGCCTCTGGCAGGGGCGACGCTACAAGGCGACGCGACATTGGTACAACAAGAAGTCGGAACTACATACCCGGGACCGTCAGGGTCATTTTTTCACGATGGCGTAGCGGTTCCAGTGGCCCAGTCATCACGATCTCCCTTATATGAGACTTTAGTGGCACCTACTCCGCAAGGGTCTGTGGCCTTCATGCAACCTAGATTTGACCAGCGCCTGGCGGATTCGGTGGATGGGGGTGTTCCTGTGACCGGGAGTCCTGCTCCGGCAGCTGAGGTGATGGTGCTTCAAGATTTCATACCTCCGGCTCAGTCACCGCTGGCATCACCTCCCTTGTCGCCTTATATGCATCCACCAATGGGTAGTCCGCCGCCTCAACCGCTTCAGTACGCACAAGCTTATCCGTATCAATATTCGCAGCCTTTCATGGCAAATTTCCCACCCGCCTTCTATCCTACACCATTCACACCTCCTACCGCGCCGTTTCACTACCCTGGAGAGATCCAACGAGCTGGCTCTGCCGGAGCCGAAGACGAGCGGGCAAGACTCTTGGAGAAAGTCTCCAACGTACTACCTGACATTGACCGCCTACTGCATGTCTACCAGGAGAGCCAAGGACTTCTGTCAGAGAAAGAAAACCTCGTCAAGCAAGCCGAAGCCCAACATGTCGAAGAAATCGCGAAGCTGAGGATTGAGCTAAGCGCCTGTAAAGAAGAATATGAGAAGATTATAGGCGAACAAGCTAGCGAGAATCTGGGACTGAAGGGTGAGATGGCCGAACAAAGCGAAAAGATAAAGCTATTGCAGGACGAGTGTCATGCAGTGACACACGCTCATCAAGCTATTACCGAGTTGAAATCCAAGTGCGACAACTTGGCCGAAGAAGTTGATATCGGTCGATCTGTCAATGAAAAATTGTTGACGGAAAATAAGTCTCGAGACGACGAACTCCAGCAATTGAAAAATCATATTCAGGAGGAACAAGCACAACATCAAGCTGAGAAGAGGAACCTAGAGGGAGAACTTCAGACTTTGAAAGATCAGCTTCACGACGAACGAACGCGACATGAACGTGAGCAAGTAGAGTTGCGGGAAGTCCACAAGAAGGAGATGGCGAGGAGGGAAGAAGAACACGTCAGATCACTACACGAGCACAAAGTCTGTTTGTCAAAAATTCAGCTTGACCTGGCAGGAATGATCACCAAGCATACGCAGCAGAAAAAGGAGCTGGACCTTGCAAGAGCAACCATCGCAGAACATGAGCAATCCTTGGCCGAAAAGGCTAAGGAACTCGCCGATAGTCGCCGTTTACACGAGGCGCAATTGGAGAATAGCCGCAGGAGTGGCGAAGAAAAAGCGGAGCAACATAGGCAGGAGGTCAAAAAATGGTCGAAAGAAATGTCCCAGTGCATTGCAGAGCACGAGGAAGAAATCAGCAAGTTGCGAGATGCGAGCAAGAAGGAGCTCGAGCAAGTGCGAAAGCTCGCTGTAGGCCGCTTATCGGAATCGACGACAAAGCAAGAGCAGCGCGAAGCAGAAGTGCGCGAGGAACTGGCAATCTTGCGTTCTCAAGTTGAAAAGCTCGAGAGCGATCTACAGTCGAAGTGCTCGGAGCTAACAAAGGCACGGAAAGACCACGAGAAACTGCGAGCCAACCACGAATTGACCGACAAGCATCATGCTCAACTAGCGGAAACGATGCTTAACCTCAGAAACAAGCAAGCCGAGTGGCAACGTGAAAGTGAGCGCATGGACCAAATTCTACAGAATCTGAGGCAGCTTGCCCCCGACAAGAGCAAGAGTGACGAGTTCTTGTGAGTTTGATCTGGTTCTGTCTCACGAAGAGTGTACTCATTCTTTTGCAGGTCTATTCCGGGCACGTACCGCTGACGATCGGATCGTAGCGTGAGTGCCTTCGATACAGTACGGAGAAGGGTCACAGTGCGGCTGATGTCATGTTCTGGATCGGGCCTCATGTCGTGAGGAGGGATTTGGTACTTTTGTGAATGTCGAGAGTACCTGTGACCCTGTCAGGGCTCTGGCAACCGCTACGTATCAACATCTATCTTCAAGGAACAGTGTTCCACCAGGATTCTCCAGTAGCCTTGACAAGACGACAAGAGCTGCTAGAAGGAGTATCAAATGAATAGACGGATCATGCGATGTGATAAAGGGGTTATAGCCGGACAATAATCATCGGAATGTCGTCGATTTCAGCGGGATGCCCGCCCAAATCACCTGGCGCAAAATCCACATCGACTGTGGAATCGCACAGTTGTTTGTTCCCCACGACCATTGGCCCTCCAGCGCCGCCAAGGAAGGTTGAAGTCTGCCACGAGTCTGCCCTGGCTCAACTGAATAGTCCGACTGGCCGGGGTGACCGGCTATGCTCAGTGGTTCGGTTCGTGCGCTCGTAAGGCTGATTCGGGCTGTGCGATCCCTTGGAGTTCCACATTTGAAGCTGCGAGCGGCGTGCCGAACCCCTCTGGAGCCTCTGGGGACAGTGGATATCGGTTGCATCATTCCCTTACCTACGAGCAGTACGGGTACTCGTACGGTACCAGCACTCTGAGCACTGGCTACTACATCTTGTACGGGGTACAGTGCCACACATAGGCATGCTTTGTGCATCCCAGTAACATTGGAGTCGCGAATTGGCAGCAGTGTACACGAGGGACACAATCAGAGAAAAGCCACCGTTGTCTCTTATCGGACTTTTCGCAGCTGTCTTGTCGTCCTTGTTCACCGGTTTGAGGAACAGCTGTGGCTTGTCAAGCCCTTGAGTGGATTGATATCGTGGGTCCCTGAAGCGCCATGCTCGATCCGGGGGGCCAGAGGGCTCCAGGCGAATCACCCCTCGCGCGCCTGGAGGCTCTAATGCGGGAGCTGAAGTCAAACCAGCCGACAGCCCAAAGAGCCTTGAGCGCGGCTGTGCTGGGGCCCAAGGGCCCCCTGGACCGCTGATTGCCTCCACTCGTGGAGCTACGTACGGCTAACTGTGCAGCGTGACTTGCAACTCGTGCTCTGCGCGCGACAAGACACTCCTCCACCAACACCACCACCACCACCATCACTGCTTTCCATCCACCATCATCGCGGCCTGTGTCTGATCTCGCATCTCTTCATCCTCTCGGTCGGTCTCTCGAGTAAAAACCCTCGCAGCTTCGCCGGCCGACCTCCGATAGCAGCGCATTCGGCCTGTCGTGTCCTAAGCCCGGTCACCCTCTGTCTCCGCCAGATTGTGAACGATTTATTTACCTCAACAGATTTTGGAATCTGCCCCTCGATCAGCCCTTGAGCTGCGCTATACCGCATTCTCAATCCCGGTGCTGCTGCTCAAACCCTCTTACAGCCTACCGTCCTGAGGCGCCCTTCATCCGACCAGTCATTGTTGGCGCAGCGCCTCTCCCATTGAGATCAGACGACACAACGAGCGAGGACAGAGATTCCGGCGATTTGCTTCTGGAGCATTTCCTCGTTCTCTCTAGCGTTTCTGCCATCTCGACTCTTTCGTTCTATACATATCCTTCGGTGGTCTTGGTCCGTCCGAAAAGGCAAATACTCAAGCCAAAGTACTCGAAGGGTTCAGTACCGGGCGCAGTTGCTGCAAGCCATACCCACTTTATACAACATCAATACCCGATCTCGAGATCTTCGGTGCTTCTTTTTCTCGTGGACTGCTGTGTGATGAGAGGTCCTTTGTGCAATACCCTGGTACACTTCACAGCCTCCCACCGGGTGGTCCATGCGGCTGCCATGCCTCCGGCGCCTTAATCGCCTGGCCCCTATCAGATCGCCTGGATTTGGTCGAGCATAACGGCAGGATCTCATTTCTTCTGCTCCACCGCGCTTCGATCTCACGGAAAGATGTCGTACTCCTACCCAAGTCCTCATATCACTCAACGGCTTGGACAGCAATCCCCGACTTTGAAGACGCCGGGGTACGATCCGTCGCGACAGCCCCCGCTCCAGCAAGCCAGCGCTTCAAAGCCCCCTATGTCCAAGACGCTGCCATACAATGCGAACATAACGTCAAACCCTTCTCAAGTAACCCAGCAACTGGAAGAGGAACCGGATTTTTGGCTGGGTAACCCCAGGTACAATAACCTGGCAGTCGCAAGCCCGGGGTCTATGCACGCCACAACCGACATTTACAGCGTCGACGAAAACACTTCACACCACGAGTCCTCCTTTGACGACTTTCTGACGACAGGAGCTTCCTCCGAAAACCCCTTGAGCGAGCACACCACTCCACAGGAACTTATATGGGAGCAACAGTTTATCTCGCAAGACTCGCAGCCTCACATCCTCGATTCCTACGGCTCACGTGAGTTTGACGTCGCGCAGGCAAGCACAGCGAGTTCAGAGTTGCAGCGTATTTTCCAGCATAGTGAAGAGACACTACCGAAATTTATTTCGGGACAGGAGCTGTTGAGCTCCAAGAGTTCATTGGCCGGGTCTCCACTGTCGCAACCTACACACAGTCATACTGTTGATCACAAAGAGCCCAAAGCGATGGACCTGCCGTCCGCGCAGCACAAAAGAACGGTCTCTCAAAATCTCAAAGTGGACACTACCCCAAACCAGACTCCATCCCCCGGTCATAAAGTAGGTGCCTGGCAGAGTATGTCGAGGATGCGGGCACCAAGTCCAGTTGTCATGGTGTCCGATTATGAAACCTCCCACCACAAGTCCGGAACGAGTGAGACCCGCATCCCAACTTCTGCTAAGCGAAGTCACCAAAGCGAGTCCTCTGATGATGAGGATCAAGACCGCTCGGAAGACCCTTCATACAAGAATGACGATGGGATGACGTCCTATTTAATGCCACCAGATGCGAGCGGCGCCGACAACCTGCGTACTGGGTCGTCGCCCCGTGTTGGCGTGGAGCCACTTTCCAGAGATGACGAAGTGGTCGACTCGTTCAAAGACGTCGAAGACAAGCGCCAGCTTGAGGAGCGGAACGATCACGTTGAAGAATGGCTCGCCACAAGCGATGCTGGCAGTGAACCAGGAGACCAAGGCCCGGCGAACACCTTACGGCGAACACCTCAAACGTCAAGACGGCGGGCGCACACTGCTGATACTCACACTGATGCTCTGGGCCATGTCTACTCTGACGCACATATTCCGGGCCCTGGGGCACTAGTCGACGTTGAGACAGACGATGAATATTTTGACGAGTCTGAAATCGAAGAGCACACCGAACTGGTGGTTCAAGACTATCACGAGTCCGGCTCGCCACAAGTCTCGCCACGCGCTCTTGACAGCCGCGAAGAATCCGACGAAACTGCCTTTCCAGCATTAGAACTCCATGAGCAACCCGACCCAGAGGAGCCACTTCCTAGTCAATTCATCAGACGGGGCCCTTGGCAAGACCGTGACTCGGGCCCTATTGTTACTACGAAGAATCAGCCAGACACGTCCAACGCCGCTGCGTACAAGTTCAACCAAGAAGCTGCAAAGTGGGAAACTTCTTCGAGAGCGGCGACTTGGGGAACTCGGCGTCGACTAAGCGAGAGCGAGGTTAACTCGATCGTAGATGGCAGCCAAGTCCGGCACCTTTCCTTGTCTAAACGAGGTCGCGAACGAACGAGCAGTTTTTTGAGCAAGGCACGGGGCATCTTCCCACGACGAAGCAGTAGCAACATTAAAGAGGAGCCGTCCGTGGATACAAAGGAGCCCATTGTGACCGGACATGCACACCGGAGCTCGGTTGGAAGCATCAAACCTGCTCAAAGGGTGCCGAGCTGGGGGAAACCGAAGTCGCCATCGATAAGCACTGGTAGTGCCTTTCTCGCGATGACGGGGCAGCTTGCGGCTGTCGGACGTGGCAATTCAGTCGCTCAAGAAGTCGATACTGCAAAGTCTTCGCGACCAGTACAGGCATTGAAGAAACAGAGGAGCAAGAGCGACGTGGGCAAGAATGCGAAGAGTCCAGGTGGGCTGGCAGATCTACTAACGAGGCACGGCGGGCCTCCAGTCCCTACGCTTGCGTCTCCTATGCATGAACGTGAGCCTATCCTAGCTGCTCAGATCATTGACAATGAGGACGCTCCCGCGGACGAGGACGAGGATGAAACGGACGATTTGGCTATCAAGATGGAATTCGAGATCCGGGCCGAGGATATTGTCCCGACAATTGAAGGCTTCCGAGATCACGCACGCAAAATTAACCCCAGGCTTGCGCCGTATCTGCTTGATCGCGTGGCACAAGAGCAAATCCGACGTTATAAGAAGCTGGTTGAAACAAAGATCAGGCATACCCGCTCGGTACAAGTGGCCAAGAAGTGCTCGTCGGGCAAGTTCTGCTTTGACCTGGGCGGTGAGGCCCGGCTGTTGGCCCCACGGGTCAGCTCGAAGGATCCGGACACGACCCTGACACAATTTCAAGTCAGTAACCCGGCGGATGAAGAGGTGGATGAGGCTGGATTCACCGACGGCATTGTCACGCCGGCCTTGTTTCCCTCAGGTATACCGCTGCCGCCTGTGCAACGGCTTCCCGCCGAGATTGAGTGCAATATCTGCTTCAAGGTGAAGAAGTTTCAGAAGCCCTCAGACTGGACGAAACATGTGCACGAGGACATCCAGCCATTCTCTTGCACCTTCCCCAACTGCCCGGAGTCCAAGTCGTTCAAGCGCAAGGCAGACTGGGTCCGTCATGAAAACGAGCGGCACCGACACCTGGAGTGGTGGAAGTGCTCGGTTCAAGAGTGCAATCACATCTGTTACCGCAAAGACAATTTTGTACAGCATTTAGTGAGAGAACACAAGATGACGGAGCCCAAGATGAAACGCGGCTCTGGCAGCAGCAAAAACAAGGCGGTCAACAATGGCTTCGCAGAGGACAGTGAGGTATGGCGGCTGGTTGAAGACTGCCGCTTCGAGACAGAGAAGAAGCCTCGCGATGAACCCTGCCCCTTCTGTGGAAATATCTGTTCTACGTTCAAAAAGCTCTCGGTGCACATGGGCAAGCACATGGAACAGATCGCGATGCCAGTCTTGCAGCTGGTGAACATGAGGGACGTTTCACCTGACACCATAATCAGTCCGATCGAGCAGCCGCCCGTGGTGCCGTCTTCCTTCGCGACTAATGCTGGTGCAATGCACAATGCTGACCCAAGCAATCTGTCGCCCTATCCGACGAGCGCCAACTCGGCGTACCAGCCGTCGTCAGCTGGGCAGTCACCAGCCTCAATGCACAGTCGCCTTCACAATGGAGGCTACTATTTTGATCAGCCATACTACAGCCCACATGCAATGACACCAGCGACGCAAGGGCCGATGAGGGGCAATGGCTTTGGTGGTACAGGCAACTATATCCATCAATCTCCCCCTTTCATACCATCTCCGCAGGCGGGACCTCAGCATGATCACAACCTGTCACCCCAAACCATGGTGACGCCGCGATCTCAGCCAACGAGTCAAGGATACGAAAGCTCGTTCTACAAGCCGACTGAAATGATGTACTCGAAAACACCGATGCAACATGCCTATCCCAGCGCACATTCTCATTCCCACTCGATGCCGGGGTACAATCTGGGCCAATATGGTTCGTCTATGCTACAAAGTCATGCTCACGGAGCCCAACCGGGTCCGATGAACGCGAATGTCCAGACAGGGCTGGGCTTGCAGACGCCCTTGGACCAGCATCAACAACAGCAATACGTATACGGAGCCCAAGGCGGTGGACTGGCAGAAGCAAAGATGCACTTCGCATAACGGGATTTGCTGCAGGCGCTGAATGACTTTGGTGAAGATTGCAGAGTGAGGCAAGAGTGGAGCAAGACGTAGGGCAACGCGAGATACTTTTGAGCATTTTGCGGAGTAGGGGATTGTTTTGGGAGGATGTTCATTTTCTTGATACGTGACATCTACGGATGTATTGCAGATACCCATGTGATGAATATTCCTACCTCTGGGGTCTCCTCCGATCGAAATCGGACCTGACCAGCAGGACACGATAATGCAATGACGACGACGATGATGATGGCGTTTCAAAGCAACATTGCAACTTGCGATGTTTTCCACGAGTTTGAAGCCTCGCAGGATGGATGCAATACCCGGATTGGTGCTAGTCCGTCTCATACGCGGCCAAGTTCTGAAGTTTTGACGAAAGGCTCGAAGTTACAAGTAGCAAAGTAGCAAAAGTCCACTGCAGCCGGCCACAGCCACCACCAAATGCAGGGCACTGCGGCATCGTGCTCCTGCTGCTGACAGTGCTGTCGCTGTTGCTGGATACGCACAGTTGAGCTCTTGCTTCCCAAGCAAAGACCGAGGGGAGTGGAAAGTCTGATGATGCGCCGGACAACGGATGCGGTCGTCCTGCTCCAGGACTGTGTACGAGGTATTGTGTCCTATGTATGTAACAAAATACCAACCAGGCAGAAAGGCGGCGGCTAAACCGCCAACGGCTAAGGCGAGGCATTCTTGCACCCAAGTCACGCTTGCTTATTGGTTGCGAACCAGTTGCCTCGAGGCAGTCAGACCGGTGTCCTGGGCAGTAGTTTTGTAGGGCAGCCCCCCCGAAAAGTGCCAGAAGTGTGGCTAGGGAACGCCCAACCGCCCCCAAAAGCCAATGCCAACACCAAAGCCAAAGCCAAAAGCCAAAGCCAAAAGCGCCCACGCAAATCAACCGCGCTTGCCGTCACCATCCGTCATAGTCGGGTATTGATTGAGTGTGCAGTCTCTCTCAAGCGGCTGCCTTGTCACCGGTTTCGATTTACACTTGATTCACTCTTCACTCTCTCCTCCCAAAATGCCACTTTCCTCATTTTCCGTTGTCGTGTTCTAGCACAGAATGACTCCTCCTCGACTGCAGCCAGTTGGCTAGACAGCGGGAGCCCGGTGCCGTGGCTGCGACTGCCCATCATTCTGCCTCTTAAACTCGACTGTGCGTCCTGCCCTCGTTGCACCGCCCCCATCGTCTTTCGAGTCGACCAAACTCTCTATTCCACCTCTTTCCTGTCCCTCGATCACACCTTTGCCCGCGATCGTGTCCTTCATATTGTATATCATATATCGTCGAACGGCCCTTCGCCTTAGCGAATGTTATCCGCCTCATTTGCTAGCCAGGCGAAAGACGGCTGTACAGTTGCCTGGGACGCCACGAGTCGATTCTGATTGGCCACGCCGCACTCTTTCAATATCACCATCTCCTCCGGGCGTCCTGCGAGTCTGATAGAATCAAGGCTGTGCTCTCGAACCTCGTCGAGGCGTTTTGACCCTGGCAGCACCACCTACCCTGCCCCTACAGGTCCTCCGTACGATTCGGAGCAGAATCGCATCCTGATCAAAAGGTAAGTTTGAAACGAAACACGTTTGCCTCACTCTATACCTACCGCCATAGTCTCCTCTCCTTCTTGGTCCCCTTTGCTAATGCAGTCTCAGTATAATACCTTCCTCAACGGAGCTGGTCATCATGGCGAATGATCGATCTCGACAGTCGGTCTCTCACCGCGCTGGGGTGACTGACGCAAATGTATATCCAACACTGCCACTTCCTCGTCTCGCCTGTGTCGTCGCTAACCCCATACAACAGGCCTCTATCCCTCTAGAAGAGGATGGCAGTGCATCAGCATCTGATCTTCATTCAGCCTTGTCATCAGACCCAGACTTGAGAGGCATTCAGGCCCATTTCCCCGGCATGGCTCCCACGGTTGACCAGAGTCCAAGGAACTCCGTCTCTTCTTCTAACGATCATTTCCTGGACCTTGCTGCCTTTGAGAACTATCACTTTGATCTCCCACAAGGCGACCCCCAATATACTCTTGCTTCCTCTGCTTCTGTTGTCAATCCTCGCTATCTGGACTCGTCCGCCGTCGATATCGACAGTGTACCCAGTCACCGAACCGGCCCAGACCCCTGGACACATGTGGACGCCACCGTAGGACCCAACACCCTATTGCCTAATACCATGAACCCGGGTCATCTCGGGCTGCCTTCAGGACATCTCAGAACTCCAGTGCATGCCCTTCGACCTTCCTCTGCCAGTGGACATATGACCTTTACAGACTCGGCTTACGCCACTGGATCCAGGAAGTCACAGCACGCCAGTGAAACTGGGTCCATAAGTGAACACCACGCTGATATTGTGGAAAGACGGAACATGAACACCACGCCTACGCCCTATTCTGCTCCTCTGCCTGGCCCTACTTCTTCTCACTCATCCACAGCCACGCTGACTCCATTCAACGACAATCTCCAACCTGCACCGTCCGGACAGTCTTCAACTCGTCGGCCAACAAGAAGACAGACAGAGCTTGACTGTCCCGACTGCGAGCACACCGCAAAGACGCGGTCGGACTTGAAGTGAGTGTTGTTTCCCAACCCAAAGGACATGCACTAGTCTAACAAAGAGGCAGAAAACATTCAGCTCGCCACAAACGCGAGTACAAGTGCACAATTCAGACCTGTCCGCAGAGCAAGAAGGGCTTCGCTACGGTGAATGACCGCGACAGACACATGAAAGCCGTTCATAAGATCAGCAACCGGCCCAGTAAATCATACAAATGCTTTGGTGAGGGGTGCAACAACGTGGACAAAGAATGGCCTCGCCTAGATAACTTTAAACAACATCTCAAGAAAAAGCACGGGGAGGCAATGGTGGACGACCTGCTTCGAGAGTGAGTCTTCCTTCCCGACAACTTGCTTTTGCGTACTAAACTTTGTCAAAGGTCCATCGAGTGGTGGGAGCGACGAGAAGCCCAGCAGCAAGCGGAGGCTGATGCAGCTTCCGGTGCCAGGCCACACAATCCATTCGCCTCAAACTCAGGCATGACTGTCTCGGAGCAGTTCGAGGCATATCAAAGCAACTACTCGGATACCAACCCATCCTACATGTCACTGTCATCAGCAGGTAGCAACATGCTGCGCTCTGTCAGTCACGGCACTCCAGCCCAGTCGGCAAGCCCTACTTCAGTTCTGGATCCTCGCCTGAGGCCAACTCAACAGTCCCAACGTCGACGTCTTTCCGGCCCGTTCAACGCTGGTAGCTTGCAGCGCCACCTGGCAGTACCCGTCTTCAACACCGGCATTGTCCCCCAAATCCACACGCAGAGGACGAGATCGCATGCCGACTACTCTGAATATCAGGATCCGTCGCAGGTCTCGAACAGTTTCACAAACCCGATAGTCAACTACCACTTCACTTCCGCCCCGTCTTTGGACCCTTCCCCCTTCATCACGCGAGGCGGTTATTCCGTCTCAGGGGGTTTTGATAACGAACAACCTCGCAGGGTGAAGAAGGCTCGCACAGTCGCTGGACCCGACATCAAAGTGAATCGAATTGCTGAATTTGGTTCTCCCCAATCCGTGCAGCCTGTCCCAGTGGAGACCAGGGCCAGCCAAGATGCCTATTTGGTATCTGTGGGAAGCAATCCTGCTGCTGATAACGTACCGACCCCCTCGCCCCGTCAAGCCAACATCATGCGAGCCTCTGAGGACTCCCCAAAGGCAAAGCTCCACAAACGCCTCGAGGATGACATCAATGCTTTCTTAGTCGAGCACAACTCCAAGGCAGGCAGCCAACCGCTGTCCGAAGAAGAACTATATAAGAGTTTTCGGCTATCGTTGGGAAGCAGCGACACCTTGACGAGTTGCGATGCTTCGTCTGTCGGTCCGTTGTCTGGACCCGCCGACGTAAAGGAGAAATATTGCCCTGCCTTGAAGGAGACTTACCTCGTTTGTCCCATCTGCAACAAGCCTAAGAAGAGGCAAAGCGATCTGAACAAGCACATGCAACGCCATTCGAAGCCCTATGGATGCGTGTTCGACGGGTGCCAGAAGACCTTTGGAAGTAAGAATGATTGGAAGAGGCATGAACAAACGCAACACGAGCAGCAGGAGTGCTGGCGTTGCCATCTATGCTTTGAAATCTTCTTCCATGACCAAAGCTACTACATTAAGCACATGAGCAAAGTCCACTCAACTCAACGACCCGAAGAGAGTGCGAGACAACATCGCATTGCTCGGAACTACCAGGGACGGTTCTGGTGTGGATTCTGTCGTCAGATCATCACGCACATGAAGACGGATGTTGAAGCTATCAACCTCCGGTTCGACCACATTGCAGATCATTTTACCAAGGACAAGAAGTCCAGCAAGGACTGGGTCGAGTTGGGCAGCAAGGGGAAGACTAAGCAGCAAGATCAAGAGCGGCAATCTAAGGCCGCCACCGAGGGTGAGGAGGACGTCAGCGGCATCTCACACGATACACCTGTGAGCACGCCGACGCCAACGTCGACCCAAAATGACTCATGCCCCATGCAACGGGCGTTCTCTCAACAGTCTTCGAGTTCCGAAGGAATCCGGAGCTCCACACCGAACATGCAAAACCTGCACTCGATGATGGCGGCCCAGACTCATACTGGGTCGCTGCCACGCCAACGCCAACCCCCTACTGAGGACTCTGGACCTCAACCGCAACCCGCCGTCCAACAACGCCGCGAAAAATCTGTTTACTGCTGTCATTGTGGTGAACTGACGACGAGTCCCAGCATCTCGCCTATGTGCATGTTTCCTTGCGGGCATCGCTTCTGCCGAGCCTGCAATTGGGAGGAGCAGAGGTTCAACGAGGGATGATTGGGTCCCCTATGTCACGATATCTACTTTTCTCATGGTTGTCCTGGCGTTCCCAGCGGTTGTTTCAGAAGCTGCCTTGGCAAATGTGCCTTGGGTGATTGGACCACAAGCTTCAAGTTGTTTGTAGAGAATCTGTGGATCGTTGTCTTGTCTTACGATGGAACGTGTTACGCTAGTTTGATGAAAGAGATGGAAAGCAATCACGGCGTCAGATGGGATCCGACATATCTCCATATCTGGGCCGGGTTGGATTCGTCGGCGGCCACCAGTCAGTTGGCGTCTTGGATGACATTCGAGCCGCAGCTATGTCGTTATTTTAGTATCGGTTTCAGGGTTGAGGTCAGCGCCTTTCCAGTTGGGCTATGGGCTATGGGTCTGGGATGTATGATGATCCTTTCTTTTGGTTGATACCCCAGCGCGTCTATGCGGACGATATGCTTTGAATAGACTTTGTCCAGATGATCATTCTGACGTGACTACCGTAGGTTTCATTATTCGTCTGATATTTCTTGGTCCGCAAATTGCTCCCAACTTCAACCCACTCACAGGACATTTATACCTCGTGGACCACACACGACATGCTATTCATGAGCTTACTTAGAGGCCCATCCACGCCGTCTTCTGGATACACTCGACCCCGGGCTTGCGTTTGCTCTGCTTGATCAGGCCCAGATAGCGCAATTCGGCCAAGGCGCGGTAAAATAGGGCGAGCACTTGTCTCTCGCCTCCGGCACCGGCTCCAGCACCCTCTCCCTCCCCATCCTCGTCCTCTTCATCCTCTTCGTCGCTACTTTCCTCCCCCCGATGGTGCGGCGGGGACAGCGTGTCGCGAAAGGCATCCCATAGATCCCGGACGTTGACCACCGCGCCCGCCTCGTTCAGCATATCTAGCAGGAGACTCGTCGGCGGGAGGGTCGCTTTGTTCGCTACCGCGTCGTCGTCGTCGTCGCCGGCGCAGCACGCGCAACCCAAGTAGTCCGCTGGGCGGGTCAATGCGCGCTCGATACCGTGGCGGGGACGAGGGTGGACGATCTGCGAGAGCGGCGATTTGTGGGCAATGGTGAATGCTTCGGCGAGGAATTGGCGGAAGGGGCTGAGGCCCTGTTGGAGCGGCGATGACGAGGGAATTGTTGTCCGGTGATGCAAGTAGGCGCGCAGAAATGCCGCGCCGCCTTGATCGCTGGGGTCTCCGTTTTCCACATAGTAACTCCGGGGGTCGTCCAGTTCGTTTGCTTTGCCGTCGAGGATCTCGCTCAACAAGGTCATGGATCGGTTTGTCATCGTGTCTTCGATGGCTCTGAAGGTCTCTGACTCGGTCAGGTCTGGCAGGGACGCCAGGAGGTCGGCTTCAACCTCCCATGGCGTGTTCTTTTCCAGAAGGAGCTTGGCGTAATACATATGTCTCAGAGTTTGGATTGCGCGGAGACACGAGTGCATGTATTCTTTGCCGGCTCGAATGGCCTCCTTTGCTTCGGTCTGGAGGGCCTTGTCGGACGCCAGTAATTCGCGGGCCTTTTGTCTGTGAGCTTTGTCGCTTTTCGCAAGGCTTTCACACCGATTCTTGAAGCTTGGAAGGTTGCGGATTGCTTTGCACAGTGCCGGGTCCCATGAGGCGTCTGCTTCCAAAGGTGCGCCGAGGGTGGCTAGAGGGTTGGCGAAGAAGTGTGACATGTAGGTATACTTCAGGGTACGGGTAAGGGTGCCCAGGGTAGTGCTTTGGGCTTCTGCTTGTTCAGCTAAGACATTGACGACGGACGGGCCGAGGAAGATTTGGGTCTCGCTATCATGTTGGAGCGTCTCGTACATATTGAACAGAGCATTCTCGGCTCCGCCAGAGGCCCTGGTCTCGATGAAGTGAGCATCGAGCAGGCTGATCGTTGCTCGCGAGAAACGAGATTCGAAGAGCCCGGTCGTGGTAGAAATACCGATGAAGAGCATGAAAGGGATCCTGTCGGACCACGAGTGGAAGGTCGAGATAAGCTCGGATAGGAAGGTCGTGTCAAACATCTCCACGTCCATAACAGAGATCAGAACTCGGTCAACGGCGTCTTGTCGTACATAACGGTGAAGGAGTTCGAGATCGAAGTTCATCGGGATCAATGCCTTGTTTTCTGCGAGGAAGTCTGCGTAAACTTTCTCGCCTTGGTGTCCAGCTATGGACGCCTTGATGATGGTCTTTAGGGCAGTCTGCAGATTCGAGCATTGTGTGGGCTGAAGTGACACCAAGATATCGTTCTGCCTTCTCGAGGGGTCCTGCACTCTTCTCTCCAAGACCTGTTGAAACTCATATTGTGTTGTTGCCGAGGATACCAGTAAATGAGTAGGCAGACTTTCCTGTCCTGATAGAGACGCTGTCTCTCCACGACGTCCATGCTTTAGTACATCATCAACAAGTTGTTCCTCGACCGTGTGCCCGATCTTGTCGAGCTTTGTTTTCTGTTTCGTCCACGTCGACTCAAGAAGTGCCTTGCGCAGCTGCACAGCCTCTTGCGACTCCTGTCCTCCAAGCAAGCGTGGCCAAGCAGCATCTTCTTTGACGTTCTTAGGCGCTGCCTTGATCAGCCTGCGCCTTTTCTGCGGTCGAGGGTTGATGTCTTCATCATCTTGTGCTGCAGGGTTAAAGATATAGCATGCCTGAGATCTTTCAGTCAGGGCCAGAGAGCAGAGATTCGCAGACTTACAGTGTGAGCGTTGTCATCCATCCGAGAGGCTCGCTGGGCTGGGCTGTCCTGCTGCTCTCGTCGCAGTCCTCGTCGCGTTTGAGGCACGCGTCGAAGTACGAACGGGGTTGGAGATCCGCCGTACCGTATACACTTCCTAGTAGTCACGGTAGTTTAGACCAATTGACTACGGCGGGGCATTATCTCGGCATGACGCTGGAGCTGAAGGAGCCACAGGAGCCTGAGAAGTCTCGACCTGCTATGTCGCTCACGTCTCCGAAGAGACATGCAGAACCCCCGGCTTCCTTGTTCTCTGGAGGAGCTTGTTGAGAGACTCTGCGATTGCAGCAGAGATGATCTCCTCTCATGCCCCTTGGCACAAATTGAAGACACGGGTGAACGAGGGTATGCATTGAGGTTGTCTTGCACTCCTCTCTTAACCGATGTGCACGACCAGACAGGACATTTTGACAAGCTCGATCACGATCTTTCGCTTCTTCTACCACAGCATCATGTCAACGGAGGCAGGCGGCCAAATGATTGCGAAGTTTCCATTCAGGAATTGTGTTCCAAGGTAAAAGGTCTACTGACCAGGCTGCCAGAAGTTCCTCAACGTAGCTTCTACCTGCCTCTCAACAACGGGTTGACGCGAAAGAAAGGGTCAACGCTGTGGGATGGCATCAGAAATGGCAGCTGGGCAGCAAAATACATCCTGCCCGAGGCACGTTCGCAACTGCAAGAACAGCCAGCAGATGATGCGACTGCGATGCTCAACCTGCTGAGCCGAATGCAGGATCTTGCGTGGGACAACCTCTATGTCACCAGATATATTGACACGAATTCTTTAACTCTAGCAACTGTTTTCGCAGGACAAGGCACCAACCCAGATCTTGGTCTTGCACAGAAATCCTTGAACTATGTCAATCTACTCTCGGAGTTGCTCGATGAATATGAGACCATGAGTAATGCTGTGTCTATGCGCATCGAAGCTCCCTTCGAAGATATGTCGGACCAAGGTAGAGCCTTGAAAAAAGCGTTATTTGCCCAGGAGCATGACGATCATGTACAGGCAATGGCAATCATCAAGGTTTTCCTCTGGTCGGCCTGGCAGCGTTCGGTGATGCTTCACTTCTACTACGTGGTTGGGGTCCAGCTAGCTCATGGGTACTCATCTACCTGGAACTCTCTATTGGCTGTGCGTGGCGTTTTTGAGCTACACTCCCTTTCTAGGGAAGATTCACGTGAGAATTGCACCGAGTATATGTGCAACTGGGCCTTCGAGCTGTTGAAGACCAGTCGAACGTCCGTTGGGCTCGACTTCCGTCGAATGATCTCCAGATTTGACGCCCATTTCGAAGACCGGCCAGCAAGGTGTATAAGGGGCTCAGAGGATGCCTGTACAGGAGGCTTCCCCGATACGTGTCAGCGTTTCACCGCCGCCGAGACCGCAGCGCAATCGGCCCACGTATTCTCCTGCAATAATGACTGCGAAAAGATCGTTTGGAACGCATCATCCTACCATGGTTGCTTGAAGCCGGCTGCAATTGTGGCCGCTAAAGATTCCCTATATCTTGAGTACTCACCAGTCTCGTCCAAGACGCTTGCCATTTCACATGTCTGGAGCCACGGTCAAGGCGGTCGGCCAGAATCTGGAATCAATACCTGTCTTCATTGGCGTTATTGCCACCTGGCTAATGAATTCGGATGCGACACATACTGGATTGATGCTGCAGCTATACCGAGTGAAACGAGCCTTCGACGACAGGCAATTAATAGCATAAGCCGCATCTTCGCAACCGCGAAGGTTACAGTCGTGATTGACATGGACATCCAATCTGTTGACGTGGATCTCGCAGAACCTACCATTGAACAAATCGAGACGCTGATATCGACTCTGCTAGTGAGTGACTGGACTGTTCGTGGCTGGACGTTGTTGGAAGGGATCCGTGCCAGCCGTACCATTTTCCTACTCTGCAGAAACGATCACGTCGTCAACCTCCGACAAGCTCTGTTGACTCTACACCAGAGGGGAGCTGTTGACATTGCAGCGTTACTAGGCAGCACGCAGCATTTGATTCCGCACTCAGATCCGTCGTCCAGCAAAAGCGTTGAAGAGGCAGGTTATCTTCTCAGCCAGCGGCACACTTCCTGGCCTGAGGACATCATCATTTGCTGGAGCTTGCTCGTCAACAAGCCGGTGCGAACCAAAGCTGCTGACCTTTGGAGACAGCAGGTTCAAGTTAGGAGTGCGTTTCTGCTGTCTAGCGCGCTTCGCGTTCGCGGAATCAACGGCTTGGGATGGGCACCCGAATCCCCCTACATCCGTCCTACCCACCGTGTCGTCAGTCTACCGGATGGCAGAGAACAGGATTATTCGGTCCGCTTTCCATGCTACGATGGTGGCGGCAGCCTATTCATGCAAATCACAGAACGTGGACTATGGGGCCGATGGCGTCTCATTAAAGTCGATAGCTCGTTCCTGGAGAACGCCCGAGAAATGTGCTGCCACGTGACGCACTATGGGAACGAGGAGGTGAGCTTCGACGAGTCCGAGCCAGTCTATGCTTATCCGGACGAAGCGCTCGCCTGGTATACTATGGAGGCGCTATTGAGCAAAGGGTCAGAGGTGAGGCTCGTCCGTGCACTGGATGGAGACGGCATATCTCCCTACGTTGGCAGCAGCCAGCGAGGCGAAGAGTCTGGATTAGTCGCGGCTGTTTGTGCTAGCTCTGATAAAGGATCATCGTGGGAATGGAAAGGAGTCTATTCCTGGCAAGAAAGTGACAACTATGAGGGTTGGGAAGATGACGAGATGCTCATTGTTTGACAGAGATAGCATGTCTACCAAGATGGTCCAAACAGGGCCTGAGAAGATGTAAGTGATCCTCCTTTCATAACCACCCAAGTCTCGAGTGCAAATCAGCTATTGACAACGGAACAAGCCTTGTGTAGCCAGCACCCAATATCGTGTCCTCTCTCGAGATTCGAGGTCCCGTCCCGTTCCACGGCCAATGTCTCTGACGGCATGTTTATTGAGCATCTTCTGGTCAACTCTTATTGATACTGCCCTCAAATCTTGACACCCGGAACAGAAACGGACTGTCCCATCTGACTCAGGCTTCTGAAATCTGTTACGGACAGGACAAACTTGGCATCTTCCGTAATGCCTGTCGTTGATCTGGAGGAGGTCATCGTAAAGTCCGCCGCACGGTTGCATCGACTGTTCGAACAGACTGCTTGCCATACTGCGCATTGGCCCCCGAGTCTCCGAGCAAAGCGTCCTATAACGTAGCTCCGACCATGTCACTCCCTCGTTTCGTTCATGACCCACCACCGCCTGCCGCCGTACCATTCTCACTTCCCTCGTCGGCAGCAAGAATATTCTCCCGCCTCAATTGATTCCGCTTACCCAGGATACGCAGAGTCCGCTCGCGTTCGGCTTCTGTCATTTCGGCCCAGTTGTGAATACGGGAGAGCGTGCCGTCGGAGTTTATCACCATAGGTCCCAAGGCGTCGAGCTTGACAGTTTGTGATGTCGAAGTCGATGTTGAGACATCAGTGGGCGCTGGAAGGAAAAGCGGTGCTGAAGCCGATGGGGTGCTGTCCTTAGTGGCTTCTTGGGTACTCGTAGAAGAGTTCTCTATTTGTTCTGGCTGAGCGGAAGCCATGGCTGTGGTGCTAATCAATTTAACACTTGGGTGACTTGAAAATCAGTACGGAACACTCAAAGTAGACGCTATTAATACTAGGTTATACACTTTCTCCTTGTACTTGTCATTCTTCACAACTTAGGATGGTCGTGAGATACTTGTAGTTGTCGAAGCACGAGGAGAGCATTCTAGAAAACGGGCAGCGCGATGTCACCAGAACGAAGCTGCTGAATCTCGGCTCATCGTCGGTTGACGCCCGAAGCGTCTCGAAATATTCGTGACTTTTTCTGGCCGCGTCCACCGATCGATCGTCTCGACATTCGTGCGTGACACGTTCCGCCTGCGAACTCACTTCATCATTCCGGAACCGTCCATCTATGCGCAGCATCTGCCGTCTTTTGCGAAGATGGCATCAGCAGTTCTGCCTCTCCCCCAGCTTCGCGGCGCATCAGCAGTGCCTGCAACTTCTGCAGCCGGTCCGTCAATACCGTCAGCCGCCTCGAGCCCGCCTTCAAAGCCGTAAACCGTCGGCCACGTCGCTAGGAAACCCAGATGTACACGAGTACGAGCAGCAGGGTGAGGATGCCGCTAGCCGGCGTCCAGTTCACAACCCTCTCGACCCTGAAGCGGCCGCCGTCAAGGCAGAGCTGGATCAACTAGACCGCGAATTGGCTATCATGCGTGAGGGACCCTTCGGACCAAACAGTGAATTCGTTCGCTCTTTCCCTGCCAATGAAAGAGAAGAGCTGCTGAAGGCGCTGGAAGAAGAGGGCGTGATGCCGTCGGAAAGCGCAGACCTGATATCCGAGGAGGATCTGGAAGATCTGGCCAGGGAAGAGGAGGGAAAGAAGCAATCCACACAGGCCAAATCGCCGCTCAGAGTCACCTTGAGCATTCCTGTTCGGGACAAGATCTATGTCAAACGATTTAACGCCGCACTGGAGACGGCTCAGCAGAAAGACGACGACAAGGAATACTTCGCGCTCTGGAAATGGTACCTGCGGTGTCAGCAGCACGTCTCGAACTTCGCCTTGATCATCCCCGAGGATGTCTGGCACTTTCTCTGGAAATCCCAGAGCACGAGATTCTACAGACCGAAACACCTTGCAATGCTAGGCAAGGACATGGTCAAGGCCGATGTCCCCTTGGAGGACAAGGAGTGGGTGGAATACATTGATGCTCTACAAGCCACTGGGGACATCGCTACTGCTGCAGAGACATGGGAGGCACAACGACCACGGCTAGGCACGAAGCCGGAACTCGCTGAATTGTTCTGGACGGCTGGTGTCGGCCTCTATGTGCAACTCGGCAAACCACAAAAGGCCCAGCGTCTTGCCTTCGAATGCTACGAGCATACCACCATTGTTAATCCCGAGCTCCTAGTCATGGTCATCTCAGCGTGGGCAAAGAGCCAAAATCCACAGGCCAATATTAAAACCTGGTATTGCTACCTCGAGCTTTGCCGGAAACTTGAGGCTCGCGAAGATGAAAAGACGCGGCTGGACATTCTGGGCCGAGTCAGCAGTGTTCTACTTGAGGCTGATCGTCCAGAGCTTGCTCTTGCGGTCTTCAAGGACATGTTTCTGCTGACCGCCACGGCACCACAAAGCTCCTGGACGATATTCAGAGATTTTGGCAAAGCAGTCACAGATATCCACCCCTTCAACGAGGACCTTGTCAGCCAAATAGGCCTCTCTGTGCTGGCTAGCTTCCCACGGAGGTTTGCAAACAAATATTTCTTCACTGCCTGGATAAAGTGGCTGCTAGGACAGGGCTTGACGAACGATGCGGCACTGGTGGTCGAGCTCATGTATGAGCGTGGCATCAAACCTGATGCCGGTCCATTGAATGGGCTGGTCGCCGCATGGTTACGACAAGGCTCACCACGAGACCGTCAGAAAGCTGAAGAAACTGCGTGGGCAATGATCCAATCTCGAATTGACATGGTGCAGAGTCGGTTGTCGCCTGCAGGCCACATCGACTCTGCGAATGCTGTGATCACGAGCGAGCCCAGGCATCGTCCTGGCTTCCTCAAGCGAGGCGCACCAGCGGCCACGGTTGAGACGTTCTCGATCCTTTTACAGCACTACACTCGTCGCTCAGACCTAGCAAACGCCAGCCACCTGACCGATGTGATGACCGGCTCAGCCAAGATCAAACCCAACTCGTTCATCATGAATCACTGGCTGTACGCCTCACTTCGATCTGGGCAGATAGAGGATGTCTGGTCAAAATACTCGGCTTTAAAGTCGTCCATTGCACCCGACGTCGAGACATTCGCAGCTCTCTGGGATACGGCCAAGACTTCCTATGCATCCCCGCGCCGACATCAGGGAGGATTTCCTGAAGCACGAGCGCTTTTCGCCGAGATGCAAGAGTGGTTCGAGAAGCTGGACGCGAAGAAGAGAGTCTCGGCACCGGAAGAATTCTCGTCCGAGTTGTATGAGCAGATCATCCGCTGCTTCTGCCTCTCCTCGGATCCGCACGGGACACTCTGTGCCTTGCACGGTCTCTACCAGAGCTTCAATGCCCTGCCTCGCGAGGAAGTCAGCAGGTTGATCATCATGCAAGTGGCTCGCGCGTATGCCTCCGACTGGGCAGCACCGTCGGCCGGTGCCCGGCGTCTGCGGATGAAGAAGAACCTGCAGTATCAAAGCGCAGTCAAGACGCTGACGGAAATCATGGTCGCCATCTCTGACAAGATGATCCACCAAACCGACGTCGACCCCGAAGCCGTTGCGGAAGAGGAGAGTGACCCGGCCCGGAAGCTCCGGCTGGACGTGCTCACGACGTTCCTGGGTCTCATCATCGAGAAGAGGATGAAAGGAGTGGTGCTAGAAGAGGTCCTCCGGAGCATCCAGGGAGTTGCGGACGAGATGAAGACGACTGTCCCTGTCGATCTGCTGAGACAGCGAGGCTGGGGCGATGTCGAGATGTGAGATTTGAAGTGGTAAGTGTACTGTAGGGGGATTACTGTTCCATCGACTCAGATTCTCGGTGTAAATCAAATCCTGTAATATAGTGTGTCTGTATCATACATTAGCCCGTCACGGACGATGAAGCAAGCCCCTCCATCCGCCGCTCATTTTCTATGTTGCGGCCATTGATAAAATCGTAAATTTTAAATACTGGTTGTCCTGTTCCATGCTAATGCTAATGCTAATGCACGCTCTCGTGAAGACCTATAACCGTCCACGGTCAAACGCCCAAGGACCCAGACGGCACAACCTATCATACAGGATCAAGTAGTCGGTAGGCGTTCATTTCTTGCCCTTTTTCTTCTTATTCTTGCCGCCTCCTCCGCCTCCGCTTGGACCGGTGGTTCCAGGCGTGGCAACCTCTACGGGCGGCGTCTCGACAATGACTCCATCCTCATCACTACTTCCCGCAGCTCCCTTGAGTGTGGCGCCCTGTCCAGCAGGCACGGGGACGGGAGCGGAACTCGCCGTGGCAGCAGAGGCGGGAGCAGAGGCAGAAGCAGAAGCGGCACCGTCAACACCCTCACCACCACCCAACAGCTCCCTCCTGGCACTCTCGCGGGTGCGCTCCCAGCGCTCCTTCTCGGCGCCCAAGCCGGCCTTGATGGCGTCCAACTTCTCCCTCAGGATCTGGTTCTGCACCATCTCGTTCGCGCTCTGGAAGATGGTCTGGCCCCAGGTGCCGGGCGCGCCGCTCAGCGCGTTCGCCTCGGCCACCACGTCCTTGATCTCCAGCTCGAGCTCCTGCTCCGCGCGCTGCAAGCGCTGGAAGATCTCGTCGCCCACCACGCCCCGCTGGAGCAGCGCAGCCAGCGCGGGCTTGCGCATCCGCACCTCCATGATGCGCTTGATGTCGTCGCATGCTCGGGCGAGGAGCGCGGCGCGCAGGACACTGTCCGGCACTTTTGACGCCTTGTCCTTGTCCTTCTCGTTGCTCGGGTCCGAGTCCGATAGGTGGAGGAGCGAGAGGTAGATGTTGCGGGTCGTGTGTTCGGGGAAGTATGGCGCTAGGCGGAGTTTCTTGTTCACCTGCCGCGAGCGGTACAGGTGCGAAAAGGTCGCCATGCTGCCTAGGAGGATCGAGACATAGGCGATGGGGATTAGGAGGGAGACGGAGAGGAATTGCATGTTGGGCACACGCGCACCGAGAGAGGGTGTGTGTGTGTGCGCGCGAGAGACTGAGTGACGCGGGTGCGCGACTAGGTTCAGGAAGGGGGAGAACCGTTCGCTTCACGTCGTGCTCATGGAAGGGTAGGGACGGAGGGAGGTGCTCTAGTGTGATTTGGGTTTGTGTGGTCTGCTGGGAAAGGCGTGGGTGATGAGTCCTGTCTCGGTGGAGGAGGGTCCTTCCGTGTATCTCCACTGCGAGTGCCCAAGGTGTTGAGGGAGAGTTGATGGAGGATCGATCTGCGTGGTAATGTTGGAGTGTTGTCAGAGTCGCTGGTGGGTGGTGGGCAAGAATCTTCAGGAATACAGTATTGAAGAGGACAAGTTTGCCGCAAAAGGGACCGGAGGGACGAGGGAACGATTAGATTAGATTAGATCAAGCCAAATCGTTAAAATCTTAAGGAACATTCCTTGCACGCCAAAGAAGCTAAATTTCAGTCCTCGTTCAGCAGCAGCATATGCCCCCCTTTACATGGTCAAGTCACTCGTGCAGATATTATGACTGATGAAATAGCGAAGCCAATCCTCAAGAGAACGCTCGATTTGACCCCAACTTTTGTGGTTTGCTCCATCTTCCTCCCGAGACCTCACTGTCTCAGCGGCCTGGGCACATAATCCCGGATTCTGACCCCGTCAAGCTTGCTATTGTTCGGCAACTTATAGAACTCCTTGACGTCATGCCTGTCGGTGTCCTGGATGTCGTTGACATCCTCGTAGCTCATGACCGAGATCGGATTTTTGCTTCCAAATTGTTTAGCCGGGGTCCTCTCTGGCCCGTGGCCGAGTGTGTCAGCCACGATTGCAAACTCATGTCTGAGGCCAATGATGTGCCCGATCTCATGCAAGAAGGTGTTCCTAAGAACCGCTCTCCACCTTGGCTCCACGAGAGTCTTATGGTAGACGAGAACGTCGTCAACGTCGTTTGGAAAGAAAGCCGAAGCCAGGACGCCTTCATCCACGACAGGTTTGAAGTACTTGACCACGAAGTTCGCGAGCGTCCGATCGGAGGTTCGGGAGATTTCCAACCCGAAGCCAACCGCGTTCCACTCGTTGGCTGCTTTCTGGAACTCTGTCGCAGTATACTCGAAGTCGCCGTCACTCGGGAACCCGTCTCGGATCACAAAGTATAGAAGCTTGGTGGGATTGGATGTATCTGCAGTCCAACGGGGGATGAGGGGCCCGACACCAACGACAATGTGGTCATGTCCCTCGCTATCGCCAGATTGTTCCTCGCTTGGTGGCTCGCCGATTGTCTCTTCGAGGCCGGACTGTGTTACGCAGGGGTAGCGTGTCTTTCCTTCTGGAAGGGCCATGTCGTCTGTCTTCGGGATGGGAGCTTGATCGGCTTCGTTGATCTTGCTTGAAGGTTCCGTACCGCACCAGTTCCAAGGTTTGCTGCTTTGATTGTCGGAAGACATAGGATGCTTTGAAGTCATTGTTGCGAGCTCAAGCTGGCACAGAGTATTTATAGTCGAGAGACAGTGATCCAGCGTCAAGATCAGTCACGTCGCGTTTCAGCTGCAGCTGAACTCTGAGCGATCAGGCTCAAATCTTATGGCTGGCTGGATCGAGTCGTATCCAGAAGACTGCAGTCATCTGCGGGGGAGGTCGACTCTGCAACAGCTCCCTGTTTAGACTGTCTGGCTTCATAGTCCGCAACTGAAAGACCCAGTTAGACTAAAGCCAAGCCTGAGCTGAGAAGGATACGTGAGCTGAGAATTTTGTGCTACTCAAACAACGGCCAGAAGCGAGCACGCATGGTGTGGTCTGCTGCAGCGACTGGGAGGATCCTAGATTCAGATGTACTCAGAAGGACTCACATGATGAGCAGGTTGCTGTCTTGAGAAGGAGCGGGGTCTCCACGACGAGCTGAACGACCTCTTGCGAGTAGAGACTGATTGCGTCGATCGACAAGACCCGACTGGCACCAAGGCCGCGGAGACGCGCCAAGACCATCCACAGATCCTTGGTGTCGTGGAAGGGCTGGCCACTGACACGGATCACCTGAGCGCGCCCCCAGACGTAAGAGACCGCTTCGTAAAACGGTTGGGTATCGAAGAGCTCGGGGTAGACTTGGCTCGGAATGGGGGTTTCCTAGGCTCAGCTTCCGACGCCAGGAGCCTGATCTGCCGGGTCTTAAGGAGACCGAGTCGTGCGTGGTCATATTGTTCCGCCATATCCATCACGGGTGGACAACTTGAAAGTGTCTACATGGTTTGACGGGAGGGGAGAGTAGGGAGCCTTGGCAGACAACGCCTGGTCAGAGTGAAAGGTGAGTACGGGGTAAGCTTCTCGTATTGGTGGCTCTAGGCTCGCGGCGCTCACTGCAATTGACACCGATGGCACGGGAAGTTTTCAAATGATGCGACAAGAATAAAGGATCTGGTTGCTCTGACTACCAGCTGGTGTTTATCAGCTAATTACTGCGACCACCCAGCTCTGGCAATGCGGGCTGTCCTTGCAGAGCGGACGTCGGACGAGAATCTTGTCCGGCGGGTGTGAACCTCCCCGCTCCGAGAGCCCCCGAGAATTCGAATTACCCTCTTGGGACAGCTTACCGTATATGTGTCTGAAGGAAGCTCCTGCGGAGTCCTAGTGGAGCCTTGTCTATGGATTCCTCTGCTGGCGGATGGCCTCGAGCCTAGCTTGGCACCGCTCGAAATAAAAGCATACTTATTTATCCTCATTCTCATCCACTTCCACTTCCACATCCCCTTCATCCTTGTACCCTTCTGAATATGC
Organism: Phialophora verrucosa; assembly: GCA_002099365.1. Taxonomy (NCBI): domain Eukaryota; kingdom Fungi; phylum Ascomycota; class Eurotiomycetes; order Chaetothyriales; family Herpotrichiellaceae; genus Phialophora; species Phialophora verrucosa. Next base: position 1,776,957 of record MSED01000002.1, on the reverse strand, counting down.
CGCGCACGGTCCTGATAACAGGCTGCTCCGACGGCGGCCTGGGCGCGGCTCTGGCAATCGCCTTTCACAAACACGGCGACCGTGTATTCGCGACGGCGCGGAACACCGATAAGATGGCGTCGCTGAAACAGATGAACATCGAGACCCTCCAGCTCGACGTCTTGTCCGAAGACTCCATCAAAGCAGCAGCACAGGCAGTCTCCGAGATGGCCAACAACTCACTCGACATTTTGATCAACAACGCAGGGACAGGCTACAGTACACCTCTCCTTGATGCGTCCATCCCCGACGTGGCCAAACTTTTCGAATTGAACACGCTGTCTGTGCTGCGCGTTACGCAGCTCTTCTTCCCTCTGCTCCGCAACGCGCAGGACGGGGCCCTCCTTGTCAATAACACCTCCTGCGCGAGTGCCATGCCCGTACCGCTTCAGGGACCGTACAGCATGTCCAAGGCCGCCACGGCTTCCATGTCCGACGTCCTCCGCCAGGAACTTCGGCCCTTCAACATCAAAGTCGTGGACCTCAAGACCGGCACCGTCCAGTCCAATTTCTTCGCCAATACCACCTCGTCAGGTTCCTCTCATGGCGGCGACATCCACTTACCAGAACACTCTCTGTACGTGCCGGGGAAGGAGCAGGTCGAGAAGTTCATGCGCACGGATATCGACATTCCGGCTATGCCGGCAAATCAATGGGCCGAAGCGATCGTGAAGGATCTGTCGAGAAAGAACCCGCCGCTTCATGTCTGGCGCGGAGGGAACGCCTTCCAGGTATGGCTTGCGACGTTGATGCCCGTAGGGATGATGGATGGGATGATGAGGAAGATGACCGGCCTGGAACTGGTGGAGAGGTATTATCGCGGCTTGAGGGGCCAGAAGACGAAGTAGTCACAGCCGGAAGGAGAGCGAGACCTGCACAATCCCAAGTCGCTTCGCCCTCCCGCCCTCGACCGACAATTATCCAACCATCTCCCCATCCCCCTCCTCTCATCCTCCTCCGCAATGATCTCCCTCGTGGCATGCTGTTTCTGCCGCATAGCTACAAAGGTAGCAATTTTCGCCGCCAGCTCCGCTTCCTCCCAAATCCGTCGATTCTTCAACCGGATGGTCTCCAACCGCTCCGTCACCTGGTGTTGAGGCCCCTCAAGTCGCCGCCGCGCTCATGCGTCTCCCTTGCTTGCCGAAGCTCGCGTTCAGCATCCGCGCAAGCTGTCCCGGGACTCGTCCTCCTGTCGGACCGCACTGTTAAGTTGACCCTCAAGCTCGGTTCTCGCGCGTGCCGTTTTTCTGACGATCTTGACTTCGGCATGCAGCCTCGCTTCCTCACCCCGAATATTGGCCGTCAGTCCCGCTCTGAGGGCCGCCTTCTCGCCATGTAGCGCCGTCATAGCCTCTTCATTTGCTTGACAGGCGGTCTTCGCGCTGTTGAGTTGCCACCTCGGTTTCCCGTCCAGTTTTGCGAACAGGCGGAGCAATGCTGACGAGGCTAGGAACCCGACTACGATCCCACCAGCGATGCTGACAGCGATGACTGAGAATTCGGTGTCAAATGGGTTCGAGGCCTCTTCTCACGTTGGAGCAAGGACGCCATCTGATCGGTACAGCAATCGATATTCGAGACCTCACGAGGCTCGAGCAACGAAGCAAGCAAGCAACAAGGAAACAAGGTGAGTAAGAACGGAGTAAGTGAGTAAGAACAAGTCACATTCCCAACAAGCCTACCATGCCGCTCGCCTGCGGTCTTTCGGTCGGCCAATCGGTCAATCAGTCAGTGCCACACATTCTGGATCTCTAAATTAACTCGTCCAGCCACTCCCCCCGCCTCGCCATAGGGCCCGGACAAACAAGGAAAGATCCATCCCGTAACATACCATATCCTGACACCCTTTATCTAACGAACAGGAAATAGACGTGACGTGCACATGTATCCGCATGCACGCTCTCGCACACACTGTTGCTGCCTAGCCTGACCGACGCCACGCCAGACTTTGGCCATGTCCATAAGAAAGTGCGGAGGCGTAGGCGTGGGTGTGCTGGCATTCAGCTCCGTTCTTTTCAGTTCCATTCAGCCTCGCCATGTCTCGTTGGGCGCCTACATGACACACTACGGAGTAAGTAGTTTTGGTGGTTCAGATGACTAGTCTCGCTGTTGCTGAGTATGCTGAGACTGCTTGGTTCCCGCTTGGTCTGGTTGTGCGCCCTGCAGATAGTCGGAAATCAGCACTTCTGCGCATTCTACCTCGATTCGCGGATGAGGCGCGGAATTTTGATGATCTGGACGGCTGAGCCCTTGGCGTAGTTGCTCTGGGGTGCCCCGTTCCCGACCAATATCTATTGGGTACTTGAATGGGGCAGGGCAGCAGTGAGAAACTGGGAAGATCCTCATGGGGTAATACAGGAGAAGACTGGTCCTGATCTCGGGCATTGACAGAAGGGCCGACTGCAGTGGCTCACCTCCTCCCATCAATCACATCGTCGACAATCTGAGCCTCGTCTCTCACAGAAGTCTCAGCTCGAATTGGAATGTCTATGATCATCTGTTGAAAGGAGTTTTCCGACCTCGCCTAGAACAGTGTCAATGTCTTTCCGAGTACTGAGGAATGCCATCGCCCAGCGGTTCAGATTCTCCAGCATGGACCGCCAAGCCGGCGAGTCACAGTTTCTGAGGTCATCATCGTCGGACGGTCGCTGACCTGTCTCTTCGTCCAGCCAATCCAGGTCCGGCACGTCCAGATCGCACTTCACCTCAAGCACCCAGTTGGCTGAAGGGGGCATCCACAGGTCCAATGCTTCGTCCAACACAAAGACCTTGGCGTAATGTTGTATGGCTTTAAACGGCCGCAAAGGTCCAAATCCATGGACAGGATGTTCATGAGAAAGCGACCACGGCTGATATAGTCCACTTCTTGCAACGAGTCGATGGCCGAGCGTACCAAAACGGTTAGCCACCACAAGAGAGGATTCTTCGAAGCAGTCGGAGCATGATCCGTGACCATGTTGACGCAGAGTATCCGCACAGCAGCATCAAGCTCGGTCTGGATCCCGGCGTCAATTGCTCCCAAGACCTCGACAACTTCAAGCTCCGTATCTTTAGACAAACTCAGACCCATTGCCGCCAGTGTTCCCGAGTTGGCACGGGCATAGATCAAGAAACAGATCAGCGACGCCCAGACCGCTTGGTATCGACGCCGCTTGCCCAACTCTACCTTGGCACCCAACGTCCGGAATGGCTGGGTGGCTGTCGGGCAGCACGCTCGGTTGAGGACAAGACGCGCCTGACCCGGCCAACGCTCGGCTAGTCGCTCCTCGCGGTCAAACGCACCATAGATGGCGACTTGAATGGAAGCTCGGACTCGGCGATCGTGCTGAAAGCGCTCGATGTCATGTTCTCCAGCTGATGACTGCTTGCTCTCACCGTGACTGGCGTTCTGGCTCTGTGCGAGCGTAGCGTTTGGTCTAGTACTCGTCGCGGACAAGAAGCTTATCCAGTTTCTCTTGATCACAGTCCATTGCTCCTCAGTGGGGCCTCCTACACCACGAAGCCAGGAGCCATAGAACTGAATCTGGTTGCCATTTGCTAACATCGGGACGTCCCAGCGTTCGTCGAACCTAGTAAATTGTGTTTGGACCGTAGGGCCGGTCACACTCATCAACGCGATATCATAAACTTGCCCCATGGTACAAAGCGCTTTGTTCGCAATGTTCCACTCGAATGGGCCTTCAGTCCATATCACTCACCTTCCCAGATACACCTGAAGGTGTTTCGAGATAATCGAACTAGGCACCCAGAATACAACTCCCCCTGAGGGAGCACGTGGAGAGCGGGGGAGTCTCACGTGACGCGGCCTTGTCTCGCACTACCTGCCTTGCCCGGTGTGCGGAGATCACTGTTTGCGTTAAGTTGTCGAAAAAGTTTCGGCCGCGGCGACTTTCAGAGTCGAGAAAGCGCCCTCCCTCGCACGAGCAGGCAGAAATGGCGCCGTCGCAGCTGAAACAATTGAAAGCATCGCTGCGGGAGAACGGCGTACTTGGCCCTCAAAAATCCAAGAAACAACGCAAATCGGCCGGCAAGGATGCGCAGAAACGGGCACAGCGCAATGCCGCCCTCGTCGACATTCGGGAACGGTTCAATCCTTTCGAAGTCAAGGCTCCTGCTCGCAGGGCGAAGTACGAATTTGTCAATGGCAAAAATGTGAAACCGGCCGTTGGTCGGCCGGGCGTGACCCGGGGATTGGGCGAGGAACGACGAAGAGAGACACTATTAAAAGAGATGCAGAGTCGCAACAAGGTGGGCGGCATGCTTGACCGACGGTTCGGAGAGGATGACCCTACCATGACGCCGGAGCAAAGAGCAGCTGAGCGGTTCGCGCGGCAGAATGAGCGCAAGATGAAGAAGAGTTCCTTGTTCAATCTCGAGGTCGAGAGCGAGGAGGAGATGACGCTCACACACGGTGGAAGATCGCTCGATTTCGGGAGCGGTATGCAGGACGATTTTGACGAGGATGATGTCGACGATCAAGAGGATGCAGAGGTAGGCGGCGACTTCGATGCGCAGGACGACCGGCCGCGCAAACGGTTACGGCTCGAAGGCGAAGATGAGCCTAACGATGAAGAGGATGACGAAGCGCCACAACGGAAGAAAACAAAAGACGAAGTCATGAAGGAGATCATCGCCAAATCCAAAATGTACAAAGCCGAGCGACAGGCTGTCAAAGAGGACGATGACGATCTACGCGCTGAGCTTGACAAAGGAATGTCCGACTTTTACGCAGCCCTTCAAGGCCAAAAGCTGCCGGAGCAGCGGCCGGAGCCAATGTCGGCTACAGTGGCTGAGCCGCAGATGGATCCCTCACGAGCTGCTATGTTGGCAGGGAAAACCAGGGAAGCAGCGGAGAAGGACTACGAAACAAACCTGCGGCAGCTAAAGTTGGAGGCTCGGTCCAAACCCAGTGTACGGACGAAAACCGAAGAAGAAAAGGCCGCAGAAGAGGCTGCACGTCTCGAAGAACTAGAGCGAAAGAGAGTCCGCCGAATGAAGGGCGAAGCTGAAAGCTCGGAGGACGACGAAGTTGCCGAGCCTGGGCCGGATGAGGATGTTGAAGTCGACGATGCCGAAGCCTTTGGATTAGCGGCTCCGGAAACCACATCTGCTCCAAGAAGAGAGCTTGATGTCGAAGACGAAGACGAATTCGTCCTTGACGATGACTTGATTGCCTCTGGATCGGACGCTGACCTGGCAAGCGAGCAAGATGACGAAGAGTCTGAGGATGAATCTGAGGATGAACCAGAGGACGATGGTGATGACGACTTCATCGACGGCCTGGCCTTGCCGCAAGAAACACACATAACCCTGAAGACGACGAAGACAGCCCCAGCAAGCGGCAACCTCGCCTATACGTTCCCTTGCCCGCAGACACACAAGCAGCTCCTCGAACTTACCGAGGAAACCAAACCAACGGACCTGCCAACGATTGTTCAGAGGATCCGCGCCCTGTACCATAAAGGTCTTGCCGCAGGAAACCAAGCCAAGCTCGATACATTCGCGGGCGTGTTGACGCAGCACCTCGCCTACTTGGCCGATAGCGACACCACCGTCCCCTTCTCGGTTCTAGAAAGCCTGATCCGGCATTTACATTCGATGGCCAAGTCCTCACCCGAACCAGTAGGTGCTGCGTTCCGGGAGCATCTCCAGGTCATAGCCGCAGAACGACCGCTTCGACTCACCGCAGGCGACCTCATCATCTTGACTGGCGTGTCAACGATCTTCCCGACGTCAGATCATTTCCACCCGGTCGTAACGCCAGCGATGCTGACCCTCGCGCGGTATCTTGGCCAAAGCTCCGTCCAGTCTCTGCAAGATCTCGGTGCCGGCGCCTACTGCTGTACCCTCGCTGTGCAATATCAGCGGTTGGCAAAGCGGTACGTGCCCGAAGTGATCACATACATTACGAACGCGATTGCCATCCTCTCTCCCGTGCCACTCCCCGAACAAGACAGGGATGGCAAACCAATCAACGTGCCCATCCGGCTGCCTCTCGAGCCTGAGTCTCTCCGCATCGAATCCAGAGTAGCAGCCTCAGGCATAGCCATACCGGAGAAACTCTCATTCAAAGCCCTCGTCATGAGTCATGGTAACGACAACAACTCCTCCACCACCACCCACGCACCTGCCCTTCTCAACACATTCATCCGCCTGGCCATGAATGCCACACACCTATGGTCCCAAAAGTCTGCGCTCCCAGAACACGTCCACCCGCTTATCCACGCATTGACTCACCTGTCCTCGGCCCCCTCCTCCCTCCCCGCGCAGACCCTCTCCCTCGCATCCGACGCGCTCTCCACCCTCTCCAAGATGCGCGACGCGTCCATTCAGACCCGCCGGCCCCTCCTCCTGCACGCTCACCGGCCTCTCGCCATCAAGACCTCGATCCCGCAGTACATCGAGAACTACAACCCAGACCGGCACTATGATCCGGACCGCCAGCGCGCGGAGCTCGCCAAGTTGCGGGCCGAGCATAAGAAGGAGCGCAAGGGCGCGATGCGCGAGCTGAGAAAGGACGCCAACTTCATGGCGCGCGAGCAATTGAGGGAGAAGAAAGAACGCGACAGCGCGTACGAGAGGAAGTATAAACGGTTGGTGGCGGAGATTCAGGGCGAAGAAGGACGAGAACAGAAGGGGTATGAGAGGGAGAGGGCGAAGAGGAAGAGCAAGACCAAGGGCTAGTCAGAGCTCGGGACTTGGTTACATATCTTGCGCGCTACAATTGCCGAGGATAATGGCAATGGCAAAGGCAACGGCAGTGTAATGGCAGTGTCGATATCAATGATCCATGTCATGTCACGTCGCGTCACTTCACGTCATGTGATGCCATGCCATGTTGGAAATGTCATGTTTCCATTCCGCTAAGTACGTTTGAATACGGTGCTCGTACTGTGTGCAGTGCAATCACCTGGATATGTCAAGAAGGTAGGACGACCTCCCACAGAGGCCAAGCCGCAAGGAGTATACAAGGAGTACTCGAGGATAGAACCTAGCAAAACAGCGAGTGGAACGAGATACAATAAGTGATCATTATCCTAGGATGGTCTGCCTTTCTTGACGACAGCAGGATCATCTTCACTTATGTAGGATTCCCCGACTTCGAGGCAGCCAGCCAGCGAGACGCGATCCTACATACCGTACTGAGCACGCCCACCGTTCAGGCACGCAATGTTCCATTTCCACTTGGCGAAAGCACAGTATGTGCGTGTGGCATGGGCATGGAAAATAGGTCCGGTCCATACAGGCTCAGGTACCTATATAATAAACGCATTAGATCATATGCTTTGTCTGTGCTTGTGCTCATTATCATTGCTGTCATCGTTGCTGCTCGACGCCCATTAAGTAATATACCCTATTGAAAAAATGGGTGTGCCACATGAATAATTGAAGACTCGCGCTCCGCTGCAAGATGGAAAAAATGTCCCCGAGACCGAAGACGCGCCTCCTCTCGGAAGCCTTGGATACGTTCACGCAGCCGCCGCCACCACCTCCTCCTCCTTCTCCTCCTCCCCCTGCTTTCCCTCCCTTGTTCCCTTCCACCTCGTGACCCAACAAGCAAATGGGAACAATATGGTTCCCATGACCACCCAAACCGCCAGGATCCCGAAATTCAGGCCCAGTCGGGAGTGCGTACCAAACAACAACGTGCGGGTCGCACACACAATCTGCCTCAACGGCCATGCATACCCCCATTTGTAAAACGCCGGCGCCAGCTCTAAGGAGTAAAGGCCCGTAGAGACGTTGGTGACGACCCAGAATACAAGCCACAGGGCGGTCCACGGTGGTCCCACGAGCATGGCGACGTTCTCGCACGCAAGGCCTAAGGCGCTCATGCCCAGGAAGTTGAGCATCCAGAAGGCGGGGAACGTGCCCCGGCCGAGGTAGTCTGCATTGTTGGCGACGTCTGTTCTGAGCCAGGACGCGTGACCCTGGGGAGGCGTGCGGGAAAAGGGGATCTGAAACGCTAGGCTGACGAGGCTGTAGAAGAGGGAGAGAAAAAGGTAGGCGGTTATGGTGGAGAGGTAGCGCCACAGTATCAGATGGGTGAACTTCAGGGGAGGATGGGGATCAGACGAGGTCCGGGGGATGAATTTCATGTGGGTGGGTGTGAAGAAGTCGACAGAGAAGAACGCAATGATGATGAGATATATGAGACCGATGCTAACGGTGTGGATGGCTGTTGGAGGATCTATAGAGGGCGCGTCAATTAGCGTCGAAGGATATGGCAGATGGACGTTAAGAGAAGGCTTACCAAACGGTCTCAGGTTGAACATGCTGAACCCTATACCGGGGGACAAAGCCTGAGGTGCATTGGAGTAGAAGACTTGAGCTAATGAGTCGTTCGTCAGGACCTGAGACGTCCAGTCTCGACCCCAGGCAAAGCTGATGTCAGAAGCAAGCCGGGTCAGAACGGGCGTGATGTACTGGTTGAAGGACTCGACATCTCTGGCTTGGTCGGTGACAATCGAAGCCGCGCCGAACGGGTCATAGGATGCATTTCCAATCTCGACAGCCTGTCTCAGCAATGCAGTGGCATTGTTGTTCACGATAATCGCGCCCCAGTATTTCTCTTGATGGACTGCAAGACGGACGGCTAGAGGGTCGTTGTTGAATTGTGCAGGAGGCAGAAACTTGTAGCCTAGCGAGTATTTCTGTGTCGTGAGCTCATTCCTGACGGCTTGTTCGACGAAAGGGCCAACGATCGCCTCGACGCTTCGGTACGGTGGCAGGGTCGCGTCGAAGTCGACAACAGCAATAGTGGCATGGCGAAGGTTTTCCCGGACACGAAAGGAGACGCCCCAGTATATCGGTAGGACAACGAGCACAAAGATACAGAGAACGGAGACTATTCTCGGTCAGTCTTGAGTACGGGAGATGGTTTCTTGAATGCCACCCACGCGTCCACGAGTATTTTCTCAAGACATTAATTCGTGTCTTTGAAAGGGTCGGATTGAAGAACCCAACTGGACCTGTCGGGGCCTGACAAAGCGCTTGTCCCAGGTCCTCCTTATCTTCGACCGACTGATCTTTCTCTGCGAGTGTGACGCTGGACTGGTCTTTCAATGCGAGTGTAACGCTGGACTGGTCTTTCAATGCGAGTGTGACGCTGGACTGGTCTTTCTCTGCGAGTGTAATGCTGGACTTATCACTGCAACGCGTGCTGCTGTTGAGGCTGGGAAAGCGTCTGATATAGGATGAATTAGGAGTGGCAGGCGGGCTCAGGGCATTGTGGACAGCGGGGGACTGCTTGACAGTCGTGTCAGGTGCGATATCTTTCTCGCCGTCTTCCACAGCCACCACGGGGTTGTGTTCAACCCGTCGCTTTCGTCGCCCACAGCTAGGACACGCCGCATGCATCGTCGTCACTTGTGCCATTGAGAGAAGTGTCAAGTTTCAAGGGATGAGCTTGAGCCGAACCAAGAAAACGCAAAGTGAGGGATTTGAGCAAAGGGTCAAAGGGGGGTTAATCACATCACGGAATGTACACATGTCGTACCTTCCAGGAAAGCCCCGGTTCATCGCGAGGAGGTAGAGTTCATCTTCATGTTCCTTCCAGGCCGTACGAGTTACCTCCACCCGTGTCTTGATGTTTTCGGCGGCACAAAGCATGTAGAGGTGAGTGGTGTGCCATCTAACAATCCACAGTCTGCAAAACGTATACCAGCAGATGGGATTGTTCGCTCATCTTGGCATAGCGATCCGTAAACCTGAACGAGTATACTCGTACGAGTACATCTCAGCCTGAACCTGCAGATTGGTCACACTGTGAATGACGGCATGGACTATCCTGTCAACGGATGTCCGACGGGTAGGGCGCATTCTTCACGCCGGCGCGTCGAAGGTATGAGCGCCCTTGTTTGTGGGGTACTAGTATTAGTATTCCACACGCGCTCTGCAGATACTTGATGATAATAGGAAGCAAGCTGGCTTTCGAGGGATCACGGACCTGGTCCACCCGGCGTTTAGGAGGACACGACGCGGGGGTTTGGTCTCGCCATGCATCCTCATGCGGTCGCCGAAAATGCAAACAACTTGCGAAAAGGTTAGCCGAGTCCTCCAGGTAGACAATTGGCCTAGATACGAGACTGCTAGACAGACTCAATGCTCAAAAGCTGACGCCGTGCTCTGGTGTTGTGGAAAGTCCTTGTCGAGTTCTTGTGCGACGCGTAAGAGCCAGGCCAGTCATATCGGACCGCAATGGCTGTAGTGCCACGCGTTCTAGAAGAAGGTTATGATGCTATTTCCATGGCAAGCTCAACAGAACAGCAAAAATGCAAAACAAGTCCAACCATCACGACCAAAAAGACGATTGAACCTGGCGAGACTTGAACTCGCGACTTTCGCATTGCTCGAAAGAGTCATACTGGATTCCACGCGGGAGATTCAATATAAGAACGACACGCTAACCACTGCGTCACAGGTTCGTGCAAGCCATTCGCACGCAGAAAAACCTCAGTTGACTGAAGCCTGTTTCGCGACAAATTTAAGACAGCTTTTGGCGTGGTGAGATTTATATAGTTTGCTTCAATATCACGTGATACTATCAGATTGGGCGGACATATAACACGTGATATTCTCCGTCTTTTATCGCGTCCTCTCCCATTGAGTTGTGCTTTTCTTTCTCCGGCATGGATAAATGCGTTTTGGGTGCATATTTTCGCTCGTGGTGACATGCAAATGACTCAGTGCTATACGGTAAGGGCCTGTGGCAAATTCGGGTTATCCATCTTGCTCCCTTTCGCCGTATAGACTTCTTGACGATCTGCAACGCTACCTGCCCATAAGCGAGAGTTGATTCGAACGATATTGATATCGAATAGACTTGCCGCAGCACTTTGTGATACAACGCTTGAAAAGATGACGTCTCATAATAGCGCAGGAGACGGAGAGGAGGATGATGACTATATGAACATGACCTTCGAAGAGGCTGCGCCCTCGAAGAAAACCGAAACCCTTACTCAACGGAAGAAGCGACTCGCCCGAGAAGCCGAGATCAAGAGCCGACCCAAATCCAAAGCGGAACTGGCAAAAGAGGAACAGGAAAAGAGAGATGCCGCCTTGAGCTCCAACACACTAGACACAAGCAACAAGGGTTTCAAGATGATGGCAGCTTTAGGGTACAAGCCGGGAACAGCATTGGGCGCAACTCGATCCACTACTGAGGGTGTAAAGGATGATCGACTGCTAGAACCCATTGGACTGGAAATGCGAGACTCTCGTTCCGGCATTGGCGCAGACGCGGAAAAGAAGAGGAAGTTCAGAGAGGAAGTGGAAGCACTTCAAGACGTGGACAAGAAGAGGAAGGTCGAGGCTGGCGAGTTTCGGGAAAGGCAGCAGAAGGAGCGGGAGGAGAAGAGGATGGAGGGGCAAATGTGGGGTGCCATGAAGGTCTGCGAGAGACTCGAGGAGGAGGACGAGGCAGAACCATCTACGGACCAGAATCCGGTCGCCGCGAGACCGAAGAGAGCGAAGCCGTTGAAAAGTGTCAATGTTTTATGGCGAACGCTTGTGAGGCAAAGAGCGATCACCGACCGAGACCGGAGGATGAAATACGACCTTCATCAGTCGTTGTCGCGCCGTCCTGACTACAACGACCCAGACGAGGACAAGGAGGACCAGATGGCACTCAGCAAGAAAGCGGAAACCGAAGAGGTTGATGTCGACCTGGACGAAGAAGACGCCGAATTGGATGAATTTGAAGCTCTCGAAGTGTCGGAGAAAGTAGAAAGGCTGGTAGCATATCTACGAGAGAAGTGGCACTACTGCTTCTGGTGCAAGTATAGATACGCGGACGAGAAGATGGAAGGATGTCCAGGCACGACCGAGGCGGACCATGACTGAGCCTGCCCAGCTCTGAGATTGGCCTCTTGTCCGCATCAAGCGCTTTCCATTATGTGAATTACATCCTAGGTACTCCTCATTTTCTTGACTCTGCCATAGACTTGGGCCAGTACAAATACATAATGCATTGCAAACGATTTGTCTGTCTTTTATTGAACTGGGTTGCCGCATAATCCGGGGCGCCAGGCGGACGACTCCAGCCTCGCCTTGCATCGGCACATGTTCTTCCTCCTCTTCCTTCCACTCATAGCCCTACGTGGGCCACCAAAGATGTCCTTTTTCACCTCGAACCGCTTCTTGGTGACTTTAATCGTTCTAGGCTTTGGCACAGCATACGTAGCGGTGCCTGCTCTCCTCAAACAAGTTAGAGATGCAGCGAAAGCGCCAGCGCCAGAACCACCACCGCCTCCACGGAAGAGTCTCCAGAAGGACTCTGAAAACGCGCTGAACATTGAAACCCTTCGCACGTTGGCAGATGGATACAGCTACGATCTGCGAAACTCAGCTATCAAGATTGTCGCCAGTCGCACAGCCAGATCCCGCGCCAGAGATCTACTACTGCGCGATCTCGCGAGCAGGAATTACGAACGCCGGCAGGATGCCATCAATGCGCTGCGCTTGATTCTCAACAACAGTTCGTTCAGCCCAGCGATATGCGACCAATTCAGAGATGCAAAATCTGTCGCTGCTGTCGTAGCGGCTTTGATCAACGTTCTGCCTCAGCATTCGCAACGTGCCTCCAACCAGAAGGCTCAGGCTCCAGACGAAGCAACAGACATAAAGAAACTGCCGCCATCACCCATCCGACCCGATTATCGCCCATCGCAAGAACTCGCGCTAATATCGCTTCTTACAAACATGCTATGCAGCCATCCTCGCCGTGGCTTCAAGTATACCTCCGCCATGGACGCTGCCCTACGCACAGGCCTGGTCACGAAGTGGCTAGCGAATTATCCCTTCCCTTGTGCCCAACCTGAAAACTCCAGCTTTAACTACAAGCGCTCAGATGTCGCCCTCCTGTTTGATCGTATAGCCTGGATGAATGACGACCCGTTGATGGCGGATGTGATCATCATAGTGATGCAATATCCCATGGGCAGAAAGCAGATGAGACAGGTCGGGCTAAGTGCGAGCAGTGTCCGAGAGAACGTTAATATCGGCCGTGGGACGCGAGATTCGTGGAACTGGGGATATGCCGAGGATGGTTCTGATGAGGACGAAGACCTCGATGTGAGAATGGTCAATGGCGAGGATACAGCTGGGATGCTCTTGCCGGATAATATCACGCTTTGGGATGAACCCACGGGACGGCCTACAACGAGAGCTGGTGCAAGGCTGCGCTCAGCAGAAAGAAGCCAAGAAGAAGAACACCTGAGAAGACGGCATCGGGAGGCCATCGTCGTTGCTGAACGGGGAACACCCCTGAGGAGAGAAAACATCCTTCAGAGGGAGGACAGCCAGATCCTACAACCTATGAACGGCGTCAGTGACGTGGAAGGCGAGTTGAATGGGTTATTGGGACTTTCTGAGAATAGGCTCGAATCTGCGCAAGGGGATGAAGTTCCTGACGGTTGTCCTGTCTATGAAGAGGACGAGATCCTTGATCCGGTGGCTGAGGCTGAGGTCGCCGAAGAGCTGCGTGCATTGGAAGAAGCAATGGCGCTGGAGGAAGCAGAAGAGTCTAATCGTGCTCAGAGCAGGCACCGCGAGATGGAGCATTTGATTGAGCACGACCCAGAGATACAAGGTACGAATGAGGCGGCAGGCCGACCCCCAGAAGTCACAACCCTGTCGCCAGATGTGAGGAGCCTTGCACGCGAGGACCCAAGCGCATAGGGACGGATGGGTTGCTCACGATTTGCGTGCAGTCCTACGTGTTCAAGGCGCCACACGCCTTCCTTGACCTAGTGACGAGGTGATGAAGGAACGAGAGTCGAGCGGCTTCTGGCAGGCTGTACTATCACTACTACACTTTATCTGCTTGTAGCGACACAGCGAGGCGTTGGAGGGCTTACAAAAGCATAAAGTATGATAGCCAAGTGCAACAGCATTGGAAGGAATTCGTATGTGTTGGTTCAAGGCATAATTTTCCATGCTCTGGCGCAGAGTCTGGTGTTCATTTACAGCCTCTGATTTGAATGTCTGCATGCAACAAGCCAGATGCGTTGCATTACCGATATTTTGTTGTGAGCAACATGTTCTTCATGCTTTCATGCTGGCAAAAGAACATGTGCCCCAACTGGGCTGCTGCCATGCAAATCTCTCCACGCACATGTCTTCATCGTCCCCAACACCATCTACTTCAAGGGGATAAACCTCGAAGAGTGCGTAGCACCAATACCGGGCCGACCGTGCTTGACAGGCTTGTACGAGATGGAAAATTCTCCCAAGTAGTGACCCACCATTTCCGGCTTGATTTCCACCTGATTGAACTCCTTGCCCGAGTAGATGCCAATGACGCTCCCGATCATCTCGGGCACGATGATCATGTCTCGCAGGTGCGTCTTGACGAGGTCGGGCTTCTCATTCGGCTTTGCATTCTGCTTGGCCTTGCGCAGTTTCTTGATCAAGCCCATGGGACGGCGCTTGAGACCGCGGTTGAATCGGCGGCGGGCGCGCGCATGGAGGATGTTGAGCAGTTCGTTGGAGGGGATGTCGAGCAGGCTACAGACGGGGACAAGAAAGGCAGAGGGTTAGCTAATTTGCTCCCCTTTGTTGCCATGAGAAAAGGACGACGACGCACCGATCGAGATCAATTCCTCTGTAGGAGAATTTGCGGAAGGTTCTCTTCTTCTTGAGCTCGGCGGCCTCTTCGGCGTTCTGCGCATGCAACACTGGTCAGTGATTGTGGTTCCCAACGAGGGTGCAGTGGTCAAGTGGGAGCGTACGTAGTCGGCGTCAGCCATGATTGCGGTCGGGAATTCTGAACGCGCCGGTGTGGTTGTGATTGAGGGAGAGGGAAGAGGGACAAGGGACAAAGTGAGGTGCGGCTGGCCAGATTGGGATCGTGGGAAAATCTGAAAGTGCGGATGCTGAGTCTTGGCGCCCCACCGCAGCCTTGTCAAGCCTTGTGCGCTCTGAGAGTCGGAGAACGTGATGAGATGGGACTCGATTGTGAAGACGGTGGCTACGTACGGATTCTTCACTGGGTTAATTACAAGAGAGAGATCAGACGATTTGTTTGTAATGATTTGGTTTGACGGATTGATTGGGTTCGAAGATGGCTCTTCCTATCTCACGACTGGCAGGAATCCCATGTCTCTCTGCCAATCCGACGGCCGGTCTCTTAATTGTCACAAGTCGCCCTGGACCATTGCAACCATGGCACATATGAATGGCGCAACAGAGGTAGCCCAGTGTTGGCGACTTCACATATTCGCACACGATATTGCAGTTGCTCTTCCCAAAACGTTCCTTTGCGCTTGGGTTGTAGAGATGGCGTAGTCAACCCCGTCCTGATGCATGCCGTAGTATGCCGCTTAGTCGAAGAGACCGAAACCCATATCCTCGTCGGACTCCTCCTTCTCTTCTTCCTTCTCAGCAGGCTTCTCCTCCTCGGCTTCGGCAGCACCGCCGGCCGCAGCACCCGCAGCCGGAGCAGCGGCGCCACCGCCAGCACCACCAGTTGGGACGGACGCAAGTTTCGTTGAGCCTTCGGCGATCAGCTGTCGCAATGTGTCAGTTCTGTGCCCTATGCCTCTTTACACAAGTGGAATACCATACCTCGTTGATGTCCTTGCCCTTCAGTTCTTCGAGAAGCTTGTCGAGACGTTCATCGTCGGCGTCAATTCCAACGGAGGAGAGGACTTCCTTGATGTCCTTGGCAGACGGGTCGTTGTTGCCTGCGAGGCCGAGGAGGAGGTATGCAGCGAGGTGCTTCATTTTGAATTGGTTTACTTTGCGCGCAGGTCAGTTGCGGACCTTCTCTGGAAGCGCTGTGGCTAACTTACAGAGAACTGGGAGGTTTCGAACGAGAGAGACAATCGATTTAACCGCTAGGTTGGGCGGAGACTGGCACTTCAAGTTCTAGGAGTGTTGGTGAGTCGGGAAATCGGTCGTACCTGGCTCGAATTGTTGCACTGTGCGATGCGAAAAAGAGCGGAAATTCTTTGGGAAGGCTTGCCGAAGCCCAGCGCCGCATATAGACTAGCGTCAATCAAAAGGTCTTGGCACTGGCGAAGCCATGACGGCGGCGGCGGGGGCTGCGACTTTCTTTGCTATTTCACTGTCCTTGCCCGCAACTTCTTCTCTTTGTTCTTGTTCTTCCTTCGCCTTCATTCATGCCTGGTGCAACCGCTGCCTATTACTCGTCTTCAGTCTATATGGAACTCATGCTTTGCGCGCAACTATGAGTGCCATGAGTCTAATGCCGATTGCCGCAACTCTTCTTTGACTCGTTCAACCACCTCTGACTCATTTTTTCCGGCATCCAAGATGAGTCTTTTCAGTGACATTGTCAATTCGATTGGCGGCGACAAGTCTCCAGCACCACCGAGACTACCAGCACGACCACCGTTGATTGCGAATGGAGTCCGGCCCGTCTCAGATGTCAGCAAGGCTGGCTCACGGCTCGGTGTACCGGCTGCTCCACCACCATTAAACGGCGTGAAGCGAAAGGCTGAAGATGGCTCACCAAAACAGCCAGAGAAGCTCGTCAAACCGAACTCGACCATCTCGACTTCCAACAGAGTTTCTTACCGTCCGGCTGCCCCTCCACTCAATGCCCCTAAACCGGCCAATGAGAAGACCGAGAAGAATTTGTCCGCACCCAGACCCAGACTCGACGCTCTCGCAGGTGTCCCAGCTAGGCCTGGCTCTGCCCCAACGACACCGACCACTCCAGCTCCTAAAGGACCAGCAAGGGGTTCCTACGCAGAGTTGATGGCAAGGGCAAAACAGGCGCAGACGGAGAAAGCCCAACAAACCCAAGTTGGTATGATCAAACATCAGCCAACACATCGAGAAAAGGTGTCCAAGATGGCAGAGAGACGACGGCAAGAGGAAGAAAAGGCTAAGGCGACAAAGGAGAAATCCGGCGGCACGAGATCTGCACCTGGTGGAAAACAACAGGCCAAGTCTCGCAGCGTTAGCCCCGCGAAGAGGACAGATCAGCCGAGGGTGCCAAAAGCCCCCCGCCCGCCCTTGCATGCTCCTCCATCTTCAACTTACAAGGGAACCATGGGTATCGCATCTGGCCGTGCTGCTAAACCGCCACGCAAGCAGAAACGATACGATGAATATCTTGGCACTGACGAAGACGACGTTTCAGACGACATGGGTGGGTACGGCGAGGACGAGGAAGACGATTACGCGTCCGACGTTTCATCTGACATGGAAGCTGGACTGGATGACTTGGACGCAGAGGAACAAAGAGCGTTGAAGGCCGCTAAGGAAGAAGATGCTCGAGAGTTGGCGTTGGAAGCCCAGTTGAAGCGTGAGAAAGAAGAAAAACGTAAGAGGCTTATGGCGCTTGCGGAGAAGAGGAGAAAGTGATGACATTGGCTTACCAGGTGCACTGAAGTCCGACAGATGTCCCAGCAAGGGTTGCTCTTGGAGCTGTGCATGGTTTCGCAGCAATTGAAGCGGTGTTGGCTCTTCCACGACCTCGGGAATATCCATGATTGATAAGTTAGCAATGGCGTTGGTGGTGTTTTGCAACTCGAAGACACAGACTTGGCTGCTTGGTAGCATCGATTACCCATTTCTGACTTGTATGACTGTTAGGGGTACAGGAGTATTTTGGATCCCAGCCTTTCGTGCATTTTGTATCCTGTAAATGCCATTTGATTGACGTGGAACGCGATATCAACTTGGCGTATGTAGCGCTCGACAAGAATGGATTGCTACCACCATCACGCCGCGTCAGATGAGCGTTCAATTTCGTTATATCGTATAAATGGAGAACGTGTGGCCATTCATTCATTACTCGACAGCTACAAAAATGGCCGCACGATTTGTACAAATTGCAAGGGTTTTTCACCTCTCAACGTCAACGTCAAGCATAAATATACGGACTCAATACTCGTAAGCCCAGGCTAATCCGACACCAGTGTCTCAACGTCCACGCCCTCGACGCGATAAAATCCCAACGCCTTCAACATGGGCTTGTCATGGAACTTGTAAAGATAGACCGGCTCGGACAAGCCTTCGGCAGCAGTGTGCCGGTACTCGTTCCACGAAGGGATGCAGAACGTATCGCCCTGCTTCCAGGCGATGCGCTCGCCATTGATGATGCTGTGCCCAGCGCCGCGCACGACATGGTAGACCGACGAAGCGGTTTCGCGGACCGAGGGCGACGTGGCGCCGGGGTTGAGGCGTTCAGCCGAACCGCCCAGAATGCGAGATACTGTGAAACAGTTGACGTGTTAGCGGATGAACGAACGAACAAACGAGTGGGTCGACGTTTTTTTGGGTGTATGAGAGAGTGCTCAAACGTACCTTCTCGTCCATCGGCCTTGAGATAGTCCTCGGTGGCCCAGTCGCCGGGCTGAGCGTCCAGTTTCGCCTGCATGACGGACCAAGGGAAGACGATGGGGCTGGCGGCCGAGTCAACGTCGTCGGCCGGGTAGCGCGGCTGGGCAAAGTGCTCGACGAAATGCACGGGGAAGTGCTGGAAGTTGGGCAGGTCGAGGCCGTCCAGCCAGATCATGGGGCCGGAGCCGTCCTTGCCGTGGTCGTGCCAGTTCCAGGTGGGCGTGAGGATGACGTCGCCGCGCTGCATGGTGATGCGCTTGCCGTGCACGGCCGTGAAGCCGCCCTGGCCCTCGATGATGAAGCGCATGGCGAAGGCGGTGTGGCGGTGCGCCCGCGCCGTCTCGTTGGGCATCACGAGCTGGAGGCCTGCGTACAGCGTGTCGGTTGTAAAGGGGGCGTCTGTGTCGATCGTGGTTAGGATGATATGATCCCTTTCCTTGAATCAAACCACCACCGGGTGATGATGGGAAAGACCAGAAGACAACACATACCTCTAGCGGGATTCACCAGCATGAGCACCCTACGCTCGGCTTGCTGTTCGGACACGACCTCCCCCGCGCGCAGGAGGGTCGGTCGAACTTCGTCGTATCGCCAGATGAAGGGCACGCACTTGGGGTCTGGAGCCGGAGGATTGAGTCTTGCCATCTGTGTCCACAGGGGCTTGGTGTTGACCTTGAGGGCATTGTCAACTAGTTCCTCGTTGGCATCTGCTTTCTGGCCCCATTTGGGAGTCACGAGTTCGGATAGCCGCTCGGCCGCGTTGCCTAGGGAGCCCATTTTGTGGTGTGAGGACGGTGTCCTTAAGACGAGAGTATAAATATAGATGTAGGTATAGAAATAGGTATAGGTATAACCGATAACAATCCTTGTATTGGTACTGATGCTAGTGCTGGTGATGTGGTGTGATGTGAAGGACGTCGATGTTGTAGCAGGGTGAACTTCAGGACTTCTTATTCTTGAACCTACGATGTGCCCTCAAGGTAAGCAACCAAGTATCGAAGCCGAGATGGAAGCTTTTGGTTCCAGGCTCATTCAGCTGGATCCGACCGGCCGGCTGTAGGACTCGATGCAGGCTCTCAGTTGGATCGGCTGTAGCACTCTGTTGATCGAACCGTAGACAGTCATGCGCACAATACGAGTAGATGGTGATGACGAGGAGAGGCGTACTGTAGGTGGAGAAAGGAGTCGGATGTCTCCATGTCAACCCCCCTTGCCGATACACACCCGGCGACGGAAACACTCCGTCCGCCACATTCCCTCCACCTCCCACCACTCCACCGCAATCATCCCAGCGGCCGGAGTTACTGTGTGCTTGTTACGAGGTCGACTTAAGCTTCCCACCACCGTCGCGGGACGAGTCGAGTGGGCTAAGATCGGGTGTTGCACGTCGGTCTTTTCGGGTGGTCCGTCGTCGTTCCTGTTTGGCACCGCACCTTGCCGTACATACCTCTAGTTCCGTGTGAGCGTGAGTAGAAGAAATTTGAAACAGAAAAAGTAAAGGTGTCCACGACGATTGAGCTGGATACCTGAACCTTCTCGACCTGCACCAAGTACATTTCGACGGTTCATATCTACGAATCTCGACGAGCATAGATCTTTCAGCTCCTTCACAATGGTCGAGATCCTGTCTGGTGTGGTGGTGGTCAATGGGCAGGCGAAGCCCGAGCCAGTCATGGGTGTGACGCCCGTCAAGGAGGAATTCATCCAGATACCCGAGGTAGGTCCAGGAGGCTGCAATGCTACTTAGTGGCCGAGCCAGTACTAGTTGGTGCTCATGCTCATGTTCATGCTAATGCCCGTGCTCAAATAGGTGGCTTCATACCCGACAGGAAGTCTTGACTTTTTGATCAAGTTACAGAAGGAAGAACAGAAACGGCTCAAAGCAATGCAGGCTCCCAGCTTGATCAACCGGGATGAATTCTCAGCCGTGCGGCTGAGTATCATTATTGTCGGCGCCGGGCTCGGTGGGCTGTCAGCGGCTATTGCCCTGGCCAGGAAGGGACATAAGGTCACGGTCATTGAGCAAGCCCCTGCCCTTGCTGAGGTATGTTATGTTCTCCCTTCTCATTCCCCCAACTCTGTCGTATTGGTCAAACACTGGGACTCACGCTTTGCTCTGCTTTAGGTCGGCGCTGGCATCCAGATCCCGTCAAACTCGAGTCGGCTCCTCCTGAAATGGGGGTTGAGACCGTTCCTGGGTGACAAGGTTGTCGAGCCAGAGGACATCAAGTTCCGGAGATGGGAGAACGGCGCGGCGATCGGCCTCACGAAGCTCATCCCTGAGTTCCAGGAGAACTTCGACGCGCCGTATTACGTGGTCCATCGGGCACATTTCCACGACGCGCTGCATCAATTGGCCCTGCAGCTCGGCGTGGAGGTGCAGATCAACTCCAAGGTGGTGGACTATGATGCCGAAATACCTTCGATCACCACCGAGCATGGCCAGTCCTTCACGGCCGACCTGATTGTCTGTTCCGATGGAGTCAAATCCGTGGGACGGCCGAAGGTGCTCGGAGGCGTGGACCAACCGGCGCTGCGAACCGGCTTTGCCGCCTACCGCGCGACTGTCGACGTCGAGGAGATGAAGCTGCACCCCGAGCTGGTCGAGCTGCTCGCGAAGCCCGGCCTCAACCTCTGGATCGGCAATATGAGACACGTCATGACATATACGATCGCAGGCGGCAAGTCGTTCAACATGGTCCTCTCGCATCCGGACCGCTCAGACCCGGCAACCTGGAACCAGCGCAGCCCGGCCGAGATCCTGGCGGACATGCGGTCGCACTTCACCGGCTGGGACCCGCGACTCACCAAGATCATCGACATGATCAAGACGACGCTCAAATGGCCGCTGGTCAGCGGCTCGGCACTCACCCGCTGGGTCGCGCCTACGAACAAACTCCTGATCATGGGCGACGCCGCACACGCCATGGTGCCATACATGTCCGAGGGGGCTGCCATGGCCGTAGAAGACGCTGCGGCTCTGGCCGAGGCGATCGACCTGGTCAGCAGCGCGAAGGAGCTGCCCGAAGCGCTGCACGTTTGGGAGACGGTGCGCATCAAGCGCACGTCTCAGATGCAGGAGGCCAGTCTGATCAATGGCAAGCTGTGGCATTTTGCCGACGGGCCCTTGCAAAGGGCGCGCGATGAGGCCATGAGACCGGAAGTCGAAGGCAAACAGTTCGTTACCAGTCCGAACCAGTGGAGCGATCCGACCACCCAGAGGTGGTGCTATGGCTATGACGCCGAGGAGGAGGTCAAGCAAGCATGGGGGGAGCGGGCGCCGAAGCCCAAGTCAAAGTCGAACACGGTGAATGGAGATCTGAATGGCCATTAACCACGCCGTAGACGATAGGGAGGAGTCGAGGAAAAGGGGTTCGTTAGGACGATGGGTTTGGGATGAACATGCTCTTGTTGGCGTTTCCGGTCCGGCATTCGGAGTACGAGGTAGTGATACTGGCTTAAAGCCCATGCAGGGGGTCTTTTTTTGAACAGTGCTTACCAGTAACGCACCCTTTTGATACAAAAACTGTTGCCTTTTTTGATCGCTTTAGCGAGATTGCCGTAGCACCTGATGAACCAAGAATACAAGGGATGTAAGAACGCCCAGGTTTACGCGACAGGCCACGGGCGAACTCCGAGTCCGATTGGTCTGGAGTGAATACGAGGTGCCTGCGGCAATCCAGGAGTACGGACAGGCCTCACTCTGCATTGAGTCCGGCCCCTGAACCCCGGGCGCTGGGCGGCGCGTGCTATATCGTCGCCGCACGGTACGGCAGATCGATGTCGATGTCGACACTGTACAGTGCACTGCGTATGTAATCCTTTCTCCGCCGTCGTCGTTCGCCGATACTTTGCACGCAGCCCGTCAATAATTATACATGGACAAGGCATCCCCGCTAGCCGTCGTGACGCAAGTCGCCAACGAAGACAACCATGACCTCGACTCCACGGGCTTGTGCCTCCTGTCCCTGGACGGAGGCGGAGTCAGAGGTCTCTCAAGTCTATATATTCTCAAGGGTCTTATGACGAGGCTGAACGACGAGAGGCACGCAGCTGGCCTTCCTCAGGTCAAGCCCTGCGAGATATTTGATCTCATCGGCGGGACAAGCACTGGAGGGTAATTAAATCTGCCCCCATCTTGGAACGGTGTGTGCGTGTATGCATGTGTGCGGGTGGGAGGCGAACAATCATACTGACCAGAACGCGCTTTCTTAGTCTCATCGCCATCATGCTCGGGCGACTGGAAATGGACGTCGACGAATGCATTTCTGCCTTCCGTGACACCATGAAAGCTGTGTTTGAAAAGAAAAAGAACCCCTTCCCCATCTCTCTCATGGGCAACGTCAAGGCCAAATTCTCGTCCAAGACGCTCGAAGCCGCCATCAAGCGGGTGATCCGAGACCGCCACGGCATCCTGGAAGATGACCTGCTGTACGACCAATCTGCCGATCGGAACTCTACGCGGAAATGCAGGGTGTAAGTGATTGAATGCATGAATTCCCTCTTTGGTTTTGCGGTTTTCAGCAGCCACGGGATTCAGCTAACGCCAGGTGCCAGCTTCGTTTGTGCCAAATCGCAGGAGACGAACCAGATCGCGAGGCTACGGAGTTATCGCCTGCCTGGTGGGTTTGACGACAATCCGCGAATCTGGGAAGCCGCGCTGGCCACGTCGGCAGCCCCGTCTTTTCTCGATCCCGTGAAGATCGGGGTGCGCAAGTATGTCGATGGGGCGATCGGGGCGAACAACCCTGTCAGTCAGGTCGAGGACGAAGCGGCGAACATCTGGTGCGAAGACACGCGCGAGCTGAAGCCGATCCTCAAGTGCTTCATCTCCATCGGCACGGGCCACGCAGACATCGTGGCGACCAAGGACAAGTCTCTCAAGGCGCTGGCGGAGACTATCGTCAAGGTCGCCACCGAGACGAGGAAGACGAACGAGGAGTTCAGCGGGCGCTGGCGAGCTCATCTGGACACGCGCTTCTTCCGGTTCAACGTCGACACCATCCAGGATGTCGCGCTGGAGGAGTATGATCAGGAGGCCATCATCGACGCCCGGACGCGCCGCTATCTCGACGATCACAGCCTGCAGCGCAAGGTCATAGTATGTGTCCAGAACTTGAGACAAAAACGATGTATGTGAATGACTGAGTGAGTGAGTGGTTGGACAGGCATCTAGGGAAGTGAAGGCACACGGAAACCCGCCCTGCTGACATCCTTCGACAGATAAGCCAAACCAGCACTTTGTGCTGGAAAGAGCACGGTCGGAGGAGTTGAAGGACAAGCAGCTGCGCGACGGTCGAAGACCCATCGAACTGGGACAAAGACAGAGCACCACGACCGCCACCGAGATATGTATGCTTTCACCATGCACCGCTCCCAGAGTCCCAAAGCCGTTGATGGGGACATACTTGACTGACGCGCCCTGATTACCTGCTGCAGCAGAGCTGATTGATAGAGGGAGCGCCAGATTGCGTCGAGCCGCGGACTATCCGATGAAAGAGGACCTCTTCAAGGCACAAGACGACTTCAACGGCGCCCTGCGAGGGATGACGGCCCAGAATCCCTTTCCCAAGCCCAAGGAGTTCGCGAGGATCTACCAGAAATTGAGCATCACGTTCCTCCGGCTCAGCCATCTGCCCAGCTTTTCCGACACCGAGCGGATGGCGTACGTGCGCGAGGCCGAGAAACAGGGCGCCTTGGGACTGGACCATGCCATGCGGTCGCAGAACGACGGGCGCCTCGCGCAGATGAGATTCCACATGGCCTGCGTACACGCAAGGGAAGTGTGTCTGTTGATGGAGGCGAGCTCGGAGCCGAGAGCGGCAGATACATTGCGGGCGAAACGCGAAGGCGCATTAGGAGCCATTTCAATTGCGTTGAGCGAGCTGGAAGGTTTCGACGGAATGGACATGGCTGGGTACGAGAAGATGGCAAGGCAGTACAGTAGGGCTTTGTTACTGTGAATCAAAGTAGGCGAGCGAAACAAAGTCATCCATCGTAGGGGACCACAGGTATATCACACATTCTCTATCTGTATCTGTATCTCCAGCGTGGCACCGTCAAGGTCCTACGCTGGTCTCAAGCATCAAGCCACCACGATCCCGAGGTTCTAAGTTGGACCCTCCGAGGCTTTACAATTACCTTGTCCGGTTCTTATATCCCTAAAATGTTACAACCGTCCTCTTGCTCCATACGCTCCGTCAAATTCTCGTGCCATCGTAGCGTCATTCCGAGTATTGAATCACTTAGTACATCCGCGTCGACACGAGACTAGGCTCCACAGGATGCGGATAAGCCGGAGGAACGACAGGCACCCCAACGTTCGACGCCGAGTCATTCGGGTAGACATCGTGATCGAACCGCAGCGGGTGGTTCGAAGTCTGGGAGCTCATAGGGTGCATGGACTGCGAATATGACCCGTACGGCCCGACTCCGCCGCCGCCTGTATACCCGTTCTGCCGCTTCAGCTTCATTTTGCGGTACTTGCTAGCCCAGGTGGCGGACGCAATGAACAACAGGAACGCCACGCCGCCCACAACAGCCACCACGATGTACAGCGTGGTATTTGGAGTAGAGACCGATGACGCTGCAGAGGTCGTGTCGGTCGGACTCGCGCGGTTCGTGGTGCCTGAGGTCCCGAGATTGGTGTTCAAGGACGTTGTTTCCGCGTTGTCGTCGTCGTCGGTGCTGGCTGCGTTGGCGGTGAAGCCCAAGGACGTGCAATAGCCCGCGTACAGGCTGACGGCGGTGGCCACGTTGGCAGATGTATCCCCGACGGTGCACGACGCCTGGACGCACGCCGAAAGGTAGCTTTGGGCCGCGCCCTGCAAATCCCCGCGACAATAGCAGCTGTCTGGGGCGCCGAATACGTCGCTGGCCAAGGTACAGGGCGAGTTGGGGCATCCGAGGACTGAGCCGACTAGATCAGTCGTGCAAGCACCTTCTTTGGTGTAGCAAGACTGGACGCATAGTTGCTGCTGCGTGAAGGCTGGGAGGGTGAAGATCTGTTGCGGCCCTGTGGCCGTTTGCGCCGCGACGAGGTTGACAAGTAAAATAATTGCACACTGAAGCCGTAGGAAGCGGAGAGCCATCGCAAGGATCATATGCCGCCAAATTCAACTCCGTCCGAGTTAATAATTATTAGGATTTCACAATCGTGGCCAGCGAGGGAGAAGCACCACTTATCAGCCTGCGCGGTGCCCACGATCGATACTGAGATGATAACGGGGAGCTCTCATGGTGTTCAAGAGGCTCTGCCCGAGCCGCGACAGCTTGGTGTACCCCTCCATGTTGCAGCATCAGGGGTGATGTTTTGGAAACGCGCTAGGATATCGGACGCTCTTCTGTCAGGCCAGAACACACTGCTCCCGCGTGGCTGGCGCCGCGTATTCTGAACGCCCTGTCATGCATGTTGAGACAGGGTGGCAGAGTCGTAGGCAGACGACAGGGAGTAGAGTAAAGGGGTTCGTTAGACGATACGAGGAACGGAGGACGGAGTTGATCCTGGCGAATATGCTCTTCGTCTTTGTAGCGGTTGCGGTCTAACATACATACGGAGTAGTCACACCGGTTAGAAGGTTCAACAGGGGGTCTTGCAACAACGCTCACTCTGCGCTGTACACAGCACCTGGGTCGCAAACTTCGATTCGAAGAAAGCGTTCTTTTGATCGCGTTAGCGAGATTACAATGCGTGATGAACCAAGCATTCAAGGGTCGGAGCAGGACGCCAAGGCTATGCTCCGGCCAAAGGGGACTTTCTATCCTGGTTGGTCTGCCGTGAATATCGTGGCGCTAGGCAGACCTGGACCCCTGAAATGCCATCGCTGGGCGGCGCGTGCTTTAGTGTCGCCGTCCAGAGTCCTACCGAGTAGCCTCGACAGCGACCTTCAAGAAGTAAATATACACACGTGGCTATAGGGGTGGAGCTGGCAGTGCTTCAAGGTTTCTCAGTACGCTTGGAGTCCCGTTCCGAGCCGGCGGATCTTCTCGGTGGACTCTATGTCAGCTGTTGCTTGATCATTTCGGTCCGCGCGATAAGAACATTGCTTTGTAGGCATTGTTGACATCGGCCGAATAAGTGGAAGACAGGCTCGCCTACGAATGGATGGATTTAGCATAACCACGGTGCCTAACGTTGTGTCACTTGTGCTTGGATCGAAAAATAATCTGTAACCTCCAGCATCCGTATTGAGTAATGACCAAGATCCGAATAGTGTGTTCAAGAAACCCTCGAAAGAGCATGCGGTCCTACCCTTGCTTTTGGCGAGAAGTCTCGAGCTGCATTTCTGCAAGAGCCAGCTGGTGGCGGTGTAACTTAGAACGCAAACGCGCGCGTCTTTGGCGCAAAAACCAGGTCAAGGACCTCGTAGTATCCCTCTAAGCTGGGAAGTCCAGCTTTCGAGCTGCTGGTAATTGAATCCATCCAAGTTGAGGCCCTTGATTATGGGTCCCAGGAATGCGTTCACCGTGGACGGGATCCTATCCAGCGGACCTTTAAACATGGTGAAAAATCTTCACGCGCAGTATCTCGGAGGGCTCGAATCGTTAGTCTCAAATTCGAATGAGCGACTCTCCAGCTGAATAAGACGGATGAGATAGTCGGTATTTACTCCGTGCACAGTAAGGGCATGAGATATCTGAGCAGAGGAGCCGTATTTGGACATTAGGTTATCGGGGCACATGCCAGAGTAACCACCTACCGAGATTGCCCATCATGTGACAACGTCTTCAATGCAGTTAATTTGCCATACAGCGCAACGACGTCGTACTGTGTAAGCTTCAGATGGCCTGCTGCATTTCATAGGACCGCGACTATCCCACCTTTGGAGGGAGGTAGTTGTTTCGCGGGGTGCGGGCGCATTTCACAAAGCGAACGTGAGGAGCGAAGAGCAAGACAAAGACAACACTTACAACACCCACACGGCCACCGTACAAACAATTAAAGACATTCATCTCGCAATTGACACTGCGGACATATTCCGTGCATACTGCAGTAGATGTCCGTGTCAAGAGCTGTGGTTGACCTTATCACAGGCGGGGATGATCCACTCGGTGTCTATGGTAGAAAGTGTGATCTGAGTGCTCAAACCCTTCGGCCCAAGTGTCCTTTTGTGGATCAAATGTCCTGTGTGGAGGGTGGTCCAGAAATAACCTCGGCTTGTGAAAATTGTGCGATATTATTTGTGTAATCATTTCATTAACCACAAATCAGCACCAGATTTCGTAGGGGAGATGGCCGAGCTTGGTTATGGCGTCAGGTTAAGGCATTTGAGTCTTAGCACTTAAGTATCTCAGCTCTGTTGAGATAGACGTTTCCTGATGGGAGTAATCCCGCGTGGGTTCGAATCCCACTCTCCTCAGACGTGAATATTTTTTTGGGTTTTGTTTGGTTGTCTATTGCCAAGCAAGGATTACGTACAGTATTGTGCTAGATTTTTGCATCCAGGCTTCATAGAGACAGGTACACGCCAGCGAGAAAGCAGACGTCCAGACATGCTTTACAGTCACAATTTTGCGTAACCAACGCGTAATTCTAGTATTATCATTGACCACGGCGCTGTCCAGGTTGTGCACGCTGGACAAGTTTGTCATTCACGGTATTCTCAGCACGACCCTCCCTTCAATCTCGAACCTGACAAGCTTCTCCATGATATTGTTGATCTCTTCAAACTCATAGACCGCAATCTGCGGCACGACGTCGCCCTTTACAGCCATCTGAAGGAGCTCCTGCATCTCTGCGTCCGTTCCGACCGACGAACCCACGACCGTGAGACCTACGGATGTGTCAGAGAGAGTAAGTTGCAGTTACAGTCGCGCTGAATGGGCTCCCGGGAGGCGCCAGGTGCTATCGAGGACATGGGCGGGACAGAACAGGGTAAGGCAGGACAACTCACTTCTCACACACATCCAGAACGGCGAAATAGGCAACGGTTTCCCCGAGCGCGGTAGCCCAACGCACACCAACGTTCCATGATTCCGGATCAACTTGAACGCCTGCTCGTACGCGGCGTCGATGCCGGCCGTGACGATCGTGGCGTGCGCGCCGAAGCCGTTGGTCAGGCGCTTCACCTCGTCTTCGACCTGCCCTCGCGCGCGTCAGTATGCCGAAAAACTCTTAATCACCTACAGAGCACCCATGAAGTATGCGGAACGCGCAGGTTAATATGCTCAGGTCACTCACCGCATCTTTCTTGAAGTCGAGGAAAGCAGTGGCCCCCAGCTTCAGGCACAGGTCGCGCTTGGACTCCCCGCTGTCGATGGCGATGACTTTGTACCCGCGCTTGGCGGCGACTTGGACACCTCTGCCGACACAATTTTTGTTAAATACACGCACACCCAACCACATGCGACGAATTACAGGGGCGAGGAAAGTAAACTCACATGTGCCCGAGCCCGCCTCCCGCGCCAGGGATGACCAGCCAGTCGCCCGGCCGGAGCCTCGCCTTCGCAATCGCAGAGTAAAGGGTCAAACCGGCTGGGCCACAAGTCAACGTCAGATGAAAAGCCTCTCGAGGGCATGTATGCTTCAGCCCACACAAGACGCGGGACTCACTCACCACACAGAAGCGGTGCCGCGATCTCGGCCTTCAAGTCGGCTGGGATCCTGGTGACGTGCTTGGCAGGAGAGACGATATATTCTGTAATGGTCGGTCAGTGTAAGCGCACCGTTTCGGTCACCCAGCGGTACGGTGGATTTCGAGCCTTACGCTGGAAGGTCCCCCTTGTGTTCTGTCGGAACATAACATGTCAGTATGGATGGCGGTCGGGACATGACAAGCATGCCCTCCGGAGACGGAGCACTCACTCGGCCGGAATTGACCTGGTTCGGACAGGCGGTCGGGTCGACGTGGCAAATCTCGCAACTTCCACACGTACTATACTGCCATCTATTGCGGCGGGGGAGAAGTTCCGTGTTAGCGAGCTACCCTACCCTGAGGTCTCACGCTGCTGGAATTCTGGGTGCCTCGTCTCACACAGAGCGAGGTGCACAAACCCGCGGCCACACTAATTGACTAACCTGATACCCACTTTCGCGTTCATCAACTCGCCAGACACATTTGGGCCAACTGCCGATCCAGTATATTAACATCAGTCTCTCTCTCCGAGGCTGGGGGAAGACAGCACGCCTCCAAGACAGACAACAGCTGGGCGACGACGTACGCTTGACAACGTGTCCCACGCCCTCATGGCCAGCTATGTCGGTACTCATGGGCGTGTCGCCGTACGCGCTATGCACGTCCGAGTGACTGCGGCGCGGTCAGTGCGTCAGTAATCATGTACAGTATGCCGGATGGACCCTTGTTGCGTGCGGATGGGGAAGATGGACAGCCAGCTAGCTCATTAATTGATTGGTAACCGCACTCACCAGAACCCCGTATACTCCAGTTTGACGAGCACATCCCCCTCGCCCGGCGTGGGCACCTCGATGTCATTTCTGATCTGGAAGCGAGCTCCTGGCTGAGGCTTCTCGAGCCATGCGGCCGTCTGCGTGGTTGGGATCGAAGACGCCATGTCGCTGTCGATGTCGATGGACGATATGATAGATGATAGAAGATAGAGCAAGTAACGGTCCACGTCCTCAATAGAGGATATACTGTGATGTTCTGTGCAGCGGACGGTGTGGTATTCGTATAGTGTACGTGTAGCGTACGTATATTTGACAGCGTACGTGCAGTATACCGTGTACCGTGTCACCGTTCAAGGCAAGCTAGGTGAGAAAAGGTCTCGCCGCCCACGTCCACACAGCGAGAGTCAAATGCGCACACGACAAGATATACAAAGCCCAAAGGCCAAAAGCGCGCGCGATCCTTGGGCTGGCCGCTTACAGTCCTAGTAGTCCCTGTCGGACGAAACGAGGCATTCCTGTGACGAATCGGTGCCGCCGCGGGGGATGGGTCCCAGCAAGCAATTCAATTATTGCCAAGGGGAGTGGAATTTGCGGGCGAACTGCGCCTTTCCGGTGGGGAGAGACGTACGGAGGGCGGGGAGGGTCAGGCTGAGGCAAAGGCGAAGGCGGGGATCCTTGGTGCTCGCTCAAGGCCGGTCCGACAGTTACCCGACCGATCCGCTTGGCTACACCCCCCTTTTATCTCCATGAAAGTCCAAAGCTAGTCACGACGACGGAGATACAGGCTGAATACCTACGTCTCTGGGACAATAGCACTCTGAAAGCATTGACGTACGGGAACGATGGAAATCAAACACCCTGAGCTTGTGTTTCCGGGGGGCTAGCTGATGTGACGCAGTTCTCCCAATTAGGTGCTGATCTGGTCTCACTACACAACTGTGTACGAGTACATACTACCTCCACTGGTCCCTTACTGCTGACAAAGGCCTTCCGAGAGCCGGCGAGGCTGTATCTTAAGCCTTGTGGGCTTCGGAATCTATACACATCTTTCCGGCTTACTGTGTGCTGTGTGTACCTGGAGGAAGCTCGCGGAAAGGCCGTTTCGCTGGGCTGTCTTACGTCCATGCCTCCATCACGTTACGGGCTGTTCCGAGAGATTTCAGAACGCATCTCCATGATGCATGGGCCCGGTCATGGGGAACCTCCGCGCAGTCCATTCCCTCATGTGCTTGCCTCGGAAGTAGACCACGGCCATCAGCAGGTGTGCGACCAGCAGAATCACGGCCATGACCACAAACGGCACCGTATATCCTGCGCTTGTGTTCCATGGGACGATGGCATAGCTGATCCCAAAAGCCGCCAGGTTCTTCATGCCGTTGTCGATAACCATAACCGTATCCATCTTTGCTTCGTACACGTCGAGGAGATATGCGAAGGAGATGCTCAGGGATGAGATGAAGCAGAAGCTCACTAGAAAAGAGTAGGCTGCGTCAGAATTACGCCCGGGGGAGATTGAGAAGAGGGGCCGAAAGCACGTACCAAAGCAGGATCCAAACAGTGGCGCCACCCAATGACATTTCTCTTGCGTGCAGATGCCGAACAGGAGGGATCCAGCTATACCGACCACGCCAGTGACGATGAGAAGAGGTAGACGCCGTTCCGGCTGTGGCTTATGTCCATCCTTTCTGGCTAGACGGAGGAAGAGACGGTCGGCAAGCACGCCGCAGAACAACATTGCTCCCCACGTCCCAATCAGTGGTGCGATGAAGGTGAGCCCGGAGTTCCCGATCGAGAACGGATACACTGACAAGTAGGTGATTGATTGAGTGGTCTGCGAGCCTAGTTAGAGGTGGTATTGGACCAAAGAGTAAAGATGACTTACCAACGTGTAGGTAGTGACCAGCAACGTGAGAGAGAAGAATGCAGTGTTCAGGATGACGATCGGATGGCCAAAGTATGGTAGGATGGTCAAGAAACCGTGAGCAACACTGAGAATGCATCAGCTGAAAGAAGTCATCTTTGGTTTGTGCGCATCGTCCTCATACCTGCGCTCTTTCGGTGTTCCTCCACCGCTGACCGGCCAGAACCGGAGGTTGTCCTTCCATGACCTTGGTGAAGCCTCTGCCAGCGAGTTTCCCGTATACTGCGTCTCCGGGACGAGCAGCAGCATGATGACCGCGGTGGCAAAGGTGATGATGGCCAGTATCCATTCGACCCAGCGCCAGCCAAGCGTCCTTATGAGGCGGATCAGCAAAATATGCAGACAAACAATGACTTCGAACTTACCGGTCTTGGATGATAAAGGCCCCAACAAGCGGTCCTCCAGAGAATCCGCTGGCCTGCAGGATTCCAACCCATGTCATGGCTTTGGCCCGGTCCCTCAGGTGGAACACATCGCCGACCAACTGAGGCGCCAGCGTCTCCGGGGGCGCGTAGAAGAAGGAAGCAAGTGTCCTTGCGGCGACGAGGCTGCCAAACGAGGTCGCTTTTGCGGCCCAGCAGTCCATGCATGCCGCCGCGAGAGCAGCAAGCACGAAGATCAGTCTGACCCCATACCTGTTCGCTACCGGCACCCACAGGAAGGAAGAGATGCCGTAGGCTAGAAGAGGGCCGCCGACCATGTAGGTAGAGCTGTCAAACGGCGAATGAAACTCGAGAGGGATGGTCTGAATGGCAGGGGCGATGATGATGATATTCGACGTGCCCAGCAAGATCCAGATGCCGACTACGAGGAGGAGAATGAGCTTCCGCGGGACACTCCAAGTGAGA
This sequence comes from Phialophora verrucosa, assembly GCA_002099365.1. NCBI lineage: Eukaryota > Fungi > Ascomycota > Eurotiomycetes > Chaetothyriales > Herpotrichiellaceae > Phialophora > Phialophora verrucosa. The sequence continues at coordinate 1,744,484 of MSED01000002.1, read as the reverse complement.
GGATCATGAGGGTCGGGAGGAGCAACGTCCTGATTCAAGTCCTGGCCCTTCCGCTCCACCTCTTCAATGTCGTTCTCGAGGTGCATTTTCATCGACTCTACCACGTTGAGCATCTTTGGGACACAGATGTGAGGGATGCAAATGAAGTTGGAACGCCATGGTCATCAGCGCCGGATCATGTCCTTTATCAAAATCCCCAAAGGGCTGCTCTGGAAACACCGAGATACTGGCTGCCAATGCGCGAGAGTTCCGTACACGAACTGGGGCAATTTCGGACGGCGATACTCCGCAGCAGTTCTTCGGCCAACACTTCGCGACTCCTTGACTTGGTCTGGTGTGCCACTGGGGGGCGGAGATAACAGCTTGGCGGGAGAACTAGCTCCAGCCAGTGCCCAGTCGGTTCTAGGTCTTGTAAAGCACCCGGCTTCCGATAGCCCCGGATTGAGTGCACCCCGCGGAGGAGGAGTTGTTTGGTCAGCGGGGCGCACAAGCTTAGTCGGATCGGATCTGATCGAAACACTGAAATCTTATTGCTGAAGTGGCAATACATTGTTTTCAGAGCCGAAGCAACCGCTTGGCGTTGCCCGAGTAGATCTCCTGGACTACATGTTCGTCGAATAGATTCTTTAGCTCCTCGTCTGTGCGAGCGCCCATACCACCCAGTGCTGATGCTGGGGTGTAGGGGAAATCGCTCCCATATAGCAACCGTGAAGTATCTGATAGCCGTAAAAGCCCGTGAATCTGGTCGGGAAATGGGAAACCCGCCAGGTCAAAATAGAACCTGGACTTGAAGAGGTCCTTGACCGTGCCCGAATCCACTCCCGCATCTCCACCTAGAATTCTTGTCGAGAAGGACGAGAATCTCTCCACGAGAGGTGGGAGCGCTCCGCCACAATGCGACACAAGATACGTGATGTTCGGATAGCGCGCGACAGTCCCCGACAGGATTAGATTGACGACCGCGCGCGTGGTGTCGAAGAAGAATTCAAGCATTGGTGCTGGATATTGCGAAAGCGGTCTCTCTCCTTCGGGCGCCTTGTGGGAACGGCAAGACGTCGGGTGCATGAAGACGATTGCTTTCCGCTCATTCAACTTCGAAAAGACTCTGTCCAGGTGAGCATCGCCCAGATAGTATCCGTGCGCATTCGTCATGAGAGCGAACCCCGCTGCGCCAAGACCGTCCAGAGCACGATCAATCTCCTCGAGCGAGCCGTCGACGTCTGGCAGCGGCAGGGATGCAAAAAAGCCGAACTTGTCGGGATGAGCTCGGCAGATATTGGCGACTTCATCGTTCGTCTCGCGGGTGACTTTCCGGGCCAGGTCGTCATCGTGAGCCTTCAGATGTGTTCCTGGCGACGTGATGCTGAGTATGGATTTCGAAATCCCCAACTTCTCCATCAAGTCGAGGTGGGCTTCGGGTGACCAGGCCTGAGAGTGAATGAGCTAAGGCATTGCCCGTGAGAGCAACATACTCACCGGGATTGCGGGCATACCGTCGGGTCGGTCATACCCATGCTCGCTAGTATACTTCCTCCATACTTCAGGCACAACATGAGCGTGCGTGTCGATTCTATCCATGTTGTTCAAACTCTTTAAAAGACACTGTCCGGGGAGAGACTTTCGCCAAACCAGCCGCGAGGAGGTCGCTGTAAAAGGTCGCTGTTGTTGGACTTATGTGTTCTTGGACAAAGCCGGTCACAGTCACTCGCACTTCCAGATCACATTAGGGTATTCGGGGTGAGGTAAGGGTGTGGATCGGAATGGAAGTGGCGAGTCTAGAAAGTCTTAAAGCCGAGTCCGGTTCTAGGCACGGTGGCTTCGGAGTAAGCGGGGAGGGAAAACGATCCTCCGCCGAGGTCCTTCGTAGTTGATATCAGTCGATATTACCACCCCTGGCATTGTTCGAATTGAGCAAGAACATATAGATTTCAGGCACCTAGGCCCAGATGGCCGCCGCGCAGAAAGTGGAGGTCTATGTCCTCCCCACCGGATATCTCTGGCTGCCTGACCGTTGGATCTTTTCCGATGGCAACTCAGGGCTACGCCATCTGTCACCGGACTATAGCTTTCTGATCTGCCATCCCTCGGGCAAGAAGGTATTGTTTGATTTGGGTATGCGAAAGGTCAGTCTCCGTGTCTCCTAAGAGCCTTGCAGTCGTCTTCTCGTGGATCATATGTGCTGACACAGTCTCACGCAGGACCTGGAGAGAAATCCGAGAGTGATCAGGGAGGATTATTCTGTGATCGAGCCATACGTTCCGAAAGATGCCCACGATCTGCTTGCAGAGGGACCTGTCCACCCCGATCACGTCGATATTGTGGTTCTAAGCCACCTGCATTTTGATCACTCCGGAGACGTTGAACGATTTCCCCACGCTCGAATCATGGTGGGACCGGGCACCCGAGACTGTATTCGCCCAGGTTATCCCGCTGCAGATGGATCGCCATTCGATGGCTCCGTCCTTGCCCACCAAGGGTTCACCGAATTGAAGAGGTCGGAGTATCAGAAGTTCACACCAGACTCAGTCCCAGCCGGATTTCCTTTTGACGAAGGAGTCGATCTCTTCGACGACGGCTCTTTCCTCATCCTAGATGCTCCTGGCCACATGCCTGGCCACCAAATGGCACTCGCGCGGACCGGTGAAGACGAGTGGGTCGCTATGGGAGGCGACTGCTGTCATCACAGGAACTTGCTTGACGACCCGACTCGTGATATCAGCGTTGACGTGGGACCGAATGGGCAGCCTGGGTTCCACAAAGACCCAGTTAGCGCGAGAGAGACGATCCGCAAGACCCAGTCACTGCATTCGAGTGACAGAGTGTTTGTTGCGCTGGCACACGATGCCCAGGTGGATGGAATTATCCCGTTGTACCCTCATAAGTTGAATAGTTGGCGCGCAAATGGCCTAAAGTCGAAGGTGCGGTCGGAGGCATTGACATTAGTGGAGGTGCAGAGGAGATATCACGGTTAGTCAAAGCAATGCTGCTGTATGGAAACTGTACTTGATTGTGTATTTTGTTCAAGCGATCCACGTAGAACTGCAACTCTTCTTCTTGCCTTCTAGGAGGGTGGTGTTTGCCGTGATTTTCGTCACGCCCGCATGATTGGGACCCTGTGAGGAAGTCCTACGCCGAGTCTGAAAAGGCATGGGGGGTTGGCATCTGGACTGCGCTGCCTCCAGTGCATCCGCAGCGTCCGAGTGCAAAAGCAGAAGCGTGAAGCGAGGAAGCGATGAACGAAAGGCCAATTTAACCAGGCCGAGGCGAGATCTGGCGTGTCGGACAGACCCTTCCCTCCCAAGAACTGTCCGTAATTGGTCCGTCAGACAAACATATTTTCTTGCGGGGACACCTCGGCTGCGGCTTGGCGAGGAGATTCGAGCTCCTAATGCCGTGGCGGTCGAAATCCGCGGTGACAGCGAACACAGCAGCAGCATCCTCGACGAGCGCAGAAGAGAGAATCCGCAATTGCATCTGAAGCAGTGCGGATCTGTGGTGTCTCGTGTACTATACCACAGGAATACGAAGCAGCTGTAGGGGAGACCAGTTCACTGGGGTGCCCTCAGTCGTGCCAACTGAACCTACAAAGTCGCCGCCTTCCCCGATATCCCCTTCCTGCGCACGATTCCATCTAGATATGCAGCCGCGCCTGGTGATATTGCTGTCAGCCACGTGACAGGCCATACCACTCTCCTATTCAGGCGCTATTGACGTAGGATGCCGGAGGGACAAATCCGAAGGCCCTCAGAGGCCGACGCGCAGGGCCAGGACCCAGCAACACCACCACCATCCTACAAACGGCGCCGCATTGCGCTCGCTTGTACCTCCTGCAGAAATCGAAAGTCTCGTTGCAATGGCGTGAAGCCTGCTTGCAGCCTCTGCGTCGAGCTCGGATTTGAATGCGTCTACCAGCAACCTGCCGCCGGCAACGTCAAGCCGCCTCTCCAGCCTCCGTCTGGATACGATGAGAGACTGCGGGCGATCGAGGAGACCCTGCGGCTTCTCGTCAACCAAAAGGTCACATTTTCTGCGGAAGGGGAGCGTCCAGTGCAGTCGAGTCCCGACCAAAACAGCTCCAACCACGAAGTCACCACTTCCCTTCACGACGTACGACAGGCGTCCAACGACGACGAAGATGTCGCTATTCTTGACGAGGGTGACTTGATCCAGCAGAATGCCGAGGACTCCGTGGATGGCATGGCTGCCATCACTGATCCGGAAGAGACCGAGTCGCGGTTCTTCGGCCCTTCATCAAACATAGCATTGCTGCGTCACCTCTCCGACGCGACATCGGCTACTCTGAAGGCAATAGGTCAATCCCGCCATTCAGAGAACGAAGTAAATCAGCCCATTGTGTCACGGGTAGCTTCTCCGGTCACCACCACCCTCTCAGAGACTAGCCCAATCGTCCGACAACATATCAATGTTCGCTCGCTCCCGGCAGAAGCTCGCGCACAGCGCCTGATAAAGCTGTTCTTCTCAGATACCGGGATGCTCTTCCCGTATATCCACGAGCAAAACATTCTGCGGACGTATTCTGCAGCGCGACGAAACCGCTTCACAGCCGTGAGTCGGTCCTGGTTGTGCCTTATCAATGTTATCTTCGCGTTTGCGACATACATCTCTGCCAGACCAGATCAATCAGCAGAGAAAAACGCGGCGGAATCGGAAATATTCATAGAGCGGGCACAGGCCTTGTCGGCCGAGATTGAGATGAAGTCAGCGAGTTTAGAGACAGGTAAGTTTCCTGCAACTTCCTTGGCGACTGAGGAGTTGTCATGAGCGGCACCATATTAGATGCAGTTGCTGATCGGTAGTAGTTCAATGTTTGCTGTTGATGGCACAGTACCGGCAGGGTACTCAGCGGTCCGATCAAGCTTGGAACCTCCATGGACTTGCCGTTCGAGCAGCAATCCAGCTGGGGTTACACTCTCGCGCCGCATCCTCTGGTCTGAGCCCCGTTGAGGCCGAGATACGCAAACGGACATGGTTCGGATGCATGATCCTGGACAGGTAGGCTGTCAGACTGTGAGAAGGTCCCAAGCACTAATCCGTGAGTAGAACGCTCAGCATGACGTTTGGACGACCTTGCATGATGCCAAATTGCATCGTCAAGCTTGATCTCCCTCTCAATCAAAATCTGGAAAAGTTGACGATGTTGGGCGGCTCTGCCGCGGCGACGAGTAGCTTGGATCCTCCGGACACTGTCTGTTTCTTTACAGCCACGATGTACACATCGGCCGCCAATTCTGCTTCCCTTGTACATTTCGCTAACTTGGTGGCAGACAATTGTACTATGTCCTGGGAGACATCATTTCAGAGCTGTACGGCGACAATGTTGACGTTGACGCTGGCCTGGCTATTCCAACCATTGTGGAAAGGACTGTCGTCCTCGAACAGAAACTCGCCGCATGGAAGCACAAACTCCTTCCGCAGCTGCAGCGGAGGCCATGGGATACCCTGGACCCTGACGGCGTCTCGGTGTCGACATGGGATCCGGTCTTCGACCGCCTCAGCGTCATCTTAACGCTCCGCTATCTCAACACTCGTATCGTACTCCACAGGCCAATCCTGAGTGCCTTCCTGCGGCAAAGAAGCCGTCCAAGGACCGCCGAGTCGCTCGCACGCGATGACCCCTTCTTCAATGACCTCGGTGACAGAAGCGTCCGGATTTGCCAGCAGTCCGCCATGGAAATCGTGGAGATCGTGTACAAGACAAGTAGGCCGCCGGCGCTGCTGGGCGCCTGGTGGTTCACAGCATACTACAGTAAGTACTCAGGTGTCATTTCCGAGATTGTCTGCTGACGGCCCTGTGAAGCCTTTAATGCAGCACTGGTGATATTCAGTTGTCTGCTGTTGGAACTCACCGGCTCCCACCCGGAGACGTTACATGGTTCTTACATAGTCACCATTCAGTCCCCGGACCCAGCCAAGTCCGTCGAGATGATCCTCCGTCTGCGACGTGCAATGGAAGCCCTCAAGCGATTCGGCGAAGGCACCAAATCGGCAAAGAGGATCAGGAAGACTTTGTTGAAGCTCATGCAGATATGCATGACGCTCGTTCAGAGCAACCCAGAGCTTGGGCCGGTCATCCTATCTGCCCTAGCCCTCACTCAGCAGGGGGAGTTCACACAGGGCAACGGTCAAAGCGGGGCCCATGTGCAGCCTCAGGGTGTTGCGGACGGATCTGTCCCGATCAATACGGCGCTGCAGAATCTGGGTCCAGACGACCCATTCGCATTCTATGATATGGGCATGCAGCAGTATTGGACGGATAACAGTCTTGATCTGTTCGCAGACCTCGTGGGCGTGGAGCCAGGGTTGACGGCCATGATGGCTGGATGACGGGGAGTTGATCAGACGTGCGGATGCAATAGTCACATCGCAGTAAGCGATACCACAACTGAACACTCTGTAGCCTTGTCTGCTTCCATGCTGCGCCTGCTGCTGCTGCTGTCCAAACCCGGGGAAACACCGTTGTGGGCTCTGAGAGCTGGCCATAGTAAGTGGCCATCAATCCCGTAAGAATGTGCTCCGTGGCGTCACCCCTGACGAGCATCGCTCGTATCGTACGGCCCTCTCCAAAGGAGGGTTCCTGTTAAGGCCGATATCGGGTCCGTTCTTTCCCCGCAAGCGCAATCCTCCATCCTCCCCACCACGCTGCCATGAACGCCATTATGAAACACACTTAATTGTCGATATATCATCCGCGACGCAAAAGTATCAACACATTCCAAGAGCACCAAGCCTCACTATCAGTATCGGAATCACTACTCAGACAAACACAATGAAGCTCCCCTGGACACGCCTAATCCGGTTCGTAGCCACGGACGGACGAACCCTGCGCGGCGAGCCAATTCTCCCGACCGAAGATTTCGACCTAGGCAACGTCACGGAAGCGGACAAGTTGCAAGCCAAGGTCATCACCGGAGACGACATCTTCGACACGTCCGGGAAGACGAAAGTGACCGACGAGACCGTGACGGTGAAGAAGATCCTCGGGCCGCTGACCAAGGACGATGTCCCCGTGATCAGGGCCATCGGGTTGAACTACGCAAAGCACAGTACGTTTTGGGTATCCTCATCCATGGACTCAATCCCCAAGCGAGCGAGCGAGTGAGTGGGCTAGGACAGACGATGCTGACGAGAAATCTTGCGTTCGACAGTCAAGGAAGCGGGACGACAACCTCCGCCGTTCCCGTTTTTCTTCTTCAAACCCAATACATGTCTGCAGGACCACGACGCGCCAGTGGTGATCCCCAAGCTCGCGCAGGATGATCAAGCGGACTACGAGGGCGAGTTGGTACGTGTTCCTGATGCGGCGAAATCATCTTCATTGTCACATCCACGCACACACCACCAAAGCTCGCCATCAACCGACTGACGAACTGCTGACTGACCGGCTACTAGTGCATCGTCATGGGCCGTGACGCAAAAGACGTCTCCCGCGAAGAAGCCCTCGACTACGTCGCGGGCTACACGGCCGGCAACGACGTCTCGTCGCGCAAACTCCAACGAGATCCCGAACTGGCCGGACGGATCCCGCAATGGGGCTTCTCCAAGGGGTTCGACACGTACGCGCCGCTAGGTCCGGTGATCGTGTCGTCGCAGCTCATCCCCGATCCCGCGCAACTGCACCTCAAGACCATTGTTGACGGCGAGACGCGGCAGAGCGAGAGCGTCTCGGACTTGCTCTTCGACTGCGCGTACATCGTCTCGTACCTGAGCCAAGGCACGACGCTACAGAAGGGTCAGGTCATCATGACGGGAACTCCGGGAGGTAAGTCCGCGTCACGGCTGTATCCGGCATTTCATGCATTGCATGCGTGTCTGCCTCTCTCTACGTCTTGATCTCTGTTCTTGCTGTTCCCTTCCATTCACCTCCGTTCTTGCTGTTCCGTTCACGTCCTGTAGCTGACTTCTCCTCCTCCCTCATTAGGCGTCGGATTTGGCATGAGCCCCCCGAGGTTCCTCAAGCCCGGCAATAAGATGGAGGTATCGATATCGAAGATCGGCACCCTACGCAACGTGGTGGAATTTGCATAGATAGAAGTCATCAAAAAAAAGCGAGCCGCTCAGGTCTGAGTTGGAAACCGGCCCGGCAAGCCTGCTCCGCTCGCAGTGCGTACCATTCTATAGAGAAATCTTTAAGTAAGAGTCGCCCAGGCCGGTAGGCTTAGCTCGCCCGATTCAAGACATTCCCTTTTCGAGCAGATACATCCTCGCCTGATACAGTGCTGGTGAAACCGTCTAGTTCAATTAGTACGACTGTATGGAATCCGCTGTGCAGAAAGCAGCTTCGCTTCTCGTCTGTTCTCCTGGTCTTCTCCTTCTCCTTCTGCTTTCTCTGCCGTCACCGATTTTGCACCATATATGTACCCATGAATGGTCGCAGGGTAAAGGAATAAAGCCAATCTATACACAGGATTGGATGGCTCCCTTCGAAGTGCGACCAGCGTCAGATTCACGCAATGCATCACCGTCGCCTGCCGGCCCGCCCCGCCCGCTGAATTCTTCCAAACTCCGCGCCCTTCAGTTGCCTCGTTCGCCGTACACCCCAAAGGAAGGATGGCTTTAAAGTTCCTATTAAAACACGATTAGCAGCCGCGCGGATCCTTTTCACAAGTCGCCCAACTCACAAGCATCGGCTGATCGCCTTTGACGTCGGCAATTTCGGGGGAGATACTGTCCAGTGCGGTCTGGATTTCTGGGGACGCGCTCGTGAAGTCGATCTGATCCTTATTCATCACGGCTAGGTACGCAAAGATGTTGTTGAGGTGGCCCTCCTGGACGAGCTGCGAGACACACTCAGACACCTGGTCCGGGTCGAACTCGTCGGTGGCCGGGGCCGAGACACCCTGCATGGCGTACTGCAACATGGACTGGTCCATCTGGAGAGACGTTTTCTTCCCGAAATTGACTTGAGCATTGGCGACGCCCGTCAGGAAGGCGACGAGGCTGGAATATTGGTCTTCGGTGACGGAGGTTCCGTCGTCCTGCTCGAGTTGCTGGATTTCGCTGTGAAAGTTGTTGGGGTCGAAGAGCTTGATATCCGAGTCCGTCAGCCAGCCGTCTCCTTGGCCCAGATCCATGGCGGATTGAGTGCGTGCCGGTTGTGTTAGGGGATTTCTTTTCTTGGAGAAAAGCGTCGACGGAATTGTGTCGATGATGAACGAGCTGAGGCAGCTTGAGATGGCTTACTCGGTTGGCATCTTGAAACCCGCAGGTCCCCTTTATACTTTGCACCACGTTGCCTGACTGACATAATTACTGGTCCGCCTGGCAGGAAATGCGTAAGGCGCGTCGAAGCTTTCCTCGCCCAGCTTACGCCCCGCGATGTGGCCGGGTTCCAGAGTTAGGAGCACGCCTTACCGGTGAGCTTGGATAAAGCTTCTTTTCACGGACCGAAGCTAGACTGGTATGGAGGTAAAAGTAAGACGCCCGCTGGATTATGGGGACGGTTTCGGTAAAAGTGGCTGATTGTGGTGATCCTGCGCTTCAGTCTCGCAGGTAGGATAGAGAAAGATCCTAATTAGTGACTCTGACGGGGGCGAATACGTCGTGTATAATGATGGCGCATCTCGTACACCATAACATCCATTGGCTGACAGCCTCTCAAGCCACCATTCATCAAGGATCCCTAACAAACTTGTGTGTGTTTACGCGTCGGTGAAGGGAATGGCGTTGACTGCTTACCACCAGGTGCTGAGCCGCTGGCCCCAAACAAGGATTCTCCCGCCGCTATAAACTAAGAATAGCCGCTGGCAAACGCTTATTCCAAGAGCAGCTGCGGCTTCGAGCTGAGGTATTAGATCTGACCTCTGATTGATCATTCCAGTTGCCTAAATGAATGGGGGGTCGTACAAGTAGTCTTCTGGACTTTGCACCGGCGTAGACGAGATACCAACCTCGGTGTTTCTCAGAAGCCAACTTTGACGTCACGCACGGCATCGTCCTGGCCAGCCACTCGCAGCTGCGGGCATAGAGCTGGCGATCGAATAAGGAAATACGTCACACGATGCTCACGCTGGACATTATATCGGTCGACTTTACACACGCCTTTGCAGCAATGTACACTTGTCGGCTCACACCGAGGTAATTTTCCTCCCTCCCTCTCACAGACCCCAGCGGCGATCCATAGGATGAAGTTGCTCGAAAGCCGGCAAAAACATGTGGTCAGTAGTGCAGTACCGACGAATTGGCAAGGACGTGGAAAGACATTGGCAGAAGCAGAGTCGCCAAGAGGGCCATTCGTCCCCGTCCGGAGACAGCAAGCTCCTGGATCCTGAAGCGAGCGTCGGATCCAAAGACACATCTGAACAATCAGCGACCGAGAAACCAACCGACCTCGCGACAGTGAATCTCGAGAAGCAGGCCCACGCGGAGCCTGATCACGATGGCGTCGATGACAGTAGAAAGAAAATCGTCGTCCAGCTCCAGGGAGACGCCGACCCTCTTGACCCGCGCAACTGGTCACTGGCCGCTCGGTGCAAGAACATCGTCGTCCTGTCGTTCCTCATCTTCTCCCAGGGATGGGCAAGCGGTGCTGACTCGATGGCGAACACGCGGATGAGTGAAGCGTACGGCGTCAGCAAAGTCGCCGCGAATCTCTCGCAAGCAATGTATCTCTTTGGGATCGGATCCGGCTGTCTCTTCTGCGGGCCCCTCTCAGAGACGGTCGGGCGCAACCCAGTCTACCTCGGATGCACGTTTTGTTACCTGTGCTTCGTGCTCGGCTGCGCGTTCACGTCGAACCTAGGCGGCCGGATCGTGTGTCGGTACTTTGTCGGCCTGTTCGCCAGCGCGGCGTTGGGCATCAATGGCGCCAGTGTCAGCGACCAGTTCCGGCCCGTCAAGCGCGCGTTCGCCTTCCCGATCATTGCGTGGGCGAACGTGGCGGCCCCGATGCTCGCCCCCGTGGCGGGCGGCTGGCTCGTCCAGGACAAGCGCTTGAGCTGGCACTGGCCGGACTGGGTGACGCTCGCCATCTCCGGCGCCGCCTTTGTCGTCGCCCTGCTCTTCCTGCCCGAAACGTACCTGCCCATCCTGCTGGACTGGCGGGCGAGACACCTCCGTCGCGTCGCCGCCGCGGACTCGTCTTCTTCTCGGTACACGTACGTGTCCGAGCATGCCGAGAAGGCATCCCTCGCACAGCGCCTGCGAGACACACTGCCCATGCCGGTCGTGTACTTCAAGAACGAACCCGTCGTGGCCGTGCTGGGCTGCTACCTCATCCTCATCTACATCCTGCTGTTCAGCTTCCTCTCGGGCTTCGACTACATCTTCAAGCAGACGTACGGGCTCTCGGACGGGCGGACGGGGTCGTGCTTCGCGTCCATCGCCGCGGGATCGACCTTCTTCACGCTCTCGGCGCCGGCCCTGTTCCGCTGGTCGCGGGCGAAGACGCACCACGTGCCCCAAGCCCCCGTCAAGCCCGAGTACAGACTGTGGCCTGCGATCGTCACGTCGCCGCTGCTGCCCATCTCGCTCTTCTGGCTGGGCTGGACCAACTACGCGAGCCTGTCCATCTGGTCCGGCCTGGCCGCTTGTTTCGGCTTCGGCGTCGTCGCGACCGCCCTCTACGTTAGCAGCTACGAGTACATTGTCGACAGCTACACGGAGCACAGCGCCGTGGCGCTCGCCAGCATCACCATGGCGCGGTATTTGATCGCCGGCACCATGGTTGTGGCAGCCAGGCCCATGTATGAAGGCATTGGGGTGCATTGGACCATGACCCTGCTGGGGTGTCTCGCTCTACCGCTGGCGCCGGCGCCGCTCTTTCTCAAGTGGTATGGTGAGAAGTTGAGGGCGAAGAGCCCTTTGGCTGAGAGTCCATGAGCGTGCTTGGAAGCCGTGTTTACTTCAGCGAGGGCACAGGATTCCATAAGCCAAGCAACACGTATCATAAATAAGCGTTGAGGTCTGACTCGCTCGTTGGGTATGACCACTCCAACGTAGATCCAATGCAAGGTACTAGTATTAGATTACCGACGGCCAATGACCGATTCGCATAGGCCTCCTGATGCAGGATCAGCCAAACTACGCGTGCAAGTAGTGTGTACGAGTACTCGTAAGAGAGAATCGAAACTTGGTGTGAAGAAAATGTTCGAAAAGCGAGGGTCTCTCTTTTAAACGCGTCACTTTGATCATTTTCATGTTCATGTTCAGCTATCTCTCGCTCCCTTGTCAAGAAGACTACAAGTACAGTGTGCGGACTAGCAACCGAAGTCACCCGCCTCACCTCCCCATAGTTCATTCCTGCCTTGAGTTCTCTGGCTGGGTTCTTCGCTGGAAGATCCATATGATTGATTCGTACAAATACAGGTGCTGCACATCAGGTGCATCTCTCCGCCTCCATGATCCCGTCTACGAGCGTTCTAGCAGCAGCAGTAGAAGCTACAGCGAATAGCCGCTCTCGACGCAACGCATTGGCCGTCTAGGAGGTACCGCCACCGCTGGCTTGTCCTCCCTTGCGTCCTGCCTCGGCGGCTCTCTCACTGCCTGGCTCGAAGGAACCGCTGGAAGCCTGGCCGCCCTTGGACGCAATTTCTCTCTGTAAGATAACCGTTAGTACTGCGTCGTCTCATCTCCAAATGAAACGATGGCTCAATTGGCCGGGTGTGACCGAGGTGTAAGCACTTACCTGCTTGTCTGGATCCATGCTGGCGAAGCCGGAGTTGTGGCTGGCCTGGCCTCCCTTGGAAGCGATTTCCTGGACCTCTTCCTTGGGACGGTTGGCGAAGTTACCGGGGTTGTTGTCGGCCATTTTGTAATTGTTGTGTTGGTGGTAGGAGTAGGTACAGCAGTGTTTGGTGGGTGATTTGAGTGGTTGTTGTGGACGGGAAGTTGTTCTGGTTCGAGTCAATGGTTTGAAATATGAAGGTGAGAAGATGAAGATGGGAGAGAAGTGCAAGAGTTACTTATACTTGTGGTTTGACGTGAGCAATGATGTCACGGCCTTCAATGGCGCTGGTGATGCCATAGCCCGAGTGAAGTATCGGTAAGTGCCGTGAAGGATAGAAGACGAGCGAAAGGCTGTGAAGTCAGAGGTGCAAGCATCATCGTTCTGTCGCTCATGGTGCAAGGCAGGGGTTTTTGATATTGGAGGTGCTCGGATTTGACTTCCGATTCGCCGCCTGAGCTGGGGTTTCGGCCCCCGTCAAATCCACAGACCCTCGTTGCCTACTGTCGACGGCCAATGGCCGATGGTCCCCCTGGCAGTGGTGTCAGGACCAACAGGTGAACCTGCGGATCGATGTTTCTGGTACCGAAGATCAGGGGTTGACCCAACGTCATAACGAGGCTTTACGGATCGTGTTCCGGGTGCTGAATGCGTCTTTGACTTGCCTCACTCTGCCGTGACAGGGCAAACGGACCTGGGGGAACGCTCTGGAATGATAACCCGTCACGCAAATGGGCCCAAGCAACATGCAACACCATGCACTTGTCAGCCTTTCGAGCAGGTCAAGGGCTAAGGTGGCCAAGTTCTGCGAGCGCACGCAGTTCCCCGGCTTACCTAGTCCAGCCTTGGATACGCGCAGACAATCGAGGACCGCGTCCAAGCCAGGAGTAGTGACATCATGGTCACCCCTACGTCAAATCATCCACCCTCGCATCTCAATACGCGGCATCGAAGCTTACACAATGCGACACACCGTAAGATCAAAGTCCAAAGTAGAAACCCCACCAATCCAACATGGTGACCACTCGCGCAAAAGCCAAATCTGGAGGTCACGATTCGGTAGTCCCAGAGGAACCCAGGACCGGACAGAAGAGATCGCGGGCACAAGCGCCAAAGACACAAGCCGCCGAGCCGAAAGGGAAACAACGCAAGAAAGAACAAGCCGAGTCCGAAGACAACGCCGTGGCCAAGAAACAGAAGGACGACCCCGGAAATGATGGTAAAAAAGACGCAACATCCAAGCAGGATGCGAGTACGCCTCGCAAGCAGCAGACGCAGAAGAAACCCAGCAACAAGAAGGTCGACAGCCTCATTCAACAACATCCCGATCTTCCCCTCGCCGACACGGATGTGGAGGAACCGCGCAGACCAACACCCGACACGCTGCTAGCCCTGCTGCTGCATGCGATCTTGTCGTCCACTAGAGTCTCACATGCGATTGCGGCCAAAACGACCAGCCTGGTCATCAAGGCCGGGTATCACAAGCTGGACGTTTTGAAGAAGAGCACATGGCAGGAGAGGACCGAGGTGCTCACAGACGGCGGATATACTCACTACAGGTAAGTCCAAGTATTACATCTTAAATCCAGTCTGGGACTCGCATGGCCTTTGCTGATCACACGAATGAATGCACAGAGAAAAAACTGCGACGTTCCTAGGCGAACTGGCTGAGCTGATCGAGGAGAAATACGGTACGTTCCGAGTCGGGAATCTTGACGCAGATTGAACCGAGCCGGACTGACCTGACCTGAACAGACGGTGATCTGAATGCGATCCCAAAGAAAGCATCCCAGGACCCAAAGAAGATTCGCGCCGAACTCAAGACTATCAAGGGCCTCGGAGACGTGGGGATTGACATCTTCTTCACGACGGCGCAGCACGTGTGGCCGTGTCTGGCGCCGTGGGTTGATCCGCGGAGTCTGAACACGGCGGAGAAGATCGGTCTGGGCAACGACGTACAGGCGCTGTGGAGCGAAGTGGGCGAGGATCCCGAGTCCATGTGTAAATTAGCGTGCGCTTTGATGGACGTCAGGCTGGAGAAGAGGGAGTCGGAATGGAACTGAGATGCGAAGGAAGCATTCAATACTAATCCAGCGATGCAAGTTCGAAGCAATCGAGCCGGTCATGAAGCAATCGAGACGCGGTCCTGGCTAGGATATGGCGTTCGCTTGAACCCGGGGGTCCTCGTGATTAGTCATTGGATATCGTCGAACCGCTGAATCTACGCTGCGAGAGAAGTTCTTCCCACAGATTTAATGATCTGTCAATTCAGCCTCAAGGTTCGTTGCGTCGTCACCCTGGTGGTTCCTTCGGCGTATGGCTCCCTCAGCCCATGTCAAACATCAGCACTGTGTAAGCGGCCTGACTGCCTGAAGCGCGGGCTGATCTGCTGGCAACGACTATACCTTCAGATCTAGAGAACAGCAGGTGTGATGAACGGAATTGACATGGTCTTACAGACGCAGCTTCGTGGCGGGCTTGAGGCACCTCCTGCAAGCCGGCAGCCTGGTTGCAAGAGTGGCCCAAAGGGGAACTAAATCAGGTTAGGTGCCACGTGACCACGCTAAGCCTCTCTAAGATCAGAGCATTCCTTACCTAATCACAGACTTCACAATGACTTTTTCCTTCCTGCTGTCTGGAGGCTGATACTACCAGATCCCTCAGGACGCAATGTCCTTCTCCTTCGGCTTCAGCGGTGACGATATCGAGGATGATGGTGATGTCGAGACCGAGGAACAAGATGGTCTCACAAAAGGCATGTCGACACACACCATCTCTGACGGAGAGCAGCTCGGTGTCCCCGTCCTCCCACCAAAAAGACACTCTCTAGAAGAACTAGTAAGTCTCTGCAGTAGCCTCATTGTAAATCTGGACGACAATCTTCCACCGCCGGTCATTATTCGTTCTGCTCCGTGTGTCGTGCTCCATTTCTTCTTCCTGACTGCTTTATGACGACTCCATCAGCTAGCATCCCTGCCATCTCAAATATCATACAACGTCCTCGATATCTCTCCACACGGCAGCTCCAAGGATGATTCCGACCTCGACCCTTCCAAGGCCGGCCGGCCGAGAGACGACACCTTCACCAAGATTTACCGCCGCTCACTTTTCGACATGCGAGCCCAACTCATGGCCGAAGCAAATCCGTTCGCTGTGGAAGCAGATTCTGCGGATACCCTTCTGGCGGGACTTGAGAACGGGGACCTCTCCTCGGGCATCTACGAAGGCGGCTTCAAGACCTGGGAGTGCGCCCTTGACCTTGCTTCTCTGCTCCTCAGTCCCATGAGTCGTCTCTTCACCGATGCGCACGTTGGGCAGGATTGGGAGATCATTGAACTCGGCGCCGGAAGTGCCATTCCCAGCTTAACAATTCTGGGAGAGTTTCTCCGTCAGAAAGAGACGAATGGCAAGTCGCAAGGCCGCGGAAGCCTAAGAGTCACGTTGTGCGATTATAACGTGGACGTCCTCCGGCTAGCCACCGCACCAAATGTGTTTCTCAACTACTTTTTCGCCGTGGGGAATGCTTCATCGTCGTCGTCATCACCCCCGAAACCAGGTGAAGACGAGGGAGATGTCGACCTCGAAGAAATAGGAGCCGAGGCCCTCGTCGCTGGTACCGTCAAGGATCTAGGCGCCCGAAATGTCACAATGGATTTCATTTCCGGAGCCTGGGGATCCGGTTTCGTCGATCTCGTAAACTCACGTCCCCGTTCGTCGTCCGCAACGTCATCACCACCACCGCCCACCGGAGCCTCCAACCTCCTCGTCTTGGCCTCCGAAACGATATACTCTCCTGCCTCGATCAGGAGCTTCTCCCGCACAATCGTCAGCTTGCTTCGAACTCACCAACAACGACGTCCCACGACAAGTCCTGGGACTGGCACTGCCAAGGCGTGGGTCGCCGCGAAGAAAGTCTACTTCGGCGTCGGCGGCGGTGTTGACGAGTTCATGCGCGAACTCGAACTGCTAGGCGGAAGAAGCACCGTCATCTTCGAGACAAAGGATACTGGCGTAGGACGGGTCGTGTTGGAAGTTACCGTGGAGGCATGAATTTGAATCGATCCAGCTCAAAGCGGCCGGCGCGGCGGTAATGCATGTTTCGAGAGCGCCCACCGTTCTGGAGTAAAGCTGTGCATGACGCCGTCCGAGCTATGCTGAGAATCATATGAGGCGTGATTTCTACGATATACAAGGACGTCGCAAGGAGCAGTGGATAAGGCGCGATAGAAACAACATTGGGGACTCGCCGTCGACGCGATGATTAAGCTTGGTGTAGTCGACAAAGAGTATTGTGTCAATGATCTATTAGCCAGGCCTGATTCATGTGCTATCACAATCTGGTGAACCCGGGGACCCTCTGCAACAGCTACTCAGCTAACCTAGATAGATAGCTACCCAGGCCACCTCGCAGAAAGAGACACCACGGTGCGCCGGAAACTAAAATACAAGGCCATACTTTTAGGCAGAGAAGGACAACCCCCAGCACGTCTCACACGCCAGACAGACCCCGGGCCTCTCCTCAAGATAGCCAGCGTACAAACTGTCCAAGAACCTCGTGAACACAGGTCACGTTCGTCTTCTACTGCTGACGGTTGCGCATGCTAGGAGGCACGTACCGTCCACCACTCCCGCCGCCGCCCAAAGCAGGCTTCCTCTCCGGTCGCGCACCTTCGTCACCGCTACCTCGGGCTGGCGACCCGGCGCCTTCCCGTGACAAACTGCGTCCTCCATCTCTGATATGCGCAGGTACGTACCGTCCGCTGGGCGCAGGGCCGCCATTAGCGGGCGAAGAAGAGGCGCCGCGAAGCGGGAGATCGCGATCACGAGATGGAGGTGCCTCTCCAGCTGATCGAGGGGCACCTCCTTCGCGTAGGTGAGGGGGGACATAGCCTGATCGACGAACTGGAGCTGGCTGTGAAGGTTCTTGAGCAGCGGGAGCTTCAGTAGCAGCCGCTCCTTGACCCGCAGCTTCCTTTGCAGCTTGTCGCTCTCGCCACCCGCCTCCTGCCTTGCCCGCAAGCGGGATTCGAGGAGCCATGCGGGGACCTTCTTCAGAATCTGTACGGGTGTCCATGGTAGGTGGCTCCCTTGGCACAGGGCGAGAGAAAGGTGCTGGCGCGGCCTGCTCTGTTTTGCGCGCTGCTCTTCTGGCCGCAGCTTCTTCTTCGCGTTGCATTTGCTTCTTTGCGGCTTCGTCACGCTCCTTTCGTTCAGCTTCGAGTCTGGCGAGTCGCTCTTCGCGTTGCCGTCTCTTCTCTTCCTCGACACGCGCTCTCTCTTCCTCTTCTTGTTGTCTCTGCTCCTCTTCTTCGCGAAGGCGACGCTCTTCAGCTTCTTGTGCAGCAAGCTGTCTGGCCTTTTCTTCCTGGTATGCTCGGATACGCTTCCGTTTCTCTTCTTCAAATTCACGCTCGGCCTTCTTGCGAAGTCTTTCAAACTCGGCAGAACGACGCTCTGTGATTTGACCCTTGAAGGAATCGTAGTGCTTAATGAGTCTGCTGAGACGATGCTTGAGAGCCAATCCTTCCTTGTGCTTCTCTTGTGCTTCTTTCAGTGTGATTTGCTTGTTGAGTTCGTAAATCCTCATATCTTCAGCACGTTGCTTTTCGTAGTCCTGTTCCTGATATTTGAGCTCCTCACGGCGGAAGGCACGCTCCAGGTGATCGAGACGCTTGGCAGTGATTCGAATCTTGTCGTCCTTTTCTTTCTTGTCCTTTTCCAGCTGTGATAATTTCAGGAATCGAATCTGGTTGCTATCCAGTTCATCGATGTTGACATCGCCAAGATCAATCTTAACGCCGCTTTGAAGCTCCGCAAGCTGCTTTTCGATTTCCTGGCGTCGGATTCGCGCCTGTTCGTCCTGGACACGTTTGAGCTCACGAGCTCTTGTTTCGTCACGCAGACGTTGAGATTCGGCTTCAGCTTGCTGTTGTGCACGGATTCGGCGTCGAGTTTCCTCTTCGCGCTGTCTCTTCTGGAATGCCTCCGAAGCCGCTTGTTTTTTCTTCTCGATGACTGCGCGCCTCTCAAGGGTCTCTGCATGCTCCTGTTCTGCTCCTTCCGCAGCTCGGGAGAGGGCAGATTCTCTGGCAGCCAGACGAGCCTTGTTGAAGGAGTCGTCAACGTACATGCAGGTGACATGTAACGTCTTGGCCAATCTGGTAAGTTGCGATCGAGCAATCTCGGCAGGGGTATTCTGCAGTCGTTGAACCGAGCCAACCTCACTCTCCGCCGATCCTGCTGCACTACCAGGGTGGAGAGCCTTAGCTGAGGAGAAAACGTCCTGATCAAAGGACAAGATGCCGGAAACATGGTCCAATCGGATGGACAAGTCGCCCTTTTTGCAGCCATTCATGATGAACTTCTCAATCATGGCAGGAGTAACCTCGAATGGAGCGGGGAATTGAGCGAGGCGAGTAACGAAGCTCAATTCGACAGACTCGTAGACTTGTGAGAGTTGCTGGAAGAGACGTGTGAGAATAACCTGCTGCAGTGGAAGAACATACTTCTCCATCTCGGGGTCATCTCCTATCTGAGCCAGAATAGGCGAGATCTTTTTGCAGATGGACAAGGGATGGAAGTCGACCTCAAGAATGTTGTAGAGATCTCTGATCTCAGGTCGGACACGTCTGAGCAGACCTTTGCTTAGCGCATCCTTGAAGAGTCCAGCTCTGGTTGGCGCAAATGGCATGCTAAGAAGGTTGGTCAGGCGGTTGTTCTTGTTCTTCCGAGCTTCATCAACATCGACTAAAGCACCTCGGGAGCGCGAAGTGCTGATGACAGGAATGGCCAGAGCAGAGAGCAACACAAAGGAGGCAGCCTTGGTCAAAGACTCTTCAGTGACGGCAGGGTTGTCGCGCTTCGTTCCCTGCCCAGCTGCCACAGTGTTTGCTGATTGCCGGAGGAGATTGTAGTACTTGTTCCATGCAGCAGCGTGGAAGAGAAAGTTGTCGCTGACAAGGAAGATCTTGGTGAGCTTCTCGTAGTAGTTGGCCATCATGACATTCTTGGCTGGGCGCTTGGATAGGGTCAGAAGCATGTGGATGTCCTCAACGCTTCGAAAAGCCTCTTGCCACAGCTCCAGTTCATCAGCGACGTTCAATTGTCGAAAGCGCGTTTCGAGATGGCGTTGCAAGGTGTCGGGTTCATTGAGGTTGATGGCGTGCATCTGCGAGGAGTACTTGGCTGCGTTCTGGACGTGATTGCGCAAAAGCTCGCACAGACGGCGGAACTCGGTCTTTCGGGTGTACTTGAGACAGAAATCAAAGGCTTGATGCGCGGTGCTTTGGTACATAACCTCAAGCCTGGCATTGTTCTTCAAGATCTCAAGCACAGTGCGGTAGGTCTCCCAGAGAAACTTGAGCCAGGGGGTGACGATGGCTCGATCAGTTCGATCTTTGGATTGTTCTCCGGAAACGGTGGCAAGCAGGATGGTTTCAGGGGTCTCGGTAGCCTCGAGATCTTCCACATTGAGCTGGGTGGACGTAGTAGCAGATTCGAGCGAAGATTGAACCTGGTCAGCCTTGGCCTGGGCTTCCTGTACCTTTTGCTCGGCAAGCTCGATGAACTTTTTGAGGACCAACTGGGGGGGAAGCGTCAGAAGAATTCTTGTATGAGGATTATAGTATCCATACCTCTATTGTTCCTACATTGGTGTTTTGAGCAATGTTTTTGTACTGGTACAGTCCATCTTTTGCGGATTTGCCTTTTCTGAGATCGACGCATAGCTCGACAAAGAGAAGCATCACCGGCTCGAGGGCGGAGATGGCGCTGTTCCGGGAGCGCTTCGAGGTGACATGTTCGTGGAGGACATTGAGGGCGGCTTGGGTTTGTTCGACGGCAATGAGCTCTTGCGCCCGCTATCAGGCTCGTCAGTCATGGTGCGATCAGCCAGAGATCAAGGAGGTTTTTCGCCTTACCCTGAGCACATTCTCAGGCCGGGTATGCAACGGCGGCGGCATCTTGACGGTGGTTGGAAGAGATGATCAAATCAATGATATCTCTTGAGACTCTTTGATTGATTGAACTGAGAGTCTTGTCCGGAGATGACTGAGATGCCTGCGTGGAGAGAGTCGCTGTGTGACACATTCGCACGGGCAGTTGCGCTTTTGTGAATCTTGGCACGGAGTCTGTGTCGGAGAATGGTTTCTCCGAGTAACCAAGACTGCAGCTTGGTGCTTGTGCTTCTCTGTAGCAC
Source organism: Phialophora verrucosa (assembly GCA_002099365.1). Taxonomy (NCBI): domain Eukaryota; kingdom Fungi; phylum Ascomycota; class Eurotiomycetes; order Chaetothyriales; family Herpotrichiellaceae; genus Phialophora; species Phialophora verrucosa. The sequence goes on along the minus strand of MSED01000002.1, from coordinate 1,723,605 downwards.
CAAAACAAACGCACCACCGCACTTCTGCGCACTTTTCACTCAGCTGTTTGTCTGCGCCACCGAATCGATTGTTCAAATTTCACGCTTAACCCAAAGCAAGATGGACGCTGGTAAGGCCCCTTTCCTTTAGGTTTCTAGTTCCCCCCTGCTAATCAACTGCAATTATTCGCACCCACTCCAACAGAAACCAAAGAACTCATCCTCAAAGGCCTTCATCCCGCCCAAGTCCGCCTCCCTCGCGAGTACTCTGTTGCGTGGCGTGTTCGAGACATCCCACGCAGCATCCGTCACTTGCAGAAGGAGTGGGAAGAACGCTTCGATCGCTACGAGGCCGGAGAGCTCGACGCCCTTGACCGGAAGCCACCCACAGAGCAGCTCGAAGCCGAAGAAGCCCCACGCCCAACCCTTCGCCGAATCGACCGTCGTCTCCCTCTCAAGAACCGCACTGCCATTCGCAACGGCTACTTCGAGCATCCTGCCCTTCGTAACCAGTTCGAAGTCACCTGCGTCCTCGACTACCACACCTTCGCGTTCGACCGTTCCGACTTCTACCCGTGCAAGAATCCAACATGCCAGCTGCATATGCGGTGCGGGATGGGGGAGATGCCAAATCCAAAAAACAAAGCATGGCAGATCTTAAACTTAGACGGCTCCAAGAACTCAACTCCCGCCTCAAAGAAGATCTCGAGCGGCCTCGTGTTAAAGTGGCTGAAGCGTCTATGAGGTATGGCGCACAAGTCCACACACGCGATCTGTCTACTAACCTTGTCGCGCAGCCTGATCAACTACTGCAATCAAACACGAGACTACATGGTGCCCTCAGTCTGGGGACAGGTTGACAGAAAGGAAGATCCTTACAACCCACAATCTGCAGGGAGCGAAGGATGCTGCACTGTCATGTAATCGAGTTGGATCCAGCGTTGTGCAAGACACCATGGTGCGCTCAATAGAGTCTCAGCCTGGGGTTTGATTTCAGAGTTTCTCAAAAGCACGCGGCGCATATGGCGTTCACAGAATTGTGTCGGAGTTCACACATCCTTGATCGCAACAGGTTCTCATGTCACCATCAACTGGGAGGGGCAGCACGAGTCATTAATATGTACCTTGCACTGCGCTTTGTACTTGGTTATGGACCCAGCTATTCTTCATCGTGTCAGACTTCGAGAAGGTTTTCCTCATGTGAGGGAAGGGTGGCTACCTGAATTGCATACGAAAACAATCAATTGATTTCCAATCACGCGTATCCAGTCATCTCCGTCCTCATCGGCAAGAAAGTGTACGAGTATCTACCACCGCTATCAATTCATCGCATAGCCCGTAAGCCTTTCTACCGTATTCTATCACGACAGTGTAGACTCCCTGCCGGGATTGGGCTACACGCTTCCCAGAAAGCCATCACCCGCGATCAACTGCCAGCTTCGGGGGCAGGAAATTTCCCGTTGGGTTCTCGAGCTCTGAGCGAACAGGCACACCGCCGGGGGCCCAATAATGATGTGCATAGGCCCCCCTACTCAACTGGAGATCGCCAATAATCGCGCAAGCGACCTTCCTTTTTCTCCCTCGCTTAAGTGATTGCACCTTCACAATTGGGTAAGAATAGGTCCCACGCGGTGGTTGGTTTCGGGGAGTCCCTAATCACGCAGCTGGGGAACCGAGCTGTTGGGACTTCGTACGGGCCACCGGAGGGAATCTCGCGTCGACTTGAACTTCTTCTCCTGGCAGCAGTCGAGCGTTGTCCTGAGGTCTCGACCAGCACCATACTACGTACGAGGTACCCCAGTAAACTCTCATCCCGTCATGTCGACTGACCGATAAGCTGTCACCATTGAAGAGTCTTCATCCGCAGCGAATCATTTCACTTGTCTGTTAACCACATTCCTCGACTCATGCCGTAGGCAAGCGCACAGCTCAATCCGCTGCATCGAAGCTGCAAGCCCCTGATTCCTGCATCAGGTGTCGCCTTCGAACGGAAGAGCGAAAAGTCTTAGCGAGGATAGCGTTGCATTGTGCAGCGACCATAGATATGGCAAACGAGGCCTCTTCCAAAGTCAAGGTGCCACGCATCGCCATCGAGTTCTGCACTCAGTGTAAATGGAACCTGAGAGCTGCTTATGTGAGTGCCGCAATCACTCTTTGCGACATCGGCATCGTTCCGAAGCTACACTTTGGCTAAGCGGAGGCTTCTATTAGCCCTGAGCGGTATTTGCTAACTGACACTACCACCTGCAGTTCGCTCAAGAATTGCTCCAGACATTTGGTACCAGTATCGGTGAGATCGCTCTGATCCCGGTGACTGGTGGTATATTCACGATCAATATGACCCACGTCACCAGCGATACAGCACAGCCAACCGCTGAAGCACCGCCATCGTTGGACGCAACTGTCAAGGTGGTAGACACGGTGATATGGGATCGCAAGGTCGATGGCGGCTTTCCCGAGACGAAAGAGCTGAAGAACCGCGTCCGCAACATTATTGAGCCCGGCAGAGATCTTGGCCACATCGACCGAAGTTTGAGGAAGGGCAGTACTCAGCCAGCCGCCCCAGAAGAGCCCAGCAAACCTGAATCCAGACCTGATGCTGAAGTCAAAGCTGAGCAGAAGAATGGCGAAATCTGTGAGGACTGCAGATGATGCCGCCAGACCGAAAAGAATGCAAATGTTGTCGCCTTTGATTTCACCTGCTTCACAGGCACGGATCGTCTCGTCAGCTCCATTGTTCTGTGAGGATGCCGAACCGGACCACCACCCAGTGAACCAACTGCTTTTTCCCTACGGCTGACTGTTTTGAGATCACTTACGTGCCGGTCCAAGCGCCATTTGCTGTTCATGCCAGCCGAAGAGTGGTTGGTTCTATTTAAAGGACCCGATTGAGCAGCGAGGGTGACCACATTGAGTCAAGAAGCTCTGTCCCTTCCCCTGTTTTGACACATTTGAGTTTAATTATATACTATAAGAACGACCGAAATCACCAACTCCCGACCCATATTATGTGCGAAAATGCGACAACGGTCGAGGGATAATGCCAGCAAAGCAGTTTCGGGAGCACCAAGGGTCCGTTTCTCCTACCATTGTTGACTCTATCCACGTCGAATGGTTCATGTATGCACTCGATATCTTCCCAGCGTCTGTCCGGTGAAGCCTGTTGGGCGCATGCCTCTAGATGAAGGTATTCGGTTTCAGAACAGGACCCTCAACCCATCACACATGTTCGATTGCGACACTAGCTCCGGCGTTTCGCCTCCAATACTTTCACCGCTGGTTGCGATCACATAGAACAGATCCTCGAAGGTGATGTCCTTGCGAGTATATGCCTCAACAGTGATTGGTACGGTGCCCACGACTTGGTAGTTCTGGCCGCTGATCACCACCACTGACGTCCCCGTTTTGGTCAACGCGTGGACCTCAGCAGTTAGACCCAGCTTCTGGATAATATCGTTCGAGACGAAGCTTGGGTACAGGCTGAGCTTGGACTCTGCCCCGACCGTCAAGAGGGCCCCAGTGGACATTGCGAGAGCCGCCGGACAGACATTACCGCCCTTGCCACCATGGTCAATATGGCTCGGGCGTCGTCCAGGCCCGCGTCAGACACACTCCCAGACGGACCGTCGTGAGCTTGGCTTGCTTCTGAAGACAACATCCCCGAAGTGGGCAGTTGTTGATCCAGTCTACTCGGTAGTCTTCAAGTGATTACCCATGTCTTGATCCAGCAAGTTGACTATAGGTTGTTGCAGTTCCAGGGGCACGAAGCTGCAATCTGCCACTGCCACTGACGCTCCCACGCAGCATCAGCATGAACATGGTCGTGAACGTGAACGTGAACACGAATGTACGACCCCTGCGCGACCGCAGGTGTCATTCGCCGGCGACGACTGCAGTCTCCCCACGAGATACAGGGCCATCAGCTGAGTTAGTCCATTTAGCTAGAACATCAATCGACATAAGAAATCAGAAAGGGGAAAGAAGGAGAAGAAGCAAAGAAAAGAAATGATAGGGGTTGAGAACGGTCGAGTGTGTCAGGCTGAGCTGGCGCATGGCCAGGTTAGGGTTCCATGATGGGGAAAGCCTCGATTACTGTACCTATGGTCGTGGGATAGATGAATGAAGAGGTTGATTCTCATCTCATCCTCATAAAGTCCCTTCCACGTTGTTCCGCCATCCGAGTAAACCAGGTCTTGTCCTGCGCTTGGCCACGAGGCTAAAGTTCATTTCATCAGCCGACCCATAAATCCTCGACTCTGTATTAACACAGTACTGACCTTCTCCCTGACCAAAGCCCTAACCTTTACTTGCAGTGCCTCTTCCATGTCCTTCAATTCCGCCACGGTCTGGATGCGATCGGCCCTGACCAAAGCCCTAACCTTTACTTGCAGTGCCTCTTCCATGTCCTTCAATTCCGCCACGGTCTGGATGCGATCGGCCCTGACTCGAGCCTGACGGACCTTTTCATCCGAGGAAGGGAGGTTGCCGGGATCAATCCCATGTTCGCGCAGAACACGCTGCATCAGCTCAAGGTCTCGCTTGATGGCTGAGATTTCCTTGTCCTAGACCAGAGAAACAAACGCGCTGGTCAGTGCGATGTCCCAGTACGCCGGCAACCAGTGTTGTTGTTCTGCACTGACCGTGTGCGTCTGGCCTGCGTTCTGCTGGCCTAATGCCACCGCGGCTACGATCATCTGGCCCACGGCGGCGGCGGCGGCGATGCCTGCGCCCACCCCTGCAATCATTGGCCAGGCATCAGAGGACATTGGTGCGTAACACTTTTACTCCGTACGGAGGAACGGGCGGGAAGTTGTCAAGGGACAGAGCCTGAGTGTCTGTAAGGCTCGAGGGTGAATGAACTACATTTGGACGTCAGCCGGGTGATTAGTCGGTCGTGCAACGGACTATCGTCAGGGCGCAGTAAAAGGGCATATCTACTCAAGATGTATTGAGATGTCACCTATTTTCCCGCTTGCCGTTGCCTCTGTTGTGGGCTTGTTGTCTAAAGAATCAACGGCTTGGTTGAAGTGCCTTTCCCTTTATGTAGCTTGGCTGACCAAAGGGGAAACTCTGACAGCCTCGCTGTCCTTGGGCCCCTACTCGCCGTTACTGTTCGTTGTCTGGTTGATTCCTTTTACTGTCCACCGTCTGCTGCTACGGCTGTTGTAATTCTTTTATTGGATCCTACCGACGAGCGAGTCCAGAAAGACACTTGAGGATCTCTAGCAGCGCTAGGCTGCACAGCGTAAATTCTGCTGGCAACAACCACAGAGCAGGGGAGTCCGGGGGCTCAGATTGTGGCTCGGGCTTGTGCTCGTGCTGCTCAGATGCGCCTCAGGGCTTCGCCGGCCGTACAGCCACAGGTCATATCCATTATGATTGGCGGGGTGCTCAGCCCTGCAAACAGACATGGCCTTCGGAGAGGTCAAGATTCGCCGCTGAGTATGTCGGTATTGATATTGTCAAGCTGGGTACGAGTATCCGGATCTGGTTCGTGCTTTGAGACGACCATTACTCTGTACGCTTTTGCTTGCATAGAAGAAGCGCAAAAGGATTAGCCCGTAAGCCGCATGGACTCTAGGATAGAGTTCCCGTGCCCCGAGAGAGACGGGGATTACTGGGCATGCGGGACAATGTGGGACAAACAGTGGAGCAACAGGGCTTCAACGTCAACTTCTTTCGGCCGGTGTTCAAAGCCATCATCGCGCTGTAGTGAAGGCGATTAAATCCTGGGAATCTCCTGTGTAAGGATCCGCCGCGAATCCATCATCCATGTCTGCCATGTCCAGCTCGAGGATTGAGCTCGACCGTCAAAGCTCGGGCAGATTCATCCAACCGCGACAGGAATACGGGGCGCCCAGGGGGGACGGTGAAATGCAATGCCGCGCTGCTGCCATTGCCTCCATTTAGACGGCACATGCTCTGCTGTTTGACACCGAGGCTGCTGAATGTTTTCGCGGCCTGGAATCATGCCTTTTTTAAACGGCTCAAGCTCCCTGATTCCAAGTCTCGACGAGCTGAACGAGCTGGACCGTCGACTTAACCTCCGTCCACCATGAAGCCGTTCTCGAGACTGATCTCTTTTGCATCCGCGGATGGCAAAGCGAGGTATTTTGCGGACCTAGGCATGATTGAGGCCAATATCCCGACGCTTGGAACTTCCATCGTTGCATACGCTTCCTTCGCGGACCTTGTCGACCGCAAAAACAAAGTTACAGCCATAGTGGACCAGGTAATTACTCCAACATGGTGACCCGAGCACGTCGGAGGGCCTCCCAACCAAAAAATCCACAACCGATGCTGACCGACTAACCACAACTGATATAGCTTCTGCCACCGCTCCCCCGAGTAGACTTGCCCATCTACTCCGTCGGATTGAACTACAGGAGCCATGCAAAAGAGGCGAAGGTGAGGAAAGCCGTCAGAACACCACCAAGGCAGAGAAACTGATCGTGGTGCTCCCCTGCAGCTCAACGTCCCGGTCAACCCGCCGTTATGGACCAAACCTGCCGCAGCGTTGGCTGCGCCGGAGGAAGACATCCACATGAGCAGATATTGTGCTTCAAACTTCCCTGATTGGGAGGTGAGTGTCGACGGCCGAGCCATACCGTAACAGAGATGGAAGTCAATGGCTGACTGTGAGTGGTTGCTCAACTAGGGCGAGCTGGTTTTCGTTACATCCAGAGACTGCCGGGACCTGTCGGTCAAGGAAGCCGAGTCTTGTATACTCGGATATACTATTGGAAACGACCTCTCCTGTCGCGTCTTTCAGCTCCCAGCACAGAACGCAGGTCAATTTTTCTACGCGAAGGCCTTTGACAAGTTTGCCCCGATCGGCCCCGTCCTCATTAGTCCCGAAGTGTTCCAGCAGACAGACGGCGTGAAACTGACGACACGAGTCAATGGGGAGATCATGCAAGATGTGGAGATCAAGAAGGATATGGTGTTCTCGCCTGCACAGATCCTGAGTTTCATGAGCCAGAGTGAGTTGCCTCGGCACCACGGAGAGTTGGCGCTTCGGTGCTTCTGGGACTTTCGGGCCAAGCGAAACTGACGACCTCCTGACTTCTAGGTACGACCATCCCGGCCTATACCGCGGTAATGACGGGAACTCCGGCAGGAGTTGGCGCTTTCAAGTCGCCGAAGCGCTTTCTCAGTGACGGCGACGTGGTTGAAATCAAAGTCACCAACATCGGGGTGCTGAAGAACAAGATCTGGTTCCCCGAAGGCAAGCAGGCAGTATTGTGAGTCGATGTGAGAGGGATTCGGCAGCGCTCGAGCCCCGGCAGATCACGGACGAATGACTGATTGCATTCTGTCATTTCTGTAGGTTAACGGTCTTCCGGATCGTGTTGTCGATGATCAGTCACTCGCTGAGTTGGCTGTGGTGAAGCTCTCGATATTAGGCAGTGGTAGGGTATTATGAATTAGTTGGTGACGATAAAAGACTTTGGTGAAGCCACACGCCGCCGCCCCCATCGCCACCAACCCAAACTGCCTCACCCCCCAAACTCTCCCGCCGCTTCAAAAATCTCCTCTATACACACTCGCTCCCAGGTGTCAAAAAGTCCAAAAAACAGAATCCAGGTCTGAAAAGCCCCAACCTGGTACCTTGAGGTACCCAAAGCCACCAACTGCACGATCAGGAGTTTTTTTACATGACAAGCTGCTTGAACCGCTCAGCCAGAGATTGCTGCCGGCTTTACTCTGGTGGGAGACTGATGTCCCAGTTCGAAGACTGTTGTTAGGAGAAATTGTGCAGGTCCAAATACATATGCCTTGATTAATTAATTACTTCACTGTTGCAGAAGGCGAGGGTGTCTTTGGCGCGCAGCCTTGCGCCAAGCCCGGCGGTCCGTGATTGGGCGATTCGCCGAGACTCGCATCACTCAGTTAATTGCAATTACTCTGAAGCTCACGCACTCATTTGATTTTCTGAGACCTTGGATTAGAGATTACTCGGCCTCGAAGCGCAGTGACGCATTCGGGGTCCTACAGGATGCGCTGACTCCTCTTGAGAAGTTCGCCACATCGCTGGTCTCGTAAGGACGTGATGCGGGGCCCGGGCGGGACGACTCATGCATGACCCAGAACATACTGTGTAAGTGACTGTCCGCGAGGTGACGAGTCCCACGGACAACTCGGTCCGGCGACTCACGCCGATTTAGCGCCTGAGATCACGGCTCTATGCATCTCTTTCCCAAGACCGTGAAGCCATGAACAGTGATATGTTACGAAAGTGCCACCATCCGTGGGCGAGACAAAAAAAAGGGTTAAAAAGACTTGGAACCGACAATGCGCAACACTTGGCCTTCGTAAAGACCTCTCTAGAAATAAGGGAGCAAAAGAATGGTCAGCGCCCTCGACGTCCTCACTTACCTTCCCAGAATCCTTCGTGAGCGCCTCGTCCCCAACATGCCCATCCCCGACGTTAAGAATGATGCGTCGAAGGTCCAGCTCGTCCGCCTGGCCCACGTCTACTTCGAGCACCCGGATCTCGAGACGTTCACCAAGTTCGCCAAAGATTTCGGCTTCGTCGAGGAGAAGAGAGACGGCAACCACACGATCTACTTCCGCGGCTATGGGATAGATCCGTACGTGTACGTTGCCACACAGGCGCCATCATCACCGTCGTCGAAGAAGGGAAAGCCCAAGTTCGTAGGTCCCGCCTTCGTGGCGCGCGACCAGGCTGAATTCGACAAGGCCGCCAAGTTGCCCGGTGCAAAGGTCACGAGCCTCGACCGTGCCCCGGGCGGAGGGCGCCAAGTCACCATCGCCCGCCCCAACGGCACGTTCATGCACATCGTCTACGGCCAGACGGAGCGTTCGGCGGACACAAACGCGGGCGTGGAACCCACAGCCACGCACGACAACCAAGGCCCCTTCAACACACCGTACGTAAAGCGTCGGCTCGGTCAGTTCCAACGATATCACGAGGGCCCTGCGCTCGTGCACAAGGCGGGCCATTTTGGCTACGTGTGCAAGGAGTTCGACGAGGAGTTGGACTTCTACACCGGCAACTTCAACTTTGTGCACTCGGACATCCTTTGGCATCCGGAGTTCTCCAACATTGACGTCCTGACCTTCATGCACCTGGACCTGGGCAAGGAGTACGCCGACCATCACATCTTCTTCCTGCAGCGGGCACCCCCGGAGGTGGATGAGACGTACATCCACCACAGCTCGTACGAGGTCGCAGACTTTGACACGCAATTGCTCGGCCATGCGTGGTTGGCCAAGAACAAGTGGATGTCCGTCTGGGGCGTGGGGCGGCATATTCTGGGGAGTCAGATCTTCGACTACTGGATGGATCCGAGCGGTTTTAAGATTGAGCATTACGCCGACGGCGACGTGGTTAATGAGGATACGCCCACGAGGCGAGAGGTCGCTGGGCCGCTCTCCGTATGGGGGCCGGAGCTGCCCAAGGACTTCGGGGCCGATGGGACGAAGCTCTCTTTTCAGTAGGTAGGGTAATTAGAGCGTATGTTCGTTCTGGGTGAGAATCTGGAATTTCGTGAGACTTGAAGCTGAGCGGGGCGGCTGGAAATGAGGGTGCCTTGCTGTGGGACAACTTGGTCGTTCGCTCGCTGGTGGAGGTGAATAAAGCGCAACACAATGCCTATTGCTAGTACATTAATCTCATTGATGTCTGTCTAATTGCATGGAATCTCCGTCCCACTGGGTTCTCTATGAGCATATGCAAGTGGGCATACAACCCACTGCCCATGGGCATGCTGCAGCTAAGACAAACCCAGCAGCGCCGATCTTACTGAGACGGCCAGCTTGAGACTGGGCGCTGGAGCTACCAACTCCGTGGAGTACTGCTCGTCAAGTGGGACGAGTGTGAGCTCGAAAATTGTGACCCACCGTGTACGATAGTCAGCTCGGCCTCCAGCTTTTCTAAAAGTTCTTGCTTCACCTTCTCCTGGTCTTTGACGCTTTGTGACAGCTTGGCCTCCAGGGTCTGTAGCTTTTTAAAAAGTTCTCGCTGAACTTTCTCCTGGTCTTTGGCGCTTCGTGACAGCTCAGCGAATTTGCCGGAGTCCAGCATCTTTTTCTTGGACAATATCGTGTTGATGAGGCCGATGACAAATGCGAGGCTAGATACAATAGCAGATGCAAGGGCGATTGCGTTTGAAGGGGCATTGATCGGTGGCACAGTAGTTTCGGAAGGGTTCGTAACGGCAGACGACGTTGTCATCTCCTTGGAGGCGACAGTGAGTACGGCGCTGAGACTTGAGGAAAGATCTGTAGTCCAAGCGCGTGGTGGTGGCGGCTGGAAGGTTGTAGTAGAGGATCGATGTACCCTCCAAGTGTTGATGGCAGCGAAATTCGTTTTAGCAATGATGGCGCTCTCCGCAATTGACCACAGAGCCACGAGTAGTATTAAACGCGAGAGGCACACGGCCATCTCGTCGACTATAAGGACAGGTTGCTTTGCACAGCGAGACTAACGAGGGGGGTGGGTTGAAATAGAGATCCTGAGTGGAGAGTTCAAATACGAAGTATTATAGAATGGTGGTTGTAGAGAAACGTAGACCGGGTGAAGCACAGCAACCGCGACCTTTATCCATCAGGTCAGATCAACAATGTATGCAGAGCTGTGTGCAAAGGAACTTTCGCGTGTGGCCTTTGCATTGACCTCACAAACTTCCATACCGCCACTTTGCGACCGTGTTTCATTTGGGCAGAGCGCAACCTCCGTGGCATGTCATTGGGCTGCCCATCGAGGACGCTATTCCATATATGGAAGTGCGCTAAATGGCAAACCCTCATGGCCACTCGGTGCAGATGCACTATTCCCTATAGGGAAATGCGCAAAATGGGGAAACTTTCAAAGGGCATCGGGGCACGCTCTTGTTTCACTCTCGTTGTCGACCTTTTGCAGGTTTATTTGAGCGATACACCTCACCTCTCTCACTTCAAAGATCCCATGCAAACTTTCTTGATTCACTGTTTCCCAGGTCAATACTCATTTGGATTTTGTTTTTTTTTTTGTGCGACTCTTCCTCAACATTTCAGCCTTATTTGAATCAGGGCGACCCTGCTTGCGGATATGGCTGGTGACAGCTTGCCGTATCAGCTTCTTGACGCTGAGGGCGATGACTTTGCCTTTGTCCAGGACACTGACATGGTTCTGGCCACCCATGACGAAGCAGCCTTTCGCACCGAGGGTGAAGAAATTCCATGGACAACCAGAGTAGCAACCTCAAAAGACCTTGATGAAGCAGCATTCGCCAGTATCGAGAACATTAGCCTTCCTGATGCATCTGACTTTGAGTTGCACGACACTGCTGGACAAGATGATCTACCTATCACCAGCGACCCTATCGGTCCTATGGGCTTAGAGTTGTTCGACCCTGCTGGTTATGCCATGGACTTGGATGACTTCTCAGCCCAACCTCGCCGATTTGAGCAAGGCGAACTCGATGTTGGGATGAGCTCTGCTACCTATGGCGGCCCTGAGTCTTTTCACCAGCCTACCCAGCAACTCCTTCTCCAGCCTCCTGGTTTATCAGCCCCGATGACGGCAACGAGATCCGAAATGCCAGATCCTTACACAGTCAGTAGCTCTGGTGTCGTTGATGGAGTCGTATGTGATATTTATAGGCATGCCCAGGAGCACTCTCTAACAATTTGACAGTATGAGACAGCGCTTTGGCCGAACCACGGATCATACGGCAACGACTGTTTTACATACGCCGGTTCATCAAACTATCCTGTGCCCCCCACATCCGCTATGCAAGCGCGACCTCTGCCGCTAGTTTCAGCATCCAATATCTACGGATGTCCAGTTACATCTGACATGAACGACAAATGGCGTCTTATCGCTCCTAGATCTCAACTGTCATCTACTGAGCTTCCAGGTACAGTCAAAAGCGCTCGAACTGCACCGGGTATGCAACAAAAGCGAGCAGATGCACTTGATAGCGCCAGCAATTCGAGAAAACGCCGGCGAGATAATACAGCTCAGATTCACGTCTGGCGGATGCCAAACCAATCCTCAGCGCGTAAGAAAGTCAAGACTGATGAACAGAAGGAAAAAACGCGGGCTATCAAGCGAGTTGGGAAATGTTTACGCTGCGCAGTTCGGAAGATCGCGGTAGGCTTATATTCAAAAAGTTCGAACGAATACTGATGGCGATTTCTAGTGTTCGGGGGAGATTGACGAGCCGTGCCCTCCCTGCATCAAGTGGGCAGCTCGCCATAACGAATATATCAGTCGCAAGCTTGAAAAAAGTGATCTTGGCTTCAACGCCTGTCTACGTCTTCATCCAAACAAGTTCAATACCTTTGCCATCGGTATGGTTGCTCAGACGCAGGAATATTACTTCAGCTAATCTATTCCTTAGAGCAGGCGCACGATACTATGTCTCGAAAGCTATTGTCCCTCAAAAACGACCCCTTCGATCACCTACGCAATATGTACAATTTTCTAATACAAGAGAAAGATCTAAATCAGTTTTTTTACATGGAGCTTTTTACGCTCTCAAAGTATTCTCTATATTACGCATGGGCTTTTGGAGTCGAGGAGGAGGTATACGCAATCCAATCCTATACCAGCTCCTACTTGTTTGACCTTCTCGAAACCAAACTCCGAAGCAGTGGAAGGTCCAAACTCGGTGCATTGATGATAGCCGAATATCTCTACGTCCAATTTGCAGATTGCGATACAATACTGCATGAGTGTGGCCCTGGCTGCGGTCCAACCTGCAGGTCTCTGCGAAGACCGGTTCCTGGTTTCCGCCGGTGCTCACGTTGCAACCGTATTTTTGACCAAGACCTGGGTAAAAGATGTTTCTGGAAAGGATGCAGCTGGAAGATTCTATGTGACTGTCGCTTCAAACACTCCGAAGAGCGAGGTAATAAGCGACAAAATCGTCGACATAGCAAGTTTGACGACGACATAGAAGCTTTTGACCGTTACAAAGAAGCTTCCGAAACTTGCAGGAAATACCTAGTTCTATGCCTGGAGATTTTGCAGCATCAGGTCTTCGAAAAAAGTGACCTGGACAAAGTGCGACCAATACTTGATGAAAGGCTCGGTATAGCAAGCGATCTGCCTTTGACCGGCAAGGTTGCTGCATATCATTTCGTGGTCTTCTCCCAAAAACCAGTGTGCATTGCTTTCCAATTATTCAGAGCACACATTTGGATCTGCGACATCATTGCGAAGGACCTGAATATTAAATTACGTCGAGTTGCTGTAGAAAAGCCACTCCGTATGGGTGAGGACAGCATACGCTACAATGAACTACGAGAGCGACATGCTGAGCTGAATTTCCAATTCCGAATGCGCGGCCTAGAGGCCAATTCTGAGTTGCGCGATATTCATGCTGAGATTGACGTACTACGAGCATATTGGGATGAGGATGAGGATGAGGAGGAGGATGAGGAGGAGGAGGAGGAGGAGGAGGAGGAGGAGGAGAGGAGGAGGAGGAGGAGGAGGAGGAGAGGAGGAGGAGGAGGAGGAGGAGGAGGAGGAGGAGGAGGAGGAGGGATAGGAGACAGGATCTGGAAGGTAGTCCGGTAGTATGTTGTTTCAGACTCGAGGACTTTCGTCACCTTTGAGACTCGTATACCTTTGAGAGCCAGGTATTTCGCAGCAGAGAGGTCCCCAACAGAGCCTTTGAAGCTGACCGTGAGTTCAGGTCGTGGCCGTTTGCGTGAAAGAGTGTGCGGGATGTAGGATCTGATCTTTATGGTAATGGGGTGGGCGAGATAATCGGCGTCGAGCTCCACTGGTTCCAGAACTCGTTTGTCGTAGTGACCCCAAATCTGAAAGGGTGGCATACGTAGCCGGCTGCGAATCGACCAGGGTGGAGAATCCATCGCCAGTCTCGTTGGATACGAGCTGACAATGATGGAGCTGTGATCCTGGGGGTTCCTGATCGTCCCGTTTTGTGATGCGCACCACCCTTGTCCAGCCGGGTGGGAGTGGTTGATAGAACGCCCAAGCCCCTCCAACGGCAAGATTCTGCGCCGGAGTAGCCATGTTCCAAGCCAGCATTGACTGACGCCGACTATTCATACAGGATATGCTCTACCAGTTGTAGTGCACTGTCTTTGAGCCGCGGATCAGGCTGGACGGCTCGGTCGGCTGAATGGAGACGCTGTTCTCGCAGCAGCGGAGCCTCATATCAGCAAGTTCCACCATGTTGACAGAACGCCGAATTTCGTTCTGAGGTGTGAAGTTGATTTTCCCCCCGCTTTGAAGACCGCTCTGATAACATTTAATACCCTCGCATAGACTTTCTTTATACCGTTATTTATCTTCCTTTCTGGTTATTTTACTCGGCTATAACTTCCAAGGAAGGGCAGAGCAACGGGCTGTGATGAAATCGGAGAAGCCTTCAGGAGATTCTAAGAAGCGATTCATAGTTTGAGATAGCAAGTTGATAGAAGTTTGGGAGGAAGGGTGCAGGGTCATGGCAATAAGGCTGAGAATTGAGAACTTGGCTTTGAGAAATTAGGCAGAAACCGAGACCAAATCCCTGCTCCGTCACATTGCGTATGTTACATACTTCCCCCTAATCATTCTCAATTCTAAACGTGTCCATCAGTCAAGGCAGATATTTCCCAAGATTATCCCAAGAGAATTCCTTAGAGGCAAATATCCGCTGCTCCATGGACTTCCTGCCTCTCCCCGAAGGAGCTAAAGGCGTTCCCCACGAGTCTGTCCCTGACCTTGGAGGCTTCGAATATGACAACGAGGGCTTCAACAACTACCCTTCACGGCAAGGCTGGGACGTGAAAGCTCTGCGCAAAGGTGATGTCTCCGGAGCTCGCAATGACTGGCCTGAGTACGGGCGCAAAATCATGCAACTCATACCTCGCCACGGGTCCCTCGGTGCGGACTTTGGAGGCATCGAAGCTGTGATCGGATCTATGATCCAGACTTGGATCATGCTTGGGCTACTGCAGGAGGTCCTTAAAAGGCCGGTGCATAGGAACGAGATATCCCGAGACCCAGTTGGAACAGAAAGGCTTCGATATGTCAAATGCATCACGATTCGTCCTTTGTTCGGAGAATTCACCAACACTCTAGAAGACTTGAAGACAAATGCCACCCGCTGCGTACACCTCTTCAGCTGCCTGCGCTCAGCGGCGAGACTCCTTTCAGATCTGGACTTCCACATGTCGGTGGACCTTCAATTGGTGCCTAAGGTGGTGCATCAATTCCTGTCCGTTTTTGTTGAAACGATCCACGACTATGCCTGGCACTACTGTGTCCGTCAGCGCGAAGAATACATCCTCGTCCGCAGTGAACTGGCCGGACGCAAGTTGGAGGAGCGGAGCTGGTGTCCTAATCTTGTCCAGCGGATTAGAACCAGCTTCCATACTGTGGGGCTGTACTATGCAAGCCTACTCCATGGTATTGACGGAGGCGGCATTCACCATACATGTACAGATCTGGCATGTGTGGCCTGGAACATTGACAATGCGACATATCGGACTAAACACGTGCCCGAAGATTGCTTGTGTGCTCAGGGTTTGTGTAGTCACGAATTTTCAACTTGTCCATGTCGAGTGTTAACCTTACAAGAGTCGGACCTGAGGCCAGCATTCGCAGACGAGGGGTTTCCGGTCCTCGAGATGTACGATGGTCAGATCAGAGTGATCACATACCAACCTGGTCTCAAGTATGTTGCTTTGAGCCACGTCTGGTCGGACGGGAGGGGCAACCCTCGAGCAAACGCGCTCCCTTCATGCCAAATTCAGTCCCTTTGTCGTTATGTCAACGCATTCTGCCCGAACCAAGTTGTCAGATTCTGGATCGACACCCTCTGCGTCCCGGTGACAGAACCTTTGAGGAACACAGCCATAACCAGGATGGCGGCCGTGTACTCGGCCGCTGACGGTGTCTTAGTGCTCTCGGCCGAATTGTTGGCGGTTTCTTCTCCAAGCACTGTTGACGAACTTCTAATGCGACTGTATTGCTGCAAATGGAGTACAAGGCTGTGGACCAGACAGGAAGCGACACTGGCACAAGACATGGGATTTCAATTCTGTGACCGAGCCGTGAGATATTCGGAGCTCCTGGCTGACCGAAACCATGCAATGGCGCACCTCGACACCACAGATACCGCTTCCTCGATCTCGATATTGGCATGTAATTGGATCAAGGGGCTGAATAACAAGCAGTCGGAATCCCAGCCTAAGCCACTTGAGCTGGAAGATTTCTGGGAAGGACTACGGCACCGGTCGACGTCGAGGTTAACTGATGTCGCAATTAGTGGTGCTATCTTGATGAGCACCAACGTAAGACTGGTTCTGGAGTCGCCGCCCGATATGAAGATGCAAGCTTTCTGGTCATGTCTGCCACGGATTCCCACCAGTATTATTTGGGTCTCTGGTCCTCGCTTGGAGACCAAGGGCTTCGGCTGGGCGCCTAACAATCTGTTAGACCCTAGCACGGCGATGGGACCGCCTAGGAGCTGGCATACCGTTGCAGAGATGACTCCTGCAGGTCTTGTTGTCTCCGGCGTACAGGCAATACAACTCCACTCTTTCAGGGAATTGGTTGACCACAGGGACATATTTTGGTTTCGAATAGCCGTCGGGAACGTATGGAGGACATACTTCATATGCCGGGAAATTCATGTGGTTGACAAAGGTAAAATGTCACGGCGCGGCACAAATTGCTCCCAGAACGATGTGCAATATGCGCTTTTGTTTCCTGGTTTACCTAGACAAGATGGAGAGGAAGCTGCCATAGTCGTCATCGACGGTGATCTAGCGCCCAACTGCGAAAACAAAGAGAAACCTAGAGAGCTAGGGGACGCCTCTTCAGTGATATCAGCTCGATTCCACGAGAAAGTCTGGATCTACAATCGGCTCGGCGTGTTTGCGCAGCAAAAGTTGGCGCTTGTCCAGGATACACGGCCTGACTTAGCAGAGCTGGTCGGTGATCTCTACGTCAGTCCGAATGCTACACCGCTGCTGGAGATCACACCTCCCACACAGCGATGGTGCATCTCTTAGGAGGCGTAATTCGTTCATCTCATCTGGGGTATGCGCTCCAACCTTCGAGAAGCTTGATGCCCCTGAAAACATTGACTTCATGATCATGTCTCTGGAGTTGATCTTTCCCGAGCAAGATAGTCGAGACTCTTTCAGTAGTGTAGTACAGTTTCCGGACTTTATTGCAAGACCAAAAGCGCCACTTCTTCGGCGGGAGGATCGACAGCAACCGGAGTGCCTTCTTCTCGGCTTTCTAGTGGTGTACTTTGTATGTGGGTGGTCCGCGCCCAGCACGACTAATTCATTCAATCATCAGTATATCAATCAATCATGTCTTCCTAACATTACCCAACGTTGCGGAAGTGATGCTGCATTACGCTGATACAATGAGCAACGGTGGACCCGAGGAATTGGTTGTTTCCGCGCTCGAGTCCACCGGGAATACAGCAGGGAGGAAAAGCTGAGAATGGAAGAGTAAGGGGGATCCAGCGTTTCATGCCTTTTGCCCTATATGGGTACATTAACGCTCGTCTTGCTATGTCGATGAGGATACCTTGACCGAGACAGCAGCCGCACTGTTGACGCGGCCGAAAAACACCCCCGGTGTGAATATTTCCTCATCTCCGCCGCAGCGAGCAAAACCCGGCGCACCCAAGGTCCATCGTACGGTAGTTGCGACGAAGATAGTGGTCTCTCGGTCAGCGGAGATAGGCTCGGAGGGGAAAAAGAGCCCGTTCGTGGTAGAGTAACAATCCGGGCTCCCGGTGAAGCCCATCAGTCGGAGCGCGGCGTACGCCGACTCCTCGAGAGATTCCGACGATCCGACGGCCCGAATCTTGCTCGAGGCAAGCCAGGCTTCGACAAACTTCTCCCCATCCTCGTCTAGAGGCGAGTTACCGGACAGCATCATCTGGTCCAGATACAGGGACCCGGAGTCCTCATGGGCCGGCTGGCCCGCCCCGAAACAATGCCAAGGTAAGATGGACGGGAGATCCCCTGGCATTGGACGCCAGCGTTTCGACGGCCTTGGATCTCGCTTCGCGGCAGAATAGATGAACGAATAGTCGCCCTTCCTCTCACACAGTGACATGAACGCTTCGCTGGGGTCGAGGGTCGGACAGGAGCTGGCGCGAGCAGTGCTGATGGCGCCGATCATGGCATAGAAATGGTCTTCGCAACGGCCGTGAGTGCGACGGTCCATGTTCGACATCACCTGCAGGGCAGACCGCTCCTGGTACCCGGCGATCATGTAGTCGGCGATCAGATCCTCGAAGGCGTCGAGGCGCGGGTATCGCCGCCTCTTTTCACTGGCAAGGCCCGCGCCGGCGTCAAGCCGAGAGAGCGTGAAGCCCAGGCAATTCAGGAAATGACTGCCCTGGACGATGGCGCCGTGGGACTCCTCGCACGTGATGTAAAGGGTCCGGCTGTTCACGGCCTCCTGATACGTCCACGCTCTTGAGACCCATTCCTCCTGCTCTAGAATATCGAGATGGACGCGGTCGAGGCGATCCGAGATGCTCATCTGTTCGAGGGCCGGGCGGGCGGCGCTCGACAGGACGACAATGACTTCCTCGGCCCGGGAGTAGATGTAACCCATGCTCTCCAAGGTGTGAGCCCTCCTCTCTGGCACGTCGACAGGCACACAGAATGCATCAATCCAAATCCCTGCACAAGATGGGCGGTGTCTCCCGACTGCCTTCAACGCTGGAATTGTCCGGTCGGAAATATCGTACGCGGGGTGCAAAGGACTGCGTTCTCTTCTTGCGCCCCATGTGTAGGATACACAAGTGAAGGGTGTTAATCTATCCTCGGTATCAGGCGCATCTAAGTCTTGTGCGGCCAGTTTCCAATGGAGCCCGTCGATCTCGACCGAGCCCACCTCGCCCTCGGGTGCTTTTCTGAGAAGATACAGCAGCATGAAGATGGAAGATTAGGAGATCTGCCCACAGCAGTAGGAT
Organism: Phialophora verrucosa; assembly: GCA_002099365.1. NCBI lineage: Eukaryota > Fungi > Ascomycota > Eurotiomycetes > Chaetothyriales > Herpotrichiellaceae > Phialophora > Phialophora verrucosa. Next base: position 1,704,703 of record MSED01000002.1, on the reverse strand, counting down.
GCTGATGTCTGAGAGGGGTCCTACCAATAGCCGAGGAATCAAGCTGAAGTGGGAGTTGAGCAATATGAGCACCCATACACCTCACCGTCAGGCTGAGCCGAAGTTGAGCCAGGGTGACATGGTCAGTGAAAAGCAGGTGAGCAGGCTGAGAGGCTCACGACGAGGCTGAGCCGAATTTGAGCTGAGTAACATGAGATTGAAAGCCAAACTATGTAGCTGTAGGCCCAACTTGTGAGATGACCGAAGCGATCGAGGAAAGCCGTGGCACCACAGTATTTGCTAGGTGTGGGCGAACAATATTGAATTACTGAAGCTCCTGTTGCACGTCCACCACGACTTGCTGCGGTTGGCCTTTCCCCGGTGGAACTTCGGCCCAATGCCCAGGATCTCAGCCTCGCATCTTCGCTTCAGCCTCGTCGCACTCCAGTCTCTCAAAATCGACCCTTTGCAGTCTAACACAACCCTGGTATCTTGCCAGCCAGCACCACCTTCTCGCACTCACTGATCCAGTCGCAAAGAAGATTGGACTCGAGTCACCCCCAAAAATGTATCACCAAGATTGCCGGTGACGCCAACTCTCCTTCCCTCCTCTCACCCATTCCGGCTCCTGTTCTTCACCCAATTCAAGATGACTGCAACATTGGACTCCGCGCCGCGGAGGCGACACGAGCCATCCGTCCAGGAACCTCATACAAACGCCAACGGCGACGTCAAATCCAACGGCACAGTCTCGCTGTCCAAGTCAAAGTCGAAGTCGTCCCTCTCTTCCCCTGCGACGTCTGCCGCGCCCTCCTCAACGACGCTTTCGATCCTCCAGATCTGGGCTCCCACGCTGGTCCTGATCTTCGGCGGCTGCTGCTCCAACGTCTACACGCTCGAGTCACTGATCTCTACGTCCCCTTCCTCCGGCAGCCTCTTGACGGCGTCCCAATTCCTGCTCGTCTCCTTGTTCACCCTGCCACGGCACTTCTCCCCCTCGCGCGGCGTCCGCAATCTCTACCTCAAGGAACGCAACATTCCAATCCGGAAATGGGTCATCTACACGGCCTACTTCCTCAGCATCAACATCTTGAACAACACGGCGTTCCGGTACAAGATTGGGATCCCCCTGCATATCATCCTGCGGAGCGCCGGGCCCGTGACGACCATGCTGGCCGGCAGGCTGGTCAAGCGGAAGAGGTACCCAGCACAGAAGGTCGTCGCCGTGCTCTTGCTGTTTACGGGCGTGGTGTTCGCAGCGTTTAGTGACGCGGCGGCGAAACAGATGCAGATGCAGACCACCACCCAAGCCGCCGTCGTACACGACTACAAGGAGGACATTATAGACACACGGACGTCGACCGGAGCTGGCGGAGGAGGAGGACGGGGAGGAGAAGGAGCATGGTCCCAGGCCCCTGGATTCGCACTGCTCGCGTCCGCCCTCGTCCTCTCGGCCTGCATGGGCCTCTACGCCGACGACATGTACGCCGCGCACGGCCGGTCCGGGGACATCACGGCCGAAACGCTCTTCTACAGCCACGCCATGTCATTGCCTTGGTTCTTCGGCCAGATGCGACCCCTGATGTCCGAGTTTCTCGACTTGATGTCCGTTCCGGTCCCGGCGCGGTCGAGCTCGAGCTTCCCCGTCAACGAATCAGGGCCGTCATCTGCTTTCTTCTATTCCGCAGCACCCTCGGTCTTTCTCGACCGTCTTTCCTCAGCCATCCTGCTCCCCCGCCCGGTGCTGCTCCTCGCAGCCAACGCGGCGACGCAACTGCTCTGCATCATCGGCGTAAATCGGCTGTCTACCCAGTCGTCCTCCCTGACCGTGAGTATCGTGCTGAACATCCGCAAGCTCATCAGCCTGGTGCTGAGCATCTGGTTGTTCGGGAACGAGTTGCCGTCGGGTGTGTTGCTCGGGGCGGCCGTCGTGTTCGTAGGCGGCGGGTTATATGCTTTGCCAGCGCGGGAACGAAGCGAGGCCGACGAGAAGGGCAAGGAGAAGACGAAGTGAAAACAACTAGAAACCCCCATCGGATACCGTTTATCAGAGAGAAAACGAAAAAGGAGCAAGGCAGAAAGTCAATGCCCTCAAGGGGAATCCCCAGGGCTATTAATGTATCAGTACCACTATGCCAGGTACGGCATGGGGGCCTTTGCCTTGGGTCCGACCATGTGCGTAGAGTCAATAGATAGATCTTCAAGAATAGAGATCTGGAGAAGGCCACCTTCCCAGCGTGATAGAGGAATCCCAGCAGGAAAGCGCGCGATTGAGTAAGAATGAATGCCTCGCGCATTGGCGACTCCAAATTTTTTCTACATTTTGGTCTTCTTTTGTCCCTGAATATCTGTTGCTACATGACACCCTAGCCCCAGGAAGATGATGATTTTCAAGCCAATCCACATACCGAGCTTTCTTCTCCTGCCGCTATTTCCTGTACGACCAGGTTGCCCTTCTCTTCGCTGCATGATTGCGAGATAACTGCATGTGCTGCTCGAGGACCAACCATCTTCTTGCAATCATGTTTCTCGCGGTCATCGTTTCGGTGTTAGCGTCTCCGTTCATGCTTCCGTACCCAAACGCGCGAGTTCATACTCGGCAAGAGTTGTTCTGCTCCTTTTTCTTCCGAAGCCTCCTCGGTCCCCCTATCTATCCCTTCCTCCCCCAGCTCATCTCCCCCAGATCCTGCCCCACTCCCTCCATGTCTCTCAAGACATCGTAAAATGCCTCTGCAATGCTCTCCATGACCTTGTTCCTATCCCACTCGCTCCTTGTTCTCCAGAGCGTGTCCATCAACACACTGTTGACCTGCTCGAGCTGTTCCACAGATAGACCACTAGTCTTATCTGTGATTTCTTTATGCAAGTTTGAGAGAGCCTGTTGTTCTACTTGAATGAGGTTGGGGCGAGCCTCAGGTGGAGGCTGTTGCGGGGAGGCCGACGGATTGAGGAGGTCGTCGATGCGGCTTGCGTTGGACGGCCGGTGAGATCTTGTGTCGATCGGGGGAGCCATGGCTGTCGAATGCTGGGAGTTGAAGTCGAGGACTTGGCCTTGGGATGAGGATGGGCGGTCACCTGCTGCAGGTTGGGGTTGAGAGTTTTGCCCTGTCTCGGGGATCAGCTTGAAATGGTCCGACACTTTTTGAGACGACCATGCTTGAGATGGGGGACTTAGGGTGTCACCATGGCCGAACGCGGAAATGCCCATACCTTGAGTGGAAGGGATTTGACTTCCTCCTGCAGACCGCCTCTCGTCAAAGGGATAAAGATCTGGGCCCGAGTCTTGCTGGACCTCCTGTTGGGTAGTCTGCGACGGCGATGTCTTCTTGTTGGTCTCATTTGGCGACTCTGTGGTACTAGCATCGTTGAGGAACTGACCCGGCAGGCTACCATGTGGCATGGGTGTGAATGCCGCGGTTTGTGAAGGTGGCTGCGAGATTCCCTGTTGCTTCAGGAGGTGTTGTGAAGGCGCAGTGTAGTCGTGCCAAGGTCGGGTCTGAGCGGAATTGCGAGCACCGAACGAGCTGGTCGTGGGCGTCTGCTGTGTCTCGTTGCTCTTGTCGCCGGATGCCTGATGCGAGTCCGTACCTTCCATGCGCGTATCGCCCTCGGCATCAGCTTCATGTCCGTTGCTCTCAGAACCATTGGTCAGGCGCTGCGTATCATCATGGCTTGGGTGGACTCCGTTCGTCATGACAGTTTCGGACGAAGTCGCCTGAGCAGCTTTGGGAGCCAATTGCTGGGCAATATCTCCTTTTCTTTGCATGGGAACTCCGAGAAGGATAGGGCCACTGTCAGTCGTGGTGGTAGGCCCTGAATCGGGTGGAATGTTCGAGGTGACTTGAGGTGGTGGCATTTGATCTTGCCTTGCTTTCTCTAGAGCCTCTTTCTCTCTTTCTAGCTCCCGTTGATAAACCCGTTCACATTCGGATGCCAGCCCAGGTTCCATCTCGATAGACGCAATATCGACTTCGACATTGGCCAAAAGCTCATTCGCTTTGAGCAAGCGTGGTTCATCACCAATGGTCTTCGCATCTTTGGCCAACCGCTTGATATCGGCCAGGAAGTCCTTTGGCCGCTTGTAATATCCGTTACTCAAGCGCTTCTCAATCGTGACCGAATCGAGGTTGTAGTAGAAGTTCCCATTGCCTTGGTTAACAAGTCCAGGCACTCCATGAGCATCTTTCCCAATCTCGAACGGTCTGTATGTTGCTCGAGCTAGAACGTCTGTGTTCAAATCCGAGCTCACCGTGCCAGGGTCAGCTTCGTCGTAAAGATATCGGAATTGGCTCTCGTCGATGACGCCGGTCCGGAACGTCTTATACTTGGTCCTGATCTGATCCATAATCGGTTGCAGACGTATTTTGAGCAAGTTGAGCGTCTGGCGATCTCGTCTCTTCTGTGCCTTGAGCTCTTCCTTCGAAGGAGGCGTCTTAGGCTTCTCCGGTTCGGGAGGCGCCACATCAAGCTTCTCGAATTCGCGTTTCTTCCTGTTTGTTGGGTCTGGGAAGTCATCAGGCGCAGTGCTGATGTAGTTCTTGACGTGGAGAAAGAATGCAGCCCGTTCCGCATGACCAGGTTCTTTCAACGCGAATTGGTTCTTCTTTGAGTACCCAAAGAACTCTCTTCGCATACTCTCGTCCATGTCATCATAATCACCTTCGGCAAAACCGAGCAGCAGGACAGGATCCGTGGGCTTGATGGATCTCAGAAGGCCAACAAACGTGGAGATGACCGCTGGGCCAACCGTATTGTACCATTCCTGCACATTGGGAATGTAGATGACACTCGGTTTGTGTATCTTGACCTCAGAGAACAGTCTGATGACAGTTGCCTCCGGTGAGCTTGCTGTGTCGCCGAGCAGTGTGGGGATATCCAGGGCTTGCACATGTAGACCTTCGAAATGGTTGAGCAGAGCAGAAGCCACGTATTGTTGACCCATTCCAATCTTCCCATGAATGAGAAGCCGAGGACGGAACACCCTCGAAGTCTCGAACGCTTGCTGCATTTTCTCCCTGCCAAAACTACCACCGTCGGCAACGTCCTCGAACTGAGCCTCTTCTAATGCTGTGAGTTTCTTCTTCTGTGGCAAGACCTCAGCCAGCACCCGCTGGATTTCATCGAGCTGACCTTGCAGCAATGGGGCTACGCTAGGTGGAAGCGGAGCGGCACCCGAGGATGCAGATCGCTCCGAGGATGGTGTCATTTTTTTGATAGAGATCATGAAATCCTTGGGCGAGACTTCGATCGTCCTGGGGTCGATCGCAAGCTTCTGCTCGGAGCTGTAGATCTGAGGATAGCGACGCTGCACAGCGTTGAGCGCAGCTTCTGTACAAAGAGCACGCAGGTCCGCGCCACCGTATCCCTTGGTCTGCTCAGCCAATTCCTTCTTTGTAGCTTCAGGTAGAGGAGGTTCCCAGCCTCTCGTATGGATGTCGATGATGGCTTTTCTTGCCTCGGTATCTGGCAGAGGAAAGTAGAATTCACGGTCAAATCTGCCCGGTCTTCTGAGCGCAGGATCGATAGAGTCAGGACGATTGGTGGCCCCGATGACGATCACCTGGCCTCTCCCGTCCATGCCGTCCATCAAAGCCAAGAGAGTCGAAACGATGGAGGCATGGATCTGTTCTTGCTTGCTGGAGCGAACCGGAGCGAGGCCATCAATTTCATCGAAGAAGATGATGCTGGGCTGGTTTTTTCGAGCTTCCTCGAAGAGCAAGCGTAACTGTCTTTCAGCTTCACCGACCCATTTGCTCAAAGCATCTGCACCTTTACGCATGTAGAAAGTGACTTTCTTGCCTTGTGAACTGACGCTCGTGGCGAGAGCGCGTGCGAGCAGGGTTTTGCCAGTACCGGGAGGACCGTGAAACAGTACGCCACGAGGAGGGGTGATCTTGAACCGCATGAAGATTTCTGGATAAAGCAGAGGTAGCGCAACCATTTCTCTGCATATTGGTTAGTAGTTTTGGGCCGTATCAGGTTCGGTAATACTCACTTTAACTGATCTATGTGTCCTTGCAAACCGCCCACGCCGTCAAAACTGACGTTCTGGTCAACTCCCAGGGGATCGGCGTCGGCAAGCGCCTGCTTATCCTTGATTTTGCCCAGATTTGCTGGTGTGCCTGCCGTGTTTTGAGCAGGATCCGCATTGAGAGTTTGTGGGAAGAGGTTGAAGGCCCCAGTAGTAGTTGGAGTCATGCCAACTGTACCGCCAACAGGCCGCGGCCGCGCCATGGCTTCATCGTCGCTGCTGTCGGAGTCAACACCACCTTGCGCTCTCGGCGGAGCTCCTCCCAGAACTGGTGGCAGGCCGCCGCCGCCGCCGAACGGGCCATACGTGTTTAGCAGAGGGCGGTTCCAACCCCCGCCCCCACCGCCCGTCTTTCGAGCTCGTGCCGAAGGAGACGGAGCTGGCTCATCCTCCTCTTCCAGGGGTTGAAGGTTTCGCAACAAATTGTAGTTGGGCTTCGGGCCTTTCCGTCGCCCACGGGGCTCGTAAGTGATCTCTGCCTCTTTCGGACGTCGGGGTTTCCTGCTGTCTTGCTTTAACTCTTCGATCTCGGCGGCCAGTTCGTCCTCGCTCCCGTCGGCGGGACTCTGGCGTGAAGCAGCCTGACTGCGTAATCTTCTCGATCTTCTACCTTGGCTCTCACCTTCGTAGTCGTCATCCTCGTCGGTCTTCTTGCGCGGTGATGCATTGGACTCGCTGGAGCTCGACATGTCATCATGGGCAGCCTCCTGATCATCAGGGTTGAAGTCACTGCTCTCATCAGGAGCTTTCCGACGGCGACTTCCCGAAGCTCCTGCCTGGTTTCGAGTCCTGAGGTTGCGTAGACGCTTTGACTGAGGCTCGGCTTCGGGTGTGTCGGCCTGTCTCTTTGACAGCCCACGAGTCAATCTGCCTCGGGCTGGCCTCACTTCATCCTCATCTTCATCATCGTGCGCTGCCACTTCTTCGACACCGGGGTTATCTTGTGTGCCGGCGGGCCCTGGATTGAATTCTCCATCACTCTCATTGTCCGGCGCAGTTGCAGCTGCCTCCATGATGTCTGAGAAGATATGGGGCAATGGTTCAGCTTGTTCTTCTGTACGCTCTTCTGGCTGTAGAGGATCGCTTTCGAGAAGCTCATGTTGTGAAGCTTTGATTTCCAGCTCCTCTTCAACGTCCTCTTCCCCCGGTTGGGATTGTGTTTCTTCGTCGATCGTACTCTTTGACGGGTACTTGAGGCCCTTTCCGCCCTTTACGGCTCTCGGTGGAATTCCTTCAGGACCCCGTGAGCCTTCTCTGACAACTTCGGCGTGATGCCCCGAATCGGTCAATTTCACCAAAGGCTCTTCGGGATCATGTGACAACCGACTACTTCTACGAGTTCCGAATTGATGCTGGGCTGATGAGGGACCGGCAGGCTGCTTGATGCCGTAAGCCCCAGTTCTGCTATTCGCGGTTCGAGTTGGACGAGGTGTCACATGGAGAGTGACAACAAGACTCTTCTTCTTTTGAGGCGTTCCCTTTCCCTGGCGCCGTCGGGGCTTTTCCTCTTCTTCGGAGGTAGCGGCAAGTTCATCTTCGTCTTCGTCTTCTTCGGAGCTTTCCTCGTACGTGTGAGCCTTTTTGGCCGCGCTGCGGACAGGTCGACCGGTTGTTGGGTTTGTCTCTACGGGCTCGTCTTCTTCATCCTCGTCGAATGAAGCTTCATCGTCCGACTCAACAATTTCCGAGTCACTGTCGATGTCGGAGCCTCCATACGCTTTTCTTTGCTTCTTGCGAGGCGGACCGCCCTGGTGGCGCCGCGACCTGGAAGGCTTGGTTCTCGACGCGCCTGGAGCTCGATCATTGTAATCTTCGTCTTCTGAGTCGTCGGCATTAGCAATCTCCTCGAGAGTTCTCTTGGAGCTTTTGTTGGGAGCCATGATCGGCGATCACAACGAGAGTGCTAGAGGAGATGCGAGATGGGCCGCGTCGCTCAGGAGTTTTGGCTCAACAACCAGCGCGGGAGTGATGCATCGGAGGGAACGTGATGAGCGAAGTTAAGTACGAGTTAAGCGACTCAGATTGACGATGGACGATGACGGTGGTCAATTACCCCGACCGGTGCTCGCAGGGCAGCCCGTCAGCAAGTGGTGCAGCGGATTGACTGGTGTTGACTCGGGGAGCGGGTGGAGAGGAGACCACGTCCTGGTGTCGCAACACCAGTGATTCCGAGTGCATATGTTGATGGATTGGAACAATAGATGATGACTCCCACAGACGTCGGAAGCTGGACATTCGGTGCAAACTGAGGCGATTCTCAAGTGATGGGTGAAGGCGCAGGCGTGTTCAAGATTTGGGGGGAAGCGCAGCGGCTGGGAGCCACTCGTTACGCCAAGACACGCCAGCGACCCCACCTTTAAAGGCGACAGCCAATGAACCCCGCGGACGCAACAGACAACAACAGGCAGAAGATCTCGTCGCGAGCTGCGCTTTGAAAGCATTGATTCTTGCAATACTGCAACAACCACGCCATCGACGGCTTTGCGCTTCCAATATGTGTTTAGCTGGTACCAGACCACTATGCGACAGAGCCTATCGAGTTTCAACGGGCACTCAGGCCCTAATCACCTCGGTTTCAGCCTTCGATGGCCTGTAGGACTTTTTATTCCTCTCGAACACGACGCGCCCCGATCGACGTCAGATCTCGGCTCTGCCCTGCCAGATCCTCCCCGTCGGTTGCGTTGGCGCCACTCCAAGCCATGTACTTTTGACTGTCACGTGACAGACCCCCCCCTCCACGGTTACTGGCAGCGTTTACAGATTATGGATTGTGCTTGCTCGTGCTCGCTCGTGTTTCATGCTGAACCCCTTTCTAATGATACAAGTCTATCAGTCCAGTTCCTCGTCATCCATCGCCCTCGGTGACTGTACTGTCAGGTCTTCATCACCTTCAGCCTCCCCGTCATCTGTCGTGACCGGATCCTCCTCTCCCTCCGTCACTTCATGGTCGTGCCACAGTACTGAAGCCTGTCTAGTAAGCTCTTCAAGAATGGTGCTCTGCCTGCGTGGAGGCGAACGGGGAGCACTGAGACGGTTGTCGGCCGTGGAGGAGACTTCCTGGTCCGGGCCGGGTCGTCTTCTTGCTCGAAGAAGAGCCTCTTGAGCCTGCTGCTCGTGGACAGGGTCTGGCACATGCTGACCGTCGTCTATGGGTCCTCCTTTCCGGAGTCCCTTCAAGATGACTCTTTCCACCTTCATCCGGTTAGAGATAAAGCGCAGCTGAGGCCAACAACTGCGCTGACCAACCATCAACATCCTGTCCAGTCGCTGCGGACTCGGATCACTGAGGATATTCCAGAAGTCGCTCAGGACGCTTTTGGGCCAAATGGTCACCGTGCCAGAGAATCGCTGCAGCCAAATCTCGCTCCAGTCCTGACCCATAGGCCGCGGCAATAATTCCAGGTGACGGAGGATTTTGAGGTATTTCTGGAGGTCGAGTTTGACTGAAGTTTCGATGGTTGAGCCAAGGAAACCGCCTCGCCAGCCACGGCCTTTGCGATGTGTCACTGGCCGACCTGGGGACCCCCGGGGAGAGAAGAAGAACAGGTTGATATGCGGATTGACTTGCGAAACAATGGAGAAATTGACGTTGAAGTGGATGTTGAGTGCTTTGAGTGGTATGTCGGTTCGCAAGCTTCCGTCTTTCCATTTGTTGCCGAAAGAATACGGAACAAGTGTACCGTCCTTCGTCTTTCGCATGAGCACGATTGGGTTGAGGATACCAGGCACAGCAGCAGATGCAAGGACCGCCGTCCAGATAACACAATCCGGACTCGTGATATGATTGTTAAGGATTGTGGGAGAATGAGGATCGGACGGGACACAGGAGACGTTCAAGATACGGCCGGTCCTCTCATAAGCTTCGCGGAAAGTCAACGAGCCGTGACAAAACCAGCTGCACTGCAGTGCCCAGTCAAGAGAGTCGAATCTTGCCCCAGTCCGCCACCATCTACGCGCCCAGGTCGTGAACCCTTCATGGCATGCTCTTATCCGGTATGCAAGTGCCGGGACCAACAACTTCTTCAGCTCCTCGTCTGTCCTTGTCGCTGCCAGCGCTGCCACCAGAGCACCTCCAGAAGTGCCAGTGATGATCTCGGGGAGCTCCCCTGCGTCCAGTAACGCTTTGATGACTCCGAAATGGTAATATGCGAAGGTGGCCCCTCCAGATAGACACAAGGCGGTCCGCCCATAGTTTAATTCCAGGTGTCTGAAAAAGGATACTTTCTCCTTATCGTTGATGCTTTCACAATCGAGAACGAATTGCAAGCTTTGTTCCACCTGATCAATGAATGTTTGAATCAACTCTTTGGTGCCGATATACGTCTCGCTGTACAGCCTGGGGTTTTCCACACCGACAAAATTATTCTTGACACAGCTCTCGAGCAATGCTTTCAGTTCATCCAGCGCAGAACGACCGTCGACGTTGTTCATAGCATTCTGCGATTCGGCCACAGCTTTGTGATGCAGATCGGCAAGTTGCAGTGTCACCTTCTTCACAGTCTGGTGGTTGTAGTACGAATAAGGGTCGGACTTCTTCCACTCTTCGTTTCCCAGGTATTCGTCGAGGCGCTGAGCAGCCGCCTGCCACTCTTCGTAACTCCGCGCTTGTTGAAGCTGCCGACGCAGCGTCTCTCGTTGTCCCTTCCATGAAAACAGATGCTCGTAGGCATAGATGTAGAAACGAGTCAGGTTGTAGACAATGAAAAGGAAGACAATCCAGCCGCAGACCCCGAACAGCAAAGGATAGTACAAAAGTGTGTAGACGAAGCCTTCTCGGGTCTCATCTTTAGACCGCCTCGTTGTTTTGCGTTTAACTCGAGACCGTTTGACTCGTTGGCGGACAGGGCCCCAATCGTTCAGAGCTGTTACAGGCTCAGTAGTGGGAGCGGTCAGGGCTTCTGCGAAGCTCTCGAGATCCGAGCGACGTATGAAATCCGTCTCATAGTCCGGCAGGTCATGGGGGTCATAAGTGCCGGTAGATGAGGTCGTGGCCGGGACATCGGCCTTGCTTCCATTAGTGGCCATAATTCTATCATCGTCCTGAAGAGAGCTCTATGGGAGCGTCATGCTATCGTGAAGGTTTGGAATGATTGCAATGGGACAAAATTATTGATAAAGCGGCAAAAAATGGAAGAGGTTTGTACGCATGACGATGTTTAGCTGTCCTTGTGTTCGGCGTGGAGGCTCGGGGTGCTTGGCACTGCGCCACTTCCCCAGGAAACTTGTGGCTCCAAATGCTGCCTTCACAAGCCACAAGTCCCGCTGGCACCACTACGAGTACGCGAGTACCAGATACAACCCGGCGAAGGCTACCTGAAGTACCGGAGCGTCTGGTATAATTTTGCTCCCCGTACTCCGCCATTCAGAGATGTCGCACACCTACAAGACAACCTTTCACGCTGTCCGCCCGTCCCCCCAGCGATCAGGGCCTCGGGCCAAGCAATGTCTAGCCATAGAGCAACTGGAAATATAAGGCTGAGAGCTACCAATCTACAAGTAGGAAGCAATTCGCCATTCTGGACTGGTGTTGGTATCATATGGACGATAATTGTGCAGGCTCGATGGCTCTTCCCAAAGGATAAATATCGGGAATTAGTCGTGCCTCGCACCCCTCTATCGGCGAGCTGGAGGGGCAAGGTTGAAGCACAGGCGGGTCTTCCGCGTTATGCGCCTGGTACAATTTTATACAAGATTTGCTCCCAGTTTCTTCGACCGGCACATTTCAACAGCGCTAGAGCAACGACGTTCGGGGTTGTTCAGAGTTCACTCGATGATTGGGACGAATCATCTAACGGAAGACAATATTCGACAGTCACAAAATATCAGAGATCAGCGAAGGTTGAACGGAATCATGCGGCAAACGGCCACGATGATTTGCGAACAAAAATTTCATCTCGGTGGAATTCTGAGCGGTAGCTTTTGGCATCTGTGGGGGTACAGCATGCACAGGAGGCGACTTATCGCCTCAAGGAGCTCGAGAACATGCAGTGAGGCAAGTCGTTGTTGGCCGCGTGCAACCTCACTAAAATCCACCACCGACAAGTCCTTCTGCAGCTAACAGACGCTTTCCGACTGGCGTCTTGTCTAGCAATATCGGCACACCTGGCACTGCACCGACTGTCGAAGCTTTGTCATTGTCTGGCGTGTTTGCTTTTGGGCCAGACGGGCAAGCTTGAGGCGATGCTTAACGTTGTCAATGATCTCTCGAAGCAGTCCTTTGTGAAACCAGGCGCTCTCATCTTCTGCGCCCGGTTGTTGTACGAGAGTCGAGAAGGGAAAGACATGCAGTGTTTTGCTTCATGCGCCGGAGCTCGGCTATCGAGAGCTCTTGTAGTGTTAGAAGTGGAAAGTAAGCTTTTGGCGAAAACGATGATAATCTCTGAACGTACTGGTACGAGGAAAATGAGAAAGCATGTGAAAAAACCTTCTTTGGTGCTACTACTCTTTAGGGTGGTGCTCTAGCATTGAGTCCTCAAACAATTGGCTTCTCGCTTCAGATCACCACCCGGCTCCTACTTTAGTAGAAATGCTGGCCGACTAAGCGGTGGACACCTTCGTTCGGTTGTGCATCGCTGTACAGGAAAATGAGCCTGTAGTCTGTGAGGTGGCATGAAGTAGATCACGTAGAGTCGGGATGCAAACCCTTAGATTTCTGGATATATTCTTCGAACCCGACATCACGAGTATTTGGCAAATCACCGTTGCTCGGCAGAAGAAATCCGCTCTAGGGAGGCACGTCAATGTGCATTCTAGACTAGTCTTGATGTCCAATAGGCACCGCTCCTTGTCTGGCACGTCAAATTCGTCACACCTGAGCAGTTGTTTCGATTTTATCGGTATGGGTGCGATGGTTGTATCAGGCTCCCCCCACGCTTGGCATCTAGGTGGCGGGGTGCCAGTCGAGCCCCTCGCTAACTGCTCAGGCAGTTAAGGAAGCGAATTGAACATTGTAGGCATCTTGTATGCAAGAATTATATGTCCTCAAAAGCAATCCTAGCGGGGCTAGAACCGTAATCCGGCGTACTTTCGCGTCTCAAGACATTCAGGAAACACATTCATGGTATCTAGGCCGGGCCACTGACCCTTCAACACTGACCTTAAATCTTGTATGAGACACGACAATCCATCAGCACAATCATGTATTGGCTCAATGATTCTGCCATTCCATGCCACGTCCTTACGCATCGGTGTGGTCATGAGGTCCTGCGAAGCTGCAGTTGATTGACGCGCTAAGGTGTCTGACCTTGACCAATGTGCGCTCTACTGCAGCACGGAGCATTCTTGCTTAGCGGGCCTCTTCCACCCTCAGATCGTGTCGACAATGAACTTGTGGTCAGTGAGATGGACTCCCCACTCCCGCTCCTGCAGCCTCCTGTGTCACACGGCGCACATCTCCTGCAAGAATTGTGTCAACCGGGCCCAGACTGTGTCATGCCACGGCGTGCCGCTGTCACTGTGGAAGAGCGGTCAAAAGCCTGGCCCGTCATCGAAGGCGCACAGACAGAGGCATTCACGCACTGCAGCAGGACTACATGGCCATTCAATTTATCTAGAGTCAATTGCCACAGCTTTGTGGCTTGCATAGTCACTCGGCGTGCAGGAGGTGAAATGTACTCGATGCAGAGGTACAAAGAAGAGCCTGATCAGGCTACTCCTTTACCAAGAGCGCATTGGACTCGAGGCGTGTTGAGACGCCCAATGGTGGTAGCCTGCACTGTACATGCGATATCACGCACAGTGAGCCCATAGGGCCGCCGATTGGACCTGCTCCTTCTGAGCCGGCGTGAATGGGTTGCTTCTAAGGCATGCAAGGGAAATGGTTGGCTGTATGTAGCGACGGATGGTAACCGTCGAATGGATACTTCGTATGTCTAGAGTCCCATGGATCGCCCCGAGTACCGCCCACCAACACGGCAGCAAGGTTGACCGCATGCTCAGCAACGAAGCATCTGAGAAGCAAGCGAGGCCCGAGCCAGCCGGCCGGTCATCGACGGATCGGTTTGCGACATCTGATAGGTGTCCCTGTAGAGAGCAAAGAATGGCTTGCGAGCTGAGAATGGATGTCCGGATTACAAGGCCAGTGACGACGAGAGCTCGAGAGGGTGTGAAACTTCGGGATTTTCGGGCGGAGGGAGGAATGGTGCCCTTGCCACTGCCACTCTACTTGTTCTCGTGATACAAGTCCTGTCAGCACGGTCCCAAAGAGCAGCAGGTTGTGGGTATGGATGGACGTCGAGATTAACCCTAGAGGAATGACGAGTTCCCACGCGTAGAAGGACGCAGGAATATCAACGTCGATCTTAGCATCTGCGGAGACCCTGTAACCCTGAAACCCCTAGAGCGCCATTCCCACTATGCTTATGACGCAGGAAGTGAGGGAAGACACCTTTGGGACTCTGAGCAAGTACCACGGTTCGCAACGCACAGCTCGCATTTGAGAAGTCGGTCACTTGAGTGAGGACCGTGGGTTAGGGTTTAGATGGGGGGAGCGATAATATGCGAGTGATGGCGACAACTCTGCCTGCCCTGGTCATCCGCTAGTTAAGGGCCCGGCATCTGATCTGTTCTAGTCAAAGCAGCCCGTGTCGCTGGAGAAGAGGGTGCCCACTGCCACTGGCCACGCCTGTTCCCTCCACTTGAGCCAAAGCAATCTAACTTTATTGCTCTTTTGATAGCAAAACTCTGCGCGCTCCATCCATCCCATCCCACTCCAACTCCTACCCACCACGAGCACTTTACAGACTAACCAGCTGAGATACTTCCCAGGAAGCCTTCATCATTACTCATTACTTCAGGTCCCTCCATAGTCTCCGTAGGGTGTCGGCTGCCTTCAAGTTTCGTCGTTGCTAGCTGCTATTCTCGTTTCTGCACGCACACCCTTCCGTCGACTCTCAGCCTCATCAGAACCCCACGGCTCACCTCACGCTGACCCTTCGAGGCCCTCGATTACCCGCCTGCACCTGTCACGCAACCGTTTGCGCTTACACAACAGTACACGGCAGGTGGTTGAACCTCCCAATTCACCTTCATATACACAGCATTCTGCCTCAATCTCGAGGTGAAATAGAAGACTGTCTCACTTGGGGCATCACGAGAGAGAGACACAGGCACATCTGCACCTTCCCACCCAGACTGCGGTCACGTTGGCAAGGCATCGAACCCGGCCTTTTATCTGCCACATGCCACCATGAGTTCCTTGCAGAACTCTCGTACGTTCTAACTTTCTGAGAAAACGAGCATGCAATGGATATCCAGCTGACCTTGCAAGCAGTTTTGATCGCGCACACTGACCCTTTACGTTCCTTACCTTGAGACCCAATATTGAGAGAACCTTCGAACCTTGGAGTTCGGGAGAGAAGGATATGGACCGCCTGCAAACAGAGGATGGGCACCATTTCATCCGGGTGAGTGCATTCTAGGTTATGGTTGGGACGAGAATGTGCACGGTGCAGGCACCTTGCATAGCTCCCTTATTTCCCCAGCTTTCAAGAGCATTGACTGATCGACCACGGCTTCTACTAGTCATTGGCGCAATTCATCCGCCAACATGAAAAGGCTCTCGCCAACAGCCTGCAAATGTCCGTCCATCGACGACAGTCCTCCGTAATTACTGTGTCGACAAACAACACCGCTGTGACCTCGGGCATCACGACTTCCAACACAACCAACTCGGCAAGCACCTTAGCGGCAGCTCTTTCCCTTGCCGGTTTGAGCTTCAGATCTCATGCTGCGAAGGCGGCACTCCTGACCCTGACTCCTCACCACCTCTTCTACCTTCTCTCGCGCATGGAGGAACTGGATATCACAGTAGGGCCAATGAACATTCGCCTGGAGAGTCTGAGTACCGAACCTACTCCTTCCAACTATGTCTCCTTCTTGCAAACTCACACACCTGTCAAAGGCCGCAGTGACAAGGACTCAATACATTCCGTCTCAAGTATGCGGAGCGTGATGTCGGGAATGAGCTCCTTTTGGTCGACCATTGGCCTTGGAGGGAGTAACTCCAAGACCGAGAAGGCCAAAGCCCTCGCACAGGCCGACTTGACCTATCTCTATTCTGCCTTTACCAAGCTTCCATCTTTACGCCTCACCACTGACCACCGCGCTCGGCTGATCAGAGGTTACGAGGAATTTCCCTTCGACACCGCTGTCCCGTTGTTTGCCTTCAAGAACCTGCAACAGCTGGACATAGTGGACCTTGACTTCCGCCAGTTCTATGGTTGGGATCGACTAGCCGAACAATTGACTCTACTTACTGTCAAGCGAGCGAATGTCTCTGACCCCACCGAACTGCTCACCAATATAGTCCTGGATGATGCGGAGAAGCGCCGCAGGCGGTCAACCAAGGGAGGCCGGGGATCTCCCACAATGAGTGCCTCTTGGACTGTGCCATCTACTCCTCGAGCAGAATATGCTCAGTCCCATTCGGACCCAGGGTCTCCCATCCCAGGTAGTCTAGAGAATGAAGACCCCGTCGAGCCAGGGAACAAAGCAAGGCCACTCTCCGGAAGTGTGTCTCCGAAGAGACCTGGCCCTTCTCGGCCTACCAGTTCCTACAGGCATATTCGCACCTACTCGACTACCGTGAAACGAACAGGGTCTGGCAGTTCCTATTCCAGCGAATACTCAATTCAGGCACATCGTAGCGAAAGCAGCTCCAATATTCTGAGCCTGAATTTCTTGCCTTCCTCGAAATGGCAGAGGCTGAAGTATCTCTCTCTGGCTGACAACTCCATGACTACGATCTCCGCGAAGAGCTTAGCTCCGATAGCGAGCACTCTGAGGTCTCTGAATCTCTCTTCGAACCTCTTCAACGAGATCCCCGATAGCCTAGCATCGCTGACAAGGCTGGTGTCTCTTGACTTGTCGAATTGCATGATCAGTTCATTGCAATCGCTATCAAGGTCGCCGCTCCCTGCAGTTCTGACGGTCAACCTGAGAGGCAACCGCCTCCACTCGTTAGCTGGCGTGGAACGGTTACTTTCTCTAGAACAACTCAACATTCAGGAGAATAAGCTCGCTGACCCCATGGAAATGGCGCGGCTTACGGGCATTCCGAATCTCAAGCGAGTTTGGGTCAAGCGAAACCCGTTCACGAAGACCCATTCAGATTATCGAGTAACCGCATTCAATTTGTTTAGAAACACTCCAGGGTACGTGGACGATATCGTCGTTGACGATTCCGGGCCAGGTTACTCTGAGCGCAAACAGCTGGTCGATCGGGTTCCCGAAGTCGAGAGGCAGATTGTTCAGCCGTCTATTCGAATCGCCGATCAGCCCGTGATTGTGCAACAGCCCAAGTCTGCTCAGGCCAACTCGTCCGAAGCAGCGGAGATCTTGACAAACACTTCCCGGCGGAAGAGGGCACCTCGTCGACGGATTGTGGATTTGGCGCACGATGAGACCTTTGGCCGGGTCCCCGACGAGGATCTAGCTGCGACTCTTGATCACAATTCTGGTGTGATCAAATGCGACACGTCCCGACCGTCCATCGACCCAGTGGTCCTGAGATCGACACCCGCAGAGACTTTGGAAGGGGACATCTACGACGGCTCCACAGAAGCCCCTTCTGTTGTTTCGAGCGAACCTACGAAGCAACAGGAGGACTATCGAGCCAAGGTGGAAGCACTCCGTCAAGAATTCGGAAGCAATTGGCTGAGTGCGCTGGGAGAACAGAACTGGCATAACAGCCACCAGTTCGAAGTTTTGCAGGGGCAAAACATGGGCCATGATGCACTACACCGCTCCGGCCACCATCAGGTCATTGTCAGCGGCGGGCGGACTCTAGGTTGAGTCCGCAACACGTGAAGCGATACAGTTTGCGCTTCATCACGGTTTGGTGCACTTTTCCCTGCGACTTTCGCACTAGATGGAATTGTTTTTAGCTCGGTGGTGATTTGGGATCCGTGTCAAGACAGCGTTGTGATACCCTTTCCTTGTGGCTTTGCGGGAAGACTCGGCGGGCATGTGTAACTGGAGGCGCCAGTGTACCTTTCTGTTGTTCTTGTGTGGCCCAGGTTGCGTGAGATTTTGTTCATCTTGTTTTATGCATAGCGATGGAGCGTTTTGATCTACTGGTGGTGAAGGCAATGTTACAGTGTTGATTGACTTGCATGAGGTATGAAAGCATGAGACCACGGACTGGGTTGGAAGTTAATCGAGATATTCAATTGATATGTTTGCAATCCCTTAGCGCAGACGTTCCTGGCACCATACGGCCCAGTTTCGGCATGGCCTCACTGACAGAGGGCTTACATGTACTCGGTACAAGAGAAGGATCTCATCTCCGGAGTATGCATACGCCTAGCGACAGGGGACTTCGGTATCCGGATGTTGCTGGGAAAGAGCGGCGTTCTCTCGACTTTCCATCTGAGGTACCTCCACATCGCTATGCGCAGGATACAAGCTGCCGGGTCGTCTGACCAGCGGCGAACCATCAACTAAGCGACAGCAGAGAAAATAGAATCTAAGAATCCGCGAAATCTCTCCCGCATTTCGGCTAGTGTCAGGTGTTGTCATGTTGTTCACAAACGGCGTTGGTGGCCTGCATTGCATTCCTCTGGTCGTCACGACATCAGGATGCCTGGATAGAAGATAGGAAGATCTGTCCTCCAACGTGAGATGAGGGATAAATTGGGCACTTTATGTCAGCATGCCAGCGTAAAAGGACATCTCGTAATGTGAGATAGATGCCGCAACAGTTATCCGGAAGGCTGGAGACTTTATTTGCAAAGGACCAAAGTGCTGGACACCCGTTGTTGGCGATTGGGCGGTCCAGGCGGTCGCCGTACTTGTTGAGTTGCGGCTTCCTGCAAAATGCGAAGTCGGTTGTGGCAGCTGCTCCTCCCGCCTTCAGTCCAACCATCCAGACTGCAATCCATTGCAAGGAAGAAGTGGGAGACTGTCTCTCTTCGCATTCCTCTCCTTCTACTTCATCGTCTTGTTGCTACAAATTACCAAAGCAGAATTTCTTTGTTAGGCGGCAGAGTGGACGAGGTTGACTGCCAAGCGAGACACCGCCTGAGCCAGGATTTGGCTCCATCCACTCAGCTCACGCTCTCATCCCTCCATCGCTCATCCCTCACTTGCTTTTCATCCACCACTCATCCAGCCCATCTTATCCCAGAACCGCTCAAACCGCACTGCGATTGCGTGTCCACTGTGCCGCACCTCAACATTGACTGCATCTTTGCGATCAGTATCGATCCCAATTCATCATCTTAACCCGCGACCCTCTTCACCCCACGGTTATGGTGACTGTCTGAGGCGAGAAAAATCAAACTGTGTCAAGTTTA
The DNA here is from genome assembly GCA_002099365.1 of Phialophora verrucosa. Taxonomy (NCBI): domain Eukaryota; kingdom Fungi; phylum Ascomycota; class Eurotiomycetes; order Chaetothyriales; family Herpotrichiellaceae; genus Phialophora; species Phialophora verrucosa. Next base: position 1,685,398 of record MSED01000002.1, on the reverse strand, counting down.
TTCTTGCTCACCATCCACATCTGCGCTGCCCGCCGTGCGCCGAGAAAACCTCCCTCAGCCTGCTTGTACCACAAGTTCCTCAGACACCCGCCACGATAACACCGCCGCCGCACGTCTAAAGTTTCCCTCGCCTGCGATTTTCATATTCCCCTGGTAAAGTCCCTCCCGGACTCCTTCGCTGAGCCGATTGTTGGCTGCCTCAGGGACCGAACCTTCCATTTTGGTACGTGCACTGCCGCAAGCATTGACTGGCGTCAGCTGCTGTCTCCGCGTCAACATTTCATTCTCAACTGACTCGAATTTCCCCTGTCTAGATTAGTATTACGACCTGCGAGACTAGACACATCGTTTCCCCGACCCCTCTGAGATCCGACCGTAGCTGGTCGCCGCCCGCCCTTCCTTCCACCCCCCTTGCCCCGCTTGCGGCGATCCCACCATGGCCGACCAGAATGAGGTGGATCTCGATTCTGTCATTGACCGCCTGTTAGAAGTCAGGGGAAGCAGACCAGGGAAGCAAGTTCAATTGCTTGAAGCCGAGATCCGTTACTTGTGCACAAAGGCACGCGAAATCTTCATCTCCCAGCCGATATTGCTCGAGCTGGAAGCCCCGATCAAGGTACGTGTATACCCCTCTGAGCAACCAAATACGGCCGATCCAAAGCTCACCCCGCTATTGATAGATTTGCGGCGATATCCACGGCCAGTACTACGATCTCCTGCGCTTGTTCGAGTATGGCGGCTTCCCTCCCGAGGCAAACTACCTCTTCCTGGGCGACTACGTTGATCGAGGCAAACAATCTCTCGAGACCATCTGCTTGCTCTTAGCCTACAAAATCAAGTATCCCGAGAACTTCTTCATCCTGCGCGGCAACCATGAGTGTGCCTCGATCAATCGTATCTACGGTTTTTACGACGAGTGCAAACGCCGATACAACATCAAGCTGTGGAAGACATTTACGGACTGCTTCAACTGCTTGCCCATTGCCGCAATCATCGATGAGAAGATCTTCACCATGCACGGAGGCTTGAGCCCCGACCTCAACTCCATGGAACAGATCCGTCGCGTCATGCGCCCAACCGATGTGAGTACAACTGTTTTGCGACACCCGCGCCGCAGTGGTTCAGCTGTTGTATCCGCCTTGCTAACAAACTACAGATCCCTGACTGCGGCCTCCTCTGCGACCTGCTCTGGTCGGACCCCGATAAGGATATCACGGGATGGAGTGAGAACGACCGTGGAGTCTCCTTCACCTTCGGACCCGACGTCGTCTCGAGATTCCTGCAAAAGCACGACATGGACCTGATCTGTCGAGCACATCAAGTCGTGGAAGACGGCTACGAGTTCTTCTCCAAGCGACAATTGGTCACCCTCTTTAGCGCTCCAAACTACTGTGGCGAGTTTGACAATGCTGGAGCCATGATGAGCGTGGACGAAAGTCTACTGTGCTCCTTCCAAGTATGGACTAAGTCACGAATCCGATCCGTACTGGTTCTCGTCGCTGACCTACCTTGACCAGATTCTCAAACCTGCCGAGAAGAAACAAAAGTACGTGTATGGCTCCAAGAGCTCGAGCGGGCCCAGCAATCCGTCTCGCAAATCCAAAAATTAGACCTCCCGAATCGGGCTGATTCCATTCATTGTTAGCAGGTTTGGAAGAAGATAGGGTCACCTTCTGGCTTCCCCGTCGACTAAGCTTCGCCCACGTCCAATGCCCTTTGCCCCCGATTCCGAAGCATGCGACCGACCACCGGACAATATTCTCCACTTTCCCATGAACATGTCATCTTTGGGACTTTTGGGAAGACTTCCCGAGTACCCGACCTTGTACCAGTCTGCCGACACGTCTCCAAGAGGAACCGGGCGCACGCGCCGAATTCAACAACCACAACGCTCGGGCGAGGTGTTGAGTCGATTCGAGGTGATAGAAGGATTTTATTTCATTCTCCATGGGCCCGGAAGTTCAATGGGTTACGGATGGCAAACATGTCAGGGACAGGACTTGTGGTCTGCGAGGCGCGGAGAAATCATTCTTGACCATTCAGATTCTCGACCCCATGTGCACTGTCCAGGTGCAGCTGTATGTTGTCTGTGCCAAAAGAGGGAGGAAACACGTTGCCGGAGCGCAGGGCGCAACGCAAGATTACCTTTCCGTCCGCCCCACTGTACCATGCTACTGATGATTTTTGTTTTCATGCTTTCAAAGACGATCACGACGGGAGCAACGGACCACGATAACGCGCATGAGAATGATTGTATCCGCGGTGCAAGACAGAACCTACGCAGATGATATCACACAATTGCAGTCTCCACAGCACATACTCAGATATCCATGACCTTGTCGTGTACAGCCTATGTCCTTTCGTGTCCGCGGCGACAGCATCAAGGGGTGCGGATGTGGCCACCCTTCTCGTCAAACCGAATCGTGATGTTAATGCCAAGTCGAATGCACTGGTCTGTCAGTCCAGTCATCAGAGACACCCGGGAGCGAGTGCCTAGGTGCTCTTCTTGTCCCGGGAATGTGGTTTCGGACCGTTTGAAACCATCCAGCCGAGCTACATCGACACAGTAAAGGTAGGCTAGACGTATCTTGCGCGGTAAGCCACATCGAACTGCGACACGGCCGTGTTGGTAAGTAAGGAATCCATCCAATCCATCTATGAGCCATGACCAACACATCAATCGACCGACCACATGATCCAGGAACAAGCGATTCGTCGGTTCGGCGTTCGCCTAACGGAGCAAGGACGGGGATACGTGGGAAGTTCAAACGAGTGCTAGAACATCGAGACTGGAGAGAGCATGGGTGCCGAAGCGCAGATATATGGCACCACCTCAAGATTCGGCAGACGCGAGGGAAGACAGCGGAGCTTTGCGCGAAGAAACGAGGAAAACTGCAATGCAGGCACCCTTTTTTGGCGTCGGAGATGGGGAGAGGAAAAGGCAGGGAGAGCTACAAAGATAAAGTTGAATGGGCACCTCTCGTGCAGTTCCCGGGAGTGGTAGAAGCAACAAAACACGGAATACAATCCACGCAGGCAGTCCAGCTCAACACAGACTCAAATGCATGAATCTGGCCTGCTGCGCCAGGCAGGGGAGGAGAGTGTAGTGCTTGGGGCCGGGGTTCTGTTGACGAGAGACGCTTTCTTCCTTTCGATCATGTTCCGTTCTTCATTGGCAAAATGGTGTTTGGGAGTCTCTAAATGGCCTAGAAGCGAATGCCCTACGCCAAAAGTATGCCGTTGTCTTCTTGCCTTCCGTTCGTCAAAGGCATAGTCTGGGTGATGCCCAAGACGAGTTGATGGAGCCGCTGATTCCCTTTGGCTTGCATGTGGTCTAGCTGATGAGGGGCTGCGGGTTGCGTCGATGAAATTCGGTCGGTACTTGAGAGCGAGGTCCTCCGGGCGCTCGGCGATGGGCTTGAATTGCATTCTTCATGACGGTCGACCGGTGGCTGCTCTGTGTAGCTGCTCGCGTGTCTTGGATCGCCGTGCGTCGCTTATCTAGACGTACTGGGCCAGCCATCTGATGCCCTCACCATAACCTATCGAGAGCTCGTCAGTCTCACTCCACCTTATAGAGTTCATCTACTCACCCTGTCTCATAACGACGCTGCACATGAAGACCTCGATTGGCCTGATCCCTTCCAGCGGCACCTTGCCCTTCCCCGTAGTCTGATACAGTCCCAATTGATGTCTCAGCTCGTCCTCCGACACGGCATCTGGGTGATCGATCTTGTTTCCCAGAACCAGGAAGGGGGTCTTTGCTAGATCTTCCATGGCGAGTAGGGCGTCGAGTTCAGCTTTTGCCTCGGGGAGACGTTCGTGGTCTTTTGCGTCAACGAGGAAGACGATGCCAGAGACCTCGGGGAAATAGTCGCGCCAGAGTCGGCGGGCTGGATGATTGTCAGGTTTTGAGATATACCGATGGAAGGACTAGGATCAAGCGTACCTTGCTGATGGCCACCAAGATCAAAGGTTGTGAATCTGTTGTTGCCAATGGCGAGTTCTTCAGAGGCTGTTCAGGTTTTGGTCAGTTGGAACGTCAAATTGCGCAGCTTGTAGGCACCGCAAGCACAGGGAGCATACTAGGATGTAATGTAGGCTGGAGAATTGCGACTCGGTCATTCTGTTGGGCGGAAACGTCAGCCTTTGGCGTCATGCCAGATATGCAATGCAGAATCGGATCGTAGGTGTTTCCCTTTCGTCGTCCGCCACCTCTTGCACCTTCACTTGAGACCCGCCGCTTCGTCAACTTGGTCTCGCAGCAGCACTCGTACCTTCAACATGTGTAATAACGTCGTCTTGCCTGCATTGTCCAGGCCGAGGAACAGGAGTTTGGCATGTTTGTTGAGGAGCCCCAGGGAGGCGAGGATGTCGTAGACTAAATCCAGCAAGAAACATCAGCGTCCGGAAGTCTACCACAATCGGCAGTGTCGACATACACCAATTAATGATCCACATGTTGACTAGTGGCGTGGGCTTGGGAAGCTGTAGTTGTAGGCGATGTCGATGACACGAGGGTGCAAAGACGAGGATATGTACAGGACCAGAATATCTCACGGTATACGGTGGCAGTTTCCCATTCGAAATGACGAAGGTCCTGTGCCTGTCACGTGATGCGTTTGTGCGGGATCGCCTGACAACAAGATACGTCGCTCTGTCACACCGTCACCCTTCGATTGTTAAGCGAAGTGTCGCTGGGATCTTTGCCAGATACTCCCGTACTGTATTTTGGACCTACGGTAGCTACCAGTGTCGCCATCTATGTTGAGGCATTTGTTCTGAGGTTCAGCAGGGTCACCGGTGCTGATCGACTCGAGGCTACTCTGTCCAGAACCGCCCGCCTCTTCTCTACTACATAGTAGTCATAGCCCACGACAACCCCTTGCAACGCAAGCATGGAGAGAAAACCCGCGGAAATATTGTTTACTGTTATGTATTCGACCCTGCCATCGGCCAAGGCTTTCCTGGCTCGAGATAGCTGCGCGGATATCTGGGGATCATACTGATGATCCATGTATATACAATGCCAAAATGTAGGAGTCCCTTCGTAGGAACGCGCGCCTGTGCGTGAAGAACCCGTCGCTAAACGATGCTGTGGATCGAGACATATCCCAGGCAGTGCAATAACCTTTGTCGCCGCCGCCAACCCTATCATGAATCGTCATATTCGAGTGCAAGATCCCAACCCAGGCTATGGTTTCAAATCCAGGCTTCAGTGAGCCCTTGTGAAAATTGCCAACAAATGAAAGGCGGTATATGTACCAAGAATAGGTGTTGTGCGAAGTGAATCAAAGTGAAAGCACCAATTGGGTCTGTTGCCCGGTGCCATAGCCTCTTGTACGTTCGGCGCACTCGAGACCAAGCTCCTTCATCCTCTCGGCGCCACGACCCGGAACAGGCTTGCGTTCAGCTTGCTCTTTGGCCGCTTTGCGACAGTGTTGCCGCCAGAACTTTTCTTTCCGTTTCTGGCGTTTCTTCTCGAGACCAGCAACAATGTCGACTGGGCCTCGGACATGCATGTCTGGACGGGGAGGCTCCTCAACTGCGGGTGTCACAGCTCCAGAAGCAATGTTCGAGATCGAAGGGCTGCCGATGTTGAAGTTCTTGAAGAACGGGTTGGGAGTATCGGGGAGAGATGCTGTGCGTTCCATGCCTGGACGTTGCGCAAGACCCCGAAGCCTGATCTTTGTCGGAATGCCGGCATTGGTAGGGGAACCACGAGGTGACCGCAACTTGGCTGCTGGGAAAGGCGACCTGTTCCTAGTCGGAGAATGCCCGAACAGTTTCCGCGGCGGCGGTGACCGAGCAGTTGTGACTCTGGGCAGCGGTGAGCGGAGAGTGGCCCGACCTGGTCGTACGCCAATGGCGACGTGAGGTGGAGACGGTGTTTCGTCTACCGGAGACACAATCGATGACTTCCGACGGCCATGGTGGTCCTCTTCAAACCCAGCGAAGTCCTCCTTGAGCCACCGAGGACCGTCCGAGCTGTGGTGAGACCCGTCTATCTCGTCGTCGCTTTCATTTCCATTGTCCTCAGGGTCGGTAGTAGGGAAGCTCGGATCGATATCTTGCGGAATTGGGACGTGCTTCTGTCGCATCCTCTGCGCACGGCATGAGAGGTATGCTGCCTCCAGTGGGCGGTCCTCGTCGAGAGTACCGCAGACGAAGTCAGTGCTGTCGGGTAGTTCGGGGGTTCCGGGTCTCATTTTTAGTACTCTGGAGGCATTGTTTGGACGCCTGCCAGCTTGCCGCATCATGGAGTGGAGGTGGGAGTTGCCTGAATGGGTCATAGACTCGACGGAACTCGCTTCAGATCGCCTACGAGAGCTGAAGTGGGTGATGTTGAGATGCTCCGTGCTCGAAGTAGTATTGGCAGTGAAGGGTGCCCAGAACTGATACTCGGAGCCGGCATCGCTTTCCTCGTCGGAGCTAGCGAAGCCGCCTTCGTCATCAGACTCGTTGCCGCCGTCGGAACCGTCCTCAGAAGGAGCAAAATCATCTTCGTGGTCATTGGCCTCGGCGGCTGCCTCGAATTCCTCCTGCTCCCTCTCTTCCTCTTCAGCCTCCTCCTCAGCTTCCTTACCGATCTGGCGGATACGGTTCTCCTTTTTCATACAGTCATCCAAGGTGAGCTTCTCCCTGTGGAAGCTGGGCTTGTCAACCCACGAGTCAGTCTCGTCTTGAGAGGTACCAAACTCGTGGAAGGCAGGTTTCGGGATCGGCGACGACAGTTTGGCTTTCTCAGAAATGGTGATCCTGGCCGTCTCGGCAGAACGGCCAGAAAGATCGGCCGACTCAGATGTCGTCGATTTCCGTCTCATAGCTGGAGCAGGGGATGGACGACGTGCGGCTCTCGCCTCCACTTGGAGTTTGGACGGAAGGTTCTTGGCCTCCTTGGAGGTGGACCGAGTAGGACAAGCAAAGGTAAGGGCGCATTTTCGCTTGGGAGCTTCTGGTTCTCCTGACTCTTCCTTGCTCAGGTTTTCCTTACTCTTCTCCGATTCCGTCCCGCCACAGGCGAACATTATGCATCGTTTACGGCCCAACGTCTTTTCCACTGCTGCCTCGCCAACCGGCGCAACGGTTTCCTTCTCACCCTTGGTGACAGGAGCAATTACGACCTTGGGGCTGGCCTTTCTGAGGTTCAAAATTTGGCTGAAGCGGCTCGAAGGAGGAGGCGGGCTGGGCGTAGCGGACCGAGACTGGGAGGTGTCGCCGTCGCTGGTCAATTCCGCTGTGGAAGGCATGCTGGCTGTGCTGTGAGAGGACGTCGTTGACAGGCCACGGCCCGGGAACCCGTGAACATCGTCTTCGTGCTTGTTCTCGGCCATGATAGCACGGGTCAAGAGGGATTCTCGACGACTGTATCCGGGAGCCATGGATCGATTGTAGAGGGCGGCGTTGGGGGCGAGGGAGGTAAGAGGAGATACCTGATCGTCTGGTGGTTCGTCGGGGTCTGCACCAAGTTCCTCGTCGTCCAGAGGAACTGTGGGAGCATTCGACATATTAAAGATTTTGAGTAGACTCTGCATGGCAGTGTCTCGTCTACTAGCGTCTCTCTGGTGTTTTTGATGGTGTGCCATCTGCAAAGACTCGCGGTGGATAAGGAAAGACCAGAAAACCTCCTTCGAGAGTCTGAGATGGGATGAACCGATCTCAGCCTAGAGGATTACAAACACACAGGTGCCCGAAAGATTCGGTTGTGTGTATACTGGGGGGTAAATTTTGGCCCACTAGGACCGCCGCTGTTATAAATCGGATTTCGACATGGTGTGATGTTCAACGATTCGATACCTCTGTACAAACCCCAAAGTCCAGAAAGATCAGGAGGAGGGGTCGTGAAATGTCACCAGAGGCTTTGGCGGTTGGACGGGTTGAAAGAGGACTGCGGTGCGCGAGGTGGCGGACTGGTGCCGTGTGTGAGTGCGGGACGGGGAGAAATCGGTTGCTGCAAAGAGTTGTGAGTGATATGCGGGTATATGAAGCAGTGAAGGACGGATTGCTTACGCGAAGTTTGCAGAAGAAAGAGAATATGCTGGACAGGAAGAAGACGGAAGGAAAGGATGGTTGAGGACTAATCGCAGGAAGACGGAAAGGGTTTTGGGAGGGTCGACAGGGTCGACAGGAAACGGCTCGAAGATGATTGGGAAAGGATGAAAGATGAGGGAAAATGCTGTGCGGGCAGCCGGCAAAGGGTCCAGCTGATGTTGGAGAAAAGATTGGTGATGAGGAGACGCAGCAAGCCAGAAGATGCCAGGACAGACCGGAGGGACTCGACTCTCTTTTCTTTGTGATTGTGCGCAGCCAGTCACTGACAAGTCAAGTGATTTGTGCACTTGCAAAGTGGGTGAGCGAGCGCTTGTGTTTTCGATCAATTCCAGTTGGCGGGAAGAATTCAACTTGTCCGTAGGTGGATCGCCAGGCTTTTCTTAGGGTTGCAACTTGCGTGTCTCCAGCAAAACAGAGGTGAGCGACGTACAGGCAGCGAGTCTAGTCAGTCAAATCTCCTGTTCCGGGCATGGCCATTGCAAGACCCAAAACCCACCCAAGCCTACAAAGCCTACCGCCCGCTAATTCTCAAACGGTAGCCCGGAATGGGTCGTTGTTGATCAAATCCTTTAAAAGCCAGAGGCGCCCGGCTAGCTGCTGCCCACCGCCAGACGGCCCCCCGAATCGCGAGTAAAGCCCCCTCGGCATCGCCCACTTCCTTGCCTCACTGCGACGGATATCCAGCCAGCAGAATGAATGCTTTGCATCGTCTAACTTATCCACTGTCACCCTGCGGTCTTCTGCACTTCCACTGGGGAGGTCGCATTAAAATTGACCTCCGCGAATAGGTATTGATCGCTAAACGCATTGATATTGCGCTTGAAAACACAAAGTCAGCAGAAACGACGAGTTCGCGTGCGTGCACTGCACCGACCCAACAGTGACAGATCCTCGCTGCTTTGTTTTTCTGATCAAAGTGTGGTCATACACCACTTCTGGAATGTTGCTTGTCTGAGTGCTAAATTTGTACCTGGATATGCATTGTGCTCCTCACAGCCATGTTGATCTCACCATATGGGTACCCGGTACCCGGAGTGCTGGGATATGGCATGTCTAAGTTAGCGAAACCAGGAAACCTAACACAAGTTCATGGTTTTGCTTTGACGGTACGAATACAACTACTCGGTACTCGCACCCCGATGAGCCCGACCTGCACGCCTGGGTTTGCCAGGGTCAGATCAACCTGACGGTAACATTCGGCATGAAAAACAAGTATCCATACCCGAAGATCGCTATGGTTCGCGCACAGTGACCTGAAATATTCGCTCTCTGACGCAATATGACAGAATGCATCTCGGGAATTCAACAAGTCTTCAAGTCTCCATACGGACCGTTTCTTGCCTACGACAACGCAACTTCGATGATCACTGCTGACTCCGGCGTCTATATAATCTAGGACAACTGCCGTAGGATTGTGCGCCGGAAATCAATCTGTCGTCGATGCTGTCATCACTGTCGAATGACTTGCTGGATTTGAACCCTCAACCCAGCTACATCATGGACAACAACGGCGGCCCACATTCGTCTAGCACAGTGCCGGTTACCGTGCACAGCACCTCGGTGGTTCGTGCCTGACGATGCACGTCATATGTCTTTTGTGTCTTTACCCTGCATTCATACTGGTACTCGTACCAAGATTTCATGCTTCGCGGCTAAGTGAACCTGCCTGCGATCCACCAGGCTGGATGCAGCCTTCGACGTCTTCGATGGCAGGTGGTTGGCCACTCTCAGCAGACATGACGTCAAAACAACTGACGCCACTACGTGGCTATGCATCGCCACCTGCGCCACAGGCAGACTCGCACAGAATTCCCGCGTGCTTCCGATTATGCTGACAAGGGGGAACTGTTCTTGTTGAGCGCTGACGGCCCGCACGGCTCGCGGGCTCTTCCTTACGAGAGGGATGCCCAGTACAGCTCGTTACCAAGGTTCATATGTACTCCGTACGAGTTTCTGACATGGCATCCTACCCTGACAACGCAGGCACGGCAGGTCTGCTGTCAGGTATGTTGCTGAGTCTTGTACCCCACAATAGCTGTACTCAGACTGGGTGACTGCATGAAAGCGATGCAGGTATCCGGACTGCAGACCAACCAGCTGCAGACAGTGGCGCGAGATCTCTTCACATGATGCAGGAATCCACTGTGGCCCGCAATTCGAAATGAAGCTCTCTCGGGAGATTTCGAAACGTCCAACATTGGACAGGCAGTCTGTGCATCGATGTTCCTTGTAAGCAGAATCTACGAGTACGAGTATGGAATTAGTATGTAACGTGGAGAAACATCCACACGAACTCTCCTGGGACCAAGAGCCTGGACACAAGAGCTTGTACGTTAGGAATAGCTCGGTACACAGTAGTAGCATGGGAGCCGTGAATGCGAGGTTGCTCGTAGCTACCACCTGGTCGACAGATGCAAGAAGCTCTTCATCAAGAATGCGGAGGGAGCACGACAAGCGCGGGTTACTCCACGCTACTGGTTGACATTGAGCTCGTCTCGCATGCACGGATAGCTTGCAACGGCCACCCCAATCCACCGCGGGATGTTTACTGAGAACAATGATTTCAATCGCAAATGCGAATTGTCAGTACTATTCATGCAAGATTCTGGATCTCGAGGGAGAATGTGAGTGGCCTGCACGGGACTGGCGTGCAGCTGGCGAGATGGGTCCAGCCCGTAGTCTCCAAAATAACCCACAGACATCGAGTTGGTGCTAATGGGTATTTCTGAGGGATTAATGCCATTCGCTATGGTTCAAGCGTCGCTTCCCATCTCATGTCGCCATCCCGCCCGACAATAGCTTGCCACGAACCCTGGCTTGCCTGAAAGGGCTCCGTAGCAATCTGACACGCTCACTTTCCTCACTCGCAACTTCACCGAGTCGCGAATGAACAAATCGGCTGCTCTGTTACCTCGTACTGTGATACACCTACTCGTAGACATTCCGGCCTCGCGGTTGGTCCATTACGAGCACTCACAACCGAACTCCTGAATACGAACGGAAACCAAACCAAGGCTAATGCGACGCAGCTCGAGAGCACCACCTCGCATCTGCCACCGAGGCTGCATTTTCAACCCCACCCACACTGCAAGATTTCACCTGCAACAACGACGTCTGCGAGGTCAAATCAGCCAGCAGTCACCTGTCGGTTCGCATATCGTTTCTCGGAGCACGGAGCGACCAATTGCGACTACTGAAAGGATTCTGTGATCCCGAGTCATACTCGCTTCGAAGTGCAGCTCAAGCAGCTCGTCACATGGTTGAATATCCACTGCAGCAGTCATGCTGTACTCCCCCAACCCGCCGTCAATGCGACCGCCTTCTGCCACTGACCCCGAGAGCTGCCACCTGGCGCTTAACGTCTAGCACCTGTGCACCGAGGCCGTCGCCATTTTGGGATGATTTCTTACCGTATCTGGTTGATCTCCTTGGACTTCGTTCACCAACAACACCGTAAATCCAAACAAAAGGTCAAAGCCTGCTTCGAACCAGCCTCTCTCACTATGTAGTTTGTGTGTTAAGCTTCCCCTGTTGGCAGACCCATGAGCGCAATCTCCTCTCCGATAGATATTACAATTCACTGCTGATACTGAGCCGGCCCTGAGACCACTGTGATTCTTTCTGGGGCTAATCGGACTGTGCTGGTTCAAGGCTCTTTGCAGTATACACCCATCTGGGGCTGAGCACCACTCATTCCGACGACATGAACGAGCACGGACACAAACTTAACCCGATGGATTGAAGCGGTCAGCCGAATCCCAGCAATATTTGCATTCGATTGACTGTCCACATGCTCTTGCACCCCCCTTCGCAGGCGGCACATGATAGCTTCCTGTCTCACCGCACATTTCCCATGAAGCGCCAAGCGAAAGTTGACGTGCTGGAGGTCCGGGCAAGCATGGCATCGCCTCAGAGTCTACGAGCAAGGCAGAAATCATTTCGGGCGCGTACGTACCTTCCCTTAAATTCCATAATTAGAGGGAGAACCGCCAATAGTGCGAGTTTAGGTATTTTTGATGAAGCCTTTTGATCAACATGTACTTGCAATATTATCTCAGAATTAGAGTGCTACGTGTAGAACTTTAGGCTTAGCCCCTCCGATCTGGTGGGACCTTCTGATCTCTGAAACACCTCTGATCCGAGCCTGAGATTCAAGTTGTGGGGAAAACGGGCATCACTCTCGCAGTCTGCCATCTGCCCGCCAGCTTCTGCTGATTTTTCGCAGCTATGGCACGCAAATTCAAAGAAACATCGACTCGGAGCATGTGTGTGTGTCGTAAGCTTCCTTGAGGCACCTCGAGGCCTTTTTTTCCGAGCTTCCCACCCGCCAATCTCCGGCTCTGCGTGTCCCGAGGCGAGCGGATCTGAGAAGAATCAATCAACTACTCCGTACTCGTACAGAGTCATTAGTTTCAATAACTGCTCTTTCTGGTCTCTCTCCTCGGACGGGTTTCAGAATCATCATACCTATGCCGATCACAACGTCGTTCAGTCCGTGGTAACGCAATAGTGTGGACTTGGCATACTCCAACGGGCCACGTAGATCAGGCTGTCTTGGAGCCTTGGCCGGAGGACCTCAAATTTCGAGCCTCGACCACTGACCTCTCCAACGTCTACACTTTAGCATACGATGACCGAGCTGACGTGGCACCGCCCGCACATCCAGGCAACAACGTTTGCCGTTCTCGCCTGACGGTGGTCGTGGGATCGGAGACAGCACCTCGAACCGCATTGCCAAAAGTCGACACGGATAATCCTGACGACGACAATCTACGGCCGAGCAGACGTGGCTCCATACAAGATCTAACGTTCGTGACTTCTCTCTCGTCGGCAGCGTCAAGACGCCGTCAAAATCTGTGATGGCCTTGTCGACTCCGCCACCGTCCACGTCGCTAATAGAACCGCCTGAATCTTCCGATGACGAGCCAACTATCCATCCACACCTACAACGGTACATCGCGTCTCTCACAGACTCTCGCATAAACTACGCGCGCTTCTTTTCGGCTCTTCTCATCCCCAGGGAGTCTCAGCCGCAGTTCTTCCTCGACGTCAAAAAATTTCGTGAACAGCCCATCATCATCTATCTCTTGTACCCTGGCACGTCGGAGTCGTACCGCGAGGTGAGTCGCCATTTCATTGGCTCGATATTCGCACATCCGTGGTGCCGCGTGCAGAGTGACTTTGGCTCGGGATGGCATCGGGCGAGCTGGGTTGGAGGGAACGCCAAAAGAACCGAAAAGGTTAGGAAGGAAGAGGAGCGGCTCCATCGACTACTGGTGCCGATCTGGATCGCCATGAGGAGGCGCATGTTCCCTGGCGACGACGTCGTCAGGGAGTGGGTTGAAAGCGAGCATGAGAAGGCCGCCGAGAGGGAGAGTGCCCGACTGAGAGAAGAGGAGAAGATGGCATCTCAGTCGAAACCAACTGCCCTGACGGCATCGTCTGATAGGGGAGCAGACTCGACAATCTACCCCGAACTCGGGTTCGCGACAGGACCTCCAAAAGCGTCATCCGCATCCGCATCCCAATCGGCGGTATCAGAGCCCTCGACCCCGGGCGCAGCAGAGGCGGCGTCGAAGATGTTTCTCGGCGTGGCTGTCACGGGCTTCATCATGAGCGATAAGCGCGTCAAGAAATACGTCAAGAAGAAATTGTTGAAGAAGTGATATATTCTTTCAAAGCCCTGCGCGGTACATCGGCTGTCACCCATGCAAGGTAGATATCTCTGTCGGGAGTCTTGAACTATGAGGACACGACGGAACTCAATATACTGCTGGCCCATTAACGCCCCACCCTCCCTCACCCAGCAAACGTTGATAAACGTCAAAATCCACGCGCAGGAATCTGCCAGAACGACCTCGCCAACGTCCATCGCGGATGGTGAGCTAGGCTTGAAGAGCAGAATCAAGTTTCGCCTTGTCTGTTATTAGTGAGATGTGACTACTGCTAGGGCACATCTGCTCTGCTCCTCATTGTCCGAGCGTTAAGTATTCACCAGTTTACATACGACATCGGGCACGCCACTCGCATCGGATGTGGCCTTCGGGTGGAAGACACGAGCAGAACGGGATTCAGCACCCCAACAGTACAGGACAGAATGAGAAGAGTTCCAATCCTGGGCGTCCTTCCTCAAGCGACCGAGGCACCAATATGAACCACGAGTACGACTCTCGACTACTTCAGACGGAACAAAATGACCCTCAAACGAAGTACGCCAAAACATTCAACAGTCCGACGTTTGTCACACTATACTTGGGTACGCCACGCTGATTCTGGAAGAATTGTCTGCAATCACCGCCGTTGAACGGAAGTATTAAGTAGATATTAGCAGCTTGGAAGGAATCAGTTTTCCGAAGAAGCCAGCGAACGATGATCCGGGAAGCAAGTGGAAGGAGAGGAGAGAAACTCGATTGTCATCAATTTCCTCAGAGAGCAGAGAGTCAAATGACGCGATGATCCCGAATCCTGTGCCAAAGCAACGAGGTCAACAGGTACCGTTTACTGTGTAATGTGTATGGAATGCGTCCGTGCCGCTGGACAGCAAACTCGATGACAACGTCAACGCCCGGCCAGGCTAGGCAAATACAGTCATGGCTCGCTCGCTCGTTGACATAGCGGAACTGTCGGCCTGGTCTTTGCAAGAGTCGGGGTTTGTACTTACTATGTCTTCGCAGCTGCCGTAAGGATACTGACAGAATAATCTTACAGCTCATGATCTTATATCTACAGAGGAAGCTGCCCTTCTGGCAAAAAGGCAGAAAGTCCTTCTACCAACGGCCTATGGGCTTCCACTACCTCGTTTCTCGAAAGAAGATGCAGCCGCGCGACGAGTTGTTGATTCTTCGGCACATCAGTCGGCCAGACGCCTCAAGGGCCAGTTGAACGCCCAGACCTGATATTGACTTTGCGCTAGTCTTCGCCATGTGCCCGTTGAGGTCTTCAATCTCCACCCTTTTCCTTTCTGTCGTCAACTCCCTCCTTAGGGCTTTGCCTCAATATGTGAAAAGGCCAGGCCTCATTAGCCTACGGCCATGTGCCATGTGTCTCTTCCAATGGTGGCCCAGATGCGCTTCAGCTACCCCACATCCAGCTGCTCAAAATTGACGCCACGCCGGTGTCGCCGTCTACTGCGCAGGCTCAGGAAAGGTCTGCTGAGATGGCATTACGAGGGAGCGCCCGTGGTCATCCTGGATTAAATACTTGTTTAATCAAGCTTCGACCTTCTCATGTCCGAGGGGAAGGGTTAGAGCGCTAAGATTTCCCTTGACTTTAGCCATGGCCCGCCGCGACGACTTCAGAGAAAAAGGTTATGCCAGGACCACGGCCGTGCAGGTACTTTCGGCGACTTTGGACGAAGCGGACCGAACCTTACGCAGGCAGTATGATCGTATAGTCAATGCCCTCGAGAAATATGGGCTCTTCGAAATATTGGGATTGACATTGGCATTCGGCACCTTCATAGGCACAATTGCCCTACTTGGCGCGCACAATGGAAGAGAAGTACCTATCTGGACGCTGACTGTGGGTGCTGGGCACTACGAGAAGCGTCTGGGAGTTACAATTAACACGTTTATCTCTGTCTTTGCAACCGCTTTCACCTCCGGGCTATTGATACCCACGGCTGCGTGCCTGGGTCAGCTGAAATGGCTATATTTCCAGAAAGGCAGGCGGCCCTTGGCTCATTTTCAGACCTTTGAGTCGGCGGCTCGAGGTCCTCTCGGGTCTATCATACTGCTCTGGACGTTGCGTTGTCGGTAGGTTGAGATGTTGACACATCCATAATGGTTGAAATAGGCTGACTCTTGAGTAAGACGCCTAGCATGTGTCGGTGCCCTGATTGTCATCGCAGCCTTGGGTGTTGGTGTCTCCTTTCAAGCTCTGGTTGTTAGCGTCTCTCGACCAGTTCCCGTCGACACCGCGTCCATTCAGAGGACGAATTCTGATACTCAGAGCTTTCAAGTCGCAAGTAAGTTTTTCTACGGTCACGCCACTGACCTCGCGATACTAAGCCAACGAGCAGACTCTACCGAGATGCCCGGTGATATAATGGGAGCAGTCTATTCCGGTATCTACCATTCTGTATTCACCGATCTACCGCCCATGCCATTCACCCGTCCGACAGGCAATTGTACCTGGCCGAAGTCCTACACGTCATTAGGACTTTGCGGCAAGTGCTACGATGTCACTTCGTCTTTACACAAGACGTGCGGCGAAGTAGAGGTATCCTCCATCAGCAAAGCGAATGTCTCACTGCCGTACTGCAACCTGACGCTGCCAAATGGTCTCGAGATCTCAGGGTTGCCTTCGCCTAGTGCGTCGGTCCTGGAAATCTCCAGCGACACCGCAAACTCTATGCACTTCGACCCAGAAACGTCATTATTAGTGCTGTCGACGATGAACGCGACATGGGCAAACTTGGACATCCCCGGCTGGGACTCCGCGAACGTCGATCCCAGCATCTTTGGTATGCAAAGTATCACGGCATACGAGTGTGGAATCTCTTACTGCGTGCAAAAGTTCAATACCTCGGTTGTTCAGGGCCAACTCCACGAAAGAGTCATCGACACATTTACGAGGGGGGAGTTTACAACAAAGGGCAGCTGTTCGCATGACCTCTTGTATACTCTTCAGCCGCCAGAATCGTTCACAGAGACGTCAGCAGGGCTCAGCAAGAATTACCCCTGCGGCGGAGACGGTAACACTTACCAAACAGCCTTCTTCAATATCACGAGAGACTTTTTCAAGTCAGTCTGGCAGGGCCGTTGCACTGAAGTAGGTACGGAAGCAGAAGTGGACTGTTCTTCCCAAATGGCCCGAAAGTTGATTTTCTATGAAACGGACCTGTCGGACTATCAGCAGATGATTGATGGACTGACAGCGTCGATGAACCAATACATCCGTTCGCAAGGAATGTTCAGCTTGTACAACGGGACCGCAGACGGCATCGCATATCAGGACAAACCACATGTTAAGGTCCGCTGGGCATGGCTTGCTCTTCCAGCAACACTGCTTGCGTTGTGCCTCTTCCTCCTCGTCGGAACGATCGTCACGACAGCAGAGGAGGACCTCCTCCCATGGAAAGGATCGAGTCTCGCAGCGTTTTCGCATCCGCTGACGAGCGACGCCCGTAACATGGTAAGCGACATCGCCAGGCCGAGCGAGGTACACAGGCTTGCAGGTGATTTGGACGTCAAGTGGCAGCGGACAGAAAAGGGATTTCGGCTTGTGAGGCCACATGAGGCTTAGCACATGGTGGTCGACCGTGAGACATGATGTTGAGCGCCGAACCCACAATATCACGTGGTCACCTCAATCTCGATCACTTACGTGGTCAATTTAGCTGAGTCGAGTCTTAATTCGCTTCGTTCGAGGTTGATCAGAAGTATGGGACTCGACATCTACCAGAACAAGCCCACACTGCGGATGGTCATAGGGTGAAGCAGCGCAACTAACTGCTTGCCAAAGATTTGATACCAATTGCGTCCCATCATGCCTTTATCTTGAGCAGTCTCTCAGCATTCCGGTATGCGATGTCCTCTAGCATGCTCTCGCTGACCATGCCACTTTGCTGCAAGTCCTTCAAGAACTGAAGGCCCCACTCATGCTGTATGGGGGTCACCTGTCAGCGAATACAATTCGGACACTCAGTCTCTTTCAGACGGGAACTCCGCAACAGAGATGAACTCACCCTCGCGAACGGATAGTCAATCGACATCAGTATCCTGTCCGGCTTGCACTGCTTCAGCAGCGTGGCCATGGGGGCCAGCGCAAACATGCCACTCGTCGTGATCCAGACATTCTCATCCCACACCCGCTTCAACCCCCTCTCCGGCTTGACGCCAGCCATCGGCCACTGATGCTCTGTAATGCGGATGATTCGGTCGAGTTGATAGGGCAGCATCTCGCCCATGTGACCCAAGATCAACTTCAAGCGCGGAAACTTGTCGAAGAAGCCAGAGGCGAAGAGACGGAGGACGTGGCCCCCATTCTCGACGTGCCAACCCCAGGCGTGCATGCTGAGCGTCTGCGCGATGGCATCGGGGTAGTTGCCATCATACAGGAGTGGTTTCGTCTGCTCGTTGTATGACGGATGCAGGTACACCGGGACGTCGAGTTCCTGGGCCGTCTCGAAGAATGGCCAGAAGAAGGGGTCGTCGTAGAATCGGCCCTCGCACGTATTGTCGATCAACGCGCCCACGAACTTCAGTTCCTTGACGCAACGCCGAAGCTCGTCGCACGCGGCTTTCTGATCTTGCATTGGAATCGTCGCAAAGCCGGCAAAATGCTTGGGATTGCTGGCGGCGGCTTTGGCTGCTTCATCGTTGACCCTTTGGCATGTTCGGGCGTCGAGAGCGATGAAACTAGCCGCGTGAGAGAGGACTTGCACTGCAACACCACTTTCTTGCATTGTCTTGAGACGAGAGTCGCCGAGGTCGATCAGCTCGTCCCGGCATCGTCGTAGGAGAACAGTCGTGCTGTAGGGATCTTGCTTCCCCTTCGATGTATAGAACTCCGTTGCCGCCTCGGCCCAGAAGTGTTCTTCGAGCGCGATGATCGGGTACGGAAACGCCATTTCGGATCCTCACGACAAGGCAGTCCGTCGTCGCTACTTCGATGTTCGGCCTGAGCCCAAAAGAAGCGATGCACGCCGGGAGAGATTAGATTTGAGTGTAGCAGTCGAGAAGGAAGCACCTTCATATGAGAGTCAGTCACTTGTCCTGAACCGTCAGCGCGTTGCACTCTTCTCGGATAAACTCCGCCGGGCCCTCATTTGTCGCAATTTGGTGTCGTGAGCCCCCACATATAAACATGGTACGGCACATCATCGCCTGGCTCTCAGGATGTCATGTCAGCGTTGTACTGTGTGTAGTTTGCAGCGTAGTCGGAGTTGGGTAAGGAAGTGCACGGCGCCCGAAGGTTCGGGCGGACACCCCCCTTTCCGGAGGAAGCCTTGCTGTTCCGCCGCCCACGGCTTTCGCGGCCGAATGCTTCTCCCTCCAGCAAGTGTACCCCTAAGCCTATGCGCGGCAGGGCTGATCGATTCTCGGTCTCGAATCGATCTCTTCACCTTACTTTGCCGTTTATCGAATCCTTATGCAAGTCGTTCTGACCTACCTCGTTACTTTTAGTTATGACAAGGGAGGATCATTCGGTCCTCCAACAGCCCGATATTCTGCTCATGCACTCGTCGCCACTGTTGTACAGATGTTTGGCTTGCTCTCGCCCGGCGAGTTCACTACCAAACTAGCAGACCTGTCAGGGCAACCAAAGCCATGACAGCAAGCAGGTTCACGTAGCTCTATTATGCATCTGCTGAAGTTGGACAATCGGCAACCCTGAGATACCGACGCCTTGGTCTCAACGTGTGTGTATTCCAGGGGCACAATCCTATGATCGTCGCCCGTGCGGCACATGCACTGTTCGTAATTCCGCTTTATTCGTCAAGTTGTTACCATGTCGGTAGGACTACTGGTTAAGTTGGGCAGCCTGTTGGACTGCTTGATGGTGAGCGGGATTCTCGGCCGGTGGCGGCGTGCCCGTGTATTCCGTGAAGACGATGTTGTTGGATGCGGTGGAGCGCGGCCGCGTAGAGGCGGATCGTGGCCGCGAAATGGACATTCTGGGAATAGAGTTTGACCGAAGAGGCAGAGACACTGGAGTCATCGATATCATGTTTAGATTCGCCAGACCATTATCTCAGAAGCGGAGATTTACCCAATGCAAAGGGTGGGGAGGTCGAAAATTGTTCAACATCGATGATAGCCAGCAAGCGCCTCCTGAAAATCTCGCATACCGATCTTCAGGTAGCTCACAGAGACTAGCCGCTAGACACGCATCGCTGCTTCAATTCCTCCCATCCAGCAACACGGAATGTATCTCACGATCGCTCATGCCTGTATTGAACCACCGGCGGTGTACTCGAGTGCGCCGCGGCTCCTCTCGAGAAGAAAGAGTGAGGTGCCGTAGAAATTACCATCAATATGTACGAGCGGCGACACCAAACATAGTCAGACCGCCGTCGGCAGGCGTAGATAACAGGAGAGCATTCAACATAGCTGGCGAAGAACGCCATAGATCTCAACAAGACAGCCATCTACCCGAGAGATGTTGGAATTTCGACAAAGAGCAACTGCAGGGACATTGTCTTGTTGTGACAACAAAGAGAACGCGTGAAGGTCCCGAGGTTATTCCTGGAAACGCACTATTCCCAATCCAGCAATGAACTTTTGGACGATTCGATCAATCGAACTTCACGCTCTTCAGTTGCGCTTCACCACAACACCAATGCTTGTCTTGCGAACAGAGATTCACTCTCCTCTCATCACTTGAAGACGGCCTTCTCCTCTGCCCACCGTCACTCGATGCCAACAATCTCCACCGCCGGCATCGTACCATTCCAACACCCTCGCCCAAATACCTTGAACCCAACTTGACACTTCTTCAATACCACCTCAGCCATATCTCCGCTCGATCATGGTTCACACCCGTGGACAGGGCGTCCGGCCCGAGGGCTTCTCGGAGATCCAGCCTGCAAAACGTGAGAAAAATACACGTTCAATTATTATCCCTGCACAAGGCCCTCTCACTGTTATGACCCGTGTTACTGCTGGTGCATATCTCTCGCGCAAAGCCCTTCTCTTGGTGCCCACCACGGTGAATGCGTCTACCCAGACTGAATGGAGCACGCGTGACATGACTACCCAGATGCAGGAGGCCAAAGGAGCCAAGCCCAAATATCGAACTGCCTCATCCCAAACAGAAACCAAGCTAACATGTACTTGTTGTCCGATCCATGTAGTGCCTACGAGCGCAAAGCGACGACGAGAAGTCGAAGAAGATGCCGACCACGGCGCCTCCAAGCGACAGCGCAAAGCCGCCACGCCTGAGCCACACAAATTCTTGTTTTCCAAGACTCGAAACAGAAGCCTTCTCACCTCGGCGCCGCCAAAGCTCAGTTCCCGGAACGAGTCAGCCTACTACAACCGCGCAATTGAGCCAGAAAGTCCGGAGCCCAGTCCGACCGCAGTTACGCAGCGTCCTAACTCTCAAGAAAGAACAAGGCCGCAACAGCAGCCAGAAACTCCGACCCGCACCACGTCACAAGGTGGCCTCTTTGGCAGTGTGAGAAAGATCTTTGGCTGGGTACGAGGAGGCAGTTCTCAAGGCGCGGCAGAAAATCACGAACAGCCACAACAAAGCGATATCGGAGACCGCGATCAGGAAATAGCTGCCGTCGAAGAAGATGATGTTGCAGACCAAGGCAGTCCTTCACCCACTCCTAAAAGACTCGCCTACGAGCCAGAATCGCCCACTCCCGAATCGAACTCTGTCGACGGCAGAATCTTCACCCGCGAACACTTCAAAAGGCGGAGAACTGGAAATACCATCGGACGTCGTGAACAGATCGCCTCAATGGAGGAGGAAGTCTTCCATCCAGCTCAAACCCCGGGTAGCAACAAGCGCAAGCTTACATCCGTCGATGGCCTCATCCCGGGACCTCGGCAAGGTGGCTTTGGTATTGACGACAGCTATCTTGATGTTGAAAATGACGTCGAAGGCATTGGCGAGTCGTTGATAGAGAACCAGCCGTCAACCCCTGCAAACAAGGCTCCACCGCAGACCCCTTTGCGCTCAGCCATGCGACAGACCCCAAACGGCCTCAACACCGTTGGACGTTCTGCCAAGTCAGTACGCATCAACTCTATCCCTACTTCAGCCAAGGCTGTTTATGGCCAGTATGGTCCTGCCGGAGATTATCGTGGCAGCACGTTCGCAGACATCTCAAGCCAGCCCACAGATTCACCTTCAGACCTTCCATGGGATGTGACGGCTATGCACTCACCAGGCACGCTGCGTAACACCTACAACAACACTCCATACCGTTATGATCCTAGCGTCACCGATCCCACAAACGAGACGTGGCGACCTTCCCCTGCAAATCCTCGACCCGGCAACTTCGTCCTTCCTGATTTCGAAGATGACGAAGATGAAGGAGATGAGACCAGCGACGTCACACTAGACCAAGTGCAAGGCAAAGTCCCGTCACAACCACCGAGTACACCCAGAATGTCACATGCCGAGCTTCCCCAGCCATCTCCGTTCGATCAATCCGGATTCACAGGTCACAGCGACAGTATCGCCGTCAACGATACACAGGAGATTAGATTGAACAAAGCAAGGTCAGAGGCGCAGAGGTACAAGCCCGCCAAGTCCTCACGCCTTTCTCTCAGCGAGCAAGCTCGATCCCGCTCCTCGTCCCCGCCTGGCTCAGACAGCGAATTTCGCGAGTCGCAGATGGAAGTCAGCACTCCTAAGCCAGAACGTGGCCCCTCCACCACCAGCCCTCAGGATACCACCATGCAGGCCGCCTCCCCGGCTCAGGCCCTCACCCGGGAAGACTTGGACAACACCATTGTCGGCGAAGACGGCATGACCGAATATGAACGTGAGCACCAACACGACGCGTGGGCTGCAGACATTTTCAAAGACATCCCACCTCAGACATACATTGAAGCAGGCATCGTGTCGTCGTACGTGGACAAGCTTGTGCAAAAGACCTGGACTGAGCGAGATACCAGAGAAAGTATTGAGTTCTGGAGCAGAGAGTTTGACGAAGGACTGAAGGCCGCACGAGAGGCCAGAGAGCAGGGAAGAGCGTTGACCTGGGTGACAGACCCGGATGCAATTCTCGAATTAGAACAGAGTGTGTATTGAGCGAAGAATGAGAGTGTGGAATAGGACTCCTATCGAGGCGTCGAGTCCATTTCAGCGACTAATATAAAAGCTGGGACATGCAAGTGCGCGCTGGCTGCATTGGATAAGCTCAGCCATGCAGCATGCAGACCCAGTCGGCGTCATTGAACTGCTCCGTTCCCTCGATCTAACAGTCATGGTCAAATCACGAGGCCTCGGAAACGGGGAGGAAGGAAGACTCGAGAGGCGCCATGCTGCGATCTCTTGTGCCCCTTGGTCAAGCCACCGTCCGGGAACTTGTCACATGTCGGAATCGAGGTCCTACTACTGTTTAGCTCTTTCGACATGTGGTCGGGCCGGAGAGGGTGGCCTCACCAAGGAGCTCACAAGAGCTCGACATGGCGCCTTCTCTGCGTTTGAACAGAGAGCAACACAGAAATATGCGTGTTGTGCTTGAAGCACTTGCCCGTCCCAGTTCGCTGTGCCTCTGCGTGAACGTGGATGGATTGTCATGGGCGACCTTCCCACCTATCGTAGCGTGATTGAACCAGCGTCCTCCTCGATGGCATGGCATATCATGTCAACCCACCGCGCTGCTCATTTCGGACAGCATGTCTTTGATGCCGCGTAGATGCAGTATCGCAGTAGACTGTGTAGTCTCCCCCAATGCCCGCCCAGCCCGCGTCTTCGCAAGCGTCCCGGCTGGAGTTCACCTACAGTAGAGTACAGTAGAGTATCACTCTTTTCGACCTCCAGTGAGACAATCAATGAGATGACACGTGAAGGTCTGTCATGTCAAGTTTGTTTCGGTATCTATCTACTGTCGTTTGTATGGCACGGCATACCGTACGCAGTATCTACCTACTCGTTTCGATCACCAATCTCCACTCTCTACTCTGCACCGCCTTCGCCTGACCCTGACGCGCCTCCGTTGACCTTGCCGACCTCTACAGCAGCGTTATCTTCGACCGCGCCGACGTCCGCACCCACACCCACACCCACACCCATACCCACATCAACACCCGCCTCGGTATGCGCATCGGCATGCACGAACCCGACCTCAATCAAACTCATCATACTCCCAGGCGGAGTCTTGATGGCCAGAATCCCCAACTTGGTCCCGTTTTCGAGGAGACCATCGCCCGCTCGGGCGAACAGGTCGGCCCACTCGGCCTCGTCTCTTTCCTTGGCGTTGCAGAGGAGCATCATCTGCAGGTCCTGCGAGCGTTTGATGCGTTCGAGCGGCTCGGGCAGGGTGTTGACGGCCGGGGGCATGACTTGGTCCATGATGATGATTTTGGACGTCGGGCTCATCTGTATTCATGGGTGTTTAGTTGGATGTCTTATCCTGTGCCTGATGGCTGATGTCTGTGGCCGTGTCTGCGCGCGATGGGCGTGTATCAAATGACCAAGGGACAAGGCTACAGAGGGAGCGGACGAGCCCGGTCTGGATATGTAACGCGTTGACGGCGTAAAGAACCGACCGGCGAGGGGGGAGTGACTTACCGAGGGGATGATGTTGCGGAGGATGCGGAGCGCGAAGGCGTCCGAGTAGCTGTGCATCTGTTTTGCGAACGAATATCGTGAGTGTCTCATCCAATCCCCGAGAACGCACGAACGAGCGGACGAAGAATGAGGAGGGTAGGGGATTCGAGAGAGAGAGAGAGCATCACCGCGCCAGTCCCCCCAAAGACGTGACTCACGATCATGCGCATAAAGTACGCGGCCGCGCCCTTGACGGGCTGGGGCGCGTAGAAATCATAGGCCATGAACTCGAACCGACTTCTCAGGGGTTCGGGGATCACGCACGTCGCCGGGTCGCCGGCCTTTGCGATGATCTGGGGCAGATCCTGCACGACCAACTTGACGGTCGGCGGCGTCGACTCGGCGATCGGGATCGAACAGTGGCCCATCCCGCCGGCGACGTCGACGACCACCGCGCCGCCGCCGTCCGGGGCCGGCAGGGAAGACCAGTCGAAGCCGCGCGCCACGTGGCTGTTGTCCATCAACGGATTGCCCGACATGTGGGTCATCAGGCGGGCGAAGCGCTCGCGCACGGCCGGCGCGTGCGTCTCGAAGTACTCGAACATGGACAGGTCGGTGCCGTAGTAGTGGCTGACGGCGGTGCGGTTGGGTTCGGGCCGGCCGTGGCCCCATTTCTCGAACGTCTCGATCTGGCCCGCCGCGTAGGGGAACGTGCCTTCGACCATGAAGCCCGTGAAGCTGGCGATGCCCGGGTGGGTGGCGAGAAGGCGCGACGCCGCCGTGTGCGCGATGTGGCCCGGCGTGGGCTCGGTGAAGACGTGGATGGGCATGAGCTGCCGGAGCATCTGCTTCAATTGCGAGGCGTCCAGCGAGAGTTGGGCCGCCAGCTCCGTGTACGTGATGGTCCCGTCGAGAGGCACTGCCGCGTGGATGTTGTAGTGAAACACGTAGCGAAAGGCGTTGAGATCGTGGCACTGTGCATGGGTTGTGTGGTGTGAGATGGGTCGATCTTCCTAATAGGTTCCCCGTCCTCAACATACTCGGGGAGGTCATGGGGACTCACGCTCTGATAAAGATGCCATGTCACTATGTCTTCCGGGCCTGAAGCCAGCTCATAGAGTCTCTTGGCGGCGGTGCGGAGGTCGAGTCGTGCATACTGAATTTCGGGTGTAGCTGCAGGGAAGCTGGAGGGGCCGTTCTGGTCAAATGTAGGCGGTGGGTGCTTGTTTGCAGCGAGAAACTCTTTGATCTGCTTCGCCGTGGCCAGACAGGTCTCTGCAAGCTTCTCGAGATCTTCTTCCCGGGGATCAAGCATTGTGTCTGTGATGTGGGCAGGAAAGTACAACAAGGTAGAGAGGGTTAGCTGATGGCTGGCACAGAACCACGCGGAAGAGAAACTCGGCAACAAGCTGTATACAGTACCTCGTCGACTTAGCCTATGGTTTGGGAGATTCGGAGAGAGATGATGGAAGTCGCTGATATGTATCTCTAGCGGACCCAGATGGTTCGACTGACAGCGCAGCAATGCAGTAGCTTTCGTCGGCGCATAGGAACAGGACTAGTTGTTCACTTGGGTCCTCCCTGTTCGCAGATCGAATGCGTTAGCTGCACCCTGTGCACTGGTCGGAGCCCGAGGTGCATCGAGACACTACCATTGTATCGTACGCCAAACACAGGCAGCAGAGCCCAAGGAAGACACCGTGAAGCCTCATGCAAGAAGAATGGATGGTATATGTATCTCATGGAAGTCTCCCTAGCTGCTGGTGGGGCTTCTCCGGGCTATCAGCACGTTATGTCAACCCTGCTTGCCAAGCTCACCCTTTACCAACCCCAAGTGCTTCGTACCTGTGGCTCCGATACACCCCGCCAGACCGCTCACACCAGGAACGTCCCTACAGG
The DNA here is from genome assembly GCA_002099365.1 of Phialophora verrucosa. Classification (NCBI taxonomy): domain Eukaryota; kingdom Fungi; phylum Ascomycota; class Eurotiomycetes; order Chaetothyriales; family Herpotrichiellaceae; genus Phialophora; species Phialophora verrucosa. The sequence continues at coordinate 1,659,268 of MSED01000002.1, read as the reverse complement.
CGTTGTTGGAGATGGAGGAGTTCTTCGACGCGATATCGCTGTAGACGGGGCTGGAGTTCGTGCCGGGGCTCAGAGTGAGGCTGGAGTTGAGGTATGTTATCTGACACGCGGATCATATGGTCCGGTGCGTGCTCCTTGCCCGTCGTATCGAGAAAATGCTTGAATTCTCGCTCGATGCGGAATCTCTCCTCCGCCCACGTTCCCATGGACAGTTTTTTTCTCATCTTCTCCCACGAGCATCTGCACAACTTTGGGGATACGTAACGACTGTCTTTGATGAGATCAGCTGGGACTTGGTATACCTTGCTTGTGTCGATCCAACTATGCTTGCCAAAATGGCGCCCTCCATCTCCGAATCCAGCCTGTATTGGCGTCGCCCTCGGAAGTGACTTGTTGGGCTCAATTGGAATAAGGTGATTGTCTCGATCCGCGTCTTCGCAACCTTTTCCACCCTCGGGACCTTTCGACGAAACGATCTGCATTATGTCAGTGCTCTGGCTTTCATCGCTGGTGTGGCATGGTCTTCCTGACTTACCGCACAGAGGCCGACCATCAAAATGCCATGTATCGCGTTGAAGGTGCATTGCATCACAACATAATGATATGCGCGGGACGCGATCTCGAGGCCGAAGGCGCGCGCATACGACTCTGCAGCTCCCCTGACACGGCATACCCGCGCATGATGGCCCCAAGCCTCCTTGAGAATTGCGCTACATGTCAAAGCTTGAGTTGTGGCGGTAATAGGACTTGCTCTAGTGGTTGCTGGTCGCCGCTGCTTCCTTGGAGCTTGAGGAGTCCTCAACCGACCGGCGTTATAGAGGGTGAGCGTTCGGGCTGTGGGAGGTTGTTGCTGCAGACCCGGGGTGGCTGTAACCGTGGCCGTGCGAGCCTGGTGAGTTTGACCGACGCTCGAAATCGGGGATGGCTGTGGTACAGTCATGCGAGATCTTGTTGGAGCCCGATCGAGATCTGGTACATCGCGGTTGGCAGGGACCCGATATCGAGGCCGTCGTGATTTCCTGAAATTGTGCGGAACGGTGTATGATTGTGATCCCCGTGGAGCATTCGTTAGCAACGCCATCGGAGCTTGGGCGGGTTCACAAGATGGTTGAGCTATCGCATGAGCCTCTGCTGAGCAACCCAATTGTCCTCCAATTCTTTCTCTGTCGAATCCTCCTGGCTGCTCAACCACCACGCCCAGCACTGTATTCTTCATCTGTCTAGCGTTGGTATTGGAGTCACTGGAAGTTGCTCTGACTTGATCAATCTGTCGATGTGGTCCGTACGTTTCCGCTGTTTGTACGTCCGAGGGCTGGATGCTGGGGTCCCGCTGATGTTGTGAGTCGTGGCAAACAGGCGTCCTATCTGCTGTCGCTCGCGCCAATGTTGCATTCGCAGACGAGGTCCATTCGCCGTGAATGTTCGAAGTTATGTCGGTCGATCGGTGCCTCTGCTGGGCGCCCTGTGCGACGAACGCCGGTTGCAGCGTGTCACCTTCGTCCTGCAGAGATTCACAACGTACTGCCGCATCTCTCAGCACAGATGGCCCCCGGTCTTGGGTTTCACTGTCGAGGACATTGTATGTTTCTGGAGTTGTGTCTGGATCGTGTATTTTTGGGCCGGATTCGGTCACCTTCGCTGTCTGCTTTTCATGAGAACTTGAGCCCTTATGTGGAAGTAGCATACGGTTTTCAAGAGTCGCTGAAAGCCCGTCCTTGTGTTCCTGCTGAACAACCTTTTCACGCTTTTTGACGAGGCGACGATGCAAAAGGGCGGTAATCTTGCAATGAATTGCCTTGAGGCATCGGCTACCCGAGCTTTTTGCCATTTTGAAGTCACTCCTGATACTGTTACATCTAGTAAGAACGTCAGCATGTGGGAGAATACAAGCTTGAAAGGAGATGACCGATCGAAAGAATAAGTACGCGGCGAGACCGACAGTCACAGTTATTGTCTCGAAGGTGAATGTCACTGCCTGCGCTAGACAATAGCAACCTGTATTCACGGGCCCGTATAGTCACCGCAAGTACCGTGATCAGAGTGAATTCAGAAAATGACGGGCAGGGCGATGTTGGACATGAAATCAGATAGCATCTACCAAGCGCTACAAGCTTGACACACCGTTGCCCAACTGAGAATAGGTTGCATAGAATTCTGGCAGCGCATGTCAACGCCATCAAGTATTGACGGGCATGTCGGATCGTCATACACGATGGTTGTCTTCTGCAAGTTCTCGAGGAAGCCAGAGGCCATCTGAATACTCAGATTGTTCCAAGCATTTTTGTGTTGAGCACCTCCTCTGGCACACAAAACACTTGATTCAAATCGGTTCAGCAGTACCTGGGCAGCTTCCACCTGTGGCCAATGCAAGGTGTTCCCGGAAATAGTCATGTGCCATTCCTTGGGCAGCAGTGGTACACAGTTCCAGGGCTGAGCCTGCGCAACCCTTGTGGCATCGTTGCCTGTCATCCTTTTGAAAGGAGTTAATGTCATGTCTTTATCGCGCTGGCGATCTGCTCCAAGAGTGCGAGACTTACACAGCAGAGACAGGGAAATAGCTGGCACCGTACCAAAATGGACGGGTACAGTTCACCTCTGGTAGCCCACCCTCTGGATTGTCTCCCATTAGTCGACGGACTGGGTGGAAGCAACCCACAAAGCCAGGCACCTCATTTTCGAAGGGTTGCGTTTGGCTCAGCGGAGTGAATCTCTTTGCCGCCTGAGGTCAGTCCTGTACTAGCGATACAGTCTCTTCCCTCAACATGTGCCTTGGGTAGCGACATAGAGGACAGTCTGACCAGGTCCAAGTCCTTTGGTGTGATGGTAGCCTGCTTGATCATTGTTTCGATCATATGCTGGATTGCATTGCGCGAGAGTAGCATGTACTGCCATAACTCGTCGATCGCGTCGACCAAGCCCAGAATTAGGATCAGTGGAAGAGCTATAACATAGACGATGAGTCTTTGGCACGAGAATGGATCTGTCTCAGTGGTGTGCGCGGGTTGGCCGGATTTTACTGAGCAGTAATCATTCAAGATGCTCCGTAGCAGGCGAAGCACAGCTGAAACGCAAAGCAAGAATCCGACTGCTGATATCATTTGTGCTGATGCTTGACGGAAAGCTGCGTTGACGCCGTAGGAATCTGTGAAGGGCCCTGAGTTTCGGATGCTATTTTGCAGATGGTCCTTCGAAATAACAGGCTTCAAGTCGCTTGACGAACTGGGTCTGAGGGAGGCTGCAAGCCGAATGGTTAAGAGGTCCACGAGAAAGACCAAACGAGAGTGAGGAAGATTTGAGAGAACAGTGAGTTGTATATGAGAGAGACTCGGAAAAAGAAAGACCTTTGACACGTTACCCTCTTTGGCAGGATCCCTCAAGCAGCCTTGAAGCCCTGCTTCCAGACTCCGACGATGCCGTCGCCTTCCCACAGATTCTGCAGTCTCTTGTTAACATCGCCCTTGACGAGTACGAGATCGGCCCGTTTGCCTTCTGCGACTTCTCCACGATCATTGAACCCGAATCTCTTGGCCGGCACAGCCGTGGCCGAGTGTAGAGCCTCCGCAACAGTGAAGCCGCATTTCTCCACGTACAATTCCAACTCCATCCACAGGCTCGGCCCAATACCAGTGCCCTTCAAGCCAGCAACGGCATCGGTCCCGGCGACAACATCGATACCCTCTCCCTTCAGCTTTTTGATAGTCTGAAAGGCGTACTCCAACTTGGCAGACGGATCCTTCATGCCGAGAAGCTCTTTCATATTTTGCCTTGTGAAATCGTCGACAATTCCTTTTTTGTGCGCAATCTCCGCAAATCTATCTCTCCAGTCCTGTAGCTCAGCCGTCAGACTGGCTAAAACCGTCAGGGTTGGGATCACAAATGCGCCAGTCTTTTTGTAGAGGTCAATGATGCTTTGTGGTGGAGGCTGGTCAACAAAGGTGTGGGTAAGACCGTCAGCCCCGGCCTTGAGAATGACCTCAGTCATGTCAACACTCAATGCGTGTCCAACGCAAGGGAGGCCGTTCTCGTGAGCGGCCTTGACGACCGCAGTCTGAAGCTCGAGGGTGGCAACGGGAACGGAGTTTGTGGGAATAGCAAGCGAGCAGCAGTTCTCCTGCATTAACTTGATGTAGTTCGCTCCGTTGGCTTTCTGGTTCTTGACATATTCTGCTGCGCTCTCTGGCGTGAGATTGGGCCACTTCTTGACCATATCGATCACCTGCAAGTTGTCAACTAAGGCACTGCGTAATGAATCTTCTTGCGGTAGGGCAAATAGCCCGTGGCTGCACAGCACTCACTTCTTCCGTTGGGTGACCGCTCAATACAATCGGCTTCGGCCACCCGCCTTCAATTGTGGCACCAAGCAGCGAGCTCTTGAGATCAGATAGTGTGACTGTGCCTCCGGATTTGGCCTTCACGAGTTCGTCGGCAATTGCTTTCCTGAGAGTGTTGACCGAATCCAGGTCAGAATGCATGTCGCAGACTGTAGTAACGCCGCTCTTCAGGGGTGATCTTAGGACGTCTTTCACGCTTGCCCCCGGCGGCAAATGCAGCCCGTGACAATGCATGTGTGACTCAATCAAGCCTGGAAGCAGAGTGTGGCCTTTGCCATCGATCACCGTGGCGCCTGACGGGTGTTGAGGATGACTAGAACCGGTCGAGACGGACGTGATCTTGCCGCTTTCCGAGTCAAAGACGACAGTTGCGTCCGAGTGCGTGGCATGGCCGTCGAACAAGGCAACGGAGCGGATGACCGTTGCACACATGGTTATGCCTGCGTGTCGAAAGTCCTCGAAACGCACGGTTCGAGGCTCTGCAAAGTCAGCGAGGTCAATTTTCTTCGTTTGTTATTTCGCGGTACATCCAAGTCCCTACCGATAATCACTCGAACTTCAGGGGATTCACAGGTAGGTGTGTTCGGCAGGCGGGAAGAGAGAATTATAGTGTTGTCTAACAATCTAAGTTTGAGTTTTGGAGGGGTCACTGGGGTATAGAACGGACACAACGGCCCAGCCGAGTTCTTAGCCAGGCACAACCGCGGGGATGCGGTGAGGTTGGGTGGGACAATCGCTCCTAATTGGCTCATCTCCCTCTACTGTGCATGGTGGGACGGGGTACGAAATTTACCTAAGAAGGGACTTTGTCGAGGGGATCGATAGGAATATGGGCACTGTCAGCGAGAGCGGACTGGCTACGGTGCCGTGTCCACAGGCAAAGCATCCATGTTGAATTGGATGATAGGTTGTATTTGACACGAAGTCCTTGAATCCAACAGCCACCATATTGTTCCAGGCTTGGTGAGGGTGGAGAAAAGGTGAGCGCGACTCCGTAGTGGTGAAGCTATGGTGACACGAGGCAGCCTTTTGATAACGTGAAGGTCGAGTGACACGAATCTTACAAGCATTGTTCCCACCACCTGCTGCTCGCGCTGCTGCTGCTGACCAAAAATGGCATGGCATGTTTGGTGAGTTTGCCCTCGGCTCAGCTGCCCATCTTGGTTGTCAACGGTCCAGTGACGAAGCCGCCAACAAAGGTGCTCCGTAGTAACTTGCAACAACTTTGGTTCTCCTAGAAATGTGATTCCTTCTCACAAACCTTCTTCTCCCTTGCCAGCATTCTCACAGGAATCGACACCAAGTCTGTGCGCTTCCCGCTCCAAATGGCGTACTCGCCATCCCCAACGTCTCCCCTAGCCGGCCCTGATAGCAGCGCATACCCCCATCGACAGTCACCCACTCCCCCAGCACAACCCCTGTCGAAGCGGGACAAACGCCGGAACCAGCATGTTGCACATCAGCAAGAATTATACAATGAATTGTCGTCGAACCGAGAGCAACACTACAGGGAGCAGCTCATCGCCCTACAACATGACATGAGCCTCATCTCACAGACCGATCCTTACGAGCCTGAACCGCTGGAAGACTCACCGGAAGAGATAAATAAGATAACCGAGCTGACAGCGTCCAGCACGCCATATCAGTCACAAATGTCCTCGTTGGCTGGAAAATGGTACGCCGAGTTCGTTCACGAGATTGGTGATGCGAAGATCGCGAAGGAAGTTGCACTTATACAGCTCATGGTATGCCATTTCTCGACTGAGCGCGGCTTGGGTCTTCCTCTAATATTCTGGACAGAACAATCACAACAAGCGCCTCGAAAGACTAAAATATGAATGTGACTATCGCCTCCACCTGGCCGCCGAAGAATGCGAGCAAATGACCTCCACCCTCCGAGAACGGCTATTCCAAGCGCTGTCAAGCAAAAGACAACGCTTAATGAAAGAGAAAGAACAACTCGACATTGCAGATACCAATGCGCTCCTCCTCCATCCCAGTCAGTTCAGCATCACCAACCCAGCGAGTCCTGGCGGCAACCACACCAGTCGCAAGACACGCTTCACAAGGCATCGCGAGCAGGAGGATATGAATGGTGTTGGAGAAGTCACAAATAAACGGAAGCGAAAGCTCGCAGATGACGATGTTGGCTCACCTTCTCGCAATGGCATTTCCACCCCTGGAGAACGTGGCCGAGTTGCGTTGTCGAACCAAACGGCCCCTCTTTACTCTATCCACACACTGTTCACGGAGAAAGAGCTGAACTTCCAGTCCCATCAAGCGCAGATCGCCGCCCGTCACTTCTTCTCAACGTCCCGCAAGGAAGGCGACACGAGCAACGTGCGCAATCGGCACAAAGTGGACGACGACCGGTCGCGCGGCTCTGACGGGTCAGCTTCTGAAGAGGACGAAGAGCTAGAGGCTCCCGAGATGGACAGGTCGGCAAGTCAGAATGTCCATGTGACCAGGTCGACTCGCACAATCGGTGGTATGAGTGGCCTGAACGCTTTGAGCGAACTTGCTGAGAAAGCTGCAACCCGTCCGGCGCTGCCATATGCGACATTGCACACACATCAAGGGAGACAAGGCACATTCCTGCCCCAACCGAGCCGGCTGATGGCCGAAGAGCTTGAAGAGGATCTATTCAAGATCACTCAGTCCGAAAACCAGCCAAAAGGACAGGTGGACAGGAAGGCAGTGGAAGAAGCTCTCAAACCGTTGTCTGAGTCACGAAGCAATCTGGCGCCCGACTGGCCAGTGTATCTTGATGTTCATTTGGTGGATGTGGACCCGCGAAAGGCGCCTGGAGTACAATGAGACCAAGGCGTTATGAGAACAGCCTGCGACGACAGTGCAATGCAGTTAGCTCCTCATCTGAAGCATCTAATAGGCAAGGGCAAGCTCTGTGAAGCGAGCATGCTCGGCTACAAGAAGGCTCATGATGCCCGAGCAGGAAAGATGCCGGTGGCCTGGTTACAGGGTATAGTACGGGACACACCGGCACAAGATGAACCGAACCAACACGCCGAAACAGCTATGCGAAGGCCAATGAGAACATGATCTACGTCAGTGGTTGTTGAAGGAGCCAGCCACCTACCATCCATCTACCCCGGATTCGGTGAGATTGACAGGGTCGCAATCGTTTGTAGCTCCCCGCATTTGTATTCAAGCTTCCGCCATGCCCCAGCTGTTGAAGTACATACGTATTGAGAGCCGCCGGGGCTCCGGGGCAAGGCCTTCGAGCTCCACTGTAGCATCACCTCACCACGCCTCACGACGGTTCTTTGTGGACGCCGGTGGCATGTTGATGTAACCTATATCCATGTAGTCTGTCCGTGAGCAAGCCCTGCAATGCTCGACTCTGGCAAGCTATATAATACCTGCTCCGCATCTGGTTACCTGACGCCCTCGATATCTTCGAACCTCTAGACAGGCAACGCCCAGAAGAAGGGGTCTCAACATGTGGTCGCCACTTTATTATGCCCTAGCATCTATCCTCGTCCTGCCGGGCTTATGTCAAAATAGCTCAAACACCTCTGTCCCAACCGGCGCATACCCTTTCTCTGTGTATACGTTGACCGCTGAGAACATTACTGCCAAGTTCATCCCGTATGGGGCGCGGCTGACGTCTCTGCTGGTGCAAGATCGCGACGGCAATTACCAGGACGTGGTCGCCGGATATGACAATGCTACCCAGTATTTGACTGATACCGAGAGTAAGTCCCGCAAGGGCGATGTCGATGCCGACACTGGCTTTCTTCCAGCTAACGACGGCCAGCGAATCATACTTATTTCGGCCCGATTGTGGGAAGATATGCAAATCGGATCAAGAATAGCACCTTCACACTGAACGGCCAGAGCTACCACATTCCTGCGAACGAAAATGCTGGCGCGGACACCCTGCATGGAGGAACCGTTGGCTATGACCAGCGAAACTGGACCGTGGTGGCTTCATCCCCATCAAGCATCACCTTCAGCCTGCTCGACACTGGCTTCCAGGGCTTCCCAGGCACGGTGCTGACGACCGCAACGTTCACACTGAGCCGTGCAGCAAGTGGCCCTCAGGGCGAAATCAAGCCCAGGTTGACCAGCAGCCTGGTGTCCACGGCCCTCGATCAAGACACACCCATTATGCTGGCAAACCACATTTACTGGAATCTCAACGCGTTTAAGCAAGCCACTATCTTGAACGACACTACTCTGTGGATGCCCTACTCGGATCGATATATTGTCGTCGACCCGATACTGATACCCACCGGCGGCCTGGGCGCTGTCACAGACGTCTCCGCCTTGAACTTCCTATCTCCGAAGCTGATCGGAGACGCCGTCGACAATGCTACTGGTGTTTGTGGAGCAGGCTGCACTGGCATTGACAATGCCTTTATCCTCGACAGACCAGCAAATGCAGGTCCCGCAGCCTCAAATTTCCCTGTGCTCCGTTTGTGGTCCGCCACCACGGGCATCCAGCTAGATGTGTCGACCAATCAGCAAGGTCTTCAGATATACACGTGCAATGGCCAAAATGGCACCATCCCAGTCAAGGCGAGTCAGCAGGCAAGGAACAACGGGACACAAGGGGCAGCCAGGTTTGTCAACCAGCACGGATGTATTGTGATCGAGACACAGGCCTGGATTGACGGCGTCAACCATCCGGAGTGGGGAGTCAGCGAGTACGAAATTTTTGGGCCTACGACAGGGCCTGCAGTGAATTACGCGACGTATGACTTCTCGACATTCTGAGAAGAGAAAAGAAAAGATCTGGGACGCGACTGGCGGACGAGGCTGTAACTCGCAAGGCTGAATTCTTCAGTGCTGCAGCCAATCAGAGGCTCAGAAATCGACGTCATTTAGTAAACAAACAAGTCTCGTTGCCAAAAGTCCTGAAAGTATCGCCAGACAATAGTAAACAACTATTCTAGCGAGCTAACCAGTATCAAATTCTCAACTGCATACGACTACCGCGTCGATATTATATCTTTGTCTATGGTCTGAACGGCGCATGTTGTTGTGGTCAAGGCGCGAACCACCGCGAGGCAGACCGCACATACCAGTCGATTCCACAGTCGGCGGCGCTTGCCCGAAGCGCTACAATGCTGCGATCACCATCTGTTACCTCCTATTACCACGACGATCTAAGCTCACCTGATCCACTCGCAGCTTCTCTCAACGATGAGTACAGCAGTGACATTGGCGCCTGTGAAAGTCGCAAGCCTGCGCCTAGACGACCTTCAATTACCACAACAAAGAATATAGCCAGACATCCAAAACCTAGCTCCCAGAGTATCGAAGCGTTCCCATCCTCTCCGTTTTGCGCCGTATCGGAACAGCACCTCAGCCCTTGGAAGATTCGAGTGACGGTGGAGGCAGAGCCAGAGGACGCAGATATGGAAGGAAACACTCCAATGACCAGAGCGAGAACGCGTACGACGAAGATACCGTTGCAAAGCGACCCATCCCCGAAACGCCCTGCTCAAGACAGAAAATCGCATGCAAATACCAAGAGAGGCGCAACTCCTGAGCGCAAAAGCAGAAATTCCAGTCGAAGCCGAAGACAGAGTGTGACAGACTTGGACATAATACCGCTGGGAGACGACTCCGAAGGGGATGACTGGCTGAAACAGAAGAAGTCGCCGCGAAAACGCCGAAGCAATCGGAAAAGTACTACAGCGGCAGACACTGGAGTACAACCATACGCAGTGGGGCCGAAGTCGGACAGCACAGAACTTGACGCTGGACCCGATCCAGATGTCGCGGGTGAAGACGGAATTGGTGAGCCAGGGCCGGCACTGGGAAGCGACTCACCAGAGTCCAAGAAGCTTGAGCCGCATCAGATAGCTGTCCGACCACGAGGCCCGTCAACGAAGTCTAAAGACAACGATGATCGTCCCAGTCAGGATTGCATTGCCGACGAGAAGATCAGAATAACTACCTACCAGGCTCAATTACAAGCACGGAAAGTATCTGCTAATAGCGCAATGAGCTATCCGACTCCCTCACCTACTTCCTCCTACCATGGGGAATCTGATGAGGTCGAAAAGCCTCTTGACGATGAATCTGCCATCGATCATGGAAATGAAGGGCTTGACACAATGCTCGAGAGCGAAGGTTTCACGATGATTGATTTGGATACTTTACCTTCGGTCAAACGATACCTTAGTAGTCCACCGGAGGAGGGAGCGGCTACAGGTTCGGGTCTGGCACAGACACACAGCTTGACATCTATGGGATATTCCGCGCCGCCGATCAAGAACGACACCAGGCCTACTTTGTCCCCTATCCCTGAACAGACACTGGCCTACCCCATCTTGAGAGTGGACGAAAGTGACATATCGAGCACTGTGCCATCTTCGCCACCCGCGCCTGAGCAGAACGGAAGCCTGCTTAAGGTATCATCTTCGTCCAGACCTGGTCTCATGCGGAAAGTCACGCCACAACCGTATTCACCTCCCAAGCTTTCGTCACCACCAAGACATCAACCCCGACGAACACCACAACACCAGCACCGCGCATCGGCTGGGGCTCTCTTTGCAGGTATTGCATTGCAGGAAATTATGTCGCCCGCTCCCAGCACTGAGAAAGCGCTACCACGCGAGAACGTCCCGACTTCGCAACCTCCAACCCCGCATGATCAGGATGCTTTGTTCAACGGCTTCGACTCCGGCACCCAGCGCGAGCTCAGAGCCGGCCTTCGATTCGGGGAAGAGCTTGCAAAGAGGCAGGTGGCCGAATTGCCAGTCCAATCAATTGCCACTGGAAATCGAGAAGACACGGATACAGGGTCGGGTAGATCATTGTCAAATGCCAAGCTTCAGTCAAATGTCAGTGCCAACGACATAGAAGCTCAACTGGAACCACAGGCTACACGCGCCGGAACCCCCGGCGTCCCAGGCTCCGATAACCCCCGAATCATGGAGAATAGGCCCCAGACACCACGGAATAATATTTCAGAGCCACCAGAGCCGGCCATTCTTGATACTCAAGCTAGGCGAGAGCGCGAATGGCAACTCGAGAGGGATGCCATTTCCAGACAGATTCAGAATGCTTCTGAAAGTCAGGTCATAGTCATCGATAGCGACAGTGACGATGAAGAGCGGCCAGCAACAAAGCCAGAGAAAGCTTCCGTTCGTTCCCACTTAGAGAACGAAGCTGGGGATGAGACAGACATATGGCTAGCAGAGGCCAAATGTTCCTCGAGCCCACCGCACGGCGGCAGTAACAATTCATTCACTCGCAGCGAACAGCATAAGCAACGGGAACGAGCAAGGGAAGCCATCAATCAACCTAGGAGGAGCTTGATTCCTAGTCCGTGGAAGAGAGGCGAAGATGTTGAAGTGCCTAACGAGCAAAGCACATTCTTATCAACCAACATGGATGAGGTGAGTGGCCTTATGGCTTATAAAGGGTCTGAGAGCAAACTGCGATTCGGGGCTGGCCAGATCCAGCGACAGCAATTTAGACAGAGGAGCAATAGCGGAAAATTCGACATCGATCTGATGGCCGGAACGCCCAAGAAAGACGCCGTAGAGGAGGAAAGTCTCGAGACAGCGAGCGACTATTGTGTCGATGAGGACGACGAAGACGAGCAGCCTCGAGATGATTCTGACCGGCATTACCACGAAGAACCTTTGGGATCGGCTACGCACGATGAGCACCACGAGATCGATGAGTCAAGGAACGAAACCTCGGATCTGTCAGAAGCACCATCTTCGCCTCCACAGCCCGTCAAAATCCCCGTCAACTTCAACGACTCGTCAACATCCCCGTTCACGTCACATCCAGAGCGCCAGCCCTCAGCGCCTCGGCGACAGTCTATGGACGAGCAGGAGGCAGGGTCTCCTCTCCGTCCACCAACACCACGGTCTGCCATGAAGGGTTCTCGAGAGAGCTTTGTTCTCTCCCGCCCTGACACGCCAACCATGACAAGAAGAGTGATCTTTAGTGGCAGATCCAGAGGTGTGGATGTTGATGGGCAAGAGAGCAGTTTCAGCATGCGGTCTTCGAGCGACGATACATCATTTGGGGATGAGGTGGGAATGCAGTTGAAGCAAGAGCTTCACGCGGCAGAAGCTGTCCCTACAGAACCTCATCCTCTTCGACGCGAAGTTGAAATGGAAGAGCAGGGACGCCCAGCCGCAGTGAGTCCGCAACAGAAGGAACCACCAGCAATAGAGAAAGGCTGGGGCAGCTGGATTTGGGGCTCGAAGCAGAAACCTTACATTTCGGCCCAGTCAGAAGGGCAACGCAACACCGACTGTGCGCCAAAGTCGAAGCCCTCGCCAACGTCAACTTCCCACGCGCCCACCCAAAAGCACCGTGACGGGCATCCAGAGCCTCCTCAATGGCAGAAGACAAAATCCTCAATCCCTTCTTCCGCCAGACCATCTCACTCTGATTCCAATCCGGACCCCACCGTTCCTCCACTTCCGTCCTACCTCCTCCCTCCTTCCTATCCATCTGACCCCAGCCGTAGAGCTAGGACACCTCTCGCCACAACCGGCGACTTCACAAACGCCCACTTCCGCACCCTGCACATCATATACCGTAAATCGCTACGCCCGAAATTCCACCCTCCGCCTCGAGATCAAATCCGCGACGAAGTCTGGGCCCTGCGCGGCAAGCAGATGATCGTGGACGAGACAAAGAACGGGCTCATTAACGGCGAGTTCGTCTGGACTGTCGGCGACGGCGAGGTCGAGGTGTTGGAGAGATTCATGCAGGAGTGTGAGTTCTCGATGGGCTGGTATGGTGGGCGTAAGGTGAGGGAGGGTTCCACTGCACGGGAGGTGACGTGGGGATGGACGGCCGAGGAGTTGTGCGAGAGACTCTGTCGGATTGTGGTGGGCGAGGTCGTTCGCCAGGAGGAGAGCAAAGTGAGACAAGCACGGGAGAGCTAGCGGTCGAGACGGCGAAGTAGGATAGGTTTGGTACGGTTGGGCGATGGCGTTCTGGGGGTGTGTGTGTATGTTTGCCACGTGCTGTTCTGAGCGGATTAGATCAGAGTGTGTACCTTTACTAGTCATGGACGTGTATATATGTTGTCGACGGATGATCAATTGATGAATCCCACGGCGGCTCTTTACGGATTTCAAGATTGGTTAGAGGTCGATTGGGGGTAGGTATCCCTATTACGCATCCCAAGTCCCACGACAGCGAGCTACATATATATGAGTTCGTCGCACTGTCAGCTTTCGGCGCTTTATGACAGGAGCGAGGTGAACTTCTCGACAGGTAGAAGAACCCCCCAATGAGCAATGTTCTGGTGGAGAATGGCTCAGGGCGAGCTATCGGCCTTTGCATGGGGCGATAAAGAGAGCTGTACTCGGTACAGGCTCTTGTGATATTCAAAGACATGTGAAAATTGCGGTTCGATAATAGGTCCAAGGGGGCTCGCGGATCTGGCATGCGCAGCTTCCTCTGCGCTGGGTGCCGAAAGCCACCAGAAAGAAAGAAGTACTTCGTCTGCCTCGCTTTCGAAACCGAGCGCAATAGTACATTTGTTCGCGGACGTTCCTTCACCACAAGACGTCTCCTATACGTCGATCTCTTCGAAACGAGACTCTAGATGACCCTCGGCCCCCAATTCCGTCAGAATCTCCCGCAAGCTGGTCACAAAGCCGAGATTCTCGCCGCACAGATCCAAAGCACCGCTCAGTGCCAATTTATGTTGTATAGGATCCATACCATGTAGCTGCAAGGGTTCCCATATTATGATTCTATCCCCTTTTGCTGTGTGTTCTTCCGTGATCTCTGTGAGGACTTGGACGGCGCAGCCGTCGATTTTCGTACAGTGGCGCAGGTCGAAAATAATAGCAGTCTCTGCAATTCCCGCTGGCCACGAATCTGGGCGGTGCACGGGAGACCTCGACGGCGCGACGTGTTCAAGCGCGTCGATGCCAGCTTTCAGATTGTTGGTGTTGACGAATGTCAACGGGCCGGGAATGGTAACGAGGATGGTCCGCATGGGACACAGTGTCGCGATTTGGGCGAATTCTTGATCCTCGTATGCTTTGGATGAACGGGAGTCCAGGACTCGAAGGGTCGTGCGCCATCCTCCAGAGAGGAACAATGCCAAGATGGACCAGCCTAGGCCTAATGCTATGCCCAGGGACACGGAGTGGAATATCATGGCCGCGAACACCGTTGCCATGAGCGCGAGCTCTGGCCATGCCCGTATCTTCGCGAAGAACAAAATCTCGTGAGGACATTCCTCCACCATAGAGACGCCAACCACGGCAATCATGGCCGCCAGGACTCCCCTCGGCAAGAAGTAGAATGCCGGTAGAAGAAAGAGGATGGAGATCAGAGTCATGATGCTGAGAAGGACATTGCTCATTGGCGTTCTTCCACCTGTTGAGAAGTTCAACTTGCTCCTGCCATAACCGCCGAAAGCTGGCAATGCAAGGAAGCAGCCGCCAGTGATGTTGGAAATGCCGAGTGCTATCAGCTCTTGATCTGCGTTGAGAGGGAGCTTAATCGCGCCTGTGCCCTCGCCTGCTTTTCGCAAGCTCTTAGCCGTCAAGGAGGATTCGAACAGTCCAACTAGAGCCACCAGAAAGGACGTGATGACGAGACTCGAAATCTCGACATGCTGTAGGCTAAAGGGCCAATGGAAAGGCAAAGCACTAGTCTTCGGTGTTTGAATGTGGCCAAGCACCTGAAGACCATGCTCGTGCCACTGTAACGACCATGTCAAGAAGCCTGCCGACGCGACGACGACGAATCGGTCTGGGATGTATGCGACTGCGCGGTACCTTTGTTCCAATGCATCTCTAAAGTGTCTTGCGTCTCATCAGTGGTTTTGTCCGCGCTTGATGGGAGCACCATGCCTACCGGAGTGTCATAACAATGACAAAGCTTGTGATTGACAGGATGGAGGTCAGCACATGCGCCTGGCCCAGATTGGTCACGATAAAGAGGAGTTTTCGCGCCGGGCTTCCTCCAGCCACATCGCGGTCTTTCCTTGCCAGCGCTCCGAGTCCCAAACCCGTCACTGTTTGCTCTATCAGAACGTTGACGCCGAGGGCGCCAATAACTCCTCGCATAAGAGGCCGACTGAGGACAGAGTCCACGGAACCAAGCCGGCAAAGCCCTGTGACGAACAAAAGTGCTCCTGAACATGCAGTGACGGTCCCGGCTATCTGTGCGCTGATGAGGTCGTTCTCGTCGTCGCTGTTGCCCGAGGTCGAAGCTGTTACAAGCGTCCCTACGAGGAGAGAGCCCGGCGCTTCAGGCCCGACCACCATCAAAGAGCAAGTACCCAGTAGCGCATAGAGAAGCGGGTTGATGACGAAGGAGTAAAGGCCACTGATAGGATGAGCATGCCCCAGAAGGGCAAAAGAAACAGACAACGGGACATATAGGGATGCTACTGTCAAGGAGCCAATGAGGTCTCCTGTAAACCATTCCCGTTTGTACTGGGGAATCCATCTAATGAAGGGGAAATATCTCGACAGATGTGTCCTTTGGTGCCCTGACCAGCGTTGACCTCGTGAGAAAGACATGTTTCTCGGCCTTGACATTGGCATGGTGATGCGGTCTCTGGACAAAGCAGTGAATGACGTGTAATTGATAACCGTGGGAACATCGATCGCTTCAGAAGGTCATACTTTTCGTTTGATTCCGGGTCGTCCATTGGCCTTCATGCTCGACACGCTGTTCGATGGGCGGAAAAAGAGATCTTGAAGATTTGGTACATGATTGATACGTCCAAAGACACCTGCATCGAGCTCAACTGCATGGTGGCATGCCACTGACATCAGATCGAGGTCAGGTTTTTTAGATGTCGTGATCTCAGGAAATCAGTTCGCGATTGGCCATTGTCACTAGCGAGGCGTCAAGATGGGGTGGTGAGCTGGTGCATTGGTGGTCTTCACGGTGTGGGTGGAAGGTGTGTCGTGGGGGGATTGACAGCTTCGCGTTGGCACTTAGATCCAGTTAGAGGGGAGAATATGTAGAAGTGAACTTCAAGTGAAGACAGGTTCAAAAAGCGGCGTCACCTCGGCCTCTTTCATAGCTAAGCCCTTCGGTAGCGGCTTCACCTGGGCGGGCTGTGGATGCGCAATTGACTGCGCGTCGTGATTATCGTATCGCGTTTGCGGAAACTGTCACAGAACGCTTCATTGTCTAGAATATGACATCCCTGGTGAAACTGTCTTGTAAACGGAGAAACTTCAAGAGGCGATGCGAATTTAAAGAAGCCGGAGATGAAGGTGTCTCTGAGACAGTGATCCATCATCCTCGGAGCCATCCTGTTGATGCATGCCACAGGAATCTCCACCAGAGCGGGGGAGCGAGGGTGAGATCTGGCGGGTCTGAGGGCGGACGCCATGCACAGTCTAGACTCACAGGTAACCTCTAGGAGTTTTGTTGACCGTGCAGTCCCCCAGGAAGTGGATATGCTGTGGCGCGTCGTGGGTTAATGAGGAGTAAGTACGAGGTAAAATTGCAGGTCAGAAGCCAGGACGGGAAGATGCTTTGAAGAGGGTATAACTTGATTGAATCTGGGTATCATATGTGTCTTATTCGAATGTGTGAATAATTCGTGAGCTCGCCCTGAGCCAAGGCGTCTATCCTGGTTTGAACAGCTCCCATCCTCCTCCCCTCAGGTAGCTCGTTTCCTTCGAAGCCCGTGCTGGTGTGTCCAGCTCAGTTGCATCGCCGTCGAGGGTGTGTTTGCGCCGCTGGGTTACAAGTTGTTGGTCCAGTAGTCCGAAAGAACTTGACGTAGAGCCCAGATGTTGGAGGTGGAATCCTGTGAAAGCCAAACTGTCGCTTGTTCGAAGGAAAGTCGTTTACTCGAACGTTAGTTGCTCTTCGTACCTTGTGTGTTGATCATGTTGTCTGAGAATCATTGAATAGAGGTATCGTTAACGCCTCAAGCAGATCATGCCGGACCACATGCTGCAGACAAGATATTCTGAGGTGGTCCAACCGTGTAGTAGCCGTCACCTGGATTTCCCGCAATGGTGGCAGAGTAACCAGCGTTGCCGACGAATCTGCAAGGACCGTATCCTGCAACCACTCCGATCTGATTGATAGTCACATCGTTGCAGTCGCCGATGGCGTTCGCAGGGAGCCCGAGACATTCGATGTTCCCGAGGTCGTACCAAGCACCATCTGTCGGAACCCACATGCCGTAAGATTGACTTCCTCCGATAAAGACGACGTTGGTTGGCCAGTCGTCTGCGCTCACCGCGAAGGCGACATTGGTGAGAGGTGATCTGGGCTTGAGGCAGTCGGGATTGAGGGACTTTCTGATGATAGGATTCGCGGATGCGATGCCGAGAAGTGCTGTGATCCAGATGGCGACGATAGTAATGGCATACATTTTGGCGTCTCTTGAGGATCAGTTCCTTGGTTGGTTTGAATGGAGCTGATATGAGTCGAAGGTTGATAGCGAGCACTTACTCGGCAGAAAGCAAGAGATTGCGGTTCCTTATATAAGAGCCGAAAGAGAGGTTGCCAAAGACCGTCCCCGTCACCTTCACTTCACCTCCGCTTTACTTCACTTTTGGGTAGCTCTGGTCCCGCACCCTGTTTCGGATCGCAGAAATGACTACCCCGATTTCCTGTAAAGTGATTCGAACTAATGAATGATGTTCTTCACCGACTGGATTTGAGTGAGCGAAGCTGGAGGAAGTTCGTGAAGTCCAGTGGCGACTGTGTGACGTAGTCCGCGATATGGATGTAATCAGATGCTGTACGAGAGTCGAAAACGAATGACAAGTGAAAGGGGAGATTGCAGGCCCAGTGATTCACAGATTGGAATCTCGACGGACAGGTTCCCAATGCCTCACACCAAACACCAGGATTCTCGAATAACGAACGTGAAGACAGTGAAGGTGTTGAAGAAGTCGAGGTCGGCTAGGATGGTAGGCCAGGAAGATATTGAGGGCGCCTAGGGAAGCTAAGCAACCGATTGAGGTTTGAGCGGACCGCAGGTAATGCCAGTCGCCGTGTGGCGTCAATGCGGACCAACCGAAGTGACTGGCGCAAAGAGACGAGTAGGCCCTCCTGCTTACAGCGTAAGGGCGCCTCAGAAGGCCATGGTAGTAGATTCTCGAGAGGGTATTTAGATGAGATGGGCGCCAAACATGCAGATGGAACCGACAAGTTTCCAGAACTGTGTGCTCGAGGCAAAGATTGTCGTTGGTCAAGTGCAGATCTCTTGACTTGGGACAGTTCCAGACGATTGTGGGAGTGGCGTTAGCAACCTGCAAGCTTTTGCAGAAGGTTGTGGATGCGGTCTGGGACGGATCACTTAGGTGGAGCTGTGGCTTTGGAAAAAGGAGACGGATCAGAACTGGTAAAACTCTCAGTAGGACACTGATGGGCATTGATAGAATGACTCTCCCACAAGGAGCTTTTGACAGCTTCGAGCAGCGTAAAATGCTGGGCACTCCAATTGAGGTTCATTTGCCTCAAATCTTGCTTTTCCATGCCAACCAGGCAACCCTGGTGAACCCTCCCGAAGAACAGAAAATTGACGCCGAATCGGTCACGGTAGAAAAGGGTGATGGGTGACGCAGCTGGGCGAAGCCGATTTGCTTCTGTCCCCCAGGTGCCTTGTCAGCATTGAGTCTAGGGCTTCATACCCCCCTGTTTGTGCTTGAACGTGGCGCGGAACAGCTTGAAACTAAAACTCCAGTGGGCGAAGGAGCCAGCCCGGTTGGTCGCCTCCTCGCCACGCCCTAGGGCTGTTCCAGAGATCGCATCGCAGTCCGCAGGCAAGCTGCAGGACTGCAGCGCGCATAAATTCCTCTGGTGATGGGATTCTCCTGAGCGCAGTACAGAACGTTGTATCTCGTCAAAGAGCAGATGCGCTACGAGGTACAAGAGTGGGCTGGATTTCGGACCTCGGTAATACAGACCTGCTGTTGCTAAGCGTGCGAAGCTAGACAGAGCAAGGTTAATTGGTTGTGTCAAAGAGCTGTTCAACCTTGCTCCCCATTCAGCCATTCGAATTGTTCAGTACCTTGGTTGCGGAGATCCTACAAAGATACAAGCATCGTACTCCGTACTTGCCCTGGAACTGCCTTCTTACTGAGCGATGGCTAAGGTACGGAGCTACGTGCTACGCCGAATTGAGAAAAGTGGTCGGGCTGGCCCCATGCTCCCATGCTCCGGTATCGATACGAGGTACGTAGTTGTCGATCGACATGCAAGTGTACTCCGCTGGGAATGAGGGTCTAACGGCGCTGATCTTCATGTCATGCCGGTCTGCTTCTGAGACTCCATAAATCAAGCAGGCAAATGCAACAGCAGAGTGTCCTAGCGCAAAGAGACTGCTGTGTACCCCAGCAACAGCGGTACCTTGTTCAGGCTGTTAGCAAGGCACGCATGGCACGCAGCAGTGGTGGCGATCGGCGAAAGGGTCTTTTTCTCCGACGCTGGAACGCCCGGCAAAAGTAGCTTTCGCCAATGCCGCTTGCTCTACCAGTAACCAACTTTCCGTCCCAGACATGCCCAGTAGAATGAGCCAAACTCTGTTAGCCTTGCAGCTATATAAAAGTCAGCATGACGGACAAATGCTAGGGTACGTTCCTCCATAACTTTGCTAGTTTCATATTCGGACAGACAAGCCGCAGATGCCAGACCGCATACAGATGGAGGATGCAGGCAGCGGCACGCCATTTCAAGACAGGTTCCACATTTCTATTGTTACCAGAGGCGCCTAGGGTGCGATTTAATCATCATTCTGAGGTGCTCCAAGCTAGCTACCGAACATGCATACTGTGGTACCTGTGTGGTACCGATTTGAACCATTTGCCGTGTCAAAGCAGGAAATCTACCTGCTCATCAAGCCACACAACATAGGGCGGAGGCCGTCCTCCTGTAGATATGTATGTATCCGTGCCACGCGTTCCCCATGTACTCAAGACATTGCGTGCACTTCATAGAAATTGCTGTGTTTAGGGCACCACATCACAATGGAGCATGCTGGCATCCACGGTCGAGCACCTGCTGGTCCAGAGTTGCCTCCGGGAATGCTCTCTGAGGTGAATGGCCAATTGTGAAACGGAGGAATTTCCATGTATTTTTCGTGTACAGCCCTGCTCGGTCTTGGCTCTGGGTGGTGCTCACGGTAGGCTTTGGAATTCGGTGGCAGCTGCCATTCGTCGTTGCTTGGCTGAGTGATGAAATATCTGGTTGACATGCTCTGCCAAGTGCTACGCGGGAGCTCCGCCTCTGAAGATTCGTCGCCATCCATCGACATGTTGCTGTCAACCTCAAGGGGAGGAGTGTAAGTGCTCAAAGGATTGTCATTGTGTTTGTTTGGTAGGTTCCATTGCTGTTCCATTGGTCGGCCGACGACAGGAGGAGTATGAATGACCCTCGTGGTCACCTCGATCATGTGCGAGACGTCACACTTTGGCAAGGTGAGCTCTGCATCATCAGCGCAGTCGAGAAACGACCGAAGCTGCTTGTTCATCACATGCCGGCCAGGGTTGACAAAACTCCGCGGCAAGTGGGCTGGATTGTTCTCTGCCACAGGGCAACAGAACAGGGCAGGACGCGCGGGAAGTGGTAGAGCTGCGAAGATTGTCTGAGGATGAACCCCGCTGTGGTTGTTGTAGCAAGTGTCCCTGCCCGATGCTTGCCAGACGGCGCGAGAAGGAGCCATGGTTGGTGATGTTCGTATGATGGTGAGGAGGCCAGACCTGGACTGAAGCCAAAATAAATCGTCAGTCAAAGAGGTGAGGCAGAAGCAAAAGGGAGGAGACTGTGCGACAAACCAGACTTACGGAATGGTCATGAGTTGAAATTCAGGGCAGCCTCAGCACCCAATGACGGGTTGTAGCTGCCTGTGGACAAAGAGGTAGGACGCCAGTTGAGAGGGAAAAGGTACTGCTAATGCCTTGCTTTGGCCTTTCTGCTCATAAGAGCATAGGATCAAAGGCTGCTCAGAGTGGCAAGCACCCATTTTAAAGTCATCCCTTCTACAGCGACTTAAATCTGTCTAGACACACCATGGAGGTTGTGTTCACTGGTTCTGCACGACCTGGATGTTGTTCTTTCTCTGTGTAAACATGTGAGCACTAATTCAATAATACCAGCTGCTACTAGACTTACCTTCCACTTGTCCATCTCGTCTTGCTTGGCTTTGTATTGTTTGAGCAACTCTTCCAAGACCTGCTTTAGCCCATCTGAGTTGGTCTTGAGAGCTGGTAAGACGTCTTTCACGGTCCTCTCAACGAGCACCCCGTTGATCAGTCGGAAGCATTTGCGATCCAGAGGAAGTGGCTCAAGTGTTTCCATTACAAGCCTGTTGACGAGTAATAGTCAGTTTGGCCGCTCGTTCCATCGGCAACAGACGACTGACTTGTGCTCTTCTATTTCTTGTTCGATTTCCCCCACCTTTTGCGCCAGCGACTGCAGGGTATTCTTGTAGTTGGAGTACTGGGACTGCAAGTCTGGCATTTGATCAGCAAGAGCATATTCGAGGGACAGCGGCAATTCAGACATACCTTGCTGCTTCCGTAGCGCCGCTTCTTGTCCTGAAGCCATTTTGTTAGACTGCGATTGATCGAACTTGCAAGGCTTGGGTTTGGTGGTTGCGTTGGAGATTTGAGGCAATAATTCGCATAAACTCCGGTGTAACTTTTCCACGTCAAAGAAATCTCCATGTTGCGGTTGACCATCGCTCCCTTCGTCCACTCCACGGGCCACCTCAAAATCCGCACTGCTGCCGCCCAGCATGGAACGCAGCTATAGCCCGAAGCGGCGCAAGTTGGCCGGCGATTTTCGCTCTGCGCATACGGACTTGGCAGAAGATCTCGGACCATCGTTGAAGCCTCAGTTTGCTAAAGGACGCCTCGCGAGACCATCCGACAGAGACCGCAGCCATTCCAGACATCCGCAGCCACATCAGAAGGAATTTGACGGCCCCGAGCCCTTTTTCAACGATGAAGACACGGCAGCCATGGACCGCGACTGGTACGCGGGCGACGAGTTTGGGCATACCTTCGGCGACGAGACCCACAATCCTTTCGGTGGTGCAGATGCTGCGTGGGCTGACAGACAACGCGAACAGGCCCTGTTAGACAAGAAACTCGGCAAGCGTATGACGGCAAAGGCAGCCCAGAAACAGAAGGAGGTGGATGCTTGGGAAGCCAACCGCATGCTCACCTCTGGTGTTGCGCAAAGGCGTGATCAGGCTCAAGACTTCGACGATGACGATGCGGTACGAGTACATCTTCTGGTGCACGATTTAAAACCTCCATTCCTGGATGGCAAGACTATTTTTACGAAGCAACTGGAGCCGGTGCCAGCGGTGCGGGATCCACAAAGCGATATGGCTGTGTTCAGCCGCAAGGGGAGCAAGGTAGTGCGCGAGAGGAGACAGCAAAAGGAACGACAAAAGCAGGCACAAGAGGCCACCAACGTTGCTGGCACGGCACTGGGTAATATCATGGGCGTGAAAGAGGACGAGGGTGACAGCGCCGCTGCTGTCCCGGGAGAGGACACCGGCAAAAGCAAATTCGCGACACACCTTAAGAAGAACGCTGGTAGCTCAGCATTTAGCAAAAGCAAGACCTTGAAAGAGCAGAGGGAATATCTACCCGCCTTTGCCGTTAGAGAAGAACTGATGCGTGTCATTCGAGACAATCAAGTCATTATTGTGGTCGGACAAACTGGCTCCGGGAAGACGACACAGTTGACTCAGTTCCTCTATGAAGAAGGCTATGGAAAGCATGGGCTGATTGGTTGTACGCAGCCTCGAAGAGTTGCTGCAATGAGTGTCGCCAAGCGAGTCAGTGAAGAAATGGAAGTTGAGCTGGGCGGCGTGGTGGGGTATGCTATTCGGTTTGAGGACTGTACCAGCGATCAAACAGTCATCAAGTGTGAGTTGTACCCCTGCTCGATCAGATTGACATGCTGACCATGGATAGATATGACAGACGGTGTACTGCTCAGAGAGTCCCTGACTCAGCGAGATCTAGACAAATACTCATGCATCATTATGGACGAGGCTCACGAACGTGCTCTCAATACAGATGTGCTGATGGGTCTCATCAAAAAGGTCCTTGCTCGTCGGAGAGACCTGAAGCTCATTGTCACGTCCGCCACTATGAATTCGGAGCGCTTCTCACGCTTCTATGGCGGAGCTCCTGAATTTATTATTCCTGGTCGCACCTTTCCAGTCGATATCCAGTACTCCCGTTCACCAAATGAAGATTATGTTGATAGCGCTGTTAAACAAGTTCTGGCCATCCATGTGTCTCAAGGCGCCGGAGATATCCTCGTCTTTATGACCGGCCAGGAGGACATCGAGGTCACCTGTGAGTTGATTGAAGAGAGGTTGCGCCTGCTGGTCAATCCGCCAAAACTTATGGTGCTCCCGATATACTCTCAAATGCCTGCAGACCTTCAGGCCAAGATTTTCGACCCTGCTCCGCCTGGCGTTCGGAAAGTCATCGTCGCCACCAACATCGCAGAAACTTCACTGACAGTCGATGGTATCATGTACGTTGTCGACTCAGGGTTTTCGAAATTGAAAGTCTACAACCCAAAAATGGGCATGGACACCCTTCAAATCACTCCGATCTCTCAAGCGAACGCATCTCAACGCGCCGGACGTGCAGGACGAACCGGACCAGGGAAGGCTTTCCATCTTTATACCGAGCAAGCTTTCAAGAACGAGTTTTACATCCAAACCATCCCGGAAATTCAACGAACCAACCTGGCGAACACGGTCCTGCTTCTCAAGTCTCTCGGTGTCAAAGACTTACTCGATTTCGACTTCATGGATCCGCCTCCACAGGACACAATTACAACGTCACTGTTCGACCTTTGGGCTCTTGGGGCGCTGGACCATGTCGGTGATTTAACACAGATTGGGCGCGCGATGACGGCTTTCCCCATGGACCCTTCTCTAGCAAAGATGCTGATCACCTCAGCAACAGAGTACGGGTGCAGCGAGGAGATGCTTACTATTGTCAGTATGCTTTCTGTGCCGTCTGTCTTCTACCGGCCGAAAGAGAGGCAGGAAGAATCCGATGCGGCGCGAGAAAAGTTCTTTGTGCACGAATCAGATCACCTGACGCTGTTGCACGTCTACACTCAGTGGAAGAGTAATGGGTACAGCGATGGCTGGTGCGTACGGCACTTCCTGCATCCCAAAGCCCTGCGTCGTGCGAAGGAGATTCGGGAGCAACTCCATGATATCATGGTCGGCCAGCAAAAGATGGCCCTGGTCTCGTGTGGCACGGACTGGGACGTTATACGAAAGTGCATTTGCTCCGGTTATTATCACCAGGCCGCGCGGCGAAGAGGTGTCGGTGAATACATCAACCTACGTACCAGTGTCACGGTTCAGCTGCACCCGACATCTGCGCTCTACGGATTGGGAGACCCGCCCGACTACGTCGTCTACCATGAATTGATTCTCACCAGCAAGGAATACATGAGCTCCGTTACTGCGGTAGACCCGCATTGGCTGGCTGATCTTGGTGGTGTCTTTTACAGCCTCAAGTCGAAGGAGTACAGTGCTAAGGACAAGAGAATCATTGAAAGCGAGTTCAACAGGAAGATGGAGATTGAACGGCAGATGGGAGAGGACAGAATGAAAGAAGAGAAAAGGCGCCGGGAAGAAGAGGAGAAAGAGCGGTTGTTGGCTGGCAGGCCTAAGAGTGGCGGTGTCGTGGTGAAAAAGACGGGCAGCAATGGCATCGTCAAAAAGCCCATCGTCCCAAGAAGGCGGATGGGATTTTAAATAGGAGAATATAGCGTGCCTGGCATGTCTTTGTTTCCAGCCCTTGACGGCACCAGCCTTGCTGTGTAATTAGATACGCCGAGACATCAAGGGACCACCGTCCGCCGCTGTGATGTGCTGAAGCCCGGCTTCATGTGCCCTCCGCAACTCGGTTCATTCCGATCGACAGCCTCGCCTGCACGTGCAAGGCTGAGTTACGCTGTCTATGCATCGTAGTGGCCGTCAACACTAGTATAGTTTTGGATTAGCGTAAGTAGAATGAGACTCCCCCCTTTCCGCCGCCATGCTTTCTTTCCAATTCTGGTTGAAGACGTTCACGCATCAAAGCGACCGTTGCCGCCGTAATCCAAACCCGTGACTGCCGCCACTCCTAAATACTGACGAGAGGATGCAGGTGGTGCTGCTGTCCAGACTGAAGCCAGGAGCGGTCGAGAAGGGCTTCAATCTGGGCTCGAACATCGTCTGCAACAACTTCCCACCAACAGCAATCCAGTCCCGCTAGCAATGGCGGAGTAACTGGACGGGCAGGGACTTGTCATCGCATTTGAAGTGTCTGCGATCGGGGTGCATCATTGTCATGAACGGGGTTGATTTCTGCTCTTTTGTCACCCGGAGAAAGTGAACAGAAATCGCCCTGGACGGTGGGGCGGCAAGGTATGTCACTTCACCGCAAACGAGCTGTGAGGGCGGCGGTCCCCCTTCCCCTCGCTGCCGTTTCTACACCCCCTCGCCATCTCGTCACCACCATCCACTGCACCATCACGACTAAGACTGACCACCATGGCGCCAGGCCACAGAGAGAAGAGGTCTCTTGAGGAGAGCACTCTGGAACCCCTTGGTAAGTCAATTTATGGCCCAGACAACAATGGCTTGACCTTTTCGTCACCGGCGCGACGCTGTGAAGCTGTCGATCTGACGCCGGTGTGATGAAGAGGCGTGCCGACCGAGATGGATGATCGCCACTAACAAAGGACAGCTTCTTCTGTCTCCTGCCCTGAGCGTGTCGGACAGGACTATTGTCAGCCGCACACACTGAATTCTCCGCCGTCGTCCGCCAGATCAAAAAGCGGAAAGCTACTCAGCCGACTTCGACAACAAACGTCGCCTTTCTTCGCCGGTTTCAGAAGGGAGAAACACCCGACGCTACCTTCACCTCCATCCTCATACACTAATAGCCCACCTGTCTCAACTGAAAACAGGCATCCTCCCAAGACTCCCAGGCGTGCGCAAGGAATCTCAAGTGGTGAACCTGAATCCTGCTCTCCACTTTAGAAGAGTGAAACAGCAGGCAGCGTTAGCGACTCCTCGCCCAACAGTTCCTTACCACAGTCTTCCCCAACACCCCGAGGACACCACACCTCGCTCCAGCAACGCCGACCACCAGCGCCAAGAGACGTCCTTGGACCTGACGAACCGCGGCTTCCATACAACAGTTCACTTTCAAGCACCACTGACTTTCCTGCACCTCTCCTTCCTCCACCTAAGTCACCTCATCGATTCGACAGCTTCGATTTCGCTAGTCCCCCTCCTGTTCCTCGCAGATCGCCTCTTCGGCCTCGTCCTGTTGCTTTCCCTCAGACTCCTGTTGTTGGTTACCCGTCTAACTCCAGCCAAAACAGAGCGCTCTGGGAAGCGCTATCTCCACCTCCTCTCTGCATCCGTAAGACCAGAGCACCAACAGCTCCAACATCAACTCAGCCAGTACATAGCCCAGAAGCCACACCATCTACACACGAAGGTCCTCTTGATCAGCCTCGCTCCCAAGAGTCGATCGACGAAGCAGGCAAGTCGGAACTTGGGTTTCGAGATCAAGAAGCATTAGACGCGCGAGTCATCAAACACCGTAGAAGGACACTCCAAGCTCTTGAGGGTCGTCCCAGCCCGGACCATCAATCCGAAAGAGTGACCGCTCTTACCAGAATCAAGGCTTCTGTCAGACGACGTCGTCGAGCAGGCGGCACTCACACCATGGACAGTCTTCATCCCGATTCCGCCGCGGCTATGACCGCACACCGTCGTGAGGCGGTTCGTCTTGCTCAGCAACAACAAGAAGCAGTAGTGGAAAAGTGCAAGAGATCCAAGCAACCAGAGCCCGACTACAGCTTTGATGAGCTGATCGGAAAAGGGAGTTTTGGAAGAGTTTACAAGGGGTGAGTTTCACTGAAGTTATTGGCTTCAAAACCGTCTCTCGATGTCGACCTTTACTCACTTCTGTCTCAGGCGCCAGCTTTCCACGGCCAAAGTTGTTGCCATCAAAGTGCTTGATATTGATGAAGCCGACTTTCACGCCTTTGGAGATTCGAAAGACGAGCAGATTCGAGACTTCAACCGCGAAATCCGCATTTTGCGACAGGCTCAAGAGAGTGGCGCTCAGAACCTCAACCGAATGATCGAGGCTTTGCCTGTTCACAGTCAGCTTTGGATGGTGTGTGAATATTGCCCTGGTGGCAGTGTGAAGACTTTGATGCGAGCCACAGAGGACAAATTGTCCGAGAAGTACATTGTCATTGTGGGAAGAGAATTGGCGAAGGCTTTGAAAGGCTTGCACGAAGCTGGCATCATACACAGAGATGTGAAAGGTATGTCTAGGTCTTGGTGAATTCTATCTGCTTGCCTTTGCGGGGTTATCTGATCCGAGGCTGACCGTTTCTGTCTCTTTCAGCTGCCAATGTCCTCATTCATCAAGAAGGCCGGCTGGAACTGTGCGACTTTGGAGTTGCGTCGATTCTGGACACCCGAACAGACAAGAGAAAGACATTCATTGGAACTTTGCACTGGATGCCGCCAGAGTTGTGGACAGATAATCCCGAGTACTCAGACGAGGTAAGTCCATCAAGGGCGCGGCCGCGCCTTGATGCTGGGTAAAAAGGTTCACAGCTAACCACTCCCTAGGTGGATGTCTGGGAGTACGGCTGCACCCTCTATGAGTGTGCTATGGGCAAACCTCCCAATGCCGATCTGCGTGAACGTCAACAACTGAAAATGAGGATGAGACGGATGAAGCAAGCACTATCTCTTCCGGACAGCGGGGAGTTCAGCGATGGTCTCAGTTCACTCGTCTCGTATACCCTCACTCCCGACGCTGCAACACGACCTTCGATAAAAGATGTCCTTGAGCACGAATTCCTCCGAGATACCGAAGAGTCACACCCGACAAGCATGCTCACGGAGCTCGTCGAGACGTACTATGCGTGGCTCTTTCAAGGCGGCCAGAGAGTGTCCCTCTTCATGCCCGGCGGCGCTGCTGCTGCTTCCGTGCCTGGATCCGACGCCGACATCGACGCCGACGACGAATGGAATTTCAGCATGACTCAAGATTTCGAGCGACGTGTCTCTGCCATAATGGAGATTCCAGACTTCTCAGATCTGGGCTCCAACGAGGCCCTGGAAGGAGAGCAGACACCCAAAGGCCTGCGCAGAGTCGGCGAACTCTCACCACCGAAAGAAATGACGGCCGCTCAAAAGGCAAACTTCGAAGCCCGCGTCAAGCGCGGCGCAGATCTTTCGAACATCTTCGACCAAGATCAGCCCGCCTACGAATATAAAACCAAAACCGATTTCGTTCCTATTCCTGAACACCGTCGAATATCCGACTTACCTTTCCGGGCCATGGCAGAAGACCGACCGAGCTCAATCGCATCGGTCGCCATTGACCTTGGAGACTTTGACGAAGCAGACTACGCTATCGCTGCTGCACCACCAAGAACGGAGGATAAAATACAGACGGCGTTCGCGGGGGCACCCATGAGAGAGGAGACCATCAGACTCGCTGATGCATCGACACTTCGCGAAAAGCGAGCGAATTCCAAAGGGCCTCGAGACCCCAACAATCAATCTCTGACAGCTAGAAGAGCTTCGTCAGCTGAAGAAGTCCCTCCCAGCACCGCCCACCGCGATTTTGCCACATCCCAGGAAGATTGGACTGTTAAGAACAGAACCAAGGCACCGGAGCTGCAAGAGCCTGCGGAAATCACGTCGTCGCGTCCCGGCCACACAACCATGGACTGGTCCTTTGCAAGCGCCATGTCCGAAGCGTCAGTTAACATCCCGCAGATCCAGATCCCGGACGAAGAACCAAAAGAAGATGCCCCTGGCCCAAGCAACGAGGAGATATCCGCACCCTCAGACCCTGAAAAGAAAGCCAGAAAACACGCGACGATGGAATGGTCCTTCTCGACGGCCATGGCCGAAGCAAAAGCCACGAATGACGATCAAGAATCCCCCGAAGCGTCTCCTCCTAGCGCACTCGCCCATCAAAAACCCATGCCCGCATCGCGCCCAACACCCACCCGTCCCGCACCACTAATGCGCCAAATGACCATGCCTGTCACACTTCAAGACTTCAATACCGCCGAGGAGCAAGAGATTCCCCGCCCGTCGACTGCTTTGTCAGAAGCATACAGCGACGTCTCGGCCTCGTCAACGGACGTGGACCCGTTCGGTCTCGAGCGAGACGACGTCAACGGCGACCACCCCGGCCCGGCCACCATGGATGAAGACATCAACATGGGGCAATTCTACTCCGGCCGCGGACGCACCATGTTCTCCGGACGGTCGTCCGGGGTGAACACGCAGTTGACGGCGAACGGACCGGGTCCATCGCCGTACGCAATGGGGCGGCCTGCGCGGATTGGCGAGGACGGGTTCCCGGGTCCGGGCCATGCCCATCCAAACGGGATGGCAAATGCGCACCGCGCGTCCAACTCGTCGCAGATCTCGACCGCGACCGCCATCCCTGTTGGGATGAGGAGTCCGGTTGTGGCGTGGGTCCCGCCGGCCAGCCCGCCTAGTATGGCGGTGATGGCGGCGAACGCGTCGAACCAGGAGGTCGAGGCCGAGTTGACGCGGCTGTTGGAGAGCATGCAGGGGACGTTGAATGTGGCGAGGGAGGTCGTCGGCGGGTTGGAGAGGAGGTTGGATGTGGAGGAGGAGGACGAGGAGGAGGAAGAGGGAGAAGAGTGGGTGAGTGAGGAGGAATAAGGCGGGGAGGGCGCAGACCTCGATGCAGAGGGAGGGAGGGGCCAAGGGACGGACAGTCCAAAAAGCCAGATAAAAGTGCTGAATGAAGAGCCAGTGATCGTTGACGTATCGAGGTGCCTTTCTTACCCTTGCTTGCCTCCTGTTGTCGTTGTTGTCGATGCTCTCGACGTCGTCATCGTCCACGAAAGCCACGTTATCCGTGACGGGCCCCTGCTGCAGGTACACCACAGTATGACAGCCCGATGTCCATATTGGCTTCCACTCCGCCCCACTCCATGTGCATGTTGGCGGGGTTGGGTTAGGTTAGGTGTGCTCTGCCATCAAGTCTGTATATCAGTGTCGGTGTCAGTGTCAGTGTCAGTGTCGGTACAATGCATAATTTATTCCTCGATGTAGATAAGGCATGAGTACGTGAGGAAGTGAGTAAGTGAGTAAGTGTATCACGCCATCCATAGAGCATAACAATACGAAAGAGGGCATGAATATCTATCGGACGAGAAGACAACTCAGGTCACGTCGAGTCAAAGTCCAAGTCCAAGTCCCAGGTGACTCGCTCTGCTCGCTCCACGGGATGGTTTGCCCGCTGGTTCCGAGATATCAAGGTACATTGCTGTGTAGTATGTCACAACACATCACAACACATCACGCCACGCCACGCCACGCCACGGTACAGTACAGTAAAGTACAGTAAAGTACAGTATACATCAGCACAAAGAAAGCAAGGCGGGGCAGCAGCAACGACAACAATAAAAGCACAGCGCAGCGGAGTGCAGTGCACCGGAGTGCAATACACACACCACGCGGACAGTCCGAGTTAGGTTTTGGTGAGGTTGAGCTGGATTGGGTCGGGTTGACTTCTGCTGCGATGAACTCACCTGCTCTGGCATAGACGGGGCGCCAAAAGAGAAGGAAGGAATGCATGCATGCATGGACGAATGATGGTCAGACCGTGATGTAATGTTGTTGTTGACAGTATATATGTTCCGGACATTAAAACTCCGTCATCGCATTACTCGTACGCGTTCTTCTCTAAAACCGCCCCTCTTGAGCTCAAGCTATGTGATCTGACTCCCTAAACCCCTCTAAGCACCAAGCCGGCCAAGTCGAGCCGAGCAGACCAAGGCCCTTTAGATGCCGTTGGCGCCGTTCAGGCCTTCGGCCGGAGGGATCTTCTCGTTCTCCATCCCCTGCAGGTTGGGCGACTTGGTGGAGCGCTTGAAGTAAGAGGAGACCTCGGAGTGGAAGGCCTCGTCGTCGGCGAGATGGTCGGCCAGCTCCTTCTCCTCCGCCTTGGCCTGCATGCGTTCCTCCCACTCGCCACGCATCTCCTCGATGCGCTGCTGGTAGTCGAGCTCCGGGTCGTAGTGCTTGCCGACGCCGCGCATGCGCTCCCACAGACTCAGATGCTTGGGGTGGATGGCAATGCCGTGGTAGTCCTGCTCGCGGCCGGCGCGGATGTACGCCCAGCGGCGTTCTTGCTCTTTGAGATCCAGGCCGGTGGTGTCGGGCATCCAGACAACGTTGAGGATGACGCCCGCGAGCCCGAACCACGGGACGACCCAGAACTTGGTCTGCGTGGACCAGTAGCTGTAGCCGACCGCGGCGGTCAGGGCGCCCAGTTTGCCGACCGCGGCGGAGAAACCGTGGGCGGTGGCACGGACGGCGACCGGGTAGACTTCGGCGGCGGCGAGGAAGGTGACGCAATTGGGTCCGAATTGCTGGAAGAAAGACGACAGGAAGTACATGGCCTGGAACGCCTTGATGTGCTCCTTGGAGGTGTAGTATTTGAGCTGGGTGCCGGGAATGATGAAGAAGATGAAGTCCATCAAGAAACCCAGGGATTGCATGTGCTTGCGGCCGTAGAGTTTGTTGTCGACCAAGAAGCTGGCAAGGTAGTAACCGCACAGTGAGACGCCGACGTTGATCAGATTGTACAGCCAGGCCGGCATGATGGAATTGCTAGTGGGCATGATGACGTGAATGAACTCGCTCTGGAAGAGCTTGTTGCCGTAGAAGAAGACGTCGTTCATGTACCACGTACCAGCGGTGGCGATCACACGACCGCCGAAGTAGTAGAAGGTCAACTTCAGGGACTCGACGTCGTATCCGGTGACGGCGTTCTTCTTCTTCGCAATACGAAGTTGTCGGTTGGCGCTGGCCTTGACCTTGTAGGTACGGAAGTAGATGAGCCAGGCGGTGCCGACAGCAGGGATGGCGAACGACACACGGTAGGTGTATTGAGCAGCGACCTTGGAGTACGGGGCGTTTCCGCTGCCGTGGTGGAAGATCAAGAGCAGGAGGATCAGGATGACCTGGTTGAAGAATTGACCCCAACCCTGCATCAAGAAGGCGCTGACGACTTTACGGCCACGGTGGAGACGATCTTCACGCGTCGACACCTTGCCCGAGCCGACGGCGTTCTCCATACCAGAGGTGGCAGTCATGGGGTATTCACCACCGACACCGATGCCGTAGAAGAACAAGGACCACGCGTAGCAAATGACCCAGCCGTTCTGGGTGACACCCCACGCGCAGACCAGCATGATCAGACCGATGAACATGATGGTGGCATCTTGAATAAGACCCCAACGACGCCCGATCCAGTCGCCAATGAAGCCGACGAGGATTTGACCGACAATGATACCACAGATTTCGAGGTAGTCGATGGCGTTGACCCAGGTCTTGTCGCAGATCTCGTTGGACTTCCAGCAGTCGGGGAACGCGGCTTGGAAGAGAGGCTTGATGTTGCCGATGGAGAACAAGACGTAACCTTCCAGACCGAGACCGGCACCGGGCAGGACCATGTTACGCATGTAGAAGCCGATGGGTGCGAGGGGGTCGTTCTTGAACATTTGCCAGAAGGCGGCAAATTCCCTCCGAGTCTCCTGTCGGTTGACCTTGCTGACGAACCTGGCCCGTTTGAAGATGGGAAGGTCGGCCCAGTACACGCCGTTTTCGTCGTACATGTCGTCGGGCTTCAGCAAGTACTTGAAGACTTCCTTTTCGTTCGAGGTCATGTCGATATGGGGATCCTCGAATGGCGGGTGGCCACCCGAAATGTCCGGGCCATGAGGCGGGTTGGGACCAAACCGGGTCACATCATCATAGGTGTCAGCGGCCTCTCCGTTGGCAGCCATGGTGACCGGGGAGTATGATACAGATGCAACAAAGATGCAGTGCAAGGCCGCGAAATGAAAGTGACTTATATAACCGGAGCAGAAGTCAAAGAGGGCATGTCCGCGATTTATGGGGAAGACGCAGCTTCAGTTTTTTCCCAACCAGAGCAAGTGGAGCCGGGCGAAGAAAAAGCAAACCTTGACGGAGGCCAAGACGACTCGGCGATTGGGGCAAGCTTGACGCTTGGTAGTGCCGAGTATAAAAAGCTTAAGTTATCTCGGATCAGGCGGATGAAGGGACAGCCCATTTTATCCAATTGTGATACTACAAGAGGAGCTGAGGACGGCCGCAGAGTGCCAGAAGAAGCCTCGTGTGTAGCCACGAGTTCAAGGTCGGTGGACTGATTCGTCCAGCAGCCGAAGCAAGGGTCTTCGGGGCACCTGCAGCGTGCCAGCGCCATTGGTATTCGAGAGGGAAGGGTAATCGATGAGATTAGGGGGTCGACGCTGCGGGCTGATGATGTGACTTGCTGGCTTAAGCCCGACGATCGATAAGAGGCTGGAAGGGAGGGCAAGGTAGACGATGGAGGGTCGTAGGTGGAGCGCTCGCCAGCTGGAGACTCGTCAGCAGGCGACATCAGGGATCATCATAAGCGGGATCAATAGTCAACGGCACGGCCTCGTTTTCTCGAAGCAGCTATACTTGAGCCCTTCCGACGAGACGGCGACGACAAGACGACGCGCCACATTGCTGGCGGATGAGTAACAATGACGAAAGCCACCCGTGAGCTTGGTATCACGAACAGCGCCGTGAAAAGCTTGGTATCGCTAAGAGTATTGGCGATTTTGAGCATACTCGTACTCCTGGTCAGATCTGCTTCACCCAGTGCTCGGGAGGACCGTTGCAGTGCCTGCTCGTCTGTTATTGCCTGTTGCCGGCAGATGAGCGGCGCCAGTTCATTTGTGTGCAATGGGGATCTTCAAGCCAAGCACGAGACTGGATGTTGGCCCGACGCGGTTTTGAGTTGTGGGATCTTGAAAGAGCGAAAGAGAAGTGAGGTCGATATACACGTGGGCAGATCTGTGCCTGTGATTGGTTTCAAATCAACGTCGAGAAAAGGGCCGTGGAGCAATCTTGCGGTGGTAACAAGTTGTAATGAAGCCGTCATGTTCAGCGCCGAGCCACGAGCATTCCGCTCGTACGACTACTATGTACGACTACTCCGCGCAGTTGAGGAACTTCTATCCGAGCCTGGACCGGCGAAATACAGTTGTAATGAACATGCAATCAATTTTTCGCGGTGTATTTGACTAATGCACGCCTCGCCACCCCACACCAAACATCCCGCCACTTGTCCAGGTCCGCCAATGACCGGTGGCTCCAGGCAAGCTGCGTGAGCCTCGCCAGGCGAAAACATTCTGTTCGCGGCCCAGGCCGTCGCTGGGAACTCTCTCACTTTCCTGCTAGCCGTGACACCGTGACACCTGGGGGAACCTCCGGAACGCCTCGTTCTTGTGCCCCCGACACAGACGCGCGCCGAGCGCCGTGAACACCAGCGTCAGCCTTACTGTCCTGACACATATATCCGACTAATTCATGGCATATCAGCTAATGCTGAGTGTACTCTTGGCTACTTTTCGTATAGAGCTGCCAAGCAGAGTAGTTGCACGCGCCGGATTCGGTGCGTTCTGACTGAAGCGGGATACTGCACAGTCACCCCGTTCTACGTCCTCTCCATCAGGCCGGTCGTGCTCCCAAAGAGGCAGCTATTGATTCTCGTGCACAAGCGCCAGGATATATACTACAGCGTCGAATGAACGTTTTCCAGAATCCGGTTGGCCTGACCAGTCACAATGGCATCCGCGGTCACAACATTGGGCAAAACGCCAGAAAGGACCCATTTGCAGAGATAGACTGTCCACGTGCATGGATGTGCCCTTTGCGCCAGACATTTCAGGGTCCTGAAAATGACCAAAGCTCGACATGGCTCAAATGAGCATTGAATCTCACGTTACTCATTGGAGATCGACGCCCGGATAACGGCTCTCTGCTTCTGCAGCTCCTTGGACGTCGTGTGATGTCTGAGGCAGTTGCTATGCAGCGCCATGCAGCACAATGCCGGCATAGCGCTGTGGACAGCTCGGTGTACCGATGGTGGATCGGGTCGTCTGATCAATTCTCTGACGACCACGGCTGACGAGGTATTCAGGGTACAGAGTGCCTTGTTCACTCGCATGTCTCCAGCATTTTTTTAATAAAGCTTTGCAGTGTTGGATTCCATAATGCCGCAGCCACTCTTTCTTTGTCGGCGAGCTGCTTGTTGACCTCGTCCGCGGTGGAATGTGTACCCTCCTTTATCCTGACGTCAACCCTAAATCTGGGAGGCAAGGATTCCTCCAGCCGAACACGGACTCCCAGGCCTATCACAGTGGCCAAACTGCAGTGTTGGATGGTGGGTGTGATCAAAACGGTCACGGTTTGGAGGTTCGAGTTCGGCCGGTTCGGGATGGTGGGCATGATGGATATGTCGGGTAGCGATACGACAGCCAGCGAGCCCAGGGTTATGGGGTGCTCAGGGTCGGACATGGTGGCTATCAGGTCGTAAATCTCCTGGGCATCGATGGGCTCTTCCTCTGCATCACTGTCGCTTCCCTCGGATAGCAAAGGACTTGCCGAACGCCTGAAGGGGTCTATGGCAAAAGACGGTGCCGGATAGACAAAGCTTGAATCACCGTGGGCGCGATCATCTCGTGCTGATGCCCGCCGCTTCCGAGTGGGCAAATCGGAGGGATTGAGGATAACCGGGTTGGCGTTCTTTCCGTCTTCCATGGCGGCGAATCTGGAGAGTATGGTGGATGTTCAAGAGAAAGTGAAGGGAAGCTTCAGATGCGCTGTTTTGGTCGGGGTGCCTGGCGGATTGTTTGCTCGGTGAGTTGAGAGCCAAAAAGTTGAAAGTTGTCATGCGTGCTCGGCTTGGCATGCGTTGTCTTGGCGCGGACGTGGTCAGCCCCGCGCAACTTCGGCCTCTGCGGACAAGACTTGCACGTGGGCTTGCTTGCTCGTGAGACCCCCGGAACTTCACAACAGCGCAGATTGTTTGCCGCTGACATCAAGGATGGACGGCGGACTTCTTTGATTCGTAGCCAGATCATTTGGCCTATTGAAGTTGTGGCGACTTGGGCTGCCCTCGTCGCCACGTCCCACCTGACTTTATCCCACCGAGACCCAGCTGCCCCTCACCTTCGAGCGGCAACTTCCATGATTCTAGAAGCTTACTCTTTCAGCGCGTGCATGAATGTCGAGCAAGGCACACAGTACTTGGTAACAATGTGTGCAAATCTCATCGACTTCTCTCGCTGGGGTACTGATTTTTTTTCATTTTTGTAAAAAGAAGTTACTCCTAGTCTCCTGCCGTTGAAAATCGTGCTGCTTCAGCCATCACTTAATGCTAGAGCTCCTTTGTCTCTGGGGCAACCCTGGGCAGTTCACCCGCGGATGCAGCATCTTGCCTATCGATGGCCGAACTGAGTTTTCGCCCGGCGCTCGATCGCCTGAAGATCACCAAAGGAATTTCCGGGAGTCGGGCCCAGGCCTCTAGAGTGCGGGGGGAAGGTGAACCACCAATCCTCACAAGCAATGCACCTGAAACACAACCCGAGACAAGCCTGCGACAGTGCCACACCCCAAGCATTTTTCTTTGTCTTTGCCCTCTCATCATAAGCCATCGTCGATTCTTGAAAGGTTTGCAAGAAGCTACTCCGTACTCATACCGACAACATGAATTGTCTCCCACAGTAATCCCAACCATTTCGGTAACCGGCGCTGACGATGATCAGTCTTCGAGTCGGACGCCGACCAGATGCGGATGGTAGATCCCCCTTGTCGCAACAAGTTCCTACGGTTTTCTCACATATTCCTGGCACCCAGGAACAAGAACGCTTGGATCAAGAAAGACCAGGTGTCGTCGAAGCGGAGTCCCTAGTGCCCGCGTTGCTCGCTCGCTAGGAAACATCGTAAAATGATAGCTACATTGTCAGGGACGAGGCGTTGATGGCTGAACTCCGACCCTGCGCCTTGGGCTCTGCTAGGACGCCTGGCTGTCTCGCTAAGCGAAAGACGTGCTTCTGTTGCGTAATTCTGCTCTCGTCCATCTAGCCAACTTTCGGGCGCCATTAATGAGTATGGGTGTTGAAACAGAAGCGCCTCAAGCGGATTTCCTGATGGACGTTGCATTTAGGGCTGACATGCCTATTCCAGCCCCTCCAAGAGTAGCGAGCACTGCCCAAATTCTTCGATCGTTTAACCATCAGCAGTCCCCCCGTACCACCCATTACCACAACTGGCCAGTCAGCTTGCGACCTCACAGTATCGTCCCTGCCAATTTGTCCGCCATGGCAGAGTGAGCATCCAAGCGCCAACTTGACTCGTGAAACCGGGCCCTGAGACTTTTCCGCTGTTTATTGCGCGTTCGATGCTTCGATAAGTCCTCTTGCAGCCTTCTGTCGGTAGGCATGTGCATCACGCGTAGCTACCCGACAATAGAGCGATAGTATACGAAACCGCCTTCGACACATGACTTCTTGGTTGTCTATGCGAATTCTTTCACTCGCATCAGCGGAAAGCCGTATCCTGTCAGATCTCCCCCACCTCGTCGGAACCATTGTCGTCTGGAGACTGGAAAATGGCTCGCCATCGCCGCTGCTCGCCTCCGACTTACTGAAGATTGTCCGCCAACAACATTTCATCACTGCGATCTGACCGAGGACCACTTTGGCGCTGCTTCAGCTCAGTGTCGCACACCATCTCTCGCTTTCAAAGCATCTGAATTTTCGATCGTGCCGAGGTTGCATTCCGGGGCGCGCGACACACAAACTCATCATCTTCGTCTAGCCAGCTCGAGACGGCTCCTTCGGGTTCACACCAATCTGTGCTCGAAATCAACAGTCTTTCCTCCCAGCAATCGTGCCGTTCGGCCAGCCTTAAATATTCTACCAAGTCGATCGGCGTGCTTATCCAGATTTAGTCATCGCCTTTGATACTGGGCCGTCCACGGCCACACTCCTTGATTGAGGCACCGCCGTGTCGCACTTACCCGATGTGGTGTCAGTCCGAGTGGATGGAATGCCACCATGCAGAGTTATCCTCTGTCCTCCGTGCCTCCCCCGGGCCCGAAGAACTATGTCTTCGTCGATGAG
This sequence comes from Phialophora verrucosa, assembly GCA_002099365.1. Classification (NCBI taxonomy): domain Eukaryota; kingdom Fungi; phylum Ascomycota; class Eurotiomycetes; order Chaetothyriales; family Herpotrichiellaceae; genus Phialophora; species Phialophora verrucosa. The sequence continues at coordinate 1,620,929 of MSED01000002.1, read as the reverse complement.
CATAACCGGCATAAGCGGCTGAAGGTGATGCGAGCCTGTGAGGGCTGCAGGCGGAGGAAGATCAAATGCGATTCCGCCACAACCAACACCTGGCCGTGCGCCGCATGTGTTCGGCTCAAACTCCACTGTGTGCCTCCGGCAGGCGGTCTGGAAGAGGATGCGGGAGATATTGCGCCGGCAAACGCTGTCGAGGAGCCGCGCGCGCCGCGATCATTCTCGACCTCATCAGTCACACTTGGTCAACAGGCGCAAAGCTATGCGCCCACCGCCACTGCATTCCAGCTCAACCAAGGCGATAGCTTTACGTACGATGCGTATGCTGCCAACTACCAGAAGCCTTCATTTCACGTAACCGAACAATCCTATGGCAACTTCTACCCGGAGGCTCATCCGTTTTCTGGCACCATCGGCGACCCTTACCAGAACGCCGCCCAGACATTTCGCCATGTCCAAGAGGACTCCTACAGACAAGAACGCTCCGGTTCGTCACCTATCGACCAGTTGACTGCCGAGGATCTCCTGGATCACCTCGGCCAGCTGAAGATCAACGACACCGGTGTCGCGGGCTATATCAGGTCGGAGAAAAGCAGCAAGGAACAGGACCCGCCGATTCATGAAACGGAACCCGAGCCAAGGATCGCAGCGGCGTTCAGGACTGATGCGGGCTCTCAGATCCGGATCCCCCCAGCTCTCATGCCGTCCCAGGATGAAGCTACACGAGCATTCGACACGTACTTCACGAATGTCCACCCCTACGTGCCGGTGTTGAACAAAAGTCAGTTCTACCACCAATGGCAAAACGATCCGGCCTCCATCTCGCCTCTCGTCTTGGAAGCCATCTTTGCCAATGCAGGTCGCTTGTCCGATGATCCAGCTCAAGGGGCGCAGTGGCTGGCACTAGCGAACAGTAGGTCATCGATGCTATCTCCAGCCCCTCTCTACTAACATCGCGCAAAGAACACGAACCATTCTTCCTCGACAGCCCACGGCTAAGTAACCTCCAAGCCTTGTTGCTCCTGCTCAAGGCTCGGGAGAGCTCTCCCAAAAGAGGCTACTACTACCGGTCTTGGATGACCATCAAAACGGCTATCACCATGGCCAAAGACCTTGACCTACACGAACACCATGAAACTCACTCGGGTGGGCAATTATGCGACTCCGACCCTGTAGAGTGTCTGACCAAGACGCGGATTTGGCAAACTCTTCTGGTGTGCGAGACCATGGTTGGAGGGCCACAAGGTAACTTTCATTGGAGCCTGAACTCAAGACATCCTTTGCTGACGCTTCCAGGACGCACCGACTATGGCGTGGACCCTAATTCCGTCGACATCAGCGAGAATCCACCCTGTTCGGACCTGGACGAGTACGAAAAGGCCATTTCCCGGCAGTTTGCTTATTTCGTCCGTAACGCTCGCAACATTCGCCTGATCTCAGACACACACATCAAATTGAAGAAGAAAAAGGACTGGGCTCTCGATCAAGAATTTGTGGCGTACAATAAGGCGTTCAAGAAGTGGCCAGATGAATTGCCTAGCGACTTCCAGCTGCATTTGTCGCCCACTGGCCAAGTGCCCCATGTGCCTTCACATTTCCTGGGAAACATGCACTCTCACTATCACCTGGCGGTCGTCATGCTGCACCGTCCACAGCTAAAGGCGTCTGAATCATTCGGTGCGGATAGCCAGTGGAGGTACCACATGAGCGTCTGCTACAACTCTGCAAAGATCCTATGTCGGCTGCAGGAGGGCATTTTGGCGAATTTCGACCTCACAGGATTGCTGGTGATGCAACGAGGCATAAATTTCACCATATATGCCATACTGACTTGCGTCATGCTGCACCTGGTGGCGCTGTCGTCGCCAGATCCAGAGTTCAACTCCGAGGCAAAGGATTACTTTGTCCGGCACATGAGGATCCTGGAGCGATGTGTTTCAGCTTGGCCCATGCCAGAGACGGAGGCTCAAATCTATGCTCTCCGTACTGCATTCTCGGCCGACGTTAACAAACCTTTCGAACTCAAAGAGTCGTTTCCCCACGGCACGCCGTCCGAGCATTCTCGACCGTCTCCCGTCTCGCCTCCTTCATCGGAAAAGCAGCAACTACCACAGCTACAGCCACAGAAATCGAATGAGCTTCACCCGTCTCAACAGACACAACCTAGCCCTTACGTGCCTCAGCATATGAACCAAATTCCAAGGCAAACAGGCTACCTTGCAACTCCACCTGTCTCCGTCTACACGGCGGATTCAAAACCTCAAACGCCGATGTACGCGCAGAACTACGATCTCGCCGAACAGCACTCGTACTCCAGCCTGCCCAACTCAGCTGGCGGGTACTACCAACAAGCCTCTTCGGTCGCCGACATCCAATGGAATCCTACCCCGATCATGGATCAGTTTGACACGGCCTTTGCTATTCCTCCGTCGGCGCTGGCGCCTCCGCCATCACTATACGGTGGAAGCGGCGCCTCCCCGCCAGGGAACATGCAGGGTTTGCATCACCCGGCTTCATTCGCATCTACTGGATCGCCGACGTATACCTCGACGACTTCACCTGGATATGCTGCCCAGCAACAACACCAGCAGCAGCAGCAGCAGCAGCAGCATTACTTCGCTGCACAACAGGGACAATCATTTCACGATGCGTCGCCGCCTGTTGTCTCGCACGCACAACTACCTCAAGCACAAGCGACTGGGTATGCGAGCACAGGAGTTTCTGGGGCGGCGATGTTTGTCACGCCGCAGCAATGGCAGCAAAGTGTGGCCAATGTCATTGATGCCGGGAGACTGAAGAGAAGATGGGATTATTCTCAGTAGGGTCCACCACGGCGCCGGTGCCAACAAGGAGCCGAAGCTTGATACGCCCCGAACATTGCATGAAGGAGGACGAATGGGAAAGCTCGAGCTGCAAAGAGAAGCAGTTGAGTCAATCCAGCCTTCTATAAGCAGGGACAGGAATGGACGACCAAGGTGGTCAACGACCGCAGTGCCGAGATGGTGGGGAAAGAGAAGTCGCATGCTCTCTCCCGTCCACAGTGTCGAGGGCGACGAATCGAGACGAGGGACCCGAGAATCCGCGTCCTCAGGGGAAGACGAGGAGGGCCTTGCTATCGACGTGATAGACAGGCTCACGTACCCCTCCCTGCATTACGGAGTCAATAAGGGAAAAGAGGACAGCGCAAGCAAGCACCGAGCACCTTCGGTTTATAGGAGAGGAGGACAGCGCAAGCACCATCAATTCATACACATAGGAGGAAGAACAAAAGGTCCTGTACGTTTCAGGACGAGCAAACCAGGGATCCTGGCTGTGGCGGTGGCGGTGGCGGCGCTCGAAAATGACGACTGATGAACACACACGCACACACTGACGCAGAGAGGGACACGGAGGAGAGGTATACATAACATACTATCGTGGACGCGAACTCCAATAGAGGAACCGTCCGAGATCGCGTTGAATCGTCCCATCAACAAGACGAGACGCCTTCGTACTTTCAATCCAGAGGCCGTGTTTGTGCCTTCCAAGGCAGGCAGCCATGACGCGATGCGGTGCAACGGTAAGCACCGAGAGAATATCTCTATGCCGTAACCCAGTGTCTACTCCTAACCTTTGCGATGCGTGGGTACCAAGTCCGCGTTTTCTCTTTCCAAGCCGTACTTCGTATTGGCACTCGTATATTGGATGGGCCTCCCAACCATAATATGACACCACGTGGGTGCCCTGCGTGGCGCTCATGGCATTTTAGAATGTGGTTTGCTGAACAGCAGCTGCATGAGCCAGACCAGAATTCCCTGCACGAGTCTGGTCACGTCGATATGCTCTTTCAGACGAATGATGCTTGTTAAGGAGTATCTTGCCCTTGCTCGCCTCGTGGGCTCCCCGGTGATGTTGGCTGTGGGTCATCTGGCTTCATGCCCAGTACTGTGTAGTCCTTTCCTCGCAGTCTCTGAAAGCGACTCCCCCAGCTCTGCGTATGCATGCTTGAGCAGCAATGTGACTGATCACCCAGACCGAGGGTACGTAGAGATCTGTAGGCTGTCTGAGGCTCTCAAGGGGACCGGCTGATCGATGATGTCCTGTTGCACGACCGCTGCTTTAATCACCAAGACCGTATCACAGCATTGTTTGCCGGAGTCTTGTCGTCCCAGTCGAGTATTGATTTTCCATTTCTTTTGATGTGCTTCCCGACTTCTAATCGCGCGCCCGTTCTTTCCTTCTGCGCTTGCTTGCTTGCTTGCGTGCGCTCCTCCCTCACCGCCTCATCAACCACTGTGCCAAACTCCTCTCCCACGCATCGATCCTGATCGGCATCTCCATCTGCCAGAACGGGTTCTTGCACACGTAGTCGGCATACCGCTCGTAGATGCCCTTCATCAGCACGTCCGTGTTGGGCATGCTCGGGTCCGTGAACAGGAGGAACTTTGTCCCCGACAGAGTCTGGAACACGGTCAGGCGGAAGAACGAACTCTCCATGCTCTCGATGCCGCTCGGCGCCACCGTGGGGTCTGGGTATGTCCAGGTCTTGCCCTTCGTGCCCGATGGGGTGGATCCCGACGCGGACGAGGACGTGATGGGCAGCTTGGGCGTCAGGGAGCGCGTGATGGCGTGGACGCCGTGGAATGTCCCCGCTAGGACGAGGTAGTCGTTCGTCGTGAGGGTCGAGGTTCCGGGCAGGCCGAGCGTGCCGACTGTCTGTTGCGGTTTCGCATCAGGACCACCGCCGGGACCGGTGAGATTGCCTGTTCCTGCGGCGGCGGTGCCGGGGGTGGTCGTAGGGAAGGTGCGGTGGTAGATCAGAGAGCCGGCTTTGGAGATCACGAGGAGGGCGAAGACGGGCCTGTAAGGAGTGAGGAGTCAGCTTAAGCTGAGGGTGGGACATTATTCAATGCTTGATGGAGGGTCAGGCCGTCTGGTCCCTCCAGTGTGCAACAGGACGAGGCTGCGGTGCGAAGATCCCGGTAGAACTCACATATTGATTGTGGATGGCGAGGTGCGTCAGCGGTCAGGGAGTTCTCGTCATTCTGGCACAATAACTGACTTGGCCATTGCCAGACTCATGCAGACATAGCCGGCTCGACCGAGTGCGAGAATCGCTGGCTGCGTCCCCTTTTGCTATTGTCACGACTGTACGAGTATCTCGAGTGACTGGTGAGAATTGGAGATTCTACGCAGTACTTTGTTAATGTAGCGGACGCGGCGCGCGCCCCGCTCGGCTCCCACGAACACTGGCACACTGGCCCTCACGTGCCTGTCTTTTCACGGTACTCGTTACAAGCACGTAAGAGAGATCATCTCTACGGAGTGCTTTGCAAATAACCCGACGACTCGCGTGCTCCATTCCCTGTTTTTATTGCAGCTAAGCGGAACAACTGGTACGTGTACTCCGCCTCCGAACGGAGCATCTGCACTACCGAAAGAAATCAACCACCTTGATTCCAGTCTGATCTCGGTACGAGTACACGGCGTAACCCATGCCCGATGTGGAATCCCAGGCAGGTGCCGGTCTGGAGCTTGAGCTCAAATCTCAAGGTGATCTCGTCAACTTTATTTGCCCCCTGAGCTAGGGGCGACAACGGCCAGTCTGTCAAAGGGTCAGCGCATGCTCAAACTCAGCCCACGGACGCACCATTTGTATTCGGGACACGCCTGTGTTACATATGATGAGGAATGCAACCAGAGATTATACACTTTAACCCGGTCGAGACCGCATTCTGGCTATTGTCGCCCCCAAGCACTGATGCCGATAACCTTTTCCTAAATGTTCGGTCATCGCGCGAACCAATAGGGACAACACCCAGATGGCACTACCCCATACCAAGCCTTGCACGAGACGTGATATCAGAGCTTGAGACCCAGGGGTAGCGCTAACGGCCTCAGAATGGACTAAGGCACATTGAAGCCTCTGCCTCTTGCGCGATGATAAGTATATTAATGGCTGGGTAGCTCCAACCCGGAATACACACTATGTAGTACACCTACCTGCGCTGCCCACCTAACAAGCTTCTCGCACACAAGGACAGCCGCCAACATGAAGAACGCCCTCTCCAAAGTATTCCCTGCGACAGCGGCGGTGGTAGCGCTTCTGTCCGGCCTTGCGCAGGCACAAGATGACAGCACCACAGTGATCCACGTTTTCTGGATCACGGAGACGACATTGAGCCTCAACCCCATAAACCAGTACCCACTAGCCGGCTCGATTATCACAGCAGTAGGTGCTTGCCTCTTTCTCAGACCAGATGAAATGGGAAGATAGATACCCGGAAGCACGCGACTGACTTTCTCCCCCTAGGACTCCTCATCCACTGTTGTAGCAGTCGAATGCACAGGATCCAACATCGACACAGACGTCTGCGGCACCGAGGCCCAAACCATCACCTACGGGTCGACGACGTGGGTGGCCTCAGAGACCACGGCCAACATAGGCATCACATTGGAGTGCTCGATCGCCCAGAACTCGGAGAGCGCAGTGTGCAACGGAGAGGTTGCCGCGCCTGAGCAAATCTTCACCGATCCGTTGCTTGATTCATCCGAGGCCAGTGAGTTACTGACAGCCACAACTGCCAATGTCATCTCGACCGCCTACAGTGGCACTATCAGCTCGACGGATTTCACATTCCTGCCTATTACTATCACTGCGGGACAGGACAAGTTGGCAAGCGCGAGCAGTGCAGGTGATTCTTCCTCGTCATCGGACAGCGGCGACGGCAATGGCGCCGGGAGCTTGAAGACGAATCTAGGCCTGAGTGGACTGATAGCTGGCTTCTTGGGTCTGGTCATGATGGCGCTGTAAACAATTCTGGGATTGAAAGCGTTGAGCGCTGTGTAGATTTTGTTGTTGTTGACTGAATCGGTTGCACCGTCCAGATTGCATTTTTTCTATGCTTCACCGTAGAAGCTGCGGCGTAACTGCGCTCTGCCTGCGCTTCGTTTACATGATCGTCACTTCAACTCCAGTCCGCATCCTGAGTTCAATTCGACGCCTCCTTGACCATACCTTATTGTGCCTGTTCGCCCATCCTTAATAGCTGTTCCAACTCTCATACCGAACTTCGCCTCTTCCCCGAGTCCTTTAAGCATCCACCGCCGCCATGGTTCTCGAGGCGACCATGATCGTTGTTGACAACAGCGAGACGAGTAGAAATGGCGATTACTTGTAAGATTGCATCTAGTAAACCTGGGATGGATCGCTCATTCTGTACCAGACCGAACCGATTCTCTGCACAATCCGAAGCGGTATCGCTGATCTTCAACGCCAAAACGTCCTCGAACCCCGAATCCGCCGTCGGCCTCATGTCAATGGCTGGCACAGGCCCTAAAGTCCTCAACACTCCTACCACGAACTTCGGCGCCATTCTCGCAGGTCTGCACGAAACGAAGATCAAAGGACACATCCGGTTAGGCACAGCCATTAGTGTGGCCATGCTGGCGCTCCATCACAGAGCGAACAAGTCCCAACGACAACGGATCGTGGTCCTGATATGCAGCGAGCTGGATCAGAAGTTCGGAGACAAGAACGACACAGAGAAGGAATTGATCAAGCTGGCCAAGAAGTGTAAGAAGAACAACGTCTCGGTGGACTTTGTCGCGTTCGGTGATGCCATCGAATCGAGCACAAAGTCAATACTAGAGAAGTTCGTCGAGACTGTAGGTGGTTCATCAGGCGAAGGAAACTATCTGGCCGTCATCCCGCCCGGCCCAGGTCTGCTCAGCGACAGTCTCATCACTACACCCATCGTCAATATGGGCGGAGATGCCGGCGCTGGAAGCAGTGGTATGGAAGGCGTTGAGACTGGAGGCGGGGCCGGTCGCTTTGACGAGTTTGGTATCGACCCTGCTGCCGACCCGGAGCTCGCCATGGCACTGCGGATGAGTATGGAGGAAGAGCAAAATCGGCTGGAGAGAGAGCGGAGAGCACGAGAGGAGGAAGAGAGACGGAATGCCGACAGGATGGAGACCATCACCGAGGAAGGGCAGGCCACCAATGGAGACAACAAGGAAGGCAGTGATTCAAAACAGCCACGGGTGGAGGACGATAAACAGGAGTAAAGGCGGCCGTCTTTCTGTATTTGTACCACCGAGCCTGGGATAGACGCTGTAACATCTTCCGGTCTGACTGACCGATTGGAGAGATACACCAAGTCTTTCGAGGCATACGCAGGATGATTCATCCCGAAAATAATTCCCGTCTCGTTGAATCGTGAACTAGTATTCGTCCGATCAAAGTCGTATCTCGCCATGTTGAGATATCCATGCCCGTTCCCATGTCCGTCTCGTAAATCCTATCAACAAGTAGCGTTCTTGTGCGTGTCCTCGATCGTGATTGCCTCCGACCCAACAACCGCAGTTGCACTTTCTTGGTCACCACCTGCCAGGTGCACATGACGGGGACGTTCTCTCTTGATCAATTCATCTCGCCGTGTCGAAAACAGTGCCAGCGAGATTTCGCCGTCAATTGATTCTCGCCGTGCCGAAAACAGTACCAGCGAGGTCTCGCCGTCGGTTGACGATTCCTGTATTGATCTGACCTGCCAGGGGCTGCAGTACCACCGACGCTTCGGATATCCCAAGATTCAATATCCAGCTAGAATACCGGTCACATCCCCCCCTTTCTGGCATTCATCTCGTATTGCTGGTGCCCATGATCCGCTCCTCCCTTCCCCTCACGATCCGCGCCTTATCCCCCGGCAGCGGCTTCAACTCGTCGTTCGGGTCTACCACCGCTTGTTGCTGCTGCTCCCCGCTCAGTTGCGACTCCGTTCCACTGTGTTGGACTTCGGGGCCGGCGCCGTCGCGAAACAGGCCCTCGGGGTCGTCGCCCGTCTTCTTGTAGCGCAGGTACGCGAGGCGGCGGGCGTGGGCTTCCTCGAACGACGCGATGTCTTCGGCGGTGATGGTCAGGGCGGTCGGTTTGCGGCGGAGCATCTTGTGGAAGGCACTTTGAGGGCGAGACGGGATATTCTTCGCTGAGGTACGAGGTACTCCGTACCGATTCCTGGAGGGGTACCACAGAGTACGAGTACACGGAGGACAATGTTATGGTGGTCAATTGGAGTCGTGTTGGTATTGCGTGGGGGGCGTTGAAGCGCGGGGATCCATCGCGGCCACGAAAGTGCATGATGTGCTAAAAGACTGTTGGCGTGGCTCCTTACTCACTTCACGGTCATTCCATTTTACGTTTTGAGAACAACATTATCTGGGTTTGATTTAACTACAGTAGGTAACATCTCGAATCCTTGCGGCGAGGAATATCAGCCGTCGTGTGCTTCCTGCCGAAGGTACTAATGCGATCGACAACATCACGCATTTGTTGTCAGGCCCCTTGGTTTTTCTCTCTCTGTGGACGTTATAAGAAGCGTTCCTTTCCTCCGTCACGACTCATTACTCTTTAGATTGAGATGGCGAGCTTCTCAAATGCCCGCCGGCCTCTACCAACATCTCGGGCAACAGATAGGGCAGCCTTCTGTCAACAACGCACACCCACTACGACTCAGAATACCTGGCGAGGATAGTCAACCGCGCATGCGAGGAAACCTACTATGGTCACGACCTTGAGGTGGCAGGTTTTCTACAGACATGCTCAGAGCAACACGAGGCTCGACTTCGCTGCCAGGCTATAGTTATTCAAGACGGATTACCAACCGGCGATGCCAAACTGCTCTCTATGGGCTCTAACGGAAGGGTGAATCTATAGGACCTCCAGTTCCCCATCTTTTCCATGCTCCGGACGAGTAGGCGTCGACCCTAGAACACGACATGACATGACCTCTGCCGCACGAGGCAACGATTAAGATCCAGTTCTTCCGCGATTTTTGCACTTGATGAGCCAGCCGGTGGAGTTCAAAAGCGATGCAACCGACCCCTTTTCAGCACCCAGAACTGCCTGGACTAGGGGGATGTCGGTCGATAAAGTTCCGTTCGTGGACGACGTGCCACTGGTTGTCAAGCTGTCTCAACGTTTCGATCCTCTCATTTACCTCTGTGTGCAAGATGACAATCCTGATCAGGTCGACCCGAGCAAGAAAGGGTTTACGAGAGGTCCAATTGGGGGTGGGGAAGGCAATCAGTCAAATGGGCATTAACATCATTCTGACTGAGATGGCGGTACTTCCTGGCCTGGTCGAAGGGTTTCCGCCCGCCCGTCCACACACCCGCTCGCTCGCTCGCATGCGCTCACGCACTCACGCACTCACACACTACATGACAAAAGCGCTGCATACACGCGGCAAGAGCCTAGCCCACGACGTCTCCTCCGCCTCCTTCCCCTCGTCGTCGTGCCGACGGTGGTCCCACAACTGGTCCAGGACCGCCAGGCCGGCCGCGATGTTCGCCCATCCCGTGGCAATGTAAATGTCGCGAAGACGGGCGGTGAAGAAGGCGCGCATCTCGCCCGCGTCGCTGTCCGCCGCGGCGATGAAGTACACCCACACCAAGGAATTGCCGCCGGCCGTGCACGGGTGGACGTGCGAGACCAGGTCGCGCACGCGGCGCAGCAGGGTAGTCGTCGTCGTCGTCGTCGTCGTCGCGGGGTGATTGGCGTCACTGGCGTCGCGGCAGCCGAGTGCGGCGGCGCGTGACGAGCCGTGGATGCGCAGACACAGTCTGCCTGCTTCGACGACGGCGGTGACGGTGCGTCGGTCCGTCGGGTTGGTGCAGGACGCAATCGAGTCGTGCAGGAGGGTGTCTAGAGTCGTGTCTGGGGATTGGATGGTGCAGGACGATGACGGGTCTAGGAAGGGTCGAGCCAGGACCGTGAGCCTTTCGCGGGGTTGAGGATACGTTAGTGAGCCTGATAGAACTAGTGATTGAACCAACTCTGTATTCTTTACAGCACCTTTGGCACTTCTCCTCGGTGACTTACATGTCGGTCTGGCGTTGCAGGAACTGGATGATCTGCGCGTCAGGATGGTGAATGCCCGTGGCAGTGCTCGTGCGCGTCCTCAGCAGGTGCATCATGCCCAGGAAGTACATGTAGTGGTCTCCTCCGAGGAACAACTCCCCCATGAAGAGGACGAGCAAGGTGACCCAAGTCGGGGCGCTGAATATGTCGCTCGCCTCTCCCGCCGCCATCATGGACGCTTCCTTCAACTGGCTGATCACGCGTGCGCGGCCGAGTTCGGCCACGCGGAGTCGATCGGGGCTGTTGTTGCGCCGCCACAGGTCGAGTCCCGCGACGCTCAGCACGGCTTGCTGCACCAGTGGATCACACACAGCGAGAGGGAGGATGTAGTTGCGATATCCGTTGTTTTGGCCGTCGAGGATAACCATGCCGGGAGCCAAGTGGAGGCTGACTGGATGGTCCGACCACGTTAATTAGCCTTTCTCCTGCCCCGATCTCCCGTTAATGGAATATCCGTCATAAAACATACAGTGTGAGAACAACAGACGGGCCTGGCTGTTTACAACTTCAAGGCTCGGATATATCCTGACGGGTTGGCTCTCAGTGTGCTGATCCTCTTGGCTTACATCTTGGCCATGCGACCCCGGCGAAGGATGGGACGGCCGCAGAGGACATTGAAAGGTGGCGGTGTATTCTGTCTGGCTTGTCGCAGCAACATCATTGTTCGAGGGGCTGTCGTTTGTGCAGGAGCCATTGTGGTGAGGAGGGTCTGGCGGCACTGGAATTGACAGACCCTTCAGCCTCCCCCGTGAGGCCACTCCCTTGTTGAACCGGTACCGGACGCCGTTGCCTGAACACTCCAGGCCCTTCTTGACGCATTTCAGGCATTGCGGTTCGCTTTCGTCGCAGGTGATACGACGTTTGTTGCAGTTATAGCATCCTCGGCGAACGCCCATAGCGGGATGCAGGCATCTGGACAATTGGTGTGCGGATTACATTGACTTAAACGAGCTTTGGTGTGTGGCTTCACATCGAATTAGACGAGCACTGGTGGTAACGGTACGTCGAGGAGCCCTAGGGCTGGACCGACGTCTCGAGAAAAGTCGGAAGCAACCCTAGGCGACGCTGTCGGTCGATCTAAACCCAAATCAGCAGGTAGAGTGAGGAAGGGAGTTTGGCCCAAGGAAGCCCGCTCGTCAGATACGGAGCCTTGTGTTTGCTTCAATCATCTTCCTTGTGCGCTCCCATGCCATGGTTCAGCCGCTCCCGGTATCTGGCGATCTAGAGGTAATGCTTTCTCTTTCCCTGCGCTCGGCGTTGGGCCCTGCCAAGCTAGACGCGTGATACCTTTCATGGTGGAACCATATGGTCCTTTACGCGTCACGAATCGCAACACCAGAGTCATGAGCGACTCGAGCAGGGTGACCGAGGAACGTGATATGGCTGCAGGGAGTATTGTTGTGGCAGGTCGAGTGAGTTTAAGTGGGCTTCCCTCGCCTGTCATCCCTTAGCATCCTGCGTATATATACCACGGCGAACTGCAATCTCTCGGTCATTAAGCCCACACTTTCTTTTCCAGTCCACGGGCCTCTGCCCTTGAAGTTCTGTTGCGTTGGTCTCTCTCTAGATATACCTCCATCCCAAAATGAGCAGCGATGATCAGAACCGGACCCGGGAAGGATACCAATGGACCAAGCAAGATGGGCTCCAACCAGGAGTGTCCACAACCGCTGTCGTCAAGCCTCCGTCAAACCTTGACCGGGGCGCCGATTCAACCCCCTTCGACGTGATAGTCATTGGCGCCGGCTATGCTGGACTGACGGCCGCTCGAGACCTCACCACGTCCGGTGCCAAGGTGCTCCTTCTCGAGGCACGAGATCGCATTGGCGGGCGAACCTTTACATCAACAATCGATGGCCACAAGTTTGAAATGGGGGGAACTTATGTACACTGGGCACAACCAAATGTGTGGAGGGAGATTGCTCGTTACGGGATGCAGGCGGAGCTCGAAGCTGTTGTCGACTTGTCTGTAGGCGTCACTGCCGTGTCGCTCATTAGTCCTGCCGAACGCAAGGACATCAGCCAGGATGAGCAGGTAGATCCATCATCCCCACTTCTCCGCAAGACTGTGCTGAGTCTTTGTCTCTCTAGCTAGCAGTTTTCGGTACCGCCTTCGAAAAATTCATCAACGTGGATGGTGGAATGGGCAGGTTTGTCATGCCTTATCCACACAACCCAACGTTCGTCCCCGACGCAGCCGACTTGGACAAATTGAGTCTGCAAGACCGTCTCAGCGACATCCGAGACAAGCTTACACCAACCGAGGTCACGGTTTTCGAATCCTTTCTGGCAGTCCTCAGCGGAGCCAAGCTGGAAGACGCCAGCTTCTTCGACATGCTCCGTCTATGGGCATTATGCGGGTATTCTGTCGACGGCCTGGTTGCAGCATTGTCTTTGTTCAAACTCCGTGGCGGCCAATCTGCCTTCGCGCGAAGATTTTTCAAAGAAGCGCTCGAGACGCACAACTTGTCCTACGTCTTTACTTGCCCTGTGTCGTCCGTGGATGATAAAGGCCACGAAGTCGAAGTGGCCTCTTCAACAGACCAGTGTTTCCGAGGACGTCGCGTGATTTGCACAATCCCGCTCAATGTCCTAGGCAGTCTCAGCTTCAGTCCGGCCCTTGGGCGCTTGTCCAAAGATGTTGTCAGTACACCACACGTCAACAAGAGCACCAAGGTGCATGCAGAGGTGCAGCCGTCGGAGCTGCGCACCTGGATGGGAATGACATGGCCAAAGAGCAAGCTGTTTCGCGCTGCTGGTGAAGCAATAACCCCAGCTGGGAACGCTGGGCTTGTGTGCTTTGGAGGTGACTCCAATCCTCTCCAGCTCGAGGATGACATCGAGGAAATCCTGACGGCAGTGGGGAGCTTCCACGACAAGATAGAGGTCAGGCGCTTAGTCTTCCACAACTGGGGGAAAGACGAGTATTCGAGGGGAGGTTGGAGCTATTCGCCTCCTGGCATGGCGGGAGACAGAAATCTAGGCGTGCTCAGGGAGCCTCACGGCAATGTGCACTTTGCCAATGGCGACTGGGCAACTGGCTGGAAAGGCTTTATTGACGGTGGCATAGAGGAAGGAACGAGAACAGCGAGAGTGGTCGGGGAAGAATTAGCGAGGGTTGGTCGCAGCTGAAGGGAGGGCGTCACGGTTGTGCATCAACGGTCGGAGTCCCATCGTAGTTGACCTTCTCGCTTTCCCGTGCTTGACTGAAGATCGAGGTGAAAGTAAGACGACAGTGCGCACCTATCCAACGCTGAAGATAATCGCAGGGCGCATGATCAATATATGGTCGGACCCAGTTAGATCCTGATATCGTCGCCTTCCCACGGAAGGCGACGCGTTCGGTGATAAATGCGCAGAGAATCCTTCATTCGGACGTGGAAAAATACGGAGAATCACTCACTCACTGTACAGGCGATCATTTCGTGCCAAGACGCGGTAGCAGCTCGTGGGATTTCATCAACACCAAGAGGCGACACATACAAAGACCTTAGCAGGCTGGCCGGGCTGTCGGATTCGCGCTATTGACCAAAGGCGACAAGTCATATCTCGTGTTCATTCAAGCATTGTGTTACATTGGTGACAGACCCATCTAAGATACCCCGGCTACTTCAGAGTTGGCCACGACGGGAGTTGTAGGCAGCGACTGCTCTGAAGACCAACCAACCCCTCTGCCCTCATAAAGACTCCTAACCGGCTAAACACAGAGCCTCCAGCTTTCCGCAGTGCTGTTGCCTGCCGAGGAACTCCTTTTCCTAAAGCCCGGATAATATTAGATCATTGAAAGGGGTGAAGCCAGGCACTGCCCAAAGCAAGGAATGCGCAACCAGCACAGCACTTCGCCCCTACCCGCAATTGCGAAGCGCCTGTGGAGACATCTCAAGATGCCTTCGCCGCTTGATCAGTAGGGAGCCGGGAGTCTGCCAATCTCAAGTCAACGGTCTCCTCGTCTTCCTCTGACGTCGCAAAGCCGTTGAATATAGCCGTGTATGCTGATCGCTTCATTTTCCTATGCCGTACCGTGCCCTTTGCGCAATCCAATCTGCGCAGGACGGACCCAGCCCACCGGGACTCTCTTGTACCAGGCCGCTCAAGAGAACTTCCACCGATTCCCACAATGCAAACACTCGCAAAACGTTGTCATCGGTTCATCAGCACTCCTCGTCTGCGCCTGGCTATAGCTGACCTTCTTCTGGTGACACTTCCCGCACTCCAAACTCGTGCTCACGGATTTCTCTTCCTGCGCGACCATCGCATTGTTCATGTTTTCCTTAGCGATCTTATTGTCCATTTCCTTCTGCTGCCGTGACTTCATCTCCTCGTGCGACATTGTGACGAATCTTTGAGCCGATATTTCACCACTGAGGATACGGATGCGGAGTTTTGGATTGCTTTTGTTTTTGAGATTTTGGAAAAGGGAGCGAATCTTCTCTTTGTATGCAGGACTAGCGGAGGAGCCCCTGGCCTCGGGGAGGTTTAAAGCCGCCGATTCGATTTGTTTGGCGAGGTCGAGGATTGCTTTCATGGGGAGGTCGGAGCCCAGACAGAGACCGTCGTAGATCAAGCCGATGCAGTTGTTCCGTGCCTTGTCGTCGGGGATAAGGTCATCGCGGGGGACTTTGTCGACTTTCCAGTTTCGCTTATCTGGCGCCACGCCGGTGGGCGAGGCTGATTTGGCCTGAGGTGCCGGTGATGATGTGCCATTTGAGCGGGCGCCGTTGGCGATGGGCGTAGATGTGCCGCTCGCGAGTTTCTGTTCGTTGACTACGTGGCGCCAGCGGGAGATTATTTCTGCAGCGAGCTTTCCGACTTCTGGGTCCAGACCCTGTACGCCCTTGACCTTGTTGACAATCTTGCCTATGCCTGTGGCACGGAGAAGTTCCTCGCTGGGTTTCACGTTCGTTTTTAGGTCGCGGAGGATCGTGAGGATGTTTTCTGAGGGTTCTTTGGCGTTGATGGCCTTCTGGAGGGAGGCGCCCTTCGAGAGGATCTCGCGGCGGTCCATGACGGGCGAAATGCGAGGAGGTTCAGGAATGGCAGAGTGCCGCGGGGGCGCGGGTGGTCGCCGCAAGGACGTCTTCTAGATGTTATTTCAGGTCGGCCACAGTGAGAGAAGGCAGGCTCCTGTTTACAGTTATACGATTAGCAAGCGAGTCAGGCGGAAGTGACCAGACATTGATCAACGGTCAGAGGCAGAAGGACATAAGCTCGACACACGGGGACTCTCTGACAGCAAAGCCGACGATATGCAAGCTTTCGTCTCTTCACCTGCTCACGTTGGCATCTCTCCAAAGTACATGCGCAACAGTGTTGAGGCTTCCAGAAGGAGGGGGACTTCGCCAAGCACCAGTCTCATTAGGTCGCCTTACCCGAGTCAGTATATCCTTGGGCGCTTCTCACGGTGCTCTGCGCTTCTTGAATTTGTCAGGGTGTCGGATAAGCTAGGAGATCTTTGAGATATCGTCATAAAGGGAAATCTGTCGCATGAGCATCTCAGGTGCAAATGAGGCGCAAGTGGTTCGAGGTCAAAGCGAATGACTGTCATTTGAACGGAGTGTTCTAGATACGGATAGCGCAGCCTTGTCGACGCTTCGCGACACTCCAGCGACGCGTCGTTCGAGGCTGGGGTAGACGCTGTGTTTGCCAGTTCTTCAGAGCGAGAGGTGGACACAGTATACTACTAGTAAATGGCTCAATGATAAAGACATCAACTCCATGCTGCCTTTTCCAGGACATTTTTTGCACAAAACTCTCTCCATCACACAATCTAGTACTCTAGACGGACTTCTTGGCCCTTGACACGCCCGATGACAATATCCGCGGCATATTTTGGAATGACTTCATCATCATGGAGCATCTCGAATTCTATGATGTGGTTAGCCAGTTTCGAGAGTGGTGAGTGCATGTATCAGACTCACCTTCCGAGGCGTCCTTGCCCATGTGGCTGAACAACGCCTGAGGACCACCTGGGTGCTCATCAAGCCAGTTCGTGACGTCCATCACGACACCCTTGACGGCGATCCACAGATCATCTTTCTTGTTATGCTTGGCAACTTCTTCCAGCGAATATTCCTTCTCCGGTACCTTGAAGTTGCTGATGTCGTTCGCGTCCTTCTTCTTGGCAGGATCTTGGCTCTTGTTGCCATCCATGACCGGTGCCGCGCTTCTTTGGGCCTGTTGGGAAGTCTCCTGTGTACCGACTGAGGGACCTGACGAGCCACCTGAACCGCTGCCCCACTCGACGGAAATCTTTCCCGGCGAGTTAGGATCAATGTGTAGCGAGATTTGACCCAGGCGATTCGAAGCGCCGGAAGCACCGCCCTCGGTTGTAAGCTTCTCCAGTAAGTATTTGGATGCTGAGTTACCAGCAACTCGGCCGTAAACCACACAGCCGAGCAGCGATGAACCACCGAGACGATTGGCACCGTGCACGCCACCCGCAAGCTCACCGCAGGCAAACAGAGCATCGAATGGCTTCTGCTCCTTGTTCAGCACTTGGGCCTTGTCGTTGATCTCCATACCACCCATGGTGAAGTGCAAGACGGGTTCCATCAATGCAACATGGAAAGTATCGTTGATTTCGAGAGGCAAGTTGTGGAAATATTTCTTGCCCCAGGGGTCCTTCTTGTCGCCTTTGGCGATGGCGTTGTACTCCTTGAATTGCTTTTCGAGAGCTGCTTCACCGCAGCCAATTTCCTTGGCCAGCTCTTTGCCGGTCATTTTCTTCATCAAACCACGGCCAGAATAGTGTCGAGTGTGGAAATCAAGGACATTCGAGGCCTTGGAGTTGAGGACTAGACGGATAGGCCACTTGCCCTTCTCCTTCTCCTCCCACATCTTGCCAGAGACATAGTCACGGTGGCCCAGATCGTCGCAGAAGCGCTGACCGTCACTGTTGAGCAGAACACCACCCTCACCTCGCAATGCTTCGGCAGCCAAAAACTTCCATTTGGAGGTGGGATCCTTGGGGTCAACCAACCCAGTAGGATGTACCTGAACCTTGTCCATGTCGATATCGTTGGCACCAATGGCCATCAACATCTTGTGACCATCGCCGGTGGCGTGTGTGCCGTTGGTGGATGATAGATCGAATGTGTCCGGTCTGTGTTTCTTGAGCAGCGACGTTTCTCCGAAATCCGCGGCATATCCTCCAGTTGCCAGAATGACAACGCCGTCAACTGAATGTTCTTCACCGCCGAATTCGTAAGTGACACCGGTAATGACATTGCCCTCCTTGTTCAGCTTTGTGACCTTTGCCTTCTTGATGACCTGGACTCGGTCGGGGTCGGATTCGCAAAGCTCCTCCATCCTTTGCATCAGAGCATACGTGATCGCCATACCGGGGAATTTAGCATCGTGTCCTCGATGGGTTCGGGGGAACGAGTGGCCACTATGTAGTTGATTAGCTTAGATCCGAATGCATCGCAAGCTCAAACCCACCCGAGACGTGATACAAGAGTGAGGTCGAGGTTGAATACATCCTGCAACCATTCAACGGCAGCTGCGGATTGGTATGTAAGAACCCGAATGAGGTCTGGTCTCGCCTTGTCACGGGCGGACTTCAAGGTATCTTCGTAGAACTGCTTGACGCTGTCTTGGATGCCCAGTTCGACCTGAGTTCGGGTGAGAGCACCGTTGATGCCTGACGTTGCCTTTGTCGAGTTGCCACCAAAGAAGTCTGCGCGATGGTCAATCAGAGTTCATTTAGCGGCTATGGCATTCAGACTCACTGTTCTTGTCGAGAACAAGTATATTGCCTCCGTTGAGGTAGACGGTGTGTGCGGCGCTGAGCCCAGAGACTGCGAGGAGTCGATAGTTAGTTATGGAAGTGCTCCGGAAGGGTAACGGGAATCCTTACGGCCTCCACCGACCACAATCACACGAGGAGGGGCCATCTTGAAGGATTGTCCGAGGGGATGGTGACGATGGCAACGGGTAAGAGCGCTCGCAGCAGAACGTCGAGGTCGTGGATGGGAGAAGGAAGGGTCTTTTTGGAAGCTCAAGATCGCAGAGCAGAGAGAAGATGATCAGCTGCACGGCAAGCAACGGGATTAGATCAACCCAAGTCGATGATTCTTGCAGACGATTCAAACCACGGACCTCGGCTCGTGCGCAGTGACTTCAAATATGCTTCACCTGTCACCTGATTGGCGCCCAGGTTGCTCCTGTCGACCGATGGCACCCTGCAGCACTTCGAAGTTATTCGCCCTTGTTTTGAAAGACCGACGCACTTGCTTTTGTATCTTTGAGAAGCACTTGGCTACTGTTCTAGACGATGGAGCTTTACGCTCAAATTGCCGGTTCTCAGTCGCCATTGTGCCCATGCACCCAGGTCTCCGGGGATATTTCCTTCCCAGAGTTCAGCGCCATTCATACGAGACGTTCGGCGTTCTCTCCCACAGGCGCTGTGGTCGTCGAAAATTGGGGACGCTGCCCCCGCACAGTACCACACGCACGCCTCTCCAGGTTCAAGTTCACATGTCTCGGGGCTCTCCGCGGCCTTCAGCCTGCCATCATCAGGTCTGCTCAAGCTCCGAGGCATGTGAAAACTATATAGAGTGAGGCCAATGGCGTTGCCGCCATTTCTATACCGCGTGACCATATGGTAAGATCAACGTGACATCTGCCTTTCACTTAATCAGGTTGCACTCCTGAATGTGGAGCCGGGGCAAGGATGCAACTATGTCCCAGACAAGTCGTTTGTCTATCCTCTTCCTGCGCCGTGGCTAAGTATGTTGGTACATGAATAGTCACAAATCAGACGCCCAATCCTCAAAACTTCATCTTCTCTCCATTGCCCACGAGCGTGCAGTGCAAATTGTCAAAGCTGGAGAATCCGGGGAAACCCAGCATGTGCGTCCGTCGCCGAAAATCGGTCTCCGAAACTCGGCGTTACCGGAATGGATTCCAATCGTGGTGGTTTCGGGGCCGTTGACCATCAATAGAGATAGCATCGCGACTCCAGTGAGCACCCCGCCAGTGCGGATCGACAGGGATTCAGCGATGGTATACTCGTTCCACCGGATCGCGATACGGGAGGGTGATAGACCTGCTTTCGTGTTCAACAAGACTCCCGCGTATGTGCGCCTTCTGTCATTCCGTTTCCATCGATTCCGGTTCAATGTGACCTAGTATATGGAGGTGCCTCTTATGACAGTCTTCTCACTTCACCATCACTCCTCTTTTGTGCATTGGTTGTCGAACTTGTGGAATGGCTTGACAATAGCGACGCAGTCGAAGTTATTGATCGCAGGCTAGCCGCCCCAGATGCCGAAGACACCACACGCGAGGGCTGCGCATTCGCTGCCTGTCTGTTTTGGTCTTTGGGTTCTTTGTAGAACATGGTAAATCGAAGGGTTTGGTACCTCATTTTCCGCAGGTGAATTGAGGGTATTGAGCCTTTTGTCAGCGACAAGATACGAGATGTGGAAAACAGAAAACGAGGGCTTGAAAATGAGAGACTTTCGATGTAGAGATGCGAAAGACAGATAAGCGAAACGAAGGATACTGCTCCCTTGAACCTGCCGAGCGACCAGCCGGCTGCTGAATATGTAGGACGACTTGTCATCGAGGACTCCAAGCCAAAGTGGCCATCTTCCGGGTTCGAGATGATGACGACCTGCGCTGCCATTTGCGGGGCTCGAGGGACAGAGAGGAGCTAAGGAAGAAACCGGAGCAGTTCTTTTGAAGGTTTGAGGACAATCAACATCACGTGCCTATTTGTAATGACATGAGAAAGGATGTCAGCGAACTCTGACTTTGCAAACTGTCACTGTCGCTTCATCCACCGATGATTCTCTCTTCCGAAGGAGGTATTATTCCTGGTCACCCTCAAATGACTCCGTTACTCAAGCCCAGCTCTGAGTGGCATCGCGGACAGTGTCTTCCAAATTCGTCCACCCAGGTTGACCGAATCGTTTCACGATCTCTTCAGCCCTCCCATTCGTGACTTTACTCAGATCCCTGCCGAGATTAGGAATATCGCCCATGAATTTGTGGTTTGGATACAGCTTCCGGTATATCGCCAGAATGTCGTTCCAATTGAAAGGGTATGCGAAGTCAAACAGCCGCTCGCCGTTAACGTCAGTGAAGATGAGAGCTCCGACATGAACGCGGGCTGTATCTTGGACATTGACATAATACTGCGGGGGGTTAGATTTGAGCTTCTCTTGCCCCTTGAACTCGTTCCAGAGCGCTTTGAGCCAACCAACCGTGCTCGGTGCCCCTTGGTTTTCGGGCGACAGGACCAACCCCATATTGCAATTTGGCAGGACCGTATTCAAGACGAAACCCGGTTTCTGCTCTTTCATAAATCTCCATGCGGCCTGCTCGCCCTGGGTCTTACTGGCAGAGTATACATCCAATTTGCGCTGTTCACCTTCGTATGGTGGAGGCGCCCAGGCGGCTTTGACAGCTTCTTCATTCCACGTCGACTCGTCAGCGCTGAACTCAAGATCTGGCTTGGGACTGATGGCAGCGGTGGAGGACGATGTCAACACAAACCGCTTGACCGTGGGCTCTGCAGCAGCGGCTCTCAATGCGTTCAGGGTACCCTCCACAACGATCGGGATGCCTTCATTTGGATCATAGGAGACCATGACAGGTGTAGCTGTGTGGATGAACCCAGAAGCACCTTTCACCGCCTCGTCAAAGGCTCCTGCCGCTGCCATCTCCGGCACTTCAATCAACTCGAATTTGCCGACACCATACTTGTCTCCAAAATAGTCCTCAACCCAGCCAGACCTCTTTGCGTTGCGTACGGTCCCACGGACACGATAGCCCGCCAACAGAAGCTGGTCAACGACATGGCTCGCAATAAACCCGTTGGCGCCGCTGACGACGACGAGGCTTCCTTCTGGGATAGCGTATTTGGTTGTGGAGCCCATTCTTACGATACGCGCAGACTTTCAAGCTGGGGACTCGTCTATGCTGCATTCACGCTTTGTGGTTGTTCTGAGATAAGGACAGCGTGCCTTTATACTATTGACTCAGCCGTTAAGGTACTTTCTACTATCATCAGCAGAGCTACGAAATCGTTCATGCGCATTGCTGAATCATGAAGCAGATGAATTCCAGTGAAAACGGCACAAAATTCCCTATTCAAGGTTTCGTTACTTTGACTGGAAGTCTTTACCCCGTCGCTCATTTTTCACCGTCGATAAACAGCCAATTGGAACTTGAAAAAGTTTAACCCAGAACGGTCGCATCTCGGCGTCGTCTCTTACCATTGGTTATGCTCCAGTCAACTTACTGAAACTTGGCTGATGGCATGGCCACGAAGTAAATGAGGCCTTGCTCGATAGTCTCCTCTGGTGATGTCAGAGATTCATTCGCCAGTCGCACAATACGAGATCTGAGGTGCTGATCTTCTGCCGACTCGTGCAGAGTCTCGTATTTGCAATTCTGTCCTGACCAAGACGGGGATAGCGTTGTCCCAAGGTAAGTGCCATTCTGGTATCGGAGGCTTATCCGCGCTCTGGTTCGCACCCTATCTCAAGGACGTAGTCCTTTTCACCTTCTCACTTCAGCAGCGCCTACCTGGTATGGTAAGCGTGTTGTTTGCACAGCTTCTAACACTAAGGTTCGAGTCCAAGCCTGACTTGGCGACTTCCTCAGGGGCTAAGAGCGATTCTGGTATTATATCCTCCCTAACATGATCATCGGTCCCACAAAGCTACGTCTACAAGGATCAGAATACTCGTCGAGCCGATATTTGAGATCCTGCAGTCTTTCGTCTATTTCGTTCTCTCCATGACATTACCAGGCCGCTTACCAATGAACTGAAGAACTTCTGCGAAATCTGCTCGAGTAGGGCCTACAAGCAATTTGTTCCGGCCTGAGGAAGCTCTAACCTCAGCCTTATTTGCTCAGGGCAAGTTCCGTCGGATCTATGAAGTGATCGACGCGACCAGCGGTGGAAAGCTTACGATTTCATAGGTTGGAGAATCTCGGACAGGGCCTCACATGCCACGAGGCGATATCCCTTCGGATCACGGAAATGCTTTAGCAACGCCGATTTGATGACCAATAGCTCGCCTCCAAATACTCGGACTAGGAAGAGCCACGAACTGAGCCCCCCCGAGCATTTCGAGCTTATATCGAATTGGCTAGAAACGTCTCTGATCTGTTGAAGATCCTCAATCTGCCACACCGAGCTCTGGTATCTGGCGGCTGAGTAATCCACCTGGCAACGGGGCTGTATGCCTACTGGGCTACGGATTGAAGTCCTAAGCTTATGTGCAGCTTCTTAGAAGGATACAAAACCGTAGACTATTCATACTTCGAATGAAGGCGCGAACTTTTGTACGAGGCATCAAGACAGACGTTCAGCATTTCCCAGGTTCCCCTCTGAAACTACTCTGATACCCAAGAAAGTCGGATCATCAAGCATGCTCGAACAGCGAAAGAAGAGGGACTCTCAAGCAAAAGTCCCGGATCACATCTTCATTGATCAAGGACCCCAGTCTTTCCATCAGGACCGTTCACGATTGGTCTCCAGTCAAGCTCGGCGGTTTCAGAGTGCGGGAAAGCGCCAGAATCAGAGATTTTCTGCAAGACGGAACGCAGGGTATGCTCGGAGTTTGGTCGGGTGGAGGTCAAAGTCGTCGACACCGTCGGCCGATGGCCGCAAAGGGTCATCCGCGTCGCCACTCAATAGCAAAAGTCCCGACCAGCGACAGAGGGAGCGAGGGTCTGAGCAAGAACATACCGGCGATGCACAGGTCAGCCTTTCGATACGGACAGGACTACGGATAGACCCATTCGGTGCATTCCCCTCTTCGAACACGAGAACGGTCATGCTGCAGGTGGACTATTGTATGTCACTGTAATTCCACCGTGACCATGAATGTACTAGTACAGCTGACAACATGCTATAGATATCCACGTTTGGGCGCCTCACAAGGCTGGGAACTTCGATGACCTCATGGGCTACAATACGCACCTTGACCTCTGCTGGCCTCTTGCTTTGCAGGATGACATGTTGTTTGATGCCACTGTCGCCGTCAGCCGAACAGCATGGGTCCTTGCTCAAGGCAACGAGCCTGCTGAGGACCAATTCATGCTTTACCATAGGGGTCTAGCCATGTCAAGCTTGCGACAGAAACTATCGTCAGCTAAATTCGGGGGCACAGAAGCTGTCCTTTTCACAATCGGCAGGATGATTAGCATTGCCGTCAGTTAACTCTGCTCATCTCGAGATAGAACACAGAAGAGCTGACATTCCTACCAGTACATGTCGAGCGAGCCAGAAGCATTTCTTGCTCATTTTGAGGCCTTTCAGAAGATCGCACAAGACTACATCGCCAAGCACCCCGAGTCTGACGTTGCTCGCGTCATTGAAAATCGGCTGCAAAGGTAAGATCCAAGATGTCCAACCTGAGATAACTGACTGACGCTGTACAGCTGGAAAGCGCTCCGTGGCTACAGGACCGCACAAGAGCTAACCCGCAAAAGTAGCCCCCGATTACAATCGCCTAGCGGCTCCCAGTCAAAAGAGAATACGCTACCGAAACAGCAGCTGCGCGCGCAGTCTCCCACCCTACTCGGCGGACTGGACCTATCGGTCGACATGGCCATGGAACTGAAATTGCTGACTCGGTCGTTGACTCAGTCGTCGCGCCGCATAGCCGAGACATCCAGGACGATGACGGAATCAGTTGCTGAACTCGTCCAGCACTGTCGGCGTTTCAGCGACAAACTACGCTCATGTGACGAACTGACCTCGACGGAGCTGCAGCTGTGCTGCTCGCTTCTGGCGTTCTGCCTGCAACTGCATCAGCATCTGGTGTCCAATCTGGAAGAAGCCGGCACCGTCACCGACGTTTTTGACGTCGCCGGTGGCGTTCTTCCGCTGGATGACCTCGCGAAGACATTCATCAACCAGAAACTCAATGAGTTCTCTAACTCGCAGGAGCACAAGATGACGTTAATCTGGTCGGCCTTGGTCCTCGGCTCCTTCCTGCTTCAGCAGTCCAACAATCGACTGCGTACGAAGGGACATATCGTCCATGTCAATCTTGGTCTCCGGCTTGGCCTCGATAACGCAGGTTATCCCTCAGATTCTGAAAGCGATGGCTGGGCGGTCATTGAATCCCTGCTCAGTGGTACCGACAGGATGGGCAGTCTATGGCACTCGGAACTAACTTCATTTTGGCGCCGTGACTGGCAAGGCAGCATGAAAAGGCAGAGAAGATGGGAAAAGCAAGGGGTGTGGATGATCGGGGCACCGAAGCGATTACCGTCTCACGCAGGAAGGAGCGATCAGGGCCCTGTAGCGAAAAGTAGGACGAAGGACACCAGACCGCCGGGATCCCGCTCGAGTCTGGAGAGATATGGCGATGTGGATATCATTGAGTATCTCGTTTTGAGAGAGGCGAGAAATTCACTGCCACTGGTGGATTGAACGGATGATCGACCGAGCGGTGAGCGCCTGTATCTGTACGACATGAAAAGATAAAGCCAGCGGGTTCGTTCCTGAGCATTCTTTCGCGAGTAATGGGTATCAGTCTCCTTCCGACGTCTGCATATCATTCCCTCCGGAAAAGAATCGCCGCAGTTCCTGTGCAAACACTTCCGGACTCCCACGCTGTGCCTTGTTGAAAGTGCCGCCATGGTCGATGCCTTCGAGCTCAACGCGTCTCGAGTTGGGCAGGATCTTGTCGAGCTCACGCACCGCGCGTTGCAGATACGCTGGACTTCTGGTCCCCCCGAGGACCAAAGTCTCGGTCTGAATCGCCGAGAGCGTCTGAAGATTCTTCTCTCCCAGCATGTCCAACGCGATTTCGGTATCGTTGCGGAACGTCGGGACCAGGTCCTCGAACGACAATCCTTTGTGGTCCACGGCGGTGGTCGTTCCCCCGTTTGTATCCGGCATCCCGACAGGTCGATCGAACCTCATCATCAGTTTCGTCAACCCCACCAAGATGCTCCGCGGGAAGTACTTGGACTGCAAGACCGGCGGGCCGACCTGCGCGCCCAGCATGGCCGTCACAGCGGCGCTGGCAAGCTCGCCACGCTCGACCTCAGCCTCGTACCTCGCGGTCCAAGCCATCTGGCCGTCGCGGTCGCCCTCGGGCCACCACGGCGGTTCGAAGACGGCGATCTTGGCGATGTGTGACGGCGGAGCCGCCAGCGCGGCCTTCAAAGTGAGCAGCGCGCCGGAGCTGACGCCGAAGATGAACTTCGCGCCACTCGCCGCGTGGATGGCCTCTACGTCTTCGACTTCCTTTTGCGGTGTGTAGGCGCAGTATTTGCTGGGGGTCCCGGACTGCCCGCGTCCGCGACGGTCCGGCAGGTAGCAGGTGAAATGGCTGGAGAGAGACGTCGCGAGGTCGGCGTGGCTGAGCGCGTGTTGCATGCCGCCGTGGAGAATGATCACGCCTGGGCCGGTGCCGATTTGATAGTACGCGATCTTGGTGCCATCCTTGGAGTGGGTGGTCTTGAGTCTGAATTCGAGGGACATGGTCCCGTCGTCGTCGGGAGTCAGTGGTTAGTGGTTAGATAGGCGTAGTCGCGGAAGAAAAAGTACTCATACCACACACACGCTCTGGACATTGTACATTGTATGGAGCGATGGCGGGCAAGTGAGCAAGCAAGCAGACGGGCAGTAAGGCAGACAGGGTATTATCCTAGACTGTCGTAGCTGTCTGGTACGGGTCGTCAAGCGCTATCTCACGGTACAGCAAGAGACATCCGCAAGGGCAATGTCTTTCCAGTTATGCATGTTCGCTCGCTCCTGCGAGAAGCTACGTATCTTGCTACAGTACCGTGACTAGGCACCAGTATTGGGTTCTGCGGGGGCACGGTCCCACTGTGCTGCGCATCTAGGCTCGTATTCGCAAATGCTTGCTAGATACGAAGCGCGAATCGCGAAGCCTACCATAACAGGTGTCGATAGTGGGTTGGGCGGGCCTTGCGCCTCGTTGCCGGCGGCCTGAGATGGCCTGCCCAAATGGACACACATCTGGAGTGAAGCTCGCAGAGAACTCTGTACAAGGGATGCAGGGATGGGCGAATGTTTGGAGGTTGTACAAGTCTTTCTTACTGTATTAATATAGACCAACCAAGTCTTGCCGCTATGACGTGCGCAACTTCAGCGTGCCTGTGTTCGCTGTGCTTATCATGACCTCCCGCAACGGAGTCACAACTGAGTCAGGAACGACTGGGCTCAGGATGGTTCCGGTAGGGACTCTGGTGATGGAATCGATGGGCTTGGATTTACTTCTCATAAGGCCACTCAAAGACGAAGATGGGATCGTGGACGAGATCCTCGGTCTCTAATAATGGAGCAACAGCACTCTGTACAGCACAGGGAATCACACCACACGGAGTGAGCACACGGAATGACTGAACAGGGAATGACTTTTTGGATGGACTGTGGCAGCAGTGCAGCACACAGAATGAATGTGCCAGATGGATGGATGTCTCCCACATTTTGATCCCGTCCAGCACACGAGTCCCAGCCTTGTGAATTCCGGGGTTGAATCTGCGCACGACCCTGCGTTTAACCAACGACGACATGACCCACGAAGCTAGATAGGGTGACTGGCTGGATTTCTTGGTGATCCATATACCTAATGACCTCTTACATGCTTTGCAATATGTGATACATT
Source organism: Phialophora verrucosa (assembly GCA_002099365.1). NCBI lineage: Eukaryota > Fungi > Ascomycota > Eurotiomycetes > Chaetothyriales > Herpotrichiellaceae > Phialophora > Phialophora verrucosa. Next base: position 1,593,422 of record MSED01000002.1, on the reverse strand, counting down.
ACTGCCCACCGCCTGGGCGAAAAAGCGGCGACCTCTTTGCTCTTTAATCAAGTATTATATCTCATATCATATCATGACCTAACATGCAATACCATACCATAGCATAGCCTACCACGCCAGACACCTTACAACGCCATCCATGCCGCCGGACTAGAACGAGTCCAGTCGGACTCCCTCAGCCACCTCGCTTCTCGTCTTCGTTCGTTTTCGCGCATCCCATCACGCACGGACATCTCACGCACACATAATCCGATCATTAGAACACTCCACACGCGCCAGCGCAATAGGCGACATACATGTTCATGTCCATGTCCACCACGTCCGCGAGAACGTCCATCACATAACACTACAAAGCAACAACGCCGTACAACACCCACAACAGAACCCGGCCCCGCAATCGTCCCCTCCCGCGCGATTGTAATTATTCTGATTCACCTGCGTGACGTGCGTCACGGGCTGCGGCTTCGGCTGCCCCTGCCCATGATGCAAGACCATCACGTCGATGTTCGTCTCCTGCATGACCACGACGTTGGGGGCCGGGCCCGGCTGCGCGTAGGTATTGCTGCCCGGGTACGCTGGCGGCGGGGCCATGGGTTTGGGTGTGTCGTAGGGGTCGACGTATTGGGACATTGCGTGTATACCGGATCTGAGAGTAGTGGGCTTTGAATGGCAATCCGTGAAAAGACAGATATATGGTTCGTTTTGAATATCGAGTCTTCGCGCCTTAGGGTTCGGGAATAGTGGATATGAGATGGCTGGCAGGAATGAGTGAGTGGGTTTGGCGTGCTCTGGTAACAGCCTGCTTTGTTTTGCGCGGGGACCGTCGACGGCGAGATGGAGCGAGTGAGTGAGAGATAGATTCAAGCCATGCACAAACACAAACACACACTCTCTCTCTTTCTCTCTCTCCCTCGCTCTTTGTGTGTCTGCCTCTTTCAAGCTGAAGGGAGAAACCTCCGAATCCAGATCCCGCAAGATCAAAAGTAGGAAAGAAAGAGAGAAAGAGAGAACGAAGCTCAGAATAGAACAGAGGGTGGAAGAGTAAGTCTGTGCTGTGTGCTGTGTGCTGCGTGTAGTGCAGTTCCAATCGTCAGACAAACGAGCAGAACAGACGAGCATAGCCTTCTCACTCCTCGCCCATATACATACCCATACCAAAGGGCATCGCCCCCCGTATTCCATATTCCATCCTCCGTTCTGAAGCCTACCGCGACATTCCTCAGCCTTACTCCGTCCTGCACGCGATAGGGACACAGGGCAGTAGCTGAAGCCATGAGAACAAAGCGCCAGGGCCTGCTGAAATTAGAACCTGCGCCAAAAGAAACAAGTCCCAGTCCAGTCCGGATCCTTATTTGCAGCTCTTGCGCCCTGTCTTCTCTCAGACAGAGGGCGTCGTGCCGGATACGAAATCGGAATCGCAGGACAAATTCGTGAGGTTGAACCGTGAGGCTGAATCGGCACGCAACCACGTCGGGCGTCGCAGAAAAGGGGGGTCGGTCGGGGTCAGGGCAATCGAACGCGCCAAGATCCGTGCATGGACCGCCTGGTCTCCGCCCTCTTCCTCGTATTCGCCTCCCTTATCGACGCCGCCGCGGGCATGGGGTCGGTCCTGGCTCCGTTGAAGCTTCTCCTTGGGCGAGGGCTTGTTCTCATCTTGCGAACCGAGATTTTTCGTGCCTTGTTTGGAATTGCGAGGGCATCATCCGGATTGATTTGGCCAGCTGGACAGAGCGTACTCCGTCCGAAGTGTGCAGGGGAGGGGCGGACGTGATGCAGGGGCCATGAGGTATACGAGGTATGGGAGGTATGAGATGCTAGATGTGGACGTCCGTGTTCTGCACGTGGATTATTTCGGAGTTTCGAAGAGGTGCAGGGTAAGATTAGCAGATAGCCTTACACACGCACTACACACTAACAATGGCACGGTAGTGAGGATCAGCTTCTGCCATGGTGTAAATGCCAATCGAGCATTAAATGTCAAATCACATACGTAAGATCACCTGCTCGAAGCCATAATGTGCAACTCTATCAACCGCAATCCAAGCGACAGTACATGACAACTAACCGCTGGTGACCATCTCCCTCCTCATCTCTTCTGCAAACGCCCAATCCTCGTTGATTTTCCTTACATAGCCTTCCCATTGAGCCATCTTCTGTGCCGGCGCCCCTCTTGGAAGAACCTCAGCAGTACCCGAGACCGGATTATGTTGTGGCAGATCAAAATACGCTGTACTTGACCCGTCTTCCACAAACTCTCCTATGCGTTTCTGCATGATATCGTGTAGACCCTTTCTGGTCGAACCTGCCGCCTTCAACGAGGCTTTCACGACCTTCTCGTGAGCATCAATGTTTTGCCGGAGCTGGGCCGCCGCATCTGGGGTAAAGCTAGTGTCTAGGACCTGAGCGATTTGGGTGTTGAGTTGAGGTCGAAGTTTTGCTTTCCTCGACCCAGCACCGAAGAGGATTGTTTGGGTGACGAGCTGTCCGAAGCTGGTCGGTGCGAGTGATGCCGATAGCGTTGCCAATAGCTGTGCTAATGCATTCGTGCCTTCAGTGGACGAAAGCTGAGCATTCTGGACAGCGCTGATGGTGAAAAACTGCGTCAGAAGAGGAAGTTGCTTGATTGATTCGGGTCCCGGAAGCACGTCTGGCCAGGGAACTTTGGAGTTGAAGAGCGAGAACTCGTGAACGAGATCATGTTCGATGGAGAGAGTGATCACGCGACAGAGCTGCGACGGGTGGTCAGCAAGAGACGGTTTAATGGAGACAGTAGATGGCAGCCCGTACCTTGTCACTAATCAGGCGCTGCTCAGTCACAGCAATGGCCGTCTTGAGCACCTCCGTCGACTTGACGTGGTACAGATCGACTGTACTGACACCACTAACTGTTGCTCCTGACTTCACAATATTCCACAGCATCTCCACCCGCAGGGCAAATGGCAGTGAAGCAATGGTGACGTATTTGTTGAAATCTGGAATATCAGTACCGTTGGCATCGAAGTCTTGTAGCGAATATCGGATCTTGGCCGCCAAGGGAAGACCCTCGTAGATCTCAACGAAGCCCGAACTGCTCGCAGAATCTTGGATTTCTGGATTTCCATGGATGGTAAACCGCCGCAGGGGGAATGTCTTGGTCATCTTCTGGGCCGCTTGTTTAGCGTCTGCGTCGAGTTTTCTCTCGCCACCAGAGAACAATGTCTTCTGAGAGGCAAAGCCATGTTTGGCCAATCGTTTGTCGAAGTGGTGGTGGCCGCGGTCGTACACAGACTTGCGAAGCTCGTTGAGATTGTTCGTTCGAATAGAGCTATCAACCTCGGTCTCACCGGGGCGGAGACGAAGGAAACTAAGCATTGACGACCACTTAATGGCCGTCTCCGAGCTTTGACTGGGGCCAAACAGTGTAATGCTTGTTCCGCTTTGTGCAAGCACGCCCACTACCGTCGGGTCCAAAAAGTCGAAAATGGTCCGCTGGCCTCTGCTGAAGTATGGGAATGCATTGGTGAACAGTATGATACTTTTGCCTTGGTAGTCCTCGAGGATATGGTGGCCGGTGACAGGACTGACCAAGTTGCCGCTCACGGAGATGTTGAAGACGTCGTAAGCTAGTCCCAACTCGTTGCGGATAAACCTCATGGCTTGGTGGATGACTTTGTTGACCGTGTACGCGTTGACGACCAGCAGGAATGAAGCGTGAGGGTTGTAGGAATACGTCCCGGCAATCTGCATTCTCATTCCATACCAAACCACGGGACGAAGATGAGGATGTTCCGGGTGATCTGCCGAGAGGGCGCCGCCCCCCTTGCTGGCTGCGTTAGGGTCCGACAGCATCAACTCCAGCTTGAGGTGTGCTTCGTCGTATTCCAGAGCGCGCTGTGACACTCTGAAAGTCTGGAAGATGGGTACTTCACAACCTGGATCTAGCTCCTCGAGGAGGTCAATTGTTTTGTGCGCCTCAGCTTCGCTAGCATTCTCGAAATCAAAGACGTGCCCTGGGTCACATAGAATGGTGCCTGCATCTCTTGCCAGGGCACTTTGAATGCCGTACGGTTTTGTCGAGACGTTGCGGAGCTTCCTCCGTCAGCTGGACACCTTGCAGAATACCTGAGTGCGACTTACCGTCCAGGAGAATACCACCTCATCGCCTTTTTCCACACAATCCAGGTACTTTGGGGCATCGAGTTCCAGTGGGTACCTGATCACGATGCCAGTCTTCCCAGAAAAGTCCGGTAGAGTCCTCCCAAGTCTGGTGGCAGTCGCAATCAGTTGGACTTCGTCGGTGGCGTGAAGTAGTTGACCGGGTCCCCTCGCTGATCGCTCGTGCCAGATGAAGGCTTTCAGTGTCCCAGGGACGAGAACTGTCTGGCCGGGTTTGATATCCTTTGGGACACGGACCGGCTCCGAGACGATAGGGTTAAGCCAGTGGGTGCCATGGATCAGAACATCAATATCCGCGGTCTTTGGGCTGGGCATGCCACCGGTGTTCTGGACCTTGATGTTCGACACGAGCAAATGCTCACCGGGCTCATTGATTCCATCCTGATTCTCGTCGCAGACATCGAAAGAGACGACCTTTAGTACATATCCTGAGGGGTATGTTGCGGAGGTCCCATCCATACGCATAACCGTGACCTGGCTTGACCCGTTGGCACCGGACAGGCCTCCACTAAGATACGACGCAGGGCGATTTCCAGGTGGACCGTGTGGACCTACCGCTCCTCTGGGTCTGCTCTTTTGATGGACCGTGTTCCCGTATCTCTCTTCCCTATGTCGAATGAGTTCCTGGCAGCAACCACGGTTTCATCGGCGAGTGAGATCTTACCAGGTAATGCCGTCACCTCCTTGCCCTCCAATTCCACCATCACCGGGATCCCCGTGCGTACCACTGCCACCATCTTTGCCTCCTCGGATATCCCAGTAAACCGGTAGCAGGAGGTCCATGTCTTCCTCGGCAAGTTGAATAAAGACATTTCCGGCTTTGCCACCGCTCGCGCCATCAGTTCCATACCCACCACTAGCCCAAGTCAGCAACACACCACGAGCGCTACAGATTTGCACTTACTCTCCGCCTCTGGCTCCAGGTTGCCCATCCTGTTGTAGTCAGCATCGGCCACGACTTACGCCAGAGAAGAACGCACCTCTGCATCTCTGTACTTCGTAGCATTCCGGCCTTTTGCCCCTTCGCCTCCTTGTTGGCCATCCTCTCCTCTTCCGCCATTGCCTCCATCTCCACCTTTGCAGTTCAGGAGAAGCATCTGCTCGTTGTTGACCTCCCATCTTGTACCTTTCCAGTTGTTCATGCCCGTGACGAGGACCGTACCGGGCTTTCCAGAGACCTTCAGTTGGACGCAGATATCTTTTCCATCCTCTCCAATTGTGGCAACGCATGACGACCGTCCATTAGCGCCAGGTCTCCCCGCGGGAGCTATCGCAGTAAGCAGCTGTAACGACACAAGGAGACATATAACTCACCGACACCATCACGCTGGCCATAATACTGGAAACCATGGTTGCCAGGGTTGCCGCTGGCTTCGACGAGAATTTTCTCACGCGACTGCATTTCTGCGCGTTTGGTAAATGAGGTCCAGTCAGGTCAGAGAGAAGGCGCGGTCACCAAACGCGGGCAAGGCTTTCACATATCCTCTCGATTCATCCTTACCCCTCCGCAGGAAAACTACCTTGGCACGTACGCGCGGGAAGCCGATGTGGCCATTTTCAAGACCGGTGAGGCTGACAATAGCGAACTTGCCAGGAATACGAGATAGCGTTTCCAGCAGCTCTCATCGTAGGCTGCGACGTCTTGGCTCTAAAGGAGAATGTAAGGATATCTGTGCATACCCAATGAGACCTTCATGCAAGACCCCCTGAGCGGACTTTGGTAAGCGATCAGGATGGCGAAGATCGAATGTCGGTCTGTCCGAGTCCGCGATTCGATGGAAGCATCTGAATCAACTCCTTCCGACGACACGAAGCGAGCCAGGGTTGCCATACTATTCAACGCCACAGGGGTGTGATGCCAAGACATGGAGCGAAGGTGGAGATCGTTGATAGCCGTTGTGTACCCCCTGATTCGATAAGGCTGAGCAGCCTCCGCTGGCCAAAACATCTGTGTGCAAGAATCCAGAGAGGGAATTTGCTTCTCATCGTCGAGTGGGAGAGAGCTGACTGTCTGCCGCACTTCTTGTGCATCGTTGTCTCAGCTAAGACTCTGGCCAAGTCAGCAAAACTTCAACATGCCCATCGGCAACTCGTCTAGATCCAAAAAGCCGGCACCAGCGCAGCTGGCAAGCTCTGCGACACAATTTGTCGCCCCTCGACCAAAGACAACGAACCAAGCAGCTGTGGTGATCCCGGCAGACCAGAGCAATGACAGCGATGCACCACCGACCTACGACGAAGCCACAACTGAAGGAGCTGCGATCCCAACGAAACAAGTGGCTCCCACGTCGGAACATGATCTCGAGTACTTTGCGGCGATAACGGCAGGAACAAGGCCACAGACCAGACCCTCTTCTTCGAAGCTTGTTCTTCACCTGTGCCGAACGACGCAGACGCACATATTCCCAATCGAAGAGCGACTGGCACTGGGCGCAAACTCCAGCCGGCCATTCTATGCGCTGAGAGCCTCCCTGGGCCCCACCAGTGTCGATGAATATAACAGGTTGACCATCACGTGTCGGTGGCCAGGCACGGATGTTTGGCAAACAGTAGTGGTATCGGACATTACGCCCCGCTTGAAGCTACTGGCGCAGGGACAGATGATGATATCTCGACTCCGCCTTGAACGACGCCGACCTGAGGACAGTTGACCGGCTGACAGCTATGAGCTGTGGTGGGACAGCCGGACCGGAAGCTATACAGTGTGGAGGAATAAAGTAGTGACGGAGCTTGAAATCTGCCCGGAGGGCTGGACATCTCTTGATGACGTTCCTCGAAGCGGACACCTGGTGGTAAGAAGCAGGTCCGGAGGGGAAAAAGTGTCTGCAACCTGCTAACCAAATGGACAGGTCAAAGACAGATCCGCGATGCGCAACGAGAGCAACGACGTCCTCGCCATGATCGACTTCAACGTGCCTTCGCCACAACTGGTTTGCGTTGTGGCTGCCGGACAAGTCAAGCTCGACTTGATTGTGGCAAGCTTGTTGACCGCAGCAACGGTCCACACGCGTCGAGCTAAGATGATGTCTCAGACATTGGTGTCGCACGGCATGGCGGACCTAAGCGGGAACAGCATCGTGGTCCAGCAGCAAGTCAATGCGAACATGCGGGTAGTGATATAGGAAAAGGTGAACGCGTACGAGGTAGTCGGGCATGGAAACGACACGAAATCTCGGCAGAACACGTGCTCCGGGCACCAAAGAAGCAGGTTGAGCGAGACAATCAATCGGCTTCTCAGATTCCGAGATTCCCGAGTCCAGATCTGCGCTAGACCGCAATTCGTATTCCTGAGGACCGCGCCATGCCTGTTCCGTGACGTGGTGATATCGCCCTCTGCAAACTCCATTGCCTTTCTCGTCTGTCCCTTGCGAATCTCCGGGCCCGAAGCTCTGAGCATGCCTGAGACGCCTGCAGCAGGTGTCCCATTCCCCGTTCCCAGTTCAGTAATGGCCGTCGGATATAGATGCAATGGCCGAAGACGGGGACTAATAATCAGCCTTGCTGTAATTACTACTGGGGGGAGTACCGAGTAGGTGGCATATATATATACTGGTCTTCCGTTGTGCAAATTGCGACCAGAACACAGAGGACTGCCATTCGAATAAGGACGTCATCTGCCTTCAGTCTTGGACCGTGGCGTGCAAACGACCCTTTAACAAGCCCCAGAGCACCGTCCCTGCTGAGAGATTGACTCGTTACCACCACCATCAACATGGCCCAGCAATACGCAAAAGACCAGCCGGAAGGGTTCAAGAACCGCGTCGAGAACATTGCCATCGTGGGTGTAAGTGATGAGCCGCCTACCTTCTCCCAACATCTATATTCGTGTCAAAGCTCACTCCGTACTGACTGACGATTCACAGGCAGGTACGTTACGTGAGTTTCTTAAAAGGGACTTCGCACCGAAAATAGTGTGTTTGTCCATTTGATTTTGATGCTTACTCTCGTCCCCTCGTCTACGAGTAGGAGGCCACATCGGCGAATACATGGCCAAGGCGCTCCTTGGAACGGGTACCCACCGCGTCACGGCCATCACGCGCACGGACTCACCCTCCAGCGCCAACATGCCCGCGGGCCTCACGGTCAAGAAAGTCGACTACAATGACCCGCAGTCCCTGATCGACGCCCTCACGGGCCAAGACGTCCTGATCATCACCATGGCCGTGACCGCCCCGCCCGACACGCAGGACAAACTGATCGACGCCGCCGCGGCGGCTCGTGTCCCCTGGATCCTCCCCAACGAGTACAGCGGCGATCCGACGAACGAAGCCCTGCAGCAGGACATCCTGCTGGGTGACGGACGGGTGCGGGCCCGCCAGCGAATCGAGCGCCTGGGCGTCAGTTCCTGGGTCGGCTTCGTGTGCAGTTTCTGGTACGAATACTCGCTTGCGGCTGCGCCGGAGTCGTTCGGCTTCGACTTCGCCGGCAAGAAGGTCACGTTCTATGGCGACGGGACCACCCGCATCAATACCACGACGTGGGAGCAGTGCGGGCGAGCGGCCGCCGCGCTGCTCAGTCTGAAGGTGTTGCCGGAGGACGCGGCGGACACGGGGCCGACGCTGTCCATGTTCCGCAACGAGCACATGTATGTGTCGTCGTTTCTGGTCAGTCAGCGGGACATGTTCGAGTCGGTACTGCGCGTCACGGGCGACAGCGAGGAGGAGTGGACCGTCGGGTATGAGGACGTGAAGGAGCGGTATCGAGCCGGGGTCGAGCAGATGAGGGCGGGCGACAGGGTCGGGTTCATGAAGTTGCTGTATGCCCGGGTCTTCTATCCCGGAGACGGCGACTACGAGTCGAAGCGAGGCCTGCATAACGAGGTCCTGGGCCTGCCGAAGGAGGACTTTGACGAGGCCACCAAACGGGCGCTAGATATAGTCGCGAAGGGTGGGCCATTTGCTCCGCGTCGTGGTTGACGCCCTGAGACGCACTGCCTCGTGCTGGCCAAGTGGGAAAGGACGGAAGAAGCTATATCCGTACGTGGTATTGGAGAATATTGAGTCGTGCTGCTGTGTTATACATGGCACACAGTCCTTAGTGCATCGCGATTCATGTACAAGCACCAAGCATCGTCGATGGCCATAGGCGAAGTGGGGAACGAGATTCTGTTGGATCTGGAGTGCCATATCGTAATGTGCACCCAGGTACAGAAGTCGGTGTGGCTCATCCTTGCGCAGTGAGAAGGAGCGGGCAATGTTAGGAATCGATCGTGCTCGGTTAAGAAAGTGACAGGACGTGGCCTCCACAGTTCGATACAAGCTTGAACCCCCTCCCAACTAGACAAACAGCATCATTAGAAGTATTTGATCTCAGCCTCATCCAGCATTGTCCATAATCGCCGACCATTGCCATTGCCCTGCGTAGCCCCTTGGGACCACATCCTCCGGGACACCGGGACCATCAGTCGGTGGCCGAGCCGTTTTAATTCTTTCGTGCGCCAGCACACACAAGGCGGAATGTGGGTAGGTACTCCGTCCAAGGCACAGCTGATACCATCCCCGGGATGAAGCCAAGCTGGAGTCGCTCGCTCACGGAACTGCGAAGGGTAAGTAGAATGGATCAATGGCAAGCCGACGAGCCGGGCTAGGGTCCGTTCTCGTCATGGCAGGGAGGGAGTTCTTTCACCTGACCAATCCGTCATTTGCACCGTTCTCGTCATGGTAGGAGTAAGTTCTTTTCACCTGAACAACCGTATCATTCGTACGGTTCCGGTCCCAGCAAATCAAGTCGAGAAAGAAGGAAAAACCTGGAAACGCATTTGCATATGTTTCATTTATTGTAGCCTCGATCCGCAATTCGCAGAGGACGTTTGGAAGCGTAGGAAATGGCTGAGTCCGTCATGCCCTGCGATGAGTACTGAGACAGTCACGAAGTCCCCCGTCTCGCGTTGCGGTGGGGATCCCGGGCCTCGTACCTAGGAAAGGGGGAGGGGGCAAGAAGTGCGAAGCAAGACAGCACCGAGAGAGTAGGAAGACACCCTGTGGGTTTAATGTAAAATCAGACAAAGAGTTGAGGCTGCATAGAGCATGCGTGGCCACCGGGGATCACGCCGCCTCTGTTCGCAAGCACTGCCTGAGGTGTGTGAAAACAGACACTCCACAGCTCCTTTAAGCGCTTGTGCGCACCTACACCAGCAACATGCGTCTCTCTCGTTCCGTATCACTCCCCCAGATTTCGGTGGACCCTCGTCAATCAACTCGTCGTATTCAACTCTTGTAATAACTCCCTTACCTCCCCCAGATCGCCCTGTCCCTTCCTCTCGCTGTAGATGGCGGCAATTAAACTGCTGTCGATATTGGGAAACTCTCGCTGCAGCTGTGCTTGAATGCGATCATCTTCTGTTTGGGGAGCGTTCGCCTCGTACTGCTGCATGTGCTCGACTTGCGCTGCGCGATCGCCTTGCTGTGCCAGGAGCTGTTCGGTGTCAGAGCGGTGGATGCCCTGGGACGGGATGGAGGCGTTTTGTGATTGCTGCTGTGGCTGTCCTTGTGACTGATGTGGCGGAGGGTTCGATTGATAGTATCCTTGGGCGGCACCTTGGGGTTGTTGGGACGCAGGAGAGGTGTAAGGATTCCCGGTACTCTCGGTATTCGACCACGGGTTATTATTAGACGACATGTTGTGGTTGTGGCGTGTCTGTGTCTGCGGGAGGATCTGCTGAACTCGCCCGACCCGGCCGTCTGTCAGCTTCACTTTGATGCCTCGCGGATGATTGTGGCGGGTGAGAAGTTGGGAGACCGTGCCCTGGACTTGTCTACCTGTTCGCTGGTCCGCTTTGAGGACGATCGAAACTAATAGTCCTGGCTTTATCTGCGCGAACTGTGTCACCGGCATCAAGTGGATGTGTGAGGGTGATGAGTACGAGGCATGGATGTAGGCTGCGCGATTCAAGGGACGCGTAAGAGAGCAATGGTGGCAGCCCCAAGCATGATGACGTATCACGCAGTCGTTGGCGTTGGACCTCGAACGGGCCCGAAACCTCACAACGGCACCGTCTCTAACCAGGGTCTCGCTTTAATTTCTGCTGAGAAGATGCTGAATATCTGTGCGCAGAGGTCCATCAAACGAATATGTGAAATAGAGCCGCCAGAAAGGTAGTGGATGTTTACTGTACGTATCCGACAATGAAGCTGGTATCGATGCGGGGCCAAGCCTGATATCAACTCTTCTCGAACACACCCCGTCTCTTATCGTTCGTCCCCATCCTACTCACTTCGCTCGGTACTGAGATGGAGCTCGTGTGGATGAGGCTCCTCACGTCCAAGGTGTGATGACCACCACGCAAACCCTCGACGGCAAGCCGATCCCTGAGGTTGACATTCTCTTCCTCGGCAGTCCAGGCATCGGCAAAGCCACCTTCTTGTCGTAAGTCCCAAACCATACCAAGCCAAGTTCCTGGGTCGATGCGTGTTCGCATTCGTCTTCGTCCTGTGGTATCATTTGCATTCTTATTAGCGTTCATATTGAGTCTTTGCCCGTGATATCTGAGCTCATGGTAGACGCCTCCACCACATTCGCGACGGCAAGCTCGACCTCTCCACAGTCCCCAAGGGCCGTGTCTTCGCCCCGTCCGGCCCACTGACCTTCGACGTCACATTGTTTGGCCGACCGTACCAATTCCGCATCCACACCTCGACGTCGACGCTGTTCATCGACCCGTTCCCGCCGTGTCCGGCGTTCGCCATCATCGCCTTCTCCATCCCCCACCGCGAGTCCCTGTACAATGCGCAGTACTACTGGCGGAAGCAGCTCTCGCTGCATTACCACGACCTGGAGCATTGCATGCCGGTCATGCTTCTGGGGTTGAAGCGGGATGAACGAACGGAGAACAGGCTTGAGGATGGGAGGTTTGAATGCGTCATGCCGCAGGAAGGGTTGCAGGCTGCGCAGGAGATGCGCTGCGATAGGTACGCCGAGTGTAGCGCGCTTACTGGGGAGTTGATGTTCGAGGTGCTCGAGGATATTACGAGGACGGCTGCCAGGACTACGACGGAGGGTGGAGGGTTGAGCCAGATTGGGAGTTGTGGTGTGATGTGAGTGGACGGGAAGAGGGGGAAGGAACGGGTTGTCCTTAATTACTTACTGTATGGTCGACGTTGTCCTCAATTAACGTATGATCAACGGAGGAAGAGATTATCCTCAGTTAATGTGTGATTTAGGGGAGGGAGAGCTACAAATTATCCTCAAAATTAGTCTGTATTCGCGTCGTGATGATGTACTCAACGACCATCCACGTCCCAGCCATGTACATGAGGAACCATCGCTATGCAGAACCTGCGCTTGAAGCACAAAAGACACCCGCATCCGAAGGGGCCAAAGAGAAGATACAGAACACGCCCCGCAGCCTCGTCTCGTCCTTGTCTTGGTACTCGCCCTCGCACTCTCCGCCCAAGCCCGCGAGTCGAAGTTTATCCTCTGAGTCTGCCCCGCGTAACTCTTTCTTAGAATATAGCATCCAAGCAACAACAGCACGCGAGCGCCGCGCACAACCCAGCGCAGATCCCGCCCGCCCCGCTGCCTCGATCCCGCTCGTACACCACTGTCTGCGGCGGCTGACCGTTCCATCCTTGTGGTGGCCCGTAACCCGGCCCTCCGTAGTATCCCTGCTGGGGCGGTGGCGGGCCGTAGTAGCCGTTATTTGCGCCGCGGTTCATCTCATACTGTTGTTGCTGTTGGTAGTTGGGGTCGTAGGACATCTGGGGCGGAGGGGATTGGAAGCCTTGATTGTGCGCAGGAGGAGGGTATTGCGGGGGATCGAACTTGTCGGCCATTGTGGTGTGTGTTCCGAAGCGACTCGTGCTTTTCGAAGAGGTTATTCTCGGTGGTCCGATGAGGCGATGGATGGAGGTATCTAGATCGGCTGTCTTCCTTGCCGGCGCCCTCGATAGATGGAGGTAAGGCGGACTGAGTTGTCAAACGGTGCAAGTACTCGCACTCGTAACAGGTCAATACCGAGCAATGTCCCGTTCGTCACGTCCCAACCGTGCAAAAGTATGCGGAACCTCGATGCGGGGTCCGGCCGCTTGCCACACCCAACTTTGGTGGTGAAGAAAGGTTTAATTGACGAGCTCGAGTGAAGAGAGGGGGGAGCAAAGTTATCTCACAATGGTGGTTGATAGATACAGAGGAACCGACTTCATATGCAACCATTCACTCGAGTTGCATGTACGGAGGATGTCACTTCCCAGACCTCCCTGGACTGGAAGAGACGGCAGGGCAAAAAGCTGTTGCGAACGACGCGTAATAGCAGTCTTGGAAACCCTTGGCTGAGCCACGATGGACATGTCACTCCCTCACTCACTCACCACTCACTCATTCACTGAATTGCATGTCCGAGCGGAAGGGCACCGAGGCTGCTGAGCGCAATGCGAGATGCGAATGCAACGTGCACGAAAATTTACTCACACCATACCGAGGACTCTATCCATGGAAATGAGAGCCTCGTGAAATAGAGTAAATTGGTCCAAGTGCAGTACTTGAATAAGAACCGAGCTGAAACGATCGGAGAAGGCAGAACATGTGTCGCTAGACTGGATCTGGAGACGGCTTGCGAGGGGATCTGGAATCGAGGCGCAGCACCTGAAGTGGCGCTTCTTGCAATGTGTGGCGCCCGGAAACAGAGTCAGCGAGATGACGCAGACAGTTGGCCGACCGCAGTCGAACAGCTGTCCGTCGTCAGCTCGAATGTGGTCACACTTCATACAGTAGGATACGGCAAGCAGGGCAACTGAATGAGAAGAAGCCCAGAACAACATGCTACGCTCATCGGGCCCGGGCGCGAGTTCAGACCGTGCAGAGGTCTTTGTGCTGTTTCCACCATGTGGTGCATTCCACGACAACATGCTCAATCAGTGGTGAGGGTGGCACTTCCCGAGAAGCATTGATGCCTGGTTGGACCTTGCGCACACGATCCAAGATCCACATGATATCGCCGCGGCCAGCCATACCCGTACGAGTACTCGTCACTTGTAGGGCTGGAGATCTTCAAGTTTCGACCAGCGGCAGATTGACAGTCGATCGATCGACGAGCCAGAGCTTGGTTCCATAGAACTTTACCTGGACGACTTCCATGCTCGAAGAAGGTAGAACTTAGGACACATGGCGACTTTCGGTCTCAGACATCTGAGATATGCTGGCCCGTGGATATGGCGACTGCATTCCTCGACGGTAATCTCAATGGCATTGATGTCAGTTGCAGCAACTAGCCGTCCTCGCGCCTCGTGTCTTGCACCAAACCTGTGAGACCATTTCGTCGTCCTGGCATACATAGATGCGGGACCTTGAGATCTCATAGGCGTAGCTTAACATGCAATACCTGTCGACAAGACCATTCTGAAGGATAGGTCTGTGAAGAAAACTCCTGACCATCCTGTTGCTTGTGGTCAGGGTAACTCCCATCGATAAGTCAGGTTGTACGAGGTCGAGACCTGAGGCTTCCCAACGCGTACGTCTCACATTCACTGGGCAACGCGAAGTGTTTGCTCTGCTCTGTTATGCTGCATCCAACCGTGCGTGGAAAAGTTAAGCTCGAGGCTGTTCGATGTGTTTCTGAGCGTTTCCCTTGCACTCACCTGCGCATACCGAGTAGTCCAGTCATGCAACGCCAACATGGCCAACACGGGGCAATCACGTTTAACCCGCCCGTAGATTTGAGCATGGGACCGAAGGTCTCCCTAGCAAACCGGGTGAGGGTTCGTTTGTCTCGTTCCTCCAATACGCTTTACCATGATTCGGATAATCTCAATGATCGTAACAAGGTCGGCCGCAAATGCCCCGATTACTCCTGCTCCCTACCTGAAGACGCGTCGAGGGCTCACAGTCACCGGGTGTGTCTGTGTGTCTGTTTGATGATGGCATAAGCACAACCTCAAGGACTGGTGGGCAGGAAGTTCTCGTCGACTGGTCAGCAAGGCCCATGCAGGCACACGACCTGCAGACCACACCCATTTTCCAGCCGTGGCTGCGGCATTTTTGCCATGTGCAAAAGGATAGTTGGACCAGGATTCGCTCTGCGTCGTCCATGGCTGCAAGTTCATCATGGACGTGGAAATGCCTTGGGTGGTTATGGTGTGGTGTGATCCGCATTAGGGCTGGTCTGCCCCTTTGGCAAAACCGTATTCTCCCAAGCCATCCAGGCGCCCCAGTTGTCACAAGAGAGCCCAAGCGGGCGAGCAAGTCGTGTTCCGCCTCGCCGGAGAATATACGCGGGCGCCATCCGAGCCTGGAAAAGTTGCAATCCTTCCTCTCACTCCCTCAAGCAGCTGGCCGGTATCACCGGTCGGTGGGAGGGGGAGAAGGGCCTTGTTGGGGACGATGACTGGCTCCCTTGAGCATGACAACGAGATTTGGAAGCAGAATCCAGTCCCCGAACTGATTCTACCGCAACTTCGTTTCAGCTAGCGCGGCTCGCTTCGGAAGTGCCTTCTGGACATGATTGGGTCGATGGATATCCGAACAGTTCCCAGCACCTCGAGGTTCCAATGTTTCGAGAAAATGTCACTTTTCCAGCAGAGGTAGCTGGGTGTGCGAAGCTACACCTGGGGCGTTCAACTCGCAAAGGCGCAGCTGAATAATGATTGACACCATTGATGCACGAGTCGTGCCTACAGGACGCCGAGGGGCGGTCCCAAATCGTACTGTGTTCGGAGGAGAGGTACCTGCTACAGAGCCCATCCAGGATCAAGGCCATAGACCGTGGTTTCGGCTTGACTGGGAACCCGTGGTAAGATGTTGAAGGACCCGGCTGTCAGAATCGTAGTACCTTCACGCTCCTTGCCCGTGGTGTGATGACTTCAGCGACATCATAGTTTGCGCTGGCTGGGCTGGCACGGCTGGTCAGCACCACGAGTACATGCATTAGGAGTACGTACTACATCGTGACTTGTGAATCCGCAGGGCCTCTAGCCCGATTAGAAACATGGATGAAAATCTTGGGTGCACATCGTCGTTGCACAGTGAGGAAGCTGACGTTGGGAAGAGTCACTGGGAGTCCACCCACTCCATTCGTCCCTCTCGCCATGATTGGGCAGCATGTTACCAGTGACACAATCACTCTGACCCCTCGATCGATAAGATGGTGGTCGGATGGGACTACGCATTGAAAGTTCTGTCTTGGTGCTACTGAGAAGCATGGTGAGTTGGCTTTGGGCTTCGAGAGCCAATGATCAGGCCTGATCCTGCAATGGTGCCGCAGCACTGGTCTCGAAGGACACGACGCTTTCCAGGATGGAAGAGCATACTGACAGGTGGTGCCACAGACTACGCAACGACCACGTTGTCTGTGGACCGATACCAGAGCAAGATATTTCAGAGTACCCAGGTGGAGTGCATGGACAGGCCAAACGCCTTGATCCCTTGGTCGATCGATGGAAAGATGCTGCAGGTTCCAACCCCAGTGGTGATAGCACTTGCACAAGCTCCTGCATAAGTTTCCTTGGTCTTTGGGACGCACGCGTCGGGCTGTGTGGTTGTTATCTTGAGGAGACCAGGGCGCGTGCGGCAAGCATACGGAGTAGAGACCCATCGATGGACAGGTTGATTGCCCGATTCGTACTGACAGTTGCATGCAATTGCTTGTGTGCAGGTTCGGGAACGGCCATGGATATCCCTTCTCCAAGCCATGGAAAAGCGGGATGAGTCGCCCCCTCCAAGGGAGCGGGAGCCAAGGGGGTGGTCCAAATAGATCGCCTCTCAGAGGCGCCGGGCAGGTGCAAAAGGGCCCATCTGGAATGCAGCATGCAGGTTGGCAGGCAACCACCTTGCAGTAGCGGGTGGCAAAAGGTTGAGAGTTTTTGTGACGGGCAAACCACAGACAGGCAGTGAGCAAGAATCCATCCGGCGAGAGGGGCGAAGCGGGGCAGGATGGGAGCATAAGGCAGCCAATGCATCCTGGCAAAGCCGACAGGCTGACGTCCATGCATGGCATGCGTTGTCAAAAGACGAAGGGCTGGAACTGGAAGCGTGCATTAGTGAGCCTGGAGGGCGGCAGAGTCGGGGCGAAAGGTGCCTTCCAGCTGGGCACCAAGGCAGAAAGTCACGTCGTCAAGTCAGGAATAGAATGGTCACGAACGGCGCGGAGAGAGACCCAACCAGCCTCTCCAGCTGAATGGCTGGCAGATCGGAGATGGGGGCACCGTCTGGATACGAGAAGAACATGGCATTGCATTCTGTCCCGTTTGACTTTTGCCCCTTTGACACTTCCGGTCACTTGGGAACACGAGATCATCAGCCACCGCAACGGCGAGCTTTCGGGCGAGGGCATCGCCAGTTGAAAATTGTGATCAGTGACTTTACGAATAGTCAGTTACAAACGGTACCCGTTGCCGGGCTATCGGTTTGATTTGGCGCTGTCTTGTAGTGTTTCAGGCTATATACAATGAATCCAAGAAATCACCAACCGGTGGTCAACAGCAGCAGATTCGTACCGATCTGTATCCAGGTCTGCGTGGAAGTATTTGGCAGGCGTGGCCCGGATTTGAACCACCAGGTCCAGTACCTCCCACGGCGTGGATGGCCGTTGTGGAATGTCTGTCGGAGAACATCCAGAATCCTCGACAGAAAATCAAGTCGACAAAAATCCTCTCCCATGCCGCCGTCGTCTCGCGCCAGCACTTGGGTTGAGAGACTGCGGCAACTTTGCAAATGCGCCTTTTCCTCAGCAATTTTCTCTTGCACTGTGAACTTCAACGCTCATCACACCAGACCCACGCACATATACACAATCAATCCACGGTCTAGTAACGCCAGTAAATGCTTCTGAACTCAGCTGAAAGGTGGCAACCTCTTGGGGCTTTTGTTCCAAAACTCGTCGAATCCAATCCGGGAAATGTTTTTTAAAAATGGTATCGTAAAATGGCCGCCTGGGTATCCAAATAGGTATAGAAGGGCTCCAATCGTAAAACACCGTGAACTCGTTACAGCGTCGACCAGGTTGCTGCTCCAAACGTATGTTATAAACATGCTGTAGATTAAAACGCTGCGACCGTGGGTACAAAGTTGGGTTGGGTGTAGTAAGGCTTTTCGTGCTCATTCAAGGGAATAACGTCGCCGTAGAAGTTGAAAACAGGTGGTTGCAGACGTTGGCCAGCGTCGGGATAAGGCGTCTCGGATTCGTAGCCCGAATCCGTGGAAAGCGAAGAACAAGAAGAACCCTGCTTGGAGGTGGGCTCGAACAAGGACCACTCCGAAGGCTGGGCTTGGAAATGCGGGTGAGGGGACGGGGAAGCCGGAGGAGATGGTGGCAATGCCATGTTGGCACAGTCCATGGAATCCACGTAGGCATAAGGGGAAGCCGGAGGCGATGGCGGAAGCGTGTTGTAAGAGTTGGTCGTGAATCTGGGGCAGTTGATGATCATGTCGCGGAGTTCCTCGAGAGTAATCCTCTTGTGCGGGTCACATTCGAAGATGCGTCGAAGGATCAAGTTAAGCTCGGGAGTGATTGGCAAGATGGAGCTGAGAAACTTGGAATCCTTCAAGAAGGCGCGAAACGTGGAATCATCCGCGGAGGCCTTCTTCCAGGGATTGCGACCGCACGTGAGATTGACCAGGATCACACCGAGACTCCAGACGTCGTTGGGTGCAGCGGCATACCTTGCGTATGACCGCGTTGGTGTTTGTTGACATTCTGGGCCCAGGAGTTAGCATCGACAGAGGTGTTAATGATAGGGGAGGCAGAGCCGGACGTACCTGGTGACATATAAAATGTCGACCCACATCCAAAGTCGGACGTGACGGAATCCGTGGTGGCGAGTCCAAAGTCGGCCAATTTGACGGTGTGGCCATGGTTGGTAACCAAGATGTTCTCGGGTTTCAAGTCCCTGTGGTAGATTCCAATGGAGTGGCAATACTGGACGGCATCCAGGATTTGGAGGAAAGCATGCTTGGCCAGTTGATCATCGCCCACGAAACGGCCATGTTCGGTGATGTTGGAGAACAAGTCGCCTTCAGGGCAGAACTCAATCACGACATAGGTGCAGTCAGGGCTTTCCAAGATGCGCAACAGGGACACCACGTTGGGATGCTGGCTTGCTTGGTTGTGAAGAGCAATCTCGCGTCGTTGAAAGCGTCGTTGCCGGGGATCCAATCCCGCCTTGGGGAGAGCTTTCACCGCGTATGGGATGTTGGTAAGTCTGTCGATGGCCTGGTAGACCACTCCATAAGCACCAATTCCTAGGATTGAGACCAGTTCAAGTCGGCCTGCCAATACACACCCCAATCGGTCCTCTGGCGCAAGGGATGTTGCAAGTTGAGGGGACGGAGGAGGCGTCAATAGCATTATTGGGAGAGCCCAAAAGTACGGAGTACTTGGTCTAGGAAAAGAGGAGTAGTCGAACAAGACCAAAAGAACAGTTCAAAACATGGGTCCAGAGAAGGTCCGGAGACTTTGTTTTGAACAAAACGAACAGAAATGGCCGGTCCCGGGGAATGATATATTCGTCCAACGGAATGAGAGGGTTGTTCGGAATGGAAATTCGCGTGGCGGATTAAGGAGAGACCGGAATTCGAAGACCAGAAGGACACAGGTAGAAGTAGAGTGCTGGTATATGGACGATGGCTGTAGGTGGGAAGAGGTGTGAGGTTGGTGGATAGGTCGACGAAGTATTCGAGGTGTTTCTGGTGTTGATATGGCTGGTGTCGCGAGGTATAGAGGGCAATATAACGTCCTCGAGGTATGACGGCCGCTGAACTCAATACGGGCATGGCGAGCATGGCAAGCGTCGACGCACGGACGTCAATGCCCCATTACACCCAAGGCGGTGGGGCAAAGACGCTGTCAGAAGATGCTGCGAATAGCACGCCAGGAAGGGAGGCGGCCCACACCAATGCGTCAAGGTTCGCATACCCTGGGCAGTAGTCTGACGTTCGAGACGCTGCATGACGAGTCGGCCATGAGCGATTTCGGTTTAGGCCGGCCAGAGGCAGCAAGACGAGGCGGGCAAGGTTTGGAAAGACACGGCAAGGTGGGCTTTGCATGCCCTGGCTCCTGGCTGGCCCTGATTCTGAGAAAAGGGTCGAACACGGACGGATCACCCAGTGGCTGGGCGCATTTCTGGTCACCACTGATCAGCGTTCCTTGCGAGACCGAACGCCAGCGCTAGCACGCCACCCAATGGCCGCTGCCCAGCGAGATGATGTCCCAGGCTTCCCAATCACCACTGCGCCTTTTGGATGCTTGCAGATTTGGAGACGCCTTCGAGGTCCACCTGAAGGACATACCGCAAGAGAGAGGGATGGTCGAACCGAAGCAGACTCTCGGTTCAATTGGCTTGCATGCGACTGGCTTCTCCTCTTCCCAAATCACCGCCCCGCCCACCCGGGCAACGGCTGGTGAACATGTTTTGTACGAGTAACTGGAATCAATGGCTGTCGTCGAGCAATTCCCAGTGTCTGTTGCCACAGAGCATCCGGCGGGTAATCTTCACCGTCTGCTGTGTGCTCCCCCTTGCTCTCAGGTCGGTCGGCCTGGTCAAAGCGTGTTTGGGGCACCGGAGAGTTGAAGGAGGATTCGGTCACTCGGTGGGCCCGGGTAGGCATGATTGGACGCTTCTGGCGCCAGCACAGACGGCATCCGACATGAGACGAGCAACCCTACCTGATCGACCGTCGGCAGGTCGGGCAGGAGCCTGGTCGGTGAGATGCTTAGATCGTGTTGCTTTTTGCGCCTCGCGCCTGCAAGAGGTGGATGTGCTAGCACTGGTCCGCGACCTCGTCGCTGTCATTCGCTGCTGTGACAAGCACGATGGATCCCGATGCCAGATGGCGGGTTCAACAGCCAGACCTGAAAATGGAGCGACTGAGCACTGCGGCCTGCCGGTCTGGGAAGTACGCAGGCGGCAACACTGCCCATCCTTGACTCTAGAGCCACTAAACCTCACTCTGACGGCTTGAACCTGCTCGGGCTGCACTCCATCGTTCTCAATCACAATCCATGTCCAATCAACGGTGCCCTGCCATAGCCACTTCCCAGCGCGAAGGGGTGTGGTGGAAAGAGAGGGAGAAGCATGCAAAGCTTCCCCTCCACTTCCATCCATGCACGCCCCAAAGGTCAATTCTTAGCACAGCACGGTGTAGATTTCCAAAGTGTCTGGGGCGACGGGCACTCGAGTCTCGAACATGGGCAAGGCTCCTATGATGTCGCGATCACTTCCATCTGGCGAGGGTCGCGCGGTGGTCAGCGCTACCAGCCTGCTCAGGAGAATACGGCTTCCTACGGAGACTGGCTCTCGTCCTACATGTGACCTGCAACACCACAGTGATGGTCTTGACAAGAGGTCAGCCACCCACTTTAGAAGTGTCGATTACGCTGGAGGAAGGAGGCAGGGTACAATGTTTGGGCTGACAATGACTTCTGCAGTGGCAGGCTTCCCCTAACGAGTCGACGGTAGTACGAGGTACACAGTAGTGTGACTTCTTCTCACGCTGCAGCCAATTTGCCTCTGCGCCCTGGGGTCACGCTGCAGTGCCAGCCTCGGCGGAATTGTCGGCTGCCGACCTTGTGCTGTGGCTTGCAAATTATTGCGACTTGACACTGGCGTGATTCGCCACAAACAGGCTAGAGGTGATCGGGCCGTACTGTTTCAGGACGTCTGGGAATACAGTATGAGTAATGCTCCATGGTTATCCAGGCGATGGGTCTGCCGCATAACTTCGATAGTACTCGTAAGGGTAGTGAGCGCCCGCTTGCACGCCGTCCATGTGACCCGTGTCAGTGTTCCTGTCGTCTCGTCCCAGTGGGAGACCTGGGAAATGGCAGATCAGGAGTACGAGACGTGGCCAATAGCGCAGACGAGGGTGTCAAGCGTCTCCACCAAGAGCCTTACCGAAATTGATTCAGCGCGTAGCCTGTGGGACGCTTGGAGCAACAGAAAAATGGAGATAGTCGCGTGTCTCAGGATCGCCATCGATAACCGTTCCAAGGCTTGTTCGCATGGGGTTTTGGGCTGTTGGACGGTTCGAATCTTGTCCAGCCGCCAACCATATCGCCCACTGCAGAGAGCCCCAGCTGCCAGAGATTGCCAGGTTCGCTAGGGATCGCAGCCCAACGCTGACTGGCGGTGATACGAGCTTCGCATGGAGCCATGTCAAAAGCATGTCAAAAGCCACAGATGCGTAGTCTTGGGTGACACAGGATTACGTATGAGAATACCAGCTGGTAGTGCAAGCGGGCTGCGCGAGGCAACGGAAACCCCTTTCGTGTTCGGTGACACGCGAGTTTCGTGCTGACTGGTTTGACAGCTATC
Source organism: Phialophora verrucosa (assembly GCA_002099365.1). Taxonomy (NCBI): domain Eukaryota; kingdom Fungi; phylum Ascomycota; class Eurotiomycetes; order Chaetothyriales; family Herpotrichiellaceae; genus Phialophora; species Phialophora verrucosa. The sequence goes on along the minus strand of MSED01000002.1, from coordinate 1,571,028 downwards.
AAGCCACGTTGCCTGACGAGTCACCGTGCACGGTGGCAAGATAGGAGGCGCGCCTAGCACGCGAAGGGCTGCTCCTACACTTCGAGTGACAATGCGGAAAAGGCTCACTGGGTTCACGAGCAAAGCCCACCGATCACGAGGCTGCTAGCCCGGGTTCGGGCGGGGCTAGTGACCAATCTGGCTGTTCGCCGCTCGGATCTGCGAAGGAGAAATTTTCTTGCGAGACCATGCGTGCCAGGGCTGGAATGAAGGAAGAAGGCGGGAAAGACAATGGGAGACGTGGGAGACGAAGGGGGGACAGACTTTCGTCTGATCGGCGGCCCACTTGACCGTACAAGTTAGCAGATCTCCTACACCCCTCTCTCTCTGCTTCGCCCTACTATCGCTGCACAACGATTGGAAAAGGCACGGAGAGGGAGGCGAACATTCGCTTGATCGTCGCCCCACTTGACCGTAGCACATCTTCCATAGCTCTCTTTCTGCTTCGCCCTAATTATCACTTGGTCCATCGGCCCGATCAGAAGCGGGCCTGAGGAGCCCAGCGCAGGCAGACCACGGCCGTCGAGAGATTGTTGTTTCAGTCTCGCATCATTCGACATATCGAAATCCACAATGGCCTCATGATTTCCCATCCCCCCAGCCCATCCTGCAACTCTACGCGAGTCGCCCCATACGGACTGTGGACAACACATGCCATCGCCCATAGCCATTCGAGGCCTCAACGTGATCGTCCTCTGGACACTCAATGTTAACAGCGTCGCAGAAAACGATCAGCGGTCCCTCCCGAAGGCCTTCCATTGTCTATCATGAGAGTTGCCGGTACGGCAGTTGACAGTTGACTCGATCAACGCCGGCCTGAGCAGGTTTACCAACAAGACCCTTGCTGCACGAAATCGATGGCCGCCCTGGCTTTTCCTCGCTCGCAGCATCTGTTGGCTTTTCTATTTTGCCACCGAGGTTGTCTCGTGAGGTCGAGACCAAGCACCCTGTCCTTCGCACCACAAAATGCTTCCCGGGGTATATGCAGGCAGGGCGCTCAACGGATTTCGAGCGACATTACTCGTTCGCTGGGGGTGATGCAGGCAAATGCAGCATGAGACACTCGACAGGCGATACGGGAAAGCATCGGTTTGAGTTCCAGCGGAATGCCTCCGGGCATCGAAGAGGTTTGAACGATTTCCCGGCGTGTTTCTCGCTCAATCGTGGGCGCAAGCAGCCAAGTCGAGAGTCGTGACACGAGCGAGATCTCCTCCGCGGATGACCTGGTGACTCGGCCCCCCTAATGTGGCTTGTGGTGGTGTGAGAGGCTTGCAGTGTCACTCTACCACAGTACGAGTAGAACTTAGAACCTACATAGAACTCTAACTCTAACAACGACGGACGCCGCCGACATTGCAATTTTTGCAAGTATCAAGGCGGCCGGTCCCTGTACGGGTACTCGTACACCGTGTCCTACTCAACGCTAGAGTCAATTACGCAGTTTCATCCATCCTGCGAACCGACGTCCTGCGAGATGCTCTGTGTTGATGCTTTGTGCGGTTCCGACACTCAGCGACTGGGATACAACACCGTGGCAAAACCTACATGCCTGTGTCTCTGAGTCAAGACGTTGTGGGGAGTGGCGATAGCAGTCTGGCCCCGGAGAATCTCGTGTTGTAGTTACTACTGCAGCTGCATTCATGGTCGTGCAGGTAGAATGCCTTGGGTGCAAGGAAAGATGAATATCTGCTATACAGACGGAGTACCCCGAATTACTAATTCCTCTCAATCACGGCGGCAGCGTAAATGGAGCATGGGAACTGATACTGATCGTCACGTTCTGAATCGTGCACCCCTGGGGCATCACGAGCGAGCCATTCAACGCGGCTCGAAGCCAGCTCAACGCTCTCGCATCGCCGTTTGTCTCCTCGTCTAGGTGATTCCCAGCCATGTTCCTCTCGTATCGGATGCTGGCCCCGGCCTCACAGTACCGGGCCACCAGCGCGTCCGTGTCGTCCACGTAGCTGTATTCGTCGTGCACAGCCTTGTAGATGTACATGGGAATCTGCGGCACGCCATGGTATCCCATCAGGCCGTTTGTATTGAACACCTTCTGCACGACTGGCAGCTGGACCACAGAGCTCCCGTTGACAAAGTAGTCGTCCAAGACGCTTTGGTTCATAAACGCCGCCGCGGCTTCGAAGTACGACATGTTCTGGACGGCCAGGAACCCCGTCGCGTTCGAGGGGCCCGATGTCTTCAGCCTGCCGACCATGGCATTGTACGCGGCAGGGTATTGTTTCGTTGCTCCGACCAAGAACGCCGGGATCAGCCCTGCGGCCGGTGTTCCGTCGAGGGCGCGCAATATCGTCGACCCATTGGGGACCACGCCGCCGAGGGCCACGCCGCTGAAGTCGAGTTCCGGAGCATACTGGACCTGCAGTTCGGCCGCCCACTCGCTCGCAATCGAGCCCCCCGAGTACCCCCACATGGCGTAACGAGCTGTAGAAGAGAGGCCAAATCGCGAGGAAAGGACAGCGCGGACGGCGTCGAGCGTTGCATGGCCTTCTGAGACGCCTGAGCCGAATGCCGCCGAGGGTCCTTCGAAGTCGGGCACGTTCACGTACCAGCCATAACTGAGCGCAGTGTTGATGTCTGACAGAACAAGACCGGAGGCGAGCCCCGGTGTGAGTCCCAGTGCGTAGCTCGGGCTGTAGTCCACGTCGGCGGTGTTGTATGGGATCTGGTAGGACAGAAGCGCCTCGCTTGCCGAAGTATCTGGTGACGCTAGCGGTATAAGGAGTGTTGTCACCGCCCACGCAGGCTGATACTGACTGTCGGTTGTGCGGTAGAGGATATGGTAGGCCGATGAGCTGCCGTTGAAGATGGTCGTCAGGTTTCCTGGTGCGTTGCGCACCCGCAATATCGTCCCAGGAGTGGCCGTTTCAAAATCGGGAGGAGCAGTATAGAACGGGTCTTGACTGGGAAGGATTGCGAGCAGTGGTGCTGCGTCCTTCCGGGCAACCTTACTTTGAAGTGGAGCTGGAAGAGTAAACGAAGTTTGGATCAGGAGACTACCGGCGAGGGCAACGGGCCAGTGATACATGATTGAAGCTCGGGCAAAGATGTATCCCAGGTGTGGTCTCTCCTTTTGTCGTCGGACATGTTTACCTCTTTATATCGGCGGTGCTCTGTACCTAGCTAACGGCGTCCCAGATATCACCCCCTCCATATTTGCAAGGACGGCATTGAATCGGCGGTCGTATACGTTGCCGTCTCGACATGATGCAGCGGAGACGGGCAAATGAGCATTCCGAGCCCAAAAAAGAGCATAGGCATCCAATATCGGAAGAGTAGCATTAGACATTGGACTTGAGATCTTTCTCAAGCGACGTGAACTCTTTGGGAGGGGACCATCGGTAAACGCTAGCTTCAATTCGTATGAGTATCCAGCTAACCAGTTTTCGTACTTGACGGTCGACTCCAATATCCGGTGATAGAAGTTGTGTACAAGATCCATATATTATCATTGCTATGCGTGACTTGTGAACATCAAAATCAATGTTTCCGACTGATAGACGGCATGCCTCCCTTCACGTTTGCCGATTTTCGGCGCTTCGAAGACGTTGTCGACACCGCTGCCCTCTGCACATGGATAGCGACATACCTACTTACAGACTCGGAGCTGCTTCCCTTCTCTGATTGATCTAGGCATTACATGCGTTGAGAGCGGTAACTGGCTGGGTTTGAGTCTCTCCAGAGCGAGTGATCTCGGCATCAAGACCATGCTTGTCTTATTCACAGGACTATACTCTCCAAATGTGCCATCGAACTCCGCTAGTCCCATGCTGCATCATGAATGCATGAGTAAGCTCTCTAAATATGCTTGGTCGTGCATTGTGAGGACTCGTCGCTGTTCGAAGAGGGTTGGCTTTCGACGCATTGATTAGAGTCCTCAGAAGGGCCGCGAGTCCACAACCAATACAATGAGAGGCAGCGACTGCCGCCGCCTTTGAAGAGATCGTTCTCTTGCTGCCAAACCCGCCGAAGAGTCAACCACATTCTGTATAATAACAAAAGCGGCGGCAGGCCAGCCCTCATCACACCAGAAGAGGCAGGTCACTTCAACCGGAGATGATTATCCCGAGCCCCGAACGAGTTTGCGTCACCGATATTGAAACTCGTGTCAGAAGAAAGGCACGAAGCACACAATTCTGAGTCGATCCAGAACAGGATCCACGACTGCGACTGCGACTACAGCTGGAACTCATGAAACCGAGCGGCCGCCTTCTTTCCATTTGCACAGCGGCCGTGGTTGCCTCGGCGACTTTTCAATACATTCGCTTCGGATTCGTGTTGCTCAATCGTCCATCAGCCAGAACGATATCTCGACCTCACCGAGAGGATTAATTGTAGGATATCGGCCAGTTTTAAGCAGCTTTGCATTTATTAGCTCAACATTCTCAAGCTCATCGTATCAGTCGTTGTTCAGACGTAAATCAATAGCCCTATCAGCTTCATTCTCCGGCGCCGAACCATGACTCGACGCAAGGTGCTACCGACACTGTTGTCGACACCATCGACATCTGCCACCAACGAATCTGGATCACAACCTGAACTTGTTTCCCCCGCTGGTGCTCAAGGACCACAAGAGGAACTATCTCCTGATCGTGACCCATTTGGCGCGTCTTCAAGCCCCCGGGAACAGCTCTCACCTCGGCATGCCTCCGATCAATCTTCGATTCCAGCATCTTTAGCAGACCACCGACCAGGAACAACACACCTCATCAATGCTACCCTTCTCATCCCAGGCCGTGGCGATCCCCTCCACAAGCACTCTGTAATCCTGCAAGACGGGGTCATAACAGCCATCCAGCCGACCTCCTCGCTGCCCCCACCGTTCAAGAACCTGCCCACGACGCAAGTCCCTGTCCTCATGCCCGGCCTTTGGGATTGCCATGTACACTTCCTCGGCTCCAAGACGTTCAATTTTGCAGAAATCGCGACCCAGCACCCCGCCGTCGCCGGCGCGAGGATCGCAAAGAACGTGCACGACGTGCTCATGAGCGGATTCACCTCTGTGCGCGAGCTGGCCGGCTACGGACTGGAGGTATCGAAGGCTATTGAAGAAGGCTCGCTCGTCGGACCAAATATCTACTCGTCAGGGGCTGCTATCTCGCAGACAGCAGGCCACGGCGACGTCTTCGACCTGCCCTCAGGGTTCGTAGACTCGTTGTTCGGGGTGCGGGATACGCAGGCCAATGCCCTTGCGCCCGGCACCGGGCCGATGATCATTGCCGACGGAGTCGACGAATGTCGCCGCGCGGTCCGTCTCCTTATCCGCCGCGGTGCGGCGTGCATCAAAGTCTTCGCCAGCGGCGGGGTGCTCAGCATCGCGGACGACCCGCTAAGGCAACAATTCTCCATGGCCGAACTGCAGGTCATTGTCGCCGAGGCAAGGCGCAACGGACGTGTCGTGGCCGCGCATGTCCATGGGAAACAGGGAATCTTGGCCGCAATCGATGCCGGCGTGCACACGATCGAGCACGGCACGTACATGGACGAGGTGTGCATCGAGGAAATGATTGATCGTGGCATCGTGTATGTCCCCACCCGCACGATCGTGAAGGTTGGCGTCGACCACCCGGAGTTGATGTCTCCAGAGTCGTATCGCAAGATGCTCATCACAGCACGGCATCATAAAGAGGCGTACCAGCTGGCTGTACGTTCGGGAGTCAAGATCGCGCTGGGCACGGACCTGGGCATCAGTGCCCCGACGGATCATCCGCTGGCGCATGGGCAGAGCGGGGGAGAACTCCTGTACGCGGTGAGCGATGGGGGGATGACACCTTTGCAGGCCATTGAGGCCGCAACGGCCATGGGGCCCGAAACACTCGGAAACCTAGGCATGAAGCCAAAGAGCGGAATCATCGGGGTGGGATATGATGCCGACTTGATTGCGCTGAACGAGGATCCGTTGAAGAATATGGAGGTGTTCAAGGAGCCAACGAACATCACGCACGTGTGGAAGGGTGGGCGGCTCTTCAAGAGTCCCGAAACGAAGACCGAAAGCCCATTTTGATAGACTGATAACTCGGAGTGCGAGGCTATCGGACGGCTACATCCACTACGCCATGTCTTTGCACCACTCTTTCCTGCCCGGCTGCTAGGGCCTCTAGTCTTGCTGCTTGGACACGATGCTTTTTGATCACGGTGATCCATTCGGGCTCCGGCATTGGCCTGGCCTCAAGCGCTTCTTCACCTTCATCTGACCTTCCTCTACGTTCAACCGCTCCGTTCGATCTGGCAGCCGCACCTTCCTCGGTCGTGGCATCTGCAGCAGTATCTCCCTCCTTTGCAGTAGCGAGCGCCGCGTCGTCGCCGCTCTCATCCTCACCTTCTTCGTATAATTCCGCAATCAGTAAACTGAAATCCGCACCAAGTCGCCCCAGGCTGTTCGCCGCATACAGGACTTGCATGAGCAAACTTTCCCTTGCCGTCGCGTCTGTCACGTTGGGCAAGTACTGCTTGAGCGTAGCGATAAGAATCTCTACAAGGTAGAGCGGAAAGGTCTGCAGCGCAGGTGGCAACGCGAGACCCACGTCCAGCGATGACGACGCTGTATGAATGGGCGGTGCTGGTTGTCCCTCGGCGGGGAAGATGTTGCGGTACATGGAAATCGTGGCGAAGGACTGCTCGCGAAAGATCTCGATGTAGCGTTTCAAGTAGCGTTCGGTCTGCTGGCCGGCGAGCTGGGGACTACTGTTACTATATCCTCCGCTTGTCGTTTTACGGGTCGTCGCTTGGGGACGTGTTGTCGTCGTCGTCGTCGATGTCTCTGTAATTAGTTTGCCGTTCTGCGCGGTTTCCCTGCGAGCCTGAGTTTCTTGGTCGGCGAGGTCACGGAGCGGCGCAAGCGCCTCGGTCATACTGAGGAAGGTGCATAGTCTGGCGACGAGGAAGAGGGCGCCGAAATGGCCTTCATCCTGGGCAGGAGTCGTCGTCGTCGTCGTCGTCGCGGCGGATAGTGAACCCAGTTGCGATGTCAATGTAAGGGGCGTTTGAAGCGTGCCGGCGCCTGTGGGGGGAGCTGGGCTTCTGCCTGTGCCCGTGCCTGAGGATAACTCCGGGGCGACTCGACGTAACCAGCCGATCATCCTGATTGCTGGTGCGAGGCGAAGATTCTGGCCCCTCAGGCTGGCGATCAGGTTCGTCGTCATGTCCTTCATGGCGAGCTCGGCGTCGGCGAGCACGGCCCTGACGAGCTGTGAATCTGGGTAGAGGATCTGCAGGCGTTTGATGTGCGCGAACAGGTCCAGCGCCTGTGTATAGTTCGCGGCGGAAGTGGAGCTGCTCGTCGAAGCAGACGACGACGACGACGCGGCGGCGCTGGCAGAGGCGATCGAAGCACGTAGTAGCGATGGGAGCTCAAGAATTTCTTGTGCCTTGTCTGCTTGGCGGGCGAGGAGAGATGCATTCCGTCGTGCGCTGAGAAGGGCCGCCGTTCCTTTGCTCTCTCCTCCCGTGGTCTCGTCCTTGGCCCTGCTGTACGATGAGGCGAAGGCGACGGCCCTGGCGTCCAAGTCTGGGATTGCCTGTCTGATAGACTCGACGGAAGCCGATATCTGGGGCAGGGACGTGCGGAGCGTGCGGAGGTGGTCGGATGAGATGGTCGTCGTGCGGTGTGAGCGCGATGAGAGTGCCTGGAGTGAGACCAGGTTTGAGTGTTGAGCCTGGGCGAGTGATTGTGGCTCCGTGGTCGTCAGGTCACTCAGGCGCAGCGAGACCAGGCGGGAGAGATAATTGGATATTTCGGGGCTGTTGAAGGAAGCGGACGACAATGATGATTGTGATTGCTGAGATGTGGCATCCAGGTATGGTTGAAGCAGCTCATACAGAGGGTCCGCCATTCTGACGATCGCGGCCGAGCCCTTCGACTCAACTGGGCCCCCTCGACCACTGATTTTTAGAGGGCAGCTACTGCAATGTTCTACTGCATCTCGACGTGTTGATGGTGAAACTGAGCGGGACAGTCGATGGAATGGAAGAAGAAAGCGTTTTATTGGCTGGCCTTCAGCCACGGTAGACAGCCTGTCTTGGCTGTGGCGCACAAGGCTGAGCATACGAGGCTGAGAATCCCTTTGGTCTTCCATGGCCCCATCAATCGATACTGTATGTCGAACATACTGTGTCCTCTGACACTTACCGGACTACTACTCAGCGTCTCGACCGAACTATTTAAGCGAATAGGTACTCCCCGCTAGGCTCCGTTCGCGTCTTTCGTCTTCCAAGATCTGCTCCATCTCACCCGTGACTCGCTCTCTGGTCCCAATTTCCAGATCAGCCTCATCAACCTCTGCGTCACTTTGGTCGCCCAGCGCGTCGGCCAGCTTCCTGTTAGGGTCGTCCAGTTCACCTCTCAGTGCTCGAGCCAGCGAGCCAGAGAACGACTTCTTGACGGTCTCCGGTGAAGTGGAGAGGGGCTGATTGGCGTGATGAGGAGCTCCTCCGTGGCTTTCCACTTCTAGCTCATCATCCGAGCCAAATGGCGAGCCCTGGCCAGACCTTGTTCCTCCTCCATCTCTGCCCAGATACGATTTTACGCCGACCAGGTTCGAGCCCTTCCTCCCACTGTCCAAGGACAAGTTGCCGACCGAGGTTCGGAGATTGCTAGAAGACCGAACTCTGGTGCGACTTCTTTCTCTCGTGGCGCTCGGCCCCCGACTCCTCCGTCTCTGTGATGGTGACGCATTCGGAGTGCGCTTGTCCGCGCCACCTTCTTCTAGCACTTCTGACTCGTCCTTAAACATGTCGGCCGTGCTCTTCCTCGTCGGCCGAGGAATGAAACTGGCTCCAGTGGGATCATACGCGCTTTTCGACTGCGTCCATCGCCTCACGGGGATTGTTGGGATAGCTTCAGGGGGTGCAGAAAGACTGTTTTTCCTAGCAGCAGCACGCTCCCTCCTGAGATCCGACCACCGCCGGAGTTGGTTCTGAAGTACATATCTGCCATTGGGGCCATGTTTCATGACCAGGAACTCACAATGGTTGATGTTTCGCAGGTCTTCGAAGAACTCGACACTGTAATGATACCAAGCCATCAAGAAAACTCGACTGCACAGACCATGAGTGACAAGAATGGCGACGCTGGCCATGCTATCCTCGGAGAACCGTCGCCAGAGCGAGCCGTTGAAGGACGATACTCGGTCATAGACATCGGCTCCGCTCTCGCCGTTAGGTATGCGATAGAAGAAATGTCCGTATTCTGCGCGCTCCCGCCAAAGTCTTTCTGTTTCTTCCGTACCTGGCTGGAAGTTGCCGAAGTCCTGCTCTCTCAGCCGCGGCTCTTCGTACACTTTGATGTGTGATCGTTGAAACGGTGACGGGACAGGGTCGTTGGCGCACAAGCCGTTCAATATGCCTTCAGTAGTCTCTCTGGTCCTCCTGTACGGCGATATGAAGAAATGGAGAGTATCGTCGGATCGCAAAAGATCACGCAGCTTCTCGCCCGCTTCGAGCGCTTGTCGATGCCCTTCCTCCGTGAGGCCGACCTTGTGGTCCGGGGTCTTCTGGTGGATTGTCTTGTCCCTGTTGCCCTCTGACTGGGCATGCCGGATAATGATGATCAGCCGTGGCTTACCCATTTTTGCCTGGCGCTGCACAATCCCAGGCAGGTCTGATTGACACCACTTGCCAGCGGCCGGGGGGTTTTTGCGGCGATAGTTGTGGCCTGCAGAGCAACTACAAAGGCTACCATGAGAGTACCATATCCGGGAGTCGATGGGGTCGGTTTGAACAATTTAGTTCGGTGAACGAACGAAGGAAGTGTTGGACAGAGAAACAGCCTGACTCGATGGATGTCTTGGCGACTGACCCTGATGAAGACTAGCTCAGCCTGATCTGAATCGCGCCCGTGCTCCTGCTTGTCGCGATCTTTCCTGTGCTCGACCATCAAACATCCTTGTTCATTCACCGCATATCTTCCCCATCTCACACCGTGCGACGTCGACCCGAGGACGGCATGATGAATCCGCAGATGCAGAACTACCGGCAATTCGCCGCCCAGACGCAGGGGAGATCACCCGCAGCGGCACGTAGGCCAGGTGAGCGCGACCAACATGAATATCTGTCGTCCCATTGAGACAAGAACAAGTGCTCCTATGACTGCTTGTCTCACCTTGTGAGACCGGCTACTTACAAGACTTATCACCAGGCCAAATACCACCCGCCCAGCACGCCGCCCAGCATGCCGCCCAACAAGCCCAGGCGCAAATGTTGCAGCAACAAGCCCAACAGCGCAACGCTGCCATCGAACATCAACTTGCCCAGCGACGCGCGCGAAAACCCACCGACCGAAATCTCCCCGATGGACTGGAAGACGTTGTTATTGGCGACGGCGTGGACCAATACAAGAAACTCCGGGAAGCAGAAAAACGCCTCGATCACCTGATGGCACGCAAGAGGTTGGAAATCCACGACAACTTCAGCAAGAATGTGAAGAGGCAGAAGACCATGCGCATTTGGATATCCAACACCGTGTCCGGCCAACCGTGGCAGACAAACACTGATGAAGACTCCTTCACCTTCGAGTCCGGGGGAGATCCAACCTATCGCGTGAAAATCCAAGGTCGCCTTCTCGAGTACGACGATGACGACATCCTGCACAGCGACTCTGAAGAAGAAGAAGAAGGCCAAGAGGATCAAGAAATGGCGGATAACGAAGACCAACCGCCAAACAAACGCCGCAAACTCAAAACTCCCTCGAAAAAGTTCACCCATTTCTTCAAAGGCATGACTGTCGAATTTGACAACCCGAAGAACACCAGCAACATAGCCGGCGACCCAAACCAAACCGTCAATTGGAAAAAGGGTGCTAGCCCCAATCAGTCTGGCGATTTCGACAGCATTGAGTTTGAACGCAAGGCCGACGAGAACGTCAATATTACAATCTGTCTAACGAGGGATGAGCAACCTGAAAGGTTCCGCTTGTCAAAAGCACTGGCCGAGACATTGGATATGGAAGAAGCCGATCGCGCGGAGGTCGTCATGGGCATCTGGGATTACGTGCGCGCCATGGGACTACAGGAAGACGAAGAGCGCCGCTCCATTCAATGCGACGACTCCCTGAAAAGGATCTTCGACACTGAAACATTCTTCTTCCCGCAAGCCGCTGAGCGACTGATTCCTCACTTGCACCCGTTACCGCCCGTTCGTCTTCCCTATACGATCCGCGTTGATCAAGCGTTCCACCAATCCGGCACGCCAGGGCCCACAGTCTACGACGTGCGTGTCACGACCGAAGACCCCCTGCGGCCTCTCCTCTTCCGCATGACGCAGAACCCTGAACATGCCGCAACATTGCAACAACTGCGCAAGTTGGACGACGATCTCGCGGTCCTAGTTCAAAGCCTCAACCACCACAAGGCGCGCCACCAATTCTTCTCATCCATGGCGAAAGATCCGCAGAAGTTCGTCGAACGGTGGTTAAGCTCGCAGAAGCGTGATCTCAGCGTGTTGTTGGGAGAAGTCGAAAGGGGTGATGTCGCAGGCATGGAGTTCGCGGGCCAGGAAGTTTGGAGCGGTGAGACTGTTAAGGAAGCAGTACGGTATCGGCTTGCCCGGGCAGAAGCCCTGGCACATTCGCAGCCACAGCCACAGTCACAAGGGGGGCGATAGGTTCGTAGCGACGACCCAGGACCCGCGAGGCTAGGAGCCAGACCTGGTTCTCCCTCGCCAAGGAGCCATATGAGACCGCCGCAGAGTGCAACAGGCCACGAGATTCGCCCGTGGCTCAGCAGGAAGAACTTCGAATCCTGGCCGTCGACGCGGGAAGGCCTCTTGACAGAGCAGTTCAGGACACGATTCGCCAATGCGTTGGCAGAGGGCCGGATCACTTGCTCTCAGGGCCACGCCAGTTCGTCCTCTGCGAGGAGCCACGACCGCGCCGTCGAACAATTGCCTTACTCATGGCAGTCTGTTCCGCCGCAGATGGGGCCGGGCCCGTTAACCGATGGCTGGGAAGTGCGATACACCACCGACACCGTCCCTGGGCGGGTCTATTACTTCCATCGGCATACTAAAGCGACCACGTCGATGGATCCACGAGGGATGCAAACTCTCGTTGGCCAGGATCAAGTGCAGATCTAGGTAGCCAGAACGGCGACCTGGTAAAACAAACCGAGAGCATGCGAGAAGCGGATCTACCGCTCTCTGTAGGACGTCAGCGGTGAGGAAGATGGAAGAGCTTTTATGCCCGCGATTGTTAGAAGTACTGAGCCACTGGTGCAAGCACAACCATTTGGTTATTTTGCCTTGGACTTGGACAGTGTCTTTTCTTGCAGACACAGAGCTCTGCCTCACCTTGCTTAGGCTGGGGAAGCTGGTTACTTCCTCTTTTTTTTAGTACGCTAAAACCATGAGGGATGCTTGTGATGATTCTCTATCTTTTTCAATTCCGCACTTGGCTCACTAGAGGTAGTAAGTAGTATTGGTACATTTTCCTGCTCGTCTTGATCCTTTGCAGCATGTGTAGTTTCCAGTCTTAGATCTCTCGGTGAAGAACGCAGACAATTCCGTGCAACATTCAATCTAGCTTCCGTGTATTCTGTGACTGATATGCATTAAGTGGCTGGAGACACGAATCTCCCTGAAAAGGGGTCCCCTCCGGCTCGCAAACTCGGGATGTCCGGCCTCGAGTTAAAGGCTGCGTGTTTCGTCGTTTCGGACTCGACATCAATGATTTCATGGTTGTGGCCATGGATGGATAATGGCCGCCGTCATGGTATATCGGTGCGGAATCCCCGATCAAGTGACCCAACATCTCCTGTCCTTGTACCATTCTTCCGTAGCATGTCGAGTGCTTCTTGAGCCTGCTCGGTTTCTACTCCTGACATCATCGGTTGGGGATAAAGAGGCATAGACGCTGCTGCTGATGATGGCACAGTTGTGCTATTATCGGCGTAAACGCTCTCACCCGCGGCTGCAGCGTAGCCAAAAGGGATTGGAGCTATGCGCTCAATCAAAGCTTTGTAGTATCGGGCCTCCTGGATGCTTTCTAGGACGTCTTCACGGGCCGTATGGCGAAGTTCTTTCCTCGGAGCCGCCATCAGCACTTGTTCGCTGGCCCACCGTCTAACCATCTCCTTCATTGCCGAAACGTCGAAAAGCCGGTAATGAAGATGCTCTAGGATGATGTCCCAGGGTGGCACCATCAGGAAAGCTCGGTCTGCGTGGATGCTGTTTCCCGCGAGCAGTGCACGGCGCGGATCCGGGATGTAGTGCTTGATGTAGCTGAGTAACTTTGCGGACGCAACAGGCGCAGTCGTTGATGACGTGAGGCATTCTTGTGTGAGACCTGAGCCGCCATGAGTCTTGATGCACCATTCAGACATCTGTGCCAGTTCCTCTGGAGTGTGGTATATGACGGCATTGAAGCCTTCCGGGTCAATGGGGGTCAGGTCGGAGGTGGTTAGAATACATGAAATGGAGAGGATTGTGTCCTTTGACGGGTCGAGGCCTGTCATCTGAACTTAATCGTTAGTTCTCCATCGCTAGGGGAAAGGAAAATCGAGACGGAGGGGGCAACATGTGGACATGGTATAAGGCATTTCCTTTGCTAAAGAAAATGGAAGTGAAGTGAAAGTGAGGTGAGGTGAGCGGAATGTGATCTGGCGTAAAGTCTCCAGATATCTAAATGTCCGCTTTTCGGGGCTGTCTGAAGAAGGTGCTCCCATCTATCGTGGAGAGCACGAAGTACTCTCTGAGCTCGGTATGCTGCAGGAAAGTCGCGTCTTATGCTTGGACCTACCTCGCAGTCAACCCAGACCAAAGGGTCGGTAGATCTGGTGAGTGCCATGACGCTCGTCCCCTTGTTAAGATGTGCGCGCTCTTCTAGGCTTGAATTTTGAGGTTGCCAAGAATATTCGATGTTCGCTCTCAGCCTGGCCTTACGAGTGGTTGATAGACAAAAGAGGAAGCCAACTGCATGGGCTCTGCACGCCTTTCGCAAGTAGCGCAACCGCGTCAAATTGCACTCGATGCACTGTTGGGGCAGAAAATGGAGCTGCTTGTTGCGTGAGAACAAGAATAACCAACCACGGATTAACAGGCGGAGGTGGATCGAAGCGAAGCGCGAAGCGGCAATGACGACCAGGACAACCTACTTGTACTGCCTTTGACGACCTGATACTGCAGATCCCATCGAGGGCTGACGAACCTCCTTGCGGTGGGTTGGTGGACGACAAAAAATCAAAATGTCTAGATGACGATGTTGTGGTCCTGATCGGCCTTCGGATGGGGGGAAACGTTGTTTCCCTGCCAATCAGATGAGACGAGAGCGAAGTAGGGGAGGCGTTATCGGAGACCAGATGACCCAGACACCAGAAGACTTGCTCCCGATGTTGCGGACATGCAGGAAGACTTACAAGGAAAAGGACCAAAGTTCCATTGGTTACAGACTGCAGTCACTGCGATGCGATCCAAGGAGAATCAAAGACAGAAGTTGAAGGGATTCTTTGAAATTGCTATTTCGGCTTAACGCCTTCCTCAGCTGGCAGCTGGCAGCTCGAGGATATCAAACATGCCTGTGTTCTTCAGTTGGACATGAGAAACGACCTTCAGCTGTGGTGGTAGTGGTACAAGGACCATCGCAAGTAATTGTGAAGTCAGGAACGGCGCACCACGCGCCATTCTGTTTCCATACCCCTAGCATTCTGAATCTCTGAGAGCCTTAGAGAATACTATGCATTTCTTCCATGCCAGATGCACCGAAGATTTCGTGACCAACCCGGGCCGCTGTTTGGCGCGTATGATACCAACACCCCTTCTCCAAGTGCAAATGCCGGTTCGAGCTCGTTGTTTTATTTGCACCATTAAACAAGATTAGCCATCCTGCCATGCTCGCACTGTCTTCTCTGTAGTGGTTGTGCGGTGCTGACTCTCTTGTACGGTCCGCGGCGCAAGTATTGAACAAGCAGGGATTTCCAATATGCAGGCGGGGACGCCTCGAGTGCAGTTGTGCTGCGTTGCTGGTATTGTCAGAGCATTGCGAGGACATTCAGTCAATCGTCAAACTTAAAGGGCCAAGAGCTTTGCTGTGTTGTGGAATTAGACCTGGCTCATCGCTGACAAGGGTGGCAGGTCGTTGTTGGTCTTTCACAACTCCTCATCGTCGTCAGCTTTGGGTCCTTTGACCAAAGTACCTCCGAACTGTAGACCAGAAGGATTTGAATTGGTCGCACTGGGCTGAGTGATTCCAGATGATCCCAAAATCTCGCCGATCGTGCCCGAGGACGCTGACAGTCCGCTGCCCAATCGGTTCTGAATGTCGACATCGAACTCGGCGACACTTGCGCGTTGTCGTTTCATTGGACTGCCAACCATGAAGCCTTCGTCTTCCTTCGTGACTTCGAGGCTTGTGGTCAAACCGCCTGATCCAGTGGTCATCCCCCCCGGAGACGTGCCAAGCTCATCAGTAGCAACTTTGGGTGTCGAGGCAGTCGAAGGACTACCAGACTTGGAGTTCTTGCGCGGTTCAGTCACACCATTACTATTGAGGGGCTCGGCCGAGTGCTGCCGCTTGAGCTGATGATACCTTAGCCCGTGCCTGAACTTCAATGGCGAAGGATCTCTTACCTTCATTTTGCGGATGCCTTCTGCAACTTTACCAGTCCGTTCAGCATCTTCAGGGGAAAGCATGCTAGGATCATTCTTTACATCCGCATCATTGATGTCCTCCATCTTTCCGATGATGTTCGCACCACCGTCGTCGTCGCTTTCACTCTCCATGTCATCATCGCTTGGACCTTTGCCTTTCGACCTCCGCCGGCCTTCAGAGTCGCGGAAGGTTGAGAAGCCTGCAGTACCTTCCTTCTTCAGGGGACCCAACTTGGGCAGATCTGCAGCTAAACTGCGTCTCTTCGCACTAGCAGCTGTTTTGTCGGCTTTCGCTCCAGGGAGAATGCCCATTTTCTGAAGTTGCCGTTCACCCCGATAGAGGAATGTGAAGACAGCGTATGGTTTGTCGGTAGGGTCGATACCTGTGACTGTTTGTGTCGAGATGGTCTTTGGATCCAAAGTCTTTGGTTTAGCAAAACTGGTGGTATGGTCGACGTCTGCTTTTCCGTTGGCATTGCCTTCTCCCGCGTCCTCCCCTTCTGAATCGTCGTGAGCATCGAACTGAGGTGAGTATTCCCCACGCTTGATTTCGCCAGAAGCCAATACCCGGAACAATGCGACTTTGATTTGGCCAGCGGTTTCTGGTATCGGATCGTCGTCGTCGTCGGATGAGCCAGTATCGCTTGATGAGCCTTCGTCGTCGGACACATCTTTCAACTCGCCATCCTCCCCATAGCGCATGGTATTCTTTCGCCTCTCTTTCTTTGAGATACCGTTTGTTTCGTCATCACTCCCGGCAATCTCCTTTCGTTTTCTTCGTCTCTTTTCCAGCTTTTGCCTTCGTCTCTCAATAGTCGCTGCCGCATCTTTTCCGTCCAAATCTAGACCGTTCAACCATCGCTCTAGACCAACTTCCCGAAACAAGAACTCTCGCTCTGCCAAACCGCCGCCTTCTTTCTCAGGTACACTGACCCATCGCGAGTTGACCCAGGTTTCCTCGCCCTTCCTCAGAAGTGTTGCGACTTCCTCCTTGGCTCGCCCGTCGAAGTAGATGTAGGCTGCGATAGTCTCGTTCGGTGAGGTTGTCAACGGGACATAGGGACCGACAGAGCCTGTGTATTTTCCTCGCTCACTTGTGTGTCCGGGAAGACCTGCGACAAGCCTGGGTTTTGGATTAGGATTTTCTTTTGTGGCTTTCGGAGTCGAGTACGGCACTTCTTGATTAGGTGTGAGGAGGGTGATAGAGATCGCGAAGGTTGATTGTTCGGGTTTTCCGGTGGGAGAATCGGTAGGAATTTTGGCAGGGGGAACAGGTATGTAGGCACTGATTCTCGAGAGGCGGGATGCTCGCTGAACCGAGTATTCTGGCAGAGGCCCAGTCGGCGTGTGAATGCTCACAGCCAGACCTTTAAAGCAGGGCATGATGGCGAGAGGTCCAGCACGCCTTCAGGTCAATGTCAACTTCTCCGCACTCTGTGCGCACAGATGGCGGAGAAGAGAAGTCCGGAGAGTGATACAGATGCAGCAAGTCGTTCGTCACCGGTATTAAACCCAACTCCTTCTCAGCCGGAGACCACGCATCCAACGGGAACTCGAAAGGTCTACCTGGGCAGCCTCACGATCTTGCGTGGAAGGTCGGGGCAAATGACTTGCCTACTCCGCAATTCGGGAAGGTACGGTGAGAGCCGTCGGTAAGTTGACTCTCGGGTCAAAGAGGATGAAGATCAAAGGAATGACAAGGTGGCCGCAGAAGGAAGACCGCGATGTCGACCCTGCAATATGAGAAGATCCGGTGACGATGTCGTTGCAGGGGGATTCGACTGATGTCAATTCACTCTGAGTCTAGTTTGAAGTTTAGTCTCGTTGCTGCACTTCTTCGAGGATGAACGAGACGAGGCAACACACCAGTACTAATTTAGACTAGCCCAGCCTCGTCGAAGCTGAGTCAACAAACTTGAGCAAGACACATCTTACATTCACAAGTGTTTGCGCTGTTCTGCACCACTCCCCGGACCTGCAGCTACAAGACTATCCAGGTAGGCGCCATTCACTGGTACCAGCAGGACAAGATCTATTCAGCAACACACAGTTCGCTTTGTCCTCCCGGGAGGATCCCACCCGCCCCAGTTGAGGCCACCTACAACTCCTTTTTTCAACGTTCACCACTATAGCCAGGAGTCAAACATGATTGCGGGATCTCGTGATGAGTCGGCATTTCAAGTTGTGCGTGAAATGCAAAGCCCACTTTGGAACAGTTTCCTTTGCTCTATGGAAGCTTGTTAGAGCAAGGAGGCACCTGGCGCAGGGACCCTGGCATGCCTGGTATATAAAAGAATGATTGAAGAACTATAGCTACCGTATCGGTCTGCAGTCCGATCTGTGTGAGGTAGCAGCACACTATGTCTGAGAAATAAAACGAGTCTTGTCCAGCCATCGTTGAATATTCTCTCTGGGTTCATCTAGGCCTGTAATTCTGTTGCCGTCGACCAAATCCTGGCACAACTTTACCAATAGATGACAACTGTTCGCAGCATGACCTGTTGCTGTTACAAGCCTTTGACTGATGGCATACGGATCAGACTCATATATGCTTACCAAGCTTTCTTGACTGCTCACATTGCAGATATGGGACTGTGCGAATTGGCATCAAGGTCGTGTGAGACATCTCGCTAATGCTATTAACGAAGCACTTGTTACGGAGCACGCAGGGCGGTCTCGCTTGCCAACCAGTGGCCGTGTGCGTGGCCTCGGAGAATTGAGCCTCTGGTCCAGCTCCAATGACGTATTGGGATTTTCAACATGCGGTCGCGGGGCAGAAACCACACCACAAGCACCTGCCAGTGCATGTTGAAGTCAATGAGGGGATCGCCGTCAACAAAATAAAATCTCTTCCCAAGCCAACCTGTTTGCTCCCTTGTTCCTCGTCATTGTGTCTTGGGTTCTTCAATCTTCATTCTCTCCTTGTCAGCCCATTGAACAGTCGCTGATCCAGTACTTCTCCTACCAAGTCTCATCCACACTGTCACAATGGTGAATGTGAAAGAGGTTCAGTTCAAATCCTTTGCCGACCAGAAGTGAGCTTTGAACCTTGCTGTTACTGATGTTCGTCATCTGACCACATTGCCTACAGGCCTGGCACATCGGGACTTCGCAAGAAGGTCACCGTCTTTAAGCAACCCCATTACAGCGAGTCCTTCATCACCTCTATCCTCCTCTCAATCCCTGAAGGTGCAGAGGGTGCTTTCCTTGTTATTGGCGGTGACGGCAGATACTGGAATCCCGAAGTCGTCCAGCTCATTGCAAAGATCGGTGCTGCATACGGTGTCAAGAAGCTCCTGATCGGTCAGAATGGCATCCTCAGTACGCCTGCGGCCAGTCACGTCATTCGCATTCGCAAGGCCACCGGTGGTATTCTTCTCACGGCCAGCCACAACCCAGGTGGTAGGTTAGCACCTGAGAGGGATAATCAAAACAGTGGCTGACGGTCAATCAGGTCCCAACGCCGATTTTGGCATGAAATACAACCTCTCGAACGGTGCCCCTGCGCCAGAGTCTGTAACAAACAAGATCTTCGAAAAGTCAAAAACCCTCACCTCCTACAAGATTGCAGATATCCCGGATGTGAACATCAAAGATATTGGCACTCAAAAGTATGGAGACTTGGAGGTCGAGGTGATTGATTCGGTCGCAGACTATCTGAACATGCTGAAGGACATCTTCGACTTCGACCTGATCCGGTCCTTCTTCAAATCGCAGCCTGACTTCAAAGTGCTCTTTGATGGTCTGTCTGGTGTCACCGGCCCTTATGGCGTCGCTATATTCCAAGGAGAGCTTGGCCTTGGACCGGAAAGCACTCAGAATTGTCAACCAAGCCCGGATTTCAATGGCGGCCATCCTGATCCTAACCTTACCTATGCTCATTCTTTGGTGGAACGAGTTGACAAGGAAGGTATTCACTTCGGTGCCGCTTCCGATGGCGATGGTGACAGAAACATGATTTACGGCAAGAATGCTTTCGTTTCGCCCGGCGACTCCCTGGCCATCATTGCTCATTACGCCAAGAAATACATCCCATACTTCCAGAAGCAGGGTGTCTATGGTCTGGCAAGATCTTTCCCTACTTCAGCGGCACTCGATCTAGTAGCCAAGAAGCAGAATCTGAGCCTCTATGTTGTGCCCACTGGATGGAAGTTCTTCTGTTCGCTCTTCGACACCGACAAGATGTCAATCTGCGGTGAGGAATCCTTTGGCACTGGGTCGAACCATATTCGAGAGAAAGACGGCCTTTGGGCCATTACAGCTTGGCTCAACATCATTGCCGGTGTGGGCAAAGAGACCGGCAAGTTCCCTTCCATTGCTGAGATTCAGAAAGAGTTCTGGGACGAGTATGGCCGCGTCTAC
This sequence comes from Phialophora verrucosa, assembly GCA_002099365.1. Lineage (NCBI taxonomy): Eukaryota > Fungi > Ascomycota > Eurotiomycetes > Chaetothyriales > Herpotrichiellaceae > Phialophora > Phialophora verrucosa. Next base: position 1,551,033 of record MSED01000002.1, on the reverse strand, counting down.
TTCACCCGCTACGACTACGAAAACGTCAGCGGTGATGGCGCCAACGATATGGTCAAGTATCTGAAAGAGATGATCTCAAAGTCCGACACCGTCGGCTCAGAGGTCAAAGGCCACAAGATTGTGGAGGCAGACGATTTCTCATACACTGACCTGGACGGCTCGGTATCGAAGAACCAGGGCATCTACTTCATATTTGACGATGGCACGAGAATCGTTGTTCGACTATCGGGTACGGGCAGCAGTGGTGCGACCATCCGGCTGTACGTTGAGAAGCTCGAGGAGGACAAGAGCAAGCTCGGCGATGATACGCAGGCCTATCTCAAAAACTCCGTCGGCCTTGCCATCGAACTCCTGCAGCTTCAGAAATTCATCGGCAGAACCGATCCAGATGTGAAGACCTAAAATGTCAATCACATACACCAATCAGGCATACTATGCCCAATGTGATGAGAGGAGGGATGGTTGCAAGCAAGCGATATCGCAGGGATAAGATGTACCTGTAGTCCGCAGAATGATATTACCATCGACGATATCGAAATTCGACAACGAGATATAGTAAACGCTCTGAGCGGGTAGATGCCTGGCAAATTAAAGCATCCGAAGAAGCCGCCGTACTCCAATTTCAAATGTAGAACTTGACTGCTCCCGGATAGGTTTGGTCGACTACGGTTTCCTTGACGGGGGCGATTTCCTTTGGCATTCCAGTTACACGTGAATCATACGCAGTTGGCTGTAATCCGAACCCAAGAAAACGGGTGTCCGCTCCAAGGTTGCTGATAGCCGTGGCCGAAGAAGTAGACCACCCATACCTTTGAACGAGTCTCCTGAAGTGTCGGTGGCCATAATCGGGACAAGAAACAAAGGTATCGGCCGTGAGCCTTTTGTCCAACATCAAGAACGCAAAGGCGTTCCACGGCCTCGCTTGGCAAGCAGGAGAGTGGATTGGTCGGAATCTGTTCAGATCTCAATTGGATACGAGGCTGAAGCACTGGAGTCGTCCATGTGTTTAGTTTCCCATGTCTGGTGGCCGCGACTGCCTGACCATAGCGGGACCAGAGTTCTCTCTCTGACGACTCAACTCCTCTGCGCCTGTAAGCCACGCCAGGCTGTCCGAGCTGCCGAGCTGATGGTGTTCTTTATGAGCCAGACAGGACGCATTCGCCCATCTGTCGATCTCAATCTACACTCAAGTAAGCCTCTCAAACTGACGCGTCACAGATGATAGATCTTGAATGCATGCAGTCGCGCTGCTCAGTCTCCGATCCTTTGCACTTCCGCAGATCCCGGCCGCAGCAGCACCAGCAGCAGCAATCGGCGTGCATGGTTTGTGTTGTTGTCTCGGACAAGGTGACCTTTACTCACCCACAAAGCCAGACTTCTCACATGCCTTTTTGATCATATGTAAAGTGTGTAACCAAAATGTGGATTCTGTGGCCACAGGGTGGATCAATTCCACTTCATCACAGCATACGCTCATATCAAGAGGACAATGGCGCGTACGTAGGTGGAGGTTGAAGAGCGTTGGATACCTGGAGGCGTGCAAATGGTATAACAATGGCAGCCCCGTGTCGTTCAGAACATGTTCACCTACCCGAGCGTTAGTATTCTATGGAAGTCGTCATACAAGTAACCCACCACTGAATGCTCGCGTTCTTGGCGATATTCACCTGTTGGAAGGGAGCAGCATCATGCGAGAACCTATGCCCGCCCTCGAAGCTGCTGAGGCCAGGTTTCCGCGGTGTGACTCTTTACTTACTCTGACCCACAACCCATCCTCGTCCTCCTCTACCTTCATGTCCGAGCCTCGAACCTCAAGAACCTCGAGCAAAGAAAGCCCAACGCGAGACCAAATGGGCCAACTGGAGAAATTGACGAGAACGGCAGAGGTCTCGCAGAGATTCCTCTATCATGAACTCGACTCCTCCTACATGACCGTCGTCCTCGTCACTCTCTTCTTCATTTCCGGTCTCGTCGACAGCGTCGCTTTCAACAGCTGGAACTGCTTCGTCAACATGCAAACTGGTACACCCTCACCCTCAGCTCACTTGTCTCTCACCTGCACTGCACAGCACAGCACCTCTGACGCGCTACACACAGGGAACACCGTCTTCGCCGCTCTTGGTATCGGTGGGCAGCCGCAAGCCAGCCACAAGCAACAGTACTACAAGTCTTTGACCTCCATCGGCGCCTTCTGCCTCGGATCGCTCTTCTTCAGCGCTCTTCATCGGTACCCCAGCGGACTGTCCAACCCGCCTTTGTCCCTCCGACGGCTCAATCTCATCGTTTCGTTCTTCATCCAGACGTGCTTCATCGTCATCGCGACAAGTCTGGTCACAACTCACGAGGTCTCCAACCTACCCTTCTCGCCCGGCACGTTCTCTTCCGGAAGCGACAAGGTGTCGTCGTCGATGGTGAACTTCCTCGATCTGTGCCCTATAGCGCTCCTGTCCTTCCAAGCCGCGGGACAGGTCACGCTCTCCCGACTTCTCGGCGTCATTGAATTGCCGACCATCGTCCTCAGCGCGCTCTATCACGACGTCAGCGCCGACTTGTACAGCATCAGAGAGTCCTGGCGGCAGAGCTCTAGTGCGTGGGAGTTCTTCGCCGTGCATGAGAAGCGACAGGAGAAGCGCGCCGTGTGTATTGTCGCCTTTTTCACCGGAGGCATCGTTGGCGGAGAAATGTACAAGTCAGCCGCAGGAATGGGAGGAGCGCTATGGCTCGCTTCGGGATTGAAGTTCGCCATTGTCGTTGGGTGGTTCTTCTGGAGGAAGGACAAGGCCAGCGGCGACAGTAGCGAGGTATCGCCATGTTGAGTCGCGACACACGACGGAACTCGGTACGCCTGCTAGACACGACTTGACGACTTTCTTCTCCCGGGGGCGCTTGAGGGGGGGGGGGAACAGGGAAAGGAAGAGGGACGGGGACAAAATAAAAGAGTGAAGAAAATGCGACAGGGTAATACTCCATAGACCTTGGGCGACATTTGCAGCCATGTTGGTTCGGCTGGCAAGCCCGTGTGGCTGCTCGAGGTGGCTGGTTTGGAGGCTGAAGCAGGCCGGTGGGCGCACAGACTGCTCCACGGCCCTTTCCAAGGATCCTACACAGACTCACAAAGAGGCATTAGAAATATCAAGAAGCTTGAAGATTCAAGGTTTTGCGTTTATCTCCAAACTCGCATCTCGCTCGTTGGGTTGGAGCCGACACCCGACGACATCTAGCTTCCCCTGGCGCCGAGGATGTGAAATAAGCACGCCCAAGGCTTGGCGGCGCCTCGACCTTCAAACGTCTCCAAGGTGATGTGTGATAATGTTCGCTGCACGCGCCTTTTAGTCACTGAACATGCTGCCGCGACCGGTTGGTGATGGAGCGCCAGAGAGTCTGGATCCAACTATGTAGCGTGCGTACTTCGTCCGACGCTCAAGACTTGGCGGATTTCAATTTAGAAGGCAACGAGTCAAAGACAACCTCATATATTAACGTATCAAACGAAATCACATATCACCTAAGCATCTAGATCCCACAACTGAAGCCCACGACTGTGTTGTCGAAACACTCGTCCAATATGTAATACTCTCCCGGGCCCCTCACGCATGTTGCTCTACTTCGTTAGGTTGAGGATTCATTGCCCCAGCACCGTGTTCGACGGCAGCAACGGCGCTTGGATCATCATACCCGCCGCTGGGATCGGTTGGATCATGCTCAGGGTGTCCGTAGAGGCCGTATGGGTCACTGCTGACGCCCTCGTCGGGGAAGTAACCCGGATCGTCATAATCGTGTTCTCCGTCGAGACCTCCGGCGGTGTAGTAGTAGTCGTCGTACACTCCCCAGTCTTCAGGATAGTGACCATCCCCGTGGCCGAACTCGTCGTAATCGGTTTGATCGCCCGAGGGATATGTAGGATGTGCAACCACAGCATGCTGCACGGGTAGGACGGCTTGGTTGGGTTGATTGGTGTTATTGTCGTCGTCAGCATCTTGGCCTTCTTCCTCGTCCTGATCGTGGTCTTGATCCTGGTTCGCGTCCGCATAGTTCTGATCTATTTGATCCATGGCCGCATGTGCCCCAATATCAAGCCCAGCGCCGATGACGCCGGTGGCTAACCCACCTGCCATGTCCCAGCCAATGTCCTTGAGATGGTCAACGATACTGGGACGAGGGGGTGGTTCGCTGTGCAAGATGAAGGATGGCCCTTGCGAGGCTGGACCGGTAGATTGTGTGTCTGGCGGAGCGCTTGCCCCGGGACCAGTGTGAGTTGACGCTGGGGTGTTGGGATCATGGTCAGCCGGTGCCGAAGTTGGACCGTGGGGTTGACCCTGTGGTATATCCGAATCTGCAGATGTGGCACTTGGATGTTGTGATGAAGTCGGCTCATGCATTCCGACGTCGGCCGGACCTAGCTTAGTCGGGCCCGGTACATGGCTGTCTGTGCGCGGCCTTGGAGCGTGTGGCTCATGATCACCAGCTGGAGTTGACTCTGGCGGATGCGGATGCTCAGCAGCGACATCAGGGTGTGTTGTTGGCTTGGGAAGTCTACCGCCAGTAGGATTTGGCTCAGGTGGCTTCGGATGGGCACCGCTGGGGTGATCGGTTGGCAGAGTGATAGTAGGGTGCGAGGCGGGCGTGTGTGTAGGGATTTTCGTCCCAGACGCTGCTGGTTCTCTGGCCGGAACGTGTTGTGGGCTGAAACTTGACGACCTAGGGTGCCCTGAAGATGATCCGCTGGGCTGATGTCCTCCAGAAGGAGCGGAGAGGTGAACTGACGGCATTGTTCAGTCAAGGTGAGATCACGCGAGCAGAGTGAAGGAGAGAGAAGCACGTTGGTGTCCCTCTTGGTCAGACAAGAGTGTTGAGCGATCCGTATTCTCAATGCATGGGCTCTTGATCATATACCTGAGCTTTGGCTCGCTTGTCTGCTGCGGACCAGCATGGGAAGCATGGGCTGTGTACGAGACAAAATAGATACCTGCATACTTGAACACGCCCTCGTCGTCCCAGGGTCTGACCAACGCAACTGCACGTTGAGAAGTATCATCGCCCCGGATCAAAGAGCCCCCAGAGTAGCCGCGTAGATCCAAGAGGCTTCGCTCGATCGCTTGTGGTGGGCGGAAAATTCGGCCCCTTTTACAAAGAGGTCAGGCCTACCAAGGTTAATGCGCGTATGGTCCAACGTTCTTGTGGTGCAGACGATAAGCGCAGACCTTGGTAGTGACCAACACACCATGGCATCGTCGAAGATAGCGAGGGAGGCACAGTTCTCTACGGGGCGAAGGATAGTCACCCAGTTCCTCCATTTAGAACAGCATTGGAATGCTTACCGGGTCATTTTTCAGCGGCCTTTGTCAAGGGCGCGTACGTTCCCATGATGCTTGGGTTCAGCGAGCAACTGCTTGTTGTACTACCCACAGCCTTCCCATCTACATCTAGAACCAGCGTGTACAGCCATGCTTCAGATAGCGCATCGAACTGCGAGAGAGGGGTGTTACAGGGAAGAAGACAGCGCATAGTGAAGTTGACAAGTGCCAAGCGGGCGAAGATAGCATTACGGTGGAGTGCTGTGAGCAAGGTCGTAAATACGGTGAGCTTATTGCACCACAAGAGCCAATACCTCTGATACAAGGCGCACTGACAGTGTACATAACCCATCCGAGATTTATCGCGCCTATGATACACAACACGCTCTATCCGGCGTTCATATCTATTGCCCTCGCAGTTTGTGACGACCTCCGAAACAGGTCCCTGTTTTTGCTTGATTGTAGTTGGGGCACCATCTGGATAACTGAGGGATCGGTTCGGTAGCCTTTGTCAGTGTTTTTATCTGTTCCCTGACCATAGCTCCACCTTCAAGGAAGTAGGTCAAAAGCGCCTGTGTGAATTGTTCGTATGCCACCCAGTACTCTGCAGGTCGTCTGGGAGAGTAGTCGATGTCCACTTTTACCATAACGGCATGGGGGGATAGACCAAGGACAAAGTAATTCAGACATCGGGCTGTGCTGACTTTGTTCCCTGTGCTGTAGCTATTGTGAGGCTAAGTCAGGGTGCAAATGACTTACGATTGTTAGATTCAGGGCTTATCGAATCTGTTGTACGAGTACTGTGCAAAGAGTACTGAGTAGGAGAATGGCACCTCGAGAGTTGAGAGTTGGTACCTCGTAAACTTAGGGCTTAGCCAACCTCCCCTTGCTCCCTAGCCCTTTCCGCCTGGGCATCGAGGCGCCCGGGAGGCTGTGCTAATCCGGTGCGGGGAAGCAGCTCTATCCGCACATCTGGCTTCAGACAATCTTCACTTCATCTCTTGCGTCTCGTCGTCTTCTTTAGTAGATCCATACTTCGTCGCCGAACGGCGCGCATTGAAATCATGACCTGGTGCGGGTCGAACTGCCTCATACCCATACACAGTTCCAAGTTCTGTTTGTGAGACATTCTTCCGCCGCGTTCTCATGCGATGCAGTTTGATGCGACCTTGCGAAATGACCAGCAGAGGTACCCGCAGGTTTCAGTCTCATTTAAATCTCTATATCTGAAGTTCCTGCTTGCCACCATAAGCTTAGTTTATTGTCTTCCTCGACGAGTTTCCAGGGATATCATCAGCACAATAAACCTGCGTGCACGAGGAAGGGCTCTCTGCCTTACTCAGAAACCGCCGGATACGTGTCGCACTAATCATACCACCAACTGACCATGATATTGTTCGTGGAGGACTCTGCTCCTGGCGCATCGAAGGAAAGCGTGCAACCAAACGCCCAAGATGATGATGATGATGATGATGCTGCTGCTGTTGGTGTTGTAACAGCCACAGGGCTCTGGCTCTTTGGTCTCGAAAGCCTTTTCATCGATAGCTGGAGGAGTAGAGCCAACCCACTCCAGTGAGAAGACCGGTGAGGTATCATTTCTTCTCTGTCAGGAGACTTACAAGCTGACTCTACTACAAAAGCTATGACATCCATAACATGGCTACGATACGTCCGGAACAGTCCGGGTGTATTATTCAGCCTCGACTCCCTTATCGTGTCACATCTCAGCCTCGGGCATGAAATTACTCTCATCTTAGGTGCCTTCACGTGGACATTCAGACGAGACGGAGGACAAGAGGTCTAAGAATGGCACGTCTTTTGACTGCCGCCCCTCCCCCCTGCGGTCGAAATACGACGATATGCCAAGAAATCCGGCCGAAAGGTCGGTAGATTGTGCCTGGCGCAAGAGACACCTTCCCACTTAAGCTGTCAACAAAATACGTACCGGACGCTTGCCGGTTGGGTCTTTGTATGTCATGCCGACCAAGGAACCATACCTGGGGGGCTGTTGCCTCCGTTTCATTGGCTATGTGCTCGTTGCACGCTTGCCGACGACCTCAGACGGCCGGAGTGGCCGCTCAACACAGAGGACTCGGCTGGTCGGACGGAATCAGATTGCATGATCGAATTTATCAGCATTGAAGGGGCGGAGAGCCGTGGGAAAATTATCCCCGACGACCAGGCAAAAAGGATTGCGGATTGCTCGACACCTGACAAACAGTGAGGGTCTGTGTTGAGCAAGGGGAGGCCATCGTTCTGCCTCAAGGATATATCAATGGCGCAGGGGACGCTTCCCCCACGATGGACTGGCAACGGCACGTCTAGGAAATCCACAACGAATAAGCACCATCACCTTCAACACGAACCTCAACCGTGAACCAAAATGAGCGACAGTGACTTCTCCATCCCCTCGACCTTCACCTCTTTCACCAAAACATGGCACTCCGAATCCTATGCCACCATCTCCCCATCCCGTCCTGAACTCTCCGCCGCGGGGAAGAACGTCGTGGTGACTGGCGGCGGCACAGGCATCGGCAAACACATCGCCATTGCATTCGCGCAGGCTGGCGCTCGGTCCATTTCCATCCTCGGCCGTCGTGAAGACCGCCTGGTCAGCTCGTCAAAAGCCATCACCCAGGCAGCGCAGGAGAGCAAGAAGCAGGTCAAAGTTCTATACCGCATCACGGATCTGACCCAAAAATCCAACGTGGAAGAATCGTTCCAGTCTCTCGCTGCCGAAATCGGGCCCTTGCACATCTTGATCGCCAACGCAGGTCTTTTCCCAGGCGCGGGACCCATGGCCACCGTCTCCGCCGAGGTCCTAATGGCCGGATTTGAGACCAACGTCCGCGGCGCACTGTACTCCATCCAAGCTTTCCTCCCGCTTTCGTCCTCCGCCCCCGACGGGAGTGCATCCACGATCCTGAACATCGGCACAGGGACACATATAACTCCAATCCCAGGTATAGGCCCCTACATGATAAGCAAGGCCGCGAACCACAAAATGATCGACTACCTCGCCACGGAGAACCCGAAGATCCATATCGTCAACGTCTGCCCCGGAGTGATCGAGACTGAAATGTCAGAGCCGAACAAGGACTCCGTGTCACATTGGGATTCTCGTGAGTCTTCTCAGCCCCTGAACTTTGCGGCAGCTCGTTGTGCACATGTGGCTGGCCGGTGCCAACACTTATTGACTGTGACCGATTGACTGATTGTGTGTCTTCCGACCAGCCGACTTGCCGGGCCATTTCTGCGTCTGGCTCGCCAGCCCGGAGGCCAAGTTCCTGAAAAGTAAAATGGTCTGGGCGAACTGGGATGCCGACGAGATGATCGCGCGGAAGGATGAGATCCTCAATTCGAGACTGTTGACGTGGTTGTTGGACGGTGTGCCCATGTAGACGAACTATGTATTTGCCGTTTGGATGATACTACGACTGAGCGCCCTGCCCTCCTTGTGTATCTACCCATTCCGCAAACAAGCCATCAGTTGAAGCCTGCAGGAGGGGCGGAAGCGCGCGACAAGTTCTCCACAATGGCGTGATGTAGTTTTGTGACACTGTATAATGTGGATAGATATTCAAGAAAAGACAAAACATAGTGGAATGAGAGGTTTGACCGCTCGCCTTGCTCAATGAGTCTCCTCTCCCATGAAAGCCACATTTTAGGTTTCCCTAGCGAGGAGAGAACTTGAGGATCATCATGAGGCAGACCAGGTCATTGGCTGAGCGGCCACAGTAACCGCTTTTGGACAGCCGCGCGGCGGACCCAATCTGGACTAGTGATTCCCGCGCCAAGTTGCAGTCGACTCGAGAAATATCGCGCGCGCCGTTCACCAGAGGGAATCGGATGCCTGAACCCAAACCCAAGACAGTCGATCTTCATAAATCAACTTCCCTTCCATCGCGATGTGTATGAAAATGCAATGTCCGAGCTTACAAATCGAAGTTGACTCCATCCTGCTCCGCGCGGCGCGGTGGAACCTCCAGGCTGCAACGTGGAGGAGAATGTCGCGAAGACAGCGGTATAAATCAAGGTGACCTACCCACCCGTAGGAAAGGAGCATGAACACATCGATCCTGAGCATCAAGACTTGAACACCGTTTCTGTACTGCCATCTTGCTAGATTTACCTACTTACCCACGTACCCTTGAACCGTCTTTCGGTCTTCTTCTCCTACCACCAAGAACCGAGAATCCAGAATCCATCGACATGGTTACCGTCGCAGTCGCTGGAGGCACGGGCAATGTAGGCCGGACCATCGTGGACGCGCTCACGGAGAGTCCCAACCACAAGGTCATTGTTCTGGCGCGCCAAGTGAGCATAATACCCTGCCACGAAATATTGCGTCCTGCGCATTCCCATACCGACTAGTGTCTTTGCGATCCCTGACACTAGTCTTTACATAGGGATCCAAGGCTCAAGAGATGGACGTCCCCGTCTTGGCCGTCGACTACAGCGATGTCGACTCGGTGTCTCGTCTCCTCGACACGAACAACGTCCATACCGTGATCTCTGCCCTCAGCATCAGGGGACCCGTCGAGGCTGCGTCCGAGATCAATCTCGTCAAGGCTGCAGCAAAAGCGGGGACGACTAAACGGTTTATTGCGAGTGAATACGGGACTTTGGCGCCCACTGACAAGTAAGTACGGGAGAATACACGGTTCCAGTACAGTGTACGGAGTCTCTATCCATTCTGTCGGTGTCCGGTGTCGAGCTTGCAATCCTCCACAACCAAGAAGACACTCACGGCTGACAATCTCTCCCGCCAACGATATAGGAACCTGCAGTTGCCGCAGCACGAGTCCCGTCTCGCTGTGATTGCCGAGTTGCAGTCGACGGACCTCGAGTGGACGCGCATCCACAATGGGTTTTTCTTGGACTATTTCGGCATCCCGCACGTCGCGAGCCACATGACGCCCGTCGCCTTTATCGTGGACATGGCCAACAAGGCGGCGGCCATCCCCGGCACGGGCGACGACATCGTCGCGTTCACATACACTCGGGATTTGGCCAAGTTCGTCGTTGCCGCGCTCGAGCTCCCGAAATGGGACGAGGCCATGTTCTGCTATGGGGACAAGACGACGTGCAATGAGTTGCTACGCATTGCGGAAGAAGTGAGAGGTTAGCAGTGGCTTTTTTCCCCCCCCGCCTTTTTTGGTTTCGTGTGCGTTTCCGCAACTCGCTGGCTGACATGAACGATCCGATCCGTCTTGTCCCTCAGGTTCAAAGTTCACGGTCGCACATGATAGCGTTGAGAAGCTGCAAAGAGGCGAGATGACGGAACTGCCCTCCCACCCTGCGGTGTACCCTTTCTTGCCGAAGCCGATGTTCCAGCAGTATTTCAGCAAGTTTGCATTGTACGTCACGGTGGGACTGTTCGATTTGCCGGAAGACGGGTCTCTGAACGAGAAGTTCCCGGAAATCAAGACCACGACGGTCAGGGAGATGCTGGGTGTTTGGGCCGGCAAGTAAGTAAGAAGTACTGTCTAGTACTACTGCACCACAACGGTACTGCTCACGGGAGCTCGGGAGAGTGTCGCGTCGCGTCCAACTGCTTGCCAGGGGAAAGCTGGCTAGATGCGCCCGGATTGATTCACACCGGTTATGCGGAACAGTGCATGGTTGATAAATCAAGCTTTCAATATCCACGTCTGCGCTATTCTTTTTTCTTTCAAATTTTGAGCTCGTCATTCGCTCGTCCCCAGCTTTGATTCGCTAGACCAGCAAAACAGGTGCGCCCAGGATACGCAAACAGGCGGCAAGATCCCACGTGTCGCGGTCGAGAGATTCTCGACTCTGCCACACCTTCTCCATGACTTTGCGAGCCTCGCCTAATGCCCCTACCATGCTTAGCTCGTCCACCCTGGCGAGCAAGTCCCGGAATTGCTCTTCGTGGCTGCCCGCCTCGGACATACAACCCGCGACGCAGAGCGGCCAGGCCAGTGTCCTTAGGTGGGTAGAGCAGTCGACTGTCCGGAGCAGGTCGAGCATGCGAGACACGCCGGAGCGTATTCCTGCGTTGGACGGCTGATACCCCGACACAACAACCGTCAGGTATATATGTGCAGCGTGGGCCCAGATCTTCGTCGGGTTCGTCGATGACGTCGACGAGGGAGGAAAATGGCCGTAGTAAGTGCGAAAATCAAGGGGTTTGACAGTGCGTGGGTCTGAAGGGGGTTGCTGGTCGAGGCGAGAAATCCCGTCCTCCAGGGTCCGAAAGATTGGCCCAGCGAGATCGACCAGGAGGTCCCGGCTGAATCTCGTTTTCGTCTCCTTCTCCTTCTCCTTCTTCCACACATCCAGCAGGGTTATGCGGCTGATTGCGAGGAGGACCCAGTTCTGGCACCCAATAAGACCGGACAGCTGAACCGGAACGGTGCCAAATTCTGGCACCCCGTCGTCTTGATCGGCCAGTAAATGTGCGTGGTGCTCGGCCAGACGAGGCGGCCGCTCAAGGGCCGTGCTGGCAACGATGTCAATAAAGACCAAGAGACCCGTGAAGAACCGGAACCCGGCCTGCTCGGGGGTCCAGATGTAGCCGGCCTGCTCGAGGCCAGCCCGGAGAGGCGGGGCCATGGCACCCAGCACGGCTAGCAGTTTGGATTCAGACGATCCCTCATCACCTGCCGTGGGACTGACACCGGCGGCGGCGGCGGCGGCACTGTGCCAGATTTGTTCAAAGAGCGCGATCGCCGGCGTGAGATGGAGATCCCAGTTGGCCGACCTCCCCAGGGCGACCTCGAAAATGAGAAACTGGACGATACTCTCCATCACGCGGACCTGGTCGAGGAGCGGCGGCGCCCGCCACGAGCCGCGGACGCTCAGACCCTGAATGTCGCGTTGGATCAACTCGAAACAGATATCCGTCTGCCTGACCACCTTCTCCCAGAGCTGGGCTTTGCACGCGCCGTGCTGGCCCGGGTACGCGTCGATCAGGGTGAAGGTGAAGAAGTAGCCGCTGAGGCTCAGGGCCGAATGGAAGGCCACCCTGCTCCGGCGCAGGAGCGCCAGCACCCAGCTGCGCCCGGTCTCGTGCAGGCCCGGTCGGTAGAAGGGGAACATGTGCGGGAACACGTAGTCCAGGTACTTTGTCAGGAAATCGAGTTCGAAGTCCCGCTCGTGCCCCAGGATCGGGAGGGACTCGTGCACTTCCTCGTAGTCGTCGAGAAACCCGAGCACCGACGGTGTCCAGTGTACCCCCCCGTCCATCTCGCGCGGAGGCGTCGGATTCGATCTTCGGGGAGGATCTCGTGTCGAGAAAGCCGGGCTCCGCCTCTGCAGAGCTGTCCAGATATCCTCGGTTGCGTGATGAGAATCTTCACCAGTCCCCTCCGCCGCCCCGGTGTTGGAAGAGAACCCTGTTCTGTCGTGGATCGTGTGGATCTGCCGCCGTCTTGACCTCGAAGTCTTGGGAACGCCGACAGAATCCGGTCGTCCTGATTCAAGGATAAACTTCCCGTCTCCGGCACCAGCTCCGGAACCGGTGCCCTGGCGTATTTGCTTCTCTCGCCGCGTGTCCGCGCGGCGCCTAACCTGGGCTTTGATCCTCTGCGCCATATCCCTCTGTTTCGTCCCTCCGTCCATCCAGTCCGGCTTGACGGTGCCACCATAACAGGGGATCTCCAATCCGGTGCAGTTTCTACATTTGGGTCTGCGTCCATCGCACTTCTTCCGGCGAACACGACACGTCCAGCAACCACCCTCGATGTTCCTCTCGCCAGACATTAGCGCATATTATGAGATCGGTGGACTTGTCGTTGGAGTGTCATCAGAGATGCCAGTAATCACATGGTTTGGGGAGAAAGTGGAGGTCGACGACAAAAAGTTGAAAGATCGATTACGAACTGGAGGGGGAAAGCGCCGAGAGCAGTAGTGTCAAGGGTTGGTAAATCCGCCCATGTGCAGGCGATTGTGGCCATTTCGGGTAAAGCGCGTGTCTGCCAAGCCTCGTTTTGATTCGGCAAGAGAGCCTGTACAATTGTACAGCCAAACGCTGATTAGCTGCACGTGACTAAATCCTTGGCGGCTTGCGAGCATACTGAAAGCCTTAGCGGAGGGAAGTATTCATCTGGGGCAGCGCGCACCGCGCCTTTCATATCTTTCCCTTCTCTCTCGTTTAGTCGGTTAGTATGAGTCCTTTTGATCTTGCTGTATTTTGCAGAGCCTTGCCACTTCATACAGCCTTTGTAGGGGACTGCCCCTTCTTCATCCCTCTCCTTCTAAGCTTCATATTAATCCCAGGGCCGCGGTTGACAGTGCATGGCTAGGGTCTGCTAGGCCGGCGAAGTCAAGACCTTCTAGGCGTCTTAATAGGTAGATGGAGAGGCACCTGGAGCAAGGGAGCAAGGCCGGTAGATTTGGTAGGGCAAGACTCCCTTGCAATTTGAAAATGACTTCTGATTGCGCGCGCGATGCATGAAGCTTGCTACCAAGCATGGGCAAGCGTAGCGTCAAGTACAGCGGCCGATGTCGCGCTCGAGGGAAGTAGCTGGCAAAAGTTGCGGCCGTGAGACATCCCCATTTTCCCACCAGCCTCCTCGCTTCCTCTCTTACCTGTCCATGTAAGCCAAGAGATCATCCGTGCCCGTAGAGCTCGGCTTCGAGACCTCGAGACTATGCGCCTGCCACCCAGCTTGCGTGCCCTGAGCCCATGAGGTCATAGTTCATACCGTAGCCACTGAACCGGCACTACGGCATTGAGAGAAAGGGTAATTCCCGAGTTTGCCGCATGCTATATTGAAACCTTCTTGGCCCTTCTGCATGTAGGAGAATAAGGAAAGGTTTGGAATCACACGAGTAGCCATGTGATGTGTGTGGGGGGGACGGCGAGGGGAACGAGCCAATCTGATTATCAGATTAGATCTTGGTATCCGATAATCTTATCAGATGAAAATTTTGCGAGCTAGTCTTGCACAGTCGACCTCCACCATCGTGCCCAGCATCAATACTCAACAACACACTCAACACGTGAAGTGGCCGTTTAAACTTTCTTGGACGACGAGGTTTTCTTGATCGAGCAAGGTCGGTGACCTAGGCGGCTCACTTCTTCCTTCTTTCTTGCCCCGAGGTCGGTGCCTGTCGGTCGGAGGTCGCTTGACTCTACCCTCTCGCGCAGGAATTTCGTCCCCGTACCTACGACGTACAAGCATTACAGAGGCGAAATGGTGTCTTCGGTGCCCAGGATTCGAGTGCTGTCAAGTCACTGAGATCTCCTCGGCTACGGCGGCTGGGTGTGGATGATAGTCTCGACAGGCAATTGGAGCTCCAGCTTTTGATCTGGAATAGCTCGAGCCTTGGGAGCTCGAACGCGGAACCTTTTTCTCTACTATTTCGATAGTATTCTTTTGGAAGATGGAGCATTACATGCAGGTCATTGAGAAGCTCTGGGCAGAGGACGGGCGAAAATCTATAAATCATCCTTGTCAACCCGGACGAAGACAGATTTCTTTCTGTACAGCTGTAGGTACCTGTTCTCTTGTCTCTCAAAAAACTCCACGAAAACAGCAACCGCCATGTTGAGCAAGGTTCTCGCAGTGTCAGCCTTGGCTTGCTCTGTCCTGGCTGCCCCCACCGAGATCCCAGACACCTCGTCGCTCGATCTGGTCACCCTTTTGAACCAGACCACTGGCTTTCGCTACCTTAGCGAGAATGTCGGTCAGATCCCTGCCCTCGTTGGCGCCTTGAACAGCCTCACAAACATCACTGTCCTTGCACCCAGCGACACCGCCCTCGTGCTGTTCCCTCTTGATCCCCGATACGCGGAATGGGAGTCGGGCAACATCAGCTACCTACAGGCCGTGATTGGATACCATATCCTCGATGGAATCCACACCAACTTGAGCACCTCTTACGCCCCATTAAAGACTTCTGTCAGGGGGTCGCCATGGACCACTGTCCCGGGTAGCCAAGTCGTCATGGGACGCTACGACACTAGCACATTTGAGTTCGACTTCCACTCGGGCAGAAAAGGGCTTGCTAGCGCCCCGACTTATCTGAAGTTCAAGGGAGGCATCATCTACCCTATCGACGATGTGCTTAACATTCCTCGCGGCGTTTCTTACGAGTTGAACAATAAAGCAGCGAACGCCACCAACTTCCTCTTGGCCCTTGGCCGTGCTGGTCTGTTGGAAGAAGTCGAGAGCCTCGATCAGGTCACTATCTTCGCGCCAGAAGACTCCGCATTCCAAACAGTTGAATATTCCATCGACAGCCTCAGCAAGGCCGACTTAACTGCCATGCTTAAGTACCACATCGTCCCCAACAACATCACCTACTCCACAGGACTCAAGAACGGCACAACCTTCGAAACCATGGAAGGCCAGGACATCAAGATCAACATTCCACGAAGAACCTTCATCCAGAATGCCCGCGTCCGTCAGACTGATGTCCTCGTCAAGAATGGTGTTGTTCACATCATTGACCAGGTCATGAACCCTAAATTTACTCCCGTCGCCAAGAATATCACCGCGGGCGACAGCATGCCTGCCTACCCTACCGGCCTTGGCTTCTCCTAGCCGCCGAGCTCCAAACGACTTGACAATCAACAGCGCCACCATATCAAGCCGATATCTTGAGATATTCTCAACAAAGATACGATCAACGTTAAGAGACGCCGCAATCCTTGACGATCTCTCTGCAAGACACAAGCCATTTTCTGCTTAATTTACCCTCCTAATGACCGCTGTATGTGGTTTGTCCTACCTTAGGGGCATCAGCCGCCTGCCTCGCCGCCACTTAGTGAACGGCGCAGGTGCTGGTTGCACTCAAAAGTACAGTCCTTTTGGTACATACAAGATAGAGGAATACTATATTTCTAACCCACAATATATCAAAGAGAGACATGTAACTCATAGTGGGTTATATCCTATGAGGTGGTCAGAGGCTGAAGGTGAATAAATTAAAACCTCTCAGATCCCTGTTCCAAGTCAGGAAGAGGTCCACAGTCCCTTGGGGATTGCCCAAAAAGACTCAGAATCCTGGCAATTCATGCCCGGAACTTGGACCTCTTAGCTTATATGCTGTCTGAACCAGGTTCATGACACGCGAGGACCGAAATAGATATTAAGAGGGTAGAGCGAGGGTCGCGGGTAAGGGTAGGTAAGTGAAAGGTTAGTGAAAGGTGAGGGTAGGTGAGCGGGCGTGAGCGGGTGTTTTAAAGCAACGCCGGCCGGGTGAGGCGTGAGGTAAGCTCGGCGTCGATGGAACTCTTCTTGACCCGCTAAGTGACTGTTCTAGGCGTCCAGAATATCAGCCCGTGTCATGATATTTTTCAGTATACTGATGGCGACGTTTCCATCAAGGTGAATAATGCCTCAAGTTCCGAGTAGGATATTCCCAGCAAACATATCCAACTCGTGGGAAAAACTTTCGTTAGGGCCACTCAATGTCTAGTGAGGGGGAACTCCCGCTTTGCAGTGCTTCCGCCCTGCAACTCACCGCGGCGGACTGCAGACTGCTCGCACTAAACCTATCATTAAAACGACGGTACTGTAGACACATTGGGTATCATGAAGCAGACAAATTGGACACTCCCACTCTGCCCCCATCAACGAATTCCCAGCAATGCGAGAACACCGGAACCCAACCCACTCCCTCCTAGTCGTACCATTACTGCCCGCTGTCCCTGTCCCTGTCCCTGTCGCTGTTTCGATTCACCTCCATCATGGATCATGGATCACGAACCATGATCCCTCACGTAACACCGGTAGTTAACCCCATGCCGCGACGCCTACGTGACAATCACCGCCGCTGGCCTCTCATACCGCGAAATGACCCACCACGCGTCTGGGATACAGATCATCAATCATCAGCCAGGGCATCTCTTAAGGTGGATACGGTGAGCGAGAGCGAGAGCGAGAGCGAGAGTAGGTGAGGTAGCAGGAGGGAGCAAAAGCAAAGCAAGGGACAACAGCAGCACCAACAACAACAGCAAAGGCGAAAATAAAAAGAAAAACTCACGAATAACACCGGGGATCCACCCCAGAATGCTCAACAGGATGTTGATGAGGAAATTCGAGTCGCACCCTGTCTTGAGAAAGACGGCCAGGGGCGGCAGGAAGAGGGCGAGGAAGTAGAGGAGGACGTCGCTCTGGATGGGCCGTGGAGCAAGCGCACGTTAGTGAGATGTCCGTAGAGAGTAACTCAAGTCCCGGGAGCGATAAGTGTGCAGACTTACGGTTGAAGAAGCTGGGCGGGCCATCTTGGAAGAGGTAGGTGCTGGACAGACTCGTCGGTCGACTATTGTAAATGTTTATTTCGGCCTTATGAGTCGTGGTCGTGAGATGTGTTCTCGATATCTAATGTCTGCTGTCTGAAGTCAAACGTCCTGTCGGAACTGATCTCCGACAAGCAAACAACCAAGACATCGACGGAGACATCCTATATACATACTTGCTTACCCAGTCACGCCGCCGGTCTCGTGCATGCAAGCTGAACGACGTCATTCACCGCGTACGCGTCGCCCAGGAAAACAAGGTCTTTTAGCGGCTGAACGTTAATGGATGAGCTTGTTTTGGAACCCCCCGACCTTCATGTGATTGGGCACCCGGCAGTCACAGCTACAGGGCTTGGGGAAGATCATGAGGCTCATTGAGGCGTGAAGGTCAAAGCGACGTCCAAAGACGTCAGTCACGAGCGGTCTTACGTAGACTTGCTTGCCATCAGGTTGGCGCATACAATGCTCGCAGGATAGATGCCAGGCACGGTCTAGCTTGCTCGCACTTTGAGATTTTTACAGATATACCACCATCCCGCCCTCTCCCTCTAACGTTTGGATACAGCCTCTGCCCCTGCCGGTATCATGGATAGGCAGAAGTGAGGGAGCCCGAGGGCCGAATATGGCTCCGACCTCCTCGAAGGGCTTCGAATTCCACCCTCTTCCGAATAATCGCATCCCTTGAGGAACCTGATGTGGCGACATTGATTGGACGCTGAGTATTGCTGCACATAAGCATGCCCTGACGCCTGCCCTGAATATCTCCTGGATGCTGCAAACATCACATCAGGCGTCATCGTGAAACCCAAAGGAAAAGTCTATGTTGGTAGGGGAGAACTTTTGCGTCCAGCTTTTGTGGATGCGCCTCAAGAACCATGTCCGGACTCCCTTAACCGATGATCCATCGAGTTGAACATGCTATCCCCAAGCGGAGAATGAGGCTGAATCAGATCGCTCGCTATGCGTGGTGGCTTCTCGGTCACCACCTCGTCCTCGAATTCTTTTCGCCTTGAATAGTCGTCATTATCGTGAGACTCCAACTCGAAGTCCATTGCTTGGAACTGAGGACTCGATACGCTCGTATCATCCCCCGCCATGTCTGTAGCCGTCGCGACGGTCGAAGGCGAGACTTTGCGAAGACCGGTGGTGGAGGAGCCGGTTGGTGCCGACGGCGAGTGGGGGGGGGTCTTTTCGTTTTGTTGCTCCTCCGTCTCATCCGGTGGACTCAGTGCCCGCTTCTGGTTTCTGCTTGACTCTTGGCTCTCATTAGACTCGCTCACAACGGGTAAAGTCATGGCCGCTCTCGAGTCTTCAGCCGTCTTCAACGTCCGATCAGGCTTCTCTTCTTCACTCTGGCTCCGCCCCTTCTCTGAGGGCGTGGCCTTGTCCGTTTGTTTCTGTGCTTTGATCATTGTCTTTTCTACCGCAGGGGGCTGGTCTATAGGCGAAGTGGCATCTGACGGCCGACCAAGGTTCTCGGCGGAGGAAGATCGTACCGCTAACTGTCCTCCAGCTCGGTGACTCTCCTGTGTTTCTCGTCTCTGGGCTTCTTCTTGGGTCATGGTAATTCCGGTGATGAAATTGATGAATCTTTCGCCATATGCCTGCGGCGGGATGGCTGATATCTGGGTACGCGGCGCTGATAGACCCTTCCAGCAGTGCTCAATTCTTTTGACCATACCGTACTGTGCGAAGAGTCAGTCAGCGAATGGCAGTCAAGACTGCTGGGGAACTTACGTGGGTCAAACAGTCAATGATGCCAAGGTAGTATATCGAATCAGCACCTCGGCCATCCTCATGCGTCGCACGGATACCACCATCAAAGCTGTAGAAGATTCGGTCGCGCCTCTCATCTCCGGAGGCCATCTCCGTAGGCATCTTAGCGTTCACCATGCCCATCGGGATCGGCTTCTCCCTTTTGAGTGTCATCCTCAGCTCTCGCGCCTTCCTCGCGCTCTCAAGTCGCGACGGCGTCCGAATCAATGGCGCTGCATAATCATCCTCGTGACTTTCGCCGCCAGGCTGAAACACCCGCAAAGTGGTTTCGCGTAGGTTCTCCTCATTCCCCTTTCCCATGTCGTGCATACCGACCAATAGGGAGTAGTCCATAATGTGCAGCCTTTGTAAAAGCGCAACATCTCTCTTCATCTGATCTAGGAAGATCTGGCGCACTCGGGCATCGAATTCGAGGTGATATCCTCTCCGTAACCAATTCAGATCCTTCAAGGTCGCTCTTGGATTATTGGCCAAGTCTTCCTCCCTAAAGTCCCTGCCAATTGTGGAACCCTTCAAGTCGAACATCTGGTGTATGTCCCGATGTGGCGGGAAAAGGTTGTTCATGACAACAAAGTGAATCTTCCGACCATAAGGGATCTTTACCCGATGGAGGCCATAGAATTGACTGATTAGCGTGTTTGGATTCTCCACCACATGCCGATAATAATCCCTTAATATCTTCCTTAAGAGCTTATGCTCAGCATGATGGATGGTCTTGATGATATACTTGTAGTCACGCGAAAAGTAGAAGAAGGAGCCCGACTTTCCGGGGCTGCCCAGCTCCGACAGGATGTACTTGCTGGTAAGACTGACGAGGTAGTCGGCGGGGTCCAATCCGAAGATGGCCCTCAGATGCCGGAACACCCAAGGACTGTAGTCTTTAAACTTGAAGTCGTATTTGGCGCTCGGAGTCAATTCGTTCCCGGTTATGTCGAAACTGAACTTGTGTCTGGCGTCGAAATCGGCGTCTGTCAGGTCTCGGTCCATCTTCGCATTCGTTCTCGACACAGTAAATCGAATTCCAGTCAACATGTTGTAGGCGGTGACCCAGTTGACATGACCTTCTTCGACTTTCTTTCCGACAATGACGCGGTCGTCATCTTCGTCCTCTTTCCTCTTCCGTCTGCTCGCTCTTTTCTGCTTTATCAGCTCGGTCCAACGGGCGGCGTCTTCATCAGGAGGGACTTCATCCATGTGGGCTTCGGACTGCATCGACCGAGTCGTCCTACGAACAAGGCCGAGTGATGCCCTCCTGTGCCTCACGGTTGATCCCTCGTAGTTTTCCCGGGTCGGGGAAAACCGGCCAGTGGTTGTAGAGAGTGCTTCTTCTGAAGGCCCTCCGCCAAAAGAGAAATCGCGCGAATTACGCCCGGCCGCACCGAGACCGCCTGTTTTCGGGACTTGCAGGGTATGACGATGGGTGAGTTTCGGGGTTTCGGAGGGAGGGTAAAGGTCAGGATGCCGGTCTTGGACGGAAGCGCCGGGAGACATGTTGGGCGGAGAGGAGAATCGTGAAAGAGGCGGGACCGCGCCGCGAGTGAGGCCAGGGGACGCAACTCCATCGAGACGTGCCGAGTCTGGGACGGTCGAAGCAGTGACCATGTGATAGGGATCGTAGTCTGGCTTCACAGGCGGGAGACTCGTCTTCAACTTGGCCAGATCTGGAGTTGCTGTTCCAGCTGACGGGTGTACGGGGGTGCCATTGCTTAATTCTGTACCCTGTTCCGTAGCGTGTTCGACAGAGGACAGTTTTGATAGCACCCCCTCCGACGATACCGGACTCCTCGACAAGTTTTCTGTATATTTCGCCACGACGTTGGTGCTGGCTACGGAATGGGTGCTGGCTTTCGAATGTGATCGATCCCTGGGCGGTGCCTTGACATTGCCATTTGTCAGGGAGCTATGGCTGGTATTGTTCCTGATGCTCTTGAGCTGATCCAGCCTGTGGTCGGGGAGTCCCGTCTCAACGTCTGTTCCGTTCGTGTAGGTAAAGACACCGCCGATTGTTTTGTCGTGCGACTTTCGGGGAAGGCCATCAATCGAGGAGGAGTGCGAGGTGGAATTGACGCCGTTGGAGACAGCGGCTAGAGGAGGTTCAGAGGCCACAGATGGCATCTCCAGGCAAGATTAAGAGGAGGCTGTGAGGGCGCGCATTGGTTTGAAGGTCACCGGTAGGTCGAGGGCGTGCAATGTCCGGAGGGCATGTCTCGGGGGGGTGACTGAAGTTCTGTCGGTTGACGGGGTGGGCGGTAATCTAGCTGGAGGATGAATGAAGACTGACTAGCTATGCTCTTCGATCAGACTATGCTCTGAATCTGCTGCGTAGTATAGGCACTGTGTCTGCTACAAACTGAAATGAAGCGAACTCGACTGGACCGAAGCGCGAAGTGCGTTGTTGCACCCGTTCGAGTTGTCGTCTGCACTTGCTCGGCTTGGCGGCATCTGACGACATGCCCAATTTCGCTGTCCTCCGTCCGGACTTGTTGACGCCCGGCGCTGGTTATTACTGGTAGCGATGCGTCGATAGGTACCCGCCCCGCCGTGATATCCAGAATTACTCGTACGAGTCCTTTAGGCACAGAGGCACCCAGATTCGGGCCTTGAACAGCCTATTGTCCCGGCTTCTGTTCCCTGTACGCCGCCACATTTCTATTTACATTCATGGGACAAGTTATGCCGAGATACGCTCCTTTAAAATGCCAGTACCACAATCTGTATATTCACAACATCCTTTACGCGTTATTCGCGTTCACCTTTCACCAAGTTAGATAGATATGTGATTGGCATCAAGTTGCGGAGCAGCGCCCGCCGGGTCGACGGTTGACTCTGTGCCTACACTTGACATCAAGAGCGTCGGCAACACTACTACTCGCAGCTCCTTTTGGGCTTCCTCTCACCTTTCCCTCACCCGTTGCCTGGCCCGACTCAGTTCTTCCTGCGCTGCAGCTCGTCAATGGCAGCACAAGCAGCCAAGATGATGTTCGAGGACGCGACCCCTGGAGCATTTCCTGGCATTGCCGTTCACGGCACCCCAATACACTTAGCGTGGGCGGTCAAGACGTGCATTCTAACCGGCGAACCAACTCCAGGTTTTCTGCAGCAACGATGGCTTCGACGACTTGCCAAGGCAGAAGCAACCCTCCACTCCGGTCCATGCGTTGCTTGATCAAGTCATCCATACTCCGTACATACATTGATGCTTCCGGAAGAGGAGAAAGCCTCATGGTCGCAAAAAGGGACGCCGTCCACCCCCCCTCCCCCCGAGAAGTATTGGCTCTACTCGGCCCTGCCTTGCTTTGTCGACATCGGGAGACTGGTTTGCGCGAATACAAGCAACTGAATCGAGATGGTGGCATTGAGGCTGTGCATGGTGGTATTCCTGGACAGTGTTGCTTAGGGCCATGAAATGCCCAAGGATTGATGGATCAACTCTTGCAAAAGCATTTTCGGAGCTCTGAGTAAGCAGGCCTCGGTCGCTGTCATACGTACAGCACACAGCTGAAACACCAGGACGCCTCGCTTTCGTATGTGTACTTTTGCTCACATGTACCGGACTGAGCGAACTCCCCCGGCTAAAATCACATCCGTTTCCCCTCAGGCAGCACCAAAGCTTTTTCAAGGGTAACCGCTCATGGCTCAAGTTCTCATGAGCATCTTAGCGACATGAACCAGTGCCTCAGTGCCAGTCCCCTCTCCGCCACCGTCGCTTTCTGTCCCACCAGAAAGCCCGTTTGAAGTCGTTAATTCGGCATTCGGATAATACCAGGCGGTGAGAGCGATAATAACATACACAATCTGCAGCAATTCGAGTCAGTACCTGGGTTTCGGACGACTCAAGGCAAGCACATACCACAAGCAGGCCGCCCTCAAGGTAGTTGGATGAACCATCCCTGAGGAAATTACCAACCACCAAGATGGACAGGACCAAGAGCACCACCATAAAGATCTCGAAGTTGAGATCCATGGGTTTACCAAGGCCCCATCCGACAATGACGACAAGTGGTGCGTTGAAAAGAGCAGTCTGGATCGAGGGCCCGAGACAGTGGTAGAGGGCGAAGTTCTGCAGCCTCGTGTTAGCCATGGCCAAAAGCTACTCTCTGGCGAAAAACTCACAATCTGGTTGTCATACGCCTCGTCGATGGCAGTCAGATGTTCAGCCGCCTTCTCCACCAACGGCACCAGGATGAGGCCCAGGAAGTTGTCCGGCACTCCGTTCTCCACCACAAACTCAATCTCCTCCACCAAGAACACTGCGATCAGGGAAATCAACGCCAGCGCCAATCCAATGGCGATGACACATTCGGTCAGGGTCAGCTTCGCTTTCTTCAAGTCTCGGTGTCTGTCTATATCGGCCTCCTCATCGGCCTCGAGCACTTCTTGAAAGATGTTGTCGTGTGAGAGGGCATTGTACGCAAGGTACAGCAGGAAGGCGACAATGAGAATGATGGAAACGCCATGACTGATGTTGAGAGTGTCGCTCCGTAGTCGTGCGGCTGTGTATCCCTCTTCACCCTCCGGGACTGTGCTGCCCCTCAATGAGGAAAAGAAGGCACTTGGGATCATCAGGGCGAATCCAGCGACTAGTATCAATCCCGACCCGGCTTCACTGATGACGGCGTGGAATTTCTGTTCCTTGTGCACCAGTCCGCCGACCAGAAAGCAGCAGCCCAGACAGAGCAGGAGATTCGTAAGTATGGACCCCAGAATGGCGGCCTGGATTACGACGATTTTGTTTCCATGCCCAATCGCGCCCGTTCCATCATCTTTGGCAATCAGGACCATGAACAGTACGATCTCGACCACGGAGCCTAGCGTTGTCTCGATCAGTATGCCGGCTACCTTTGGCAGCTTTCTGGCCAGCTCCTGTCCTGCAAACCCCAGCAAGTTGGCACAAGGCACCATGGCGATATAATTGATGGCAAATGTCCATAAGTGGTGGTCACCCTTGATGAAATGGAGAGCAATTGCAGCAGGCACAAACGGCCACAGGATGTTGACCCAGCTCGAGGCTGTACAAGATGACTTCCACACAATCTTCAACATGGCAACAGGGTGGACCCCACGGCGACCGCTCTCTCCGTCTGGATGAATGCCCTGTGTGATTTCATGACCATTGTGGTTGTATTGAGGCAGGAGTCCTTCGTTGGACGGGGCAGATGAGGAACTGTTCGCAGCGGTGGCAGGGGTGCCAGTGGGCTTTTCGTTGCCGGTGGTATCGTTCGTAGTTTTATCCGCCGCGGCCACTTTGGCCCTTCGATTGAATAGGCCCATAGTGAAGGAGTGCAAGGTCTTGCAATATGGTGGATTGAGTGAGGTTCGGTTCGTCTCCGCCGAAGTGTTTCAATGTGAGGAGCCAGTAATGGTCTTGAAGGAGGAATGTAAGGTGAGGTCGTAGAAGAGTTGATGTGGCTACACAGTGAGTTGCGTGTCACGGATGCATGCCGAGTGAACAGAAAGTGAGACTCGCATGATAGAGGAGCAAACAGAAAGAGAATCACAGAGGGACGAACAGTCCAGAGAAGTAAACGAGGTCGAGAGCGAAGATGAAATGGGGCGCTAAGCAACGACAAGAAGCGTTTTAAGGAGAATCAAGAAGCCCCCGCCAAGTTGGAAGGAGCGGACAGCTCACACTTGGCCCAATTCAAGCAATTCAAGCATAGACTTGGAAAGGAATGCTTGGCCCTCGCAGTCCGTTGGCTTGGGAAAGTCTTGTCCTGGGTTCGTGTTGCCCTCAGGATTGCCGTGGCCAGCTGAGGATCGAGGAACGGAGGGATTGTGGAGAAGTGAGGAAGGGCTGAAATGCGTTTCAAATCCCATTCCTAGATTATTGGGTAAATTTAGGCTCGGCGCGACACGTCTAGTTTGAAGTGGAAAGCAACGCTGAAGTGCGAGCTGAAAAGGGCCTTTTCAATTTCCGCTCACTCCTTCCACGCCCTCTGTTCCCACCTCATGCTCATATCCTCTAATTATGTGACTGTTAACCCACTTCACCGCATCGAACAACATGATACCACTCCGACCCGGACTTTCTTGTGCTCAGACTGAGAGCGCGTCGATGTTCAACAAACCTCCGTCTTCGCCTACAGCTACGACTGACGTAGCAGTGCATGATTGGCGGCTTGGCTTCATCACCGTCCAGCTTGGTCGACTTTGACGTACATCAACCGCTGGTTCTCGGCTGGCCAGTTGCCCTGACAGGATGGGAGAGAGACACTAGACGAGGGTGAGGATGGAAGCGGAGAGAGGCTCAGAGAGCATTTCATTTTGGTGTCTTGTCCTTGATATCTTCACGCAAACGTCGCGACGCCTCGTTCCTCGTCTACATAGCAAACGCAAGCTATTATCCGATCGCTTTTTGTCCATTTCATTTGCCCACCGTTTCCCACGATCTCGTCCCAAGTTCCGTCAGAGCTATCGTTACAATTCAACGGGTATCAATACTCGTACTCATGTCTCCCGTGCCGCGCCATCATTTCTTCTGATCACCCATGATCGTCCATTTCCAGCTAGGGACGCCGCCCGGCTGAGGACTCTGCACGCCCATAAATACCTCCCCGGCACTACTCTCGTTGCTTAGGTTGGTGGCTGAATTCGCGCTCAAATTTGGCATCTGCTGAGAGCCTTCGGACTTCGCATCGGATGTCGACGCACTTATCACACTTGCAATATTTTGTGGATAGAAACCCGACCCAGTGCTGGGCAACCCGAAGGATGAGTCCCCTGTGGTGTCAGGTGATGATGTTTGCGCGAAGAGATTGTTGTTGGGCGAATTGTTCGGCCACAGGCTCGCGGCTGGGTCGAGCGAAAGATTTGATGGCTGCATGTATTGATCCCAAGCTTCCTGTAAAGATGTCAGCCAACTCGAGTAGCATCGCCATAGTCATAACTTACCCAGTCCAGATTCATCCCCTGATCCAGGTTGCCCATACCCATCGGTCCGCTGAACAGTCCACTTCCAAACGGACTGCTTGAGTTCGCTGCTCCGAAAAGACCGGGGTTGAATTGCTCGTTGTTGACACCGAAGTTCCCGTACAGACCACCTTTATCCCAAGACCCGCCTGGTGAAGCCGCATTCGACACACTTCCAGCTTGTAGAGTGCTCCCTAGTCCTCCAGCCTGAAGCATTCCCAATGTCATAGCCGCATTCTGCTCGTCGTTGTTTGAACCCTGGGTTTGCTGGTTTCCTGCCGGAAGTGGCACATTTTGAGGGTGGGTAGGAGAATATGGCAGCTTGATGTGATACAAGAGCACGTTCAGAAGCTCACTGGCCTTGTATGCCTCCATGCTCAGGTCACGGTTGCCCATCCATACATCACGGCTCTCTTCGAGCGCCCGAACAAGATCTTCTCGAGTGTAATTCAGCCCAGCAACATAAGCGCCATCGGTCGACATATTGCTCCCTTGGCTGATACTGCCGCCACTGACAGACGTATTCGGAGTGCTTACGTCGTTATCGTTGCTCAATCGTTCTCGCGTGTTGTACAAATCCATGCACACGATCGTAGCAGCCAGAAGATAATCGTGCGCAGTCAAGGAGTTGACGTGATTGCGCAAACTTCTCAGCCGGCCTCGCTCGCGACTCTGCTGATGCTGGATGGCCTGGAAGTTCAACAATGACATGGCCGAGTCCAGACACTGTCTCCTGGAGTGCATGTACCGGTTGCCGTTTCTGGCGAGCCTCATGTACCGCCGGTGGAGGACACATTGGGACTTGTGATAGACGGTCGCCAAGCTAAACCGAGCCATGATCAGTGAAATCGGTGCGAGAGTCTGTTCCGCCATCGGTTTGAGCTTCAGATGGTCAGGAATACTCTCGTAGATATCTCTCAACCCACGATCAATCTTCAGAATCTCGTCATATCCCTTCCGTTGGACGCCGTTGATCTCTTCCAAAACCCGCCCAAAGCCAAAGGAAAGTCGTCCCTTCGCTATCATGTAAGAGATTGGCGTCGCCTCGGAAGACGGACGCGGGGCAGGAAGAGTCGTAGAGTCCTCATCAAACTCATCGTCGTAAATATTGCGAGGCAGCTCTGTGTCAGAATCTCCGATGCGAATCATCGACGGCAGTGCCACCTGGAATGAGAAGAGAAGATCCGCGCTTCGTACAAATGTCCACACACGCCGTCTCATTTCTCCTTGGAACGGACTGAGGTTGGGAAAGAGTTTCGCATCTCGATGATAGCCCATCCGCATGGCGAGGCGGGCGATCATGCCAACCAACACCCAGACACTGGCTTCAGCATCTCGGTTGGAGGTGTACTCCGCATGCAAATGGAAAATAAGAGTCTCAATGATGTAGTTGTGGGGTTTGGTATAGTCGGCTGTAATCAGACAATGCGCCATTTGCGTGCGGAAGTTGCTAGCCAGGTCCTGGCACTTGCCTCGAAACTCAGGTGGTTCGTCCCCTTCGCGTCCGTACGACAACATGGCCAGACGCATCATGGCAAACAACATGGCGATCCATACAATCGAGCTTTTCGAGGGATCTACCCAATGCTGGTTGTAATGCCGCTGAAATGTGGGACCGTGCAGAATGTGAGTAGCAGGGTCGAAGGTGTTGAAATACCGTCCGATCAGGATGTCAGCCATATACCGGGATGGTATCTGTGCCAGAATCTCGGCTCGACTGGGTGGGACTGTAGAGCCAAACAGCAATGCCGGACCTGAGCCCACATCCGTGCCCAAGGTTTTTCTTGCCTGCTCGACTTTCTCCATCTGTGCCTCATACTCCTTCTTGTGCGCAACGAAATAGTTCTTGACCTCTCCGATCTCGTTAAGCAACACCGCCCAGTGGGCTTCACCAACATAGAACGTCTTCTGCCGTTCAGCGTCCACCTTTAGAATTCCGAAGCTCTTAGTCACGCCATCCGTCTCGCTCTCGGGTTCTTGGCCGTCGGCATCATCATCGATCATCCCGCTGTCATCCAGCTCGTTATCGAGATTTGGTCCTAAAGAGCCACTGCCGATTGAGCTGGCTCCGGCCGAGAGAGCCTGCTGGGCAGCAGCGGGACCCACGGCTTGGGATCCATTGGTCATCAGCGACAAAACCAAGCCCTCCAGCCGGTCTATCCGATTTTGCATATCATCCGGAGTTGCATTCGCCGAGTTTTGACTATGGCTGCCCTTTTTCCTCGCCGCAGGGGCAGCGTATGTGCAAGAGGCAGTGTCACCTCTTTTCGTGCAGTTATCACATGGTGATTGCCTGTTACATTTCAACTTGCGGTGGCGACAGGGCGCGCACGATAAGGGAATGCGATTGCGTTTGCGCACGACTCGGAATTGGTCGGGAGAGGCACCGGAATGCGATGTACCGGCTGAGGGAGGTGTAGGCGTCATTTTGCGACTATTCTCGTAGTAACCGCCCTTCCTATCTCTCGATGAAAAATATTGCGCTCTCCAACCCCGCCAACTTCCCTGGAGGTGGCGCGGCGCCTGGGTGTTGAGAGATTCTTGTCAGCGGAAGTCGTCCTTCGCAACGCCTACTCGAAGGTGTAGAGCGCCAGGGAAGGCTCCTTGCTCAAAGCTTGTAGCTGCGCGACGCTTGTCAATGGACAGTAGGAGCGCAAACGTGGACGATGGGAAGTAGGTGCCTGGGGAAAGTGGATGCTCGGATATAACAGAGATTATCTGCGAATGAGCGCGTGCACGTGCAAGGCCCCGGGAAAGAGTTCCTCAGCGCGAGATTGCTCCAGCTTCGGAATCGCAACCGTCGACGGTAGGCACAGCGTCAGCAGTGGTGAGATCAAGAGGGGGGGAGGGAAGGGAAAAGATCAATTGCAAGAGAGATTGACGGCTCGAAACAAGTGATAGAAGGATGAAAGTAGTTTAGGAAGAGAACCTTGAGCCGTGGTAAGCGACTCGACTGACAGAACGCCAAGTGCGAGTCCAATCAAGAAGGAGACCTCGAAGGGGGATAAACTATGCGCACTGGGCAACTTCCAATGCGCTGTTTATCAGCGCGATCATACGCCGTACGAGTACATACCCATGATCTGATACGCCAACGGCGCTGTCGATGACTCACTGGCGTGTGTGCGGGGGCGGCATGGCAATGGAGACATGTCGATTTCACCAGTGAGCTGAGCATTCGAGAGGCACATCCTTGGACGCCTTAAGTCCGTGTAGCCTTCTCTCACTCGCGATCCAGCCCGCGTTCCTGGACTGCCACACTGCTTAGTATGCAGTGTTCATGAGATCAACGTAAATCATCGAATATGATGTCAAGCTGCATCAACGAAGTACCAGAAGTTTTAGAGCAGCGACACGGTCTGCAGAGTCCTCTTATCTAGGCTACTCAATGGCCATGCTCACTCAGTACCGACTGCCTCATAGTAACAATAACCAGTATCGTGGACATGCAAGTTGTGTCCCTCGTTCGGCAATCACAGCCTAGAATATTCCCCTACCAGCGCCAGTCGCCCAAGACTTCGGTATGCGCGTGCAGTGGCTGAGGCCATCGCTACGCAGTCTGCCTAAAAGTCCCAAAAGCTTTTCTGCGCTTTACTCTTGCTGCCATTCTCGCCAGTGCTTTGTTCATCCCCTTCGCCCATGCTCCAGTGGCTCTCCATTCCTTTTCTTAATGCGGACTGCCTAGGGGCTTTCTTGGACTGGTCGGGCGACTCATCGTAAGTGTTCCAGTGTGTCTCCATCTGCGACGGGTTTTTGCGATGGTTGCTGAAGGACTTGTTCTCATTGTTCGTCTTGCCGTCCGCCGGAGAGTCGTCCGCCATCGACCAATGGCTATCAAAATCGTGTTTCCGGTGGGCATTGGTCGTGATGGTCGATAGCGGCGCTTTTCCCTGCGGTTGGTCGTTCTCGTCCTCGTCGAACACAGTATTCGAATACAACCCCATGCGCCCGCTTGAGCTCGTTGGGCGGCCTACTGTACGGTTTGGATCCGGGGTTGCAGTGTCTTTCAATTGAAAATGGGTTTCCGCGTCTTTCCGAGGCTTTGGAACGACATGACGTGTGACTGGAGTTCCGTCATCCTGCAGTTCGAAGTGACTCTCATTGTCGGGACGCGGCTTGCCCTCAGCTCTTTTTCCTGGCGTTTCGAGGCCGTTGTTCGCGGTGTCGAGGCTGAAATGTACGACATCCTGATCTCGCACCTTCTGCCCGACCTTCTGTGGCGTTGAGAAGTCAGCAAAGTCCCATTGACTATTGTTCTTGTTGGTCTTCGGTCGCATTGGGATTCTTGCCCTCGGCTTGGGTTCAGGTTCGTGGTGTTGGAAAGCGTCATCGTCTGCTGGGTCTCCGAGGTCAAAGTGGTTGTACTTGGCCGGGTTGGACTTGTATCCGACAGCAGCAGGCTCACCGCGGTCGGCGGAAAAGAGGCGCGGAGCGGTGAACTTCTGGCTACTACCAGCTTTGGGTGCGATGACTGGTTCAGCAGGAGCCTTCTTTGGCGAACCTGGCGCGTGATCTTCATGTCCTGCTGCGAACAGCTCACTCATTTCCCGCGGTGGAGGCCTCGCTGAGGCCCGTGGCGCAACTGCATTTGGGCTCAGGACACGTTCGTTCTCGTCTGTAGGGTTCGGAGAGAAGAGATCGAGGCTGGCGTGAGGGTCTTTGATGTGTCTCTTGCTGGGTGAGACATTGCGAGACGAGGCAATACTTTGGTTCTCGGACCGACCTCGGGGACTGGTTGGCAACTCGGGCGCTGCTGGTACGGCATTCGAGCTGGTGTTGATAAGTCTGATCTGATCTTTGCCGTCGAAAACAGGCCAGTTCCTCCCTCTTGACCCAATTACCTCGGTCTGCTTGAGCAGAGATCCCTGGTCCCAAGAAATGCGAATCTGGGAAATTTTCCGTTCTCTGTCGAAGTGGACAATGTGGGTCTGGATGTGCATGCAGTCAGTCTCAGGCATTCGTTGGAGCTTCGAGCGTCCCTACCGTGGGGATCACGGCCATTTTGTCGACAATGAAGTTCTCTAGGCCTGGCAGGTAGGTCCCTCCGCCTGCGATAAACTGCAGCACTGTTTCTACTTCGAGCGCAAGCCCGTTGGATCCCTCCACAGCCGATAGTACTCTCGCATGTTTGGCTCTAACCACCTTTCTGTTTTGTGACTCGAGGTGTCGGACTATGTCGGCAGACGAAGAGAAGGTGCTCAGCGTGGTAACGTAGTGAAGTGAAGCGTTCTCAGACAGGCTGAGAGGGTTGGGCAGGTCTAGAAACCGCTGGTAGACTTCTTTGAGTGTCATCTTGACAATGGCGCCAGGTGTATCAGCTTCGAGTACAGCAATGCTGAGAGTGTAGTAGAAGAACGCGAAGAAGCGTGAGAAGTCTGGAGCAGACACGCCAACAGCCGTCGTTCAAGTGGTGTTGATGGGCGTGGCAGAAAAATAACGGAAACAGGCAGGTAAATAAACAAGAGTCGACCGAATACTAGAAAGGGATGAGATGGCGGCCTGCGCTTCAGAAATCGGTAGCAGGATCAGTCCACGAATAGGCAAGCAGTGAACCGGACGATTTAATTGAAGTAGTGATGTTTATGGTGTCCCTGAAGGGTGCATTTTTCCTCCATGGCGCAGCATGCGCGAGGTTCTTCAATGGGAAGACGCGTTGCCCCGCCCATCGCCCATCGCGTCCCAAACACCCAACCTCAGCCCCGACCACATCCCCGCATTAGTGCCGTTTCATCTTTTATGAGGGGGCCATGTTTGAGATCACCAAGATCGGTATGGAGCACCCTCTACAAGTACGAGTACAGTTCGTCTGAGCGTGCAGGGCCACGTCATATCCAACTGGTGACGTCCTTTTTTGAGAAGCCTTCGAGAATAGGTAGAATTCCTGTCTCATGTCGAAGGCCTCTTTCCTCGACAGGGAGCACACGTCCGGGATCCGACAGGATTCATAGGAAGCGGCAGGCAGGAGTGGTCGAATCCTCTCGGTTCTTGAGTCACCATCCTGTGACGAGATCTGATATTGCCAACGCCGACAATGGACGTCCTGAATAGCTAGCCATATCAGGCAGGGCTAATTCTTGTGTCAGTATACCCTTATTACAGATC
Organism: Phialophora verrucosa; assembly: GCA_002099365.1. NCBI lineage: Eukaryota > Fungi > Ascomycota > Eurotiomycetes > Chaetothyriales > Herpotrichiellaceae > Phialophora > Phialophora verrucosa. The sequence continues at coordinate 1,518,735 of MSED01000002.1, read as the reverse complement.
GGACAGCCTTTGCCTACCCGAACCACTGTGATGACATCTTTCCGATCGCGTAGATGTGGTTGACGTCGCTTCGCAAACCGATCAGCCGGACCCTAACAGCGGAGCCCTTCTCAATCACATCGCCGGAGTTATTAGAATATTGTGGAGGAGTGGCATCTGGGTTGTATCGCATGTCAGGTGGAATATGCTTTTTCAACACGTCAATACAGGCTGGACCTTCAGAGTATCGTCGTCACAACCTACCAGCTTGGAGACAAACACAGTCAGCGGTCCAGCTTCGCAGAAGACTCCTTGTGGCTTGATGGAATTGACAGCGCAGTCGATCTAAACACAACTGGTGTCAACAGGCCGCCTCTGCGAATTATGTGTCTCGAGCCCTACCGTCTCCCCTTTGAACGGCTTCCACAAGATTGCACGGTAGAGGATGGTGTAGATCGCTTCTCCTAGGCCCGGCACTACTTTCCCAGGAGAGATGTTGTAGATGTCCATGATGCAGACAATGTAGTATTCTCCATTGCAACTTCCTTCCAACTCGGCGTACAGTTGGTTCTTGAGAATCCCGGTGATGTTCGACGCGAAGAAGGAAGGGTGGATTTTCATCTCGCGCTCGAGGTATCGCAGAAAAAACATGGCGGCGGCGGGTTATCGGTGGCCTGTGACCCCAGATGGACGATTGCAGATGTTAGGAAGGAGGGCAGTTCAGCTGCCTTCGAGTCGCCGTGGGCTCAATTCATCCTCCTCCACAAAGCGCCAGTGGCTGTCAGTCTCTCTTGCCGGACGCAGATGACACGGTTCACATAAGCATACGTCAGCAGAAGGATGAAGAACAATCAAGGAGCTTGTTGTTGACAAGCAGGGCCAGAGTCTGTTCGCTGCCGTCGATTGCGCGACACAACTGTTTCCTGCGCCAGATGAAAGAATATTGCCTTGTCGCTAGCACAGCTAGCGCCCACTCTGACTCATGTGGGTCCGGGCATAAGCGCCATTAGGCACACGATGCGAGTCAGTGACTGTAAAACTTCACAACGATGAACAGTCCTGCTCATGAGCTCAATGGAGAGGATGGCAACCAGTGAGGAAGACGCTCCAGGCATTGATGTCACTACCGGCAGAATATTCGTGAATTAGAGACTTATGAGTAAAGACAGACAGCAAAGAAGACTGGGCCTCTAATCTGCGTGTCAGGCACGGCAAAGCCTCGCCGCCGCTACGTGTCTCTCATTCTGGTGTCCCTGAACCATAGTTGAGACCTAGGGATCGTACCTATACAAGTTGGCCACCTCAGATTCATCTTCCTCAATTGTGAGCTGCCATAGCCCTGGACATCCTGGTCTGAGCAAGAAACTTTCTCATTGAATGCGGTTTGCGCCTCCTCCTATGGCGATTCATCGTCATTGCAACCGGGACAGCCGTCAGCCTGGACAAATCTCTCGTCCTGCGACACCTAAGGAAGCGACCTATCGACACCATGGTAATTCAAATCTAAGCCTTTTGTCATGCAAGCAGAAGCGTATAAGGCGGCGTTGCAAATCTAGCTTCCTCATTCACCCGAGATCTATGTGATGGGTACTTTCGCAAGTTCCTCAGCAATCCAGCTCACACAGAAGCTCTGGCTTCTGCGATGTCCGCCTGCAGTCTACCGTGAGCAGAGCACGATGGAGATAACTTTTAAGCATATGGGAATATCCTGTTCCCGATTTGGCAAGAAATCAGGAAGAAAGAAGTCCACTACATCGGAATCAATTTTCCAAAACGTTGGAAACCTATGACGGGAAGGGAAGCCAATGGTTCTGGCTCAAAACCAGACAACTCAAAGCCAACGTCCCAGAGACAGCTGCGCGCAAGGATAGCTCCAGTCCAGAACTGGGTCGATCGAGACTTGCACGAGTTGAGATCAGATCCCTTTGCGTGTTATCCTATAACACCACAGGACTGGCTTTCGGAGGTGGTGGACTTCTGTAAGGGCCCCTCGATCTTCATCAATATCACCATATCGAACGGCACAAAAGACTGACCCGATTGTCTTCTTCAGTCTTGAATGCATACGGTCCGACGCACCTTCTTAGGCGCGGAGCGGAAGGTGGCATGAGAGCGTATCAAGGTCGCGATGAAAGCACGACAGATACTTCCCCTGTACAACCGGTATTTCAAGTACAGTCTTGAAAATCCCGTCATGTCTGAAGCTCTGGTTGCACTATCGCTGCCCAATCTGCGAATTCATCACTCGGAGCAGAGTCAAGCTGACAAAGAGACGGCGTACCACATGGAAACGTTCTGAGCAACCTTCAGCAGTGTTGAGAGAAGGCGATAGTTACCGCGAGACCGCCGTTCTCTGGGCGATTCTTGCACTCCTCGACTTAGAAGTAAGTGGTAAGCTATGGCATTACGAGTATCGGTATCGTACCACCTTGCGTTGGACTGACAACAATCGGCCTGGGACAGTTTCTGTTTGGGAACATGATCGCATTCGAGGCCCATATCAGCGGCTTGCGTCGGTTGGTTGACCTGCAGGGAGAATTGGCATATTTTGACCAGTGCAGGTTGCTTGGGCTGGCCATCAGAGGGTGAGCTGCTAGTCCAGTGTCAGAAGTGATACTGTTCGGCTCATATGTCCAGTATTTTGGCGCTATGGTACTTCCTTAGCGCGTCAATCACGGACGCTCTTATCACAGCGGCTGGCGACGAAGCACTTCGCGATCAACTAATGGTTGCTCCCAATCCCTCCAAAGCGCCTATTGCAGGCTATAATACCATCGGGCCTTTGGATTTCGGACTGGGAATCGCGCGGTTGGTACAGCAAAGGAGATTGTGCCCACCAGTTATCTCCCGTCCAAAAGTCATCTACGACAATTGGAAGGTGGTGGACTTATACAAGAATTCGTGCTACAGTGTCCAGATTGCATTGAATATGGAACTCCGGGAGCGAGGATGGTGTCTTCTGGCAAAATGGCTCTTGCCCAACCACGGTGGATTGACAATGGAAGACTACGTTCTGTTAATCGGCCTTCAGCAGACGCTCCTCGACACGACTCACGCAGAGCGATACTCGCGTTCTACCGCACAGCAGTCGTGAGATGGGTCTCATGCTGTTCAATATTTCTTGACATGGTTACCCAGCAGACCAATGCAGCTTCAGCTGAGTTGCTAATCTGGGTATGCATCAAGCTGGCAGGGTCGCTGACGGCAATGATTTTACGAGCTCGTTCAGACCCAGAAGACGACCCACGATTTCGACTAGTGGTCAAGATGACGACCAAGTATCTGGAGACGGTGGAATGGAGTGGCCTGGAGAAAGTGGTCAAGAGGTTCCAGTGGCGGGAGTATTGTCTGGCATTTTGGTACAAGGTCTGGAAGATGACGGTGGAGAGTGAGACTGTAGCCCGCGACGGTTAGACTGCCTATATTGGGCCTTCCACGTAACATTCGACTGATCCTCGTGAGACTGTTGCGAGATTGATGCAGTCTCAGCACCGAGAGGATGAAGGAAGTGTGAGGGAGAAGAAGCTTGGCCGCCATCACCCATGCCATGCAAATGCCAAGTGATGAGTCATCAGGCGACTCGGACATACAGGCAAAAGGGACCGTGAGCGTTCTCGGTGCGGGGCCTAATTTCGATCATACCGAGTACTCAGTAGGCATGAAAACCTCAAAATCTAGATTTTGACACACCCTGTTGTTCAACTATCACCGCTGGCATTGTCCCCAGATCGTCGATATTTGTAACATACTACTGCCCTTTTTGTATCACCGTGATCTGCTGTTCGACCTTGCCTTCCAGATCTAGACTCGACACAGCACAGCCTCGCGACCATGGCTGCCAGATCCAGCGAAGCCGGCACCAAGAGAAAGCGATCGAGTATGTCTCAAAATGCCATGTTCAAACAAGCCTTCTGCAAGGGGAAATTCGCGAGTTCCAAGTCCAACATCTTCTCGTTCTGGTTTGGTTCTGACTCACTTCCTTCTACAGGGACACAGTCGCTCCCTCCGCCCGAGCTTCCTCGACTCATCGCTGAGCAGCATGTCCCGATTGCGTCGACTGACAAGGACACGAAGCGGTTGATCGTGGTACTCTCAAATGCTTCCCTCGAGACATACCGCGCCGCCCACAGCGGGAAGGCTGGAGGCAAAGAAGAAAAATTCTCGCTGCTGAACAGCGATGAACATATTGGTGTCATGCGAAAGATGGGGCGAGACATAAGTGATGCCAGACCGGATATCACGCATCAGGTGGCTATATATCCCACATGAGAGCACTGTGTCATGGCGAGCTGACTTCAACGTCCAGTGCCTGCTTACACTCCTGGACTCTCCCATCAACAAGGCCGGCAAGCTCCAGATCTACATCCACACCGCCAAGGGCGTTTTGATCGAAGTCAGCCCAACCGTCCGCATCCCTAGAACTTTCAAGCGATTTGCTGGCCTGATGGTCCAGCTGCTCCACAAACTGTCGATTCGATCAGTCAACTCTCAAGAGAAGCTTCTCAAAGTCATCAAGAACCCTATCACGGACCACCTGCCACCAAATTGCCGGAAGGTCACCCTGAGTTTCGACGCAGATGTCGTACGAGTACGAGATTATGTGGACACACTGGGCGCCACGGAGAGCATCTGCGTCTTCGTCGGTGCCATGGCCAAAGGCAAAGACGACTTTGCTGATGCTTTCAAGGACGAAGCCATCAGTATTAGCAACTACAGCCTCTCCGCAAGTATTGCCTGTAGCAAGTTTTGTCACGCTTGCGAAGACGCCTGGGATATTATCTGAGCACTTCCCCGGGCGTAAAAGGTAATGCCAGGCGCCCAGTCTCCTAACTTCACTAGGTTTTGTCCTCCTTATCAGCAAACGGGCAGTTCTTGCGGGTTGGGCTCGATCATAACATCTTGCTTCAACCTGCAATGGATTACTCCAACGGTCAGTGTTAGCATTGGGGAGTGTTGGATCTGGCGTTTGTTTTCACAACAAGACATAACATGGTTCAACAAACCTCAAGGCGAAATTTCATTTGAAAGATTCGTCGTGATACCCCGTAGGTGCATGTCAACCTGCCCTACATGTTGTCAATTCACCCATAGGAGGTCAAAAACATCATGAATCATGAGCTGGGAGTTGGAGAGAGTGGCAGCAGTCCTGGCAAACCCATGCCTGATGCCACAATAATATAAAGGAGCATAGACAACTCAGGAGAAAAAAGGAGTTCGGGGTCGGTTCGAGGCTTTACTTGTGCGTACCTAAGCACTGCTTCTTGTTCGGGGTCAAAATCGCATCTGTGCGCTTGCAGAAACCGTTCAGTCTTTGGTTGTCGGACCAGTGTGGCACAACATGTGCATGCACAGTCGGACGCATTGCATGAGATGCTGTCAGTCTACTGATGAGTGCATGGACGCTTGAGCCTCGTTCATCTCGCACTGCATCAAGCCGCCAATGTCCGCCTATCTGTAGAAGCCATTCTGCCATGAGAGTGCCAGGTGGATGGTCGGTGAGTGGCAGGTGAGTCGTGTGTACCTGAAGGGGGAAAACCTCATGCATTCGCGCCCGACTGATTCGCGACGGGCCGTCAACGACCAACCACTCGTCGTCGCCGACCCGCCTTTTCTTCAACGCGCAAATCCCCGAAGCCAATCAACGCCGGACAAACATGACATTTTCGAGGCCCCGATAATTCCTCCGACCCCCCTCGACCCCATACAGGCCTTCGACGTGGCATCCTACGAGGACGAGTATGCACCGGGCGGTTTCATTGCATCGTCGTTTCCATTCGCCGCCACCAACAACATCTGGACGATCTCCTCGCCTCACCCAGATGCAGCATGCATCTTTCTTCCATCCCCGTGGCGCCTTACCTGTCAGTTAGGTTCCCATACACCCTCCGCATCTAGTGAGGTCAGGCGCCTAGTTTCGCCTGCTGTTCCCTGGTCGCTGCAGTGGCCGTGGCGCAGGTACCCATCTCCAGCATCAGATCCCGGAGTCGCTCGCTTGACCTAGGCTCTTATTACTCACTACCACCTCGTGAACTGTTTCCCGACAGACGGCTGATCATCACACGACTTGTACCGAATAAAGGTCCGGTCCATACCAGTCATCGTGGGCTCATCTGCTGATCCTTTGGCGAACCTGGAACCTTTCGTTCGTTGCTTATACGCCCATCTCAGCTTGTTTCTTATATCACTGCTACTGCTTGCCAACTGGCCTGCATATTCTCTCTTTCCATCAAAGATATCAGGCCTCGCCGTGGCTCTCCCCTCGTCACCCGCCTCGTCACCTACGTTGCCGAATAAGATTCGGGTCACGGTGACACAGTCCGTGGCACATCATTAAATCCAGACTGCGAGTCCACAGTCTCGCCAAGGCTTCAGACCATCGGTCTCGAGATAAACAGGCTGCGAAGCGGGAGTACAGTGAAGATACTTCAGGTTGCATATACCGGGCTCGATCATCAGCTTCACAGGCCCAGCTCTTCGAGATCGGCCCAGCGCGCTTTGAGGATTTAAAATCATTGACAGCACTTTCACCTTCCATCCTGTCTAAAACTCGGCCTCGTCACCCCTATATCGCGCCGACCATCAACAAGTCAATGCCTTCCTCGATCACACTCACGGTCAGCCACCTCCCAACGTCCACCTCCTTCTTCCTCTCGGCACTTCAACCCCTAGGCTACGTCTTCCGGGGTCGGCAGGAACACACAATTGGTTTCGGCCCGGAACATCCACCTAACACGCCCGCAGATTTCTGGATTACACAAGAGATCCCGGGTGTGCCTGCTGGTGCCGCTCATGTGGCCTTCCCCGCCGCATCTCGAGCGGCCGTTCAAGACTTTTTTCTCGCTGCTTTGAAGGCTGGTGGGCAGATCCATGGCGAGCCGTGTCAGCGGGATGGTACAGGTTACTATTCAGCCGCCGTGATTGACTTTGACGGCAATTCGATCGAGGCGGTCTACAGGCCAGGTTTGACTGATGAAGCAAATAAGGAGAATCTCGACGCAAGGAGTATGGTGTCACATCGGACTGGAAGTGTCAAAGCACCTTCAACTGTAGCACCGGCCAGAAGCGTGGTCTCCCAAGCAAGAACCAAGGGCCCCACTACAGTCGCACCTCCGCAAAGCGTTGTCTCTCAGGCGAAGAGCCAGGCGCCGTCTCATATGTCGGCGGCATCGACGAAAGCACCACCAGCGACGCAGCCACCACCCTCAGGTGATGTTCTCAATACGTTGATCAACGAAGCTCGCAGTGCAGCCAACGTGGCACGTGACCTAGTCAGCAGCTTCAAAGGCAATATTTCGACCTCGCCATCAGTACCCAGCAACACTGCACCAGCTGGTGGAAGCGGAGCAGGTGAAGCAATCGTCGGTACACTCCTCGGCGTCGCCGCGGGTGCAGCCTTGCACTATGCATTCAGCAATCGCTCCAAAGATACGCCCCCGGACGATGACCGGGACGCACATAAATTCCACCCCCCTCGCCCGTCTGTGGTAGGTCGAAGCATGACCGGACCGGCGGCCGTCATGCGTCCCGAGTACTCCTCCGTGCCCTCCGACTACCATGCCGGTTACGTTAATAGAGAGGGGGGCTTCCAGCGGGCAATTGAACCCGCTCCCTCAGCATATACTTACTCTTCTCGCAATCACGACGACCAGAAATTAATCACGATGCGCGATAACGATCCTAGTCCTCAAGCACCTACGGCAATTACTCACCACGGTCACCTGTCCCCGAAGTCTGACTACGCAAGTACCATCCGACCAGCGTCCGTGACCAGGCGAATGAGCATGGACTCCGGCTTCGGGCCTGGTCCCCGCGACATTGAAGTTGCGTCGCACGCCTCCTCGAAAGCATCCCGGCACTCGAAGAAGAGCGGTGCACCACCACCAACGAGCTACCGCGCCCCCACCGCGCTCACGGAGAAGATGTCAAAAGTCTCCAGCGCAAAAGGTGACGGCAAGGAAGGTTCCCGGTCCCGAGCCAGCAGCCTTACCCGCCTAGGCCGAAGTCTCTCGCAAGCGGGCCGCTCCCTAGCCGGTGACCAACCGCGATCAAGATCCCAATCTCGCCACAGCACACGCTCACGCCGCTCTCGCCGCGATGATTTCGAAGCCGTTCAGGGAGAAGTCGAGGAGGCGGAGACTGTGCTGCACGTCGGCGGGTCGGTGCATAACAAAAGTACCACGTATGCTGTCTCGAGTGGTGGTACAAAAGCCGGCTCCAAAGCACCCAGTCGCGCGAGCTCAAGACATTCCCGCGCAAAGGACCCAGCCGAGTACCCGCTCCCGCCGTCGAGGGCTGCAACCTGGACTGGGTCCGATGCGGGTCGGTCATTCGTCTCTGCGAGGTCGAACCTGGGACCCAACGGAAGAGTTGATGCTCCGAGGACGATCATAGGAAAGTTGAGGGGAGAACAGGTCGAAAAGGCCGATACAGCGAGTGTCGTGAGTAAGCAGAAGGAGTTGAAGGATCTGGATGTCACAGACCGGGAGGTTGGGCCGGAGGACAGTGTCAGTCAGATCAGTGTGGAATCCAGGAGGAGTCGGCGGAGCAAAGCAAGCAGCAGGAGGTGATCGCGTGAGGAGCGTCGCATAGCACGGAGGGAAGCCGCCATGTCCAGGGGGATGCATATATAGACGGAGCGGAGAACCGATCATTCGGGGGGTGCGTACACCAACTATCAGGCATGTATACAACATATTAGGAATCAGTTAAAGATACTGTATCGGATGACCAGCACGGTGATCTCGTTTCAGTCGGTTGATGACCTACAGAAAGAAATGGTTTAGCCTGCGATTCACACTGATTCACGGCGTTCCGTTCGTACATACGAGAACTTGCCTAATGCAGAGAAGTTAGAGAGAAGCAAGCATCCCTTCTTTTGCTCATGCCGCTGTGCTGCTTTGCCCTCTGCACCACGTGAGATGATCTTGGGTGGCAGCTGCGAACGGCAATCGCAGGGCAGAATCTTGCTTGGCGTGTCGCCAATTACTGCAGACAGCCTGAAAGCCTGACGACTCTCCCACACTCTGCCGCGCTCACATCGAGCTGAGGCTGCAGCTTCAAGTTGTCCAATCCGATGGCGTCGACACCCAGCTGGAGAGCTGCGGGCGTTGGTACGCTTGTCAGTGGACGTGTTATTGGATTTGTACGATCGTTCTCTTCGCAAAGACTGTCACCCTCGCATCTCCTCTTTCCTATGTTAACTGCCGCCACACGCGATTCCCACCGTCCATCTCGCGATTATGGAGGCCCTAGCAATTTTAAGTGCCATACCGCCGCTGATTGAGCTCTTGAAGGGGACTGCAATAGTCCTTCAGGCTTGCGCAAGCAATCCCATATTGTTAAAGCCACGAAGGGCGTGGACGTTCAACTGACACTCCTAGTCGAGATTCTTACCAATATCGACAGCAAATGGAAAGCAAGGGATATACCGGCATATCGTTTCCGTCACTTCAAAGCAGCCTTGAGCGAGTTACATGCGGAGGTAGCATCACTCAAGAAGCTGGTCGCGAGCGCCAGAAACCCTCATAGCCTGAATGCCAGGTTGAAGCTCGCCGTAACTGGCTTTGAGAAGCAAATGAGGTGCACACTGCGAGACTGGAAAGCTTCAAGACGCTTTTGACCCTGAAGATCGTGGACGATTTCGAGAGCACTTCATCCGGTATGCCAATCGCGAAATGCTTTGTCTGACCCAGCTGACGGTGCCGAAGAAAGTGCCAAAGCCGCGAAGCTGGCCCACCGTCTACAAATCAAGGGCATTCTGCAGCCGAGCACAACGGATTTCATACCTTCAAAACTACCCGGGACCTTCGAATGGGTGTGGTCCCAGCCGGCGTTCAAGAAGCTGACAGCGGCAGCCCTTCCGGATCCCAAGGACCGGGTTCTTTGTGTGTGCGGCGTAAAGGGCTGCGGCAAGTCGGTTCTTGCTTCCAGCATCGCGGCCGGGCTGAAGGCCCAGAACACGAAGTTCGCGTTCTTCTCCTTCTGATCGCAAAGTGACTGTCAGAGGAGGATACTACAATGGCTCACAACCACTACATGGCAGCTTCTGAAGCAGCTGCCCGAGGCAGGTTTCGACGAGATAACCGGCACCATTATGCAAAGGCTCCCCTTGGACGTCCAATCTCTGCTCGAATGTTTATGTAACATTGTAGAATTGTGCAAGGAGCCTGTATGGCTCATCGTCGACGGCATTGACGAGTCCATAGACGAATGGAACAAGACCGAAGCCCGCGGATTGAAGTGCTCATCCGAGACTTGGCGAGCGCCCACAGTAGTATACGCATCATTGTCCTTGGTCGCGGAAGCAAGCCTTTACACGGCACGAAAGTCTCTGCCAAACCAGCTGGATGACGGCGAGCCTGGAGCGAGCACGCAATAGCCCAGGGCCTCTTCTGGCGAGGAATCTGCAACTGCTAGGCAAGGCGCTCGGGATGCTTTGTTGCCACCATCAAGCGCGGAGAGTATTCGAACTCATTTCCAGTCTTTAGCATTTCACAGCCCCATCGATGAAAGACAGGCGTGGCTCGAATGCGAAGCAAAAGGTGGTTGACTGACGGGCGCAAGCACTTAGTGATTCTGAAGGATGAGATGATCCGCTCTAGGGCGGACGGACGACATACATAGGAGGAACCACACGACTTGTAGTGGACATTGTTGAACGAATAACTTCCCTAGCTGTGGAGCGCCGTAGCCACGCACGCCATGCACGTTGATTTTATACTGGAGACGAGCGAACCTACTGTAACACACCACGAGGTGCTCCTATTCGTTCGTAGACACGCAGGGGCAACCGACTGGGACACAATGCGATCTCATTGGCTCTACACAATCACACAGTCAGTATTCATGTTCATGCCACCACGAACCCTAGTTCGTCCCTCCGATCATCTGTCAAGCGCGCCCACTCCAACAACAGCCGGAAGAAATAACACTCCATGTCCTCCTTGCGGAGCACCTTGGCGGCCCAGTCGCGGCCGGCCTCGGCAATCATCTCGCCCTCGGCGTCGTGGCCCTTCCACCAGATCTTCTCCCCCCACATGGTCCCGTTGACGCCGGCAAAGTACGCGAGCGTCGACCACACGCCATGGAGCCGCCCGTCCTGCGGCACAAAGTGCAGCCACGCGGTGAGGCGCGAGTCGTACCACTCGCGGAACAGGGCCGTCTTGAAGGGCAGGCTGTGCGACTGGAGGAAGGGGAGGAAGCGGCCCGAGAAGCCCGCGCCGTCGAGGTCGAACAGGTACTTGAACCCCCAGTGGGCCTGAAAGTCCGAGGGCGGGAGTAAGGCGAACTCGGCCTTTTGGTCGTCGCAGTCGTGGCCGCCGCAGCGGGCGATGAAGTCCACGATCGCAATGTCCGTGGTGAGGCCGAGTTGTTTGACTGCCGGCCCGGGGAGGGTTTGGTACTTGTATTTGGTGTGGTCGGCCGGGTCGGGGAGGAGGATGGTCACTCGGTCGTGCGGGTGCGTGGTGAGGTTGTTGGACATGTGCACGAGGCGTTGGCGCGTCATGCCGCGCCAGGCGGTACTTTCCGAGGAGACGCCCTCGGAGGTCGCGCCGCGCCAGAACAAGACGTTCTTCTTGGTCGCGAAGGGTGGGTCCGGGAAGCCAGGGTTGGCGTCCTCGGTGCCGGGCGTGCCGCTGGGGGGGACGGGCTTATAGACCACTTTGTCCATGTAGTTCCAGGCGGAAGGGTAGAGGATGTCGTTGTAGCCGTGGGGTTTGGACTGCGAGAAGACGGGCATGAGTTGATGCGAGGCCTTGAATGCCGCCGGCGAGAGATAGAAACCGTGCAGATGCGCCATGTCGGGTTGGTGGCAGATGTCTGCGGCGTCGGTCCAGTTGGCGAGGAACTGGCCCAGAGAATGGGGCGCCGTGCAGGCGCCGCAGAGGTGCGAGTGGGACGAGACATGTGGAGAGCTTCGTGACAGTGTGGAGGGAGCACAGCCGACCGAGCCGAACGTGCGGAAGCTGTTGCGCCACGAGTTTTCGCGGAAGATGGTTTCCCGGTATTCATGCTCGGGGATTGGGAGCCAGCCTGTAGCGCGGTCGGCCGACCAGCTGACATTGCCGGTCATGTCCTGCGATCGACCTTGCTGGCGGAGCTGTTGGATCTGCTCGTACGGGACAGCGACTCTCGACTCGTCGTTCAAGTTGAACGCCAGATCCATGTCGGGCAGGTATCGCGCGAAACTGTTGATGAGGATAGCCACGCCCTCGAGCATCCATCGATGCGTAGGCAGGACATTCTCTTGCACCTTTGCTTCTCCGTCGCGGATGGTGATGCCGGAGATTTCGTTCCATGGATTCGACACCATTTCCCACGTCAGCCTTCTCAGGTCGGCCGGCGGGATGGCGCGAAATGGTAGTAGATCTTCGTATATCTGATCGAACTCATCGACAATCAGCGCTGATCTGTTCTTGGCATACTCAAACCACACATCGAAATCTGGTGGAGGGTTGCGGTTATATCTCTGCCGGTACCTGGCCACCGTTTCGGCCAGGGATCCAGTGTCACCCACGGTCTCGAGGTATCTGTCGTGATGGACCTTGGCGTCGTAGATCAGCATGTCGATAGGGTGGAAGTGAACAAACTCTTTCTTCCGCCAGGCTGGGAAAAGCAGTATGCACAGGAGAATGAAGAGGAAGAATTGACGGGAGGTCCGCATTGGGTCTCTTTCGCCTAGAGCTTGTTGAATGCGGCGGTATGTCCATCGACCGAAGAATATGAGTAGAAAGGCGAGAGTCGTGGCCGAGGTGGGTGTTGGAGGAAAAGGATTTTCGTGAGACCATATAAACTCGAGTGCGGGTATCATTGTCGCCAGAGCGGTAAGGTAAATCGACATATCCGAGGCGCCGTAAGTCGTGATCTGCTGGTGTCAGCCTGGGGCGCAGAAGTCGAGGTGGAACTACTTACACAATGTAGAAGCGATATACACAAAACACAGAAAGTGAAAATATGACCTGCCATAGCCAACATGGTCCTAAACTCCAATGCTGGATAGAGGAACAACAGCCAGAGCCTGATTTCGGGCTTGAAAATATACAGAACGGTGGCCACGACGCCCCACACGACTGAAGTGCAAATCATTACTGAGCTCCAGAGCACGACGCATCTCCGTCCTGAAAGGCCCCTGCCGTCCGCCTTGGGGGCAATCTCGTAAGCAATGACCGCAAGGCAGAGGTCCAGCACGAGCGAGCCGACCTGCATCAGCGGAACTGTTCTCGGTAAACCAAGGGCAACAGGGCAGATATATGTCGAATTTGAGGAAGCCCATAGTCCCTGGCTGAGGTAACATCCATATGACACCATGAAGAGAGAGATCAAATGCCGAGTCCGCGGTTTTAGGACGTACGTCTTTATTGCGGACCGTAGGGACTCGTATACGGAGCTGTCTGGCCTTTCCTCTTGTTGCTGGTCCCACGAGCGTTGCGACCTGAAAGCATCCCAGACTGCAAGGAGGAATGGTAGGAACACCTCAACGCTGCTTATGGTGCATTCCGTGGCGAGGGAGATGCGTCGGTAGAGCTCTATGCGGACTGACAGCGCGCAAATAGCCAGGGCGAGGACAGAGATGCGGACCTTCCCATTCTGTCGCGGAGGTGTATTTGGGTGTTCGGCGAGTCTTCCACTTGCCTCACCCAGTTCTTCTAGAGGTACTGCTGTGTACTGGCCTTTGTCTTTCCCTGACTCCGGAAGTTGAAATAGTCGAGGTAGTGCGCGACTTATGCTCGGTAGGGCGAAGGAGCATGCCGTAAGGGCCAGGACGACGCTATGAATCGGGCGGTCGAATGCCGTCGAATGTGGGAAGTGGTGCGCCAGAGATGTTGCAGACAACAACGAGAGGCTGAAATTGTCAGTAAGGCGCAGGGTAAGATCAGGGTTCTCACTCTCACCTCAAGCATAGAACGTCGAGATACGCCATAATAAGAAGAGTCGAGGTTCGACTGGATGTATTAAAGGAGCACGGGTCAACAACTTCCTTCTATCCAGCGGCATCGCGTAGTCTGCGCGCTCTGAATCATCTGCATGGGACTGGAAGAAGACAATGCCGGGTACGCGGTCTCATCTATTCGTGGCCGTTAATTCAAAAGTTGTTGCGCAAGGAGGACCATGCGAGACAAGGCTTAGGAAATTTGTGAGTTAGGCTTAGTTCAGCCTCGTGGCTCAGTTTCCCCAGATTTCAATTTTTTGGAGAAAAAAGTTCATGGCTTGCCGTCGCAGAACTGCGCAGTCAAGCAGCATCCTTCCCATTGCCAAACCCAATCTCAGGCGGAGGGTGGCTGGGGGATTCCCAAAATGCCTCGCAAAGCCATCGACTCGCGCATCCCGGCGCTCATCCGCAATGGCATCCAGGAGAGGAAGCGCAGTTTCATTGTGGTGGTGGGCGATCGAGCCAAAGACGTGATTGTGCACCTGCACTATATCATGGCCTCGGTCGACGTCAAACAGAACAAATCGGTACTGTGGGCTTACAAGAAGGACCTCTTAGGCTTCACATCCCACCGGAAGAAGCGAGAGACCAAGATCAGGAAAGAGGTCAAGCGAGGCATTCGAGAGGCCAATACCGAAGATCCCTTCGAATTGTTCGTGACGCTGCACAACATCCGATATGTCTACTACAAGGAGACGGATAAGATTCTCGGAAATACATATGGCATGTGCATTCTGCAGGACTTCGAGGCTATTACGCCCAACCTGCTCGCGCGCACTGTGGAAACTGTCGAGGGCGGGGGGTTGGTCTTGCTTCTGCTAAAAGGCATGAAAAGTCTGAAGCAGCTGTATACAATGTCTATGGATGTCCACTCAAGGTATCGCACGGAGGCGCATGACGATGTCGTGGCAAGATTCAACGAGAGGTTCATCCTGTCGCTCGGTATCTGTGAGTCTTGCCTGGCTGTGGATGACGAGATGAATGTCCTACCTATATCTGGAGGCAAGAATGTACAACCTTTGCCACCGCCGGCTACTGAAGTGGACCGTACTCGGCGGGAGCAGAAGGAGTTGAAGGAGATAAAAGACAGCTTGGCTGACAGCAAGCCCGTCGGACCCCTCGTTGCCCTCTCAAGAACCGTCGACCAGGCAAAGGCTCTTCTCACTTTCGTTGATGCCATCTCAGAGAAAACCCTGCGGAGCACAGTCACGCTAACAGCCGCTCGGGGGCGAGGCAAGTCTGCTGCTCTTGGTGTGGCCGTGGCTGCCGCAATAGCTCACGGCTATAGCAATATCTTCATCACTTCTCCCAGCCCAGAGAATCTAAAGACCTTGTTCGAATTCGTCGTGAAAGGTTTTGACGCCCTCGAGTATATGGACCACGTGGACTACACTATACTACAGTCAACGAATCCAGAGTACAACAAAGCCATTGTACGAATCAATGTCCACAGACAACATCGCCAAACTATCCAGTACATTCAGCCCCAGGACGCTCATGTTCTTGGTCAAGCAGAGTTGGTGGTCATCGATGAAGCAGCAGCTATCCCTCTGCCGCTAGTCCGAAAGCTGATGGGTCCCTATCTCGTTTTTATGGCTTCCACGATCAACGGCTATGAGGGCACTGGTCGTTCTCTCTCTCTCAAGCTCATCCAACAGCTCCGCGAACAGTCAAGGGGTGGTCCCAGCGTCAACGGCGACGACGTCGAAGTCGCCGACAGGACGACAGGTAAAGCGGCTAAAGACGGCCAGAAGGTTTACTCGGGCGGCCGCTCCCTTCGAGAGATCACCCTCTCCGAACCGATCCGCTACGCTCCCGGCGACAGCGTCGAGAAATGGTTGAACAAACTTCTCTGCCTAGACGCCACTCTGCCCAAATCAAAGGTGAACACCCAAGGCACGCCCCACCCGTCCACCTGCGAGCTTGTGCACGTAAACCGCGATACCTTGTTCTCCTTCCACCCAGTGTCTGAGAAATTCCTACAACAGATGATGGCCCTGTACGTGGCATCACATTATAAGAACTCGCCCAACGACCTGCAACTCATGTCCGATGCACCAGCGCATCAGCTGTTCGTACTGATCCCTCCCATTCCGGAGGACGCGAATAAACTCCCCGAGCCGCTGTGCGTCATTCAAGTCGCTCTCGAAGGGCGTATAAGTAAAAAGTCCGTCCTGAACAGTCTGTCCCGTGGGCAAAGAGCCGGTGGGGACTTGATCCCGTGGCTGGTGAGCCAACAATTTCAGGACAGCGAGTTCGCGGGGCTTTCAGGGAGCCGGGTGGTCAGAATCGCCACAAACCCAGAGTATCTGAACATGGGCTACGGATCGCGAGCGCTTGAACTCCTGACACATTTCTACGAAGGGAAGTTCACCTCGCTTACCGAGAACGACGAAACCACCATCGCCGACACAGAACATGGTATGGTCCGGATCACAGACACGGAGCTCGAATCCACCACCCTCCTCGCCGATGACATCAAAGTGCGAGATATCCACAGTATGCCTCCCCTGTTCAGCAAACTCTCGGAACGCAAACCCGATCATCTAGACTACATCGGCGTGTCATACGGTCTAACCCAGCCTTTACATAAATTCTGGAAACGACATGCCTTCGCGCCCGTCTACCTGAGACAAACGCCCAACGAATTGACGGGGGAGCATTCGTGCGTTATGCTTCGACCGCTCTCCAGCTCCACCGCGACCGACAACTCTTGGCTGAGTGCCTACGCACTTGATTTCCACCGCCGGTTTCTAACCCTGCTGAGTTACCAGTTCCGCAGCTTCGCGAGCGTGCAGGCGCTGAGCATTTCCGAGAGTGCGAGTCGCGCCACGAAATTCACCGACGAGGCGAGCGCGAGCGCGAGCGCGAGTCCCGTGCAACCGCTCTCGAAACGTGATCTGGACAACTTATTCTCCCCCTTCGACCTAGCGAGGCTAGACTCGTACGCAAACAACCTGCTCGATTACCACGTCGTTTTGGATCTCCTGCCCTCACTGGCGCAGCTGTATTTCACGGGCCGCTTGAAGGCACCGCCCTGTAACGTCGCGCTGAGCGGCGTCCAGCAGAGTATTCTACTGGCGATCGGTCTGCAGAGGAAAGATCTGAGCGATGTACAACAGGAACTCAACCTGCCGAGTAATCAGCTATTGGCCATGTTTGTCAAGGTCATGAGGAAGATAAGTACTGCGCTGAGGGCCGTGGTGGGCGGGGACGTCGAGAAGAGTCTGCACGAAAATGCGCCGGAGCCAGACCTGCCAAGCACCGCTGCCAGCAGGGTGCCCGTCAAAGCACTCACTGTCGGTGAGCGAGGTGGCGGACACGAAGATGAAGACGATGACGGCGCAGAAATCGACCCGGCGATCAAGGAGAAGCAGCGCGCTTTGATCAATGCCTTGCCGCTTGATAGGTGTGTCCCCGTCTCTGATCCTGATCCTGTTCTTGCAACCAACCCTACCTACCCCTCGCCTGCCCGTCGGCCTACGATGCTAGTCACTTCCGTCCGTCCGTTCCTCTTTCCCATCTGCCTCCCAGCTCCCCTTTCTCCACTCTCAGCGCCAAGCTGATCATACCAAGCTAGCTGACAAGCATCCCTTTCCGTATAGGTACGAAATCTCTGCCACCGCCGCTGCAGACGATGCGGCGTGGGACCAAGCCGAGCGACAAGTTCGCGAAGCAGGGACAAGCACCGTCGTCAGTGTGAAGAGCGGACGAAGGAAAGACAAGAAGCGGAGACTCGATGACAATGAGGAGGGGAATGCTGAGTTGAACGGGGACCGCGATGATGCGCCAAGGGTAGAGAAGCGGAGGGACAAGAAGGTGCGCTCGGATGGGGATATGGGTCAGAACAAGAAGAGGAAGAGTGACAAAGATAAGGACAAGGGAAAAATGAAGAGGAAGGCTGAGGCGTGATTGGCAACGAAGGGTTTTTGCGTTGTCTGGCCTTTTCACCGTGTACTTGTGCGCTACCAAAAGGATTCACAAATCAGAGCCCAGAGCCTGTTCGAAGCTGGAGGCATAAATGAAAGAACATGGCTTCAATGCTGACTGTGCATGCGATTGTGCGTCGAAAATATGCTGGGCGCTCATCGACGTGCATGCTCCTGTGCTAAGACACCTTGTCCGAACTGAGTTTTGTGCGACGGGGCAGCAAGATTCCAACTCAAATACTGTCAACTCAAGGAAGCAATTCAGGATGAGATGTCCTCCAGTTTCTCCAGAGCTTCGTCCAGTAACCAACTCCGCAAATTTGTCGCGGCAGATCATAAATCTCCAGATGATCATAAGGGTTGCCCTCGTCCATGCAATAATTCAAAGCCGAAAGAAATGAGCCAAGATGTATGTATTTGGCGGACACTGTCCAAGACCTCCACACGCCAAAGTGCGCCATCTTGCCTGTCTAGGTCGTGCATTGTCCTCGACGTTTGAGTCATTCGTCGGGAACATAGTCACCGTCGTCGTCATCAAAGGGCTCCTCTGCGTAGCTCTTCTTCGTAGCGCTCCGTCGCTTGGGTCGATTCATCGAAACGCTGTCATCGATGGACCCTGCCTGCGGAGCTGGTGCCGGCTTTATTAATAGACGCAGGCGCGGATTTGCAGATTTGGCTCTGGTGCCAATGCCGCGCTGATTTGCGTTTGAACTGGCTCTTCTCTTGCCCCTGTCGCGACCACTAACTCCGCCTTTGTCGGTGTCAAGTGCGGTGGGGCGCGAATCCTCCCGCCTGGAGCGGGTAGCTTCCTTTCGTTCCGGTTTGGCAATGGACTTCCGCTTCGTCTGCGGCGGTGCCGGCAGAGGCTCATCGTTCTCACGTTCAGTCTCGGACATGAACGTATTCTCCAGCTCCGCTGTGTACTCGGCATCACCATTGTAGAATCTTTCAAACCCTGCCGGCCGACCCCCATCCTTCAAGTCCCAGACCCCATGAACAATGGTTGCGCGAGTTGGATCGTCAGGATCAGCAATACCTTGGTATTTGCCAAATGTCCAGTCGCCGTTGGAGTGCTCGTGCTGTTGATTGCGACGACTGATATAGTTGCGTAAGATATCGTTTATGGAAACGCGCTGAGCCAGGGTCGACTCACGTGCATAGCGATAACTAAAGCCGTCTTCATGGAAGACCTGCGTGCTTGTGAACTTCTCTGGATCAAAGCCTGGTTGGACATGAAGCTTGACTAGAAGACTGGGTTGCTGTAGGTTGCCGGACGCGGTCGACTTGCTGGCTGGAACCGTCGCGCCAGGAGATACAGGAGGTCGCTTGTCACACTCATCGACACCGTGCTGGGCAAGCGTTACTGGAACCTCGATTTGCGAGGCTCTCTCTGTCTTTTGCTTCTTTGTAACTCGTGTGTGAGGAACGAGTGCGTCGTCTTTTTCGAGGCTCAGAGAACGTTTAGCAGGCTCAGTTGGTGCTGAATCTGGAACTTCAGTCATCAGTGCGTCATGTTCGGATAGCACAACTTCGTTATCGACGGGGTTAGCGGCCTCATCGTCCTTCTCAACAACAGTCCTGGCCGCATCTAGCTCGGCGAGCAATGAAGGGAGGATTCCGCCAAGGATCTCTTTTCTCTTGTTTATCTTCATCTCCAATTCTCGAACACGTGCATCGACGTCGACATTTTTGGTCTCCCCGTTTTGCGAAAGTGTCAGGCATTCCCGCGCATAAAGCAGGATTTCTCGCATAACGTGCTTGCAGCGCTCAGGGCTGCTTGAAATTCCCTCTGTAGAGCTGCACGAGATCATGTCACCCTCCGAGATCCCATACCGCTCGAGCTTGGAAACCATGCCTGCCACATCGGCGTCCTGGAGGGTGCCCTCTGTTGCATCGACCAGCGATTGAAGCCGATCGAGATCGAATATTTCGACCCTATTCGTCATGTGAACACTGCTGACTGACGCCTCCCGAGTGGTGGTAGAAAAAGAGACTGGTGGAGTAGGCAATCGGGGGTCGTCTTCTTCAAGTTCCAGTGCAAGAGCCATGAACAAATCCTGGCGTTCTTGCTCCGCATCAATGCGGTTCTGTGTATTCTCCTTTTGCTTTGCCGTCCTGAAGTTCACGAAATAACTTTCCAACTGTGCAATGCTGGCCCGCGACTTCAACACCTCGTATAGGCAGTAGACCTGAAGGTCCCGCCCCAAAGGGTTCAGCTTCGTCTTCTCTTCCACGTCAAACCAGTCTGTTACTGTGATTCGACCATTGTACACCTCGAGGATATTCCCCAAAAACTCGTCGCCGGCCTCTACTAGGCTGCTTCTAGCGGCTGCGCGTCTTTGGAGTCGCGTCTTGGATATACCAACAGCTTGAAGTTCGCCTGCTGTGATCGCCCAACGAGGTCCGTCTTTGTGGCTAAACGCTGTCAAGACAGGCATTTGCAAAGGATCGGTCTCCTTTTTGGGGCGCGGTCTTGCGCGCAGCCCAAACGGAATGTCTTCTCCCTGGACAACATGTCGTTTGGTGGGCGTCCGCGGTGCTGTCGATCCTGCAATACCTACGTCAGGCTTATAGCCAAGTCGTAAGGCTTCGAACCAGGCTTTAGTGGCCATGTCGAATACTCGATCTAGCAACTTTTCACGCTTCTCTTCTTCGGGTATTTCGGCGATCCACATCCCCCAGCTCTGGCAATATCCCATGATTTGCGAACTCAATGGCAACTTGATATCGGGAAGTAGTGCTGACCGATCGAATCGCTCTCGACACTTAGAAACGGAGTCAGGGTCCAGTAGGGCTGGAGGGAATTGGTAAGTGACCCGATTGTCTGCTGAGACGTTGGCGTTGTTGTCTGGCTTGAATGGTGGTATGCCAAGCTTCCCAGACGGAAGGGCTTTTCTGATGCTGCCACTAATATCACTCTGATGTCTGGCCATGACTTCCATGGTAGGCTGGCTCAGGTCGGGCTGACCCACGGTCTCGGTAATGTGGGGGCCAGAACCTTGATCAGGGTTCAACTCAGCTGCTTCATCGTTGTTTGAGGTGGTAGAGTCGGCCAGGGCACGATCATCTGACGTTGAGGGTAGCTTGACGGAAGGTTCGTGCTGCATGTCTGCCCTCGCAGTCTCTTCGAGCGAGGTGACCCGGGATTGCTCAAGTGGTTCTGACGTTAGATCTGCCGAGTCTTTGTCGATCTTGGTTCCTCGAGCCCAGTCAAAGATCGTGCTTATGTGTGCCATATTGAAATATAGCCTTTGATTACTAGCGATTTAGCAATGGCCAGAAAGCAGAAGCAAGACCGATCTCGTAACCAAAGACATTAAAGCAGAAAGGGGTGTTGGCGCAAAGCTTTAAGTTGTAGACGAAGATGGACCCATCTCATAAAGTGATGCTCTCAGCGCTTTGAAAAGCGAAGACCAGGAGCCGACTTGGCGTTGCTTGAAGACCGTCTGATTAGGAGAGCTTCGACAAAGGGCGAAATTATGAGAGGGTGAGGAGGAACTGCCGTGAAAGATCTGGAAGACAGAAGTAAGAGCGATCGCAAAACGAGGACAATGAACTGAGGAGGAAGCGACGATTGTGTGAAACAAAACTGAAAGAATCAGCAGAACCCGTGACAACGGGCGCCGCCAGATCGGATGCTGCGTGAAGAGGACGTCCTGACCAGAGGTGACATTCTCCGTATGCGCAATTGGATTTGTAGCAGATCAGTCTAGCTGGCAACTCTTCACTGCAGGGTCATAATTCGTCATGCTCGGCGATCCGAGTCTCTGCTGGCTCAGCCTCAGCCAGGCTCGATCCCTCATCAGTAGTCTCTGCAGCTGGAGTGCCTTCAGGTTCAGGTTCAGGCTCGGCAACATCTTCGCTAGAGTCTACAGTCTCGGTCGACTCGACCATATCTGGCTCTGAAGCCTCCGCTGTGACCGCCCCAAACCCGGCTGGCAACGTCGACTTTGAGCCCTCCCCGAGTTTGATGGCGTCGATGAAACGCTCGAGGTCGAGGGTGTCGTAAGAATCGGTCTGGTAATGCCTCCACCATCCTCTCTTCAAATTTGTTGCAATGATCTCCAATTTTTCATCTGAGCTGAGACCAAGGTCATGTCTGATCTGATTTGCCGCTTGATTTTCAGCAGGCACAGCAAACATTGGTATCACACTCGCCTTTCGCTTGTTGTATTTGTCTGTAATTTCGGCGAATCCTGCCAAAGCAGAAGTTGTAACCTGGGAGGGCGTAACGTCTGCACGAGGAAGCAAGACCAAGATACAATTACCACTCTTTGGTAACAAGCAAGCAGCCTCAACCTCGGCAGCAGTGCTGAGGGTCGGAATAGGAGCGATGGCTTGCGGAATGACCATTGGCTTCTCCTCCGTCTCGGCTATGGGCAGAGGCGACTCGGTCGGAGGGGTATCATCGAGTACAATTGTGCTGGAGCCTGCGAGGTGCTCTTCAAAGTCAGATGACTTATGAGCCTCCGAAGCTCTCGAGAACGCCGCTGAAGCCGATGAGGATGGCTTCGGCTTCAGCTTGTTGCTCGAAGACTTGGATGTTTTCGCCTTTGGAGACGGGTCTGGATTCGGAGGGGCAACTTGGCTGAAGAAGCTCACCAATGACTCCCTATTGATATCTCCATCGTACAGAATAGGCGTTGCTCCTGCGGATGGAATGAGGTGGATCGTGGGAAATTTGGAGACCTCATGCATCTCAGCGGTCGCCTTGTCCCTCACTTGGGCGAAGGCGATGGTGCCGAGGAAATCGACCGCCAGGCTCTTGACTAATGGACTGGTTGTACCTTTATCCGTGAATACAATCGCCTTCGCTGGGGTAGTTGTGTCCTCAAGCCATGCATCCAGGGCATCACCTTGTAGTTTCTTGACATGATTTGGAATTTTTTCTTTCACAGCGTCCACAATGGCTTTGGCGGATCTCGGTCCTGTGTAATCCTCAACGACAGGCCGCCCTGGCTTCGATCCCGGTTTCACGATTTTGAGCGTGGGAAAGCCTTGAACACCCATCTGACCGCAGAAGGCTTTGTTGGCTTCATCGTCACAGTCGACCGCCGCGACCTTGGCCAGACCCGCGAGATTCTTTGCTGCTTTCTCGTATGCAGGTTGGAGGTTCTTACAGTGGCCACACCACGGTGCGTAGAACTCGACAATCTGACATGAGCATTAGTCGTCGGTGGAGGCGCAAGAGGCAAGTCGGAGAGACGTACAGAAGTATGATTGGATTGTGCAATCAGAGAGTCATAAGTCTTTGCATTAACCTGAAGCACAGGCGATGATTTGCTGTAGAGCGCGTCAACATGGAGCACGCAGCCCAGGGCCAGGAGGAGCGAGTTTGGGAGCTTCATTTTGGGAGATGGAACAGCGAAGAGGAAGGAGAAGCTGGATCAAGGTACAAGATGGTGGTGCAGGGATGCCAGTTCCATAGGGAACATTGAGGCACCTGTCGCAAACTGAACAACTGTGAGACGACACTCTGGCATTTCCAGAGTGAAGTCGGAATGTAAGGTGCAGGTACGACCTTGCTTTGTGAATGTTACTGTCTGACGAGTTGGACTATCCTTGGTTTGTGTCTGGACTGGTCATATTCGAGTATGTCTGACTGGTAGTCGATTTGTTCAATTTTACCTCACCACCAAGCAGCCTGTCACTTCCTTCCAGCCTTGCTGGGGGGTCGTCTTTTCCACAGCAGACGTCGCGGTGAGATCTCATTACTGATGGAGTGCTCTTTGCCTCGAAGCTCGTGCCCACTAAGCCGTCTTCTGAGGTATACCGATTGATCACGCTGCTTTTGACAGCCCTAGACTTGATATGGACTTCGGGATTCGGAAGACTACAAGGACACAGCCTCAGTGTTCGCCGTACATCTTGGAAGAATGGGCAAGGGAGATTGAGATCGTGTCAGCCGTCATAAAGTGTGAAGGCTCCAAGGATACACCTTCCCTGCTAGAAGCCTTGGCCCCCTGGAGCCTCCGCACTTCCGGGCCGCTGGAGTTCATCCACAGTATTACTGTGTACTCGGCGCTACATCCACGTCCCCTTACGGGGTACGAGAATTTGTGTTTGGAATCGATGATTTGGGGATACTGTTGTAGACTGTAAACCAATCAACCGCGGAGGATCGGTAGACGCTCATAATCTTTAGGGACAATCCGTCGCCTCGGCCTCAGCTGAATAAACCCTGTTGAGACAGTGGGACGATGGCAAGGACACCGTGCTCGACGACAGAAGGATGTGTAAGCACGCATCACCTGCCGGGATAACACATATTTGATCGACCCATGCACTTGACGAAGCCCCCATGCCCGTGTTGATGCCCCCAGCAGCCTGCCCAGGCATCAAATATGCGAAGCCTTTACCTGGCTGGGTTTGTGCGCGTAGCCGGTCACGGACGACTAATTGACCCGCATGCGCACGCGGTTGTGGTTGATCTGGAGGGACCCGGACGGAGTATTACAGAAGTTGGAGGGACTTTTGCCATTGCTTTAGACATGATGACCGCAGTAGGGGTGTCTGGATGTACGAGTTGTCGACGTCTGCAACTGGGAGTGAGGGATGGTTGATTGATGGCAAATCCCCCAGTGTCTGGGCTGCGATTACCGGATCGGCAACCGCTTAGAGTTTGGTTAATTGACAATTCTCGCCAGCCGAGCGAGACCTTGGCCTCCGACTGCCACCTCCGTGCACCCTCCTAATCGAACTAGTTAGCCCTAAACACCTCTGGCGAAGACGGATTTCTTCGACTCCATTCTTTAACCCTGCTTCAGACCACCTTGACACGACCACTCACCCGACCGCCCATTCTCTACAATTTTTGCGACTTCAACCGCCTTTCGACCTGCGCCTTCGCTTGGACCCTGTTATGGAATCATGGCTCAAGGCCGCGCCAAACGACCACATCAGAAGGTGAAAACAGGGTGTATGACGTGCCGGGTAGGTAACCCCAACGGCTTTCGTGGCGACTGAGATGTTCCTTCCTTTCCTTCCACCCTACTACCATTTGTATCGCATGCGTCGACGAAGACATGCAAATCTCATGCTAACGGCCTTAGAAACGGCGGATAAAATGCGACGAGGCCAAGCCAGCGTGTCGGCAATGTACCGATTCTTTACGGAAATGCGAGGGCTACCAACCGCCTCAGACGTGGCTTTTCAAGCCTCGCAAAACCGTCGACAACAAAGAGGTCACGATGGGTAATGGAACGGCCACGACCATCGTCCAGTTTGTGTCTCCGATCGGCCCTGTAGGCAATTACAGCGACAAACGCTCTTTCCAGTTTTGGCACGAACAGGCCGCTCCCATCTTCTCATCCTACTTTGGTGAGTTCCTCCCTGCGTTGCATATCGCCACCCTCCCCTCTATCGCCACTCATGCCTGCCGACAGGTCATTCTTTCTGGACCGAACTCTTGCCCAAAATCGGCCTGGCACAGCCTGCTGTCAAGCATATGCTGCTTGCCACTTCGTCTCTGGTCGAAGCCGCCGCTCTCCAGGGTGTTCCGATCGACAAGAACACCGTTTACCAGACTCACTATACGAAAGCCCTTCAAGCAACATGTTCCTCTCCCCAGATCGAGAGCGTCCTAATGGCCTGTCTACTGTTTGCCTGTTGCGAATTCATGAAGGGCTCGGTCCAACTTGGGCTGAGACATATCCAAGCTGGCTTGAACATCATAGACGAATGGGTCAAGTCAAATCAAGGCACAGATTTACAGCTCTCGCCAGCGGCAAAGTTGATCATCCAGACGATAGGTCCTATATTCCTTGCCTATATCGACAAGGCACCCACCTACGGCATGGGAGACGTCCCCGTCAACGAATGTGCCTGCACCACAATTATCACTGGAGACGCAGAATTGCCTTGTGTCGGGCACTTTACTGAAATCCACCGAGCGCTTCATGCTTTGGACGGTGTTGGTCATCATATTGCAAGACTGATGGACTATAGAAGACCTGCGTGGACCCCTTCACCACGACACAAGGTCCAGGGGTTACTCGAATCGTGGCGCATGCATTTCGAAACATTCGAGGCAAACCTGTTAGACACGAGGAAACAGCGTTTCGCTCTGGCTCTTCAGCTGCTCAGAGTTCACTACACCATGCTCTCAGTGATGCTCCGTGCCTCATCCAACAAGCACGAGAGCGTCTACGAACAGTTTGGCGAAGAGTTCAAGTGGATCGTGGACAAATACGACGACTTTGCAGAAGCGTGGGGGAAAGACGAATCATCCAAGGTTTTCAGCGGCCTGGGTAACCTCGACTATCACATGGGTTACATTCCTCCTCTCTTCTTCACGGCCACGAAATGTCGAGATCCGGCTACACGCCTAGCAGCATTGAAGCATCTCGGGTCATTGAGAGTAGCTGAGAACAACTGGACCAGCTGCACAGCATACCTGATTGCGAGGAAGATCATCAGAATCGAAAACACGAGAGCCCTCAACAACAAACGGGTTGGCCTCAGAGATGAGCGGGACCTCATCAGGCCAGTGGAAGCATTCATCTCAGACAAGCGCAGCAAGCAGGCGGGCCTCGACTATTTGGTCTTCCCATACGATTCAAGTCCTATGATGCAGGAAACGATCGACCTACAGGGCTGTCCCTTGTCTGCGTCTTCACAATGGGTAAGTGCTCGAATTCACGAACGTCAAACGCTCAGATACTGACTTCACCAGCCGCTGAGTAGAATCATTCGCATTGGAGGCTATCAGGGAGGAGCTGTGAAGCCAGTGCCTACAGACTGCGTCTGCGAGTTTCACAACTACCCGCGAGAGACATTGATCCTACGGTCCAAGGCAAAGGTGGCGGGATGAATATGCACAGTGCCTCCTTAGGATACTATACAAGCATACCCATGCAGGGTTCAAGCGCGAACCTAGCGTCCGAGTCCTGCGAGCAAAGTATATCCGCGGAAGGGTATTGCTCGTCCGAGACTGATCTACTGCTGGTGGTCTTCAACAACATATCCGTGATCAGCTTTCAAATAGCTGTTCAAGCTTGTCATTGACTACCTCAGAGCGCTGCATTGCGTCAGTCATGGCTGCAGACGGTTTTGAAACCATTGCTGCTGGCCTGACGTCTCCCAATGGGAACACTTCAAGCCCTGACATGCAGATCCCAGCACTCCGGGGTCAAGGTCGACACTCGAATTCACAACCACTTTGAGACACAGCTCACACCTCATCGGCATGTGAATCACCCAGCAGATTGGGCGGGCAGGCGGGAAGCATCCAACGCCGGATAAACGCTTTCCAGCCACATTTGTGTCCGTGCACGTTGCACCAGCTGCCGCCCTTCCACCAACCCCACAATTACGATGGGGCCAGCGGTAGGCCGCGTCCTCGATGTGCAGTGGATCGAAACCCAACATTACCTCAGCAAAGATCAGGGCAACACAACTGTTACGAGCTACGAGCAGGGCCACGCAGGGATATGAGGGATCAGCCTGCCCTGCGGTGGAGAGAATGATTGCGACCGTTACGGCCGTCTCGTCGTCAACACCGAGACTAAATCGCCCAAATCTGGGGGCTAGCGTCTCACAAATTGGCGAGAGCGGACAAGGATTGGGATGAGAAGAACATCCACATCTGGAGGTAGCAGAAAGGGGTGCACATTACCGGGATGCCCGATAAGGCTCCTTCGTGACACAGGGCCTGCAGTCAAGTTAGCCCGCGGCTATACGTGGTATACCGATCATATACGAAAGCTCCAGCTCATCTGAATGGTCAGATCCTGCTCAAACATGGCTATAAACGTCTAGATCGATTTCCTACTGTAGGTTGTCAGACGTCCAGCCAGACGGCTATGGGAAGGGGGAACCACGACTAATCAATCGTCCCCGTCCACCATCGTAACGAGGCATAATTATCCGCGGAGCTCGGCGAATGACTGCTACTGCTCGTGCTTGCACTGACGAAGGAGCCAATGTACCACACAGATCAGCCGGGCCGCTAACGTCTAGTCCGCCCGGTTCCGCTTCAAGCCTGAGCTACTACCTGAGCCTTGCCGTGCCATGACGCCCGTGCCCACGCCATGCCTTGTATAGGCGGAATGCCGTGCGGACTCGTACCCCGTCCATGACGTGCAATAGAGAAGCCAAGTCTGGTATATGATCGGTGCTGCTGACATGGCACGTCTTGTTTATTCGGTACGTACACGAGACAGGTGGTAGCAGAGTCACTGCACCCGTGCGTGTACCCGTTACGAGTACAAGCTACTTGGTACGAATACTTGAAACCAGGCCGGTTACTATGTAGCATCCCAATATGGAGCATGTGTATCTGAAATACTCCGTACTCTGTACTCGGCAGAGGGCTGGAAATAGAGCGACGGCTGACATAGCACTCCATCTGACAAGTCACAGCCGTGGCGCACACACCGGGACGGTGGTGGCGGCACTGCCAACCCAAAGGGCACAAGATCATGACAGTTGTGCCTGGCTGCCAGTCGCTGGTCAGTCGTGCTAGTAAGGCCGGGCGGGCGGGCGTAGGGCTAGACAAGGCATGATGGCGCAGGGGGGGGTCCCAGGACGGGAAAGCCCCGCGTCCTCGGGCGAGAGTACCCCATGAGGCAGGGGGAGAACAGTCAGCCATTGGGCGGAAGATGAGGGATTCAGTTGCAGCCAGTGTGTTCGAGCCTAGATAGGCTTTCGTAACAATTTAGTCAGTCGTACTATGTACCCGGTACATAGTTAAAGAAAGAAGGGCAATCCCGGGTGCTGGTCGGTAATATCACTCGGAGTTTGGACTGTCGATCTTGACGATGGACAGGGCAATGGCGCACCGGAGGCCAGCTTCCCCGGGCATATGTACTGGGCATTAATTTGAGTGCCAATCTGGCCAGTACTCGAAGCCTTGTGTCATCGGCAGTTGTTCCAGAAAGACCTGAGACAAGCCATACGAGTCGTGGCTTGCATCGCGGGCTGAAGGTACCTTGTAGCGAGCCCCTGACCCTGGCACGCCCTGCAATGATATCGAATCCGCCTTTGATGATGGCGCGTCGATTCCTTGGCGTTGCAAATACCGGATTGGACGGCGTAGCAAGGCACTTCGAGTTTCAGTGGCAGAGGAGCCATATGTGGCGCACACCATGGCCGGCCACGAACGACGGCAATCCAGAGCCACGGCTCAGTGACAACAGGAACCTTTGAAGATTATGCTAATCGAAAAAGGCAGGTAGTTATGAGCTGTCAGCCCTAAAGGGGGCGATTTAGGAGCAGGTTGTAAAGGTTTCGATAGCAAGTAGCCTCGGTCGGCGAGACTTGGCTCCAGCTTGTGTTTGCCGTCGGGCGTGGAACAGAAAAGGCGAAGTGGTTTCCACACTCGGAGGCGCTATGCATGGGAAACCCATGCCGTCAATCCGGAATCTGACCGGTTGATCATTTAGCTGGAGGCCCGCCGATAGTGCAGCGGGACCGGCTCGTCTCATGAAAGTGAGAGTGCTTGTTTTGCGTGGAAGACGGTCCTCAATTTGTGTCGAAGTCGCGAATATTTGTGGAGGTGATCTTGGATCCAGACGATTGCAGAAAGGGGTGACGATGCTATGGATGTTGCACAGTGTCCGAAAGGGTTATTGCTGTGTTCAGTTAACTGGCTGAGAAATTGGCGAGAGAAATGCCTCGTGGTGACTTCCTGATTGAGCCGGAGGTGGGCCGTTGTAGCGGCGGGATTTGCTGCTAGAGCCTGATATTACCGACAAGCGGAGCACCAGCGGCCACGTCGACCTCGTGGTCGTTTTGGTTCTTCCATGTGTTCACCGCCATCCGCGACTCCGGCAGATATGTAATGTGCGTCTTTTCCTCCTGATTGCCACGGTGTAGAACCTCAGCCTCCTAGCGACGTCCTTCGCCGACGGTGAAGGCGAGGTCTTCAACAAACAGGAAACCAGGGTGGGAAGCTCCCCTACCCTTTTCCCTTTCCTTCTCGTCAGTCACGAGGATTGGCTCATTCATCGTCATCATCGCTCTTCGTCGCCTATGATTAGGACATCGAACGTATCGAAACCCAACGGCAAGCCGGAGCGTAAAGAGGAGTCATGAAGACGGGCCGCTCGGGAGCATGACCGAGATCGGACAGTAAACATATCATCTCACAAATACCTCGCCTTTTCGAACCTCGATGAGAAATCGGTGGCCTTCTTGACCATCTCCCTGCGCTTAGTGGCGCTGATTGCTGATCCCGAGCCGATGTCCTTTTCCCGATCAAAGGCGCGAGCACTGGGATCATCGTCTAGGGGCTTGTCCTGAGAGGAGGTATGGCTGGCATAGAGTGACGGTCCGCGTCGGGCTTCCTGGCGCGGGGGTCAGCATGAAAAAACGTAGCAATGAGAGCAAAGACCTGGTGATGGGACGACGTAAGAGCTGAAAGGTTGTCCGTAGGAAGAGGGCACAGTCGTGAGTGGGCGAGAATAAGACCTACATTGTATTCCTTCATTCTTTTCGCCATGCCATCGTCGTGTGAGACGCTTCCTGAACCCGATTTCGGAGGTGCTGCCGATGTGGTAGTGGCTTGTATACCCATGACCTCCCTCTTCAATCTCGCCTGCTTCTGCTCGGGCGTTTCGTGCCATGAGGAATCTCCGCCACTCTCTCCAGGCCGGGAAGGAGCCTTGGCTCCCCTTCCAGTATTGAATTTACGATTCTTCAGTTTTGTTGGGTCCACTCGCGAAGACCAGTCGCCACTTGAGGGTGCAGTCGTCATCCACTCGTCGCGCTTTAGCGGTGCTGCAGACGCCGCAGGTGCTGGCATCTGGGCTCCTCTAGAAGAGGGCATCGAGGATTCCGCAGCAGTGCCATTGGCAGGGGGGAGACTTGGGCCGTAGGCATCATCGTCGCTGTCGGACTCCGCATCACTCGCAAGGCGTGTGTCACTTGAGACAGGACGTTCGTCTAAGGGTGCTGGAGGAGGAGCCGGGCCTATAACTCGGGCTCGCTTCGTGGTTGAAGCCGCTGTCTGTTGCTCATGTCGGGCAGGTGGCGAAGGGCCAGTGGAAGACTCTGAGGTATTCCCTTCGTCGTCCTGATCGTCGTCCCTCTTGCGCTTTTGCAGGTCGGGTGGGAGATGAGGGCCGACGGCGGGCATTGTGACAAACAAGCCTTGAGCACAGACGTGCTCTCAAGTTTTATGGGTCGGGCGCACCAAGCTGTACTGCACAATGCCAGAGACTCGAGTGATTCGATGTTGGCGGCCGAAGCAAACAATCTTCAACAGTCCGAACGGGGTCGACAACGGCTGCGCAGTTTGAATGTTTGGCGGGGACGGCCTTTAACCGGAAGGAGTACAGTACTAGGCGTCGCCTAGAAGCCAAGGCGCGTGGGCGGGTGCGGGGGCACCTTTTCTGCCTGTTGCAATATTTTGTCCTCTCTCATCACTCACAATATTCCGCCTTTGCATGCTTGATGATTCATTTGGCTTTCTCAGAGCCTACCAAGAGGCGCATACCAACGCCATTTCTGCACGTATGTTTCTGTCTTTGCGCCCGTGTGCGTCGATTCGACCAAGCTCGAGTCTGCAAGCGCCTGGAACATGCGCCCCAGTCATCCTTGCTGCAGCGCCCGGTATCTCCTGCCACTCATGTATCAGTATCGTTGCGATTCCCACCTTTTCCTTGGAAGCCGACGGCTGTTCCCCTCAACCGTCCCAAAATGCAATGCAGGAACACATTATTGGACCGAGACCTTCTGCAACTGCTATTCGAAGCTTTGGACAAGCACATGCAGGGTCTCAAGAGGTCAGGAAGTGAGAGGTGAGTTTATAGGTATCACACCCGGGCGTTGTCCTAACGTTGCCTTCTCATTCTGAACTTCCGCTACGCCCTCGCTTCATCATCTCAAACGCCTTCACCAGCGTATTAGTCGTCATAGGTGTGTCTTGACACACTTGTTGAAAGTCTCGGACCTTCGCTCTTCATTCTTAAGACTATATGATAGCGAAGTTCATCTTGTAACTCGAAGACCCCGCACCAGCCCATCAGCATGGGTGGAATTGATGTAGCATCGGTGATAACCTCAATCATCTCGGCGTTCGGTAGTGGGCTGGACATATTTCAGCGGCTGAGCGGGAAAAAGCGGAAGAGTAATGCAAGACTACCTCGTCCAGAAGAGGAAGAAGAATGGTTGCGACACTCCTTAAAGAAACGGCCAGTCGAGATCAGACAAGAGTACGACCAGCAGGTGGCCAAGTTCGGCCGCCAATTTGAACTCGGAGATGGCCCAGCGCAGTCCAGCCTGGCTCATACTCTCCTGGTCCTCAATACCGGACTAATCAATCTGATCAACCATGCTCTGTCCGGGGATTCCAAAACACGCTCCACGTCCCAGCGGGCATTGTACAGCCTGTCCGAGACTGCAGCTGTCGACACCATGGCGGCCCTTGCACAGCTAAGCTCACGCCTCAGCCTAGCCTCGCCATCAAGACTAGCTCTCGAGGAGAGAGACACCCGGAAGGCCGGTGAAAAGCACAGTCGCAAGGAACGACATTCTAGTTCGTCGGCAACATCAAAACAGACGACGCGGCCGCCTCCGACACCACTGTTGGTCCGCGGCGGCTGGGTCAGATCCAAGAGCGGGTCGTCAGTGGTATCTGGAGCCAGTGCGAGAAAGGCTCGGACAGAGCTTGGCGACAATCATCGGCGGTCCAAGTCTGATTCTGCCATAGTAAAGTCGTTCTCTCGAAGCCCAGATCGGAAAAAGACCAAGGGTGATGAAGCGCACAGCAGCCCTTCAAAATCAGTGCCCCAGAGCGCTAAAGGCCGTGTCGAGGGGAGTAAGGCCTCTGCCAGGCATGATTCAACTGAGTATCCTCGACCCCGGAGAGAGCCCAGCATGCTCATAATGCCCGCCGATTTCTTCGAAAGTATGCAAACTAGTATCGAGAGACCTACTCCCCAAGAACCTCCGGCTCGGCCACCGAAAGTCCCTATTGAAAGCCGGCCCTTGCCAATACAACGTCGAATTCGGCCTACATCAACCATGACTTTCATGACCGCCAGTACGAAGATAGGGGAGATTCCTGAGTCCAGATTCCACTCGAACGAGGCGGTACAGTCGACACCAGTGCCATACACCATACCACCGCCGCTCGAGTCAATTGAACCAAGGAAGAAGAAAGGATTCAAGTTTTGGAAGAGGGAGGATAGGGGCAACGATATTACCGCTTATTAATTCATGTGGTCGATGAGTCTCTTTGGATAAACATAGGCGCTGAGGATCTTTGTCTATGTCTTTTTGCGGATAGGGACTGAAGTGACACGGCCACGATTTATACTCCATAGCTATGAGGTGACGAGTAATGATTGTATATATATGAACAGAGAACACCGTCACTCC
Organism: Phialophora verrucosa; assembly: GCA_002099365.1. Lineage (NCBI taxonomy): Eukaryota > Fungi > Ascomycota > Eurotiomycetes > Chaetothyriales > Herpotrichiellaceae > Phialophora > Phialophora verrucosa. Next base: position 1,485,573 of record MSED01000002.1, on the reverse strand, counting down.
ATGTGCCACTCCTAGAAGAGCCCCTGTCGGAGAAGCAGTATCGTTGTTGCTACCCTGCTGGTGATGATCCCTTGCCACCGCAGCCTCGCGTTCTCCACAGAATTCTTCATCGACCACAAATATCACAACTCATTCATGTCAACTAATTACTTCACTCCCCTTACCCACGTCGAGACTGTTTAATATGGCGACAAGCAAGATTCCAGTGCCCAAACCAGGAGTGGGCGAGCCGATCGTGTTCTTTGATGTCCAGCTTGGTGGTAAGTCCTGAATATCCACGCGAAGAAACAACGTACCGTCAATGTCCGGAATGTCTGTTCAGAGATCAGGACACCGAAACACCCTGCTCCGCCCTGCGCCTGATCAAATCCAAGTGACCTGCAAATCACTCTCATCCTGACGCTCTTTTCCTTTCACATTCTTTTACTAACACGCCATTACAGGTGAACCTCTCGGTCGAATAAAAATGCACCTCTTCGCCAACGCGGTGCCCAGGACGGCAGAGAATTTCCGCCAATTCTGCACCGGCGAGCATAGAGGCCCGGGTGGGAAACCGATAGGATACAAGGGGAGTAAGTTCCATCGTGTGGTAAGTCATGCAAGTGCAGGAGAACAGCTAGAACGATGCTGGAAAGCAGACGACGGCTTAGACAGCCTGGTCACTCTATGACCAGTCACAGAAGTGTCTGTATCTGTCTCTGAGTTTGATTACTGCAAAGAGAGAGCACCCTCTCGGAGCAACACACGCGACATAAAGTTGCAGACTATCATTCACTATTTTCCTCTCCTCCTCCTCCTCCTCCTCCTCCTGCTCCTCCCCCCAGTATGAGTGGCTAATTCTCCCCCCACGCGTTAGATCAAGAACTTCATGATCCAAGGAGGCGACTTCCTCCACAGCGACGGCACGGGCTCAACCTCAATCTACAACAACGCGGCCTTTGCGGATGAATCCTTTGCCATCAAACACACCCGGTGAGTCCAAGTCAATGCCCCATGACCGTGTCCTTACTGGTTATCCCTTTGCATGGTACCTTTCTGTCGCGCCACCTCCTGCTCCCCTCCTGCTCCCCCTTCCATTCTAATGAAACTTCCCAACAGCCCCTATCTCCTCTCCATGGCCAATTCCGGCCCCAACACCAACGGCTGCCAATTCTTCATCACCTGCGCGGCGACACCCTGGCTGGACAACAAACATGTCGTCTTCGGACAAGTGTTGGGCGAAGAGGACGACGGCGGTGAAAGTATCCGCGTGGTCAGGATGATTGAGAACACGAGGACCGCGGGGCCAGGTGGGCGAGGCTCCGGGGAGCGGCCCGTCCTAGACGTTAGGATAGTCGAATGTGGAGAGATGTAGAGGCCCTCCCCCCTCTCCGTATCAAGATCGCGACATCATCAATGAGATCTCGAAGACGGGCGTTAGGGGGCCACTCCGTGAAAGGGGTAAGCTGATGGTTGAAGTAGACAGCAGTCGCATAGCCACACAGAGAGACAGACATGCATTCAAGGATGGCGTTCGTCCTCTCCCGGGCCAAGTTTCTATCTCTCCCTCGGCCCGCGTGGTATATCTATTCGGCGCCCGTGCGTACATATGATTACGGTACATACCCAACCAGTATGTTGCTCAGATACCCCAGGGAGATGCGGACGGGAAACAGGGCACTGTCCTCAGAGAAGGCCATACCGCTGCGACCAGACCAGCACACACCTACAGGTGATTTGTCTACAACACATTCATGTCCAGCCTATGCTTAGACTTGTAAATTGTCGGCAAGGCACCGTGCAATATGGACAATGTGTGAAGAGTGAGGACGTACATCGTGTTGTGTAACCCGGCCCCCTCCCCGCTCGTGCTCCCTCGGTCATATTTCTCCGCAACATGCTACGGACAAAGGGCAACAAACTTTTTCAAAGAGCGGAGTAACCTACTGGAGGTACGAGTACTCTGTGGTTAATACGAGGTTGTTCAAGACATAAAAGTATGAGAAACCAAGCCCCTACGTAGTGTCCCAGTCTCCAGGAGACTCGTTGCTCTTTAACCCCGGTTCTGCTCGTCCGAGATTTTCTGCCACAATCCCGTTTCACGGCCAACAGCCAGCATCATCGATTTCCTGTAGTTACCTTGTGACCTATCTCTGTCCGCTCGGACCTTACAATCGTGAAAGTCGTCATGGGCCGCCTTGCGGGGAAAGTGATTGTTGTGACTGGTGCGGGAGCTGGGTTCGGAAGAGGTGTAAGTCAGTCCATGGCCAGCTCTTGTGTAGGATGAGAGGCATCGCTCGCTGGGGGTGGAAGAAATATAGACCTCTGTGTGAATGGTCGCGAGAGCAAGACATAACGCAGATCTAACACGTTCGGCCCTCCAGATCGTCCAGAAGCTTACGGCCGAGTCTGCGACAGTCCTCGCCGTCGATATCAACGAAGTCGCCAACGAGGAGACAGTCTCCCTTTGCTCCTCGAATCCGGGCAGGGTCGACTCCATAAGAGCCGACATAACCCAGCTCGCGTCCTGGCAGAACATCCTCTCCAGCGCTCTTTCCCTGGGCGACAACCGTCTAGATGTGGTGGTCAACTGTGCAGGCGTGGTGCATCTTGCCGGACCGAGCCATGAGATGGCCGAGGATGAGTTCGACAGGGTCTTCAGGGTGAATGTGAAGCCGCTGTATCTGAGCACGAAGGTCATTGTGCCGTGGTGGAAGGAGCGCGGAGAGAAAGGCTTGTTCATCAATCTAAGCAGTATTAGTGAGCCCAGACCGCGGCCGAATCTCGTGTGGTACGCGAGTAGCAAAGGGGCAGTGACAGTGGTGGGTTCCAGCCCTTGAAACATGGGCGAGAACGGGTTCATCTTGCTAATGATGCTATCCCAGGCAACAAAGGGTCTCGCGGCCGAATATGCGGTCGACGGAATCAGGTACAACTGTATTCGACCGGCAGTTGGGGAAACGGCAATGCAAGTACCCCGTGTCTCTTATTCAATGGTTTTGAGAAAAGCATGGCAGCTGATATCAAACAGGCTTGGAAGAGTCCTTGGGGGACAGGACACACCGGAAGGCCGCACAAGGTTGCTGGGAACTATTCCCCTTGGTCGCGTATGCCAACCAGCTGACGTTGCGAACATGGTGTGCTTCCTCGCGTCGGACGAGGCAGAGTATATTACTGGCGCGGCATTTGATGTCGACGGAGGGCGAGGCGTGAGCTGAAGACAGAATTGGAAACTCGTGTCCACCGACATAAGGACATAGTTTGCGGCATGGTTGTACAATGCTTTGTTCGGATAAGATACTTTACAAGCTGATCTCCCCTTTCCACATGGCGTCGTTGAGACCGAGCTTTTCAACAACATTCTGCCACCTTGGGCCTCCTCTGTCCTGCCTCCTGAGATACGCCATCAACTTCTGCCTCTTGTGTACCATCATCCTCAGTCGACGTTTGTTGTTCTTGTCCTTGTTCGCCTTCAGATTGTTCGCCAGGATGTTGATCTTTGCCGTCAAAATCGCAATCTGCACTTCGGAGGACCCGGTGTCTGCTCCAATCCTCTTAGCAGCGGCAGTCGCCTCCACGCCTGTGTCCGCATTCTTGGCCGTTTGCTTGCTTTGAAGCCCTGGTGCTAAAACTCCATCGGTGTTGTGCCGGCCGAACTCCTCAATGCACCTCTGAATGTTGATCTGGGTACGATTCTTGCTGCTTGCGTTTTCTAGCGAGGCGATGGCCAGCAAAGCCCTCGAGGCGTTCTCATGGGAAGCTGCATGTTCTTGTATCCGTTGGGCAAGCCTTTCTTCCGCTCCAACGAGCTGGTGGGATTCTGGCAGCGGCTCCGTGAGCCACCTGGAGTGCTCGAGCGTCTTCTGCACGTCTTCTGGCTTGAGGAAATAGTTGAGGTAGGACTCTCGAATTGTTGCGATTGGGGCGTTCGGCTGTAGCGAGTTGATGAAAGGGGTGGGTCGTGACTTGACGGGGTCACCCTCCTCCAGCTTGCGCTCGGCCTGTAGGATCCTTTGTCGCGCTAAGTTGGCTGATTTGCGCTGCCGTGCTTGGGCCAGTCGGTAAGGGTCAAGATGCCTCCTGACTTTTCGTTTCTTCGCGCGCTTTGCTTCGAGTGGAGCCGTGGTTGAGAAGAGGCATGTTGAGCATTTTGTCAGTGCTTGACTCCGTGTTGCAGAGGGCAAGCTCTGGAGGAGACTGGTCACTAGATGATTGTCAGTGGATGAATCCAAAAAGAGGTAAAGGACAACAAACAATTAAAGATGCTGCTCGACGCAGCAGTCGATACCCGCGGCGGCATGATCAACGACGATGTCCTGTAGATAGGAATTCAACGCAGTCTTCGTGTCTCAACTTTCTCCAGCATCAACTTGAACCTCTGCCGCAGAAAAGTATCTCCGAAAAGCTAGTGGCCAATGGGAGGATAGCGCAGTTTCACGCCAAGATTTCGAGATCCCACACACAGATTTCCTCTTTTCGACCTCCGCGATCAGATCAGCTTCAACTTCCACGTCTCAGCACCATTCGCTCTCTACAACTCGCCTTCCGGCTGCTCCAGGAACTCAGTCGCAAACATGGCGAGCCCAGCAAATCTTCCCTCCATCTTCAATCCTACATCTCAGGACATTGAGATGCTGCTTGCGGCTCAATGTCACTTGGGATCCAAGAACCTGCAGGTTCACATGGAGCCATACCTGTGGAAGACTCGTCCCGACGGTATCAATGTCATTAACATCTCAAAGACCTGGTAATTAATAGCCCCGGAGCTGTAGCTCTCCAGAATTGCACTGCCGGCAATATTGCGCCCGTATGAACTTCAACTGACACCCTTCCCTCTCAGGGAGAAAATCGTCTTCGCAGCCCGTATCATCGCCGCCATCGACAACCCGGCCGACATTTGCGTCATTTCTGCCCGGCCCTACGGTCAGCGTGCGGTGCTGAAATTTGCCGCCCACACTGGAGCTGTCGCCATTGCCGGCCGCTTCACTCCGGGTAACTTCACCAACTACATCACCCGCTCGTTCAAGGAGCCGCGCCTGATCATCGTCACCGACCCGCGCACCGACGCCCAAGCCATCAAGGAAGCCTCCTACGTGAATATCCCCGTCATCGCGCTCTGCGACACCGACTCGCCGACCGAATTCGTTGACGTCGCAATCCCCACGAACAACAAAGGAAGACACGCCATCGGTTTGATCTGGTGGCTGTTGGCTCGCGAGGTGTTGCGTCTGCGTGGCACACTCTCCAGCCGAGAGATCGAGTGGGACGTCGTGGTGGATCTGTACTTCTACCGCGATCCTGAGGCAGAGGAACAAAAGGATGAGGAGAAGGTTCCCGGAGTCGAGGAGGCTGGCCCGGCTGCCGTTGACCGTGGATTCACCGACAACGCAGACTGGACGGGCGAGCCTGCTGCAGCGCCAGGTATTGAGGGTGCGCCGCAGGCTGATGCCACTTGGAACGATCCAGGCACTGCTGGTGGTGATTGGGCCCAAGAGGCTGCCGCTGGCGCTGGTGCTGCCACCGGTTGGTAAAGTGCTAGTGGTTCGAATCGATGACGCGTGGAAGAAAGCGAAATGACCGATCACTACGCCAGCTTTGCAACAGACCCAGCGCGACGTTCACAAGCCATATTTCAGAGGAGACAGCCACGCCAAATGCGACAGACATTCACCCTTCCACAACGCACAGGACACCATAGCACTGCATTCAAGGCCAAAAGTCTCCGGCACTCATGAGGGAAAGATACTTTACCTGGGAATCACTCGTTCCTTCTCTGGTAGAGGGAAAGCCCTGTGCGGGAGATGAAGGGTGTACTTAACCGTTGCCCAGCCTTGCTTGTGGCAGCTTGAGGAGCTTGTGCTTAAACTTGAGCATATGAGCTTATGGGGACCTTGAATTTCGCAGATAGGAAGGCTCAATAAGTCAAGAATTCAATCTAAGACTCATCCCTGTGATTCAAGTCCAGTATTTCCTCTTCGCTTTTGTACCTTGATGGTCTGTGATTCCACGTACTCTCGCGAGCTACGTGGTCTTGGTAGTGACGCTCAGTATCGTTCGGCGAGACCTGCACATTTGGAGGGGCGCGTGTGGCGCAGCTTGGATCAGTGAGGCTTGGAGACAGAGCCTGAGATGTCAAATGGGCTCGGCATCGAAACCCTAGCGACAATGACGAAGAGGCTTCTTAGGCTTGGTGGTATTAAAACGATCTGCAGCGTTGCGTTGACTGCCAGTACGAGCTGTGGGTCGCTCCCAGCTGGTCTTTTCGAACCCAGCCTGCTCGGATCTGTCGAGGCCTGTCTGTCACATCCAAGGATATTATTTCTATCGAGTTCGTGCGTGGAGTGTGTCCCAATTCCCTCTCGAGTCCGCTCTTTTCCCTCAGATTTTGGGTCGCCGTTCAGCGAGAGTCGAAGCATTCTTACTCAATGCGAAGGTCTTGAACTTATCGCCGCCAACACTTTCTCGTGTTCCAGCATGAGGCTGATACAAGCGATGCCTATTATGGGTTAAGATTTTGATTCCGGCGTCTAGTTAGGCGAGTCATCCAGCCGCCCTTCGGGGCTGGGGCTGAAATCGCCCAGACACCCAAAACTCGCCTCGCCTAACATGAAGGGACTGGTCGTGTGGAAAAGGCAGCAGCCCTTCTTCTTCTCCTTCTTCCTCATCATCCTCTGCATCCACCCGTACCGTGTCTTTCCCACGTTTGAACAGCGTTGGGGTGGATTGCCGACGCCTCTACTATGAGACACGGCCGCGGCTCTCTGGCTAACATCGAAGCGACGGTCCGCTCCTAAGCAGATCCTCCGGTCGCTCGTCAGAACCTTATCAAGTTATCGGTATGGCATCTTCGGCCAACACAGCCGCTCCTGAAGGCCCTCTGTGGGCACCCTGGCATGTTCTCCGCCATTGGTCGCCTTTCAACATTGACGCTCTTGGTCTAGTTACCTTACTGGGAGCTGAAGAGATCAATGCGGCTGTTGGACGACTAGTTGCCAGCGCCTACCTCGAGTATCTGCCCTTGCTGGGCGCATATGTCATTGCTGGAGATCGCTTTACCGAGAAATCGGCGGGCTGGAACCTCTACAACATCTCGCAAGGCATCCACACAACAGACCTTGCTGCCTGGCTAACGCGATGGATGCTCTCGCAGAACTTCGAGACCACTCGCAACTATGTCGTCTGGACAGTCACACCACCGAGGTCGCGAAAGAACGACATAACCGTCTCAGTCCTCATTGGCTTAGCTTTGAATGGCTTCCTCGTTGCGGGGACGATTTTGTCGGCGGACTGGTATGGCTTCGCCAACGCCCTCGCGATGATCGTCTCCGTCATTGTTCGCGTTTATGTCATTGGCCAACAGCGCCTCGCCGTGGATGCCATGATCGATAAGGCGGTCACGAATTTCGGCCCCCCTACAGGGGATTCCTATGAGGCCCATCGGTACGAATATAAGGACTGGAAGCACAAAAATATAGGCCGAAGGAATGGCGGACTGAGACTCAGAAAACCAGATCCACCGACACCCGTCGACGAGAATCAATCCAGTCATAGTGACTCGTCCAGCCCTACGAACGGGCACAAGCAAGCAGCTAAGCAGGTCCAGGCGGTGGAAGCGCACAAGAAACCGGACCCAAAGGGCAAATATAAAGAGGTCTGGGAAGGCAAGCCGATCAAAGTCCTTATCATACAGTCTGACTCGAAAGCCGTCACTTTTGAGATGCCGAACGAGCTGGTCATACCTCCGTCTCTCTTCATCGAGGGTCCGCTCATATTGAACCCCAAGACCTATTTCGTCTTGAGAATGATCGGATGGCTTGCCTTCGCCGTACACATCGTCGCTATTGGCATGGCAGCCTTGGCCACCCAAATATACACAGTATTGCTCATTGTTCTGCCGACGCTGCTGCTTATTAAGAAGACTGGGTGCGACGACTCAGAATGGATAGACACCTTCACCGGCTGGAAGAACGCCATCCTGCACCACCACGGTGAAGCTGGTAGGCCCGGCGCAAACCAGAGCGCTGCAGAAAAGGCGAATGCGAAGAAGTTCCGCAAGGTTCGAGAATGCTGGATCGGCTCCCGCCTAAAAGCAAAGGTGTACGAGTGGCCAGAGGCGTATGAGCTTCATGAGGAGGGAACCGGCGACGCAAGGAAATGGGTCAGCGGTGGACCGCCAGCAGACCAGGGCCGATCCAAGAAGAGACAAGATCTCTACGCCTGGTTGGCGCTTACGCGGGACGAGGAAGAGAGCATGGACAAGTGGGACCTCTTCCCCCATATCCGCGGCGGCAACAAGTCATGGTGGGAGACGTATAAGAAGAAGAAACACGCACTCAAGGAGGGCCGCGACACCATGGGTCCACAGTATGTCGATCCCCCAGCGAGAGGCCCCCAAAGCTCGGGAGACGACTACGTCAAGCGTTACAACAGACCGAATAGAACCGCAACGGAGGCGATTCTAGGCATGCCTGATGGACAGACAAGCGCGGCTCAGCCTCAGCCTCCGCCCCAGCCTCGCCAGACCGGCTCAGTTACAGCGACTATTAGTTCTGCGTTTCCTGCGAGCAGCGACACAACCACCGCACAACCCGTCGCTGAGAACAACAATAACAACAATGCCACAACATCTGCACCCCTCGCATCCCTTCCTCGCGTCAACACGCATTCCAGTACGACGGAGTCCTCTCACACTGAACCTCTGACGACGGTGACGCAGTCGCCTACAACAATGGAGGCCACGGATGCACAACCCTGAGTTGTTGGTGGGTGTTTGCGGCTACTTTGGCCTTCGCGTGCGATGACATACGACATGAACAGAGCTTGGATGTGACATTGGATCAGTGAGCCCAGGATTCTGGGACAGACTTTTACGCACGATATGACACGATATGACATGACAGATTGATCTACAGAGAATTGACCGGGAAAATGAAAGCCAGGTGACCCAGCGCGAAATGGAATGACAGCGTATGTTATTGTAGGATACGGATCTTTCACTCAAGTTAATATGCGCGATTTGTGTCTTTGGCGACCGAGGACTGTACTTCACTCACTGTGCTGGCAGGGGTAATCCAAATGTATGCTTATTCTTTATTAATTATTGTATACTTCATCCTCTGTCCTTTGGTGAACAGGCGTCCGAAAGCAGCGGCCGCTCTGTACAGTAATTACCCGCCGAGTATTTTTCATTGCGCGGATTGATCCTGTCCGGTCCCAACTCTTTACTCAGTACGGAGTATCCTACTGTCAATCTATCCTCGCATATCTAGCCTAACCTAACACCCGTACCTTCACCCACACCCCCTTGTAGGGCCCCAAAGTCATCTAGTGCGGCAACAAACCTGCCGTGAAATTTCAACACCCTCCCGGCCATTCAGTAGACCAACTAACGATTGTCTGTCTGATTGCTCAAGCCAATCATGTGCGGAGTTTCGGCATCTCGGTCCTTCGTCGGTACGAGGGTTTCGATTTGGAGAGCCAATGTTAGCCATTCGTGCCATTAATACATCAAAGATACTCCGTACTCCCTACCGAAAATCTGTTTCCCCGAGAATGGGAGACCAGGGATGGCTGAATATGCTGATCCCGGGTGGACATAAAGAGACGGGGCCATCCGGAAGAGAGGAGCCTGGTTATGTATCCCATCGCTTAGATTGTTGCAAGTGGGATCGATGCTCTAGAGTCTCGGACTTGGCTTCCATTCCTTTCTCTTGTAAGAGCGACCCAATACTCTAGAGTCTCAGACTTGGCTTCTCTTTCCTTTTTGCAAACTATTGGAGGATAATTCGGAGCATACGCCTTCGCAGCACGGCCACAGTGGCTCCTTTGAGGCCTCGATCGAACTGTCTCGATTCAAACCAGGAGCGTGGATCATGGGAATACAGAATGGGTCTCAGCATCCCCAGGCCGATGCCCGTGGAATCGTTATCCAGGGGTTCGAGATCTTTGGTGAGTTCAATGCTCGTGTTCCGATCCTTGGGGATGAGACGATTCTAAATTGCGGATCAGACTTGCGGTTCCCGACGAGCCTGAGCTCTGCTGGTTCGGATGCCATGAATGCCGCCCCTGATTACAGTGCCGCGTACATTGTTCTGAAAACGAGCTCCGATCTGACGGGCCATGGCTTCTCATTCACTATTGGCCGAGGAAACGACCTGGTGTGCCAGGCCGCCGCGACCATAGCGGAACGGCTAGTCGGGAAGACGTTGGCCGAATTGACCGCGGACATGGGCAAGACGTGGCGATTCCTTGTGGCAGATTCTCAGTTTCGATGGGTAGGACCCGAGAAGGGGGTAGTGCATCTGGGGCTTTCGGCTTGTGTCAACGCTCTGTGGGATCTCTGGGGCAGGGCGGAGAGGAAGCCGGTGTGGAAGCTCATCTCGGATATGACGCCGGAGGAGTTCGTCAGGTGCATTGATTTCCGGTACATCGAGGACGCCATCACAGAGGAGGAAGCCATCGAGTTGTTGAGGTCGCAGCAGGCCTCGAAGCCCCAAAGGCTAAGGAATGCGGTAGCCAACCGTGCAGTCCCTGCGTACTCGACAGAGGCCGGGTGGCTAGGCTATTCGGACGAGAAGATGCGGAAGCTGATGCAGGACCTTCTTGCGGCCGGCCATGACAAGTTCAAATTGAAGGTCGGGAGAGATCTAGAGGACGACAAGCGGAGGTGTCGAATCGCCAGAGAAATGATGGGCGAGGATAAGACATTGATGGTGGACGCGAACCAGGTCTGGGGCGTCTCAGAGGCCATTGAGTGGATGACCCAGCTCGCGGAGTTCAAACCAGTGTAAGTCCACTTCCTCCATTCCCTGTCTAACGCATCTGTCTCCGTTGACAATGGCTATCCCGAAGGTTCATCGAGGAACCGACATCGCCCGATGACATCCTCGGACATGCTGCCGTCCGAAAAGCGCTCAAACCGTACGGCATCGGGGTTGCAACTGGAGAAATGTGCCAGAACCGCGTGATCTTTAAGCAACTGATGCAGGCGCAGGCCATAGACGTGTGTCAAATTGATGCATGTCGTCTTGGAGGCGTCAATGAGGTTCTGGCCGTCCTCTTGATGGCGGCTAAGTAAGTGGCTCCACCCAGAGAGCAGCAAAGCATGACAGCTGACGCCGGTACAGGTTCGGAGTGCCTGTCGTCCCCCATAGCGGCGGTATTGGTCTGAACGAATACACTCAACATCTGTCTTTGGTCGACTACCTCTGTGTGGCCGGAAAGCCAAGCATGCTCGAGAACATCACCACCTTTAACCACGTTTTGACGACACCGCTGCAAACGCGGGATGGCTTCTTCGTGACGCCCAAGGAGTCGGGTTACAGTGTCGAGTTCAAAGGGAGCGCCATCACAGAATACAGTTATCCCGAGGGCACCTTTTGGCGCTCTGAAGTGGGCCTGGCAATCATCAACGGTCGTCTTAGCTAGAGCTGCAACGTCATTGGGATGTACCCGTAAACAGATCTAGCGATACGATATCACCTCTCTGCACTTGAAGCAGATAGAATCGAGTATCTAAGAGCCTCGCAACTGGAAAATTCCGGCCAAAGCGGGCAGGTATATAGTCTGGCTCGTCATGTAGTTAGCGATCTCTCATGGTCCAGCTATGCATGGCTTGTTCTTTGATCTATCCGGGATAAATGCGTACAAGAATTGCTTGGTTGTTCAATCCACTTGCTCTGGGCAGCAAAAGGCAATGTGCTCATTGCTCGGAAGCGTGCTTTGAACTTCTAGCGGTCCAGAACAAGTTTTGTATTGTCTCGGGCACACGGCAGGGCTATAATAACTGCTATACCTACCAAAGTCGGCCGTATAGATGTTCGAGGAAGGGCAGCAACTGCTCATGGCACAGCCTTGCGTCATCAAACCTGTCCATGTCTGTCCTAGAACAGTGGTTTGAAAATGGAACATCACAGACTGGCAGTCGGAAGGGAACACAAACGGAGTCGTCATTGGTCCTAGATTGGTGGAGGAGGTGATGACCCTGTAACTGAAGGAAGTTGTGGACATGTTTTGGGAGCGGGAACTGATGTTCGCATGAAAACAACACCCAGGTCACCTGTGGTGAATTATCTCTTTGCAATATACCTTCCAAACGAGGAAATGTACCTGAGCCTAGCTCAGCAGTTTTCGCAACATTGGAAAATGTGCGAAGACGAGGTTCAAGATGCGGGTTGCTGTAGGTTACCCGACCGCCACGCCTGGCTGCCCCCGCCTATATACGAGGTCTCAAGCCGGATGAACTCACCTCGTCCTTAGTTTGCGGAATCCTACGCATAAACAATACCAGTTGTTAGGGGTATCGAAGGAGATAATGGACCGGTGTCACGTATAGAGGAAAGGCAAGGTAAGCAGTCTCGCCGGAGAGAGAAGAATGCCTTCAAAAGCGGGGCCAACGGTTGCTAAAGTTGGCGGGGAAACTTCCCTGCAGCCTGGATTGAACTGTAACGTACACTGTAGGTTCTAGTGCCAAGGGTAACAACTCCCGCTTGGAGTATCGTCGATCGTGGCAAGCATGGATTGTAATGAAGGCCCTCGATAAGTACTCGTAAGAGTAGATCAAATGCAGCTTGAGCATGATCCGAAGTCAAAGCGTCCACCGTTGGTTGGATGCGCGTGATGTGCGAGGGAAGGTCAGGCGACGTCACGTTGCACTGGTTCTCCGAGTTCCAGATCTCAACCGAAGCCGAGTTCGCTCTCCGGAAGCTGTCTCTCGTGACTGGCAACGAGTGATCAGACCGGCCAGGCATGCCTGCAGTGGCCCTCTACAAAAGGCGGCGTGCGACGAAGGCGTGCCTCTCTTGTCGAAAACGGAAAGTGAGGTTGTTGAATCCACCCAACACTCGTTGCAGTGCAGCCTGCTGATTCTACCCCAGATGTGACTTTGCCGCGGTGGGATCGCCATGTTCGAACTGTAAAGAAGATGGATTCGAATGTCAGGCCGTGGAGAGAAGAAAAAGACAGAAGTCCGCCATCCAGGCGCCGGAGCAAGCTAACGTGGACTTCACAAGCCCGGCGTCTCTTGAGCCAGGCACCTCCTTGGAGAATCAGCAAACCGGCGCAGCGTCAGGCAATGCCGCTCTCATCAGTCTGCCCGCGACCCCAGAAGACAACGAGCGCTGCTCAGCTCGACGCACATCCTCGTTCTCCCGTCATCGGATGCTGCATTCTGTTCCACACTATGCCTTCTTGATGCGTTTATCTCAAGGGCAGCGTTCTGATGCAGTGCCCCTAGAAGATGTTGTCCTCCAGTTAGCCTCAGAAAATCCTCGCAGCTCCGAGACCTTTACGCCAAACTCGGGATGCGGCCATGACGAGCTGCGTTACCTCAAGGATACCGGCTGTCTGGATCTCCCTCCCTCTCATGTCATGGCAGCCCTTATTGATGCATATTTCCGCATCTTTCATCCCTTCTTTCCCGTCGTGGAGAAGTCGCATTTCCTCCGCTCCATCACCATCCTTGAGCATGCCGTGGGCGCCGAGCCCAGCACGCACCATAACCTCAATCCGTCCACTCCTGGGTCAGGCCACGACCAGGTCAGCTCCAGTCTGTTACTACTCCAAGCTGTCCTGTTTATAGCCGTTGGCGTCGCCCCTTCGCAGGTCGTTGCCGCGGCAGGATTCAAATCTCGCAAGCAGGCCCGTCATGCGTATTACCTCAAGGCAAGACGTCTCTATGATATGGACTATGAGCAAGATCCCATCGCGACAATCCAGGCGTTACTCCTGATCAGTCAATACTACCCCTCAATCACCGAGCGCAAACATACGTGGCATTGTAAGTTGTCCCTATGGCTCAATATTTATATTATTCGCCCCGAATTCGTGCCTTGAAAATGTGCCTCGACGTTCTCTGCGACTAGGATCCTCGTCGCAAACCGATGCAGGCGCTGACGCCGTCATAGGGATACATCAAGCTATCAGCCTAGCCCAAGTCAGCGGGCTCCATAGAGATCCTGGGAATGTGCCACATCGCGCTCTATGGGCGCGGATATGGTGGGCCTGCGTTGTGCGAGATCGCTGCAATGGCTTAGGCACCGGCCGTCCTTTAATGATCAACAGCCTTGACTGCAATACTTCCATGCTTGTACCCCACGAGCTGTTGGAGGAGGGGGACTCCGAACAGGACCTTGAGATCAAGACCATATTCATCGAGTTCGTGAAGCTCTGTCAGATCGTCGAAGGCGTCATCACTCTGCGCTATTCAGGCTCCGCGAATGACCTGGCTCCTCCGGACCAACTCAAAGTCTGCGAGAATGCACTCGATCATTGGATGCTGTCTTTACCGCCACAAGCGAAACGGCAAGATCACATGCCAACTATGTCCGGGGATGCCGCCATCGCTACGATGTACCGCGCCATCCTGCATGCATGCTACAATACCATGCGCATCGCCTTGTACCAGTCCCTTACACTATGGAATGGTGTGGGCGATTGGGCCACGACGTGCCAGGAAAAGGTAGAATTCGCAGCATTGGATAGCACGCAACTGTTCACCAATCTCGTCAATCTCGACCTGGTCAAATTCTGCCCTACGATTGCTGTGACATTTACATTGGCACCTCTTATTGTACATGTTCTAGGCATTCGATCTTCGAGGGCAAAGGGCGGACTCCAGGTCCACAAGAATCGATTTGATCTCTGCATGATATTTCTGCGTCAGCTTAGGGACATCTACTGGCACGCTATTTTCTACTGCGAATTCTTCGAGCTTGCGGCCTCTATCAAGGATGACCAGTTGCGAACACAGATGTCCGAGGCTCACGATCCTCTAGCTTCCTTCCTCACTCAACGCATTAGCGTTGGCGATCTTATGGTGCTTCGACACTACAAAGACCTCGACCGGGGTGCAGACGGCAATGAAGCGGTCCAGTCATCCACTCTCTCAACCAATTGTGAGCAATCGTGGGCTCCTGAAGGGGGCCCGGACAGCCTTCTCATCGACGACCAAGCAGAGGGTCAGTCAAGCGGAGCCAACCAGTCGTCGAGCTCTGCCAATCTTGATCACGTCTACTCAAGTCGCAAAGAACCTATGAGGATGAATGACTGGCTAGCGGTCCATTCGCGCCTGGGCCAATCAATACCGTTTGCTTGAACCAGCAGCGACAAAGGCGGTACCAGCACTCACCCACGACTGTATCAACCCGCAATGTGGTGTCATCGCGGCCGATGCGTTCAGTCCTGCTGAGTACAACTCTGCAGCAACTATGCCTTCTCTAGAACATATAACCAGACGATTATAGCCGCATACTGTACGACACAAGCCCATAATAGACCTCATCCTGGCCCACTCGCAGCTTAGGACAAATGCCCTCGAACCTAGCCCCTGCGCTTTTGACCTATCCCCTGCGCACGTATTAAACACTGTGCCTCGAACGCGTTGGAGAGCCCATTACGCAGGGAATATATCTGCATCATCAGGTCTTCTCTAGGAAGGCATCTTCTGAATCCA
Organism: Phialophora verrucosa; assembly: GCA_002099365.1. Lineage (NCBI taxonomy): Eukaryota > Fungi > Ascomycota > Eurotiomycetes > Chaetothyriales > Herpotrichiellaceae > Phialophora > Phialophora verrucosa. Next base: position 1,470,143 of record MSED01000002.1, on the reverse strand, counting down.
ACGTGAAGAAATACCGTAGATACTCCACATCTCAGCCTCGTTTCGTGCCTTCAAGCGCTAATGCAAGGCTGTACTAGTACTGGCGCTAGTTCTTAAGAGGTTTTGCCAAGACATGAAAATAATCTCCCAAGCTCCGATGCCGCCCCGTTCAGTGTTTGCTTGGGAGTCAGTCCACACGAGTCTGCACTCTGTCCATGCGCAAACATGCCGCTTGTTAATGGGACGCCGAAGGAGGTGAGAGTGAGCCTGCTGGGCAAAGAAAGCATAATCATCAACTTCGGGCTATGGCGCAATTATGTGGCCTCCGATTTACTCACGAACCTTGAGTCATCTACCTATGTCTTGATCACCGACACTACTCTGGGGTCGTTGTACGTCAGCGCTTTCCATGAAGCATTCTCGGCTGCATCACAACGAAGGTCGACCCCGTCACGGCTATTAGTGCATCAGATCCCGCCCGGTGAGAGTTCAAAATCTCGACAAACAAAGGATGACATCGAGGATTGGCTACTCGGCCAGAGCCCACCATGTGGTCGAGATACGGTCATCATTGCTCTTGGAGGTGGCGTTGTCGGTGATCTGACCGGCTTTGTTGCAGCCACCTATATGCGTGGTGTTCGTTACGTCCAAGTTCCGACAACACTGCTCGCTATGGTCGATTCGTCAATTGGCGGAAAGACAGCGATCGACACGCCCCTAGGCAAGAACCTCGTGGGAGCTATCTGGCAACCACAGAGAATCTACATCGATCTCGAATTTCTCGGAACTTTGCCTCGACGAGAGCTGATCAATGGCTTGGCCGAAGTCATCAAGACCGCTGCTATTTCCGACGAGGAGGAGTTCATTGCACTTGAGCGCAATGCGGAGCGTATCATGGCTGCTGTGAATGCCGACATCAGCCAGGGTGCATCTCGCTTCAAAGATATCGAGACCATACTCCTTCGAATCATTTCTGCATCCGCGAGTTTCAAAGCCCACGTCGTGACCATCGACGAGAGAGAAACTGGCCTTCGGAATCTGTTGAACTTCGGACATTCTATCGGACATGCAATGGAAGCTTTCCTCACACCTCAGGTCCTTCATGGCGAATGTGTTGCGATTGGCATGATCAAAGAAGCCGAGCTCTCGCGCTACTTGGGAATCCTCAGTGGGGTTGCGGTCGGCCGTCTGCAGAAATGCCTTACAGTATACGGTTTACCCACGCGGCTTGACGACGAAAAAGTGCGGAAGCTCTCTGGGGGCAAGATCTGCACGGTCGACGGCATGCTGAAGAAGATGGGTGTGGACAAGAAGAACGATGGCGCCAAGAAGAAAGTGGTCCTCTTGTCAGCAATCGGCCGTACTTACGAGCAGAAGGCCAGCGTTGTGTCAGACGCTGATTTGAGGGTCGTGCTTTCTCCCAGCATCGAGGTCGTCCCCGGTGTACCACAGAATCTCAACGTCGTCTGCATTCCTCCAGGCTCAAAGAGTATCTCGAACAGAGCTCTCGTCCTCGCCGCTCTCGGGCAAGGCACATGTCGGATCAAGAACCTGCTCACCTCTGCGGATACCGAAGTCATGCTGGAAGCACTGGCTCGACTTGGAGCTGCAACCTTCTCCTGGGAAGAAGACGGCGAGGTCTTGGTGGTAAATGGCAACGGTGGTCGACTCGAGGCTACACAACACGCACTGTACCTAGGCAATGCTGGCACGGCCGCGAGATTCTTGACGTCGGTCGCGACATTGACGCGTCAGAGTCATGTGGCATCTACAGTCTTGACGGGCAATGCTCGCATGAAGCAACGGCCCATCGGTGACCTTGTCGATGCATTGAGGGGAAATGGTGCTGGAATCGAATACATGGAGAGCAATGGAAGCCTTCCACTCAATATTGCAGCCTCAGCCGGCTTCAACGGCGGCGAAATCAAGCTCGCAGCCAAAGTATCCTCGCAATATGTCTCGTCTTTACTGATGTGTGCACCCTATGCGAAGAACCCTGTCACGCTGAAACTGGTTGGTGGCAAGCCTGTATCACAGCCGTACATCGACATGACAATCGCAATGATGACATCTTTCGGTGTTCAAGTCCAGAAGTCGAAGACGGAGGAACACACCTACCTCGTCCCGCAAGGCACATACAGAAACCCGGCAGAGTATGTCGTGGAAAGTGATGCCAGCTCCGCCACCTACCCTCTCGCTATTGCTGCGATGACAGGGACGACGTGCACAATTCCAAACATCGGCTCAGCATCTCTTCAGGGTGATTCGGCTTTCGCCACAGATGTGTTGCGACCAATGGGATGCGAAGTCAAGCAGACAGCTTCTTCAACCACAGTAACTGGGCCACGCAACCGCAAGTTGCTACCTCTTCCGAATATCGACATGGAACCCATGACGGACGCCTTCTTGACAGCCTCAGTCCTCGCAGCAGTAGCACAGGGAAGTAAGTCAGACACGACCCGCATCTATGGCATCGCGAATCAAAGAGTGAAAGAGTGCAACCGCATCCAGGCAATGGAAGATGAACTGGCCAAATTCGGCGTCACATGCCGGCAATTCGACGATGGCATCGAAATCGACGGTATCGATCGTTCGCAACTACAACAGCCGCGAGGAGGCGTCCACTGCTACGACGACCACCGCGTCGCCATGAGTTTCAGCGTCCTCGCTCTCGCAGCCCCTCGCCCGACCCTCATTCTCGAAAAAGAGTGCACGGGCAAAACATGGCCCGGCTGGTGGGACACCATGGCCCGCCAATTCTCCGTGAAGCTGCAAGGTGTCGAGCTCGAAGCAACCGCCACCTCCAAAGCGAAACAACTCGACAGAAGCGCCGCTTCAATTTTTATCATCGGCATGCGCGGCGCCGGGAAGACTACTTCCGGCCGGTGGGCTGCTCGCTCGCTAGGCAAGAAACTAGTCGACCTAGATACAGAGCTCGAAATCCGCGAGCGGAAGACCATCCCCGAAATCATCCGTGAACATGGCTGGGATCATTTCCGGCAAGTAGAGCTCAACCTCCTCAAATCCGTCATGAAAGAGATGCCGAATGATTACATCTTTGCCTGTGGCGGCGGCATCGTTGAGACGGCTGAAGCCCGCCAACTTCTGATTGACTGGCATCAAGAGAAAGGGCACGTCCTGCTCGTGGAGAGAAATATCGCCGAAGTGATGGATTTTTTGCAGATCGACAAGACCCGCCCGGCGTACGTGGAGGACATGATGGGCGTGTGGCTGCGGCGCAAGCCGTGGTTCGAGCAGTGCAGCAACATCCTGTACTACAGCCAGAGCATCCCCAACGAGCAGATGTCCGAGGCGGCCGAAGACTTCGATCGGTTCCTGCAGTTCGTGACGGGCAAGATCGATGTTCTCTCGAAGGTCAAGCAGAAATCGGAGAGCTTCTTCGTTGCACTGACGTTCCCGGACCTGCGGCCCCATCTCAACATTTTGCCGGAGGTCTGTCTCGGCAGCGATGCAGTGGAGCTGCGCGTCGACCTGCTCAAGGATCCACATTCACAGACGGACGTGCCCTCAGCAGATTACGTGACGAGTCAGCTCTCCCTGCTCCGCGCAACGGTGCCCTTGCCCGTGGTCTTCACCATCCGCACGCTCGCACAGGGCGGCAAGTTCCCGAACGAGGCACTCGCCGAGTATTTGAATCTCTGCACGTTGGCGATGCGGATGGGCGCTGAATTCGTCGACGTCGAAGTCGCGTCTCTCCCGGAGGACATTTTGACCAAGCTGCTGGCATTCAAGAACAATTCACGCTCCAAGGTCATTGCCTCGCATCACGATCCCCGGGGAACATTATCGTGGGCCAGGCCCGGCAGTTGGATCCCCATCTACAACAAATGCGTCCAACACGGCGCCGACATCATCAAGTTGATCGGCGTCGCGGGATCCCTGGACGACAACTTCGCGCTCCGACGCTTCAAGCAGTGGTCTCACGCCCAGCATCCCGAGCTCCCGCTCATTGCCATCAACATGGGAACAACGGGTCAGATCTCGCGTATCCTCAACGGGTTCATGACCCCGGTGTCTCACCCCAGCCTCCCCTTCAAGGCCGCGCCCGGGCAGCTCTCTGCGCAGGAGATCCGCCGGGGCCTCGCGCTCATAGGCTCCATCTCGCGAAAGGAGTTCTACCTCTTCGGCTCGCCCATTTCGGCGAGCAAATCGCCGGCCCTGCACAATACATTGTTCGAACACACAGGTCTCCCGCACGCATATCAACTCTGCGAGACGACAGACCTCGAAGTCATCAAGGCGACGATCCGGCGCGACGACTTTGGGGGCGCGAGCGTCACCATCCCGCTCAAACTAGACATTATGCCGCTGCTGGACGACGTGGATGCGTCTGCGCGCCTCATCGGCGCCGTCAACACCATCGTCCCGACCTTCGACCCGGTCTCCGGCAAGAACAGGCTCGTCGGCTACAACACCGACTATCTCGGCATGGTGGACTGCCTGCGCGGGGCCGGCGCGTCCGCGGCCCTCGGCGACGGGGACCAATCCGGCCTGGTCATCGGCGGGGGCGGCACCGCCAGAGCGGCCATCCACACGCTGCACTCGATGGGGTACAAGCCGATCTACTTGGTCGGGCGGAACCACGCCAAGATGGTCGAGCTGGCGCGTTCGTTCCCCCCGCGCTACGACCTGATCGTCCTGGACGCGACGCTCGGAGAGGCCGGCGTCATCGACGCAATGATGGCCACGAGACCCAATGCTCCCGCAGCCCTGCCTATGGTCGCCATCGCCACCATCCCGGCGAACATCCCACTCGACCCCGGCCTGGGCGCGGCGTTGCAGGCCGTGTTCGCACACTCGAAGCGTAGCAGCGCCACGGGCTTGTCGGCGGCGCCAAAGGGCCAGGGGTCCTCCCCGCCAGCGCGCACGCTCCTCGAGCTGGCGTACAAGCCCGCGCACACGGCCGTGATGCAGATGGCCGAGCAGCTCGGCGGGTGGAAGACGGTGCAGGGCCTGGAGACGCTCGTCACGCAGGGCTTGTGGCAGTTTGAATTCTGGACGGGGATCCGTGCGCGGGATTTGGGTGGGCGGATTAGTCGGGTGAGTTCACTTTCTTTCCTTTGCTTGGTCTTTGGTCCTTTTTCCCTTTCGGGGTTTCTTTCCGTTCTTGAGTCACGTTCCTGGATCTTCGCATGCTGACCGTGTTTGCTTTGATCTCGTGTAGGACGTTGTTCTAGGCCCGGGTGCGTAAGGTCGCTAAGCAACACATGCCAGCTGGGTTTCCCGCCACGTTACGTCACGGTACCCAAAGACGAGGGATGCGTGGGTGGCGGACTGGGACGGACTCAGAAACGCGACCTACTATGGATTGTGCGTGCTTGGAGATTTTCCTCGCTTCTATCCAGTCTACCAGGAGGGAAAGCAGAACAGGGAAGGAAGACATGTCTAGAGCAAAATCGAGAGCGCAGAATAGAACTCCATGGGAAGATAGAGTTTGGGAGGGAAAGAAAAGAAAACCTTGAGGGCATAAAAAGAATTGCATGGGTAAGGTCGGTTCAAGACAATGTATTGTCTATTGCTCAATTCTCTTGAACGTGACCGAGTTATTGAACTTGTCCTGTATAAAACTGAATTAAAGACTTTTGACACGCTTTCCAACCAATCTGATCTCAGATGTACATGCGATTTGTTCATGCTTCTGCAGATTCTTCACTTTCACGACCCCTGGTTTCTCCTCTGCTCTTCAATCTGCCTCTGCAAAGCCGCTGCGACGGCTGGATTATTGGCCCACGCCCCAGATAGGTAGGTAGCCTGTCGGTCCCCTGCAGCCGGGTGTGCAGCATAGGATTGTTGAGATTGAGGTTGATGCTGATGTTGGGGTTGATTTATCTGCTGTTGTTGTTGCTGCTGAAAGTTGAAGCTGTGTTGGAAAGATGGTGGCGGAGGGAAGCCAGGCATGCTTGGAAGGGGTGGAGGAAAGGAGGAGAAGGAAGAAGCAGCTGGGAAACCGCGGCCGAAGTTGAACGATACGTTGGGTAGTGGCGTGATGGGTGAGGGTGTCATCGGCGGGTATGTGACGTTTTGCGGTGTTATGGATGGTGTAGTGGGCACACTGATGTTCGGGGCGGGTGGCGCGGTGAAAGGGTTGTGATGAGAGTAGCCCTGCTGTTGTGGAAAGCCGTTCTGTTGATGGGCCGAAGCATTATGCTGGTTGAGCTGGTTGTCACGAGGCTGATTGAAGCCGCCGCGGCCACGGTTGGGTCGAAACCCGCCTCGTCCTCCTCTGCCATATCCCCTGCCACGGCCGCCAATGTCGCTGCTTCCCCTAACGTTCGACGGTGGCGGGGGTGGTGGCAGGGAATGTGGTGCACCGCGTTCTTGCTGCTGTTCTCCTCGTGCCATCATGTCTGTGAAGTCAGCGGGACGCTGCAGAGGCGTGTAGCCATCGTCGTTGGCGCCAGGCATCGAGGCATCATCGTAGTTCATCTCCACGGAGCCACTGCCATAGGCTGAGCCGTCAGCACTGTTAGAACCATTGCCGGCAAAGTGTCCTCCTCGACCTCGACCTCCGCCGCGATGTACTCCTCTGGGGAATTTGGGGCCACCACGACCTCCTCTGCCTGTATTCTCCAGCGACCGACCCTGCCTTTTGGCTTTCATCTGGCGTTTGTGCTCGGCCTCGGCCTCGTCATCCGAGAACTCCATCTCGTCGTCACCCACTTCTTCGTCATGGAAATTTGATGCGTCGCTCCCCTTGATAGCCTTCAAGGGGAGGGTAAAAACAAAGGTCGAGTGATCAGGAACATAGTACACGGTAGTTCCAGCTTCCCACAAGCCAGCGTCTTTGATAGCGTCATCGTTGGTGAATCGAATGGTGTATCTGGGTTCCTCGACTCGCCCTATTAGGTCGGCGACCACACCCACGACCGATCTGTCGTGGAGACATATCAGAGAGCCGGCTTCTAGCACTCGATACTCCCCTGACGTCTTAGCCTTGATCACCACTGTACTCTCCACCACAAACTCGACGGTGCCTAGCTCTTCAATCTCCATGTCGTCGGTTACGACGATGTCTGGCTTTGGTATGACTTCTTCCATGCGCTCGTTGGCCGTCCGCAATGGACCCCCTTCTTTCTTCCGTGATCCTTCTCCTTCATCATCTGATCCGCCGTCACCTTGCATGAGGATTCGCGCAGCCTCTTCAGGATCTAGCATGGCATAGTCACCGTCAGCGTCATTATCGCTGTCTTCTTCTGACGAGCTATTGTCGGAGGAGGTATCGGAATCAGAGGAAGAGTCATATGGTGAGGAATCGATTTCCCACTCTGCGCCCTCGGGCCCTTCAGGTACGGCCGCAGCGTCTGTGGGGATCGCGTCCATGGAGTTGTGGTCGCCAAGAGCAGAAGCATCGATCGCACTTCCCATGGCCGGTATAGAGGCTTTGGTATCCGGGGCGACCTGTGCAGTCAGGGCGGACAGAGACGTCTCTACCAGGTCCATATGCTCCATATCGTCACGGACGACATTTGTGCCCGTCTCTTCAACTGCAATAGTCGGACCATCAGCATTATTGTTCACCAAGCCTTCAACTTTGCCCTCAGCTGAAGCCTCAACATGGCTCGAAGGCACCGAGTCCCTGACATCCGCAGGAGGATTCGAACCGGACTCAGCCTCGACCTGCTGCATCAATACATCCAGAAGTGAATTAGAACCGGGCTCCTCCGATGCTACATCTTGAGGCTCGTTTTCCCTAGACTGCACCGTCTCCACCGGCTCCGGGTCTTGCTCTTGCACTGCTGGCTTATCTTGGGGTTCGAGTGCTTCATTGGCCGTGGCCAAGGACTCAGGAAGGTGGACGGCGGGTTCGGTTTCTTCTGGCGAGCCGGTTCTCTGGCGCTTCGCCGGAGAAGTGGGAAAGTCTTCTGCATCCATGCCTTCTAAGTATACGGCGGATAGATCAGTGGTCAGGGTAGAAATACACGAACATCCAGCCCGGCCTTCAGACAAAACACAGCGACGAAATTATTTCCTCGCCTCCGGAAAAGTTCAGAGAATTGAAATGCGGAGAAATGGCTTGTCACGGAGCTTGCCGCGTGCTGGTTTGGTAGCGCCTGGGGCTGCCTCCCTGCCTATTGGACAGCGCCCAGGCTCACTGGGCCATGCTGGGATGGCCTGCCTCGCGAGATGAAGCGCTACCAACAAATGCTTCTTGTCTCACCGTAGACTCACCAGGAAACACTGCTCTATCTGTCGCGTATTGCTACCGCTCAGTAAAGTAGACGGCTTAGGCTGCCTAAATCCGCAACTGGCTCAGATCGATCGAGAAATTCTAGGCACGCGATTTCATGCGCCAAAGCTCCCTTCGGAGACGAAGCTGGTTGACGAGTATGGCATGATACTGATTGATCATTGAGAACCATAAACCACCTGAGAGACAAACATGACAAGCATGTGTTCTGAGATCTGTCCACGAATTTCTCGTAGCTGGAACTTACAGAAACAAACAATTGTGCGGCGAGATATCTACTTCTCATCCAATTCGGTGTATTTTCAGTGCAACGACAATATTCTCTGGGAAGCCACCTTGGAAAGCAAACGTTACCAGGACAAGGGCGACTACACGACCACTTTCAAGATCAAGAACCCAATCTCGGAACCCAGGAATCTCCGCGGCATTCCGGAACAAGGTCATCTGAAAGGGTTTTCAAGGCCTGCAGCGAACTGGTGGAGATCTGTACAGCCCGCAACTCGAGGTAACCGCCGGACATGTTTGTTCAACCGCCTTTCGCGCATGCGCGAAGGGCGCTCGCAGCTGGTCATCTTAACAGAGAGAGCGGAAGGCAGTCCTGCTTGTTTCTCTGCCTAAACAGGGGAGCCCTTAACTATAGGTAGAGCTTTTCACGCGGGAGCAAACGGTGTCATCATCCAGCAGTGGCCCACCGGGAGGCCGTCGATACTCATGCCCATCTGCCAGCGGAGAAATGCTGCCATGGTTGTTCTGCTGGCCGAAGTAGTTTTGTCTTGCGGAAGGTTATGCACTCGCTGTAAAAGCTTGGATTCTGGCACTTTCCGGGCAGAATCTTGCTGCAAGATCGGCATACCGGCGAGCTTTATCTTCGGTATAGAGTGGATTTGGCGGCATTCGAGAATACGACTGTGAGCCTCAGTCTCGTCAGAGCCAGACGAGTTCCCCGTTTGTCGTTCGCTTGATCAGACAGATGGTGCCAAGAGAGACGATCTGTCGGTGGAAGATCCACCTATCTGGCTGACCTAGACTGTCCAGGAGCGATCGACGGGAATGATTGAACCTGCAGTTTCACCACCCTAGAAGAAGCACTGCCTTTCATGGGCGTTGTAACTAGCTCCGAGCATTTCAAGTCAGAAGTGCCATCGGCCCTCTACAAGAACGCTCCGATGCACAACCGATCCGCGTTAGTATTTCTACGAGAAGGCATGGCGAGTTCGCCTCACAGCGAAAGATGCAGCAGTCCGTTGAAAAACTGCAGGTTCTTGAAAGAGGGAAAATTCGGCGTAAAGAGTCTAGAAGCAGCCACGAGAATACGGCCACCGGAGTTGATAGGGGTGCGCTGCTCGGCGGCTGAAAATGAATACGAGCGACACTTCGAGTCGGGAAAGCAGAGCGAGGGATGGTGTTCATGAGAATATCGCTGCTCCGCGCATGATTTGTGGGGAGGGAGCATGGCCCCACGAAGTACGAACGAACATGTGGAGGACGAGGGGAGCATGGAGGACGGGAGGAGATTTACATATGCTGCCTCAACCCCGACAGACTTGGCCCAAGCAACAACAAATATCAAAGCGTCTACGATTGGAACAACACGACAGGGTCTCGAGGAAAGAGTCCTGCTCGGTTCGACTGAATTCAAATCCGATCAGCCAGCAGCGGCCGAGGGCCATTACAACCACCAGCCCGAGCAAGACATCCCACTTTCTTACTCGTACCAGGTAAGACCTAGGCAGCGGATAACCTCCATCACCATCATATTCCATCCTCCTCTCTTCCCCTCCTCCGCCACTACCTTCTTTTATTCCTACCTACAGCCTTTGCGACACGGACAACATGGCAGGCTACGACACCGTCCCCCAGGGTGCCACTCTACAGGTGGACAAGTTCACTCTATCCATTCCGGACCAAGAACTCCAGGACTTCAAGGATCTGCTGCGGCTTTCCAAGTTGGCCCCGAAGACATATGAGAACCTCCATGCCAACGCCAAGGAGGGCAAATTCGGCGTCAGCTACGAATGGATGAGCAAGGCCAAAGACTTCTGGCTGAATGAGTACGACTGGTACGTTCCCACGAACAAAAGACGCAAGGCCATCAGGAGGCATCTGACGCGTCTCACAATTCAGGCGCGCGATCGAGAAGTACAACAACTCTTTCCCCAACTTCATCGCCCACGTGAAAGATGACAACGGCGAGGTCTTCAAGATCCATTTCATGGCTCTCTTCTCCAAGAAGGAAAATGCCGTGCCTCTTCTGTACATGCACGGCTGGCCTGGTAGCCACTTCGAACATCTCGACATCTTTGACCTGTACCGCAACAAGTACTCGCCCGAAGAGCTACCCTACCATACCATCGCCGTATCTCTGCCCGGCTGGACGCTCAGTTCCGGCCCGTCCTTGGACCGGGACTTTGACACCGAGGACATTGCTCGCATCATGAACAAACTCATGGTCGGCTTAGGCTTCGGCAGCGGTTACATTTGTCAGGGCGGTGACATCGGCTCCTTCACGGCCAAAGTGATTGCAGGAACTTATGACGAGTGTAAAGGTGAGCTCGGAGAGGAAGATCGATACAGCGAGCCATTGCTGACCAAAGCTATCCTCTTAGGCGTTCACTGTAGGTACTTCCAGCAGCCCGCGCTGGGCATCGGCCGGGATACTTACTAATTGATCACGCAGACAACTTCGCCGTCGCCGGCGAGCCTCCGAAAGATGTAGACGAAAGCAAAATCACGGACAAGGAGAGACAAGGAATGGAACGGATGAAGGCATTCTACATGACCGGCAACGGATATGCGCGAGAACACGGCACCAGACCTGCAACGATTGGGTTCGTGCTGGCGTCGAGCCCGCTCGCCCAGCTTGCGTGGTAAGGATCACGAGCGCCTTCATACCCAACCAGCGATTGAGGGACATTTTCCATGAACCGATTTGCTAACAATTCGCATCACCACGGGAGCAGGATCGGCGAGAAATTCCAAGAATGGACCGACGAGACCCCTTCCCTCACCAAGATCCTCGACTCCATCACTCTGTACTGGTTCACCGAGTCCTTCCCTCGGTGCATTTACTGCTATCGCGAGGTATGGCGTTGGCTACGATCCTCATGCCCTAGACCCCCGTGGAGGGGTTGACCCACGTCACATAAAATAGCTAATCCATTTGCCGGCGCGCTCAGTTCTCCGTCCCCGGCAGCCGTGGTCTCCCGCACGGGAATCCGAAATATAACAACAACAAGCCGGTCGCGTACTCGTGGTTCCCCAAGGAACTCGCTCCCGTGCCGAAAGAATGGGTCCACAAGCAGGGTCATAAACTTGTCTTTTTCCGACAGCACGATTCCGTGAGTGCCCCCCAGTGTAGCAATCGAAATCGAACCTCCAAAAGCGTGGCTTGCAGGCTGGTTGGCTAACATGTGCTTCGCTCTCGATCACCAGGGCGGCCACTTCGCGGCCATGGAAAAACCGAAAGAAATGCTAGAGGACATGGAGGAGTTCATCAAGACGATCGGGTGGCCCGTGAAGTGAGAGGTGAGAGATGAGTCGCCGTGAAGCCCCCATGCGACAGAGTCATCGTTGACCATGGATCTAGATTTAATGCCGCTGACGCAAGGAAAAGCATGCTCGGAGTGTGCACGAAATTGCCTCTGCCTCCCTAGTTTGGGGCATTGGAAGATACTAGTAGATGGATGAAAAATTGTCACTCACGCCGTGCCCGTTTGTTCCCTGCAGCGTCCTGCGTGTCAATCGAGCCCATCCTGAATAAGCAAACTGTTTACTGATTGATGTGCCCTCATGGTCTGGTCGTCCTTACTTGTACTCGGTGTCATGTTCATGGTATTAACAAATCGCGCATTTCTCATCAGGAACTTGCAAAGCTTCGACTTCTTCCCATATCGCGGCACAGGGTGCAAGACATTCACTGTCCAGCCAAAGAAAGCTGGCGAGTATATTTTTGACTCTCGGCCACAATGCGATACCCGGCGGGCCACCATCCACCCTGCCGATTCTGCCCGCGCTGACGTGGTCGACCAAGAAGTCAACAAACCAGTCGTGAAGGTTGGTGCCTTTGACAAGCCAAGCGGTCATTAAGGTCGCCCAGAGGAGAAGGTCATGGTATTTTGGGTCTTCGTGCAGGCTCAAGTTGGTGGTCGCCATCTGCAGGCACCGTCTGATGCGTTGAGCATATGGTATTGTGACGTCTATATTGTCGTGGAGATTCGGCAGAAGCACTGTCATTTGGAAGACAAAGGTACATAATCGGCAGATTTCGTATAGTGCGAGAGCTTGACATTTTGTCGCCGGCGCGCTCCTTTGCCCTAGCTCTTCAGAGTATAGTTCTCGCGATAGGTCAAGTAGGGTTAGGAGCTCATGTTGATTCAGGTTTCGAGCAAAGATGATAACTTTGATCGGTGGTGCCTCAGGCTCGCCATGTTGGTAGCTGTCGAAAGCGATAGTTATGTCACGGACTCCGCGTAACACGTTCAGCAGGTCGGTGGCTTCTGGTAAATCTAAATCTGGTAGAAAATCGAAGCCAGAGGCCAGGGCAGACGATTTCTGAGACGCGGGACTACTAGGTTGGCCGGTCGACCAAGAGCCAACAACAAGCGACGATGGCAAAAATAGAGGAAAAGAAGGCTTCGTCTGAAACATCATTGAGGTATGAATGTCGAAGCTGCACTCGTGTCAGTGAGTAACCTTCCAAGGTCCGCCACTGGATCGTGTCAACTTACGAAGCAATGGCAAAGGCAAGGCCTGGAATCTCGATTGTATGTACCCCTCCTTTCATTTTGACCACTTCGATAAGTGCCCTCCAGTGTTGCCATTCGTACTCCATGGAGGCATAAAACTGGCCGTCTTGTTGAGCGGCCATAGTTCTTCTTTCGTGCTTCGTCACTGGTGTGACCTTTTCTCCATATCCTAGTATCGCCAACAGAGCCATGGCGAAGACGACCCCATCGGTCAATGCCGTGGCACTAGACTGTGAGGCTTTTCTCAGGGCTTTGAGGGCCTCCCCTTTGCTCTTCAAGCGCAGGATCGCGCTCCTGGTGTTGTCGACCGTTGGTGATTGGTGGAAAGCTTTGTGCGTTGCGCCTGAGTAGACGAGAGTGTGGAAGCATACCGGGAAGCGGATCGCCGTATCCATGACGGCTTTCTTTGCCATGAGGAGGGAGCCCGGCTTGTCGTCGGGAGCGAAAAGAGTCCACTGAGACGAGATGGCATGGTCAAGCATCTCATGTGTAATCAGCGAATGGTCGGAGGCGCAGTAAGTATCGAACGGGTCAATCCTGCCAGCTCCAAGTACGGTCGCCGGCTCAGGAACGGTTGTGCCAGATTTTGCGACATCGGTACCCGCCGTCGCTTTCGTTGGCAATTGCTGGGCGCGGTTTGCCGCTGACTTTTGACTGTTGCTGGCGGCTTTCCTGAGCAATTTCGCCTTGCGATGGTAAACCCTAGCAGCGTGCTGCTGAGGTGATTCTTGCGCAGTCTCGTCAGGGTCGTAAGAATCTGTGGTGGGGTTGTAAGGCAAGAATTGCAGCCGCATGTTGGCCTTACTGAAGCACAGTTGAACATCACATTGGTTCCTAGCTCGTCAGCTGTACTGTGCACGTATCCGAACCCCTGACCTTTTGTGGTGGCAGCCACCAGGACCAGGGTCAAGCGGAGACTGAGGCTACAATCAATTACCACCTGGAGGAGCTTGCCGTCAGGGGACACCCCAGACACAGTATACCGAACAGATTGACCTGCTCTGGATGTCAGGAGCAGCAGCAGCCATGACGGAAGAATCAGTTCTCGTCGATGAATTAGATCCCAGCTCGTCAGGGACACAATGGTGGCTGGCTGAGGTTGAGGAGATCCATCGGATCAACTGATGTTCCGGTTTCCGGGAGCCATTGTCCGGAAAGGCCTTGCTGTCTCCTTGAACATGGACTGTTTCTCATCGACAAACAATTTCCTGGTGCGTTCCTTTCGTAGTGGAAGCCGGCTCAAAGGATATGGATCCAAGTCTGGAAGGTTCCAAGAGGCGAACAGACCCAATCAAGCTACCTAGAGGGTGAGGCGTAAGTCCACGTCGATTCGTAACACACTGACGAAGTCAAAGAGCCAAAGGTCAACCGGTACCTCAACCAGCGCCAACTAAATTCTATCTGCCACTAGATATCGCCTTTTACTTATGTTTGGGTTCACATATCCTCGCTGCATTGTACGCGCCGATCCAAGACTGCGATGAAACTTTTAACTACTGGGAACCTTTGCATTACCTCACCCACGGTTACGGTCTGCAAACATGGGAGTACTCCCCAGAATTCAGCATACGAAGCTGGGCGTATATCGCCCTACATGCCATCCCGGCCAAGGTCAGCAGCGTCCTTGGCCGATCGAAGACGTTCGAGTTCTTCGCACTGCGAACGATGCTGGCATTTGTATGCGCGGCGACGGAAGTCCGACTCTATTCCACCATATCTCGAAGCATCAATCCGAGAGTTGGAATAATATACCTCATGATTGTTGCCTTTACACCTGGCCTTTTCTATGCTTCATCGGCTTTCTTGCCATCTAGTTTCGCCATGTACACCTCTGCCCTGGGACTGACGGCGTTCATGGATTGGCATGGCGGATCCAAAACAGCCGCCGGCATTATGTGGTTCGGCATTGGTGCACTGCTCGGATGGCCATTCTCGGGGGCCCTGGTTGTTCCGTTCGTTGTTGAAGACTGGCTCATTGCAGTGATAGGGCGAACCGATCTCTTCGAAGCCTTCAGACGGTATGTGGACGGCTTCGTCCGATGTCTGGTTGTGCTAGCCCTTCAGGTCAGCATTGACGCTTTCTTTTACCACAAAGTCATCGTCGTGCCCTGGCGCATTGTGGCCTACAACATCTTTGGTGGCAAGGATCGTGGACCAGACATCTTTGGAACTGAGCCGTGGCATTACTATATTCGCAATCTGCTGCTCAACTTCAACATCTGGTTCATTTTTGCAGCAATTTCCGCACCACTCTACCTGTTCCAAGCGATAACTCTGCGACAGCACACCACGAAACAATCATTACTCAGAACACTCACCTTCCTCTCGCCCTTTTACCTCTGGCTCGTCATTTTCACCCTTCAGCCTCACAAGGAAGAACGATTCATGTTCCCAGCGTATCCCTTTCTAGCACTAAATGGGGCCATAGCATTTCATTCTCTCCTAGCGTGGATTGGCTCAACAGACTCGATCATCTTCGGCAGAATCCCCACGAAAGCCAAAATCGCCGTTATCCTCCCTGTCGTCCTGCTGTCGATCAATGTTGGCCTGCTGCGTATCATTGGTACAGTCACTGCATATCAAGCTCCGCTGCAGATATACGATGCTCTGGGAACATTGAGCACGACCCACCCGACCAACACAGTCTGCTTGGGCAAGGACTGGTATCGCTTCCCCTCGTCGCACTTCCTCCCTAAAGGAGTCCATGCAAAATTCATCAAGAGTGAATTCGACGGACTGCTGCCCGGCGAATTCCACGAGGGCAAGACCGGGTTCGGTTTCTTTGCTGGCACCTGGTTATTACCGCCCGGCATGAATGATCGAAACGAGGAAGATCACGGAAAATACATCGACGTCAGCCACTGCACGTTCCTGGTCGACTCATACATGCCCGGCATGACGGCTACCGAGCATGAACCCCTCTACATTCCAGACGAGGAGCATTGGGAGAGGATTGCATGCGCACCATTTTTAGATGCTTCAAAGACTGGACTCCTTGCGCGAACCATTTGGATACCCGATCTGCCGGTAATCCCATCCAGATACCGCCGGCATTGGGGAGAACACTGCCTCCTGCGCCGGAGAACGTCCTGAGGGAAGCTGTCAGGAGACATTCAGTTTCTGAACGACAGCGTAGGCCATATTTGTGGTAATTACCTTGAACGAGGCTCGCAAGTCGAAACTACGCCCATCTCCGTTTGGCCTTAAAATTATGAGGTCGCGGTGACTTGCCGCGGTCTTCGGTGACCCTGAGGAGAGAATGTCGCCATCCCCAAACAGGCAATTTTGTCCAGGAAAAACGTCGCCCACGATTGGACGACGTCTACCCCGTTGCACATCAAGTGTCGATTGATAAGGACTTCAGTGGATGGCGAGGGGCAAGGCGATAACAGCTAGTCGCCCTACTTGTTCATGATTGGGATATCCAATATCTGGGGTAGGCAAGCTTCTGCGCGTCCAATTCGGAGGTTGGTGTTTTCAAATCCAGATATCGAGTCCACGGCCTGGATGTCATATATGCTGGGCCTCTCACTGCTCTTCCTTCTCCTCGGTTCTGTTGATTCTCACATCCAACTCGCACTATAGCACCGCCAGCACTATGGACTCGGAGGCGCTCAAACGAGGACTTTCGAGCCTGATCGCTCGGTCACAACCATACGTCGACCAGGCTAGAGAACACATACGGCCATATGCTGAAGAAGCAAAAGAACATATACGGCCATTTCTGGACGAGTCCAGAGCCCAATTCCAGAGATCGAAGCACCACTGTTCCTCAGCATTGAGCTCGGCCCAGGCAGACTTCCACAAGCTGTCTCGACAACCTCGTTTCAAAGAGATCGCCTATGGCCTGACGCTCCTGCTCTTCCTCACCATCGCCCTAGCGCGATACATATCATACCGCTCTTCGCGCACCCAATCCCGCCCATCGACCCCCTCGACTCCCCTCCTCGAAAAAGCAGCCCACGCCAGCCTCGCCCCCTCGACGCGCAAACCAGGGACATGGCCCCCCTCGACCTTCGTCCGCCCTAAACCACCGCCCTATGAGAACTGGTCCATCGAGCACACCAAACCCCTTCCCTACCGCCCCTTCCGCTACGGCCCCAAGTACTTCGTAACCATGGGCCTCCGCAACATCAAGTGGGACGGCTGGATCGAACTGGACAACCATTTCCCCCGCTACCACGCCGACAAGACGCGACGCATCAACGAACGCGGCCACAAATGCTGCAAGACCGCCCCGGAAGCATACCCCGCGGCCATCGAACTCCTGGAAGAACTGCGGTCCTACCTTCCCGATCGGTATCCCTCGCTCTACGCCCGCACGGACAAGGGCATCAAAAACCTCTGGAGCGGCGAAGACCTCGACACGACCAGCGACCCTCTGCCCGAAGACCCCATGCAGACGGCGGCGCGCCTCGTCCAGGACGACCTGGCCATCATGATCGAGCGCGCCGACGGGCAGTACTACCTCCTCGCGGGCGCGATCCTGCTGCCGGGCTTCTGGCGCCTGGAGGACAAGTACGGCATGCCGCTCAGCGAGATCCACACGTCGGGCGACGTGCCGCAGTTCCGCGAAAAGCTCGAGAAGGGCATGATGAACTTCTTCCGCCGCCTCAAGCCCGAGGAGCTGGTCGCCCGGAACAATTACTTCCTGCAGGTCGACGACGACCTCGCCTGGTCGCACAGCATCGGCAGCGAGGACCGGCCGGACATCAGCTGGAACACGGCGGAGAAGAACCGCGCGATCGAGCACCATTTCTTCCGCTCGGAGCGCCAGAGCCTGCGACGCCTGCCGAAGAGCGGCGGCGTCGTCTTCACGATCCGCACGTACTTCCTCCCCATCACCGAGATCGCCCAGGAAGACTATGTCCCCGGACGGCTAGCCAGTGCTGTCCGCAGCTGGGGCGACGATGTGAGTCGGTACAAGGGCAAGGAGAAATACGAAGCCGTCCTGCTGGAATATCTGGACAAGAAGCATCAAGAGCAGCTGGAGCGGGGCCTGAAGTTGGAAGAAGAGGACGAGAAGAGGGCTTATCCGTGGTGAGATCGTAGGCGTCGATCGGCTTAAACTGTATGTTACATCGATCGCTTGAAAGATTGTAGATTGAAAAAAATGAAAGAATACCTGTTGTCTGTGCATGTGTATGGTGTTGAGCTTCTACATCAGCACTGCTTCATCCACAAGCTTGCGCAACTGTACACCGTACCGCATCCCTCGGACGGTTGTCATATCGGTATCATTTCATCCTCCCCACAATGAGTCCCAATATCATGCATGCACGCTTCATCACGGGCGTTCTCAAATTGTCAAAATGCCCTCCAAGCGGATCCGCGTTCGCTGTTCCGTGCGCAGTGCGCGGCGCGTCTGTATTTCCAAGCAAGTACTATGTAAGGCAAAGCCATGGCACATCCTGATCCCTCACACTCGACTCCTTCTCCCTTTGTCCGCCTCCCCATCGTCGCCCTGCTCCATCTTCTCCTTCAACTTCCTCCTCTCCCTTACCTCTCTAACCATAACCTCATCCCGTTCCTTGACCCAGGCACATTCGTCGCGGAATTCACAGACGCGGCACTTCCACGCATCGTTGACCTCTACCCCCCGCGGCTCTCTCTCGCCTTTCCAGAAACCAAGCGATGTATAGAGCTGGGAGGTGAGGAAGGAAGGATTGAAGAGGAGGGACTTGCTGCCAAGCATGCGGGAGTCACCGGAGTGGTTGTAGTTCGTCGCGATGTAGCGGGCCGTGAGGATCGGGGAGAGGCGGGTCGGTTGAGAGGGTGGGATCGGGAGTTGAGAAAGGGAGGAAGGCGGTGGGATGGTCGGGTCCTGGAGATCGTGGCCTGCCGAGGCGGTGCCGGTTTCGGTGCTCGTGGTGTCCGGATGAGAAGATGAGCTTGATCCGGAGGGAAGGATGAAAGTCAGTCGAAGCTGCTCCAACATGAATCCCCACAGAGCTGCGAGAGTGTTGTGCTGGAGAAGGATATCCATCGAGTCCTGAGTTGAAGATGGCAGGTTGTCGTGCCTCATGTCGTCGCTCTGCTGGGACAAAGCGAAGAGCTCTTGATTCAGCCCACCTATCTGAGCAATAAACGAGTCTGAAAAGATCTCATTCGTGTCGAGGCGATATCTCTCTGCGAGTTGAGAAAGCGGGAACTTCCCTTGAGCTAGATTTTCGAGCATGTGGTGATAGAGGTGGAGCTGAACGAGGGTAGGTCGGATGGCTGAACCGGTGGGCAATGTTGGTGTTTGTCGCGTCTTGACGTCTATGATGTAGATTCTCTTCTCCCGTTCCCTGGGATTCCTCGTTCTTGAGCCCGGAGCGGGCTCGCTGACCTCGTCTGTACCGTCATCGTTTCTGAGGGCCTGGTGCTGCGAATGGCGCTGGTCTCTATTCTCGCTCGTAACAAGATAGTCTCTGATACTGGCCTGATACTCCGGCAGCGGGGGCTCAATATCCTTGGTCTTCTGGAGATTCCTGCTCATCTCCTCCAGCTTCGGATCGGGACATTCGCAGCTGAGCTCATCAATAACTCCGTTGACCAGCTCTCCGCCAATCGATCCCCAGATCTCCAGCTCCCGGGTCTTGCCTGTCTCTCTGAGCGTCCGAAGGCCTTGGATAATATTCCATATCCTCAATCCCCAGCTGTCTTCTTTCTTGGTGATTTCCACAGGGACTGTGGTGTGGATTTCATCTTCAAGGGCCTGATGGACAGCACTTCCTTGTTTCATAGCAGGTGTCCTCCTTTTGCGACCATGCTTGGTCAGAACGTAGTAGTATTGCAATTCGCACCACGACGGCGAGATTAGATCGGTGACAGAGAGGGCTTTCTTGGGCGGTTTGCGGAATCGTTCGAGAGGAGACCGAGTGTCTGATCCTGTGGGTTGGAGAGCTGCATCTTGCGCATTGTCCTTTGGCTGAGCAGACTCGCCTCTGTGAGCTTTTGAGACTTCTTCATCGCCTTGACTGCGTCTTCGTTCGGCTAGCCGCTGGTCAGCTGGTCAGCAAGACAAAGCAGTGAAGTCTTTCTGGGTAGCTCACCACTCTCGTCGCGTATGTCCTGCTGTTGCTTGGTCCCGGCGGACAGGCTCTGAAGCACCCTTTGATGCGTAGCCTCAAGACTAGGCACCGTAGGCAAACGGACGCCCCAAGGGTCCTCATAGTCCTCGATATCGGTCACAACTAAGGGCGCGTTTGCTAACGCGTCCTCTCTCCGCTCGTTCGCCGCCTCGAGGAGGAGTTGATCGATTATTTCAAGCGTCTCAGGGTCGTCCGCAAAGTCACTGTACTCGTCGAAGTTGTCATCCTCCTGCACATTTGCCGTCTGCTTTTTATAATTCGAGTCAAGCTGCATGTCCACATCGTTATCTGGGGTTGACATCGCGGAGCCCTGATAGTGGGCGAATAACGGCGATGTAGGCGTCATGATTCATTGATCCTCGACCACGCGTGGAAAGCTGTGAGAGAGACAAGATGCCTTTCATGCGATGTCCTGAGCTGCAGCTCTGAAATAGATGCATCGTGAAAATAAAATACTTGTTTTGTTTCCTAACCTCAGGCAAAGGTGGACTTGAGACACCTCTGCCTGGTCAATTGCGGTTCGTAGTTGACGCGTCGCGGGGAACGAGCACAAATGTGAGAGAAGATGATGCCCAATCGATTAGATGTCCCTTCCATTCTGCGTCTGCTCTACGATTAGGCTGACATCGCTGCCTGCGTTCTATGTATGTGATGGCCAAATTCTATGGTGTTCACTCAGCCTGTTCCTGTAGCACTGGCTTCGCCCAGACCCATCAGTCCTCCAAAATGCAATGCTCGCTGACCATTTTCAGGTCCCGCCTTGACCTCGATGCGTTTCCTGTCGCACATATCTCTCCCTTAGAAATCGCCATCCTCTTGTACGACGTTCTTGAGGTTGTCCATGTAAATCTCTATTTCACAACAGTCCCCTCGGGTATCACGGGGTGGCTGAGAGTATCAATCTGCGCCTCGATCTTTTCTTCCTTCCTGTTCAAGAAGCTCAAATAACACTGCCACGCCACGGCAAAGATGCCCGAGAACATGAACCTGTACTGCGGCGCAATGAAGGCGAAGGAGAACGCCGTGACAGCGGGCCACAGCTTCAAGGAGTTGAGCATGCTGATAGGCACGGTGGTCCTGATGCGTGTGATTATGCCCGATGCATGTTCGCCGGTCAGTAGCGCTTGCATGCCGAAGAAGTAGGAGTTAAACACGGGTGTGAAAACTGCTTGATTAACGGCCACTTTCGTGGCGATGGACGCGATTCTGGAAGAGTAGTTGAAGTTCTTTCCCAGGAAAAGGAACCTGCAGTGCTTCCGCGTCAGCTTCTAAAGGTGCTCCCGTCTTGTATGCTTGCTTTTTCAGGAGCACACTTGGATTCAGGACTATTCCCGTGGGCCCGTCGGTATCTTACCATTTGTATCCAGGAATCGCAGCAATTGCTCCGATAGTCAGCATTCTCAACGTCCTCCAAGGATCGTAGAGCTCTCCTCCAATATCCTGTGCAAGTAAATCGCCGCACAGGTAAGTCGTCAGAGTCGTACATAGTTGGACCGTGTATGGCCTCTTCGCCTGCGTGCGATGGAACCATTTGAAGAAGTCAGACACGGGGCCCAGCCGGTGGTACCATAGCTGGATGGGAATGTCGACAGGCTCGATGGGCTTTGCGGTCTCGCCAGCTGCCACCTCGTTGAGCGAGTGAGGAGGAAGATCGTTAGATTTTGGCAGCGTAGAAGGCGTTGGGTCTTTCGAAGGGTTTGTAGAGGAGTATCTCTGCGCTTGTTGCTTATGTCGCACTCGCAATCCCTGTGTACGTGGCCGCAGCCACGGCGACCTGGCGCTGAACTTGAACGCTGCCCGCTGCAGTGGGTGCATCATTCTCGTGCGATCCCATGGTGAACAAGTGTTAGCGACCTCATAAGAAGTGATATGCGTTGGAGATTTGCGCAAAACTAATCCTACACCGGAGCAAGTTGAAGACGCAATAGCGCCGAAGATCTGTTCCAGGCGATGCAGGTCCACGGATTAATGGCCGATGACGCCCGTGGCGGGCCCCTGTCGCACGCCATTTTAGGCACCAGGTCCCCTAGATCGTCCATCCAAGGCAAGCACGTCCGCAAGTGGTCTTGAGCGAGTCACATTTGTCTACAACTGCACGCAGGAAGGAAATGAGGCAGGGTGTTCATCTGATGAGTTGATCTGATCCGTGTTCAGATTCTATCTGATGCAGCACATTTCTGCTGTCCAGGTCAAGTTTCATGATGACTGCTACCATGCTGTGATGTACAAGCACAAGCAGGGAGCAAGAGGACGCCAAATTCCCAGTAACCACCCCATGTTCAATGTTGGAAAAAGCAATACAGCAATACAAGCCCTGTGTGAATCATCCGTTTCGCCATTGTGTCATTCGTGAATCCCCGTACTCAAACCACTCCATGCTTCAACTTTCTAAGTACCAGTTGCCATGATCAGGAAGTTGAAGGCAGCACACGCCGTCATCTAAGATCGTTCACCGCGGAGACGGCGAGCGAGTTGAATGTCCTTGGACTGGATGGTGACACGCTTGGCGTGGATAGCACAGAGATTGGTATCTTCGAAGAGCGAGACGAGGTAGGCCTCGACTGACTCTTGAAGAGCGCCGATGGCGGAAGACTGGAATCGGAGGTCGGACTTGAAGTCTTGAGCGATTTCACGGACAAGACGTTGGAAGGGAAGTTTTCTGGACAGATGAATTAGTTGATGTTGGAAGGTGCAGCAACACTGTCATGACATACCGGATCAGGAGCTCAGTGGACTTCTGGTAGCGACGGATCTCACGGAGAGCGACGGTACCAGGCTTGTAGCGATGGGGCTTCTTGACACCTCCGGTGCTGGGAGCAGACTTGCGAGCGGCCTTGGAGGCGAGCTGCTTTCTTGGGGCCTTGCCACCTGGAGAAGGGAGTCAGCGATAATGTTCTTGAAGCCGTCATGAGATTGCTGTGAGTACAACTTACCAGTGGACTTGCGAGCGGTTTGCTTGGTACGAGCCATTGCGATAAATGGTTTGAAGAAGTTGTGGTGGTAAGTTGATGGAAGAGTTGGGTGAATGAGATGATGAGTGAGGCTGATGAGGAGAAGAAGATGAGTGGTTGGGGTGGGGGAGAGGGAGATATTTGTAGGAGAGAGGATTGCGCAGGCACGTGCTTGGCGTGATCCGGTGCAGGCGTGATTCACTTTGCAAGTGACAGGCAGCTGCGGGCAAAGTGGCCGTGACTGATTATTCGCAAAAACAGTGCTCAGATCAGGGCTGCAAATCCTCCATGATTTTGCGCGCGCTTTTGCAGTGATCCGAAACGCTGCCAAATCTGGCCTGATCCCTCGCTTGGCGTGACCACATCAAGATCTCACGAACTGCTCTGTGGTTCAAAATCCCAGCAACCACAACATGATCCATATGATCAATTTACAATTTACCATAGGAATAATTGCAATAGCTATCCGACGTCGAATCCCAAAGGATCAGTAGATCTAACCAGTGGTGGTTGAGAAATCAGTGCATTGGCGCTCACGCAGTCGGGGTGCATGGCGATTGCATTTCGCGGTTCCGATTTCTGATTGGCTGTGATCTGAACACGCGTGGGTTGATATTTTGGGCGCGCGACAGGCCCTCCCAGGCATAAACATCCCCCACAACGCGCCACCAACCACTCTTCATCCTCCATTTCCATCCGCTCAAAGTACCAAGTCTCGACCAACACACAAACTTTCATACCACTTATCCAATCTCTTCCAACAACTCCAACACTTCATCAAGATGACTGGACGCGGCAAAGGCGGCAAGGGTCTCGGCAAGGGCGGTGCGAAGAGACATCGCAAGATTTTGCGCGACAACATCCAAGGTATCACCAAGCCTGCCATCAGACGTCTTGCCCGACGTGGTGGTGTCAAGCGTATCTCGGCCATGATCTACGAAGAGACCCGAGGTGTCCTCAAGACCTTCCTCGAAGGTGTCATCCGAGATGCCGTCACATACACCGAACACGCAAAGAGAAAGACCGTCACGTCACTCGGTACGTTGACACTCTGCAGTCGAGTGAACAATATGACTAACAAAGGAACAGACGTCGTTTACGCGCTCAAGAGACAAGGCCGTACCCTCTACGGTTTCGGTGGTTGAACACTTCATCAGTCATCATCTATCTGTTACGACTTTGTCCTCGAGCGTATCGTGCTTGGTTTCATCCTCCGCATGGTTGCTCGACTCTTTTGCTTGCTTTTGAGTTTCGGAGTGGTTGGGCATTGACATGGGTTTTGATCAATGGGGATGTGCTAAGGGTCACGGTTATGAAGGGATGGCAAACCAAACAAATCGGTGCCTTCACCTGCAATGATGTATCATACAGGCGCTGTGCCATGAGAAGCCTGCAGGCTGCGGCGTTGACAGGTAGCTGAGCCATGACATAGAGCATCGGCATCGGCATCAATACAGAACAACACTTCAGAAAACCATGCCCCCGTTCTATTACTCTAGTGATTTCCCGTCTTGCATGGTGTTTGCACCCGCTTCTATGCTACCGGTAACTTGGGTCGGTGATCTCTTTCAACGACTACTTCATTGTTCTCTCCATTAGCAATGGCTGTCACTGCCGCGGTGGAGGGACAGTTCCTCGAATACGTACACTTCAATCCACATGTTTTAGACCTTGGAACCTATTGCCATGCATATGAATTCTACTTTGATTGCTGCACAATACCATCGTGGTACATTCGAGCTCTTGACGAAGAATCGCAGGTGAAAGCATGAACAGCCAAATCATCTACTAGTTGGCGGAACGGTGTATTCAAAGCAAGCAGCAGGGATCAAACAATCCCTACTTGTGAGTCCTGGGGGTCGAGAGAGCGCATTCTCAACTCCGGGGCCCCTCGAAGCAATCCATCCAGATACTGTAGCAAGTAGACAACTGACATGGGGCTGTCTTGATTTGATCTGGTACAGAACGCCTCGTTGCGCTGTGCGCCATACGCTGATTTGTTCCCATGGCCACTGGACGTGTAACTCCACCTCGGGCACAGGGTGTCTTCGCCACCTTGGTGAGTTCGCTCACCATCTCGCCGGGTTTGGGTTTACACTGTCCCCCGGTTTTAACTAGCATGGGACTGCTATGAGAAACATAGCGATTTGCTGACCGATATCGAGTCTCTAGATCCAAATCGACGGCGTGGCCTCCGATTATTCATGCAAGCGATGACTACTGGAATACACGCCAGCGAAGATAGCTTCCGGCAACCATCTCCGGGTGTTCACAGATGCTCAAGAATCCTTGCCCGATACTCGCAGAATCGGCGCTGTGTCTAGGTCCAGCTGAAACTTGAAAGTCCTGTCGGCTCAGCTCTGGTGATAGGGCTACAGCTCGGCATCAAACCATTTTGACGCTCACCGTGGTTCAGTGGATATCGGTGTACTCTTTCAGTGTTTGGACCCTCTTGCTTGCTAAAGTACGCTGCTGCCCTGCGCGGTACGCTCCCTACGCTGGTCAGTACTATATGAGCCATGGCACCATGCGACGGGCAGATGCATGAGCGGAAAGGAAAACTCTGTCTGCTTCGAGATTTCAAGCGCGGTAAGATCCTCCGCGGAGGAATTTCCGCGCAATGCCGTCCTGGGCATAAAAGTTTCCAAGGTGCTAATATGGGAATGCGATGCGCAATGATTCAAGTATTGCTCAGCTAATTACCCTTTCACTCGTCCCCTCTACCCTGTACGTACGAGATGTAATTATCGTGTAAGACAAGGCTGGCGGGTGGACCTCCCCAATCCAGTATGCCCTGCCCTACCCGCCGGAAAGAGGAGTGCCGCGTGAGCCACCGGAGTCAAAATTCGACCATTGCTGCGCAATGTCAGCGATACTTCCGAGGACCACGCTCCGAGTTTCGACAAGCGTAATGCGGGGTTGGACTGCCACATGGCAAAGCATCTATCTGGTGAAGGAGTTGCGCCACACCCTTACGCACTCCGTCAGCTCGCCTGTGTCGACAGGTACCCAGTTTCTCCTCGTTCGACGACGGTTGTGCCGTAGATCTCATCTGCCTCACCAGATGTGGCACCATGTGGCAGTGCAGCGTTGAAGATGGTGGCTCCAGGCCGCGTCTCCAACGGAAGGGAAACAAGGAATCATCAGGGATACGAGACTTTGTTATCCGGCTATTGAAGGTGCCGATAGCGACACGGCTTTCAGCTCACAGCTTCCTTGTAAGGTGTCTCGTTAAACTCTCTCCGCTTCAATGTTTGCGGCGATGCCGATGTGTGAAAGTTTCCCGCAAAGGACAACAGCATTCCAATAGCCCTGCCAAGACGTCTGAACCGGTGTACTCGTATGTCGGCAATTGCTGGATACAATCGGGTGACCTCTTCCGACAGAGAGTCGATGGGGGTACGCCTACCATAACGGGATAGAGTTGCTGTACGTACGAGTAGGTATGAATGATGGATTTGGTATGTGCCCAGAGTCCAGAAGCCGTCGCAGAGCTCCACGGCCAGAATACCCCGACAGTAGCCGGCACTTGTCGATGCCTGTCCAAAGGTAGCCAATCAGCGAACGAAGCACCGCCAACAGAAATTTTATCTCAGCTACTAGGCGGCTTCTGGGCCTGCCAGTAGGCTTCGATTCAATAATCGACTCCACCTAGGTAGTTCCAGCCTTATGCCCAGCAGCCCTAAGGCAATGCAACGGCACCTCGGCAGGTTCCTGCATGTTAGACGAAGGAAAATCGAATTCTAGAAGGAACCAGAAGTGGAGTCACCCGGGCAGATGGGAAAACCCCACCCCATAGCAGCGAATGTTGAGAGAAACAAGTGTCTATGCTCAGTTCAATAGACCCAAATTTGTCTCATCACAGTCTCGAGCTGCGCCAACCCACTGGTCGCTCGAATGCGCTGCGGTGTCTCTGAAAGCGGCAAGAAGAAACAGGCTGACTCTCGCCTAACTGGAGAAAAGGAAACCTCACCAGTCAGAATTGACGGTGTGCCTGCTACTGGACGGCCATCTGGCTGATCTACGGGCCCATGCATCGATGCGATGCATATCCGAGCTCTTGGTGGTGATTTCTAATTAGCCTGTTACTGCACCAATGCACAGGTGAGCTGAGAGAATACGATCTTCTCGGGCAATCATCATTTGTTGCCGGTATCTTAACCCGCCGACGCATCAATATTCTCATGGATAACGAGACGGGGCAGGGGATATACCTAATACCGTCGGCTTGGAAGTGTTGACATGGCTAACGTAAGTATGTCGCGCAAACAGACATGGAGTGTGCATGGGGAGCTAAAGTCGATGACAAAGACGGTGGTCTGAGTAGGAGCGGGCACCGCCATGGTCTCGCGACATTCTAGAATCCCAGGAGAAGAACTTGTTGCAGCTTGTACAAACGCGGCTTACAGCAGCGAGACTCACCGCAGGCCTGGATTCTCGGAATCGCTCGGGCTGTCCTAAATTGAAGACGCGATTGGTGGACCTCCGTACGGCACAGCCACACCCGCAGGTTGGACGACGTCAGCTTGCCAAGTTGCTCACATGTTCCAGCCGATCATGAATGCCGTACGAGTTACGAGTACTTGTACTCGTACGCAGTATAGTTCACACTAGCCCGTAACAGCAAGGGGAGCGAATTCCACGGGACAGAGAGATGGAAGTGACGAGTCCCATCTACTCGCTTCCAGCATCGTTGATGCGACGGACACTGAAAATAAGAAACGGGCCAACAAGCTCGCATCATCGTTTCCCGACCCGACAGGTCGACCTGGGATAAGCAGTGACTTGCTTATGGGCGGGAATTAGGTCAGTCAACAGTGTCAATGTCACTGTTGGGCTGAGAACTCTGCTTGATCCAGGGCCTAGGCTCGCGGTGCAACCACCGAGAGTCACCCTTGCAGAGCGCAACCCGAGGCAGCTGCAGGTTTTACCAGCAAATACCCCAATATTACGGCTAAGGGGAGCCTCGACCAATCGCCAGCAACGTATAGCCGAAGCAGGTTCTCGCTGCTTGAGCAGCCAGTTGAGGGTTTTCCCCCTCCTGCGACTTCCCTGATCCGATCGTCCACGTTCAAACCGCTCACGGGCATCCCAGTCGGTGCCTTGGCCTATCGCACGCGCCGCTCGCGGGATCCCTGTCATCGCCGACGTCACCCCCCACCATCATTCAGGTGAAGCGGTCACTCTTACACTTTCCCTGCATCCGCTTGCCGTTTCGCTCGTCTCCTCCGGGCCGATGGTCATGGTCGATTTCTCAACATCATTCAACAATCAGACGTAACCTCAGCAGCAGCACTGCACAATTACCCTATTCGCATCTCCTCAATCTGGGTTAGAAGTGTTAAAAATTATTCCCTTCCCGGACCAAAGCAAAGGCCATATTTGATCCAGGTTATTCCGCTCAGATCACCGATACCTCCGTGGCATACCTCGCTCCCTTCCATCCTTTTCGACATCGGTCTGTCGTCAGCCCCGTTGTCGTCCGGATACTCAAATACCCTACTCGCATATAGATTTGCCACTCGGTCCTTCCTACGCTTTCCCACTCCTACTCCCGAGTCCACGTACACTTACGCCGAACTCGACCCTATCCAGTACATTACCAAGCCCTTAACAATTCTCGCAACCCGTCGAGTATACAACGGATTGTAAATCCTTGAATTGCGCCCGAGTCAATCTTCACCTCGAACACCTCGCAAGTCTACGATCTTGATGCAATCAGCGACATCACAATCACAGAGTCCCACGGTGCGCATACAAAAGTCGAGTCCTACGCCGACACCTTCAACACAACCACCCATGCTAGCCCAAGCTGCGCTGGTGGGTGGATGGAATGACGGGTATAGCAGTCCTGGGGGATACCTGAGCGCGCTGCCAAAGAACTTTCAAGACCAGAGATTCCACAAACGAGATTCGTCAGGATCCTCTGTAACGTCGGTTGGCCCGCCTTCGCCTCTCAACCACAATACTATATACCCCCACATCGTCGCCACATCTGACTCGAGCTTTCCACCTTCCTACGACTTCGACTACTCACAAACTCCACACACCGCCAAGTCAGATTCTGCAATGATGTATCCTGCAAATTTCGGTCCCGTCGACATGAGGAGGATACAATCGACAGGCGCCGACGAGCGTGCGTCTTACGCGTTGTCTGCGCCTCAGTCAGTGTCTACAATGAGTCACAATTCTCCTGCGACACCACACACTACATATGAGCCCGAGTACGACGTGAAGCGCGAATATGGTGAGACCAAGAGCGCAGTCGACGACATGATCGATTACTTACAATTCGAGTCAGGATACACCAACGCCTACCAGCAATCGTTACAGGATGTCTTTCCTGACCAGCATTTTGCCAATCCGATGGCATACTCTCAAGCGCCCCAGCAGAACATGCAGCGCTTGACCATCAATTCCCACAGGCAGAACATGATGGCCGAAAGACTCCAGGCCGCACAGCAAGATCACCTCCGAACGAACTCGCCGACGTCGAATCCCCGGGACAAGTCACCCTTCAGGCAGAACTCGCCTTACAGCATGCCCGCACCGACGCATCGACCGCAACCCACGCTACAGAAACAACGCACCTCGATATCGCCGAAGGAGTTGATGCTCGACGAGCATGACATCGATGATCACGCGACACCGTTGTTTGCGCCAGACCAGTCACAATCCATGTTCGCGAACCGTAGAAACCCGTCGAACCTCTCCAGTTTCTACACGCCATCGGACGAACCATCGATGCAAATGGCGCAACAATATCCCTTTGTCAACCAGCCGTCGCGGCAGTCGACACAGGCAGGAGTGCAAGACGTCACCCCAGATTTTCCAGCTCACATGATCTCGATGGAATCAACGGCAGACGAGGGCTCGGAGCCTTCTGGCAGTCAGCAGTCGATGCAGAAGCCTAGGCTCCAGCCACAGATGCAAACTAGTGCGCCACAGCACCAACAGACACAGCAGCAGCGGCCAGTCGACACATCATCGGACTCAGGCACCTACTCCTGTACGTATCACGGTTGCCACCTGAGGTTTGATACGCCGGCCAAACTTCAGAAGCACAAGAGGGAAGGTCACAGGCAGGTGTCACCGTCGGCGTCACCGAACCTGGCTCTACGCAACTCGCAAGCTGGACCCCACCGATGCGACAGAATCAACCCTAGCACGGGGAAGCCCTGCAACTCCATCTTCTCCCGGCCGTACGATCTTACGAGGCACGAGGACACCATCCACAACAATCGCAAACTAAAGGTTCGCTGCCACTTGTGCACAGAAGAGAAGACCTTCTCACGTAACGATGCGCTTACACGACACATGCGCGTGGTCCACCCGGACGTTGACTGGGTTGGCAAACAAAAGCGCAAGAGCACAAAGTGAAGCGACTGGAATATCCACGGCAGAACCGTGTTGCGACTGAGTCAGCCTTCATCAGAAAGCCGCTGAGCAATTTGCGAACCAAAGGGCGGAAACGGACAAGACGCCCGTCGACTGACCAGTTTACGAAGACGCGGGCCTGGGCCAAGTCCGACGCATGCGCACACACTACCCTTTCGCACCTTGTATGACTATCTAGGAAATCCAAAAAGGCCTCGCGTTGCTTTTTACGGCACTGGTTACCGCGTGGCTTTCCCGCGGAGGGATTTTTCGGGGCGAGAATTTTTCCTTTCAGTTTTTGGTGTTGCCGCTTAAGTCAGCAAACTCAGCAATGACGTATGACATCATGAACGATTAAGGGTTCGGTTAGCGGGGTGAAAATAGCGCCGAAGACATTTCCGGATGAAGCATGGCGTCAGGCAGGAATGAGATCAAATGCATGACACTGCAAGGCTGGTTCAGGGTTTGCTTTGGCATGGGGAAAACATTCTACAATGGGTATACAAAATTGAGGTTTTTGATTGATGTTTGCACTGGGGTTTGTTTATCTTTGAAGAGTCATGAGCAAAGTGTCGGCACCGGCGAGTGCCTATGGGTGGGCAAAACGGCTGCGCCAGAGCGCACTGCATCAGATCGATTTCTGCACCGATAGACTGTACAACAGCTTGTTCATAATGTCACCATGATGATGTCTTGCGAATGAGATCAGTCAGGTCATGGGTCGGGATAAATGCAATTGTGGCATGGTGCAACGGAGCTGCTAGCTGGTTCTGTATCGAATAGATGTGCTTCACGACCGTGTCATTTACTGTTTGTCCCGTTTCTACACAGTTGACATCCTCGTCGCCCTCTTAGACAGCTGACATTTCTGAGCTCGGGAGCCTGACTAGGTAGTTTGAATTTGCCCCATCAACTCGCCTAGCCCGCCACGAGCATGTTCGCCAGCCCCTCAACCCCGTTCTGGGAGTGTGGTATATTTGTCTATTCAAGCGAACTCAGTTGGTATGCCACGAAGCATATCTAATCATTCAGGCGGATTCCCATGTCTTCTGCCCACCGTGTCCATTACTCCAGCTTCCCGGTATCGTAGATTGAGATGCACCACAAGCCGAAATAGGAAAATTTCCAGGTCCGGCACTCCTCGTGTACGGTGTAGTCATCCGGAGGCCGTTGAACAACCACTACCACCGACGGGAAACGTAATCAGCCATCAAGATTTATCAACAGTCCCGGCATTGCTCCTCACTGGAGACACCGAGGGGACACTCCGCGAGCAGCCTTGCACTTTCTGGGGAAAGGGCGACTAGTGACCGCCTTTGTACGCCGAGTTCGCCGTGTCTTCAAGCTATTACTCACCCAGCACGGGCTGGACACTGAGTCTCTACATGTAGCCTTACTGTCCTGTAGACTCTCCGGGGACAGCAGCCGGTTTGGCGGTCCAAGTCGTGACTACCCAAGGACATAACCATTGGATTTGAGAGCGGACGGACCATGGAGGGTAAAGAATGCTACCCCGGCGAGCGAGCGAACGAACACTGTACGTCTACTAAGCCTATGAGTGCACGCTGTGGCGGATTGGAGGGGGCCACCACCACTACACTAGCTCTTGTTGGGAGGATGGTACTTCCACGTCCGGCGACTGACAACCATGGTATTATCAGCGCTCGCTGTACCATGCATGCATGTTAGGTGCATGTGAAGATGGACACCCTGCACACATATACGTACATATTTGTTGTTCCGTTCAAGGCTGCCCCGGCTACATGGAGCAAGTACAGTATTCTGGTCTGAGATATAGCTTGATCACTGATAGATACGTAGTAAGCCCTACGTTGCTCAGTCAGTTTGCTCGACAAAGCAGGTGTCTCGGACGCCAAGCGACCGAACCCAAACCCGATTTCAGTCTAAATTTTGGGGTGGTGGTCAACTAGGGTTAGGGTTCTAGCTCCCCACCCGACAGCTACAACAACTACGCGAACAATTTCAATTTCGCGAAACAACATACAAGACTTTTCTGAGTTCCCTCATAAATTATGATGCCGGGAAACGAGAGCATACCTCTACCATAACCATATTGTATCCACCCCAGGTTTATGTAGGGTCGGCCGGGAACTGCTCATATCAGGGAAGTCTGTCTGTCTGAGTACGTATTCTTGCACTCCACAATGCACCTATAGCTAGCTACCAGCAGCCATGAGAGCGGCTTCGCTTGTAGGGCTCATGATTACGGATTCTCCAGGGGTGAACCTCGCGGCTCCGATCAACACCGCATTTCCCGCCGTCGAACGCCTGGATGTGTGATTCCACGATCGTTCATGCCCGAGCCAAGTACGTAGGCGCTGAAGGGACGCCGCAGGCACTGCCAATAATGTCTGGCCTCCCTCCAAATTTCATGCTGCATAATGCACCTTCCGCATACGTTTGTGATCGAAACGGAGTCCAACAGCGAAGCATTCCGCTCCATCGGGCTTTCGCACCCAAAGTTCCAACCCGACAAATCCACGCTTCGGCGCGATGAATCAAATCATGCACATGCCGCTGCCGGAAACAAAAGTTCAGCTCCTGCCCCGCCGCGGATGTCCTGGTCCGAACGGGGAGCTGGCTGACAAAGCGCGCTTGCGGACGTAAAATCAATGGCCGACAAGGACTTCGGAACATGGACTTCATGTTGATCACTCATGCCGAACCATGTGCATTAGCATGTGCACTGCATCCGTGTGTGCAATCTATGCAAATTCTATACCTTGAATGTTGCGACTCTGTGAGGCAAAGTTGTTATGTACGTACGGCCGTCTTCTCGGCAAGGTGGTGCACCGCTGTATGCGAACTCTAGCGAGCGCAGGCTGCTCAATTCTAGGCATCCTAGTATGTACAGCGGGAAAGAACGGAGAAAATGCACAATGCGATTTCTCCCGGGGGGCTTCCCCGATCGTGTGAGAACGGAAGAAGATACGAGATGCGTCTCGAAATCCCTAGCGTCGACGCGAGGATGCAGTTTGTCTGATTTCAAATGCAATTCTGACTTCGGAGCTTGTCAAATGCACATCCCCGCGGTGCGTTGAAGGCCGTGTGCATTCGACAAGACAACTGACTGGGAACTGGAGCGACTGGGGGTTCTTTGCGACAGTCACCGAAAACCGACCAAAATTTTCAAGTCTCCCGATCCAGAACCCGGAGAGGCAAGCTACTGTCTGTTAATTAATCGTGCACGTATCCTGTGTACTCGTACGTACGTGTTCAAGTTCCGCTGGCCCCAAGCCCCGCAGGACGTCGCTAAGAGGGGTGCATCAGCATCACGGAAGACCTCACTCAATGCCTCCTGCCTGCGTGAGTCAGCAGCCAGTTTCAAGTTGTCTGTCTGTGCTTATATTATAGTTCGATCTTCATGGTGGAACACTGCGGGCTGCACCCAGGTTGCGGCAGCGTCAATGCGGACGGGAGTCAAGAATGATGACTTCAGGGAAGGGAAGGTGTTGATCTCAGGTAGGCATACAGCGCAGCAGTACAGCAATGTAGGTAAGTAAGTACTACTGACTGCTTGACATTCAGTCCATAGATCTGGGAAGTGATGTGTGCTTGTTCAGGTCACACATACTAGCACTAACCAATTTTCTGGGTAGCGCTCAACCTCAAAACGCAGCTATACTATTTTCGGCGAAATTTGTACTCTTATAAAGAATATGAATGAAAACATTTACTCTACGTCTTCTTACCTACCGATTTTATCTATAATGCTATTATATAGGGTACGACACACTGTTAGATTTATAGGAGTAAGCAGCTAGGATTAAATATACTTCTAGCCGGTGTTAAAAGTTATAGTAATGCTATGTATATAGTAACTACTAGCAATATAGGTATAGTAACACTAAATCTGTGGCAGCCCGGTTCCAGCCCGGTCCCAGTCCACTACTGCCTCAGTCCTAGCTCAGGCCAGCTCACTGAACTATTAGCTCAGTCACAGCCCACTTCAGCCTACTCGTAGTCTCAGCCAAGCTCAATGGTATCCGACTGTGATCCGCGACCAAATCTAGGTCGGACCCAGATCAGGTTCAGATCTATCATAGCACTACTCTATGTGTTAATGGATCAAGGCTAAGGATATATATCCGAACTAAATTAGATCCTAGATCAGTACGGAATCGACACGGTATCCGATCTTCTATTGATCTAGTATCTGATACTATGCGAGGGCAGTACTGTGTGATTCAGATATGTACAGCTTTAGGGGGAGCTAGCTACATCAATCAGTGCTGTACAAACTTGGGTACAGTATAATATTGGGCTGACTACAACATTGAAGCTGGGTCAATCAACAGTCGCAGACACTGGAAGAGTCTCAGAACAGACATAAGGACATGCGACAGGATCAGATTCTGCTCCGATACTGTGCCGGTGCTATATTCATACAGTAGTATCTGGTGCTGTGCTCGATACAGCCAGCGATGATTCGGTCTTCGACTACAGTAAGTATTTACACAACAGAATGAGCTTAGGCAGACACCAGCTAACCGCATTGCACCTTCCGCGCGCAGCCCGTGCCTTCCGTATATCTATCTCAATAGATTCATTTCCACCTCACTGCTAAGTTCTTGTAGGTTTACTTTCGAGGCCACTGGGAAGCTGGACGTCTATCGAATCCCAGCCTGCTTTTGCGGTATGTACTATGGTAGAGCCACGTCCCTTGGATGCGAACTTCTTTGTCACGTCACATACAGGCAGTCGATAACGTCCCACATACAGGCCGCCTGCCCAAGGGTCAAGCAGCTGCATGCCATCCCATACCAGGCTGCAAGTCATCAGGTCCTACTATCGTACGGACTGACTGTACTATGTAGTTAGGGGGTCTTCGGAGGTTACTGTGTCATGTCATGGCTCTCCTGGTTAGGACAAGTTTTGGTGCTCAGGGTGCCAGGCCGTCAATAAATCTTCAAGAGCTTCCCTCCGCGCCGCCCACCAAACCTGGATGATCCATCATCAGGAACCGGGCAGGCATCTGAAATACTGCCCTTATAAGTATGAGTAGGCCTGGTTCTGCAGATTCCATGGAGACCGGCCAGACTCGAGAAGCATTGGGAGAGGCGTTGCGATGTCGAACGAGTGTGGAAGAAATTGTGCGCATGCTCTGTCCCAGACTGCGGTGCGTCTGAGACGATATGCCATCGGGGCGAGGGACGGACGAAAATAACGATGACTGCAGTAGCTTGCACGGGGTAGACGAACGAGTAACTGAACTACATGGTACTTTAGGTCGAGGTTGATGGCATGCACAACTTGAACTTGGCGCGATTCAACGATGAGTGTCGAATCGTTCGAAACTCTAGCGTTGCTGCCTGCCGAGGATTTCCGGCGTTGTAACTTTTGAGGCAAGCGCAGCGCAGCCTCGTCCGTCCCCAGGCTTGCGCGGTATCGACCTGGACCTTGGAGTCTTATGATCTTGTGATCTTGTGCGCTTTCCTTACTTCCGTGCGGTACGACCATTTCGTCTCCGTACAATCGGGCTCTGGACGAGGTCGGTCTGTCTGTCTCCTGCGGTTGACGAAGCGCAGGATCTGATGCCGACTGACTTTGGGGCACGATCTACCGTGTCTACCCAGGTAAGGAGTATTCGTAAGTCCGTAGGTCAGGTAAGTAAAGTAAAGTACTTACTCGATGGAGCAAAAGCCAGCGACGTCGTCGGACGCCGTCATCCTCGGGAGCTCTCGCGAGTCACTCACTCACTCACCAATCTCTCCTTTTGGACGATTGCTCTGCCTGTGACTGACTTGAGCGGCGCCCGGCTAGACAGGCAGTTCTGTACGGAGTCCATACGCACGAAGCACTCAGGACGCGCGCGATCAAGTATGTGAATCTAGACTGGGCCATTCGGTTAATTCGCGAGAGATATTCGCGTACGAGCAATGCGTGATGCGTGATGCCTAACGTATATGCGCAAGTTAGCATAGGCATCAGGAATCCCTCGTACGTACTCCGTACCTCCCCTTGAACGCCGGAGGGATCTCGGACGACATCGGCGCCGGCTCGGTGTAAGGACATATGACGCCTGGAACCGACGGTGTTTACATGCGCAGGCGCCAGGCCAGGTCAGGTGCCTGCATGAATGCATCCGTGGGGAAAAAAACACAGTCTACGAGTAGACGAACCATTTTCCCGCTCGAGAGAGGATGCTGGCCAGCCCTTTCCCACTTGAGGATTCTCGCCATATCAGGCTTGATCTGTCTGGCGTCGGCGCCGGCCTCGGCGTCAGATCTCCTAGCTGGGGATCTGAGATCATCATCACCTGCAGGGCGTGTCACGACAGGCGCGGCGGGTCGGCCAGGGTACCCTCCTCCAGCCTCTTGCGTAATCATTCCAGATCTACTGAGTACGAGTACTTCCCTCCTGTCGCCGCTTTACACGCCGCGAAAAATACAACCCCGTAAGCTGTATATACCGGTAGAACCATCCGGCGAGAAAGTTGCTCAGACGCAAGCACGAGCAACGGAAATCCTGCGGGCCAAGCTTGAGAATTGCGCATGTTGCGCATCAATTAGGGTAGCCTCGCGCGAGGTTTCGCGGTGAATGTTCCGCGCAACGCACAACAGAGAGATAGGCACTATCGGGTCGGTGGGCGAGTTGGCAGCATGAAATCGAATCCAACCACACAGATGCGACGGCAGTATGTCTAGAAAGGGGAATGCGCAAGATGCGTTCGGGGATGTTTCGGCTGCCCAGGGCGATGGAACCACGCCGCGGAAAATGATCTAGTCCGCTCGCCCATATCACCGGCTGGACCATCGGCGGCAGTGAGTACGGCAGGGAGGTGCGGCCGCGCAGGTGGTCCCGGTGGAATACTTAGCAGTAACTCTGTTAACAAGAATGGAAGGATGATACATGCGGGAAATGTGGTGTACTCGGGACGATGATGTCTGTGTGATGAGCGTGCTCTCGCGCGCGCCGCTGCAGGTCAGCCGCTGGCTCACCAGCTGTGACTGCAGCGACATTGCAGCTTGCAGCCTGCGAGGCTGAAAGTGGACGGACCTGGTCAGCGAGGAATGAGTCTCGAGGCTATTCCGTATTAATTTGTCAAGCCCAAATGGACCACCAGCCATGCATCCCACCGCAACGTCGATCTGAGGTGAGGAAATTGTGAGAACTAGCGCCAGTGGAAGCGGGCAGGTAGGCGCTGTGCTTGAGATGGCCGACCCTGGCAACTTAGAACGACAGCCTTCATCACTCTCGAATGTTACTGCATGTTGTCCAATTCTTGTATCGAGCATAATCGCGATGGATTTGCTATCATCTGGGCGACCTGATGATGAGATCCCGACAGCCAAGGGGCAGCAGATACGATGTGAAGCATCTTGGCCTACGTCGATGGGACGCACATCGCATCCCAGTTTACGTACTCCGCATCTCGTGGTCGCAAGGATGCATCGTTCGTTGATGTCAGTTCAATGGACATCAAAGCTTCGGCCGATCAATTACGACAGACCCAGCGCCTGGGCCTCTTGAGACAAGCACCTAACATCACGATCTTGATCTTGATCGTGGTCGCTTCTGTGACCAGGCAGACCAAAACAGCCGACGCCGGGCTTGGGAGCGAGCAAAAATACAAGTCTCACCCCTGGAAGCTGTAATCGTCGAATACGAGACCTCCGTAACGTATTGTGATGTTCTGACGGCGCCGGTGGCTGTGGCGCAGCAGGCTGGTTTCGTGCGAGGTGCTGTACAACTTGTCTGCTTACACGAGCTGCTCGAGACCGGCGCGCTGCAAGTGTCCAAGTATCACTCGAGGGTACCTGCCCACAGCTCATAATGGCACACGCAGCGACTCCTTGCACCCGCATGTGGTCGCGTTTCTCTAACCCAAACAAGGGTACCACTCGGACTAACTGATTGTGTCAGTACTCTGTCGATGCGGCTTTCTCTTCGTTGTACACTTCCAATGCCTGCGTCCACAGCAGTTTTGCAGGCTGATCACAGACGTCCTTCCACCACAAGAACGCGGACATGCGCTCCGCCATGGTGGGAGGATCACACAGCAAATGACCGTAGTGCTCTGCAATCTTCTCAACATACCACCCCCGATGTCTCGTAAAGGAGGCTGCAATTCCCCCGAAGGTCAGCACCCACAGAAAGATACTCGACGGCGGCCCATAGTCCTCGATGTCAAGAACCGGAGACTTTAAGCATCTGCGCAGTTCGGCCGCCAGTCGTGGCTTGATCCCAGTGGCCGGGCTGAGCGGGAAAAGCACCATGTCGCTATAGATATTGGCGTTTATGCGTATGATGTTGTCGAGCGTATCGAGACTGTCGGGCGGGTCTTCCTTCAAAGGCTTCATCCAGAGCAGCTTATTCTGCACCGCATTCCTCTGCAATATAATGTCCGACATTTCTGGCGGACACATTCCTCCTCGGACGTGGTGGTCAAGGGCGACGGTCAGATCGCACATCAGCTGCAAAACCCCTCGAAGATTCTCATGGAATTCGAACGTGCTGAATCCCACACCCAGCTCCGACAGCAGACATTCGGCGTCCGCGTCGAGTGTGTGTAGTCCGCGTTCCGTTAACGTGGTTATCGACTCCGGCCATGTCTGAGCGGGACGTTTCCCCAGTATCGACGAAAAGTAGACATCGGATCTGGTAGACACGAGTGTTAGCCCGAGTATGGAACGACATAACGAGGTTTACATGCAACAAAACCGTATCTCGTACACCGTAAGTGTCGACGGCCTGAAGCCCTCCTTTCAACTCGATGAGCTCCGCCACGGCTCGCACGTGCGCCTCGACCACGTTCAGCATGCTGAAGAGATGTAGGCTCTGGGTCGTCGCAAGGGGCGAAAGGGGATGCGATTGCGGCGGCGTCTGTTGCGGCCGTGTGCCATTGACCGCCAGAATGATGATAGCAAGGATCATCCCGTCCGAAGGTGTCCCGGCCATCGATTCGAGGTCGGTCCTGGCGCAACTCAGAGCCAGGTTCTGGTGCAGGGACGATGCACGGACGGCCTGTTGAGACATGTCGTCCTCTCGCTGACCCCGCAAGCACAACATCTGCTTCGTCGTCGCAAATATGAACGTATGCAGAACGAGCGGCGAGGCCATCACCAGCTGCATCCATGCCGCCCTGAAGGGGGTTACGATCTTGTCGAGATCAGTCGGGAGGCATTGCGGCCAGGTGAAACTCAGCGCTGTCGGAGTCGATTGAGATGAGAAAGGGCCTCGTGGCGCAATTTCTGATAGGGGCGGCACCTACCATGGTCCATGGCTTCTTGTGCATACTGCGGTATCGAATAATTGGCAAACGGATCTGTTCTCGCCGCACTGAGCATGGTCCCCGGGTCGGGCAGCGGGCTCGTCTCATCATCGCTGCTGGTAGATACCCTCTTGCCGGTGGCAGTCGACGTCGTAGTATACTGCTTCCTTGGTACGTCAATGGCTCGCCATCGATTCTGCAGCCTGCGTTGGGCTAATGTTCGTTTCTTGCTTCCTCGCAAGTCAGCAGACGGATGATCTGCAGTCCCCCCCCATACTTCAGGATTCCGGTACCTTTGGTTCATTGCGCCCGTCAGACAGGGAGCCCACAATACAACATGGTCAGCATCGGGGCTGCCCGTCCAGCCTCCGTCCGCCCGAGCTTGCAGTGTGTAGAAATTGGTGGAGATACCCAGGGTGCGGCAGGACTCTGGTCGAGGGAGTCCTTTCTTGCTTTCATATATACAATCGAGCCCCAGTCCCTGCAATCTGGTTCTCAAAGGGGGGATCGGTACAATCCAATGATCTCAAGGCTAACCGTTGTACACATTCGTCAGGCAGAAGCGTGGCTGGCGGCACTAGAGTGCTCCGGGTCAGCGACGGTAACGCACGTACGAAAATAAGTCCTGGGCACTCACCTCGACCATGCCGGTTGATTGGCGGCAAGTTCTCCTTGTCAAATCATGTCGCGACGAAGCTCGTTATCCCAGGCCAGGGCCAGACCTGCCACTCTGGTTACCTAACCAATCTACTGAATGTGAAAGCTGATTAAGGGTGAGTGCGACGCAGATGATACGCCGGCTGAGAAAGAAGGCGACTTCGCAAGACCTTGGCGACTCGATGTGGACAAGAAATGCCTTTCTAGGCGTTAGGAAAGCCGGAAGCGCTGACGGCTTTTGTTATCCGAAGTGGTGGCCGCGTGGCCGCCCACGGCGGTGGTATGTATGCGGATTCTTATGTAAGGATCGTTCGTGTCATGTTTCTGAGGCGACTTGATTATTCAATATCATGAGCTCAACAGTTTCGGTGAGTGTTGGCCTCTAGCCAGTACGAGCCGAACAATCACCCTGCCGCGTCGAGGAAGGATTGAGACTCGTGTCCTTTCGAGACTGTCGTCCACAGTAAGTAAGTAGGTGCTTCAATGTGTCACTGTCGATGTGAACAGCGATGAAAGTCAAACAAACACCCGAGCACCACATCGGCAGTTGACCTTGACACCGTGGACTATCGATAGCAACTTCGTTACTTGACCAGTGAACTGGCTGGCAGACCTGCCCTCTGTCCAAGTCAAGCTACAT
This sequence comes from Phialophora verrucosa, assembly GCA_002099365.1. Taxonomy (NCBI): domain Eukaryota; kingdom Fungi; phylum Ascomycota; class Eurotiomycetes; order Chaetothyriales; family Herpotrichiellaceae; genus Phialophora; species Phialophora verrucosa. Next base: position 1,429,274 of record MSED01000002.1, on the reverse strand, counting down.
CTCCAGTCAAGTAGGCAGCGACCAGTGCAGAGGCGCTCACACCAGGTCCATACACAATGTCAAAATGATAGCAAGGCAGGTCCATACAGAAAGTCAAAATGATAGCAGGGCAGGTACGAGTACACACCGTAGGTCAAGATGATATGGTACTACAGTGAGTCAAGATGACATGATACCACACGCGCACCGTACGGCAAACGCAATCTCACCTCCAGTGTATGCGGTGTGCACCTCGCGTCCTCGTGCCATCGTACCTGCAACGACTTTGGCAAAAATCCAACAACATGCTGTACCTCGCCAATACCACGAGAGGTTACAATACCAGCGCTCAAAGCGGGTGATCTGGTGCGATCTGAGACCCTACAACCCACGCCTTGAAAGGTCGCTTTAAGATCCGTCCGCCTGCGTGCTTCCCCAGAACATGGCAATGGTGATAGCAAAGGTGATGGTAGCGGAGACGGGAACGGAGACGGGGGACGGGAGCGGGAAGCGGGGTGGCAGTTCGACAATGGACATGGACACAAACACAGACGGGAAGGTACAGCATGACGACGGGTGCCGCGGACATGAACAAGCATGAACACAGACGGGAAGGTACATCATGACGACGAGGACACGGACACGGACACGGACATGAACATGCACAGAAACGCGCGTGAACACAGACGGGAAGATACATCATGACGACGAGGGATGCGGGCAGGAACACAGTCGGGAAGATACATCATGACGACGAAGATGCGGGCAGGAACATGCGTGAACACAGACGGGAAGATACATGATAGCGTGCGGGCGAGCCCTCGTCGAGGAACGCGCCGCTCCTGCCTGATCGCAACTCGATGCGTGGGTGACACGGAGACGACACTGACACTGACACCGACACCAGGATTGATGTTGAGATCAATGACAGCAACCCTGCCCACATCTTGAGCTGATATGGACACGGACAAGGACACGGAGGTAGAGGAACGGTTAAGCAGCATCAACACGACACAGACAAGAGTGTTAGTTTTCAATGGTTTTATTTTCGTTATCCAACGACAACAACAACTGCGTCACAGTGTCTCTTATCTGTCCGGTACATCTCTCCAAGGCGATACAAATGAAATGGGGTGGTAGAATGGTGCCAAATGGCGCAAGCAGGTCGTCGGTCTCAGTTAGTGTTCAGTAGATCCCAATTGAAGTTGCTTTGCGATAGTAGATCGTGATGCAAGGACTGATGCGGTAACAGCTTTCTCGACTTCCCTCCCCAAGACTGGACACCCCAAAACATCAACCCAACCTTTCTTTACGAGAAGGTGGTCTTGAGAGTCGCGCTGGCACCCATGCCGCCGCATCCACCGCTCGGGCTGCCTTCAAAGGTGCCGTAGTTGGCGCCGGGCTGGCTGCCGTTCTCACAGTTCAGGAGCAGGTAGTCGAACATGCAGGTGTTGCCCGAGGAGCACTGGAACACGCACGTGTCCATATCCGTGGTGCAGGATGGACCGACGATGCTCATGGGATGGCCGCTCATGTTGACTTCACGAGAGACATCGACGACTCCCCATTGCCCAAAGGTGAACTCGCCCCAGGTGTTGGAAGCTTGACCGTTGATGAGCTGGGTGTCCGGGTAGACCGCGGTCCACGCGCCGGATGCACCGTCAGCGAAAGACACCCAGAGAGTCCCGTTGGCAGGCAGGGAGGCCGTGATGGTGGGCTGAACCGCGTTGACCCACGAACCGGCGACGCCCCAGATGAGCAGGATCAAATCCTCGCCGGAGTCGTTGACGAATTCGTTCTGGTAAGGGCCGTCTTGACCAAGCCACGCTTGTCCGTTGGCGGTGTAAGAGTTGATGCCCAGGGTCGCGACCCCCAAAGCGGTGAGCTTGCCAGCATCAGCATCGGTCAGGGCAGCTGCGCGTTTCCTATGACAGTGTGTCAGTCCACATTGCTATCCTCGTGTCACCCCGGGGAGGGGGAAGGGGGGCATACTTACTCGACGTGGTCATGCCTGCGGGCTGCATGGTTGTGCAAGTGCGCGTGGGAGTGAGCGAGTGTGGCAGCGTAGGCTTGGCCAATTGCCAGGGTGGCCAGCACCAGCGAGTTGAATGTGCAGCGCATCTTGTTTGTCTGGTTGTGTGCGAGGCTCCTGCTTTGGGTTCTTGAGGTCCGGTCAAGAAGGGACTTGTGGTTTTGCCGTTGTCGGTGGAAAAGGAGTGGTTAATCGCTAGGATTGGGACGATCTCAGATCGTGGTCAAGGAGCGTGTGGAAAAGGAGAGTGCGTGACGAAGCGAACGAGCTGTCGCGTGAAGGAGTGAACGCGAGCTGGATGCTGGCACGAGTTGCAAGAATGAACGGACGACGTTCGAAGACGTCTTTTAAGCAAGATATTCCAACCCAACAGGCAAAGAGAAAGGAAAGAGAGCACAGAGTTGCAGACGTGCAGGATGCCACAACAGCGGGAGCCCACCCTGCGCCGGGGGGGTCCCAGTGGGTGCCAGGGAGATGCGGACCCAGCACAGCAACATTGGCATGATACGGCCAGGACAGCAAGGAGATGACCCAGGGCCGTGGCGCAACGAGGCCCCAGAGCACCCCTGTCATCAACCGGTGGGGCGTGTCTGCTTTAGCCTTTTGGGCGTCGAGTCCGCTGCTGTGAAACGCCCTAGCTTCACATGGACTGTGCCAATTTCCAGTTGCTTAGCGAATGGTGGCCGCTGTTTCTCTCGCGTACCTGGCGCTAACAGCAGCTAAATTCATCGCCTACGTCAACCGACGCCGCGGAACGGACACCAACCTGGAGCCCTCATCTCGCGCCTCTGGGCCCTTGACCAGGAGTATCGGCGCCAGAGTTGTAGCATGCTGTTAGCGGTTGATCAAGAGGACGAAGACTGTCTGGCAACGCCGCATCCCCTATGGAATGTGCAGCAGGCGACGGCAGCCAGACAATGTCTGAAGATGTTCCAGGCGTGAAGCTGATCGACCCAGATTCCTGTTGCTGGGGGGGTCAGAGCGGCCACTTACCCCCCACCAACCGCCGGCGGAATCCCAAGAATGCCATGCAAACCGGACTAAGCGGTGCAGAAGCTGGCGCCGTTTCCACCACACAGTTTGTATGCATCCGAAATCGAAATGCGACGGGGAGTGGAAACCCAGAGTCTGCCACGAGTTTTGCTATAGGTCAACCAGGGCTTTTACAAAATGTAGACTTTCCCAACCACCCGAGAAATCCTCGACATGCACGACAGCTCGTATTCAAACATGGTAGAGGCGGACGGTCTCAGGACTTCGCTGGTTACCAAACAGGGTCGCCCAGAATTGGTTCTGATGTCCGGACAAGAATCTGCAACAAGGCTCTTATCGCCAACGTCGAGTCTCAGATGCAGGTCAAACGTGGTTGCTGTCTGGACCAGAAGTGGCCGCATTGACGCATCGTCCAGGCGGTCGGGCCTGCAGATGCCACCCTCTCCGCCGTTGACCTGCCCGGCTCAGTTCCTGGTCGAAGCGTCGTTTTCCACCGAGCAACAGATCAAGTCTTCTCAAGCTAATGTGGCATGGGTCATCCGGCGCAAATACTCAGAAAAGGCAAGGCGGCATATGCGAGTCGGTTGAATGAGTTGCTGGCACGCATCAGCAGCAAACAGCAGGCGTCTGTTGACATCCACTTCGAGTGGTGTTGATAGCTTGTTAATGCACATCCACCTGCCGAGAAATGCGCGGAAGCAGGTACACCATGTGCCGTATGCAGGAACAAAGGTGGCTTTCCCATAACTCTTCGCCTTTGCAAACGGGCAGAATGCTACTGGTCGCGTGTTATGGAGTGGATGCAAACCCGTGCGTAGTCTATATCATGACAACCAAGACTTCGGTTCCCATCCTTGCATGGCCGGGCAGACCCATTCGGACGGAGGGTCAAAGGGCTTGCATACGACCAGTCACATTGTGAGCGCAAAGGATGGAGATGCGGCCTTCTGGTGAATTCTTCATCACGGCCGTTTTCAACCATTGTTGTTTTCTGGTCATCCAGTCACATCGTGAGCGCAAAGGATGAAGATGCGGCCGTCTGGTGAATTCTTCATCACGGCCGTCATCAACCATTGTTGTTTTCTGGTCATCCAACCACGGCCGTTTCCAACCATTGTTGTTTTCTGGCTATCCAACCACAACCATGTCGATGGGGACTGTTATCGTGTTGTTTGTCGACGGACATCAGCCGGACTTCCATCACGCTTGCCCTGTTCTTGCTGCTGAAGACTCCGTCGTTCAAAAGCTAGCATTCTTGGAGGGTCCTGACGTCTGAAAACTCCGTCGTCCAAAAGCTAGCCATCTTGGAGGGTCCTGACTTCTGAAGACTCCGTCGTCCCAAAAACTGGCCATCCTGGAAGATGCGATCCTTTGCCCGAGTTTGATAGGATCCATCCACATTGAGTTTTCAGCGGCCGCGAGCCGAAGTCGATGGGTGGTACATCCATCCACATAGACCTTGGGGATTGACCCAGGATCCAAAGACAGACGTTCTTTCGCACGAACGTATCCAAACCCACTGCGACTTTTTCCTTCACCCGCATGAACGAACCCGCTCGGTGCGCTGCGCTTCTTGCCCATTCACGCAATGATTCTTTTTCCAATCCACCGCACACTCTGTGCCATGTGGGATAAAGCCCTGCACCTCGGGATTCCCACGTGCCACCACGATTTTGGATCCCGCGCTACTCGGACATATTGACTCAGCTTACTTACTTGCCTGTCAACTCGCTTCCTGGCCTACCTTGCACACAAGGGTACGCATACCAAACGCAACAAGCTTTGGTCCATGCTGCTCTCAGAGGATCCGAATGCAACCATCACGCAACCCTGCGACCGAATGAATTGAGTTTTTTTCCTTTTCTCTCTCGGACGAATTCATACCCTTATCGCCCTGGTCTGTGAATGTGGTCCCCGTCCAGACACGAGAAACCGACAAGGGAACATGCCTGCGCTCTCCAAAGCCAAGAGGCGGCCAGGGAAAAAAACCGCTTGTGGACTGTAGACTGTAGACTGTATACCGGGTATACAGAGCCATGCAATCCAATCGTGTTATCGGTAGGCCAAGAGGCGGCCAGAAAAAAAAAAAGGCGGTTGCGGACTGTAGACTGTAGACTGTGTACCGGGTATACAGAGCCATGCAATCCAGTCGTGGTATCGGTTCCGGTCAATTCAATCCTAACCTCTCACCTGCAGGAGGACGAGCGTACAGAGTACTGTGTCTCCTCTGGGAATGGCTCCCGTGCTTTACGAGTAGACTGCATTGTTTTCCGAGTCCCAACATTTTGTCATTGTTATCGTGTTCCATTTCCCGCGGCTTCATCTTGACATGTGTGAGTGAATTCATCTTGACACGTGCAGTTCACTCACACGTCTGCATCGCGGTCCTGGCGTGCTCGCGTGGTAGCTTGTGCGGAGGTGTGGTGGGTAGGGAGGGAGGGGGGAATTCTTGCGACACGCTCGAATAGTACTGTGCTGTACTGAACTGCGTCTTCGTAGATAAGCTGGCTTCTCGAGCTCGGAGGGCTGCCGTGGATGTTCTCTGCTTCGCATCAGAGCAGCAGCAGCGAGGGACGGACTGTGTTGGGTGCAAGATCGGTGCTGGCAAGCAAAGCTCAAAGAGACGGTGAAAGCAGTGGGTGAGTGGGAAAGCGCAGCGCAGGCAGAGGACCGGGGCTAGGGTGCCGCCAAAAGTTCTTCCACCCCGAAGCTCCTTTTGTACATACGGTGGGTACTCTAAAAATCAACTCGTAAATGTATTATGATCATAACCTCATCTGTCATCTGTCTGGGACATTATAGTACTAGTACATATCGCAATAAGCAAGGTCGGCCACATACGTATCCCACGGGGTACTCCGTAAAGTCGAGCTTGCTGATGGCCGTGGCCTCCACGGCCCGCGGGATACGGTGATACTGGAGATAGGCCGCGCGTACAGGGCACGTGCAGAGACGGCGACGTCGTCAGGGGCACGCTGGAGATCCCCTTATGATCGTCGCCCTGCCATGATTGCGTGGCCTCTGGAACATGCAATTCCAACAAAACTCAAGTAGGAGATCTGGACTTCCTCGACACGTCGCTCGGGCTGCTCTGTGACGCCGAACTCGAGGTTTCACTCGGTCCTCCGTTAATGAGACGTGCGAGCCTATCCAATCTCGGCCTCTGAATGGCGTCGTAATAGAAGAAGTTTGCCTGGAACTGCCTCAGCACGTCACTCGTGTCGAGTTCCAGGTGAGTCTCCCGAATGCGTCGGATATGCTCCGCAAACCCAATCTCGAACAGCTGATCCACGAACCATCTTTCTTCTTCGCTGCCCACCATGGAGCACATGGCGCCGATGGTGAGAACCCAGGTCTTGGCTTGCAGCAGGCCCTCCCACTGAAGATGCGGCTCGTCCACGGACCAGAGGATCGTGCGCAGCTTGGGCGCAATCAAGCCTCCCAGGCGTTTTAAGCCAAGGATCACCATTGATGTCAAAATCCACATCAGCAGCCCGACCCTGATCGCGTCAAGGCTTGATCCAGGATAATTCATTGCGAGAAGTCGATATCTTACAGCCGCGTGTCGCCACTGGAGCCACCTGGCCGCGTGTTTCGACGCATTCGGTGCTCCGTACGGAGCGTACAACAATACCCACGTACACTCCGCCGTCTCTTGGATTGCTTCAACCAGTTCTTCCGGCAAATAACCTTCGTAGCAGAGTGTTTGGAAGCTCGGTGCAATGCTGCTGAGGTCCTGCTGAGGCGCAAGCTGGAGCCCCGGGGGCGTGACCATCCAATATGGTCCAGGGTCATTTTCGCAGGGGAGACTGCAGGGTTCCAGGAGAACGGCAGACATATGCCCGTCACCAATGATGAATAATTCTTTCAGGGCCTGATCTGGGACGTAGTCGAGGCCACCCCAGGAATCGAATAACGCTTTTGCAGCTTGCATGTGTATCTTCGCAGCCTGGTAGTTCTGTCGATAAGCGTCGGCTGCATATAGGTGGAAGACTATCAGAAGCAATTGATGCTTCGGCGCTGAACTGAACCGTTTCCTCACAGCCACCAAGGCATTGCCCATATATCTTGCCGTTCCTTGGTCGGGTACGGAATCCACGTTCTCGAGTCTTGCAGCCATGCAGGCCAACATTGCGTTCATCTCCACCTCGCTCTGCATGGCTCGTTGTACGACTTCTACCGCCGATGTCTGATACGTGTAAGAGTGCTCCCGAGACGCCCAGCTTTCTGCATGCCAGACGCTGGGGTGGAAGCTCTCGCAAAAGTAACGACAGAGTTTGGCGACGTGTGAGTCGAGTTTGACGACCGACTGGCCGAACGGGTCCAAAGACGTCGAGGTGACCTGGCTAATATCTCGAGGAGTGGTCCGCGCCTGAGGGGAATTCAGCAGCACAATCGACTCCTTGTAGACAGTGGATTGAGACGATGGCTTCTCCGCCCTTGGAGCAGAGGCTTTCCTTTTCGCACGAACTCTTGGTACTGGACTTTTCAAGGCCGTCACCTCGGCGGCTTTGTTGCGCGGAGAGGGGCGCGCTGGGAGCTCCGTACGATCACCGGCGGCATCGTGAACGTGCTCCGCGTTTGTGGGTTGAGAAGAATCTGAAGGGGCAGGAGCTTCCGGGACATCCACTACCGTCGGGTCGACAATGTGCTGTGATGGGTACGGTTCCGGATCCTGGTCAAGTAGGGCAGAATCGCTCGAACTAGTAGTGTTCTCCCGGCCGGGAGTCCTCCTGCTCCTGTTACCAGCGCGGCTGGCGCTGGCGGCGGAGCGTCTATGTCGACGGCCACGTTGTACGTGGGAATTTATCGAGGTTTGTTCAGCTGCGTCGCTGCGTGTCAACGACGCGCTGGCAGCATCCTTATTGACGAATAAGAATGGCGGCGGCATCTCTGGTGGTGGATGCTTTGTGGATCTTCATGGTCAACACCTGCTTCCATTATCGAGCGGAGACTAGACGCCTCGAGCTGTCCATGGTTGGCTTGTATGTGTTATCGCTTTCCACTAGGTGACTCGAGCTGTCCATCGATGGCCTGTGTCCTGTCCACTTTCCACTCGCGTCGCCCGCTACACGCACAGGTTGGCCGTCAGACAACAAGCTCCCGAAGACAGTGATCGACTACTCGTAAGCGTGAGCAAGGACCTGGGGCAGTGGGTTGAATGGCTGGAAAATCCGGGGTAGCAATCGACGTGTCAGGAAGGAGGGGGAATCACAAGAGGATGTGGCTTTTAGCCTCGGAGCATCAAACGGTCCGAGTTGTTTGGCAGTCACGCCATCCCTAAACTGCTTGTGCCAAGACCACGTGCCTCATCGAATGTGGGGTAGCCGATTCCTAGCGCCTTGGCAACTCTCTGAACTCGAATACAGCATTCATTCACTGTACTATTCATTACGGCCGAGACCAACAAGACCTATAGTCACCCTTTATCACATCCGTCCTGGCGGCTCCCATCACAGCAAGACAAAGAATCCGACCGTACCATGCACTCGCCACTAAACAAGCGGTTGAAGACACTAATGTGGCGCCGTGGAAATCTGCTGGCGGACCATCCTCGTCTCTGCCGTAGGGAAGTTCGGCATGCAACTTAGGCGGAAAGAGAGATCTGTCACTGCACAAGCGCGTAAGCCTTCCGTAAGGCCGACATGAATCTGCTTTCTCCATTCCTCAGCCGGCCCAGAAGCTCGAAATATCGACCCAGAATAAAATCGATCCGGTCCGTGGACAAACTAGTTCCAGGGCGGGCATATCATTGGGCGGCCGTCACCAATCCCATGGCGATGTCGTGAAGCCTCTCAATCATGCCGACCCCGTGGACCTCAAGAACAGCCTGTCCCAGCTGTTGGCATTCTTCCAGAACGCAGTCGGCAATTTTCATGGAGAATGATGGTCTCAGGAAGGAGAATTCGGACGAGTCATCTAGCAGGTCATGCGTCAAGCAGGAAACCCACAATCGAACCAGAAGCCATTGCTGCAAGACAAAGCAATACGCCCACTGCAAGCCATTCAACAGTGATTTGTGCACCCGCTGTATCTGGGGTTGTGGCGATCTGCCTGTGCCGAGTGGCGACTCACCGAGGTCATCGACGAGAACGGTCATGGCGTTTGTGAAGGCATCATAGACCTTTCGAGCTCGCTCTACCGTGAATTTGGAGCACCTCTCCGAGGCAGAAGAGCATGTTTTGTTCCAGCAGGGGATCACCTCCTCGTCAACGGAGTCAAAGAGATTCATGAGTTGGAGCAATGCTCGCATCGCGCAAAGGTCTCGTTCATCGTGGACCAGGATGTTCGAAGTGCCAACAGTTGGACTGGCCTCGATTTGCCGGTAGACTTCTTCCATCTTCGCCATGTTCTGCCCTTTGAATCTGATCGAGTAGTTCCACTGTAAGGCATATTCTCTGTGGTGCAGGTTAGTCACCGCCGTATCGTGACAACATCAACGCCTTGCGTGCATACCTTTCCGTCACAGAGAGGAGAAGAAAAAGTCGGAAGCGCCTCGCTTTCTCCTCTGTGCCAAGGCCTTGGTACGTTTCTGCTTGCTGGAGTGAAATCAATCGGCCACATTCCACAGCTTCCCTCAGGCGGAGCCAAGCAGCTTTCTGAAATCCAAGGCCAAAGAAGGCCGCAAACAGCAAGAAGCTGGTAACAGTACCATCGAAAGTCATATTCTCTCCGAACCTAATGGATCGCAGCTTGATGGCAATGCTGAGCATCCTTACTGCCCGCTCTGTGCGCAGGGGCATGGAGCCACATTCCGCCTTGAAAACGGGCTGGACTAAGGCTAGGGAGCACAGCGCGAGGGTCAAGGACGCAAATTCTAAATCGGACTTGTGTCGGCCGAGCATGAGGCCTTTGTACATGGCCAGACGGTCCACAATCGGTAAGGTCGAGTAGAGCCTTTCGAAGAACGTTGACCCACTGTAAAAGGTCAGCGTCTTGGAACTCCTGCAATGAATACCCACTAGAACCAAGCGAATCTGGCGAACCGACGTCTTCCGGGACGAAGAGCTTGCTCTCCGCTTGGCTACGATGGTGTTCTTGTTTTGGGTCAATATCCGTAGAGGCGGTTTCCGCAGCATCACCACCAGCCTGCGCGGCGTCTAGGTGGCTAGGATCCAAACGAGGAACGCTGGCATGGTCGGTTCTAGGCGCGTTCTCGTCCGTCCTTGGATTGTGCTCGTCTTCCGCATATGGGTATGAAGTAGCACCCAGATCATTTCCCAATGCTGCAGTTACCTCCGAAGTGAATTGAGACGAAGGTCGCTGAGCAACTTGAGCTTGATTCAGGACAACAAGAGGAGGAATGCCATCGCTGTTGTTGTTGTTGTTGATATCTTGCCATGAAGCGCAGCAAATGCCTCCCATGCAGCAAATGCCTCCCATGCAGCAAATGCCTCCCATGCAGCAAATGCCTCCCATGCCAGGGGATCAAGTACATAACCCCACCAAAGATACCTCCTCACTAGGTCCTTATAGAACTCCCAGTTCTGTAACCTCTGATCCAGACGAATGAGTTGTTCGAATCGATTAAGATACTGAGGTCGGAATACTCTGCTGGAGGTTGAAGCGGCTGTCGCGAGTAGAACGCACGAGGCTAGCAAGTCACTATCGACGCTTAACCTTTCGTATTCGGACTCGCCTTGCAGGAACAATTCGTCCAGACGGTACTTGTCGAGGATTCTACCAAGGTCGTCCAAAAGCGGAGGCTTGACGCTAGTATGATCAGGTATCGGGAAGAGGACCATGTCGCTATAAATAAGCGCCGAGAGACGGCAAAGCTCAAACTGAATTTCGGTGGACTTAGACTGGTCCGGGGAAATAGGATCGAAGGAGCATAACTTATGCTGGACAGCGACCCTCACGCGAGCAACGTCCCAGATGGACGGAGCCGTCGCTCCACCCCGATGGCAATGGTCGAGCGCCATGGTAACTTCGCACATAAGGAGAAGCGCCTGGTGCATTTCTTCATGCCACAAGGCGTTGAAGCCGGAGCCCATTATTTGCATTAGGTCGACCGCGGCTTGATCGAGGATATGCTCCCCGCTACGTTGTAGGGACGGAGCGATAGCTGCAGGCCATTTCCAACCGGGCCGCACCCCGAGTCTGGTAGAGACGATAGTGTCGAGATAGGTTAACACAATGCGCTGATACGGCATGGTAAGCTCGTCAATGCCACCTCTCAGCTGCACCAAAGTTCGCACGGCCTGAACCCGCTCGGGGACGATATCGAGGTGACCCATAGCGTGAAGATTCTGAGTCGTTGCCAAGGGTGTTCTCGGATGCTTTCCAGACGCCGAGCCAGAGTTGGGCCCGGAAACGTAGGTCAACAGGGCGGCCGCGTAAGCATGTCAGGAGGTACGGTTGTCAGACGCTGAACTTCTTGGTTGAGCAATTCTATAGCCGCCTTCTCGTGGACTTGGCTGACCACTTCGACCTGTCTTTGGATGTCTTCGGTCGTTGAAATCATTGGACTCATTTGGAACCTGGCAGCGGCAGCAATTTGGGCCTCGAGGAGATAGCCATATTGGGGGCCCAGCTTTCGCCGACTCGCTCTAGGAGTGGGTAAAGCACTGACAGGGCAGCTGGGACAAACGAGGGGAAGGCATAGTCGTAAGCTATGCGAGGATTGTGTCCAGTGTCCTAGAGAGTCGTTGAGGCTTCATGGTACGTACCAAAGTCGAGTATTGAGTGAATGAATTTGTCCAAGCCTTGTACGGGAGCAGTATCGAACGGGCCGACCTGTCCCTGTCCCAAGCTCGAAGTCGACGGGGAATAAAATATCCTCCTGTCCAACAACATCCCCTGGTCTTCATCCGCCTCATTCAGGATCTTATTACGCCGAGTCAAGTCGCCGAGGACCAGTCATAGCGCAAGAACCCTGGGAACACCGAACGACGCCGGCAGCCTGGAGGTAGGTTTGCGGCCGGTTCCATGTTTGACAATGCCAGAGCTGAGACGGCGGTGGGAGACTCGAGCGGCGTGTAAGCGCGCTTCGGCGCGTTGAAGTTCACGTTCTCGGTGCGGTGCTGTGTTCTTCCCGCTGGATAGGTTAATGGAGACAAACTTGGGCGCATTCCCCGTAGACATGTGGTAGAAGTGAGTGCGAGGCGTGCGGCGATCTCATACTATGTAGGGGAGATTATGAGAGCTAGTGTAAGTAAATAAGGAAGCTCTAGTTCAGTGTAGTCTTCGGGTAGAGGGGTAGTAGGCTTCCCTACTAGGACTTTTACTCTAGTTGTAGACTTCATCTATTTCACCTAAAACAGATAATAGGCATTAGCTTTATTCGGGTATGTTACTAAGCTTTTTAATACGGAGTACTAGGTTAAGGTTAACGATAACGTCGATAAAAAAAGAAAATAGCCAACACGTAAATTCTATAATAAAAAAATTAAAATAAAGCTATACTTCTCTCTTTACAAGAGAAGATAACAAGTTCTCATCGCGTCCGCAAGATCCATTTTAGGTATTTCTGTTCTGAATGTGTTTTGATTGGGCTATATCCGGTGGTGGCAAGCCAGCCGGTCTACTCCCATCTCGCGGAGATCTTGCGATCATACCGCCGATTTGACTTGTCAAGTATGCAACCATTGTGTTATTTCTATGCCTGTATTTGTCCACCACTCATTTCCGTTGTCGTTCGAGGAGGAGGAGGAGGAGGAGGAGGAGGACGGATTCGAGGAGGATCGGTCGGTTTCTCGAAGCGAACAGCGGGAGTCGAACAGGGGACTTTTGTCGCACAAATCGTCTTGAACACGCCTTCTAGCCCGGTGCTAGTTTGACCTGTGCCCGAGAGGATTGTGACAATTTTTCCACTTTTAAATAATATATGGCATGACGACGTGGAAGGGAAATGATTGGCTGGGCTGGCATACTAAGTGAAGTGACGGGAAGCGGGCAGGCAGAGGGCGAAGCAAGTCGAACGGGCGTCAGCGGCCAGGTTCTTTGATGGTTCAGCGCGTGGATTGAAGTGTTTGAAAGCCTCTCATTCAGTACTCTCTAACCCGCGAGTTTTACCCTTTCTCCGTGTGTTTTCGGGCCTCTTCGCCGAGGGTACGCTGCGACGATCGCGAACTTGCATCGTGCCCGTCTTTTTCAACCGCAGTATCCGCTTCGAACTGCTTCGCCTGTCTTTCAGGCTCTTCCAGATTATCTTCAATGAAAGGCGCTGGGTCTTCCTGTATCTGGATAGCCTCTTGATCCGTTGGGCTGCTTTTTGGTGCCTCGGGCACTCCCTTGCGCATGTTATATCCGCCATGCCAGCCGATCCACCCTCGCTCGTGCGGTCCCCTCAGGAAGCAAATAAGCAATGCCGCGGAGACGAAGCCAACACTAGCAGAGCCAGACGCAATCCAACCACCATCAGCGTAAATCGAGTTGCCCACGGCAGTGCCAATCAACTGTCCGCAGAACACACTGACCATGTACGCCGTGTTGACGCGATTCCGGGCCTTCGGTGCAACCGCGTAAATGGCGGTACGGTTCGCGATCTGGCTGGTTTGTATTCCGATATCGATGCAAACAGCTTCAATGACCGGACCGGCGACTGTATGTTTGCCAGTATACGTGCCGATGATGACGCCTGCCAGGCAGATGATCTCGCCAATCATGACCGAGAAGAGAGGCTGGTGTTTCTCCATGACGGTTCTCGCGAAGACCGGACCCCAGCTCATCGAGGCTATGCCGATCAGGGCAAAAAGACCGATGACTAAAGAGCTGTAATGATAAGGCGATCCGGCCAGGAGGAAAGTGAGCGTCGTCCAGTAGCTCGTGAAGGATGTCGAGGTGAGCAAGCCAATAAGCATTGCTTGTACCAGGACTGGATACTTGGCCACCAGCTTCAGGATGTCCCACAGGAGCATTGGATACCTCCTCCAGATTCTCTCACCTGGATTGGTTGCCGGGTAATCTGGCATAAACAGGTAGAGTAGAATCAGAATGAAGTATTGCAATCCAAATGAAATCCAGTATATATAGCGCCACCCAATAAATCGTGCAACGACACCTGACAGGAGACGAGCAATTAACATGCCAAGTAGCATGCCTGAGACGACGATCGAGAGGGAGGTCGATCGACGATGCGGTGGAGCCATGTCACCGACAAGTGGCAGCATCAATTGAGGTGTTACAGTCGTCACGCTCGTGATGAACGTTATCACTCCAAACACGGCGAAGGACTTGGTCACGCAGAGCCCAATCCTGCAGCGGCTGTCAGGCTAGTATATCAAACGGAAGTATGGTTGTCAATGTACCATAATGTGGCTGTGAACCAGACCAGCCATAGCACAAACGGCCTCCTCTTGAGCAAGTCTCCCAACGGACAGAGAAACAGCAATCCGCCCGCATATCCGGCCTGCGCAAGCGTGGGGATGTAGGACGATTGCTCGTCCGTGACATGGAAATCGTCCGCGAGGAGGTTAAGAATTGGGTGGGTGTAGTAAAGATTTGCCACGGTGAAACAGCCGGCGAATGCTGGCAGGCGCAAGCGGTCAGTGCCTGAATTGCGTCCATGACGAGGATACTCATACCAAAGAGCAGGTTTAAGCCCATTGAGAACTCAAACGGCTTCTCGGGATCATAGCGACACCTCGGAGGCACGTATGTTAGGCAATTATATATCTTCCGGAGTTTTGTCCTTTTCAATTTCGGCGTCCCATCTTGAGCGACGCTCTCTTCTGGCGCCTCGATAGTCACGGCTTCCTTGGTGGGTGACGGCCGTTGATCTGGCTGCGACATGATTGCACGGCCGCAAATTCAAAGCTGCAAACACCGCCCGAGGCAGGAAGAGGAGCCATGGTCCTCAGGTCAACGACACAGGCTAATAAGGAGAGGGAATGGGAGATACTCCAGGTGCGAAGGCTAATGTCCGATGTACGCAAATGACGCGAAGATGGGACCCGATAGAAGACGGAACGGTAAGGATCGATGTTGGAGACAGCCGTCTCCCCCCAAACATGGAGCAAATGCCCTTATTCCGTACCAATGCGCCGTACCACGGCTAATCGATTGGGCGGAATCTCGCCGAGGAACAATCCTGCTCGGCATGTACACCGATGCGTACGGCTGGAGCACTCGACCTGGACCACGCTGCGACAGCAGTACTGAACAGACGCGTATATATGAGTATGCGAGCTGATAAAAGTAGCGATGTAACATGCTGCCTGGTATTGTACGTTTCTCGACTTTTCACAAAATGCACGATCGCCTTAGCCAACTTTTCGCTCGGGCCCAAAAATCGCGAACGCAACAAGAACGAAGCAGAACCGAACGTTAGCCTCCCAAATCCTGTCGCACGCCGAATCGTACCGGAAGTGTCACAAACTGAGCTGGGAAGACATTTCAAGAAGGAGAAGGAGAGGGTATCCAACAGACGAAGCCTCCAGAAAACTGTGCGGACGGAGAGGCAATAAATATGCCGCCGATTTGATCGTCATAAGTCGTCAATCGTCAAGGTCGTTACGTCGTGGTCAGCTGCCGATGCATCATTTCGTCGGTCTGGGGTTGTGAATGTCCTCGCGCAGGTCCCTGAGAGTCTTTACGAAATCCTCTGCATCTGTGATATAGTGAGCATGAGCGACGCAACCAGGTCAACACCAGTCCAAGATACCTGAAAGGGATTCGAAGTCAAGAAAATGCTCGCCGTTCGCGCGGACATGAGGCGAGTATTCGGAAGTGAACACGTGTCGTTGGAGTTCCGCGAGGTACACGGTCGAACTGTTCTTGGACCAACGGCACCAGGTAGGTGAAGTGATTTTGTGTGTTATAAATGCCGTCCAGATCGGCGTGCTACTGGAGAGTTCAGCTCTTGGAGTCCACCACAGCAGCACAGCACCAGAGAAACTTACTCTTTCATTTCTTTATCCAGGACAGCGGCTTCGAGTCGAATAGCGCCGGTACTCTTGTCACGGTACAGCCGCAGTGCGTGTTTGTAACCACTGTCACGGATTGCCCTGGCACAATCAGCGTTGGAAGTTCCAAATGGTACAGTTCCAGGGCAAACCCTGCGAAATTCAGTGCCTCGCCGTCGAGGTCATGGTGGAGGTTGCCGAAGCGCGACGAGGTGTCATGAGACCGCAATGATAGCACGGTGCAGTGGAAAATGACAAGCCCTACGCCCGTTAGCCAAGGTCGCGATGAAAGGTGGGCCGCTAACGTACACTCGTACGAGGTGAAGTTGAGGCTAGTCCAACAAGTACTGGAGCCACGAACTGTCGGACAGCAGAGGTAAAGCAACGGTCCATCTCGTCGCACGTGCAAGTCGCTGAGCGGAAAGCAAGACAGCCGTGGATTCCTGCGATTGTCATACCATTCACAAACAATCTTGCTCCGGTAGTCGTGGGGACGCCAGTAGAACTTGGTTCGGAGACCACCGGGGAATTTCCTGTCCACGGTCAATGCTGTTCTCTCGCCATTGACTCGACATACAATTGGAGAATTCTTTCGTATTCCGCATCCGGTGGTCGATGTTTCTTGCCGTCCACATCGCCAAAACAGCAGGATCTGCTCCAAAGGGTAAGTCAGCGTCTCTTTAGACGGCCAGCGCGCTCTTCTCACAGGTTTGGGTCCTCGGCAAGGGCGGTGCAAGGAAGATTGTGAAATATCTTAGTGGCCCAGTGTTTTGTTTCTGGATCAACACTCGAGGAGCGACTCAACGTGGAAAAGGTCGTCACCGGAGAAATGGGAGATGCTACTGGGGACTGAGGTGGCGGACTGGGAGCTGCCTTATGCTGCAGGGTTTCGTAACTGTCATTGGAGGCTGTGGGGGACATCGGTCGCTGTGGCTGTGGCCTCGGTCGTTCGTGTGACTTGGGCTTTCTGAGGACTGCTTGTTATCAGCAATAACAGCGAGTCAGGAGGGCGAATGTCGACCTTGTTGGGCAGGGACCAGGTCGAGCCTGACAAAATCCTCCGTTGCCTTGATCAGTCTTCTATCTTCACGCTGTAGCAACTGCAGTTCGTAGATATCGTGGCGCAAGTCGTCGAACTGGGCCTGGCTGTAGGTTTGCCTAACCAAAACTTCCTGAGCGGACACGACACCAAACCCGGAGGCGCGCTTGCCTACCTCTGGAGAACTTTACACAGCGAGTATGTGAACAATTGGTATGTCTTCAATCGCGTATCGAGGGTCTGCTTTCCCATGTTCATGCAATACCGGACAAGTTCCTTCCACGCATCTTGATAGTCGGCCGCGATCGCAACACGAGGTAGTCTACCGAGGATGGTCCAGACATCTTGTAGCGTGAAAGCGACGCTGCGCTGGAGGAGTCTGAGGTCATTGGCAAAGGTTTTGCTGAGTCTCCCATTGACGGCGTCGATCTCTTTGTTGAGTTCTCGAAGGGCCCAGCTCAATCCGTTCAGGCCGGTGATCGC
The DNA here is from genome assembly GCA_002099365.1 of Phialophora verrucosa. Lineage (NCBI taxonomy): Eukaryota > Fungi > Ascomycota > Eurotiomycetes > Chaetothyriales > Herpotrichiellaceae > Phialophora > Phialophora verrucosa. The sequence goes on along the minus strand of MSED01000002.1, from coordinate 1,411,900 downwards.
CAAGGTAATGTCCTGTTCATTGTCCAGATCGTTGTTCCGTATCGTGTTGAGGATTTCCGAAATGTCTTGGGCCCTGCCGGCCTCCTCTCGTAGAAGTAGATCCATGCATGGTAGATCCAGATGCGCTCAGGACTAGAATCTGGGGTAAGGAAGAATGCAGATCGCGCCGCACCTGCGACGAGGCTCTTTTTTTCCAGACTGATGTGGTCCAAGATTGAGGGCGGCCGTAACGGCGAATCTCGTAATACAGCGGAGGCAAATGCACTCGTTGACGTGTCAAGCCGACAGCAGGCGAAGCCGAAGATTGCGGAACTGATGCATACCCAGAGAAGACGCCGATTTGTCACTTCTGACCTTGCGCATGAACCCTCGCGACACAAGCCCTTAAGCTCTCCACTGTTTCGCTGTCATGGCCTGTACCAGATTTAAAAGACCTTAGCCCCCGAACTGTCCTCTTCACCGTGCTTGTTAACCTGTGCCGTGTGGGAGCTCACCCTGACCTCGCTGAAGCAGTCTGGTTGTGTTTGTTGCTTCAGGAGGAGGACCGATCAGATGCCGTCATGCTGCAGGCAGTTTCGCTGCCTAACAAGCCTGGGCAATTAGCGGCCTCCAGGAGACTTTTGTTGGAGCAGAAGTCACAAAGTGAGGCCTCTCATGCAGGTCGACGTGGTTCTACTTACATTACTGCCACGTTTGACCTACTTGGAATTAAGAAGAAGCTCATGGTTGTGTCAGCATGAGTCTCGATCTCCGCTGGAGCGATTTCGATGTGACAAATCGTAGATCAAGCAGGAACAACAGTACAGTTGTGACGCGCCGTCCTAGCGTGAGAGGGCGAGTCGCTCCTCGAGGAGTGGCTGGAGAACGCCCGGCAGAGTCAAATTGCCAGGGACGAAAGATGAAAATGTTCACGTCTGTTGTATAGAGAAAACTCAGGAAGGGAAGAATGTATTGCAGCCTTTTTGGGGTTGAGAGCAGAATGGCTGCGCCTTGCTGTTGCCTGAGGCATTCTGGCCAAGCCTAGTGTAGCAGCAACCACACAGTCTCGACAGTGCACTGTGGACTTGGGGCGGCTGGGATGGGATGATGAGCCCGTGGATCCGAGTTCGCAGTGGTGCCAGCGACGGATCACCGAAGCTTCTGTTGAGGAAAATGCTTGGAATAGTCTCTCCTGCTGAATGCGTGTGGCGTGCAACGACGTGAGAGCAGGGAAACCGGTCGGGTGAATCTGGCTTTGACGCGTTGACATCGCGCATCTAGCACTCCACGAAAGGAAATCGAAATCACATTTCTGTGCCTGATAATCATTGCATCAAGAGCTAGTATACAGCAGTATCATGGTAGGCTTATGCGATGTCTGCAGCTGAGCTATCATTCCCGGGCCGTGATGCGCCACCACGAGGACATGGGCTAAATCCTGGAGCTCGACGATGTCTCCGTAAGCTGCATTTGTGAAGCATACCGATCCTGTCCATAGCTGACTCCATAACCCCTGCCTCCCAAGCCGATCATTGCTAATGAAAACATAAGAGGAAGACGAGGAAGTCCAACCGGACGGTGACGGTGTCACTTCGGAGAGAACAAGACGTGGAGCGGCTATGCGCCCGCCGGAGTCCATTTACTCGTCGTCGTCATCATCATCAGCAGCCTGATGCGTCGTCAGCGTGCGTGCGCGCATTGAGAGTTCGACTAGACTCACGTTGTACTTGGCCTTCTCGTCTTCGTAGCGCTTCTTGTCAGTTGCAGCCTTCTTCTCATATGGCTCGCGCTGCTTGTCGCTCAAAGCCTTCCACTTGTCACCGAGCACCTTGCCGACTTGACCTGTCGAACTGTCAGCGTGTCTGAGTTTCATACTATGAGGCGCGCACAAGTCTTACCAAAGCTGATGCCGGGGTTCTCTTCACGGACCGTCTCACGTTGCTCGTTGGCGAAGAACATGTAGGCCGAGAGACCTCGCTTGGGAGCATTGGGGTCTACATGGGTCAGTCCAGCGAGACCAAGATGAGGTGTATTGACAAACCCTTCTTCTTCTTCTCAGTGCCGCGGCCCTTAGCCTTGGAGCTGGATTTCGCGCTTGCCTTAGGCATGGTTCTTGTCGAAGAGGACTTGGTGGCTTTTGAGGTCGGTTTAGAAGTCTGCGCGGTGCTTGTCTTAGCCATAGTAGTAGACGAGAGAAGAGGGAAGACACAAGAGTCACGGGTATTTGAAGGGACAAGGGCAAGCACGACAGCGCAGTGAAGCAGCGGAAGAGTGGGCAGAGCGGGTAGAGGTGCAGCTGAGGACACTGCGAGACAATGGTGGGTGGTGCAGGTGAAAGAAGTAGTGGAGCGCAAAGCAATTGGGATTGTTTTGAGCGGGTGCATTCGCGCCCAAAACGCGTGTTTTGGCAATGACAATCGACGGATGAAATGCGGCTGGACTCACCGACACAGAGAAAACGCGTCCAGAAAGCAAGTTCTGCGGTGTTGACTGTGGTGGTGGTTGTTAGCCGTTGTTGACTGCGCGGTGATGATGACGGCGACGACGAGGTTGGGCGAGGCAGCAAACAGTGCAGAATGATGAGGAGCGATGCATTTCGAATGGGAATTTTGCGCGCAAGCTATCGCAGAGGAGAATGGGTGGTGTGGACGGTGCCGGTGGAAATAGTGAAGAGAAGCAAGTGAGTACTTACCAGTATGAGGGCGATTTGCTGGGTGGTAGGAGGGCAGTACAGCGCGCTCGCAGTATGGGAGAAGCAGTACTGAGGGAGTAGTAGGAGGAAAATGTATGGGAGGCTGACAGAGTGAGAGAGACAAGCGGCAGAGGGAGGGACGGGCAAACCTCCCTGTGATCTGATCCCGCATCCCGCACCACACATCACCCATCACCCATTGAGCCACCACTCCCAGCTCGCCCTTGCTCGCCCTTCTGCTTGTCCTGATCTTTTTGCGTGCTCGCTCCCTCGTTTCCAGCGGCACCCATCCACTCACATGCCTCCAAATCCCCTTCTTGCTCTGAGCTACGGATAGTGGTCCTGCCTCCAAACCGACGAGCTGAATTGATTTGTTTGATCTCTGATCTCTGCTCTCCTCTGCTCCCTGCGCCTGCAAACCTACTCCACTTCCCTTACACTGTGACTTCACCAGCCGGCCCTCGCTGTGTTCGTTTCCCTGCTCCTCAGCACTACTCCTGCACTAAAGGCCGCGCATACCTGGCCGCCATATCTGGAATTACTACACAAGGTGGTGAACCTATGGAATCCCTTGGATTTGTCTCGTGAGGAAAGGCGACTGTTCCCCATGCTGGCGATTACAGTACTATCGCTTCATTCTCCTTTTGTTCAGCTTTCTCACGATCCGCCAAGGCATCCCAAGCACCTTCGCTCCCTTTGCGACAACAAAAGGTCCTTTGACTTGGCTCGCATTCCCTTTTCTAGCTTACCATTTTCTGTGCACCACACGTTATCTTGACGGCTGATTTCTCCCCATTTCCACAACCCGTATCTGACCGAAAGAATTCATGCCCTCCTTGCATTGCTCAGCAGGTGCCCCCGACGGGCAGACGGCTGCCATTCCGCTCAGCATCTGGATTGACTGGTATCCACCTGAGCATCCCCACCTGCCAGATGCATTTCCAGATGGTTCATTGCTCCTCAATAACATCCCATGGCCTTTGTGCTCATGACTATCAGCCTATTTCGCGAGTCCCATGCTTTGGAGATGCATCTAGGAATTCGCACGGTATCTGCGCATGGCCCAGCCTCCTCTATGCCGGGAAACCTGCTGAAATGAAGCAATTTTTCCACGGCCGCTGACCGAGCGCAAGGCCTCCAGTCGGCAGCTGAAGTAACTACCCTGTAGATCTCAGTCCCAAGAGGAGCAGGTCGTCTGTGAGACGTCCCTCGGCTGCAAGACTCGTGAGCCGGTTATTTCTCCAGTACGAGCCGCTCGCGCTGCAACAGAGCGACCCAGCCACCCGGAGTAGCTAATCATTCTCACCACTGGAATGTTTTGTGTTGGCTTCGTCACGTGATGTGATGGTGGTACTTCGGTCCGACATTCTTCCGGTTCTCGCCTTTCCCCGTCTCCTCGAGCGTGACGCAAGATAACTTCCGTACATACTCCGTGTGTCCGTATCTTGTACGCGCATCTTCTTCCCCCATGACGGCGATAAGCGTGTATACAATTGTATGTATTGTGTATCTCTTCGGTAGGTCACGCTGCACTGTCTCTGTCACTTTTGATATCATGAGAGACGCCACGCCACCAGAGCCCTGGATGAGACAATCCAGCTGGAACTCAGATCGAAGAACCTGTACGAAGCAATCATTTCAAACATCGAGGCAGAGAAGGCGAAACGCTGTGGCCTCGATCACGCCACCTGGTTTGACGGCGTAAACTACCAACTCCGTACGAGACATCTTCCCTCAGGAGACAGGCTACACAATCGTGCCATCAAGGCTCCTTGTACAAGGCCGATACCGCTGCTACAAGCATCGCGGTAACGTGGCTCTTTCGGGCTTAGATGCGAGCGTATCAAGACACGTATACCCTATACAAGCTTGATTCTTGTGCAGTTGCTCCTGAACAAATCCAAGATGTGGTCTCCTGCGATCGTTGTGACGGGCGGCAGCATCCAACGCCCAGCAAGGGCCACGGTGCCGAATTCGACAGCCTGATTCTCAAACGCTTTTGCCTTTTCTCTTCCGAGAGGCCAGTGAAAATACCAGCTATAAACGCGACCCAGCAAACTTATGACCGGAACTCCATGCTAAACAACTTATCCCAAGGCCTCTCCCTGGGCTTCGCGGGCGACGGAGACGAGACGTTCCCGACACCACCCGCGATAATGGGAGTCGAGCCTGTAGCCGGAGACGCTGTCGGCGTCGTTGAGGGCACGCCCTTCTGCTTCAATGGCGACTGTGAAGCATTTCTGGAAGTTGGGGCCGAATAGTTCGGTCTCTTCCCGAGGATTTGCGACCTTACTGGCGGGTTGTCCCCTGCAGCTTCAAGAGCAGCATAGGCAGAAGTAGACGCGTGCAGGTCTCTTTCCGCCACCCTGGGGGGGAGAGCAGACGGTCCAGAGTGACCACTCTATTCTTCGCATCAGTCTGTTTCTTTCTGGCCACTTAGGGGCCGAGAAGTAGATCTCGCCTCACCACTTCAAAGACCTGGGCTTCTTCCCTGTCGGTCTGGCTGGCCTCGGTAGGACGACGCACAATGCTGGGCACGCTAGCTTGACCTTGAACTTGGCTCGAGGTCTGCGCAGTCATTGAGCCCGCCGAATCCTGCCCTTCAGCTTCGTCATTCTCGTTGTCCGCATCAGCATGCGCATCATCGTCGGGAGCAGTCACGGTCCCTCCCTTCGCATCATGAGGAAGAGCATGTCTCCGCTCCGCATCCGTGTCGCTTGTAATGGGCGCCAGCGGCGCAACCTTGCTGGAAGGCAACATATCCTTCACACCTCTTTCCTTCCCCTTCATCTCTAAACTCTTTTTACTCGCGGAACTTGACCGTCTGCTATCCAAACTCCTGGTCAACGTCTTGGTGAACATGCTCGCCGTCCCAGTGGCGCCGCCGCTGCCCATGCCCAGCGTAGATTTATGTTCCTTCCGTGTCCCCATATGCCCTTTCACTTCCACATTGCTCGCAATAACAGTACTCTTGCCCACGCTCGGCGTGCCAGGAGCGCCCAGCTTCTCCTCCGCTGCGTCGATCATATACCACCTCAGTCCATCGGACAACTCAAAAGGATTCTCGTCGTCCATGCTGCGCATACTCCCATCATCACCCGTGGCAGAGATACTTGCGTTGCCCCTCATACTCCGCGATAGGTCGACAATTCGTTCTTCAACCCGCGTGATCCGCGCGAGCAACCAATCCCGACTGGCCAACTTGTGCGTCTCCGTCTCCCTCAGGAAGTAATGCGGCGCACCGACATTAAATGCCGCCCACGGCCGGGTAGCCTGATTCCTCGTGGGCAGGAAGAGAGCCAAGTCACCTTCCTTGAAGGACCTGTATGCGATCTTATCGTGCGCTTCCGCTTGGCTTCTATGTGTGCGTTCACGATACGCCCGCGAGTCTTTCTGATATTTCTTCGCCAGAGATTCGACATCTTTATAGCGCTTGGTTAATATGTCGATCGTCGAGTCGATGTCCAACCGCGATAAGGTGGAGACAAAGGAAGTGAATTTGGAGGACTCGCTAGTTAAATCGTTGTCACTTGTCCAGTAGAGGGTGTCCAAGTCGGAGGGGTCAGAGTAGTGCTGAGGTGGTGCTGAGCCGGATATGGTGCGGCGCATGGCGCTCGTATGGGCCGGTGAGGACTCGTTGCCACTTAACACGGCGGATGCGTTGACCTTTGAGGCGCGTTGGATTGCGAGTGTCGGTGCATCCTCTGCGCGAGAGACCGAGTAGCCGAACTGTTCCAGCATGCGTATTATCCTGTCGTGGTGGTGGTAGAGACGCTCCGAGAGTTGTTTGGCGCGTTCGCCGCGCTTGTCGAAATGGCGGCGCAGCTTGTCATGTTTCTCTGCGGCGAGGGCTGCTTCGCGGTTGAGGTCTTCAATCTCATGCTTGAGGCGCTGGATTGCGCCTTCATCTTCGGCCTTGCGGTCCACCAGCTCAGCGACTTTAGCTTCTTCCGATTTCAGTTGTTGGCGCAAGGCGTCGGAACCGGTCTCTCCAGCGGCGAACTTCTCGCGCAGAGAGTGCATCTCCGTGCGTTCGCTGGCGAGTTCTGAGCGAAGAGTGGAGATTTGTCTTCGCTCTTGCTCGAGGCTTTCTCTGAATTCCGTGGTGCGGGCCTCCGCGCTTGAGAGCTTTCCGGTCAAGTTCTTGATTTGGCCTTCCACGTTTGCCAACTTTTCCTCGAGCGATTTGTTTTCCGCCGTGGCAAGCTGCAGAGAATCGTCTAACCCGCGGGCATGAATTGCCGCTCCTTCTGACAGGATCTCCAACGCATTGACAAGCCTCCTCAGATCATCTGGAGGAGATCCCGCCGGAGATAGGTTCGTGTGTGCACCCTGCAAGATGGCAAGGTACTCTTGCTGTTGATCCTCCATTTGCCGGAGTTGGGTTGCCAGTGCTACATTTTGCGATTGTGCTGAGGCGCGCTCTTCCTTGACCTGGTGGAGTTGGCGATCCAGAGTGGCCGCTCTTTCTCGCTGGGTGGCAGCATCCTTCTGTGCTGCTGCGAGCTTGCGTTCTGACTGTGCCAATTCGTCTGCGGAGGTCCTCTTGGCCTGCTCGAGTTCGTTGCGTAAGTTGAGCAGGGCTTGATCTTGCTCCTTGTGAAAATGTTCTCGTGAGTCATTGAGTCGGTCGAGGTCTTCTTCAGCTTCTTCGAGTTTGACCTTTAGCCGATGGACTTCATCGTCAAGCAATTGGCGCTCCTCTTCAAACTCTTGCTTTTGAGCTTCAAAATTAGCCATCAAGTCGCGCTTGACTAGCTCTGCCTCCTGCATTTTGTCCCGACTTTCTGTGCTTGACCTTCGCTCAGCATGTGCTTCTTCCTGCAATTTTTGGACTTGCGATTCCAAGGCAACAATCTTTTGCACCAAAGACCTCTCATCCTGATTGTTTGACAACCGTCGAAGGGATACCGATGACCTGCGTGACAGATCACTCTGTCTTTGCAAGGTGCTGGGTGAGGGAGTCTGTTGCCGTTCGAAATCTGCAGCACTGCCCGGGTGAAAGACGCCACTGGGAGGGCGGCTGAGCTGACTTTGACGGTGCAAAAGATCTTCGAGTTTTCGGACCCGGCTGTCTGAAGCTCGCAGCTTCTCCTCGAGTCGAGTCTTCTCGTCTTGTAGGCTCCGGACCTCGTCACCGTTGCGGAGAGCGGCACTTTGACTTAGATCATGAATGCTTCCATTCTTGAAAGGCTTGAGTTTCTGCTTGCGAACTGGAGCATCAAGGTCTTTCATCCGCTGCATGATCGATTGCACGGCATCATCAATACCTAACGCACGCAGGTCGTCAACCCAAGCGAAGATTTCATCCCTGCTGACGAATGGCCAGGAGTTTCGTGGCGCGGTCGCCTTCAGATCGATTAGTGCATCTTTGGCATTCATGTCGTCGCTCAAGAAGTCGCTGTGTGAAGCGGTCCACTTCTTCCGGCGCCGTTGCTCCTCTTCGGTCTGCTGGGACAAGTCCTCGTGCAGCGTGTCGACTTCTGTGCGCATCTTTTCGGTCCACTCTGATCTTCGGGTGGCTTCCACAAGTGTAGCGCCGTACACAAGAGGCAGCTGAAAGACACGACCGAGCGCGGCAAAGTTGTCATTGTCCTGAAAGTCTAAGTTCGTGATAGCGGACTGTAATTCAGCAAGGCGGGACTGTATCCTTGAGATTGCCTGTAGCGTTGAGTACCAGTCTAGCGAAGCAGCGGTTCTCGCCTCCGAAGCACTCGAGGAAGCCTGTATAGTCTCTCCCACGACGCCTTGCAGAGCGGGCAACAGCTCGCGAGTATGGGTGGCAGCCTTCCTTGAAGCCGCAACCACCGATTTTTGATTGTCTTGCATCTGCAACACGTCTTCACAGTCTGACGTTATACGCTTGGCCAGAGTCTCTGTCTCTTCCAGCAAAGCGTTTGTGTCGTAGTCGGGGATTTGCGTTGACCGACCCTGGGCGGCGTCCGTATCGTGCTTGAGCTTCTCCATGCCTGACAGCAGATCTTGCAGTCTCTTCTCGAAGTCCGCCGAACTTCGCGAAACGCTAACCGCCGCAGCCTGGAGAGCTTCTTGATCGATCAGATCGAACAGGGTGCCAACAGGCGGGGAGGGAGCACTGTGGTCCTGCTCGGCCGGTCTCCGTAGTACTTTAGCCACGTCTTCACGAATAGGCAGCTCCGCAAGCGTGTCTGCGCTTGCTTGCCAATCCTTCAGCACACTTCGATGCTCTTGTATATAGCCTTGAGCCCACTGGTTCGTCTCTTCAAATCGCTGCTGTAGGGTTGTAACATGGTTCCGCAGGTTATCCAAAGCAACCTTCATAGACCGGGCAATGACCGAAGCCTCGTCGGCACATATCTCAATATTATCCACGCCCGCCCTGGCAACTTCGAGGGCCTCAAGGGCCCATGCCCGCCGTTGCATGAACAGATCCTGCCATGCTTTCAGGCTGGTCTCGTCGGCGAGGGAGAGGGGGTAGTCGGACAGGGGTTGCAACTCGGCTTCATTTCTCGACGGAGGTTTCGAGTCGGGCGACAAGAATTGCTTGTCATAGACGAAGACTTCTTGCTCGTTGCTCAAATTCTTGACAATCTTGCCCCGACCGGTCATCAAGATCTGGCGAGAGGCTGGGATTTCGGCATTGGCTTCGATCCATGACCGCAGGGTCTCGACACGAGCACCTGGGTCATCGTAGGTGAGGACATTGCCGCTGTGAGAGATAAACACTTGCAGGGCCATGACCTCCCCTTCATCATCACCACCTCTGCTCGGCTCGAAGTTGTTGCTGCCCAGTCGTGCGTGGGAACTGATTCGATTTGGAGATACCGCTAGGCGGCATCACAAGCCATAACCGCGTCTGCGGCAAGAAAGAGTGTCGTGTGAGTGGTCTAATTGCCTTAGTCAGCGCGCCTGGAGATCATCATTGCCTGTTGGAGTGACGGAGTAAGGCGTGAATCGGCGTTCGGTTATCTTCGCCCGATGTGATGCTTGCGATTTCTCTTTGTATGTGCTACTAATACTGCGCGTATGTTTGGGGGTTTGTGGAGTTCGCATTGGTTGGGAATTCCGAGCCTTTCTTGGTTGTCAAAGGGCGGAAAAAGCTGAGGCGGACTTGCACACTCTTAAATATCGCAGAGTGACGAGTAAGTGTGAGAGCAAAGGGAATCACAAGTTTTGAGTCCAAGTCACAAGACACACCGACGGTCATCTGAAGCCTACCATTCTCTTCCTCTCGACGACAAGGAGAAGTCCTTCGTGACAGAGGCCCAAGGAACCACATCCCCCGTCATCATGAGCCGCTTTGATGACCTCGAAAAGCCGTCTTTCACATGGCATTGGCGATCGCTGGACGATTTCAGGAAGACATCATGGTTCACACTCGGCAATTACTCGAACGTGATATTGATGATCGTCTTCCTGCTCCTGGCCTTCAACCAGATCCGGCGGAAGCAAAGCGAGGCCAAGAAGGCCGGCTACGAGAAGCGATACCTCAAAGCGCCCGAGTTCCCCGAGGTCGAGGAGCAATCGGACTTTGACTGGAAAACCACGGAGCCGCTCCAGCTGCGGCCCTTCAAGCCCAAGTACCACCTGACAATGGGTAAGTTAACTCTTCCTCCCTGTGCACCCCCAGCAGGAAGGGACTGACTCTACACGAGCCGAATCTGACGCCTCAGCACTCGAGAACATGTCCCCCTCGGACCTGCTGCTCATGGACAGGAACTACGCCGACCGTATCGCCTACCGCCGCAAAATCATGTCCGAGGAGGGCGAGCACGTCGTGGCCGTCAACGACGACTACCGTGTCCGTCCCGCCGTGGTCGAACTCTACCAATATCTCCTGGGAACATATCTACCCCTCCGCTTCCCCGGCATGTTCAAACTCCACGAGGCCCACTACGAGGCAGGCCAGACCTTCATGCTCGAAAACCTCGTCACCAAGGCATTGTTCCCCGCAAAGGCCTCGCCGTCGACCCCGACGGCCCTGCTCCTAGAGACCCTCGGCCGCACCATCGACGAAGACTTCCTGTTCCTCCTCCCGGAAGGAGACGACGACCCATCCCCGGACAACAAGGATAAAGATTACGTGCCAGATGCGAAGTATATCCTGGAAGCGTACGTGTGCTGCTGTCCCTCTGGCTTCGACCCGCGCGAGAAACTCGGTAAAAGGCTCGCAGCCATCCACGGGCCCGTGCCGGGCTACCCCTCCAAACTCGAAGCCAGCATGGACCGCTTCTTCTCCCGCCTCGAAGTACGCAAGTATGTCCGCCGGGTAAACTGGGCGATCACCACGAACCGGAATCTCTACTCCGCGGGCAAGGGGACGAACCACGCCCACGAAGGCGATGACGTGTCAGAACTGGAGGAGGTCGATATCGAGAACACGTTCTTGAGATGTGAGAGGCAGACATTGCACCGGCTGCCGAAGACAAAGGCACTGGTGTTTGCGTTCAAGACGTATATGTACCCGATCAAGGATCTCAAGCACGAGGGCAAGGGAGAGGAATTGGCCGAGGCGATCGATGGGCTGAAGGAGGGCAACGTCCCTCAAATGCATTTCTACAAGAGAGGAGTCGTGTGGGGTGAGGCTGTCAAGAGGTACCTCCGGAGCTGAACGGCTCGGCGCGGCAGCCGGGGGCTGAAGGGAGGGGGTACAGGGGCGGTGATATTTGATGATTGACGTTACGCTACGGTATCCATGTCAATATGAGGCAGCTTCATGCATGACGACGGGATTTGGACCATATACAGTATTGGGATTTTTGGGAAACCCTGGCACATTCAGAAGCCACCATCTTGTCAAGGCTTAATGGTCTATTTTCACAGTTGTCACAATACTTTTTTGCATACCCAGGCTCTTCGCCCGTAAGCTTTTTTGTCTACTCGTCCGTCGCCTACGTCAGCCTCTCCACCACCTTGATCAGATCCGCTGTGACGCCCATGGCTGTGACCTCTCCACCGGCGCCAGCCCCCTGGACCACCAAAGGATTAGACCCATACCGCTTCGTATAGAAGCAAATCAGATTGTCACTGCCGCGCAGGCTCGCAATGGGCGTCCCCTTCTCCACCATCTCCAGCCCGACCTTGACCCTGCCGGCGCCGACATCCACGGACCCGACATAGCGTACGACTTTGCCCTCCTTTGCCGCATTCTCCTTGTAAGCTTCCATTTCCGAGTCGAACTCCGGCAGCCGCGTCATGAACTCGTCGCTCGACTTCGCAGTCTCCAGCTCCCTGGGTATCAGGCTTTGGACGGGGAACGAATCGGGCCCTTCGACTTTCAGCCCCGCCAGCCGCGCGAGGATCGTGAGCTTCCGCGCAACGTCCATGCCGTTCAGATCATCTCGTGGATCCGGCTCCGTGTACCCCGCCTCTTTCGCCTGCTTGACGATCTCCGACCACTTGCCCTTGCCTGATCCATCCGCGGGCGCGAAAGAATTGAACAGGAACGACATGGTGCCCGAGAAGACGCCCTCGATGCGCGTGACTTGGTCTCCCGTCGCGACTAGATCCTTGAGGGTAGAGATGACGGGCAGGCCCGCACCCACGCTTGACTCATGGTATACCAGTGCGTTGCCCTGTGACGAGTCGACCGCGCCGAAGATGTCGTTCCACAGTTGTAGTGAGCCGGAGAAGGCCTTTTTGTTGGGCGTTACCACGCTGATGCCCTTGCGCAGAAAAGATGGGTATGCGTTTGCGACATCTTGGCTGGAGGTGTTGTCGACGAGGATGACTTTCCCGGGCGCGGAGGAGAGGTAGCCGATCAGTTCATCGGGGATGGAGAGGAGTTTCGAGGACGAGGACTGGAGCTCGGAGGCGTTGACAGGGGTGTAGGATGAGTTGTACAGTTGTTTCGACGAGCGGGAGACGAAGATGACGTTAGGTCGGAGCCGAGCAGGCAATGAGGAGAGTTGAGACAGAAAGCAGGTGCCGACACCACCGACGCCGATGATGGCCAGGTACAATTTTGAGGAAGACATCACAATGCGGTCGGTATGTAAAGGTAACGTGTTTACTCTGTTTCCGAACCGAGCTCGAAAGAAACCCGATCGAGAAAATCTGCGTGTGAGAATTGCGGGGGTTGAGATTGCGGGGTTCCAGCAGCCTCGTCGGCGGGACGAGTAAAGCCTCGCCGGCAGACACTGCGTCAATCTGGTGTTCATTACATCCGAGAGCGCAATGCTTCAGAGGGCCGCTTTGTGGTCCTGCCACATGAGCATCGCCTCAGAATCCCCAACTTTGCTCGCTGAGGCGTTCTACAAATTATGAAGCCACCCTATCCCCATGGGCGTCGACTTTGGGCTCTACAAGGAAGAGTGTTCCAGACTTCGATCGGCCTACATTCTTTGCTCCAAACCCAGTCCTTTGATAGTGGTTCAGAATGGCCCGGCTTCGAACAGTACCAGCTAAACAGAGAATTTTCTTCCTCCTGCCTCGCAACACAGCAGATATAAAACGTGCAAGGCAGTCGAACACAAAGAAATGACGTGATTGGGGCAGGCAGTATCAGCACACAATTGTAGGAACAGTCAGTGAGGTCTTGACTGTCACAGACGAGCCGCTCCGCTCAGGCTGTTTGCATGAAGAGTTGGAGAGCGGCTCGCCTTCAGCTTCAATTTGCTTTCTGTCGACAAACAATTCCAGGAAAAGCCGCCTGTTTGAGGATGATGTAGAATGTAGCATGGTAAAGCCGACCTCACCCAGGGCCACGACCCTCTGAATCTCCTGTCAGGTGAAGTCGAGTCGGTCGAACTAGACGGTCGTGCCAGTCCTGGCTGATAATCTGCCTCTTTTCGCTTCTCCATACCAAAACTTGTAGGAATCTCGCCGTCGCTGAACTTGCAGCAATGCGGTATGCAAGCACGCATAAGATGCTGCTCCCAGTACATCACGGGTAAGGGCGGTAGATGAACTTTTGCTGTTTTATCGAAGCGAAGAAATATGCTTCCTCAGGGTCGTCGAACTGAGCAAGGAGAAGGCGAAGGTCACTCTTACCGTCACGCGAGCAACATCGGTAGCCACAGCTTCGGAAATCTGACGACTCTCCACTAGGTTTCTCTCCATAACAATCCCCACGTTCTCACGCAAAATGGCTCTGGAACGAAGGTACCCAGCAAATATCTCGACATATTGCGCTGTTCTTGAACACGAGTTCGACCAGTGACTAGCTTAGTCAGAGACACGCCATCCAATGTTAGCTGACACATGATAGAAAGCGTATACTGCCCCAGTGTTCCTGCAATGCGCTTGTTACCGCTGGAAGATTGTTTTGGTCATTCGGGTCAAATTCATGATCGATAATCGTGATCCATTGAGATATGCTGCAAGATCTCACCCATAGTGGGCCTTGGTACGCAGAGGAGCGACATTCCGTAAAGAGGGGCCATTGGCTGAAGAGCACAATAGACCTCCCCCGTAACACTCATCGCCTCTATCTTGCACAACCATCTGATACCTGCTTTTTTCTCTAGCTAGGGAGGTTCTCGTACTCCATTGGAATAGGCCGCCGGGGGTGAAGAAGTCGGGTGAACGTGATAAGGTCGTCAGGCAGAGAGCCAGTGATCCAGGTAAGGGATTCTGTGGTTTCGTCGTAGAAGGCCTTGCAACTGGTCAAGTTCTCGACCCAGAATACGTGATCCTGATGCTTTCATTGCATTCATGGACGCACCACCCCTCGGCAATAAGCACGTCGGCTAGGACAACGGACCCTAGTAGACGTTTCGCATCAATACCCTTGACAGATCGTATTGATAATGAAGGACACGGGGGAAGTCTGAGACGGCCCGAGATCATCTTCTAGTATTCCGATGACTTTCGTGAAGGCCCTAACTGAGATGGAGCGCTGTCTAAAACACCTTTGATATAAGGCGTCTCTAGCGTCGAGCGTGCGCTTCTTGCTTGTAGAGAGAGGTGACTTGCTAGCAAGCTTTGTGTGCTGACCGTGTCTTTCTCGAACCGGAGTTGACCAGGACATACAGAATATCTGTAGGGGCTTCAAGCGGCGAGTCTGCCTCATGAGGCTCGAGAACGTTGCGCCTGCCCAAGCCATCATTCGTCATAAGTCAATCGCGGTCTTGTACATCGAATCCAGGTAGGCCAGTCTGTCCGCCAATCTCTTCCCAGAATCTGGCGAAATCCACTGCCTTCTTCTCCAGTCGTCTCTTCAACTCCCTGATTGCTTCGGCCTGTCGTCCTTCGGTGAAACCACCTGGCTGCGATGTCTCAAATTGAACAATCTCGATCCAGCGAAAAAAGACATCCTCGGCGCCGAGGTCGGCAAGATGACGTCGGAAATTTTCCACAGTGCTGTCCTCCTGTGCATCTTGCACGGTAGAATAGGGTGTATCATGCACCTTCCATATCAACCATTGCTTTTGGTAATAGACCAAGACCAGATTCTCAAGGTCTTTGAGCTGGATATTGCCTTTCTCAACCAATCTGTGCGCATCAAGCATCGCCTTGAAATCGAGATCCCAGTCTTGGTCTAGGAGCAGATATCCAGTCTTGGCTAAGTATGCTGGCCGCATTGCTGGATCGACCTTGACTTTGATGGTCAGTTCCTCATCTACCTTCCACGTCTTGACTTGATCCCGGTTCTCCCCAACGAGCAACGGTGTATCCCAATTTCTTCCTCTTCGAACAAGAATCTCTGTATCTCTGAACCCCAGTCTTCTCCTCCACTGCACGGGACTTGCGAATCTCGATAATTTGCTCCCAAACAAGAAGCCCTTAGGCCAACTGCCAATCAAGCCGAATATGGCATAATCAATCATCAACAGCAATGTGCGCGAGGTCACAGCATTCATGAGTTCTCCAACACCTGCAGCGGCTGTATCGACTTTATATGCTGTGTCATATCCGAAAATCGTGATGATCTGCTCGAGATACGCCGGCACGGCATAATACACCCGAACACAGAGTCCAATGACGATGAGTAGGTTCAGGAGGACTGGTACAGCGAAGACTCGCTTCTTCAGACTCGGTGGGGTACGGTCCAGGTGGACGAGGTAGATGTGATCTGTGGGGAGGGTGGAAAGGAATGGGCGTAGTGATGCCGGAGCATATTGAAAGGGTGTCGGGGGTCCGGATGGACTACTCGCGGAGGGTTTTGGAGCATTGGATGAGCTCGCCGCAGGCTTCGTACCTCGCTTCGCAGCGGTACGAGCCATCTAGTTAATGCTCGGTGCAAGCTTGGTGTGCAGTCCATGAACTGCAGATGACGAACAAGTGAGTTCTATCACGAGTCATGAACGGCACGTGATATGGCTTTCTTGAGCCGAGCACGAGTCAGGATCCGCTAGGCCTTTTGCAGTTGGGGCGTCGAAATTCGGCCACCGCATCAGCGTCAGCTTTGCTCTCCTCATTTCCACACGGGCCACGCTTCGATATATTAGACGTGGTGTTCGGCACGGATTATTTGCCATTCGGGTAGGTTCGCATTATGTATGTGTTGGGCATAGTCTGTTCAAGCACAGGCTCAGCGTGAGGCTTGTTTAAAGCTTAGCCAGACATGGAGGGGGCTGAGAGGCGAACGTTTCGAGCTGAATGGTTCTGCTGACATTGACCAGGGGCTGAGGTCCAGGAGTTGCCCAATCCGGCGCTCGCTTTTCCCCTGTGCAATCTGGATCTGCTTCTATATCGAGCATGTTCTGCTTACGAGACCCTGTTCGGCTAGGAAGTCGTGTGGTGGCGCAAAGCTTTGGTACAAGTGCTTATGCTCACTTTGTCCCACCGTGTGGCTAGCCATGGGCCCTCATCGGTGGGCCGCTGGCCTGAAATACTGATCCTTCTGCTGTTTTCGCGTCGATCTCTCTCGGTGTCTCTTTGCGAAGCGTTGGCGGTTCTGAGTTTCGCTGCGACTTCCCGTTTCTTGTTGACGAGTTTCCTTGAGTCGTTCTTTCCTTGATCAGGGCAACTGGTCTTCGAGACGACGAGCACGAACAAAACACGTCTTTCTATTCGTCTCACTGCAGTCAATGAAGATGGACTTCATCCCGGATCGCCTGGTTCGAGGCATTGTGGGAGCCAAAAGAGTAGTGCCAAACGCAGCCGGCTTTAATTCCCCGACAACCACGGTGGTGCTGAACAGCGCAAAGATCACCCACGCCTTAGGCAAACTGGCTCAAGCAGGAGTCGCCGACGACGCCGCCACCGCAGTACTCAACCTTGCAACGACTACCAGCACCATGCATGCAGAGAAAATCACCCATGGGATCGAGAAATTGACAAACGCTGGTTTGGCGTCCGACAACACTGCATCGACCACAAGCACAAAATCCGACAGCCACGGCCTTGCCACGAAGTACATTATTGTTATTGCTGTTGTCAGCGCGGTCATTCTGCTCGTTCTTCTGACTGGTGGTTGCTTATGCTGGAGGAGGTACAAGAGAAGAAGAGCGTACAATGTGGTCAGTAGGGGTGTTGACAAGAAAGGAAAGACGCCCATGAGAGAAAAGGAGGACATGTTCAACGCCGACATGGGGGAGTCGGAAAGTTTCAATGTCGACGGTCAGAAGCTTACGGAGCGCAACTTCGAGAGCGGCTATGACAAGGTAGATACTGGGTATGAGGGGACAGGGTATGGAGGAGTCGATGAGCACGGCGGCGACAAGAGAGCCAGGCTTGAGGCTTAAACCCCCGGGTCGCAGTTGAGCTGTGCTTGGGTTGATATCTGTGGTGGTGACTGTTATGAGGACCGATTGTGACCGCCCTGAGCTTGGTGTTGGAACGGAAAGACTGTTGGGTTACAACAACAATGGTGGAGTCTAGGCTGGGTATCTTTTCTGCTTGGGCGGAAATATCTTTCATTCACTTTGCACTCATCTTGTCTCAGCTACTGCTGACCGCCCGTTCATCGTTCTTGGCAATTGCATTTCTCGTCAGCCCTTTCACTACCCCGGCGTCTCTTTGCCGTCCGTGTCACCTGTTCTCTACTCACACAATCACCTACAATGTCTTCCTCCTCTTCGTGTCCGAAGGAGGCGGCCGGCCTCAAGCTGAAGCGCAAAGCGGGTGAAATGGAGGACGAGTCTCAGAAGGCACCTCCGTGTATCGACGTCGACCCGCAAGGCCAAGTGTTGTTCAAGGTCGGCAAGGGTGACGATTCCCGCACCATCAGGGTCGCCGGCCCCCTACTCTGTCAAGTTGCACCTCGATTCGTTGATTTGTTATCGTTGGCACCGAACGAAGGGGGTAACAAAGTGATTGAAAGAGAGACTGGACACCCGAAAGTTTATCTGGACTTCTTCAACATCATCCACTTCAAATGCGCAAACATCGACACGCTGACAGGACGGAGGCTCGCCCAACTTGCAGAGCTGGCCAACGACATGGGGTGTTGTGCAGACTCTTTCAGACCATTCATCGCCTACCGACTCTTTCCAGTCATCCATGAGATCATGACGGCGTCCAATGACGCGACAGGAACGAAAAGTGTCGTAAAAACACTGGAACAGCATCGGGTCACGTTCGAGGAGCTCCTGAGTATTGCTTCATTCTGCCAGATGAGTGAACTGTTCTGGAGGACTACTAAGGTCGCGGTCGCGCAGGCCCCAAAACGACTCTGCCCAATGGGACTACGCTTTCAGCACAGTTCTCATCAGGGTGTCCACAGTGAGATCAAGCCTTCCTGCTGCAAAGGCAACCATCCAGCAAGTCAGCTAATTCAGACGCCGCAGATCATATCAACAAGGCACGGAAGAAAGCCGTCAAAAATTTCCTCTCTGACGTATTCGAATGTATTGATAAAAGCCATCCTATAGTACCAGACGTGGAGGTTGCGGAAGAAGCTGTCAGTAGCTATGGTGCCATCCATTATCTCCTCCGAACAGAAGGGATCATTGCGCACAAGATCTCCGACTACAACGGCGCATTGGTTCAGGCCGTCGAAGTTGTCCGCAAAGTCACAGATCTGGCGAAAGCGAAAGTCAATTCGAAGGACACGTCACCTGGCAGCAATGGTACAATCCTCAATACGCAGGCGGACTGCAGGGAATACATGGCCGGAGATATCAAGGGCGACCTTTTAAAGGTTATCGACACTCACACCAAACGTCTGCGTGGTATTCCCCTGTTTTCCTTCAATCACAGTATGGACAATTCGACGGAAGAAGATAACTTCTGGACTGTCTCGCCTGACGGACAGAAAGCGGGATAAATGGTCTGTAAAAAGGCGCGAAGAAGCACACACGGCACCATCACACTCTGCTGTCATGGTTTGGCACCTCAGACCCTGGCGGCAAACAGAGACCACCACCTATTCTATGGCTGACCTCAAGAAGATAACGAGTCGACAACATGAATGCGGAATGAGCTGGGTGATGTGGGTGACCTACAGTACTGGCTTTCCAAATGACCTTGAATGATACACGGACCATTGCTTCAATATGTCCACCAACTACCAGTAGTTTTAAACACAGCGCTCGCCGTTGCGCCAGATCAAACAGCATTGTAATGTACGCCGCTCCATGGATAGAGCTGATACATCCCAGTCCTCGCTCTGGTCCCCTGGAGCCACTGCCTCCATATCCATGACTTAACCTTCACTACCATCTGACGCCGACTCACATCCCCATCTCTCTGGGCTTGCCTCACCCGATGATAAATGACTTACGCCTCACTCTATTTCCTCACCACGTTCCTCGCTTTCTGTGGTCCTGATGGTCATGCTCCTCCATCGAAACAAGCGCGGCTACGGCTCTATAAAGGGCAATGTATGGAACGACGGGAAGGGAACACACCTGGAAGGGATCGAGACTCGCGATGTCGACCACGTCCACGATGCACTACAGACCATGGGAAGAAAGAGAGAGAGAGAGTCCTCTGGTTTGCGGCATGGGTGATGCGAGGCAAGAGGAAGTGGATTCCCACAACTCCGTTCGGGGTATTCAATTACCGCTTGGGTTCGGATCTCACTGTTTGGTGACCCGCTCAACCTTGCCTTAGGAGCAAGTTGAAGCAGGGGGGCTTTTGGATTCAGCGTGGCCCACCTCGTTACAAACCGAGCCCTCTCGCCCCTTTCGTCCACCTATACAGGGACAACACTCTGTGTCGGACGCGGCTTTCGTCCGCATTCGTCGCCCTTGCACTTCTGACACTATACAATGTCGAACGGAGCACTTTGCGGAATCTCCTCTGTCAACCCCTGTCAGCTTGATATCCCATGGCCCCAATGGATGCATGATGCTCAGTGGCCAAGCCAAGCCACCACCGACTCACCTGAAACTCGGTGCTCAATGTGACCACACACACTTCGTGTGCCCGGATGATGGTCTCGCACGCCTTTTCTACCGACTCGTTCGGCCCCAATTGCGGCATCCGATCGGCAAACAGCAGCAGGATAAAACTCCCATGGAGGAGGTAGATGCCGAACAAGTACGGCATGAAGGTCAGTTCGGGATCGCACTTGAGGATCTGGGAGACGGCCTCCGAGGCCGCAATCGCATGTGAGGCACATTCCATGAAATGCACCGACGTGATCCAGCCGTCCTCGTTCTCAAGCATCGAGACGGCGTCCCATTTTCCGTACAGCAACACGTGGAGGACATGCAGGATGAATGTGCTGTACGATGTGACGAGCTGGGCTAACGCCCGGCTCTTGGGCCGCCGTACTGCCGGCGTCCCTAGCACGTGGGTCATGGGACTTTCTTGAAATCCTGAATTCGGGGTGAGAGACTCGCTTGCGGGGATGGCGCCGTTCAGTTGTTCTGTCTCATACCGGCTTTCGAGGTCACTGATACTTTGGGCGCAGTTCGCAAACAGCTTCTCCACCATGGAGATGGAGTTCTGGTCGTCGAGGGTTCCGAAGCGGGGGTGATATCGGCGATGGTGGATGTGCATGACATCTCCCATGATGGCCATCAGGGGCAAGAAATATTCGAAAAAGCCCGTCCCCGTCACTAATGTGGGAGGACCGTGGGGCCGTTGGGTGAGGAGTTCGCTAGGGACGGTTTCGAAGTTCTCCCATATGTCGTCGGGGAGTGGGATGTGGACGTCGCATTCGTCGTCTGAAATGTTGGGTATGGTGTTGAATGCGAGCGCCAGGTGTCGGTCCAGGCAGAATAGAAGCCAGAACACGCGGCGTCGCTCTTCTTGTGCCTCTAGAGCTGTAAAGCACGGCGCTCCGGTCCCAGTGTGGTTGCGCTGACAAGTGTGGGATGGCGTCGGACAGCTCGAATTAACATGGTACTCGCCCTCTCGGGCATCTAATCTGTTCAGACCCATGGATTGTGCGAGCCTTACAGCTTTGCTCCACCAGGGATAGCAGTCCGTTTTGAAGTCTCCTCCTGAAGTGACGATACATATCAGTATGAATGTCAGAACGTCGTCGATGAGCGGCGCGGGCGCGTCTGCTTGTTGTTGCTCTGCAGACTCAACGCAAGGATTCGTGTAGCCGTAGTGGTAAAAACTGTGCTGTACAAGACGGCCTCCTTTTCTCCGGGTCAGCATGCCAGTTTGCATATGTCAGGGTATTGAATCACTTACCGGGACTCCTTTGCCAATGATCACGGTCTCTGTCGTGAACAAGCGACGTAGACAATTTCCGCAACGCCTCGCACACCCTTGATCGTTCTCCCGGCAGCAGTAGCAGAGGAATGTCTGCTGTTTGGGCGCTCACCCAAAGCATTGTGGTCAAGAGCGCCGGAGTAGTCTCTCGGGGCTTGGTTGGGTGGAGGAGAGATCTCTTCCTCAGCACGTGGGTCAATACATAAGGCGAGGCAGATCTGAAGAGGGAGCTTCCCGGCCGGGCAAAGTAAAACCGTAGCAACTCGCACGCATCTTCAGGGCAGATCAGGTCGTCGAGCAGAGGCCTTATGGGTTCCAGACAGGGGTATGGTCGAAAGGCGGACGGCTGTACCTGTGGAGGTCGTCCATCTTGAATCTCTATATCGGAGTTATTGTTTAGCTGCGCAGTGCTGAAAGATTCCCGCCCGTCCCTGGCCTGAGGGATCTGGGAGTCGAGTAGCTGAGAAGGACGATTGAGGTCTTGTTCAGCGTGGTTGGTTTGGTGGGAAAAGGTAAAGGTAGAGACCCCGTGATGTAGACTAGGGTCCGTGGAAGCACTGTGTTGTGTAAATGCACGACTGAGATGGTCATCTGCGACTGGTCTCTCTCCAAGTACATGCAGCGTTGAGGCTCGGTGGGGGTTCCTCTCCAGGACTCTTTCTGTTACACCAAGATAGGGATTGGTCTCCACCATGGCCTGAGGTGATACCGGGGCAAGAGAGGACAACTGCGCCCTGTTAATTTCGGATGCCCTTCCCCCATTGTGGCTTTTCGGCTTGCGACCGCGCCTCCTGAGGTCACGATCATAGTAGCATGAATAGCGGTATTCTGTAGGAGCGACGAGCGGGCATTAGCACCGATCAGTGGAACAGCTGCCCTCTCACAGGCGGTGCGCACTTTCCTTCACACCGACGGCTAGAACAACGTGAGCGTCTCCAACATCACTACCCATCCTCGAAGCCAGCACTTACCATGGAGATCTACCATCACAACGAACCTTGGAGCTGCTGCACTTGTCACATGCTCTCCTGGTTCTCGTCCGAGAATGACCATTCATCTGCGAGGAATGAGCTCCTGACTGCAACATCATCTCCACAATGTCTTGAACATTATGTCCGCTGGAAGGTCTTTGAGACGGTAGATTCGATCGACCACCATACATGGCACGGGGGTGAGTTGGTTTTAACCCGTCGGGTGAATACTACGGTTATGGGTTAAATGAGCCGGCCATCACCCGGGTTTGGATAATTCCCCGCAATCTGTGCTCGCGCTTGTGGGGAGAGGAGTCCACAGTATGAGGCGGAAAGCTAAAATCAAATAGACTGAGATGTGGTTGGCAGATTGGGTCTCATGGCTGAGTTCTGGGGCTTGTCGGGCACGACTCCGACCTTGAAGTGGGGAAACTCAAATGGCTGTGAAGGAATGGTGAATGAAAGATGAGGGAACTCCTCATGTTGGGGGACCCGGCACCTTATCCCGACCTTGAGAGACATCTGATGAAGCCTGAAAACCGGAACAGCTTTACATTTCTCCGAGTAGAGGAGAAAGTCAGTGGCGGATGGGAAAAGGCGCAAGCCGTGTATAGAGCCTAGGCCGCTATGTAAGAGGTTGTTGGAGCTCCAGAATAGACGGATGGATGGTAGAGGGCATGCGATTATGGGTAAATAGTTCTATCGCTGGGCAACTGCCGTCTTTGTCCTCGGCCAAGAGCTGACGGTCGGAACGTGATTTGAAACTCCCATGCTTGAAGTAATTATCTTAACATCTGGCTTAACCTGCACTCGGACGTTGGGCTTCGACGGTCCAACGAAGTCGTAATCAAGCCACGGGCCCAGGATCTTCCTCACTCCCTCGTAAAGCGGTCTGTCTCGCTCAACTGTCTCCTCACTGAGCCCACCGTACTGAAAGAGCATGTCGTCAACGGGCCTTGTCTCCGAATTCGCAGAGGTCGCAACAGGTTTCTGGAGGATCGCCTTGGCCGCGCGTATATTCTCTTCGAGGTCGGAGATTGAGGTGATTCCAGTGATGGTAGTGACGGAGAAGTCAGAACGGCACACTTTTTGTGCTCTGGAGATGGCAAACCGTAAGGCCACGGATGCCAGATTATCGCCTTGATCCTCAACCCATTTTGCCGCCTTCTGGCACACCGCCCGCAGCTCCGGCGGTGCAGGATGCCAATTCCCCAATGCGCCAACAGGAACACCATCGCTCCTGAGCAGTCCGACCCCCAGCGGACTGGAGCTGCAGACGGCCTTGACTCCTGCTTTTCGAAACGCCTCCAGACCCCTTTGCTCTAACCGGGTGTTCTGCAACGTGAGTTGCCCCCAAGCCTGAATCACGTCAACGGCACGACCGGTCTGTGAAAGGACCCGCAAGGCAACTGCTTCAAGGACGGTAATGTCAGCGCCTGAAATCCCCACGCGGCGAATGACGCCTGAATCGCTCAGTTCGTAAAGCGTTTCAACAGCTCGGGCGGCCTCGTCGATGCTGACAAACTCAACGTCGTGGCAGAATACCACGTCCAGATAACTTGTGCCAAACCGTTGCAGCGATCGTGCTACAGACTTTCGAATCCACTCTGGTGAATAGTCGAAGTGGTCTTGACCTAGTCTTCCCACCTTGGTCATGAGAATATAGTCGCTTCTCTTGTATGAGGATACCATATCGGCATGGCATAACGCTGCCCCAATCAATTGTTCGGAGGGTTCATAGTATGGCGAGGTATCGATGGCTTTCAACCCGAGATCAAACGCTCTTTTGATTATACGGCGGACCGGCAGTGACTCCGGCTGCGGATGGAGTTGGTAGCTGAACCCAGCTCCTCCCATCACCAGCGGCGAGAGCCTCTTTAGCACGGCATCTTCGGTGAAGGGAGAGGGTTCCATGATAACCACAGCGGTCTGTCGCAATGTTGAAACGCTGATGTGTTGGTAGAACAAAGAGAAGATTGGCTGTGTCTGACACTATCGACCACAGCCGTATAAGGATTTCATTACAGATGGTCGGAGTCCGCCTTGTCGTCGCATCTCCTGCTCAGTGTCATGAAGTCTCGGCAGGTACGAATCGAACACGGGGAAGACATTCCTGGAGGCAAGGGAGGCGACTACGACACGTGCGGTACTTGCCAATTCCAATCCATTGCACATTGCATTGCAACGTTGGACTTGTTGTGGAAACGCGCAGGACAAGCCAGAGGCGGAAGCAAGAATTCATCTTCGCGACGGTTTTTAACCGTCGGGTGATTTTCGACCAACGGGCGGTGCTGGTGAGTCTGGATTTGCGAACCACAACAGCGATCAACACGAAAGGGTGAGAAAATTATCCGAAGAGCCGTTGGAGGAGGACCGTGGGTCCTCGGTACAGACCATGAGAACATACCACGCTGCATCCCATCCACGCTTGCAAACTTTGTGGGGATTCGCCTATGCGCCCCGGAAATCGGCCGCAACGTTGCCTGCCACAGGATCAGTCCTTGTCCTGGGTAGGGTGCCCCAGGCGAAGTGCGGGGCCCCGCCGGCCATCAATGTTCCGATGGAGCAAGTGGCATCAAGATTTACCTGCTTTGAAAGGCAGAATAGAGCCGACGCAGGACAGCCTCGCGAGGAGCGTACGAGCCATATAAGAATGTCTTTCACACCCGATAAAGACAAGGGCCACCCTCTCCTCACGCCCGTTCCTCCTACACACCATTCGTTTCCGCAGGGCGTGTGCTCCAGTTTCAGACCCAGCGTGCAGCCATGGCAGAGAACAAACATAGCCTTCAGAATGTCGAGGACGTCGAGAACGTCGAGAACATCGCACTGCAGGAAAAGGGCGAGCGGGTCATAACCGTCGAGGACAAGCATGCGCACATGGTCGGCAAAGTCGATCAATCGCTGATCGACGTCGCAGCCGAAGCCACCGACCTAGAGCACAAGCTGGGCGTCAGCGAAGCGCTCAAGATCTATTGGCGAGGTGTTGTGTTCACCACCATCATCACCCTCACCATCATCATGCGCGTGTACGACATTGTCATCATCAACAGTTTCTTCGCCTTGCCGGCGTTTCGCAACAAGTTCGGCCACGACGTCCCGGGCAGTGGCAAACAGATTCCCGCCAGCTGGCAAGCGGCCCTCGGCAACGCGAGCCTGGTTGGACAGGTGATTGGGGCGTTCACGGTGGCATATCCGATGGAATATATCGGTCGGCGATGGACGCTGATCCTCTCGTTGGTGGGCACATCGGGCTTCACATTCATGCAATTTTTCGCCCCCTCCATCCAGGTCCTGACCGCGTCGGAATACTTGTCGGGCGTCATTTGGGGGTTTTACCAAGTCCTCATTCCAACTTACTCGTCAGAACTGCTCCCCACGACCCTAAGACCCTTCCTTGCTGGCTATATCAACCTGGCGTACGCCATAGGGAACCTGATCCTCAATGGCGTGACTGCCAGTTTCGACACCTGGACCAATGACTGGGGATACCGAATCCCCTTTGCGCTTCAGTGGATCTGGCCAACCATTATATTGCCGTTCTTGTTCTTCACACCCGAGTCGCCATGGCGGCTGGTCCGCAAGGGCCGCTTGGAAGAAGCTGAAAAGGCACTTCGACGACTGAGCAGCGAGTCTCCCAAGGTCGACACCCAACGGACGCTCGCCATGATGCAGAAGACAATCCTGTACGAGAAGCATGTCGAGAAAGATTCTAGCATCTGGCAATGCTTTAAGGGCACCAGTCTGCGGCGCACCGAGATTGTCATCATGATTTTCTTCTGTCAGGATTTCGCCGGCTTTGCGACCAATACGACCTACTTCTTTGAGCAGCTCAACGTCAGCACCCAGCAGGCGTTTGACATCTCTATCGGCAACAGTGCCCTCGGGCTCGTCTGTGCAGCTCTCTCGGCTTTCCTACTCCGATACTGTGGCCGTCGCAACGTCTTCGTTGTGGGGATGGGCCTCATTGTCATCTTCGAATGGCTCGTCGCCATTCTTGCGTGTGCGCCCAACTACCATAACAGACCGGCCGTCTCAGGAGCCCAGGTTGCCATCACCATGATTTGCACGGTCGCCTTGCAGCTCACCATCGGGCCGTTGACCTACACCATCCTGACCGAGGTGCCGTCGGCGAAATTGCGAGCCAAGACCGTGGGCATTGCTATCGCCGTGGACGCTTGCTGCGGCATTGTCACCAGCACGGTCAATCCATACCTGATCAACCCTGGGGAGGCGAATCTGGCTGGGAAGAGCAATTTCGTCTGGGGATCCCTCTCCATCATTAGCTTCCTCTGGTGCTTCTTCAGGCTGCCCGACACCAAGCACAGGACCGTCGAGGAAATCGACTACATGTTTGAACACCGCGTCAAGACACGGGATTTCAAGAGGTACCGAATCGACGAGGATGCTCTCAAGAACGACCTAGTCGAGTAAGCAGATTTGGCCACTTTTCAGCATTAGTCTCCTTGTCCATAAGTATGCACATTGCGGTGGGAAATTTGTCCATTTCGACAACGAAGAAGGTGAATAGTTGAGGCATTTCATACCGCGCTATTCGTGCCAGAGCTTTCCATGGCGGACTATAGTTAGTGTATCACAGACAGATAACATACCTCACTGATCCATCTGGCCAATGGTACCCCTGCCGGTGCTCGTGCGACAGGAGATCAGCTACCGCCACGGCTGAAGATGGTACGCCCATGGCCTCATACCAATT
Organism: Phialophora verrucosa; assembly: GCA_002099365.1. Classification (NCBI taxonomy): domain Eukaryota; kingdom Fungi; phylum Ascomycota; class Eurotiomycetes; order Chaetothyriales; family Herpotrichiellaceae; genus Phialophora; species Phialophora verrucosa. The sequence goes on along the minus strand of MSED01000002.1, from coordinate 1,385,061 downwards.
TCACCTTGGCGAGGAGTTGAGTGCTGCTGTCATGGACGATTCGAGAGGTCGTCATGCCGTTCAACCGTTCATCTGCCATTTGCGCCAGATCATCCATGGTGGCAAAGATGAATAGAGGCAACGAATTCTGCCGAAATGGCACTGCTCCGGATAATTTTGACTGTCATATCCGTAAGTGTTGTCACTATACCGCGTATTTTGGAGGATGCTGCCGAGCTCGGTTGCGCGCTTTCATCGAACGTGCACAGTAGTGCATGCTTACTTTACTTAGCAGGCGCTGCTCCGCCTCTCCGTGAGACATGGAGGTTGAAAGACGGAGGAGCCGGTTGCCGTGGGTTCTACAGCAGGAAGCGAACGCGTGAAGAGTCTTGGGGAAGCTTGTACGGAGCTTCATTCTAGAATCCGGCATTTCGGCTGTGCGGCTGTTCCTGTAACATGCATCGGCTGATTCAGGGTTTCCCCCGCCTGGAGAACAACCCTGGAGACCTCTGTTCTTACTCGTACATTCGGGTTATTCCCGAGCCCGCCTCGCAGACAGAGGAGGATCGCTTGATCTGCACATTCGGCAGGTGAGAAGATGTGCTCCCCCGCAAGCAAAGAACTCGTTACGGTGTACTCGTACCACCTCTAACTCGGAGCTAGTGACAGGGGCAGTAAGAAGTACAGGACCGTCTGCTTCGGCTGGGGTAATTTTCCACGAATCAGAAAATCAACCGACGGACCAGTGATCGCTGCCGCTGCCTCTGCTAACCTGTGCGAGTAGATGAACGCACGAGTACGCACTGAGAACTCTCCGAAAACACATCGCACGAGGCAGGACCAAGACGCGTACGGAGCTCTACAAAGTAAATCATCGACTCCGCCAGTCGCCCGTCATGCATGCAGACCTCCTCCGCTCGACCCGCGCATTCACACGCACACGGCCTCCGGTCCGTACTCCGTATGGGTGCTTGAAGGAGGAAGGAAGAGAAGAATGAAGAATCAAAGCAGGGGCATTCCTTCATATCTCCGCATTGTAAGAGCGAGCTCGCCTTAAACTGAGTCGCCAGTCCGTCTCTCTACCCAGCGAGCTCCAGCGACCAAGATAGTGCACCCACATCCTAGTAGCATCGAAAGGACTTACCGGCATCGCCGCGATGCCTCTCCCCCAACACGGTCGCCTCCTCTGGTATGAGCAGCCCGCAAAGGTATGGACAGAAGCGCTCCCCATCGGCACAGGTCGTCTGGGCGCGATGATCAAGGGCGGCCTCGACGTCGACAGACTGTGGATCAACGAAGATTCCGTCTGGTATGGCGGGCCGCAGAATCGAGTCAATCCGCTCGCAAAGCCCAGTCTCCCTGAGGTGCGCAGACTGCTCGATCTCAACCACGTTCAAGAGGCGCAGGAGTTGCTCAAGCGGACGTTTACGGCCCTGCCGTCGAGTCTACGCCACTACTCGCCGCTAGGGGACGTATTTCTGACATTTGGCCACGGCACGCCCAGCGACGACAAGAAGGATTTCAGCGGCATTCCGGATCTGACAAAGCGCGCGGTCAGGCCGGCTGCCGAACAATATACCCGGAGATTGGACCTGACAACCGCAATGGCAAATGTGGAGTACAAGTTCGAGGGCGTTGAGTATCGTCGGGAGTATTTTGCCAGCACGGCCGATGAGGTCGTTGCAGTGCGTATCTCTTCTGGCACGCCGAATTCCGTTCGCTTCCGCGTGAGAATCAACCGCGGGAGCAATGAAAATCCGATGCTGGAGCGGAATTGTTTGTATGATAGCCTGGAGAACATCTCGGACGGGCTGCTGTTGAAGGCTAACATGGGTGGTCCCACGGCTGTGTGGGCCGCCATGGGTGTCAAAGTGGTGGTTGAGGGCGGAAAGGGGGGATGTCTTCTCGGCGAGGAGCTCGACGTCGCGGGCGACTCGGCCATTGTTCTCATTGCTGGGGAAACTACGTTCAGGAACAAAGATGCTGGCCAAGCTGTTATTGATCGACTCGAAGCAGCGGCGAAGTATCCGTGGGCAGAACTGCGGGAGAGGCACGTGCAGCGGTATGGGTCGCTCTACTCAAGGGTGTCTCTCAGCCTGGGAGCGGAGGACGCTGCGTTGAGAAAAATGCCCACGGATAAGCGCCTTGCTCGCGTCCAGGCTGGTGAAGTTGACCATGACCTGGCGGCGTTGTTGTTCTCCTTTGGCCGGTATCTACTCATCGCTTCGTCGCTGTCAGGGTTGCCTGCCAATCTTCAGGGAATCTGGAATGCAAGCCACCAGCCGATCTGGGGGTCCAAATACACCATCAACATCAATATCCAGATGAACTACTGGTTGGCCGAGGCCGCCAACCTCTCTGAATGTCATCTAGTGCTCTTCGACCACATCAAGCGCATGGCCGAGCGCGGCAAGCAAGTGGCGCAGGACATGTATGGGTGTAGGGGCTTCGTCGCGCATCACAACACCGATATATGGGGTGACTGCGCGCCCCAGGACCGCTACGTCCCCGCCACCTACTGGGTGCTCGGAGGTGCCTGGTTCTGCACCCACCTCTGGGAACACTACCTGTTCACGCACGACCGGGAATTTTTGCAGTGGGCATATCCCCTCCTCCAAGAGGCGGCCTTGTTCTTTGAAGATTTCCTGACTGAGAGGAATGGCGTCCTTGTGGTGTCACCGACCGTTTCGGCGGAAAACTCCTACATAATACCCGGCACCCGAGACATCGGAGCCGTCTGCGTGGGCGCGACATGGGACGCTCAGATCCTGTATGAACTTTTCACGGGGTGCGCTGAAGCGAGCAAAATCCTCGGCCAGCCCGCCGAACGATACCTCAACGTCCTGGCCAAGCTGCCCCAGCCCAAGATCGGAAAGCACGGGGAACTTCTCGAGTGGATGGACGAAGTGGAAGAAGCCGAACCGGGCCATCGACACATCTCCCACGCTTTCGGCCTCTTTCCTGGCCGCAGTCTCCTGTCGGACGAACACAAGGCCGCCGTCAAAGTCACCTTGCAACGACGTCTCGCCGGCGGCGGCGGCCACACCGGCTGGAGCGCTGCGTGGATTTTGGCGCTGTATGCGCGACTGAGAGAACCACAGCCCGCACAGGCGATCATCCAGAAGTTCCTGCAACGCTCCACGCTCAACAATCTCTTTGGCGACCACCCGCCGTTCCAGATCGACGGCAATTTCGGCATCGCGGCAGGGATGGCCGAGATGTTGATCCAGAGCCACGAGGAAGGCTTCGTGGACCTCCTGCCTTGCTTGCCGCGTGAGTGGGAGGTCGTTGGGCATGCCACTGGACTGTGCGCCCGAGGCGGCATCGTCGTGGACATCGAGTGGAGGGACGGAAAGTTGACCTCGGTCCGCTTCGCTGGGAAACGCAAAGTACAGTTCGTCACGCGGATCGATGCGAAGAGGTTGAATAGTGGAGCAGGCCAAGTGAGTGTTCAGCTGGACGCCGGGGAGAGCAAAACCCTTACGGGATCGTGGCCGAACTAGGGTATGTATGTATTTACCTAGGTATGTATATGTATGTATCTAGCTTTGCGTGGAGGGTCGAATCTGGATTCTACCCTCACCTGGCTGCGTGAACGAAATGAGACTAGAAGATGAAGTCAGTCGTATGCGTACTTATCTGTTCTCTAGATGCTGATGCGGTAGAGAAGGCATGTAGTTCTCTAAACTAAAGAACCAGGGCGAGGCTTAGCACCGCGGGTCAGGTAACTACACAGCGGAAAAGTCCTGATACAGTAATTACCAGGATCACTATTCAACTCTGGACAAGCCACCAATCACATTCACTGTACGGAGGGGCCAAGCTCGATTCGGCTAGTCGACGAGGTTAAAAATCGGGAATCCTGCCTTGTAAGTTTCTAGTCATTTTAAGAATCACAGTCCTTTCTTAACCATCTATCTATTCTATCTCATTATGACGAGCACGGTTGATGTCACAAACATCCATACATTACGACAAACATGGCAGTGATGCTGTAACTCTGTTGGGCTGTTCAGCGCACCACAGTACCGTAGGCCACAAAGGGTTATCCAATGCTTAGGTACTGATGTTGATATCGATGTCGATAAGCTGACTCGTTTCGCATAAAGTGACAAGGCGACAAGGCGGGTGAGTGAGTAATGGGACATAGGACTGGCTTTTGGCATTTGAATCCGCTACCTCAAATCGAACAGCTCGTGCAAGTCGGACGGAACTGACTCGTGGCGGCTTCAACGTCCAGGGTTGATGGTCGAAATGAACTTGACGCCATGGCTACACAGTACTCGTACACATCCGTCTTAATGGCGCGAGTCTTGCGAGGACGGGGTACAGTACGCCACGGACGACCGGTAGGCAGCTTCGCACACTGGTAAACAGTCTCCACAATTCAACTACCACGACTCTAGCGAGGGGGGTGTGAAGGCTTGAGTTGCCAAACCACAGCAACACGAAAAGAGTTGGCGTTTGACGACAGCCGACCCCGACCCCGGCACTGGGAGACCCGTCTCCGCCAAACATAACACGCCATCGTCTGCAACTTCGCTCCTTGCGACCGAATCGGATAACCGTATGGGCTTGGTGTCCACCGCACCCGCTTACTATTAGCGATAGCGTGATCGGATCAGCCTACCGACGCCGTGCTGCCGTTGGTTAGATCTACGATCTGACATGGACGCCACGCTGCAGGCGCACTAACCATGCCGCAGATGCACTGCATTGCACTTGTATTCGTGCGACGAAGGGCGGCCCACCTTCAGGACGTTGCTAAGTATGTCGCGCATGCTGTCTGGCGTCCGTTGCCCTTGTTGTCATTGGTCGGCGCCAGGTGAATCTGCTAGGGTGGCTGGCTGCCAAAATGCTAACTTCGCGCACATTGGACGGATACCGAGCGTCTTGACGTCTAAACGATCGTGGATCATCCCTGATGCTTTTTTGGGACCCGAATTCTGGCTCTCGAGAGGCTGTACTCTGAATCCTGGATCTCGAGAGGGACGTACCGCTATGCCTCACTTTCAAGCCGCAGTGTTCTTTCTTGGCCGTGCTGAGACGACCTGTCAGGAGGTGGCCGTGGGGGCTTAATATCGACAACAATGTTCGGTCCCACTGACGACATGCTTGTTTCTACATAAGCTTGCATACCAGAGCTCCCAGGAGCGAACGATAGATTACCGTGGTATTCAACTCCCTCCAAAAATCCAGCCTCCTTCGTCTTTCTCTTTTTACCATACCTCACGAGCTTCGGGCCAGTCGACATAGATTACATGATTCGCACAATTACACGACCACACAGCAGTCCCGAGGTCCGGAGTGATTCAGCCTATCCAGGCCTCGACAGCCGTCTCAGTATCTCGTTTTCATGCTTGAGTTTCGCGAGACTTTGACGTAAGCGTTCCTGTTCCAGCCTGTCTTGAGTACAGCGGTGGAGCAGGTTGTCGAGATTGTCGGCAAGTGTTTTGACTTGTGCTTCGCGACGGGCACGGCAGGCTTGTTGTCTAGATGCCAAGGTTAATTTGCTTTGGCCGAGCCGGGGCAGGAGCATCCGAATACTGCTGGAAGTGGATGACACTCACGCTTTTCGATTTTGGCGTTTCCGCTTCTCGATGGCTTCCGGGGTTCGTGACTTTGGGCCACTCACAAGAAGCATTTCAAAATCTACCAGCCCGCTCTGGTCTGGCTGGCTATACGGAGTGGTCGGGCCGTGGACGGGGCTCCATCCTGTCGAGTCGTACGGGCCAGGCATCGTAACTTGATTGCTGTGAGAAAGGGAGGGCGTCATGTCCTGAGCTCTACGGTAAGCTAATGCATCTTGCAGTTTACAATGGTTTTTCGTACCAAGAATTCCTGTACCGGGTCGCCTTCCCAGCGAAGTTGTTTCTCCAAGTATGCGTGGTCAATGCTCGCATATTGCATGTCGACCAGAGAAGGACTGCTAGTCCAGGTTGAGCTCGGTGTGCTTGGTATCGACGACGATGCATCATAGCTTGATGCGTGTCCCGCTAATGTCGGAGGGTTCGTGACATCTTGCTGATAGTCTCTGCTATCATAGTGCAGCTGCTTATGGGTTCCAGTCGCTGAACGCATCAGATGCAGCTGTCTGTGCGATGATGGGGACGACATTGTGGTGGCTACGAAAAGAGATATTCCCCTGACGGACAATCCCTTTCTCAAACAACCCTCGCGACTCCATCGTTGTTTTTGTATTCCCCAGAAACAATGGCCTCAAGGCCCGATCAGGGTGCTGGAGGTCTAGCATTGGCAGCCGTGGCATATTGTCGTCGATGTAAACTCGAAGCAGGATTGCCTCGATGTAGAATGGTCGGATCAAAAGGATTGCCCGGGATAGGAAACTGGGCATGGGTCAGGTGGCTTGCCATGAGCCAAGCAGGGCCAGTGCTGCCTTGGTTTCTAACGCTATGAGCAGTGGATGTTATATTAGATCGTCCCAGATCCCAGGTTACCAGAGAAGCTCTCCACGCATCTGAGCAGCCGGCATCCGTGATCAGTGATCAAGGGGAAGGCACGTACTGAGGTGCGTTGCTTGATCCGGTGCGTCCTCCTTCTCTCAACGACCATGCACCTACCTCAGCAGCCAGATCGACCTTGCATGGTACGGATTGACACAGGCTGCCTATCAGGCCTAGGCTTCACGGCCAACCATACTAATCACTAACGAAGGTCCAGAACAAATTTCATATTATCTCGACTTCTCCAGGCACCTCGGGAACATTGTCGAGAATTAGCCCTACGCGAGGCACATGATGCAGCCCAGATCTTAACTCTCTGTCGGCGATACAGGATTCCAAGAACAACGCTGGCGTTGCTGCCCCCGAGTCCACTGGATACTGCGTTCCTACTCCGCTTTGTCATGAAAGCAGCCAGGTCTTCAGTCTTGACATGCCATCCGGGTGCCGCATGCCATGCGCCAGTTCAGCCTGTCGATCGAGCTGGCTCGCAAGCGAAAATGCTCTCGACTGGACATGGGAAGAATGGCATTCAACATATCTGGCGGACGATGGTTGATGACGCGTCTCACTCGCGATTGGCACACTCAGACTCCTGCTTCTTCACCATACCCTGAGAGGGAAACCGGCCGTCGAATCAGGGAGGCTTACAAACGGGCCTTGCGACGGAGTGCCTAACGGGCAGGGCTAATCATGCAAGCGCTGTCAAGCAGCTTCTGAAGGCCACTGACCGCTTTGCTGTGCTTCACTCGCGACAGAGCTTGTGCCCATCCAATCCGAATCATAGGAAGAATACGAAGAAACGAACCATCGTTACGGCCAGGACTTGTTAGACAGGAGCTCCGACAGGAATTTCCACGATCAAGCACAGCGCGAGGGGTCGCACGCTCCCACGTCGACCAGCAATGACTCGGCCTGCGTTCACCTTTCTTGGTTACGGGCTGACATAATCTTTACTGCAGCTCTGGGGCTTCTGAGGTCCGGGGTGAGACCTGGGTCGCTGACTGTATCTAAAGCCCCCGGAGACAGGGTTGCTGCAAGCAATTTAGGAAGTGACCTGTGGAAACCCCCGACCGGCAAAAGCGGGGTTTGCTTCACCGGTATATCGAGGAGCCCGACTGCCAAAAGGGACACCAGCTTGTCATCCATGAGAAAATCGCTGTGTAAGCTGGCAATTTTTTGCTCCATACCCGGATCTTTGAATGACCGCCGCTTCAGAGGCTCCGTTGGCGAGACTGGAATGCGGAAGCCATGAGCACCCACTATGTCTTTTTGCCCGGACAGGGGTCTCACTATTCGGGGAAAGTGCGCTCGTTCGTCCTGCGCAATCGAAAGGGAGGCCAGCAGCGTCAGAAGCGCACAAAGAATGGCAAACCTGAAGAGACTGCCATTGTAATCTCGACAGAGCACCAAATGGTCCCATTAGCAGACTCGCAGAATCTTCTCCAAGGCCATTTTGATCCCTTCAAGACGTTGGCTGCTGACCTGGACCGAACGGAAGGCATAATGGTTTCTCATTGTACGACGGTGTTGATAGTCGGTGCTTGATATGGCAGAAGCTGACCTCAGATCACAGTCGTGGGGGGCTGCATACCTCACCTTGGAAAACGTCGTCGGCAGACATGGTTCCCGCCACGCGATATGCATTGGCCCGTGATGCAAGGAAACCCCCTCATGCTGGCCGTCGCTGTACACTTTGCGGCGATGAGCCGCGCGCTGATCGAGGCGCCGACGCAATCAGAGAGGATCTTTGCCGAAAATTGCTATCTGAAAACGCTGCAAAACTACCGCATGAGGCTCGAGGCCGAAGCGGCCAGCCCCAGCGACGGGCTCCTCCAGGCCATGGCTTGCATCTGCGCCACAGAATCGGTGATCAGAAGAAGCTCCGACGTGACGAAAGACCAAGCGCGGAACTCTTTCAATCTGCATTGCCGTGGTCTACGAGCCGCGCTAGACCGCCGCCACGGTTGGGATGTCGCGCATTACTCGCCTGCTCTGGTGTGGGAAATGACATGGTGAGTTTGCAAGACAGACACTTGTCGGCAGAATTTGTCCCATTGGACATTTGGACAGCCACAATTGTCACCGACACGCTGACCTGTCGACAGGGAAGATATGTTGTCGAACGGACAGATCTCCGCCATGAAGACCCAGTTCTCCATCCATCTGAAAACGTCCCTATTGAACGACGACGAATCGGAAAGACCGATGCTGCTACCAACCGCAGAGGCAGGCCTGACTCAACCTCAATGGAATCACTTCTGCACCCTCGAATTCATCGGCGCGTACCAAAACTTCCACACCGCGGCCATGTACCGACGCCGCCACCCGCCGCCGGCGACCGACCTCCATCCCCTCAGCCTGTTCCTGCCCGACACATCCGCCTATCGGACTCTGTGCGCCAACACACCGACCGTCGTCCGGCCGATCATGCCGATCCTGCTCCTCCACATCGTGCTCTTCGACCTCCAGGGCGCTTCCGTCGAAGAATTGACCTACCAGTACTGGGCGCTGCGACGCAAGTTCGACCGCTGCGACGTCGAGCTGGACAGCGGGCCGACCTACCTTCTGTACGCAATCGGCATGGCACCGGACATGAAAGGCTGGGCGGATTCCGAGCAAATGGCTCTCCTGTCGCGCTTGTTGAGCGTCGAAGTGCGTCTGTCGGACGCTACGAGGGAAATGGTGAGGTTGAGCCTCCTTGCGTTCGTCGAGTCCACTGTGTCCCTCGACACCGACTTTTGGACACCCAGCGAGATGCAAGCGGTTATCAGTAAAGAGTTGCTTGGGGAATGATGGTGACGTGATATGAGATCGATTCCGATCATATGTCTTTTCCCTTTTTCTCTTTCTTGGAAGGATCAAAAGTAGATAATTACTGTAGGCTGAATTAAGTAATCACATTTGAACATCGCAGTGCTGTCTGGCCAATGGCCTTGATGAGATTATCGTCACCCCCCTTCTCTCTGCGTGTGTTTATCTCTGTGGGTGTGACTCCCCTGGACATTCCCCAGAGTCTCCATTGTAGGTATTCTTATCTCGGTTTCCCGAACAATTGCACCCTTCCATGATCGTGGAGATCAGCACAGATGGTACTCCGAAGTTTGATCAGGCACAAGTAGTTTTTCTGGTGGGTCTGGATAAGAACGTCTTGGGCACGGGATGCGGAATGGAGGGAGAGAAAGTCAAGAGGATAGGCGACCTACACGCCTATCCAGGCGGTATCTCAGTTTGGCGCAGGGGCAGAAGCTATTATTAAGAAAGGAAGAGGCTGGCGAGTGAATATTGCGAAGGTGAGTGCGAGGTGAGCTTGAGACGGCTACGAGGTGAGCAGCGGCCTGTAGTGTTAATTTACGGTACATTTGTCGTCGAGACTTTAAATTCTAGCCATTTTAAAAGACGCCTGGTGTCGACGTTATTTCCTTTCCCTCCTTTCCTCCCGAGTCTTTTATAGAGCACATAACGCTTGAAGGTGCCGGCGGAGTAAACTGGATTTCCAGTTGCGCACGCGGCGATGCTCAGTCAGTATCTCCCTTGCTGCACGAATCTTGTCTGCGCTACAGTAATTGAGTCCCTTGATTTGGGTCTCCATTCGCACTCGGGCCCAAGGAAAGTAGGTCGCGCCGCCTGCCGAATAGCGTCCAGGAAACGTCAGGGGGTCATGGCCACATTACATACTGTAGGAGTAGTTCTGTCCCTGATGTCCTTGCCTTTCGCCTGCTAGGTGAACGAGTTGACGCCAAAAGCGGAAGGTACAGTCCATTTGATCCCGAGATCTCCACGAGTCTGAGGCGGCACTTGACCACAACATAGGTGAATGCCAAGGTATATATAAGCTCGCCTTGCTTCTCGCTTGGATTACTTCACTTTCGATGTTCTAGTTACGGAACTGTGAAGTTCACCGGACCGTCGTTGTGACCAGACCTCCAGACGCGCGGGATCGATTCAAATCACTTCCTGAGATCATTCCTCACCCTTCACTCCTCACTCATCAATCACTCATCTCCAGCTCCGTCAATCTTGGACACCAATCAACCATCTCCTGTAAAGGTTGTCTTCATCCCATTGTATGACAGTACCATGGCCGACACTGGAGATCTAATTCTCCATGGCATGCCCCAGAAGCGCAAGGCAGATCAGATCGACGCAGCAGAGAAGCAGCCTCATCCAAAGGTTATAGAGGTGGTTCCAAACGCCGACGTCACGTTCAAAGTTGGGACCGGAGAACACGCCCTCGAAATCAAGGTGTCAGGAATGGTCATGGGTTTCGCGTCTCCGGTGCTTTCGAGGATGTTGTTCGGCCAGTTTGCGGAGGCGGATACCAAGGTTGTCAAGTAAGTGGACCTCGTACCCTGTTTGCCGCTTGCACTCCAAGCGGATATCTGTACCTGGCCTTTCCGGCATCCAACAAAGTCCTCGAATGCTGATAACAAACCAGCCTCCCAGAAGATGACCCGGACGTTGTTCTACAGTTTTGTAACATTGTCCATCATCGACCAGTGGAGCTCGACAACCTCAGCGGCAAGCAACTGGCAGCATTGGCCATCTTGAGCGATATGTGGCACTGTCAAGAGATTGTGGCCCCATGCCTCTTCATGATAACAGACTGTGTTCGTAAGGAACTGAATGAAACGGAGCCCCTCCAGTTTTCGATGTCATCCCGCTACTTTGTGCGCGTGCCTTCGCGAGACCGACCTTCACATTCAAAGTCTTTCAGCATTTGGGACGTGGTCGATATTTGCGCAATTCTTTCCTGGAAAACGGACTTTTGGCACGCCACCAGACACTGCTTAGCTTTGTCTCAAGAAGAGGTCGAAAAATTTGCCAACAAGGGTGCCAAAATTCCAAGCGTGGTGAACACTGAAGGAGAAACGGTGTACGGCAAGTGATTTGTGCCGTCGCAGTTTGCCTGGCGAGCCTGAGACTGACAATGATAGATGCCATCGCCAGAAACCAATCACGCTACGTCAATGCCTTCCTGAATGACGTCCTCAACTGCATCAATGAGGATATCGACCTTGATTCGCCTTTGCTACTGTGTCAAGCCGCAAAGCACGGTATTCTCCACCTTCTTCTGTACGAATCCTCGATCATCCTTCCCAATATGAACAGGCCGCTGTCATTGCGGACGGTAATGTTGGAGGTCGAGGACGTCGCAGGGCTCCTCGAAGACGACAGCATTTATCTTATGGATAACAACTGTGTTATGGAGAAAAGATATCCTTCGAGAGAAAAAGAAGACAAATCGTGCTACTGTCGTCGTCCTTTCGCCGTCGAGTTGGCGGCTATTGTCGAGAAGCATAGCACCGCAATGCCTGGCGCCTGCTTGTCTTGCTTCAAGGCCGGCAAACCCGATTTCTTGGTCGACAGAGACCACTGTCGCAATTGCGAGCAGGAAGACGCTGGACAAAATAGTGCCGCGGATAGAACTAAGTAGTTGGACTTATGCCGACGCTGGAAGCAGTGGAAAATTCCTTTGCGGTGCTGGACAGACCATTGTCGGCGAGGAAGGGATTCACTCAGCAGAGTTGTGATGTCCGCAAAGGAGCAGTGCTGGGCCTTGGGGTCGCGTCCATCAGGATAGTATGAACTGAGGTGTTTGGTTCTTGCAGTGGACAAGCCCGAGGTAACCCAGTCACGTTGTGCTGCCAGTGTCGACCTGGCCTTTATCTCTGTCCTGCAGCTTCGACTAAGGGAGCAATTTGACTAAATGAGCAATTTGCCTGATATCTTTTCGCTCGGATCATCAGCTCACCAAGGACTCTTGTTCTGCCAACAGTGATCCGGCTGTAAATCTGGAGTGAATTTAGAGTGAACCCGAAGTAAATTTGGCAGTAAATCTGACACTACCACTGCCCTCCCAGTACATCAATTCACGCTGCCGCGAAGATAATTCCTCACCACTGCAATTGCCCTTTTTATTCTTGAATCATACTCCGACCACTGCCTCAATATCTTTTCCTTCACCTGTCTTGATCTATACCATCTGAGCGCCACAATGGCATCCTCTCCTTATGCTCACGTTGACACGTTCGACAACCCTGCAGGAAAGAAGCGAAACGCGGATGCGATGGACTCTAAAGACAGTCCAAGCTCACAAAGTAAGAGAAAGAACACAGCCTCTTTGTGTGAGAGCCAGCCAGCCAGCCGAAAGCTAACATCTTCACTCCGCAGAGGTGGCTCGCACGGCGAGGATAGTGGACGTCGTTGCGAACGGCGATGTTCTGCTCAAAGTCGGCACAGGGCTGGATGGCTTCGATATCAGAGTATCTGGTGCAGTGCTCTCAGGAGCTTCGGAAGTGTTTTCACGAATGCTGTCATCAGGATTCCGAGAGGCGGAGACACGAGTCATAAAGCTTCCTGAAGACTTCCCACAAGCGGTACTCCACTTCTGCTGTATTATCCACGGCAAGGCCGACGAGCTCAAGATGGTGAAAGCCGACATAATCCGGGGTCTGATCGTCTTTGCGGACAAATATCAGTGCCAGGAGGCAATAGGGCCCTATCTTTTGGAGATCTTGCAGGATTTTGTCGACTGGAGCAATGTGTCTATCGAAGCACCCACCAGGGCACTTCAATTTCCGGTCCTACCTGCAGGGATCTGCATCGAGGATATGATTTCCTTCGCCGTCATTTTCAAGATGGATTCTTTGCTCTGGAAGATTACGAAAGCGTTCGTGGTCTCCCCAGAGGACCCGCTGAGGATAATTGGATATGAAGCGGGTCTTCCAGCCCTACAACGCGGAGACATGCATATCTATGGTGAGTATTCCGCGGTGACCTGGAAAGGACAACGCTGATGCCGTGCAGACGTGTTGAACGAGGGCCGAAAAGAGTGTATTGAAAGCTTGATCAAGAGCGGAATCAAAGGTTTTGTGGAAGCTGTCTGTCAGTTCAGTGACAGGCGTCCGTGCATTGCAGACATGGTGAAGTTTGGCGCATTTATAATTCAGCTCCAGAGGGAGGGTATCAACATCGGTGAGGCAAAGAATTTCCAGCATGGAGGATCCTGGGGGGAGGCAATCTCAGCTCTCAATACAGCGACCGAAGTTGATTTGATGGAGTGTGACTTGGACTCAAAGTGTGGTGACCGCCATACGTGTGTCCAGTCGTTGAACTCATTTCAAATTTCCATATGGTACGGCATGGAGGCCCTGGAGTCGGAGTTAAGCGGTGTGTGCCTTGGGTGCCTATCTGAGTATGACGAAGACTGCTTGACTAGGAGCGAGGTATGCCCGAAGCACTCAAGGAGACACGGCGGTGTCGAGCATACTGCACACCGTAGGCAACTGTTGACGAGGAGGTACAACGACGTCAGGACAGCAGAAGATTAGATTCAGCGGGAAGGTAGACATTAGTGCAAGCAGCACAAAGGCGCTGAATGCCCTCAGCACTCATGATGTATGTATTCCGGAAGGAGCAGTCGGACTGGAGTATCCATGGTCAGAGCTGGATTGCGTTCGAGGAAGAATGTGTGTGGATAAGAGAAGTCTGAGGTTTTGGTAATACGAGGAGGAAAAGCACCAAGACGATGGCCGAGACGGATACGCGCGAGATCATCTTGAGCAATTCCTTCCAGCTGTGATGCTGGAATAGCTGCGGAAGCGTTGAAACAGAATCCTTCGATCGTTGCAGACAAAGAGTGCAACTAGACTGAGGGCGAATTCGGTTAATCCTCGGTAGCTTCGGTCGAAAGCAGCGAGGTGTAAACAACGATTGAGACATACCCTCTTTCGAGTTGCGCTCCGAATAGCACTTCTTCCCATCTGATTTCAGTAGACCAACAGCAACATGAGCTCGCCGGCGTCCAGCTCGAAGCGTATGCGGCTGTCCACCTCTAGAACGTCGCTTTCGGGGCGTAAGAGTATTTCAGGTGCACAATCAGCACTGCCTCGACCGACTTCTTCCGCTGGCCATAACCGGCAGACGACCACGCAACCCACCTACGATTTCATCTCGGGAGGAGCGGCCGAGAACTCTCACCAGTCGTTGAGACAGTCTAGGGTTCGGCAACCGTCAGGAGCACGGCCAGACCCGACGCAAGATGAAAATCTGCGCGCGAAGATCAACTCCCTCGAATACGAGCTGAAGAATCTACAACAGGAGCGCGGGCTTCTGGCGCTGCAACATGAGAAAGAATTGCGTGACCAGCAAGTCAGGGCCGAGAACGACTTTAAGAAGTATCAGACCGCCGAAAGCGCTGCGCAGAAGGCGACTCAGAGGCAAGAGGCCATTGCAAAAGAGCTGCGCGAACTGCAGGACCAGCGGACGAACGAAAGGGCAGCGCTGGAAAGACATTTACGAGAACTGCAAGATCAGAATGCTTCCCTCAAGGAGGACGCAGAGGATGCGCAGGCACGTCTGGCTGACCAAGAAAGGCATTACAACCACCAGCTCAACGATATCGAGGCAAAACGCGCTGCCCTTCAAGAGACTGTCGACAGTGTAAGACAAGAGCTGGAAGAATTGAGCGGACAATTCGAGTCATCACAAACACGTCTGTCCGAGCGAGATGCAAGGATCGAAGCCCTTGAGTCGGAGTTGGGCGCCTCAAGATCGCACTCCACAGACGGTGAGGCGCTGAATGTCCTACAGAACCAGCTGTCTGAGCAAGTGACACATATCCGAAAACTCGAGTCGACGAATAGGGAACAGCTGGCTGAGTTGCGACGGCTCCGCGACGCTCATCGCAGTGTCCAGGTCGTAGAAGAACAAAAGCATGGCTTGGAAATCGAGCTTCAAGTGCTTAAGGATGTCCAGAGACAATTAGGCGAAGCGCAAATCCAGAAGGAGATACTTGAGGATGAGAAGAGAACGTGGACAAGCCTGCTGGAGCGAGAGGGCCAAGAGAACGAGTTTGATACCCCCGAAGCTGTGGTGAAGGCTTTGGTCCAGCAGCGCATCGAGTACGCTTCAATCACTGACAGACTTGGCACGGTCGAAAGTGATCTGGCTGAAAAGGATGAAATCATCCGAGCATTGGAGGGAGACAAGGAGGAGCTCAAGACTGAATTGGAGAAAATGAGATCCAGTCAATCTGCACAGGACGCTGGTCAAGACAATAAAGCCTATAAAAGACTTGAGCGGCAGCGAGTGCTTGCCGTTAAGGAAGTGGAATACCTCCGAGCACAGCTGAAGACTTTCGACACGGAAGAGACTGTCCTGATGGACAATCAGAACTTTGATGCACAACGATCTGACCAGATCAAGCATTTAGAGACTCTGGTTGATCAGTACAAGGCCGAGGTGCAGACCCTGCATTCAGACCTGTCAAAACTGGAAGCCGCACCTCCGACAAGCGCTCAGACCCCGGAAGAACCACGCGGGACGAAGCGACCGGCCGATTCGCAAGATCCCGAAGGGGATGGCAGTTCGCAGCTTGGGGCGTTGCTACGCAAGAACAAGAATTTGCAGATCGCTCTGCAGAAGACAGCCCAGCAGTCACAGATGCTGGCCACGGACCTCCAAGCGACCAAAGGACAACTCAAGGCTCTGAGGGAAAGCTCCAAGACTCGAGTGCTCGAATTCCGCGACAACCCTACGGCAAATGCCGAAGCAATAAAGATGTCAACATTGCGGACCCTCAAGGAGGAGAACAAGGGACTGCTGGCCCAGCTACGTGGAGAAGACCTCCAGGGGGCCAGGACTGTTCCTGCCAGCTCAGTCGATGCGCTCAAGCTGGATTTGAGGGACATGGAAATGGTCGTGGCCGAGAAAGAGAAGCGCATGAGGCGACAACGGGAGATATGGACCCAAAAGGCTGCTGAATTCCGCGATGTCATTGCAAGCGTCCTTGGCTACAAGGTCAATTTCCTGCCGAACGGAAAGGCCAAGGTGTCGAGCATGTATTATGGTCGTACTCACGATGCAGGAGACGATGACGAGGAGGAAGAAGACGATGATCACTACATTATCTTCGATGGAGACAATGGCACGATGAAGATAAGTGGCGGTCCCGAAAGTGCCTTCGCGAAGGAGATCAAGGACCTGATCAACTTCTGGGTCAAGGAGAAGAAGCAGATCCCATGCTTCCTTGCCGCCATGACTCTGGAGTTCTACGAAAAGTTTAGCACGAAGGAAAACGAGGCATGAGAAGCCAACTTCGTTCATAAGCTGTACAGCCAAGCTATGAGCACACATCATCAAGGGCCTACCCAATGGCATTTATACTTCGGTTTCGGATGGAATTCTCCCACCAGCAGGGATCTAGGGTCCAGAAACATGTTCTGATCTGGACGTTCATCAACGTGTTAGGGTGGAATCATGCACTGTTCCAGCTAATGCAGGGGAGCACGGCCCTTCAACATACATGGATGTCAGCCACCGATTCACTTTTGTGTCTCCCCCAAACTATATTCTTGGTTTTAGGGTTTCTGTCAACGTTCTTAAACCCTTACGGAAGGTTTGAGCCTCCGAACAACTTGACCTCTATCCTGCCAACTCATAATGCATACGCCTTCGACAATTCTCAAGAAGGCCCGGATTTTCTAGAATGGTAAGATGAAGCAACCCCTTGATTTCCAGCATGTTGTGCGAACAGGTACCGTGCACATTCCTTACCATACCCGCGCTGGTATTTGTACAAAACCACCTCAAAACGCCTTCATGATGGGCGTACTCTCTCGACTTGCGCGTGTCTTTGCTGGTCGGCGATCTGCTTTCTTTTCTTTTGCCAGTCATGGCTGTCCGTTCCTTCTGCCCCCGGGGCGTGGCTGTCCGTTTGATTTTTGCTTGTTTCATCTTTCTCCAGTACGCAGCGGCGATCACTGGCTCTGTGTACCAGTTAGACGCGGAATACTCCGGTGCGAACTTCTTCCAGGGATGGGACTTCTTCACGGTGAGGAGCCTTGGGCGCGAGTAGCCGTTCCCATAAGAGACTGACGGGCGCAGGGCGGCGATCCCACTGGAGGCTTCGTAACGTGGGTATATGGCCACTAAAGCTGTTCGAACCGTCTAATAGAGGAACAGATACTACAGCAAAAGTTCTGCCCAGCTCACTGGCCTGATCAGCGCGAGCGACACCTCACCAGTATACATCGGTGCTGACTACAACTCTCTCATCGGCTCAACTCAGGCTGCGGGCAGGCCCAGCGTAAGAATTTCCACCCAGAGGTCGTGGACACATGGGTTATTCATTGGCGACTTCAATCATGCACCTGGGGGAATCTGTGGCACCTGGCCAGCCTGTGCGTAATATTGACCTCCGTGGCGACGCTGAGCTGACTGTTGCAGTCTGGACATTGGGGCCGAACTGGCCGAACAACGGCGAGATCGACATCATGGAAGGAGTGAACCAGGTCACTTACAATGCTGCCACGTTACACACGTATGGGAACCGCATCCACCAGAGCCACAGAGACATACTCACTGACTGTTTAGGAGTCCGGTCTGCTCGATAGCAGGAGACAGCAGGACCATGACTGGTCAGCTGTCCAACAACGATTGCGCGTACTACGTTAGTACGTTCTGACTTTCGTCGGAAGTATACTGACGGTCAATAGCCTGGCTACAACGTGGGATGCGGAGTACGAGACAATCGGACGACCAGCTTCGGCGCCGGCTTCAACGCGGTTGGCGGCGGTGTGTATGCAATGCATTGGACATCAGACTACATCCGTGTTTGGTTTTTCCCACGCAATGCGATCCCAGCCGACATTACCAACAAGACGCCCAATCCTTCTTCCTGGGGATTGCCAGCTGCCAATTTGCAAGGCTCCTGCAACATCGACCAGCATTTCCAAGGCCACAAGGTCATTTTGAACAATGCCTTTTGCGGAGAATATGCTGGCGCATCGAGCGTGTGGAACTCTACCACGAACTCCTGTGCTGCGTCGACAGGATACTCCACGTGCAATGCATATGTTGCAGCAGTGCCTGGTGCCTTCCAGAACGCGTGAGTGATCCTGGATCCGGGCGGATACGGTGATGCTAATCTTGTGATAGGTACTGGAGCATCAATTCCATCCGAATCTACCAACTGGTCGACTCTAGCTCAAACGCCTCCGGCACGAGCAGTCCATACATTGCGAGCAATCAGCCGACTCAGTCGACTGCTGTACCGACGAGCTCCTCGTCGACACCAGTGCCGACGACTTCTCTCTGCCCTACCTACAATTTCACTGTCGTTCAGTCCGGCTCCTACAAGTACGAAATCGAATGCGGCGTCAACATCGGTGGGTCCGATCTCGGGAAACCCTATCCAAGCTATTCATACACCAACTTTGAAGGTTGTGTGGGTGGGTGCACCTACTGGAATACCTACAACGCAACAAACATCTGTGGCGGCGTCACCTACAACGTCGCCAGTAACGCGTGCTACTGGAAACGAAACATCGGCAGTAGCCCGGCTCAAGCAGGCTTCAACAGTGCTCGCCTGATTTACTACGCCTATCCACAAGTAACCGATGACCCGAGAATGCAGACCACGAGCAGCAGCAGTACATCATACATTGCCACGTCTGTCACACCCGTATACTACGCTCCGCCAAACGTCACCACCACGACGTCCTTCTCCTTGATCACGGAGACACCAACGGCCAACTTTACTAACGGCGGTGCAATGGGAGGTGGCGCTTCGTCGACCGAGGATACTTCTTCGACTAGCACAGATGCTGGGACCACGAGTTCAGAATCACGTTCCTTCACCGGCCCCTACTCTCACGGGAGTAGTACAATATCGACGTCGTCCGCTCTGCACATCTCTTCGACGTCCAGCCCGATATCCACTTCAGTAACAACAGTCCCGGCTACAGGCTCCCCTGCGCTCCTCTCATCTTCGACTGCAACCACATCAACGGTACTTCTCTCCTCGCTAAGCTCAATGCCTTCGAGTTCACCATCACCGCCAATACCGTCTGCAACCACATCTGCTGGAACCTCGGACCAGGCCTCGACCACAGCCCAAGCCAATCCCTCACAATCGCCAATAATTTTGTCGACTTCACCTGTTGTGTCCGTTTCTCCGTTTTCTACGACAACCTATCCCGAATTGACCACTGACGCCTATATGCCATCGAGCACGAGTCTGCTCCCGTTCAGTGGCAGCGGTCCCGTCAGCTCCTCTTCTCTAGTGACTCTAGCGACTTCTATGCTCGGATCATCCGTCCTTGACTCGAAAGCACCCTCAACGACCGTCCAGCCACCAGAGACCTCATCGCTCACATCGGCACAGCCATCTTCGCAAGAGTCGAGCAGCTCCGAACCCGTTTCGCAGACGATCTCACCCTCCCAGCAACCTCCAACCTCAGATCCCCCACCAGCCTTCTCAACGTCACCGGTTCCGCAGATCGGTAGCAGCAGCACCGTTCCCGTCCCTGCCCCAACCTCCACAACGGCAGTCGAGTCTACCTTTGAACCACCGACAACTACGACTACGAGCGAGACTTTGCCTGGACCCACAGAAGTCGTTTCCGAAAATGGTGCCTCTTTCTCCTTTGCGGGATGCTTGGGACCGCGACCGAATTCTCCGTTTGCCAACAGCTTTACCCTTGTTGAGGATTCCCAGTCTATGTCTATCGAGCGATGTGTCAGTGATTGCTCGTTGGATGTCTTTGCTGGGCTGTTTGATACGTAAGTCTTCTTATCTGATGCGTGTCCGAGCCCAATTCATACATGTCCTTCATGGAGTGTTTCCAACACCGAGTTCCCATGCTGACGGACTCTCCTCTTCTAGGCAATGTTACTGCTCATCTTACTCTCTCCCTACCGACCCCTCCGAAGACTTTATTGAATACCCCATTTCAGCATGCAACACTACCTGCCCTGGGGATCCGACGCAAAAATGCGGTGGCCAGGTCTCGCTCCCTTCCTCCCCGTCTCGATTTGTGAGAAGGCAGATCACCAACGCACGAGGAGATCTCATTCTCCTGACACTGTATAACAATACCGGTATAGAGGGTGAGGTGAGCAGTTCCTCGACAACCACAGCAATGACCCCAACATCTATTATGGTGACCAACGGACCTGGAGTTGTGAGCACGACAAGTATCAGCATGAGCATGAGTGGGACATTCTCAACGCCACCTCCACCACTCATTACAAGCAGCAACACATTCCCAAGCTCGACATCCGGATCACAAACCGACAACCCCATCCTCAACAACCCCTCGACTAGCTCTACCTCGACGTCATCTGCTCTCGTCACTGGGACGCGTACCTCCTCGACCTCCTCAACAACCCCGATCCTAACTATGTCTCCCACGGTAATCTCCACGGTCTACACAACCATCTGCCCTTATCACTCTGTGATTTGTCCCACAAGGACAGAAACCTGCCTCACCACCACCGTCACTCTCCTCCACTGCGGATGCACAGATATGCCCGTCCCAGAAGTCCCCATGACGACGACCGTCGTCGAAGGCTGCCCCGTCACACCTGCGCCAAATCCGCACCCGGGGTCTGACAGCCATGGTATGCACGAACAACATGGTAGTCCGGAAGGTGGAGGCGACGGTATGGACGAACAACAAGGCGGTCTACCAGCAGAAGGAGAGAGAGGCAACGCAGACACTCCACCATTGACGACGCTCACAATCCCGTGCGCGGAATCAATCTCGTCGCTCGAAGCATCCGTCACGGCATGGTCTGCTGCTGCTGCCGCCGCCGCCAACAACGCGGCACACGCTCCCGCAACTGCTACTGCAACTGCCGCTGGAGAATTCTATGCCGACACCAACTCTCACGCCCCGATCCCTTACAGTCTCCCCGTCTCTTTCCCAATGACCTCCTCCGCCGTAGAGAGAGTGACGCTCAGCCTCGTGATCGCGACCGCGCCGTTCAACTTCTCCGTCCCGCCTGTGCCTGCACCTTCACCGTCGAACATCAACGGGACATGGCAAGGCGAGGTTAAGAACATGACCGTGGTGCCGATCGCGTTGACCGCGATGGACACGACAGGCGCGGGTGGTCCTGCCGCCACCGCGGGCGTGCCTGGCCAGGGCATGAAGTCGGGTTCTTCCTCGACACGGAGGGCAAGGGGAAGTGGAAGTGGTGTTCTATCATTCTGGGCGCGTGTCGCTTCTTCGGCGCTTGTGCCGGTTCTGCTGGTATTGTCGTTGTCGTTATAGTCTGTTACTCTGTAGTGTTATTGATGTTATTCATTGTGAGGTACAACAGAACTCCGGGCTGGAAGAGAAACTTGGCGGGATCCTTGATGTAGATTTCAGCAAGGGAACCGAGGGTTATGGCGAGGGCACCGTGCTTCCAACAAGCGCTACATTTTATACGTTCGTCCGTCCGTCCGTATCTATTTATTTTATATTCATGAGTGCCTTTTGACTTCACGTTGGTTCCTTTCTCTTTCGCCCATGTATGTACTTGTAGAGGACGAGTTGGCGTCTTCCGCATAAGTACGCAGCGGCATCACGATAGAGGCGAGGTGGGCGAGAAGGTCATCGGATACACTCGCTCTTGGAGACGAGATCTATAAAAGGGGTGAGGGAATGTGCATGCATTTCTACTTTTCAAAGCATAGATGGATAGATATCTTGGCCATGGCGCCGAGAACGTTGCTCTTCGTGGTGTGGGCTATTTTGCGCCGGTTCGTGGGTCTCTAAGTCTCCCTCCCCGAGCGTGAGGCGTGCGTTCTGCTTCCATTCTAAGTTGACGTGCCAATGTACCTTCAACTGGCGCCGCATAGGATGAGGAATCCCCATGCGCCTAATCGTCGTTCATAGTGTCAGGATCTCGTAGACAGTACCAGCTCGGGCAATGTATGGGCCCGCAATGTCTCGTACTCATCCTTCGTGCTAGGCCAGTTCAAATGCGTCAAATCAATGACGGTTGACACTCCCGCCTTTCCGGAGATTCACCTTTCCCGAGTCAATTCGACTGCTTCAAGAAACGAAGGTGGAAGATGCGGCGCGTGGATGTGTTGACCTCCGGCAGATGCATGCAGCCTGATGGTCAGGTCCACACTGTGTAAAGAACACAGTTGCACCACGGCTTTACATCCCCGAGAATAAATTGCGCTCAGGGGAAGAGACGGACAACTGTGCTACCTACTGGTAAAGCGCCTCTTGTGCTCTCCCCGACAGCAAACGATCTCAATCTCACACACTCCTTGCTTATCGTCCCTCTGATGCGGCCAAGCACGACAGCACACTCGAACGTCTCGTTGTCCTCTTAGTCGCGGAAGGATAGGAGTATTTAGCCGCTCCCACTCTCCAGATTTGATGGTTAGCTGTCTCGCGCCTTGAGTCCGAGATCCAAACACAGCTTTCCAGGTTGCAATAAGGAAACTGCACATCTGCTTGCTCGACGATGGAGGGTATGCTACGAGGGTATGCTTGGCATTGTCAGGGGGTCTAGGCTGAGTTTGAACGGGTGAGGCGAAACGGAATTGGTCATCGCCCGGGCAGTAGACGAAGTCGGCATCGAGAACATCCGGCATTCTTCTGTCTTGGGCACGGGTGTCGTCGGGGCCGTGTCTTCCGCCGGCTTCCGCCAGCCAGGGCACGCCACAGTCCAAATAGATCTGCAACTGGTCCAGCTTGAACTTGCGAAGCTCTTCCATCATGTCCCCATACTCTTCGAAGCGGAGTAGCTGGGAGGTCCGATTTATGTCAAAGGTAAGCTCTTTCAGCTTTGGGCAGGATTCTCGAATGGATCGGAGCTCCTCTACCGAGAGGGTGTCTCTCAGCGAATACCAACCATCTTCGCGCTCATGAAGGTGTAGGGCGGTGAGCGTGGACCCGTGTCGACTCAGAATGGTAGACAGTGACACTCCGCCTCTCCAGGACCAAAGGCTCAGACTCGACAGACTGGAACAGGTGGCAATGTACTGCTCTATCGCTGCGGATGTCTCATCGTTGCGTTCTTGAGGGTTGAGGTTTAGACTGATGTGCTTGAGACTGGTTAACAGCTCGGGAGCGCGTTGGAAAAAAGAAGCGTAGACAGATCCTCGACTGCATTTGAAGCTCTCCAAGCATGCCATATTGACGTACCGCGACCAGTAGTCCAGCGTTTCGGCGGACAGGCACCAGCCGTCCAAAGTAAGATGACGGAGAGATGTGTTTGGCTTCCTGTCGGCGTATGCTTGAGGAAACCATAGGTCGGGTCTGGCTCGCCAGCGGCTCGCCAACTCAGGGTCCCCTGGCCGCATCAGAGGCAGTGAGATCAGAGATGCAAACTTCAAATTTGGTGACAGAGCTAGTACCACCTGGAAGGTCATGTGGTCTTCGATGCAGGATCCATGGGAGGCCGTCATGGAAAATGTATTGAGGCATGGCAACGTGGCTAGAGCTTGCTCCGCGGCCAACAGCCCAACAGGACTGGAAAGTCTCTCGGCTTTGTAGAGGTTCAGTTTCGCCTTCGGTTGGTGATCGCACAAGGCCTTGGTGATTCCGTACGGCGGAAAATAGCCCACTTTCCAGATCAGTGTCTTGAGGTTACTGGCGTCACGGAGGACGTTCTTTAGTTGACCGAAAGGGTTACCTATCACAGTCGAGATAGAGGGGTGATCCTCATCGTTGTTGAAGTTGATGTTATCCACTTCCTCCTCAGGATCGTCGATGAGTGCAGGCAGATCGCCTCTGTAAACTGTGAGATGTCGAAGGCCGCGAAGTAGGTCGGGATTCTGCCAATCTTGCTCAGACCGACGTTTCGAATCGACCCAGGCGCGTTTTGTTACATCCCATTGCACGATGACGTGGCGGTAGCGAATGGATTCGATGGCGCTGTTGAACCGTTTGCACACTTGGGCCACGGCTGCGGTGCTTCGAGGTGATTGATCGTCGACGAATTCGAAGATGCTGGCGAGGACTTCAATTTCAAGATCGAGGATATTCAGACGAGCCATGACCACGATCTCGTACGGACGGAGCCGTGTCGACTACGGTGGCTGAGGTCAAGTCGCGAGATTCAAGGGAGCGGTGATATCGGTGGCATTTGAAAAAGAGTATACAAAAAGACTTTCCGGAGGCAGCTGAGGCAGGTGAAAGGCGGATGAGAAGCAGGGGAGAGGCAGTTGAAAAGTAGGTGAGAGGTGGCAGAGAGTCTTGCCTCGCCTTGTGTACGAGGTACAACTGAGTCTCAAGTGAGGGCGGGGCATTGAAAATACTGGCTTCCCATTAGTGGCTGGGCCCGTAAAATAGGCACCAATGCAGGCACCGCAGGGGTTCGTTGAGATCTAACTCTGTTGAGAAGCCTAAACATGTCGTTTCGTGTTTCAGACGGAAAACACACACGGTCTTGCTTCAGAAGGTCAAGACGGCCGTGCATCGGTAGGAAATCCTCCACGTGTAGTAATCAAGTGCTGTCTGCTGCTTAGAGAGAGACCATAACTATTTTGTGTACTCCTGACTTGTCAACAACTCCCAGACCACCATGCTCTATGCAGGGGCAAAGTCTTGATGAATGTCCTCGACCTCAACGCCGCGCTGTTGTCCAGACCACTGTATGCTTGTCCTGCTCCAGTCTACCCAAATCGCTTCTGGATGATCATAATGCTCTAACGTCTATGCTCTAACCTCGGTGTCATAAGCAACTAAATGTCTTCATCAATGATAGCCTCATCGAGTTCGGATAGCATCGACTCCTCGAGCAAGCTGTTGCTGGCAACATAGCTGAACCCACCAAAAGGATCAGACTTGCTGAGAGTCCTGCTGTGCCTTCGCGCAATCGTATCAATCGCTCGATCCGTGAATTCTCTCGCGAAGTTTTCTGCCAGTTCCGGATTGGTGACTAGTGGTTTGATTGGCGGCTCAAGCTCCTTTGCTTCCAGCTTCTTCCAGTCGATCTTTCTAAAGAAACGGTGCTTCTTGATGATGTTGATATCGTTCGGACCTACGCCCAGTCGCTTCTTAGGCTCTTTGCGCAATAGCCGGCTCAAAAGATCCTTGGCGTCCGGGGAGAGAAAGTACGGCAGACTCAACTTTTGGAAAAGAATGTTTTGTTGGATCTTCGTCCAGTTGCCTCCTCCGAAAGGGGGTTTTCCTGTCATGAGGTCGCACGCCATCGCACCCAAGGACCACCAGTCGCATGCTTTGCCATACCCTGGACCCCAGTCGGACTCATCAGAGCCTCTGATGATTTCAGGTGCCATGTACTCGATGGTACCGACACCAAGGCTGTTGCATCGGCTGCCTCCGGGTGTACTCGCGTCCTGGACTGCCACTTTGCTTAACCCGAAATCTGTCAGCAGCAGATGTCCTTCGGAATTCAGCAAGCAATTCTCGGGTTTGAGATCGCGGTATATGACACCCATGGTATTGTGGAGATAGTCGAGAGCCAACACGATCTCGGCAATGTAGAACGCCGCAACCTCTTCAGAGAAGAACTTCTCCAACTCCAGGTGACGGAAGAGTTCTCCACCAGACGCGTATTCGAGAATCAGGTAGAGCTTCTCGTGGTCCTGGAAGGCATAATACAGGTTGACAATGAAAGGATGACGGTTGACAAGTTCGAGAATGGTACGCTCAGACCTGGTCGACTCAATTCGCTTTTTGTGGACCTTGAGAAATGCCTTAGTGAGCTGCTTCTGAGCGAAGAGCCGACCGGTTGCGTTCTGTCGCACAAGAAGCACGGTGCCGAATGCGCCGTCCCCAAGGCAGCGAATCGGCGTGAAATCTGCCGCCGTCATCTTGCGGGCTATCATCGAGGTTGCGCGCTGATCTGCATCCAGCGACGAAAGAGTAGAAGTGCTTGTCCCAGTTTCCGCCAGCGATTGACTGACAAAGTCTTGGTCGATTTGAACATGGTAGCTGACCATATCTTCTTGTGGCTCCTCTTCCTGATTGTCGGACGCGGCGCTGGCTGCACTACTGTTGCCTTCCGAGTTCAAGGCATCTCGGACTCGAGATGTTGATCGGCTTTGGCTGCGCGAGTTCAGCGCATCCAGCTGAGCTTTTAAGCTGCTGATACCCGGTGACTGCGGCCTCACCCCAGGGCTCGCACCTGCCAACGCAGGCAAACGAGGAATGGGCGACAGGACTCGCGGACTGTTGGTGCGGGAAAAGTCTGACTCCTCGGCACCGGAATCAGCTGGGGTGAAGCCTCTGACCGTATTCAACGCTTGTGCAGGCTGAGCCGCTTGGTTCTTGTTTTTCTTCTTCCGCCTCTTCGCTGCGGTGGTGGAAAGGATAGCACTGGCTTTGACCTCTTGTCTTCCCCTTTCAGCGGGCAACTCAGCGACAGCCTCGTCTGTTTGACCATTGATGGGCATAGTCTTGCGAGGCGTAGTAGGAGGGCTCTTGGCCCGAAAAGGAATAATCTCTGGCTCTGCAGACTCTAAAGCATTGGGTTGGACCGCAATCGAATTAATGGTCTCCTCCAGGCTTGCTGACGTTGCGGCCGCTGTGCGCGTCTCGCTGGATGCGTCCAAGATCTTGTCCATGACGGTTTGTACTGCCGAAATACTCATACTGGTGAACTCAGTGACGATGTCTCAATACCAAAAAGGGCGGAATAAAGGGATAGCCGTGGCCGAGGCGGTCGTGTTTATTACCGTCCGCCCTTGTTCAGGACGGACCTTGCGCCAGTAGCCAAACCAGCCTATAGCCAGTCTTGTAAAGCGCGACTGAAGATGGCGAGGCAATCACATGGGAAGGTGCAGTGAGGCGGCCGCAAGCGGCAGGCGTGATTTCAGATGTTGCGTCGGGAAAAGTGACAGCGCTTTGACCCATTGAAAGTGACAAGAACAACCCCGGCAGTGAGTGAGATGCCAAAGAATTACAAGAGATGCAATGGAATACGATTAGGATAAAGATCCAGTCTGTGTGGTCGAGGTCAGCAAGGATTCTGGGAATCTGGGACGAGGAAAATCCAAAGGGCGACTGTGAAATCGCAGCCGGCTGGACCAACCAGAACTGGCCGAATTCCACCACAGATTTGCCCCGGATCTGGCCCGTGCCTCCCTTGGAGAAGCTCGCACTCGCCAGGCGAAATCGTGGGGCGTGGATTATCTTTGTTCCGCCTCCGTTCCCGCACAAATGACACCTTCGTTGCCCAACTGACTCCGTACTCGCACTCTCACAATTCGTACGGGCATTTGAACTCCAGTAGAGCCTCAATCCGCCTCCTTCTACACCGTCGACTTCAACCATGGACAAGGTCATCTTGAAAAACATGCGCTTTGACTTTCCCATTGGTCTCGATGCTTGGCGCCGTTTCCGCAAACCGCAACCTGTCCTTATCACCATCGAGGCTCAGCCAACATCGACACTCGAGCCTGCCGCTGCCAAAGATGACGTCAACCTTTCCATGGATTATGGGAGGTTGTACAAGAACATATCTACTGCGTTGAAAGAGCCCCATCCGGATGCATTTCCCACTGTCCGTGCCTTGATTTCCCTGCTCGTGGGGTTG
This sequence comes from Phialophora verrucosa, assembly GCA_002099365.1. Taxonomy (NCBI): domain Eukaryota; kingdom Fungi; phylum Ascomycota; class Eurotiomycetes; order Chaetothyriales; family Herpotrichiellaceae; genus Phialophora; species Phialophora verrucosa. The sequence goes on along the minus strand of MSED01000002.1, from coordinate 1,357,318 downwards.
GTGCCCGATTGCGGATTGCTTGACATGGAGATTTTACTGCCGAAAGCTCTGCCTCATAGCACCGGCGGCGTCTTGTATCGTTTCCAGGTCGACAGATCCGAGCTCGAGATCGACACATCCAGCCTAGCTGTGACAGTTAGACAAATCGCGTGTACCTGCATTGTTGGTGTCAACCCACATGAACGGATCTATAAGCAGACGGTATTCGTCGACGTCAGCGTACCAATGGTCGACCCTGCCGTGGGTGTGGGTGCATTGGAGGAACACTATACCGCAGCACTACACGATATGGTCCAGACTATTTGGGAACGCGTCGAAGGTTCTTCATACCACACTATCGAAGCACTGGCGACAGCCGTGGCACAGATCGTGACCGTCAACTATGGCCACACCGTTGCGAAGGTCCGGATTGACAAGCCCAGTGCTATTGCAACGATCGAAGCAGCTGCGGTTGAGATTACCCGCAGTAAAACTTTCTTCGAGAACAAGGATTTCTGGAAAGTCAAACTACCATGAGATTGGCTTAGGCTGTCAAGTCAACTATGCTCACCCGAGGCGGTCGAGAAGCCCCGGGCAGTCTTGTCTGAGGACTTGGCGCCGACTCACATCCGACTTCTTTCCACGTGCCTGGTAAGCTCGATCGGGGAATTGCATGTATATGTGAAGCCTGAGACGAGGTTGGCGACAACTCCGTGGTCGGCTCTAGAGGGAATGCGAGCTGATCTTCTCCGTCCTTGGCCCACACCTCTATCTGGAGTGGTTCTTTTTGCTGCAGGGGTTTTAGATATGGTTTGAAGAAGCTCTCGATGCGTCTTCTGGGCCGGACTGTCGTGGGACTTGAACTTTGGATGTCAAGAAGGGCTTGACCTTTCTTCGCTCGCCGTTTAGGGCTGCGCCGAGTGACATTGTTGAGGTTGTCTCCAAAGTTGGGCTTCTCCGCCGTCGCCGCTTCGTGGCTCGCAGGTTGATCCAGCAACGCGTCCGAGACTGTTCCGCCTCGATGATGCAAAGGCGATGAGGGCTTCGCGTCCGGGACGACAGGCAAAGCATTCTTCGTACGCGGTTTCGAAGGTTTCTTGGTGATCCGCACGACAATATCCATGGAGCTTGAGGTCGAAGGTCGTGAATGCTTCTCGGCGTGCGCTTCATGCGATACGAATGGGTCTTCGTCCTTGCCGAGACCGACTGTGTTGAGCTTCGTCAACGTACTGGATTGTGACGATTCTGGCTCTCGTGAGACCGGTTCTACCTGGCTGCTCTTTGTGGACTTGAAATAGTCCTGCATCAAAGGCGAGTTGCTCTGCTCATGTCGAGTGGGCTTCGTTTTGGTGGGAGTGCTGAGACCACGCCGCATCTTCGTGTTCGCCTTGATCCGGGGAGCTGGTGGTGATGGTGAGAGGGATTCATCCACCACTGCAGTCAGATCAGTGATCGTCGCCTTGGCCTGAGGAGGTGGAAGTGGCAGAGACGCATCCACTACTGGAACGGGTCCGGTGATAGTCTTCGGTCCTGCATCGGAATACGGCTGGAGAGACTCAAAGGGTTGACCAGTTGACTTGGCGGCGGTAATGTAGCTGTGGATTGCTCCGGCCTTCATCCCTCCTGATTTCTGCAGTTTCTGCGGCTCTTTCTTCTTCTTTGGACATTTTCGAGCGGCGAATTTCTTGGGATCATTCTGGATCTCCCATTGCATCTGATTCCAACGTTCAACGTGCTCGCGAGCCCCAAGCTCCACAATCGCCTCGGCCAACCACATCTTCTCAGGATCCCCAGGCAGCCAAGGCGGTGACTTTCGCTTCTCGGTGAGTAGCTGGCTCGCTGGTGGAGCTTCATCCTCTCCTAATTCGCTCTCTTCTCTTGCTGTTTCGTTCCCCTCTTGAGCGGCAAGCCTTTCGAGATACTCTGGGCTGTCGTCTTCCGCGTCAAGATCCAAACCAACGACCTCGGCAGGAATCACTGTGACTCTCAGCTCTGGAATACCGTCGCTAACGAAATGTTGCCTCCGCTCGGTGATCTGGTCAGCAGACGTGACTATCGATGTCGCTGCATCCCTTCGCAACCGATCGGCAAGCAGAGCCGGCGCCAGAACGCGGACAAACTTCCAGGCCCCCGGTTTGTACTGCCAGTCAAGAGTGTCCCTCGCATAGTCGCGCAGAGCTTGCACCTCGATCTCTTCTTCCCATACCTTTACCCACTTCTTCTCCAGGTTCTTCAGCTCGCCCTCTTCCGTGACCGCCGGATTCATATAATAGTCCAAAATTCGTCGGTTCGGGAAACAATCTGGGATCTTGACCATTTTCCTCTTCATCTTGAAGTATCCGCTTTCGTTCGATTCCAGCTCGTATTGCAATCGCTCTCTCCACTCTGCAATGCCGTCTTCGTTCTCATTCCTCACAAGTTCCAAGAGATCGGACCCAAACCCTGCTCTTGCGATCTCGCACGCCAGGGATATTCCGATCCCCGCGACTCCGTCCTCATCGTAATCACCACCACTCAATAGCGCGACCAGAATCATGCCATCTGGGTCTAACCCTCTGCTGACCTCCTTCAGCTTTTCCAAGTCGAACACACTGACGTGCGTGGGCGTCTGATTGCCTTTCATTTTGCCCTCCTTCGACCAGTCTCGTAGCGTCAATCCAGATCCGAACATGATGGCATCCACATCTTGTGTCATCACCGCATCGACTATACCGTGCTTCTGAAGCATTGCGCATTCTGCCTCGGCCTCCCCCGGTGCGACATGGCAGGGATAGCTGAGAAGCGAGATCAACTTCTTTGAGGCTTGGACTGAGACGTTGCCGCCTTGCCATCGGGTTACCTGCATACCACAGAGCTTTTAGCACACAACTTACCTATGCAGAATAGATACGCGCCACACGTAGAGGCCGTACAAACTTACAGTCCTTCCCCTCTTACAAAGTGGCTTGTTGTTCCCATCATACACAAAGACCGGGTCAATAGGCAGAGCCAGGAGCTTCAAAAGCCGATAGAACAACGTGCGTAGAGCGGGATTCTTTCCCCCCACGCCGCCAAGCTGGGTTTGAAAGTTCCATATGGCGGCATCAATGGCGATGCGTAGTGGGCGGTTGTACTTTTCCAAATGCGTGATGCAGAGGCGTGAGAGTGCAATGCGTTCGCCTTTGCCGATCTCTTTGAAGAGACTATAGAATGGAAGGAAGGTTAGCAGGGGTAAAGAGGGTGGCGGGTTGTAATCCGTATTGGCAGTCAGTTTGGTAGCACTTACCCAGGAATACCCATATTGATGCAAAACCCTTTATCTGATCGGCGGCATAGCGCTACAAGTGCAGCTTTCCGACTTATCCCGTCTGGCTGTATCTTCTCTGAGGGTGCTGCAAATGATGTCCAAGACAGCTGGTGGCGACGATGTGTAGCGCTCTCAGTCGAGATCTTTGTTGATGATGAGACGTTGACGTTGCCCAGGTGGCACGCGGATTGTCTTGCCCGGTGGATCTTCGGCGTTACTCGAAAACACCGCGCGATCACGTGGCTGCTTGTTGTTACGGTGAACCATTAGTGCCAAGAAGAAAGTGCTACGGCGGATGGGACACCAAACTTCCCCTCCATCCAGCTATTAATCCAGCTCGTTATTATCACTCCTTGCTTATACCACGAACCCCTTGAGAATCAGTTCCAAGTACATGTATACCCCACTGCCTCTGCTACCACCATTGTCATTGCCGCCCATGCACTGGTGATGAAACTCACTCCGATCGGAGTGAGACATACGGAAGAAGATGTCCACACTTCCGATATTCCCATGCGGCCCCCGCCGTCCTCGTATTCGAACCCAACACCATCCCCGAGATGGTCCGCCTTCGAATTACAATGCCTAATCACCGCGCTATGGCTCGTATTGCCGCGAAAGCCGCCTGGGCGCGGCGAATCCCAAAGAAGCAGAGCTGAATAATCTGAACATGAGCTCTCGTGTTGGTTCTTGGCTGGACGGTGCAGTATATCCGGCTCGTGGACTCATCTGCCTAGCTATAGGCACCTCTCTGCTTTCCCTATCTACTTGTTCACGGTCACTTTTCTCTCTCTGTGAAGATCCCAATGGCAGGTCCTCAGGCCAGAGTCTATTTCATCGCCTGGTGTGTCCTCTCAATTCTCCTACTTTTCCTTTGCCAAGTCAAGGGACTGCTCGCTGTTATTGCCATCCTGTCATTTTCAACCTTAGTGGTGATTTGGAGTTTCCTGTTGCGCAAATCTCATTTCCTACTTACCCCGGTACTTGTCTTCCTTGTTTGGTCCTCGGGTAGGGAAGAAATACAATCTGCGACAGCTGGCTTCTTGGGTAGTGTACAGCTGATGGGGTCACATCTTGTGATTCTCTACATCGGAATTGCCATGGGGACGGTATGGGCAGGCAGACGCTGGATTTTCTCCAGCCAACAGAGTCGTCCCGCCACGTCTGATCATGAAGCTTACACTGGGCCGGGGTCTCCCACCGCAGAACATCCGAGTCGGCAGCTAGGTGATACCGCAGGTCCTTCTAGACAAGGTTTCCCACCGATCAGCAAGGAAGCCAGAACTGTGTCCCCGTCGGTCGGCCAAGTGCTGTCCTCCAGTCCGTCCACCAACCGGTCATGTGCCGGTATAGGGTCAAAGCGCAAGCCGTTTCCGTACAAAGAGCTCCTCACCGAACACTCTATTCGTCTCCTGCAGCTTCATCCCGGATCAGGAACCGAGCCTATAACATGTACGCTCATTGAAGTCGACGTCCGGCATGCCCCGAATTATGAAGCCATCTCGTATTTCTGGGGCGACCAGGCATTTAAAGAGGACATACTCCTCCATGGCGCCGCATTTCCGGTCGGGATAAATCTTCGAGATGCACTCCAGAAGATCCGTCATCCAAAAACAATGCGCCTGGTATGGGCTGACTTCGTCTCTATCGACCAAACTGACGACCCAGAGCGGACTGCTCAGGTCAAGTTGATGGGATCGGTGTACCGCAATGCGGACCGCGTACTCGTCTGGCTTGGGGAGAAAGACCAGCACTCAAGAGCAGCCTTTGAGATCATCGCAGCGATTAACGCCCTCTTTAGCGTCGGCGTCAACCCCCAGGTCACTCCCGACCAGGTTCTAGCCTTTGACGAAGCATACCCCTGGGGGTCAGTGAAGGCATTTTTCGACCACCGTGACTGGTTTCACAGAGTATGGACGGCACAGGAACTGGGCCTGGCCCGCAGCGCCGTCATGCTCTGTGGAGAGGACTCCATCTCTTGGGAAAGCATGGACAATTTCCTCATGTTCATCGAAGGCCCAGGGAAATTGCTGGACCAATCACTCAATTTATTCCTGGCCGCTTACCGGCGCACGTGGGTCACGTATGCCGTCTTCGAGAACCACGCGCGAGGAGCCCCTCCAGTGTTCACCCAAGACGACGACCGCAAGATGCGGGAGGAGATGGATTTTCTGGAAGTCCTCGAATGCTCGTGGTTCCGCAGGTCAACACGAGAAGTTGACTACATTTACGCCTTTCTAGGTCATCCTAAAGCTATGATCAATGGCAAGCCGATCATTGAGCCAAAGTATGAGGGCGTGACTTACGAACAGGTCTACGCGGATTTGGTCCCCAGAGTTGTCTCTGTGACCAAGGATCTGCGGATTCTCTCACACGTGGTGCACCATGTGAAGAACGGGTTTTTCGACGACGACAACATCCCAACCTGGGCGCCCCGCTGGAATCTTGACAATCACATGGCTAAGCTGGGCCATACTTCGTACTCTATTTTTAAAGCCTCGGCAGGCTTGTTGCCCGCCATACAAGTCAGCCCTGATAGAAAGATGCTTTCGGCGTCTGGCGTGGTCTTCGATGAGATCGTCTGGCACTCCGAGACGATGGAAACCCGTGACTTCCAGTCTGAACTTGACGGCTGGCTACCTTTGAAGATGTGCCCTGTTGAAGGCACCTGGGCCATGTACAAACATCTCGATGGCCACTCTCCTTATTCGCGCTCTCCGGGCGCGCGTCTCGACGCTTTTTCTCTGACCTTGACATCTGGCCGTCGCTTCCCGCAGATGAACGACAAAATGGGACACGCGGCCATGGAACAGTTCCGCCGCGACTTCTGGGCCTATCGACTCAAGGCCTTCGAGAGTGCCAGCTTCGAGGTCGACAAGAACGAAAAGGGATGGAACACTAGATTCCAGGTGCTCGATCTGGGGCGCAGTGTGCAGACGGTGAAGGCAAAGATGCAGGAACGCGCAGAGGGAGGCAGTCATTCCGACTTTCTTTTGGCTGCAAACCAGGCGTGTCACTATCGAAGGTTTTTCATGACGAAACAAGGATACTTTGGCATAGGGCCCGAGCGTTTGCAGGATTGGGACACCGTTGCAGTCTTGTTCGGTGGGAAAACACCGTATGTGCTGAGCGCAGCGGCAGGCGGTCGCTTCAAGTTTCTGGGCGAGTGCTACGTTCATGGCATCATGGACGGTGAAGTCGTGAATATGCTAAATAAAGGTGAATTGAAGGAGCAGACGATCCAGCTGCTTTAACCGAGCGGAATGGATTCAAAATGAGGCCCCGCCGAAACGGCAAAGACTATCTACATCTGTCAATCTGAGCAACCCCTATGGATTCGACGTCGGTGTGCGGGCCGTCTTATCTCTTTATCTAATAACAGGTTTCCACCATGGTTATGATACCGACAGGTGGAATTGGACTCGGCCCTCACTTCACGCTACCTGCACTTGCCAGAATGGTGTCAGCGAACCAAAACGACCCAGCGGGTTTCATTTCTTCGAAAAGAATAAATTTCTGCAGCCTTGCAGCCATTTGGTCCCACGTCTGTAACCCCATCAAACACACGTGTACAGCGAGTCGATCGCCGAAAGAGATGACGGAAGCATCCTTGTAGCCTTGTCTCATGTGGCTTCGATCCATCAACCAGGCTGCGAAGAGGAACCACAGGATCGAGGTTTCCCACTGGGAATCGTGCGTTTGGGCTTGGTCTTCCAATCGCTCCCCCATCAACACGGCCACATGCTGCTGGAGAGCACCGAGCAAGAAGCTCGCTTAGTCTTGAGTGGACGCCCCGACGAGATCGCTGCTGTTCAGCATGCAAAGTAGCCCCAAGGACAGGCACATTTGTACATTCAGACGGACAGAATCCCAATGGAGAGGCGTGACGAGCTTGCGGCGGTAATCGTCATAAATGTACAGCAATCGGCTTTGCAAAAGGTAATATTGCCCAATTGTCCAGTCTGCCGACTCGTGCACCGTCACTCCGTGGAATTGCCGCTGCCGCCACAGCCAAAAGCCTTTGCGAAGTCTGATGAAGATATCTCTCAGGGGGTCGCGCAGCGAAACGTCCAGATCTGTGTCGAATCTCTGCGGACAAGAAGTATCGAAAAAGATATCCCCCGGCCGGAACGACTCGCTGAGCAGATCAGACACGTGGGCCAGATCAAAGATAGGGGCCGCGAGAGTCAGCGTCGCGTATCGGATGCAGAACCGGAGGCAACGAATAAAGAACGTGTATTCCACTGAGCCGGGTTCAAGCGATTTCCGGGTCTCGAAGAACCGTTTCAATGTCTTTGAATGGATTTCCGCCTCGTGAAGGTCATTGGCGCAGATCGCGGCTCCAAGCAAATAAACGACACAAGCCACGATGGGCATGGATTCTGCGACGGAATATTCGGTGAGGAGCTTCCTCAGTGCCGCTATGGTCTTGTTTTTGGAAAGGAGAACCCGCTGCTCCACCCCCGGAGCAGGCTGGTGCTGCACCATGAGAGCCGTAGACATCGTCAAGACGGCGTGTGCAGAGGCTTCAAAACCGAGGCAGTATTTCGAATCTCGCCATTCTCTCTCCGCTAGCGCACGGCGAACAGACATCGTTTGACTCGAGTGGAAAGTCGCAGGAATCCATGTCTCCCGGAGGAAGCGAATCGTGTGATTCACCCAGGGTGTCACCAGTACGGGATAGGCTGCGAACGGATCTGTAGCACCTTCCCAGCATCTCAGAACGGGAGTTTCAAGTTGTGGACGGCGAGGTCTTCTAACCAATTCCACACCATGTCTTGTGAAAAGACGAGGCTTCGACTCATGGCGGTTTGGTTTTGTTGGCAGAACATCATCATCGTCCTCCCTCCGCTCATATTGCCGACCAATTCTTTGCGATCCAGAGGTATACACTGGCACTCCCGGCCCAGGGTCAGAGGCATGAAAGCCCTCAAGCCTGTGTGGCAACGGCACGGAGTACTAAGTTAGCCAAGGGCGGAGTCAGCGTCGTGGCACACTTTGCAACGAGTTGGCTGGATTCAGGTGAGGGCAATAGAGTGAAAGGAACCTACGTGTGTTTGGGTCACAAGACGAGCTTTGTCTTTCCGTCTCTGGTGCGCCACTCTCGCGGCGTGAGACCTTTGGGCACATTTCTCAAGTTCTCTATCGAGATTGGTCGTTTGCGAGCTTTCTGGAGGAACCCATCGCAACGGCGATATACTTGCACCAGCCGTCAGCTTCTACAACACATCGATTAGAGGCCGGTCGAGCACGCCGCTGGGAGGAAACAGACGAACCTATAATGAGGGATCGGAGCCATCAGTGCTCGGGGCCTGTCGACCGGGGGAATCGACAACTTCGAATGGTGACGTCGAGGACGCCCCAAGGAGAAAGGGAGAATCAAAATGGTTTCCAACGCAACTCAAAGATTGAAAGGTTCACGCTCTTTCGCCCAGCCGAGACTGCCTTCGTTATATGTGCCCTTCGCGGCAGAGACTGCACGATAGATAATGATACCGTGTTTACATAACTTGCGCCGAACCCCCGTCCTGCTGGTTTGCAGATCGGAACAATACCTGCCCAGCTGAGGGTTGTCTGGTGCCAAGCATGGAGTGCATCTCTGCCCATGACAGGTCAAGGGCGGTACGTGCTTGCTTATTGATCCTTCACGTCAGCCGGGGTGCGCAAAAGGAGGCATAGGTGACAGTGGCACCACCTCTAGGTCTGGACTGCAACCCCCTCTCCAATGCGCTGACCTTTGATCGACTGACTGGCAACCTCACTGGAGACTGTTCCCGTGCCGGTGCCCCTGACCCGGCGGGGGACCCGAGTTGTAGAATCCGCGTCTTACTGAACGTGCATTTCGGCTCAGATGCGGGACTATATAATGATGCCACGCTTGGCAGGGTTGATAACAGCGGTCACCATGACGGGTAGGCTGACATTATCTTCTTCGCGCGCCCTTTCATAGAGATTCCGTCAAGTCGGGTACAATTCTTCCCTAGGTTTGAGGATGTGACGACTATATAGTCCTGCCCCGGGCTTAGTGGACTGTAGTGCTCTGAAGTCCACCCACTCCAGTCCACCCAGTCCCCTCAGGTGGCCCGGGGTTGGTCAGCCTTTCCAACGAGGCTACCATGCTCGTGTGAGTCGCCTGACTGTCTGGAGCAGAGGGCGCCCGTTCGACTGCCTATCATAGGGCGTGGACTCTACTGCATTCTCATCACTTATTTTCTCTCATCCGAAACCGAATCACCGGCCCATGCCTCGCCGCGGCCAGATGATCAAGCATCTTGAATTCAGCCATACTGGCACTCGCCAGCCTGTCCTCCGTCGCTCCGCCTACGTACTCCATGTCGAAGAGGTAGACGGCTCTCGCGACCGTGATCCACAGTTCGATATACGCCAGTCGCTTTCCAATGCATTGCCTTGAACCATACGAAAAGGGCGTGAATGCTTCGTAACTTTTCTTCACTGCTTCCTCACGCGCCTCGTCGGGTAGCCAGCGCTCCGGCTTCTACATATCCGGATCGGGGAAGTGCTGGGCATTGTGATGGAGCGCGTACACGGGCACCGAGACTTCAACTCCCCGTGGGAAGAAATATCGCTGATCAACCGCAAGACCGCCCGGGAGGACTTCGCGGGGCAAAACACCAGGAAGGCTGGGGCTGAAGCGGAGGGTTTCTTCAACCGTGGCTCTCAGGTAACGGCAGCTCTCCAATTTGGGTCCCAGCTTGATTTCTTCCACCGAGGAGAAATCGGAGCGGATCTCTGAGCATAGTCGGTCCAGTTTGTCCTTGTTGTGAGTTAGGTAGAAGAAGTTGGCCGCTATTTGTGTCACGGTGGTGTCAGACCCTGCAAATGTTGCTCATCTGTTAGATGCAACGCGCTATGTCGACCACCGGTGTGTGTGGACCCTCTTCAGAAACTTACCGCTGATGATCAATGCAACGGCTCTCCGATTCGAGATCCGTTGGAGACAATTTCGCCGGGGTCCCATCTGGATTTTTGGCTCGCAGAATATAATACAAGAAATCTTTCTTGTCGGTCTCGCGCGTGAGGCGATCTGAGACCTGCTCTCCAGCAAACCCTTTGAGGTACTTGCTCAGGGCGTATATCCTGGGGAACAGGAGAGGAAGCAGATTCCAGTTGAGAGAGGTCGGGCTTGAGCCAGCCAAGTGCAAAGCGGTTTGCCAACGGCCAAAAACTTCCGGAGAAAGGTGTTCCAAACATCTGAGATGTTACGTGGAGCGAAAAAGGGAGAGGCGGTTTGTGTCGAGAGAGAAAGACACATGCCAGATAGAAGAGTGAAACTGGGGGAGAGAGACCGAAATCAATTGGCCATGCAGAGCCGAATCAACCATCTCAGGCAGTGCTCGACTCCCTTTGCCTCCAAGCATATCGAAATGAGTCGCAAAGGCCAAATCGCCCATGACATCGAAGGTCAGGTAATTCCCCCAGAGGCTCATGTCCACCTCGACCGACCAGCCAGGATCTCGTCGAGGCTCGGCGACCGGCGTCGACGTTTCCGAGTTTGCGTCGCCTCCGAGGATCCCGATGTTGAAAAACCGCCGGATGTGATGCAGGATATGAGGTTTCATTGACAACAGCGCGGCGTCGGTAAAGGCAGGCGCCAAAACCCGCCTTCTGTGAGCATGCAGCTGCCTATCAATAGCGCTGAAGCTGTTGGGAAATCCCGTGAGCTTCGCTGAAGCCTTGTAAAAGCTCCCTTTTTGCACGTTTCTGTTGACACCATAGATGTCTATTAAGTGATTGACCGAAAATTAGTTTTGTCTTTCGTGGGAAAACTTTGGGCGGGGATGGACGGGGGATTGGATGTGCCTGCTTTTCCCACCTTTGATTGCTTGTGCGTTGTTGATAGTGACCAGATTTGGGGCTATCCGTACAATTTCTCCTGGTTAGTTGGAGTAGTTGACGACCACCGCTCTGTTGGGGGAGATAATAGATCGATTTTACCATATTGCTTATGGAGGCGGTAAACATGCAAGTGGTTATCGCCGCTCGATCCATGATAAACTCCATACCAATGCGTTACTCTTCCCAGCAGTGTAAGATGTAAGAGGGTGGAAGTAGAGACGATAGATGATGACACCGAACAACTGTACGTTTCTCAAATCAGCAAGCACGTTCGAAGGCTGGCTCGCGCCTGTTCCGAAAATACATCCACGGTCTTCAAAGGATGAAGCCTAAAGGTAGAAGAAGAAATGTAATAGGGCAGAGCATACATAGAGGAAAACCGCTACTACTGCCCTGACAAACAATGCCTCAAGACTAGCCGTGTTTGAGATCTCCTTGGCCAACATCGTTGAAGTCTCGTCCCGAAACGTCCTCGATAGAAGTTGTCCGAACGTCTTTTGGCAAAAAGGAGCAGCACCAACAGAAGCAAAAGGGCCGTCTGCTTTATAAGTACACCGGAATTTCAGACAAAAGGTCACCCAGTTCCCCAACCGAGCCGCATATCCCCACGGGGTCCCGATCTACCCAGTCGTTCTTCAGCGGAACCTCCATGCGGCGATGAAGAGCCCAGGGTACGTTACGGATCTCTGTCATTGCAGTGATCACGCGCCAGGGAAGCCATTCCGGTGCTTTCAGCGCCACAGTCCCGACCGCTGTTGAATCAGTATTAGTACGCAGAGGCCAGCAAGAAAAGGAAAACAATAGCATACGAATCACAAGTAGTAGTGGCCCAGATCGCTGTGGACACCTCACTTGGAAGGGCTCTTTCCATTTGTCAGCTCTACCGTTCCCGACTTATACGGCCCGACAAGAATTCTGCCAGATCCGATAACTCGGAACCTAGTGAGGCAGGAATGTCGCGTTTGGGAAAAACACGGGGTCGGCTGGGGGATGGGGGAAGGGGAATTCGCTGGGTTGGGGGGGGGGGTGGATCGGCTTTGAACCGATTGGACGGACATTAATGGTAAGGATGATATAGGTTCCATTCAAAGCCCGGTGGGCATTCCGATTCCGGTTCCTTCTTCCTCTTCTGGCGGGTATGTGCTTATGTAGCAGAGAAATTATAGGGTTTTTGCCCGATGACGCAGTCATAGGTGTACAAGCGAGAGGTGTGGGAGAGAGAGAGGGATCGGAAAACCGCTCGAGACTACGGAGGCATAATGGCCGGGAGCGAGCATGGGCACCGATATTGAAGATGATGGCTCTATATATATGTGTTGTCGAAGAAGAAGAGATAGTCTCGGATTTTGGTAGGAGAACAAGGAATATCGATCCCTCCAGATCGATAGATTTGGCCGAGCACATAAAGTAACAACAATCACAATCACCATCGCGGACGCAACCAACACCATGATGGCTTCCCAGACTACCCGCGACGAGAAGAAAATGCATGTCATCATCATTGGCTCAGGATGCACAGGCCTGTTCATTGCCCAAGGGCTGAAAAAGGTACGGCTTTTCTCCTTCTTTTCCTCCTTTTGGAAAGGTATTTTCAAACAGTGAGCTCACTTCCTTTTCTAGAGGGGCATCTCATTCAGCATCCATGACAAGATCAATCCCGCCTTTCGTCATCGGGACTGGAGCATGACTATGTTCTGGTCCTTCAAATACTATCCGCACCTGCTGTCCGAAGCGCTGCAGGCTCGCGTGCACGAGGCTCAGGCCAGACCCTTCTATCGAGCGACCGACACCGAAGAGCTGGTGCTGAGGAATGCGGCGACGGGAGAGGTTCTGAAGAAGGTCAACTCTCCTCATGCAATCCGGGTCAGTAGGGCGGGGCTGAGAAAGCTGTTGCTTGACGGACTCGACGTCAAGGTGGGTTGGGGGCTCTTATGCACAATGTTCGGGAAGAGAAAAAGGGGACTAACAATCCCCCCCCAAAAAACAGTACAACCATGAGCTTGTGGACATCGAGTATACTCCGAATCGCCCAATCGCCCATTTCAGTGATGGAACAACCGAGACCGCTTCCATCATTGTCGGGGCAGATGGAGGGCAATCGTTTGTGAGACGTCTGTTGCTGAAAGAGCTGGCCGAACCCGAGTCATACCCGGAATATGACATGGCCAACCTGAGCGTCACATACACGCACGAACAGGGAAAATACATTGCCGAGACAATGGCGCCGCATGTGGATTATGGTGTCCACCCGAAGGGAATCTTCTTCATCATGCTCTGTAAGACGAAATCCGCCAGGCACAGGAGCTCAAGTACTGACATCGGCCAACCCATTCCAGATCGAACCGTCGTTGACAAGGACGATTACTCGACCTGGACATTTCACTATGTCATCACATGGCCAAAAGAGCTTCCGGGGGTGCCATACAAGGGCCAGAGCAATGCCGAACGTCTTCGGGTTCTCAAGTCCTTTGCTGATGATTTTGCGGAACCGAGACGGTCGGCTCTGGCCTGGATGCGGGAGGATCAGGATGTTCCCAATGACACGATCAAGATCTGGGTGCCCACTCCATGGGATAACCACGGCGGTCAAGTGACATTAGCCGGGGATGCAGCGCACGCCATTTCTTTCCGTATGTGTCCATCTCCTACCATTCCTGGCCAGGCAGTTAAAAGTGGACGGACTGACACGTTTTCCCAGATCGTGGACAAGGCATGAACAATGCAACGGTAGATTGTGCCAATTTTGTTACCGCAGTCGACAAAATCATTGCTGGTGATGCGACAAAAGCGGCTGCGATCGATGAGTATGAGAAAGAAGTCATTGACCGGGGAACGTATGAGGCGTCCCTGTCCCGGCAGCTCACCCTCAACATCCACCACTGGGATCGATTCCTCGAAAGTCCAATCATGAAGTATGGGGGAAATCTCGCCCGCCAGGTTGGACCGACGTAGAACACGCATGTAAGTGCGGGAGCAGCTGTGGCAGAGGCCGCTGCGTGACAGCAGACGACTTGCATAGAATAGGCGTACATGTTCCACTGAGAGCGGAAGGGGGCCGAATCCTTGAAGTGAAGACACTGGGGAAATTTGTTTAGAGGCCAAAGTAAATAAAAAATCCGAGGAGCTGCAGATTGCCATTCACCTCTTCCACCTCCGCCAGAAATGAATCACTTGGGCTTTCAAATGGCTTGGAATTCAGGGAGCAGCCAGCCAACATTAGGGGTGAGCCCCTTCCAAGACACATGGAGATCTTCGAGTCCGTTTCCCAGCTCCGGAAATGCCGTGTTGGAGAAGTCGACGACGCCATTTGCAGCGTTGGGCAAAGAGAAATCAGGCACCGTGCAATTGGACAGAGCAGCGTGATCGTCGGGGATGACCCCAAGGCGGAGGCACATAGAATAAGCTCTTAGCCACAGGCGTTTCGACGCAGCCGAGTGAGTCGTAGTAGAATTGAGAAGGCGAAGCGCCGTGATAGCGGCTTCACACGCCTTGTCATGCGTGGCCGGTGCGATCTGTGCTGCATTGTTCAAGAATTCTGAAGGAGAGCTTGACTGCGGATCTTGAGCCAGGCCCAGAAGAAGTAACACGCCCAGTGCCGTCACAAGAAAGTAGTTGTACTGTGTCTGGTGGAGCTGGTATAGATCACTTGTGCTTTCCAAATCTGCCACAACTTGTACCGTGTCGCAGGCAATGCCCACAGCCGTATACCAATGCTGGTCGTCCACACTGAGACTAATGTTGGAACCACAGAGGACGGGACGCAGCATCAAGAGACGCAGTTGATTAGCTCGTAGGTAGAGCACAGCACGTGGGTGGCGGGTCCTCCTGCTGCTAGAGATGTCCTCGGTGGCCCGGATATCTCCATCGATATTATTCCTCTGCCACTGATCGAGACGACCGCGGAAGTACTCAAACGACTCCTGCCATTCAGCGGCACCATGTGGCTGGCCGCTTAGGGCTTCTGAAAGCGAGTCGCAGGCTTTGGAGCCTAGGTGGCGATACTCTACCATGGCATTCAAGTAAGGCTCATTATACTGCGAATTGTGTCAATACAGATTCTTCAGAATACACGCGATCGCACCACTCACTGGTAGTAGCAGACCATTGTCAACATCCGCGTCTTGAAGACTTTTTGGCAGCCCCAAAGCGTAGCTCATCTGTCGGTCGAGCACAAAAATCGTCCAGAACGTATTGACCACGTTGATACGTTTTTCGGGATCCTCGAATGTGCGAACAACGACCTTTTGCAGGTTCAGGCCAAGTTCAAGAGCCATGCGTACTAGGTTGTTTGTCACTCTCCACGCGAGTCGCCAATTCCCTTTGACGAAATGATAAATTGCCTACAATGTGATTAGACTCTATTCGACCGACGAGGCAGGGGGGCGTACGACTAGGATTAGGACATGCAGATCTTTGACTTCTGTCGCTGTGGCCCAGATCTTCGCTTCCACATCCCGCTGTAAGCTTTTGAATAGTTTGGAAGCCAACTCATGGTTGTCCAACCCTTCCATGACCAGAACAATTGCAAGCACCATTTTGATGATGCTCACGTCACTCCGATCGAGATGGACGTTGGAAACCGTCCGAGTGGATGGGGCTGACATGATCGCATACAGCTCGGTGGTGTTCCGCAACAAGTCATCTTTACTCAGAACCGGATGCATAGTACCCAGTAGGTCATCGTAGGCAAGTACCAGGCGGAGAGCTTGGCCCAGATCCAACTCTCGAAGGAGATATAAAGACTCGTCATGTCGGTTCACTGCGACAGGGATCGAGGGAGGATGCAAGCTCAGCTCTGGTGGATCATCCTCGGGACACTCGTCGTGGTCAATGACAATATCACCATTCAATATGGAGACAGTTCCACGTTCTAAAATAACCTGTTCGCGAGTCGTTGTGCCGTATGTCTGGTTCAGACTCACACCCACGATGTTGATGCAGAAAGAAGAGCTGGATGGGCCACAATACAATGGTAGAGGTGCCTTTGGCGACCGCACTTGAGCATCCGCATTCTCATCCGGATCAACAGCGCTCGAGTTACAGCGTCTGTCGTAATCTTTTGCCGGCTTGATGAGATTGAAGATTGGTTCCGCTTGCTCGATATGGCTCTCGCTTGGTTTGCGCGTAGGTAATCCATCACTGTACCGTGATCCCTCTGATCTCTCTAGGAGCTGATCTAGTTTTGCCGACTGCGCCTGCAGCAAGCTTTCCAGATGTGTAAAGGACTTGAGATTCCTACAATGTTTTCAGATGGTTGCAGTCGATGATAGGGGGAGAGTGGTAGCGAGTGAAATAAGACTTACTCACCATGCGGCTGGAAGTCCAACACCACTGGCAACGCCTTCATCTCTATCCCTAAGATGGCTACTTCCGTCGGCTGCGTCGAAGCGCGGCTGCCGCTGCTCGCCGTTGAATTGCAGCCGCTGTCCGTAGGAACATTCCTTCGGCCGTTTCACCTTGCATTTATCGCACGGCTGTTCGCCATTGCAACGAATCTTCTGCCTCTTACATCTTTCACACGCGCGCAATACATAGCGACCCCGCTTCCGAGACGATTGTTGGCGTTGTGATGGGTTCCTAGTTGATCCCAAGGGGGACTTCCTCCACGTATCCGTCTGGGACGATGTGAATGATTTCATTCCTGTACTATTGGTCTGCATAGACGAAGACCACGATCGATCAGACTCACGCAGAAGCAGTTTGGATTGCACGCTGCTTGGAAGGGAGGACACAAATGAGATGCTACTGTCAGTGCGGACGGAAGGCCCATTGCACTAGATGAGATGGTCGTCTGCGCGGCTTCTCCATACCCCACTGGCTTAGCTTCGCTTGATGCCTTGCTATCGTGGAGCCCCGAATCACCGCTGACAAATGGATCACCGATAATTCCGGTGTTGATTTTCGGGGCAAACTCTGGATGAGAGCAGGCGAAGGGGAAAGAGTATCCTCCCAACTCTGGAGTATCCACGTCCTGTCCTCTATTGGTAACTTTAAGTTCCTGACGTCGTTACACCAGTCGGCGTCGCTCTTCCTCCTGCCTTGCTCCTGATTCTGAGGAGTGGATTGTAGTTCTGATGTCGTTATGAGTAGAAGGAGCCCCGCGGTCAAGTCGGAAAGTTATCGGAAAATGGACCGGAAAGAGTACCGAAATTAGTCATTTACGCCTCCAGTGCAGTAGTGGGTGAGTAGAAACTGTTGGTTCGGAGCGTGCGAATATCAATTACTGTCACGATTGCCTGGGGATGCGAGTCCCCAACCTGGACTGCCCATTTCCCTGTTCCAGTACCGATATCGAGCACTTTCGACAGCTTCTCGACAGGCCATAGATGTAAGTCTAAACCCCTCATCAAGAGGGAGATCTTGGCCATACTATGGGTGCCTGCACATTCTTCACGGCGGTGCTCACCCGCCTCATGCGCACCTCAGGGTCCCCCAAGCTGCGCTCAGGATTGCACAGCTACAGCACAGAATAGCTTTGTCATGACGCAGGTCAAGTGGCGGTTTGCTCAGCATCAGCACTATGTTAGGAAGAATATCGAATACTTGGATGATGTAGGTGAAAGAGCAAGCCAGCATTAGTGAAGAAAGTATGGAAAACAAATCCATTTCAGGAGAGTCAAAACAGTCATGAAATGATGAGTACAGGTTGAGCATCATCTATACCTACAGCCGCCCGAGACCAACATTGTAGACACTCATTCACTCGCAAAAATACAGTGCGCCTTGACTCCGACCGTTGGTTCGTCTCGAGAGCCAGGAACACGCAGCGAAACCGTTCGTCGCCTCTTGTGACAATGACCGCTTTTCCATGAACAGAATAACACCCAACTCTCTCGGCACTGTGCGCGTGTTAGGGATAGCCTACTAGGATAGGCAGACCGTGGTGATAGCAATAGTATTAAAGAACTAGGTTATCCTTGACATCTAGTCGGTACAGGACTCGAAGTATGAGAGAAGGATGCTTCTTTTATGCGACTGCCTGCCCTCGCTGCTTATCTACATAGGACCCTTGGTAGCTTAGCGGTACTGACAATGGGCCTATATAAACAGGTAGGGTGTAGCGATTTAATAGTATTCCGGATGTTAGGCTATCCCTTAAATATCGTCCTAACTAAGATTTGATGGGTGTGCGCTCGTTAGTCCGTACGGCGGGCTACTTAGCCGTTCGTGACAAGTTCTTGCTGTTTGTGAAGGACCACACCGGGCTTTTTTTAGGCAACCACTCAGCACATCCTGCGCTTCAGTTTGCTAGCCCTAAGAGCGTTCCTGAGCAGCCCGAGGCGAACCCTCCTATAGCTTTGCTGCTAAGATTATGCACTGATCACAACTTCCTCCAAAAAGATGCCAGTCATGGAGTTTTTATCCAAGATCCTTCACCCTCACTTTCTGGCCAGCAACCTAACATCAAATGAAATCTTGACAAAACCTGCGCTATTTCACTAAAATCCTACCAATCATAACATCTTGTGCATCCATCGCTTCTCCATCCATGATACCGTGAACGTACGCCTCGCCAACAATTTCGTATGTGTCTTTATCAGATTTTCTTATTATGAGCGGGGATTCCAGACCAATTATTACGGAGACAATATCTCCTTCTTGAATTCCGATAGGCCCCATTCCGATGTAGCCTTTCCTCGTGGCAAATGGCCTCAGCCTAGGAACGATCGATTTTGTACATAGGTGGTAGTTCAACCCCAAAGCGGAGGTGTTGTGGACGAAGGAATCCCAAGCAGAATCCTTGGATAACATCAGCTCTTCGTAACCAGTGAAAGCATCTGGAGTCGCTCTTTGCTTGTTTCTTGGGATGGATGCGTTTTGACTGAACACATCCCCAATCGGAGTTCTCCAGAGGACGTCGACCTTTTGTTCTTCAGTTTTGTAAGCGGTCCCGTGTTTTTGGCATAGTTTTGAGAACGAATTTTGGAATAGAGTCCATGTCTGTCCTCCATCACTGGAGATAGTTTTCGGTAAGTCTCCAAGAGCGGAGACCTTGTCGAAAATGAGGGCAGAAAGTGAAAGAAACTGTGGGAATTGTCCCTCTGGCAGAAACTTAGGGGCACAATCTCCTCGTGATGCGGCATACAATGATGCTACACCAAATGCTAGTTCGCCGTCGCTAGACCTTGAACTCAGTGGCGTTTCAAGCTCCATCGTCCAATCAGGAACCCATGAAGGCAAATTATTTATTTGCTTGGGTTGCTGGCAGAGACCCAGCAGGCGAATGAGACCTTTTCGTAAGAAAGCCATCGCAGTGTTGGTATATATTTGCTGCACGCTCATCCCATAGTCCACGGTGAGGCCAAACTCCTGAGCATCAATTGCAAGCCCTAAGAATGGAAAGATCATATCCCTTGGATCAACTGCTTCGGAGCCATTGTAGCTCGTTCGAAAGAGAAACTCGGGAAGACTGAGCCTAGGTTCATTGGCGAAATAGCTTCCCAACTCTTTCCTCCTATTTTCAAGAAATAGGCGATAGGCATTAATTAGGTGCGGGGCCTTGCTGCCCATTGTCAGGTTCATCTCAAGCAGTTCGTGACCCACGTCAGTCAAGGTGTCCGAAATTTCAGGATTGCTGTGTATACATGGTTCATGTTCGAACGGTATGGGGCATGGAGGAGGCGATTTTCGCATGAATCTGTCGCGAAGAGACTGTTGTAACTTCAAGAGAGCAAAATATGCGGCAGAAAGCTGGTGTGCCCCGACCACGCCTCGCCCACAGTGGAACACAGGATTCTTCGCAACCAACAGCTCCTGAATCACCCAAACTCGTCCCCACCAAGGTCTTGACAAGATCTCAGCGATGGCACTTGGAGAGAATGGACTGCTCATTTGCTCGTCCTCCTTGCGTTGTACCCATTCTTCAACTGAACCAGCGCTTGAAATTTCTTTGGCAATGTCTCTGATCTGACGGATCGCACTCTCACTGGGTTCATCACCTTCTCCCAGCCATATCTGTACGCAGAATGCAGTTTCGTAGATTTCACGCATCAAACGCACCTGCCACGTTTTCTCAGCCTTATTTCCCTGGTCAATGCACAGCGCATCCGCCCAGAGAAGTTGCGTCTCCGTTCCTTCTCGACTGGTGAAGTTTCTCAACGCCGCCTCTAAGTTTTTGCTGATCTGGACAATGGTTCCATTTAGTCCGACCGCCTTTTTCTGCGTAGGGAGGCCCCATGTGTACGATATTGCGTTAAACCAGGTTGTTTCCGAAAGTTTTAGATCATCTAGTGAATACGCCCGAGACCTGAACTGCATGATCTTGGGCCACCCGCCCTTCGAAGTAGTGTATGCACTGCTTGTAGCTTCGGAAGAACTTGGACACGGTTCTATCAATCTGATTTCTCGCTTTTTACGATCGAGTGGAGGGAAAGAAGAGCCCGCATGTGCTGAATCACCAGTAAGATCAATGTCATCCATGGCGTCGATGGTTTGCTTCTCCTATCTCAGGGCTGCTAGATTCTTATCCGTAAAGGATTCCTGCACTTCTAATCGAAAACGAACGAAGACAATTGTTGGGGATAGCCTATTAGAATAGGCAGAGCGCAACGATTAAGTATAGTTGAGGGTAGATTGCTCCTTGACTATCTGTCTCAACCAAGACCTCAAGCATGAGAAAAGGGTGAGTCCCTCAGGCGGTGAGGGTGCAGGAGATATGCGGGCTGTAGAATCGGGCTTGGCGTTTATGTCGTGTCAGTGTTTCGCCGTAGAGCTTGAGCCTCGTTCGTGATGTTAATCAATTGTCATGAAAGCATCTTCAGGGCCAAATGAGCCTGCAGACTAGCACATTCCACGACTTCTTTATCGTCAAAATCAGAGGTTCCTTCATCCATAAAAGGTTGCCGAGACCCCGTTCATTTACTGTGGATCAGAGAGGCCGGTCAACCAACGCGCCTCAGGTTGAGTTTGAGTCGAAAATAAAGGCCGTCGAAAACACGCCCGATCACAGGATAGGTTCTTTTTGTTTGTGCCTCCGCTCAAAGTCGCATTTGCCAATCCTGCAAAGGATGAACACTTGTTACATCGATAAGACAAGCAACGCGGAGCTCTCAAAACCCATCGATTCCATCCATCCTTGGAACTAGGAATCGGAATGCCATGCACAAAGAATTTTAGGTAACAGCGTAGGAGAGGGACTTGCCTGGCTCCGTGAAGGATTTCTGAGGCTTGATACCTAGCTCACAGGCAAGTATAGTCGAATATCGGGGGCCAGATTAGGCCCTAATGTTGCCCAGGGAATACTCAGGGAGCGCTCAGTGATCATCAACTAAAGGCTCAGTTAAAACTCAGGTTAAAGCGGCAGTCGCTCACCCTCTAGGATCAAACCGTATTTGGCAGACAGCTTTCTCGTTCGCGAGTAATATGGGTGGTCAGGTAAAACTACTAAGTCGGGCGTAGGAAGTTTGGGATATGCCTATCATTATTTCCCGTAACCGGAATATGAGACCTGAAGAGGCACTTGAAAAAGCACGCCCCGTGTGGGACGATCTGAAACACCTTCCTAGCGATCGTGAAGCCACGCTGAAAGACACGCCAGCAAAGAACTGCAAACAAAACCGTGCTATCAAGGGCATCAAGCATCCAAAGTCTCGTTTCAATCTCCTGGGCATGAAGCACAAGGAGCTCTTTGCTTGGCTAAAATTTCATGACATACGTACTGGAATAGGTCGAAGGTCTGAGCGACCCAACGAAAAAGGGCTTCTAGCACTAGCTGAGCGGACATGGGATGCCATCCAAATTGACGACCTGGACGATTTCAGGAAGACACCCCAGTTAGACAAAGTCCCGCTCAAAGTCCCCCAGACTCAGGAGGATCTTGGGCAGATGCTACTAAGAGATCTTGTGCAATGGATCGGATCTCAAGCAGTGGCCGCAATTGAGGGAGGGAATACGAAAAAGGACAGAGTGCTGGCTCTCGCCCAAAAGACATGGGATGCTGCGGAAAGCGGCAGCATGGTCAAAATGAAGAAGCGCAGACTATCATCCCGCAACTGTGTCAAAATTCCTTATGTCCCCGGAGGACTTTCAGCAAATGACCAAAAAGGACTTGCAACAATGGATTTGCTCCCACGAGCTAAGGGTCAAATACTCCCACCAAAGAAAGAAGGATGTAGTAGCTCAAGCTGAAGAGATATGGGACGCCATCAATGACAATACGTTGGACGACTTCAAGAAGCACGACCACGAAAGAAAGATCCACAGAAGGAGATCCGAGAGAATGAACATTTGCTAGGCTGAAGGACAGATTACCACAAAGTTGATTTAACACATTGAGATCAATCCACCTGTTATCCTAAGTAAGCCAGCTTAAACTGAAAACAGGAGCCATGGATTTTGATAACCCAATCTCAACAGTGCCATCAGCGCTCTTTATGCTCGTGGGAATTGTCTCGCCTTTTCTCTCCAACACGATCTTAGGGTTTCCTTCAGGATCAGGCAGTTTATAGAAGCGCCGTCCAGATCGACTGAGGAACTGCTCGAGGTGGTCCTGTGTAACCTCATCTTCTCCAATGACTCCCCTTTCAATCGCTTCTTCAAGCGCTAGAATCACAAGCTGGGTAGCGAAAGGCTGTGTGAATACGCCTGCTGGGACTGCTTGGCCACTTGTAGTCTTGATCTTGGATGCCAACGGATGCGGTGCGCTGTCACTGCCACTGAAAGGTGCGTAAGCTTATGAAGAAAGACCATAATGAGAAGGAAATAGATAGATTGACTTACAAGAAGAATTTAGAGTCGCCGCTACATACAGCTTTGAGTAAGGCATCTCGATCCGACGGCTTTTTTGGAATCGGTTTGCAAAAGGCCAGAGGATCTGTCTGGCTGTCCTCACCTGTTAGGTAGAGATGATGTGCCGTTATCGTTCCTGTAGTATTTGTATATTTAGAAGAGGAAGAATAGTAAAAGGGGCAGTAGGACCAGAAAGCCATAGAGAATAAGGATCGACTGTAAACGGACGTACCAGCAACCGATCGACCACAAGCTCGTACGGCATCTAGAGCCGCGGCGGTAGAACAATGCTACAAAGCATTATTATAGGATAACAGTTAATCACAGGAATTGACCTACCTCAAGAACGCACCGAAGGCGCGGGAATTTCTCGTGAAGCTTGATAAGCTCCGGTAGGAACGCTTCCTCGAGAGATATGTCGTCGCGTACAGGGCCTGGCCACTCCCCGTGTAAATTGAGGACAAGGTCATGCTGTTCCATGGCGGCGAAGACCGGAGAATAAGCTTGCAGAAAATCGGCTGGTACACCTGACTCGGAATTCGTGGTTACGCCTAAAATATATTAATACTTCAGAGGAAAGTAGCCTCGTTATGAATACCTTACCTTGAGGATATAACTTGACTCCAGCAATACCAGCGGCTGCGGCTTCAGCGATTACTTCGGGGGTGATAGAGGGATGAAGCTAGTGTCGTTAAACGGTGCAGTAGCTTCGTGAGAAATAGATTACTCACGTAGAGTGACATAAGATAATGGACTTTAGGTTCGATAGATTGAAGACGAGACCGATATTCTAAAGCTTGACCTACACTTGTAATCGGCGGCTGTAGGTTTGGCTGTAAACTAGATTAGCTAATGTTAGAACGAAACGTTTGAAGATCGAAATACCATAACAAAGACCGTATCCACCCCTCCAGGAAGAATCTTGGTAGCCGTTAATTCCATGACCTATCGGAGAAGTTATTTTTAGTCTGACTCTGTACTAGGGCTGCCGGTGGAGATTCACCTTGTCCTGCCGCAAATGGACATGCATGTCTGCCGACGGCGGCAGTTCTAGACGTTGTACCTCTCTGAGTCGCATTTTGTTGGAAGTGTTTGAGAGTTGGAAGTGTTTGAGAAGAACGGGAGCGTCAAGAGATCGTGCGGGAGAAGATGCGCCGGCGCCAAGAGGCTTGGCTAGGATAGCCAAACCAACCGCTTCAACATGCTTGTCCTCTAAGAACGACGCGAGCATGTACACACGGATCTCAGAGGACCTTGAAAATCGGTTTCGCAAGCAAAATTTCCTGGACGATGAGACGATGAATTTTTGTGAAGCTCAAAGGTAGGAGAGACGTCCGGCGACTTAACGGGCTCGAGGGGGAACCTTTGCCGCTCGTCCATTTTCAGCCGTGACGAACCTGGACCGTTGACCTCCGCGTCTAGGCACTGAATGTAGTCCTTGCGGCGTGGAAGCCATCGTTGATCGCGAGGGAGAACCTTGTTGGTGAAGAAGTACGGCGGTGGTTTACATGTAGGCATCAGGATCCTTGGGCTCCAGGCAATCCAGGTAGTCTATCTATGTACCTCCTAGTAGTAACTGGTTACTAGCTACAAACCTTGCCCAAAGCCAAACCCCAAAGCCTCGCTCTCACTGCTTCCACCTTCTCTCTAACTTGCTTCTCCCACTGCACTACACCATCTACCAACTTCCCTATATTCACTATCATGTCCTGTGTCAATTCCAAACTTCCCTCTTCTGCAGCTGCCTTCGCATTCCCCGCTAGCTTCCTCGCCTTGTCTACTTTGTCTCTAATACCTCCGCCTCTCTCGCTGTTCCGTCTACTTCCATCTTCACCCGGCTCACTGCGCTTGTTCTTGACGTTTTATTATCATGATTATTGTCCAATCCCGCGGTAGCTGACTGCGTGGCTTGCATCTCGAGCCCCCTTGTTTCTCGTACGTGCTCGCCTGCTTTCTCAGTAGCTGATGCCGCACGACGAATGGCCTGGTCCGCTTCCTCATTCACCCATGCAACACCGCTGCGGGATCTCCCCACGAGCTCCCATGCTGCTAACAGGACAAGAATAGTTGCTGCGCGGGTGATCGGAAAGATTAAAACGATTGGGACGGCGCGGGGCAGCCAGGTAGGCAGGATCTTGTTGGTGATGGAGGTGAAGGAAGAAGATACCTCATGGTAGGTGTAGAAGGTGAGGCCAGGGAGATCGATACCAGGATGAGGAGGACGAGCGGGAGTGTGGCGAACGAGGGAATTGGGAGAGCGAGGACGGATAGCCAGGAGGGGAGATGGAGGGTTAGCCAGAGACCGGCGATGATGATTCCGCCTGTAGAATGGTGCCAGACCTATCAGCACAAGTGTGGCAGAGGGAGATATGTGGATGGTGATGAACTCTTGTGCTCTTTCCAAGGGGAGGTGAGCTTTTCTGGCTTGATATATTCGGCGGCCAGGTCGGTGATGGTGTCTGTTATCTGGTCGAATTGGAGGAACTTTGTCTGACATTTACCATGTCACGCTTTATCTTGAGCTGAGGGATCAAAGTTCTGTCCCCGTAGTATTGAAATAAAACAAATGGTACAGAGTCGTGAAATGCAATATCTTCTCTCCTAAAGATGTATGTTCCAGCCTTAGAGGTAACCGCCATTCTAGATCAGAAGTCTTTCCCCCCCTGGTTGTAGACAGCGTCGAAGACGGCCTAGATCTTGCGGGAGTTGGGAGTCGCACCGGTGGTGGACGGTGTGTAGGCTGAGTGACTTCATCGGACTGGACGGGCTGAGACGGGTTTATAGCTTCAGCCAGTCCCGAGTACGAGGGAATCTCAAAAGGTGCCAATGTCGAGCAGGAGAGAAACTTCGGGGGTTACTGATCGGAGCTGTACATGTGGATCAAAATTTGCACTTTGTGACAGATTCATGATTCAATGGACGGGTATACGCGGCTCCATAGGACTGGATGAACAGTGAAGTCAAGAAGTGATCTTGTGGGAGAGTACTCAGCAACTGAGAACCCTGCCATCAATACTGGACGAGTAGAACTGTGGAAGGCATCTAGAGAGATTCTATGAGGCTATTCAAGCGGTTGGCCGAGAAGCGTTTGTGAGGCTGTCAAGCTCCAGCAGACAATGTGACTATATCTCGCTCTCACCGGGTCCAGCCAACGACTAATACTGCGAATATTCTAGCCGGGGGGCAGACCGCCAGAGTCTGGGTGAACGATTATTTCGAGCTTTCCCGCGTGCCCGATTTTCTTCGTGTGAATATCATGTTGATTGGCTTCAAGCCAATGGTGAAATGATCAACAGAGTTCAACAGAGCTGTACCAGACTCGCCTGGTGCCAGGGCCACATCAAAGTTGGTGATCAGCTGAGTGGTCAACAACCGTATCTCCATGTAGGCCAGATTCTTGCCAATACAGCCATATGGACCAACCGAAAACGGGGCAAAGGCGTCTTTGTTCTTGACAAGCTCGGGCCGGGAGTAGAACCTTTCTGGAATGAATTGCTCTGCCATTGCGAAATTGGACTCGTCTGGAGCAAACAAATAGTCAGTCAAACCTTTCGAACGTTCATCCTGTGGTGGCGGATTATGAGAGAGAGTGGAATCATCGAGACTTACCACGAGCCATAGAATACAGATGTATTTGGATCGTCGTGTTTCCAGGAATCCACTCATCACCAATGTAGACTCCCTCAGGAGGGGTTTGTCGATAGAGCCCACTTGGGACAGGAGGATGTAGTCTGAGGGTTTCGTTGATACAAGCGTTAAGAAGTGGTGCAGACTGAAGGTGCTGATGCTCGATTTTGCTCGCGTCGCCAACCAGTGTCTTGACCTCTTCCCTAAGGCGCGAGATTAGACCTGGTTCGATCGCAAGGTGATAAAATAAGTATGTCAATGTTGCGGCTGTCGTGTCACTTCCAGCAACAATGATTAGCTTGCTGTCGAGATAGAGCAGTGGCAGGGCTGTCTTTTGTCCCTCGGCATCTTTCGCGTTCAAGTCTTCGATGAGATAATGAGTAATGTCGGGATTCGGTTGCTTCCCCTGTAGGAGAATGCGTTCTTCCATCTCAGAGGCACAGAATTTGTGGAATCGATCATACACTGCTCTCAGGGGAGCAATGTGCCAGAAGAGGCGACCGATCCAGGGTGGCAAAGCAAGTCCAAGACTGTCTTGGGAAGTGTTCAAAAGTTTGATCGCCCAATGTTCTCCTGCGGATTCCATCATGTTGAATGACCTTCCAAACGCCAGATCACCCATGACATCGAAGCTCCAGTAGTTGAACCACTTGGACATATCAATCGGTTGTCCTACAAATCTGGATGAGCACACATTGCTGAAGTCTCTCCAAAGCGCATATACTTACCAGAGAATGAGTCAATCTTTAGAATGAGGCATTCGTTGTATTTGTGGACCCTCACTTCATACCCCCGCAACGCCTTGTCGCTGAATGCAGGGCTCCAGATCCGCCGACGCTTGTCATGTTGCGAGCGCACCCGCGTGGATTGTAGAGAGTACGCAGGGGATTCCACTTCGTACCACGGTGCCTTTTTGCAAACTGCCTGGGCCGATAATGCCACACGGACGACATCTGGATGCGTGACAGATAGATCATGTGGACCCGTCCGCACAAACTTGCCCAATTCTTTGTGAGATTGGTACAGTTTTAGGAACATGTCTCTGTCTTTGCCGATGCGGAAGCTGTGGTCAAGAGCACTGAGCCTTGAGAAAGGACGACCAGGAAACTTGTTCAAAGGGTTCAGAAACAGTCTGAATATGACCAAGCTGAGGTAGATTCCAGCAATGTACGAGCCCAGAATCTTCCCCGTCTCTTGCATGGCAAATGCCAGGGTAGTGTTGTATCTGGCATGCATGATGGCGGCTGTGCTCACAAGGAAGAGGATGAAACAGACTTGTAGGTATCGCCAAGGATGGAGGTGGCGTTCACGGCCATGAAAATGGAAGACATGAATCGCAATGCCGACGGCCCCGGCAATTAGGAGCGTTGGAGTGGCCAGCATGTTCGAGCGTAACCCCTGCTCAATCGGATGCTATTGACTCTTGAGAAACCCACGAGAATCCGCACGTTTTTGGGCAGATGGTACTTTTGATTTCCTTGCCTTGGGTTTTCTGCATTTAAAACAATGTCTCGAACATGAGCTGTAGCTATGGTTAATACCACTTTGAACTGTGGCCGTACTAGTTAGGAGAGTGCGCTAGATCCGAGGATGTCGAATCGAGGTACATGACAATAAATGCCGGCCTTGGCCAGTTGGAACCTCATCGTCAACCTCGGCCTAGTCGGTAGGGAATGGTAATAGTACTTGGGAGCATTAGAGCGGAGGTCAGCCAATGGAAGATGATATCCATTTAGACAGAGGAGAAGATCATAATCGGGGGCACCGGGGCGCCGGAGCACCGGGGGCACTATGGAGTGGCAGTGTTCTCCAGACTGTGTTTTCCACGGAAGATTCAATACTCGTATCTCGAAAGCAGGAATTGGACTCACCAATGAAGACACCGATGTCCAAGCCTGCTCCTGTTTGCCGTCATAGTAGTGCCACATGCTTACCTTGGTCTTAGTCGAGACACCAGCTCTGGCTGTAGAGCTCCTGAACACAAGACGCGACCTCGAGCCAATGGCCTCGCCGCGCATGGCAGAGAGGATCCCGATACAAGTAATGTGTAGGTAAGTTTGGGTTGGAATTAAGCATTCGCGTTTATACTGAGCAGCTCAATGACCTTGTGGTGAGTGGTCAAGTGCCGCTGGATTTTCTCGACAGAGGTTCAGGAGCCATCGACGCTGGCTTGGAGACGCGTGCTCTACTACGATTTATCAGGCGCATTTGGTTTCGAAGCACCGAGGTTTACCTACTTTCCCAAGACTCTCACCACCGTTCGGGATAGGAGGTGATGCCGCTTGAGCCTCACTCAACCTGGACTCACCAGAACCCGAGCCTCGGGCCCACTGCCGCGGTAAACAGTGCCCAGATCTGCTTCAGTGACTGTACAGCAGGCTGATTCCTACACATCAGCCTCTTCACATGTCATTACATGTATACCTCGTCTATAGCGTGCCGATCTCAAGGGAAATGGCACCTAGAATCACTCCGCATATGCAACTTCTTTTAGAGTGATTATTATATCATGTATCTTCGCTACGATGGCGCTTGTGCTGGCCCAGTATATATATACTAGATCTTTGAAGCCCGTGTTTGGCCGCGAAGGAGGACCAGATCGACCTCCTCTGTCGCGGGAACTCGAACAGCCACAGACACACTGCCGGATCCTTCTGCTACGTCTTCAACCCTCTGAAGCTGACCATTAATGTAGAGTCCCCATGGCCCTTGAGAGAGGTTGTTGAATGTAGGTGTGATCTCATGATCCTGGCCATCCCATGACTTGAGAGTAACAACCAACGCAGCATGCGGCGCTGACCATTGGCCTCTCAAGAAATCCACACCCTGTGAGAGGTCGACGTTATCGACGTAAGGTCTTCGGGCAAGTATCTCCTTGGTCCATGGGCGTTCAAACATCTCCTTCTGGCCATTGTGGACGTTGAGACGGCCGTAGGCGATCCCAGCATTGCTAGAGTATGGGTCCATGCATATGGCTGTGGCGGGCTGAAAGTCGTTGCGCCTCTCATAAAACAAGCCGCCATTTTCCCATCTCGGGTGCATTTCCTGGTCGATATACTCCAGCAAGGGCGAGAGATATTCTTCTTTCCCCAGCTCGCTGAGCCACTGCAAGACCATACCGACGCCCGGAGCTTTGGCGACGTTGGGATCCACCTCGGGGTTCTTCTCCTTCACAATCCGGGTAGCCTCCGCGACCGTGGCTGCGTTATCCGGGTGATGTTTGACCGGGTCTCGCGCGGAAAGCTTCAGAATCTCCTTGGCCACCCAGAAACTTTGCAGGCGCACCTGGCCATTGACTTTGGTGAGGTGCCCTAATCTTTGCTTTTCGAAAATGTCATAGACAAAGTCCGAGTGCCAGGCATTCATGTATGCTCCGCACCACGCCGACCCAATGACGCTGGAAGCAGTCACGATATCATCCTGCTGCACCATCCACATGTGTATGATCTGTCCGTTCGGTCCTAGCATGCCCTTTTTCTTTTCCCAGGCGGCGAGAAACTTGGGCTTGATGTCGTCAAAGATATGGGTTCCGTTGCGCACGTCGTTGTATCGGATTGCAACCAGAGGGAACTGATTGCAGATGACAAAGACCACGTTCGGCTCGCAGCAGACTCCGAGCCATTGGTTCTTTTCCATCTCGGCGATAATAACGTCTTGTAACGACTTGGTAGAGTATTCGTACTTCTTCGGGGTCCCCCAAAACTGCGGATCCCAGTTGAAAGTCATGGAGCCGGGTCTCTCGTATTCGTCGTCATCGAAGAGCATGGCGTATAAGCTGACCATGAGCAGAAGATGTCCGCTGTACATGATATTCTCGCGTACCACAGGGTCGGCCCACTGTGCCCGAGGCTTGACTTGATCAGGGTTTAAAGCTTTACCACCCTGAGAGGTGTTCCACCAGTACCCCCACACGTCACGCAAGAGCATTTTCTGGATGAAGCGACGTAAGAGGGGTTTGAAGACCGAGCGCAGTGCCGGCAATCGGTGGAAATGGGCGATGCCAGCTCCGTAGACGAGGGTAGCAAGCTGGTATCGGTACGCGTCCATGGACTCTTGAAGGTAGTCCTCTGACCACATGTGGTCCCAGCAGTTGTCCGGCATGCTGGCCAGATTGTGGTAGTGCCGGATATGGCCTGCTTGCTGTTTGTTGAGCTTCGGGAGTGCACTGCTATCGAAAGGAAGAGATGTTGGCATGGAATTGCCTGAATTGGTCAAGCTCCCTGAGCTGACGGGTACTGTTGATGTCGACATTGTGGAAATGGCTTGGGGTTACTGTTCCAAAATGATCAAGCGGTAATGTTCAAATGCGAAGAATGTAGAGCAGTCGGCATCCAGCAACCTGGTCGCTCTTTTATTTTCAGATTCTGCTGAACATTGGTGACTTTCATTCTCATGCACCTGTCGCTTGAAGGCCTCTTCTCCCGGCCCGAGATAGCGGGGTTGCGTGAGCAACCGTTCACCGGACACGGGGGGAGTTGGGCTCACGCATACTCCAGTGCCGATCAGCCTCGTTCGGGCAATCATCTGACAGAAACTTGTGCCTTGGACCTTTGGGACCTCCGGCTTGAAATGGATAGACGGATGAGTAGGTAGATTTGTTGCCATACAAGGTCAAGTCCAGAGCCTAAGTGGACCCCTTTTGGTCTGTGGTGGGCCCGGAGTTCGGGGTGCTCTGTGCTGACCGGGCATGCAAACATGCCACCACAAGTCTTGGCTCCAAGGTTCCAGGATGGGATTGGCAGAGGTAGTACTCTTCAGCACACGCAACTCCGGATTCCCTGTCACGGCTGTGTGGATCCATTTGCTTTAGCACAAGCAGCCCCGGATTCCCCAGATTCTCCAATCCTCGTGTGGGGGGCTTCATTGGCAAGAATTCGTGCCCATGTTCGGAAGACAGAAGAAGCGATAAATATTTAATCGCGAGCCAACCCCCTGAGACAGATGCGAACAATTTCCACCTCGGAAGAGTACTTCAGGGCAAGTCACACCTCACAGCACCAGGGGTTCCGTCGTGGCCCGAACTCCATCGTCATGACTGAGGTCATTTCAGACCAGTACAAACGCAGCAATGCCAAACTCATACGGTATTGCCTCGTCCCTGCGACGTTGGCAGTCATCTACGGCATGGGGATTGCGCAGACTTCAGGATTTTTGGCCATGGCCGAGTAAGAACCCCCTGTGACTCCCGGGCGCAATGACCAGTAGATTCTCGTTCCCGGCTGACATGATGGTCCAGATATAACCAGGACTTTGGCGAATACAACCCGGCGACCGGAACCAAGGCGCTCACCTCGCCTCAGATCTCTGGTCTCACAGGCACGACGCTGGGAGCGGCTTGCGTTTCTGCCATTGTCGCCGGGACTGTAGGCACCCGCTACGGTCGCAAAATCGGCCTTACATTGGCGGCCATACTGTATGTCATCGGCCTCATACTCAACTGTGCGGCGAAAAGTTACGCCGTTGTCATTGTGGGCAAAGTCGTTCTTGGGTTGGCAGTCGGGCTGGCTGCCAACTTTGTAATCGCGTATTGGGCTGAAACATCGCCTGTCAAAATGCGAGGCCTGATCACCGTCTTATATCAGGCCATCGTCAATCTCGCCCAATTTGTTGGTGCTTGCATCGTTAAAGGCACGAATGATTTGACGACGAGCTGGGCATGGAGAGGTTCTTTGATGACCGAGTTTATTCCTCCGCTTATCCTTCTTGGCTTCATTTATTGGATTCCCGAGACACCCAGTACGTCTGAATCTTCCGTCTCCGCCCGGGTTCCCCCATGCGCGTTGGCCAAGAGTCTCCACAATCTGACAGTGTCAAAGGATGGTATGCTTCAAAGGGCAAGAGTGAAAAGGCCCGCGAGTCAATGCGTCAAGTGAGAGGCCCAACTTGGCCTGAAGAGGAGATCAACGCTGAAGTCGATGATATCGTTGGCATGATAGAGATCGAGAGACAGCTTGAAGGCTCCTCCAGCTGGATCCACTGCTTCCAGGGGACCGAGTTGCGGAGGACTCTGCTGTCCATAGGTGCTCTTCTGTGTCAAGAGTTCTCGGGTGTCGCCTTCATCGCAGGGTCGGTACCACTTTTCTCCATTCATGAACCTGCCCAGCTGACACATTTTCGACAGATACGGAACGTTGTTCTTCTCTCTCTCAGGTGTATCCGATCCTTTTACCACAAACGTTATTTCCTCCATGTGCGGTATTGCAGGCTCCCTGACCTCTTTCGTGCTGATCAAGTACGTGGGGCGCCGAAAAATCCTCGTTGTTGGAACAGTCGTACAGACTATCTGCATGTTCGCCTTTGCCATCGTCGGGGTTGCCACGCCGGGCACTCATGCGGCTGCCAAGTCCTTGGTCGCCTTTGTGTGCATCTTCAACTTCTCCTACGGCGCATCCTGGGGCCCCGTGGCGTTTGTTCTCATCGGGGAACTGCCTTCGACCAAGTTGAGGTCCAAGACCTTGGCCTTGGCCACTTCTGTGGGCTGGAGCTTCAACGTGCTCATCTCGGTCGGTATGCCTTACCTGCTGAGTGATGCATACGTGATGTTGGGAACCAAGGTTGGATTCATCTTTGGCGCAACCGAACTACTGGCCTTCGTCTTTGCTTTCTTCTTCCTCCCCGAAACGAAAGATCGCACTCTGGAGGAGATTGACGAGATGTTCATGAATGTGAGTGTTTTTTCTTGTAGACAAAGCTCAGCGCTGACACTCATATGCAGAAAGTACCGGCTTGGAAGTTCGAAAGCTATGTCAGGACAAAGACTGTGCAAGGCATCTCGGTATCGAGTGAAATGGAAAGTGTCGTTGGAGGGGAAAAGGCCGTCATCTCTAATGTTGAGAGAGTGGCCTAGATCGGTTGTACCGATGCTATGGTCCATAGCGTTGAATCTTGTTCTCGGAAAAGTACAGTAAATAGTTCTGAGACCATGTGCAGGTAAATTTTCGTGATCTTACTGTCGTCGCAGGTGATGACTTAGTCGGAATGCACGCAGAGTGATGGTCAACATGTTCACTCAATCCAGCTATGAATCATATATGGCTGGGTTAATTCACCTGAATGCAGAACATTAATCCTCTCATGAATGACTTTCGTGATTGTATGTAGTTGATACAATGTCCAGGGGCGCCACTTGTGCGATTTGCCAACTTCTCAACCGCGCAACAACCCTCGCACGGCGTTGAGAAGGATGTGCTTAATTCCCCAGACCGACGCCTTGCTGAGCACATCTGCTGTTTGTTGCAAGATTTGCCTCGGGCCCCGGTCAGAGAAAACATCCGGAACTCCACGCATTCGCACGAGGGATGGGGTTCCATTCTCGACCCAGTCTCGAATTGCCAATGCTTCCGGTCCATCTGCAGAGCCTTGCCAATCAAGGTTGCACACAGCCAATGTACCAGCAAGACTTTCGCTTGTCGAAATCGGCTGGTAATCCGCCGCCAATAATGTCGACAATACGAAGCAAATGACCCCAGCGTGGAAGGCATTGTAAGCCTCTTGTGGATGATTGCACGAATATAATCCTGTGACCATGAGCCCCTGTGCGCACGAGTACAAAAGCGCGCGGGGGTTTCTTGGATTCTCCTTGATCCACCGCAAGATCCGGTTCCGTGCAGGAATCGCATGGGATTCGTCCTGCCAAAGCATGATGGCGAACAAGTCACAGAAAACGACACCTTCGGCGAGTCCGTGCGCGATACCGACCTGTACCCGATGATGAACAGTAAACTCGTTGCTAGGCTTGGTAGTAATACATGGGTAATAGCCAGTTGTCGGCGACGCAAAGTCGTCAAGAATCTCGAGAAGCTCGGCCCTTCCCTCGAGGAGGGAGTCATAGGTGCTGAGGTGCCTTGCTGCCTGATGGGTAGTAGCTTCTTTGTTGTCCCATACCATTCGCGTCAGAACGGTCAGTATGATGGATCGAACATAATCATCGTCATACTCGGAATGAGCGCTGGCTGGGTGTTCGACAACCCGAGAGATGCAACTCTGAAACGAATCTGTTCGGGGGCATTGTTCCGTCCATGGATGAATGGCAGCCCAAGCATGCGCTGATGCTGCCTTCCAGTGTTTAGTAAGACAGGGGAGGTCGAGTCTGAGTTCATGCAAGAGAATGTAAGGTCGGGCATTGCGCATGCCGGCCGAGGAAGCGTCGTATGCCTGTGATAGCCCTGCGGTCAGAGACATTCCACCAGCAGATTCGTTCGACGAAGACTCACAAAGACAGCCCAGCCTATTCTCGAAGTGCGTTCTGCACAGGTCCAGCTCTCCCATCGACTCCGGGTGTCGGTTGGATCATTGGTCTGCTGGGGAGCATGGTGTTGATCGAACAACCCCATCAACCGAGCATAGTGGACAAGTGTACCACGACTTGACTCGGCAAGCTCATATAGACGTTGGCTGCCACTTGAAAACCCAAAAATGGAATTCAGCAGCTGTGCAGAGATATAATATTCGGTTCTGACGAAGCGGGGATCGTGCTCAGCCTAAATGAAGGATCTCAGCTTCACACCGTGCGATGGGCCCGGTACTGACCATAAAGACAAGCAGCCTTCGAATAAACTCTGAAAGGGCGATCGAGAACGCTACTGCCCCTTCAAAGTCTGTGTAGCATGCTCCAATCACGATCATAGCGAGCGTAAGCACCGGTTCTTTGGCGGAGTCGAATGACGGCTGATGAATTATCGGAACCCACTACTCAACTCGTTCGTCAGACGAGGAAGGACTGAGCAGCAATACTATTCTGCACGCTTACCTTGTCAAAATGTGCGAAATAAAGATCAATACAGTGATCGAGCTCTTGGCAGGTGGGAAAACAAGGAATGGAAACAGATGGCCAAAGGGACTGCTCAAAAGGAGCTTTCAAGATATCTTGCAGTATGGAGGCACCACGAGAGCCGATGCTAGGCAGTCCAAAATAGCTGGAAAGAGGGTTCGAGCTCTTTGAAGGACCAAGGCGCGGTAGAATAAGATGCTTGGGCTGAGTTGGAGGCCATAACATAGGATAGTGCTCCTCTTCATCCACGTCTCGAGAACCTCCTGGAACTCGTAAATGTTTGTGCAATGGGTCTTCTTTCGAAGGCGCGATAGGTTCGACTGGCTGTGTTTGCGAAAGAGAACGGCCCGACGGGGACATGTCTTCGACATGAATATTTAGCAGCTCAGTTGGTGGAGACCATCCAGTACCTGGCCAACAGGTCATGTTGAAATCATCGAGGTTTTCGGGATAATTCCAGTCCAGAAGAGAGAGCACGTCTGGACCAGAGTACGGCTCAGACTGAGAAAAGTCGGGAAACACCGCGGGGAATACATATGAGCCACTGGAGCCAGCTTCGTCTTCTTGGATCGCTGCAGGAGCCCTCTCTGGCACGGGTACCTCTTGCGAAATGGGCGGTATGTTTGACTGATTGGATGCCATATGGCTCCATGGCGGATCAGGGCTATTACACCGTGCCCTTGGTACAACTTCTGCTTCATACGAACAAGGGACGCCTCGCCGGAGGCATGAGGAACAGTTGGGATATTCTCCCAAGCACCGAATCTTTAGCCTAGAACAAGATGACTTAATAATCATTCCATCCGACAGTATATCGCTCGACAGACGTACCTCCGACAGACGAGACAAGCCTTCTTTCTCGGTGGGGGAGGAGGTCGGTGATTGTCGTGTGTTTGGGCATGTCGGCGAAGAGTGTAGCTGCAATCAGGGCGACTTGTGAGCTGCCGTCTCAGCGGCCAGGGAGATGTCCATACAAGCGACCAAAACGTTTCCCACACACTGCGCATTGCTTCTCCCGATGCAGCGATTGTTTTGGTGTATGCGGGCTCTGCTCATCCTGGAGGCCCGCCGCCCCGTCAGTGCGACCTGCGGACGCAGCATCTTCGGAGGATGTACCAGGCTCCATTCCTAGCATTGGCATAAATTCGGCTGCTTTGGCATATGTCCGTTTCTTAGTTTACAAACAAAATTGCCTTGGAAATATTGTGCCCAGACTGGATCTTGACTGTCCTGAGCTCACTACTAGTAGGCTTAACCGAGTTGCCGAAGGTTGCGAGGCACATCCTAGGTACCCCGTACTCCGCACCTAGGCACGAGTATGCCGCTATTAATTAGCACGTAATACAGTAACCCCGACCTAACAGTAGCTCTCTCTGACGCAAAGAGTTGTCAAGATGGCTTCCTTCAGCCGCGAACTATTAGCCCGGTGCAACTGGTCTTGGAAGCCAATCCAGAAGAACCGAAAACAAAGTTGGTGATATGGTCAGGATTTGAGCGCTGGGATGACGGCTTGAAAGGCACGTTACACTCTCGCGCCTGGGTGCTTCAGGAACGACATCTACCGCCCAGAGTTCTACACTACACCAACAAACGCATGGTTTTGGAATGTAGAAAATGCAGAGCATCTGAAGATTCGCAAGGAATGGAAGCGACGCGCAAACACCGATTTCTAAACGGAGGATATGGAGCAGTCGAAGAAACTGCGAGCACCATATCATAGCACAAACCTTTCTACGAGCGCCATCGACGATGGTATGCCACTGTTGAAGAATATTCGCGCCGTAACTTATCACCCCGCGAGGACAGTCTTGATGCGTTATCAGGATTTGCCACTGAATGGAATATATTGAGCCCAGAAGACATTTACATAGCTGGATTATGGAACACTGACCTGTTCAGGGGTCTTGCGTGGTTCCCCATCACCGACGTAAACAACAGGAGGATATAGTCACCATGTTCATTGTATTGCGGGATGCCTTCCTGGTCGTGGGCGGCGCACGATGGCCCTATCATTCACTTTGGAAAGGATTGGTATGCTCCGGCGTTTGAAGCACCCATGATCCGCTGGTAAGTGAGACAAAGTTACTCTCCAAAGCCTTGCCCTTTGAATCTCCTATCAATTCACAAAAAGTACCAGGAGGGAACTATTTCGGAATAGTAACGGTGGTGAACTTGTCTTGTCTGGTCTATTGAAGTGACCATAGACGAATCGGCCCACCATACTGGGTATCTCATTGGAGTGGGAGATGGACTAAGGGGATACAAGCTGCACCCAGACTTTAGTTATACCGTAGGCGGGATGGTGTACTTTGATACGGACCCTTTCACCCTTCCGAGCATTGTTCTACTTCTTCTGCAACTTGGACAAGGAAGTGTAAACCTCACTCGAGTTCTCTGGCTTGCAATGGGTCTGGCTTTCAGGCGTACACAAGACCAGGGAAACCAAGGCGACGAACGGACATATAGACGAGTAGGCAAGTGGGATATCGATAATTACGATTTCTGGATTGCACATGGAAAATGGAGGACTGTCCCGAATATCTAACACGGCAGCATGGCTATGAGGTTCGAACCGCTGCCGAGCAACTCAAGAGGCCGAAGGTAGCACGACGATGCGCGTGTACTCGCCATTTACGTACGACGGCGCACTGGATTCGGCTTCTGAGACAACTATGCCACGATCTCTGCCTGTTGCAACATGTATGGTTTGATTCTCCGTTCGATAATGTCATAGAACAATGATTCATTATCCTAAAGGGGGCACAGGGAGTATCGTTAGGGACGCTGACTCAGCAAAGCCGTGCAGATTATTGGCTGCGACGCGACCGCGTTTCCATCGAAAGTTCTTCCGTCCCTTTGGCCAGCATTGGACACTTTGGACAAAATCCCAATTAGTACTGTTCAAGGAGGTGGAGGCGACGACTGAAAGACAAGACAGAGCATGGCATCGACCGTCGCCTCCGCCATCCGCCCAGGTTTACGCGAAGGGACCTCACGTCAACAGTCCGGCTCGCCTCACACCCCCACTGGCCGGTTTGTCTCGTCCACCCAGTCCTCCCCAGGCTCGTACTCGTTCCGCGCGGAAGAAGACCCCATCATCATTGAACTCGACCCACGAGGCCTCAGTGCTGGATTCCAGGGTGAAAGCGGTCCGCAATGCCACATTTCCTTCTCGCCTCAGAATTCACGACGGATAGGCGATTACCGTACTTTCTTGTCCGGCTTTCGAAGACGGAGGGAAGATATAGTGGTCAAGAGCAAGGAGTATGAGCTATGGCGGAATGATCTGAAAGATGTCGATTTGGGGCTGCTGGAGGACAAGCTGGAGCGAGCAGTACGGGAGGCATACAACAAGCACCTCCTGGTGGATGCCGGTGCCGCAAGATTAGTGCTGGTGTTACCTTCGCTGGTACCACACCCAGTGCTGACTACGATACTTACGCTGCTCTTCGAGCGATGGAAGTGCGCTAGTATTACCCTTCTGCCTGCACCCACCATGGTGATCGCTGGTGCGGGACTACGCTCTGGTCTTGTTGTGGACGTGGGATGGGAGGAGACCATCATTACTGCTATCTACGAGTATCGCGAGGTACATGTGCGTCGGAGTATTCGCGCCATGAAGGCCCTTACAGTAGAAATTGGAGGTTTGCTGGATGCCATCAGGAAGGACCAGGACGAAACGATTCGAGACGCACTCGTCCTGGATTTTGAATTTGTAGAGGAATTTGCCGACCGTGCTGGATCATGTCATGCTTTGCTTCCGGTGAGAGGAATGGACTTGGCGGCACAAACGGAGGCCATGAATCTTGAAGAGCAATCATCCACTGGACCGACCCAGGACAGCCTCGTGATTGACTGGCCTACCAATGCTTCGTCACGATCCATCAATATTCCCCTACAGGCACTGCATCAAGCATGTCTCGACACGCTGATAACACCAAGAAGCGAAGAACATCCCGACGACCACGAGCAATCTGTCAGTCAGCTTCTGTACCGATCTCTCCTCGCCTTATCTGCAGACGTCCGCAGTCTCTGCATGGCCAGGATCATCTTCACAGGCAGGGGCACAGCTGTGGCCGGCTTGGCGGAACAGATCCTCGATACGACCAACGCCATCATCCGGGAGTATGGGTGGACACCTGTTAGAGGTGAGCATTTCAAGTTCAAGAGGAGCGGACTTGCCGAGCTTGCTCAAGGTAGAGCTGCTCCTGCGGATGCCCAACACCACATTACCCTCCCAGGAACAGATGACTTTGTGGAAGAGAGGCTCTTCAAGCAGAGGTCGAAGGATGCCCACCCACCTGTACCGGCTGTTTTGCGACAGGTCGATTCTCTTGGACCATGGGCAGGAGCCAGTCTGATAGCTAGTCTCAAGGCGAAGTCCTTTGTTGAGATTGAGCGGGAAAGGTTCCTTTCTCATGGACTGGCTGGAGCTCATCGCGATTTTGATCCCAGTATTTTACATCACCAGCGTGCGACTGCAGCGAAGGGGAATGAGAGAACAAGTTGGACATTGGCAGGATGGGGCTGAATGTGGTGTACACCAGTTCCCCACGCTGGCAGTATCCACACTGGCATAGTTGTGCGTGTCAGGCGATGAGTTTATGCCGGACACCGTGAACCAACTTGATTTGTGAGACGGCACATTTCATTGACTGTCTTTACTGCCTTCAATCATGTTCATGACCCGGGTACCATCAGCAAGGCTGTCATATCAATGTGCCGCTGTGATGGCGCTGGATTCAGCCAAAGCAATCCGATGTCCCGTCGTAAACATAATTCGACGAGGTACATCGACTTCTGATCCCGTGGTCACCGACCGCTCGTCACTGAGACAGGGCATTCACAGATGGAGCTGGGCTATCTCTGAGAATGAGCTGCTTTGTGGTGCAGAGGCCGCTGGTGCCAGTGGCGTGTGTTGACCGGGGCAGTCTCCAGCCATTACAATCCAACACCTCTGTCAACAGTGAAAGTAACGGTGAGGGTGAGAGTGCCACCGTCTAGGGCACCGCTTTCACCCGTCACCATCGCCTCACAAAGCAATGCCGGACCCAAACGGCGGGCACTTAGAACGCACACCTCAAAGACCCCGTCGCTCGTGAAGCCAACGCAAACCTCAACGACCTCCATCGCTCCTGAAACCAACGTCCATCTCAACTGACCCAGCTTCTTCCACGCCATCGCCATCGCCGTCATCGCCGCTTTAATCTCTCTTTTCCTGTCTCTTCGAATTCGTCTCCCCGTTCGAAACATCATGAACTACCACATTTCCCACAAACATCACCACGCTGGGTCTGCCAAAATGTCCGACTCAACAAAAGACCGCCACCACTCGCCGACCGGCAGCTTCAAATCCGCTCTCTCAACCCTCAAACGCGCGGCCACAAACACCAGTAACAAGAGCGCCTCCTCCTACACGCCCGGCGACGACTCCATCTTCAACATCCCCACCGACCCACTGCCCGACAACCCGCGCGATCTCGAAGGCTTCCTGAACCGCCACCTCTCGGCGCTGGACCAGCTGCAACGCACCGTCGACGCTCGCAACCAGGAAATCAAGGACTACTGCACCCGCGCCGCGTACTACTACAACCTGAAGCCGCGCGTGTCCGCCCAGTTCCTGAAGCAATTGGACGCCGAGATCCACGTGCTGAGACTGCAGAGGAACGGATTGCAGACCCTCGTGCAGATGAGGCATGATGAGATCGTGCGCATCGCGGATCATCGCAAGATGTTGGATGAGGAGAGGGGCCTCGAGTGTACGGTCTATGAGATGTATCTTGGGTTTCGGAAGTTGGGGGACTGGGAGGAGAGGTTCTCGATCTAGGGGCCGTTTACATGGCGCGGCTGCTGCGACGCACACTGGAAGGAGGTGTTCTCCATCTAGGCGGTCACACGGCGCTGCAGAACATACATGGTGTTGACTGGCTGGTGCGAGCTTGGAATGCAAGAGCAGCAGCGAGAGCAGAGTCGCAGGCATGTTGGATCGTGGATTGATGGTTGCCAGGAGGCAGAGGCAGAGGCAGAGGCAGACACAGAAAGTGGGAGTCAATGCAAAGGCCATGTCAACCAGCTTTATGCGCAACGACTGCGCGGCACCAGCGAGACAGCAACCATGCACTCACTCACTCAGTCAATCACGTCAAAAAAGTCAATGAGTCAATAGTGACCTGCGAATGGATGAGCTTGAACTGGCCACCGAAGGACGCGAGGAGAGGAGAGGGTCACGTCACTTGACTGGCGTTGGAAAGGCACAGGCTGACTTGACACTGGGAATTAAGTCTCGAAGGTATCCTACGAGCAGGGCGAGCAGACATGCAGACAGAACACATGAATATGTACTGCGATTCGAAGTCGAAGCCAACTCAAATCTGAACCATCGTCCAAACCTGCAATAGGCAAGATGCTGGATGCCAGATGCAAAATTTTCGGCTTTTGCGCCCTCCTACATACAGTAGTACCATTACCATCCATACATACCAAGGGACTTACACCTCAATACCCAATGCCCTGCATCGGGCTCTGAAATCATCCATCCCCACGTACGCACCACATATCCTCCTCTGGCCCTGGAATGCCAAGCGGCCATGCAAGACGCGCCAGTTGTCGAAAATGACGGGCTCGCCCGGCTGTAGCTGCAAGGTTATGAGGAACTCGGGACTCTCCAGGATGCGACTCCACGCCCTCGCGGCGCTGTACCACGCCTTCATGGCCGTGTGGTTCGGAAAGCTCGGCGTGGACGGGCACACGCGGTCCAGGTTG
Organism: Phialophora verrucosa; assembly: GCA_002099365.1. NCBI lineage: Eukaryota > Fungi > Ascomycota > Eurotiomycetes > Chaetothyriales > Herpotrichiellaceae > Phialophora > Phialophora verrucosa. Next base: position 1,315,310 of record MSED01000002.1, on the reverse strand, counting down.
TTCCAGCGGACCTGCACGAGCGTGGCGGGCGACGGGGTGGTCACGCCGGGGGAGGGCGACGAGTGCACGAGCACGGGGTACCCCCTGCGGGCGACGACCGTGTTGTAGAAGGCACCCGCCGGGGAGCCCAGCGCGGCGGACACGATCGGGTAGGTGCTCAGCGCGTGGTAGTGCTGCGGGGAGGTGGTGTAGAGGTGCTGGGCGGCCGCGAAGCCGTCGACGAAGGTCGATTCGCCGCCGCCCCCAGTTGCGGTCTGGAGGCAATGGAAGAGCTGCAGGCCCGCCGGGTCGGTGAAGTACGTGGTGTCGGTGTGCGGGGGCAGGTAATCGTCCGTGTACGCGGTGTCGATGGGGTTGGGCTCCGACGTGACGTCCCAGAAGCCGCCGTAGTGCGTGGGGCGGATGTGGGAGATGCGTTCGACGAGGGATTGTGTCGATGCCGGGTCCGCGGGCGTGCGCGGGATCAGACAGAAGCCCAGGGTGTGGATTGTTTGGAGGAAGGTGGTGAGGCCGGAGTCAGAATTCGTGGAAGCTACGGAGTCGTACGGGACGCTGGGGAGGGACGAGGTGCCTGAGGAGGGAGGACGGACATGCGTCCATGTTCGGTTGGGCCTTGGTGAGGGTGTGGTCTTCCCGCTGGCCTGAATGAACGGCGGATGGGTTTCGAGCCATTCCCATGGGTAGACACTTCTGTGGTGGTGGGTCTGGGCCTGGGTCTGAGTCTGAGTGCTGGCAGTCGCGGCCTCGCTTGATGCAGGCCAAAGGACTTCCAATCCCGCCGGCGTGGACTGTACGCTGGAGACTTTGATTTCCGGATCGATGCTAAAAGTATCGAACTGTCTCTGATGCGTGCTAGGGTGTTGGCATTCCGAGCAGGGGCAGTGGTCTCTGAGCCAGAACGAAGGGTACCGCAGCGCTGTGCCGGTGTTGAAGTCGATGATGAGCTCCTGGTTGGTCATGTCGTTGACCAATACCCGTGGCAGAGCGGTGCCGCTTGACGGCGATTCTTCGGTCGTCGTACTCTGGGAGCGCCTTTTCGAGGCAATGACCGGAAAGGGCGACGCTGTGGCACTGCTTGCTTGAAGAGGCCGGCGCATAGTTAACATTTTCCCAGATGAAGAAGCGTGCGCCCTTTTCGGGATCCTCTGACTCGACACGAAGCCCGTGAGGCCCTGACCGGGGCACGGGCATGGAGGAGCATGCGCCCTCGAAACCAAGGTCGATGAAATGCGCGACTTCATGGCTGCTCGACTGTTCTGTATCCCCGGAGCAGTTATTCAATCGCTTTCCCAAGACGGTTCAGCCAGGCCAGAGCAATTGTCCCCGATCGTACCTCCCGACGTGTGGTCACGAGGTGGAGGTTGCTCTGCTCTGCCGCGGTGCAGAAAGTCTCATGGAAAGGGAAGGTGGCGCGAGCGCCAAGACATACGTGCATAGCTGCACACAAATCGTCTCATCGCTTCTTGACAGGATCATCTTACTCCGCACAATCCAATGCCTTGTACAAATTGCTCTGCCGTGGTGGAGAAGGAAGCCATTGTGCTCTCTCGCTTCAAGCTCTGCAATGGGAAGGTCAAATGACCGCGGCAAAGATGCCATATCGGGGGAACAGACCAGATGATGTAAGCTCTCCTCGGCTCTCGGTTTTCTCGACTTGATCTCTCCAAGCTTTTGTCCCATGCGAAGGTCGACAACAAGCGCACGAAGGTGACAATGGTTCGGCGTGAAGTCTAGACTTTAAGGTGATCGTGGCGCGATAACCAAGCACCGGCCCCGCCAAAGCTTGTCTTCCCAGGTGTTATGGCACGTCCCAACCCCCGCAACATGGCCTTATCGCATGGAGGTCAATTGATCGAGCCTACTTCGTAAAAGCCAACAACTTGTCACGATTGGGGGTCTACAGCTGATTATTAGTCCCTCTCATTCTGAACACAAGCGCGTGGAGCCTACCTCGTACTTAAAGGGTCTAAATGGCGCATTCGTGCGATCTGTTTCTTATCTTTACCAGCAGTGGCTCCTTATCACAGCCACTTCATTGGGTAAGTGATCGGTTCCTCTTGTTGCATCATCACCCCAAAGGGTTGTTACAACAAGCTTGCGAGATGGGCTTCCCAGGACTCTATCGATCAGCAGATGGAGCGTTGAGACTTTCGAAGCTCAAGCGTACAACATGGAGAAAGAAAAGGTCGCGCCCGAGGTTCCCGCGCCGGAGCAAGCTACAAAACACACTCCAAGACGCCGCTCCAGCCTAGCTGGCATTCAAGACGGCGATGTCATCAACGCTTCCGGCCGCAAGCAGGAACTGGACCGCCTCTTCAGTCGTTTCAGCATAATTTCAACAGCGATCACCACAGGCAACGTGTGGATTGCGCTTGCGGGCACGATTGCAGTGGCAATCTTCAACGGTGGTCCGACAGGAATCCTGTACGAGTTCATCGTTGTATCAGCTTTCTACTGGTTCATTGCGGGCATCAGTCGCTGAACCTGCCTCTGCCATACCATCTTCGGCTGATGTGTATCACTGGGCGACTGTTACAGCAGGTCCACGGTATGGCCGCCTGCTCGGATACCTCGCAGGATGGTGGAACTTCTTTGCCTGGATATTCGCCACCGCAGTCACGCTGCAAATTACTGCTGCCATAATTATCACCATGGCTCAACTTAACGCCCCGAGCTACCAGTACGAGCGGTGGCAAGTTTTCGTCGTCTTCGTCTTCTGCGCTTGGCTTTTCGCTGCCTTTGTGCTCTTTTTCAATAGGGCAATCCCCACGATCGAGCAGATTGGGGCTTCTTCATCACTGCGGGCTTTCTTATCACGGTGATTGTGTCTGCCGTGATGCGCCACGTCCAGCATAGACCTTATGCCACTTCACATCAGGTCTGGGACGAGTTCACAAACTTGACCGGATATAGCAGCTCGGGGTTTGCCTTTCTCCTGGGGATGCTGAATGGAGCTTTTGCTGTTAGTGTGCCGGATTTGACCAGCCATTTGGCAGAAGAGATGCAAAAGTGAGTTCTACCGGCGTCTCGAATCGGGCAATGGCTCACTGACTTACGCGGACAGTCCGAGCAAAAACATTCCCATGGCAATGTAAGATCAATACCCATTGGCCAACCTCATCCGATACCGGGCTAACTTGTCCCAGTCTCTGGCAATACATTGTTGGCTTTTTCACCGGCTTGCTATTTTTGATCGCCGTATTATATGGACTCACAGATCTGGACGCCTTGTTCGAAACGACATACGCCTTCCCGTTGGGCGAGATCTACCGCCAAGATACAGGTACCGGTGGAGGTGGCATCGGACTCCTCTTTCTGGTTCTAGCCCCGACAACGATAGCATGCCTCGGCTGCTACTTGACCGCTTCAAGAGTGAGATGAACTTGTAAGTGGTGTTGTCAAGGTACTTATTAAGGCAGATATTCTGGACGCTGGCTCGTGACCGAACCACTCTATTCGCAGCTTTCTTCTCCAAGGTTTCGCCTTGTTTGAAGGTACCTGGGAACTCAATCGTCCTGTGTGCGGTCATTTGTACGGTACTTGGATGGTATGTTCTCTCACGTCGTGGCGTACTTCGTCAGTGTGGGGGCTAATTCATCTCTAAGCATCTATGTTGGCAATCTGACCGCTTTCAACGCGTTCACCAGCTCCTACGTTGTTCTTAAGTGTCCCGCCCAGACCTCACGGGCTATGTAAGATTCGATCTGATACGGACAGTCTCCATGGCATCCTACCTGACAGCCATCCTACCAAACCTTCTATCGAGACGCTCAAAGGTCGTACCCGGATATTTCTGGATGAGAGGTCCTGTTGGATCTGCGGTGAACAAGATCTCATGTCTGTTCATGATGGGTTTTATCGTCATCTTTTGCTTTCCTGTAAGTCTTACGGACCGAGATTGTGAGAAGTTGCTGCTGATCCTTGTGCAGTTTGCTATGCCTGTGGATCCCGAAACCATGAGTACGTGCTTTCCCTTGACAGAGTGCTTAATTGACTCTTGACAGATTATACGTGCGTCACCTTTGGAGGCCTCACCATCATTATGAGTGCCTTCTTTCTGCTCCTGAGCCGGCAGTACGACGGGCCTCAGGTCATCATGCTCGGCAGAAGCATCGAGATGACAGCCCAGGAGTATCGAGACTCGATTACAGCGTGAAGGGGCAACGTAGACGTTAAAGGCGCCGCCTTGCCAAATCACCCATGCCCCACACCGATGTTCATGGCTTCAAGTCTTCTGGTTTGGCCCATGAATCCCTTTGTTTGTCCGTGGCAGACAATGGCTCACTGCACAGCCTCGTCGATTATACCACTGTCTTGCAATGGTTTTATTGTTGGGAGGTAAGATTTCTTTGTTGACCCAAAGATATCCAACTATTGTTACTATTTTTGTCGACTTTGGCTGTTGCAATAAATCTGCCGTTGAGCCCTGGAAGACGGACAGGCCGAATTGTGTAGAAGTCGATCGTTGGCATCATTTACACTTCCAAGCTTTCGTCTATCTGTTATTTTCTACTTTGCTGGTACTATTATGAGTGCGCCCAGACAGTCATCGCCGCTGGCGGCTGGTCTTGAGGAGCCTTGTCCGATTTTGCAATCTCTAACTGATACGTCGGTCACACATGCCCAGCCGGCTGCATCTGCTCAAGTGTCCAGAATGGCACCCATCCAAGAAGAACCTCAGGAGCCGGAAGATGAGCCTTGTCAGCAGTGCTCGCAGGCACTGCCACCAGAGATCGTGGAACAGTCACACTACCCTAATTCAGGGCAGTCAGAGACGATTTCAAAATATGTCCTGATCATGCGCGATGCTATAAAGCAACAAGGAGAAAGACTGCAGCAGGAGGAAGCCCTGAAGGCAGAACAGGAAGACTCTCCGGCAGATGCTAAGAGTGAGAGTGAGAAGCTCGACTTCCACATCAAGGTTGTCCCAAAGAAGAGGCCGGCACCACTTCTTCTCATCGCCAAAGTGCACGGAAAGGACATGTTCTCCGGTCTTAAATCCAAAGCTCGGCAGGTGGCATTCGTTCTACCAAAGAAATCGGCAGACCAGGTTCCAAAGACTGATGTGCGCAATCAGACATCAAAGCGCTTTTCTTTGTCCTTCTTGACAAACAAAGCAAAGGCTCCAATCGCCTCGGTCAGGTCCATGGGAAAACCACTATCAGTGCTATTTCCTCCGGTGCGGTCGAAGCTGCGCAAGCGGATCGGAGAGGGACCGAAGATTAAGAGCAGGAACAGCGCATCATCTACCCCTTCCTCAGCCGAGGAGCGCGCGGAAAAGAGGGAGCGAATTGCATCTCCAGGCGAGGCATACGCGGACGAGGAAGAGGTTGACGAAAACGAGGAAGCCGCTCTGCTATCAGTCATGTCCTCGGTGTCATCGTCAACAGACGGCTTCGAGGCGCACCACTTCTACACGCCCATGGTTCCGTCTCGATCGCGACACGGGTATGAATACCTGCTGGAGGAGTCGCGGTTGGGGAAGAATATCAATGTCTTGAGGGGGTTAGCGTCAAGGGGTGTTCGGAGGCTGAAATTCCACACGATGAATGTTCTCAGCGCGCGACGTAGGAGCGGCGGTTGGTCGAGACTCGAGTAAGGGGATCATCCGGCACGCTTTCGTAGAAGTTTTACCGGTACGAGGTATCTAGGTAGAAGTAGTTCCAGCATTGGCACGCTGAACCAACGTCTCTCTATCTCCCGGAGTTGATGAGGAAGTGCTAAAGACTGCGCTGTGTGTCCTATCCAGATTGGCGACCGTGACCAGGGTTGAACTTGGCCGTCGAATGACCGGCATTCCGCATCGACTGCGCCTCGCTAGTTTGCAGCATCTTGCAGGTTGTAACCAGAGAAGTCGAGAGGCCTGTCGCTTCCCAAGATGTTACTTTACACCCCATAGCCAACCTGAAGAAAACGCTGCACACACACCTTCAAACCCCCCACGTCGTCCAGACTTGGGCGACGGTGGTACTTCCCACAGCTGAATGTGCATCCGGCCAAACAGGCTAGCTGGACTCCGTCGCCAGCTCTGGCGAGTCGCCCAGACCTCCATGGCATAACTAAGGCTGCGGGGTCTCAACAGGCTCGCTCTCCCCGACGGCCCATGCCAACCTGGAGGGGCAAATAGGGACAGCACTGGTGGAACTTCGGCCACCTCATGCGGGAAATCGGGAGCCGACGTACTTTTCTACGCGGGAGCCAGAAGATTGCCTCAAAAGGCCTTCGCACTCCCGCAAGGTTTAGAATAGCCGGATATCAGCCAGCCATCCTACAAATCGGCGACGACTGGGCGTCCGGGTGTGTGTTGACCACGGTGCCGTCGCGAGCTTGTGCAAAGGTAATCGTTCAACTACAGCCCTTGGCGGGGCTTGTGCAAAAACCTTTTTCTATCGCTCTTCCTCTCTTCAACCCCCGAAGCCGTGCTGACAAAGTTCTGATCGAGCGGACAGCCAGTATCTTCGAACGAACTTCGCGGTGTGCGGTATCCCAAGATGTCAACCATCTGCAGCATGTCCAGACGCATCGGGGTCCTCGCGTGGGGGTCCTGTTAACGGATGGCACTCTGCGATAAATCACGACATGGACGGAATTCGCTGCTGTCAGTTGTTCGACACAACGTCACCACCGCGACGATGGCCAGCGGCGATAGGGACGAAACGCCAGTGCGCAATCAATCCTTCCTCTTCATCAACAAGACCCCGACGACGTTGGCGAAGAACCCGGCCGAGAGCTTCACCATCTCCTCTCACGTGTCTAAGACTCACCGGAAATGGTTGAAGGAGGAGCGGTTGCGGAAGCTTCACGCATCTAGTGGCAAGGCTGTAGTTCAACGGCCCGTACTCCCAGCAAAGGCTCCGATGCAAGAGCTCGGTCCTTCAAGATTAGCGCTGCCCGAATCCTCTATATCTGCCAGATCCGTCACCAGCTCCAACCAGTCGCAAGGCGGCAGAAGTGCCTCGGGGGCAATTGCGTTCGGCCCAGCTCCCCCGCAAGGCAGCAGAAGTACCGCAGGGGTGAATGCGTTTGATCCAGCTACCACACAAGCCAGCGCCGGCGGGAGCAGTGACTATGCCGAGTCTAGGGGGCGTGTTTGCCTTTTCGAGGACAGCCAAGCCCATGATGACCAAACGCAAGAGATCCCAAGAAAGGAAAGGAGTAGGCGCGTCCGGGCAAACGATAGAACCTCACTGGCTCCCTTTAGAGGCAATTCCGACCCGTTCTCGGTAGCTGCTCTGCCCCTCGCGGCCCAAGACCATGAGATCCTTCTGCAAGCACAGCGGTTTGTCGTCTTCGTAGCTAGCCCAGACAACCGAAGCGCCGTCTGGAGGGCTCCTATAGGGGATAGCTCCAGCTCGCATATCCGGCTGCGACAAACCATTGGCGACGAAGCCGAGGTGCATGCCGTTCTGGCGGCTGGGTATGCCGTGACCGCAAAGGGCTCCAAGCACGACTACACAAGATCCCTGGCCCGGGGCTTGTATCACAAAACCAAAGCCGTGGAGCTGCTTCGAGACCGGCTCGTGACGAACGGCTTTTCGCAGAGTGTCACCACCTTGATCCGGCTCCTCATCTCACTCGACTTCGAAGCGTCCGACAATGAAGCCGCCCTCGTCCACCTTCGCGGGCTCTGGACCATGGCAGCCAGCACGCCGGGCATCCTGATGGACGCGCAGGAACTCCTCCGCGTCAGCGATGCGTGGATTTCCATATCACTGCTGAAGAAACCCGAAATCTCGCCCGCCCGGTACGACCCCGGAGACCGCCCGTCGCAGCCGTTTGCCGAAACACTCGAGGCTCTGGACCGTGAACATGGCAATTTTGCGGACAAGCAGCGGGTCGTCAGCAACACTCACGCTGGCTCCTGCTTTGACGACAAGACCTGGGCCCTGCTAGACGCTGCGCAGGAGATTGTCGGCACAAAAGGCATCATGGACAAGATCGACGACTGGGACCTCCTGCACGAGGTCATTGTGTGGATGAACAAACGAAGCAGCGCAGTCACAGGGTATTTCACGACCGGATATGTCGACAACACCGAGGCGGCGGCAGCAGCAGCAGCAGCAGTAGCCTCGACGCAAGCCCGAGGCCAGGCAGGGGCGGCCGCCGACAGCTTTGTGTCCAGAACACTCATGGCGGCGGCGTGCCTGTGCGCGATCATGTTTATGAACTTCCAATTCCTCGACCTGCCCACCAACTACAACTTCAGCAAAACATGCCAGAAGATCGAGCAAGTGCTGCAAAGCGTGTGCAAGCGCGTCGAGCATGGAAAGCACACCGACGACTACTTGTGGCTATTGTTTCTCACCGCGATGGGCAACGACGTCTTCAGCGCGAGGGGCGACATTCCCTACTCGCCTTGGCCGGTGACGGAATTTCATACCGTCTGGAAGCGTCTGCAGTTCGGCGGGCAACGCGACATAGTTGCCGCGTTGCACGACTATCCACGGCACCCAAAGACGGATGTCTTCCTGGGCGAGCTGCTCGGCCACGAGGCGCCTCTCACGCATATCGTTCCGTGGTCGAGATGGTGTGTTATCCTCAATCATGCCTGAGGGAGATGGGAGACGCTCGCAGCATGGCAGTGACATGTCACAAGGGAGGAAGGGCACGACCGACAAACGATAAGCGTGGCATCAGGGCGTGGTCTCAGACGCGACTTTCCAGCTATTGAATCCAGTCAGTCGATTGATAGCACGAAGCGGTAATCTACGTCTCCGACCGACTACCAAGAGACTGCTGACTGTTAGTGTACGGCCTTTTGTGATGTCGAGAATGTATGGGCCTGGACAAATCGTACTCTGGGCGGGCGTCTGAGAGCGACTCGAACAGAGTAATCATGACTTCTATTGTCTCAAAGTTGGCACCTACACCTAGTACCCGCGAGCTTAAGCTGGACAATTTAATACTGTATACTGTATATATCCTCATTGTCTCAGAGTTTGGTTCCCCACGCCCGTTCGCGCAGGTATCACCTCACTTGCTGGTAGCCGTGCTGCTGCTGAACTTTGTGCTATCCTGCAGGTAGAAAGTCGAGGCGCGGTACTTGCTCTCGCCGTCGTACTGGGCCAACTCGGCAAGGGCCTGTTTTCCTTCGCGCTCTATCGTCTCCCTGATCTCTGGTGATCGGGGCGTGATTCGACATTCGAACACCTCGGGGCGCATGTTCAATCCGTTCCTGGAGATGAGATGAGAGTGTTAGAAGATGAAAAGAAAGCGGCACAGGCTCCCTCGCAAAGCAAAACAACCAGTGCATGTGACTTACGTATACGCAAAGATGTCCACGGGGATCTCGTTCCCATTCTTATCCAGCGCCTTCTGGATGTTGAAGCCCCAGAGCAGTCGCGCGACCGTGAGAAAGGTGCCCTGCTCGGCCAAGCCCTGACCACTGCAGACCCGTCGACCCCAGCCGAAGGTCATGTACCCCTTCTCGTTCGGGAACGGGCGGTGGAGCGGGTGGCCCTCGATGAACCGTTCCGGGGCGAAGCGGTCGGGCTCGGGGAAGTCCTTTGGGTTGCGGTGGATGGCCCACACGTTGCCTTGCACCCACGTGTTCTTGGGGATATACCAGCCCTGGAGTGGTGACGTGTTAGCAGTGCCACTTGGCAACATAAGCACGATGAGTTGTGCGTGGGAGAGTCCTGCATGACATCTCTCTTCGCTCCCGTGTCTCTGGCTGGCTCATTCATCACTCACATTATACCAATCGTCCTGGATGTTGGCGTGGGGCTGACCCCCTATGATGGCCACGGACCGCCATCTGAAGACCTCCTTGACGAACGCGCGAATGTACGGCAGATCATCATCCAGGCTGGGACTGCGGTACGAGCCCACCACCCGGTCCAGCTCTTCCTGCGCCTTGGGCAGTACCTCGGGAAACGCGCAGCAGGCCAACACAAACGTGATGAGCGTGGAGCTCGAGGTGTCGCTCCCGGCGCCGAACAGGTTGCCGTTCAGCGACGCGATCTCCATGTCCGACAGGCCGTACTTGGGCGCCTCATCCATGAGCTTCTTGGCGTAACAGTTGCCGTGGTTCTCCTTGGAGGCCGCCTCCTCGGCGAGCGCGTAGTAGAAGTTCCGGCCGCGGCCGCGTCCCCTGCCGAGCCCATGTTTCCAGGGGGCCATCCAGTTGGGGAATTTCGAGAGAGCTATAACAGCGGAGGAGAGATTTTTGTGGTTAGCGGAGGGTTTGTCCTTTTCTTTCCCATTGCCTTTCTTGGGGACCCAAACTCACCAGGAAACGTCTCCATCAACATGGGGAACTTCTTGCCCGGCACGTTCAGCTCGGCCGCGCGTTGCATGATGGCAATCACGTCCGTGATGATGGGATCCTCCTTGTCCTTGATGCGGCGGTTGAAGCCGATGATGCTGACCACCGACGCGGCGTAGCGTTCAAAGTGCATGACGTAGTCGGCCGGGTCGCGCACCAGGTCCAGCGCCACGACCTTGCTCTCGTTGTTCTGGAATCCGCTGTAGCTGCGCACGTGCTGCAGCCCGACCCCCATGTGGGTGAGCTTGCGGTGCAGCCGCCACCGGTCGCCGTAGAACATGGACACAATGTTCGACTGCCCGAACGACAGCTCGCCGAACACCACCATGCGCGGCCGCGACGAGTAGATGGCCGCGCGCTTGTCGAGCATCTCGCTGGCGGCTTGGGCCTCGCAGATCCACACCGTCGGGCTGCGTCCGATCCAGTATGTGATCACGGGGGTGTTGTATTGTCGGGCCAGCGTCTCGAAGTAGATCCATGGTTTGACGTCGGGGAGTTGGAACGTGTTTCCTACAATGGGCCAGGGGAGGGGGCCGGGGGGCTAGCAATGGTGAGCAAGAATATTAACAAAACAGTTATGCATGTGTGATGTATGCTGGGGATGTGAAATCTCAACGTCCGAAATCCAAGTTCCAATTTCAGAGAAGAGCTCTTCACGTACCATCTTTTGTCGTAGGAGGAGCATCCGCGCGTAGTCGACGGCTACGGCGATGATGCCCACGACAACCAGACAGATGGCGATCTGGCCGGCCGTGGGCGCCGTACTCTGGAGATGAAGCATTACACCCATGGTTATGATTGGGTCCTCTCTTCGTGCGTGCTCGTCAATTGCGATTGAGTAGAACGAGCAAAGACTAGCAGTGTCCAAGCTCTCGACCAGGAGATTTCAGATCGCTTTTAACCTTGGGTGAGATCGGGCCCGCACCTGATATCCGAGCAAGAGATGTTCCCAACTCCAGAAGGAAAAATCGAGGCAGTCAAGTGGTCGGTCGGCTGGCTGGTAGAGAATCGTGATTAATTAATAAAGGGATTTTTTTACTTTTACTTCATTCCAAAAACACCAGGGCTCGCGCGCGGCCGCTTCCCTTGTGCAGACATCGCTTGTACTCGACCCAGAGATGCACAGCTGTGGCTCAGAGCGCGCTCGCTGTGTCTCCGGCATTTGCGCCCCCGCTTCCTCGTCTCTGGGGGCCGCGACTGGTCGACGACCGTGGTCATGGGCCAGTGCTAGTGTCGATTTGGGTGAATGGACAAGCCGATGGACGTGGGGCCCGGGGATTGGGGTTTCGAGATTCTGAGATTCACGTGCGAGCCCCATCTCTGGAACCGGTGGCACAGCGTTGCACACTGTTCTTCGAGGGCACAGAAGTGCGGAGGAGGGGGAGAGCCCCGGCTAAACGTGCGAGGACTATCTTATCCTAGAGAACAGACAATCTCCGTGTAGGCATTAATCAGCGGGGTTGAGGCGACGTGTGTGCGTGTCCAGCCTGATCCCATCCCCCACAGTTGTCGACATCCCACCTTGAAAGCCTCGGCATGGGTACCAGACCGGATCTGCCTGCTATGCTGAGGATGATGTATTTGGTGTTTGGTCTCTTTCCGTTTCCTGTGAAGACATGTTCTGTCGATGGTTATTGTAGCGATTAAGCGTGCGCCCACTACCATCCAGCTCAGGAGTCAAGCTCAAGGCGAGCTGTCCGAGCTGCAATGCACCCTGGATCGAGCGAGTCTCAGCACGCGGACTGGCTGGCCGTCCACCGGACAATGGCCGCTCCCAAGTCAGAGTAAGATACCTAACTTGAGGAACTCACTGTGGTACAACCACCGCAAATGTGTCCAACATGTCCCTGGAGCCCCACCATCGATAATTATTTCAATACCGAGAAATTCACTGATCGCGAGGATCTAGGTGTGCATGTATCCAGACAGAGCCGCATATCTGCGGCATGGAAAGGATGCTACTAGTGTGAGGGAAGTCCGAACGATGATGGGTCTTAGCTCGATTATTGTTCGCGTTCATCCGCTCACCACATCGTGTCACATCGCATTCATTCAGATCAGATCAGATCGCATCGCATCGCCGGCTATTCGTCAAGTCACGTCAACTGCACTGACGAGTACGAGGTGTCGATCTCGCGTGCACGCCATTCGTCTCGTCTCATCTCACACCTTCCCACGATCTTCAGGATCTGATATGCACCCCGATTACGAGGCTGACGGTGAGAACCCCTGAATATGTGCCCATCACGAGGGATATGTATTGGCATTGGAATGTTTGGAATCGTACCCATCACCAGCGTCAACCTCGTACAACGCATGCTCAAACATGGCTGCCCAAAACCAGTCTAGGATAAGTGGTGCCTGTCATCCGAGATTCTGAACCTTTTCAAGACTACATGCATATCCTCGCGCTCATTAGCATCGTCCTTGGAATTGGTTGGCCAGAATTCGGGTTGGCTAGGCAGGTTACGACAACACGACTTACAGTGAAGCTTTGCGCTTAGGTTCCGTTGTCGGGACCCCATCTTTGGCTTCCCGCTCCTGCTTGGTAGACAGTGTCCTCAGTGACGATGGTTTCGAGTGGTCCGGCTCGTCGGGGTGGACTTGAACCCTCAGGTTGGGATGGTCCTCTTCGTTCATACTGTACAGTGCACGGAACGAAGAACGTCAGCCTCTTGTTCTGGACCGCCGTTGGACGCAGCCCGAGCGAGAAATGATCCATGTTAGGATACATGAAGAGCTACTCGGACGGCTGGAGACTCCTACCGGATGTGGTTGCTGGCGCGATTCTTAGCGATTTCTCTTGCAACCTCCATCGCTGCGATGTGGTGGGTTCCCTCGGTGGCAGCGGCGTTTGCCCGGCTTTGACGATCATCGAGCGACATACTGTACACTTCTCCCCGAGTTGTGTTTCAACGTCCTGAGTCTTCCTCAGCGATCGATCACACAGCTTTATAAGGAGAGTGGAAGCTGCGGCAGTCTATGACGATGACGACTACAAGACTGCGGTTCATGACTTCTCAAGCTGGAGTGTTTGGCTTCAATTGACCAATTTGATTGATGGCCTCTCTTTCGCTGATTACATGCAGCCGACATACAGTGCTAGCATGACATCAATTCTGAAGAACCAGCAGTCATTGCATTGATATCTGGCAACAACGTCAGACGCACAGATCAATCGTAGGGACTTTTCTTGTCGAATAGTCGCATACACGTGTCTAGGAGGCAGACCACATGTGGTTCTGAGCTTCGTCGATGGATCGGAGACATTGCAGAGCCACTCCTCCCACAACCGTCGTCTTATGTGTATTGATTCCCCAAACGATAGGCGTAGAATAGGAGGCTGACCAACCGGCTACAATTTCCGATGCGGACAAATCGAGGATCTGCGCAAATGATGACGCGGTGTTTGCAGCACAAGAGTTTGAAACCTACATGTCTGTTGGTTCCCAATGGCGTTGCGTGGTTATCAGTTATCGAGGCCGTTGAAGCCGAGACGGCCAGACGGCCACGCCGTCTTCTTCGTAGGTGGCACTGCGCACCCTGGATCGAGCAATTACACCCTGAACATCAAAGCTTGATGAGCTTCGCCCTGTGGTGCTTGCAATCTCTTCACGTGCTCGAGTCAGCGTGCAGGGGACGTGCGATTAATCTGGCTTGTTTTGAGGATCCGACGCATGGACACGCTGCGGAGCGCTGAGGGACAATCGCAGGAAAGAGTAAAGATCCTTTGAGGCATTGGTGACGACATCGGCTTTGCGGTGATGGTGGTGAGGACAGATTTTCCTGGATGCTGATCGAAAACACCCGTACTCAGCGCCTGCGATGTTTCCAAGACACAATCCGTTCAACGCATCTAGTCGGCTTGAGAGGACGGCTATTTACTGTAGACAGTCTTCGCCTGACTGCTGGCATACGTCTCGAGAACGCGCCACATATCTGGATCTTGTCCCCAGAACACCAGGAGGAAACCAAGGAGAGAGGCAGTTCAAGCCGCCAAGCCAATTGCAAGTTAGCGGGGCACAGTCAGGCAAGCCCAGCGCCTCCATCACTTCCTTCTAGGCTCCTCCAACAATCGCCCGCATCGCCAAGTCACTTCAGAGTGATGAGTTCGAGAACATTGTGACTTTGGAGATGCTAATGCGATTCACCTTATGGGCCGAATTTCTTGCTCTTGTTGGAGCCTGATGACGCCTCGCAGACTGGTACTGTAAGTATCCTATTACTGTGCGTGCATTTCGAGAAGCGCTGTACTAATTATCTCCCGCTGTCTCGACTCCCTTGTACCACTCTGCCGCTTCACAGCCGGAGAGACGAATCCCCCGCCTCGAGTATATACTCCCACACATCGGCCTTGAAACAATTCTCGTCAGCAACGACCCGCGGAGGAGGCTCGTCGCCATCAAACTCATACAGCACAAGTCCCTTGGGCAGCCACCCGGGCTCTTGGGCGGCCAACAGATCCTCCACCACCCGATATCTGACCGCGCCCCGAAAATCCGACCGTCCCACGTAGGGCTTGTCCTGGGCCTCCCAGATCTCGGCGGACGTCCCCCCTTCCCCCCTCAGCTGCACGCTGAGGATATATTTAGGCCGTGTCGTCCGTCCAGTGGGATCTGCAATCGTGCCGACCGTCTCGTAACATCGCAGGGCGCCGTACCAGCAGCTGAACGCGCTGCCGATCGACCCGTCCGGCTCCGGGGGCAGCAGTTTCGAGAACCGTGACATGTCGTTGAATTGCTTGCTGGCTACCCATTTGGTATCGTCCAGCTTGACTAGAGCCAGGAAAGGCCACGTGGTGGGCGTATGCGTGGGCGTGACCTCGTTGTTTGATGTTGTTGGCTCTTCATTCCATTTGGGCACCACGTACGCGTCGGCCGCGGGATCGATGTTTCGGTATCGCAGGAAGAGACCCCCGTTGCCCGGGCAGGACAGGCAGATGTCGATGTGCTCGTCGTACCAGGCGTCGAAGAGTTCCGTCGTCAGGTCTTTGCGCTGGATACATGCCGTGGTCCAGAGAACGCCGGGCGTCAGATGCGTCGATGTAGCCGACGTGGACGTAGAGTCAACGGGAGAGGGCGTTCGGGACATTTTTTCGTCGTTATTTCCCGGGATTGTCCTTCGCGCCCGAGAGAGAGCGCGTGCTCGATGATCCCAACGCTTTCACGACTCCAAGTTACGAAATTCGCTCAGACAGACTGATCGGATGACGAGTCAAGTCAGATATTTAATTCCCCACCACAGGTCAATTAGATGGCGAAATCTGGTACACAGGGTTGAGCACCGGACGCGATTTTCTTAGAAGTCAACCCGGATGAAGGGACGCGAGTATATAACATAGGAATTTATGCGAAGCCCATAACGAACTGACCTCGGCAGCGAAGGATTCAACCCCCCCTCCCCACCTGTTTGTTCGCTCTCTTCATCAAACTCGCATGGAATCACAGTACCGAGCCCGGGACATGGCGCGGACTCTCACAGAAGCAGCTGCGGCTAAGAAGCTTTAGACCACACGCTTATCCACATAGTCGAGGCCCTTCTCATGCAGTGCCAGCACATCATGGCGGGCCTGGGACGTGCATGTCCGTGTGCATTAGTTCGGGCTCACATGAACTTGTCCTGGGACGTGTGCTCGTGCGGTCGCTTGGCAATGAAACCGTAGTGATCGAGGAGGGCTACCGCTGCTGCGGGAAACTTCAGGCCGGGAATGGAGGTAGTACCCCGTCGCCTGCGTGCTTGCCTGCCTGCCTGCCTGCTCGGCGGTTGGACTGGATTGTGGTGCAGGCCAGGCCAAAGGCCAAGACTATTCATCAGTGGCAAGGAACCAGTCAGCAGAGGCCTATGCGAGCTGTGCCTATGCCGATGCCCATGCCTAGGCTTATCGATCTCTGGTTGGCTGTCTGGCTGACTGCCGAAGCAAGACCCTTACTGTGGGTAAGATACAGGAAGGAGATTGCTGATGATATTCCTTTAAAATGTACCTTGCGAGGAGATCCAGCAAGCAGATTGATGATGAAATTGATATTCCCAATGGTGAAAGAGACTATGTGTTTCTGTCTCTACGCGAAATCAATCCAAACCCACCACTTCATCCACCGGAAGCCCTCCTCTATGCTGCCTATCTGCCTCTGATTCGTGTTGTAGCTTTCCGCGTCGAGCGCACCGTCCTGCGACCGAAACGCTTCCATGTCTTCCTTGAACCGATCGGTGTTCCGCTCCTGCATGATGGAATGCACTTCGAGGGCTCTAACATCGTGAGTCCCCCGTTCCATCTGCACAACCTCTTCCCACAGCCTCTTCCAACTCTCTTCGTTATGCCGGAATCGTGTCCCTCCCAGCCTCCGGCGGGGGAACTCCCCGGCATTGACATTGCCTACTTGGCCGCCGCAAATCAGGGCCCTCCCGGTCTTGGAATTCAGTAGCTGGAGACACCGTCTCGCCACCTTCACCTGTTCTTCCCAGTTGAACAGGTGGAAAACCGCGGTGGAGTGCAAGATCCGCACTCTGCCGTCACATTGCTTGCTTAATTCGCTGTCGGTCGAGAAGTCGAACACATCGGCCGGGGCGATGAAGTGTTGGCTCTTCGGGAATGTGGCCTCGTCCTTGAAGAGCTCGTAGCCCATGTCGATGAACTCGGGCCGCAGATCGGCGCCATAGATTCTCGCAGGGTCTGCTCCATCGAAGAGCAACTTCCTGACATCTTGACCAAGACAGCACCCAAGGTCGAGAAAGATCCAGTCCGGCTTCCCGGCACCAGGCGCCTCGGCGGTATTTTGCTCCTTGAGCATCGGGAGAATATCCGTATGGTAGAGTGGATGGCTGGCGAGATCGAGATCGAGGAAACGCCATCGTCCCAGACACGGGTACGGGTATGATTTATAGGCGCGGTTCCGGACGTCGGTGATGTGTTCCTTTTGCTGTTCTAGTGGGATCCCGGAGTAGAACGCGAGGAGCGATGAGATCGGTGAAGGGAGGTGTTTTAGCTCGGGGCGAAAGAGCTGGATTTGATAGACACCATTTGCTGGGCGCGGGTTGTCAGCCATTTTTGGGGAGTAGGACTCGTGAAAAGGGTCCTTGAGTGTTGTATATCCGTGGCTGAATTGCGAGGGTGTCCGAGAGACGCCACCAACTCCCACATCGGCACCAGATACTTGATGACTGGTAGCAATTGGGATGGACGGAGTGAAACGAGTCGGGAATCTTGGAAGGGGGTTCCTGATTTTATCTGCTTCAGAGCGTAATACCTCTGAGGATGCTGAAGTCCATATCAGGTTGCGTCTGGGTGCGGCCGTGGAAGGAACCTGTACCGGTCACTTGGTTGAGTGATTACGAGGTGACAGGTCGTCGTCACTTAGTTTTTACCGTACCGCAATCGGCGAATCATCTTCGTTGCCCTGCTCCGCCGTATCCACAACAGGCAATTTCCGCGAGCTCCACGCTCGAGGGCCTCGTACTCCTTGCCCGGTACCGCTCCGGTCTGTGACCTCTCCCACGAACGGGTAGGTCTTTGTTCATTGATCGAAGAGATGTATGCCCGGGGATCACGAATATGTCTGTTTCCCAGAATTGCCGATGTCTTCTCGAAGCCTTTGTTGAGTCCTCAATCAACGATCCACATCTGCTTCTTCATTTGACTCTTCCCACCATCCGACTTTGCCCAAGAGATCTCGATGTCCAAGGATCGCTCCTGGCCCTGCTTCTTCAAATATTTCACCTCTCCTTCAACTTGGTCACCAGTCCTGCACTCGTCCGCGGGATCCTTGATCAGGAAGACTCCTTGCTGCCAATGGGTCGCTTCTGAGTGTGGGCCCGTGGAGAATGCGACGAGACCGATCTTCTTCGCTGCTGCGGCCGTCAGTCCGGGAGCGACGTTGAGATAGCGAGAAGTGCCGAAGATGATGTCGAACCAAATAACGAAGCCTTCAAGAAGCTTAAACCCCTCCTTCCATGTCACTTTGAAGGGTTTGGTGAATGTCAAATCGTCCACCTTTGTCCGATGCAAATCAAGTTCGAGGAATGGAAAGGCTTCGGCAGCTAACTCTTGCTCGTCCGTTACCCGCACTAGCACCTCCTCGTGCGCTCGTTCCAGCATGGCGGTCATGTCGAAGCCGTACACATCCCGCCAGAAATCGATGTGTGAGGCCTTCAGATCCGAGTCTGCGAGAGAGGCGATTCGCAAGCTCGCGTGGGAGGGAACCATAAGACCATCCGGAGCAAGGTATTTGTCTCGCGCGTAGATTACCGAGTCAAGCATGGACTCGTACAGGAGGCAGTAACCCATCCATTCGGACACGATAATGTCGACTTTGGGCACCGGCAAGGTGATTTCTTCGATCTTGCCTCTGACACATTTGACGACCTCCTGAAGACCGTTCTTGAAAACATTCTCGCGCGCCTTGTAGATGATATCTGAGTTGTCCACCGCGAGAACAAGCCTTGCGCCGGCTTTTGCGCAGAACATCGACAAGATGCCGGTGCCGCAGCCAACATCCAGCACCACTTTATCTTTGAACAAGTGTTTGTGGTCGTAGATGAAATCGCGATAGGCGTCCGTTCTGATGCGGTCCTTGATCATGGACTCGTGGATCGCATTGTACGAGTAAGACTGGAAATACCCCGTCTCAAGATCGTCCGCCTGCGTCGGCGGCTGCCTCTTCGCATTTGAGCTAGCGTCAGGTGGTGCTGTTTCAACCCTGCTAGCCGCTGACTGTTCGAGTCGGTCGAGCGTGGCATCCTGCATCTGCTCTCGGTAAGCCGAAAATTGGGCCTGCAGAGATGCAAGCTGTTCCCGGAGTTGTTCGACTTCAATAACCGGAGCTGGATTGGCGCTCTCTTCAAACACATCGTCTAAGCTATACAGTAGCGCGTCATCCTCCATGGCCGGTTTGAGATATTTTTCGTCCTCAAAGCACGACTGGGAAGAGACATCTGGATGGGGGTTGCCAGCCTTGACCTCTGAGCGAACGTAGTTGACCAGTCGGACTAGCCCTAGGTAATCAAGATCTATCGCGCTGCGTGATTAGCAAAATTCTGCTTGTGCAATCACACGATATTCACCGAATTCTTGCCTTAGTTTCCAAATGTCGAAGCCGTGGCTGTCTCTGCAGTACGCAAGCATGGCCTGCGCACTTGGAAATATCTGTTCATCGAAAAGCGAGGCGACTGCAATTGACTCCTCCTCGTTCTCAACATCCTCCCACCCTTCGTCATCTCTTGTGTCGAGCGGATCCGAAGTGGAAGAACTGTCACTCACGCCGTCCAGTTGGGGATCCCCTGATGAAGCCATGACGGTGGTGACGGTTCAGATGAATACAGGGACTCACTACTTTGATCCCCAATGAACATATGATTTTGGGTGAAAAAGATCGAAAGCAAAATTTCGGGCATCCTTGGTGCCTTGGACGCCCAAAATTATTGGTGGTGCTTCAAATGACGCCAAGGCTCTTTTTGCTATGCGTGAGTTTTGTCATTCGAACAGTGCAACTTCCACCGTCACCATCGCGATCCGATCTTCACCACCACCTTGACCAAAGCACCGCACCGCTTTCTGCTACCAACACTTCATCGTGTCCTACATGTCTCATTGCTGCTATCTCACTCTTCCAATGCCTTCGTGGCCCGCACCCAGTCCTCCACTTCTGCTTTGAAGTCAGGCTCGTACAGCCACTGCAAATCGAATCCCTTCTGCTCCACCGGGGCGCCCGTCTGATCAACAGGTCGTTTGTCCTTCGGCATCCTCCTCAGGTCAATCTGCTTGTTCAACTCCAGGATCTTGTTAATCCGACCCTGCCGATAGGTCTGCCAGAAATTCAAAGCATCTGCAAAGTTGACGCCTTTGGTTTTGCTTACCGCAAGGAGCAGCGAGAACATATAGACATCCTCAAAAGCCTGGTTGATTCCCTGGCCGGCGCTGGGGGGAATGGCATGGGCAGCATCTCCTAGAATTACCACCCTGTGCTTTGCCGAGGCCCATCTGTCCAACGGCGGGATGACATAAAACGGCCAGACGTTGAGTTTCTCGGGGATGATGTTTGAGGTGGCCGTGACGGCGGCTTCACCGAACACTTCAGCATCCTCGCGCAAGAATTTGATCAGTTCGGCCTTGTTGGTCATGAACGCCTCCCAGCCTGCTCGGTCCTTTTCGTCTACTTTCTTTTGTTTCCCAAAGAACATCTCGGACGCGTCCGGTCGCTGGGGAGCGATGACGAATGCGCCTTTGTCCTCGGACATGATAGTCAGGGGCTTATCGATCTTGCCATGTGGATAGGAGACTTTGTTGGCTGGCGCAACGGCTGTGATTCCAGCCATGCCGATGAACTTCGGCTCGAGGTCCGGATACAGATATTTTCGGACTGAAGAATGGATGCCGTCGGCGCCGACGAGGAAGGACGCTGTGTGACTTGCTCCGTCGCTGGATTCCCAGACGACTTGACCGTCTGTCTCCTCCACAACGCGGACATATTTCTGACCGAACTCCACGGGGATGCCTAGATGTTTGATCTTTGATAGGAGCACGTCAATGAGCTCGTATCGGTAGCACCGGTTGGCATGATACCCGTACTTCTCGACTCCTCCGAACTCGTAACGTTCGAGGAGTTCGCCACTCACTTTCACCATCTCGAGAAGATCGAAATTGTAGCCCCGACCACGGACGTCCTGGTACAATTCCAGGGCATCCAGAATTTTCAGCGCGTTGGGAGACAGCATGACGGCGCCACCGATGTTCAGAGGAGCCGGTCTTGATTCGTAGATCGTAGCCTTGATGCCCTGCTGATGCAACCCCAGGGCCAAACAAAGGCCAGCAAGGCCGGCGCCGATGATTGCTACTTCGTCGGTAGGCATGTTGATTCAATATTTGCTCGGGTCTTGTTCTCGAACTGCTATAACTACCTCCCCGAAAGGTGTGTCTTTGTGATTGTTCGAAGTCGTAGAGAGATTCAGTAGAATGGATTGCCGTGAAGACGGGATTGAAGAAGACAACGAGACGTCTCCTTTCGCTTCATATATACTTCCCTCTACCCCCATACTTAGCTTTCAAGGTTACATACTCTCCCGTCTCAGGCACCCCGCCGAGACCAAGAAACGTTCAGCACTCGATCAAGAACAACACTTTGCTACTGTAGGTCAAGGCAGAAACTTGCTTGCGTGCCCTCCGCACGGAATACTGTTGCTAGACTGCACATTACAGCCGGCGCGATCGGATTCAAGCTGCAGAGCACAAGCACCTACAGTACGCTGCTCTGCGGGCCCGCTCGCTCATACGAGGGACTGGCTAAACTCCGCTTATCTGGCCGACCAACGAGCACCGAGCCCCGTCAAGAATGGCCCCCAAGTCCATGCATGTTGTCTTCAACGTGTTGTTATTAATCAGCATCTTTCAAATAAGCTTCGATGAACAAGCAATGATCTGCGACGTCGTCGACTTCATTACGGTACAAGTGCTCGCCTATGATATGGATGGCGACGCGTAGACCCTGCGCGTTATGCAACGCCTATCGTACACTTTGCGGAATCGGGACATGGCGAGAAGGCCGAGCCCCGGTTGCACGTGGGCGAAGAGGGCAACGATGGGCAGGCACTCCTTTACTCACTACTCACCCCTAACTGAGTACGAGTACAGGGTAATGAATTAGTTCGGATGTGAGCGCTGGTAGTTAATCCGAACAGCCCGATCAGGAGTGACTGGCGGCCTGCGGAATTGGGAGCCTGAACGGCCTGAGTCGCTATGTGCCTGAGTGGCGGAGGCTCGGCCGATATACAGTGATTGACAGTGCACATCACGGTACCACAATACCACGGTACAGTCTCGAGTCCACAGTATGAGAATACCAAGCCATAGGCATAGATATCGGCCACCGCAGACGGTAATATCTGTCCTGTCGTGTCCGGTCCAGTCCGAGTGAGCGTAGACCGGAGCCTACGGTACATAACAAACGCAGACGCAAACACAAACGCAAACGAAGAGTCAACGGTTGGAACTCTTAACGCCGAGACAACAAAGGTACAAGAGGACGAAGAACAGTGTACACGTATATGAGTACGCCACGGACACGAGGGCACATGTGTAAGTACATGTACCGAGCAAGATACGATAGGAGCGTCCTCGAGAGCGAACCGCACCACCACTCTCTGGACTCAATCTCAGAGTCTTCGGCCTCGCCTTGCATCACAAGTCATCATCGTCCTGCTCGTCCTCGGCTCAATAGGGCTGCATAGGCCGTTTCGTCCACGAAGGTGTCCCTGGGTAGAGAACACCACGGCGCCATCCATCCCAGTTGGTGCCTACCAGCAAGTTTAAGACAGAGCGTGCGGTGTAAATGTGCATGGGAATAAGGCCACTGGGGCCGAGTGGTAACACCCAGTGTCAGTGTTAGTGTGATGGTGCGGTGTGGTGGGTTTTTCGCCGGATTGCGCCGCCGCTGGAGGCGAGTTCGATGGGGTGGCCCTTGTGATTGCGGATTGACATCATTCCCTCGCCGCCGACAAGGTATTGCGCGTTGGTGATGGGCGTCTGGTGTTAGGCGGCGGGATACACCGTTGGTACTTGCTTGGAGAGGCGGGAGGACCACGGTACCATAACTTGAGTACGTACCGGGTACTGTACGAGTATGTAATTGTGGAATTTGGTCCGGTTAGGACTACTGACGTGTATTCGATGGGATGAGATGAAGCGGGACAGGATGGACTCGATGGATGAGGGGCTTGAAAGACGAACTGAGGGATCGAAAGACCTTTCTCTCACATGTTGGATCAGGGTATCAATTCTCGGGAGTCCAAATATATGACACAGTAATGTTACTAATGGTGATGCGAAATCTTCATCTCGCACCAATCTTCCGCTCTGGCTGTTTCTGTATCGGCTTATCAAGGACAGATGCACCTTGCGAGCTCAGAGACTGGAGAAATCATCCCATTTCGCTTGTAGGGCCGTGGGTCTCCATCTTCAAGATCTTGAACAGATCGTGCCTTACCCACCAGCTTCGGAGGCGTTTGCCGTAGATGTACACCGGGATGCCGAGCAGGGAGAAGAAAATCGAGGTCCCGCCAAAGACGTACATGATCTGCTCGGGCCCGTTGCTGGCAACCCAGGGATTGGCGTAATTGGAGAGGCCGTAGAACATGAAATTCTAACCGTGATCACGCATGTCAGCATTCTTGTCTGTCCTGTCCCGTCCCGGTCCCGTACAGGGATGTGGTGGATTGTGGAAACTAACCTTGAAAAGCATGTTCATGACGAAGATTTCGTTGCTCTGGCTTCGGAAAGAGTCGAGACCGTACGAGAGAGTTGCGAAGATGCCGATCAAAACTCCAACCATCATGACGCCTTGCAGGAACGAGCACAACTCAGCCGCCGATCCGTGTTCGAGCGTGTAGCCGAAGAAGAACATGCCGAAGCCACAGCAGATGCAGGCAGGGGCCATCCATACGAGTCGAAACTCGGGCTCACTGGGTTCCTCTGTTAGTCAAGCCGCAAAGGGCGCGCAAAGAGTCTATCATGTACGTACTAGACACCCTTGTTCCGTCGCGTGAGGTATTTGATCACCCAATCGGCCGTGAACCCAGTGATGATAGATCCGATCATTCCTCCGATGAAGGGTCCGAAACCAACATAGCCGATCTGCGAGGCGTTGAAATTCCAGGGTGGGCCGGAGAAGATTCCAGCCAAAATGATGGCCGAACCGACATACCTGGACACAGTTAGGGATATGTCTAGCCTGGAGAACGTCAAAAGAAAGGGTTATAAGGCATACCAGCTGTTGAGGACACCAGACGCGATGACTGCGTAGCAGGCGGCCGGGTTGAGGAGGGTCAGGAAAGGTCCGAGCAGGAATTTGATGACGTTGTCGGGGGAGTAGACTCCAGTGAAGATGGCCAATTCCTGCACGAAAGTCTTCTTTTTGGGAATATCCGTCCTTTCGCCTTGGCCAGCCTCGCCAACCACCTCCTTGTGGCTGGTCTCCATCACCGCCAAGTCTTCGAGCTTCTCGTCCACTGCCAGATCCGTGTTATAGCGGGTATCGCGGATGTACGTGGTTTCCGGGCAGAACAGGAACATGAGGACGAATTGTACGACTAGGAAGATCTGGAACATGTGGAAGAGCCACAGCCAGCCTAACTTCTGGAATACCTGTCCGCAGATGACGGACGACAGGCTAGATGCCGAGTTGAGGATGAAGTTGATGAAGGAGATCCGGGGGCCTCTCTGGTGCACGAAATAGATATCGCCCACCGTTGCAACGATCAGGGATTCGAAGGCCGAGGTCGAAAATCCTTGGACAATGCGCGCCGCAAGCAGATACTTGTACGAGATCTTGGCCTCGCCAATGGCGGTTCCGACGATGTCGAAGAGGGTGGAGACGAGGAAGACTGGCCTTTTGCCGTATTTCCGACTGAAAGCTGAGACTGGTGAGGAGTTAGTAAAATTACAGCTTGCTGGGTTTTAGGGAGAGGATGGATCCATACCGAACGGTCCGATGCATCCCGCAGCAAGCAGGTTGTACCCAGAAACTAGCACCACAGTGTTGATAGGCTTGTTGATTTCGAGAGACATCTCATAGTACGAGGCGTTGAGGAAAGGTCCCTATATAGTTAGAAAGAGCACGCGAGGCATACGGAGCAAACTACTCACATTAGTTCCAGCGTTGAGCATCGCACCCAGGCAGAGAATGGCGATGATGACTTCTTTCTTCAACAGGGACCAGTTGAGCGGATCGTTGGGATCCTCGCTGGGTTGCGGGGATAGCACAATGTGCGCGTTGCTACCCTTTCCATGCTTCAGCTGGCCGGTGATAGCCTCGGAGTGGGCAGCTTCATCGTTTAACAAGACCGTTCCTGGGACGTGGTCCAGCTTGTTGTCTGCAACATGTGAGTCTCATTTCTCGAGGAAGAACATACGAGGTCGTACCTTCTTGAACGCCGAGACCCATCTTTGCGTCTTTGGTTCTGCGAAATGGGAAGGGCTTGGGCGGATTTGAACCAGCAGGGCTGGATTTTGCTGTCCAGACAGGGGCGAAGTTGTAGAAAAGAAGTAGTGACACAACAGTGGTCCGTGACGCGGTTTTATCGGCGCGCCTACAGCCCCCTCATGAGTAGTTCTCGACGATTCAGGTGCGCCTGTGCATAAGATGGATGCAAGAGAGCTCCTCGCCGAAGGTCCAAGACACACGCTTCTCCAATGAAGGTTTCCCACGGGGTACGGAATTGCCCCAGATGCCTGCTAACCCATCTGTTGTTGGGCCAATCGCGGCACATTCAAAGCGAGCAACTGCCGGCTTGCTTCAGAAGAGATTTAGCTTCTCTGGGCGCGACCGGGGTGCCAGTGCATTGGCAGCTCTCCTTATGGATCGCTCATTTCGTGTATGATCTGCCGAATCTGCTCGAGCAAGCCTCTTCCGTGTTACAGAGGTAGAGATTGTATATTCTCCGGACAGCCGGGCAAACGCCGACAGTCGTCCCTCCATGAGACGTATTTGCATAATTGCCGTTGATAAGATTGATTCCTTTGGGAATACAGAGGCGGCCAGCCACGGCTCCACGTGTCTCACTGGCTATGTCCGCATGACTCGAGGCGTGGAGTCCCCATCAACCTCTGCTCGTATTCCGTAGCGACCAGCTCCCCGCGTTCATTACTCCACAAGGGGCGTAGCGCTGAGAGTGTCTTCTCCAAGGCTGTCGGAAGTGTGATACCCACCACCTGGTCATGCCTGTCTCCAAGCTTGCAGCAGCACACCGGAGCCTCGCATCGTCGACACGTGGGGAGGACCCGTCACTCTGGCCTGGTGGGCAATTTCCCCGAGGTCCAGACCCTGAACCAAGAATGGCAGGAAAGTGGTTGGTAGACGCAGTGTTATTAGAACCTGCCTTTACTTCGACTGGTTGTTGTAGTTTGACGAATAAAGCAACCGAAAGAGCTTGTTTTCTTAGTTGACTCGGTATGTCGCCACTTCGGATATCGCCCAGCAGAACTGAGGTCTTTATCCGAAGTCGCTGACCTTAGAGCAGCGCGGCAGTTCCATTGTTAGTCAGAAAGGTGCCCTCCGGACGGACCGGACTCGACGTCAATGGAAGTACCGAGATACGAGTTTCGGCCAGACTGAGAACAGGCTGACGACCTTTGCACCGGCATCCGGTAGCCTCCCCATTGCAGTTAAGATGATGATCGTAAGAAGAAATAGTCGTCTGCTAATACTATTTCTGGCGTGGCGGCGAGCAAACACATCGAGCCTACATTCCTTTGGGTATCCAACTCTCTTTCACTCCTCTGTTTCTGTTTCCCCTTTCGACCTTGATAGTTGGATTCCCTGAACAGCCTTTGGGGAGTAGTAAGATTTCCTAATCTTTAATGTGGCAATTCATGGAGCAACCACGCCTTTCATGGTCGTTGTCCGGGATTGTATCGACCCTGACGCTCACATCTAGGCATTGGTATCAGCGCGGGATTTGTGGTGAGGATTTATGAGGTACAACCCAAGAGGTGCTCGCCGGCTAGAGACTAGCTGCTGTATCGGGAGCTCCTTGAGAGACCATGCCCAGCATTCTGCGAATGGATTGGAATGCAGAGCCGGCAAGTTGATGATCAATGCAGGCGTGTATGACAGGTGAACATTGGCATTGATGGCCAGACCACAGACACGCCTTTGCACTGCCGCACCTGGTGTGATGCCGAAAGGTTACTTCCCCGGGATCAATCATCTTACGCGCGTTTCCTGCTCACATTCTAGATTCTCACCCTCAATACTAAAGTTGTATTCAGCTCGATCTTCATCCTCTTGTCATCTCGTGCGGGCGCCCTGTATTTGTCTTCTGAAAGGTCGCCGATGGACACCACGGTTTGACCACATCGAACAAGTTGAACGTCTCCCATGGCCTGTGTCAATGCTGCAACTTACCAGAGGGGTTGGGGGAGCATCGCTCTTCGGTGTGGGGGTCCTAGGGTGTGTAAGAGTTCGGTCATTGCTTGTGAGCCGGTGATGGTGGGAAATTTGAGTCACTTCTGACCTCGAGCGCATATTGAGGCCGCAATCGCAGAAGAAGACAAGAGGGCATAGGATTGCGACCCGTGGAGAATGAGATGCTACTTTCAACAACGTCAAGCGCAAAGACGCGTTCAGCAAAATGCGCCCAGCACTGTGTCGTTGCCAGAACCTTCGTGCCGGTATGTGCAGATTCTAGCGGTCTCTGAAGAGTCATGTTTGATGGGATCCCTGGACAGGGCATGTCAGCGCTGCCACATGGGCACAACGACTACACAGCAGTCAGGAAGTACAAAACATAGTTGTTGTGGTAGCGGTAGTGGTGGTTGTGCTTGCAAAACCGTGGTCCTGCCATGTAATTTGGGTGACTTACAACACAGCCGCCCGGCAGCCAGCAAGCCTGATGGGCAGTTAGTGACAGCACCCACAGGGGGGTAGCCCGGAACCCTGAACCGGTGGCCCTGCGGTGCCTGTATCCCTGAAACAACCTCATTAGCCCGTCGATTTAGGCGTCCTTGGCAGCCTAGGTGTTATAACAACCTCCGCTCCGTCTGTGTCCGACACCGGCACTCTCCCACTTGGGGTGCCATATTGTCGCTGGCAACAGTGATCTCGTTTCCTATGGCTGCGGTTCAAAGTCATGCCAATACTGACTCAGCTGTGAAAATCCTTTCGCCAGAGACGAATATCCGCCCTGGCAATCGCAACGCGATTCGATACAGTCCGATGAAGCCCCATTTATTGTCAAGTTCTATGGTTGTGTTCTCTATGCGAGTCCTCTTCTTTGCATAGAACGAACTCTAGCTCTATTGACCATCCGACATCCCTTGAACCGCTTCGCAGCCATTGTGCAGCCAAAATTCAAACTTGCAGGGAGGCAGTATCGCCTGCAAGTTGCCCTCAATTCAGAATGGCTGGTAAATTCTGCCTCAGATATTCCACAACCCCATCAGGACCTTTCTGCGCCTGTAGCCCTTCCGGGATCGCGTGCGTCTTGATGTCTGGCACGATGCTCCTGGCGATCTGCTGGATTTTTGCACTCTCCTCAGGCGTCCACATCGAGGCACAGAACTGCTCGCAGTAGCCGTTCATCAGCAAGGATTGATTGAAGCAATATAATATCGTGGGTTGGGGTGAAGACACAAGAAATCGCTTACCAGTAAGTTCGGTCGGAGCTCCCTTACTACTCCTTCGACTTCAGCAATACCTGCACCGGTCTTTCTTAGCCATTGCCGAGATCAACGAATGCTTGCCGTTCTGGATTTGAGGTTAGGGCGCGTGTGCACCTACTTTCACAGTTCGCTAGATGCTGGATTGTATATTGCTCTTTGAGCTCTTCGGCCACTCGACCAATCAGTCTTTTCGCACGTTCAGGTGCAGTGTTGACAGTCACAAGTCTGTATGGACCTTTGGGAGACATGGCGTTTCGGGTCCTGGTGAGGCTACGAGCTGGTGCTGGTGTTGACGCTGACGCTGATGCTGAACCGGAATCGAGAACTCTTCGATATCGTACCGGTCTCGCCTTTCACTTTATGAAGGCGCAGATTCACGTCTACCAAGTAGTACTTGTGTATTTGTTCGATTGTCTATGTTTTCTTTCCCCCGACAAGCTAGATTTGCGAATCGAGAGAGTCCCTTCCAAAGCTTACGATACCGACGGAAACACCCGACGGAGCAGATGCCGGTCGTTCTCAGGTCGGTTGTTGGGCTCGGTAATTCAAATACTGACGGCATGGAGACCCCCACATCCGCCAGTTTTCGCCGCCTTCTCATTTGACTCCTCAAATGGACAGACCTCTTCGTCTCTCGAACGCAAGACTTGGCCATAGGCCAGTAGTGGCTACTAACGGTTGCGGTTGACAGTTTCGGACATTCGCACACTGAATTAAGGTGTGAAGCGTATTGACAAGCGGAATTACTCTTTGCCGCCGAACAACTAATTAAAACTGAGGTCAGCCTCAAGGCGGAACGCGTTCTTGACTCGAGGAACTGCAAAACGGTGATACTGTAGAGGATCGGGGAGCACTCACAACCGGGAGGGAAAAGGGTCGATCCAGCGACAAAGTTATCACCATGCATCCCGACATCGAGGCCCTCAAAATATGCATTCTTGGAGCAGGCATGGGAGGGTTGACCTGCGCGCTTGCCCTCGCACGTGCTGGTTTCAAGGACATTACAGTCTTTGAGATGGCCTCCAAACTGGGTTTCGTCGGCGCCGGCATACAAATGGCACCAAACATGGCACGTGTGCTCGATAGACTGGGGGTTTGGGACGAGATCGCCAAGGAAGCCGTCGTCCTCAATGAGACCAGTATTCGACAAGGCTCAACAGACGCCGAGCTCGGCCATGTCGATCTGAGGTACATCCGCGAGGCTTACGGCTACGCACATACCGTTGGTCACCGCTCAACACTAGCGGGCGAGCTGTACAACGGGTGCCAAAAAGAGTCTGACAGGATCAAATTCAACTTCTCGACAACGTGCGAGAATATAAGCTTCGAGGGCAAGCCCAGTTTCACGGCCGTTCCACGCAGTGGCGCGGAACCGTACAAGGTGCAGTGCGACATTCTGCTCGGTGCTGACGGAGTCAAGTCAAACACACGAGTAGCCATGCTGAGAGAACTGGGCGTTGAAGCGGAAGTCGAGGACACCGGCCAGGCGGCCTATCGCATCATGCTCAGTCGCGAGCAGATGGCCTCGGATCCTGAGTTGTTGGCTCTCATCGACGCAGACAGAGTGGTAAGGTGGATAGGCGAGAAGAGACACATCATCGCCTATCCGGTCTCCCGGAAGCAGATATACAACATCTCCACAACACAACCAGATGTGAACTTTGCTGCTGCACCGTCTGCGACCTACACTACCAAAGGGTCGAAGAAAGCAATGCTGGAAGTCTTCGGTGACTTTAGTCCGATGATCCACCGCATGCTTGACCTGGTACCCGAGGGTGAAGTGTGCGAATGGAAGCTGAGAGTCCACGCGCCGCTGCCGACGTGGGTGCACGGGGCCGCAGCTCTTGTCGGAGACGCGTGTCATCCTACTCTGCCCCATTTGGCGCAGGGGGCAGCCCAAGCGATCGAGGATGCCGCTGTCCTGGGTGTCGTGTTGGCGCACCTACCATCGGGTGCCGGGCCTGCAGAGATCAACAAGGCGCTGAAACAGTATGAGAAAGTGAGGAAAGAGCGGGCCGAAACACTGGTTGAGCTAGCTGCTGCAAGCGGTCGAGCACTGCATCTCGGCGAGGGAGCAGCGAAAGAAGAGCGAGACAAGATGTTTGCGGCTCTCAAGGAGAAGAAAGGGCCCGTACCGGACAAATGGGCCGACGCGGATGTGCAGAAGAAGGTATACGGCTTCGACTGTATGCAGGTGGCGGAAGATTTGGTGCGAGCGGAACTGAACGGTCCTTGAGGAAAGCAACCCAACGCGGGCCGATGTTGGGTCTGTCTCTGTGGACTGTGTAGAATCAACAGGGTCCAATTGCAAGCTGTTTTCCTGAACTGTCTGGAACTAGCAGTAGTCACCCCATGGTTGCGTTCGTGTCCTTTCTTACATGCGACCACACTTCGTTCTATTTCTGAATTCGTGGTTTGTCCCAGAGGCCAGCGTTCAGAACCCTGACGCGTTCTGTCATTGTTGTCCTAACGCTGCACACCCTTACTGCTTCTCGGCCAAAGAAATCTTGCCGTCCTGATCGTACACAATCTCCCTCATCTTGACGCTCCGCAGGTGACTCACCCCTTTACTCAATTCGCAGTCATGGTAGAACAAATACCACTTCCCCTTGAACTCGACGATGCTATGATGCGTCGTCCAGCCCACCACGGGCTCCAAGATCCTGCCGCCGTACGTGAACGGGCCGAGCGGACTATCCCCCACGGCGTAGACAAGGTAATGCGTATCCCCCGTCGAGTAGCTGAAGTAATACCGCCCGTTATACTTGTGCATCCACGCGGCCTCGAAGAACCGCCTATCATGATCGTCCGCCTGGATCAACTTGCCCGCCTCATCGAGGATCTGCAGCTCTTTCACCTCGGACGCAAACGAGCGCATATCATCGGACAGAACCGCCACCCGGGGGAGCAGAGCCGGGACGCCCTCACCGCTCGGCTCTTTCGGTCCGCCCATCGAGGCGTCGAACCCTTCCCGCTCCAGCACTGCAGCTGCCCGCCCCACAGGCCGCCGAAATACAAATACGCCTGGCCGTCGTCGTCGACAAAACTCGCCGGATCAATGCTGTAGCTGCCGCTGATAGGGGCTGGCTCGGGCGTGAAGGGACCTTCGGGTCGATCGCTGACCGCCACGCCAATGCGGAAGATGCCCTCGTGGTCCCGCGCCGGGAAGTACAGATAATATTTGTTGTTCTTGGTGGCCGCGTCCGGGGCCCACAGCTGCTTGGACACCCAGGGAACGTCTTCGGCTTTGAGCGCCACGCCGTGGTCGGTCACGGGGCCGCCTACCTCGCTGAGCGAGAGGACGTGGTAGTCTGCCATGTCGTATTGGTCGCCATTGTCGTTGAATTGAATATCGGTTTCGCGGTCCTGGGAGTTTCCTTATTATCAGTCGACGCGAACCAATCCTATGCAATACTATGCAACGCAATACTGAGAATGTGATGTGGTGCTTACTCACATGAGAGGGATACACGTAGATCTTGCCTTCAAAGACATGCGCCGACGGGTCGGCCGTGTATATGTGTGTGACTAGGGGCTCGGGCATCTTGACCGTCGCTGAGGAAGGGACAGTATGAAAGTACACAACAGCTCCTGGCTCTGTTATGGTTCTGGTTCTAGTGCTGAAGGCAGTGCCCGGAAAGGATTAAGTCCTCTTTTGTGCTTTTTTGAGATTTGCGACTCGACTTTACTCAGTGGAGGGAAGGCCCGACTGTGTCTACGCTTTATATATACGTCTGTCTTTATCGTTTCTGCATTTCCTTTTAAGCGGCACATGGTCCCATAATCCCCGGACGATGGCTGCTGGCTAGTCCGCCAAGGTGTTGGCGTTGTGGTATTTAGCCAGATTTAACCGTGAGAACTGGAGGGGCAGGAGACTGGTGGATATGACGCGCTCGTACAGAATCCAGACAGACGCAAACTTGGACGGAGATGGGCTCCCGAAGAGCTGCCGAGAAAATCACCCACCCGCCCGCTCACGACCTCTCCCAAACTATGGCATTCGAGGACTGTACTACTATCGATGGTGGTGCTATGAAGAGCGTCGAGAGAGCGTGCCTAAACAGAGGAGCAGCCTTGGCGTCCCAGTGCCGCCACCTTCCGTATCAGGGCAACCAGCATCAACCAGCCTCCGGACCGTGAAACTAAGAAAGCCTAGAGAGACAGGGAGTGAGGCTAGGTTGAGACTTTTCTCACTTCCCCTTAGCATCTAGGTGCTTGATCTGCTCCAGCCTCGCTATCTCCAGGACATCGCGCCGGTGTTAGGCTTTGCAGACAAACCCGCGATGCGGACAGTCTTCAAGAATGCCCGAGTCTTTACTGGCTCGCAGGCGGAGTCAGCATACGGACAGCATTCGTGTATGATCGTCAACGACGACTTGATTGAATATATCGGCAATGATGCCGACCGTGAGGTCGAGGCAGCAACCAGAGAGGGCGCCACAGTCCGAGACCTTGGCCAGCGGACACTGGCACCTGGGTTCATCGACGGCCACATGCATCTTCTGATGTTCGGGTTCTCCTTGCAAAAGATCAGCATTGAGCACTGTAGATCCTTATCGGACATCCAGGCCACGATCAGACATGCCGCAAAGGAGCATCCCTCCAGACCTCGCCTCCTCTGTCAGGGCTGGATGCATTTCATGACAGACGGACAAGCGTTGGCGAGTGATCTGGAAGGGCTGGACGAGCAGAACCGCCCGATCTACATCGACGCAAAGGACTTGCATTCGACGTGGTGTAACAGTGCGGCTTTGGAGGAGATGGCCGTCCAAGACATGCCGGATCCGCCGGGCGGGGAGATCAAACGGGACGAGAAGGGCAAGCCGACGGGCTTGATGAGCGAGGCAGCCGGCATCATGGTCGTCTGGCCTCACCTTGCCAGGGTTGCGTCAATGGAGGACAAGCTGACCGCCGTACGCGAAGCAATCAGGACGTATAACGCCGCGGGGTATACCGGCATGATTGAGATGGCCATGGACGAAAATGGCTGGGAAGCCCTGCTGGAGCTGAGGTCCAAGGAGGAATTGACCATCCGCCTCGCAGTATATTGGCTGATTGCTCCTTCCAAGACCGATGAGGAGAATTTCCTCCAGGTCGATCGTGCGGTCGAACTATGGAAACAGTATAACCTGACGTCGTCTCCCGATCTCCGAATCGCCGGCATCAAGATCATTGGCGACGGGGTGATCGACGCCTGCACCGCAGCGTTGCTGGAACCTTACTCTTCGACCGGAATCACCATGGACCCGCTGTGGGATGCGGACATGCTCAAGAAAGTCGTCCAGCGAGCGGACGCGGCGGGGCTGCAATGCGCGCTGCATGCGATCGGGGATGCCACGATCAAGATCTCCATCGACGCACTCGAGTCTGTTGCTTCCAGCAGGCGACGGCACCGCATAGAGCATTTAGAATTGACGTCCCCGGGAGACGCTACGAGAATGTCAGGTTCTGGCATCACTGCCTCCATTCAGGCGGTGCACGCCGATCCTGCGATACTGAGACAATGGAATGACTTGCTCGGGGCGGAGCGACGGGGTCGCGCATTCGCATACCGGGAATTTTTGGACGAAGGAGTCAGCCTGGCCTTGGGCACCGATGCTCCCACAGCTCCTAACTTGCCTCTGCCAAACCTATACACTGCTACCACCAGGAGATCAGCCAGGGAGCCAGAGTCTGAGGAGGTAGTTAACAAGCACTTCGCACTACCATTATTGAACGCCTTTTCTGCAGCCACGCAAGGAGCAGCGCACAGCGTCTTCCTGGACAAGATCACGGGGTCATTAGAGGCAGGCATGAAGGCTGACTTTGTGGTTCTGGACATGGAATGGTCGCCTGAGAAACTGCTGCAGGCGAAGGTCATTCAGACTTGGTTCAATGGAAAGCAAGTTTACGCCATGGCATTGTCGCGAGTATGCTGGTGCTTGCAAAGTATGAGCATGAGCATGAGGATGTTGTCCGTTAACTAAGCGGCACAGGCAACGCTAGTCTTCAGGACGAGGACGATGAAACTCCTGCTACCTTCTCCTTGGTGTTTTCTGCCACTCCACCAGACGCTTCCTTGCCTCCTTCGGTGCTCTCCTGTGCCGCGTCAACCGCATTCTTGCTGTGTTCCTGGACCGAATCCTCCAAGTCTCCACTGATCTCCTTTGATTTGTCTGTGGCTTGCTCAAGCCTCTCTTTCTGCAACTCCTTTGGGTCTGCTCAGGGTAGACAATCAGTACTCTCACATTTTCGTTCTCGATCGGCTTTCTTGGGGCTGTATTGTGTACTCACCTTCGCCTCCCTGCTTTTGGCCGCCTGAAAACATGCTGCCCACTTTTCCCGCGCCGGCACCTACTGCACCTCCTGCGAATTGGACAGTGCTCCCGAGACCGTCGCCGACACCTTGCACGGTGCCAACTACACCTTCACCTAGTGTTCCAACAGTATTTCCGAGGGCGTCAACGACTCCCTTGACACCTCCTCCTACAGTGCCTCCGAGAGCAGTAACGGCGTTTTGGGTATTGGAGGATACTCCTTGAGCTTCGCCTTGAGGGACCTTGCCTGCAATGGCAGCTCTAGTGGAAGAGGATCATCGTCAGCTTCAGCCAAGTGAGTTACAAGGAGGGTCGAATTCACTTTGTCTGTTCAGCTAGTTTATCGCCTCTTTTGTCGCCTGGAAGGACGTCGAGGTCGATGACACGGTTCTCTGCGACTTTGACCATTGTGAGCTTGGAAGTGTGATCACTCGTAGACCTTTTACGATCTCTCGCTCCCGCCAGAGCGGAGAGCGTGTCATAAGCGAGCGCGTCATGTCCATTGCAGTGGCATCCGGTGCTTGCTGTGACGTAACGGAGGCTTCATGTGTCGCCTTGATCACGGTCTACGGCCACAGTCTACGGCGATGTAGGCCGCATGACGATATAATATGCAGCCTGCCGTTCCGTTCGAGCCTCTGCGGGATGTCATGGCCAACCTCTCAGGAAGGAGTGACAGGGATCTCAGCATGAAATGAGGGAAAACTGGTTCCCCGCACTCAAGAGCCAGGCTACTCCAGCACGTGACAGTTATGTCAGCAAAGATGGCCTTCAAAGCTGGGTGAAACTTCATCGCCTCTAAAGTTCCGATTCCCAAATATGTATGCCCGGTAATCATTCATTTCTCTTTGACCAATGTGCACAGCTTCGATTGACTATGGCTCTTCGAGTTGAGAGACCTTGGCAGACTCCTTTTGTACCACAAGTTTGACCTGCTCCTCCCTTTCACCAATTCAATGAACAGGCTGTATTCTTCCGGCATTCTGCTCGACCTGCTTCTCGGACATGAAAGGAGCAGCAAAGCCATATGTCTTGTACCCTTGAGAATAATCCTTACCCTCGACGCGTTCTGTAGTGGCAGACGTTAGCCGGGTCTTTTCAAGCAAACTTGCACCGACTCACCATTATCAGGCGGGAAGTTCTCCCTCCTATGTTTGTAATACCTCTGCCTTAGATCCTGTCCATCACTCTTTCCGTGGTATGTTGCATATATCATACTTCTCCTTGTACTGCTTCGATTTGGCCCACTCCGATGCGCGAGATGACTTCCAAATAGCAGCACGTCACCAGGTCGAAGCGGGACTGCTGTCCATTCATGATCATCTTCCCAGGCCTTGGAAATGGCGCCTCCGTGAGCAAGCTCGACGTCCATCTTGTGCGAGCCTGGCACAACTTCAATGCACCCGTTTTCAAGGGTAGCGTCATCCACGGCAAAGTTGGCGGTCAAGTGCTCGATCTTGCTGATGTGGTCGTATGCTGGCGCGTCTAGGTGTGCTGCAAAGCCGTTACCTGCCGGCAGTTTGTAGTTGATCTTGTCTTTGAAGAGCAACATGTCCTACATTGGCGAGGAACTCCAGTCAGTCAACCTCCAGGGACATTTCACCCGTTCATCAACCGAAACCGTGAGTCGACTTACATCTCCGGAAAGACTTCTCAAGATCTTTGCAACAGCCTCGCCGCACAGCAGCGCATGAAATTCAGGGTGGTAGTCCACAAAGTTTTCGGTCCGCATCAGCTGTCGCGTGCCGTCTGTGTTCACCTCGTGGTAGGGCATCCATTTGCCTTTTTCAAGCGGCCATTGGCGGACTTGTTCTGTCCATGCCTGGAGATCCTCCGGCTTCACCAGACCGTGCTCTTCTGCGCGAAGGAGCAGATATCCGTCGCGCTTGAACTGCTCGACGAGTTCTGGGCTTGGCACGAAGGATGCCATACTTTTCCTGGGTTATCTGAGGATTTCCCGATTGATTTAGGCAAAGAACAAGATATTTTGGGCGGACTCAAACTCAACAATGCACCTTATACGACTCTTAGGCCCTGGCTACGTCCAGTCTAACCCCGCTGTTTTAATACTGCAGATCCGTATAGAGATTTCGCGCTGTCTCCGGGTTGCGGTCTTCGTGCCGGAGCTGCCCGCTCGGCTTGTCTCCGCTCTTTGGTCTCGAAGTCAAGGTCTGAGCGACATCATGGCGCGACCGGAACTTCTTATCCACCTCTCCTACTCGTGTTCGTGCCAGTGTAGCCTCAACGCGCCTTTTGTTGTCAGTATACTGGAACTGCACAGGCTGACGAGCTCGATCTTCAGCCCGAAGCAGGTAAAGGCTTCGGTGGTCTGCCGAGTAAGTGTGTGCTCGAACGACTGAAACATTGTATTGAGAAAGGACAAATACATCGACCTAGACGAGACATTCAACTGTCACATCTCCATCTCTGTCACTATTCCCATCGAAATCCGGCCACGGAATCGTTGGACAAGCCGCGAGACCTTGAAAATTTCAGCCATTCAACGCAAACGGACGAGTTAACGCAAAATGCTCCAGTCTGTCGAACGCCACGCGCTGTCTTGCGTCCAAGAACTCTTCCATTTCATCAAGATCCAAGGCCAGGGCGACTACCTCGGCGAAAACGTCTCCCAACTCGAGCACTCACTGCAAGCTGCACAACTGGCGGTTGAAGCAGGCGCGGACGATGATACCATTCTCGGCGCTTTGCTACACGATGTCGGCCGTTTTATCCCTGCAGCGGAGTCCATGCCTGCGATGATCGCTCCAGATGGTGTGTTCGTCGGTCGCGGAAGCCACGAAGTACTTGGCGAGAAGTACCTTCGCGCTCTGGGTTTCAGTGAGCCGATTTGTCAGTTGGTCGGCGCGCATGTTATGGCGAAGCGGTACTTGACGGCCGTCGATAAGGGGTATTATGCAGGCTTAAGCGAGTCAAGCAAGACGACATTGAAGTTCCAGGTACGTCGTGTCTCACGAATCGGGGCAGGTAAATGTCTGGAAACCACGCTGATGCTTAGCAGGGCGGGGTTTTTACCGAGGAACAAGTCCGCGAAGCTCAGAAAGACCCTCTTCTGGAGGCCAAACTGGCTGTTCGCAGATGGGATGATATGGCAAAGGTGCCAAATATCAATACTCTCCCGCTCGAGTATTACGAACGAATGGGAACCAAAAATCTTCTCGGTAAGCAAGGGCACGTACGCTTAACGCCGACGCCGAAAGATCTGACAGTTTCGCAGAGTCTTGGTCTAGCTTCGAGCTACATGGAAGGAAATACAAGCTTCCCGAGCGACCGACGGCGGTGATCTGCATCGATGGGTTTGACCCCGAATACCTCGAGCAAGGTATCTCCGCCGGTATCCTTCCCAACATGGCCAAATTTGTCCACTCAGGCTTTGCAGCCACCGCTAAATGCGCCATGCCTTCATTCACGAACCCCAACAACGTCTCCATCATCACTGGCTCCCCCACGGTCGTGCATGGGATCTCGGGAAATTTCTTCCTCGACCGGGCAACCAGAAAGGAAGAGATGGTGCTTGATGACTCGCTGCTCCGCGGCTCGACCATTTTGGAGCAGATGTCGAAACGTGGCGTCCGCGTTGCCGCCATAACAGCGAAGGACAAGCTCCGCGCGATCATCAACCACGGCTTGGACTTCTCCAGAGATATATCCTTCTCTGCACAGTGTGCCGATAAATGCACAGCTGCAGGGAACGGCATCTCTGATGTCGAAAACTGGCTAGGCCTGCCGACACCGAGCCAGTATTCCGGAGACCTGTCTCTGTTTGTTCTGAAAGCGGGTATCAAACTTCTCGAGGAGGATCGGGCAGATCTGTTCTACCTGACGCTATCGGACTTCGTCCAGCACAAACACGCGCCTGGAAGCGAGGAAGCAAATTCTTTCATGTCAGTCATTGATCAAGACATCGGACGCCTCGTCGAGTTAGGAGCCACGGTTGTTGTCACGGGTGATCACGGAATGAGCGACAAGTGCAACAACGACGGTACTCCAAATGTGCTTTTCGTCGAGGAGGAGTTGGACCGCAAGTTCGGTGACGGCTCGTCGAGGGTCATCTGCCCGATAACAGATCCGTTTGTACGCCACCACGGCGCTCTGGGCTCCTTCGTCCGGGTGTACTTGAACCATCCGGAGATCGGAGTCAAACCAGCCCTGGACCATCTTCGCTCCTTCCCCGAAGTTCTACTGGCTGTTGATGGAGCGACCGCGGCTGAGATGTTCGAGATGCCTCTCGATCGTGAAGGAGATATTGTTCTGATCTCCCAGAAGAACGCAGTGCTCGGCAGTCGACGGGAAGAGCATCCCTTTGACGAGCTGAAAGATCATCGCCTTCGATCCCACGGCGGCATCTCTGAGCAACAAATTCCTCTGCTGAGATCGCTTCCTGCCGCCAGTCCACCTGTTGCCCGGGATTGGCGAAATTTCGATGCATTTGATATTGCACTGAACTGGTGAGGGGTAAAACCGACAATTGAGCACGGCTCCTGCACATTATTGGTGATGGGATACTCCCAGGTCGAGGTCGAAGTTGAAGTCTGCGCCTGGCGAGTACAGAAAGTCATAGTTCTCCAGAAACATCGCATCTGTAGGACTCAGCCATTGATTGTCTGGGTCGTCGAAAGGCGCTTGCGGTCCCGGCATGGCCTGAGATTG
This sequence comes from Phialophora verrucosa, assembly GCA_002099365.1. Classification (NCBI taxonomy): domain Eukaryota; kingdom Fungi; phylum Ascomycota; class Eurotiomycetes; order Chaetothyriales; family Herpotrichiellaceae; genus Phialophora; species Phialophora verrucosa. The sequence continues at coordinate 1,275,934 of MSED01000002.1, read as the reverse complement.
AGCTGGAGCAGCGTCTTGGCCCACACCGTGCAGGAACCGGTCAAGCAGCTTTCTCATACTGCTAGCGATGCTTGTCAGCAGATGGCGTGGGTGCATGGCCGTCGTCACGTCTCCCAAAACCCCTGCCAGTGCATCCAATGTCTCAGAGATACCATCCTTGTCGATTCGGAGGTTGGCGGGATTTTTGATCCGGATTTTGAGCAGAAAGACGAAGGCGAATGCGATCATCGTGTCGAAGTACGTCGGAAGACCGTGCAGATATGATTGGATCTCCCGGTCCGCCGCAATGACCTGGAGAATCGAGGTCGCCGAGTGGACTGCGTTCGTGGCGAACTCTTGCAGGTCAGGATCTAATTGCATATGCTCGCCTTCCGCGGCAGGTGCCCTTCTGAAGACGTGAGAGCACAAGAACAGCTTTGCAAAGTGGAAATGAAGGCCTACTCCTTTCCGTGGATAGTTCCCAACGCACTCGTTGGCGTGAAATCGCTCGTTCCAATCCGCGCGCCATGTGTCCAAGGCGATGCTGAGTCGCCGCAATTGTGGGATCAGTTGGTCGGAGAGATGTGCTTCGGGGTCGAGGCTGAATTGGTCGAAGACGCGAGTGCTGATGGTCCAGATCTCGACCTGGCTGACGAGCCGGGCGTCGTCTTCAGTCGCGAACTCGGACTGCAGAAACTGGCTCGGCGGCGTGATTGCGCCGAAGTCCCTTGTCAGGGGCGGCCTTCCATAACAGATTGAGAAGTGGTGGTCACACACGAAGACCAGATAATATAGCCGGGTGCGCAAGTAGCATGCTTTCTTCGTGTGTGGCGCTTTGGGAATGCAGCGGTGTAGGTTCAGCTCGCCCGCAATCCGCGCAGCTACAACACCATGGCGGTCCAGTCAGTAAGATTGCCAACGCAAGGTCACAGTCAATGTAATTCTGTACTTACCTGCTCCAACCAATGTCCACGAGATATCACTCAACCAAAAGGCGCCGATGCAGAACGCACGCACATCGTCGTGATTGTTCCTTTTCGAGAACATCCGCGAGGACGCAAGACTGACAAAGTGCTGATAGCACGCATGATACAGGTTGGACGGCGAGTGGAGGGCTCCCACCGCGCAAATCGCAGCAGTGAGCAGCGGCGAGCTCTTTCTCACGCTTGCCAGGGAATCGTGTTCCGCCAAGATGGTGTACAAGAAGTGGTCGAGCCGTCGGGCGTACAGGCGGAAGAAGGATTCGGCATCGTCGAGACTGATGATGCCACGATCGATCAGGTCGAAGTCGTCGACGAGGCTTTGGCGGGTCGCTGCGGGCGAAGGGTCTGATACTTCGGATACGCAAGAGGCAGGGATGACGGCCGGCCCTCTGTTCATGTCCATCACGACTTCCCACCCTTGCTCCTTTTGCTGGGGCTGTTCGGTTGTCATGGTGGCATCGGGCGGCTGGTTTGGAACTTGAGGCGGTGGTGCGCTTGATTGCAGGGCATCAGAAGATGCATCTTGGACAATTGCAGACCCAGAACCAGTTCCAGACCCAGATCCCGATCTTTGATTGAGGAGATTGACGGAATCTTCCAGCTGTCGCAGTTTCTCCTCGACGTTTTCCTTCCACCTGATTTGGTCAGTGTCGCTTCGCATCAATACTGGCAGTCATCTCAAGAAAATGGGCGACTGGGCTTCGCCTGGCAGATAGCTTTGATACTTCCTTACACACCCTTTTCCACTGCATGTAACGACGGAGTTTCACATGGCCTCCTCTCACGAGCACCCAAGGAGTAATTAGACTTACGCCACATCGCTCTCAAGGAGCATCTGCAGACTCCGATTCACCACACACGACAGCCCTCTCTTCTTACATCTTGTGCACGGCGGCACGCCATCTCCCATGTGGCATTTGATCTTCTGCTTCCGGCACGCCACGCACGCTGTGATCTTCCTGCTGATGTCGATGGGCTTGCGATCGCCGAATGATTCTCGAAGCGCCTGTACGGCTGATGAGCCGAGGCCGACCGGACTCGTGGCCGCCGACATGTTCTAACGTGGGGCATGAGTTCTTTGGAATTCATCGCAACAAGGTAAGGAAAGGAATCGCAGAGCTTGCCGCTCCATGATGTCGTGCTCGTCGCACCAATCAACCTCGGATCAATTGCTTACGAGCTTCGCGTGAGTGGCGGTAGAAACACGCCGTTACCGCTGACGCTTTACCACAATACATGGGGCTTTTCTGGCCTACATCTCCAAAATCTTTCGCCTTCATTACAAAGGCTTTTCGAACCCGCTTTAACAGCAACTAGCCATGTCCACGTGCGGGGATCGCTAGCCCTCGCTGGCTGGGCCAGTTTCCGCCTCCTCTCCCTCCCTCTGTTTATCGGCGCAGCAGCGGGAGATTGGCACTGCCATCTTATTACCATGTGCCATTTCCAGGCGATGTGTGAGCTGAAGGATCGGATATTGACCAGTTCTGTCGCTGACCCTGCGGACTTCGTGCCAGTCGCCGGGACGAAGTCAAGGTGCGGGTTTCAAGTCGCGTCGACAGCCGTTCCAGTTTCCCTTTCGAAGCTGACTTGCACGTGGTAACGGTTGGCTCGTCCATTCGTTATCCAGAATGGAAAGCCACTGGCGATATGCCTATCTGCTCCAAGAGGGCCTTCAAACACCTCATGTTGAGTGCGGTCTTGGCCCGAGATCTTTCATCAGCCTCGCGGAAGAATAGTGATGCAGGAAAATGTATATCTTCCGCCAGGGCAGCGATGGCCAGAGAGCTATGTTCGAGGACATCAGGACCCGCTGAACTACCCCAACAGAGCTTTTTTCGACAATCTCTCTCACCATGCTCGATACCACGTCTCAATTTGGGTTTTTCAAGTTCTTGGTGGTAGCCGGTGTTGGACTGTTCGGTGATGGATACCTCAACCTGAGCATCGGGCTAGGTAACCTTGTCCTCTATGCTCGCTAGGGCTTTGCTGACCCTCGCAGTTGTTCCCATGCTCGGATACCTCTACTTCGAGGATGAGCAGAACACGATCCCAACGCTTGCAGGTGATACGATCAAGGCGTCGCTTTCCATCGGCATGATCGTCGGCCAGCTTGGATGTGAGTTGACACCACAATGTTCTTAGGTTTTGTATTCTGGGTCCTGCATAGTTCCGCTCTTTCGCATCAGAGGTCGAAGCTGCTAACCGCGATCGCTAGTCGGAATCCTGGGCGACGCTCTCGGCCGCCACCGCATTTACGGGAAAGAACTGATGATCACCATCCTCGGCACTCTGCTGTGCGTGCTAATGCCCTGGCAAGGCTTCGGACACCACGACGTGGTTGCCTGGATGTCTGTTTTCCGCGTTCTCACTGGCGTTGGAATCGGCGGAGGTAAGTAGTCCATGCTGCGAGGTATCATGACATGGAATGCGAAATCACTCACTCATCTGATGTCCATCCCTGACAGACTACCCTATGACTTCGGCACTCTCGGCCGAACACAACCCGCTGCATTCGCGCGCGAAGCTTGTCCTGGCCGTCTTTGCGTCGATCGGCCTCGGCGGCTTCACTGCCGGAATCACCTACCTCGTCCTCCTGGCCGCGTTCAAGTCTTCGGTCAATCACCACATCTCCCATCTCCAATGGGTTTGGCGACTCTTGTTCGCCGTCGGACTGATCCCCCTGATCATCACGCTGTACTTCCGGTTGACCATGCCGGAAAGCAAGCCGTACCGACAATGTGAGCTTTTTACCTCTCCCCTAGGAAATGTTAACATGGCATAGCATGGCATGACAGAGACAAGTCGAGCCGAGTCAAATCTAGTTTCGCCTGGCGCTAACAACAATCCCCAGATGTCGCCGAAGAGACGTCCCTGAAGAAAGACGGCAGACGTGGCCTCCACGAACAGTTTCGCGACTTCAAGACGTATTTCTCCCAGTGGAAGCACGCGAAGGTCCTCTTCGCCGTCAGTATGTGCTGGTTTTTGTTGTAAGCCGCCCTTCTCTGCCTATTAGCACGCTCTTTTTCAAGACCCCGAATCGGTTTTGAACCCGACCACTCTGGACTTCTAATTCTTACCTATTCATGCCCTCCCCGCAGTGACATCGCATTCTACGGCATCAACTTGAACCAAAGCGTCATCCTGTCGCGGATCGGCTACGGCAAAGCCGCAACCCCATGGGGCACACTCTGGAATACGGCCGTCGGGAACATCATCGTAGCAGCTGCGGTAAGTGCCCTTTCCGTTCACCTCCCGGACGCGGCCTACCCTGACCGAATATCGGTGTTGATACAGACGTTAGTACTGACATGTACTGATATTGACATCCACAGGGCTACCTCCCAGGCTACTACATCGGCATTTTCCTACCCGACTGGATCGGCCGCGTGAGGCAACAATTCTACTGCAGCGCCATCGCGGCGGGCCTGTACGCCATCTGGGCGGGCGTGCTGAGCGACGGCTCCACCAGCACAGGCGGACTCATCACCATATTCACGCTCGCCCAGCTCTTTCTGAACATGGGTCCTAATTGCACGACTTTGTAAGTTGAGTTTGCCCCCGTCTCCGTCTCTCTGTGTGTGTATATATATGCGTTTGTTTCACAACTCTGTTCTCCCTGTTCTCCCATTTCTGACACACCCTTCACACCCCATGTAGCCTCATCCCCGTCGAAGTCTTCCCCACCCGCGTCCGCGGTACGGCGCACGGCATCGCCGCTGCGTCGGGCAAGGCCGGCGCCATCGTCACGGCCTTCTCCTTTGCCCAGCTGACCGATGCGATCGGATTGTCTGCCGTGCTGGGCATCCTGGCGGGGATCATGGCCCTCTGCGCGCTCTGTACGCTGCTTATTCCGGAGACGAAGGGCCGGACGCTGGACGAGATCGAACATGGCGTTCTGTACGGGGAGAGTATTAACCCAGGCTTGGGTGGGGAGAATTACGACTCGACATCTCGTCTGGGGGCTGGGGCTGGGGCTGGACGGCCTGACCACGACATCCGGGCCGGTGGTGGTGACGCTTCGCCTGTCTTGGACGGTAAGACGAGCGTGCGGCCCAAGTGGAATGGAGATGTGACTAAGGAGTTGAGCGTGTGAGCGCGGATGTGGGTGTAGGTGTGGGTGTTCATGCGGAAAAGGGAGTCTGAGGACTGGGAAATGGAGAGCATGCTTATGGAATGAGTCCGAGATGCTGCGCTGCGCTGCGCTGCTCTGATCATGGGTGATCTGCTCTACCCCTGCCTCTTCATCCCGGCAGTTAGGCAGTCAGGCACTCACTCGCTCGCTCCAGGAGTCTGCTAAAACTCGCGGCGAAAGAGTCCTCCATGGGACATCTATACAGCTAGTAATTATCTGCCTAGAAAAAGGTTGCTTGATCGCCGATGGTAAACAATGTATTCTAGATTCGGTTTACGTGCTGTGAGTCTATTACAGCGGCATTATCCACCGTCCAACGTGTATCGATCGGCCCCAAAGTGCAAGACCCCCGTGCCCATCGTGGGCCCAGCGTCCTGTGTACTGTGTACTGTGTCCAGGTATCATCTGGTGTCCTTGGAAACAAAATCAATGTGGTAGGAGAATAAAAGTACCAAGGCCATGCTTTCCATAATGCCAGCGGCGGTCTCCTACAACGGACACACCAGACTCTTCCGCTGAGTTCTGGGTCATGCAAAACATTACATCACAGTCGAGGCCTCGGAAACATCTCCGAGCCATTATCTGTCCTGCAGGGGTGCCAGCAACCCAAGGGTCAACCCGTGTCACCTCCAATGCGGGCTGACGTTGACAATCACCGGCGACCGCAACAGAACTCAACGCCAACCCTACCCACCCAGAGCTTGGCGACAAGCACGTGCGTGTACGCAGCCAGCCTTGCTTGCGGTAAAGACATAACGAGGCTGCTGCAAGATGCTGAAAATGGGCATGGGGCGAGGGTAGTGGGGAGCAAAAGCAAACCCCGATAAGGGTCTTGTCGGCCAGGTCGAGTGAACAATGACATCTCTCGATCATAGCCTGCACCCATACCCCGAGCATCATGATTACGAGTAGATGATTTCGAAAGAGATTCGGAAGAAATAAATACTCGTAAGAAAGAAATCGGCATGACCTGTATCCGGAGAATCAATTTTCCGAAGCCACCCCTTTCGAGCCTCGAGCTGGCCGTCGTCAAAGTCTCCCTCGCCTCTCTCTCTCTTCTTGAATGCTCCGTAATCAGCCATTCGATTCATTCATTCATTCATTCATTATCCTTTCAAACTCCCTCTAGCTCACCAAAGCGAGCTGGCCGTCAACGGCATGATCCTCGGCCCCGGGATGCACCACTTCTCAATCCACCTCCCAAGCCCGACGACCGTATCTTTCACCGTCTCGACGCGCCCCTTCCACGGCCCCGTGGTCTCCTCTTCCCGCGCACATGTCCCGCGGATAAAAGTGCGGATATTCACTTTTCTCAAGCACGTCTTGCGCGTCTTGCTCGTCCTGTACACGGCGCTGGTCAACGTGGTCAAGGCCCAAAGCTCGGGACCACCACGATCTGGCAACAGACTAGACGCCTACACTGACTTGTGGCTCCGCCTCAGCCTTTTCAGCGGGTTTATCAGATTTCTCGCAGACAAGGCGGAATGGTGGATTCTCGTCCCCGTCAGCCTGGGGATCGTGTACGCTTGTCTACGGAGGGATTATGTCGGTATGTGACCTGGACCCGACCAGACCCGACGTTGTGCGATCCTTGTTCTCCGAATCTTTGCTCTAATGTGAGGGGACAGAGGAGTCTCTACTGGTACTGCAAGGCCTGGGAATCCAGACATCGACTTCATCGCGGTACTTCTTCACGGGGCCTACTACGACGTTCATCCCGACGACTCAGATCCAGGATATCGTCATCCATGAAGCGTTCAAGGGACTGGAAGTGAGGTTCTATTTGGCTGTCATTGTGGAGGGGGCTACCGAGGTGGTGGTTGTCTTTCCGGTACGTGTTCTATGCGCACTGGCTGGGCATGCGGTTGGTACACATAGTCTACGGTTGTTGCTGACACACTCCTGGCCAGACTCTGCTCCCTCGCCGCGACATCCTCGAGGAAGTCTGGCGAGGCTCTCGAAAATGCTTGTACTCTGGCATCCGATGACACTCATGTATGTTATGCACCGATGTACGGAGTATGCGCCGATGTATGCACTGAAGCACATCTACTCTAATCTCCTTTGGCATCGGTCTCCTCGAGCTCCTGGGGCCTAGCATCCCCCTCTTCCAGGGTACGTTTTGCATTCCGACCTTTCAACCACTTTGCATTCAACACCTCGAGACTCTCCATCCGAGGTTTCTTCATGACGGGGACATAGCGGCCCTGCATCCTCGCGCGACCACTCCCATCGAAGATCTTCTGACTCCTCAGACCTTCATTGCGGGAAGAACCACCCCTCGTGACACTGCCCCGTCGGAAAGAGCTTTGATCACCTTGAGAAATGGCCAGGTCGAGGAGACTCCCCGCGAGGATCTCCTGCATTTTCGCCTCGCGCCATTGTGTCCAGAGTTCATCGATGACGGCACCAATGCCGAATTTGCCATCATTCTTAGTCGGACTAGTCAGCAGTGAAGGGATAGAGGCCTCATCACCAGCATACAGCCAATGTAGCGAGTCCACCATTTCCTCGCCAGGCTGGGGATCCTTGTCCGGGAAAATACAATCCCAGAGCACGAGCGGCGCATCGTCCGCCATCTCGTACATCGGCCGTCCCGGGTTCTTCTGTACATCGAGCAACTCGTCAACAATGCTAGGATCCTCCAGGCCCTGACCCACCAGGAACAGCACGGCCGCCATGCAGCGGACTTGATGCCACAGGAATGCCGTCCCGTGGACACAGAAAGCGTACACTTTCGGCCCCACCGGCGTCTGCTTCTCCGGCAGAAAGCCATTCCCATTCCCAGGCACAGAATCGACAACCTCGACTCCGCGCTGATTCAACCCTTCGTGTTCCGTCACCGCCCGTCCACTTCCGTCCCACTCGACCACATCGCAGAACGTGATCCTCCTCACGCAACTGCTCATCTGTTTGCTCGCGTCGATTTTGCAGAAATTCCGGAAATCATGCACACCCTCCAGCTTCTTGGCCGCAATCTTCATCCGCTCGATATCAAGCCAGCCTTCCCTGGCCTGGACTCTTCCTTGACCATGGCCACGAAGTAGACCCAAAGGCCCGGGCGTGGGACAGAACGCAGGGTTCGTAAAGAAGTACTTATATCGGCGTTCGCGGCAGGAGAAGCGGGCATCGAAATCTGCAGGTGGAAAGGGACACCATGCAAGGACGCGGATGTCGGGCGGCAGGAGCGCATTCAGGAGAGAAATGTAGGGCAGTTCGTCGCCGATGGGGTCGAACTCTTTCTTGTACGTCTCCGTCGCTAGATCCTCGCTGTCTATAGCAGGCATGGACATAGACATGGACACGTCATCCTCCTCTGGCAAGGTTTCTCCTGGGTCCGTATTGCCATCGCCGTCGTGACTGCCAACGCGCCTGCTCTGCGCTGGAGTCACCACCTCCTCCGACTCTTCTTCCGTTCTCGAGTCTTTCCCCGTCTTCTCGACGGGGCGATTGCTGCGCACGCGTAGCCCAATAACCTGTCCAAACGCGCTGACCCCCCTGTCTGTTCTCCCGCATTTACTATACTGACACCCATCCCAATTCAAGTCGAGTCTCAATCTCGGTCTAGCATTCGGCCTCGGATTTGGTCCCAGTCCCGAACTTTTGTCCCCACCCTCCATGTACGCCCTCCTCCTCTCTTCCGGCCCCCAGAGCACATTGACGCTACTATCCGCCTGTGGCCCCACCTCGGGACTGATCAGCCGGCCTTTGCGCAGCGCCTTCCACAGCACTTCCTCGATCGTCGGCTGGGGTGTCACGTTGCCGTTCGCGTGCTCGAACCCACCGTACCGAGAGCCCAGATACGCGAACTTCAACGCAATGTGCCGCGTGGTGTAGTGCGCGGGGTTGAAGGGGCGGGCGCGGCGGGGGGAGCGGGAGCGCGAGCGGGAGGGTTGTCCTTGTTCTCGTGGTGAAGCGGCTGGTTCTTTCTGAGCTGCACCGGAGACGGTAGTGGAGGAGGATGTACTCGAAGCAGTAGTACGAGTAAGTCGAGCGAGAAGAGCAGTTTGGTCGCGCAGTTGGCGTTCCAAGCTCGTTATGCGGGAGAGGAGGTGGAGTTCCGAAGGGGTGCGCGACGAGGAGTCTGCAGCAGGGGCGGCAGTGGCGGTATCTGTAGCAGTACCTGTACCTGTGTTTGTATGGGATGTACTTGTGATTATGGTTGTTGCCTGGTTTTCGTCATGGTTCATCATTGCGGGTCTGGACTGGTGACACGATAATGTGCGGAAAAGTTGGTGTCTGGCATGCGGACACGGGGATCCTTGGGTTGAAGGGACGGTATAAGAGACGGAGATGAGGCTGCCTGTGGATAATATCCGCGTAATGGGACGACAAAGAGGCATGAAAGACAAATTGAACGAGTGAGAGTAACGCGATGACAGCTGTAGAAATGTGATGGTCGCGGTTGACAAAAAAATATAAGGTGCGTCGGGGTATCGTGACCCGAGATGAGGCTACGAGGCTACGAAGCTACGACTGCGAGGCTACGAGCCAATATTGAACAGTTTACTCGTGTTTCTGGAATGCATATTACGCTTAATGGCATGTTTGAAGAGTCACAGCTCGCAGGTGCCTTGACGCTACCTTGCCACTGCCTCATTTTCTGGCTCTTCTGTTGTCGACCGATGGCTATGGTGCTACCTTTGTCACATCCTATTCATGTGCATCGTGGAACTCCGCATCGGGACTCTCCCTTTCGTCTGCTTGTTCTCCCGGGGCATTTTCCTGCGAATCCTGGATTTCAACTGCAGTCTCGGCATCTCGAACCAAGTCGTCTTCATCATCGCCTCCGCCGTAGCCGTCGCCTTCTCTGCCAGCGTCCTCTCCGTCCTCGTCGGAGTCTTCGCCCTCCTGGTCAGCATTCTGCGCATTCTCAAACTCGGCAAGCATCTGTTTCTTGTCATCATCCATATCCTCGAGCTCACTAAGCTCGCTTCCGGAGTCCTCGGCGTCTGCATCGCCATCCGCGCTATCTTGAATGCTGCCTCTTCTAGAGGTTGCTCGGCTCTCATCCATGTCCTTGGCGTCGGCCAGACGTTTGTCGACTGACGATCCTGCCTCGAGGTCAGCCCGTAAGGGAATCTCCACCGCAAATCTCTTGGACAGAATGGGTGTCTTGATAGGTGGTGGCTTGACGATGGCAGCTTCGGCTTTGCGCTGGATTTCACGTCGGGTCACCGTCTTCGTGCGCCCAGGCTTGGCTCGCTCACGGGGGACTTCGGGGGCTGGTTGACCTGTGACACCGACAAGGGGAGTCGGGGCATTGTGCAATCTGAGACCAACAGGAGCGGATATTGAGAGTGATAAAGGTCCGTCGGCAGCGCGATCACCTTGTACTCGGAGCATCTCGGTGAGACGAGCTCGCTGTGCCTCCTCGCTCTCGCCACCGGCCACATCAGTCGTCATATTGATAAACGTGCCTTGTGGAAGTGGAGTCGGTTGGGGTTTGGGTTGCTCTTCAGGCGGCAGCTGCTTCACGAACTCTTCGTAGAGGCATGCATAGGCATCACCAATCAGATCGTCGATCACAGGGCCCTTCATCAAGCTGTTGTTGAGACGTTTCAGGTCCACGCCCTCGCGCATGACATCCAAATACACCGAACTAGTATCAGGATCGTGTGACCATTGTTCCATGGCCTCTGACTTCTTGCTGAACTCTTCGTAGTTCATCCCATCAAAGAGCGCTCTTTCTCGTCCTTCAGGGATTTTGCCGTGGCGCCTCAGCAAACGCACATAGGTTGTGGCGGCCTCTTCCCATATCTTGGTATGATCGAGAAAATCCGTGGTCTTTCTTCTAATACGTCGCACAAGTGCGTCCAGGCTTCCACGATCACTGAGTTGCTCCAGGACATGAACGAAGAATTGCACGTATCGTCCGGTGTACACGTAGTGGCGCCCCGGACGTTCGTATTCCGGTTTCCAAACCTGCATCGTCATGGTCTTGGTGAAGATCTGCTGCGTGAATTCGTGCTTGGCTCCGAGGGCTCCAGCCAGGTTCGGCGACTCGTCGTACAGTACATGGGCCGCACGGTTGGTGATTCTGTGGTGCCAATTAGCCTTATCTGCGTGGCTTAATTTCTTCAGGATATCAATCATGTATCGCTCCCAGTCAACACCATCTTCATCTTGGGACAGGTTCACTCCCTGGGCATATCGGGTAGCCTGCATGTACTGGTACGCCTGCTGATAGTTGATCTTGCCGTATCTGAGCATCTTGTGAACAACAGAAACAAGTTTGAGATGCGGTTCCAGGATCGGCTCATTGGTCTTCTCCTTTTTAGGGAGAGCTTCGATAGCCTCTACGACTGCCTCGACGACTTGCTCTACCCGGACACGACCTCGATTCTCTGGGCTCTGAAAAATCTTCCACAAGCACTTCGCTCGTGTGTAATGTGACATCCAGGGCTTGGGGCGCTCCGTCAATTTAGTCTTGAGGAGCTTAGCTGCGAAGCACCACAAGGTGAATTGTCGTGCTGGCATGTGATAGGGCTGCTTGGACATCGTCTGATCTGCGGTGCTGCTTAGGTGACGCAAATGCTTGTCGGTCTTGAATGCCTCCATATCCAAAGGGGGGCGAGAAGAGGCGTATAGACGAGTGCCAAACTCGGCCAGCATATCTTCAATTTTCGCAGCCGTCTCGGGCCGGTCGTCCACGGTACGAAAAGCAATCGCAGTGGCCATCATGTAGCTGTGGATCGCTTGACGTTCCAGCAACGAGATGTCACTTCTGGAGTCATTAAGTTTAGCCGAGTTCCATATCAAATCGTCTTCGATCTTGGCCTCATAACACTGCGCCAAACGATACCAAGTCTCCCACTTTTCGCTGTCATGATGCAAGTCCTGGCGGAAAAGAGTCATTGCGGAGTCCAGATCTTCGGTTGACGAGGGGATGACACGCTTGACAGACTTGTATTTCGACAGAGTAAGGTGGCCAAGCATGAAATACCACCCAGTACTTGCTGCAACTTCTGTGTCCGCTTTCACCGGCGCTGTTGGAAGAGCTAGAATGCCTCGGGTACATTCGAAGAGGTCAGCTGCCTTGATTACCCCCTTAAGGTAATCGCGAATGATCAGCTTATTCTGCTGTAGTGCTGGAGAGCTTTTAACAACTCCAAGAGCTTGCTGCATTTTATCGATTGTGCCCTTAAGCTCGCTCTTGTTAAGGTCCTTCACGTTGAATCGTTCAGCGTACTTCATGATGGTCGGTATCAGTGTCCAGGCTGTCTTTCTATCCAAATTTTCAGGTGGGCAGCCGTGGTCAACATCGCCGATGCCACTAGCAAAGCGAAGTTGATAAAGATCGTAAAAGACCTGTGCCATTTCTGCGGCATAATCGAGCTCAACTGGTAAGGTATTCAATTCCTTCTTCACCAGTTTGACGAAGGCCTTGTTGACATATTTGCAATATTGTCGAATGCCGAGAGAACTGTGGACGGTACGTAAATACTTCGCCAAATCATCAGCCGCTCGAGGGTAAGCCGAAGGATTCTGCACCGTCGCTTCCTTCAGCAGAAGGTATTGAAGTTTGGAAGCCCGGACAAGCATTTCCCTCATTCGATCCTTGGCCCTCTCATACTGCTTTGTCGATAGCGCACCTTTGAGTTGAGGCCCGGCTCTTTGGCCGACTCGGACTGAGTCATCGTATACCACAAATCCGTAAAGGAGTCTCAGAACCAGGGTAGTAGCACTTAGTGAAGAATGAAGGTGGGAATAGTCGAAGCATTCGAAGGGAGCAGGTTCGTCAGGAATTCGACTGAGCAGTTTGATCATCACCTCGTCGACATCATGCAGCCATTTGAGCATCTCAATTTGACGGCTAGCCCCATCGAGGTCAAGATGGCGCGGCGTATACAGCTCGCCGACGATTGTCTCGATGATGCGGAATAGACACGACACCACTTTCGGCGGATATGAGATTGAGGTGTAGGCATTCTGCAGGCGTCTCCAGAGTGCCAATGTCAGAGTCGCGTTGTTAGACTCAAGGAACTTCACCAATTCCTCTGCTTGTGCTGTGCGGACCAACGGTGTGCTTAGGTCCGTTGTGGATCTAGCCTGGGTCTGTGTTATCGTGTCCAGGATTGGTTCCAGCATCTCAATGACTGCCACTGGGTCGCTGTTGTCATCATTAAAGACCTTAGCAAAGAAATCGCTTGTGCTGAGCACCGATAGCTGATGTTCGATAGCCGGTAGAGATATCTCAGGCATTGCGGTGTTATTAGGGAGGTAAATAGGCTCCGCTTCGCTCTTCTCCAAGAAGCCTTTAAGATCCTCGAGCAGGAGAACGAGGTGGGCTTTGTCGACATCCTTGTCTAATCTGACGTGAGTAAATGATGTCCACACAAAGCGTAGAACAAGCGGATCACTCAGGCCCTGAGCCGAAAAGCTGAGGTAGAGCTGCATGAAGTCGCTGGCTAGACTTGCCCACCTCTTCACGCGCTCAGTGTTGACGCTTTGAATGACCGAGTCGAACGGGCCATTCGGGTCTGAAACTGTCGCAGCCACGTCGAGAAATAACTCAAAAAGACCCTCTACCAGCTCGAAGGCGGAAAGCACCTGCTGGAAATTACCATTTTGCTGGTCACGAGTCGCTTCGGTCAGGGCCGAAAGCCGCTGATGCCGCTGTTGCATGGACTGCCACAGATAGTCTTCAATTTCGCTAGCCAATTTCGCTGCCGTGTACTTCATTTCTGTAGACCATGTCGTGAGCAAGTAAGGAGACGGATGCAGCCGGCCTTTAACTCGACAACTTGTGAAAACTGAGGATAGCCACCAGATGGCCGCATCGTAAATATTCGTGAGTTCCGCATTGATAAGTGATACCAGTGCACTCCATGCAACTGTACCACCCTCCTCAGATGGCTTAGTCTTTTTTGGTGTGGCAAGCTTGGAACGTTGTAGGAATTGTGAAATGCCGGCAGCTTTCTCGGGAAAATCCTGGCTGCTGTGGCCATGAACAATTGCTTGGCCCTTCTCGTCCGTCCAGTTTGTCAGGGCACGGCGTAGATCCGTAAGGAGGCGAAGATCCTTCTGCGAAGCACTGGCGTCTTGTCCTGTTTCATTGTCGTCCATTCCCGCCCAAAATGTCTGCTTGGCTTGTTCCGCGGATGGGTACATTTTCAGATCAAACCTCGCAAGAAGGGTGTTGACCACATCGAACCAAATCTGATCGGTCTGCTCGTAAATTTCCAGTTGTTCAAGAAAGTACTGCGGCTGCTCCTGAGCCGTTTCTTCTTCTTGCGCAGCGATATCAGCCATTGATTCTCTCGCTCGCAGTCGCTTGCTTTTGGTCCGTCCTTCAGGCTCTTCAGTCCATCCAGCGACAGTCGAGGAACGTTTTCGTGATGGGAGAGGGGCAGAGTCGGCTTGCGGTAGCGTAGTGTCTCCCTCGACTGCCAAGCCAACTGTGTCACCCCCTTGATGTCCGGAGTGGTCGAATGGCAGCGCACGCTCGTGCTGAATGTTGCCCGGTGCGGTTGAGGATTCGCCTTGCACGCCATTTTTCGTAGGGGTCGAGGGACGATCCTGTAGCACTGTGTTCTGGCCGGTCTCGTCGGGGAGGACTTCAGGTTCCGCATCTTCTGTTGTCAAAGTCATCTCAACATCGTGGGCCGCCAAGTCTGAGTCGGGTAGCACCACTTTGACAGTGGTAGCGCAGCTGAAAGAGCCTTCGCCTCTATGAATTTTCTCGACGGTCTCAGCAATTTTCTCTCCGAGCGCGAACAAGTCTGGTGAGGTTGGCTTGAGGTCTTCGTGGGGGACTGCAAAGGTCAAAGGTCGGTATTTGTCGTCAAGATATTCAAGGTTTTTTGCTCGCTTTGGGAGGTTCGGGTAGGGGTCATTTGACTCCCTCAACGCTGCCAACAGCTTATCCTTCGGGCGGATATTGGAGCTTTGGAGACGACTGAGGTCGTCCTGAATGAGATCAATCACCTCACTGAGTTCGCCGGCGGCATAGGCTTCATCAAGACCAGAAATGTCGACAGTCTGTTGACCATCCTCATCCTCGCCAGCTAGCACACTTTCTAAGCAGAATCGGGCGATTCTCTGAGATGACAAGATATCGGCGACGCGGGCGGATTTTTTCCATAAATCAAGGTCGGTGTCATCGCGTTCGAGAGCTTGTGCGAATTGCGCCAGGCTCTCTTTTGAGGGTGCAGCGTAGGAGCGGCAAAGCTCTGCGCGAGAAGCTGGGTGCTTTGACATCTGATGGCGAGCAACATCGAGGATGAACTGGCCTCTGTTCTTGAAAGCGAGATAGATGAGCTGAGGAACTGAGCTGGCGGAGGATTCGGCCGCATTGCTGGGCAGTAAAGGCAGGGCGGTGTTATCGGCCTGAGTAGGTACTACCGCACCCTCGTCGTGTAGCTCATCATGGGCAAACTCTGAAACGACCTCCGGGTATTTGAAAACTTCGGATCTGAGTAATTCGTTGTAGGCCTCTTGAGCCTCCTGAAAGTACCGAGGGCCTTGGGAATGGAGTCTGAGCGCATTTTGATAGAGTTTGAAGGCATCTTCGAGTTGAATTTCCCGGGTATCGTCGATTTCCTCCTCGAACTTGTCTTCAGGCTCGACGTTCAGAGCCGTGAACCCGGACATGGTGGTCGCCTCAGCGGTTGTCTTTCTCAGCGAGATTCGATCTGTGACAACTCATTCCGTGGCGGACGATCATCATAATCTCTTGTCGCACCGGCGCATTCAGCACAAGGAACGGTAATTATTCGTATCTTTGCTTCTTTGTTTTTGGGATAACGATTCACGACACGGGCATATAAGAACCAGGTGAAGCGGAGGTGATGGTCACAACAGCGCGCCTTGCGCGTCTCCCAAATTCCTGAACAGGCAATATTGCCGGCTTTACGGTGAAGCACTCAACGCCAGGGAACCCAAAATCCTCGAGCATCGCTTGTCCAATCTACAAGACACGGTAGCACCCATTTCCGTCACAGTTGACTGAGGAGGGCTCCTGAACCACAAGAAACAGGCGCGCTGTGCAGATCACCGTCGGCCTCGTCTCGCGGAAACTACGACATAAAGTGGCCACCATTTGTCGCGTTGAGCACATTCCCAAACATCAGACTGTCCGGAACTAGCCCTCGAGTCCGCCAATTGAGGGGACGCGGCCATGGTCACGCCGGCGGTGCCTGAGTCAGTCCTCTTCCTTGAGTATTGCTGTGGCGTGTCTGACTGTCTACTCGCAGGATTATTGAGGATGATGATATCGGCCTCGCGGTAGATGCCCGGACAGAGTCCTTACCAGGACTGCGCGAATTAGGACCTCCTGACCTCGTCCACCTCGTCAAGCAGAGTACCAAAGCTGGCGCAAAGCAGACCGGCGTGTATCACCATGTCACGGGCGTCGATGCCTCGTCCTCCGCAAGCTTGGCCGCATACGTGAACACCTTGACGTTCAACCCTGCCGACAAGACACACAAGGTGGTCTCAGGGCTATATTGCTGCTACAATGCCTTTTCGCACCTGGACATGCGGGTCGAGGTCAAAATCCCGGGCAGTGTCGAGAGCTACTGTGTCGATGAAAGAGGAGACAGAAGAGTTGCAACAGAGAGTCTATGGCTGGAAACATTCCTCTGTGCGGTGCTCCGAGCATATTCATACTCAGACAACGGGAGTGGTGACACGATAAAGAAGATCATCGGCGTCAGGAGATTCAATCCAATCATTAACACTGAGCTGGAGCACAGGTTCTTCGAGGCTGCCGAAAGGTTGTTCTTCAGTGGCCGCCAACTCGGCTCAGATCCAGAAATCCAAATCCCCAACGTCGTGTCAAATCATCTCACAGCGGGCCTGCTGAAATACATACGAACCACCGGGCGATACACCTCAGGCATCAATTTATTCGAAAAACTGCGCACCAAGGACGTCGAGATATCCTCTTTACTGGCCCGAGTTCTCATAGACGGTGACGAGGAGATTCAGGCCGTTCGGCTGCTGCATGACTCGTTGCAGGATGTGCCAATGGACTATGCTCTTCTGGACTGTCAGGCTTCTTTCTGCGAGAGCAAAGGAGAAGGTGAAATGGCTCTGGAGTTGGCCAAACAAGGAGTAACAGCTGCACCTAGTGAGTTCAGTACTTGGGCCCGGCTGGCGGAAGTTTACGTCGACCTGGAGCAGTGGGATCTCGCGCTGCTGACTCTGAACTCCTGTCCCATGTTCTCGTATCAAGACAAGGACTCGCCGAGGATGCCTGAGCCGAGTCGCGTGCTTCTACCAATCTTGCCGGAAAGCGCGCTCGATGAAATCGACGAGGGACAGCCTCGGCAAGGGGAGCCATACGATCAAGTACATGTTTCATTACGGAAACTGCAAGCTGCCACATATCAAGGTACCTTCTTGAAAGCATACAGCTTGCTTACACGGATTGCAGCCGCCATTGGGTGGGACACACTATTGAAGACCCGAAGTCAAGTGTTTGTGATGGAAGAGGAATATCGCTCCGAAAGGCAACATTCCGTTACCCCCAAAATGCCAGCTAGCAAGAACGCCAGCACAATTGCCCTATCCGGCACTCCAAACGGGGATTCCAAAGCAAATGGAAACGGGGCAGAGGAGGACACTGAGTCGGACAGCGGCTCTGGCGTGGGAGAGCCTAAAAAACGGGATGAAGAAGATCTCGATGGAGCTTCCTCTACCGCACCCACTCTGAATGGTGGCTTAAGCGCAAATGAGAACGCTGAACTGAAGGCTGACCGGTCAATGGAGAAGCCTGTTCCGACGATCGCGGCTGAAGAAGTCAAATCAGGAAATGACGAGCCGGATCCGCATCATGCACAATACCCACAGTTCCAGAACAAGCGTCTCTGTGAGCGATGGCTGGATAACCTGTTCATGGTTCTCTATGAGGACCTGCGGATCTACACTATCTGGCGAACAGAAATGGGGCAGTATCGACAACAGCAAATGCAGTACAAGAAGTCTGCTGCAGAGTGGGAGATTCTTGGCGATCTTGCCGAACGACTACATCACACGAACGAGGCATTGGAAGCGTATCAGCAATGTCTAAACATTCGGTTCTCACCAAAGGCGATGAAGGGACTTTTGAAGATGTATGAAAAGAAGGGAGATACCAGAAATATCCTGGCATGTTTGATCCGTCTGATCACATGGCAATACCGATGGTACTCAGAGGTAAGCTGCACTCGCAGGTGCTCAAGGATTCTACTGACTATGGTTTAGTTCTCGCCCGAACTCTTCTACTCAATACGCAAACTCATCGAGGAAGAGGGCGCCGTGAAGATACGATCGATTGTGCAAAGTACAAACCTGCCACAACACGTCCTAGATCTGACTCATGAATACTGCCGGCTGTGCGTGACTTTTAGGAGCAGCGGGACAGACGGTTGATGAACATTTCATGAACATGATTGGTGATGTCGGATACCCCAAGGTGACCTTTGTACATGAGGGTGGTTCACAATTCTGGACTTTGTTGTTGCTGAGCGGCTTTAAGATAGCGGCATCTTGTCAATTGAGATGATATCAGGTAGACAAGGGCACAGGTTCAATCCGACCCTGGTGGCATGGGAAATTGACATCAACTCGGGTCACGCGACATGGACTGCTCCATTGCTGTTTCGTGACAATTGCGCCACCGAACCATTGTATGGAGTTACTACGGCCGATCAGATACGTTCCTGTCACTATCCAACAACGATACCCATTGCGAATATATTAACAGTGTCTTTCCACAATGGTCTCTCAACCATAATCTGATCTCACACTTTCTTTTTGTGAAATCAGTTTCTTGAACAGCCCGTGCCCAACATTCCCCTGTGCCACCAATCATCTCCTGATAGAACTCTTCCATTGCCTGGCCTCCGCTCATCTCATTCTCCGCCCCGCAAGGCGGAAAGGCAGGGCTAGGCAGTGAGAGAAGGCTGTCAATCCGCAATACATCCTCATCCCTACCAGTCACTCAGTCATCAGTCACCACAAGACTTTGCAACAATGGCCGCCCAGAAGCGTATCGCAAAGGTAGGAAGTTTACGCGCCAGAATTACAGAAAGTCCAAGACTGACCGATCTCGCAATAGGAACTGGGTGATCTTACGAAGTCCCCACCGGCCGGCATGACGGTCGGCCTTGTGGACGAGTCAAACATCTTTGAGTGGAAGGTCACCATCGAAGGGCCTGCTGGATCGCCTTATGCTGTACGTGTCCCCTTCCAACCAATGTCACTTGAGAATCATCTTCTCCTGGCGGGACACTGATCCGCCAAACCCTTCCCTTGCTGGTCGGCTTCTGTCGAGAGCTCAGCCTTAATTCGTTCCCCTCTGTCCATTTGCACGACTATTCAGGTCCAAGGTCTCTCTGACACAAAGCACCAGGGCTACCTCTTCGCCCTGAATATCACCCTCCCGCCAAACTACCCCTTCAAGCCGCCAACCGTCACCTTCGCGACCAAGGTCTACCACCCCAACATCTCCAACGACTCGCCTCCCAACAGCGGAATCATGTGTCTGGGCATGCTGCGCGAGACGGAATGGAAGCCAAGCACCAAGATCTTCGCCGTGCTGGAGTTTGCGCGACAGCTGTTGAAAGGTATTTGCCACACCCTGCAGCTTGACACAGTCTGCGTAGAAGACTGGGCCTTGCAAAGTCCACTTACAGTTGCTGATTATGCGGTGCCGCTGCGTGCAGAGCCGAACCCTGACGACGCCGTGGAAGCTAAGATTGCCGACCAGTACCGTAACGACAAAGCCGGGTTCGAGAAGGAGGCGAGGGATTGGTGCAAGCGCTATGCCACACAGGCCAAGTGAGCCGGCACTTGTCCATCTCGGATGTCAGATCAGGACAGTGAGTGCTCTGCTGTGCTATGTTGTGCGGTGCCGGTCTGCGCTTGGCCAGCTTCTTACCAGCAGCAACAAGGCGCGTCTGGGAGCACGAATTATGGCATGGACAGCATGGCAGCGGTTTTCACCAGGATAGTTTAACGAGCATACGACATGAGCATCAATAATCATGATGACATGAGAGGTCATGAGGGACGCTCAAACTAGATGAGCCATGAGTTGATGCAGAAGGCAATGCCTCTCAATATGCATCAATGAAAAACAGGGATTACTCCTCCATTTCATCCTCGTCCTCGCCATCTTCTTCTTCATCATTCATCTCATTATCCTCATCCCAATCCTCTAACTCATCGGTGTCCCATTGCTCTTCCTCGCTCTGGTCTTCCTCCCCATCTCCATCCTTGCCACTATTCAACTTGGCATTCTTCTTCGCGAGCCTTTTCCGCTCCACATTCTCACGCTGTTCCTTCTTCCTCGCCTCCTTTTCCTGCCGCTTCTTCGTCCATTTCTCCTCAAGTTCCTTTTCCTCCTCCTTGGATTTCGTCACGAATTCATTCCACATGACGCGCCCCTCACAGATCCCCTCCTCAACTTTCACCATCCGAAGGCGCATACGGGGCCCCAGTTCAACGAGCTTCACCGCCCGCTTCTCCACATTCGAGGCCGTCCGCGCACTCGAGTCGGGTATGTCTTTCTCTCCGTTCTGTTTTCGGGCCTCTTGCTGTCTTTGCAGTTCCTTGCGGTTCAATACCCTTTGCGTCGTCGTCTCCAACACTTCCACCTCGGCATCCGTATCTAATTCTGTCTCGCTGGCCGATGTGTAGCCACCAGCCGCCGGATCAAGCAAGTACTCCGCCACGTCCTCCAGCTTGCCCAGATTCGGTAATGCGGCGCCCGTCTTCTTCTCCCGCAGTCGCTGTTCGCGAGCATCGAATCGGCGGATCCTCTTGGAGACGCCGGTGCGCCGTGTTGTGATTGCGTAATGTCGCAAGGAGATCACGTACGTGCCGTCAGCTTGCACCTCCCTATTCAATAATAATATCCTCCGGATGGAACTGAGGGGCGTGCTCTGCGGCGAAATGGGCGGAAACATGGACTGAAAGATCGTCGTTGTGAGCGATTCCAGCTGCTTCTTGATCGGATCTTTTTCCGCCTCCGCAGATGTGAAATTGTTCATCACCAGGAGCGGCGCATGGAGGTATTCTGTGCCACCGCCGCGAGGATGTTTCTGTGCGCGGGCAATGTCTTTGCAGAGGGCGTAATGCTCGACGCGAAATGTGAGGGTTGGCCCCCGCGGATGGAGAGCCACTCGGAGGTGCACGTTGCCAGAATTTGAGCGCGAGAAGAGAAAGAAGTGTGTGACGCCTAAGGGCCCGGCCATCGAGATGTAGTCTTTTAGCTTGTTCGCGCGGCGTTCCTATAGCCAACCCGGAGAATTAGCGTTCGGGCTTTTACACGGAGGACGAGGTATTCCTGCTTGCCTTTAATCTGCTTGCGGTGTCTGGCTCCATCATTGCTCGAAAGTCCCTTGTGAGCTGCGTTACGCTGGAGCCGACATCGCCTGCGCCCATGCGGATAACCATGCTCCTGGGCCGCCGGGAGCCTTGACTCGTCTTTCCGGAGGGGTCATTGCTAGGGACATGCGTCCTCTTCTTCTTTCTGACCTTGGCCATGTTTTGCAAGTTGGAGAGAGGGATATATGGTAGAGAGAGGTGCAGGATGGTGGAAGCATGAAGCCCATGTCAAAAGTCCACATGCGGGTACAGAACTTTTTTACGGTGGGCCATTGTTTATCTTCCGCAGTTCTGGCGGAGCATTCCTTATCTTGCGACACGTGTTCAGGCGATTCAATTCTTTGATCCCCAATCTATCTGCTCGTCCTGGGAACAGCCAGCCGATATTGCTATCCGACACCCTTAAACTGCGATGGCAATTCCCCTTCTTTCCAACTCTGCTACATCGCAGTGGTATCGGTAGCTTCCCACTCCCCAAAGTACCTCAATGGCACGGATGACTGCGGGGTGACCTCTTCAACGCTACCTGCGGTCAATGCACGAAAGAGCGCACCATGCTCCTTCAGCGTCGCTGCGCAACACCTTTTTCTTATCCGACCATTCTTTAAGCCACTGAGCGACTCCGTTCAAGCTGTTGAGGTCTGAATTGGCGGCTGACTTCAGATCAATCGCCACCGTAGCGACTATGTGGCTCCCCACTTCCAGAAGGTCTAATGTTTGTCGTTTCTGCTTGTCAATCCTTTTGATGTGATCTTGGTTGGCGTATGTCTGCGGAGTAACGGTGTCGATTGATGTGCTGCTCGAATTGGTATGACTTGGCGAAGGAATTGTGCCGCTGGGACTCGATGTCGGTGATGATTCTCTCGTCCTCGTCTCAATAAAGGGTGGCTGATGTCCGTACTCAAAGGATGACGGTGCTGGCTGTGGCATTGTACCGGGACCGTCTTGCATGTGTTTTCCTCCCTGGATTCGCCTGGATCCCTGCAATGGGCTTCTGCTTCTGCTTGTTATGATCGTAATATACACGAGCTTTCCGAGCCTGCAGCTAGGTTCTTCAGGTATGCTTCATCAATCTGACCTGAGACACCTACATGTTATCGAATATCCATGCCTCATATATGTATCTGATGCGCAGCCCGCACCCTGTTAGCCACCAAGCAGCACCCTGTTAACCACCAAGCAGCACCCTGTTAACCACCAAGCAGCACCCTGTTAACCACCAAGCAGCACCCTGTTAATCACCAAGCAGCACCCTGTTAACCACCAAGCAGCACCCTGTTAATCACCATAATCCCAATGCGGCAACTTGGCATCTAGACATTCAGGGTGCGACGTCCTCGGGGTTTGATTGGTTCGCTTCTGAAAGCACCTTGAATGTCACTGTCCTGGACTATGAACACGCTATCACTCCCTCTACCTCGCCCTCGTGGGACCATGGCTAGCACGAATGACACTGGATAAGCGAGAAACCGCTGTACACCACAAGGAATCAAAGCGACGCGCCGAGAACACCTTGTCATCTCATTATCGGCAGCGGCTCCCATTGCGGCAAGTTGCAATATTGTCCGCCGGAGAAGCTACGGCGGACCAGCCAGCGAGCACATGATGGCGGATGTGACTTGTGCCGAGTTGATTCTCTTATTAGGACATCTAAGTACGGTGGCTCATGGGTAACTCGGGGCACTGAGCGCCGGCTCGCTGCCTTCCTCGCCTCTTTGTGTCGATTTCTGGCAAGGACAGGTTTTGAGGACAATATTTTTCGGCCTACTTGGCCTTCCAAGTCTCCAGGAGCCCATCGCACCGTTCAAGACTCCTCAGCTTCTTGCAGAATGCGATAACCTTGACTGCCGCATCTTGGGAAACATCTTGCGCTTGTTCTGAGATTGAACGAGCCTCCACGTCTCCTTCGGTCAACCATGGCACGTCCTCCGCACTTTCTCGAAGTACTGTCCCATCGACCAGGGTCACCTCCACCGTTGCGGGCTGAAGGCCCCGCTCATACAGCTTGTCAAATTCAGCGCTTGATTCAAGGTGACACTTTGACATGAGCCGATTCACGCGCTGCTCATCAGCCTCTTTGAAGATTTCCTCGCCCAGTTTACCAAAGACCAGGGCGGCGGACACTCCAAACTGGATCGACATCTTGGTGTTCTGAATGGTGCTCAGAGGACCTGCATTGTTGCATCCGGGGTATTTGACTGCTTGCGAGGTGGCAGTAATCTTTATCTGGTCAATGTCACTAGGCTTGTGTTTTTGATAGATGCGAACCGCCACTGCGGAAGTGGTTTGGGCATAGTTGCATCCAGCCACTGGCTTGAAGCGGACATCCAGGACGCCTTGCCCTAGGGGAGAGGTGTTGAGCCAATCTTTGAAGACCTCAGCACCAGCTGGTCCGACGTTGAGCGCATTGAAAAAGCCATCTTTTCCTTCCAAGGCAGTGTCGCTGCACTCGAAGCCGGCAGTTGCCAGGTCGAAACTAGCAATTCCAGCGCGACTAGCAACACCCATCTGGACGAATATCTCCATGCCCCCGGACCAGGCCCACTCGTTGAACCCAGCACACATATTGACAGCATATCCAAGCGCATTCACTGCGACTGTCTCCTCGGGATTCTCCGCTGCGATCGCCGCCGCTGCAGCGCCAAATGCACCGATCAAGCCACTGGGACGGAAGTGGGCATTGAACGTCCCCCGACTTCGAATCGCCGTACCAAGCAGTGCCGCCATCTCGTACCCGGCGATAATGGCCCGCAGAAGCCTCTCTCCAGACCATTGTTGGCGCTGGGCTAGTGCAAGAGCTGCTGATATGACAATTGACCCAATATGTGAACAGGCCGCAAGGTGCATGTCATCGCGAATGGCACTTGACTCGGTCAGCAATCGCCCCAGTGCCGGAACACCCCCACAAATAGACGCTGATACATGGTAGGCTCGACGGCTTACCTGTGTGCTAAGGTCGCGTTGACAAAGGCTGCCGTCTCGGTCGAGACATCTTGGTTAACGCCCCACGCAAACGCCTCCGGTGTCCCACGATTCAACTTGGCGTACTTTAACAAGGCATCTTTCCAAGGCAATGTGAGGCCGGAGTGTACGGCTCCAAGCCAATCGATGATGCAGTAGATGGCCTTGTCATAAAGCTCTGGGCGCAGCTCCTCAGTCGCGATCTGACGAAGACGTCTTGTTGCCAGTCGAGTGAGGCTCGGAGGGTGTTTCAGATCGCCGTTGCTCGCCATGGTCAAGTATTTCGGCTTCACCACACCTGCCGCTGACCACCACCATGGAAGCGGCCACGAGGGTCTTTTGTCTGAGAGATCTTTCTGCCACCCTTACTCCAACATGAGGACCGCTCAGTGGGAGAGTTCCCCCAAATCCCCAACGATGCGGGGATGCTGGGATGCTGTTCGCAACCCCAGCCATCCCTTCTCCTTGTAGAAGAACGATTATGGGATCGAGGACCGTTATGTCTCTTTTGATACGTTCGCGAGCATTAGAGGACTTAAGGCGCGCTCGGTTCGAAATCTTCTTTGCCATCCAGGACAGAAGGAGCGGCGTTCTTATTCGACTTGGCTGTACGTGACCCTCGTCTCAGCGAACACTTACTACCCGAAACAGCCACGGTGCGCTCGGTAAGGCGGGGTCGTTCCTTGCCGAGCAGGACATGAAAGTATGCCGGATAAGACCTCTTCTCCCATTGTCATGAGATGATAGGCTCAAGCCTCCGTATCGTGAAGTCTCCCAAGCATCCCAAGAGGCGATTGGCTACTGGCTACTTCCTGTTGAGTCGACGGCTTCTACCGTTGCGCAGGAGCGTGGCTGTGGGCAATGTCGCCAGCACTTTCATGAACGACTGCCATTCCGAGCGGCGGGTCTCCGCGCTCGCAATTCTCGTCAGTGAGACTCACTCCGAGAGTCGAAACAACACCACTGTTCTCTCGCCATCTTTCACGTACTCCCTGGGGCACGCGCCTAGTCGACGATGAGTGCATCGGCAACCGTGCAGGACGAGTCATTCACCGGCTCACTCCTGTGGGTGAACCACGATGCCAAAAACCGTGAAGCTCGGCCACACAGGAAGCGGGTTTTCACGCACATTCAAACGCAATACCGGGCCTTCGAGCGTGTCAATCGCACAAAGGCATTGCGTGCATCGGTAAAATTCCCGGCGACTGGACTCAAGGCTGTGGCCACTGTCATTCCGAGGAAGAAAGACGACGCGGCAGAGACCAAAAAAGAGAAGAAGAAGTCGCGCGTCCCAGTGCCCTCGCCGTCATTCTTGAAAGGCAACTCTGATCCCTTCTCCGTTTTTGCCATCGAAATCACTCCCCAAGTCAACGAACTGCTGACGTTTTATCGAGACTTGTTCATCCCTTCAGTGTACCGTACGGGTCCTCAGGGGTGGAAATCGTCGAAGGCGGCCAACGCGGAATGGCGTAGACGCATGGATGGGCTTCGTGACCAGGGCGGTGCCCTGACTTTCCTGGCGCGGCATGCTCAGATTGCCTCCATTGCAACGCGCAATTCGAAATTAGGACTTGAAGCCCTGTCATTCACCGCAAAGAGCACGTCGGTATTGAGGACGAGGCTGGAGGACAATGTAACCCTCGACAGCACCGTCTATTGGCACATCAGCTTGCTCTGGGGGATCGAGATCCTCATGCGCAACTTCAAAGGCGCCATTGTGCACGGCAGGATGCTGCGTTCGCTTTTGGAGAAGCAAAGTCGGGATGGCACAGTTGACCTCACCATGTTAAGAGCGGTGTTGTACAATGACTCACACCTTCTTTGCATGACGATGCAGCCCTCCGTTTTCGACTACGAAACATGGATCCCAAACCTATACAAACCCCTTCGACACTTGGCGGAAGAGAAGATGCCATCCTTGAAAGAGCCTCCGCGGGAAGTGCTAGATGCATCAATCGAGGGCGAGTTCCTCCAGAATATCTTCTCAGAACGACGGAGACATACCAGAATCTGGGGCCATTATTCAGACTTGAGTGAAAGCATCGGAACGGCAGTAGACGCGTGGCTCGCAGTCAAGTGCCATATTGACGTTGGTCAGCTGGTCAAGCACGCGGTCCACTGCATGGACGAGGCGGATAGCTCTCCACCTTCCCGCGCCGGCTACCTCTACGCCCAGTCATATCTCTCTCTTGCATCACTATACTGGATCCGGTTGATAAAGGCGGGCTTCATGATGGTCTGCGGGGTCGAGATCCACGATTCCCAGCGCACGTTACTAAGCAAGCTCCGCGAGGCCCTGTACCGCGCTGAAGTTTTTGAAGACGGTGTCGATCGACTGATGTACCGAAATGCGAAGCTCTACGCCCTGTTCACCGGAGCGCAAGCCGAGCGGACATTGCGACCTGACAGGAGGACCGAGGACTACGGCTGGTTTAACAACGAGCTAGTGGCTCTGTCCAAGGAGATGGGTCTCTCGGAATGGACATCTGCTCGAGACATTCTGCAAGGTTTCTTGTATGTCGATCACTGCAGCCGCAGGGATCGCTGTGGTGGGGAACTACGCTCACTTCGCTTTCTGACCGGTGACGCCTTCACGCCTGGAAAACTGAGCCACAGGTCATCCAGCCTGCGCGCTCGACTATCATGTATTTGTTGGTTCCCAGGGCAAGAAATGGTCGAAGCCCTGCTATTTGACATGTACGAGCACTCTCTCACAAGGCGCCAGGTCGGTACAGTCCAAGCATCTCTGCCTAATCTCCGGCTTTTCCAGCTCGTCTAGTCTGGTAACCGATTTCCAGGCACGGTTACATGGAATGGGCAACAGCAGAGAGTCAAAATGAACAAACCCTTGCACGCCGTCCGAGTTAACCAGCCCACAAACCTCCAGCGCCTCTGGGTATAACTGAATACAATATACTTGGGCGCCTTTGGAACCTCGGCAACCACCCACACGCAGTTCCGAGATACGTTCCAGAGGTAATTGATCCGGCGGTTTCACATCAATTCTGTTCGAGAAATTCTCTTGGATGTCCTGGGTTCTGCGTGATCTCGGCCGCCCAGGTCCGATCAGTAGGCCACGAGATAAGTATACAGTAGACAGTCTCAGATGGCTGAGAAGCCAGCGCCGTGCAAATCAAGCTTCTGGGCTGGTGTGATAATTATGTGCGTTCGAAATATCAGTGAGCCCCTTGTGCCGTGTAGTTTTTCCGATGGTCGATGTGGCCGACAACGCTAAATGACTCAGCCCTAGGTTGACCTACTACTATGTAAGCTGTGCCTAAGCCACCTAATTACAGTGGATGAGGCTAAAGCGGGTGAACGACCGGTGTGGCCTCGAGACCCCGCACTGCTAGGTGCCTGACTGAGCCTGGATCCCGCCAATAATCAATCGTGTGGCACAGTACGTGGCCGTCAAACTATCTGTGCAAGGTGTTCAAGGCTGAGCTCGCCCCCCCTACAGAGTGACGTGACGTGGTAGGTAGCAAAACGCCAGCCATGGTGACTCACCTGTCATGTCCCCCATAGACCCTCAGGTGTATAAGTAGGTACTCTGCGTGAGACCCTCATGGGACCTGACATGTTCGGTGGCTCGCGGTGTGTCTTGAAATGGGCGGGTGAGTGAGTGAGCGAGCGAAACCTTCCGTCCAAGTTCGAGAAGGGGGGATTCAAGTGAGAAATTGATTATTGTCATACCCTACTGTACCGCGGTACTTACGTACCGTGTACACCGTCCAACGCCGCCCGGCCACCCGGCGCCCATGGCCTCCTACCCTCGAGCAGACACGGTCTCCTACGACGAAGCCATCATGGACGGATACCAAGATTTGCGGTCTCGACGCCGGCCGTGCAACCGCCGCGCCAAACAGTCCGCGAAATACTATGGCTACCGCGGCGTCCACCCCAGCTGGGTCAATCAGCCGTACTTTGACTTTTCGACGAGGACAGCAGACCCGTGGGCGTACAATTATCCGAACCTCCGCGCGAGCATGGACCCGCTACTCCTCGTCGAGACCGGTCAAGCGCCCGCGCCCAGAGTAACAACGTGGACGAAGCGAGATATGTGGCACGAGCGCGAGAATGACATCTGGCCGCTCGACCGGCGGCATCACGTGGGCAAGAGGATCCGGCAGAAGTGGGCTCGGAAGTGGGATGAGCTGGGGATGGGCCGGCGGATGAAGCAGCGGAGCAGGGAGTGGGAGTTTGTGATCGAGGACTCGGGGGATATAGCGAGATCGCGGTACGATGATACCGATGCCCTGTACGTGAAGGATGAAGACCGGGACTACCAGTGGGGATGGGATGCCGTCGACGTGGTGTATAATGAACATGGGGAGCCACCGCCGCAGTGGATTGATCTTGAGGGGGAGAGATTTTACGACGCTTGGTTCGAGAATGGGAACGGTACATTTTGGGATGAGAGCGACGCTGAAGTTGCGGGTAATTCACTCCCAGGTCAAGGGCTGGATGAGTTCGAGTTTATATGGCTCGAGGGCGAGAGTGATGAACATGACTATTTCCTTGTCTCTATAGAAGAGGGATGTGATATCGCGTCGGTATTATCAGGAGATGGTGACTTTGAGATGGTTGAGCCGGAAGTCGGCTGATCTGGGATAGTCAGGATAAGTAGCGGTGAAATATACCGATCGTGTTAGCGATTGCTCACCTTTCTATGCAGAGGCACGAGGCGAATATACTACTCTACTACCCGCTAAGGTTTCATTCTACAACCTCATCACACAAGGGAGCGAGCGGATGAAAAAATCCATCCCGTAAAAGTGCAAAAACTTGCCACGAAACACCGGACGCTTGGTTCATGGTAGCGAAACTCACCCTCTTGCGAGGGCTGGTTTTTCCGTCTACGGCCTACTGCCTACTCTACCGTCCAGGTGAGATATAATTAGATAATATATGGTGTGTGTGGGAATCGAAGTCGAGGTCGAAGGTCTTGATGCCTGCTAACCGGTGTTAGTTTGTCCTGTCAAGACCTGAATCGAAGGGGGATACTCTGGGGAGAATCTCAATCGAGGTCTTGTCGCCTGCTGCCCGATGGTAGTTTGCCCTGTATCAAGACCTGGATCGGATTCGGGCTCGCTACGTATCGCCCAATTCATTGATGCCTCTTCCAATGTCCTACCCCGGCTCGGGCGGCAAGGTCTACACAATGGGTATGGGGGTCTTTGCGTATTTGAGGAACTTTTTGGCTGGTGCAATATATCAAGACTTCTTTTTTTTCTGATTGGGTATGGGAGGGAAGAGTGAAGAGTGAAAAGTGAAGTATAGAGCATTCAGTCACATGGGTCCCTTTCTCCGCCAGAGTTCTAACGAAGACCGGCGAGCTACATGGGTTTCACTTCCATATATCGAGGGAACTTCTCCACGAGCTGCACTCCCACTTCATCTAGGTCCACGTCCTCTCTCGTCAATACCGCGGTGCAGTGTTCTGTGTGGTTATAGGCGGCCAGGTACTCGTCCACGATCCTCCCTGCCAACAAGTCGCGGTGGAACTTCCGCCACATGAACGCCTGCCACGGTGCGTTAAAATGGGGGCTCCAATGCAGGCGGTCATGGTCAGCTAGGCACTTACGCAGTGATACATGTGGTACCTCCAGGAAACCCAGATGGGGCCTGAATAAGATCCGTTGGTGATGGCATCCAACGGGATCGGGTCTCGAATGGCCACCTTTTCCCCTCCTTGTCGATTGCCGGCCGCATGTGGCCACCATTCCCAGTCATCTACTCCGAGAAACGCGCTGGTCAGGGCTTCATCGTAATGCGATGCTAGAAGCCACGAGCGGGACATGATGTCGAGGACGCATCCCTTGTGACGAGCCTCTTCCGTGCTGGTGCCGCATGGTTGGACCGTGTCCGTCGACGTGGAGAGGAATTGGTTCCTCATGGGTGCCGCCCGAGCCGAACAAGAGAGACTCGGACTTCTGAAAAGGAGGGCAATCAAGGCAATCGTTGTGAGGACCACACTGCCGAAGCATATGATTGAGCGACGTATTGTGTTGTGCGGTTTGGTTACATGTGAGTTCTCGGCCAGAAAGAATTCGCCTTCATCCTCATCTGCTGAAATGGGCGAGTAGGATCCGATGGCCGCCATTTCGATCAGTCGAATCAAACCTGCTTCGTCGACATCCAAACCCAAAGAAATCAAGAATTGAGGGTAGAACTGAGGAAAAGGACGAGGTCAATCTTAGCACAGCACGAGATCCGTCCCTGGTGTAATGGATATTGGCCCTCGCGGATGTCTTATTCTTATACTGACTAGCCGAATTCCGATCTGTCGTTTCCAAGGTAAGCACTGAGCATGATCTCTGGTTGAATACAAGCCCGAAAGCCCCGCGTCCGTTACAAGCCTCTAGGATTATCGGACTTCAGACCCAGGTGTTATTCGCCAGATCACTGCACGGGCTCCTGCTCCAAATTGGAAGCCGCTCTACATGCGCCTCTACCGATTACTTGGGAGCCCATTCCCTGCCTATGCTATTCTACCAGCGGCGGATCTACAATTGCTTCCGGATACACCGCCTTTTCTCTCAACAATCCGTACAGCGGCAAAGGATCATGGCAGCTCCGAGGCTCGTCAAAGCCTACAATGACCCGACGTTCAGCCCCGCCAATCTGGTCGCGAAAGACTTCGCGAGGTCTTTCGATTGTGCCGTCTGCTCGACACATAATGACCTAGGGTTTGGGTCAGTCTCAGCTTTGAGAGTCACAAGGCCGATGGAGCCGTACCTGACGCAAATAATCCATACAGTGAGGCCAGTGGTCATCATCATGTTGGTCCACCGCCGTCAGTCGACCCTCCAGTCCTGCTTGCATGGCGTTCCGCATGGCAGTCAAGCAATGAAGCTGATGGAACCTGCTCCCACAGTCGTCAGTGATGGTTTCGCAATAATCAGCCATCTCGCGTTCTGGACTTACATGGCTATGCCGCCCGTTTCGAATTCCCCGTCGCGACTCCATACGATGCCTGAATAGTTGCCCGCAAGACCGTGCCACTGATGGTCGAACTTGTGGTCCAGACTCATGAAGCCAACATCTCTGGTGAAGGTGATGGTCCTCGCATTCTGAATTTCTGTGGTTCCGCCCAGAAAGTGTAAACGTGCCAGCATGAAGAATTGAACCAGACATACGACCACCAGCACTGTGAGCAACGTTGGACGTCTCAAACACGGCGCTTTAGAGGAAGAAGTGCTCGTAAACCACCTTGACGCCGGCTTGGACAATCTCGTCATGCGAGTGCCATGGAGCAAGGTATCTTCGACGTCGTTGTTCTTGTCATCCTCCTCTTGTCCGTATGGGGAGGCCATTTGGTTCTGGGTCGGTGGTGGAAATTGAGTCGTCCTCTCCATGTTTTCCTTTGCGGGTGAGCGAGGGAGGACAGAAGAAAGCGAAGCCATATTCGGTCTTGCCGGGGGGAGTCCTTCTGACAGCAACCGGCACCAAGTTTGGTCTTTGGTCTTTGATCCGCGATCCTCCATCCTGTCATTCACGCATCGTCGATTGCGTCGACAATTGCGATCCTCGAGCTGGCCGCGAAGCAGTCATGTCATATCGGACCGGACATCATTTCCAATCTCGGGCTGTTTGCGGTCCCAGAAAAAGACGCACGGGATGCTCTCGCAGACGGTGGGAAGCAAAGTCTCTGGTCCGGAGAGAATCCTGTCTCTGGTTCTGGTTGTCATCGTCATTATCAAATTGAATGGAAGAACACGCATGCCTCAGCGGAGCGGTCCCAATGGGAATACACCAGTGGGACAGCTCGAAGGAGGATGCACGCAAGTAAGCTGTTGCTGAATCCTGTAAGTATGAGTATGATTGTGAAGGTTGGTGGCACAGCATCCGACGAGTCACACGGGAGGGGAGGCGATGCGGAGCAGAACCAAGCAGAGCAGATCAATACCGCAGTAAGCACGGGATGTACAACCTACCTAGCTGCCCTACCCATCCTACCTGTCAAGTACCTTACCGGGCTTACCCAAGATAGGTCGCCATCGACATATTGTCTGATTGGCTGTTACGCGATTCCACCGGCCAGCAAGGCTACGAGTATCTCGTAATACGGGCGCCCAGCACAAGGAGCTGTGGATGACACACGAGGGAACAGGAGTGGGAGGGGGAGGAAGGACGATCGACATTCCCGCTTCCTCCGCTCGGCACGAACGGTAGGGCAGGGGAGGCGTGGGAGGGTACTGCGGGGCCCAAGGCATGCCATCCCATCCCCAGGGCGGGCGATTATGGTATCCACCATTTACTCGTACGCATTACTTCGCATTACGGTACCCAGCTTTTCGCAGACGATTCGTCATGTCATTACATTCCCGTGTTGATGCGTTACTGCGTACGAGTACATCTCCGTTCGCGTTCGCTTCTTCGAGTCTCCACAACGTCCGATCCCTCTTACGGCATGTGCTACTTGTGAGTCGTGAGCGCATGGCTCAATGCAAGGTCCGAGTGGGGTGTTCAGAGGATTTTGTTTCTCTCGTGTTGATGCAGTCATCAGTCATCAGTCATCACATGTGCTCATCACTCGTCACACCCGAGTTCTGCGTGCACAGTACGTAGCTTGATCATTGGACGCCGGACTAGAGAGTTCATCCATGCACGCACAGGTACCTACCTACCTACCTACCTACCTACCTACCTACCTACCTACCTAGAATTGGGTGATCTAAGCAGCACCTGCAATGAGGTAGGCCAGCAAGCGGGCACGCATACACACACGCGCACGCGCACGGGATGTGCCCATGGCGATTCAGCGCACGCAGTACGAACAACACCTTCTCAGACACGTAAGGTGGGCTAGCTGGCTCAGCTCATGACGATCGTGGAGGTCGATAGCAGTCGTTGTCCATTGTTGGGAGTTGGACGGGAGTTCGGGCACCTCCCACTCCCCCTTTCGCTCGGTCCTCACATTGTCTCCCTTCTCTTTCCTCGCTCGCCTCATTGTACCATCACTCAACCAGCAGCCACACGCCTGAGATAGGCACTAGCACCCCAACCACAACCATGTGGCTCAAGGCCTTCAAGTCGCAACGGCACGAATACGCGGCCCTACCGCCACAACCAGCCTCCCTCTCTCTACGAGACCGGCACGACAACAACGTCGTCGTCGTCATCGAACCACGATGGAAGATGTCCCTCCGCATCGTCGCCCTTCTCGTACTGACGGGCGCGGTCTTGGCCGCCACGATGTTCGAGCTGGGCAGACGCTCGAACCTCTCGCCAGTGTGGCGCGAAGTTGGGCGTAAGTCATCGCCCTTCTTTGATCCCTTCCCTCATGATCGGCCGGCCCAACATCCTCTCTGTGAAGGGTCTCCACTACCTACCTACCTATCCATCTACCAACCGACTCAGTCACCCAGGCACTATTGACTAACTCTCCTCTGCTATTCTGGTGCCACACAGTCGTATCAGCACCGCGAGTCTTCGAAGGTAACGAGACATTCATCGGACGACCAACACACGCGAGACAGGACGCGTGGAAGGCCCTGATTCCCGAGCAGGGCGGGTTCTTCGCGCACCCGGACCTCTCGGAGGGGAGGAAGGCCGTTTTTGCCGTGTTTCACCAGTTACATTGTTTGGTGAGTTTCTCGCCTGCCTAATTATGTGCCATTGGCGAGGGTTTCGAGCTGGGTCACGTCGTCCGCGTGTCTGACGAACCAAACATGCGTAGGAAGGCCTATGGAAGAGCTGGTGGCTCTTATATGACGCGTCGAAAAACGGGACCAAGATCGTAGGCTCCGAGATGCCGCACATGTTGTCTCCCGTCCATGTAAATCATTGCATCGAGTTGTTGAGGTTGACGCTGATGTGTCGGCCGGATTTGACGGTCGAGGTGGCCAAGCCGGACACGGGCGGAGTGACGGGCTTTGGTACGGAACATCAGTGCATTAGTTGGGAGAGATTGCTTGCATGGACGGGGGAATGGGAGGTCGAGGATAGATAGATCGAAACATTTACAAGGGAAATGATGAGACTGGTTCAATCACTGGCGTCTTCTTCATATCAGGATTCATTGACGATCGACCAGCGTTAGATGTAAATAGCGTCTCTGGAGTATATAACACACTATCATTCTCCAATGACCATGTTCTTGATGGCCAAGAAATCCGGCGTCCCCCAACCGCTGGCCGCGTCCCATCCTGGCCTTGCGTGAAAGCCATCTGTGTTGCATCCGACACTTGAGCCGGCCACCACGTCCGTGAAGGCCTTGTGTCCCATTTTATATAGCCACTGGGGTACTCAATTAGCAGTCTGAATCAAGTATACGGGGAGTGGTTTATTTGGGTGCAGTGTGCTCGCACATACCGGGTTCAAGAATCCGAGAGTTGGCCTCCCTGCGGCAATGAGCGCGTCGTTGACGAGCGAGAGCACAGCCGCGACAGTAGGGGCTGCGGCGCTGGTCCCGTCCGCGGAGAAGAGCTTCGCCGCCCAGACGAGCAAATAGTGATACCCCTGTGCCGCTACGTCCGGGTAAGCGCGGCCCGATTTGTTGTACAGGCCGTCGAAAGAGCCGTTCAAGCTGGCAATGTACGGCGGGACTACATCATCTTGATACGTCGGGCGGGGAAAGTAATTCGAGAAGCCGCTGCCGCTGGCGAACCCTGTTGTCGGGTTGACGGCCACGACTTCGGGGAAGTCGCGGGTCGCACCGACGGTGGTCAGATAAGGGCAACTGGCGGGAAATGCGGGTAGGAATCTCCGCGTGCTGTTATCTACATTTGAGACGCAGGTCTGTGACGCACCGACTCCGTGGTCGCCGGTGGCGGCGACGAGCGTGATTCCACGAAGACCCAGTTGTGCAAAAGATCGACACACCGCTTGGGCGTATGAATAAGGAACTGTCTGCTCGTCGTCTGCGTATGAGATGCTAATGACAGAGGGAAGGGAAGTCTGGTTCAACAACCATTGCACCCAAGCTAGGTAGGGTTCATTCGTATTTGTCGGAGTCCCGATGTCGGGGGTGAAGGACGGACTGCCACCAGTGCTGTACGAGGTCATCGGTATCGGATAGGTCATGCCTATCGTTATCTCGGCGTCGAGGTTGCCTTCTGTTCCGACTGCTCTCTCCATTTGACTCTGGTTGTTGGGCGACTGCTGCAGCGTTCCTCCAGCAATGGAAATTTGCCGGAAGCTTGTAGCCCCGTCCACTGCGTCGGGTCGGTAATGTTGGAGGAATGCTCGAATGTCTGAACGGTTGTTGGTCTGGCCGAGGAAGTTCGCGATGCCGATGCTATGCTTGTCCGGGACCTGAGGGACGTAGTCGATGGTGTTGTAGAGAGTTCGCAAACACTTGGGGGCAACGGCTGAGAAATTGCATGCCGACCGGATTGCTGTGACGTTCGCTTGCGAGAGCTGAGATCTTCGGAGGTGTGGACGAGGCTGTGCCGCGTCCTTGGGACGCGTAACGCTTGCTCGTGCAGCGTGATCCGACGGGTGCTTCAGCCAAGCCGTCGTGGGCTGAATGGTGGTGATGTGGCTGATCAGGGACCGTGGTAGCGACCATTTTGTCGTTCGAACCAGGATTGTACCGTCACGAGTATATGATCTGTAGGTCGTATTGAGCAATGTTTCGACAGCTGACACGGGCAAAGTCGCATAAATCCAATCCTGTCCGGGACTGAACGTATAGTCCTGCGGCGCCACTCCACTGTCCTGGAGCCAAGTAGTAACGGCAGATATCGTCTCCGGAGCCGGGGCAACCAGCGCTTCAACCTCTTGCTTCGAAGGATACTGTCCATACTTCGCGCTAAAGGGGTTGGACACTACGTGACTGTCAGTAAACTAGCGGCCACGTCGCGGAAATCTAACGACCTTCCCACAGCCGCTCTTCGAGAGCAGAGAGATTTGCCTGCTCCAAGCCGATCTGTAGAACCAACTGATGGTCTCGATCTGGAAATCCAACTGGCGCCCATCCTCTAGGCACCAGATGTTCTTCCTTGACGACATACTCAGTCCATGCGCCTGCGGCTGCATCCACACCGACCATGTAGAGGCTGAAAAGGATACAAAAGGTTGCTCTGAGCGCCATGACCGCAGCAGTATCAGGAAGAATGTCGATGTCTGGAAACAAATCTTGAACAGGAGAGAATGAGATCTAATGAGCGAACATCACACAATTGACTTTGGTCGCTGGAAAGGACTTCAGATGCTTTGGTTGCGCGATCGCAGCCACCCGGACAGTCCACCCTAGGCGGAACGGGCTCGAAACCATCGCGCATGATAGTAGACCCGAAGGTGACCTGCTAGCCTTCCTTCGTTGAGCTTGTCCGAAACAGCTGGAAATAATCTGCATCCATGAGTTCGAGGAGGTTGATGACAGCGTGGTGAAGTGTTAGTGGGATATTACTCGCTTACCAAAAGCTTGGCAGCGGTGCATGACTCGGCGGCCTGAGAGCTGCTCCTTGGTTGATGATTGGCCGGGGCTTTGGCGGGGGATTTCGCACACCACACCATCGCGAAGGCCGACCACTACCAATTTTGGATACGAGTTTCGTCTCTGTCGACCTTGAAGAGGCTCAGATGCAATGCATGCCGCTGACAGGCACGGGGACACTGCGATCAGCGGCCTGGTGTCCGCCCCGTCCGCTCCCCACACATTGTAATGACACGCCGCCCCCATTCTGTTTGGCAATACATCGAGGAGCTGGTCTTACTGATGGAACCAAGTCCGACCTTCCTTGATGGGACTGTCAGGGTGATCACCTAATTCCAAGAATGGCACTGCAAAGACGGGTGATGGGCGAGCCATACGAATTATGACGCCTTTGCAATGATTGTCTTCGTCACAAGCTTTCGCCAACCCAGCAAGCTGTTCCTAGGTCCTTCACTTTCTTGAATTGAGAGAATCCCATGTTTCTGAGCAGCTCTGTGTCTGTTTGCTGGGCAAAACATTAGCAAGCTCGCACGATAGTGTGATTGAAGATGGGTTTCAATTTCCAAAAGCTGCGTCTATCCACCACAGAACCATCGTACTCTGCCTTGAAGGACCACCCTCCAGCTGCGAGCGACGAGCCGGGCGAGAAGAATGAGCTTCTATCACCAGATTCAGAGAAATATGTCCCTCGCAGCAATCACGACAGTTTCTCGAGAAAGCTTCACATTGTCGTCCTCTACTCTTTGATCATCTTGCTCAGTGCCATTCTTTCCGCCGTTGCTCTGTACGAGCACCAGCGCGTCGACGACCCCTCTATTGGTCTATGGTGTAAGTTCAATCATCTACTCTCGCCCTCACCCAACGGTACCGAGCCGGGAACTGAGCGAGACCAGCACCTGCCCAAGATGCGGTTTCGTACCACAGGGTCAAATTTGGGGAATACTTCAATCCGCGAAGTCCATACACACAGACACCATCCAAAGAACTCGACGCAATGTGGGAGGACTTATACAACTGTACGTACCTGGGCTGGTCTGTCTTCCGCCCGCAAGACTAATGGACTCAGTCGGTCTCTCGGGAATTACTCCGGAGGAGGCGTCTAAATTGTACGAACCAACGGCCCATCTGCCACATGACAACAACACCTACGTGGTGACTTTGGGAGTCTTCCACCAGCTCCATTGCGTCAACCATTTGCGGAGAGCCCTGTACCCTGACGAGTATCCGGAGCTCTGGGAACGAAATCCCAATGGCACGGTCAAGCGCGACAGTATCTGGGCTTTGCACTGGGGTGAGTCCTGGGACAACACTTTTCGGGTGCCAGATATTGACGATGAACGCCTATGTAGATCACTGCATCGATATCCTGCGGCAGACTCTGATGTGTCATGCGGATATCACACCGATGCCGTTCTTCTACCGAGCTCGAGACGACAACGTCTACTCTGTTCTTGCTTCAACACAGCATTGTCGGGACTTTGGAAAGATCAAGGAGTGGGCGGTTTCCCGTCAACTGACACACTGGCGCTGGAACGAGACCGACGCGACCATGTCCGCTTCCAAATCCGAGGTCAAGGAGTGATGGATGGCAGGAAGAACTTCGGGCCAGGTCAGATCTGATACGTAGTCAAAGTAAGACAATGGAACAAGTCACGTAGCCCGCCACATGCTAGTGTTCGGATTGGAGATCGGAATTTCGGAATCCAGTAGCAGTTTCAGTTCCTCGGCTATGTGGCTCTATGGCCACGGAACTGAATACAAAGATCTGACAAACAAAGTGAGTGAGACTCGCTTAGCCCCGTCCCATCCTCCGTCCGCTTCCGGTAAATGGTGTCCTTGTCTGGCAGGTGGGGTTCGAATTCATGCCGCCATTCTAATCGCTCGGCGAGAGCGCCGAAGACATTCCCTCGTGGCTGACAAACCGTACCAGTAAGGCCAGAGGGATCAAAGAGAAGTTGCAAGTCCAATAACAGCAACCTCAGTGACGTCAGAGATGGGAGTTCGATCCCCTGGATTCCTGGAGGAACTGGTGAGCACGCTCGCCAGCGGGGGAGGAAGAAAGGGGGGGATGGCGTAAGACACATGTTCGAGGACACGCGATATCCAGAATCCTGGGACGATCCAAGGATGAGGATTCTGAAAACCGCCGTGCCAACGTAGCCATGGTGTCGCTGCCCCACGACCGTGCGGCCGGTCAGCAGAATATCCTATCTGGTGCAATTAGACTTTGTAGGATCCCGCAAGTAAGCTCCCAGGCCGTGTCTGGTCTGTCAAACGTCGCCTGTGTGGTATGATTCTGTCCCGGCCTTCCTCCAGGCGAGGGTCCAAAGTTTATGGTAGGAGAGTACAAGCGTCGTGCCTTATCTTACCGTATTGTAGTGGAGGATGGTAAATACATTTCACGTCATGACCAAAACGACCCGAAATACCATCAAACGGGGGTGAGTGAGATCTGTAGATCACGATCGACACCCGGAGAATTACAGCCTACGAGCTACGTTTCCTAACCCGGCAATCCAGGGGGTGGAGTATTGGATCGCCACTGCGGGGTGGGGCCCCAGGCCGAGCATGTGTTAATTAACCACGGAAGCCTCGTACGAGTAGGTTGGTGTAAGATCCTCGTAGGGCTGCTCGCCGACCGACGCGGCGGTAGACGATAACTAGCGAGGTCCGCTAAGCTGTGCTCACCATTGGCTGGGCTGCGTTCGGTGCCTGGCTTACAGTACTCGTACTTACCTGTGGGCTCTGGAGGAACCATGGACTGCCAGAGCGCAGCGACTACCAACCGTGGTTAGTCGACTTCCTGCACCACCTCCTTTCTTCGCCAGCCTGGGGCTTACTTGCTACTGGTACACAGCAGCCGTGCTGGGTAATTAATTGCTGTGCGCAGAACGCCACCTCGGTAAAGAACCACGCCCTTCCTTCACATGCAGACTTGACATCTGTCAATTTCGCATCTCCGAACTCGACTTCGACACGAAGTC
Source organism: Phialophora verrucosa (assembly GCA_002099365.1). Lineage (NCBI taxonomy): Eukaryota > Fungi > Ascomycota > Eurotiomycetes > Chaetothyriales > Herpotrichiellaceae > Phialophora > Phialophora verrucosa. The sequence continues at coordinate 1,236,190 of MSED01000002.1, read as the reverse complement.
ATGGTATAGTATCCACAAAGTACTATCCTCATCCGGCATTGATTGGCTACATTATCCACAAAGTGGTATCCTCATCCGGCATTGATTGGCGAGGCACTGCCTGAATACTCAAGCGAGCATTCAGACTCCAATGCAATACTCCGTGCGACGCGGCCGATGCTGTCCGTTGTCTTCCCAACTTCAGACACGCAGGATTCGTTGCCACCCCCGACGCCATGGAGAACACCATGTATCCATGTATTTCGCATTGTTAATTACAGGCCCGTATCCAGGTGGACGTACCTGCACGCGGGAACCAAAGCAGGATCCGTAAACAGGGGTTCCATCCTACCAAGTATGTTGTCTCTGACCAAGCATCTCCGTCTCAGCGTAGGGCACGATCGTCCAAAGGAATGCAGCGTGCATGGCAGGCACGGATAGAACAGCTTGATCTGGCAATTCAACGACGCGTTGTCATGCTACGACATCGTCCGGACTCTGTATGTGGCCACCTGCCCATCCGCGGGCAAGCAACCGTCTTACGAACAATGCTCACGCGGAGGTAGCCCGTGGACAGAGGAATCCTGAGAGAAGGACTCTTGAGGAACTAATCCTTTGCTCGCAGTCTTGCACTTTCCCACTTGGTGGGACATGGACAGGATCTGAGCCTGAGCCTGAGCCCGAGCCCGAGCTGTGATTGAACTGAGTCCGACTCTGGGATACCGTTGCCACACAACTCCAATCTCATCCTCGAGAGGATAGTGCAGCGCGGCTCAACGCAGCACAGTTCTTGCAAGTTGCTGTGTATGTGAGAGAGCTTGAGCCCTCGCCACCTCTTCTGCGTCTGGCACACCACCAAGGAGACGCACAGCGTTCAACCATAACCAGAATCACATCCATAGCCAGCATGGGCGGCATATTGAACACTCTTCACCTCAGCAACACCTACAAACCCCTTTCCCAAAGCGACGATGACCAACTCAACCATGAGACACCACCACGCTTCACCCGGCCATACGAGACCACTGGGAAGAGAGCGACTTGCTCCTCGACCTTCCTCGCTGTCCCAGCCATCCTCCTGCTACTGCTTCTTGTTCTAGCCCTCAGCGGCGCTGGGTCCCTCACGAGGACCTCAAGTCCACTCACCAGCAGCAACTCGGCATACACATCCATCCCTGACACCCAGTTCTGCGGCGTCACGGTCGCGGAAGCCCGCGCCGCAAACTGCGTGTACGACGAGCTCGCGCACCTCTGGCTACCACCGCACTGCCAACACGCCCACGCGGAGAAATACCTCGAATACGACGACGGAGTCCCCTTCAAGTATTGGATGGACGACCAGATGGAGCAGGAGGTGGACATCTCGCAGCTCCCGGCGGGCACGATCGTGTATTCGAAGCGGAAGGAACATCTGGCGCACTGTGCCTTCACGCTGTTGAGGACGAGCGAGTGGATGAGGAGTGGGGGTCATTGGGAGAGGAAGGTGTTGGACCCGAATCATTTCGACCATTGTGTCGAGTTGTTGTTGAATGCGACGCGGTATCATCCTGCGCTGGAGGATGTCGGGGCCAGTGCGCTTTTGGGGTTTAGTGGGCGATGTTATTCCCGGGTTGTGCTATAGGTCTCAATGTACGTATGGATGTATCCATGTATGGGCGTGGGCCTCCGAAGTAAGCCAAAGCGATAGCAATGCAAGTATCTTCTACGATGGCTGGAGACTTCAACATGAATCCATCAAACTGCGAAGACTGTGTCGCGAGGGTGTGTTACATTATACACAATTCAGTCTCCACCACAATGGCGTAGCATGATCAGGTAGATCTCTCGCAGCAATAAGTCAATTCCATCATTCCGACGGGAGTTTATCTTTGTACAGCACTGTACGTTATCGACCACCCTTTGGGAACATCTCGATTGGCTATAATTATGCACTGCAGCGACAATACAATTCTCCGTCTCAATGTCCGTGGTGACCGTGCGTCAACGCCTTCCCTGGGTTCCGCCTTCTCTGCTCGGCCCACAACCGAATCTGCTCGAAGCTCCGGCAAGTATGTGGCTCGGTCCAGACTGGCATGCCCCTGTTCTCCCCCCATTGGAACCTCATCGGGGTCAAATCACCATGACACATGGCCACCTGCCGGAGGTGCTCGAGACAGTGGTCTGGAAAGTTTTCATCGATGCGTTAGTTGACGCCAGCGAGTCGCAACAAACAGTTTTATCTGCGAATTTGACCGATTGCAACGGGATCACACTTACATATGTGGTCACGGGTGATGTAGGTGATGCGCTCCTGTCCGGGCCCATCGCCGTAGTAGTAGTCCCAGTCGAAACCTTTCCTCGCGAGGTTCTAGTGCAGTGTGAGTCGTCCGGGGCGGCAGAATATGCATGGCTAGCATTTTGGAACTTACCACGCAATGCAACGAGTGATAGACGTCTAGACTGACGAGCCATCCGTGCTCGGAGCCAATCGTTCGATTGGCGACGGACTGGGCTTCGTCTCCGTCTACCCAGATCTCGGTGGCTGCGATGATAACGATTATTAGCTAGATGAGAAGAAGGAGATGCAAGTCTCGCCCGCTAGAAGAGTACCTTTGGTCAAGTCCGCCCAGGCGGCATCGATCTCCGGGCTTGGAGCTCCCACGTAGTGAGGCTGATCGGCTGGGAGGTTGAGGAACATCTTCCCATTCTCGTCTTCTTCGATACCGCTGGTGAAGATGATATCGTGGTACTCGATGGTTCCTCTTGCAGCTTCTACAGAGACAAAATGAGCATGAGCTCGATATTTTCTCCTTGATACACCGGAGTAGACCTACCCAGCTCGGATCGGAGTCCTTGAAGCTTCGCCTCCCCGGTCATGCTGATCTTCTTGTTCTGCAGGTAGCCTTCAAGGGCTATGAACGCGAAGAGGAAGGTTGAGAACACCCATATCCAGCTGAAGAAGAACCGCATTACCCAGCGTCCTCGACTGATGAGGCGGGGTCGCGCATTGCTCCTGAGGAACGGTGTGTGCAATTCCTCGTCGGTCTCGCCGTCCTCAATCTCTCGCATTTCTTTCATCAGCTTCGAGGGGATGGGAAACATCGTTGCTTGATTGAACATCCGTTGCTGTTGCAGATTCAGGAATGAAGGGTGTCCAAGGCGCAGTGGGCTTTGGACACTGCAACTTGAGACTTGAGACTGTGACGAAAAGGTCATAGACCGAAACAAGGAACAGCACCTTGTATGCAACCCAAAGGGAAAACTATTCCCAACCGCCCACCCACCATCTTTCGAACTTCGACTTAGCTCACGTCCTGTCTGACTCACCTGTTGATGACGCCCCGCGGCCGCTCCATGCATATCCTGAAGGCTCAGCTGCATGAGCCGGGAGTAGATCGATGCTGTTTCCTGGCGAGTCGCCTGCCGCAGACGATGGCACAGACATAGACAAGAGTGGAGGAGAGGCTGCAGGTTCCGGCAGCACAGTGAGGTCAGCTTGATCAGCGTGAGGTGGGAACTATCCCAGAAATTCCGATTACGGAACTGTGGGGGACGGGACCTCGCTCCGGTAGCCCCTTTTTATACTCTGCTAAAGCTTGGGCGGGGCGGGAAAGTGATGGATGGCCCTTACACAGATTGAATGGGCTGTGTAAGCGAATTGACGGGTGGATGACGATGTTGTGCCAGGGAGGAACGTGGTCCAAGCATGTCCAAGCATTTCCGAAGACTCCCCGCAGTCAGCGATTGACGTCCATGGTAAGCACGGAAGGGCTCCGGGACGACCATAGGGCGGCGCCTGTTATTGCTTTGGAGGCAATCCTAGGGCGCCTTCGGCCTTCTTCTGTAAACCAGATCGAGAAGCCGCCGTCGATCGATTGCATGAACTCTGGACGTTCGGCGAAGCGCCTCGACAGGTCGTGATTGGAGAAATATCGGCCCCTTGGGTCAGCAAATCAGCGTTGATGGCCTCCGGATGCTTCCCTTGGCATGTTGATGGCCGACAACGACGCATGCAGACGAGATCAGAGTTTCCAGGCTTGCCGTAGGTGCTCTCCCTCTATGATTAGCCATTTGAATCCGTTGGCAAATTCTCTGTGTCACCTTTACTTTGGAAGGATTTGCTTCGCAGATGATGATCCATCAATCGCTACCCCGGAGGGTCCTGTGCGATCCAGTTAGACAGTCAATACCGTCTTGACAGCAAGACGATACGGTACGGCTGTATTTTGGAGTCCTTGAACAAGACGGTCTGGGATTGTAAAGTCACTATGGTGGAGATCGAAGCATGCAGACCTCAAAGGACGGACGGACGGACGGCAGCAACGAGCAGCCATTCATTCAGTTGGTTTCCAATCTTGCAACATGGACCAGCTGACTGCATCCTACGTCTCTGGGTCTTCCCGGAACAGGAAGACAGAAAGCAGATCCCAGGATGTCAAGGTGTCGATGCCAAATTCGGTGCTCTCTCGAGGAGACAGCACAGAGGCGGTTGCGAGAGATGTGAGAGGGGAGGACCTTCATCGAAAGGGGGGCATAGGAGTAGAGAACACGAGTTACCATCATGAATTTGCAGAATGGTCCAACACTCCAAGCTCCGACAGGTATAAGAATGCTCGTCTGCTCCCGTTCTGAGAACCTGTCAAGCAGCACTCTCAGCACAGCTCAAGATCCCACGAGTCCAAGTCCTGCCCCTCTACTGCATCCATCTTTACATTCGCTCTCCAAAATGAAGCTTCTATCCATCGTCAATATCCTTCTCGTCTCTGCCGGGTCTCTGACCTTGGCAGCACCAACACCAACAAGCTACAACGAGCTTGCCCCAAGTGCCCGCGCCCTTATCGATGCGGGCAAGCTGATTGTGAGTCTTGGCCATTTCTTTGCCACTACTCTGGCACCTTTCGCCGTTTCCAAAATGTCTTTCTTGTTTTAACGAGCCCACAGTGCGATCAATACCCTAACAGGGCTTATGTCTACATCGGCAAACAGAAGGCTGACTGCCCTGATAATGTCAAGGCCCACGGCAAGCGCGAGCCCGAGCCCGTGGAGGAAGAAAAACGAGCTGACACCGAGACATCTGTTGACGCTGGCTGGATCGTCGGTAAGTTCACATCTTTTCCCCTGGAGGGCTGGATCATATTCCCCGGCTCTTGCTCTCCCAGCTCCTTCGACGTTGACACAGGCTAACGAATATCGATAGAGTATGGTGGCGGCGGGAACTTGATCTAAACCTATGGAGGTGGCGGCGAGAACGCCAGAAGTGTCAGTCCAGCGGTCAAGACGAAGAAGATGCTCCCATGACAAGACACTCATTTGTGGGCGAGAGGAGCAAGACGGGTCGGACGAAGATGTAGTCAGGGGTCTGTAGCCTTGAGCGGAGAATGGTTGATCCGATTAAATCCAAAGTTTCTGGCTGCTTTGTTGCATCTCGCGGCCTGGAAAACACCGGGAGTGACGGTGATTGGATCTTAACTGCGTTATCCAGCTCGTTATATCCTATAGCCATGCACTCTAACTCGGAGTTTGGCACAAATCCGGGCGCAGTTGTGGTCCTACACCCCTCGCGGTATGTCGTCCGGAAAGGATTGATTCGCCGAAAATCTCGCCCAACTGGTTGAGCATGTCTGCAAGTAGCCTTCGTGGAATCACTGCCGACAACACAGGGAGCCCTATTTAAGCCAGCCCCGTTCCACCTCTTGACGAGATGGGAGATTAATCGGATTTCATCCCTGCTCAGAAGCCATCATGCCACAATCAAATCTTCACCGGCACCGCCAGCTCGCCCCTGCGGCTTCAGTGCGTGTGTCACCACTGTGTCTTGGCGCGATCACTTTTGGCAACAAGCAATCCGACCGCTATGGCGAAGTAAGCAAAGACACTGCTTTCGCCATCATGGACCACTTTTACAACGAAGGCGGCAATTTCATAGACACCGCCAACGCCTACCAATACGGGCAATCGGAAGAATGGGTCGGCGAGTGGATGGAGACTCGCCAGAATAGGGACGAAATTGTCCTCGCCACCAAATACAGCACCGGTTATCTCGGCGACAAGAAGGACAAGATCCAGAGCAATACCGGAGGCAATGGGAGTAAGAGCATGAAAATGTCTCTTGAGGCGAGCTTGAAGAAATTGAAGACGGGTTATATTGATCTCTTTTATGTGCATTGGTGGGATTATACGGTCAGCGTCCCTGAACTTATGCACAGTCTCAATGACTTGATCGTGGCTGGTAAGGTGCTTTATCTGGGGATATCCGATACGCCAGCATGGGTCGTGTCCAAAGCCAATCAATACGCCCGAGACCATGGATTGAGGCAGTTTGTAGTGTACCAAGGCATGTGGAACGCGTCAATGAGGGATTTCGAGAGAGAGATCATTCCGATGTGCAGAGACGAGGGCATGGGCCTCTGTCCGTACGGAGTGTTGAATCAGGGACGGTTCCAGACAGAGCAAGGCTTCAAAGAGAGGGAGAAGCACAACCCGGGCAGAAATTTCATTCCGCTCAGTGAGCATGATAAAAAGGTATCAAGGGTTCTGGAGACTATTGCGGAGAAGAAGGGCACCCCTCTGCTGCATATTGCTCTGGCATATGTCATGCAAAAGACGACGTATGTCTTCCCAATTGTTGGCGGGAGAAAAGTCGAACACATTGCTGGGAGTATTGATGCGTTGTCTGTTGCTCTGTCGAAGGAGGAGATGGACGAAATTGAGACCGCGTACGAGTTCGATCCTGGCTTTCCGCATACTTTCATAAGCGGCACTCTTTTCAGCACCGATGGCCCCAGAGGCGGGTATGGACCGGATGATGTGTGGTTAACGAAGATGCTAGGGCAGTTCCACTGGGTGGAACGTCCATCGCCAATAACACCAGCACAAACGCAGAGAAATTAACGTGTTGCTCTCCGGGAATATTGGCAGTACGACGGCAGGTGTCTCCCTTGGTGTTACCGGGGCAGAATCTCATCCATCGTATCGGACTTAGGAAAGTGAGGTGCCGGAGGCATCGGAGGCATTAATATATATTTCAAGTGTTCGCAATACCCGAATTGTCCGACCAGAATGTCCTCTTTGTGTGGCGCTGTGATAAGCCTTGGAAGGCAAATCCTGAAGCCTACATCAAGAAGCCCACCTTTTCGGTTATGTACTCCCTCTACACTCATGATCGTAGTCTCCCTGCATGGTACGGCGGTGACCACTTTCCTGCGCAGTTGCTATCATTGCTCTGGAACGGCAGGTCGAGGGCTGAGCTAAAGGTGTTCGTTGGACGTAAAGACGCAGAAATTGATCAGTTCCGAGGTCTGGGATGAGAAGTGTTGCATGAAGGAATGTGGTCACCTCCACTCCTATTCTAGGTGCTAAGGATTTTACTGATGGAGGTGAAGACTTGGCTTCGTTCAACTTCAATCACCCTTGGTGAACAAGGACATTACCTGAAGGGCCTGCCTGTGACTTAGTTCAGAAATGGACAAAACTTGGGATGGATTTGTCTTGAATTCAGAACACTTTTCGATCTGAAACCTACCACTAGCGCGGGCGCCGGAACAAGTTTATCCGAGTTTATCCGGGATCTGCCAGCTGCGTCTTTAGGCCTGGTTTTTCCAAGTTCACCAACGCTCAGCAAGTATTTACTCCGAATCAACCAGTTGTACTTTGAGAGCGAAGAGGACGACGGAAGTTCCACAATCATGGCCGATGACCAGCGTGAGGCAGCACCATCCTCATTTCACAACACCGATACTGACAGGAAAGAGCGAGAGTCGTCCCGAGACGAAGACCGCAGACGCAGCAGATCTCCTCGACGAGACAGGGATCGGAATGAAGATCGACCGCGACGCAAGGACATAGGCTTCAAATGGAAGGAGAAGCGCAGAGATGATGATGACCCCTCCCGCCGCCCCGGAGACTCAGGGTTACAGCGAGGATACAGGGACCATTACCGGCCACGTTCAAGATCCAGGAGTCCACCTCCACGAAGACATCCTCCCAGGAGAGATGACGGTGACCGAGACAGAAGGCGAGACCGTGATGAGGGTGAGCCGCACGAGGGAAGAGAAGAGAAGAAGGAGAAGAAGAAGGAAAAGAAGGCAGCGCCACCCCCAGCGCCTACGCAGCCCATGATTATTGTCTACGTCAATGACCGGCTAGGCACCAAGAAGGCTATACCATGCTTTCCCACAGATCCCATCAGTCAGTTTCACAACATTAGCTCTCGAATATACGTATACTTACAAGGTGGCAGAGGACTTCAAGGTCATTGTTGCCTCAATGATTGGCAGACAGCCACACGAAATCCTCCTCAAGCGCCAGGGCGAGAGACCCTTTAAGGATCAGCTGACACTACAGGATTATGGTGTTAGCAACAACGTTCAACTGGATCTTGAGGTTGACACGGGCGATTGAGTCGATTTCTTTGTGGGCGTCCCAAGTTATGGTCGTCGGCGAAAGGCTGTGCAGGTTGCACAAATCGTGGGCACCGCGCATTTGCAAATGCTTTTGAGAGGATGTACCAGTCGGCTAGTCAGATGCCGCATGAATAACTTCTCGGTCTTTGTTGGACTGGGACTGTCAGTATCAGATCGCCATGCTGTATTTTCCGCGTCCTCGTCTCTTAATTTTGGGGGAGATATGACGCCATTGGTGGCATAACCAATCGACTTCTGCTGACCTCGGAAGACGCTTCGACTCAGAACAGAAGGTGGGGCGAACCAAAAAGTTTCCTGTGAGAGCACCCCGGTGACTGTACTGAGTCTCATTCATTCATGACTGTCTCTCTCTTCTATTTCACTTGTATTTATATCATGTCCAAAACCTGTCGGGTTCCCATGGCCTCGCAGCCTTACAGGCTTCGCCATCTCCAGTGACCCCTGTCACCTTTGCCGCGCAGCTGGTATTTCGTCTCTTCTCCCGCCCTTGAGCCTTCTGCGCAGCCAGCCCAAAACTGCCTCACACATACCTCACACTCTCGCGGAACCCTTGACTTTAGACAAGATGGTCAGAAACATTGTCGTCTTTGGTGGCTCGTCCCACCCGGCCTTGACCGAAACCATTTGCGAAATTCTCGGTATCGCGCCTGGGCAAGCACTTTTCTCCAAATTTGCGGTTGGTGAAACTAGAGTTGAGATAGGCGAATCAGTTCGCGGAAAAGATGTCTACATCATACAGTCGGGTGGAGGGAAAGTGAATGACCACTTCGTCGAGCTTCTCATCGCGATATCGGCTTGCAAGACTGCTTCCGCGAAGAAAGTCACAGCTGTGCTGCCTCTTTTCCCATATTCCCGTCAGTCCGACATCCCATACAACAAAAGCGGTGCCCCTTTGGTCAAAGCTGGCAACGTCAGTAGCAAACTTGTCACGGAGACAAATGGCTACACATTCGATAGCATTCCACCTACACCACATTCAGAGAAGCACGAGAGTCACGGTCTTGCGAATGGACACCCACTGCACAAAGCAGCTTCAAAATCAGACCTGGATCAAGTTGAGAACAGTCCCACTCACCAGGCCCGCTTCAGCCACTACCGAGACTCAAGCTCTCACTCGATCACCAAACAAGACTACTTCCCAAATCAGAGAAAGCGCGGAGATTCAGCTGCTTCCACCAATGGCGTTTCGAACCAGGATTGGGCCCCGCCTCCATCAGCGCAGAAGGTTGACCCGCAAGAGACGTTCAAGCCTCGCCCTGGCTATCGACAATGGGTCGCGCAAGCAGGTACACTGGTAGCAGACCTTCTCACCTGCGCTGGGGCGGACCATATCATCACCATGGACCTGCATGATCCTCAGTATCAAGGCTTCTTCGATATTCCTGTTGACAATCTCTACGGCAGACCACTCCTCAAAAAATACATCCAACAAAACATTCCAGACTACAAGAATGGAGTCGTCGTCAGCCCTGATGCTGGGGGAGCCAAACGAGCGACCGCGATCGCGGATGCATTGGGCATCGAGTTTGCATTGATTCACAAGGAGCGAAGGCCTACCAAGATTACGGATCGCCAAAACGCCACGATGATGCTAGTCGGCGACATTACTGGAAAGGTCGCTTTCATCATCGACGATCTGGCCGACACGAGCAACACCATCACCAGAGCGGCGAAACTATTGAAGAAGGAAGGTGCAAGCAAAGTCTATGCTTTAGTCACACACGGTGTTCTGAGCGGCGATGCGATTGAGCGTATCAATGCAAGTGCACTGGATAAGGTGATCGTTACGAACACAGTCGATCAGTCCGAACATGCAAGACGATGCCCTAAACTTGAAGTGCTTGAGGTTGGACACGTTTTTGCCGAGGTAAGTGACGTCCCTACTTGTCCAATAATTCACGGTTCAAGTGATATTGACAAGCCTTTGGCAGGCCATCCGGAGAGTCCACTATGGCGAGAGCATTAGTGTGCTATTCCAGTATGACTAGTGACCATACCGTACATTAGTTTCCGCGGTGGCAGTTGATCCGTTGCCTACCACATTGCCTATGGCAGAACTTGGTTCCTCGAATTGTGCGACCTGAGGGCTGCTTGCATCACCTGAACGTCTTGTTTTTATATGGCATTGCGTGGCATTTTTGTCACCTCGGCCTGCGATTTTTCACTGGCTAATTTCTTGGACCACCCTCTATTTTGCAACATCAGGGATTTCATTCATACACCAAGTAAAACACGCCAAAACATACCAAGATGCCTTGAACCAAGTGCTGGAAAGGTCTTCGTTGGCGGATGCATGCTTTCATGGAAAAAGGCGGTCATTTTCGAAGCGCAAAGAGCCTCACGGAAGATGCGTAACTGGCAAAGTAGCGGTTGATTACATCTTGCCCGGGTCTATCAGATATGGCTCTGGACTGACCTCAGGGAGAGGAAGTAGCTTCCACACCTCAAACAGCGGTACCTCCAGAAATCCTGAGCACCGTTGCTAGTAAGTCAATCGATTGTCATTCATTCGCCGCCACCGTGACCTCGTGTTCTGGCAAGCGAACCGCTCAAGACTGCTTTTTTCCCTTTGCGCCATTCAAGATTTCAATGCGACGCTTCAATACCGCAGCAATCTTGCTACCAATCTACAGTCCAAAGCGGCGAACTCTACTACTTTCAAGAGGCGTGTGTTGTGCTCGCCGACAGCGAAGAAGATACATAATTAGATGCCGTCTTGTCAGGACAGCGGTTCGCCCTTCTGATCTACCATTGAGATGCGGGCGGATTGACCATTCCAGAACTGTTTCTCACAATACTATTTGAGCAATATGTTCACGCAAGACCTTATCCGGGGTTTGGCTATGTGAAGACACTCCGGAGTCCGGGCAGGAACGGTGCTGAAAAACCAATCGATCGTTTTGAGGGAAATTGGCATTAATCTTGACACTTCTTCCTGTCCCGTCCTGTACATCACCAACGTACACACGTCGCCTGATCACATAAACAGCCTTGAATTCCTGTCCCGTTCGTTGCCGAACCAGACCGGACCGTCTCACAGCGTGGGGAACTATAACCCAAAGAAACGTCTCCTACGGGAGAGGAGATGGTACCCGGTTCAACACCTCGTACTGCGCCCCACCAGCTCCAGCCTTCTTCATCTTCTTGGCTGCTTTTCTCTCCAACTTCTCGTCCTTTTTCTGTTGCTTCACTTCCCTTTTCATCACTTTCCTCTCCTTGTCCTCCGCTGAGAAGTCACTCCGCTCGCCCTGCAGGTATTTCCCGGGATAGAAGACGTTCAGCACAAGCAGGGCGAAAAACATGGGCACCGCGTCAAAGACATAGGAGAACCATTCGTGCCGAACGGTGGGAGAGTCGATGCCCGTGCCGAACTCCACGAGGCGGTAGATGTTGCGAACGATGATGAGCGCGAGCGTGAGGTAGAGCAGGCGCAGGAGCGGCGTCGTCAGATTGAGGTCCGGCATCGTGGACGAGGAGTCGACCCGAATGGAGGAGGAGGTCGCGGGAAGAAGATGATGATTGTTCAGCATGGACGACAAAGGCCGCGGGTACTGCGCCTCCTCTTCCATGGACCAACCCGTCGTCGCCGTCTTCCCAAGCGGGGATTTTTTCAGGGCCTTGATTTTCCTTTGGAAACCCACGGTCAGGACGACGAAGATGACGAGGAAGAACAACTGCAAGCCCACACCGCCCGTGTAGATGTTCAGACCGGTCTTCTGCACCGACGGACTCGCGTCCGGCCCCGTCATAGTCCCCCCCGCGGCTTGGACGACAAAGGCAGTGATGTCGAAGAGGACGAACATGCGCGTGATGGACCGGGCGCGGACCTTGAACACTCGGTCCTCACCCTTGGGGAGGAAGAAGTGGATCATCCGCCCCAGAAGCATGTAGATGTAGGCGTTGATCCAGAGCGGGGCCAGCAGGATCAAAAGCAGCTGCGCCGTATAGATACCGCTGTTGAGCTGGTTCTCGATGGACAGGATCCGGGCGATGTATCCGCCCAGTTCCCAGAGTCCGCCCATGATGAGGACCGTGGCGAAGGGCTTGCGGTACATGATTGCTTGGACGATGTGCACGCATGTCGTGAGGCCGAAGAGGACTGCGAAGGCGATGGCCGCGCCGAAGGAAGGACAATATTCCCAGACGTCGTCGGGCCCATTACCGGCGTGGCACACAATCTTGGGCATTGTTGGAGGGGTTGGATAGGAGCTCGACTTGGCGGTAGCTAAGTACGCAGACTGGATAACAGAGAGCACGAGTGAAAGACAAATCTGGAGGTGGAAGCCTACCTCGCGCTGCTAAATACTGTGGTTATAGAGCAATTGAAAATCCAGTAGAAGGCAGAGAGGACTCGGTGGTTGTCTTGTCCATGGCTATGACTTGATATATAGTCCTGCCAACTCACCTACTCTGTAGTCGATTGGGATCATGATACTGAGAGCTCGAAATAGTGCTGCCTGGGTAATTAGCGTCCAGCAAGCCACCTGCTCAACCTGCGAGGCTGTGTGTTGGAATTAACTGTTTCAGACGATTGACTTGCGGAAGTGTGCGTGGTGAAGAGTCACGAACGGGTTAGCTTGTACGAAGATCCCCTCAGTAGATAAACCCAGCTTAGGCATGCTGTGTAAAGTAGTTTGAGAAGGCTCGATTTGGTGTCGAGGAGGCTTAGATGGGGGTTGCTTTGGGCCTTTTGGGTTGGTGTGAGAGGAGACATGGGGAGAATATGTGGCCGTCTGACTTCATTTCACTGCGTCAAACAGACTAGTCTCAATGTCTGACCAGTTGCTTTTCTACGTCGTATCCTCTAACTGCTTACGGTTGGTGCGGGAGGCCTTGTTGCGAGCTGTGGTCGACGTCGTCCCTGCTTCAGGTCCTCGTATTCTTGATCTTCGGATCTCTGTTTCCGTTCAGAGATGGGCTCTATCACACACCCAGCGGTGCGCAACTCGGCCAGGCACAGCCGCACCACATGCGTTGCTGCATGGTCCTCCGCCAGGGGCATTGGGTTCGACCCCCGCCAGGGATTGACTCTTTTGGACCCCAAGTCTCCAGGCAGTAGTCAAAGACCTCCAGGTCTTTGGTTGTATCACTCCTGGTGATCGAGAAAGGCGCCCTCTCGCGCGATGGTCTAGACAATATAATAACATGCCTGATGCCAGCTTCGGATTGTTTCGAAGATAATTTGTGATGCACAAATTGCAGGGTAATTGCTGAAGACCACCAGGACGACGCGCAGCACCGCAACTATGATTCGAATAGGAAGAACCAAAGTTCGCACAGGTTGTCTAACATGCAAGTATGTTGAGGCTTCAATCGGCGCTTCTAGTCAAACCCGTATCTTTCGTACCTTCTAACGCGAATTCCAATAGGCGCCGCAGGGTCAAGTGTGATGAAGGACGTCCGTGAGTATCTCCACCACCTGTGCCGGCTTAGCGGAGATCCTACAGCCCACCTATCCCGCTACAGCTCTTGGATGCTAACACCAGTCCAGGTCCTGCACTCGCTGCATGAAAGTCGGCAAGGTGTGTGAAGGATATGCGAGCAATCCGGGGTCTGGCTACACCGAACCTGTCAGATTCGTCGTCTACACTCCACATAATCCGGATCCTGTCCTATCTGAGCATCCGGATCTCGATTGGCCGGCACGCCGGGCGTTGAGCTACTTCCAAGACCGGACCGCCTTGGAACTGGCGGGAGCGTTTCGTACAGATTTCTGGATGTCGCATATTCTCCCCTTGGCGCGGCAAGAACCCTCGGTTCGACACGCTCTGATTGCTCTGAGTAGCATGCATGAGCACTACTCCGGCGTCGACCATTACTCGCCAATCAAGGCCGTCGACTTCGCACTAGACCACTACGGCAAGGCCATGCGACACGTCGTTCGGTACAACCAGTCGACCCCGGACCAAACGTTCGAGTACTCCCTGGTGACGTGCGCCTTGTTCTCTACCTTTGAGAGTCTGCAGGGGCAATATCACGAGGCCTGTAATCATGCTGTCTCCGGAATCAAGATACTCGCCGAAGAACAAAGCAAGCTGGTCAGCAACACCCTGCGCACACGCATTCCGCGAGAGATTCTGACTCGCTTCTTCATCGCCCTGGGCCGGCAGATCCTCGAGCTGGGCGACCCCAACTGGCCCGGAACCAAGCCAGAGATACACTACACCAAGACGATGATCCCCATGCCAACGCAGTTCACCTCGCACGAGCATGCCTTGTTGCACATGGAGATCTTACTGGGAGAATTCGTCGAGTACGCCGAGAAGGCGGATAATCTAGGTAATCAAGGCCCCATTTCACCCGAGGTTGCTCTATCCTTGATCGGCGAGTTCCATACCATCAAAATGCAGTTCGAGAGGTGGAAGTCCGCATTCGAGCTGTTCTCATCTTCGGAGTCGAACGAGTTCTCCCGGGAGACCCCAGAGTCCTCGCGCTCTAGCCCATCTCCGGCGTCTTCACCGCCAGGAGAGCAGACCACCCGCCCGTGGCGGAGTCCCGCTTTCCTCATCCTCAGAGTCTATTACTCTTTACTGACGGCGTTTGTGGCCCGCATCGAGCGGAATGACGAAGCCGCATTCAACGAACACGTGCCCGATTTCTGGGCAGCCCTCGACGCAGCGGAGGAGTTCATTCAATGTACATCCACCTACGTCAATCCCATGGACAAGACATCATCACCGTCGAGGTCGCCTCTCCATCCGACTTCGTCATCATCATCATCCGCTCTGCCTCAGGTGGTGAGACCGACCTTTTCTCTCGCGCTGGGAATTGTCCCCACCCTCTTCCTCATCGCTTCCCGGGCTTCCGACGTCGTTGTGCGCGACAAGGCTCTCTCCCTCCTCCGCACGTGCAACCGGCGCGAAGGACTGTGGGACTCCAACCTCGCGGCGAAACTGGTCGACAGGATCCTCGAGCTGCGTGAGCTAGCGGCGCAGATGCAGGACCAGCTGGATGTACGGCTCGACATGGACATGGTCACAGGTGACGTGCGGACGACTCATATCCCCGTCGATCCACGTACACAAGTTGCAGAGCAGGCGACAACACCGGCCCCTCCTGGCACCGTATTCAGCGACAGCACCAGTATCCCCTCTGGGTCCAATCGGGTAACCTTCAAGTTAATGGACATCAAATTCCTCCCTGGACGGAAATGCGTCATGCGATATACCTTCGTCAGGAAGACGGGGGAGAACCACCTCCCCGGCACGACCATCATCCCAAGTATATCGGATAATGAAAGATTAGCGCCAGGGACTCGGCAGTATCGAGGCGAGTTTTTTGAACAAATCACCTGGGAGGGATGATGGAAGGCGTGCGGGAAGTGCGGCTATACGGAGTGGAGTACTCGATATGGTCAAGCGATACAAGTCTAGCGGCGTTACTGCATCATCATGTTTCCCAATGTCAATCTCACAACCAGCCTGCACGAGATGTGAAGATGGGGATGTGATGACGACCCTTCATATCACGCATATCAAGCATATCACACGAGACGCCGACTGTAAGTATAAGCACCTTTACTTCATACTGGACATATCCTACTCGTCAATCCGGGAATATTCCCGCCCAAATCCCCGTGAGTCACATACGTTTACTGCGTGCTTCTCAAGTATGTCCCATCTCCATTTCTATCCCGTTACCTCTTCCTTTTCGTACCACTCCGCGCAACGTCCTCCCTCTCCTTCTCCATGTCATGCGACATCGGTCCATCCAATCGCCTGGTAAACCACGCCCTCTTCCCCACGTCCGCAGCATACCCGGGTATGCCCCTACACATGGCGTCATCCCAGGCCTCAAAGGCGCGCACATACGCCGCGCACAACGGCGCCGACGTCGGCAGCGAGGGTTCGGCAAGTCTAGCGTGAAGGGGCATCGGAGTGAGTGGCCGTTGGCGTTGGCGTTGGCGTTTGAAGCTACACGCCGCCGAGGAGTTTGACTCAGACTCGGAGTCTGCCTCCGACATCGAGTCCTGTCGTCGAGACGGTAATGGCCGCGCGGGGGGAGTGATCGGCGTCAACAGCCGCATTTGTGTCGGGGAAGGTGACGACCGCCGCGACAGAACCAGGATTATCTTCTGGTTTGGACGTGGTTCTGGCACTGGCACCGGCACTGACGCGGGCTCTGGCTCTGGCGTTGGCGTTGGGGTTGGCGACGGAGTATGCGCTCCGCCCATCCTCAGCGTGACTTTCAGGCGCTTAGCCGGCCTCCCCTCCCCAGCTGACCACTCCCGACAAGCGAGACCGGGTTTGGGTGCTGCGGCCGGGTGACTCATCGACGCCATCACCGAAGCCGGCGGCCCCACCGCCACCCTCTTCCACCCGCACAGCCTCTGCGGCTTCTTGTCCCCCTCGACTAGAAAGGCGGTCTTGAGATCAAGCTTCAAGCCCGCCTGGCGCGCCTTGTCCTCAAGCCGGGCCTCCAACGCAGTGGCCAAGCCGCCGACCTTGCGGGCCTGCTTGTTTTGCAGGCGCGCGACGTGGCGTGCCTTGTCGAGGCGGTCGGCGCGGGCCCGCTCGCCGGCCCATTGGTCGAGGCTTGTTCCAGCCCGGACGTAGCTGGGGGGTTGGTTCGGGCGATGGGGCGCCATTTTCGGCGGCGGAGGGGGAGGCGGGCCCATCGGTGTGGTGTGCGTTGGGGAGATTGCACTGGTCGACTTCGGCGTTGAGGCCCCGACCCTCGCCCTCGAGTAGCTGTATACCCGTTGGGAGGGGAGAGCGTTGTGGGCGTATATCGCTGTCAGGCGGGCGTCGCTGGAGACATCTTCGTTGAGCAGAGTCCCTCCGCTTGTGCGGTATAGGATCTTATACTTGGGGATCTCTTCGGTAGTATGTTGTAGATTACTAGGCGGGGAGGATGCTAGAGGTGTTGTCGTTGTAGAGGGCGTGGTGCTAGGGGTAGGTGGCCTGCAGATGTTGAGTTGTAGTTTCTGAAAAGGCATTGTGGAAGAGGCGGTGCTGTGTGAGTACTGTGGTAATGGTAATGGTAAAGGTAATGGTTGTTGTGTGAGGCGCTCACGGAGTCACAAGTTCACAGTCATGTCCACGGGCAAGTCGATGGAGAGGAAAGGCGCCGCAATATATATCTTCAATGGGCTGGGTTCATGGCTCGTCCAGGTCCTCATCCAAATTTGACCTGTTTGCGATAAACTTGTCATGGGAAGGGTACCAAACTCTCTTGGTGTATTCCTGTGGTCGTGACGCTGATAGGCAAGAAAACCACGGTTTCGAGTCTGTGCGGTGATTAAAGTTCGCTGTATTTGCAGCCTCGTCTGGCCGGGATGGAATTGCGTGCACGATACTATGGTCCCATCCTGTCTTCCAAAACGCCACGCATGTAGTGTACACCTAGGCAGCCACGTTAGAAAACACTGATGTAGTTCCCTATCCTCTCTTTCTGGTTCTGGGCGATGCATTCCGCAATCCACGTGATGTTCCGGATTTCCTGCGAGGGGATTAGCAATAAATCTTCATGCGAATCCAGAAGATTTGGACTGACCTGTTCTCGCAACTTGACCCAAGCATAGATGACGGCATGGGTAAACTGCCGGGTGAACACCATCTTTGATAGTTCCATCTCCTTTTGGTAGAACATGTCCTCTAGTGACTTCGATTCGCCACCCACGCCGCCGGCCATGTTACCGCCCCCAATGCCGCTACTCTGGTTGAAGCCGACTTCGTCGAAGAACCGCTTGTAGTCACCGACGCCGCTCACGGCAAGCCCGACGCCCTCGAGATCATCTGCTCTTGATAGCATCAGCATACCCTCGGGGTATAGCTTGCCGAACTCGGGGTAGAGCTTCCTCCGCTGGTCTTTAGTGAGCTCTGTGCCGAATGAGTTGATGGTGATATTGATGGCCCGTCGATCTGCCTCGAATTCTAAAATCTCCGACATGATCTCCCCCGTCGGGGTCATGGCCATCTCAGGATCTGTGTTGACAAAATTGTGGAAATCTTCCAGATAGTTCTTGTACAAGGTGTTCCGGACAATTTCGATATTCAGCTCGTCCAAGTCTTGGTGGCTCAAGCTCCCCTTGAAATATGGAGCCAGCGGCGTCTCGATGAGCACCGAGTTGTACAGCTCTTCGATATTGGTTGCGACGCACAGGACCGGCATCGTCTCAAACCAACCCAGCGGGTGGCATCTCTCCAGTAACTCCTTTGTGTCTCTTTCATGCAAAGTTCCAGTAATGAGCAGTGCCACGTTGTCAATCATATAGGAATAGGTAAGGTATTCCATAAACTTTGATAAAGACCCCGTCGCTTGGCCTTGGAGATATCGGAAGTCGGACACAAGCTTCTCTGTCGTCTTATTCGCAAGGGCCGACGTTGAAGGATTGGGGGGCAGGCTCGCAAGCGACTCGCCGTAGGCAGGACCAAGCTGCGTCTTGACGTCTTCGATGGTTTCGCATTGTGTAAGCTGGGCTGTGTCAGTCACATGGTCTGTATTGCGTTTGTCGTCGAGACGTACATTGCCATAATTTGTGCTCGTCAGTAAGGTATTGCGGTAACCACGAACTATGCCCTCTAGGTAGCCGCCATTCACGTTGAACAATAGGCCTGGAAAGGTCAGTCGAGAGATCGTCGTCGAGATATAGGTACCTACCTTCCATCTTTGGATTCGCAGCGGCAGAGAGGATTGCAAGAAGAGAACGGCCGCGCTCGAGTCCAGGAACTCTGAAGGTCGCAACTTGCTATGTAGAACGTCAAGAGCTGCGGCGACAGAACAGGCCAGGCGAATAGATCAACCGGCTTGACGTGTAGAGCTGCGCAGTTTAATGATCCGCCGTAGGGTTTCCGTGGTGGGATGCTCCACCGTGCTCCCCGAAAACCATTCCTTGCTACGCTCCTCCGTACATACTCGAGGCCTACTCCGTGTGTCCGTACATCTGTCGTTGCCCTTCTCAAGACTGTGGCTGTCCTCATCTATCGAAACCGCTCATACTTTCAAGTCTTCGTGGACAAGCGCTATGCACAGCCTCTTCCGTTCTCTTCATGCCTTATTAGTGGTGATAAGGATTGAGGTCGGTGAATGCGCCATCATCTCGACATGCTTTCAGTCCAAACCCTCATAGATTGTGTCGATGATATCTAATCTCTGGCCATCATCTGCAGTGGCGATGCGGCTTCGATCTTTTCAAACTGGCTTCCGGTCCCTAACCTGACGCCCTTGTTCTGCCAACTCGTGGCATACTCCAACACCACCTCCTCATATTCATCCCAGCTGATCTTTCCAGCAAATGCCTGCTCCAAGTGCAAAGCGTCGAACGCAGCTTGACTCGTGCTTGCTGCCGTATGTGGACGGAATCCGGCCAATGCATCCCCCAGCAACGCAGCCCTACCCTCCAACAATCTCCCGATCTTTGTGCCTTGTGCTGGCGGCTCCACGTCTGTGATAGCCTGCACGAAGGGCTTCTGTGTCTTTTCCACAAGCTCGGCAAATTGTGGGGGTAGTTTGTCCGCAGCTGTCCGCTTCTGTCTGTCCCATACGTCCTGGCGCATCTTCCCACCGGTCGGTAAGGTGTATCGGTGGTGGTTACCGTCCGAGTCCGTCAGGACCTCTTCATATTCCTTCGTGCCCTCGGGGAAATTCCAGTACCACACCCAATTCACAAGCCTCTTCCCGGGCTCCACGGTGCCGTCAATTCCTGGAATTGTATAACCCAGGATCTGAGTTCCTTGAGCGTGAAAGAAGGTGAACTTCTCCACGAACACTGTTGCTGCTTGGTCGAGCTCGCTCTCCGGCACGGTTCCCCTGAAAGCCACATATCCGGCGTATTTTCTTTGTGCCACTTTACCCAGCAACATCCCTCGAGTCCTGCTTGACGGGCCATCCGCACAGACGACGAAGTCCACCATCATCCGAGTCAAATGCCCCGCAGTATCTGACTCATCCCTGGTGTCTCTCCAGGTAACCTCCACTTTATCACCTACCGCGCTCAAAGCCTCCACCGATCTTCCATACTCGTACTTTGCTCTGCCCCAAGCCTCCCTCAGGACTTCGCCATCCGGCCCTGCTAACACGTGATCCCAGCGTTCAGAGACATGGGCAGATTTCTGGCCGTCAAAGTTCGCTCTGCCTAGGTGGTACAACAGATCCCAGCTCGTCATCCATTGAGCGTAGTCTTCTCGATCAATGACTTCCCCATCCCTGTTGAGGTACATTCTACCTTTCGACATCACCTAATACCCATAACCATATTCTTAGCACGATCCAGAACAGGATAGGATAGGGCAGGACCGGGGGGCTTTTCAGGGGAAACAGAGCTCCTCACCCGCGTCTCCTTTCCGAACAAGTCGAACTTCTCAATCCATCTTTGCACATGCCCTCCAGCGACAATTCCAGCACCTTGGTCATGCAGCAAGGGTCTGCCGTTTCGTTCTAGAATCGTGACTCTATGCTTCTCTGGCATGCGCAGAAGCGGGATTGCGGCAAACAGACCGCCCAGCGAACCGCCCACCACGGCGATGTCGAGGCCTTTCCCTCCAGATGACATGGTAAGCTCGGGCTTCTTCACAATTGTAGCCCTCGTATCATGTGCGTTGAACGAGATAGAAGTCGAAGCCACAGTTGTCTATTCCGTCACAAATGTGTGCACGATCCTTGTCCTTTCGATGACGACCATGTCCATACATAATGTATTACCATTAAATACCTTGACGCTACTACTGTACGAGAGCCTGTGTATGTACGATGTACAAAGGAAGCCTCGACCGAGTTACTGTACTGGTTCTCGATTTGCGGGGGCGGTCCGGAAAAGCAGGCGTCGAGGCCACCGGATTTCGCGTATTCTCGCCACTGCAGGCATATTATGGTACGAATCGCTACCCGAATGAGCGATTTCTCATACTATCCCAAGTACGATGTTTTTCCGGGGCCGTTCATGCGGGCTCCGCACACCCCACCCCGCCTCCCCAGTCACACCGAAAAGAGTTGCAGGGACACGTCCCCTGGTCAGACAATGGTTAATGCGGATCCTGAAAGTTACATAGCATGTTACACACGCATGTCTAGACAGCAGTGGTTCCTTCTCGTTAAAGCTTAGATTTAGATTCCCACCGTCTGCATTGTTTATATCATTCCCCGTTGATGCCCTCAAATCCCGAAGATTTGATTCCCAATGTTAGGGCCTTGAAGCATTTGACACCGTTCCAGCATTTTCTTTCCTTGGTCACCCGGAGCCAAGGGGGAAATCTCCTGTAGAAAGCGCGCTGTCACCTGCTGGGCATTCAGCCAGGGCACATCTGGGGCGGCTTCTTGAAAGACGTTGCCGTTCTGCAGGACCACTTCGACTTTGGCTGGCTGGTTACCCATTGCATAGCTTTTTTCATACTCCGGGGTGGTCGAGAGAGTGCACTTGTGCATCAACGACGTCACCCTGGGGTCGTGAACGCGTGCCAACGTTTCTTCATCGAGACGAGCGAACGCCAGAGAACTGCTTACTCCGTACTGAATGCTCAACTTGCCCTGGGACGCCGTCTCCAGAGGGCCGACACTGTCGCAGCCGGGATATGCGATCGCGGCAGCGGTGGTCGTGATCCTGATGCTCTGGATCTCCTGCACCTCATATTCATGTGCGTGTGCCTGGGCGATCTTCAGAGCCAGCGCGGACGATGTCTGCGTAAAGTTGCACACCGCGGCTGGTTTGAAGCGGACGTCCAGAATGCCCCGACCGATCGGCGACCCTTGGTCCCAGTTCCGGAACACATCCACAGCGCCATCACCAGCCCCGAGGGCGCGGAAAAGCCCATCCTTGCCTTCCAAGACGGTAGCGCTGGCCTCGATCCTGCTCCGGGCCAGGTCGTAGCTTGTGATTCCCGCCCGACTGGCAATCCCGTTGTGAATGAAGATCTCGCGTCCGCCGCTCCACGCCCACTCGTTGACCCCGCAAGCCATGTTGACCGCGAGCGCCAGTGCGTTGATGGCAGTCTCCGCGTCCGTCGAAGTGGCCGCCACCGCCCCGCCCGCTGCGGCAAAGGCACCGATGAGTCCACTGGCCCGGAAATGTGTGTTGAATGTTCCATTGGCCCGGATGGACGTCCCCAGGAGAGCGCCCATCTCATAACCCCCCACGATGCCTCGGAGCAACTGCTCCCCTGACCAGCGGTCGCGCTGTGCAAGAGCCAAGGCGGCCGCGACGACCATCGAACCCATATGAGAGCATGAATCCAGATGCATGTCATCTCGCGCTGCACTGCGACTTGGTCAGTTCACTCGAGAGTTGCGCAGAGAAGGAACTGCTTGACCAGCCACCTGCCGGTCAAGAGGGGGGGTGACGGGGCTGACCTGTGCGCTAGAATGGAATTTGTCAATGCAGCTGTCTCAGCACACACGGCCTTGTCGCCTCCAAAGACATATGCCTCCGCGTTGCCAGAATGAAGGGCTGCATAGTTGAGGACCTTTCCGCCGAGCTCGCTCGAGGCACCAAGTTGCGCGGCACCCAGAAAATCCAGCAGGCACAATGATGCCTTTTGTTGCACCTCAGCTGAGAAGTGCCCTTCTGAGATCCGTTTCAGTCGTGAAGCCGCGACGCATAGCAAACTAGGATTTTGGATCACTGAATTCACATCATTGCTTCCGAGGCTTCCCATCTTGGACGTGTGTGTTCGTGCACCCGGGAAAAGGTCTTTCTCGACGCAGCTCGCTCACAGGATGCCAGAAGAAAACTCTCCCAGATGTTTGCCCAGCCGATAGTCAAAGGGAAGGTGTCCTAGGGAACAACCCCTCGCCTCGGACAGGAAGCGGGAGACGATTTGCCCATGTCTTTGTGCTCACAAGCCTCAGCTGGTGTTCCCGCAGATCCACTTCACCCTCGGAAGCGGAGTAATATTTCGGCAGCATGTCGCCGACCGACTTTTCGGCCAACAGAACTTGACCATATTAGCCAGCAAAGTCACAGGGTCCAGGCACCCAAGCGAGTCTCCGCCATCATGACGGTGCTCCCACAAGCTTCAATGGCCATGCCAAGTGAGGTAGCATCATACCGTAAGGTGCTTTGTCTAAAAATTGCCCTTCCACCCGGCCGGGACCTCGTCAGCACGTTCGCATAACCACATATGTCTCGTCAAGTGCAGCGAATGCACTCAGAGCATACGGAAATGCCATCTTGAGTCAGGGTTTGTTGGCAGAGTTTAGATCCACCATTCCGTTTTGGACCTACGTGCACCATTCCTGGTACTCAGACAGACGATTCTAGGTCGTTCAACTGTGGTTGCATGGCCTGTGGGACAAACACGTTGTCCATCGACCAGTTCCATTCGGAGAAGAACCCGTCGTCGTCAATCATATTCGGGAAAGAATCCTCATCTAGTTCGGGAAGAGGCTGCGCCGTTGTGGTATTTTGTCCAACACTCGAGTGTATACCGCCGTTCAAGGTGAGAGAGGTAGCGACATCGGACCTGTCGGGACCCCGAGAGCTTTCTTCCTGGTATGGATTCAACTCCCCGTGATGTTCCTGCCTCCAATGCCAGAGGCAGTCATACACTACGCCCATCTCCTAATAATGAATGGGTCAGTTCACTTGACATGCTAACTTCTGTACACGGAGAGGGATCGGTGACGTACCCCTCTGCTTCGAATGCGGACAGTCAAACTGTCCACGGATCCGTCCTGCTGGCGGAAGACACGTTGACTCTGCCACAAGTGGGAGAGGATAGTGGCCATTTGAGCGTTCAGGTCATTGTTTCTCAAAACTCTTTTCCTGAGAATTCGGATGGCAGCAAAATAGGCACGTTCTCCTAGAAGAAGGTCGACTTTCGAGCCTAGCTCATGGCTGCGACAAATCCGTAGGATTGTCATAGCCCCTAGCATAAGAGTACGGTAGTATTGTTCCGAAAGATACAAAGCATAATCATCTTGTTGATCTCGTTCCTCCACCGTGTCTACAAAGGCACAGGCGTGGTGGTAGACCTCGATCAGATGCATCAAATTGGAGCTTGACCGGGAGTTGAAAAAGTGATAAGCTCCCAGGTGAAGGTGAGTACAGAGGAACCAGATATTAGCTGGGAATGCGTTAGTACGATCTTCCGAAAGTCAAACGAGAGCAATGATACAGCATACCGAGATGCGGGTAAGACTGTTTCTTGATCTTAATCACCTCATCATCAAAATGTCTGATCATGGCCGCAAGCGGGGCGGGCATGTCACCGTGTTCACCTTCATATCTTGCCGACATCAGGTTGTTCAAAGAGCTTGTCATAGCACTCTCGAGCCGTTGCATCCAGTAGATGGACAAGTCACCAAACGAAAGTTCGTCTCTCCGATGGACTTCCATTTCCCAAGAGTCTTCGAATACATGCGGAGGAAGTCCACAATAGATATTGACACTGTTGCAGGGCTAGTCAGATGGCGTTTCAGGGCAGCACAGATACCGATATCCTTACCAGTGGCAAACCACCTTGCACCAGGCCCACAGACACGCCCGAGACTTCTCCTGGTTTGTGTCCTTGATCAAAAAGGCATGTGAGAAGTCTTGTCTCTTGCTGTGCATATGCAAACCATTCTGCAGACACAGTTGCATAATAATACCCGAGTATACAGGCGAGGGGTCGTCACTCGCGTCCTCTATCGGCAATGGCCACACACAGAGGATTAACAAGGCCGATATCGTGGCAATGTAATCGGAGAGTCTGGTCGTAGCCAGTGCTGCTAGCCGGGATACTCTGGGCGCAAGAGCATCAAGCAACGTCGGATCACGGCGATATCGTCTTGAGCCGGTGACAACTATGGTCCAAAACAGTAGCGGCGAGTATGTGTAGTAATCGTTGTATGCATGCTGTGGTTCCAAGATTGGTAAAATCGAGTGGTAACGCTGAAAGAATCTGGGGCACGTCAGTGCAACGGAACAATTGGCGGCCCCAGAAGGAAGGAATTGCACGCACAATGAAAAGCAGTCCTCGAGTTTACGCGGATCGATCCTCAGGGACTCTAGGGTCGGGCAGAAAGGAGGGGAGATTTGCTTAGCAGGCGTCGAAAGCACTTCAACGGCAGGCACGTTACCCGTGTACGTAGACGGTGGAATGGACGAGGACGACATGTGGAGGGCGGGAGGTGATGCTGAGGAGGACGGTGCTGTCGCGGTCTGTGGGAGGATGGAGAGGGATGGAGATGTCGCATTCTCCAGCTCTCCACTGCATAGTGGCAGCATTTGGGACTTTCTCAGGCGCTCTATCTCGCGCTGCATCTCGGCTTTCCTGCTGTCAATTTAGTCTTCAGCACGGAGGAAGTGTGGAGGGACAAATGTTGGCGTACGTGCGATATTTCCGCCTCTTGAAATTTTCGTTGAAGACGCAGTCGATCCCAGAGACCCGACATCTCGAACACGGTTTTGAGTAGTCGAGATGGTGGGCATCGCACTTCAGCTGCGAAGAGTAAGTGGTCGTGTCAAGACAAGCCAGCATCCGGGCATTGGAGCCTAGTGAGCATGAAACTACCTTCTGTTGTCGGCATTCTTCACACGCTCGTGGCCTCGACGGTACAGCGAGCGAAGCCTGGGACATATTGTTATGAGGTTCTTGACCGAGTATCAGGACATTGAACTCAGTGGATGAGGCATTTGCACCATTGCTTTTGAAATGGCGCTCTCACTTCAGGATACTTTGGTCGGGTTTTTTATTGGAGAGCTCGCTTGCGTAGCGAAGGTGTACGGAAAGGCAGAAGCGCAGTGATGGCCTGTGCGGGGAAGCGGAGTGGTGCAGTGCGTGGAGGCGGGTGGGCGGAAAGGGGACACGAGGGGGATGGTTGCGCCCACTGCTTGCCCATGAGGCCTAATTACGCTGCTTAGGCAGGAGTGGTAGGCTGCTCTGGCTGCTGTTGGGGCCCGCCTTGGCGGTTGTCTCTCGCCCCCTCGCAATTAACAAGGCGGCGGGTAACTCGATCGAGGTTGGTTCGGCCGATTTTTCGGCCAGAGATTCAACTTGACCTTCTGTTTCTTCATCCACTTAGTGAAGTTTTGTTTGCTCGAGACGAGCAGGCTACATTCTACAATACATACTCGTACGGGCAGCGTGTCTCTAGCTCATTCAAGCTCTGTTCGCGCTGGTCACGTGGTCAGTCAAGTGCACAACCGCTTCGCAGAGGACGCTGCCAGGCCTCCATCTGCCTGTCGGTCCACACAGATAATTATGAATGAACAACTGCAATTGACGCTGGTAGTTCATCAAGCCCCGTTGGCAAACGCGACACCCCCGGCCCTTTTATCGAATTCCATGCATTCCTGCAGACCGAGCATGTCGAAGAAATACTTGACCCCCCCTGCTCGTTGCACGTCACTGACCTGTGCCCTTTGATTCTTTTTCAAGTCCTTCATGGCGGCATCGACTACTTCGGCTACGGGACCGAGAGCGACGGCTGGAAAGATGACAATTTTGTAGCCGAGGCGGTTTGCTTCTTCCACGCTGATGTCCGGCGTGACTCCTCCCGCGACCATGTTCAATAGGACCGGCGTGGGCGCGAGATCCCTGCACGCTCGACTGCATTGGTCCATGGTCGTCATGCCTTCTAGAAATGCGACATCGGCTCCGACCGCTATGGCTTTCTGTAGTCTCGAGACGGCCGTCTCGTATCCCAGAGATTGAAGAGAGTCGGTGCGAGCAATGATGACGATATCCGCAAATCCTCCCGAGACCTGTCGCATTTCCTCGCGTGCCAGAACCGCCGCTCGAATCCTACTGAGGTAGACATCCTCGTCGACCAATTCTTTGTTGGCTAAATGACCACATCGCTTCGTTTGCACTTGGTCTTCAAGGTGCATTCCAGCCACGCCGCCGGCAATATAGGCCTTGATTGTCCGGGCCACTGAGCCCGGCCCGCCATATCCAGTGTCAGCGTCTGCAATCACAGGGACCCTGCGATCCAGAGAAGCGATCATGGACGCATTCTGGACCATGTCGTTCATGGTTGCAAGCCCGAGGTCTGGCATTCCGAGCATGGACGCCGCAGTCCCTGCCCCCGTCATGTATAGACAGTCGAAACCTGCATTCAGGGCGATCCGAGCACTTATGCCATCATAGACACCCGGGCAAAATATCGTCTTGCCCTCTTGCTCCAGTAGAAGGCGCAGTCTGGCTGCGGCGGAATGCCCTGTGTATTCTTTGGGCGCCATTGAAGAAGACATGTCACGGTCTATTCCAGAACACAGGTATCCAGACAGCTCAAAGAATGGAATGGTGGTCGGAAATTGGTGAAAGACGGGAGGAGATCTCGTTTGCTGGGGCAGGATTCAACGCTGCATATATGTCACCACTTCTTGCCAGCCCGAGGGCAAAACTCCTCCATGCGCCGTTCTGACCTGAGTATCACTGGACATCAACATTCTCGCTCGGTGTGGATGCCAGACGAAGCCCAGGGGCCCGAAGAACCGCTGGAAACCCGCTTGGCCGATTTTACACCCTCGAAACGCCCCAGCCTGTCCGAAAGTATGCTCAAGAGCACAAGGGCCCCGCCGAAAATTCGGGGACTAGTGACCGCCACGTTTTCCCGCCTGGCGAATCATTCTCCTCCCAAACCTAACCTCCCTCCCCGCGGGAAAGAAAACTGGTCTGGATCTCTCCAGGATATCAAGGATGGAGATACAATGTGAAGGGCTCTTTCATTTAATAAAAGCTTGCCCTTTGCCATTGTGACCGGTCAATGTTATCCAAACCTCCAGGTTCTCTCGTTTCTACCGCACACCATAAGTCCAACCCTCCACAAATCGAGAACTATGAGCAAAGGAGAAATTCAATGCGACGAGGCGATGGCCTTGGACCATATCGAGAAAACCGATGCGACCAATGCCATTGCCAACTCCGAGCTTCGCACTGCGAGGACGGCAGTTGAACGGCGGCTCCTCCTCAAGGCTGACTGTGTGATCCTCCCAATGTGTGCCCTCACATGGTGGGTCACATACCTGGTATGATGGCCCAAGGATAAATGATTCCGCCACTGTAAAAACGGAGCTGATCTCAAAAATTCCTTCAGGACCGCAATTCCATCGGCAATGCGAGGGTGATGGGCCTGGAAACAGACCTCCATATGACCCCCGAGCAGTTCTACAATTGTTTGAGCATGTTCTGTGAGTGGCCGAGTATCATACATATCTTGAACCCAAATCACCGCTAACTCCGGTTCAGTCGTGGGATACATCGCTGTCTTGTTGCCCGCCAACCTGACATCGCGCTGGATCCGACCCAATCGATCTGTCGGTTTCGCTGTGATCGCCTTTGGTGCCGTTCTGTGTGGCATCGGGGCAGCAAAGAATTACGCCACGGTCCTAGCGCTCCGAATCTTGTTGGGATGTGGGCAAGCTTATGTGCAGTTCCTCACGGTGTACATCAGCTTATGGTACAAGAGATACGAAGTTGCCTTCCGCACAGGTAACGACCCCTTGGCCTTGAAAATGGCAGTAGTCTCGCTAACGACAACCAGCAATATTCTTCTCATGTGCAACAATCTCTGGCAGCTTTGGAGGCCTAATTGCATATGGCATCGAAAAGAATCTCAGCTACGAAAGCACCGGTCGGGAACCTTGGTCGTGGCTGTTTATCATCGAAGGCATCCTAGCCATTTGCATCGGTTTCATTGTGTATGTTGTCCTTCCTAGGTTCCCAGACGACCTTCAGAAGATGGGGAAGAAGCACTGGCTCTTCACTCCTGAGGAGATCGACCTGGCGACCGCCCGATTTGCTTGTAAGTTCCCCATTGCTCCTGACGACGGTAATATGTGATTCTTTGCGCTGATTATTCATCGCCCGAGACAGCGTACAATTCTGCCCATGAGAAGATCAAGACCAAGCAGTTGTTGGAAGTCCTGCGAGACCCCAAGTCTTACTTGTTTGCGATCGCTCAAGGAGCGTGCGTGCTTGGTGTCTCCGTGGTAGGAAGTTTCCTGCCCACCTTCATTTCTGGCTTTGGCTTCACAAGGAGTAAGTGGATTGGTCTCTACCTACAAGTCCAAATCCTGGATGATTGACCATGTATTACAGTCGAAACTCAGCTCTTCACGGTTATTCCCTATGCATGCGCTTTCATTTCGGTTCTCGTCTGCGGATATCTCTCCGACAAACTCAGCCGAAAGATCCCGTTCCTCATTGGAGCTTTTGTCCTCGGGTGCATTGGATATATTTTGCTTCTGGCCGTTCACACCCGCGGGGTCAGCATCTTTGCGGCCTGTCTGATCACAGCCAGCTGTTACACGGCCATCTTACTCACCCCTGTTTGTGTCAACATCAACACCGTGGGGTTCACCAAGCGAGGTGCAACCTGGGCGTTCACCGAAGTCTTTGGACTGACTTGGTCGATAATGGGCACAAGAATCTACGACACTCCGCCTCGCTACATCAAAGGACATACGGTCGTCTTGGTATTAAATGCCCTTGCATGTCTGTGCGTCATTGCGGCATACTTTTACATGCGGCGCATCAACGACAAGAAAGAGCGTCTTGAACGGGAATATGCCGAACGGGGCGAGACTCATCCTCACATTGCCCAAAACAAGTCACTGGAAGAAGTTGGCGAAATGCACATTTCTTTCCGATATGTCTTGTAAGGCTCGCGGAATCACAATCAGGATCTGGAGGGATGGATTGTCCAATCTAGATCTGTAAACTGCGCCACGGGTTACGTGGTTATTGAACCCATAGACACGTGGTAGCCAACTAAGGATCAGAGAGGCCATATACCTTTCTCCCTATATAAGTGTTGAGAACAACCCCCATTTTCCTTAACAGCTGTCAATGATAGTATCTAAATTAAGAGACTATTGTAGAGGGCTCTGCTAGTAGGGAGACTCGAAAGAAGAGAGTCAGCGATGCCACGCAGCCGAGGTGGGTCATTCCGATCGCCCCTGGCCGAAAAGACGGCGATGGAATAGAGCTCGGCGTTCGAATACCTCTCTACCTTTTCGTAGCGATGACATAGCTGGAACGCCAGATGGCCCGCGGGTATGGAGAGTATTGTGTGCGAGGTAACACACATGTATATAGAGGACTAGTTGCCACCACCACCACCAGTCTACAGACAAATTACTGCACGTTCTCCCACGCCTGAAGGAAGCATCCTTAGACAACGATGGAACCCATATCCAATCTCCCGCTCGTTCGAAGGCTGGTGACGGGCCACAACCAGGAGGGGAAAGCGGTTTTCGAATTCGACGACATCCTTACACCGATGAACCCGTTTCCCCAGGCCGAGGCCAGTCTTGAGAAGGACAAAGCAAACCCCATGGGTGTTACGCTGGTACATCGAACTCGAAAATACCCAGTCAAGGTCCAAGGGTCCACGGAGGAATTGACCCCGGACAACGTCCGCCGCGGACAGGGCGAGCCGGGTATCGTATGCCAGATCGTAGATTTGCCTCCTGGATCCAAGGAGACACCATTGTTTCTGCACCGCAACCAGAGCCTAGACTACGGCGTCGTCCTGAAGGGAACCATGCAGATTGTGCTGGACGATGCAGCCGAACGTACATTGAGTGAAGGAGATGTGTATGTCCAGAAGTAAGTCATGCCTTCCCCGCGGAGGACCTCCAGGTCCTGAGGTTTTTCTGGGGCAGCTACTGATTCGTGGCGGAATTGGTAATTAATAGAGGCACTCTACATGCCTGGAAGAACATCAGCTCTGAGTACTGTCGGTTTCTCACCGTGGTGATTCCGTCGGAAAAGGTCAAGGTGGAAGCCACGGGTGAATTCTTGGAGGTGACGAAGATCCCGGCCCTGAGCGATTGATCCATAATCACAACCAGAGTGCGGTGCTCGGGAAAGAAGAGAAGAGATCATATGACCATACCATACCATACCAAATATAAGGGGCCAGACCAAGCGTGTATCAAATTTGGCGATATGTCCATAAACGCGAGCCCACCGTCAAACCTACAACAATTCACGGCTGTTGCTGTTTCAATCAGGCCCGAACTGCGGCCGGGGCATGAGCCGACTCCATGGGCGGTTCGAGCGTGGACTCGGCCAGGCAGGCACATCCATCATTTCCGACAGTCCCGTAGCCCCGAGTGTCACGGCGAGTTGATGGGTTGTCGTTACCTGTGGACCCGGACCCACTTTGACTGCGAGTTTTCGGCCTGGGGAATTGAATGATTGACAGTCTGGTGAGTGTCACAGGGAGGGGTAGGTTTCGAGGTAGGCGAGCGACAGTCCCTCCATTCACAGGAAGATATAAGATTGAACGCATACACATGCGGAAGGGAAGACGTGCTATAATTTGTCATCTGTCTAGAACCGGCATTCTATCCTTACTATCGAGGGTGCAAACCTAAGACGTTCAAAGGCGATTGTCAAGATGATTTCCAAAACCCTACCCGATGTTGACCACTTTGTCCCAGTGGAACCGACCAAGGAAAACATCGACTATGCCGACCTCGACACGCTGGACTTCTCACGCTACGATGACGGTCCCGAGGCGCGCAAGGAGCTTGCCGCCCAGCTGCAGCAGGCCATGACGACGCATGGCTTTTTCGTCGTGGTGAACCACGGTCTGACCGAAGAGCAGATCACTCGTCAGGTCGATATCGGACACACCATTTTGAAACGCACCTCACCGGAGGAAAAAATCCGTCTCAAGGCCGACATTTTGGGCAAGGGAGAATACCCGGGCTTCAAGCCTCGTGGCCACTGGAAAGCGGGCGGCAAGCCCGACAGAATCGAGAACTTCAATGTCAACCGGAACATGAGTCTGCACGAGCAACCAGCCGCCTTGGAGCCCTACCGCCAGGAAATCCAAGACGTGGTCGATTTGATCCACAAGGACATTCTGTACAAGGTGCTGAGACTGTTCGCCATCGCGCTGGAGATCGAGGACGAGGACTTTTTCGTCAAGCTGTTCAGCTATGAAAACCACGACGAGTCCTGGGCGCGGTGGATGCAGTACTACGACAGTGGAGACCAGGGCGAACAATCCCTCTGGCTCGGTGGCCACCAGGATCTGTCGGCCCTTTCGCTTTTGTTCTCCCAGCCCATGGCATCCTTGCAAGTGCGGGACTACGAGGACGACGCACAGTGGAGATACGTCCGCCACATTCCCGGCGCCATGATCGTCAATGCCGGCGAAATCATGAAGTGGTGGACTGGGGACTTCTTCAAGGCGGCCGTGCATCGGGTCGTGCAACCGCCGGCTGACCAGAGAGGTCACGACCGCAGCGGCTTCTTCTATTTCGCCGTCCCGAACGATAACGTCGTCATTAACACCTTGCTCGAGGAGAGCCCCGTGCTGCGCAAGGCCGGCGTGCAGAAGTGGTTCAAGGAAGACGAGGCGCCCACCAGCAAAGAGTGGTGTAACAACCGCATCCGCGTGACGGGCCAGAAGGCCCTGTTCCAGGATAAAAATGCCGAACAGAACAAGGAGGTCGAGAAGATCGGGACGGTCACGACCACCTGGTATCGATGAATGACGGAGTTTGTCTCTAACAACGTCAGGAGGGCAATAGGGTATGATATTTCCCACAGTAGAATTCAATGGGGAAAGATCTGTGTTCGGCCACCACTAACAGTGGCTGATTCGCGAATCGATAGTGGACAAATGGACATACCAACAGCAGCAAGTGGGTATGGCTTGCTGGAGGCCGAAAATTCGGCAGGGCACTTCAGGGCAATGCGCGAATCCGGAGGGTCAGATGGGATGCCTTGATACTTTTGATACTTGCCTGATCGAGATCGTGCCATTGTCAAGCTCACAAGCTCAACTTGAACAGTCTCCTGTCACTTGACCCAGCGCTATAAAAACAGATCTTCCAAGGCGATCGTAGTGGGCGTAGAAAGATCAGACAACCCCAATTGTTTGATATCTCCCATAATGTCCGTCCAGAAGACGAGCAGGTGGATTATGACGCCTAATCTCGGCCTGGATGGACTGCATTATGAAGATGATGTTCCTGTGCCCGCGCTTAGCGGTCGCCAATGCCTTGTCCGCATCGAAGCGGTATCTCTAAATTATCGCGACATAGCCATGGCGTTGGGGGTGTACCCTTTACCCACCAGCAAGTCCTTTGTGCCTGGCTCCGACGCCGCAGGCCAGGTGGTGGCCGTCGGTCCCCAAGTCAGTTTGTTCGAGGTCGGCGATAAAGTCTGCACGCTGTTCATGCAAGGCCATCAAGATGGTATCATCACGCCCGAGATTCGACGGACCACCCTTGGCAGCCAAACGGACGGCGTCCTGCAAGCGTTGGCCGTCTTCGAGGAGACCGGGTTAGTCGCGTTGCCCAAGGCCCTGTCGTACGTTGAGGGTGCATGCCTGCCTTGCGCGGCGGTGACGGCGTGGAATTGTCTGTTTGGCCTGGAAAGCCGAGCTCTCCGATCTGGTGATGTCGTTCTCGCGCAAGGCACGGGCGGCGTCTCCTTGTTTGCCATCCAATTTGCGTTGGCCATCGGAGCGGTCGTCATTGCGACCACCTCAAGCCGAGACAAAGAATTCCGGTTGAAGGCGCTGGGAGTCCAGCATGTCATCAACTACAAGT
The DNA here is from genome assembly GCA_002099365.1 of Phialophora verrucosa. Classification (NCBI taxonomy): domain Eukaryota; kingdom Fungi; phylum Ascomycota; class Eurotiomycetes; order Chaetothyriales; family Herpotrichiellaceae; genus Phialophora; species Phialophora verrucosa. The sequence continues at coordinate 1,202,371 of MSED01000002.1, read as the reverse complement.
CTGATCCGAACTGGGGCGAGACGGCCAAATCCATGACTGCCGACGGGTTGGGCGTGCACCATGTCGTCGAAGTCGGAGGCGAAGCAACGCTCCTGCAGACGATGAAAGCCATCCGGCCCGAAGGCGTCATCTCGATGGTGGGCTTCCTGGGCGGGAAGACGGACAGTTCTCCCAGCTTCTCGTTGATCCAGCACCACCTCTGCATCGTGCGTGGAGTCAACGTCGGGTCCAGAAAGCAGTTCCAAGAGATGAATGCCATTGTGGAGAGCAGCGGCGTCAGACCCATCTTGTCAGATCGGCTGTTTGGGTTTCAGCAAGTCCGGCAAGCGTATGAGTGTATGGCACAGCAGAATTTCTGGGGGAAGATCGTGATTCAGGTTGCTTGACCTAATCACGAAGTTCCTCCGGCGGGCAAGATGCGAAAGGGGGGGGGCTTGTTCTGGGTCTTCCCCACCGTTGACCATGCACTAGACTCACGTCAAGAAGAATCTGTGTCTCTACCGTCTCATTCTTCTGAACATGCTGATTTCCTAAGTTTGCGTCTCTTTCTGCTTGGTCTCCAAGATGAAGTGTCAACTATGATGAGCTACAGTATGCTCAATGCTCCTCGCAAGTCCAATCAGCCTATGATCGGATGCATCTCCCCTCCAAAGAGACATTTCGCGACCCAGGTGTCATACCAATGGTTAGATTGCATCCGCCAAGATGGCATCGGCGGCCTTCTCGCTGATCATATACGTTGGCAGCACCAGATAGAACCCGGGGATCTTAGGGAAGACACTTGCGTCCACCACTCTCAAACCGTCTACCCCCCGGACGCGGAATTTGGAGTCCAGCACAGCATTCGGGTCATTGTCACCGCCGATCGGACAAGTACAGCTGGCATGATGGCCCCAGGCTTCCTTCTTGATCCAGTCTTTCATCTCTTGTTTCGTCGTCACGCGATCCGCAGGCCACACCTCCTTGAAGTTTCCTTGGAGCGGGATGTAGTTCTTGAAGATGTCGCGTGACAGCTGCATGCCTTCATAGACGGCTTGGAGGTCCTTCTCGTCAGCCTCGTTGGCGGAGCTGCCCGTGTCAAAGTAGTTGAAGTTGATGATTGGCATGTCGCGAGGGTCGGCCGACCGAAGCGTGACGGTGCCGGCATTGTTGCGCGAGTGCGCTTTGAGCACAATCCAGGACCAATGATGTGCGTCGATCAAAGACTGGTTGGCATATCCGGGGTGGTAACCTGTGAAGTAAGCCGGGGCGCCTGAGATCAAGAGATCAGGGTCACCTTCGGCCACCGATGACTTCTTGACTACAGCAATGGCGATTCCATTGGTCGCATACGTTCCCTTGAGTGATGGACCCGGAAGGTTTTGCCATTGTTCCAAACAGGGATCCGGAGTGGTGCGTAGGAAGGTACAGTCCTTGGTGAGAGCAAAATCAGTATTGCTGTCTCCTACCACGGTGGCCTCATAGCGGTCTTGGAGATTCGTGCCGACTCCGGGCAGATCGACGACGACCGGAATATTGAACTTCGACAGCTCGGCGGCAGGACCGACTCCTGAAAGCTTGAGCAATTGTGGGGAACTGAATGCACCGGCGGATATGATGACTTCCTGGGCAGCGTCGACACTGCCCGAGACGCCCGCTGAAGCTGATCCAGAGTTGGGGTCAGCTCGATAGAGGTTATGTCCTTCAATGTAATCGACGCCGATGGCTCTTGGTCGTGCGCCAGTGGTATCAAACCGGACCTTCGAGACCAAAGTGTTGAGCTTGATGTCAAGATGGTATTTCCGCGATCCATCGGCGTTGACAGCATTGGCCGTGGCGAGGATGAAATCACGCGGGCCGGTACGTTTCTTCGCGACCTCACTGACCGCTATTGGAACTTGATACAGCCCTTCTTGAGAGTCGCGGTTGGGGCTATATGCATTGATGTCGCGCAGGAGTACTTCGGCCAATCCAGTCACCGTGTTGAGGAGTTTTCCCACGAGACCTCGGCCCATAGCTGTTCCAGCCGCAATGATGAGGGATAGGAGCTTCTGGTCCTCCACTGCAAGAGACAGCTCAGTCACACTGGTTTCATACCATCCGTCGAAGCCATGGCCGACAATGCTGTTAGGTAGGTACCTGCACCGTTCGAGGCGTTGAAAATACTTTCGCATTGTCGCTGCTTTCCACGAACTATCGCCCGTGATCGAAGCAATGTTGTTCCAGTCGCTTTCGTGGGGGTAGATGGTGATCATGGCGTTGTGTGCTGCGCAGCCGCCCAATGTCCCGGCCCGCGGATACCAGATTCCAAGTGGCGTTGAACCTGAAGGAGGGCTGTTGCCGACGTATTGGTCGCCAGAAGGTGTCTGCCATACCATTTTTGAGTCCTGTTCTTGTCTCTGCGCATCACTGTAGTGATTGACAAAATAGTCCCACTTCATTGGTTCATACTCAGTAGACTGGAGCTGCAAGGCTGGCACTTGTTGGAAAATCGCATCACCATGGTCGCCTCCCGCCTCAATCAAGAGTACTTTGTGACCTGCAATGGCCAGCCTCGAAGCCAAGGGGCCGCCTCCGGGGCCACTACCCACGACCACGTAGCCGTATGCTGTCTCATTTGCTGCCTGTGTGCCGTTTTGGCGTTTGGCATAGTTATGGTGCAAATGTCTGTGTCCCGGACTAGAGCACATGTCAGTCGAAGCGGTTCCGATCGAAAGACTGTCTGTCACTCACCTCAAAGCGGCCACCATCGGGCTCAGCAGAGCCCAGAAGACAAGGAAATGCATCACCGGGCGAATCGAATGTGTGTTAGGACCAAGTCCCTCTTGGTATTCCCACTGCGCCAAAAATGAACGACTGACGGGTCAGGCAAAGGAATGACTTTGGCAATGCCAACGATCGGAGTTGAAGCCTCCTAAGAGAGACTCTTATCCTCCTTGCTGGTTCTGTGCCCGCGGCATCGGTGTCTGCACGATCAGAAATTGGTTCATCCACCGATGGGGGAGACTGGAGTCTGTGACGATCCATGGTCGAAATCCCGGCGAGAAGATCAGTACATTGAGACTTGCCCGAGTGAACCCGCGCACAAATGGAGCGGGAAATAAAGTGGAGGCGCCGGACCACTTCAGGTATCCACGTTGGATTTTAGCGGGTACATATCCCTGCCGGACAAGACCGGGCCGTTACAAATGCTGGGGAGACTAACAAATAATCCCCTAGTGTAACTTGTTCAAGAACAACAAGATCTTACCTTTCAGCATCTTGCCATTTTATGCCCCAACCGGGCATACTCTCCAGGGGTTTCGAAACGCAACCACTGTGTAGCCCCTGATCGACGGTGCCGACTATTGGCTCATTTACTTGACGAAGCCAAAGGGTTGCCTCGAGTTTAGCCCGGTATTATTGCCTTGTGCTTGCTTGATACTCCAATGCCCCGGGCCGTACATTGTCAATCTGCTCCATTGAAGATCATACTACCCGCGTGTAAGCACGTTGTATGGCTGGATGATCTTTGAGGGAAATCCGAGCGATGGCCTTCAGAGAGGCTGAAGAAGATGGACAGAGACGCATTCCCGAAGAGCGACAGAGAAAGAGAGCGCCCTCTTTCTCTGAGACGTAGATGGCCCCTATAAATCCTCTGAATTGATGGGGAGGTACTGTCGATGCTCGAGCCCAATCCGACAATGAATCTGCCTTTTGGTGTCTCCATCTAACTACACTCCAATAGTCTTCTGATATAGCAAGTTTTCATGGTGTCTTCCAAAGTGAGCACGACACGCGGATACCTGTCCAGAATGGTCCACTCGATTTAATCCAAAGTCTGTTTTGTGGCAATAGCTGAACGACCATCCTTGACGCTCTCGATGTCCACCAATGGGTAAAAGTCCTCCTTGTCGTTATCTTTGCGAACATCGAGTTGTATCGCAGGAGTCCCCCTTCCACTGTATTTCCCCGTCCCACTCTTCCCCGTGCCCTTGCTTGCTGCCAGAGTGCTGCCAAAGACCTGCGGGAAGAAATGTTTAAACAACGAATAGAGTGCTGGCATGCAAGCACAGATCACGCCAACATCCATCTCAATGCAGGACCAATACCCGAATGGAACACCATCGTACGAGAGATTGTGAGATTTTGCGAAAGAAAACAGAGTTTCAAGGCGAAGGATGCTCACAATGGTGACGCTATACAGGCATTAGTCATGGAATAATCCCAGGGCAATTGTGCCACTCACAATATTCCGACGCTCAACATGAGCGTGATCTGCAACTTCTTCTTCCAATGCAGGTTGAGCCTTGAGATGAGCCCCAAAGGCATCACCAGGACCGCCACGTCGAGAGCGATTTGGCCTCCGGCCGCGGCCCATCCCTGTGCATTCACATTGTTGCAAACACCTTCGTGTTCACCATCCCAATATGTCCACGCATAGCTGACGGGTCGACACTGGAAGACCGACACCAAAATGAAGGCGAGCATGTATCCTATGGTGGCAGCCATGACGATGAAGACAAGTCGGCGGAAATAGACCTCGGGGAAGACTCGAAGATAGAAGAAGAGGATGCTCATTTTCGTCATAGAGACAATGGTGATATAAAGGACTTCGTCGATGAAGTAGATCTACTAGACTGTCAGTATTAGCAATTGGAGCCGTAGGAATTTTCTCCCACCTTCAAGATCCGTGTGATATTCTCAAAGGGGATTGTCCAAATATCCTTCCCATACCCGCCATTGGCGACTGTTTTTATCGTCAGTTTTCTGTAAAGCGGCCAGGAGCCCAGTACACCCACGTGCTACGGATAGAGCAGAGAAGGCCACGAGAAGTGCCTGGCAACGGGAATTAGCACGCAAAGACGACATTGTGCAGTAGATATCAACTCACCATGGCGACTGCAACGCAGTAGTCATCATAGCCTATTTTTGCCGCTGGCACAACGATCTTTGCATAGATGCGCATAATGAAGATCACAAGGGCGGCGGCGCCTCCTCCAGCTCCGAAGCCTGAGACAAGATGAGACCTATCCCTCACAGGGGCTCCGCAGGCTGTGTAAGATATGTTTTGCGTAGCTGTATGTTGGAATCAGCATTTGCAACACCCATTCCAACTGAGCACTTACTCAGTTGTTCTTTAATGGTGCAGTTCATAGCCACACAGGCAGTAATGGTCTGTATCAATTCCTGGTTGGTGCAGATGCATGCCTGATCTGTCGGAGCACAGTCTGATTGAGCGATGCCTGCCGTTGTGCAGTCAAGCTTTGAGTGTTAGCATCAAAGTCATCGCGTGTAAGAGCACACTCACGCCACATTTTGGATACTCTAACTGAGCCGCAACGGGAGAGACAATCGCCAGAGCGAACCATAGGAAGGAAAAGGGACACCGCATGGCTTCGACTTAGATCCTCTTGGTCGTGAATATTCTGAAGCCTTCGTAGACCCGGAGTATTTAACGACAGTGTGCAACCACCTAGACGTTGAATAATTATTGTTCAATATCAGGTCCTGGGGGGCTGGCAACGGATCCTGGGGATAGAATTTTCAGTCCTGGCAAGGTGATGATCGTCAGCCGGAACGGTCCCCAGGATCCATTTCACTCCCCCTGCGTGTACCGGTTCAACAGCCGTTGGGAATAGATCTAGTTGGATCCTTGCAAGAGATGGTTGGTATTGGGGCAGTTGACTGTTCTTAGCGGTACATGAGATACCTGATCAATCCGAAGAACCGCTCCAATAATATGCTCTTAGGGATGATAAGGGTAACAACAGCTATCTAGTCGCAACGCACACGACACGTTCTTGTGAAGTGCTCAGGTGTTTTGATTCTGTAGACTTCGGCACGGCTAGTGGAGCGGGTGATCCTGTCCAGCAATGACAATTTTTCTGAGTGCAGATCGCCGTTATCCATACCTGAAGAGCACATCTCCTAGGCCGTTAGCAAAGCACGAGCTTCTCCATGTGGGTTTCGGCAACATGTTTCCAGAAGTGAGCAGAGGCTATTGCAACCAACTGTGCGAGGAGGCCAATCTGGAGAGCAGTGGTAACTCCTAGGCATAGTGGTTCGGCCAAGTACCTGGAACGGCCCCTGTCCATGGCAGCCTTGTGCGCAGGGGCCTGCCCAGCCTTCCGACGGGTTTAGGCCCGCTCTAGTCAGCCATCCAATCTTCCGGGTCTCGCAGAAATCAGGATTTCGAGTAACTCTCTCGGCCACCGTTAAAATCGCCATTGCCCTGACATCCCTGTTCGGTAGCGTCCTCAGGGATTTCTTCTCCAGAACCAAGCAAAACCCACCCCGGCGACGGTGGGAGATCGACAGATGTGCCGGGTACGAGTACACGCAGGTACCAGAAGGCCCACTTCCCCACCAAGTTGGCGCAATGAAAAACCCGCGCCGGGCGTCTTGACCACGCACCGCTGCTTCATATCATGGTTCCGGGCCTATTTCGTTGCTGGCTGCCTTTTTGGCTGCTGCGTCTCCACCTCAAATCCTTCTTTGGTCCATGCTGGAGAGTCGAACAGTCGATGTTTGTGTTCCCCGGCTGTAGTCGCATTTTATGGAACCTCTGGCATTTCAGCCCGTGCCGATCTGCGGGTTTTCCTCGCAATCTTGAACAAGCATCACTCTCAGGCCCTCCAAGACCCTCGATAGCGTCACTTTGTGCATCCAAAAGCCTAAACACAAGTCCCCAGATTTTGCTGCTAGCTGATGATTGTTCATTTCGCCTAAGGCATGACGAGACTCTATGGTGGATTCGTTTCCATTACGCGGCATAATTTTTTCGGGCATCTGGTCCCTACGGCGGTTCCGGGTCAAGCAAGAACCCGCCGTTGTCAAGCGACCAATCTGAATTGCGGAATTGGTAAGGATGAAATATTGAACACTTCTTCCACATTGTGGCGACGATCGACCCAGATATGAGCTGGGAGATATGTGCAGTTTTCAGTTGTAAAGGCCTCTTTGTCCTTTCCAACTGAGGTACCACCCATGCTTGTCTCCTAACTATAGTCACTCCTTCCTGCATGTCGTCGTTGTGCTCGGCGATACCGTCGTTCCTTACCAGAAAATGAAATTCTTCACTTCGTTCTACGGCGCTGTTGCCGGTTGCAGTGTACTTTCATACGGGTTTCCTACAGCCTCAAATATTGCCCTGCTTGCGAGATCAAGCGGTCTTGATGTTCCGGAGGGTTTGTCCTTCGACGACATCATTCGTCATGTGCAGGAGCATCAAAGGGAGAAGCGGCTGCTTTTCAATCCGACACATAAACCCATTGACGGTATGGCCGAGTATGAATGCAATGGCAATGCAGGCCTAACGTTACAAAGTCAGCGGCGAGCACGAGTGGCAGCCTCCGAACTTCGGCGCTGGAGCACAGCGGGGCCCCTGCCCGGGTCTCAATGCTTTAGCAAACCATGGGTACATTGATCGCTCTGGAGTTGCAAATGTAGGCTTAATCCTCCCAGTGCTCCATTGACAAACCCTGACTCCTCCGTGTACTAGTTTCTCGATGTCGTTGGTGTCATGAATTCAGGTGAGTTTCAATGAAAGCTCCCCTTTTATTCCAAAGCTGATAACCTCACAGTATACGGGATGGGAATTGATCTTTCGACGCTTCTTTCGGTAATGGGTATGGTAGACCGCCTGATATGATGTCCACCGAGCTAATCCAACGTAGGCACGGTCTGGACTGGCGACCCTTTGTCATTGACTCCAGGCTTTTCGATCGATGGAACATCGCCCAAAGTCAAAAACTTGCTTGGAAACCTGCTAGGCCTTCTTGGCGAGCCACAAGGCATTGGAAGGTCGCACAATTTCATCGAGGCCGATGGGTCGCTGACTCGAGATGATCTTTATGTGACCGGAGATGCTTCTACCATGAACTTTGATCGCTTTCTGAAGCTCTATAACCGGCCGGGAGATGATACCGATGTCATTTCCACTGATGATGTGCTGCAACAAGTGGTCGACGCCCTTCACGAATGCATCGCTACCAATCCGTATTGTTGGTCTGGACCTTACACTGGGGCGATAGCACGTAATGCCGGAGCCGCATTCGCTCTCCGGTTGCTGTCGAACCACTCAACTGAGCACCCAAATGGCATTCTGAGTAAGTTCCGCCACAAGTAAGAGTTGATTCACCAATGTGTTGACTTGTTGTGCAGCAAAAGAAGTTTTTAAATCATTCTGGGGAGTAGTCGATGCCAACGACGGCCTCGAGTATAAACGTGGCTGGGAGCGCATCCCAGAGAACTGGTACAGAACACCTGTTGACTACGGCTTGCTGCAACTCAACCTCGACTTGGTCGACTGGTTTGTGAGGTATCCTGAGCTGGCCTCAATTGGAGGCAATACTGGCACAGTGGACTCCTTCACACTGGTGGATTTGTCGGATCTTTCTGGTGGACTCTTGAATGTCGAGACGCTGTTGCAAGACAACAATCTGCTGTGCTTTGCGCTACAGATTGTCAAGACAGTGTCCCCAAATTCCTTGTCAGGCCTTTTTTCGACCTTGGGTCAAGCGCTCGGCTTGCTCACGGATGCACTGAACTCAGCCATCAAACCGCTGGCATGCCCACCCTTCGACGATCTATCATACGGTGGGGAGCCAATCTGGGACTCGCTGAAAAGCACATTCGCGGGTCCCAAAAGGGCTGGTTCGCCTCTGTGAACTGGATTCTAGAAAGCTCAAGTTCCTGTTGCTACTTCTCCGTGGCTCAGAACGGGATCTTGGATTCTCCGCGACACCGGTTGTACATTTGCCTAAAGAAGATTAGTCACTGCGTTCAATACGTAAATGTTCGAGGCAATATGCGGACTTGACCTTTGTTGCAGGGCGTCGATACGCGCGCAGCTTTCAAAGCCAATGCGCATCTGGCGCAGTCAGCCTATGTCTTGAACTGCTGCTGGTTTAAGACAGCATATAAGCTAAGAGGTCTAACATCTAGGCACGAATTGCCACGATTCATAGTCTTTTTGGGCAATCCCCAAGAGACTGTGGACCTCTTCCTGACGATCGTTCAGTGTGTTTCTGGAACCTTTTGAAGGTTGAATTCGTGTGATGGGCTCCCTCTAGCGTTTATACCGGGATCATCGACAATAGCGAAGTTCTATATCCTACCGGGTGCCGTAGTAGGTATTTGATGTATTGTTTTATAGAGGCTTCTGTAACTGGACTCAGGTGTCTGCCAAGATCCCTGTAAATTTCACTGTGTCCTCCGAGTAGAGTTACATCGCGTCGCAGAGCTGCTGACAAATGGTAGATGTGGCTAGTCGTTCACATGGTGAGATCACGACGTGAACGGACTGTACAATGTTTTGTGTTGGATCTATTTGCCACGATGTAAACAAACACCATGAGACAAATCCTTAGAACACTAATTGCTTGCTTCTACGTTGAGTGGGCTTTCGCGGCTCGATCCGGCAGACACTGCAAGGCCGTTCCTGGAACAACAAGCTGGCCTTCGGCCTCTGCTTGGGATGTGCTCAACAGGACAGTCTCCGGGAATCTCATCGCGCCAACGCCACCTGGTGCTGTCTGCCATCCCGATCAGCCGAACTACGACAATGCCACCTGTGCTGTTGTAGCGGATCTTTGGACGACATCCTGGGCGTTCCACTCGGACGACCCGGTCAGCGTTGGGGAGAATAACTGGAGCAATGACACCTGCTTGCCATATCAACAGGATCCTTGCAGCGGTGTCGGATATCCCGTCTACGTTGTCAATGCAAGCAAACCCGAACATGTTCAGGCTGGTGTCAATTTTGCGCGAGAGAACAATGTCCGCCTCGTGGTCAAAGGCACTGGTCATGACTTTCGAGGCAGAACGGTCGCGCCAAATTCTCTATCCATCTGGACCCGCCACTTGCGGGGCCTGATGTATCATGAGTCGTATCATACTTGCCGACGCCTTTCTCCAACCGACCCGAACGCATACAACGGCCCGGCAGTGACTGCTGCCGCTGGAGAGAACCTTGGTGCTGCATTTGCGCTCGCACATCAATATGGCTCAATGATAATCGTCGGCAGCTCTGCGTCCGTAGGAGTGGGCGGATTCCTCACTGGCGGAGGTCAGTCCTTGCTAAGCTCGCAGAAAGGACTTGCTGCAGATGCTGTTCTTGAATTTTCTGCGGTTCTGCCATCGGGAGAGATCGTCACTGCGAACGCTTGCGAGAATCCCGACATCTTCTGGGCTGTCCGAGGAGGGGGAGGCTCGACCTTGGGAGTCGTTCTGAACTTCACCGTCAAAGCGTTCCCATCGGAGCCTGTCTCTAGTCTTCAGTTTGGATTCTCAAGTCCAACACTAAACGATGACAAGTTTTGGGAGGCAATGACGTACATGGCGACTCAGTTCACAATGCTGGGCAACTCTGGAGTCACAGCGTTCGCCAGCCTCGGGCCCGGCAATGCTACATCTTCACCAACATTTTCAGGTGTTTTCCAGGGTGCGAACCAATGGACAGCCCAAACCACGGCAATTATGCAGCCTCTTGCTGATCATTTCAACTCGTCGTATGGATCGGATATTCAGTCGCAGATTACGGACGTCATACAGTACACATCCTATTATGACTGGTTTCAAGCCCAGCAAAATGCAACGACCACTCCGCTCGGTATCGATCTGGCTTTTGCTTCTCGCATTTTAGATGAAAAGGCCCTGAACCATCCGAATTTCACCGCTCTTATCAAGAGAGCAGCTGGACCCGCGGGGGTTGCCTTCAATGGCGTGGCTGGTCCAGGCACACACGCTTATCCAAGCGACTTTAACGCGGTAACCCCCGCGTGGAGAACTGGTTATGTCCATGCGAGTGTGTTCATCAAATTCATGAATATGAACGTGAAAAATACCAGCTAATGGCTAACATCTAGTTGTCGGGACATTTTGGCCACCTTTCGATCAAGCCGCCAAAGCCATGGCGATTGAGACCATGACGTACAACACTTCAGAGGCGTTGCGGGAGTTGGCTCCGGACACGGGCTCCTATCTGAACGAGGTATGCTCCTGGCCGCATTGGCGATTCACCTCTGCTGATATCAAAATCTAGGCGAACGCTTACGAACCGGAGTTCCAACAAGCGTTCTGGGGGAGTAACTACCCTCGTCTTCTTGCGATTAAACGAGCGATTGATCCGGGAGATGTGTTTTGGTGTCAAGCGTGCGCTGGAAGCGAGCGGTGGGAGGTGAATAATGGTGCTCTCTGCCGGGCATAAGCTGTTCAATTGGTATATCTCGGGATATCAGATAAGTCTCTCCATGGCTCCCATCATTCAGCATGACCAACCGGATTATCGGTCTTAGTCTCTCAATCGAAGCGCTCATATCGAAGTATTTCGGTGGAAGACAGGGCCTCGAGCTCAATCATTCTTTAGCTGAGCCGCTAAATTCGGCGGGAAGTATCTTGTAACCCGCGTTGAACAAACTCTCGTTTGAAGTTTGTGATTGCCGCGCACAATCAGCCTGCGCGAACAACGAGGCTGACCTGACTAACTGCAAGGTGTGCTGGTCTCGCCAAACCTTCCCCTACGCGTCAGACTGTTCTAAATTGGCGGCAGCTGCGCATCTACGAGGTATTCATTACTGCTTCGCCATTGTCCAACAGTCACACTTCTTCTCAATATCCATTATTATACGTCAGGCTTCGAGAGAGTCTGACCGCCCAATGCAAATACAAGACGCCCCAAAATCCGCTGGTGCGTCATGGTTTCCACTTGACTGGGATCATGCTCGCCAACGCATCGGCAAGGCGACGGACCAGTGAGCACCAGACAGAAGAAGGCCACAAGACTACGAGTACCAGCGGAGCCCGGAACAATGTGGTCTCGCCCAATCGTGATCAGGGCCAAATTCACGGTCTGTGTGGCAAGCAAGATGCTGAACAGCGCCTGGGTCTATGCCCCATCGGTGAAAGCGGCTCTCGAAGTGAGCAGAGCCAGCCTCATGCATCGACGCCTTGCATACGCCGCGACCGGGGTGGCGCACAATCCGGCTTGAGCCAATACCATCAGTGACTCGACTCCCGTTTGCGTTGAAAGCTTTACACCCGCTTCAGCGTTGTTAAATTCCTGTTTCTCAACCCTTTTTCACACCTGGTCCTTCAACTTCTGAACAGACAGTAGATGGCCTGAATCTCACAACGAGTAGATCCAACTGTCTGAGCCCGAACTTTCTGGCTTTCAATCATAAGCGCTTTATCTCCTGGTACCGCTCATTGGTACCATCGACGTATTAATGGCGCAGCCTGAACGCAACATTGATGGAGAATGGGATCGGTACAAAAGCGAAATGGAGTTGTTGTACTTGACGCAAGGCATGACGAAAGAGCAAGTGCTAGTCTTCATGAGGGAAAAATATGGCTTCGACAAGACGTTTGTTCTGCTTCTCTTCTTCTCCTTCTGTGAATGCTAACGCGGGACATGTGAAGGCTGTATCAGTACACCCGGAAATTCAAGAAGTGGGGGTTTTCAAAGTACACCAAGGACGACAGCTGGAAGTTCATCAGCTATCGCATACAGAAGCGGCAGCTACTTCGGAAAGACAGCGAGGTATTCATACATGGGAAAAAGCAACCTGCGGAGAAGGTGCGAAAGGAGATCGCTCGTCATGTACCTCTGCTTGAGACCTACAGACGATCCTCTGCCGGTGGTGAGTTGAGCACGACCTCGAAGTCGTCAATGAGATGCCAAATAATCGCACATAGAACCTGCAACCCCTCAAGACGTATCTGTCCGCACTCCAGCTGCGCTTACCGAACCCCAGCTCCAGCTACCTCTAAGTTTGCCGTCGTTTGAGTTTGAAGATTTTCTCCAGGGACAGAGTGAGTTGCGAATCGACTTGTTTCAAGCTCGTCTCCTCCAACCTAATTGCTCTCCGCAGTCGCACTCTCTTCAACCTCTCTATCCGGACAAGTCTTTAATCAAGGATACTTGTCGTCCACGCCTGTCTTCGCCACGAGTCCTGCCTTCGACTGGTGGGATATGACCTTTCAATTTTCCCCGGGTATCGACACTTTTGCTGCTAGTGACACTTGGATTTCCGCTCCGTTCGACACACAGTTCTCGTGCAACTACAACCCTTCAGCATTGCCTGCGGCACATCAAAGTATGAACCAAGCATTCCAAGCGACGTCAGATGTTGAAACAGAGAAGTCCCTGCCAGAAGCGCGACTGCTATTGGCTAGGTGCCTCGGGGAGAGTGCATCCCTTTCGAATGCTGTCGAAAGTGACCATATATACTCGCGCTTGGAGCCCGTCATGGTCGACAGACACAGCGGTGGACTTGCGGCCAGCGTGAAGAACCTCTACAACTCACCTCCTGAAGTCGCGCTGTTCCGCCTGTTTGTGTTTTGTGCATACCTCTCTTCCAACAATCTGATGTCGGATACTGAGACAGCCAATCTCGTGGAATGGATGTGCAAGAGCGGACAAGCATGGCTGATCAAGAATCTTTCCAAATCGGCGTCATTGACAGCAGAAATCTTTGCCTCGAACTTACTTGTCGCTGCTACAGAGCTGGGAGACACCACGATGGTGAAGAGCCTTATTGATATTGGAGCTGATGTCAACGCCCCAGCGGGGCAACTAGATCTGAGAACTGCCCTTTCTGTGGCGGTAGAGGAAGGGAATATGCAAATGGCGGAGATATTACTCGCCGCAGGGGCAGATCCGAACGTACGGGTTGAAGGCATGTTTGACAGCACGACTCTCCAACATGCAGCCTTCGCGGGCTCCGTCGAAATGGTGGACTTGCTACTGAAAGCCGGTGCAGATCCTAACCAGCTGTCTCAGCTCGATACGCGATCAGCGTTGATGATAGCTGCGGAAAATAAATCAACAGAGATGACGGACCTGTTACTAAAGGCCCAAGCTAACCCCAACATGGTCAACGAAGATGGCGAGTATGTGACTGCTCTGCAAGTAGCAGCTGCCTACAGATCATCAGAGGTGGTTCATCTTCTAGTCGACGCTGGCGCAGATGTCGATGCACCGTGGGGTGCCCGTTACCAAAAGATGCTGAGTTTGACCCCTGATTTCCGCTCCGACCGTTTCAAGATCCCATTGCAACTCGCCGCTGAGGCCGACGACCTTGTCTCCGTCCAGATCCTACTGGCGGCAGGGGCTCGAGTTGACCTATGTCCGGCAAACGCATGCGAAGACGATGTGCGTGCCTTCCTCGACAACTCGCTTGAACCCTGGACCGTATCACCATTACAAGCTGCCATTCGGAGCAAGAATACATTGATGGTCCGACTGCTGCATGGCGCTGGTGCCAGCCTTGAACTCAGGGCGATAGGAGGGTACGGCCATACAGCCCTCCAGGTGGCAGTAGCCATGGGAAACGAGACATTGGTGCGGCTTCTATTACAAAAAGGCGCAAATGTGAACGCTGCGGCTGGGAGATGCTTTGGGAGGACTGCACTGCAGGTAGCCGCTGAAAAGGGTAATCTTGAGCTGGCCACGATACTGATGGGTACCGGCGCAGATGTCAACGCCGTTCCAGGCTTTGAGAAGGGAAGAACGGCACTGCAAGCTGCAGCAGCTCATGGCAACTTAGAGATGGCAGAAACTCTCGTCAGAGCTGGGGCAAAGGTGAACGCTCGCGCTGCCTCGAATGGAGGTTTGACGGCGCTGCAAGCTGCCGCGTCTGCACAGAAGAACCGCACTGACATGGTCAAGTTGTTGCTGAATGCTGAAGCCGACCCTAATGCCCCTGCAGCACATGAGGATGGATACACAGCACTTGGAGCAGCCATCCATAGCCGCGATATTGAAATTGTCAGGCTCCTTTTGGATGCTGGCGCAGACGCCAATGCTTTCGCCAAGCGCAATGGCCAAACAGCACTCCAAGCAGCTATCGACCGCGACTGTGATGAGATCGCGCGCCTTCTACTACGACATGGCGCCTATGCCAATGATGAAGCAAGTGGCAAGCATCCAATGACGGCGCTCCAGACAGGCGCCCAGAGAGGCAACGCTGAGCTAACACAGCTGCTCGTTCGCGCCAATGCCATTATCAATGCTCCTGCATACATCTGTGGCGGGCGGACGGCTTTGCAAGCAGCAACAGAGAGCGGTTCATCTACGCTCGTGCAGCTTCTGCTAGATTACGGGGCGGACGTCAACGCTCCGGCTGCCCAGGAAGCAGGTTGCACTGCTCTGCAGATGGCTGTCAGGTTCTGCGGCTTGGATACGGTGCAGCTCCTCCTCAAACATGGTGCAGACCCTAATGCTCCACCTAGCCCTATGGGAGGGCAGAGGGCCCTCGAAATAGCTCTGGGAGTGTTTCCCCCTGACGCTAAGATGATACAAACCTTGCTGAGCGCAGGCGCCGACGCAAATACTCCTTTCGCAAACGGATGGACTGCTCTCCAAGTAGCATGCATGAAAGGCCGCCTGGAGCTTGTGCAGATGCTATTGGCTGCGAATGCTGATGTCAACGCCCCAGCGAACGCTCGGGTCAAGGGAACAAGGAGCGCAATTCAAGCGGCAGCGGAGACTCGAAACATCGATATAATCGAAGCCTTGATAACAGCGGGTGCCTGCGTGAACAGCCCAGCAAATCCGAAGGACGGGATGACGGCCCTTCAAATCGCCGCATCGACAAAGTGTATGAGCGTTGTTCAAGCTCTTGTACGTGAAGGGGCAGACGTGAACGCAGCTGCGAGCAGACGCCGGGGAAGGACAGCACTTCAACAAGCAGCGGAGGTCGGCGATGTGAAACTCGTGAGTTACCTTCTCGATCTCGGCGCCGATGTAAACGCGCCACCTGCCAACATTGGTGGAGTCACTGCACTTCAGGCTGCGGCGATCGGCGGCTATGCTCGAATTGCTCTCATCCTCATTCGGGCAGGAGCGAATGTTGATGCCCCAGCAGCTCTGAGCCAGGGAAGGACTGCCATCGAAGGAGCAGCCGAACACGGCCGGTTGGATGTGCTGCAAATGCTCCTCGACGCGCACGAAGACAGTCAAGGCTTCGAATCAAAGAGAAAGAGAGCCGCCAAGTTCGCCGTCGACAACGGGCATTTTGCCATCGCTCGATTCCTCCATGCATACAAGAAGACTTGAATAGCAGACGCTGGTGGTTGTTATCTGGCCCCAAAGTCTGTGGCTGGGCGTTTGATCCTACGATTCGGGGAGATAGGCTGCAAGGTAGTCAAGTGGGAGAACATGGTGCAGTATTGAAGATGTGATTTCGGAAGGGTCTGGCGTTATAGCAGGTGTCTTGGATCTCGAGGTACGAGACACGTATGAGCAAAATCCAGTAATCGATATTATGCTTTTAGACGGCTCAGTCATCTAGATACTTTTGTGCAAAGCTGCAGTACATTGTCCCGCGTGTTGCAGGACTGCCGGTCGCTGCACTGGCCGTCATCGTCGCTGGAAAGTAGGTCACGCACTTCATCCATCTCGTGTATCCCGCCAGGCTCATGAGGAATACAGTACTAAGATCGAGACAACTGAAACCAATATGGAAAGGCGAGCAACTTCGTAGAAGAATTTCACCCAAAACTTCGAAAATGGCACACCAAAGTACCTTCCTGTTATATGCTGGAAGCCTGGACGGGGGACGTCAGACACATCGCCGCTCCTTTCACTATCACCGTCCTGACAATCGCAATAGCCGGGGTGGGCGAGTGATAATATTCTTTTCCCTACCGTACCATCCCACCATCCCACCGTTTCGCCATTTCGCCAATGGGTAGCCGCACGATCCGCATGGTTCGCGTGTGAGGAACAACGACCGTGCTAATCACCAATTGCGGCGTGACACGTACGGGGTACAGGAGGACAAAAATAGCTGCAACTTGAAATTTGGAATTTGAAGCATTGGATCTTTATGCTCATGGGATCTGTGGCGCGGGAATTATGGTTACTGATCGAACTTGGATGGTTCAAACAACGTGAACCTTGACATAGTGATTCAGATGTTGATGCTTGCTAGCCCTTTTCAGTGGTGAGATGCCAATTCACGCATTGAAAGAAATTGAGTACGAGAATATTTCTGTCTGGACTCTCCTGTCGCCGTGGTACAGTACAGCACAATCGCTGGATCAGAAGGACGAAGAAATCAGGGCGCCAACAGTCAAGAGAAACAACAACGCTTGTACATATAATGCTAAACCCCTTGAAATTAAAGCTTGGTGGCCCAGACAACATAAAACCTTCACGCTACCCTCAGCCGTGCCGCCATCACCCTGCGTAATCACCTTCTCCCCCTCTCACCCTGCTCTCACCTTCCGCCCACTTGCCAACTCCCCCTTCCTATTGCACTTTCCTGGACGGTCCCATTTCGTCCTGCAATTATGTCTTCACGCTGGTCACAGCGGGAAAATCCTATTTTTAGATCGCCCTGAATAGGATCTCGGCTTTACTTTCCCGGCTGCCACCCTTTCCTTCCCTCTGAGATTCCCTCTCAAGTTTCTCTCTCGTGTAAGATGAAGTGGCATCCAATCGTAGCTGATGGCCGCGAAGTCTTCCCCTTGCAAATAGTCACCTGTACCTCCTCAGCTCTCTCGTCCCTATCCCGGAGACGATCAAAAGGTTGATCGGATGACGGGCTGGCGCTTGGACGAAGCCGAGGCTGTGCATCCTTGCTACAGTCGTGCAGCCTGTTTCCACTCCGCTGCGCATAATGGCAATCTTCCACGCAGGTGTCATACTGCTCAGGAACGGTGGTACCTTAATGACTTTTAACCGTGGTCCTAGACGGACGCACAGCTTCCCAAGCCTGGACAAAGCGCCATTGACTTGCACAAGGAGTGATCTTCGGCTCGATTTCTTGTGTCGGAGTCTCTGCCATCATTACTGATGTGAGCATCAACAGAGCTGCAGGAGGTCGTCGTAATACTGCATGTCGAGCGAGATACTACGCGCACGAGAATCCCGCAGAATATTCGCCATATACCGGCGACGTTCGTGCGCTTCGTCGTCCCTCCCTATGAATTTAGTCCAGGCGCCAGCGAGAAACTTCTCGGCCAGTACGGCGTAAGCACTGTCTTGCAAGGCCTTTCCGACATCTCCAGGTATGGAGCTAGGGTGGCGAAAGATGAGTTCTGTTGCCTCGACCAGTTCCGCCACCCTTATTGCCCTATCCCATTCGGGCCAACGCTGGGACCGGGCTGTTGCCGTCCCAGTCTCCGAGCTTGCTTCGTGGTTCTGTCTGCATCGTAGATCTGCCTTCAGGAGTAACCGTGACAGGGTCGAGGCAAACTTCGACGCCTTCCTGATGACCTCGTAATGTGCGCATGTACCGGTATCGTCAAGGACCCAGGGATCGGCCCCGTAAGCCAGCAACTTCGTAACCGCGTTTTCAATGCACGGTAGTGAGTTGGCCGAGTATCGTCTTTGGGTGAACAAGATATGCATGGGAGTTTGACCAGCATGATTCTGCCGATTTGGATCCGCTCCATTTCGCAGAAGTTGGTCAATGAGCATATACTGGCTTGCATTGACCTGCCTTAGTACTTCATGCAGGAGCGTGTTGCCGTTGCTCGCTACATGACTTGGGTTCGCCAGCCTGCAAAGCCTCTCAGCCCATTCTTTATCTGTACCCCGTAGGTTGTGTAAATTCCTGAAATAGTAGTGTGCCATAGGCTCTCCGGACGTCATCGGTGTCGTAGGAGGGGCGCCTGCATCGAGAAATCGGGTCATTATTCTGCTGTGCAATTCATCCAGTTGGCTTCCGAAACTCCAATCGTCGGGCGATTTCTGTAGATAGATGGCCAAGGGTAGAACTCCGTCAGGGAAAGGTTTGATGGCGCTGCTACCCTGCGCGAGAAAGCTGAGGACGTTTCCTACTAGGATTGGCTCTCCAGACTTATCTGACGAAGTGTAAAGTTGCAAGACTTTGTGGAAGGGTGTAAATCCTGCGACATTCGCAATGTTCGTATCAGCACGAGCCTGCAGCAGTGTCTTGACAAGCCACTGCACCTGGTCTATGGAAGACGGATGCCCAAACGCGAGATGTAGAGGTGTGTCGCCTTTATCATCTTGACTGGAAACTTGTGCCCCTGCGTTGATAAGGGCATCGACGACTGAGCTACTTGCGACCGATACTGCCATATGCAAAGGAGAGCGATCGAGTTGGCCCTTGGCATTGATGTCCGCGCCGAAGCGGACGAGAAGATCGACAATTGCCGGGTCAGCTGCCATGGCTGCGTAGTGAAGTGGATTGTTTGCCGCATAGTCTTTCACATTTACTGCACCGCCAGCATGGAGTAGCGCCTGAACCTGCTCCTTATTCTTGTCGATGACAGCGTGATGCAAAGGCGTCTTCCCACTATGATCCTTTGCCGGATGCACCAAGTCAAACGACAGATCATGGTTGAAGTCCGAGAACTGGGGAACTGGTATGTGCATCATCGAGTTGGTCTGGATACCAAAGTGTTGCAGCATGGGTTCTCCATTGGGGTCGAAGCCAGGTGCCTCTGTCGGAATGCTGCGTGAGTCTTCCTTAGCCTCTTTCTTCAGCGGTGGTGCGGCAGTAGCTTACCTCGCGGGGATATTTGCACTGACCATCGACGGGAACACCTGGACTCTTCGGACAGGTGCGACCGTCTTCTTGCCATATGGCCTGGGAGATTTCTGTGTGCTGTACTTCGAATAGCCCCATTTCAGAAGTTGCGTCCGGTAAGATCGTTCACTAGCAGCACTATCAGCCCGGAGACAGAAAGAGAGACGGTGATTTCTCACGATGCGACGAAGCCATGTTTACCCTTCACTAAGCGCATCACTTCAGCCAGGGGCTTGTTCTTGACATGGTAGAGCTCACGAATCTCATCATGCAGGGGCTCCCAATCTTTGGCCATGCTGTGTGCAGACGCCTGTCGAGCAGTGAGAATTCGGCTCCATCCTCGAAGTCGGTCGGATAGTCATGGCTCTACTTATGTAGGCGTTGTTGGAACGCTGCAAACAAGGTGAGGGCGAGGCGGGACGGATGAGACCCTAGCAACCCAATCAGGATTAGCCTTGGGCGCCTCCGGATGCGGATTTTCTGCAATATGCAAATCTTTGGCTCTAGGCGGGTTGAACGGTTTGTTCCCCAATGCCCTCTAGGCCCCAGGACAACCTCTCTAGCTGTGCGCGCTTTCCTGCGTTTTGCAGGTGTAATCTTCGTCCCTGCAGCCTTTGAATGTGCAAAATGCAGTTTTACCCACCAGGTACCGCACTGATATGGGAGTGTCTGCGTATTGGAGGGATTTGGCAGTGCCCCGTGTACTGTAGCTCCTGCATTTTGCATTTTGTGCAGCGGATTTTGCACTTCCCACTCTGCAACGTGCACTTTATGGCTCTCGAACAGACTACGCGCAAAGTGAACCAAGGTGGGTTTACGTTGCTTGCCAGCTGTTCCAGCCTCATCTTATCTGCATCATGTCTTTGCCGTCGGCAGGAAGCAGTCATCCCTTTCTTGACGTCGTCCGCCAACCAAATCGCCCGGAGACCAGCATCTCCCATCCTCAGCGAAAACAGTCACAATAGGGCTCGGTCTCCTGCTGCTCGCAATCTGCTGGTCTGCATTTTGCAGGATGGTGCTTGTATGGTTTCCGTCTACATAAAAGCCCGCAAGATGGCTGTCTTCGATGTGACCATTTTCCTATCCCACAGAGATCCAGATTTACTTCATCCCTCTTAGGTCGGCGTTTACCACACCTGGAGCCCTCTTTCAACTTCTGTCCGTACGGTGACTTCGGGAGTCAAGTTTCGGACATGAACCCAACAGCACGCAAGGCTGGACGACACTCCAAGCCACGGCCAGCGGATCGGTAGGCCTCCACCATGTGGCCAGATTATCACTGTCTCATGCTTCCATACGCGCACTCTCTGTCTTCCCCCTCCGTTCCACTCCAGCTTGAAAGCTGACCAGTATGCCGAGCAGCCACAATCCGCCGACTACTCCTGTCAATGAGTCCCGCCAACAAAACCCGATGCACTGGCCCATCTACGATCTAATGACACCTGGGCACGCTCGCTGTGACCCACTTCCGAGCACTGCGATGAGGTCCAACGGTGAATACTCGGCGACAGGACTGGAAAATGAGCTCAATGCGCTGCTCGAATCCATGACCCTGCGCTCAACCCATCAGGACCCACAGACGCAGGCGGTAGGCTTGTCCCATGGGCCGAACACCATGTCCAACAGTGACGAGGCTGGTAGGACGCCCATGGAGCGATTCTTGGCAGAGGGATATAGTCAGGGAAGAGGCTCCATCTTGGACCGAACCCCACGAGCTTCGGGACTTGACCGGGGCTTTGATGCGAAGGACAAATCTCCTATGACCAGGACTCATAAGTAGTCTCGCCGCTCGATGATCGTTGGGATGTAGCGGAATTAGCCAAATAGTATCGCAGAGTGCTGGCCTGATTAAACCGGCGCTTCTTCAACTTTTGTTCCCTGGCATCTCGATGCGTGATTTCGGCCATGAAAATGATACAGATACCGGTCTCCTTCTCATCGTGGCGTTGCTCGTGCCGCCTCGTGGAACCCCCGATGAATCGCTCTTGCGACGATTGTGTCAACGCCATTCGTGGCCGGTGGTATATTATTGAGCTGACATCACTCAAAGACATTGTACCAATCCAAGTCTACTTCCCAACAATCCTCCCTGTTCTCGTGCGAAAAACCGGCTTTGTCTTCTCGACGGCATGATTTCGACAATGAGTCGAGAACGGCCGGATACCATTTGGGAGTGATCATGGCCAAGTTTGGTGAGCAATCATCGCCAATGTCATCAGTTCTCGCCAAAAGGAGCAAGGTCGGTCGGGCGGAGCATAGGCTCGCACAGGAGCAGTTTTCACTCTTGGCGTTTTTAAGTGGATGCGCTCCGCAAAGAAATTTTGGAGAGCTTTTCCAGTCGCAACGATATTCTTCACGAGACCATATCCAATATCGCAGTATCTCACCAACTGTTAGCCGCGAGCGTCCGCCCGGCGCATATTCAATATGACGCTCCTCATCCTTACCGAAACCTCGGCGGGTTACGCCCTCCTCAAAGCCAAAGATAAAAAGCTCCTCAAGCGAGACGACCTCGCGGCCGAACTCACCAACGTCGAAAGCGTGACCTCGCAGTTGAAGCTGAAGGAATTCCAAAAGTTCGACAGTGCTGCAGCCGCACTGGAAGAAGCGGCGGCTATTGTGGAGGGAAAGGTCACACCAACATTGTCCTCATTGCTGAATAGTCTGAAGGATGAGAAAAAGATCTCGCTCGCCGTTGCAGACCCGAAGCTGGGGAATGCGATTGGCAAGATCCCGGGCTTGGAGATCAAAGCTGTGGCAGACTCGACCACCGCGGACCTCTATCGAGCCATTCGAGAACATCTACCGTCGCTCATTCCGGGACTGTTGCCGGAAGATGTCAAGACCATGTCCTTGGGTCTCTCACACTCTCTCGCCCGACACAAACTGAAATTCTCACCAGACAAGATCGATGTCATGATCGTACAGGCGATAGGCCTCCTCGACGATCTGGACAAGGAGCTGAACACATACGCAATGCGAGTCAAAGAGTGGTACGGATGGCATTTCCCTGAAATGGCGAAGATTCTGAACGACAACCTCGCGTACGCGAAAGTCGTCCTGAAGATGGGCATGCGCACAAATTGGGAGACATGCGATCTGGCGGAAATCCTGCCGGAGGAGATTGAAGCCGCTGTCAAGGCCGCCGCAGACAGGTCAATGGGCACAGAAATCACAGATGAAGATCTGGAGAACATACAGAATCTGGCTGAGCAGGTCGTCCAGTTCACAGAATACAGAACGCAATTGGCAAGCTACCTGTCAGCGCGGATGACTGCCATTGCACCTAACCTCACAGCACTCGTGGGTGAACTGGTCGGTGCCCGACTCATCGCCCACGCCGGAAGCTTAATGAATCTTTCCAAAAGCCCGGCCAGCACGATCCAGATCCTCGGCGCCGAAAAGGCCCTCTTCCGTGCGCTGAAGACAAAGCATGATACCCCCAAATACGGCCTCATCTACCACGCCTCCCTCATCGGCCAAGCCTCGGGCAAGAACAAGGGCAAAATGGCCAGAGTGCTCGCCGCAAAAGCCGCGCTCGGTCTGAGAGTCGATGCTCTGCAAGAATGGGGCGATGACGAAGCCAGTATCCCTGAAGATGAGAAGGCTGCCCTGGGCCTGTCTTCACGCGCCTATCTTGAGCGGAAACTAGCCGGCATGGAAGGCAAACCTCTCAAGCCTCGAGGAGTTGCCATCGCGCCAAACGGCGTATCAGCCACCCCGCAGCCAAAGAAATGGGAAATCAAGGAGGCACGGAAATATAACCCCGATGCTGATGGTCTTTCTGGCGACGAAGCTCCGGCCAAAGAAGAAAAGAAAACGAAAAAGGCCAAGAAGAGTAAGGAAGAGCCCAAGAAACTCATCGAAGAGGTTGCCGAACCCGAAGACCTTGGCTCCGGTGTGAGGCAAGAAGAGGATGAGGATGAAGATGAGGACATGGATGACGAATCCGAACCCGATGAACCCATAACTCAAGCCGAGGTCGACGCTATTGTCCCATCCTCGGTCAACGGTGTGAATGGCTTGTCAACTGCCGCATCAAAAGGCGAAGCCCGCAAGTCCGAAAAGGAACGCAAAGCCGCCGAAAAGGCAGCCCGCAAAGCCGCTAAGAAGGAAAAGAAGAAATCGGCAGAGAATGCAGCAACTGCGGATCAATCCGAGGCTGATATTGCGAAGTTTGCTAAGCAATGTGGTTTGAGTGTAGAGAGATACAAGAGGAAGCTTGTCCGGGGTGAGATCCACTTCGATGAAGATGGCACGGCGAGTGCGATCAGTAAAAAGGATATCAAGAAGTTGAAGAGGGCGGCGGAGAAGGCGAACTCGGCCAAAACGAATGGGGAGGTTGAAGGGACCAAGAAGAGAAAGAGGACGGATGAGGATGCAGAGGCGCCGAAGGCGGACAAGAAGAAGAAGCGGAAGGAGGAGGCATGAGCGTTCTTCTCTCCCTCTTCGTCTTGTTCACATTCTCGTGTTTTTCTGCTTGCTGCATGGCGTCGGGGTATGGAGTTTCAAAACATTGGCTCAACGAAAGAAAGAAATGTACAATCATGGACATGAAGATCGTGTTGACCTCCCACTACTGTCGTCAATGAACAGCTCGTTGCTTGGATGGCTTACTCGAAGCTCAATACAACAGATGCCTTCCTACACAAACATGCTAATATGTTGACTTCCCTCTTCCGTGGTCAGATATAGTTGAAAGCACCTATACAGCAGCCGTGGCCAAATACATGGTTTCTCCGTTGTACTCGGATGGTTTTCTGCAGCGCTCTCAATGTCATGGTGAGGTTTGCTCTGATCCATTGTCATGCTTCAAGTTCCGTGGCTGCCTCTGCCTCCCCACCCCCCATATGAAGAGAGGCTCCGTGGCAACCTCATCCTTATTTCGAAACCAGGGCTGAGTGTACCCAACATGTTACAATAGCTGACTCTCACCCAGCTCTCACCTTTCTCCCACTGAACTCTAACAAACTCGACAGTGCTGACTAACACGGATGAGCTTCGGAACAACCACCCCGCACAAGCCAGCAGCAGGTGCGATTCCATTAATTTTTCTCCGCACCGACTTGAGATACATTCGTCCGTTTGTTCTTACTCTGTATGGTTCCACCCTACGTCCCTCGAATCCATGCAGCTATCGAACAGACAGTGTACGCTTGAAAAGAGATCTTGCCAGGAACCACCCCGGACTTGAAGCGGCAATAAGCCGTAGCAATCAACAGAATGAAGGTACAATACAGCACCATCATCTGAAAGACAATCGCTGACTGTACATGCAATTCAGGTTCTCGACCCTCAGTCCGCCCTCCTGACAACCTCAGAAGTCCATAGGTTTCTCCTTCAGAATCCGCCCCGGCCAACTCCCAAGAAGATCGGCTCCTACACACCTGTCAATTTGAAGGGCTACCAGCGCGTGCGAGAGGACTTCCAGGATTACATCTCCAGCACGGTCCCTTATATTGCCAAATACCCTCCACCGGAGACCTTTATACAAGCTGTGGTGCCTAGTTTGCGCACGATGGGGTTGTCGAAGACGGAGGCGTACATGATGGTCAATCTGGGACTTGGACTGGCGCGGGGATACGAACAGCAGCCATTAATGAACGGAGATCAAGATGGCGATGTTGATGCTGTAAGCGGTTCAATAGAGCCGGCTTCTGCAAACGAAAATACTGGCACCGCAGGTGACGAAGAGCAGCCAGGTGCCGTAGGACAAGAGGACGAAGCCGCATACCAACCGTCCGACCTGGAGCTGCTTTCTTGTGTGGTCGAAGAGCTGGAGGACCGATTTCCCGGCGATGAAGGACAACAACAAATCCAGAAGATAGTCCAAACTATCAGGGAGGAGTACGAGCGGGCGCAGTCGCAACACGCCTCAACGAATGGCGATGCAGTCGGCGCGGAAGACAATATGGATGCAACATGATCTAGACCACCGATGAACCAATGCATCCACAAACGAGACTCAGTGGCGCTGTGAAAGACCTGCTTGATCGAAGGAAAGGGAGAGGAACGTCAAGCTGCTCTCCGTCCTCTCGGTGTGGTATTCACACTCCCCTAACTCACGAGTATCATCAACCGACATACGGTTGCTGCGGGCTTGAGGCGTCTCGAAGTTTGAAGGGCGCACCTGGATCATCCTGCTTGTAACGCCACACAATCCTAGAATAAGAGAAGAGAGGGCCACGGCCGGTTACGACTGGTGAAAGGTCACATCAAAGGGCGCTGCACGCAAGAAGCATCAAGTGCCCTCGGAGATCTCGTCAACGTATCTTCGATGCAACTTATCAGGCAATATGGACGAAAAGCAGAATGCAACAGAATTGACATTGACGCCGAAGGAATTGCGCTACGCAAAATCCATCCAACCGACCAGCGGAAATGAGTCACATGAAACCGTCACTGGAGCGTCGACATCCTGTGCGGATCTGGCCAAAAAATGACTTCCCGTCTGATCATATATGCTTCAAATCCGGTCAACGGTTGCTTCTCAATTCTAGTAGAAGTCGAGTCCGCGCGGCTCAATACCGCCAATTGAACTTCTGATCTCCACCTCCTATTCTGAGATGCAAGGAGGAATTTGGCCCCAAAATGAGGTTTGGCTAGACTGAGGAGGATCCTTCCGACTTCAAAGATGCAGACCCTTTGACCTTCGCCTCAGTTTCACTTAACGACGCACGACAGTATGCCTTAGTATCAGGCACTTTCGTGTTGAGACTCGGATCACATGAAAGCTCAATGCGGCCGTGGTTGCGGGCACGGCAACATTTTTCCACGGGCTGAAGGGACGCAAGTACCCAAGGCAAACTCGTAATCGTTCCTTTCCAAATATTCAACGCATTTGATTTGGCTTCCAGATTGCGACACGAAACAACTGCGTTTGACCTCTACACAATACGGGGTATGCAGTGGGCCGAGAGGTCAAGTCTCGCCAATTCGAATCAGCTTGGGCCACCCCCGGGAAATTCCAGCATCAACCACGGGACACGTCTTCCTTCAATTTCCACACTTCGTGTTTGAGCAGCATGTCATGCCATCTGTCCACTCTTGATGGATCGTTCTGGCCCGTTTATCAACCTGAACCGTGTTCAGTCCCTCAGGACACGACCGGGTTCGTACCGTCGTTCTGTGTTAGGTAATCCGAATTCAGCCTGCTGAAACCCCGTGCAGCCCAGCCTCCAAAAGTCAAAGACCCTTTTTCCAGCCCTGTGCGATCCTCCTAAACCCCATCCGAGTCTACCAAACCTTCATCAGCCAATTATGTTTACCGAAGATGATGGCCTTGCAAAGCATCAGGGGGGAGGATCGCTGACAACCTTGCAGTATTCATCCGGGTTGTCACTGGGGCGATACCATAGCTTTCAGCTGAAGCCCAAGCGTCTTTCGCGAAGGACTACGCTAGGACGCCCAAAACCTGACACGACTGGTGAGCCTTTTGTAGGTCGAAATTGACCTTTTCAGCTTGTGATATATCCAACTCGCCTCCGCCTACTCCCAAGTGACCATTCTTCTCCGCCTCGCTCAGTTTCCATTGTTGTCGCCGTTGTTCCCTGACCTTTTGATTCCCGCACTCTCTCAAGAACTCCTCGAATCAATCCACAATGGCACAGCCTAACGGAATGGAAAAGCCTGTGAATGGTGCAGCTGGAGCTTACCCTGGTGGTGCTGGAGCAAAATGGTCTTTCGGCCTCTTTGACTGTTTTTCACCATTCGGCACCTGTAAGTCGTCAGCCGGAACTTGTAAGAAGAACCATGACTTGCTGACTCGATACCGTGTCAAAGGCTGTCTAGGATGTTGGTGCCCATGTATTCTCTACGGCAAGACACAAGATCGCTACAAGGGCGACCATGAATCCAGCGGTTGCAACGGATCGGTAGGTGACTCTTCTACATCTGTCTCTTTACTGTGGCAACCGGCCCAACCAGGACGTGGAAATTTTGTCACTGCATGATGCCACTCCTGCAGCGGTAAAGAAGCGCCTGTCGTCGTCCGCCACCCCAGTGAAGAACTGGACCTGTCCAAGGCGAGACATGCGCAGGCTTTGAATCAATGCTATGCGACTGAAGGCCGCTTTTCCTTCGTGCTTCCATCCGGATCTGCTGACCTTGTATGCTACAGTGCTGCGCCTTCTACGCTCTAATGTGTGTCGGGGTGCCCTGCATCCTACAGTGCATCAACAGAGGCTCGACTCGAGAAAGGTACGGCATCGAGGGCAGCAGCTTCGGCGATTTCTGCTCGAGTTGTTGGTGCGGATGCTGTACCCTGATCCAGGAGGAGAAGGAAGCAATTGTGAGGACTACCGGAATGGATCCAAAGACGAAGCAGCCGTATAACAGCCCGGGGCAGATGACTTATCCATGAGTTTGGGGTTGAACTTGTAAGAATTACGACACGGGGATGAGGTTTTCGAGCCATGCTTGGTATTGACTGGTATACCACTTGGCATTTCGCTTATGTCGTGAGTGTTCAATGTAACTGAAGGGATGGCAGGATCGTTCCCGTTCTTCACTCGCTGCCTCAGTCGGCTACCAATTTTTCTTCCCTTTCAGTTGCCCCAGATCCCAAAGATCTCGTCCGTCAACGCGGCAGCCGTGTGCTCGGAATCTGGCATTTCTGTCCCTGTCCCATTCGCGCCGCAATTTTCTCGCTGGCTTCACCGTTTTCCTACCTGTCTGAGGAAGGTTGCTTCCTCCCTGCCTACGAGCCTCTCAAACCCTCCTTCGCCACGCATTTTGGCAATCCGAGTTATTCCAATTCCTGTGAAGTCTGAGGGATGAATCCCGTCGCCATAAACGAGCTTTCCCGCCCGGACGAACGTCCATTCGCTCTTTGGAGTGTTTAGAACCTCGATTTTAGCCACGCGACTCCTCCACCAGTCGCAGTCATTACCCCTCCGCATATTTGAGCAGCCCCGTTAACAACCGCTAGTCCTGCACCTCCAGCACCCGCGCTTTGAGCAATGGCGAACGGGGTCCCGGCCACGACATTCCCGATGCCGCTGTGGATAGTAGCCGCTAGGGTCCCTATGTTGTTGGACTGAGTGAGCAAATTTCCTGGGAAAGTTCTTTGGCGAGGAGTGGTGCATGGTGCAAGATCTGATCTGCTTGGGAAAACAGAGCGAGGCCAACTTACCCGCTTTGACGCCACCAGCCCCGAACCCCATTGCAGAAAGTATCGGCGCAGAACCAAGAGCGGGCGCAGCCATAAGGGCAACGCCGGCAACACCGACAACAGCGCAGGCGGCGGTGCCAGGATTTGCGACCGTCCAGGGCGGCAGCCTGTTCATTTAGCAGTAGCAGTACTTGTCAGAGAATCGTGAAAAAGAAAAGCCGTGACTTGGATGGACGGCGAAACTAACCGACGCTGCAGCCTTAGGGCCATGATTCAGAATCGCCTTCTTCGCACTCGTAACACCTGAGGATGCAGATTTCAAGGCGTGCTGACTTGCTTCGACAACCTGGGGGGCAAAGTGAGATTTAGCACCCATGGCGGATGCTTTCCCTGAAGACATGATGCCGGGTCGTAGTGCTGGTGTATGGAGCGGTAGAAGTGAAGGTGGGCTGAGTGACTGAGGTCGCGGCCGAGACTGAGAGGCATACATACCGAGTCAAAGCCTTAGAGTCGGGAACGTCACCCGAGAGGGGACCAGCCCAAGCCCGAGCGGTGGAAGGTGACAAGCTGTTTCATCAATGGACCGTCTTGTCAGTTACAATTGCTGGGAAGGCTGTGGTGTTTCTGACCGGGTTCTGGAAGACGATGGCTGAAGTTCTCTGTGGAGGCGACGAGGTGTGGAATCCCCATAGTGGCTAGGATTAGTCCAGTGGGGCACGATCCTGGCGACAGTCGCCCTTAGATCTCTCCTACTACTGTATTGATATCCTGGCGGGTCGAAGACGGCACTTAGGAATGGGCCCCGTGTCTACTGTGAGGGTGGAAAGGAACAAAGGTAGCTGACCACCGACACTCATGTCTGATCGACTTCTGCCACCTTTCGCTTATCTTTATCATCTCCGACTTGTGGACAACAGTTGCACTTGCCCTGTGCAGTTGTTCTGATTCTGCTAAATACCCTTAGGTCGACTGCACGTCCAGTTGTTCTGCTTCTGCTAGATACCTTTAGGTCGACTGCACGTCCAGGTGTTCGAGCAGCTCCTGCGGCCAAGCATGTCTCCTCGAGGATGCTGAGTCATTGCAGGGGCAACTCCACCATTTGTCGCCTGATCTTCTGCCTACCGAGAGTCAAGCCGCCATTATCTCTAGAGCCAAAGTCCAAATACCTTGGCCTTTCAGCCGCACAGGGCGTCCTGTACCATATCTTTGCGAGCTTCATGGAACTCCCCCACAGCTGTGCGGTCGCCTTTTGACACATTAAATATGGTTGGTCGGCGCATCCCATGGTCACTGCCATGGACTCCTAGGCAACGGGGGTCCTCGCGTTTGGGGACAGCGCAGAGGCTTAGGTCCAGAGAAGCCCGAGTAACAGCCGTATCCGATTCAACCGGTTTTCATCATGTATCAACCAAGTCGAGCGAGGAAGTCGTGAACCTCCTTCCATACAACCAATTCGCACGGGAATCGACTTTAAAGCCGAAGAAGTTCGGATGTTGTATCTTCTAATCATCCGTCCCAGCGAGATCCCAGCGCGAAGCTAAGTGGCTTCAATAGGTTGCAATAGCAAAGGAATCCCAGGGCGCGACGAGAATTTGAAGAGATAATCTCGGAGCGTTCTTTGTACGTGCATGGCGGATTCTATTTCCGATCGATCCTGATCGCAATGTTCGCATCTTGCAATTCTCGGTGGAAACGTCTGGCATGCCGTTATCTCACGCGTACTCTCTGGGGGTTCCAAGCGATGCAGAAGATCGCTCTGTTCGGTATTTTCCCAGTTGTCATTTCGAGACTTCGGTTCGATCCCGGTAGGATATGAGACCTCCCAGAATGTCTCGTCATTGCCCAATTCCGGCCACAGTCGAAGTTTGAGTACTTGGCGGTGATGGTACGAAAAGTCGACTTGTTTGTCCGCGTAGATGTAGACCGATTGCCCATGCCTTCTTAGTGTGTCTCTGTATGCGGCAAGGACGTGTTCGCGAGCACTCATGAACCTGTCGTGAAAGCTTTTCTTGATAAGATCAAAAAGATCATCGTCCAAGCTGCCCCAAGCGCCGCCAAACCATTCGGGATTACTAAAGAGACCGTGCATGCGCCGACCCATCTGAAATTCATACTCTGAACACCAGTACTTGAAGCGGTCACGCCGTAGTTGCGCTGCGGATGGCCCGCGCATGTCGTCGAGAAGATAGTCGAGCCATACGTATAGAGCATCCTCCCATGCCTGGATATCTTCGTCGTTCCATCTTATTTCCTTGGCCATCTCCAGACCGAACAATTTCTTTCGCGTTCCAAAGCTGACGAGACGATCTCTGAAGTCGTCAAAGCCGCTCTCCACGGGTGCATTGGACGGCAGATCGAGAGCAATGGCGTCAACATTTCTAAGGCGTGCCAAGGGTGTCAGTATAATTTCCAAGTCAGATAAGGCTCGTTTGTGTTCTGGTGCCGTTCTCAGAACAGGGTCCCAGGCGCTATAGCTGGGGAGACTTCTGTTCCAGGACCCTTCAGTATGCCATTTTTCCGCCTTGCTGTCTCGAACCTGGATGGTGATTGGTGGCAGTCGAGTTGCCAATCGTGTATCTGGGACGAAGATGTCTTCCTCGGTCCTAGGGACTGTCTCTGCGTCCGCCCATCGAGGGAGCAAAGCCGTAACTAGTGCGTTGGCTTGTAGCCAGCCTCGAACAGTTTGCCCTGGGTCGTCCATGCTTGGCGGATCGATTAGAATGCGAATTCCCTTGAATCGGTCTATAGGCATCGAATCAAGAATACTGTAGTCAGGGTGCGGTGATGCGGCCTCGAGACCATAGCGGCCTCCCCAAGCGGAGTTGTCAGGACTGATGATATTGACCTTTGTAGACGAGGAAGGATTGATATGAAAGCCAAGGACAAAGTCCTCTTTCAGAAGAGGACTCAATTCATTGCGGCACTGTCTGTTGACATATAGCAGTCCGTATGCGCGCATGTTCACGCATTGAGCATATATCATGCGTCGAATTTCGGCTGGAAGGGAGTCCATGCTAGTTTCGTGAAGTGAAGAAGTTAATGAGCTGAGCTCTCAGCGTCTGCTCATCGCCAACATTTATACCTTTCTTGAGGTCCTCAGTGACGATTTTAGAGTTTGTGCAACGAAGGGCAAAGCTTTCTGTGGCTGGGAGCCCTCAGGTCCCCCAATTGCAAGTCGTTTGAATGCTCGACAATGGCGATGCTCAGTTCTCCGTACTCTGTACGAGTATACACATGTGGTGCAATTCCAGCCATCATGCTGCACATGTCTTATCTCCGACTCCTGTATCTGCACGCTGGTCCCATCCCGTGCCTCGAGAAGGAGGCGTGAGACGCCGAGTGGCTCAGTTATCCTGTGTAATCCGCTGTTCAGATTGATGGACTAGGCCGATTGAGTTATGCCGGCAAGATCACTGTGTGAAGACTCATTGTAGGCATAAGGTATGGAGAACAGATGCTTTTAGCTACCGCTTCGTTGAACACTCGGTGAACTCAGGAAGACTATAATATCAGCTCGTGATTATACAACGCCGTCGCTATGCCGGCAACAGCTTGTCCGGTGTATTTGGCACTCTGGGTCTAGGCAGCATCTCCGTGTTGTGTGCCGAAAGGATGACCCGTTCAGCCGTACGCATTGCCTGTCACCTTCACCCTGCATTGCCCGTCGTACTATTGTCGCACTCATTCCACGCTCTCGATCCTTTGCACAATCATGGCTGTGGCAGCGCCGCCGCCATTGCAGATCGCCGCGCAACCATACTCGCCTGGCTTCAGTTGGTGGAGAAGCGTGGTGAGGATGCGGGAGCCGGAGCTGCCCAGGGCGTGGCCGAGAGAGATGGCCCCGCCGAGAAGATTCACGTTGGCGTTTTCGAGACCGAGGATCTGGAACACACATGTCAGGACCAGAGACTCTCGGCATAACAGAGTTGGAGAAAGGCCGCACTTACCTGCTCATTCGCCTTGATGACGGCGGCGAAAGCCTCGTTGAATTCCCAGATCGCAATGTCCTCCTTCTTTAATCCCGCCCTTTCCAGTGCAATGGGCACGGCTTTGGAGGGCGCGATGGTGAAATCAATAGGGTCGGTTGCCGCATCTGCGGAACTCACAATCCGGGCGAGAACGCGACTTCCCTGGCCGTACTCTTGTGCGATGGCCTTCGATCCAAGCACCAATGCGCTCGCGCCGTCGTTGAACGTGGATGAATTTGCGGCCGTGACGCTGCCATCGGGGCCCTTCACGAACGCAGGTTTCAAGGACGCGACCTTGTCTTTCTTGAGGTTGTTATACCCTTCGTCCTCGGAGATGATCGTGTCGCCTTTCTTGCCCTTGACGGTGACGGGCACGATCTCGTCCTTGAATTTGCCATCCGCCCAGGCTTTCTGAGCGCGCTCGAAGCTGCGGATGGCGTATTCGTCCTGGGCTTCTCGGGTGATTTTAAACTTCTTGGCCGTGTTTTCGGCGCAGTTGCCCATGTGGAATTGGTTGTATACATCCCAAAGTCCGTCTTCGATCAGGCCGTCCTTGAATTGCACGTGGCCGAATGCCGGATTCTGCGCCGCTCGGGGCAGATAGTAAGGGACGCGCGACATGCTTTCCATGCCGCCAGCGACTTGCGCCTCTGCGAGTCCCAGTTGGATATTTTGAGCCGCGATGGCCACCGCCTTCAAACCCGACGCGCAGACTTTGTTGATCGTCACGGCTTCGACGCTCGGTGGTAGGCCGGCGAATATACTGGCTTGCCGAGCGGGCGCTTGGCCCACCCCTGCTGCGAGGACGTTACCCATGTATACGTCCGTGATCTTTGCGATGGGCACCTTGGACTTCTCGATGGCGGACTTGATGGCGACGGCACCAAGCTGAGGCGCGGAGAGGCTCATGAAACTGCCGTTGAACTTGGCGGTGGGTGTTCGCGCAGCCGAGATGATGTATGCTTCGCCGACCTCTCGATTTCGGGCCATGGGAGAAGTGGCGTTGGTGCTGAGGTGGGACCGCATCTGGGAGAGTCGCGCTGCAGAGGAAGAGGCTCGCATGGCCGTGCGGGCCGCGGAGGTGGTCAGGGAGGGCATCTCTACGGTGGTGCTGGATTGAGGATCCAGGGTGGAGGCTGATTGAGAGCACGAGTATATGTCGACAGGTATATGTATTTTCGTCAACCGCACATGTCAAGACTCGGCTTTGGAGCGGGGAAAGAGGAGCAGCAACAGTGAGTGGCTGGCGATGTACGAGTGGTACAAGTATGAGATTGTTGAAGGATTCAGTTTGCCTGAGGTAGAGATGCCCTACTAATCAGTCAAGACCAACGGGGAAGCGCCCGTCCACAAGATATAGCAAGCGGCGAAGCTCTCCTGCTCCGGTTTCAAACTCTGAGAGGCGCGGAATCCCGACCTTGGGGAGCGGAAAGACACGGTATGGAGCTGCCTCGGCACGTTTGGGGGACAATTTTCGGATCCGGATCAAACTGGGGTGACTCGGGGGCGTTCCACGTCACGTGCAGTGCTGTTGAAGCTAACGCTCTTCGGCAGTGATCGCCCCTCGTCTTTTCGAGAAACAAGTGACGAATGATAACGCACTGCTTTGGGCAACTGCGGGCAAACTGCCATCGTCTTCGCTTCATCTTTCACGTCGCGTGAGGTTTTAGTTGGGTTCATCTTTCTTCAACGCGGCCCTTACCAGGTCTCTCTGCAACTCCGCCTTACTCTCCATCGTCAGTCCAAACCTCTGCAAAGTCAAAAGAATACCTCGATCGTCATGTCCACCTCCGCCAGACGCCGCTTGATGCGGGACTTCAAGGTACGTTCTTCCGCCACATGCTCCTTGCACCGTATCCTGTCTGATTCCTCTATCTTGCGGAATGTACGTTATGCTGATACTCTGTCCCTGTAGCGCATGCAAACTGATCCTCCCGCCGGCGTCTCGGCCTCTCCCATCGCAGACAACGTCATGACATGGTACAACTCACCCTCTCTGTCCCTGCCAGGCTGTGCACAGCCCGACTAACCCAGCCCGCAGGAACGCCGTTATCATTGGCCCCGCAGATACACCCTTTGAAGACGGCACCTTCCGCCTCGTTATGCAATTCGAAGAAGCCTATCCGAACAAACCACCTGGAGTGAAGTTCGTATCGGAGATGTTCCACCCCAACGTCTATGGTACCGGCGAGCTGTGCTTGGACATCCTGCAGAACCGGTGGTCTCCGACGTACGATGTAGCCGCAATCTTGACAAGCATTCAGTCCTTGTTGAACGACCCGAACACGAGCTCACCGGCGAACGTCGAGGCGAGTAATCTGTACAAGGATAATCGGAAGGAGTATACAAAGAGAGTGAGGGAGACGGTAGAAAAGAGCTGGGAGGACTGAGTGTGGGCAATGATGAAGAGAGTGAAGTTGAAGAATGCTATTTGAAGCGGTCTTGTTGAAGTACTGCTCAAGGCTATTTAATCGGCTATTGCATCAGCAAGCGGACGAAAACGGAGTTGGCGCATCATGGTGCTTGTCATGGTTTACTCTACAGTTTCGGGCTTCGAAGTCAAATGGTAGTCAAGGGGGAGCTAGAGTCGATTTCTCGCCTAGCAGCGTACGAGGTTGCTACGTCAAGGAGTTTCGGTGGCGTCCTCATGCGAGCCAGGAGTTGAGACCAGGATCGCATTTGCTACCATCTCAGCTCCAAGAAGGACCAAGCTGTGACGATCTCAGCATGTTTTGAACTGCGACAAGCAGGCTCTACGAAAACCTGACATGAATGTGTGGTCATTCTCTTCGCCTCTCTTCCCGTTGTTTGTGCACACTCAGCGGACGAGCAACTCGCCTTGTGAACCGTTGGTAGTTACCAGATGTGGACTAGGGCTGCTGGATCGAGGACCTTGTGATCTTATCGGGTTATCGGGCTGCCTGCGTCGGGTCTCCAACCCCCTCTGTACGAGTTCCTCTTGCCTCAGTCGCCCTCATCTCACGTCACCAGCCTCACTTGATAGTTATTGCAAGCCGGTTCTCATTCTTCTGATCAGCTTCGTTATTTCTGGCAACATGGGCAACTCACAAAGCTCATCCAAGCTCAACGAGCCGGCCGTGGAGAAGCTCTTGGTCCAACAACTTCAAGCCCTCCGCACTCGGGATGTCCTCCACCAACGCGAAGTCGAACATGAGTACATCCAAGTCGAAAGCGAGAAGGGTATCCCTCGATCCTTCTCCACCGATCCTAGCCTCGACATCAAAACCGCCTCAGAATGGGAAAAGGAACTCCTCGCCGACCCCAAGAACCGGCTCGCATTGAACGCTCTCCTCTCCAATAACATCCGCGATATAGTCTCGAACAAAGTCTCGACCCTTTCCGATACTCAGACCTTCAATGTTAAGATCCCATTCGAAGGCTCCCCGGTGACAAACCAGCGCAGCTCAGGCAGATGCTGGCTCTTCGCGACGACAAACGTCCTGCGCGTGCCAATCATGAAGAAGTACAACCTCAAGGAATTTGAGCTGTCCCAGTCGTATCTGTTCTTCTGGGACAAGATGGAGAAGGCGAACTGGTTCCTCGAGCAAATTCTCGACACTGCTGGTAAAGACTTAGATGAACGCATTATGCAGGAGTTATTGGCGTCGCCGGTAGGTGATGGTGGTCAATGGGATATGGCGAGTAACTTGGTGGAGAAATATGGGCTGGTAAGAATAACCCTCCAAGGTTGAGTAATGCAGCTCTGTCACTAACAGCGATGTGATGCCTGAAGGTCCCTCAAAAGCTCTACCCTGACAGCTACAATGCCATGAACTCCTCCGCCATGGGGAGTATCATCACCACGAAACTCCGCGAAGACGGTCTCGCCCTCCGTGCCCTCGTTAACAATAGCGGTCCGGCCTCCATGAAGAAGTCTTCCTCCATAGTGTTGACAAAAGCGAAGATGATGCGTGAAATCCACTGCATCCTAACCCTCATGCTCGGCCCACCGCCCAAACCAGATGAGAAATTCACCTGGGAATTCTACGACAGCAGCGACAAGTACCATAAACTCAGTCTCACGCCTCTGGAATTCGCCAAGTCCATGTCCTCCCCATCTGTTGTCCGAAGCCTTGGGGGTGCAGATGTGTCTCAGATGTTTTCGCTGGTGAACGATCCGCGGAACAAGTACATGTCTCTACTTACCGTGTCTCGATTGGGCAATGTCGTGGGTGGACGGCCAATCACATACGTGAATGTAGATATGTCGACCATGAAAAAGGCAGCAATCGCCATGCTCAAGGCCGGCGTCCCGGTCTTCTTCGGCAGCGACGTCGGGAAATTCTCAAACTCACAGTCTGGAATCATGGATCCCGATCTGTACGATTACGGCCTTGCATTCAACATCTCTCTCAATTTGTCGAAATCCCAGCGTCTCAGGGTCCGAGAAAGTGCGATGACACATGCGATGGTTTTGACAGCCGTGCAAATTGAGAAGGATGAGAAAACGGGTGAAGAGAAGAGTGTGAGATGGCGGGTCATGAACTCTTGGGGTGAGAATGCTGGCGACAAGGGCTACTTTGTCATGACGGATAGGTGGATGGATGAGTTTGTCTACCAGGTCGTTGTGGAACCAGGTTTTGTGGGCAAGGAGATCAAGGAGATCTTGAAGACCGAGCCTACAGTGCTGCCTCTGTGGGACCCAATGGGAGCCTTGGCTTGAACCTGGAAGAGCAGTTATGAAGGAATATGTTGAGATATACCAGCAGGAGGAGGATAGACTGGAAGAACCTTGTGGGATGGAAGTACCAAGGACTGATGTTTGATTGACATGACACTCTCCTGCATATGAGATAGATCAAGCGAATGTTTATTTGTCGTGCGATCCACGTGTACTAATGCTAGTAGTTTGCAAGGGCTGATATTCCAGGAATAGACTTGGGCCTCGAGCGTGTGGTTCATCCCGACGGACGCGAAGGGGAACTACCAGATTCACGTCAAGGTGTATTCAGTCATATCCTCTCTGAACACCATGCGGAGTACGAGTACGGAGTAGTGGTACATAAAATGGAACCGAGATTCGCATCTCCTCGAAGGTTTCGGTGGGATGTTTGAACCTCGAACGACCTGTTCCGGCGCCGAAGCTCCGGCCTCGTGATTGGCGGAACCGCTCGCGGAAGGTTTGATCTGATCTGATCCTCGGCGCGGGGTCCCAGTCCACGGAATCGATTCAGATGTTCCGATATACATGTATTTCCAGCTGGTCGGGCGGAGGGTGAGACTGAGACTGTACGTACTGTACTGGCTTTCGGCGGATTTCGTGTCATCCGCATCATATCCAAGTCAGGCCGCGGGAAGAGGAGGGTCTTTCAAGTTTTGGCAACTTATCTCGAGGTCTCTTGCATTGCTAGAGCTACTGTACCTCGTATGTATGAACCCGACCTGCAGAGTGCAGGATCCTGTCTAGGCCCATTCTCGGGGTGTTTGAATTGATTTGTCCCATTTGTACGGGTTTGGTCCAGTCTTGTATATCAAACGTGGGAAAATACAAAAGAAGCCAGCAGCAGGGCGGCAGACGTTTTCGTCATAAATTCAGTGGTTGGTCCTCCCCCACCTAGAATATAATATGGTAATTGGAATAGTGTGTCTCAGACCACAGATTCCTGCCCCGTCATCTGAGACCAACATGTCCAAATGTTCAACGAGTCGGGTATCGGAGAGAATGAAATGGTCAAGCCGTCATCTCGGCCGTGAGAGGCGTCCCTTGATGCCAGCCTGACCCAGCCCTCGGTAGGCTGTGGATGTTCGTGAAAGAGATCGTCGCCGCTAAAATGAGAAAAGAGAAAGGAAAAATTCACAGACAAATTACCACCCAAATCAACTTCTCCAGCGGACCTTTGCTAAGCAGCCAGTGAACTGGCGACCTGCATCCGCCTCAACGATTTCTTCCTCAGAACTTTCGTATTGTTCTTTCCCGGCACGGTCATAATGCCGATCCTGTTCTGTTGCACCTCTCCTCTCTCTTCGTCACGTGAAAGGCGTGATAACCGGCGCTGCTCCGTACTTGGATTCCGGTCATGGCCCGAGCGCCGCGTACTACTGCTGCTATTCCTCTGTGTGGAAGGGGGGACGCCATGCGAGTCTACCGGTGGGGTCCAGTAATCGGCTGCGCTGTAGGTACGCGGAACCTGTGACTCGTAGAAGATGCCACTAGGGCCAATGCTGGAGGATGATTTTCTCGAGGAGTGCGTCGTGGAGGCCGAAGGAGAAGGCAAATTGCCGGCCCTGGGGGACTGAGATAGGTCTAAGCGTGATGGGTTTGGCTGTCGGTAGAAGGAATTGGAAATTGGAGAGCTGAAGTCGGGAAGAGTGAGCCGTGAGGTCGTCGGGGATATGGAAAGAGCAACCGGTTTGGGAAGAGAGAGGGTTCGCTCTTGATTCGTTGGGATGTCATCTCGTCCGGGCTGCCTGATCGATGTTGACATTAAATGGGATGCGGTTGGAGGATCGCGGGTCGAACTGGGCCACTGAGTTGTAGGACGACCTATTGGTGATGGTACAGCCAGGGTCATGGACTTTCGTGGAGTAGTCGGACTGGGTTGAGGCATTTGTCCTGGCAGAGGTGTATTGTCCAGAGGATTGATGGCTGACTGATATGATGACCGGTTCTGAGATGAGCTTGTTGGTCCATTCGCAGCGCTGATGATCGAGTGATGTGGTGACCGCTCCGATATCCTCGATAGAGTAGCTTGGGACCTTTGAGTATGGGGCGATGATGGGCCACGGTTGCTGAAAGAGCGGGAAAAATTAGTCGTTTTGTTCGGGCCAAGCGGGGACGGTGACGGGGACGGCGAAGGTATAGTCAGCTCCCACGTCCTCGTCACGGGTTCTTTGTTCTTCTCGGGCGTTTGGGCGGGTGTGGCATGAAGAAGTTCCTTGCGGCCAGAGATGGTGGTGGCTCTGGATGCTGGCCGGGTCATAATCGAGCCAGTCTCTATCTGTGACATTTGATCTTGTCGGGACTGTGATCGATCCATGATAGTACTCCACCAATCAAACGGACTCCTCCTGCCCGTCATTGTCGATTCATTGTCCGCGAGTATTCCGAATTGTCTCATGCCAAACTTGGAACCGGTGAGAGACAGATGCTGAGAGCTGGGGACTACCCGACCTCTCCTCAACGTCACCCGCCGCATGGGACCTCCTGTGAGGCCATCGACCTCGTGGCGCCGCCTCGCCTTGCGACGTAAAACCAAACATCTCAAGCCAACCGCGACTATTACCAATAATAGTATTGAACCAACCGCAATGATGACAATGTAAACCCAGAGCGGTAAACCAGTGTGGTCGAAGAGAGTCATGAAGAACTATGCGCTGCTCGAAACTTTGAGTGCGGCATCGAGTCAGACTGTCGAGGTCGAGGATCTTGGGTGAAATATAAGGTGATAAGTGATGGGTGAGCCGGACTTATCAGCCAACGACAGCCGTGGTAAGAAGTGTAGTGGTTGCGGTGCCCGCAGGTGGCAAGCGACTCTGAACGATCCCGAGTGGACGATGGGAAAGTTTGGTTTGACAGGTTGTGACAGCTGTTGATGCAAGTTCATGCACACCTGGAGCTTTCAAGCCGGAAATGTCACCATCGACGAACAGATCTTTAGGTGGATTGATATTTGCTGTTACTGTGAACAAGAAGATATCCGCCGAAGGTCGAATGGAACATAAAAGCGGCCAAGGGAATATGGCCTCTGAATCTCTCGCCGACAAAATAATGGTGAGTGAAGGAGAGATCAGAATCCAAATGCAGGTAAAGGGTAGCTCCAGTCTGAAGTCGAAATGAGACGTTGTGTGAAAGAGAAGGTAAGCACCACGAAACAGAATGGCGAGCCAGCAAGATGTGGTGCTGTTCAAGAGAAAGAGCAAGGCACCAGGCCACGGACACCAATGTACTGCGGTGACGGGTTTTTCTTGCAAGCCGTCAAGAGGAGCAAAGGCAGTTGGACCAGGATTCTGAGAGATTCAAGGTTTACTTTTGGCCCTAAGAACACTTCCCTGTCATCCCACCATGTCAGCTGCACTTGGCAGCTTTTCGACTCTGGACGGGATTGTGGAAATGGGTGGGTGGTCGGGAAATGTGTGCTGGGACTAGGGTCTAACGGCTGGATGAATGAAGTAATTACGGGGGTATGGCTTGAATTGCCAGCCTGAATGGGGCCGAGTCTTTATGCAAATGAAAGGAACATAGCGTCATTGTCGATGGCGGAATTGCCAATTTGTGAAGAATGGGCCACATGATGCAAGAACATGAAGCGAGACGCCGGACGAATCTCGATTATCGCGGCAGCGCGGGACATCGAAGACACTCCGTGTTGCAAGAATGGAATCATGACGGTGCAGATAGCCGGAGCAAACTATTATTCATTGCAGATAATGGAGCAAACACAGCAATCCGGCCGAGGTGTGGATGTGAACAGTGGAAAGGTGCAGCGAACTGAGCACTTTGAAACACGAAGAAAAGAAGAGGAGTCGTTTTCATGCAAGGGAACGAGCCACTAGAGAACGGCTGGCGCAGGAAGGAACAAGGCAGAGAGCAGAGCTCTGCAAGGGGCGCGACGAAGGACGCCATCGGATTGGATAAAGCGACGAACACCTGGCCACGCCACAACCTGATCGTCAGGAACAAGGCCGCACTAAACATGGACCGCTGCGGAGATCGAGTGGATCGCGACCAGGGGCACAACAGCCTTCGAAACGACAACGCAGAGGGACTAACAGCACCAAAGGTCCAGCAGCGCCCTGCCGGTATCAGGGGTGGTCAAACGCTGGACGCGGGGAAGATACCCAAGAGATGCCATGTCCTTCGTGAGGATGCATGCAAGGGATCGAAGGCGTTCGTGTTTGACCCGAGCATTTTGACGTGAGTGTGCATTAACTCTTTGGCGAGGAACAGTCAATGGCAACAGGAAAGAGCGAAACTCAAACATGATTGGCGCGCCCGTTGACCGATGGCCGCTGTGCAGCTCGCCTGACTGCTCTCTGCTCAAATGCGCTTGCGACGTCAGCCATCAGCAAGGGCTCGGCAGATCCCTCCTCGCTAAAAATTGCCGGGTGCTTTGGACGGCCTTGCCCATTCAACTTGCTTTAATGCTGGCCACAGATCGATCCCCACCGACATGAAACAATCAAGAGCACATGGACGGGTTGGCCTGTGGCCAGGCCTCACTAGCCACATTTGATGACCCAGACGATACCTTGTACAGAAAAGCTCATCGTGGCTCCCCTCACCGGCTTTTCACTTTTGTAGCCGCCGCTTTTCGGGCAGCTGCTCTTCGTAGACTTGACGATATTGTCACTTCCTTTCGCTCGCAGGCCGTCAATATATCTCGTGGTACGGCAAGTAATACGCTATATGAGGGATATCAACTACCAAATTCGACCCTTTGCCATGTGATGATCCAAGCGAGATGAGCGGATCTAGCTACAGTCTAACGAAGAATAGTTCAACTTCATGCTCCGTAACGGATTAACTCATCTCGGAGAATTAAAGATGACGGTGCTTGTGTTTTGGGTTCCGTCCTTGCGTCCTTGGAAGTAACTCAGCCAAGTGTCAATTCTGAAACGAGATTCGTCGAAAATCGCAAGTTGGACAATGCGAAAGATGTCGATGCTAAAACGGTGCGAGTAGAGCTTCGCCGACTTGGCCAGGCTATGCCAAGTATCACGATCTGGGGGTTAGGTTGACATTGGAGTTTGAGCATGCGACTGTAGCAGCTTGAGCGGTCCGTGTTGCGTCTGCACTCCTCGGTGCGCTGCATTTGCCAATTGTCTCTCTGGACGTCGAGTGGTATATGGGAAGATCACAAGGCTCAGAGTCACGACCGTCTCCATTTTTGAGTAGCCGTGCCAGTGCAGCACGGATATCATGTCCGGACAGCAAATGATAGTCTTCGCAGCTGGTAGGTCTGTGTGGTCTGTCCAGCCACAGCTGACGAGCCTCGGATGAGCCAAAGCAGCAGGCGGACCGACATTTGGATGGGGAGTCGCAGAGTCGCTATTTGTGCCGGAACAACTACCGCGCCCAAAATCGCACCCTTTGGGTCTTCACCGACCCTTCAATTGCCCTCGATCAAAATGATGATACCAGTTGAACATCATGTCTCACCCGCGAGTTCGACCTGAGTACCTGTCATTTGGTACATCGGACATTTTTAAGATGTTACGCCGACCGTGATAACATACATCCGTTTGCGTTTATTTTCTGTTGTTTCAGGCCCGGGAATCGAGTCGGGTCCCCGTCTCCCCCGCAATTGCATTGACGTCGGTATCCGAGTATTGGCACACTTCTGAGAATCGACCAGCGTGTTGTGTCGGCAAGCCTTACGAGATGGGTAGACAACCAGCTGTGATATTTATTGCCCGGTATGCGTATACTTAAGCCTCATGTGCCGTCGTATCTTCGCTAACCCGTTATCCATAGACATGGCGCACGTCTTGATCAGGCGGATAGGAAATGGACCACGACCGCCGAAGCGCCATATGACCCTCCCTTGTCGTACGGTGGTTGGATACAGTGTCAATCGCTAGGCGTGAGGATCAACAATGAACTGTATAACCTCGACAG
Source organism: Phialophora verrucosa (assembly GCA_002099365.1). Lineage (NCBI taxonomy): Eukaryota > Fungi > Ascomycota > Eurotiomycetes > Chaetothyriales > Herpotrichiellaceae > Phialophora > Phialophora verrucosa. The sequence goes on along the minus strand of MSED01000002.1, from coordinate 1,159,243 downwards.
GCAGGCGAAGGCTTCGGGAGAGAATAAAGAAGATGCGGGTCAAGAGCGTCCCCGGAAGAAGCGCAAAATTATCATGCACAGCTCTCCGTATCTGCGATGCGTGCAAACCTCAATCGCGATTGCAGCAGGCATACAACACCCTCAGAACCATAATCGGCCACAGCCACAGCGCCTGCGGTCGCGTCAACTCTCCAGCCTCTCCCCAACAGACGAGGCGCCGGAGCATGACTCGGATGCCAGAGATGCCAAAGATGCCGATCGACCCTTTGGGGAGCGCCTCGCAAGCAAAGACAAGGAACACACGAATCGTATTGGATACAACACTTGCATGTTGCGACTTGATGCTTTTCTCGGCGAATGGCAATCTGCCAACTATTTTAGCGAGGCCTCCTATCCCCCACCCTCCGCCGTTCTGGTCTCCCAAGCAAAGATGGCCCTCAAGAAACCACAAGAAGAGATTAAAGGCGCCGATCTGTCGACGACTCTTAACTTCAACGTGCCAGAAATCGAGGAAATGGAGGAAAAGGAGAATGAACCAACATCAGTGCCAGCACATGAAAAGACGGGTTTGAGGGCGATGGCAGCCGCCGGCCACTCTTTCTCCAAGCGACCTAGGAATATCTCATTTGGTACGGAGCTGGCGAACGGTGCGAGGATCTTAAATAAGGCCTTGCAGCGACCGATAGGCTACAGTCCGCCAGTGCCAAACTATGCAATCGGATCTTCGGACAGCATCCCGCCGGGCTTTGCCGCACATGCCCGAGATGCATGCATCGAGTTTGATGTTGGCTGGAATAGTCAGGGGGAGCCTCTCGATTGGGGCGATGGTGGTCCCAACGATGAGGAATGGGGCAAAATGCATCGCAGATTCCGCTATGGATTACAGAAACTGATCGCCTACTACGAGAATCAAGCGGATTCAGCGAATGGAGATGATGAAGACTTGGTTATCATCTTGGTCTCCCACCAAGCTGGTTGCAATGCCCTCATAAGACTCCTGACTGGAGCACCCGCTCTAATCGATGTTGGCCTATCCTCACTGTCCATGGCTGTCAGGAAGGACACTGGACACCCGGCTCCAGAATCATCATCCCCAACCCGCCGAAGAGGTTCCGTTGACCTGAGTATTTCCGAATACTATGACATGAGAATCATAGCCTCCACAGAGCATCTCCGTGCCGGATCTAACCCTTTGGGTCTCAACTCGCCTCGACTGGGCAAGTCGCCTGCGTTCGCCAGTCGTCGAGCGGTCGGGGCTGACTCGCCAGATGGTTTCAGTTTAGGCGAACCCATGGCGCCTCGTGGCTCGGGGTCGATGATGCCAGCCAGAAGCTCAAGTCAGATGTCCTGCGCCGCAGATGCCACAGCCTCATCTGAACCTCCAACGGGTCTATGGAGGAAGGGCAGTCGATACTCGAGAGACGAGACCGCAGACTCGAGTGAGGCAGGTGCAACACCTAGTACGTGGAGCGGGACAAGGTCAGACAGTATCCAAGAGGAATTTCCATCGTTGGAGGAGAATGGGGCTCAAGTTGAGCCTGATACTATTCCGAGATCGGACTCGCACCTGCTGCCCGTTCGAAGCGCAAGTCAAAGAGGTCTCTGGGGCGGCGAGTCCTCGGTCAGGAGGGACAAGAGTCCTGGGAAGCGCCGTTGGACTGCGATGGACAGATCTCCTTGAGTCGTAATGAGACGCAGCGCATATCGCAGCTCGAAAAGGTGAGAGTCACAACTTGATGATGCTCCTGCCAGGAGAATTGCAGTGCCTTTGCGACAGTTCTTCATGACTACCTGCTCACTTCACTCTTATGGTTGCTGCGAGGACCGCCATCGCTTTCACATACTCTCAGTTCTCCTTTATTGCACTGCTCGCCTTCTCTCAAACCCTCCACCTCTTATCTTACTTTTCTATCATTTCATCACACACCAAATTCACTCGTCCCTGATACATTCTCGTCTCTGTTACGACTGACACCAGCCCATTGCTTCACTACATTTCGACAGAGATGGCAAGCTCGACAGGCATTGCGAGTTGGTCGCCGCCAGTTGTCCCACTCGGCACGGAAGTTGTAACAGTAATCGTGGGTCCTGAAAAACAGGAGTTTGGAGTTCATAAGAACTTGATCTGCGCCTCATCCAAATTCTTTCACAGCGCCTTCCATGGAGGGTACCAGGAGACGACCTCCAAAGAAATCCACCTTCTCGGGTTGGATGCCAAGCTCTTTGGCTTTTTCTTTCGGTGGTTATACTCACCTGTGAGGAGAGTCGGCGAAGCAATGTATCAGCAACCACAAGACGCCCAGTACCAACCTGATGAATTACTCCTCCACATCTACCGCCTTGCAGACTACCTCCTCGTGCCAGGCCTCCAACTCCTGGCTGTCGAGCAACTCAAAGAGACTTTCTCTTCATTCGAGCCTACGGTTCCCAGCCGTGAGTTCCTCTACCTCATTTTCGAAGATGATCGACAAAAATTCATGCAATCATACCTGCTCAAGCACGTAGCCTTCTGGATTTCGAAATCGGAAGACAAGGACACTTGGGTCGAGCTATTCGCGGTGCACCAGAAGGTAGCGATGGGAATGGCTGTTGAATTTGCAACGCTGGAGACCACACACATTGATGCCCTCAAGGTCGTCCATCCTTCGAAAATACCTGGTTTCGATTCCGAATTCGGCTTAGGACCCTCGTTGCAAGACGAAGCTCGTGCAAACGATATTGTGCCGGTGGAGTTTTCAAGTGGGAAAGTCTTGGGAAAGTCTCTTATACATCACTGAAAGAATACGCTCACTAACACTCGATAGTCCGAGCTAAGATCCTCAATCGCTTCAAGCACCTGCTGTCTGGACCAGGGTCGCCTGGCAGTAATGACGAGTTTGTGGATGGAGAAATGGCCACGACGCCGACCAAACGAACTTCATTGCGACTTCGGTTCGATCGCCAACGCAACAGACGTCGTACCTGATCAGCACAAGAAGCGCGCCTGAGAGGATGCTGGTGATGAAGACGGGAGAGCGAGTAGCATCAACCATCGATCCTGTGTGAAAACATGTACGGAGCTTGGAGCGCGACAGAACTGTCACGGCAATACGACCTTGGCTGAAGCATCCGCTTGGATATGTGGGTAGAGCTATCGGCAAGCCCGTATTGGAAAGACACGATTGTCCGGTCGACGATATGCAAGGACTACAGTACGGATCAAGTTGCAATTGATGTAGAGCATGGTTGACGGGAATGTCAGGAAGAAGTGAGCTGAACATTGAGAGCTGAACACGGAGCATCGGCTTGCAGCCAGAGGGTGATGGAGAAACAGAACTATGGTTGGAAACGCTGCGCAGCACATGTTGTGACATAACTGTGAGGCGACTGTTATATAGGGCTGAATACAGTGCTCACCAGGAGACGAAACGTGCATAGAAAAATCTCACTTCTTCAGAGGATCACTATTAAACTTCAGCCCTCGCATTTGACTACTGGTGTAGATTCATCAGCAGAACCGTCAGCCGACGGAAAGTAAGGCTGGCGCCCATGATAGTCTCCATCCGTGCACTGGTCACCCCTGCTTCAATCAGAGGCGGCGCTTCTAAGTGACTTTCTTTATAAACTCCTCAATTTTTGGCACCACAATATCATACGCCTCTTCGGGCAGATAGTGTCCATAGCCGTCTCCCACGCCAACCCCCTCGTACTGAACACCTTCGCCGACCCACGCTTTCCAAATCCCAGCCACGTCCGCCGTCGCGCCGAGCTTGGCTTTGCTGAAGAGAACCAACAGCGGCACGCCGACTTTCCGTCCCGCTTTCTGGTCTTCTTCCTGCTCGCTCGCCTCGGGTGCCGCACCGGCGGCGTAGTCGAGCGCCGAGTAATAGAGCGTCTCCTTTTTATCGAACAGTTCGGCATAAATATCCACTGCACCGTCATTGGAGATTCGTTCCAGAGCCTTCGGATTTGGGCCTGCAATTCGGGAATGCGCCGCCCTCGCCCAATTACCACCACCATATGCAGAGATGATATCCGTGGCGAACTGAGCGTTAGCGAGCAACGGCCAGTGGAAATATCCCTGGGCGACTGCCGGATTGGAGAAGGCGGTCCATTGTTCCTTTGTGGGGATTATATCGAGCAGGACCGTGCCAATGACAGTGACGTTTAGGTCGTTGTAAAGGCTTGGGGATTGCTGAGGTGGGTGGGAGAAGTCGACCGAGAGACGGTGGGAGATCCTTGCACCGCGGTCGTGGCCTCCTAAGATTACTTTACGAGGTGCTGAGGACGATTTGGTGTTGAAGACGGAGGCCAGAGCTTCGAGCAAGGCAGTTCCCACCGAGCGTTTTGTGTTGACCGTGGCGTCGCCGACAATGGGTGTCGAGATGCCGTAACCCGGAAGTTCGGGGACGAAGAGGGAGATTTTGCCGTGCAAGAGAGGGACGACCTATCGGTGTCAGTCTCATCACCAACCATCCTGGCGGTATATGCGGCTGAAACTCAAGCAACGCTCTAAAAACGTAGGAGACTGACATAACGCCATTCAAAGGCAGACTGAGGGTACCCATGGATCAAGGTCAGGATGGGCTTGTCCGGGCCCAGGTCGGATATGTAGCTGTGAACTTCTGAGCCCGACGATGTCTTTGTGACATTGTGCTTGAGATTTAGGGAAGAGAAGAAAGATTGGGTCTTTGCTGCCGCCATGATTGCCGCCTCTCTGATGTCCGGTTTATGCGTCTTGAGTTGGGTTTGCTATTGATAGACACGAGAGCACCAGATCCGGAGCGTCTGTACAGTATCCGGATTATCTATATAGATTCTTACCTTGTCGCTCAGATCAAAGAAAGCCCTAAGTATCAGGAGGGTGTGTCACAATTACTAAACTGCATTCATTTCATGCGCTTTACTCGTACACGGCTCGGCCGAACGAATTAATTAGTCAGTCCTCGGTTACGGTGCGGGACAAGTGAAGGTTACAGTAAGTTTCGAGAACAGAGCTCGCAGGCACGGATTGGCCAGCTGTTTACTGGCGGGAAGGCACGGAAAGGGCACCATGTTTATGGGTTTTCTGAAGACAGCATTGGGGGCTGAAACTGTGGCAACAGGGGTTGCGGCTAAGGCGCCTGTTTCAGGGCGCGGGCAAGGCTGGCGCGTCAGAACAGGCACAAGCGAGCGAAACAGTGTCACTGCAGCCACATCATCTGCACCTCACCGCGCCGTGCATCAAGTTCACGTCGTGGTGCCAGCAAAAGTACTCGCAACAATCATCCCGACATTTGCGTAAGAGTGCCGGACGCATTCCTTGTCTTCCCACTTCCCATCGTCGCCGTATCAACATCAACGTCGCGACCCTGATTCTCCCTTTCGATAACCCGCGCAGTCGGGCTGCTCCCCACGAGACTGATGCTGTCACGTTGGCCCGATTGACAACATCACGTCTACGTTGAACATGGCGTACGTCTCCCTGCTCCACTTCCCCTAGAAGGCGCTCTGACTTCAGATTCTAGCACGAGTTCGACGAGAGAGGGAGGGGGCAACAACATCAAAGGTTTGCGATGGTCCTTGTTTTGTCGTCCGCCTGTTTGCTGATTATGTCTCCTAGTTGTTGCCCGTTTCCGACCTCAGAACAAAGTCGAGAATGCGAATGGCGGTCAACCCATTGTCCAGTTCTCTGGCGACGACACGGTCCAGCTACAGTCGTCCGAGACGAATGCGCCATTCACCTTTGACCGGGTCTTTGACATGTCCTCCCAACAAGCCGATATATTCGACTTCTCTATAAGAAATACTGTTGAGGATGTTATGAATGGCTATAATGGCACCGTGTTCGCCTACGGTCAAACCGGTGCGGGAAAGTCATATACCATGATGGGAGACATGGATGATCCGGACAAGAAAGGCATCATTCCCCGGATAACAGAACAGATCTTCGACGCCATCCTCGTCCATGGCTCCGCTCAGATCGAGTACACGGTCGGAATCTCTTACCTCGAAATCTACATGGAGCGAATACGCGATCTCCTCAACCCCGCCTGTGACAATTTACCTATCAACGAAGGGCCGAAGGGGCCGTATGTGAAAGGGTTGCGGGAAATTTATGTCAATACCGTCGAAGAGGTCTACACAGCCATGCACTTGGGCCAGCGGTCAAGAGTTACAGCGTCCACAAACATGAACTTGGAGTCGTCGCGGTCACACTCCATATTCTTGGTCACGATTAACCAGAAAGATGTCAACACTGGATCGCAGAAGAGCGGTATGCTGTACCTGGTCGACTTGGCTGGTTCAGAAAAGGTTGGCAAGACTGGTGCAAGCGGTCAGACACTGGAAGAGGCAAAGAAGATCAATAAAAGTTTGAGCGCACTGGGAATGGTCATCAATGCTCTCACAGACGGCAAATCAACTCACGTGCCATATCGGGACTCGAAACTGACGAGAATTCTGCAAGAAAGTTTGGGTGGTAACTCGAGAACGACACTCATCATAAACTGTTCGCCCAGCAGCTACAACGATGCGGAAACTGTCAGCACCTTGCGATTCGGTATGCGGGCGAAGACCATCAAGAACAAAGCCAAGATTAACGCCGAATTAAGCCCCACGGAGTTGAAGCGCCACCTCAAAATTGCTCAGAACCAGGCCATGACCTTTGAAAAGTACATCGCATCACTTGATGCGGAAGTGCAGATATGGAGAAGGGGCGAGACGGTGCCGAAAGAGAAGTGGGTGCCTCCCTTGGGTGGTACAGGCCAGAAGTCAGAAGCCAGGGCAAGGCCAGATACGCCTTCAAGAGCACCCTCAGACCTTCTCAGATCAGACACTCCCAGCAGGCCTGACTCTCGGGCGGGTGAGAGATCGAGTACGCCGAGCATCATACTCGAGAAAGACGAGCGCGAAGAATTTCTCCGGCGAGAGAATGAACTCCAGGATCAGCTCACGGAGAAGGAGACACAAGCCGCCAACGCAGAGCGAAGTCTCCAGGAAGCCAGAGACGAGCTCAAGTCATACAAGGATGGCGCCATGCGGACGGCGAAAGAAAATGAGATCATGGCCGACAAGCTCAACAAGACCCAACTTGAATTGCAGAAACTGTCATACCAGGGTAAAGAAGACGCCATCACCATGGAAAGCCTGAAGGATGCAAACTCCGAGCTCGAGACCGAGTTGATCTCTGTCAAGCAACAACTCCTCGAGCTCAAGATGAGTGCCAAGGAGACAACAGCCGTGCTAGACGAGAAGGATCGCAAGAAGAAGGAAAAGATGGCTAAAATGATGGCAGGCTTCGACCTAGGTGACAGTGCCTTTTCTGAGAACGAAAACCGCATGCGTGAGATGCTTGATCAAGTGGATGCGCTCCATGCCGCCAGCTTGAGTGGGGAGAGCGTACCTAGTCATGTCTTGGAAGACTTAAGAGCCAAGTTGGTCGAATCGCAGACACTCGTCCGACAGGCCGAGAAGTCACTGACTGAACGAGCGGAAGACGACCATGAGGATCGAACGCTAGCACTCGAGGAGAAATTGGCAGCCGTGCAACAAGACTATGAAGATCTGCTGTCTGGCAAGCTGGGTCCCGATGATGTGGAGAGCGTCAAGGGACGACTGGAGCAGTTATACTCTGATCGCAGGGACACTCAGAGTGAACTTGTCCATGACCTTCGAGATCAACTGACGCACAAGTCGCAAGAGATTGAAAAGCTTCAGAAGGCCATCACAGATCTTCAATCTCGAGGTGGAGCCAACGGAGCTGCGGCAAACGGGCTTACCGGCAAGAGCCTGCAACAACAAATGGCTGACTTCGAGTCGATGAAGAAGAATCTCATGCGCGACTTGCAGAACCGATGCGAGCGAGTGGTTGAGCTCGAAATTTCGCTGGACGAAACACGAGAACAGTACAACAATGTGCTCCGATCGAGTAATAACCGACAGCAACAAAAGAAGATGGCGTTCTTGGAACGCAATCTTGAACAGCTCACCGTGGTGCAGAGGCAACTTGTGGATCAAAACACCAGTCTGAAGAAAGAAGTCGCCATCGCGGAGCGAAAATTGATCGCACGGAATGAACGCATCTTGAGTCTAGAGAGTCTGTTGGCTGATAGCCAGGATAAGTTGACAGCAGCAAACCACAGGTATGTCTCAACCAAAGCGATCGGGGCAAGTATCGGCGCTAACTCTGGCTCTAGATTCGAGGCACAGCTTGCGGCTGTGAGAGAACGTCTTGAAGCAGCCAAGGTTTCCTCCAGGAACATGGCAACTGGCGCCGTAGGGGCGACAGGCGGATTCAACAGCCTCATGAACGCAGGGGCCCGAATTGCCAAACCTCTGCGTGGCGGCGGTGGTGCACCTCCCAACACTGAGAGCGCTAACGGAGGCCCTGGCCTGCCCATTATCTCGAACCTCAGCGGGTCGGACGGCGGCAACAAAAGAGGCAGCTGGTTCTTCAACAACAGGTGACGCTACGGCATGTCCGAAGAACAACTTCTCCCTCAACTGAACTAGACATTGGATTCAGGCTTGCTGGTTAGATTGCGCGGCACAGGATCCCGGGACTAAGACACAGTGCGGACGTTTAATATGCTGGATTGACTGACGTTTATGCATCACGAGCGACGGCGACTTCACTTCGACAGGTGGTTTGGTTGAATTTACAATGAGACCCTGAAGACCAGAAAGATTCCCCTTTCTTTTACCAACCAAGAATGTACATTTATTAAAGAGCTGAGATAGTTTACAGACACTTGGTGCTCTTAACGGACTGCCATGTCAATTTCGAAATCTCGCAAACCGGATGAGAGCCCTTGTATGCAGGCTACCATTAATCGTGGGCGGCATTCCTAGCCGTGGAAGTCGTAGTGTTTGAGCTCAGCCGCTGAGATATCTACGAATAGCGGGATACAGTTCTCGGTACGCAGGTTGGACGAGAGACCCAGCTGGCACAAGGGTTAGAACCTAACCAGTCCATGAGAGAGGACGGATCGAGCTCAGACTACCTGCAGGGTCATATACAGTTGTAAACTTGATGATACGCCCCACCGAGTACTCTCACACATCTCAGGACGAGCTGCCCACATGGCATGGACTTCCTTGGATCCATCGCCTGCTAATTGCGAGAGTCTGACGTACTTCCCACAACGATCCACGAATGATTTGCGCTGCAAAGTCCATGGAGAGAGCGATGGCTCCAGGCAGACATGTTCAACAGCTTTGTCCTCGGCCGGCATCGGTCATCGGTCATATGCTTAGCAACCAATAGGCATACAAAAGCCCTCGCTGTGGATCCTCACTCCTAGTGTGACGAAGTATAAGAGTCGCCGGAAATCGATCAGGAGCCTGCTCCTAAACACATCACCGGGGCATATCTCATATGTCAGGCTCATTCAGCGCGACGAGGATGCAGGCCATCGTAGCACAGATTCAGGGATTAGCAAGCGAGGCAGATGAGGGTGGTCGATATGAGATCCTCAAGGCGCTCGGGGAGCTCCAGGGCCAGTTGGAGAGTCCGAAGGATACCTTTATGAGATTGTATAACTTGGTATGTGACCCTTCCTTGTCTCTGCGGGAGGAGTCGGCTTCAGCGTAACAGCTGTCCGAGTGGCTTCCCCTTCACACTTCCCGCGACGTTGCTTATGCTCCTTTGGCGTAGCCTCTGCAATTAGCTGTTGTATACGCCGGGATCGAGACAACTATCTTCCAGGAGCTCGCAAAGAGCAGCAGTCAGGCCCTCACAGCCAGTGAACTCGCGAATGCTTCGGGCGCGTCTCCTGAGTTGCTTGGTAAGGGTAGTGCTGCCATTTCTGCCGTCAAGGCACTGAGATAGTATGCCACGCGCACACAGAGAGATTGCTCCGTTATCTAGCATCGACAGGCTACATCACGAACCCAACGGCCAACCATTACGGAGCCAACAGACTCACCCACGTCCTTGCAAGCCCAGTTGCCCGCGCCGGCGTGACTCACGCGTAAGTCTCCTCCCCAGCTCCGCGATTCCGCCCATCGCCGACCAACGACCGACAGATTCGACACGTGCGGACCGGCAATCCAAGCGTTTCCCTCGTTCCTCGCCGAGCACAAGTACCAAGAGATCAGCTCGAACACAGAGACTCCATTCCAGAAGGGCCACAATACCAACCTGAGTGCGTTTGCTTGGCTCCAAGGAGAGCCTAGAATGTTCAACGCATTACAGCAAGTCCTGACAGCCATGCAGTCAAATGAATGGCTTCAGAGCCTTGACATTCTCGACCAATCCGTCGAGTCAGCAGCACCCTCAGGCCGCCCAGAGTCGGAAGTGCCCTTCTTCGTCGACATCGGCGGCGGCCACGGACATCAATGCATCCAGCTCCTGCGAAAGTACCCACAGCTCGAGAACCGCATCTTGTTACAAGATCTCCCCGAGGCGATTGATCGTATGGCTTCTCCCTTGCCACAAGGCATCCGCGCCATCCCGCACGACTTCTTCACCCCGCAACCCGCGGCCACAAGCGGCGCCACGTTCTTCTACCTACGCCGCATTCTCCACGACTGGCCGGATGAGGACTGCCTCAAAATCCTCAAGTTCCTGCGGGATGCAATGAGTCCCACACCGGGGAAGTCAAAGATCTTGATTGATGAGGTCGTCCTCCCAGATGTGGATGCGCCGTGGCAGGCTGTCATGCAGGACGTCAGCATGGGGATCTTGTTCGGCGGCAAGGAACGGACGCGGGCGCAGTGGGACGGTCTTGTCGCAAAGGCCGGATTGACGATATCAGAGATGACGATATACAGTGTTGGTTCATGCGCTGGTGTCGTCGTCCTGGACAGGGCTTGAGGCCTTCGTTTGGGAGATCACAGAGGATATGAAGGGCCCTCGTTTGGGAAATCACAGAAGATATGAAGACGGGGCTAGATAACGCTCTCGCTATGTTGTCAGTGGGCAGTACGGAGCTCGCACGATTCGAAAAGGGGGATGGCCGCTAGGGAGCGACGAACACGGCGTTGGCTCAGAGCTCGGCCGGGCTCAAGGAGACGATAAAGGCGATGATGAATCTCCGACTCCTGGGATGATGATAGATTAGACCGCTTCCTCTCTCAACTCAACCCGAGGCACAAGGCAGTCGCCCTGTCCAGCACTCGAATGTAGTACCCATCCCTCCTGTTCTTCTTCTTCTCGCGTATTGAGCCGTCCTTCAGGCCAATGATTACGCCACACATTCTGAGAGACTCGTATTCCATCCAGGGTCAAGGACGAGTCGTGAGGAACCGTCAGTACTAGAGCTCGCGAGCGAGGTGACTACTCGGTAATCTCAAGTAGGTGCCGCTTTAGATCCCCTCCTCGCTGCCGTAGGTCAAGCTTTCGGCTGCCTTTAGGGCGCCTTATGGACCGATTTCTAGGTAAGTGTTCGGCGTCCAATGCCTGGACGCACTCCTCAAGCCAGCTTCGTCATTTCTCACAGCCGTTAAAGCGCCGTGGCCGGCGAGGTCGAAGCGGCAGGCGAACTAGTCAGTTACGACTCCGTGGAAGACCAACAACACCTTGCTTTCCCGTCCTACTATCCTACTCGTCGTCATAATTAGCCCGAATGCATCCTTTGTCAGCTCCTGCTAACATGACGGCACTCGCACCGTAAGGGCGGCATGTCTCATCACAGCCCTGAATAAAGAAGTACTGGTGGAGCATTCTCTTATTCCGGCAATAAAGACTTTCCAGGCAAGCCAAAAGCTCAGCTCTCTGCGCGTATTCGATGCCCTGCCCATGTCAGCGATATCCCGCTGCCATTCTCCCGCTCGCTGGGACGCTACACGACTGGTGCGAGAGAACGGCAACGTCTCATCTCTATCCATGCCACTTGCAATTCCACGCTTCTGATGATGAAATTGAGCGCTACGGGTGCGTTGCCAGAAATGGATCGTCGCTATCTCGACATAGGTAGGTAGGTAGGGAGGTAGGTGCTAATTACTGGTGAGTTGAGGGAGATAAATATGTAGAACAGCTGCCGGTCCGGGTAGAGAGAAGAAGAGCATTGAACAAAGCATTGATCGAACCGACATTACCTGCATCTATCAAACAATCGACACACTGAGAACAATCTCGAGATTCGCGATACCAGCACACTCTCACAAACACTCACACACACTCTCTCTCACAATCATGGGTTCCGAACAAACTATGCGTGCCGTCGTAATCACTGCCTTTGGTGGTCCTGAGGTTCTTCAGCACAAACTTGTGGCCAAACCCTTACCCACGGAGGGCGAAGTTCTGGTAAGGCTCTCTCATCATGGAAACACAGTTCCCTTGTCGCCACGTCGTACTAACAGGACTCGCACAGATTCGCGTCAAAGCATTCGGCCTCAACCACGCCGAAATGCACATGCGCCTCGGCGAATGGGACGAATGGAACCCCATCTCCGGCCTGGAATGCGTCGGCCTGGTCGAAGCCGATCCCTCCCACACATACCATCCGGGCGAGAAGGTCGTCGGGGTGATGGGCGGGATGGGCCGCAACCGACCGGGCGGGTACGGCGAGTTCGTCAACGTCCCCATCGCCAACGTCGCGCGGATCACCACGACACTGCCGTGGGACCAACTGGCCGCCCTGCCGGAAGTCTACTCTACGGCGTATTCATGCGTGTTCACGGTCCTGGACGTCCGCAGGGGTGAGAAACTACTGATCCGCGGCGCGACGAGCACGATCGGCCAAGCGGCCGTCCATCTCGCCGTGAACGCCGGCGTGCGCGTCACGGCGACCACGCGCCGGGCGTCGCGCTTCGAAATGCTCAAGAAGATGGGCGTCGAGGACGCAGTGCTCGAGGAGAATCCACTCGCCCAGAACTACGCGCCGGACAACAAGTTCGACAAGACGCTCAATCTCATCGGCAACTCGGCGCTGCTCGATTCCATCCGCCTGACCCGCGCCGGCGGGCGGATGTTGCAAGCCGGCTGGCTGGGCGGGCTCGCGCCAGTCAAGGACTTCAACCCCATGGTCGAGATGGACAGCGGCGTGCATTTCAGCCTGTTTCACAGCAAGACACTGGGCACGAGGGACTTTCCATTGTCCGGAATCGGCTTGCAGGCGATTGTCGAGAAGATCGAGCGCGGCGAATGGGATGCGAAGCCTGCTTATGTCTTTGGGTATGACGAGATTCAGGAGGCCCATCGGGTGTTGCAGGGCCATGACGCGGGCGGGAAGATAGTGGTTGTGCATCGAGAGTGAGGAAGGGAAGCCCGGCAAGAAAGGCAAATAGTTAGATTCTCGATCATCGCTCCGATTCTGGAGATATACGATTCACGGTTCCTTTCCAGCCAAGGTCAATCAGTCAGTCAGTCAGTCGAGTGTTGTGTTGTGTTGTATTGTAAGAGTCCATCGTCTGTCTTATCTAGAGTCTGTAATGACATATGTCTGGCGTGAAACCACCGACTAGATCTAGTCTAGATCATTTCGATCAAGTCCGAGACTCGCCCTGCCATGTCTTGTACCTGTAGCTGTACGAGCTTATGTGCTGGGGTTGACCGTGAAATCTTATCTTCTACGCCTGCGGCGTGATGGCGAAGAGTTTGTTAAAGACGTTGCCAGGATCGTACTGAGCCTTCAGTCTCTGCAGGCGAGGGTAATTCTCGCCGAAAATGTCTCGAGACTTCTCGTCGTACTCTGCGCGGGGAGGACAAGTTAGCGAAACAGGTCCATGAGAACGGTCAATGCGGAAGAATCCATAAAAGCACCCCACACTCCATACTCAACACTCAAAGGGGAATTTAAAGGAGCGCGGAGCCGACGAGCCTTCGCCAGGCTGGGACTTTGCAGGGGGAGAAACACTCACGATCGTAATTCCCATAAAGCATGGTCGCGCCTTTCTTGCCTCTCAACCCAACACCCCCGTCAACGCCCTTACCTGTGGCCTTGGCCTGGGTTTCCAATTCGGTCTTGAACAAGGCAGTCATATCCCTGGCCCACTGGCGACAGTGCTGATCGTGCTCCTCCTTGGTCCAGATCGGACAGACCATGCCGTTGAGATGCCAGCCCCTGTTCGCGAAACTGCCCTCGTCATGCGCGACGACCTGGCTGGGGTCGTACACTTCGAACAGCACGAGGCTGATGCCCGTGTCGTCGTTGCCGTCCGTAAACTTGGTATACTCGGCCCCCACGGCCTCGACGAACTCGGTGCGGAGCGGCATCGTAAAGGCCGTGCCCTTCATGCTGGCGCGGAGCCCGATTGGTGGGGCGAGCAGCGTGTTGGTAATCGGGTACGGTACCATGGCGGTGGTGTCGACGACGGGCCCGGCATCGTACAGCGGCTTGTACAGCTCCTTGGCCTCCTGCTCGGTGCCGAAGTAGATGATCACGACCATCAGCATGACCTTGCCCTCCGCCGGGGGAGGGCGCCCGAACGCGATCCCGCCGGCGCCCCTCCCCGCGACTTTCGTCCGCCCCTCGGCGTTGGGGGTGTACAGGTCGTTCGTGGCGGCGACGACCTTCTCGATCACGTCCGGCGCCGGCGGGTAGATGAGCATCCCTGCGAAGACGTCGCCCTGATCATACGCCTTGAGGACAAACTCGGTGACGACGCCGAAGTTCTGCCCCGCGCCCTGGATGGCCCAGAACAGATCCGGGTCCGCTTCCCTACTGACCTTCTTGATTTCGCCTGTCGCCAGCACGATCGTGCCCTCCACCCAGTTGTCGATGACGAGGCCCCGCTGGCCGGACAGCCACCCGTAGCCGCCTCCGAGCGTCAGCCCGCCGACGCCCGTGTCGGCAACGGTCCCCCCGGGCGTGGCGAGCCCGTGCTGCAGCCCGACCTGGTCGACGTCCCCCCACGCGGCGCCGCCTTGCACGAAGAACAGTTTCCTATCCGTGTCGACCTTCACGTGGCGCATCTTGGCGTTCATGTCGATCAAGAGGCCGCCGTTCGTGCTGCTGACTCCCGCGGTGGAGTGGCCCCCGCCTTTGACCGCGAGGTCGATGCCCTGGTCTGAGGCATATTTGACGACGATGGCCACTTCGTCCGCGGTGGTCGGCACGATGACTACGCCAGCTGGCTTCTGAGCCGCGCTGGACCACCGCTTGATCGACGCGGAGTACTCCGCCGCATCGGGGGTGAGGACAGTGGCATTTGTCGAGGACAGCAAGGACTTGAGAGAGGAGATGTCGTCGCTTGTGATGGTCCGTTTGGAGGAGGCTGTGGTGATCGAGCCCATGGTCGCGAACAGCCGACAGTGGGAAGAACGATACAATACGAAGTAATTGTGGAGCGGTTGTGTTCCGCGGGAAGGTCTCTTGCTGGTGGACCGGCTGGTCAGGTCGAACTTGCCAGATAAGAGTGTGAGCACGACGACACCTACTGCGCACTGGCACTGGCACTTGATCTTGGCTTGGAGCGGGATGACGACGACGACAACGAGTGTAGCTCCCCGTTTATATACTTGTCAGCTCAATACTACTCGGGCCTCGGACGTCTGTCTCTCTGGTGACTGGGGAGTGGGGCTGTGAGTGAATGGATACGGGCAGAGAGGGCAGAGAAAGACGAGATCCAATTCTCGGCATCGGGAGGAGCGAATACGTGAAAAATGGGAAAAGGCCAGGCTTCCAGGCTGGGCAGATGGTCAGTTTCCCCAATAATGAATGGGCCACGCCCCTCCTGGCGCATATCGGGCTAGTCCTACATTTCCTTAACCTTGAGAACTGCTCCTGACGCTCCAGGCTGCCCAGCGCCGAGGGATCCCACCTGTGCTGCATCTGAAGCCTTAAATCGAGGGTTGTGTAGTGTATCACGGCTGCCTGAACGCGTTGAAGGCTTGACAATGACCAGATGTGGCCTTAGATCTCACTCACCCTGGAGGAGGGAGATGACCAAGACACGCCCTTGCTGAGAATTGGGTAATTATGATTAGTTGGGTGACACGATGTCAGAGAGTTCGTGTTGTAGTGACACTTTGCAACCTGCCCTGCTGTTGGAACTTATCGAAATGATCATGGTGATTGTGAGCATTGTCAGGCCGAGATGAGGATGATGAGCCCGCCGAAGGATTCCCCACCTCGTCTACGTTATCGTCCCCCCTCCCCTCCCTCCCCTCATCAACACTTCAGTCTCTCCACATTGTGATTTAACTTCAAGTAACTGTACTGTGTCCCGAAGGGCGGAACTTTGCCTCTGTGCGCGGGCCGCTTCCTCGCTTGCCCTTGGGTATCTTGACGGCTGTGTTCCAACCCCGAGAACCAAGACACTCTGCATGGGCCTTTATTCCCTTTGCATTAAGGGTTGAGATCCTTCGAGGCCAGCTTGAGCGCAAACGAAGTCAAAGACTGTTTGGAAGCGCATAATGTCCTGATTCTGGCATAAGTTCAGGCCACGTAGAGACGAGCTGTAGTGTGGGCTTGGGATAAAGGTCACCACGACGCCGCAGCCAAGAACACTGTAATCTGTCTCGCATGAGCTGAGCGAGCCCCTCTAGCGAGTCACGACGTTCGATTTGCTTCAGGCATCCCTACAGGTAGAGGCTGCCACGCCGCCGTCAAAGGACCAGAGCATATCCAACATGATAGCAAGACTCAGCCACCCGGCGTACAATTACCCTCATGCTCCTCACATCATCATTCGCACATCTCATATCCGACCCGTTTGAAAGGCCAGCACGTACTTCCTGCAGGAGGACATCATTGTCAGCTCTCTGATGATATCGCAGCGCGTAGCAGGGGATTCGCGCTGACCCCGTCATCCAGCGAACAGACCATCCTATTTTTAACTGCGTGGTATGCAACTCCTGTGAGTACGCCAAACGCACACCCACAACACATGGTTTGCTTTCGGCGGGACCTGTTGCCACGCTCAGTCCAGCTTGACTCGAACGAGGTGAACAGTATAGCGCGTGTACCGAGTTCGTAGTGGGAAATAATGTGAGAGATGTGCTCCTCTCTGCGGCTCACTCGCGGATTGGTGCCAGAGTCCTTCTTTCAAGTGTGCAGGCCTTTGAGTGCCGAACGAGGGAGGCCCATCTGGCGAGCGACCGGTCCCAGGATCTCCGAGCATTGAAAGATTCGTCTTTGACGGAGGCCTCGGCGGGGTTTGTATCGTCCACAGGCGGCTTTCCAACGTCCCGAGAAGCTAAGTCGAGAGCATGTTTCGAGCTGCGCAGCTGTCAAGTCGTCTGGAAAGGGCGGACAATCCGACTGTGCGAACTCTGGTGTGAAGATCAGCCTTGTGCATGCAGCGCTTTCATGATGACACGTCACTTATGTTTGGGGCTTTGAGAAAGAGAAGAGTGAGAGACAATCCACGCCAGGTGATATCCTGCCTCTCATTTTGCTGTAATGCGCAAGCGTGACGGGCCCTATCGCTTGAGACCAAAAAAGGTCGACAACGGAGCCAACCGCCAGCATATCGACTTTTCTGAGTCAAGCTATGCTGGTGTCCGAACACATTTCAGAATGTCCTGGTCATTGTGCTTCCGTATCCTTGCCGACGCGGTACCATCATATCACAGCACATAAAGTGGCTTTAAACTGGGTCAGTATTGCAGGAGTGTTGAAAAAGTAAGCCGATGTCCAAACAAATGCCGGAGAGCAATAAGAAAGTCTGATCGTCATGAGGAATAGGAAGAATCAGCTGGAAATTCTACTCATTGCTGTGTCATTACCGCCCTGGATCTGGCACAAAGAGCCAATGCGTATCCTCCAAGCACGAGTCCACTTGGGTCTCATTTGAAATTCTGCTTCATGGCGGCCAACAGACTCTTCTCATTTCCACCTTGAGTGGCATCCAGTTGAGGAATTCTCCCTTCTCTTTCAGCTCGTTCCATGGCGTCCGGGTCGTCCACATTGACACCAGCAACCTCAGCTTCCACTTGGCGGATTGGACCTTTGAACCACTTCCTCGCCCATAGAACCCAGCTGGCGAGGCACCAGAATGCGATGATTCCCACAGCGACAGGGGTATAGTTCAAAGTCTGTGAATTGACGGGGTTGAGCTCCGGCAGACAGAAAATGATGGTGATGAAGCTAATCCACAGACATGCAATGATTGCGACGGGGCGCGAGAACCATTTCAGGTTGAATGGTCCATGAATGAAGCCTTCGGAGTTTACTAGGCCGATCAAAATCGGGAGACCGTAAGAGAGATAGAGTCCGATGGTGGCAATCGAGGTGGCCGCCGCGAATGCCACAGAGGATCCTAGACTGGGCACGGCCAGTAGGAACGCCAGGAATGCAGCCAGCCAGATTGTTCGGATTGGGCTGCGGAAGCGGGCATCGACGCTGTGAAAGAAGTGCGGGATCCCGCCATCGCGTGCGAAGCTGAACATCATGCGTGAATTTGAGGTCAAGCTGAAGAGGCCGCAATGCCAGACGCAGACAATAACCAGTACGAAGAGTACAATAGCACTGGTCTTGCCAAACACGTCGACCAGGATTTGCAGTACCGGGTTGCCATACTCGGGGTCAGCGGTGGCATCGAAATCCTGAATGCTGAAAAGAAGGCAAAGGATGAGGAACCAGCCAAAGACGGCAGAGCACCCAATCGACATCAGAACTCCCAGAGGTGCCGACCAGGACGCGTTTTGTGTTTCCTCCGAGAGGTGAGCGCTGCGATAAGGTCAGTATATCACCGGATCTCTGAGTTTCATGGGACCACACAAACCTTGCGTCGAAGCCAGTGATGGTATACTGTGACATCAAGATGCCAATACAAGCCACGTAGGCTGAAGAAGCTCGAACTGACCACCCTGGATCACCTGTTCCGTCGTAGAAGGTCGCGAATACGAATTTTGCCGATTGATGATGAGGAGCCTTGGCTACCACGGCCACTGCGAAGGAGAAGACACCCAGGGAGTGGAGGACGATGGAAGCGTTGTTTAGATACCGTAGAATGTGTACGCCAAAGGAGTTCACCATGCCGTGCGAGAACAGAAGTGCCGCATAAATTCCCAATGTTCTGCCTGCTGTGGGCTCGTACCCATTGATAGTTGCCAGCGTAGAAATGAGCCCAGCGCAACCGAAGGTGATACCCGTCGTGACTGCTACTTGACCGAGCAGATTGAACCACCCTGTCACCCAACTAGCAAACGGGGCCCATTTCTTCGGCGCGAGGATCGCAGCCCAGAAGTAGGGGCCTCCAGCACTTGGGATGGCACTGACAATCTCTGCCATGCCCAATCCAACGAACATGGTAAAGAACGAAACAACTAGCCAGCCGCAGGACATAACTCCCGGTCCGCCAGTGGTTAATCCATAGCTAAACAGTGTGGTGATGCCAGTAATAACCGAGATGATGCTGAATGAGACCCCGAAGTTGTGCATCAAGGACCAATCGCGCTTCAATTCCTGCTTGTAGCCCAGCTCTCGTAAACGCCCTTCGTCCTTCGACATGCTGCGCGTAGCAGTGCCAGCATGCTCGCTGTCAGCCATGGCTGGCTGGGTTGATGGGAATCGGTGTCAAGACTTGGGTAGCCAGAGCAGTCAAACGCAGCTATTGACGATGATATGGTTTCGTGGGGAAAGCGGGGGTGAGCAGCTTGGAGCAGCGGCGCTGGTGACGCAAACCAAGGACTGCCACGGACGAGCTGTCACCGAGGATCTGCCTAGCTCCAGTGAGAGGGGAGAGCGACCATCTTTATAATCCCAGCTCGGAAGATAGCTGGCGATACCAGCGTTACAGCAGGAAATCGCCTGGTTGATAACAGGCCACACAGCGAAAGGCTCGATAGGCGAAGATAATGACATGACGCCCTTGTCAAGCCCCTGTCAAGCTCAAACAAGCGTTGCCATTTCCGGGAAGAGCACGCGAGGATTCAAGAGTGGTATTTCACTCGCTGGGCACCCGTCATCCTACTTGGATCGCAAGAAGACCTGCACCTTCTTGTTACAGGCCTCCAGGTTAGCGTGCTGGGTAACCACGTGTGCTTCTGCTTTCTTGCATCCTGGCGCCAAGTGAGTAGAGTGAGAAAAACTGTTTGATCTGCATTCATCTCTCCACGTCCGACCGTGGGGCGCGCATCTTAGCTTCTCGAGCTTGTCTCACCTTGGCGACAACTGTAAATCGCGAGCCTTCATCACCACCAGAAGCTTACACTGATGCCCATCGAGCAGCTTCGCACGTAGTGCCACCATCCAATCGGTATATATAGGGCTTCGCCAGCCTCAAGGATGCACTCCACATAGGGCAATCGGCTGATGCCGGGATACACATCGTCCCAATCTTCCAGGGGAGACAGTTCCATGGCGGCAACGTCGATCTGTGACGTATTCGACATGTCAATCGTGTCGTGTTTTTGTCCGCCTGCCCCTACGATGCCGCTTACATCCTTTAGATCTTGAGGTTGCGAAATGTGAGGAGCGGGCTCGTCTGTACGTTTAGGTAGCAGTGCCTTGCTGTGGTGTGGTGAGTACAACCTCACGTATTTCTTCCCGACTACCTGGCACAGGATGTTGTGGTAGGGGTCATGGTGAAGTGGAGATATTGTCCAAGCCGGTCCAAACCAGATGTGCATTTGTGGCTCGCTCTCGAGATCTGTTTGATTGGTGTCTCTCTCGCTAGAGGGCGGGCATGCCAAGGATGGACTGGCGGCAGGGTCACTTGTCCTGCCTTTTGCATCTTCCTTTGCCTTTTTCAAAGCAACCGGAGTACCAGCTTCAGCGGGAGGGGCGTCCAGATAGCAATAGTCAGGGATTGCGATGTCGTTCCGAAGGGCAGGGATTTGCTTGAATAGATCGTGCTGTGCTAAGTAACCCGTCTGCACGCCATCTACAGACTCGCTATCACGACCACGGTCTGATGCTCTTTGGATGTGCTGAGTAAGAAATTCTCGAAACGGGACGATCTTCTGGCCCCAGTCGTCGTCAGCGTAGCTTCGGCCTATTTCGATTGGCACTAGGCGACGCCCGCATAAGGTGGTCTGAAGCCAGAACGAACTGCTCTTCCACTTTTCCAGGGCTGGCCAGTGATCCAGCACGTTCGTCAGAACAGCAGGCTCTCGTCTTTGCTGGATGTGCTTTGAGAAATCTGTAAGGGAAGGATGATCGAGTGTCTCAACAGGAAAGTTGACACGTGGGACAGAGACACTGTCAACGAGAAAAAGGTCACTGGCTTTATCACCCACGCAGCTTTCGTCGAGTCGCCGTCTCTTCTGCGGGCGTTCGTCGGCATCAGCCTCGTCCCGTATAGTAGACCGGAGTTCAGCTAAAATACCGTGAATCAGCTCTTGGCGGCCGAGACCACCGGCCATGATGAGGGCCATGTCAAGAGTAGAAACAACCGTGTCAAGGTGACCATGTAAATCATAGCCAGATCCTGAATGTTCTTCAGAAGAATAGGAGTCGAGCTCGATCCACTTCAGGGCTTTAGCAACGCTGGCGTCAGTATACAGCCGAAACCAACATGGCTTGACATCCTTGAACGGGAAGGTATTTAGCTTCTTGTTCGCCAAGTCGAGAAAATCATCAGGCTGGTCGAGGACTTCACTCATATCGACGCCATCAGGGAAACACTGATGGATGGTATCATCAGGAAGCACTTCTTTCAGTTTGGATTTCACAAACTGCCAGTAGGCAACTTCACGTTCCATAGTTGAGATGTGTCGGTGATCGGGAAGTGAAGAATGGCTGAGATTGTCCTCAGACTGGAGTGAGTGCGGAGCGTGTTGGAGTGATTGGCTGGATTCTGCGCACGGGTGGATGTTGATTTGGCTGGGCTGGGCTTGGCAAGTTTTGGAAGTGAGGCAACAGCCCGACTCGCTCGTTCTTCTTCCCTCCTTCGCCGCGCTTTTCACACTGTCTGTCTCAAGACACAGCTGGCCTTCTCTTCATCTTGACCCCATCTCCATCCGCAGCTTGATCTGCGTCTCTGTGGGGTTACAGCTTGTCTGGAGCATAATCTTGCCTAGGATCCCTTCCTCTGCAAGGCCACGATTCCACCTGCGACCGGGCTCTGGGATTGGAGGCTTCGAATTGGATTGTCTGGCTGCGCTTGACCTCGAAATACTCGTTCCTTCGCGAATTTAGCTGGACTTGATCTGGACTCCTTCCGAGACATCAGTCATCCATGGCTGACGTATCTTCTACCCGGCTCTACCTGGGCAATCTACCGCGCAACAGTATGCTCACCTCGATCTGTTCTTCTTTTGGTCTCCCTGGACAATGTTGCACTCTTGGAGGATAATCAGGCGATTCTCCCGGGATCCACTTGCTGCTCTCTGGGAATGCGCCGTCCGCTGACTCGCACCTCTCTTCACCTTCAGTCACGAAACAGGACATCGAGGAGCACTTTGGTACTCATGGCGCGGGCACCATCAAGGAAATCAAGCTCATGAACGGCTTCGGTTTCATTGAATATGAGGATGCCATGGACGCTCGGGACGTTGTTCCAGGCAAGTTCTTGGTTCTCAGACCCGATTAACCTATGCTAACGCTTCCCTAGCCTTCCGTATGATCATCCCACCTCTCCTCCTCCTCTGCATGGCCTTCCCTGACAAGCGCAATAGATGGAACCGAATTCAAAGGCGAAAGATTGACTGTCCAGTTCGCTCGTGGACCACGCCGAAAAGATGATTTTGGAGGTCCTTCCGACCGCAACGTCCCTCGCCCTCGTCGCACAATCTACCGTATGCAAATCACTGGCCTTCAACCGGATACTAGTTGGCAGGTCAGCAAACCCCTTGTGCTATACCCATGATACATCTTGGATGGAGATCTTCCTAGCCGCGGCAGGCTGTGTCTACGGCCTGCGTTATTGTCGTCCCGGGGTCTGGGGCCCCTTCACAATGCGCCAGTAGAGGGCTCACATGTTCCCGAATGCGCCTGGATTGACCACAAGCTCTCCACCGCATACCACTTCATTCCTTCAAACCGCAAACTCTCCTACTCTCGCGGCTTCGGACTGTGCTCACCAAATCCCAGGATCTCAAAGATTTCGCCCGAAATTCTGGTCAATTGGATGTCGTCTATTCCGAGACTGGCCGTGACCGCGATGGCAAAGGGTAACTACTACCTTCGTCCTGGATATATCGACTTGTGTGCTCACGTTTGCCAAGGTTCGTGGAATTCGAAACTGCAGCCGACCTCAAGACCGCAGTAGAGAAGCTAGATGGACAAACTTTCAAGGGAGCGACTGTCCATTGCATAGCTGATGTAAATCCCACCTTTGATAATATGTGGTAGTCTCTAATTCGCCTGCAGATTCAAGATGAGAAACCTGATGCACGAAGCTACCGCCAACGATCACCCCCAAGAGGCCGCCACGGACCACCAGATGACGATCGCCGGCCTCCTCCTCGCGGATGGAGTCCTCGAGGTTATGGTCGAGAACGCTCGCCAGGACGTCGCCCTCCCGTCGACGACTACTACGACCGAGGATACGGTAGACGCAGCCCACCACGCGACTATGGACCGCCACCACCAAGACGATATGACGCCGACCCGTATGACCCTCGAGGACCGCCACCACCACCGGTTCGAGGCTACGGAGACCCATACGCTCGGGGTGATCCCTATGGTCGACCCAGAAGCCCACCTCGGTATGGTTATGCTGGCGGCTATGGCTACGATGACCGCCGATATTAGAAATGATCACTGCCGTCCTTTGGCGTCCCGCACGCTCCCAGGCTCGAATGGACACAGTGTTGCCTACCCGAAGCGCGAGAGCTACACTAGCGATGCCTAGATCGAGCAGGAGCTCTGATGGGATAGGTGAACACACACTTGCGCTCTTTCTTACTTGGAGTTCTCTTCGCACCTGCCGCGCTCACAAATGTCATAACAATGTTTCTTCGGTGTAACTCTTGATGCGACTCCACAGATTGTACTATGGAAGGGATCCCCAAGCTGGATTGTTTCGATTTCTAGGAGGACGACCACTGCGGTTGGCGGAGAGATCCCTCTTGTTCAAACCCGGGATGATGGAGCAACGACATACAAAAGTGCTTACAACCTTAATATTGCGAGTGCAAACAGTTACTTTGGACCTTCTCTTCTCTGGCCATGACGGACTGGAAGCATGCATAGTCCTGATCCCAAAATAGGCCTATCGCCCTTAGAACTGGAGCTGGCCCGGGACTATCTTACCTCCTAACGTGTCTCCCTCCCGATATTCCAAGCAACCGGATACTGGTAGGATAATCTGGTGTTGACATGGTAAGGTTGGCCGTTTCATCTTGATCTCGGTCTGAAGCTCGAGACCAGTGACTGTAAACCAACATCGGAGTAGTCTCGCCAGGCTCTTGTGCCCAGAGACGGGCTGCCATAACACTTTCGATTTCAGTACGGATGGAAAATAGAGGTCCCCAAAAGTAGGTTGGCTTGTATATCCAGGGTTGAGATCGGCTGAACCCACGGGTCCGTGCGATAGCTACCTAGGTGTCGAAGTCGCCGTGGGTTCATTTAAACCGTCCAAACTGGGTGCCGTAGCGTCCGACATCAGTGAGGTGCAATCAAAATGGCTCCAGCGCTTCTCCTGGCGCTTCACCCCATATCGTCTCTCCGTAAGAGACCGCTCAACATGCTACTTAGCCTCATTTCAAGTTCAAGTGGCTGTTTGAAGTGCTGAAGTTCACCTTTGACACTGCAAGTATTCGAGGATATAGCATGTCCTTGACCATCTCCAGTCGTCAAGGTATCCTGCTCTTCACTGATGACTTCTGAGACATTCTATAGTAACCTCGAGCCTGGCTGTATAGCGGTCTCTGTCCGTATTAGAGAGCAAGTCGTCGAGATTCGACGGTTCGCAATTATTCTTGGGCTTTGGAGATTCTAATTTATATTTGCATCCACATTCATACTCGCGTTCACAATCGCATTCGCATCGTAGCTCGTTAGTCCTCGTTCGCACCGCTCTGAGTATCAGTGCTCGTGGCACAATCAGTCACGTACGGCGACCGAAGAACTTCTTGCGCAAGCCTTGCGATTTGTTGACGTCTTTCAATTTGGCTGGGTCTTCGGGTACGTCTTTTTCGCGTTCTTTCTGCTTGCCCCTGGTTTCGGATGGGGCAGTGTTGGGCCTCGGGCGGCTTGCTTGCGGTGGTAGTGCTGCTTGTCCCAGAGTCGGGCCTGATGCCATGGGAGGCGAGGGCCGTACAGGCAGGGCGGTCAAGCCCGGGGAGCTTACTTGGCGCTGGCGTTGGGGCTGTTGTTGCGCATAGCTGCGTTGCTGTGAGGTGATATGTTGGGGTTGTGCGACGGAGGACGCTCCCGGCGGGGTGGTGATGGGATATGCTCCCATTGAAGATGTGGGGATCGGGGCGTTCTCGCTGCCTGTGGGACGATGACCCCTCGCGGAGGACCCAACGCCGGTGACAGTAACAGGACTCACTGGAGATGCCACCGCTCTCCTTCCTCCACCAGTGGGGGTTTGTGCCTGCTGCTGCTGCTGCTCCTCGACGTCCTGGACATCCTCCATCTCCTCGTCATCAGCCTCGTCGTCAAAGTCGTCGTCCTCGTCCTCGTCCAGGTCGTCGAACGACCGCTCCGGATCCCCATTGTACACAACCCACCATCCAATCTTCTCCCCTTCGGCGATCTTGTCCCTCAGGTCGGCGAGCGCTTCCCAGGCTTTATTCGTCAGGCCGGGCCCGTCGGCGATTACTTCCTCCACATTGACGCTCAAGGCCGTGATATCCGCGGGCGAGTTGAACGGCGCGGACTTGGACATGGGCAGTGTTGCCGCGCGGGGGGTTTTCTTCTGCGTCCGGCCAGGCGAGTCTGGCTGCTGTTGTTGTTGTGAGTTCCCTCCGGACTGTGCGGCTCCCGGCCCGTTCATCCCCATGCCCGGACTGGCCGCCATGAGGACGACCTTGTCCCCCACGTACGCATACGGCTGGCTGACAGCGTACGGCCCGTCCACGTCGTCCGGGTTATACTGCTCGATGAACTCTAATCTTCTGCCACCCTTGCCGCCCACCATCCCAGGCTGCATGTATACTTCGTTGTCCGGGTCCGAGTGGTCCAGCTCTTTCATGATCTCCGGGTATGCTCTGCGGAAGGAGCGCAGGAGCCCCCGTCGCGAGTTGCCGTTCTGGATGTATTCGGCTGACACGTCGTCGAGGTTGTTGATCACGGCGTGGACGCGGATGCCGCTGAAGCCTTCGCGCGGCCAGCGGAACCCGTGGACCAAGTAGACGGGCATTGCCTTGGATGTGGGAGGTAGCGCAGATGCGCTGCGCAGAGCAGAGTGATTGTCCCTCGTAAGGGGGAGGGGAGGGGAGGGGAGGTGTATGGATATGGATATGGGTATGGTCTTAAGCTGCGCAATGTGCTGGGTAGCTGCTAGCTGTTCACGAACACGTTCGCACGCCGCGATATACCAAGTAATGGAGCGGCTTGTAATTCAGCATGTTCGTCTCGCCCAAGAGAGAGCAACCTTTGAGAGAACTCTTTTCTTGGCTCGCGAGGGAAATTTTCCCCGGAAGCGCCACTAAGTACTGTAGGCGGCTCTTTGTACAACCACAGTAGTACAGTGTACACAGTACGAGTACTTGGACGGACTGTCTAAATATGGCATTTTCTAGAACTCAACCCGGGCGGACCTGAGCACCTCAGCTGCGGTTGGAGAATTCCTGCGGGGCTTGCCACGTGGTGTGAAATTCCCCGATTGAATGATTGCTCGCTTCCGCTGTCTAGCATACATACATACGAAACTCGTTCTGCAGATGGGAAGCCTCGCGACGTTGCATGAGAGTATGTACTCGCTCCTCCCCAGGTGCCTTCCTATGCCTGGAGCGATGAGTTAAACTGTTCTGTTCGTCAGGCTGCGACGAGCTCACTGAGTGATCGAATATGCTGAGATTTGTATGAGCGGCGCCATTGATGCAAAGCACGAAAAAAGCAAGCAGTGCGGACAGAGGTGGAAGCCCCGAACTGAGTAACTCTTGCCAGGCCTGTTTCCCGGCAAATCGGCAGCTATCCGCCTGGAGATGCACTCCTGAAATGGGGGCCTTACGAGATCACACGGAGTCAATGTAGTGTGTACCTTCCTCAAAGGCGTGGGATCGAGCAGTGGAAGCGAAGTACGCGGGTTTGAGACTCTAAGAAGGAGAGACCACCTAGCCTGCTGCCGATGGTAACCATCGTTCCGCTCATTCAGTTTCAGCAAAGTTCGATGCAGCTACCCCTTCAGGTTCAGATACGGAAAAAGCTGTCATTACCGACTTTTTTCATGGTACTTGGTCCAGCTCTTCTCAAATGTTTCCTGATCCAATGCAAACTTCTTGATGTAATCTTTCTCCAGCTCATGCGCTCTCTTACCAAGCAGCACGAGGCTATGCAGCGGGGCGCCTAGGTCAACATCACACAACTCCCTCAGCGTTCCGCAGGCGAATTGCTGGTCATCTGCGCCGACTCTGGCACAGCCAATGGCTAGACTGTCTTCCGAGTATACACTCTCTTGCTTCTCTTCTTCAATTTCAAGCATCTGTTGCGCGCACTGCGAGACGGTCATGTAGCGAGGCGGCTCATAGATCTTCCTACCTCTCGCCATATTCTCGAGCGATTGCTCCTTGACCTTGATATCGAGAAGTAATAGTGTGTGCAAGCCAATTGAGCTATTCTCGCGAATACGGTCATAGAAACTGGCCGGTTTCCAGGTCTCGGTAAAGAAGACCATGGACACGGTTTGGCCAAAGTTGTACAGCTGTAGACCTGTGGCACCAATGGCGTTGAGGATGGAGGCATTGGGGATGGATTTTGTGGGTATCGACAGTTCTTGGGCTCGGAGGACGAGATCTGTGTGAGTAGTCGCACTGCAACACCAGTCAGAGACAAGCCAATTGAAGGAGGGCAGGCGGAGGCATATTAACCTACCCGAAAGGATCGCCAACAACCAGAAAGGCAATGTCGGTTTTGTCGGCGCCGTCCAGGATTTCGTCGCTGGCAGACTCTACCATCTCGCGGTCCGCGACGATCACGGGTCGTCCATAGAATGACTCCTACCTTGACTGTCAGAAGATGATCATGTCAGCAAAATATGCGATGACAGGAGATAAAACAGCCGCAAGAGTGTCTCGTCATACCAGTCTCTCCTTGCCAACGTGTAGAATGCTGGTGTACGCCTCGAGATAGACTCTCTCGGCGCGCTTCACAACCTCGAGGCCTTTAACAGTGATGTCGGTTTCATCGGCGAGGCCGAGACCCACGAGGTAGAGCATATTCACCAGGACGACGTAAAGAGAGAGCGTAGAAGTGACGGCGACAGTGATTCATGGTCTGGAAGAAACAATCTGTGCGACGAGGGACACTTATTTTGTGGGTCGATGGTCGCTCGGCTAAACATCGTGGAAGTCTGTCACTCCTCTCACGACGACGACGCCCATCTGCCCTTTTTCATCGATCACAGTGTCATCCTATCTGTACATTATCATCAAGTGTTGGCTGTTGGTTTGAAATACCTCTATATTCAGATCCTGAGTCCAATCTAGAAGCTATCAGTCTTAGCCACAAGGGCCGCTCGCGAGCGCAACCGTCAAGATGGCAGAGAGGCCGGCAAAGTACAGACAGGAGATCCAGCAGGTGAGAGCAAGTTTCATTTCTGTCGCTTTCCAATATGCGCCATCCTAGTACCGCCCCCTGCCTGCTTCAGAGGCATACAGGCATGATCCCGCACGAGATTGGAAGAAACCTAGACCGGCACCCGTAGACGGACAGGTGCTTTACGGAATATCTGTCTGCCAAACATTCACCACGGAATCCGCTTCCCTCCCTGGCAGCTACTGTACGCGCTTCACAAGACCGCTGGCAAAGAGGAAGCCAACTGCCAGACCCGCACGCGAGATAGGAAAACGGTGAACAGACCGCTTTACCGTACAAAGAAACCGGCTTCAAAAGGCTTTCGACCTGGCGTTACGAACCTGGACCCACGAGATACATTACTTTTTGGATACTGAACCACCAGCATGGAAGATTGCAGGATCGGAGATCGCAGAAGCCAAGTGGCCAGGTCCTTGATTCTTGGAGACGACATGCAAGAATCCACCTCTGCTGCCGCGTCCCGCGCCAACAGCCATGATGACGAAACCGCAGAGGAATTCAAGCAGAGACTAATTTACGTCCTCAAACAGATGATGTTCGTCAGCGGAGAAACAGCCGAACCCAGCCCCGAGACGACGTGGATGATCGAAGAGATCGTGCGAGATCAAGTGACAGAAATGGTATGTCCATCCCCGACATTTATGGTTCCTGGTACAGCGACTAACCCATGCGACCCAGCTGTCCCGAGCGACCATGCTCGCAAATCGGCGCGGCTCCCGATCCATCTCCATAGGCGACCTGATCTTCCAGATCCGGCATGACAGAGCCAAAGTCTCGCGGCTGAAGACGTTCCTCTCATGGAAAGACGTGCGCAAAAACGTTAAGGACTCGGACGATAAAGGCGGCGGCGATGCCGGTGATGTCGGTGATTTCGAGGAGGTACACGGCTGCCCGTTCTTTTTCCGTCTCCATCTCCATCTCAGTCTCTGAGCGATTGCTAACTCCATGGGCTCCGCAAGGCACCCGGTGGTGTGAACCCGTCAGCGCCGCAAAAGACCAGTGCCGCCAAAAAGGCCAAGCTCGTCCTTCCGTGGGAGATTCACTCCTTCTACGCCGAACAGGTACCCGAGCGAGACGACGAAGAAGACGAGGAAGAAGAGGAGCAGAACGAAGCCACGCTGGCGCGCCTCGCCTCCGCGGATGAACGCACAAAGAACATGACCCGAGAGGAATACGTCTACTGGAGCGATTGCCGGCAAGCGAGCTTTACCTTCCGCAAGAGCAAACGATTCCGCGAGTGGGCCGGTTTCGCCACCATCCTCGACAGCAAACCAAACGACGACGTTGTGGACATTCTCGGCTTCCTGACGTTCGAGATCGTCCAGACGCTCACGGAGGAGGCATTGAAAGTCAAGGCTGCAGAGGATGCGGCGAACAGAAAGTTAAGCGGCACCAGGGCCGGGGAGGAGGCGAGCAAGAAACGCAAGAGAGAAGGGTGCAGTCTTTTCGACATGCCCGAGGAGGGCCGCACGCCGGTGGAGCCCAAGCATGTGAGGGAGGCGTTTCGACGTCTCCAGATGGTGCCGACCAAGTATAAGTTCATGAGGCAGGGGTATGCGGGGATGAGAACGCCGTTGAGGCTGATCTAGAGAGATTCGATCGGCCCATCGGCAAGCGAGGCAGAGTTTTGATGTGTTTGGGACCAACCGGGATATGATGATACGGCACGAGGGGTGGGCGTTCAGGAGTCATGCCGAGCATGATACCCATTTTAGCAAGAAGTCAGGCTACAGACTATTGGGGGGCGTTTATTAGCACTACCGTGCACGAAGTATGGCCAATTTCAGCATTCAAGACGATCCCTGATCCTCTGCTTGTGAAACTGCTGCTACATATGTATGACCGAAGCTCTAGACGAAAGCAATTTCATGACGTCATCTCCATTGCACAAGGCTCCCACGCAGCCTCGGACCGATGTGAAGATCGAGGCAACCCGACGTCGGAGTCATATGATTTGCGCAGCACCCAGAACTAACAAAATTGAATTGTATGCCTCACAACCCCTTCATTTTCTCACCTACGCAATTCATTCGCATCTTCGTGATCGTTAACATCACGACCTACATTTCCGCCAAAGCCTACCTAGGCGCTCGGTCAGGAGCCGCAGACCAACCACTGCCCCGCCCCGAGAACATCTTTCAGAAGCCCGGTCCCTCCTCCGCCGCCACAATGGCGCCCAAGAACAAAGGCGAGAACACGAAGAAAGCCGCTGGCAACGCCCGGAAAGCCGAAGCCGCAGCCACGAAACAAGCACAAGCGGACCGTGCCAGCGAACAGCGAGAAGCCGAGAAATGGGACCAAGGCGCCAAAGACTCCTCCAAAAAGCAAGCCGCGGCAGCGAAAGCGGCCGAACAGGCTGCGAAAAAGGCCGAACGGGACGCTTTGCTGGCCGAAGAGGAGAAGAACCAACCCAGCAAACCAAAGGGGGCGGGCAAGAAGACTGCTGAGAAAAAGAATGTGGGACGGCCCCTGGATCTGGGACAGCTTGATGGTGATGGACCGTCTGGTGCGGGCGGGAAGATGAAGGCTATCAGCGCCTCGGGCATTGATAACGCTCTGGATGCGCTGAGTCTGACGACGGGTTCGGCGAACGACATGAAGCTGGATCGCCATCCGGAGAGGAGATATGCAGCGGCGTACAAAGCGTACGAAGAGAGACGACTCCCCGAGGTCAAGACAGAACATCCTGGCCTGAGGAGAAACCAACAGATCGAACTGATCAGGAAGGAGTTCGAGAGGTCGGAAGAGAATCCGTTCAACCAGCACGGTAACGTCAGGTACGATGCCAGTAAAGAAGAGTTGGCCGATGTGAGGAGGCAGCAGAGAGAGGGAATTGAGAAGAGGCTCGGGGAGAAATGAGAGTGAAATGTTTTGTGACTATGCGATGCCAAACGGTTTGAGGCCCGGTCGGTCTTGATTTGGTCTTGGGCTAGAATTCAGCGCTGGCACCAAGAAAAGGAGGCAGCAGTTGCTTCCGGACCGAGACTGTGTCGGGCACCAGTACGCCTGCAACGACGACATGCGCACCATCACTACTAACTACGACGAGGCTACGAAGTACGAAAGACATGATAATGACGGCTGATGTCAGTCTACTGGCTCGATGGATGGTATGGGCCATGGCCCGAGGTACATATTGAACTGAGAGGCTTGTCGTTGAGCAGATATGAGTAGATGAAGAAACCGGGGAAATGGCCGTTACACCCACTGAACATTGATCTCATGTGGACATAGAAGGACTTGGAATTCCCATTTGTAGTCATCTCGTCTCATCAGATCGACATATACCCCGGATTTTAGAAGACTGCTCAGCTTCGAAGAGATTGTCATACCCAATTCGATCCCCTTGCCCCACACAACATGCAAACCACAACAACAGAGACTCAGCTCGATGCTTCTCAGGGGTTGGCACCAGCACACGCCACAAAATCATCCCCACTCGCTCCCGTATGCGTAATGACACCGGCGTAGTCACCATTGTCGTTGAAAATCACCCGATCAGGCCCGGGGCTCCCACCCGAATAGACCTGAAAGCTGCTCAAGATCGGGAACTCATACCACGGTCCACTGACAGGGAAGTCGAAGCCCTCGTAATCGTTATACTGATGGGGATACTTGTCCGAGCCCAGTGTTTTGCCCGACTGATAGAGACTGAAGCCCTTTGAGACGGCGTCGTCGATATCGGACTGCCAATAACAGACGTTTGCACAGGTCTCGACGCAGGATTGACGCTTTGTGAAAGGACTGTAATCACGGGGCCAGAAAGATGGTGAAGCGAGTAATTTGCTTGATGAGAAGGCCGACGGCAGGGCTAAGGCCGGAGCAAAGGTAACGAAGACGCCGGCCAAAATCTGAAGCATGTTAGCCCCCGATATTGAAAGCAGCATTGACAGCGACATACCTGGGAGAGCTGCATGGTGGTCAGTTGGCTGGAGACAGGTCAATGGGAGTTACTTGTGGTTGAATCAATAACCCGTAAGACGTTTTGCTCTCCTGGCAGTTCTTCCTGTTTTTTTTCTGCCCGTTGCGAAATAACAGCGAATCCACCATTATATATTCATCCACAGTCCTTGGACGAAACTCATGATCTGGACCCCAACACTCACCTGCATATGTTGTAACACAAACAGAATCCACACTGATCCTGTGATCATCATCCTACATCAGCATCGACCGCTCACAGTGACAAACATGGTTCTATGCAAACTCCAATACAACCCATCCTCAGTCCTTCCTTATCTCGCCTCGGCTGACCGGGACACCAGCAGGAGATGATCAACCAAGATCAGCCTGCAACACTGCATACGGTAGAAGCAGGTACCCGCAGCTTTGAGATAGGCGAGATATGAATGGCTCGTGCTGAGACCTCACCCCGCCCAGGCGGTTGCGGAGGTGTAGACAACACAAACGAGGACTGGCGATAGGCATAATAAGTGTGAACAAGCAATGCGCAAGCATCGGCCTAGAGATGACCTGCTCCATCCAGTGCGATCGTGCTGCGCCTATCACGGAGTAGATGTTGAGCACGAAAGCCGAAATGAAAGTCCGAGGGGCGCTGGGGGATCGACGAGGTCCATGGTTTCCGGGGGCTCTTGGCATGCTGATTGGTTGAAATGCCATCGGCCAGCGAAAAGAAAAGAGATTAGACGACCGAGGCTCAGAGTTGCATATGCAATCCTCAGTCTCCTTCCTATTCTGCCGCTGCCGATGAACAACGACATGAAACTTGGAGCCTTGTTATGTTTCGTAGATGTAACGTAAGCCGGTGAACGGCCTTGTTTTCGGATCGGATCTGCCCTCGTGCATGAGAGTCTCGCAATATGATCTCTGTCATGCCCACTTTGCGGCTTGTTGACAGTGATAACAGTTGCACTTTGTTGCTTCCTTCTGTCGGCGAGGAGGATTTCCTGTTACCAAATCGATCCAAAGTCGTCTGTCGCATGCACTGATCCATCCAATACCGATGGCGAAATTGAGCACGCATCAGATGTTCCATCGCCGCATCGGGTCACGAACGCATGACTGTTCTCACATCCCAAACGCAAAGACGTTCATCCCAACCACAACTGGCAGCCCACCCTTCTGACCCGAACAAGCACCAATCGACCCCGGTCACAAACTCGGTATGTCTTCCCATACTGCCAAGTTCTCTGGCGGGGCCTCTTTGCTCGCCTCCATCGGTCCAGACTCGACAGGTCATGTCGTAGCTGGCGCTGAGTAGCAGATCTGGGAGGTGTGGGCTCCATGCAACCTTCCGTACTGCGTAACCGTGACCTTGCAACAGCTGGAGGGGCCCCTTGGGCTGACGAATATCGAATGTCCGAATGATTCTGTCAACGCCGCCGGTCGCGACGACTGTGCCTCGGTACTTGTTCCAATCATGAGTCAGAGCTTCCGCAGGTGGGAAGGTTGGTTGGATTTTCCCGACACCGGCGGCGGCGGACAAAGGAGCGGCATGGATCGGGATCTGCAGTACAAGATGGTTGCTTGCACTTGCGGGTGTCCTCAAATCCCACACCCGCAGGTGGCTGTCTGAACATACCGCACTGAGCATGCCATCGTTGTGAGGATTCCATTGGACACTATATGTGCACGAATGGGTGGGAAGTGTCAGCAGACTTTGCTGTCGTTCCGGATTCCATATCTTGACGGTGCCATCCCACGAAGAAGAGGCGAAAGTTGCCTTTGACGTGAGATTCCAGCTACATGAGAAAGCCTCTCGAGAATGTTCTTCGAACTTTGCGATGGGAAACTCGGGGGCCAAGGACGTGTCATAAAGACGGAGCGTGCCGTCACCGGAGGAGGTCAGGATATGAAAGGAGTGTGCTTCAGAATGGGTTACGTCGTAGAGGGCGTCTTGTGTAGGGTAGCTGGTGGATAGGCACAAGCAGTTAGCACGAGTTTCTTGCTTTGAAATATTAGGTGAAATATGGGCCAGTACACTTTCAAAGGCACAATGCCATGAGAAGTCAGCTCCAGGACGTAGAGCCGCCCATTCCCAACCAAGCCATAGTTTGCTGCTGCGGCGACGGCTATTCGATTGTCGAAGAATGGAGAATACTTGACTGAATAGCCTTGAAAGCCTTGCGTCCGAAACTCTAGCATGGCTGATCTCGGTTTTCACTCATTGCGCTCGGGATCCGTTCATCGATCTGGCCCAGGTACTAAGGAGAGATCTTCCGTCTACCATGCCGCTTCTGAAGAACACTGTGTATAATTGTAGCGCCGACTGTGCGGAAGCTGCAAGGAAAGTGAGAGCAGAATGAGGACCGCGCACGACTTTGGCGTGCCGAGGTTTCTTCCCCCGCCATCCAAGGCCAGCCGCACATCCACTCTGCTTGCACCCGCAAGCTTCGACGTTCGGCCAGGTCTTACAGTCCGTTTCTGCTTCACTGGTTTTGAATCTGGTCCCTCAGCACAATATTAAGATTTCTACAATTACCTCCTCCCAGTCGCTAGGTCAGAATTTGTTTACGAACGCCAGCCTAATCGTTATCGGAAGCGGGTCGCCCGAAAGTTTCATCCTGAAGTATTGATCATAATATTTAACGGCTTCAGCTTCGATGTACCGCAGGATTCGCCGGGTAGAAAGACGCGAGAGCGTCCATGATGAGCACAGCATGTCAATCCAGCCCAAGGGTCAACTAGACGCCTAAGTTGAGTCGATTTATATCGGGAGTCGTCGTGACCGCCACAAACTTGAAGTGTCTTGCACCAAATGTGTTTTGGTGGTCGTGTTAAGTGACATGTCCTCCATATCGTTTCCTCGAGAAAAATTTCCTCCAAGATCCTCACAATGTCCAAAACTGCATGTCGGCATCTTCAAGTCCCTGAATAGGCTGCAATGGCCGATCTCGTTAACTTTATCGAGCTCAGGAAAGCCGGCTATAATTTTCTGCGTTGGGACCTCTACGGGCTGTACTTTCAGTTTATTTGACCGGCCGAGCGATACCATAGCCTTGCCTCTCGCAGTTCGCCAAATTTGAACCCTTCGCCATCATCTAGGATTGGATCTCTGGAGGGGTCGTCTGAGGTGTTCGAGAGCGAAATGTACTCTTTCCCACATGCATTCACAGGAGGGAGGAATACACGTAGATTTCGACTCACTCCAGTCCCTTCAGAGAATACTGCTTCGGACCAGGCATCGACACGCTCTCTGGACCAGAACAACCACAACACTCCCCAGAAAGAAGATCCTTGTTGCAGACGACCAGTATTCTCCTCAGAAGAGAACTCCAAGAGCTCGTCCGTCAAACGATCAGCCGGGGTATTAGTGGGAAGGGTAGATAGGTCCAGAGGCGACGGAATTGAGGGTCCTTCCATCAGGACGTCGACTGAATTCTCAGTCGCCGGTTCGTCACCAATCACAACCGAGAGGATCCTCTCTTCTCAACCTCGACTTGCTCGACCAAGCCAGTGAAGGTATCTAGCTTGAAACCCAGAATGTTCATACCGCCCAAAATCTTCTGGTCCCTGAGCGTCCTGACATCCGCCTTGATGACTTCCTCAAGGTCCTCGCCCTTGAAGCATCCAAAGTCGATCTTCTCGATCTCTGCTTTCGCATTGGGGATCTTCTCCAAAGCCTCCTTTGCGACACCTTCATCGGTCAAATGCGTCACGCCGCAGTCTATAAGTATCAGTGCCCGATCCTTCACAACACGCCGGACTGGCAATGCAACGCACTAGTGTGTTGTACCACCGCAACAGTCTCACAACCTGTCAGAATCCTTAAGAGCGCGATGCTGCGAATAGCATCCGGCGTAGCCCTCCCACCAGCGTTTCGAAAAACCGGCCCGAAGTGATTGGGTCCGAAGAACTTCTCGGGCACGCAGCGTGGGTCAAGACAAGTCACTGTACGTGCGAGGCAAGTTGAGCGGCAGAACTGAGGATCAGACTATCGCGATACATACCGATGAAGGTGGCCTTGCCACTTGCTTTGCTTGCCTCCATCATTCGCTCCATTGGAGGCGGTGCTTCAAAGTTCTTAGCATACTCTTTGTTCTTCGCCATCCATCTGGGGAGGTTGCCGGGTAACGCCATTGCGTTTCTTGGGACGTAAAGGGTATAAAGTGGTCAGTGGATAGTCTCAAACGACTCTGTGCGACAAGACTCTTCGCTTCTATGATTTTATACTCGGTATAGTGTATAGAATCAGCTTTCGAACCATGCATCTCCTTGTTGTCGCAACATCATGATGTGATGGGGAAGCTAGTCGTTCTTCTTTGGTGAAAAGCTCGGAACGGAGCTTCCGATTGAGCAGCCTCGGCCAAATACTATGAATTCACCGCGAGGATCCTTGAAACCGCCTTCGGCGCACGGCACCGCGGAAAAAGTAATGCCTCTATGTACGAGTACATCTCAAGCATCGAAATTACACAGGCATTTTGAGCTGAACCCGTGGCCGAGAAAGTCGCCACCAATCTAGCCCTGGGCATGGGTGGGTGGCTCAGTGCCATACTGCTTCCCCGACTTGAGGAGCTTTTCATCGCGTTGCGTATGAGCAAAGTAAGATACGCACTTCTTGATCCTTGAGGGTGAATACAACGGCGGGCTTTGTAAGAATTTCTTGCAAACCAAAGCTATTTTGAACTTCACGATAGTGGAACTAGGTCTTCTTTTTCTTGCTCGAAATCCTCGAAATTGACAGCCATCATGTCAGAGACAGTGGCATGAGGCACATTTCATTCAACCTCTATTGCTAGCCACAAATCTAATGCCAATACACAAGCGCTTTTCTTAAGAGATCGCAAGGAGTGCTGGATGCTTTGACTTAGATTAGACGGCCAGTCATCACCTTAGTCTCTCCGAAGGCTGTTCAACCTTTACTGTCAATAACGAGAAATTGGCGATGAGACTGTGGTCTGACCTAAGCATGCATTCGAGGAAAGGTGATTGCGTATCTGGAATCTGCCATGTGCGGATGGTGGGTGGACCTACTTCAGTCGAGGTGTCATTTTGCACACCACTATCAGTATCTGTAGGTGGCCCATAGTCCTAGATTCGCTGGATATCGAACGACTAATCCTGGTGGTATCTGCCCTGCTGCGAAATGGAGATTGGAACTCGACTGCGCAGTATGCTTGAGTTCCTCGAGAGATGTGTGATGGTTTGGACTCAATGGCTGGTTCCACGAAATGATGTGACCTTGAAGTCCCGCCCCCTTCGAGTCTGATCAGACTCGAAGGGGAATTCCAATGATGCATTCAAAGCCACATATAATTGTTCGTATAATAATGAGACGACGAAGAAGAGTGATTTATTTCTTGTCGTTTAATCAACCAAAAGATTTGCCGTCCATACACGACGAAAGCTCGCAAGCTCGCACAATCAAATCCCTGGCCTACTTTCCAGCAGGTCTCTCCGATTCACACCGTGACACGACTGGATATGCTCCCTTGCGGTTGTGTAAGACCATCTCTGCGAAGCTTCAATTCCTTACAAATTGCTCTTTTCGCCATCGTGCCGCACGCTCTGCTTCAACCATGCCGCAAGCTCACTGCCAATTAGATCCGGGTGATCCTCCTGCGGCCAATGCCTCCCAGGTCCAATGTGTACACTCGTGACATTCTTCAATGCTTTCCTGTATTCACTGGCTATACCCTCTGTAATGAGCGCTCCAGGAGTGCCATAGAAGAACAACTTCGGCACTTCACATTCCAGAAGCCATGTGTGATACTTCTTCGCAATGGCAACAACGTCTGCTGGCTTTCCCTCTATAGGTATCTCATTTGGCCAGCGATAAAGCGGTTCCCGACTCGACGGCTCTAGATACGGCTTTCGGTAATGTTGCATCTCCTTCTCCGTCAGCCCCCTAACGACCCCAGCGGGCAGAAGTCTCTCGATGAAGACGTTCTTTTCAATAATGAGCTTTCGCCCTACTTCTGGCGGGCCACGGAACTGGCGGAAGATACTGGAGCCACCCTGATCGAAACGTTCCCATGTCATCGGTGCGACAAACTCCATGAAAGCAAGACCAGCCACCCGATGCTCGTTGCGGCGGGCCCAGTGGAAGCCTAGCGCAGAGCCCCAATCATGGACGACGAGGACGACAGGCTGACTCCTTGGTATGACGGCGGCAATGAATTCGTCGAGGTAGAGGGCGTGCTCAACAAACCGGTAGGTAAGATGGGGAAGCTTGTCCGATGCACCCATACCAATAAGATCTGGCGCAATACAGCGGATGTCGTTTGAAAGATGAGGAATGATGTTGCGCCACAGATACGACGAAGTCGGATTGCCATGTAGGAAGAGCATGACTGGCTTTCGCTGAGACGTCCGTCCCGGGTCAGTATCGACGTAGGCCATCTCGGCATCTAAGACCTTGATACGATGGAGGGTGAAGGGGAATTCGGGAGATATGTCTTTGCCGGCCATGTCTAATGGATGAGAGAAATGCTGAGATTCGGATAGAGACTCTGGCTTCTATTTTGCCGCAAGATCCTGATGCATCGAAGTGCCAAAGCTATGGTATTAATACGCAAGACCTTGTAGACGTTTACCACAACATGCCCTAGGCTTCGAAATCCGGAATCACCTTGGATAGAGATAGGTGTAGACCCACAGCGACAACATCCAAATCTCGGAATTGGAGCCGAACCAAGCAGGTCCTTCGGAAGTGGCAAGATCGTGCGCCCGTAGCCTGACGCCGGATGACTACTCTACTCGTACCTCTAATTTGCACGCGAACAAAGCTTTTGCTTTAAAAGTACTTTTGGTTTGATTACATCGGCTATTGCTCGGTATGAGGCCCTAGTCAAGGCCTTCGCCGCAACAGCCTGGAATCCCTTGATGCAGCCACTGATGATGGTTGTACTGGTGTGGTGCTGACCGGCGTCAATTCTGCCAAGGTCAATGGTCGCGTTGGATATAAAGGCCTGTAATGTAAAGACATGTTCTAGCTGGGGAGTCATGTGGACTGTGTTCGAGACTCGATCAAAGGCAACAGAGGTTACATAACAGCAAGGAATATCGGAGACTGCTGCAATACCTCTGTGCAAAAGAAGTATGAGTACAATGGGCCTGGAGCGACAGGGATGTAGGCGCAGCACGGCGCAGTTACACCCAAGTCATGTATGCGGAGAACATGCGGGGTTGCCGCCAGCAAGGCTGTGTCCACAAGGCTGACCGTAACAGGGGAATCATCTCCGTCGAAGGTTGCATTGGTTCATGCAT
Organism: Phialophora verrucosa; assembly: GCA_002099365.1. Lineage (NCBI taxonomy): Eukaryota > Fungi > Ascomycota > Eurotiomycetes > Chaetothyriales > Herpotrichiellaceae > Phialophora > Phialophora verrucosa. The sequence continues at coordinate 1,119,629 of MSED01000002.1, read as the reverse complement.
CACAAGTCACCATTCAGTTTCTGATTGCCGTCGTATGCTGCGAAAGATGTTGGCCGACTTGCTGCCTGTGAGACTCCCAATAAAGGAGATAACGAAACTTGACAACCTCCAAACCCGGTCCCAAATCCTGATGATAGCAGAAGTGAAGCCCATAAAAGGACGAGACAAAGACTCCTACATGTAGCTAGAGAACATTTCGGATAACGTAGTTCTTGGCGGATATTCACAATAGTATGGAAGTGTCCTGGATGTTGGTCCGACCTCAAAGCATGATCTTGAAGCTCCTCACAGTTTGCTTGCTTCTTGCGCAATCTCCACACTAGCTTTGTTATGCTCTGCAACAGAGAGTACTGCCCCGCTCTCCTTACTTTTCATTGTTCCCCGTATCGTGGCTAATCTTCTCCCGATCTGCAGTACTTCACATTCTATCAGGACTACCATTCCTAATTTGATAGGTCTGAGATAGGTGATGGAAAGACTCCTTGATACACCCCCAAACCGCCAGAAATCATTGCGAGATGCCGGTGCCTGACACATGGTCGTAACACTATCGAAGATTAGGGCCACAGCGCCACCGTGCACATTTCCCATTCTGTTTGTGAACTCCTGAGTGACCGCAAGCTCGAAGGTTGCCGTGACGTGCGGTGGTGACGTTGCCGCGACAATCTTAAGGCGATCCCGTATTAAGACATCGTCAAAGTACTGAACCCCTTTGTTAGAAACTGTTTGAAATCGTATCAGGAAAGGACAAAGGGTTGAATTACATCCAACTGTGTAGCTTCGTGCCGCTGGTAGGAATTGATAAATGCTTGGATTCGCTCCTTCGGGTCTACCACATTTACGTCGAAGGCTATTCCTGGGACCGCAAGCAGGTTGCCAGCATATTGAGGTTCTTGCATCTCATCCAAAGTATAGCAGTTGATGTTGGCACTAAACAGGAGTGGGCAAGGTTCAACTATGCAGAGATGAAAGATAGCGGCATGCCTGTGCCAGTGACAAAAGCCTGACAAAAACAAAATTCACTGGCCGAATACACAAGTCCAGAACAGCGAAGCATCTCACATCCATTATGGCAGTGAGGCCGCTTCATAGGAAGCCTGGACGAAAATCCTTTTGCTGATACACCTTGAAAGGCACTCTGATCATATGGTCGCTTCACGTTCGGAAACATGGTCCGCGGAGCTAAGGAACTTCGGAACTCAGAATTCTTTTGAATTTCCGTCGTCCGCCTTCAGAGACTCGTTTGAAGAAGGTTCGCCCTGTCAGAGACTACATACTTGCGGATGAGCTGTTCGCGCGAGATGCTGGCCGTCGGGTTGTGAATGCAGCGGGCTTGATTTAACATTGTTTGACGACCCCATTTTCATATGGGTTTTCCAGATACTGCACCTTCCAGTTCGGTCAACATGCAGAAAGGAATCACCGAGATTTTGAACATTCGCTCCCCAGGCTACTTTGTGCTCTCGGGTGTCCTTTTCTCAACAACGTTGCTGCTGATTATCTATGAGCTCGTGCGGTGGTCTCTGCGGATTCCAAACTTTCGTGGTCCAGCAGGCCTGCCAATAGTGGGCAATCTCTACCAAATTCGTGGCAGGGATGCACCGGAACAGTATCGGTCTTGGGCAAGAGAGCATGGAGAGGTATACCAAATACAGCTCGGAAACATCCCTGTTCTGGTTGTAAACAGCGCTGCCGCTGCGAAAGCGATATTGGTGCAAAATGGCCGCGCAACAGCTTCGAGGCCCGAGTTCTACACTTTCCACAAGGTAAGACATATGTATGGTACCTATCGTAACGGATTCGGACTGAACATTTAGATCATATCCACAACATCGGGTACCACCTTGGGTACCTCGCCATTCACCGAGTCACTAAAGCGTCGACGCAAAGCTGCCGCGACTGCACTCAACAGACCGGCTGTCGAGAGCTATGTCCCCCATATCGACGCGGAGACAAGAGTGTTCTTGGCTGAGGCATACCGCTACGGTCAGGCTGGTCAAAAATCGGTTGAGCCCATGCCTCTCTTTCTACGGATGAATTTGAGTCTTGGTCTTACGCTCCATTGGGGAGATCGCATGGAATCACAGTCCGAGCTGTTCCGCGAGATGATTTACGTTGAGGATACGATCAGTAATTTTCGGAGTACTACTGGAAACTTACAGGACTACATTCCGTTATTGAGATTGAACCCCTTTAACTCTGAGTCGAAGATCGCGAGCACAATGCGGAGTCGAAGGGACTTTTATATCAGTCATCTTGACAAGCAAATGGAAGAAAGGATGGCGAAGGGTGAGCAAAAGGACTGCATCAGAGCGAACGTACGACGGGACAAGGACGCAAAGTTGGACGATGTTGAACTCACCAGTTTGAATCTGACAATGCTTGCTGCAGGACTTGACACCATGAACTCGGCAGTGAGCTGGGGCATTGCAATGTTAGCGGCGATGCCAGAGATCCAGGGCAAAGCAATTGCAGCAATTCGAGAGATTTACGATGATGAATCACCACTTTGCGACGCAAACGACCAACAAACATGCAAATACCTGGTGAATATGATCAAGGAGATTCTGAGGTGTGTGGTAGGAAAGAGCTCTCAAAGCGCTGAACTGAAACGGGTGCAGATACTATACAGTGACACGCCTGTCGCTCCCACGACGGTCTATTAGCGATTTTGAATACCAGGGCAAGTTGATCCCAAAAGGCACGGTAATCTTCCTCAACGCCTGGGCGTGCAATATGGGTAAGTCAACACCGCTGTACGCCCTGATTTGAGTCATTTCAGCTGATGGACTCCGTTCTAGACACCAATGTGTGGGACGATCCTGAGAGTTTTCGCCCTGAACGGTGGTCGGAACAGCCCGAGGCGCCTATCTTCACTTTCGGAGTAGGCCAAAGAATGTGTATCGGGATGCAAATGGCTTACCGCGAGCTCTATGTTCTTTTCTTGCGTCTGCTTAGCAGCTACGAGATCCAGCCGGACGGTGAAATCGACAGTCATCCGGTACACGGGGTGGCAGATCCTACCGCGCTGACGACGCAGCCCAAAAGTTACAGGGTGAAGTTCGTTCCAAGGAATGAGGATGCTCTGCAAAAGGCGCTCAAAGAGGATTTGAGCAAGGTGGTGGTGGAGAAGATTTAGGGCAGTTTAGCAGCGTGCCTCATGCAGAGAGAGATGAAGCTGTTACGCTGCTCCAGCTTGGGGGTGCTTCTGTTGTGACGACTCTCTGCTTGGTGACCTTGAAGGTTTAGGGGTGTAGGTTAGGAGCTTTTGATTCTAGCTAGTTGGTATGCTTGCCGCTTGCTCTAAGATTCATGATGTTGGAATCAGAGTCCAGCCAAATTGTTATCAACACCCTATTCGATATATGTCATGGCGATAAGGTTTTATGACATTCGAATCTGCGCATCCACGCAACATATTATAGAGTCTTTACCATTGTAGGAACAGCTAATCATTCCACTAACGGCACGAGCTGCCGCTAATGACAAGATGATTGGACTTGGGTCGTTCCCACCAATGACTACTGTGAGAGAATGTTGGAAGTAGTTCTGGAACGGTGACGAGAAGATAAGGCGATACAAGCGACGGTCTGTCCACCGCCGGTTGCCAGGGATGAGGATAGGCCATGATCGAGATCAGTCGGTTGGGTTGACAGCAGAAAGACTCTGATACCTCCCCAACTCCTACAACTTGGGTATATTGGTGGCGTGATTGAATGCGCGCAATATTGACGGTTGCATGCTGAACTCTGGACAGGTAAGAAGCCAGAAAGCCCTCGGAACAGCTTTCCGCGCAATTCTGTCCGCGACTCGAGTTTGGCTCTTGTTTCGCAGATTGTGTTCCGAGGAAGTGCTGGCCCGTGAAAATTCGTGGATGGCCTTAGTTGTTGCAAAGTGGTTCGTTTATAAGCCCCGTTCTTGATCCAGACAGCCACACAACGATCGAAGCCAGCGATCCATCTGCTGGACCAAGATGCCTACTTCCAAGTTTCTCACGCCTGAGAAGTATATTTACCAGACGGGACTTGGTTCCTACCTTGAGTAAGACTCATCAAGTTTCAATTTAAAGGCGACTGACCCAAGTGTGTAGGACGGAAGCGATCGCAGGAGCACTTCCGGTGGCGCAACACACTCCACAGAAGCCACCTTACGGGCTTTACACCGAAAAGATATCTGGAACCTCTTTCACGGCTGACCGAGGAGAAAACCAGCAGACATGGCTCTATCGAATCATCCCAGCTGCAGTACACACTCCCTTCAATGATGAATACGAAGAAAGCGACATGAGCCAGCAGCATGGAAGTAAGCTTAGCTACAACCCAACACAAATGCGCTGGTCTCCTTTCGATATCGAGGAAGATAAGGACTGGGTCCATGGATTTCGGCTTCTGGGCTCTGCCGGGGATGCAGTAACGCGCACGGGCGCCGCATACTACATCTTCACGGCTGGAGTGTCTATGGATCCACGATCTGCGTATTATTCTATCGACGGCGATCTTCTCATCATCCCACAGAAGGGTGTACTTGATATCCGCACCGAGCTGGGACATCTGCTCGTTCGCCCCTTGGAGATATGTGTGATCCCACGGGGCATACGCTACAACGTCTCCCTGCCCGAAGGCCCGGTGCGTGGCTATGCCGTAGAGCTACACCAAGGCAGTTTTAAGCTTCCGGGTCTAGGCTTCATGGGCTCGTTCGGCCTGGCGAATCCTCGTGATTTCCAGATGCCCGTTGCATCGTTCGACGAGGACTTGAACAACAGCTATACGATGCTGTGCAAGGTCAATGGTCAGCTATTTTCGACTACGCAGGATCATTCGCCTTTCGACATTGTCGCCTGGCATGGCCTCTATTACCCCTACAAATATGACCTGGGTCGCTTTATGACCGTCGGAAGCATCTCATACGACCATCCTGACCCTTCTATCTTCTCCTTGATCGGCACCTCGGACGATATCATCTCGATGGCCATCTTCCCGCCGCGGTGGCTGGTCATGGAGGACACCTTTCGCCCTCCATGGTACCACCGGAACACGATGGCTGAGTTCATGGGCCTCATACAGGGCGAGTATGACGCGAGGACAGATGGTGGTTTCCTCCCGGGCGGGGCCAGTCTGCACAACTCGTTCGCCGGCCATGGCCCGGACAGTGCGACACATCGCAAAGCCAGCGTGGCGAAGCTCCAGCCGGAGAAGGTCGGGGAAGGGAGCATGGCGTTTGTGATTGAGTGTAGTCTGACGTTGGGTCTGAGCCAATGGGCAGTCAAGACCAGCCAGAAGTTGCAGCCGCAATACAATGCACAAACGTGGGGCCATCTGAGATCGCATTTCGATCCACCGAAGAACAGCCTTGTCAAAAGCGTGCTGGCATCAGAGGCGGGAAGCCCTCGCCAAGTGGTGAAGAATGAGCCGAATGGAAATGATGGAACACCCCGCTGAGGCTGTTTTGGAGACGGAAATCGGAATGAAAATTCCGTCGAGCTTGCGCGTTTCCGAGCATAGAACATTCATTGATGCCGAGTTCCGCGAGGTGACCTGTGTGCATCTCTCTACGCGCCTTTCCGTGCCGCTTTCCTAAGACATGCGCATGCTCCCAACCTAGAGTGAGATCCATAGATACGTGTTGTCGCGTTGCTTGGAAGTGGCAGAAGTGGCAGCAATGGCGTCGACAGCCTCGCAGTCCACTCCGCAGCACACCAGCGTCCAGCAGGCACAGGCACCTAATCCGACCGCCGGGCCGGAGCCTGGGCCGGAACCTCGGGCGAAGCGCCCACGTTACGTTTCCAATGCGTGGTGAGATCCATGACCCGAGTATGCTGGCTGTATTGAATGTGCCAACTGATATGTGTGCCGTAGTAATGGCTGCAAGCGGCGGAAAGTGAAGTGCGATGGGGAACTGCCTTGTCAGCGCTGTTCAGAGCATGAGAGCGAGTGCACTTACGCCCAACCAAGTCGTGCTAGCCATGCTTCCTCTGAGTACGGCTCAGGACTCCTGGGGGTGACGCTTGACGCTTGCTGACCATGTCTGCAGAGAGGTCAGGCAGATGCGAACGCAGATGAGCGCGTTGCAAAGCCGTATTGATGGCTTAGTGAGTACCATTGCGATGCTGCAGTCGCAAAATCGTGCCGTCGCACCAGCGAGTGAGCACGCATCTGGCCCCCTTCGGAAAGACGTGGATACTTCGTCGACGACGGACCCTACGCTCGCCTACGCCGAAGACTTGCCACCCTACCGTGGCCCGACAAGCTCCATCGACAGTCTTGCCGTCGCAAGGGACGACCTTCAGGACATGGGTATCGACATCCGAGCTACGAATACGCAGCTTTTCACCACAGGTCCAGCAGGGACAGACGGCTTGGTTGATTTCAGAGGTCATCCTTTCCTCGAGTTAGTATCCAAGGACCCGTTGTGGCAGATTTCCCGGAAACGGATGCTCGAGCTTCTCCAGAACTACACCTCCTTCATTGGCGCCATGTACCCCATCGTCGACCAGGATGGACTGATGAAGGAGGCCGAAAAGCTTTGCAGTCAGATGGAACTGGTGCGCACGACTCGTTCTAGAGCCGCCATGGTTTCGGCTGCCGAGCTGCTTCTTCACCCTCGGATTGCGCTCCTAAAGCTGATCCTTTCGATATCGCTGGGCGTAGAAGGGACGGGCAGGGATGCGCTCGCAGAGCAACTGGTAAGCTCTGTGCGAGACAGCCACGAGGCATCCATATGGAACCCGGCGGGATTCGGTCACATCAAATGCTTTGTTCTTCTGGTAAGAGTGCTTTCAGTCGCCTCCGCTCCAGGCCCGATTTACTGACACCCAGTGTTTCCAAGAGTCTTTATTACCATCATTCTGACGACGAAGTCAAGGCCAACCGAGCGGCCAGTGTTGCTGCACGATCCTGTCTTGAGATTGGGCTTAACCGGCGTGAAGTCCTGGAAAAGTATAAAGATATCAACGCCGATCTCGACCGGCTTACGCATTTATTCTGGACCGTTTGCTTGTTGGATAGACGTTCAAGTATTGGATTGGGCATTCCGTCCGTGATTGGGGAGGAGGACCTGGACCGTTCCTTACCAGAGCCAGTAAGTGCTTGCACGCTGCCGCGTCGTTGCATGGTGTCAGCCTTTGATGTCTACCAGGTCTCTGCCTCACCCTACTTCCGTGCAATGATTCGATTCACTCGATTTTCCGGCCAGGCATGGAGACTCGTCAGCGACTACAGTGGGAGCTTGTCTCGACGGCGCCAGGAGGAGATCGACTTTTTAGACTACCAGATACTGCAGTGGCGTCGACAGCTTCCCCCCACCACGTGCTGTGATCCATCGGCCTTCAAAATTACTGTCAATAATGACCAGCAGGAGAGCAAGAGTGCTTTGTTGGCGATGGTGCTTCATGTCCGAATCAATCAGCTTCGCAATCTTCTCTACCGTCCGGCTCTGAAGTCACTGAAATCCAGCAACGACAACTACATACACGCTATGACGGCGATAAATATAGCCAAGGATACCGTGCGAGCCCTGTCGGATTTACATGCGAGGACCGACCTGGTCTCTAGCCATGCGACTTTCTTCAAACACTTCCTCGTTTCCGCCTGGGGCGTTCTCTTGCTTGGTCTTACCTCATCAGTAGGAGACGTTTCTTCGCTAGTCACCGACGATTACGCCAGAGCTTTGGATCTAGTTGAATCCCTCAGCATCAAATCGAAGAGTATTGCTAGGATCTGGGCTGCCATGGGACCGTTAAGAGACCTCGGTCGCGGTCCGAACTCCAAATCGAGCTGCAACCGCCGGTCAGTGGTGTCTACAGCACAGCAAGCTGGGGATAACACTGAACGAACTCTGCAAGAAGAATCCGGCTTCCCGGTTGAGAGCGGTCGTCTAGGCTCGTCTAATCCTGGCAATACTTTGGCAATTACCGAATCCCAGGTCTTCGACTTTGATAACATCAACGTGGACTCGAATGCTATCCTGGACTATCTAGGCGCCCCATTCAATGGACCGGCGACACTGTCAGGATACGGTTCAGACCTTGCGCAGGATCCCTTTCTCGGGCACCAAGGGCTCGATGGGGACATTCCACATCTGTTACGAGATACCCTTGGATAGATCCGGTCTCGTTGCTATCTAGGACAGTCGTATGACAATAGCGTGGGCGGAGTTGGCTGTTGTGGCCACGTTCTTGCCGTTAATTGCACAAGTATGGCCCGTTCTGTTTTGCACTGTTGATGAGTCTCAGTCTGAGTGATCGTTGGGAATTTGGTATCCAAAGAGATAAGGCTGCTTTCGAGGCCCCTCACATTGAATACCCTCTAAAATAGGGTTTCAACCAGCTTCTTCACTTTATCGTACATAGCTCCGCTTTCTTGCTTTGTTGCTAGCCTTGTGATAACTGGCACTTGGTCTTTACCAATCCCCCTTTCGGAGAGCGTAGTATGTAGACCAAGCCTCATTACAAGATCTAAAATAGCATCTCCGACTGCAATGCCATCCTTCTCGTCGTCTCCAGTCTTTGTAACGCCAATAAAAGGCGCCATCCGAGCTATTTGAGCAGCATCTTCTGTCGAATCTTGTGCCTTGAGCTTCAACACGTGCCCGAGGGTCAAGCACGATGTAATGCCGTGCGGAATATTGTAAGGGGATCCTAGAGCATATCCTAGACGATGCGAAAGCCCAAGGTCGCCCTTCTGGTTCAGTGCTAAGAAGCCAAGAGATGCAAAAGCAGCTAGTGACAGCCTTGTAATCACCTCCTCGTCTTTAGGATCGGCCTGGTAGATTGGTAGAAGCTTGAACAACTCTCCTGCAGCAAAGAGGCACATCTGTCTGCACGGCACCTCCGTCGAAGTCGGATGATCTTTGAGCAAGTTAGCGATCGTTTGATCGGTCTTGCGTGATACGGTACTGACACATGAGCTCCAGTGCGTGGTCCATAGATCTCATTGCTGTGCTCAACAACAGCCAGGGCGGAGTCATTAGCATGAACTTGCTGTCGTAGATGATAACCTTAACTGCAAGTTCTGCATGTGCAATGCCAGATTTGATGCCATTCTCATTGGTGTGACCAGCTCTCATAGTGCATTCCGCGGCACTTAACGTGGTAGGGATAGCGATGTGAAACAGATACTTCCCTGCCTTCTCCATGCTACACCGATGACTTACAGCCTTGGCAGCGTCGATAGGGCTTCCACCACCTATCGATATGATTGTATCCACGCTCTCGTCACTGAGCACCAGCGTCGCCGCCTCCTCCACTTGTCCAATGGGGGCGTGTTGCCCAATCTTACTATATGTACCTGCATGCTTAGAGCCCAGTAGCTCTTCGACCTCCTTAACCAGTGACGTCTTTTCTGCGAGCGACGATCCAGTAATGATGAAAGCTCGTGGGCAATTGCTAGGCATGCAATCTAGGAGATGCTCCTTCACGCTCCCGGAACCATAGTAGAGGCGTTGGAGATGGGTTGGCCTCCACAGTCCGCTAAGAGGATGCTGTGAAGATTCTGCACTATTCGATTCCTAGCTTTTCAAAGGAAACCGCTGGGAGAGTACTGACCTATGGAAGTATCCATCGCGCCTCCGAACGGCTACCACGGTTGTTATTGCGTTGTATATGTGTCGAGTTGTTATTGACTGTAGGGCAGGGCAAAGTTATACTGGAAAGGGTGAAGCCGGAAGTGAACTTCACTCTGGAGCCTGACCAACATCATACCGACAATTCGAAAGTAGTTCCAGTCCTGCGATGGTGGAGAGAACTCGGCAATAGTGTGAATGGCAAAGTTTTGCAGCGAGCTGTTCTATCAAATTCAGCAGGTACGAATGTCCAAGAAGGGGCAGAGGAAGTGATAAATGAATCCTGTGCCTTCGGTAGAAGCGTCGAAGTGTATTGGGACGTCGCAGAGTGCAATTCAATGTAGACCTATACTTTGCGCGACGGAATTTCGCTGCAGCAAAGGAAAGTAGCTGTCTCGGAAACTGATCATGGCACAGAGGGCTATGTACCACGAACCCGCACCCGTTCTCGGAGCTTCCGGTCTCGTGTACACTCTTTCTCCCTTGTCCATCACCTCAATCTTTGTCCCCGTGCGCTCTCGAACCTGCTCATTCTCCCCCAACCATGAGCAACCCGGCATCTGAACACTTCGCATAACTTCTTGCTGAGAGAGACAAATGAAAGAGATGAAACTCTTTGATCAGCATTGCATATTCGTTGTTGAACTGCACCGGTCAGAACAACGATAGTAGGCTCCCAGGACTCCTACTCGGACTCGGTCCATCTTTGGTTGACTTCAAGGCAAATGGACATTTTGGAAATGTGTACGATGACAGGACTTATGATGCGCGGCTCAAGGGGCCACAGAGTCGGCCGCAATCAACTGTCCACTACACTTGCCAAATCCAACTCTTCCGGCCCTCTCTGATTCAGCGTAGGCACTCAGCACTATACAGTCCCCATCCTGCAGCCATGTTCTTTGCTCTCCGTCCACCAGACTTATTGGCTTCTGCCCGTTGAGATTCTGCTCTAAAAGACAACCGAGGGAGTCCTTAGTCCGCCCGCTGATTGTCCCTGATGCTAACAAGTCTCCGACTCTCATTGGGCAACCAGTCACTGTGTGGTGCGTGAGCATCTGCTGAAAAGACCAGACAAGCCCGGCTGCTGCATTCACTCGACATATTGTGCTGCTCTTGTTGCTTTTGCCACTGATAAGCACGACGTCCATCTCTAAGTTGTATACTGTGTCTTTCTCCGCTTCGCACAAATACGGCAAGAGACGTTCTTCGTTTGACACTCCCTGCGCGCGGAACGGCTCCAGGGCATCGGTAAGGATAACCCACGGACTGATTGAAGTGGCGAAGTTCTTCCCGTTGAAAGGCCCTAAAGGCGTAGACTCCCATTGCTGGACGCCTCGAGCGGACCAGTCGTTAACAAGGACAAAGCCAAAGATTTGTTCTTTTGCATCGTCGATCGACACCCGTGTACCAGTGGCGTTCTCCCCACATAGAAGAGCACCCAACTCGAGCTCGAAATCCATCGAATCGCAGACTTCAAAGACAGGCGCTTTGGATACGGATTTGTCTCGCACCATTTGACCCCATGGCCTTTTGATCGGTGTTCCCGAAACACATATTGACGAAGCGCGACCATGATACGCCATAGGAAGATGTAGAAAGTTTGGAAGCAGTGCGCCCTTCAGTCCCCGAATCAATGCTCCGGCGTTAATAGCATGATTAATGCCACCATAGAAATCAGTGTAATTTCCAATTTGCATGGGCAGATGGTTTTCCACCTCTTTGATTGGGACCAGGCATTGAGCCTTCAGTGAATGGTTGTCGCGAAGGACCTGTGGATAATTTGTGTTCTCCGAAAAGATTTCCTGGAGGAAATTACGCACTTCTCGGTGAATCTGCCGGCCCAATGAGGCGAAAGCGTTCAAGGTTGGCTGGTGGAAGACGCCCAAGTGCTCCTGCACACAGAGCAACGTGGAAAACCCTCCTCCATCCGAAAATCGCGCCAGGTCCAAGACAAAATCACCCACAGCAGTAGCCGGGACCTTGCCCGAGGGATGGGTCCGCGATATGATGCCAAAGGGAATGTTTGCAAGAGTAAAGTCCGAATCTGACGGGACATGAATCCAAGATTTGGCCATGGTTCTTTAACCGAGACAATGTTCCCGTGTCGTTGCTTGAGCTCGCTCATGACCTTCAGGATCGAAGGTAGGATTCCATCTAGCTGTTCCTATGCAGAACACTTATGCAAAAGCTTTCAGAGGCCTTGCTTCCATGAAGAGCGGTTGCCTGTTTTCCGAACTTGGTTTCTAGCAACGGAAGTCATTCCGAGGAACACATTCAATCGTTTCCCTTCTTTTGGTCGACCAGATAGCGTTTTGATCCGAAACTACTGACCTCTTTCAGGTATGCAACACTCAACCGCCCACGTCCTACGACAGGCAGTTGGTTTTCTCGGTATCAAGAGACACTGTGCAGCCTCGGTCCGGAACACTCAAACTGGTCTGAGACGAGGAACATCGGGGTATCCGTTGCCCAACGGTGTACTCGCCAACCCTTTAGTGGTTCTTGATTAACGGCTCGAATGCCCCAGGCATACCTCTTCACAAAATGTGCCGGGAATGAGGTCCAGATTCCGAGTCTCTTTTCGGTACCTCGCCATGCCTCACCGTGCTCAATCATCACCTCTAACCCCCGAAAAGCGTCTAGTCCCATCAAACCACGCAACGCTATGGCACATACTTGAGGTTTGTCGTCGCCACCAGCAAGCACTGATTTCACCCGTTGACTATCAAAAGAAACAATCACCAAGAGTTCGCAAATGAGACAATGTTTCCCTTGTCTTCTCCCTCAGTAGAGATCTCATGCAAGGATCTCCTGAGCTTCCTGTTCGACACAACTGCGGTGCATGATAAAACGTTGCCGGTCTGTACCAATCAGCTGGTATATTGCGCCTATTGGACTAACTTGGGTCACCAAATAGGTGTACGTCAGCCACGAGCACCCTCACCATGAATCTATCTCGGTCAACCAGGCCCGCTCCTTGGTCAAGCGGCTGGTCAGAGGCTTTCAGGCGATAGGACTCCAACCTGGCGACTGCGTTTGTCTCCAGTCTTCCAACAACGTACAGCTGCGTACAAAAAGCCCTCGCTCTTTCGTTGCTAATGTGATAAAGATATACTACCCCATGCTATGCCTAGGTATTATAGGCGCCGGCGGGATCTACACTGGAATAAATCCTGGTTTATCACTCCCTGAAGTCAGTCACCACCTCAAGGCGTGTGGAGCCAAATTTGTCATCTGCTCCGCTGAGCTTGATGCGCGTACAAGACGATCGGCAGTGGATTCCAACATTCGCCATGACCGAATCTTCACTTTCACGACATCTTTACAGTCTCGTGGCGTACAAAATCCATGGACGAGTCTCTTGGATCACGGATCTGGGTCGTGGCTTAGATTCGATGACGAGGAGGTCTCAAAAAAGACAGTGGTAGCATACTATACCACTAGTGGGACAAGTGGGCGACCGAAACTTGCAAAGATCACTCACCACAACATGGTCGCCTCCGCAACACTATTGCACAATGAGAAGCCGAGGGATTATCGGGTGAAGCAAATATTGGCGCTCCCGATGTTCCACCTTGCCTCGCTACCCTTTATGTTGCTTAGTCCTCTGCGACAAGGTTGGACAACCTACATACTTCCCAAGTTTGAGGTCGAGACTTTCCTCGACATCGTGGAGCGCTTTCAGATCACTGACACACTACTGGTGCCAGCAATGTTGTTGCTGCTAATGGGAAGTGACATGACGACCAAGGCCAGACTGAAATCATTCAGGTGTGGGATCAGCGGGGCGGCTACGTTAAGCCCACAGGTCCTACAAAAGTGGCGCAACCTCCTGCCTGATGGATGTATCTGGTCAGGAGGCTACGGGATGACCGAAACAACAGGTGTCATCTGCCGGACATCATATCCAGAACAAGCTCCTGGCTCTGGTGTTGGCCATCTATTCGCAAACGTCGAAGCGCGGTAAATTGACGTCAAGTTTCCCCCTCCTCTCTATATTTCTGACGATCACTAGCTTAGTAGACGAGCAAGGCAACGAGATCACTGACTTCGGAATTCCTGGCGAGTTACTTCTCCGAGGTCCGACGATCTTCACCGGCTACCTTGACGACGAGCAAGCAACTATCGAAGCCTTTAGTAGTGACGGATTCTTGAAAACCGGGGATGTGCTTTACTGCGATGAGGAGACTAAGTCTTGGTTTATCGTGGACAGAAAGAAGGTAGCGTCATTGCATCTTTTCAACGTGTGGCAGCAAACTTACGTCCGCGATCTACAGGAATTGATCAAAGTCCGTGGATTCCAGGTCGCCCCAGCAGAGCTTGAGGATATTCTACTCTCTCACGAAGCCATTGCAGACGCGGCGGTTATTGGCATACCAACAGCCGATGGCGACGAAATGCCGCGAGCGTACATCGTCCGTTCACAATCCCGTACAACGCAAGTCAGCGAACAGTCCATCAATGAGTTTGTCGCTTCGCAAGTCTCAAGGTATAAAAGATTGACAGGCGGGATCTCGTTCGTAGAGAGTCTTCCCCGAAATGCGAATGGAAAGGTCATGAAGAAGGTTCTAAAAGAAGAATGGAGGAAGGCGACTAGTACATCTCGACTATGATCGAAGGCGCTAGAGACATGCAAAGAAAGTAAAGCTGTATCAATCTTTGCCTTTCTAATCTTTAAACTAATATTATAAAAGGAGCGTCTACGTCTCGCAGCGTTGGGCCGCCTAAGCTCTACTGAGACGAACTCGCCGTTGCCCATAATATCTTACAGCGTGCGCCCCAGATTGGTGTACATTATAGACGTAAAGACAAGACGGGGCAAGGCTATCGGCTAATGATACTCAAACGCTAATAAGCCTTGATGATGATAGGATTTCCGCGACTCCCCTGCCGGAAGCGCACCGAGCGAATCTACCTAGCTCGGAATTGTGCCGAGGAGACCTTACTACGTAGCTTCTGGATTTTTGAGCGAGTATACATTCCCCATTGCCCGTGGCGAACAGAATAATTGCTAGGAACGCTTCGTGCAAGTCTACGAATATGTATCCAGAGCTGCAGACTCTCACAATAGCGGTTGATAAAGGAGTGGCTGTCCTTCAATACAACAGACCCGAAGCGGCGAATGCTTTGAGCCTTTCTTCTCTGCAGGTACTGTTATGCAAAGCTCGCTGCAGGTGAGTGTCCTACCTTGTACTCACGAACACTAGGACCTGTTACATGCTCTTGAATGGGCTCACAATGACTCGAAAGTCCAGGTGGTGGTCTTGACAGGCAAAGGAAGGATCTTTACCGCAGGCAAGTTTGAAGTATTTGACGCACAAGTCTTAATAGCTAAAGATCATTCAAGGACTTGATCTCGGCCACCTTCCAAGCGAAGGAACTATCATATCCGATGAATATCTCGAGACTGCAGAGTAGGACACATCTGCGCCAAGAAGCGACAGCTCACTGATCACAATCCAGCCAAGTGCACCAAGTGCTAATCAAGTACGACAAAGTTCTAGTCGCGGCGGTCAATGGACCTGCGGCAGGCTGGGGAACGAGCAGCATCGCGCTATTCGACTTGGTGTACTGCATTCCAGAGGCCTACTTCTTCACTCCATTTGCGACATGGGGTCTTTCCTGCGAGGCATGCTCCAGCGTTACGTTTTCGCGCATCATGGGTCGTCAAAAAGCGTCGGCACTGGTGCTTGCGCAGGAGAAACTCTCGGCGGACGAGGCGGAAAAAGTAGGGCTGGTCACCAATGTTCTCCCGCGAGAGAACTTCATGCAAGAGGTCATGAAAATCACTCATCGTATAGCTGCTTTACCACAGGAGTCTCTTCGCTTCAATAAACGCCTATTGATGCAACCGCTCATGGAAGAATTGCTGGCGACCAATCAGCGGGAATTGGAGGGATTACGATGCAGAGCAAGATCTAGTGAAGCGCGAGAAGCAACCCAGCACTTCGCATCCAGAAACCGTCCACGGGCGAAGCTCTGAGTGATCGGCCTGTCCATGTCAAGGCTTTGCACCATCGGTAACGCATGTACCATAAGCCCTCGATGTTCACGCGAGATGCGTCCGTCAGACCGAGCTCGCAGGGTTCATGTCATTACGGCAATAGAATTGCGCTAATATCACCAAATCCTGCCCCGAAACGGTGGATAAACTTGCTAAGACGACTATTATAGGCCGCGTGCTCTGTTGTGCAAGTTGTGCACTTGAAGCAAACTCACAAATCATTTGAAGCTTCGCGTTTCTCCGCATATATGACATCTACGTCGGAGGTTCCGTTGCACGATTCAGCTTTTCCGGCGCAATCGGAATGTCGGAGCTCGAGGTGAGGTGACTGCCTCAGCCTCGAACCTTTGTGGTAGCAACTAAAGACCTCCATGGCTCCTCCTCTGCCTTGACGATGAAGGTGGGGCACAACCACAACCCATCTCTTGATACGACGGTCCACTGTCAATAGTGATAGCAGTTGTATATCCACCCACATCGTTCCCTGTGCCAAGTATGAAGGTCCTGCTGACTGGTGGTACTGGTTTCGTCGCGACACACTGCATCGACGCATTGTTAACCCATGGGTAAGTCACACTGAAAGCAGCACTCTCGATGATGCTTCTGACTCAAATAGACATACCGTTGTTGTTACGGTGAGGTCGCAAACGAAAGGCGAGCAGGTCTTGAGGGCGCATCAAGCCACTGCTCCGCTGTCCTTTCGAATCGTAGAAGATATCGCCAAAGAAGGCGCTTTCGATTCAGCTGTTCAGTCCGAGCCCCCGTTTGACGCTGTGGTTCACACCGCCAGTCCATTCCATTACAAGCCAGTGGATGTACAACGCGATCTGATCGACCCCGCTGTCAAGGGTACGGTTGGAATACTGGACTCAATACATCGCCATGCTCCATCTGTGAAGAGGGTGGTGATAACGTCGTCTTTTGCGGCGATTATTAGCCCCCACGAGAGACGGGAACTTTACACCGCCGAAGACTGGAACCCAGTCACCATTGAAGATGCTTTGAAAGATAATGCACAAGCATACCGGGCAAGTAAGACGTTCGCCGAGAGAGCTGCATGGCGTTTTGTTGGCCGGGATGATGTCAAGTTCACGCTTACGACAATCTGTCCGCCGTTGATCCTGGGCCCCGTGAAGCAGGCCGTCAGCTCTTTGGACAGCATCAACACTTCTAGCGAAGTGATCCGCGACATGTTACAGGGCAAAATGAAAGATGGTCTTTCTCCCACCATCGCCTTCACCTGGGTCGATGTTCGTGATGTGGCACTCGCCCATGTCCGGGCCCTGGAAGTGCCAGAAGCAGCTGGTCGAAGATTCATAATTGCACAAGGATCGTTTAGCAATGCTGACATTGCGTCTGCCGCCATCAAGAACTTCCCCGAGTTAAAAAAGGTTTTCCCTCCTACGCTAGAGAGCGATATACCAGCGGGATTGTACAAGTGCGACATCCAGGCGTCGAAAGAGGTTCTAGGACTGCAGTACACATCGCTAGAAACCAGTGTCGTGGACAGCATTGTTTCATTGAAAGCTCTTGGCCTATGAAAGACGTGGATGGCACGATAGGTATACTTACCTATTCAACAGTCAGTAAATCTAAGAAAGGAAAAATAACTCCACATCCCGGGATAGATGTCATCAGTGTTGATATGATCATTGATGCAGAAGACGATCTCCCCTTCCCTCTTCTCGGAAAGCCAGAGAGAACTTCCGTTGAACTTTCGTTTTCAGGCGGCCGGGCTAGCCATAAACTTGAGGGCGATGCTCGATGAATGGTCGTGGCTCATTCATCGCGCTGGCGCCAAACTGATATGGTCGGCGCTGCGAATGAGAGGTATTGGATCTAGCGCGGGCGGTCGTGCTCAGCGAGCGTGGGTGTGAAGAAGGCGAGACGAATCGCCTCTGATGGTCATCTTCCTTACTCGGCGGGCGGACGAGTAACCGAACACATTTTGGCCAAACCTTGGGCGGGCAGATCTTATACCACCGTCAGAAGCAACGTGTTGACTCATTTGATCTGCAACTCATTGCATTGGAGATGGAGATATCCTCGTACGGACTGGGTGCTATTTGATGTCGACAGTCTCAAAGTCCTATCGGAGTCAAGAGCTGGATGGAATTGTGCTCTCATGACTGACAAAGGGGCTACGTGATAAAGGATGAGTTTGATTGTGATAAAGGAGGACCTTGAGGATATACGATTTGATAATATAGTGCCATGAAAATACTCTTTCTTTCTTTTGCCCCAGCCGAACTAAGATCGAGGTGCTACTGAGCAAGAGGCTTGTCCCTCCCTCCGAGTGCTTCGGCGAAATAGATTCCTTTCCTGGTCAATGGTCCCGATCAATCAGGTATTGAATTGATAGTTAGAGTGATAGCACTCGCTTTTTAGGATCATTCCCTGCACTTCCAAGAGCTTCGACTCTTGATTCAAATGCACGTCCACTCCTTGTTCTCTGGACGAAGTCTCGATTGTCGTGATCTCCCCATCTCATGACCAGTTTCCCGTCTCGCTCAAACCCAACACCAGAGAGAAGAGCCCGTCCTCCCTTGGTCCAAACCGCCTGATAGATCTAATATGCATAAACACCAAAACATGTCAGTCGTTGTCGCCAACGGGTTCCATTTTCGAAGAATTTTGCGCGAGAGCCGTGAGCATCCATCGGGGTCTCATACCTCTCCTTGGCGGTTGATTTCAAGGTCCAGAGTCGCCGAGAAGTCTCCATTAGGCTTATAATAGCTGATCGTCCAGAGACCACAAAATCCGGGTTCGGATTTCACACCATTTACAGTGGCACGCCCAGAGCCAGGGTGATCAAAATGATTGATGCTCGTGGCAAACCAGATGGCGTTCAAAGTCTCCTCGCCTGCACTGTTCGTGTCTAACGAATAGATGACCACCCCAGCAACATTAGGCAACTTCGAATCTTGGTCTTCGGACATGATGAGCACAATCGTGATTAATTTTGGTACAATGCGAGTTCAGTCGGTCTCAGTTACTCCATAACATCCAGAGGTACAGACATCGTACTAAAAATAAGAAATGAAAAACAGCTCTCGGAACAATTCCCCAATTGCCGAAGTCTGCAGTAATCCGGCGGTATAATACCCCGTCAAGGTCCCTACCTCTGCACTTTACCGAGGTCGACGTCTTCCAGCACCAAAGCACTGCCCTGATCAGCCATCATAATGCGCGCAATATATGGTTAGATGTGAGGTCCGCGGAGGCGTAGGGTGAACGGTATCCCAGATCGGAATAGAATTCCGACGTATCTTGCCGTCTATGAGAGATCATGAATCGAAGCTGACGATATTAGTCGAACCTCGATGCCGACGGGGCCAGGGCATGGGCGTTTTTGTATTCTGCTCTTTTGCTCTGACTGTTTTGATGCCCTTTCTTCAACATTTCGGGAGGAGAAGCTTTAATTTACTTCCAGACCTATCAATTTCGTCGGTACTTGATTGAAATTCATCTGTTCTCCCCTTCCCAAGAATGACTGCTCTCGTTCCCTTCTCGGAGCCGCCTTGGTTGGCTGGCATGCCGTCGCCGTATTACAAAGAGACACATCGACGGTTTCAGATGGCATGTCGGGCGTTTCTCGACAAGTACCTGACCCCCTTCGTCATGGAGTGGGAGCGCCAAGAGACGGTGCCGGACCACCTGTTCGAGACGTTCAGAGACCACAACATGCTCATTCCCAATCTGCCTGCGCCCCTGCCTGTCGAGTGGTTGAAGAGATTAGGCATCAATGATGTCCTTGGCACGCCTGTGGAAGAGTGGGATTACTTTCACACTGGCATATATATGGACGAGATGTGGCGGACTGGTCTTCCGGGTCCTAGTATATCGATGATGGCAGGGCATGCGTTTTGTAAGTAGGCATTCTTGAATGCGATACGCCTTATAATTACGTAATTTATGATTTACTAACGCTGCGTCTAGGTATTCCGCCCATCAATAAGTTCGGAAGCCAGGCTCTGCATGAGAAGTTCCTCCCGGAGCTTCTACCGGCCAAGAAGAGGGCGTGTATCGCTATTACGGAGCCTGGTGCGGGTAGTGATGTCGCGAACATTGCGACTACGGCTGTCAAGTCTGCGGATGGAAAGCACTACATCATTAATGGACAAAAGGTTAGATATTTCGAGCCACTTCCCCGAAGACATGTACGGCACCTCTAGAACGTGAACTGATGTGAAGGCATTTTTATAGAAATGGATCACCAACGGTTATTGGTCCGACTATGCCGCAATGGCTGTCCGAACAGGCAGACCAGGTGGATCAGGTCTCAGTGTAGTCGTGTGTCCACTGAAAGGATACCCAGGTGTAACCATGCGCCGACTCAAAGTGGCCGGGCAGATTAGCGGTGGCACGACCTTTATTGAACTTGACGATGTGAAGGTACCAGCCGAAAACCTGATCGGCGAGGAGGGCATGGGAATGCGCTACATTATGACCAACTTTAACCACGAGCGGTTACTTATTACGGTCGGCGTAACGCGGCAGGCTCGCGTAGGTGTGTCCTCGGCGTTCGAGTACGTCATGAAGCGCGAGGCCTTTGGTAAGGCACTCATCGAGCAACCCGTCGTACGGTACCGGCTGGCGAAAGCTGGCGCGGAGCTCGAAACTCTACAGGCCTGGGTCGAGCAGATCCTATATCAGATGGTCCACCTAACTAAGGCGGAGGCTGATCTCAAGCTCGGCGGCCTCACTGCGCTCGCAAAGGCCAAGGCTGGAATGGTGCTGAACGAGTGCGCGCAGACGGCTATGCTGTTGTTCGGCGGCAACGGCTACACGCGGACTGGACAGGGCGAGATTGCTGAGAAGCTTTATCGCGAGGTTTTTGGCGCCAGGGTCCCTGGTGGCAGTGAGGATGTTATGCTCGATCTGGCGATCCGGCAGCTGGTCAAGAGCTATCGCAATGCGACCAAGGCTTTGGAGCGGCCAAGTGGGAGCAGCAAGCTATGAGTGAAAGGGATTGCATCGGAGAGCTGGCGAACCAACGGGGCGGCGGGTTAGGCAATGCATTCATACCCTATAGAATAGAAAGCACACAGGGAGTTTCCGTGATCGCTCTCAGCCCATTGATAGATTGCAGTCCTTGACATCGAGGAAGCAGCACTTTCTTCCGACGCGGACGGTCTCCAAGTGGCGTTGATCTACGACTACGGCTGGCCTTGTGATTCACTTCGGAGGACATGATGGATTTAAAGTGGTCCGGGCGAAGCGTGACTATTAGTTGCGAAGGCCTACTGTAACATTATCTCGATTATGTACAGTCTGGGACAGATGACCTTCCCAGTCACAGCCTCATTAGTTGGTTATTTGGCGGCATGTGGCCTGGTGGATCCTCCCAGACACGCGTCACGTAGCCGTCTCGTACGTGTTCGTATTGCGGAGCTTAGTACTGAACGGGACTAAATCTTTCTTGCCAGGCTTCGAGTTAACGCCATCGGTAATAATGCATGATGGTATCCCACGCCACCAGGGGCTACAGCCGGCGGATAATTAATAGCATCTTCTTTATATTGCATTTCTTCATCCCTTTGCTTTCGTTCGGACGGAGGCACAAACCACGTTGCACTGTGTACTGTGCAGCTCCAACATGCTTTCTGATCAGACATACCACTTGCGTTCATCGAAGCCCTTCACGGCTCATTATCCTCTGACCATCGCCGACAGTTTTATGGTACAGCTTGATCCTACCTACCTCTATATCTTCTCACATGCCAAAGCACTCTCGGATACTGATAAATCGAACCTAAGCCACATACTGCGCCAGTCACTTTCCAGCTTTTTCGACGAGCCTCAGCCTTCTGCCTTTAATCTCCCCGAGCTGCTGGGAAGGATCTACGAAGACCCTGAGACTGCAAACCTCACAGTCAAGGTCACTCCAACTTCGTCGGTTCCCTTCATCGTCAGGGATCGAACATCGGATGTGCGACTGCAGGATCTGAGACCAGACCTCTCCTTCCCTTTGCGACCTCTACAGTCCTCGATCTTTGGACCAGGGGTAACAGTCCCCCCGCCCGACGCCAAGAGAGGTGTTCCAGCGCTCTTGATTCAGCTGACGTTCATTGATGGTGGATTTGTGATTCATCTACACTTGCACCATTGGATCGGTGGTGCCGACCCGGCGGCTCGGCTCGTCGAAGCATGGTTTGAAAGAGCACGTCTTCTGGCTAGGGCGGGCGGTATTGACAAAGGCACAGAGTTACAGGCGCATGATTTGGCTTCAAAATGCAGTATCCATTTTGGAAATCGTCAACAATTGAGCGAGACCTTCGCTCAGTCGACCGTCCCCCAAGCCGCACACCCTGACCTTATCCATGTTCCGGGCGGTAGACGCGTGTGGGCCGGACTGGATCTACCTCCCATCCTACTTCGGTTGCTCTTTCGAGTCTTTTCTTTCCTCCAAACATATTTGCCATTCGTGCTGCCCCGAAGTGATGTACAGTTATTCCATTTCAGCTCGGAGACACTGAAACAGCTCAGGACTGATGTCCAGAGCGAAGTGGCCGGTCCTGGACAAGACACGAACGACGACTTGACGGCAAACGATTGCCTCACTGCCTTTTTGTGGCATCACATCACGCGGGCACGCTTTGGTCATACTACCCTAGACGAGAAAACGAGAAACAAGACGTCGACCATCCTAACAGCGGCAGACTTCAAGGCACGCCTCCAACCGAAGCTCCACCCAAATTTCTTCGGCAACGCCACCGTGGACGTCTACACCGAGATGCCGATCCCCGAAGTCCTGGGGAAGTACAATCCTCTCACCAAACCCAATGGACCTGCTCTCACCGCCGCAGCCACAACACTCGCTCATGTTGCAACGAAAATCCATCAGTCCATCAGATCCGTCACAGACTCATACATCAGATCCTTCTTCCAGGTCATAATGTCGCGTCCCAGAGTGACCGACACTCGACACCGTCCTCTGAACTTTCAGTACGGCACTGATGTTATGTGCACGTCTTGGGAACACATACACAAAGACGCAGCTCTCTTGCAACTGGAGCTTCCCTCACCCAACGGCAACAGAAACGGAATCAAGTTCGAGGCGCTGCGGCACATCCATCTCGAAGGAGCCGACGGTGCCGTGGTGGTCTTCCCGGCGTTCGGGCGCAAATGGGTGCAACGACCTGATGAGACACTCGGAGGTAATCCCCAGGGTGGACTTCAAGTGGCAGTCAGCCTGACAGCGCGATCTATGAAGCAAATGATAGAGGACGAGGAGTTCCGCCGGTATGCATCGTGGATTGAACCTTGAGCGGACATGTCAAGTAGATAAAAGGTGCCACAATGGCGGAAAGTTGTCGAGCCAAATGATTGACCGCTCGTGACCCGGAGAACTGATGGTCATGTTGAGAGCTGGAGATCCACCGCCTGGCTGAATCATGGCTTTTGCCGGCTTTTCCTTCAACACCGAAACGTCCATCAATAGATGGTTTCCCTGAGCGGATTTTGACCCAAACTCGAACTCGACGGGCTTTCTCAGATCCCAACTTTAACCCAAGCCCATTTGTGGACAACTGACAATCCAGATGGGGCGGCCTGGTGAGCAAGGTCGCAAACTCTGGTCTCCGGCATTGTCCAGCTTTTGGGCTAGCACCGTTGCGTTATCACTCCAGGCACTCATCCTACAGGCTCCAACAACGCACTCGACGCCAACGCCGGCAATGTTCCTTTAACTGCATACAAATACCAAGTGGTAATGGAAAAGCTCAAAATATCGGGACATTGCCCATCGCCGTCGAACTCATTCAGCTGCCTGGATAAGGCAACAGGTGCAAACCTCAATCCATTATCATACAGCCAATCAATCAGTCAAGTCGTCGCCGCACGCCCACTCAAGAGCGGCGACATACAGACATTCAAAACCACGACAGCTACACAGTTTAAGGCGAACAGGCGGTGGCCCAGAGGTCTTGGGGAATAGGCGGAACTTTATTGTGTTGACCTACGTAGTCATCGCCCACGCCATCACCATTAAGTCCATTAAGGTAATATTAAAGTTCAGAGAGCAATTCTTCATCAGATGCTCGTAGACGGGGACGCGGTGATCCCTAACGACGAGATACCGTACGTGGAATGGCTTACCAAGGAAGCAACTCTCAAACGTACATCCTCAATAGTTATTAGATTTATAGACCTAGAAGTGGCTAACGCCATCATCTACACCGGGATAGTGTGGGATGGCCGAATCCACCAATGTCACCGCGCCTGTGGAGTGAAACAGTGCTTCCGCTGTCACAGTTACGGTCACATCGGTACTCAATGTAAGCGCATCCCAGATATGTGGCTATTGCGCAGAGCAACACGAGACAAAACACTGTAAGCAGAAGGGAGTTGAAGGCAACATTCCCCATTGCGAAGTGTGCAAAGGTGGTCATACAGCACGGAGCAATGCCTGTCCCGCAAGGAAGTGGGAAATGGGAAGAGTAGAACAAGTCAGACAGGTCCGGAGCATCTGCTGGCACGTCCCGACAAAAGGACAAGACCAAAAAGACCCAGGACATATGACAATGGCGATACCAATACTGGAGTGGGGGGAGGGGTGCTTACTGTCTCCAGCACGCATCAGCTAGTCGACGTTGTGGGACAGCACAAGAGGCTTGCTTCTGCTTTTCTGTCAACCACCCCAATCATTCCGCTGGTGTACTCTCGCTTCGATTGAGCTCCCTCTAGCGCGGCCTCACCCAGTACAAAATGGATGATGGGTGTCCTTCGTTCTGCGCAGCGAGCTACTCGGACCCACTGTCCTACAACGAGTGACAAAGGAAAACATCTTCAACCAAAGAGTGAGGCTCAGGAAATGGGTCTTGAGTCGGATGATTGAAATTCCTACAAGTGGGCAAGTGGCTCGATCGCAAATCGCCATCAACCCGGAGTTCGGGACGGGATCCCGGGGCGAGCTTGCTTACTTTCTAAGCCGCTTAGAAATGCGCCTCCTGCGGCCTGCCCCGTAAAAAAAAGGACGCGTGAAGTGATTGTGTATATAATGATTAGATGGGACAGGAAGCAGTAGTACTGCAGCTCATAGAACTTCACTCGCATCGCAGAGACAGGGCACAAATTCCAGCAGTGTTCAAAATGTCGTCGATAAAGAGTCGAGACCAGATTCAATCCTGGCTTGAAGGCGTAAGTCCGTCCGAGTTTCATGCAAGACCACGAATAATATGACGGGAACTAACGGGTTTCTGTCCTCTCGTTCAATCCAGTTCCATCGAGGAAGCGCCGAGCTGGACGCAGAAAAGTGGTGCAGTACCTTCATGACCGACGACATCGAACTCCAATACGCCAACAACCCGGTCCTCAAGGGCGCTGAAGTCAAAGCCATGTTTGCCAAGACGTTCAAACATCTTGCCCTGATGGAGCACAAGATAGTGTACTTCGACTTTGTGCCACCGAGAATCTATCAGGCTGCCCGCATTCGATACCGAGTCGTGGGGGATCCGGACGACGGGAGTCAGGACATCGAGATCCCAGGATTTGCCACTTTCTTTGTCCGCGAGGGGCCGGATGGGGAGCTGAAGTGTTATCGGGCAGAGACGTTCTTGGACCCATCTCAGGTTTTTGCGAGGATCTCGCAGAAGACGGTGGTAGAAGGGCCGTAGACTTCAAAGTTGGACTTGAGGCTGGAGAGAAGACTATGTGTTTTTTCCGCCACCGCATCATGACATTTCTTTAAAGTCATCAAAAGGAATTTCAGCCGTGTGCCCATTCGACCCACGTTCACGTTGCCTTGAGGCTTGCTCTTCTACCGTTTCAAGCCTTGACCGCGAGCAGAGCGCTACCGGCTGTGATGCCATATCTCTCCCCACCGTTTCTGGTTACAAAGTGTACCTGTACTCGGGGTGCAAATGGCCTAGCCTTGTGATCAGTTCTGGTGCCTGTTCAAGCCTTTCGGCCCTCCCACCAGCACGTCTGAGTCTGTTCTCTCTCCACAAATTCCAAGTCGCCATAGCCACAAGGAAGCCCATCAAGATACTTCCACCAAGGTTGATGTAATGGCCCTGCAGATACAGTGGTGCGGATTTAGGGAGGTATGTCCAAGTCGCAATCAAGGCACCAATGTTTCCGGCCCCAGCGATGTACCCCGCGACAATAGCACGGACGGACGGTCCGGCTGCGTTGTCGACAGCCCACGCAAGCAGGATCGGTGCGGCGGTGAAAGCGCCGCAAGTTGCCAAAAAGACGGCAAAGTATCTGACTCCTATTCCTTCGAGGCCGACAAGGATTGAGAAGCCGGTGATGCCAAACACCACAAGGTAGATGAAGAGAACGCCACGCTTCTTCAGCCTGTCTGAGAGGAAGCAACTTCCAAGGCAGCAAAGAGCTGAACACGTGAATGGAGGCACAGTGAGAAGTTGGGCATGGATTTTGGAATATCCCATGGATTTCAGGAGTGTTGGCTAAGACATGGTAAGCACTCTGCGGTAACTTTCTTCAAAAATATTGTTGCTTACCATGAACAGCGATAGAGCTGTGAGGGTCATCAATGAGCACAGAGTGGCAAGAGCCATGAGCTGGGTGTTCCAATTTAATAGCGCTCTTTTGAATGACATGTTATCCATGGGCTCTTTGTCGGTGGCCATCGTCTCCGAATCGATACGCCTGACAGCGTATTCACGATCGGATTCGCTGAGGAAGCTGGCCTCGGGGACTGAGTTGGGCAGAAATATCAGAACGCACACGGCAAGAGCCATGGAAACCAAGCCTTCCACGAAGAAGATCCATCTCCAGCTGTGCAAGATCCCTGCAGTGGGAATATTCGAAAGTCCACTAGCGAGCAAACCTCCAAATGAGCCTGCCACTGATGCCATGGAAGCTTTGACACCCCAGCGTCCAACAAGCTCATGACGGCGGTAATATTGTGCGTAGAGATACATGATTCCGGGCTGAATACCCGACTCGAAGCACCCAAGCAGGACTCGGAGGAACATCATGACCGGGTAAGAAGAAGCGAAGGAGACGCAAAACGTTGTGATGCCAAAGCCCAACGTCAAGAAGGCCAGCCATTTCTTGGGGCCCAATATGCGACAAGCTATATTAGCAGGACTAGAGCAACGGGTTAGGCACGAATAAGGGTGCAGTGGAGTCCAACTTACATTTCAAGCAGAATGTATGAAATGTAAAATCCTGTCAGTATCATGTTGAACCGATTACCAGTCAGGTTGGCGTCCTCTTTCATGCCGAGAATGATGGCGTTGCCCGTATTTGTTCTGTCAATATTGGCCAGTAGCCAAATCAAGACTCCGAAGGGCAGAATATGTAGATCAAATTTCCGTCGTAGGCGCTTCTCTGTGTCTTCGTCAACAGTCATGTTGACCACCCCCTGTTCGAGCGCGACATCCTTCTGTGAGGTGTATTCGACATACACTTCCTTGTTGTCCTTCAACATGGTGTTCGCTGGGGTCGCCACAATGTTCCTGCAAGAGAATGGCTCAAAAGATCGTAGACCAAGCTGGGACGAAACTGGAGGGACAATATGCCTTTGAGAGGCTGGAGAGTCTCAATTTATCTTCGTCCACTTCAAGCCTTCTGGATCTCTTAAGAAAGCTGGGGACTCCATGTGGAGATCTGTTCCCGATCATCATCTGATGAACGGAGGACAAGCATATCCACTTGGTTGGGGTATCGTCGGCAAGGCCGGTATAGCCGGGATTGCGTCCCGGATCCGAGATCACTCGGGATGAGTCCCGAGACCAAGATTCCGAGTTGTCGTCCAGAACGATCCGATGCTAAACAAAAGTCACCTGCTTGCGAAACAACGGTAATGAAGTTAAGGTCTTCTTAGCCGTTGCCGCCGGAAAGGCGTATCAATGCATTGTCGGTGGCATTTTACAATCAGCAGCGCGACTTCTTCAGAAACATCATTACCTTTAGCCTTTCAGATATTGCGGTTCTGGGCAGCATCCAGAGTCTCACTGTCATCGAAAGCTATGCCGATGGCTACCAGCGACATCCCTGATATAGAAGAATACGAAGTAATCATTGTTGGCGGTGGGGCGGCTGGCATTGGAGCCGCGATTGGGGCGAGACAAGCCTTCCCAGATGCTCGCATACTGCTCGTTGAGTCTGAAGGCTGCCTTGGTGGTGCAGCGACTCACCGTGGGGTTGTTTCATACTGTGGTTTGTTTACAATCGAGGACAACCCCAGACAGGCGGTGGGGGCGGTATGGGAAGAGATCAGGGACAACTTACTGCCCATGGCAGGTACCTCAGAAAGGCCTGTTCGGCATCGCGGAATCTTCCAGGTAAGTGATTCTCATTTATCGAATAGAGTTTTCTGATTGAGTCCTGGCCAGGTGATCGAGCCTGAATGTCTGAAGATTGTCTTCGATGATATGATGGCCAAGCGCAATATCCAAGTTCTCTTGCACACAACCGTAGTGGGAGCGACACGCTTGCCGAGCGGCAGAGTTGGGAGAATACAGATTCAAGAAAGAAGAGGAAGACGAGACATCTTTGCAAAAGCCTTCGTCGACTGCTCAGGTGATGCGGATCTTGCCTTCCACTGCGGTGCCTCGACACGGTATGGAAGTCATGGAACAATCAACCTTGGGTCGCTGGCGACTCGCTTCGGAGGCATCCCGTCCAGCACCACACCCTCTGCTGCGTCGTGGCGGGATGCGATCTTGACAGCTAAATCAAAGAGTCCGGAGCTTCAGAAGCTAGTCAGGAAGAACCAGTCGGTCCTCATACGTCTTCCAATGTCAGGGGATGTCGTGGCGTTTCTGGCGTCTGCTTCTTATGATGCAAGGGACTCTTCGAGTATCACCGCTGCTGAGGTTTCTGGACGACGACAAGCTCAAGCATATCTAGAGATACTCCGGAAACTGCCTGGTCATGAAAGAATGTACCTCGTTTCCACTGGCCCGAATTTTGGGACAAGAGAATCCCGCCACGTCATTTCGATGTACCAGCTGACCGAGGACGATATTATGTCCAATCGACATTTTTCCGATAGCATTGCACTAGGTGTCTGGGGAATGGAGTTCCATGATCCTGACCATCGTGATTGGGAAAGCACTTTCAAATTACCTCCCAAAGGTTCTTTCGAAATTCCACTAAGGTCACTCCGGTCTGTGGATACACCGAATCTGTTTGTCGCAGGCCGGTGCGTGGATGGCGATCGTGGAGCAGGAAGTGCAGTCCGTGTTATGGGAACGGCTCTAGCAACAGGCCAGGCGGCCGGAGTCGCTGCTGGCTTTGCAGCTTCGCGGGGCGTTGAGGGCGACTGGGACAGTAGAGACGTTCAGGATTGTCTGAGATCTCATGGTGCCTTGCTGGATGCTGAAGACTTACCAGCTCTTGATCATCTTGCGTAGGACAGCCAGAAATATCTCCAGTCTCCGTAGATACATAGTAGTGCCTATATTCAGATTAAGACACAAACAAGGAGTTGGGCGGGCAGAGGACGAGCACCATCGCGAAGTTGTTGCATAATGACTCGAGAGCTCAAATGGTTCACCGTATCTGTGCCGAGAAATTCCCTCTTCAGACTACGTTGCAGCATCTAATTTCGCTCGGAAGTTCCAGTTCGTCTACATTCACTCTGACGATGGGTACTTGTATCTCACCACTCACCGTTGAGAGCTCCCTATTCAAACATGGGTGACAATGCTCCGCTGGCACCTCGGCGCAAGACCCCTTTGGCCTGTCAGCACTGTCGCGTGAAAAAGATCAAATGTGACGGTGTCCATCCAGGTAGGTGGTGATCCCCCGTCCGAATGAGAGGATTACCACAAAAACTAACCTCATGGTCAGTGTGTGGTGCATGTTCCAGGAGAGGCTGGGGCACAGACAGGTGTCTGTACAGGCATATTGAGAGGAAGAATGGGAGCGTATCAGAGAGGTGAGCCACAATAATAAGTCAATCTCTCGAAGTTCGGTTTTGCTGCCATCATCAAATGCTTCAGCACTTCAGCACCGTTGTCGACCTGACGCTGACGTGAGGTTCGTGGCAAGTATTTTGCGCGAACTGCAGAATCGCATCCATATTCTTGAACAGAGCCAGAACCAGCTGGCGTCACCGAGTCCGCGCATCTCGACATCCCCAGCACAGCGAAGTCGGGGGACTATTGACCTTGATAACCACTCTCTCCCAGTCATCCACAGTCCGGAAAACTCCAGCACTGGCCCGGGAGTAAATGCTATCACTGGCGCCGCCACAGGGGAGCTTCAAAACGAAGGATTCCATGGAGTGTCCTCAGCAGCATCTTTCATGAATTCTGTTCGGCAAGCTATTGAAGGCCAAGTCTCGACCGGATTTGCTGGCGACGTTATCTATCCATCTCCAGCGGCCATTCCACCGAGACAACGACAACTCGAATATGTCCTTCCGCCTCGTACAGCATCTGACGAGCTTCAGGAAAGCTATTGGCGTTTTGTTTATCCACTTTATCCTTTCATTGACCGAGAAAGTTTCAATAGGGTGTACACGTCTCTATGGGACGGCACGCCTTTGCCAGGCAGCGCTTCCCATCTCATGCGCCTTGATGAAGCGGCATCTGTTGCCCTTTTAAATCTCGTGCTCGCGCTCGGCTGCCAGTATCGCGCTCAGAGCGCGCCTGGAGAAGCCCACGACGCAGCCGAGGTCTTTTTCAATCGAGCACATTCTCTGGTCCGATTTGATCCGACGGACACAACTCTGCTGTCGTTACAATATGTTCAAGTAATGTTGGTCATGGCGCAGTATTTGACCGGGACGGGGAATACCCACAAGGCCTGGGGCGTCATTGGGACTGCAATTCGGGGCTGTCATCATCTGGGCCTACATCGCAGTGCAATTTACGACAAAAGTTCACTGAATCACCAAGACAAGGAATTTGTGAGGAGGATCTATCATGGCTGTGTAATGCTTGAGAGGTACTTTTAGTGCCCACTTTGGGAATTGTCTGAGTACTAATACCCCTAGGATGGTCTGCATGAATCTTGGTCGACCCGTGATGATATCGCCATCGAAAGACGACCCAGTCCATTTACATTCGGGGCTCAATCAAGAAGACGCCTCTGCTGTCGAGATGTCCAATTCCACTCCAGAGCAGTCTGTGTTAACCTTTTTCGTAGCATCTACGAAATTGTATTCAATCGCTCAGCAGATTATGTGTTCATTCTACTCGGAGGAAAACGAGAGGTCGGTGCGAGGTTATGAGAAGTACTTTGAAGGGGACGCTTCTATCTTTCGGTTTGACAGAGCTCTCCAAGAATGGTACGACGAGATTCTTCCACACCTCGAATTCCGAGGTAGTGAAGTCTCAGGGGAGACTGAAAACGACTGGCAGATGACTTTTCGCAGACAGGCGGTTGTTCTGCGGCTCAGGTGCGTACCCCGAAATTCTGAGAGAAGAATGCTGACCACCGGTTGAATAGATTCATGCAAGTCAGAATTTATCTCTTTCGTCCCGTATTCGTCAGACTCTGCGTCTCCCAACCCGCACCTGACGTCTCTGTAGAAACGACCAAACGACCCTGTGGTGATGATTTGCATTATCGGGTTGCACTGCAATGCTGCATTCTCTGTGTCAAAACTGCCAGAGAGCTTATCGAAATCATGCATGACAATTTAGCAACGACAGGAAGCTGGGGCAGAAAGCCTGCGTGGCTATACGGAGTCTTGCGTAAGATTTCCATCCAATGTGTTTCATTCCGTCGTGCACCGGCCTTCCTTTTGGCTCTTTGTTAGGCTAGAGCTGACTGTTGATTTACATGCAGATGTCTACCTCTCTGCCACAGTCTTGTTAGCGGCACGATCCAAGCCAGTCGTCACTCTAGGGGCTATATCGGATGCTGAACTGCACAATTCATGGCAAAAAGCGATGCACATACTTCGATGTTTCCAGTCCGACAGTACTTCCGCTAAAAGATGTGTGACTGCACTTGGCACTCTCTACGAGAGGCTGTCATTGCCTGATGGCACAATTTGCGCAAGCGGCGCCGAATCCACTTCAACACAACCTCGTCCTGTACAAACGCACTCGATTCAACATGATCAGGAGCAGACTCATGGTGATACTGGCGGAACTTTCATCGACTCTACAGCACTGGATACGCAAGAAATGGCACAAGTATTTGGTTGGCTTGATGCGTTTGAACCATTCGATCCGTCCGACCTCTCCTGGCTCAATGTTGTTCCCGGTGACTTGTTGTCCTGAAGAGATTCGTCTCGTTTTGTCTTCAACGCGAATACACCGCTTTTTGACTAAGAGCAAACGTGTGGATTGGCATTACGAGCAGAGATATTGCGGGGAAAGAACGGCGGTGCAGGGTTCAAGAATGGTTCCGAGCTCGGACGATCAATCCGAAAGCCGGGATGCAACCCCGAAAGCCAGTGGCCAAGCTCAAAGCAACTTGATTCAGCCACCTTTCGACGAGTTCGCAGCGAGATTGAACGCATGACACGTCAGTCGCAGGCAAATGACAACTACACCAGCAACATCATGAAAACTGGCTCATGCAAAAGCGTCGACTTCCGCGGAACAAAAATAAGCTACCAGATCTATGGAGCGGGAAACAAAGCCCTGGTATTCATCCACGGTTGGGCCTGTGACAGCTCCTTGTGGCGGCTTCAAGCACCGCTGTTTCAAGAATATTGCTCAGTCTTGATTGATCTTCCTGGCCATGGAAAGAGCGGTGCGCCAAGTTGGGATTACACTCAGCAACTCTTTGCCCATGCTGTCAAGGAGGTCTTGAATCAAGAATACATAGAGTCGGCAGTCTTGATAGGACACAGCATGGGCGGACCCGTGTCAACCATGGTTCTCCGGCTGTTTCCAGATTTAGTCCTCGCTATTATCTACGTGGATTCGTTCTTCAACCTCCCTGAGTACTATCTCACAAGTCTGCAGCGCAAGGAGTTGGCTAGAAGATTGTCGGACGATGCCAAATTTGAAGCGTCAATCAGAACCATCACTGGGGATCGAGTGGCAGACGAACAGAAGAACGAGATTTTGAACGTCATGAAGAGTACTGCAAAGCACGTTCGGATCAACGCCAGGACAACAGATACCCAACCAGATGCCATGTCGGCCGATCGGATCTATCACATCCCAGCCTTGCACCTGGTCACCCCACGGTATGCTGATTTCGACAAAAGCTGGGTACACCATCTCCCACGACTTGAAACGAGGCTTTGGGAAGATCACGGCCACTTCCCGTTCTTAGAGGACGCGGCTCGATTCAACCACGACGTCGACCTGTTCCTAAAGAAGCATAAGCTCTTGCAGTGAAGTAGCTTTATCGTCGTAACGCCTTCCATGAAGAGACCCGCGTTCTGCGAGGTGTGGTATTGATGTAGAGAAGATCATCCTTGGCCTGGCTGAAGCCCCGTATACTACCTATACAGATTTTCCAAGCGGAGTGTGAACCAGAACCTGAAGACGGGGGTCCCTTCAAATTTTTGCCCCAACTGCCTTTTGCCAATATTTATATCCTCGGAACCCACTTGCACCGACAGTTTCTACCGCCTGTATAGGCGGAATAGCGGAATGATCATCCGTTGATACTGGATTAGTCAACCTATTCGATGACAACCCCGATAAATACAGCAACACAGCAGAGATTCGACCGATTAGTCTGTCTGGCCCATTTTCCATTCAGCGAGCGGGAGACTAGGCAGCAAGGTAGCATACCTCTAAGCCCGCCGTCAAAGGAAACGGGCTACAAGCTAGTGATGTTCCTCCCAGTCCAAGAGGACTACCCGGACATTCTCAGTCCCACTCACATGGGAAGGCAGATTTTCATTAACGATATTCTTCCGTTGTACATCCTAGTGACAAAAGGTCGCGGAGCGGTCATCGAGCCCTGGGGCGAGGTTCCTTTCAAAGAATTCTACGAGATAGGAATCTTCGTGATTGAGGGTTGAATTCGCTAGGATGAAGGGTGAGTGTGAAGGTGAGCGAAGTGAATGCGAAGGGTGAGTCACACGTGAGCTCCCGACCGCTTCATCTGCCAATGTCATCGTGGCTTCCTGCGTTCAGCCCCGCGTGACCGAGAAACTGCCTCTCCTTCAGGATATTCGTGACACTACGTTTCCCAGCCGCCGTACTGCAGATATCATGACAGGAGCCATACTGGCCACTTCCTCCGAAGTACGTATTATGGCTCCGAGCCGCGGCGAAACTCACCATGGACGCCTTCATCTCGAAGAAGAGGCGTCGCGCGTCACCGCAGCCGCAGCCGCAGCCGCAGGTTGAATGCCCCGAGAATCACACTCCCACACCATCAACCGAGCAGGAAGAGGAGTCGACGGATATCAAGCTGGCGATTCTGTCGTCGCTGCATCCGGCCAGATCGCAGGACGATCTGCTGGAAATTCTACTGAGCTGCGACGGCTCAGTGGATGCGGCTCTCGAAGCCCTCTCGACCGGCGGCCACGATCATCTCCCACCCCCCTCACGAAAGCGTCGACTCACAACACCGGGCATGCAGAGTGCCTTGCCTTTCAAATCCGAGAGCAAGAGTCCGTCAAAGACGGCGGTGCAGCCGTTGACGCGGAAAGGCAAAACCCTTCACCTGTACTCGCCGGAAGATGTCGCAAAGCACACCCCATGTTCCATCATCCACAACTTCCTGCCTTCCCACCTTGCCAGTGCTCTCCTCGAGGAACTGCTCGCCGAGGTGCCCAGCTACGAGTCGATTGAATTCAGAATCTTTGACAACGTGGTCAAGTCTCCCCACACGGCATGCTTCTATGTTGACAGCTTGGCGGACATCCAGCGGCAGAGAAGCGAGTATTACTACAACGGCAATGATCTGGGTGACATCCGCCAGATCCTGCCCGTCATGAGGCAAGTCAGCGATCTGGTTCGTGACGCGGTCAATACAGAGATTGGCCTCCGCATCCGGGACTTCTATCCCGACGGCAAGAAATTGAAGTATCAATCGCCCAAGCCATGGCAGCCCAATGCAGCGTTCGTCAACTGCTATGACGGCGGCGCCCAACACGTCGGTTATCATTCCGATCAACTCTCATATCTCGGGCCGCGAGCTATCATCGGTAGTCTCAGTCTGGGCGTGGCGAGAGAATTCCGCGTCCGAAAGATCGTGCCCAAGGATGATCCGACCGACGACAGTAGCAAGTCTGACAGTACTACTTCCTCGGCCGATATCTCCGGGCAGATCGCAATCCATCTGCCCCACAACTCTCTGCTCGTGATGCACGCCGAGATGCAAGAGGAATGGAAACACAGCATTGCCCCCGCCTTGAATATTACACCCCATCCTGTCGCGGGCAACAAACGCATCAACATCACGTACCGCTGGTACCGGGAGGAATTTCGTCCCAAGTACACTCCAAAGTGCAAATGTGGTCTCCCGACCGTGCTGAAGACGGTGCAGAAGCAGAAGGCCAACAGGGGCCGGTATATGTGGATGTGTCAGGTGGGGAATAAACCGGGGGCAGGCGAGGGATGCCGTCATTTTGAATGGGCAAAGTTTACGGACGACGGCGTTCCTGTAGGTTGGAACAACACCGCAGCGAGCGAGAAAACTCCTCAGCTGGGAGTGGGAATGGTGCAAGACCAGCACATCGACAAGGCAGGAACTTATGATGTACAGTGCGGACGAGACGTTGTGCTTGAGGAGAGTGTCGAGGCCGAATGAGCTATCCTCCCTCCTACATAGGCCCATCGACGCCTAAATTATGGCCCGCCTTGACCCAGTCGTTAGCAGTCTGCTAGAGGCTATTCTCAGCAACTCCGTGGCACGTGAAGGAGCTAGAAAACAGGACGTCTTCGTTTCTTCATGTTCGGGGCACTCATAGCCAAGGCGGCCCCATCAGTCCTGTCTCATCATATAGGCTATTGGCCTCATCATTCAGCCCCGACTTCTCTCTCATATGTCGCCATACCAAAGCAGCTTTGTCGACGCTGTGTATACTTTCCAAGTCATCTTTCTCAGCTCTCATATTGACCTCTCCGCCAGCAACAGGCCCCATTTCCGTGTTTTCCTATTCCACATTTTTCTTCTTCAACGACATCTTGCTGACCGCTGCTCTGGCGCGGCGTAGGGACTTTTTGATGGTCGACGGTTTCTTGGGTGTTGACTGAGTCTTCTGAACGTGATAGTAATGAGCATCGAGATTAGCGAGGTCGACCTGCACGGGACGAGGAATCGCTTCGCCAAAGACAAGACGGAAATCGTTGATTAGTGTCAGGGCCTCGTTGGCGGGAAAGTCGATGTAGAGTTGACAATTTGGTTCGGTGATTGAGGTGAGAGGTAGGCAGCTGCTAGGGCCAGGGTCCAGGGCATGGATGAGTGAGGCCGAGAGTGCGCCATTGGTAAGGGCGGTGGTGGGGGAGGTGGTCATCAGTGAGCCAACCGGGCAGACGGCACGAGTTTCCAGAGTGGTGTTTTCAGGCAAGAAAGCGTGTCGGTATCTGATGCTCGCGTGAACGAAGACAGGTTCACTTTTCTTGCTGTCTATCTCGAGTGTTTGAAGAAATTGGTCGATCAACGCGAGCGAAGACCGTACCGAGCTGGACATCCTGGCCGCCAAGTTGTTCTCTTTCAAGCCCAGTTTGATCGTTACGACCCACCGATCGTTGGCACGGAGCATTTGACACTGGGGAGTCCCGACCTCGTAAACTACCGTAGCGGGCCCGTCGATGTCAATGGCGATGGAGAGGCCGTCGAGGTAGCCGGGGTCGTTGTCGAGATAGTTGGCAAGGGGACCACGTCGGGAAACGCGCTGTCGCTCCAGGAGGGCGTTTTGAAGCGCACAGATCACGTCGACGATGACATAGGCATAGGGCTTGCGCCCCATATCCTCTCCGACCACAAAAGCGCTCATTGTCACCATTGGTGCCGCAAGTGCCGGCAGCCGCAACGGTGGCGGTTGCAGTGGGTTGGGACGCTGATTGCCTCCGACATCAACGATGGCCAAATCTTGCTGTTGATCAATGGATACCCGCCTGTAGTAGGGAGGTGAAGAGGGCGATGATGACGATGAAGTGATTGACGGAGGACCGAATGACAAGCAACCTGAGGTGCTGTTGCTGCTATGTCTGCGCCAAAGCGAAGAGAAGGATCCGGAGAATGATCTGAATGAAAATGTTTTGCTCTTCTCAGAAGCCACTCGCGAAGAAATACTGCCGCTCTCGTTCAAACTCGGATTCATCACCTTCAGGACCCTCGGTGTGACATCAACCTCCTCTTCATCCATCATATTATCCTGCTTGAAGTTCTCCGACAATGCCATTGATACGCAGAAAGGTAACACGCCTGTTTGCCCTTTGGACTGTCCAATACTGGTGCTAATGATGAGCAGGTGTTGACAGCGTCTCCGGAAGGCTGTCCTACTCAATATCGGGTGGCACTTTCAAATCCAGCTGCGGATCTCCTACTCCAGTACCTTTGTTAAATCGATGGCGGCCGACAGTCGCCCCATTGGCACGCCTGAAATGGCAACCCACGGTGTGCTTGACGCTTGCGTCCACGAAGGACTTCTCAAGTAACAAGGAGCTGAGATCCGGGGGTCGATGACCGCAGATAAACAAGAGACGTCCCAATACGAGGCCAATGCTGTGAACACAGACAAGGAGAACCAGAAACAGAGGCACACGCGGCTGTAAACTGGAATCGACTTCAGTATATTCGGGTCTGCAGGCTCAGGATCGATTGGTGGCAATGTAGAACCTCCCAAGGGCCAGGGGAAGCGAAGCCGCACGTAATCGTGCACAAGAGACAATGCTGTCGAGGCCAGCGGGCAGGAACGCTGAATCTGAAGAGGACTCGGTGCGTGGTTCGATCTCGACGTATTACTCATCCAGTTATCAATTCTGGGTTGTGCTCGAACGAAGAGACTGTAACAGTCTAGGGGAAGAGGACGACAGGGGTAATTTTCCTCAGGAACGTCGGTTCTTCTGCGAGAGGGGGGGTGGGTGATAAGAAAACCGTACGATTATACAGGACGAGGCTTGTAATTGAAGCCAAAGCATGCAAAGTATCCTGTGCAAGTTACTAGGTCGGGGGAAGGCAGTTGGACGGCAGACAGCGGCCAGAACGGATATTTAAATGGCTCTCGCAGGTGGACACAGCAAGAGCGTCGTCGGCTCCTGCCACGACAAGAACCGCAAGAAGGAAGCCGTGACCGTTGACGCCCAGGTATATGTGAGCGGCAGGTGCGACAACGGCTGGACTGAAATAGTTCAGGGGCAGCTGCGGCGGTCGAACATAATGGCTCTCCAGTGTTGTTCCCGATTGCCTTCAGGGAGCGGGTATCGTGGTGTCCGAGATGCGTATTTGCGCCTTTAGCTCATCGAGCCGCTCCTCGCTCAGCTTCGAAAAGCGAAGTTGTCGGTCGGCAGCAGCAAGCCTTTTCTGACGCGGGTCTACGGTCGTAGACTCCATAGGGCTTGACCCGAATCGAGTGTTGTTGGCGGTGTTGCCGAAAAGGGCGGCTTCACTAATACTGGCTTCGATGCCGTTCCTCACTCGAGATTCCCAAACGCCATCCCATTTCCATTCGCCGGGATGTTTGGGTGATGAGGGAGGTGCATCTTGACCAGTAAGTTGGGGGCTTCCCTGATCTCTCTGTCGCAGTGGGAGTCCGCGGTGGGCGCGCCAGGCATGCCATGCGCTTGGGTCGCCGACAGCTTCAAGTGGAATCTCATCCAACAAATTTTCGTTCTCAAAGGCGTCTTTGACGTGTTGTAAGATGGCCAGGATGGGACTCTTCTGGTCCGGTGGTTCTTGGTTCAATTCATTGCCCTCAGCTGCGGCATTGAGCCCGGCAGCCGCGTCGCTGGGAGTCACCGGTTGACCAGGATCTAGCAGGGTCGCACCAGCGGCGTCCTGCTTCGGGACTGTGGAGGATGCTGATGAGAACCACTGGCGAAATCCATACCGAAGGCTAAAGGCGCCAGGGGGCAGGCGATCCTCGTCTGAGGCACTGACCGTGGCCGAAGCATCGGCAGCGCTGACGCTAAAGGTGTAAGTCGTCAACGGTACAATCAGTGGGTGAAACACGTCGCTGGAGAAAATGATGAGAGGGGGAACTGTCGGATATGTGTCTGGAAAAGATATTTGGAAGCGAAGGATCGCTCCTTCGTAGGGGCCTGCAAACCGAAGTGAGTTCGCAAGTCTCATTGTAACTGATTTCGTCGTCACGGTCAGGGCAATATCATACCTTTTCGTACAAAGAGGACGGCGACCCAGAGCGACGCGTCGCCGGGAGTAAGGGAGAGGTAAAGCCCCTCTGGACAGCGGTCTCTCAGAGACGAGCTTCACGGCCGTCAGCTTGGCGGTCGTCATTTCCCAATGGTCACTTACAACTCTAACACAAGCAGCTGTCGGCGAAAGGAAGGGAGCAGGGAAAGGGACATGGTTGGCATGGTTGACGTTCGTTATGGGAGATAAAGTACCAATTAACGGAGATGTATGTGCCGGCACCCCACGCCCAGACCGAGGATCGCTAGGCTCGCTAGCTCCCACGACGCTGAAAAGAGAGCGTGCGACGCAGGGCTCAGGCGTCGACGGCGGCGGCGGTAGATTTATCCTTGACTTAAGGGTGACATCAAAGGAGAAGGGTGTAGCAAACATCTTTCAACGGAGCACCAGAAGCTTATGGTCATCTGTATCATTTACAGGCCGTATCAAAGGGGTATCTTGCGACAATTCGACTCTAATCATATAATAGAAAGGCAGTTACAGCGCCTGGCCTCGCTTATGACACTCTTCTTCGACTCTGAGCGACGGCGTCAAGGCCGTCGTTAACTCCACCAACTATGCCTTCAATGAACCATGATCCCAGGTCAAAGCAAGCGCCGCCCACACGGCCACCTTTAAAGCGAATTATTGCTTGATGCAGCTCAACACCACGTTCACCAAGGGCAGTTGTAACTTGAACACCATTTGAAATAACCCGTTCAGTGACCTGGTGCTGGCGCTCAAATTGGAGAAGTCGGTTGAGCAATGTCATGATGATCGGGAGGACCAACAGCAGTCCAGCAACGAGCCAACACACAGCCTGTGCAATGCTTTGCCTCAAAATGTTCGTTTGTCGCGGAGCGTGAAACTCTCCAGATTCGGCTGCTTGAGCAGTGAGTTGAGGCGACATGCTAGCGCGCAAAGATTGGATCTCGAGAGGCGTCAAATCCCGCGGTAGTGCCATGTGCATATACCGCAAAGCGTCAATATGCATGCTTCTCAGCGCGAGCGGATCTCCGCCCTGCTCGGCTTGTGCTTTCGCAGTCACCCACAACCTGATTCCAGTCAATGCAACATCCCAGTCTACACCAGATCTTCTCTCCAGACGAGGGTAGTTTGATAAACTCAAGTCTTGTGAAGGTGCACCCCCTTCCGGACTCTCTGGTCTCGTTGTGGGCGTGGTAGCTCTGCTCGAGTCTGCGGTCGATTCGATGCTATAGCTTTCCTTCTCTTTTGTGGTTTTGACGCATGACAAAGCATACCCTTCACCTCCTCTTCGCACCCTTGAGCCGTGCAGAACGACTGTTCTTGCGGTATGCCGTAGCGAGGTCAATACCGGTATCCTCGATCGGACCATCGAGGGGATCATTGTGTAGATGGTCGACTTAGAGAAGCTTCGCATAGGCAGTGCATCCGCCCCCGCTTCTGTTGGATGAGCGTGAGGCATCGTGGACGTCATCGCGAGAGCGCGTGCTGCGAGTGAGGGACTTCGCGTCCGGCGGCTGCTCGTTTACCGTGGTAGAGATCTGTACTGGACAGCCCAAAACGACCGTGCTCGTCAAACGCTGGCGGGGGTCAACTGGCCACTCAAAGTGGCAAAACGGGGGAGCGAAAGTAAATATAAATCATATCTGTCAGTGAGTGGGCACAAGCATGCTATCAGATCTTCCCGCAAGCTGTGTGGGTGTTTCACATGCACATAATCTCATGCACAACATACCAAAGGTCCAACGAAAGAGAGAAAGGAAAGGCTGGGAACGGGAGCATGTGTCAGATGGCTGACTGGTTAGGTGGTATGGGAGAACACAAAATTAGTGTTTTGCCATTACTTCTTGTGGTTTTGCTGAGGCAGAGGAAGCAGGGGCGTGGGCGAGATGGGTCCTTGGATACCCACGAAATGAGCGCATGTGAAAGAACGTGGTTCACATGTGCTCGGGGTGAATGATCGGCCAATCCGGCCAGGTATCCAGATCTGGTTGCCCTTCGGCTGCCCGGAGTCTGAGTCTCGGATAAGCACCCCAAGAGGCTGATTCCGCTCACTTGGTCATGTCTGATGGTGGGCGAAACGATGAGAAGCTGCTGTGTCGACGAAGGCTTTCGCAACCCGAAACTGCTGGAGCCTCGGACGCGGATTTTCTTTATGCCGAGTATGCCGCAGCCTCGTTGGAGTCTCAGAGCCTGACAAGCGCAAGGCGTGATGCAGCTCTGGCCATGCCATTACCAGGGCGTGTGGTCAGATCAGGCTGGGACAGAGGCGGAAATCAAGCGGAAAACTCACACTGGTGCAGGAGAGGTGGTCCGATTATGTATATTCATTATGATTGTGACTCTTTTTCTACTTGTTGGTGACAGCCACGATACCAATCAAGCAGTTAAAGGACTCCGTTTCCCGATGCTTCTGCCCAAAGGACATTCTGCGCCTTCCGCCTGACTCTGTCAATCTTCCGATAGTAAGCACGCCTTTTCGTTACTGCTCACAAGTCGAGTGAACAGCTTATATATATAGCTCTCGAGCAGTCAACCGTCCCCTCCGTTCTGGATTCTCCCAAGTCACTAGGATGCTCAGTTGAAGCCGGCCATATATCCGGTCAGCTGATTTAGATCTTGCTCGCTCATGAACTGCTGACTGCTGTCTTGCGGCTTTGTCTGCCTGTGCTGCACGGGCACACCTGTGTTCATGCCCATGCCCATGCCCATATTCATCCCTGGACTCACACCATACGACTCAAACAAAGCGTCTCCGGGGATACTGGAGGAGAAGGCTGCGGTTGAGATGCCTATGCCGCCAGCCACACCAACACCCTGATTGTTGCCAAATTCTATATCAAAACTCATCTCATCCGCCATGCCGAGGTCAAGATTGCTGAAGTCAATGCTGTCAAAGTCAAGCTCCATACCATTGTCAAACGTCGCTGCTGTTG
The DNA here is from genome assembly GCA_002099365.1 of Phialophora verrucosa. Classification (NCBI taxonomy): domain Eukaryota; kingdom Fungi; phylum Ascomycota; class Eurotiomycetes; order Chaetothyriales; family Herpotrichiellaceae; genus Phialophora; species Phialophora verrucosa. Next base: position 1,077,992 of record MSED01000002.1, on the reverse strand, counting down.
CCGAGTTTGGCACACTACCACAGTCTGGAGTCGCATTGAAAGAGTCACACGTGGAGTCGGTGGATAAATTCCTTCGCTGATGGCTGTGCGCGGTTGCGGGTTTGGACTTCAGCCCTCCCTTGATCACATATGGAGCCAGGATAGGCACTTCAGCCAGACTCTTGGACGCTACCATGGCCCCTGTGATGCTACCGATGCCTTGTTGGTACTTGAACGTGTCAAGCCATTGCTGATTGTCTGCGCAGGTCCAGTTCCACGGGTCGTTGTCCTCATATATTATGGTGCGAGCCTGATCCTGGAGATCCTTGTCTGAAGGGATCTGGCCCAAAGCTCTTTGCTGTGATACAAACTTGCTCAATTCTTGTTCCAGTCTGCCCCAGCAGTTGGAGTCTTTTGTAATCTGGTCTGGCTCTGTGCTCTCTGCAGAAGTACCGGTTGTCAAGCCTCCTTCAGTGGCCGAGGAGGGCGTCGCCATGGCTCTCGCCACGTAAGGATCCATTGTGTTCCTTTCGTGGCCGATGAGGTACGGTGGAATCGCGTTCTCGACAAACCTTTCGACATACGGTTCGAATCCCCATCCACCGGCCCAGTGGGCGATGTCGGCACCGTTCCTGAAATGAGCAGCCAAGTGATCGGCTCGCTGCTGCCAAGTGGTGAACTTGGACGGGCAAAAGCCACAGGCGGACTTGAGTTCATTGGTGGTGCTCTTCCAGGTGTCCATATGAGATTGCACCTTTGCATTGTGCATCAGCTTCAGATGTTGGCTAAGATGATCCTTCCGGTAAAAGGTACGCTCCTGGACCGTCTTCTCTTGGCAAGCATTGAAATTGTGTGACTCAAGATGATCTGCAGAGGGGTTTAGCTCGCAGCAGAAAACACAGAGCTCCAACCCTGTCAGAGCATCTGTCATTGTGCCCCCGTTGGGACAACAGCTCCAGCGCTCCAGTGCGAGGTGGAGGGACTTCTCATGCCTCTGCCAGTCATACTTGGCCGGGAAGGAGTCTGTGCAGAATGTGCATTGAAATATTCTTGCAGCTCGAGATTTGGCTTGCTGTGCCGCAGCACGCTGTGCTACAGGGGCTCGCCTGCGCCTCCGCCGATCTTGGGAGGAGGCGAAGGACCCCTTTGACCGATTCGATCGGGAGGAGGCAAACGTAAGATCAGAGTTACTGGACTCTCTGGTTTCGAAACTGCTCACGGAAGGAGCGCGGAACATGGAAAAGGACGAGTCGTCTTCACTGGAAGCCCTGCGAGAGCTAGGTCGCGAATTAGGCCGAGAGCCTTGAAGACTAGAAACAGATGGATTCCGGACCGGAAGGGGTGTGGAGGTGACGGCTCTGGCAATGGCAGTCATCGACGCAGGTTCGTGTTCCGGTGGAGACGCTTTCCATCTGTCTAGAGGATTAAGGTCTGCGATGGCGGCCGAGCTTTCCTGGCTTTGAGGGATGTCGATTGCTCCGAGCATGGGAGAGGATGGACCCGATCCAGCAGGCCTAACTTTGCCTCGCCTCCGGGCATTGGCAAGCCAATTCGAGATCTGACTTCTCTTCAAGCCAGTCACTTGCTTGAGGTCGTCTTTTTCTCGCTCATTGGGGTACGGATGATCAGCATGTTCGGCCAGCCATTGCTTCAGAATCTTGACCGCATCTCGTGGAAACCGAGCGCCGGTCTTCCGACCGCGTCCCTCCTCCATCGACTTCATGGCCCTTCGCCGTTCCGTCAATGCATTTTCGGGAATCTGCTGGTCCTCGGCGATACCAGGGAAGGTGTTGACGAAGCCTCGGGGGATCTTTGGGTGCACAAAGCTACATTCTCGATAGAGAGAAATGCAGCAAGTGCACCCTGTGACCATTGCGCCTCTCGTAGCCAAGAAACAATCCAAGCCCATCCTCGCACAAAGTTCACATGGTTCTTTGGCACGAAACATGGGGTAGTCGGCAGAGATGTCGGAGGGATGCGGGATCGCCTCGATTTCGATGTTGTTGATTAACTTCAGCATGACCGTCGTAGGTGGTGCTGGCCGGCTTGTGGGGAGAAAAGCGGACTTGTCGAAGAAGAGTGATTCGAAGCAATCATTGGCATCATTCTCACACGCCTCGCCAGTCAATGAAGAGAGGTCATCAAGGTCCAAACGGGGAATGGTGTGGGAAGCATCCTCGAAGTTGAAGTACTCCATTTTGGATGCTGCTGGCCCCCTCAGCGCTAGGGTCAGTATGAATCTTCAGTCTCCTCGGAGGCAGCAATGGAGGAGAGATGGAGAAGAATGAGTACGAGGAGTAATTCTGCTGATATTCACAGCCTTCTCCGTCGGACAGCCAATACGAATCTCCGAGAATCGGTGCGTAAAGCGTCCAGTATGACTCCCCCAGGTCTGGATCCGATTGTCAATGGCACGCCCTTCCCACGACATTTTGACCGGGATCTCTCGCGCTAGAGGCCTCTTCAGGCATGGAAGGCTCCTCGGCGCCAAAGGTTGTTGGGCAATGCGGACAATTCCGAGCCCGCTAAGCGGAGCAACAAGGCCGTAAGTGGCTGCTTATGGTGCATTCTGGAAGCTCTGGAAGCCCACCGGAAGCCAATTGCTGGCTTTCTAACTTGTCAGCGGGGTGAAATCGCTCAAAATGTTTAAAACTGGGGGGTTGTCGTTCTACCCGAGATGCACAGGATACGCAATGTGAGGTTGCATTGGCCCTGGCGTACTGCGCCGAACATATTAGAGTTGAATTCGCTTGCTCATCCTTCTCCCGGATCTCGCTGGTCATGACCACAGGTGCCAATCAAGCTGACAAAGCGTTCAATGCTGGGGTCTTTCTTCCCCGGCCTGGACCACAAAGCACTTCAGGCGGGGACACTCAGATAACGGGACTCTCTTGCTTGGCCCCTGGAATTCCATCATCCCTAGTTGAGTCCGGGGAAAGGAAATCGGAGCATATGAGGGCTCCGTACTGTGCAGAGTTGCGAGTACGAGTAAGTAGAAGATGCCTCTCGGAAACTCCGGTACTCGGAGCCCGTGATGCGGATGTCAGATGTCGCTCCTGACTGGACTATTGACCACCACAATAACTGCACACTTACTGTAGGTCAGTATTAAGAACGTCTTTTGGACATCCATCGCTGTCAGTGAAGATATTTCAGATGAAGGAGAGGAGACAAGGACTTGCGGCCACATCTACTATTGATTTCATGACACCGCTACTCGTACAGTACCGAGCTTATTGGCGAGGGGAGGCGGTATTCGGTGAATTGGCATGACAGGAGGGGTTGCGTCAGTCGAAAGTCCTGGCCGCCCGAGTTCCAGAGGTCTCACTGTAGAAGTACAAGGCTGCTTGATGGCGACGAAATGGTTAATCCGAATGCATTGATTCTCTACATCTCGAAGATATGATCTCTGGGCGACATTTCTCTGCTGGGGTGCTCTGTAGTGCGACCCACAATGTCATGAGACGCATCGGCGTTGGATGCATTTGCTCTTCACCACTCACTAACTCACCCACCCATCTGTTGTACAGCCAGTACTCTGATGAAAGCTGATTTTCTCTGGCGATGGATCACGATGATCATTTCACACGAGAGGGATGCTGAAACAGAGGATTAGAACATACGCGGAGTATGTTTCGAAGTGGGTTATAGTCAATGGCATCACGTTCTTGCCATCGGTACTGTACCAGCGACGACCACCGACAGGGAGAAGTGACTTCAAGGTCACAACTAGGCGCCCTTTCGCCCTGAATAGGCCATCTTCCGAACAAGTAGCTAGGACGGAGTACAGCAGTGAGGAAGTGATATGCAAAGCGAATCCTAGTATCGTATTCCAAGGAAGCGGAGAACATAAGGCAGCAAAAAAGAATGATAAGCTGGCGTGGCCCGATGCGAATGCTCCATACAAGGGCCAACCTTGGTAATGCAAAAAAAGAGTGTGGGAGACAGAAAATACCTAAACTCTACCAGTTGCTGTTCATGCACTCGCGCGCAGTGAAAAGGCGGAAAAAACCAAAAAAGATTTCAACATTCCGAACCGGCTAAGGTAATTGTTAGATTTGCTTCGATTTCAGATATCGTCGAATTTACTTACGGAATCGAACCCCGGGCGTGTCGGCGCCTTCATTACTAGCATGAGAGCGACAAATGTTACCTAGGAGCGTATGTTAGGGACCGTTGCATCAGTAGATGACCTGATTGAACTAACCTCTACACCTAAGCAATTGTTAGATTCTGGTTGTTGAACTCGAGGTTAAGAACCTTGACTCACCAGTTCGGATCACTGATTGTTGGGGGAAATTGAGTACGCAAAAAATATGAGCCATCTATTTACGTGGCATCCGATAGGCCTAATCCTATGTTCGGATTAGCGGCCTATGAGAAGTCCTCACAACACTCACGTCCTGCCTGGGTCGCAAGCATCGCGTCACATTATTATTTTCCGCATGTCAGCACACACGTTTGACCATTCGGTTGACGATTTTCGAAGGCCTCTCAAAACTCCAGCTTTGATCAAGCAGACAAATGCCTTCAACATCGCAGAGATGAATCCGTTTCCCGCACGTCACTCAGCAAAGTCCTATCGCACACAGCGACCAAGGGAATCGGCTCCGGGCATGAGTTCTCAGAGATGCACCCGTTCCCAAACCGCGCTTTTTGCTAGGAGCAATGCCTACGGAGTATAGGTGTGCAGAAATCAGAACTGACCATTGTGGTACATAGTTGTGTTGTAGGCGGACATGCCTAGCGTGTGGCTCTCATCCCGCATGGTGGGATGGAGAGAGAACCTATCCCTCACCACATCTCGTATCATCGTCCATGTTCCCGATTGAACTCATCTATCACTTCCTTTGTCGTTTTGATGATCCCAAGGCAGCCGGGGGAGTCGGAATGGCAGCATATGGAAATCGGATAGTCCTTCACTGGCAGCTGGACGGTACTGCCGTCGGTGGCGGTGACGGACTGAGAGTTGAGCTGCTGGCTGACATGTTTCCTCACGTCTTCCAGGTCCCACGGCTTCTTCTTCCTATCGATCACCAGCATGCCGTCGTTGGAGTATTTGACGTCGCCGTACATTTCGGCCCAGAACGGGATACCCAGATCGTTGGCCGCCTTTTCCATGTTCGTCCCTGCCAGACCAAAGACGGGTGTGCCTTTCGGGATGCCCTCCATCACAGCCTTTGCGACTTCGTAATCCCGGCACATCATGCCATAGAGAACACCGTGCGGTTTGACGTGATGGAGGGGCACGCCTTCTCTGTCCAGGAAGCCTTTCAAGGCTCCGACTTGGTAGACCGTCATGGCGGTCAACTCTTCCGGGGACATTTTAATTTCGCGACGCCCGAAGCCTTACACATCGTGTGCAGCGTTAGAGGAATGCCGGGATTATGTATTAGCCAGCCAACAAAACATACCTTGTATGTCCGGTAGCCCCGGATGTGCCCCGACCTTGATGTTATGCTTCTTGCAGTTCCGCACGGTGTCCTGCATTATCAAGGGATCACCGGCGTGAAAGCCGCACGCAACATTGGCATGGTCGATGAGCGGGAGGAGTTCCAGGTCGGGGCCACAGACCTTTAAAGCTCCGTCAGCCTGGACAAGCACCAAGGATCGATGTTGACGGGACAACGACGACGACCTCGAAAACGGTATCGTCTTGGAGAACTCACATAGTTTCCGTACTGTCGTCTTGTCAGATACACGGTTCCAGCCAGTCACGACATCTTGATCACTTACAGCCTCTCCCAAATCCACATTGAGCAGAGCTTTGTGTTTAATTGGCGGGGGGGCCATCTTATGTTTCCGTGTCGAGGTACGTATGGAGTGCAGCGTTGTGTATGAGGCTAAACCCACCGGCCGGTCGATGCGCGCTTCAAGACAAGTTCAATACTAAAAGCCAACAGCTTGATAACACAGGATGTTTCCTTTCTTCCTCACGCAATAGGCCTGCCCTCGGGCCACAGGAGATGCCTCGTATATCAAAGGATGAAAGCACCCGCGCTATACGTCACTCTAATAGCGGAGAAGAACGAGTCGAGCTGAGTGGAGTGATCCTCCCCGCTCCTCGTCCATGCAGGACGCTATGCATTGGGGAAACCCTGCAATCATGTCCAATGACGGCAGATGGCTTGACTGATAGCAAGGTTCGCCAGGGAACCGAATTGATAATGCCAATGATCCTTCCAACTTCCAGCCGGTTGACCTACTCATCAGCGGCCGTCCGTGCCAAAGCCGTTCAACTCAGCTACTCACCTCACCACCTTACCACCGGCCCAGGATGGAGAAACTGAAGACCCTGCTGGTTGCAAATCGAGGAGAGATCGCAGTTCGAACATGCAAGACGGCTCGAAAGCTGGGCATCAAGACCGTCTCCATCTACACTGGAGCTGATGCCGCGTCGGCCCACGTTGGCGCAGCAGATGAGGCGGTCCTGCTCTCGGGCCCGGACTCCAAGGGTTACATCGATGGCGAGCAGATTGTTGAGATAGCCAAGTCGAAGGGAGCAGACGCCGTGATTCCAGGCTATGGCTTCCTTTCCGAGAACACAGATTTCGCGCGACAGGTCTCAGAGGCGGGAATGGTCTTCGTGGGGCCGAGTTCGAAATGTATCGACGACTTCGGGATTAAGCACACAGCCCGCGAGCTGGCCGCGAAAGCGGACGTCCCAATCGTGCCGGGCACGAAGGGACTGGTCCAGTCGGAGGATGAGGCGGTTGAGGAAGCGAAGAAATTGGGTTTCCCGGTAAGGAACTTTCAGGCCATTTGGTTACTTCACCCTGAGCGGGGCAGAAGAAGCGTCTGACGGTTCTAACACTGCTTCAGGTCATGCTGAAGGCAACGGCAGGAGGGGGTGGGATGGGTCTGTTGACGTGCAACGACGAGAGCGAAGTCAGACAATCATTCAAAACAGTACAGTCTCGTGGCGAAACGCTATTCAAGAACTCTGGCCTTTTCATTGAGAAGTTTTATCCCTCGTCTCATCACATCGAGGTACAAGTCTTTGGCAATGGCCTGGGCCAGGCGATCCATTTCGGCGAGCGCGAATGCTCTATCCAGCGGCGGCACCAGAAAGTCGTGGAAGAATGCCCGAGTCCCTTCGTCGTCAAACATCCCGAGCTGCGCGCAAAGCTGGGCGACGCGGCTGTCCGGCTGGCCGAGTCCATTAGATACGGCTCCGCGGGGACTATAGAATACCTTGTCGACGACGAGTCGGGGGATTTCTTCTTCCTAGAGATGAACACGCGGTTGCAGGTCGAGCACGGCATCACGGAGTTGTGCTACGGTGTCGACCTGGTGGAGCTGATGTTGAAGCAGGCCGACGCCCAGCTTTCAGGCACAGGCGGGCTTGATGGCGAGTACCTGCGCAATTTACAGCCCAAAGCTCCATCCGGCGCGGCGATTGAAGTGCGCGTGTACGCCGAAAACCCGGCCAAAGAATACGCACCTTCACCGGGCACGTTGCAGCACGTCTCCTGGAAGGAGGTGCCTGGCTGTCGCATCGATGGGTGGATCCACACCGGCACCAAAGTGACCTCGTTCTATGACCCCCTGCTAGCAAAGGTCATGGTGCATGCTTCGGAGAGAGCCGAAGCCATCAGCCTGATGGCCGAAATGCTGGAAGGGTCGAAGATCTTTGGACCACCCACTAACATGGACTTCCTCGCAAGTATCCTTCAAGACGAGACATTCAAGTCCGGAAGGACGATGACCAAGTTCTTAGATTCCTTCAAGTATCAGCCCGCTGCAATAGACGTCCTCCAAGGCGGGGCGTACACTCTGGTGGAGGATTGGCCTGGGCGCCCGACCATTGGGAAAGGGTTCTCCCATTCGGGACCTATGGATCCGCTTGCGTTCCGGATCGCGAACGCTCTGGTGGGCAATCCTCCGGGCAAGGAAGGCATGGAGATCACCTTGAGCGGACCAGATCTGAAGTTCCTGGGCGCGGCAATCATTGCTGTCTGCGGAGCCCCCATGGAAGTCAAACTCGATGGCAGGGATGTGCCCATGTGGACGCGGTTGGAGATCAAAGCCGGCCAGCGACTGACAATTGGCAAGACAACAGGAGGGGGCTGCAGGTCGTACCTCGCAATTTACGGAGGATTGCCCAGTATCGCGACGTGGTTTGGGTCGAAATCGACGGCCCCCATGACCGGCGTGGGAGGCTATCAAGGCAGGGCCCTCGCTGCCGGCGACCTACTGGCCATCACGAAAGACCTCCCCAAGATCAGCGGCGAGTTGAAGCTGCCCGACACTTTGATCCCATCGTACCCCACAGAATGGGACCTGTTTGCCATGCCGGGCCCTTACGACGAGGGTTTCATCACGTCTGAATCCATCGAGGAGTTCTACTCCACCACCTGGACGATCTCGCACAATGCCGCTCGAGGGGGCATCCGGCTCATAGGTTCCAAACCGAAGTGGGCGAGGCCCGATGGCGGCGAAGGCGGCGCCCGTGAGTTTCCCCTCCACCAAAACACTGTGTCATGCCAGAATGTTACTGTTTTCCATCTTCTTCGGTCCATGCTGACAGATGCCCGCAGATCCTAGCAACGTGATCGAGTACGGCTACCCTGTTGGGACGGTGAATTGGACGGGAGATGACCCGTGCCTGTTCCCTATCGATGCTCCCGACTTCGGTGGCTTTGTCTCAGCGACCACAATCATCAAAGCCGACTACTGGCGCTTGGGACAGATGAAAGCCGGTAATAAGCTGAGGTTCCAACGGGTATCGTACCGAGACGCCATGGCCAAGCGAAAGGAGGTTGAAACCTTCCTTGGCGCTGTCCACGAATGCTGTAATGGCAAAGCGAAGTTCGAGGACGTTGCTCCGTTGAAGTATGACAACTTCCCCAGTTCGGTGGACAACAAGGGCTGGGAGCCTGCGATCATCCACCAAATCCAAGAAGACTCGGGCAAGCACCAACCGCTCGTCTCGTACAGGCAGGGTGCCGACGACTTTATTCTGATCGACTATGGCCATGGCTCATTCGATCTTAACTATCGATGTCGTGCAGTGGCGCTATACCGCAAGCTTCGTGAGTCGACTGGAGAGATCTCGTTCTCTAACGGAGCGCTCCATACCGGCATGGCGTGCGGCAACTCCCTCATGCTCTACTACGACTCCACCAAGGTGGCCCGGCAGACCATGATGGATTATCTGCTGAAGCTGGAGACTGAACTGGGCGACCTGAGTGAAGCCAAGTTTCCGAGCCGCAAGTACAAACTCCCCATTACCTTCGAGAGCAAGAGACAGAAGGAGAGCTTGCAGAGATATATGGAGACACAGCGACCGTACGCCTCCTATCTGCCGGACCCTATGGAGTTTGTGGCCAAGAATAACGCCTTTTCCATGCAACAGGTAGGTCATAAGCTGTCACTTCTGAGTCCGAACGGCAGCCGCTAACGCATGCTAGCTCCGCGACATCTACACCAAGTCGTCGCTGATGGTGGTTGCCGTGGGCTTCTTCGTCGCTCTGCCCATCGCTCTGCCGATTGATCCCCGGCAGCGGATCCAATGCCCGAAGATGAACCCTTCTCGCGTCCACACCCCGGAAGGCCAAGTCGGATGGGGAGGCTCCTGCATGGCGTTGTACAACGTCGAATCCCCCGGCGGGTACATGAACACGGGGCTCTCGATCCCTGGGGCCGACATCCTCGGGTTTAAGAAGGGTTACAATTCCGAGCGGCCCTGGCTGTTCGAGGACTTCGACCAGATCACCTTCTACGAGGTGACGGAAGACGAATACGAAGCCATGATGGCCGTCTTCCGGAGTGGCCGATACGAGTATCAGTACGAGGACACCGAGTTTGACATGAAGGAACATAACAAGCTGCTGAGGGACACGAAGGACGAGGTCGAGCAGATCCGCGCCAAGCAGCGCAAGGCGCAGGCCGAGATGGACAAGCTCGAGAAGGAACTCCTCGAGAAGTGGAATAAAGAGAAGGAAGCCGGGAAGATCAGCATGGATACTGTAGAAGAGTTGCTGCACGGTGTGTCCCACACATTCCCATTCCCACTCCCGCTCCCGCTCCCGCCCTACTTGTTCCGTCAACCGCGCGGCGCGCCTCAGGAGCTAACGTTTTGCCAGATCCGGACATCATTGCGGTGGAAGCCCCCTTGAATGCCAACGTATGGAAAGTGGAAGTCAAGGAAGGCGACGCCGTGAAACTCGAGCAGGTGGTTTCCATCTTGGAAGCCATGAAGTTGGAGATCCCCGTCAAGGCCGAACAAAGTATGGAAGGCGCGACGGTGGAGAAACTTCTCGTCAAGCCGAACGATGTGGTGTCGGCCGGGAAGCCGCTTATGCTTCTCCGCCGGTCTGCGCCAAAGGCATGAATGGCAGTTCATGCCAGTCAACAGGTCGGCCTGGGGTACGTTGGACCCCACGCCCCCGGCCATTGGGTATCCTATTTGGTGCCTGTGCAAATGTTGGAATCCCGCTTCCAAAACCTAATGTCATACTTCAAGCTTGTCATACTTCCACAGTCTCTTGAATTCGTCGACCACGGCACGGCTCTCAATCAGGATCCCGAGCTCTTGGCTCGTTTTCCAGCTGGCGGCATCCATGTTTCCACTTCCTAGCAAGATCGTCTCCCCGTCAATTATCGTCACCTTCGCGTGCAGCTTGATGGGGACTGTGTCTCGGTATTGCTCGATCTCGCGCAAGACCGGGTGTCGCGCACCTGGACCGCCGTCGCCGTCAAAGTACGACACTTCCAGATGATCGGCCCTTTGTGTTTCTTCTTCTGCCCGTCTTCTGAGCCTCTGGATGCATGTCGGAGTGGTCGTTCCGGCAGTGACCAGCTGCTCCATCGTCATAAGCGTCCGGTTTGTCCAGATGCGTACGCTGACGCCACGCGCGAGAGCTTGCAGTAGGACTTCGACAACGGTCGGCTCCGTCAGGTTCGGTGTGAGTAAAGTGATGCTAGACCTTGCTGTGGCCAGCAAGTAGTATGTGGTCCGCAGGAGTGGTGTGGGGGAGAAAGCCGGCACGGACGTTGTATCTGGGAGGCAAGGGCAGTGTTGGATGATGGCCTGCGGGTTCAGGTGACTTGGTAGCACCGACGGGGTATGTGGCGACGGCAAGAGGGTAGTCGGTGCCGGTATATCGAGGTCCGAAGACGAGTCGCTACCACCAGCACCACAGCCGCCAGGACCAATAGTAATAGTAGCAGCAGCAGCAGCAGTAGTGGTACTAGCTTCGTGCGCACCATCCTCTCCCGGACGTTCAACGACAACTACTGCTAACGACCGATCGTTGTCCCAAAACTGGCCGTGAAACGACAACAAGTGCTCTACCACGGGCCCGCTGCACGAGACAGCCACCTCGAACCACCTCTCCCACGAGACATTGCAGGACGGGAAGATGGCCAACTTCCGGTCCACCACGACATACTTGGAGTGGATGATGCCGAAGGGCCAGAAAAACTTGCGGCTCACACGCAGGTCGAGCCCCTTGAGCTCTTCTGGCCGGGACAGACCAATCTTCTTCCACGATGAAGGTGGATAGTGCTGGCCCTCCTTGGGCGTCGGAAGGAGCATGTTCCGCGCGAGGGACGATGAAGAGAAACAGATCCGAGCTGAGATCTTTGTGGAGCGAGATAGGGCCTTTTCCGACAAATGCACAAGTGCTTCGTTGATTAGGTCTCGCGTCGCCGACGCCGCCCAGAAGCAAGTCACGAGGATGACCTCTCGTTCCGCGCTCTTGATCGCGGGAATGATTGTGGATTTGTATATGCTGTACCCGGTCCCCGTTGTCAAGGATTTGGTTGTGCTGGTGCGACGGCGACCTCCCGAGGCTTCCTGGACGTAGCTGGGGTCGAACTCAGATGCCATATGCAAGAGTGGCTGTGATGGTTCCTGCATATTTAGACCACAACTATGTAAACGGCATACAATGACTGAGCGAAGCTCTGGCAACGAAACTCAAGGACTCATCCTGCCCGTGGAGCCAGCGAGAAGGTAGCTGAGTAGCCCCAACGAAAGCGGCAATTCTTCTACGAAGCCCTCTCACAGCGAAAATGTAGAGGCGAGAAGGGCACCGGTGTTGTTCAAGGCCAACTCAAGAGGGAGAATGAAACGCACAACTGACTGAACCGGCCGGATGAAAGACTAACTAGACTTGGTCTAGTCTATCATTGGAAATATTGGCGTGATTGGTTACGAAAGATTGTTAGGGGCGCGTCCTACGTACATCGTACAATACCAGAATGTGAGTTTCCAGTGGATGCCTTGACGAGACAGCTGGTGGACAGATCATTGTAAAGATCACTTTTCGGATCAGACATAAACAAGCTCTTGCTTCACCGGATGCATCACCATATGCCGTCCCGTTGATCTGGTCCGAGCTTGCTGACTTTAGAATTATTCCGACGTGATTTGGGAGAGCAGGTGACCGAGATTGAGCTCTGCCTCCCCAGGCTGCTGCAATCCTGCCGCAAAAAGGTTCTTGACCCGCCGCTGAGTCTCTGGTGTCTGGGCGCATCGGCCAAACAGCTGCTGCGACTCGTGCACATCAGAAATGTTCGCCGTCCCCACTCTCTGATTGACAAATCTCTTCACGTGGACTAGAGGGAACTTGTTGAATCCAGCAATGCGACGAGCGAAGTTGTCCACGAACTGGTCCAGCTCGGCGTCCGGGATCGCGCGGTTGATATAGCCATACAGCTCTGCTGTGGGACCGTCAAAGTCGGCGCTTCCCAGCAGGATCTCCAGAGCGCGAGACCGACCACATAAGCGTGGCAGCCACTCCAAACCCCCACCGCCAGGCGCAACTCCAGCCCCTACTTCGGGTTGACTCAGTATGGCTTTCTCGCGGCTAGCGAACCGCATGTCGCAGGCAAGGGCGAATTCACTGCCGTGGCCACGGACTCGTCCACGGATTGATGCGATGCTGACGACGCCCACGTTGTTTAGCCGATGGACAAAATTCGGCCAGTCGCCCAGGACTGGAGCGTAGCCCGGGATACGGTAGGGCTCGGCATCTCCCTTTGGCCACATCATGTCATAGTGGGCGCAGAAATATTCTGGGACGTCGCTATCGAAGACGACGACGCGCACTTCTTCGTCTTTCTCGAGGTCGTCCAGCAACAGACGGAGGCCGGCATAGAGTTCGGGTCCAAACAGGTTCAGCGGTGGGTTGCAGAGTGTTGCGCGCCAGTACGCGGGGGTGATCTTAGTGACTCGAAGGGCGTGGTTGGCGGTCATATCGGTTGGTGTTTGAGCTTCACTTTCTTCGAGGACTAGGAAGTGTTGTTTCCCTTTGCTCGCACTGGCCGATGGAGTCAGACCCCGGCTTTAAGTACTTTTCGCGCTTTGGTTGTGCTCTTTGTTTCAGTCCAGTAAGAATTTCTAAGACCTTAAGCCAGTCTGATACCACGGTAAGCCTGACTGTGTGGAGCCTTGCAAGCATACGTTGTTGGTCTTTCGGGTTTCGAACGCGCTCGATCAGGCTTCTGTTGGACGCATTTCCGAGTGAGGTCGCTGCTAAGTGTCGGCCAGCCTCCGCCGCTTGATCGCGTGAGTGATGATAGTCCTACATGGATCCCCGGGGGCTCCATGACCCTTCGCTCTTGCCGTAAGAGAGCTGGCAAGGCTGTGCCGACATGGAGTTCCGTTCCAGCAACTGTGTACGCAGTAATTCAAACCGATCCAGAAAGGGCTAGTAAGCAGTCATCGCCTTGCATATGACTATGTCTATAGTTTAGGGTGAGCATTGGAAGCACGACCCATTTTCTTTGCAAGAGGTATGGGAGACCCAGACAGCTCTTACCGCGCTCTTACCGTCGATTGTCAATTCGTCGCTTGCAAAAGGATTTAACCTCCGATGTGCCTAGCGACGTGAGAGAGTCGCCATACCAGCAAACATGCCAAGCCGACAGCTTTTTCACATCTACTTTGACTTCTTTACCAGTGCAGAAGCCGAACGCATGTTAACTCGTTCAAGAGTCCTGGAAGGAACTGCGGTGAAGGCTACGGTAAACATTTCTTCGTCAGTTGAAGACAAGTCTTTTCGATGTGAGATATTACACGTGTTCTTGAGCCTCCGAAACGGGAGTTCACCTTGGCCAGCCGAGTCCTTCGCCTCTATCAACCCACAAGCTTCTCTAATGCTACAAATCTCGTCTTTCTCGTAAAGACATGTTCTAAACGAACAAAGTCTTTTATGTCGCCGCTAACAATGCAAGAAGGACCCGAGAGCACCAGCACGACGCTTCCAGAAATGCCCAAACGTCGAAAGGTGAAACAACTGCGAACCAGCACAGATGCGATACAGTGGAGATGGCAGAAGTGGGGTTCCAGAGTAGAGAGGTAGGAGGTTGATCACGATTTCCAGCAAAGCCTTCACAAAGGTCGTCTAAAACCCCATGAACATCTCATCGAGATCTTCGACGTCGATCTGTTCAGGGCTCATCATACTCCAAGAGGCGACTCCCATCTCGATGTCGTCGAGATCAAGGGACAAGTTTACCTTGGCCCCGCTGACATGATGATCGGGTTTGGCATGAATCATCGGGCTACTTGCCAACACCTTCTGCTCCGGGATGTGAAGAGCTTGGTGAGACTGACCAAAGAGGGCCAAGCCGAGCTCACGGTCACGTTTTTGGCGCTGCTCTGGGGTTTCTTCCGAAACTTCGGCGCCTGATGGCTTCTCATTCAGTTCTATCGAGGCTTGGATAGTCGGATTGTGCAGGCTCATGCCACGAGCACGAACAGCAGTGGCGGTCTCTGTGAAGCCCCTCTCGTCGTCCTCCAACGGTGGGCTTGGTGCCCGATTGGACTTGCGACGAACGTCAGGGGTGCCATCCGGGTTCAGACTGCTTCGGGCACTAAAGTGTTCTCCAGGCGTTGGGAGCTCCATAGGGTCATCATGGTCCAGGTCGGGAGAATATAGCTCGACTTCCGGGCTGGGAGACAGTCGAGCTCGATCTCGCCGGTCAACGTCCAATTCATCATCGCCTTGGCTGTGATCCGAGACACTAGGGGTGATGTCCTTGATGGATAGAAGGGGTGGTGGGAGGATGTCGTCTGAAGAGGAGGGCAAGGGCATTCGTGGTTGAGTGGTGAGGAAGAAGAAGACTTTCCGGGGGTGTACCGGTATCAGCTCCTTGGCCAGTGGGCAAGGCGACAACGCGGTCCATGGTCGCTTGAGGTAGAGACTGAGGCGGGACGACAGCAATGCAGCTGGATTAGCAGAGCTGTGACAACAGGTTAGTACGATGGCCTTCCAGGTGCTTGGTTTCGGAGAACTTACTGGGCAATACTAGCGTTGGTCGAAGCCAATATTGTAGCAAGGTCTCTAATGAGGTGTGGTCTATTCCCTGTCTTTTCCAGCTGCTCAATCACAGCGATGACAATGTCGTCGTTGATCCCATCCGTGTCAACTTTCCGGCCTGGCGCACCGAGCTTTGGAGATGCGGGAGGTGTGTATCCGGCTGCGGCTCTGGACACTATATTTGCCATCGGATGGTCGATCGATGGCGAGCCAGCTTTGGAGCGTGGCGAGGAGACCGGTGACAGAGGTTCATCGCCATCATGAGAGCGCTTTAGCTTCTTCGTTGGGGGTGAGGGAGAAGTAGAGGGATCGGCAGTTGGTGTGGGAGTCTTGAGAGATGGGCGGTGTGCGCGAGAGCCGTTAGGCAGATGGATGCCCAGCGAAGGCAAGGAGAGCGATTTCCGACGTGTGTTGTAAGGCATGGTGGAATACTGTCATGTGTCGCGCCCAAATGGAGGGAAGGTCGTCGTCGAGATGCTGTATAACGGCAGAAGTTCACGACAGCGGATAAGAGGGTGGATGGGAATACTTGTGTACAACAAGCGAACGGAGGTTTGTAACCTGGAAGAATCCCCAGGTAGGGAATATCGTTTTTGGGATGGTGGAATAGTTGAATGGCGGAATGATGATTCAGGCTGCGGCGACACCAGTCGAAGGATGGACTAGTGCGCGTAGTGCTGGACAAGGGAGGGCGAAAGATGTGACGGACGGGCAGTGTTTAGACAGCCGGGATCATGAAGCCCGCAGCGGCGATTGGAGGATCACGGCAGCTGGAATGCGTGGCTGCAATGCAAGGTGCCGGATCGTGGAGCAATGAGAACTCTCGGGATGGAGCAGGGATCAGCTTCACTGGCTGCGTCCTCGCCTCCTTGCGTCCTGAGATCTTTCGCCAACCGGTTCACTGGGTGTTGGGCAAACAGCGGTAAGCAATGCAGACGGCACGGTTGGTAGATCACAGGCAGAGAATGTGATCTGTTCCCTTCGGTTTAGGAATCTTGATAGCGACTTGATATGGCTGCGCAGAAGGTCGAAAGATGCGGTGATGGGTAGCCTGATGCGAGGCGAGTTTCAGGGTCCGAACTATTAGGTCGGAGTTGGGTCGTGTGAGCGGGTGGTTCAGGTCAAGACGCTCTAGGATACACTTCGCCTCGGTCGACTTCGCGGCTATTAGATACTGGCAGCCAAATCGGAGACTCGAGGTCAAGAGAGGAAGCTCAAGAAAAACAGTGAAGCAAAAGTGAAGCTGAGAAGAAAGACTGAGAGCAGGTGTCAAGACGAGACTACAGTGGTTAGCAGCTTAACAAAAAAAATCTCATGGGCGCCGTAATGGATACAGCACCCAAGGGTCCTAAATCCTACCTGGAAAATGGCGCTCGCGATACCTGGAGGCGCTTGTCCGCACAATTGGGTTTGATGGGTCCCCGAGCCTGCTTCCCTTGCACTTAGGTGCCTGGGAAGAGATCCGAGGAGCCCACTGGGCGCAAGCTCGACCAGTCGCCAAACCGGAATCTGGGTCATTCTTTTAGCCACTGCCGGTCCACTCGGCCACGGCTAGCATGAGTGAGGCAAAGCAGAACGCTTGACCTGCCTCTTTCCGATCTAAAGCCTGATCGGTGGCTTCGCGGATGCAGTTGCCAGACTTTTTCACAGTCGACTGCCTGACGCCAGTCACTTGTCAAAGTCTCCCAATCCGTCGCGTTTCAAACCTCCACCTGTTACGTCGTGGTTGTCGCTCATATCCATATTGGCTTCGGAACCGTCTGCCAGTTACCCTCCAACAAGGGGATGAGATACTCGCTATCATTCTAACAATTCAACCATCGCCGATTCTGCGAAAGGTACAGGTACCAATGCAAGCGCCTGCTTCATTCAGCACAGCATCTCGCGCCATCAAACTACTAGGACCTATATGGTGTGATGTTCGCTACGAGTACGAGTACCTCAAGAAATCAATAAACCGATTCCGTGTGAGAGCCGACGAGCAAATTTAGGTCGCTGCCCGAGGCCGGTCGGCTCTGTTGCTCCCATCTGCTCTTTCAGGAGATACAGGGTGACAGGGTATCGATACTTGTCCAACCTCGTACTCGCGAACTGCACGATGACTGACACGTTTCTTCTATCTCACCACATACTCACCTCACCAATCGATCCGAGACTCTCGGACTACATCCACCAGTTGTAATAGCTGTGGCTAACGAAAGCCAAGACTCGTACCGCACCAGGAGTAAGCGCTTGTGATTTGGATGGTGGTGTGGAAGAATGTCACAAAGAAGGCATCCTGGCATGACTGGAATCGACCACCCGACAACATGTGAGGCACGTTTTCCATGTCGCACGGGACGAAGATGTCACACCGGACGCGCCTGGATGCATTGGATGCAAGTTTGCTGCAGGCTTCAGGGGTTTGGCAGACCATGACACAAGCTTGCCACCAATCAAAGCGCCTCTGCCCCTCCATTTGCGTCAACAATTTTTTTATTTTTCCCGCCCACAAACGAGGTTCCAGGCAAAAATAATCCAGTTCCACTGACGGCCACTTAATCTGACCCCTTACTCGTACCACGACTCGACGTACATGCACTGGCACCACATCGAGGCACACCTCGTTCGTCGATTGGTTTTCCAGCGTTGCTGAGAATATGCGAGCTGCACACGCGAGCTTGTTGCTCTAGGCGACGCTGATGATGCCCTTCCTCCTGATGCGGAAGTTGTTCAAAGAGACGCGACCTGAGGGATGCATCTCTGGTGATCACGGCACAGACTCCTTTCCTATCGGCGACGCTATGCGCCAGCGCAGAACGCGCAGAGTTGCTTCGTTGGCCGCGAGCCGTTGCCCGCGTAATAGCCTCCTCTTCTCGACTTAACCACACCATTGACGTAGACCTAAAACGTCAGCAACAAAGAAACGGAAAAAATTTAGACTTTGCGGCGGCCGCTTCCTCCACTTACCGGCTGGTCCATCCGCATTACTCCGCCGCCCACTTGCAATCGAACGATATTCTTATCTTCACGTGGAAGGAATACGAGTACACAGACTGGCGCCGATGGTCCCGGACAACGTTGTTTGGAATATTGGAGCAAGGAGTCGAGACTTCGACAGCGAGGGCTTCGATCTGACATATGCAACGCTACACAATAGTCGCCTCTGGCCTGGAGCGAGACTTCAACCACAGGTTGGCCAAGTTTGGTTTGCTTGCAGCTGGCGGTGTCAGTCGTGATAGCAGCAATCTTCCACCCAGCCGTTCAGCTTTTGCCTTTG
Organism: Phialophora verrucosa; assembly: GCA_002099365.1. Taxonomy (NCBI): domain Eukaryota; kingdom Fungi; phylum Ascomycota; class Eurotiomycetes; order Chaetothyriales; family Herpotrichiellaceae; genus Phialophora; species Phialophora verrucosa. The sequence goes on along the minus strand of MSED01000002.1, from coordinate 1,059,479 downwards.
GAAAAGAACCATCCGGAATCTTAAGCCTCCACATCAATGGTGAGCTAAAGGAAGATCATGTCAACACATAGGATTATGCTTGACTTCACCTGAGATACCGTCCGCTGTGCGCGTTGAGACCGGTCCAGTGATCAACAACATGGGCGTCGGCTACGCGCAGACTCACAGGTCATGGTTCGGAGTAGCATGTTGACAAGTATCTTGATGCTCAGCTATCAGAGTATCCATGGAAACAACCACAACCACAACCCCACAGCTTCGAGATAGCTCCATGCACCCACGGATAGTGTGCATGCGTTTCACCCGCACTGTTCGCATTTCCGCCAATCCAACATGAACGTTCCCTGCAGCGAAACCGAACGATGATGCAATAATCTCTTTGCGGAAGAGTAGATGCGTGCGGAAGCGAGCTCTCAACAGCTCCAACTTCCTCCAGCTTTCATGGATTTCCGGACACCCAAGCATGTTTCAGCATCTCACGTCCGGACCATTAATCCGGATCTACAAACGTGCTGTCTCCGGCTATGCTCGCGTGGTGTCTCGCATGAACACCGGTCAGATTCTCGCGGCAATTGAAAGGGTTACATCATGGTGTCTTCAACATTTCTATTCTCAACAGATCGTCTCGTTTCAGGATTACGAAGATTTCGGGGCCACATGAACTCATCTTTAGGTGATCGCGTGCCCCGAGCTAGAGGGCAAACATCCCTCTGGCTAGTGAATGAGCTGTATGGCCTGACGCAGCGCTTCTTCCATCTGGGAATGGCTCGTGTTCTACACAGTACGAGTACACATTGCATACGAGCAAAAATTTCCCATTCGGGTTAATGCATATCGTGGGTTCGAGCGTATTTCTGGTGCCAGTGCCGAATGTCAACGCAACCCCGGATTTACAACTGCCAGGTCATTACTTCATGCGCCCGACCGAACTCCGAGACAGGCCGTACTTGTACAAGCAGTTGTTCTTGATCAACCGGATTGCCGCCGAGCCGGGGGAGGCATGGAAAACTTTGGCGAGCCTGCTCTCTGTGCAATATGGCCGCGCTGCTGGCCTCATCAGGTAGGTGCCAGGCTATGGCCAATGAGGTAAGTCGCTATCGACTGAAATCCGGGGGAATGACCTCTTGGGACAAGCACACCATCGATCTAGCCCTTCGACCCTCAGCCTCGTTTGGTCCGAATGCTACAATATCTGTCGTCAAATTTGTGGCTACCTGGTATGGTGTGGTTCACCGCGCCCGTCTCAGAGGTCCATCTGCTCATGCAATTCCCTTGTATAGTGCTCAACTTCTCCCGAACCATCCCCCCCAGCCCTTAGTCTTCATACCATCACCTAGATTGACAGCAGACTCTTCCACCTCAGGGATGCTCTCCTTTTCAGTCTTGCGTCTCGGTCCAGGCCTCAAAACGTACTCGTAGGTCGTTCCAAAATGATACCTCCTCTTCCGCTCCACGATCAGCCCACTGTCCTTTATCACTTGCTCGATGTCCTTGTTCCACCAGCATCCGTAATGATCAGCGTGCATCTTTGCGCCATTATCAAGGATTCGGTTCACGAAGTCAAAGTTCGACCGACCGTGTTCAAGCAGGAGAATCTTGCCTCCCAGATCTCCTCCTGCCTCAGCGGCGAGCGCGTCTGCCTGCTCTTGCTCTGGTTCGAGAGCACCATAATCTCGAGCTTCCTTGAGCTCTTCGAGACGTTCCCGGGCTTCTTTCTCTACGACCTCCACGTCCAACCCGGTACTTTTCTCGCCCGGCTGTCTGCACAGCTCGCCCAGCCTCTTCAAAAAGGCCACCGGATTCGTTTCACTGCAGATCCCCATTGTCTGCACAATCGTATCAAATCCACCCTCCGGCCTCTCAATCACCCGCTTATCACTCGCATCACCAACCACAAACTGCACGGGCCCTTTGAACTTCCTCTTCTCATCCCCAATCTTGTCCTGCAACTCGTCAAACTTCTTCCTCGCCTGATACAGCATGATCTCACTCAGATCGTTGACCACCAGACTTTTGACCTTGTTTTCCCCACTGGTCAGCACCGGGTCCAGCCTGTAGAAATCCATATTCCGCCCGGTCCCCGCACTCACTTCCAACACATTCCCTCTCGCCTCGCGGCACAAATTCTCCCTTTTGCGCCGCAGGAGCATGGCCCTCTCGGACAAGTCGACCTCGTCGTCGAAGTTGCGCGACAGGTCCATCCACCGCGAACTTACGTCCGCGTTCTGCGGCAGTTCCACCTTGTCGTATTCCGCCAGCGCGCGTGTATAGGACATGTACGTGTACATGGTGTAGGTGGAGAGAGCGAAGCCAAATAGGCAGCATCCCCACAAGTAGGTGGTCGAGGACATGTGGATGCGCCTGCGGGCGTCCCTGTTGCGCATCTCCTTGAGGGCTTCTTCCGCGGAGGCGCGTTGCTGGAGCGTTGGGCGCGGTTTGGGCTGTGATTGAAATTGCTGTTCGGAGGGCGGCAGGCCGGGCGCAGCTCGACTCGCTGTCGAGGCATATCTACGGGGGAACGACGCCCGTGCGACACCGGGAGATAGAGAACCGTAGGACCGGTGCGAGCGTGGCAGTACCAGCAGTGGCCGCTGAGTCAGAGATCTTGACTTGCAACGAGCAGACGGAGACGCAGACGCGCGTTTCGCAGAGATGGAAAGTGCGAGGTGCGGAATCCGCGACCGTGACAGGCACTGCATGGCGTTTTCTGCCATATTGCCGATCCGGGATCGTAAAGCAATTTCAGGGACTCTTGGATGAGGTATCCATCATCTCCGAGCCGTGTGGACAGTGTCTCTGTACAGTATATCGATTTCTAGGGAAGATGGTGAAATGGTTCACACTCGAACTGCGAACGATCTAACTCGCATTTTTAGCCGACGTTAAGCCGATCTCGGAATCGGCTATTGGCGGGCGCACAGACGGGCATTACATCTCGAATCTTCATCTGCGGAGAAGGACGTGTCCTATCCGAGGAAAGTATCGAAACAGTCGTCTTCGTTCCTGGTAAGTGATTCGAATTGGTTTCTCCTCCTCCTCTTGAAGCAGCCCTCTCCTGTTCTTTTCAGTGTCTATGATGTCTAATAATCCCACACCACAGCACATACTCATCGTTGGAGCCGGCGTCTTCGGCCTCTCCACTGCTCTGTCATTGATCCACAACCCGACCTACAATCGCGCCCGGGTAACTATCATCGACGGCTCGCCCACTTTGCCCAATCCTTCCGGTTCATCGGTCGACGCGAACCGCATTGTCCGCACAGACTACGCACACAAGCAGTATGCTCAACTAGCTCTGCAGGCGCAGGAGCTCTGGCGCGATGGGAGGAAAGAAGCATGGGGCGGGGAAGGACGATATCACGAGCCAGGCTTCGTGCTGACTGCGGTGGCGGATAAAGATGCGTACTTGGTAGAAGCGCTGTCCAACGTGCGCAGCCTCGCCAGGGAGGACAAGCGTGGGAGAATGGACTTGAGCAAGATCCAGGAATTACATGGACGGGACGAGATCCGCAGAGCCACGGGATATGAGGGCGTGAGCGGCGACCACGGCTACGCAAACTTCAACTCCGGCTGGGCTGATGCTGAAGCCTGTGTCGCGTATGCTTTGCGGAGGATCACAGCCGAGGGTGGGGATCGTGTGCACATCCGTCCTAACACCCGGGTTCAAAATCTACTCGTATCGGGGACGGAGTGCAAGGGCGTGAACTTGGTCGGAGGGGAACAAATCGAGGCCGATCTGACGGTTCTGGCGGCCGGGGCGTGGACTCCCACGCTCATTGATCTTCAGGGTCGATGTCTCGCCACCGGCCAAACCATGGCTTTCCTCGACATCACCCAAGAAGAGCAAGACGCAATGGCGGCTAGACCGACCATCATCAACCAGAGCAGCGGAATGTTCATCATTCCACCGAGGAACAAGCTTTTGAAGGTCGCAAGGCACGGATACGGATATCGCAACCCAATGAAGATCCCGAAGCAGACGCTTCGGCCCGGCATCGTGGATGGAGATGCCACTTCCGGGGACATCGAAGTCAGCGTTCCGGACGTTGGCGTCCCTATTCCCCTCGAGGCTGAGGAAGCCCTGCGAGGGGCACTCCGCGAACTTGTACCTCACATGGCGGAACGACCGTTCGTGCGTACAAGAATATGCTGGTACTGTGACACGTAAGTTTCTCCGTCCACTCATTACCTTTTGCCTGTACGGTTTGATCTCGGGGCTGACATATTCCCACACAGCCCAACGGGCGATTTCCTCATAACATATCATCCAGTGTACAAGCAGCTTTTCGTTGCGACCGGCGGCAGCGGTCACGGCTTCAAGTTCTTCCCCGTCATCGGCGAGAAGATCGTAGCGGCCATCGAAGGGAAAGTCGAGCCCGAGTTGGCAGAGATATGGCGGTGGAGGAGTGAGGAAGAGTTGAGGGAAGTGATCAGAAGGGATGGGGATGGAGGAGAAGAGTTTATCACCTGCGCAGATGGGAGTCGAGGCGGACCAAAGGGAATGCTGCTAAGCGAGGAGATGAAGAGAAAGGGAAGTTCTACTCAGAGCAAGCCGGTGGTAGCAAAGCTGTGAATGTCAGTGGTAGGAAAGAAGCAGGAAGCCGAATTGGTCAGTAGAGATTCACTCCATGTGCATCAATAGACCAATGATTGAGAATGACTGCAGTCGCTGGAGGTGGACGTACCTTGTATATAAACCTACCTGTCCGTCACACAGCATTCGCGTGAACTGAAGTGAAGCCAAGCCCCGACATGCCACCTCCATTCATTCCATCTGTCTGTTTTCCCGTCTAATAAAGTCATACCTGTGCATGCGAGTGAGTGTACGAACGAAGGTCATTGTTCCACAAACAAGTCAAAGTCACAATAACGAGTTTTGCGTCACACGTCAGACAAGCCATCAGGCACAACGCGACATTCCTCATTCCTGACTCCTGAATCAATCACGTCAGGTTACTCTAGGAGTACTCGTGCAGTGCAGTACGGAGTACAGAGCCGGAAAACAAGTCGTCTACACAGGGAGCACCCACTCGGGTACTTCATGCACGGATAGATCCATGATCAATCCCTTGATTGTCTCGGCCTCAACCTCCCTCTCCCTCTCCCTCTCCCGCTCCTACTCCTACTCCTACTTCTACTTCTTCTCCTCCTTCTCGGACCGTACAAGCGCGGACTGAAACCAACGGATCTCACTCACCACTCACTGCATGGTTGTACCCATCTCACCGCAGCTTACCTTACAGTATGTGATATTGCCCTTCCTGTCTTTCCAGTCTCAGCCAGAGCACATTCTGACTCGCTCTCCAGCTTCAGCATCAGCTGCGCTTCAGCTTCAAATTCCTCTGACATGTCGCGGCCATGACCGAGAGTCTTGACGTGCGCCCGGTCTCTCCCTCCCTCTCTCTCCGTCCCTCTATCCCCCCTCTCCCGTAACCAACGCGCAGCAGCTCGTCTATCCGTCCATTCATCCATCTACACACATACCACAGTACGGCCACTCCAACTCTAGAGACCCTTTGCTGGCTGGCTGGCTGGCTGGCGACGAGAATCCGAGTCCGAGTGCGAGACAACGGACCCGAGACAGATAGGCAGTGAGAGCTGATCTGACCGACCGACCGACCGGCACACTAAGCACGCTGGGGCGCGCTCAACCCGCGGCACTGCCCCTCTTTTCAATCAATATCAAAGAAGATATTAATGGCAACCCACTATGCGTTGTCCTCGATTTATATGGAGGCGGACCCTTCCTGCCGTCCTTCACACTCATTCCTCCATCTTATCTCTCCTTGTTCCACTCTCCTCTCTCCTTCTCCCTTCTCCCTTCTCCCTCCTTCCTTGCAGGGCTTGCTCGACTCGTACAGAGAGGTTCAGAAGTCGGAAATCTGATCTTGGATCTCTGATCTCTAGTCTCCTGCTTGAATCTGATCCGACGAGTCGAGGGTGAAGTCCCGACCAGCATGGCGCCGAGTCGAGATACGCAGCAATATTGCACTTGAACGTCCTGTTACAACAGCTTCAGGCAGTCTTCATCAGGCAGGACACTCATACCCCAGCCCGGTGAGTAAAGCAGCACAAGCCAGAAATCCTTGCTCAAATCAACACGGCGGAAACAAGATCGGGTGGAAGCACGGCAAGACGAAGACAGAGATTTGTCGGAGGTAAGAACGATTCATTGCGAGCTATTGTGCAGTCGAGTGCATGTAATTGCTGCTCGGATTTAGCTTAAAGCCAGGACGAACATCAACAGCATCGACTAGTCGACTCAGGTGAGTTATCACCCTTCTCCTACCCTCCGTCCAGCAACTCCCCTTCATCCGCTGCTGCTTTTCTATGGGAAACAATCTGAGCACGAGGATGTGGAGTATCCGTTCCTGCTTATGTTCCCCCTCGACGCAAAAAATACTGGTCTCAGGTGAGCAACCAAGCTCAAGAATTCGAGGTAACCCCGTCCATACCCGGGACATTTCGCCAGAAAACAGGTTTGGTGGTTGGCGTGTGGCTTAGACAGCCAGACCACCGAAAGGAAGACGGTATGCGAAATCGACCAGCGCCGAATACCGCCAGTGGAAGAGATGTCCGCTCTGTCGATGAGGACCCAATGTCTAATGTGGTGTAACAGGCCCAGGCACCATCGCCTTTTTGGTGCCCCGGCCCAGGGAACAAGATGAAGGACTATCGCTCAAAACGCCATGCAATGCTCGTAGATAGTCGTAACACGAGTGATAAAAGCAAGATGTTGTGGTATGGTAGCGAGCCTGGACTGCAAGATGCAGAGACAAGCGGTTGGCATGCTCCGAAGAGGTGGAAGGTGTCGGAGAATTGCTTTGCTGTTGATACAGTTGCTGCGAGACTTCGCACTCAGCTGAAGTAATTAGACTTTGCGGAAATCTGAAACACGTCAGTCTTTGTCTACACATAAGTGATTGAGCAGACTTGCCTGTTAGCGTAGGGTATATGTTCTCGAATGCCTGATAGATCTCCTCACGGACCTTGGCTCCAGTGAGTACAATCTTTCCGCTCACGAAGATCAACAGTACGATCTTGGGCTTGATCATTCGGTAGATAAGACCCGGGAATAGCTCAGGCTCATAAGAGCTGAAAGGATGATGCCTCGAAGCAAGGCCTTCCAGCCGAATGGGGAACTTGATGTCGCACGAGCCGACGATATTCTGAATCTTGAAGTCGGTGAACTTCGCATTGAAGCCCAATTTCTGAATGATACGAGCATACTTGCGGCTCGCAAGTTTGGAATCATCTTCCGACTTGGCGCCAGTGACGACCATCTTCCCAGATGCGAAGATCAGAGCAGTGGTTTTGGGATCACGGATACGCATGATGACGGCGGCGAAACGCTGGGCCAGTCAGTAAAAGATCTCGAGAGAAAGCACCAGCAAGGCGAAACTTACTTTGGGATTGTACTCAGCATTGCGGGCATGGAGTGCAATAGTCTTGAGATCGAGACGACAGTCAAGGTTGACCGTGGCGACGATGTTTCTTTGAGAATGTTAACCTCTGCTGACCTTGAAAAGGACAACAAAGGGCCAATACTCACTGCAAGGTGGGCACGATACCACTCACTCCAGCGCCAGGAGTTGCACCAGGGGTTTGCGGTGCAATTTGTCCTTGAGGCTGGCCCAATTTCCCATCTGCGTATGAGCCACCATTGAGGTTTTGTCCGTCTTTCTCAGAGGAGGGCGGTGTCAGATCTCCAGCGCCGCCGGGAAATGACAGTGACGCGGGAGAGGTGAAGGCTTTGGCCTGTTGCGCAGTCGAGGGATGAGTGGTAAGAGACTCCATGATTGCAGGAGTTTTGACGTTTTGGATGCGGTCGCAGTGAAGCGGTTCGCAAGAGATCGTCCTTGGTCGATGACAGAGATCGATGAAGGATGGGATGAAAGCAGTCTGGAGAGGAAGAAGTCAGGTCAGGACGAGGAAATCTTGTTTTGCAGGCGGCGGAGGTGAGGGTGAGGTTGAAAACGTCGTATCGGTGGCCGGCGCGACTTGAGGCGGCAGTGGAAGTGAGTGACACTTCACTGTTGCCGTAGGCAGGTCTCGCGTCAACTCGACGACGACGGATCGAAGGTCGTGGAACCGATCTGACGAACGAGGTAGAAGTGGAAGGATGCGATGGTATCGTACCGAGATGCGGGAGATGAACAACTCAATGTCTCCCCTACAACACAACTGCCCTACTTCCAATGGAGTTGACCGATGAGTCTTGTTCCTCAGATCAGATCTGATCTTGTACTTGAGCTTTCGCCTGGCCTGAGGAGTGACGACGAGGTGGGAAACAGGAGCAGAAGGAAGCAAGAGTGCGAGAGTGCGATTGCGAATTACTAATGCGCGGAAAGAGACTGTCTATTTGCGGTTCGTTCTTTCTTCGATCCTTTATTTTGCCCTTGAAAGAGTGGCAGGCGCGGCGCAGCTTGGATCTTGTCTCGTGACTTGCGATCTTCTTTGCGGGATGCGCCCAAAGTTATGGCGGCACGATCGATGGGATCCGAATCGATGCCTGGGGAGAGGATATATGAGATGGGAGGGTTCGCAGGCTGGCAACGGAATTGCGCTTTGACGCCTGGCCAAGGTGAGATACGGCGGGGAAGGTAAGCCGAAGTAATACCGGAGATGTCAGGAGGAGCAGGTTGCTCGCAACCTGGGATGCCGCCCGGCTTAAGTACAAATTGAAATGACGGCCCAAATCCCCAAATGACTCACGTGATATGCAGAAGCCAACAAACCCAGTGAATGGAAATCACGCTAAAGTGGGACCAAGGTGACACAAAAGGGACGCTAGTCCTACAGCGGCGCCCATCTGCATCGCTTGCCACATTTTCCCACTTGCCCTATTCGCCACTTGCTGCACCCCTTTTCCTTCACCAGGAGCGAGGAATGCCGTTCCTATGCATGACGCGCCCTGCCCTGCCCTGCCCCTAAACTAAGGTCTGCATGATGCACCAAGCACCCAAACACCAAACATAATGTTTTGAAGGCAGACATTCTGCCTTGTGTGTCTGCCCTCACCGAAGCCTGTAGTCATGTTGACGGGAGCGAGCGACAAGCTGAAAACAGAGTTTTCTCCTCGGATACCCCGTGTTGATGGGTAAGGTTTGCAGTGCAAGTGGGGAGAGCTCACCTGCCCTGGCTGTGTCTCTGCTCTGAGAAGGGTGAAAGCAGATCAAGTGGGCAGCCGCTGGTTGGGCACTGAGCCGGAATTGCCGCCCGGACTCACTTCTTCTGTTTGCATACCAGAGCGGTTGCAAACAGGTCAGTCAGCTGCGTCCGAACAAACCTTCTTTGACTAGTTGCACATGGTTGGTGTTGTTGGTCATGTTCAAGATGGCAGTTCCTTTCAAGGCGAATGGGTTGGGGATACGAGGATGATGGAAAGGAGCAGAGATTTTTCTCTCACGACGCGAGGAAAGAAAGGAGGGTCAAGAAGAGGGTCTGATGCAGGTGTGAGTCACGGCTCCTGTGATTTCACGCTTGGACGCGCCCCAAACACGATCCGAAGCAAGGGTTGGCCTGCAATCCCGGCTTCTAACTTTTCACATGCCAGTGCCCGCCACAAACATTTGCCGCGCAAGCTTGCTTGGCTCCAGGCCGGCAATCCTCATCCTGGTCCATCACTTTTGTCCCGTGCAGGGATTATGACATCAGCACAGCCAATCATTGCGTTTGGAAACCGTGTCCTGATCCTGAAGGTCGGGCGAAAAGTCCCAAACCGGTGTTGTCCTGACCATTCACACGGCGATCTGTCAGAGCTGTGTACGAGTAATGAACCCAGTACTCACTCGTACGAGCTGTGGAGTACGACGGCTAACGAAAGCCTCTATTTCGGGCGACAGCCTGATTGTTCTCCTCATCGATGCAGCCTTACCGCTCAGGCTGTCATCCCAAGCTTGCAACGCTCTGGGCAGATAAGGGCGACTAACTAGCTCACAAATGCGCCAGACAGTGAACTCAAACGCTGAGCTGCTCGTAACCTTTGGCCCCTTCTGTGCCTGTTCTGCTATCTTTGTCGAACCTCAAGGTGGGTTATGGGTGTGGGAGAGATACTTGTGGATTTCCACCAGAGATAGCGGAACATGACCTTGACTATTAATCGCTATCTAGAGAAGCGGCTCTGTCTAGCCTGACCTGGGCCTGTCGTGTCATACCACAGACCTCCGGGTGGAATTTTGGTACACAGTATTCTGTACTCGGGCTGGTTATTGAACGCACCCGCATCAGACCACCATCGACGTGAAAATCGCCGATGGTCCAGATAAGTGCATCATTTTCCTTGCGATATGTTTTTAGTCACACCACTACCTATTGTAGAACTACAATCCGCCGTGTATTCAAGCAATGATCGCAAGGATGACGCTTTCCGACCTATATCACTGTTTCACCCGCTCCAAAGCACGTGCGGGAGCATATTCACCTCCGAACTTGGAAGAATCACCAATTGATCGTTCACTCGAGGATCGGAGTTTTCCAATCAATCCATTCCGTCTCGTCAAAAGTGAAATTGCCTTCTGTCCTGAACACGTTCGACTGAATTTGTTGGCGCAGTAGGTACTTGTCCACGTACGTGGCCAGCTCTGCTCCTTGGTCGGCGACAGGAAACTGGCAGTGAGTATGGTTAGCAGCCTCGCTATAGCCGAAGGCTTGTTGAGCGCCCAGAGCCCTATAGATCTCCCGCGCGACGGTCATGCACCCATAACTGCTCCAGGGCGACAACCACTCATATCCAAGGTTGTCGATAACAAAGAGTCCTCGAGGAGCGACGAGGCCAGCCAGCATGTGATGATCAAATGGAAGTCTCTGAGTGCCGTCGGTCTCATTGGCAAACACCTCGAATTCCTGGCTGAACCAGACGTTCTCGCCGACAATCTCGTGGGCTGTCTGCACAGTGTCACTGCCATTGACGCTGACGTTCTCGACATCAGACAATCTCCAGCATGCGGCGCCACCGGAGCCTGACTCCTGGACAATGCCAAGGGCAATCCTTTCGTCGAACGCAGCGGCCACGAGTGATCCTTTCCCCCATCGAGAGCACCCAACAACACCAACGCGCGTCGGATCAATGCCTGTCTCGCTGGTAGTGGTGAGAGCGTCCATGATGCGCGAGACGCCCCAGGACCAGGCCATCAACGCGCCAGCAGCCTGAGGCGATGTGTCTGGATAAAGCTCATAGAACAACCCCTTTCCTCGAGACGTGCTATTGTCCTGTTGCGCAAACTCGGAAACGAATGCCGTTATTATGGCGACACCATCTGGGGCCGGTATTGTCAGGAGATCGAGGGCAATTAGTGCTGGGTACGGACCACTACCAGTCGTCGTGTTGGGATACGTGACCGTGGCCGTCCAGGATATTGAGTTGCCGCCGTTTGAAACTGTCAAGGTGAGATTGCCACCCGTACCGTCTGCATATCTCTGGAAACTGGACTCGAGATTCTCGGGTGGGCCAGGTTTGATTCCAAGCTCATACTGTTGGAACAATGCCGATATTTCCTCCCGTCGACAAGACCAATCAGCCTTACTGGAGACCGGTGCTCCGGACAAGAATTCGAATGGATTGGGCAGAAGCGGATTCTTGGTGGCCAAGGATGGGCTCGCAGACGACGAAGGACATCCCGATGCCGGTGCTGCGGATACAGCGTAGACGGTGGCCGCCCACGCCAAACCAAAGCGTCTAAGAAGTCGCATCTCGCGACCCCGTATCACGCAGTAGTGATGGAAGCTTGATTAGCACTCCAAGACTCTCGAGACCCAAGACTTTCTAAAATCCGGGGAAGTGTGCGGAGGAAATAACTACGCATCTATCCAACTATGTAGACTTGAGCAGTCGACCTAAATTATCTCGGCTGAATTCAATCCCAACCATGGTCTTAGTTGACAAAGCATCTCCAGTATAGAACGATCGACCTGCCTTGTTCAGTTGGTCTTCACGGTCGCTTGAGCAAAGAGATGCAGCAATGACGATCACAAGTATACAACCCCCGCTTGATACCCCCAGCATTTAGGCTCTTTGGATTTCAGGCAAACTCGAGGCACTAACCAACGTCACTGTTGAGCTGACCACATTATCTCACCGACCAGAGATGCGTAGGTCGGTGAATTTGCCGCATGAGCCGTTCTTCGCGATGGCACAAATGAAGTACTCGTACCAGATGGTTGTGGTGCGTATCCGTGTCGCAACTCTGGCGGACAAGTCACAAGTCACGCGCCAGAAAAGCAAGGCGACGAGGCCCCGAGCCATTCCTAAGGGCCGTTTGAATCTCACGCAGTTGTTTGAGCTTTCCCAGTCATGCATGGCCCAGCACCGTCACGAACTACCATGCGTGGCGTCAAACGGTCATTCTAGCGCTTGTGTAGGACCTATTAGGTAAGTTGCAATCGGGTACGGAAATAATGTATATCCCATACAGTCCAGCCAGTCGTACCTATGGCAAGGGTCCAAAAGAAGGGCAGAATATGAGAACCATGAACGCGTCCGCAAGCACGCCTACGGCACGACAACCCAATCCCGTCCAACATCCTCGGGCTCGCTTGCGTCTGCGCGGGAGCCACGATATCAACACCCCGGCCCGGTAGGATGGCGCCTCCCGCGCGTCCGGCAGGCAAGGTCAGAGCACTGCGCAGATCCACTTACTGAATGCTCGAACACCGCTGGTCTTCTCTTCAGTTCGGTTGATATTATGCGATGGGTCCCGAGGGAACGGCTGGGAGGAACATTCGACGTCCAGACTAGTCTGCGGGAGCACACGGTTGAGACGGCAGAGGCGCTCAAACTGCGTCAGGACAGGCCTTGGGCACAGAACACGAAGGACGACGAGGATGAGTGGTTCAGTCCTCGAGCGGTTCAACTAGGATGGATCTCTATGAGGCCAACCACGCGGTCTCAGCGAGCAGGAAATGAGGACGAGGGAAAGGTCGATATAACATATTCGAATAGAGACACAAATTAGTGGTCCTCGACAGGGTTGTCAATGGTGATGCTCCAAGTCATGTCTGACAGAACGTCTCGTAGCAAGCTACACTCACTCCAATCTTGCAAGACCTATCCATGACTGAACTCTCTGTTTGCTCTCTCCCTCCTTCTACTTTTGTTCCACTTCTCTACCAGCCTATCCATAGAAATGAGACTGTTCAGAGGGAGGCATGAATCGGCGCTTCATTTCAGCTATCGGCGCAAGGGAGCCCTCAAACTACTACACGTTTCCCGGTGTACTTGCTTCAGTAGACGTGAAACGAGACTCCTCGATATCACTTCGTTACACCAAAGCTCACGGATATGGAAAAGTCACACGCTCCTCAGATCACCAGTATGTAGCTTCCAATACCGATTCCTTCTGGGTTCTCAAGTTATACTGTAGCTAGGTCCTTCGCCTCCCTGGGGCGTTTGCCAATTGATATCCTGATCCGGCACCTTGATATCGCACGTCTTGCAGTGAATGCAACTATTAGACCTCGGTTAGCATCGTTCCCAATCCACTCAGACGCTGGGAACTTACTTCTGAGCATTGATTTGAAATCTCACACCAATATCCTTCGTGTCGTCCTCCACATACTCATACACGCCTGCAGGACAGAATCGGTTCTCAACTCCTTTATACTTTGGCCACTCTTTCTGGGCATGGGCATCCCAGTCCTTGACCTGTAAGTGCACAGGTTGATCTTCTTCGTGGTTGGTACCCGTCCGTGACACGCTCATCAAGATGTCAAACGTAATCTCGCCATCGGGCTTCGGGTATTCGATCTTTTGGAACTGGTCCGCGGGCTTGGTGGCCGCCCAGTCAGGTTGCTTGTGCTTCAATGTCCAGGGCATCATGCCTCGGAAGAGAAACGCTTCCAGGCCAGAGTACATAATACCACCATAAATGCCGAGAGGGGTGTGGAAAGATGGCCTCATGTTTCGCACGGCTTTGAGTTCAGGCCAGATCCAGCTCTCCCTCAATGCATCCTCATAATTGTACAGGAAGACAGTGTTCGCGCCTTTGTTGTTCTCGAGAGCTTCGTACGCAGCTTCGGCGGCCAGCATCCCGGACTTCATCGACGTGTGCGTCCCCTTGATCTTGGGTACGTTGAGGAAACCAGCTGTGTCGCCGATCAGAGCGCCGCCAGGGAATGAGCACTTCGGTATCGACTGGAAGCCGCCTTCGTTTAGAGCTCGGGCACCATATGCGATGCACTTCCCGCCTTCGAGCACGGACTTGTAGAATGGGTGTAGCTTCATCCGCTGAAACTCGCCGTATAACGAGATCCAAGGATTGGAATAGTCAAGACCAACCACCAATCCCAAACTCACCAGGTTGTCGCCGAAGTGGTACATCCAGCCACCACCGTAGATATTCTTGCTCAGGGGAAACCCCATTGTGTGCGATATTTCACCCTTCTTGAACTTCTCCGGTTGAATTTCCCATACTTCCTTCAGTCCCAGGCCGTACGTCTGAGGCTGGCACTCTCTCCTCAGATCATACTTTTTAGACACCTGTTTGGTCAGACTGCCATGGCATCCCTCGCCCAATAACGTGACTTTGGCGTGGAACTCCATTCCTCGCTCAAAGCTGGCTTTTGCTTTCCCATCTCTGCCTACCCCCTGGTCATTTGTAGCCACACCCTTAACAGCACCCTCACGGTTGTATAGAATTTCCGCTCCTGCGAATCCAGCGTAGATCTCGACTCCAATCTCCTCCGCCCGTTCGCCCAACCACTTCGTAAATTGGCTCAATGAAATGATGTAGTTGCCCTTGTTGTGCATCTGTGGGGGCGCTGGGATAGGAATCGCGCCGGTCTTCGTCAGGAATCTCATCTTGTCGCTCTTAGCTGGCGTGGCTCCCGTGAACCGATTCTCATTGTCTTCGCTTAACCAGTCTGGTATCAACTCGTTTATGGCTCTCGGTTCCAGCACATTGCCCGAGAGTATATGTGCGCCCACCTCTCCAGCTTTCTCCAGCACCACGACTCGAAACTCTTCATTACCAGCCTCATTGGCAAGCTGTTTTAACCTGATGGCAGCGCTCAAGCCCGCTGGCCCGGCGCCAACAATGCAGACGTCGACCTCGTCGGATTCACGTTCGACCGTGGCGGGATCAAAGCCTCCGTCAGCATCGGCGTAGCGACGCTGCAAGCTGCTGGATATGGGTCTTCGTTGACCAGCAACGAAGAGGGGCCTCGTGGTTCGTGACACATTACGAGGGCTCGCAACTCGACGATGTGCGGGGGAAGCTGTCAATTGAGATACAGAGGCTCTCGAGAGGGAACGACACGGCTGCGTCGGTGACGTGAGCCTCAGCAGAGGCCTGCAGATATGTTTTGAGGCCATTGAGGACTTCTGTTGACCGGCGCAGAGCTGGTTGACGAGAGATCTCGACCTTTTTCACTCTGCGAGCGTTCGGAATGGGAAATGCTTCGGCGATTTTGATCTTCGGCGCACCGCAAAACGTCACCAGCAAGCGGTTGGCCTCGGCTCCAAAGCAGCTTCGGAAGCGAGAATCGTCCGGGGGCCAATGAGCGGCGACACATACCAAAGCAGCCACTTACTGAGTATGGAGTACGGAGCACGAGGTACATAACTTCTTCTGAAGCCCAGCCAACTCGGGTGTCGTCGGGCAGTCTTCAAGCCTCGTAAACAACCAGTCGTCCATGCGCAACAGCGACGATGAGGACCATCATGTCAAGGGGCGCAAATCCTTGCGAATGCGCAGGCAGATCTATGACACGTCCACTGATATCGCCTATCCCCGAAGGTAAGGGTTCAGCAGGATCAATTTGTAATCAGTCTCTCAGTCTACATTGAATCTCCTGTCGTATTGCACTTGCCTCACTTCATCGACAGCAACATGACCACTTACGCACGCGTCGGCGCCGTGACCGGCGGCAACAAGGGCGTCGGCCTTGCCATTGTCCGTCAACTTGCCCTGCAGTATCCCAAATCCCCCCTCAACACCGGACCCCTCCTTATCTACCTGACGGCACGCAACGAAGAAAGAGGCAGAGCAGCTCTGGAATCCATCAGGACGGACGCACAATTGCAGAAAGCCAAAGCACTGCGCAGCCAAGGTGGCCTCACAGATGTGGAATACCTCCCCCTCGACATTGACAGCAAGAAGAGCATCGACGACTTCGCGGCAAAGATAAAGCAGACACATCCTGACGGAATAGACTTTTTGATCAACAATGCTGCCGTGGCGATGGATGGGTTCGACGAGAACGTTGTGAAGAAGACGTTGCATTGCAATTACTTTGGCACACTCGAAGCCACACAACAACTTCTGCCACATATCAAAGACGGAGGCCGCCTCGTCAACGTCGCTTCTGTGGCTGGGAAGCTGAGCAACCCCAAATACTCTGAAACCATCAGGAAAAGATTTCTCAACGCGAAGAAACCAGAGGAAATCACCGAGCTGATGGAGGAGTTCTCTTCCGCTGTGTCAAGCGGAATGCACCAGCGAGACTGGCCTAGTGCGGGTTATGCGGTCAGCAAGGCTGGTGTTATCGGGATGACCAAGACGATTGCAGAACTGAATGCCGCAGGTGGAAGTAAGGTGTTGGTCAACAGTTGTTGCCCTGGGTACGTGAACACGGATATGACGAAGGGCAGAGGGGTCAAAACGCCGGACCAAGGAGCGCAGACACCTGTGCTGTTGGCGATAGGGGATATCAAAGGGTCGAATGGGCAGTTCTGGCAGGAAGAGAAAATAATCAATTGGGCTTGAGCGGAAGGCCTGCTCGGGAAGATGATATCCAAAGAGATCTCGCTGAATAGATGATGGTTCTGGAAGCCTTCTTAGCCCTGTTCTCTTCCCACCTGATGCCATTAAGCGCCTCCAACACCAGCCTACTCGAGGTCTCCGAGTGAATTGCAGCCATGGAAGCGCCTGTTGTCAAATCATTCTCCTTCCGTCCATCAACAGGCGCCCATATACAGAGTTCGAGTGCTGGGTCTGGGATTAGGAGGAGGCCACTACAGAGAGCACTGATCAGGTATGGATGAGTTGACCTTCCGTGGTTGGTACATGTATATGTCTTACAGCTCGCTTTGTCTCCGTACGAGGCAATTCGCATCTTCTCGTGAGGGAAGTGTTCGGTACTTAGTAAAATGATCACCCCAGGCTAGTCCAGTCCAATCGTGACCTTTTCACTCGTCTCCGAATCTTTGGTCCGTCCCCGTCCGAGGGACATCCGGATTGGGGATAGGGAATCCCTTTAAGCCGATCCCACTAAGCCAGTAAGCACCTTGCAGCTCTCTGTTCAAGCAAGAATTGTCGCTTGACCTCGCACGAAGGACAGCAGCATGGAGCTAGGTTTCAGCCGTTGGGGAAAACGTTGCTTCCGACTCATGATTCATGCCCGTCCTGGTTGGTTGGGAGCAATAACGCTCGACTCTGGCGGGTTGAGCAATATTGGCCGCAGGGCACCCTCGGGCTTAACGTACGAGCAACAATGTTGTCCAGCTATCTCCTTAAGGTGCAGCTCATCAAGGCAGAGGAGCTCAGAATGCAAGAAGCGGTAACCATGATTGATCCAGATCTCCGCGCGAAATAACGCGATCGAATATGAGCAAAAGATGGGTATATAGGTAGGTCCAGGGGCGGTATTTCCAAAGCAACAGCATCAACTCACTCCAGCAACCTTGAAAAGACAGAAGACAAGCCTCGAAACAGACCGACCAAGAATTATAACTGCCATTCCTCTGTCAAAATGACAACCCGCTATGCCGAAGTCCACGACCCAGCCAACCGTGCTGGCCCAGGCGATGCCCGCCCAACAGCCCAGCAAATCATCAAGGACAATAACCTCGAGGGCGGCCTCAGCGGCAAAGTCATCCTCATCACAGGCACCTCCAGTGGCATTGGCATCGAAACAGTTCGAGCCCTCAAGACTACAGGCGCAAAGATCTACGCTGCTGCTCGAAACCTCGAAAAGGCGCGTACTGCGCTCGCCGACTTGATCGAGCCTGGCCAGGTTGAGCTACTCCAGATCGACACGGCCGACTTCGCCAGCGTACGTCGTGGTGCCGAGACCTTTCTCGCCAAGGAGAAGCAGCTCAACATCCTGATCAACAATGCCGGCATCATGGCTCTTCCCGACCGACAGCTCACCAAAGATGGCCACGAGGCGCAATTCCAAACCAACCATCTCGGTCATTTCCTCCTCTTTCAGCTTTTGAAACCTACTTTGCTCGCGTCCTCGACCCCAAGCTTCAACTCTCGAGTGGTCAACGTCGCGTCCGTGGGTCACAGACAATCCCGGATTGTTTTCGACGACCTCATTCTGGGCAAAGAAGGTGCATATACGCCGTTCGGCGCATATGGCCAGTCCAAAACCGCAAATATATACATGGCCAACGAGATCGATCGCCGTTACGGGGCAGAAGGGCTGCACGCGTGGTCTCTCCATCCTGGTGGCATCGACACCGGTCTACAAGTCCACGTCGATTTCGCAGCGCTGACAGAGCTCCCGGCCATTCAACGGCTGATGAAATCCCCCGCACAGGGTGCTGCGACCACGGTGCTCGCGGCTGTGGATAAGGAGCTTGAGGGCAAGGGAGGCAAGTACTTGGATGATTGCGCTGTCAATCCCGTGTTGAAGGAAGGAGAGGAGATTCCATTCGAGGCGTCCGGTGCTGCGCCGTGGGTGTATGATATTGAAGATGCGAAGAAGTTGTGGGAAGTCAGCTGTGAGATCGTCGGGGTGAAGGATGATAAGGAGTGAGAGTCGAAGCTGGGGCAAAGGACGACATGGTACTAGTACATATGCAAGGGCCTACTCAAAGCACATGTCACAGAGAGCGCAGCACAAATCATCAAGACGATGCTCCTTGTGCTATACCGCGCCTTTCGCTCAGTCACGTTGTTGAACCGGTTTTCGCGAGTCTTGGCATAGCCACATGCAGTTGGCTGAGCGTTTCCCTTCACCTTGCCTTTACTAGCACCTCCCCTCAATCAATTTCATAATCTCATCGTTCACCAGTAACCGTCGTCTGTTGGCACTATTAGAACGAAGGGGATTTTCATATTGAACCCAGGCAAGCCCGACAAGTTTGCCTCAATCCAGCAATCTGAGATGGACCTCAGCAAGTTCGCCTCGTTCCACGATCGACGATGGGATGGGGAGGGTATAGTTACCCCAGCAAATTGAGCAGCGTGAGTTACCTCGGGGCTGGCCAAGATTTCCGTCGCCAGCTTGCTTAAGACTTCCGACGTCGATGCTTCTCGGAGGTCATTCCGTTTCATCCATGCCGAAGCAATCCAACCATCCAAAACTCAAGCCAGCATGAACCAGCCGAACACGGACCACTGGCGCCCTGCGGACGTGGGCATCAGTGTATTTTCAAGTTCGGCCAGTTCAGCATAAGCAACTGGTAACGCATTGTGCACTTCCGTCACGCCGCAAGTCCCGGCCTCGACAACGGGTGGATCGGTCCCCCTCAAAGGCGACTTCACGCCAAGTCATTTGGGCTGTCTCTATCCAGTCTCTTTCGCTAAGAGATCTCATGGTTGCCGTGTAGTAACCGGTCCGTCTAATGTCTGGAGATTGCAGCTAGAAATGCTGGGGCTCCCGAAGCTAGGACAACACCAGCATTCCTAGCAATAGCCATTCCGATCGGCATTCCGTCCTTGGAGTTCATCTTGAACGAGTACTCCACTCCTCACCCACTCTGTCTCGATATGATGCACCATCCGGTTCTCAGTCAGTCAAGTGTATTCTAAGTCAAACCTGCACGCATTTTCACAATGGCAACCCAACTCAGCAACTTGGAGGTCGGAGACCAAGACGACGTCAAAGACTTTACTGAGGTTGTTGAAGACGTCTCAGAGAGACTTGATGCTGCCGCCGAAAGGAGATTGGTACGCAAGATCGACTTTCGCTTGATTCCAATCTTGTTTCTCCTTTATCTCTGCGCTTTCATAGACCGGTATGCCCGTTTCTGATCGTTATAGGAGGTTCCCTCTGACGATAAAATAGAGTCAATATCGGCAATGCCCGGATTCAGGGCCTTGAAGAGGATCTGAACATGGGAGGTGAAGATTACAATAGTGAGCCGATGGTCCCGCGCCCCCTGCCCTCCCATGCGTTGCTCATACTTCAATTTCTCCGAGTTTGTCTCATCGTGGAACGCTGGCATCTCTTCGCTGCCGTCCAAATCTCGATCAGGCCGATGGCTTACCTGGAATCGATACTTGATCGGTAGTTGCCTTGTTCGTCTTCTTCGTCCCATACATCCTGTGTGAGGTGCCATCCAACCTGCTTCTCAAAAACCTCCGACCATCCTTGTATCTCTCCGGCATTATCGCGGCATGGGGCGTCGTCACCATAGGGATGGGCACGACACAATCCTTTGGAGGCCTCGTCGCATGTCGGTTTCTCCTTGGGATATTTGAAGCGGGCTTTTTCCCGGGATGCGCATACCTGATCTCCATGTGAGTAGACCTGTAGCGTTTTGAGGAATTCAGCTAATGCCAGCAAGGTATTACAAGCGACTTGAGCTCCAGATCCGAATCAATCTATTCTTCTGTGCATCCATCCTCGCTGGGGCTTTCTCTGGCCTGTTGGCCTACGGGATCGCCCATCTCGACGGCCACGCGGGATATAGTGGATGGAGATGGATCTTCATCATCGAAGGTCAGAAGAACCCCTTACGTGATCGACGTTCATGACTTCTCATTCTCGTCTAGGCGCCGCCACCGTCTTGCTCGCACTGATAGGGGCCTTCATCATTCCAGACTGGCCTCACACAGCAAAGTTCCTGACCGTGGAGGAGCGACTACTTTTGAACAGTCGCCTTCGCGCTGACACAGAAGGTGTGACGATGAACCGGTTGGACAAGAAGGCGGCCAAGCGAGCATTCAGTGACCCCAAGGTCTACTTTGGGTATGTTCATTCCATCTTCTTCGCGTACTTATTTCCCGATGCTGACCGCGCCGAAGCGTCTGCATCTTCCTCGGAATCACGGTCACGACCTACAGCGTGGTCTTCTTCCTTCCTACCATCCTCAGGCAGCTGGGATGGACGTCAATCCGCGCCCAGGTCATGTCGATTCCAGTCTTCCTGGTGGCTGCTCTGCTCACAATGGCTGCGGCTCTCGTCTCCGACTACTTGAAACGACGCTACGTCGTGCTTATGACGGGTTGTCTCCTGACCGTCATTGGCTACGCGATCCTACTGAGCATGGAGCACGTGCCCGTGGGAGCGAGATATTTTGCCGTCTATCTCATCACCGGGGGCGGATTTTCCGCCCAGACCATCGGCATCGTCTGGCTGAGTAACAACATGGGAGGCCATTATAAACGCGCAATAGGCGTGGCAATGCAGGTAAGTCAAACCTGACTGACCCTTTCTTGCTCGATTGCTTACTCCGCCTTTCTTTGTTTCTGACACACAAATGTGGGAGCAGATTGGATTCGGGAACATCGCGGGCATCATCGCCAGCTTCATCTACCTCCAATCCGAAGCGCCGACGTACCACACTGGATTTGGGACCGGTCTAGGCATGTTATTCTTTGGGATTCTCGCGTCGACTGGGTTCTTTCTATACCTTCGATGGGAAAACGCGGCGCGTGAGGCAGGCAAGAGAGACTGGAGAAACAGTCTCCCGGCTGACGAGCTGGACAACCTGGGCGACGATGATCCGAGGTTCCGGTTCATTCTGTAGATTTCCGCGGGGGGGGGGGGGGGCGAATCCTTGGTCGAGGTGAACTGATGCACGAACCTGGGGTGACTAGTGACTCCTGTTTCGTGCGCTGGCAAGAATCTCCGGGCCATTGCATAGCTGAATTAGCAGGCTTCAGATCTATGAAGATGGAGGATTCTTGAGACGGAGAGCCTACCACGATTCAAGCTGGAAGTGTACCTCTTTCGACGGCCAGGGTACGCACCTGATATATCATGGTGAGCCTCAAGTTTTCGACATGGAGACGAAACGTGGTCGATCATATTATACCTTACTCTACACGCGGAGCCGACGCCTTTGCCCACCACACTGATTCATCCTGAGACCACATCTAGACTATACATGATCCCAGCCATATAGATTCAATGCAGCGCCCTTGGAACAGCGAAGCAAGCGCTGAGAGCCATGTCCGCTCTTCTCTCTCCTGCATTTCGCATGTCTCATCTCACTTCATTCCATGTGACTCTACCTCATTCTGAAAGAGTATGATCAATCGATCGAGGCAGGAGTATTATCATTCAATCAAGGCATGCCCTTAAAGGAGTCCCCCAAGGCTGCAAGTACTGTAATAGTCAGATCCCACCCGCGATTCAACGGCCATTGAGTCCCTCCCTCTCTCCTTCTGAGTGTGTTCCTTTCCCATTTGCAGCTCCATTTAATTGTGCCGCCTCGGCCACGGACCCCTTCTGACCAGCACAAAAAGGCGAATATTCCCTCACGCCCGTCGGCTTCTTAAAGTGGCTCTTCAGCCCCAACCACGTGCGGGCATTGTAATCGACCTGCCTCTTCCGCGCGGTCGACCACGCCCACTCGCTCACCCCGATGAGCATGTTGGACTCGATCACGAACGCCATGCTCCCGTCGCCGACCTTCTGAGGGACGCGTGTCTCTGCCTCGGACGCGCGCGCGTGCGTCGCGCTGTCCGGCCCGTGCCCGACCATGACGTTGTGCAGGCTGGCGCCGCCGGGGCGGAACCCGCCGTCCACGCGGGCGTCGTACTCGCCCTGGATCAGGCCCATGAACTCGGCCATCGTGTTGCGGTGGTACCAGGGCGGGCGGAACGTGTTTTCCATGACCAGCCAGCGAGGCGGGAAGATGGCCATTTCGGCCACGCCCTCGGACGAGGCCAGCAGCGTGAAGATCGACGGGTCCGGGTGGTCGTACGAGATGCTCCCTATGGTCATGAACCGGCCGAGGTCGTACTTGTAGGGAAAGTAGGTGCCGTGCCAGGCCACGACGTCGAACGGGGAGTGGTCCTGCTTGGCGGCGAAGAGGCGGCCGTTGAATTTAGTGATGATGCGGTATTCGGTCCCTAGGCCGTCGACAGTGCCATTACTGTTGCTGGTATTGGCATCCTCGTAAGCTGCGACGGGGATCTGGAAGTCCCGCGCGTTGGCGCAGCCAAAGGATCCTAGCGGTCCGAGGTTCGGGAGCGTAAACACCCCCTGGTGCAGTTCGAGGGCGTACCCCCGGACGGGACCCCCAGGCAGGGAGACCCGGTATTTGATGCCCCGCGGGATGACGCAGATCTCGAGGGGTCGCACGAGGAGATGGCCCAGCTCCGTTCTGATGTCCAGCACGCCGGTCTGGAGAATGATTAGGAGCTCGCCGTCCGCGGAGGAGAAGGCCGATCGGGGATCCATCGACTGGGCGGCCGTGAAGATGAAGTATCCCATGCCGGATTTCGCGGACACGTCCCCGGCGGCGCAGAGCAGGCGCATCGAATGCACCCAGTCTGCCTTCTCGTCGATGTCGAATGGATCCCACCGGACTTGGGTGGGCGTGTGCACGAGGTTATTGTAGGCGTTGTAGTTGACCGCTTGCTCGCCGCCGTCGGTGGGCGGTTCCGGTTCAAATGGCTCGTGTGCCGCCGACGGCACGATGCGATACATCCATGTCTGTTGGTTCTCAGGTCGCGCCGCTTGGAACGCACTGCCCGAGATCTTCTCTGTGTACAGACCAAAAGGTGGGCGTTGTGGCGTATTCTGTCCGATTGGCAAAGCACCCTCGATGGCTTCTGATCTGTGAGGGATGGTTCGGAGCGTGAGTAAAATGGTATACAACGCTCGAACGGCGTGAGCGAGAAAACGAGGTCCTTACTTACTCTTGATAAGATCCCAAGCCGGTGTGGTACCTGTATTTCTCAGGTGTGTTGAACTTTGAGAATGGCATCGTGTTCGTCGATGGTCGTGGGGAGCGTTGGGTGTGCACAGTACGGCCCCTTTGCAGTAGTAAACCCTCCTTTCGCTCGTTTTAACGACGAGAAACCTTGATGCAAATACCTCCCAGTCCAGACAGTCCAGCACCCAGACCCTGGGGATCCAGCTCTGAGACGGAGTATCGCCATCGCACACACGTCGTTCCTCTGCGGAGCATCACCGACGAGGCTCGGAAATTGCCGAGCACCTCCGAGCTACAAACCACTTCCTCCGCCTCCGCCTCCGAGGCTGCCCCCTCCTTTTCCGTGTAACGGGGCGGTTCTCGGCAATTGAGAGGGCTGCTCTGGGTCCGGGACGGTGTAAGCGGGATGGGATGCTAGGGTTTCGATACGAACGCCTTACACGCCGTGTGCCATGACAAAACTGGGAATGAATCTGAGATCCACCACTAGAGCTGAGACCCAGGTATCGGCAGCTTCTTGAGAACAGGATTGTTGGCCTACTCTAGAGTTTAGTGGGCACAAGCTGCTTGTGAGCTGGGAGCAACACCCCAGCAGCATCACCAAACCCGACATAGCCATCTTTCTCATTGCCGGCCCAGGCCTGCAGAATCACTTCGTCGCCGTCTTCCAGCCAGGTTCGCTCTTCACCTCCTTCCAACCGGATTGGCCTCTTCCCATTAAGGGTCTGCTCAAGTAAACAGCCCAGGGAAGATGTAGTCTCGCCACTAATCGTCCCAGATCCCAGAAGGTCGCCAGCATCTATCCGACAGCCTGTTATCGTGTGGTGTGCTAACATTTGAGGGAACGACCAAACCAGCCCGTCGGAGGCGTTTGTCGAACAAATGGTCGTTTTTCTCTTAGTGCTGCCACTGACGAGCTGGACCTCCAGTTTCAGATCGTAGGTGAAGTCTCGACGTCGTTCCTGTAGATACGGCAGCAGCGTGCCTGGATGTTTCATTCCGGCTTTTCTGAACGGTTCCAGAGCATCTGCCGAGATCACCCAAGCGCTGATGGTTGTCGCAAAGTTCTTTCCGTTGAACGGACCGAGCGGGACATATTCCCACCGTTGCACGTCTCGGGCTGACCAGTCGTTGAGCAAGACGAAGCCGAATATGTTGTCCTCGGCATTCTCGATGGAGATGTTGTCGAACGGCTCGTTCCCGCCACACACAAAACAACCGAGTTCAAGTTCGAAATCCATGGTCCGGCAGGGAACAAAAATCGGATGCTTCTCCGCCGCGGTAAGATCCTCCACAATCTGGCCCCACGGCCTTCGTACCGGCGTCCCGGACACGAAGATCGAAGAGGTTCTCCCGTGATAAGCCATGGGAAGGTGCAGGTAGTTTGGGAGTAGCGCGCCATTTTGGCCCCGGAAGAGCGCACCGGCATTGTATGCGTGGTTCATGCCTCCGTAGAAATCGCTGAAGCCTCCAATACGGAAGGGGAGACGCATATGGAGCTGCGTCAGGCGGGCAATGCATGCTGTTTGTAAGCCTCTGTCGTCCTTGAGGAGTTGAGGGTAGGGCGTATCCGCCTTGAGAATGTCTTGCAAGTAGCGCCGCACCGCCCCTGAGAAGCGACGTCCTAAGCCTGCTAGAGCGTTGAGCGTTGGCTGGTCAAAGACGTCAATGCGACCCCGAACCTCTGCAAGCTGAGAAAATCCATTGTTGGCCGCGAAAACTGCCAGATTGAGAGCATATTCGCCGATAGCAGTTGCCACGGCTGGTTTCTCTGCGCCTGGAAAAGTGGCGATGCCGAATGGAAGATTCGCGAGAGAAAATCGAGAATCAGGGGCAACGTCGAGCCATGATGCTGGCGCCATCGCGTGAGCTGCGTCTTATCCTACGAGACAGATGAGATGTATCACTTCACCTTTGTCGTCGGGCAGTCGAGAAAGTGAAGATCTCAGAGGAAGCGTGACGGCGGTTGTTGGTGTCTCGCCAATGCAACCATTCCGACGCCGACTCGAGCTTCCGCTGCCTCGGAGGTGGGCATCGCATACCGTCCGTCCTCAGTCTGTGGCCCATGCTAGACTCAGGGCACAGTCAATACCTTTCTCAGTTGATATTGTGAAGCCGTTTTGGCCACTTGGCGCCTGAAAAGGTCTAAGATCTCTCCGTCACTGACTGTTGATTTCGCACTTATTTCGGCTAAATGTCGCATAATACATTTTGTAGGATAGGATATGGCGAGACGGCCGAAATCAGATCATTCTGCAATCCACCATCACTTCGCCGTGATAACTACAGGCAAGGTCGCTTTAGACGAGGGCTTCCAAGCTGGATTTAATATAACAACATTGAACGCTAAAATAAAGAGCACACAACGGGTCTTCCTAGCACTCATTGATCATGGCATAGATACTGCCGCGATACATAATTGATAGGCTCCTTCAGCCAGGCATACCTGTATAGGTATTATGATATCAACAGTTTGTTCGATGATAGATCGGACGTTTTCCGGACATTCTATATCAGCCTGTTAATGGTCGGGGTTGAGCCGTAAAAGACATGCTGGGCTGCTGGTGCATCGACAGGATGAGAAAACATAAGGATTGTCTATACAGGATCGGTAGCGGTGAGGTTTGGACGCAATGAACATTTGGGGGCTGCCAATTCAGAATAATTCTTGACGGTACATGTTATTGTACGGGGAGCCCTGACGAAGAGATGTACCCAGGAAAATTGGGCCGAAATAAGTGCGGTACGAAATAATTAATTAAACGCCGAGGGGGGGAGCCGGCATACATTCCGAAGGAACCTCATAATTCCTTATAACATAGGCTCTTTCTTTCCTTCCTAGTTTGCCCAGCGAAACATGTGGAATATGTGAGAGAGGCTCCAAGATACTCGTCTGCAGAGCTGTAATGGCGTCGGAACGAGGCCAAGGTCCCACGTGGACGCCCTCACCCGGTATCTCACATCTAGCCGTCGAAAGGTTTCGCCGGTTCGTCGAGAGTCGCCAGAGGACAGCACATCGTACGTGTCCGTCATTGATGAGGCCGACTCAAAACTGACAAGTGATCCAGCAACCTACGAAGACCTCCATGCATGGTCGGTCCGAAGCCTGAACGATTTTTGGATGCTGCTATGGGAGTTCGCCGACATCAAGTGTTCATCACCCCCTGATATGATAAGTCTCTCTGGCATCCCTGAGTCTTCTGCATGAGGCTCACCTGCGCAAGCCGTGGACGAGACAGTACCAATGGACAGCTTTCCCCAGTTCTTCAAAGGCGCGTGTATGAACTTTGCCGAGAACGTGCTCGATCAAGGAAGACACGGGACTGCCCTCAAGGCTTTTTCCGAACTATCTGCCAAGGGAGAATGCGAGTCCATATCCTGGATTGGACTACGCCAGCGGGTAAAGACGACTGCAGACGCACTTCACGGGTCTGGTATAAGGCAAGGCGATGTTGTTGCATGTAGGTGTTCTTTTGAGTGTCCTGTTCCCGGGACACCGAAATTGACCTCGTGAAGATATCGGGTCCAACACGCCAGATGCCGTGATCGTACTCTTAGCTGCTGCTGCGATAGGAGCCGTGTTCACTTCTTTGGCGGGAGATATGGGCGAAATCGTGCGTCCGCGATAGGGATTTGAATCCGTTGGTTACTGACCACACGTCAGGCTGTTCTGGACCGACTACGCCAGATCAAACCGAAGATTCTGTTTACCGTGGACGGATATCAGTACAACGGCAGATGGTACGACTGTATGGCAAGGGCAACACGAGTCAGCCAGGCCTTGTCAACGCACGACAGCACCGGGGCATTCGACATGGTTGTGATATCCAATGGTGCCCGCATACCAGTTCATTCCGTTCAGCGCCCGTCTCGAGGGTTGTTCACTTCTCTCGAATGTGGTCCGTAACAGTCCATACTGACCATCCGCAGCATCACCTATGCCTCATTTTTGCAACGAGCTCGACAGCGGAAGACAGAATTCGTACAGTTACCGTTCAGCCATCCACTGCTGATCCTCTTCAGTTCAGGAACCACTGGGGCGCCAAAGGGAATGGTGCACGGCCACGGGGTAGGTTGTTATCCGTGCTGTACTCTCGTATCTGTACCTGTGGCTAACCGACATCTCACAGGGAGTGACTCTGAACCTGAAAACAGAGCATCTGCTCTACGAAAATCTCGGACCCACAGACATCTACTATCATTACTCGAACGTGAGAGATCCTAGAGAAGCCACGGCACCAGTTTATTTTAAATTCTCGATGTCTGACCCTCCCTGATTCCAGATTGGATGGACGATGTGGAATATATTCTTTGGCGGATTCCTAACCGGCGCGACACTTGTCTTGTACGACGGATCGCCCTTCTACCCTACCCCAGCAAATCATACCGAGAATGTCCTGTCATTGGGGTGAGGAGCCTCCCTTTCCCTTTCCCATCCTTGGAAATCCGAACCTCAGCTAAGCCAGCTCCATCCCAGGACGACGGTGTTCGGTGCAAGCCCTCGATACTACTCCGAACTAAAGGATCGTGGAATCAAACCAAGTAAGAAAATTCTCCGCTCGCTACTCCCACTGTGAGCGCTCCCGCGCTAAGCCCAAGGCCAGGCCAATTCCAACGCATCGACCAGATCCGGCTCCTAGGCAGTACGGGCGCAGTACTCCCGGCGACCGTCTGGCAGTGGATAGCCAGCGAGTTTGGGAACCGGCCCGTCCTATCTTTCTCCGGGGGGACGGAAGTATGCGGATCTTGTGAGTGTGAACCGGTCCAGCGGCGTCGTCGCGCTTACCTACCACTTCAACGAGGCTGAACGGCCCCGGTTCGCTAACAACATACACACCCCGCTCCAGTCATCCACGGCAGTCTGATCCATCCGCACTATGCTGGCGAAATCACCGTCAAGAAGCTAGGCTTCGACGTCGACGTCTTCGACGAGCACGGCCAGAGCTGTCCCCCCGGCGAGGCCGGGGAACTTGTCGTCAAAAAGCCATTTCCCAGCGCGGCCGTCAAATTCTGGAACGACCCCACCTACGAGAGATACCGGGCAGCGTATTACGAACGGTTTCCAGGTCAATTCAGCTCTATGCCTTCATTTCTTTCGACACAACCACTGACTGACCAGCCACAGGCGTATGGGCACACGGCGACTACGCCAAGGTCAACCCTCTAACAGGAGGGATTATAATGCTGGGACGAAGGTATGTCCGCCGGCCGCCTCTCCTTCCACCCAAACTATCCTCAATAGCAGCACGAACCAAAATCCACCCCGCGATTAAGTTCTATCTGACTTGCCAACAGCGACGGCATCCTCAACCCCTCAGGCGTCCGCTTCGGCTCCTCCGAGATCTACAATCTAGTCGATAAGTTCCCAGACCTGATCCACGACTCGCTGTGCGTGGGCCAGCGCACGGCCAATGCAGATGGAGAAGAAGAGGTCGTACTGTTCGTCCAGCCGAAACCGGGCGTCGTCTTCACGGCCGAGATCGAGACCCTGCTCCGCAACACCATCGCCACGGCGCTCAGTCCAAGACATGTGCCCAAGCGATTCTACCCTGTGGCCAAGATCCCGTATAACGTCAATGGGAAGAAGCTGGAGATCGCGGTCAAGAAGGTACTGGCTGGGGGCAAGATCGATGACAAGATGCGGGCCACGCTGGCTGATCCGCGGGACTTGGATGAGTTCCGACGATACGCTGCGGTCTCCGCCGGCGCAGGTGTGGCAGGTGGTGCGAAAGCCAGGCTTTGATACGAGAGGGTCAGGGTGTTGATGATCTTTCTCCCTTGACTTTACATCCCGGATCGCCGGTGCACTATAGTCGAGCTGAAGTAGACTCAGAGGATGAATGTTGAGCGAGCACCGTCTTTTGATCAGAGTCCATCATTCTATATCGCCAACGCAGCCACGCGAACAACAGGGCAGACTGACTTTGTCTGCGTATCTAAATCTAGGACGCTCAATTCGGCAGCATGTCTCTATCCTCCGCGTATCTAAGTCTAGGCAATTCAAACCCCTGCGTGACACGCGCGTACGTGATTCCTCCCAGTCTCGCAACGGGCCGCAACACCGCAGGATCAATGGACGCCTTGTCTTCGCTCAAGGCATCCTCGCGGACCCAGAACCGCACGCCCTCGATGATGGCCATGGACCCTGACCGGACGCCCCTGGTGAATTTGCTTTCAAAATCCTTGACCTCGAGCAGTTTGCCTTCGACGCTGAAAATGCTCTCGAGGACGCGGTCGGGCTTCACTTCCCGACACGGCGCCGGGGTCAGTCCCGTCATCTGCCACTCGCTCACGCCGTAGGGGGCGTCGATCGCGGCAGCGTTGGCCGCCTCGACGAAGTGCTCGCTGATGATGTTGATGACGCACTCGCCCGTCGCTCGGAGGTTCTTGAGCGTGTCTTTGTCGTTCGAGCCGGCAAATCCCACGACGAAGATGGGCGGGTCGTGGTTCACCACTTGCGTGTAGCTGAAAGGGGCCAGGTTGTGCGACGTGCCCCCCTCGTTTCGCGTGCTGACGAATCCAATCGGCCTGGGGATGATGCCAGAGATCAATAACTTGTAGTTGTTCATGGCGGATCGGCCGGGCTCGTTGGGGTTGATTTCGATGTGCTGCTTCGAGAGGCTGGCGCCACCGTCGTTGGCCCCGTCGCCCCATTGCCAGCTGGGAGATACGGTCTTCGAGATGACGAATCTTGCAGAGCGGTCAAAGTCCGGGCGTGTTGCTTCGGCGTCCTTGAAAGGTGGCCTGGGTTGGGTCATTTTGACGACGCGTTGAGGCTGCCAGCCAGCTGGAGAGGAAACTGGGTTCTCTCGCGCAGAGCGTCCTTCGTGCACCAGGTATGCCGGTGGACGAACTTCGTTGACATCTGCTCAGCGTTGCCCTCCAGACTGTTGTTCCCTCCGAGTCGCGTGGACATCACCCAATAGGGATGCTTGCATCTCTCCACAGACTACAGCCCGCACACTCGCCGACGTGGAGTCGCAGCGGAGTAATGGTGACAGGGATCTCGGAACCTGGCTCGGAGGAGGTTCCGTTCTCACCAGCCAGACGTGCTGAGTTACCAAACAATTGACAAACAATTGACAACGGATGAATCGTAGTTTGTATCATTGGTTGAGAATGGTAAGCATTAAAATTAGTGTGTGGTCAGCATGGCCGCTCCATTTATCTCAGATATACCATCATCAGCAAGCTCGCTGCCCGAGCATCTACCTTGACAGTTCGGTGTATCGACAGCTCAAACACAAGCCGCGAAAATGGCCTTGGTAAGTGTTGCCAGGCTCACGGAGGACGTATGGACTTTCCTGCCTATGGTCATTGTTGCGTTGAGCGTCATTGCATTCGCTGGCTATGAACTCGTTCGCATTTCGGCGCGGGTGCCTGGGTTTCGAGGCCCTCCTGGAAAACCGATCGTGGGCAACTTGTGGCAGATTCGCCAAAAGGACGCTCCAGAGCAATATCGCCAATGGGCCAAAAAGTACGGGCCGGTGTACCAGATCCAACTGGGAAACATACCTGTCCTTGTGGTCAACTCTGCAGCAGCGGCAAAGGCAATCTTCAATCAGAACTCGCACGCGACGAGCTCGAGACCAGAATTCTATACCTTCCATAAGGTGAGAGCCGCTATCTTGACTTTATCTCCCCTGACCCAACTAACATGGACACTGAGATTATTTCCGATACCGCGGGAACAACCTTGGGGACAAGCCCATGGTCGGACTCGACCAAGAGGCGAAGGAAGGCGGTGGCCACGGCGGTGAATCGACCCGCTGTAGCCACTTACATTCCTCACCTCGACCGCGAGACTCGAATATTTCTCTCGGAGGCGCTCCGTGACGGTGAATTTGGCAAGAAGGGAGTCAACCCGATGCCGCTGTTCCTTCGCATGAACATGAGCATCGGCCTGACCCTCCACTGGGGGACCAGGATGGAGTCGCAGAATGACCTCTTCCACGAGATTGTCCTCGTCGAAGACACCATCAGTAACTTCCGGAGCACGACGGGGAACCTGCAGGACTACATCCCGCTGCTTCGCCTGAATCCCTGGAACACGCAATCTGTGCAGGCCAATGAGATGAAGATCCGCCGAGACAGGTACATGCAGATCCTGGACAAGGACCTGGACGACCGGATTGCGAAAGGCACTCACAAACCATGCATTAGAGCGAACGTGCTTGTCGACGAGGAAGCACAGCTGAACAGACTGGAATTGAGCTCTCTCAACCTCACGCTGTTGGCTGCTGGCCTGGACACCATGAACTCTGCCGTGGCGTGGGGTATTGGCATGCTGGCGAAGCGACAGGATATCCAGGAGAAAGCACTCGCGGCTATCCGTGAGACCTACTCGGCCGACAACCCCCTTTGCGATGCGACCGACGACCAGAGCTGCGCATATCTTGTGGCAGTCATCAAGGAGATTCTGAGGTCAGTCATCAGCATTCCACATCAAGTAACTGTTCAGCATTCGAACTTGCTTCTAGGTATTTCTCTGTGACCAGACTCTCGCTACCCCGCTGCACCATCCAGGATTTTGTTTATGACAACAAGGTCGTCCCCAAGGGAACGGTGATATTCTTGAATGTCTGGGCCTGCAACATGGGTAAGAACTCAACGCGCGCAACACAGCCGTTTAACCTGGCTGACTTCTCCTGTGCTCGACAGATCCCGAACTGTGGGAAGATCCAGAGGAATTCCGTCCTGAGCGTTGGCTCGAGAGGCCTGAGTCTCCCATATTCACGTTCGGCACGGGAGCCAGAATGTGCGTCGGCATGCAGCTGGCATACCGAGAGCTGTACGTTCTCTTCTTGAGGGTCTTGAACAGTTTCAAGATTGTCCCAGACGGGTTCATTGAGACTCGCCCAATCGAAGGAGTGGCGAATCCTGCCTCCTTGACGACCCAACCGAAAGCATACAAGGTCTGCTTCGTTCCTCACAATCCCACAGCCCTGAAGGATGCCCTGCAGCATCA
Source organism: Phialophora verrucosa (assembly GCA_002099365.1). Classification (NCBI taxonomy): domain Eukaryota; kingdom Fungi; phylum Ascomycota; class Eurotiomycetes; order Chaetothyriales; family Herpotrichiellaceae; genus Phialophora; species Phialophora verrucosa. The sequence goes on along the minus strand of MSED01000002.1, from coordinate 1,026,729 downwards.
AGCAGAAAACTCAGCGCAAGGCTAGCGTTAGCAGGGGACGTTGAGAACAGTACGAAGCAGCAGCGGACATTCGGGACTCTGAGCCATCGACTTGTTCAGCTGTCCACTCAGTAGTACATAGTGTGCGTAGAGTGCCTCCCACACAGGTTTTAGAGGCCCCAAGCTGCCCAGTTGTGTCGCTTTATGAAGGTTACAGAAAGCCCGGCATTTGTGGGTAACGGTGTGTTCCTATTAGTGGTGGTCGATAATGGCTTTGCCTAGCTGAAGTTACGGGGGTTAGTGAGCCGAGGCCAAGTTTCTCAGGGGGAGGTTGCGGGTGACCAAGAGCCCCCAGCTTGCCGCCTAACTAAGTTCATAGGCGTCCTCTAGACACTTCCTGTGACGAACGCCCCGCGCGGCATTAATAAGTAGCAATTTCCGGTTGGCTATTGAAGTCCCTGGACTCCGCACTTTTGCTCTGGCTTTAGCCGAACAACACTCGCTAGGCATGCCTGGGCTGGGTGGAACCCCAGAAAGCACATCACTTCGGGGGCGGGGTACCAAACCTCAGCACCTTTAATACTCGTACTGTAGTTGACACCCCACCCCCCCGAACCTAACCCCCCTGCATGCTGCCTTTTCGACCTTCTCCCCATCCCCCGTTCTATCTACTGTAGCCTCAACACCCGCAACAAGACAATGGCACACCGAGAAGGTGCTGAAGATGGCGCGCAATCAGGACGCAAGCGCAACAGCGCCGAGAGCCCCGAGAATGCCCAAAGGTCCAAGCGACTTCGTTATGTGTCAAACGCGTGGTAAGCCACCCATCTTCTAGCGACCTCTGCCAGCGCAGTGAATGACATTGAGTTCTCTGCCGCTAGCAACGAGTGCAAGCGACGCAAGGTCAAATGTGACGGAGTAGACCCCTGCCAGCGATGTGTCAACAGCATGATGCCGTGCAGCTATCTCCGACCCTCGCGGAACAGTGATGGCACATCTGGCCAGTCGCCCACCACGCACGCTGCGCCATGTCTCGGAGGAGGAGCGCTGAACGTGCGGGATAGAGAAGTGCATCAGCTGACTATGCAGCTCCGTGCGGTCATGGAGAAGGTGGATAGCCTGAGCCAGAGTCTGAGCGCAATATCTCCTCCCGGTCCGTCTCAGCAGCCTGTTTCCAGCATCCCGGCGGCCGAGGAGCCAGTGGACTTGGGGTTTCAGCCTGAAAACCTACCACAACCAGACAGCCTTGGAGCGAGAGCTTCGTCCATGCAGCCAAGTGTCACGATAGAATCGGAGACGATCTCCCCGGAATATCACGGGCCTACCAGTTCAGAGTTCACGTTTGAGGTGGCCAACGAGAGCCTGATCGAGCTGGGAGTGGGATGCTCCATCATCAATTCAAACCAGACCTCCAAACCTCTCCCCTTTCCTAGCATTTTTCGGAATCAGACCGCAGACACGACGCTCCTCCGAAACTTCCTGGCACGGGACCCTTTGTGGACGGTCGCGCGGTCAGATGCACTACGGTATATCGACACCTATCACAATACAGTCGGGGCAATGTATCCCGCAACGGATGGGTCGTGCCTCGCTCCCAAGGTCCGGCTCCTGTTTGATGCGCTGGACGTCGCCCGAGGACGACGCTACCAGGGCGGGTTCGGCAACCTGATCGAGCTGATGTTCAGCGTGGACACGAAGATCATCAAGATCCTGCTCGCCATCGGAATGGTGAGCGACCTGGGTGTAGCGGGGACCGACGCCGGCATGAAGCTCGTGCAAAGCGTCCTCGACTCGTCGGACGATTCGCTAATGAATGCCGAGGGACTCAGCGGCGTTCAGATCCTCGTCTCGATCGTGAGTCTTCCTGCCCCTGAATCAGGAATCGAACGCAAGATTGAGAAACTAACAAGGCCGCCCTTTCTGCAAGGCACTCTTCTTCTACCACCTGGACGACGAGCTCAAAGGGAGCCGATACTCCTGCCTCGCGTCGCGACGGTGCCTCGAGATGGGCCTCCACCGCCGCGACGCCCTGGTCAAGCACTTCCCCGACGAGGGCTCGCGCAAACAAGCCCTCCGAATCTTCTGGTCGGTCTTCACGCTCGACCGGCGCTCCAGTCTGGGTCTCGGCGTCCCCTTCGTCATCCAAGACACGCTAGTGGATCCCGCCCTCGCGGCCCTCGACTTCGACCACCCGTACCTGCGGAGCATGATCCCGTTCACCAAACTGTCCGGCAAGGCCTGGCAGATGAGCAACGACCTGTCCGGCAGCAAGGAGTCCGACGCGGACGTGGACGCCGTGCGCGAACAGATCGACTACCTCGACTACCAGGTCCTGCAGTGGCAGAAGCAGATCCCGGCCCCGATCCGGTACTGCCACGGCGTGACCGAGATTGCGTCGTCCGCGTATGATCCGAGGGGCGACTACGACGGCAATAGACACGGAGGCCATAGACGCGGCGGCGATGGAAACACCGACACTGACAGCACCACCACCACCACCACCACCACCACCTCGCGCCGAGACTTCTACCTCGCCGTCGCGCTGTTCGTGCGCGGCAACCAGCTCCGCAACCTGATCTACCGCCCGCTCCTCCAGTCCGCGGCCCGCATCAGGACGCACCCGGAGCACACGCTCACGGCGCTGACCATCGCGCGGGACTCGCTCCAAGCGTTCGCGGACCTAGACGCCCGCACCGACCTGCTGCACACCCACGCCACCTTCTTCAAGCACTTCATCGTCTCCAGCCTGGGGAACCTGCTCCTCATCGTCGTGCACGTGCACGAGCACGCCACCACCACCGAGCTGTGGGCCACGATCCGGGAGACCTTCCACGTCGCGGCCGCGCTGCTGAGGAAGCTGAGCGCCCGGTCCGGTCCCATTCTACGGGCCTGGGATCGGCTGAAATGCCTCGAAGATTTGCAGGCCAAGATCCTTGCAGCGCGGCGCATCAAGGCGAATAATAATGCCGCAGTTCAGGCTCAGGGCCACCAGCACCAGAACCAGCACCAGGATCAGCATCACCAACGAGATCTGAATCTAGATCACCTAGAGATGGATCCCTACGCCGCCGTTTCGGGCATTAGACCACCACCGCCACCACCACCACCACCACGCGCAGGGGACGGGTCGTTGGGGGATGTGAGCGACAACAGTAACAGTATCAGTAACCGCAATGGCAATGGCAACGTTAGTCTCCCACCGTCGTCGTTATTGTCCTCGTCCTTCCCAACCGAGGATTACATGCTCTTCGACTCGCAGATCCGGGACGAGTTCGCCGGTCTGTTCGATCCGACATTTGGATTCGGCGACGCTTACGAGTTTCCCTTACCTTGAGAAGCCTTATCAAATGCACCCGGTGGTCTTGATCCAGTATAGTACAGCACGGGGAACTAAGTTGACGTACGGAGAACGGTACTACCTCATGCTCCCCAGGTACGGAGTAATTCATGAATAGTCGCTCGTAGTAACTTTGTCGTGAGTTCTAAGTTCATCTACTACATGCATACCTTTAAATGCCTTGCCTTGCCTTGCCTTAGCTTCTCTTCGTTGGGTTCGGTTTCATCTCTTGATCCATTCCTTCCTTGTGTGGAAGGAAACATGTTTATCCAAGATCTTCGCTCGAAAGCCCAAAGAGCTGGAGAGACAGGATCGAACTTCGAGACTCGTGAATTTATATCCAATTGTTTACATTTTGGTATCGTTCCATCCGTGAGACCGTTCCATCCGTGAGACCGTTCCATCCGTGAGACCGTTCCATCCGTGAGACCGTTCCATCCGTGAGACTGGTGAACTCCCTGCTCAATGATCTCATCTGCTGTAATGTATTAATCCGTACTCACAGTACTGTGGCTTGATGTCCTAGGTAATTTTTGATTCGACCCAACTCGAATCGAATCCCTTCCTTTGCGTTCAATGCAATTCGCACCACAACCCCCGGACCATGAATCACACCATTGATTATTATTGATCCATTCGATGACTTCCTAATGTCTCCTTCTCACTTTCTTCGCATCAAGCCCTTCACCGTCTCGATCAACGCTTCAACCTGGCCAAACAGGTAGCCCATTCCGAAGGTCCACTTCTTGACTCTCACGCTCCAAATGAAGAAGTACACCAAGAGCCAGTTGGAAAAGGTGAAGACCAAGAAGATGCCAAAGTCGCGCCATTGCTCATCGGGCTTGGTGTTCAACGTCGACAGATACTCCTTCCCGGTGGCGTAGGGGCAATACGCACAGGTGCCGTTGGTCATGGTGGTCACATATCCTAGGCCCGAGGAGTCGATGAAATCCTGCGTGTATGACTGGCATGTCTGCCCAGGCGGCGCGTTATACAACGTCGACTCGCCCTGGGCACATCGAACCATAGTGTCCTTCAATGTCGCCGCCAGCACACCTCTCAACCACCACGTCGATGGATTGACGTAGTACATCCAATACCGCCAGAAGACCGGAATCTGGCTGTATGGCCGCACGATGCCGTTGAAGACGGAGACCATGACGAAAAAGAAGGGCAGCGTGTTGGAAATGGTCGTGAAAGAGGGCGCAAACGCACAGATCCATTGACCCCACGACGACATGAAGAAGTAGAACAGCATGGTCATCAGGAACATGTACCCAGCCGTCTCGCTGTCACGGGGCAGATTGGTTGGATAGTACCACAACAGCCAGTAGATGACAGAGCTGACCACCGCTGCGGGAATCTCGGCGACAACCTGAGCGGTGCAGAACGCGAACCAGCCGTAGATGCGGGACGGGTACTCGCGGGCTTCCCACAAGGCGCGGTTCTGGAAGAACTTGGGGACCACGCCGTTGACGATCGTGGGTGGGATGAGGAGAATTAGGTAAGAGGTGAAGAACCGTTCTTGCAGCGATGCCACCGAGTCGGTCAGGTTGTAGAAGGTAAACCCGTTGAAGATGCCGATGATGACACTCACAAAGAGCCTCGCGTACAGGTATGATGGGTCTCGCCAGTACGAGCGGAAGGTGCGCTTCATGAGCTCGTACGTCTGCAGCTGAACTGGCGCGGCAAATTCGTGTTGCTGGGTCGCTGCTTTCGGTGTCTCCTTGGATCGTTCTTCTTTGAGCCGTTGAATCTCTCGGAGCATTGAGGCATTCTCCTCGGATTCAAGCCACTCTTTGTTCCAGTTGACGCGTTTGCCATCTTCTCGCCGCTTCCCTCCCTTGGCGGCAGTCTCGAGGATAAACTCGGCTACATTCTTGTTTGGCGGGCACTGTGTGCCCCTCTTTGCGAAGTATTCCACCACTGCCGAGCCGTTTTCACCGATGGGACCGAAGTAGAATGGGTTTCCGCCCGGATTCAGAGCCAGAACCATGTCGAATTGCTGGATCAACATAGATGAAGGCTGGTGGATGGTGCAAATGATTGCCTGGCCGGCCTGCGAGAGCTTCTTCAAGAACCGAACAATGGAGAAGGCCGACTGGGAGTCCAAACCGCTGGTGGGCTCATCCAGAAATAGAAGCAACTCTGGTTTGGCAGCCAGCTCAACGCCGATGGTAAGACGCTTGCGCTGCTCGACACCCAGCGAGCCAATGATGGCATCCTCGATGTCGTGAAGCTCCAGTAATTCGATGATATTGTTAACGTAGTTGATCTTCTCTTGCTTGGGGACATCCCGATCCTGTCTCAAGAGGGCGGAAAATTCCAGAGCTTCTCGGATCGTGGCAGTCTCATCATGCAGGTCCATTTGTTCGCAGAAGCCCGTACCTCGCTGGAATTCGATTCCGAGAGGACGTCCGTCAACGAGCATCTCTCCAGTAACAGTACCCATGGTCTGTCTCTGGGATAAGGTGTTGAGAAGGGTGGTCTTTCCGGCGCCAGATGCGCCCATGAGGGCGATCATGACCCCGGGCTTGACATAGCCGTTGACCTTATTCAGCAACTTTCTCTTGCCACCTTGGTATGGAACTTCGTACTCGACGTTCTCCCAAGTGAAGACGCTCTTGCTCTTGGCGATGCCTACAGCGTCCTCCTTCCGGTCCTTCATCACCGTGTCTGAGGATGCACTAGAGGCGGGTTCCGAAGGCACCGCGGCATTCTCTACGTCCGATGGCTTACTTTCTTCCTCCACCATTTTCTTCGCCTTGCGAGTCTTCTTGAACACAAGGGCCCCGCCGCCGCCGCCGGTGAACGAGAACAACTCAGACGCAACGGCCGTAACGAGGATGTAGAGCACCGTAAAGGCTATGACCACCCCGAAATTCCGCCAGAGGTGGGATCTATAGTAGCCGAAGGAATTTTCAAAGTAAGAATCTCCACCAACCCGTGTGTTACCGACGGTCGCGCCGACCAAAGAACATCCTTGGTAACCCTGCACTGCGTTCGGTCCTCGAGGCACGAGATTCGAGGGAGAACAATCCATTACTCGACCGTGAAACTCGTTTGTCAACACTGCTTCGTACGCGTATGACACGGGATTGACGTAGTAGAGCCACCCGAACCAGATGACATCGCCTGTCAAGCTAGTCTTGGGAATAGTATAACCCACATAGAGGATCAGGAGGTTGAGTGCGATACCCGAGAAGCGCACGGCATCGTCAATGGTCGGACTTAGGGCGGCGAACATCCGGTAAAGCGCTGTGACGCAGATAGTAGTGACGTAGACGAAGAGGAGGTTGATGAAGAATTTGCCGGCCTCGACGTCAAGGTTCGTCATGAAGTAGAGGATGACGGTGAAAACCACTGCCTGAACCAAAAGAACCGGCAAGTCAAGCATGATCCTGGCAATAACCACAGCACTTGGGCGGTAGAAGGCGTAATCGCGGTGCCGTGATATAACAACCCGACCGCTGACGGCTCGCACCAGTTCAGTCAATTGCAGCCAGCCCAAGAACAATATCGAGAAGAACAGCGCACCACCCCTCGGGAATGCACCGTCAGTATCGAAGCTCTCACCATAGAACAACGAGCCAATGATCAGAGCGTTGGAGATGATAATGAATCCCTTGGTGTATAGCGTAGACTTATCGCCCCAGAAGAGCCAAAACTCTCGGAGCGTGCAGGCCATCACTTGACGCCAGAAGGAGACTGTGTAGCTGGAGTGTGGTGAGACTAGTTTGCTGTTGCTCTTTTGCTCCTGCACAGCTTCCTGGAACTGCCTGGTATCGGAGCAATTGGACGTCTCCATCTCCTTCTCATAACGGTTCACGTCAGCGAGGGTTTCTTGATAGATGCTTGACTTGCGGAAGGCGGCCTCCAGCTCTAAAGCTGTCTTGGGTGTCGAGGCTTCCATGCCGTCCCGGAACTGACGTTCGTTCGGGTCGCCAACTGAAGTCAGGAAGTCCGCTGTCGTCTGTCGGTCAGGAGCATGAAATCCGAGGTCGATGAAGTATTGTCGTGCCCGGTCCGCAGGACCCTGGTATATCATGCGTCCTTCCTCGATCACTAACACCTTGTCCATCAGTTGGTAGATGCCCTCACCCGCCTGGTATAGCGTGACAATGGTCGTTCGGTTCGAGATGTCGGTCATTATGCGCAGCGACTTGGCGTAGTCCAGCGCTGTGGAGGCATCCAGCCCGCGTGTCGAATTGTCCCAGCATACCACGGTGGACTTCGTAGCTAGTGTCTCAGCAATGCCTACCCGCTTCCGCTCGCCCCCAGAGACGCCCCTCACGTACTCGTTCCCCACCAGCGTGCCCTTGGTGTGAGAAATGCCAAACATCTTCAACAGGGCCTCGATGATGACCGGGATGGTACCAGCATCGTGTTTCTTGGTCTTGTTCATCAAGGCGAATTTAAGTGTTTGCCAGACAGTCAAGTTAGGAAGATGCTGGTCATCTTCTGGATTGTAGTTGACTTCGCCACGATAGCTCTTTTTCTGTTCCTCGGCAGAGATACCCCCGTAGGTGACAGTTCCCTCCACACCGGCAAAACTCTCCCTCTGGTTCGCGATGACTTTGAGAAAAGTTGAACAACCTGATCCGGGACGGCCGAGCACCAGCATCATCTCGCCGTCACGTACCGAGCCAGTAAAGTCGTGTATCAGGTCTCTCGTCGGTGGCGGCTTCCCAAAATGAAGTGCGGGGACAAATCTGGTGACAAGTCGGTAGAGGTCAGGTCCGAATGTGCCAATAATAGCTTCTGGTAGAGTTTTCGCGAATGTAGCTTGAGCACCCACTCCTTTCACCGTCAGGTTCTTGTACAGCACGCCCACCTTCTTAGCAGATTCTCCAGTCTCCGTCCGCTTCTCGAAGTGACCGTCTTTTAGGAAAGCGCCAAGGTCGAGGTCATCCTCTTCCACCGGCTCGGGGCCAGCCTCTTTGTCCCAGTCGCCATCGGTTGCGTCGCTGTTGGCTCGAGAAGCAGTCGTCCTGGTACGGGCCATCGACGGCCGTGAGCGCCCTCTCGACAGCCAAGTCCTGGGCTTTTCCGCGCCTGATTCGCGGGTGGCAGTCCGCTGTAAGCTGATCTTCGAGATCTCTCGCCGGATCTCCTCGAACTCGGCCATAGCTTCTTCTCGGTTGAGGGCTCCTCCCACATCTCGTTCGCCCCACGTCCCATCCCTTTCTTCGCTGCGACTCCTTGACGGCGCACCGGAGCCATGGGGAGACTGTACTGCACTGGTGTCCTGTGACAATTGCCCGGGAAAGGCGACATTGTGTAAATTGGTAAAGGGCGCTGCATCGGTCAGTTCGTGTGAAAAAGGCTGCGAGGGATTCACTGTACTTACGCTCCTCGCGGTAGCGACGCCTGAACATCTCCCCGCTATGTTGATTGAACATGTTGTCGGTTTCTCCTGTTACCAATACAAGAACTGTTGATGTTTCAGGTCTTGTTGTCAGACGAGGTCGCGAATCCTCAGCAAAGTTTGCAAGAATTCGGCCTGTGGGACACCTTTTCGAGGATCAAGAGTCAAGAGACAGTGAGGGAAGGCAGCTGGGGGGAGAAATGAAAGGCTTGAAAGGTAAGAGGGTGTAGGAGTGAAACTAGGAAGAGGAGCGAGCGAGCGAGCGAGCGTATAGAGATCGACGGCGGGAAATGGCCCGGCGGTGAATCTTGAGGAACGGAGAGCTCTTTTGAGAATGGACCGTGAACTCGGTGATATGGGTAAGAGGGCGGATATTGTGGACTACGGTGAACACGCGAGCCACGTGGTAGGAGCAGGATTGGTAAGCTCGTTGGGACAACAGTGAAGGGAGTGTGCCGGGACGGTGGCATTTGGGGAATTGCTGAAGCACTCGTTTCAGATAGTAACACTTCCTTTTTGGATGAATTTCGTTGGCAGGGGCAAATCCGGCGATTACGGGTATCAGGTCAAAGACACAGCCATTAGCGAAGATCGTGGTGAATAACGTCACGTTGGCATTTCTCCGGAGCGCAAATGATGAGAGAGTGAGGACAGAAAAACAGTTGCTTCATGCGTCACCAATCTGCCGGACTTAAAGCGTGTGGGCCAGATCCGCGAAAATCCCAAGCCTTATTAATGGATTTAACTCGCGTGTCAGATCTTGCCGTGCAGATTCTTTCCAGTTGCCCCATCAGAATCGGCCGAAGTTGTCGGATCAAAGAGCCTAGCTGACGTCTAGCGGCTAATCGGATCGTTTAGGCGTCCCTAAGCTCCTGCGGAACGGTCGTGATTGGAATACTACCCGTACCAGTAGCGGGTGCTCTGTCAGATGAAAGCCTTACCCAGCACACCTCCCTTAAACATGACTCGCGGTATCTTCGTGTGAATTTGATCAGGCTCTCTGACAGCGGGCTTACCCAGTCAGAGCCGTGCCGCAGCAACCGGAGGAGTTGTGCTACGATGTGCAACTGTAATGCTGGTGTCCTTCGAATCCATTGCCCCGTCACTTACAGCTGAGCAACACGGACCGTGACAGGCTGTACGAATATCGTCCGGCACGATTACCGCACATCGGACCTGAAAGGCCATCAGCCATCAGCATCACCATAGGAACTCGCTGCCGCATCTTCGTCTCATAGGGCAACGTGTTTTGAACTTGGGGGGGATTGTCGAATCCTAGGCTGATCTGGCTGATCGATCTCTCGTCATGCAAGGCCACGGTAATCCCTCTCGATTAATATTAATCTATTGCTGGTCTCTGGTCATCATAATGCCTGTTGGATACAAAGCATGTCCTGCTTGTGTACCGTCCGCTTTTCAACCTTTGCACGGTGGTATCCCGGCACATTTGAAATGTGCTTACAACCATAGAAAGCCGACATTCATGTTTTCGTTACTCGTTAGATAGAGCCTCTTCGTCTAACTGGGCTGGATCCACGTTCACAGCCAAACCATAACTCCTGCGCCCACTGCCACCAGGGCAACCACCATACCCATGAATCCGACATTGTTGAACGAAGACGGTGCGGAGACAACTCGGGCAGCAGCTCCTTGCGATGTCGCGGAGCTAGCAGCCCCAGAAGCAGTGGCGCTGCCGTCGTGTGCCGAGGTGACTGTCGAGCTGTAAGTACTACTGGCCTGCGAAGTTGCTGCTTGCGACGAAACAGGAACAGAAGCGGTGGACACAGAAGGCGACGTAGGAGAAGGGGGGATGAGCGCCGTGGTGGCAACTGTAATGCTGCCAGTCGGAACGCCGTTTGGCATACCTGATGAGACGCCCTCAACTCCCACAGTGGGAAGAGGCGCGCTGGGATCTACTGTCCATCCTCCTGCGGTCGAAGCAGGGCAGGATGGAGGAGTTGTCTTGACTGTCGCAGCGTATTGAGCCGAGTTTACGCCAGTGGGGGTCAGTGTCTGCCATTGTTGCTGAAGATTGCTGAAGTCAGGCGAGATAGGGGTTGGCACTCCCTGGCGGGTGAACCTGCAGTTCGTTAGCTCCGAAGCCCATGTAGGCGAGTGTTTGTCAGCAATGATTTTACCCTTGAACAATGATTGAGCCCTGGTTGACGTCTGGTCCGGCCGCCGGACCATACTCCACGAGGCCGTAGTTGTTCATTTCCTGAATCCATTCATAAATGATAGCGCCGGACCAAGTGTCGACCATCTGCGGTCCGAAGATGGCAGCTTGGTCATTGAACGTCCGAGGCGGAACAGTGTTGCAGCCATCCTCCGAGAAGAAGATAGGAATCGGGTAATTTTCGGCGAGTGCCTGAAGGCCAATATAACCAGAAGTCTGAAAGTCAGGTGCGGATCCACACCACTCATAGCTGTTCAAGGCGTAGAAATCGAGGCGTTCAGTCACATTAGGACGGCAGGCCAGATAGTCTTGAAGCATGGGGCGAAGAACTGCAGTATCCGTGGCTGAGTAGCCGATGGGGATCTTCCGGTAGCCTTTGGCGTCTCGGTAGGACTTGATGTCGACCGCGGCCGCAAGAAGGTACGGAGCGGCTCCCGAGTCCTCCACTGTTGCATTGTTAGCGGGGTGCAGGAGTCGAGTGAGCAAGAGGCGTCACGCACAAACATTGAGCACTTCATTGCCCACGAAACAGCCAGCAGTGTTGTCATACTGCTGGAAGTTGTCCAAGACAGCACGATAAGACTCTGATTTGTTCGCATTCCATGTCGATTCACTTCCCTGGCAGGTTATCAGCTATCGTTCTTAGACGTGAAATTCTCTCGATCCTACATAGCGAATGTACGTCTTGAAGCTGTCCAGGTCCACCCATAAGTAGATTCCGGCGGCAGCAAAAGCATCCATGCAACCTGAATGATCTTTTGACGCATCCACATGATACACCCGGATCGAATTGGCACCAAGTTGTTGCATGAGAGCGGCATCGAGCTGGCACTGAGTGGTATTTACGAGAGGATCATCTTCGACGAGCTGGTAGGCGACACCTATGCAGAGAGCTAGGGTCAGCAAAACAGCGCAGCGTGAATTGAGGTGACTCGGAACTTGCCTTTGACGAAAAATTGCTTGCCGTCGCTAGTGAAGAATTTGGAACCGACTGCTGAGATTGTTGGAATGGCGTTGACTGCAAGCCAAAAGGCCGCAAAGACCAGGAGGACAGAGGCTCGTAGAGAAGTCATTGTCGCTCGAGATCTCAATCCTTGGTCGATAGCTCGTTTTCTCTGAGAGAATATTAAGAGGAATGAATGATGAGGTTGAGCACAGCTGGGAATTTGACGTTGGATCGCTCAAAAACGCAGGAGTGGTGATGAAGAAGTTCAACCACCCGCAGCAGCAAAAAATAGGTGCAAGTGAAGAGAAGAGTCTCGTCCAAAGGCAATGATTTGAATGATTCTACCGCCTGCGAGTGAAGTTCAGGCGAACGGAACTTGAAAGAAGGACAGGCAGAGCCGCAGACCGAGCGATTGGCAGTCGCAGTCGCAGTCGCAATTTGTTGACAGAGCAGGCGCGACAGGAAGCCAAACGAGGGGCGGCGGAAGCGACTCAGGCAAGAACGACAAACATTACCAACGACGACAATGATCGCGACAACGAGCTGGTGTGAAGCAGAGTGAGAGTCGACACTTAGCTGGCGGTGGGAACGTCTCCCACATGGCTTGATTCAGCTGCCGCATCCATCGACGGAAATGCGACATGATCTTCAAACAAGAACGGACTCTAAAAATCCCAGGTGGGCTTCCCGCCGCAAGCTGCCCTGAACTTGATCAATCGCGGGCAACCATTAGAGGACGCGATTCAGGTTTGGGCTGTAGCGCGGAGTGAAGATGGGCAACCCATTTTTCCATGACGACGAATCGATAAGGATTGTCGCTAAACAAACAAACTAAGGTTGGAAAACCAAGGACACGAGATTGTCCGTTGGCTTTTCTCCCAGCCTAAGACGCACGGCACGCGGACAAGAGAGGGAGGTAAGGCGAAGGAACACGTATCCGGGCTTCCAGAGAAGGCCCGAAGTGGCGTCCGGCATTGCCTAGAGAATGCTTAGAGTGCGGCGGACGAGGTTGTCAAGCTTCGGCGAATACGAGAAGAGTCCTTGGGCAGTCCGGCCTGCTTATCGCAAGTCCTCAAATTCTGAAACATCATACAATTTCGCTTGAGGGAGACGTCACGCATGTTCATCGGCTGTTAGCTTGGACCTCGTATTCCATATGTTTTGAGCATCGACGTCTCAACGGCGTACATGATTGTTTGGCAGGATAACGTCGCACATATGCAACGTGTGGTGACCTGCTTGAGATGTGCAAGGACGCCTCCGCAAAAACCATCAGCATCAATGCCAGGCTGTTGTAGTCGACGCGCACTGCCATGTCTAGCGACGTTGTGGAATCAACGACGCGTCCGTCGTCAGGATCGTATACACTGTTCATTAGGGTATCTCATTGCTCATCAACTGTCCTGTTTCCCAGGAATACCCCAAGCACATATTCAGCCTGCAACGCCCTGCTTCAATGAAATGACGTTTTGTACCCTGAGCCACCGACCGGCCGTGCCAATAAATGCTATCTCGTGTAGTTGACATTACACCACAGTGGTCCGCCGAATCACAAACACACCAACTTCCAGTCCAACGTCTCCTGCAGCCTCCCGGCTCTGACGGATCCCATCAACGACTTCCCTCGCCAACATGCCGGGTGTGATCTCAATCTGTCCACTTCGGGATGGCATCCGCCCGCCAGACTTGTGGTAGTCTACTAAATCCTGGCGTAGGCGAGGCTTCTCTTGTTCGATGTACCATTCGTTCCACAGGGCGCGCTCCAGCACCACCTCGGCGGTTTCTGCATGGACGACGTTGTAACGACTGGGCAAGCCGCGTGCAGGTGCTCGTTGGGTCAGAGCTTCGCACATGGCCATCAATAGCGCCGTCATCTCCTCGAAAGACTTCATCCCGCTGACAGCTGCCATTCGCCCTAGTTTTATCGCGATCTCGGTATAGAGACCGTTCAATAAGATGAACTGGCGAAGGAACGGTTCGATAACCGGCCCGATGTATCGGTTGGCGAATACCTGGCCTCCTCGCTTGGTTGGATATATCAATAGCAGGGAGCCATTGTCCGACGAGAGCTCGAGCAATCGATCAGCCAAATAGGAGCGTCTGCTCAGGGTAAAGAAGTCTTCTACTTCTTTGGCCGTGGTAGGGGGTATGTAGCGCTCAAGGATCGAGATCTGTATGCTGCTCGGAGCAGCAATGATGTTCGACGGCCGCGGACCTCCAGTATGCGCGGCGCCTGTGTGGAAATGGTAAGCTGGGACAGTGGCAGCATGCGTGAAAATCGTGTGATCCTGGAAATAGTCGTCGCTGGAGGAGGAGTGGGCATTCGGCGTCGCAGGAGGGGACGCCGGTACTTCATCCATACTGATGGCTTGAAACTGGGAATACTTGTTAGCATGTCCCGTTATCGACGAACTAAACACGATAACTGCTTCCGGAATAGAACAGCCTCTTGGAGGGGAGAGAACTAACGTAGGCGTGTGTAATCGTGATGTAGGGCGGTATTGTGAATTGAGATTGAATGTCTTCGACTACTTTGTCCATCACTTGGCGCATGTCTGTAGAATTCGGCCTCGCAGGCAAGGCCTGGGCAACCATCTGCACCTGTTGCTGAGTGCTCGAGTCCCCAAGGCAAGAGACTGGAGAAATGTCAGTATATCCCTGACACCAGAGTTGTAGATGCCCTACCAAGTTTCTGACAGGCCCTTCCCAGCCAATTTGGTCTGCTGGAGTCGCTCCCTCCCATATCCGATGGCTCTGGCAGTTGTATCTCTGAGGGGCGCGACGGGGGACTAGGGCGAGTCTGATTGCGTTGGCTCTGGCCCTGTGGGCGGCTTCGTTCGACGTTTGATGCTGTGCGAACTTCCCCAGCGGATTGTGTCAGCGAGGGAGACTCCCACTTGAAGGAATCGAGGTCATCCGGAGGTGTTAGAGGTGCCACAATCCCACAAGGCCCATTCAGAGCTTGTCCGAGGATTTCGGAGGGATTGTACCAGCCGCGTGGAGGCAAAGGTCCTAACCGGTTGGGCGGAGCGGCAGTATGTTCTGAGGGTAATGGACAACCTCTGTCCAGGTCGCGCCATCCGCCTCTCTGTTTGTCCTTGTCCACTTTGACCTCAAAAGACTTCGCAGTGTCCACGCTTCTCGTCGTGTGCAGGCGCACGAATAGCTCTTTCTGATCGGCGTGGTCTTTATGGTCCATTTTAATGCCTTCGGGCGATCCTAATGACGACGACCTCCTTCGTATCTCTGGCCGCGAAACTCTCTCTCCGTCGTGTTCGCCACCACTGTAGGGTCTCTTCAATCCCATGCCCATCAGCATGACCTTCGAGCTATCGTCGAGACGGTCGGCTGATTTCCCAACAGCTTCAACAACGCCATACGTAATCTCGTCGCTCTTTTCCCCGATTGGTGTACGCAATGGCAGTTCTTGTATTTGGACGACCGGGAGCCGTTTTGATATTGTGGGCAAGCCATCGTCCAGCAATAGAGGCTCGGTGGTCATTTGCGAAATCAACGTCCCAAGCCCATCAAAACTGTTGACGCAGCACGCCCAAACGCAAGGGACTCGCAGATATGTGCAGGCAGAGCTGGAATGCTCAGGTAGGCGGGATGTCAGAGAAGCAGGCAGAAAGGGCTGTTCAATCCGCGATGAAGGGCAAGAATTCAATGAGTGATCAGAACAAGGTCTCGCAGGGGAAGATGTCCAGACTAGCCTTGCTAAACTGAAGGCTTGCGGCGAACAATGGAAGCAGGAAGGACAGAGGTCGAAGATGGACTCGGCTGTGTCGGGCGGGAAGAAACCATGTACGACAAGATGCGAGCGACTTTTCTCGATGGCACTGGGGCCGGACGGGGCACGGCCAAGGGGACCAGTGGGAGCACTTGCAGGCACAGTTCCGTTGTCTTCGTGCCTGTTTGAGTTCGAAGCAACAAGGGCACTTGAACAAGCCCAACAGCGAACAGGAAAGGATTAGGCACAGGCACCTGGCTATGCAGAACATTACTGTGGAGCGTCAACCATGGGTGGGGACGGTCGAGGATGACATTTGGCGTCTTTTCTGGATTCTAGGCCTTGATGGACTCCTGTGTGTACGAGCCACATTTGTGGACTGGACAGGGGCCAGCAGGGAAAGCTTCGGTGCTGGTGTCGCTGGGCACGCCCTCCACGGTCAAAGAGTTCTTGCCCATTGACAGCGGAACCCATACCTACACAGTGGACCTTTGGGAAGTCAAAAGTCAAGGCCATGAGTGTTCTACGAAGGTGTGAGAAGAGAAGGGCAGCAGTCACACAAGGCAGACTTTGGCGAGCAAATGCTGTTTGCTGGACCATGAAGACGGCTCGTGTTTGGATCACATCGCGTTCTTATGCAGATTTATCGGAATCGGCATCGATTCTTCGCCATTCTGCGTACCTAATACCGAGTACACGTAGTTTTCCATCCTCAAGAGCGAGCATCACAAACGCTGTTACCATCATGAGCGGCTTGAAACGGGCTTTTGGTCCCTACGAGCTGCTAGAACAGAAGTCCGCAAATAGACTTCGAGTGCCTGCGAGAATCCATCGAGCTGAGGGGCCCTGTGGCTGGACCCCCCTGACACCCCCATAAGAGCCACGTCGCTGCTGCCCAACCATGCCCGAGGCCATCGGTTAGAGCCCACAAATCACCTGGGCATTCCTACACAGAAATGTATATCGTACGAGTGGTACTTCGTCGAAACAGTATCGGATTCGAGAAGCTTCGATGGGAGAGATCTAGCTCGTAGCTCGTCGACCATTTGTTCTCAACCCAACATGCATCTCCGCCCGATGAACCTGTCGATCTTCGCCTATCCTAAGCATTTGACCGGGACGGAAAATACGAGTACTCTGTACTTGTACGATTACGGATTCTGCTTCCTCAACAAACTGGCTTTCCCTGTCGATCAGGGGGATTTTCCTACTCTCCGAGCCTGTGCTCCCCTTCGCAATGGCTTGGCAATGAGTTGCGCGTTTGAACCTTCACGCTCGGTCCTCCTTGCGCATCCTTTCTCCTTGACTCAAGCAACGCTGCTGGGTGGAATGTAATGCGTCTCTTCAGCGCACGGTCGTGCACGCTCAGCTGCTGAAACTGTCCTGAGCAACGTCGTGTTCGTGGTCTGAGCAAGTAACGGAATGTCCCGGGCCTTCTGAGGTGGGATACGAGTCCATCTGTGGTACGCACGTTCTCATCGTAGGTAGACAGAGCTGCTCAGGCTCGTCCATTGGGAGACGCCTTGATACAATGCCGTTTCTTTATGGAGGAAGCACCGGCGTGTCCCCTTGCTGACAGCGGCAGATAGGAGTATGGATGAGCGCTCAAGCTCTTGTAGTTGTCCACTCGCAGCATCAGGAGTGACAGCTAGCCGTAGAGACCTTACCGGCAGCCAATGCCAGCCAGAATATGCAGCATCGCATCAGCAACGTTCATCGAAGATGAGACTTACTAGACCGAACACGCGACTTTCACGGCCGAAGTCCTTGCCTTCACCTTTCCTTTCGTCGTGCAAACCGGTTGATTGTGATCCCAACTTGACTGTGGTAGATTTTGAAAGCTGCCAGTATCAGCCACCTTTCCGTTGCCAAGTCCCCCTCGGGGAAGTCTGGTGCGAGAGCGAGTTTCCGATCCCAACAATGATAAAGTCGTGGCTCGATCGGTGATGTGGAACGCGACCACGACCGGCAATCATGCAATAATATCATCAGACTCGAAAGGCGCATTCAGGCGATGACGGGTGAAGGAAGACCTTTCCAAGAGGCAGGAGCGGCGCTATATTCTCACATTTACGCGAGTGTTGATGGAGATTAGCCGTCAACGAGAAACATCATCCTGATATACTATGCAGTCAGGAGAAGAGCTAGTCCGGAGAGCCGTGTTTCGTCTCCTGCAGCACCATGTTGGCGCCGGACACCATTACTGGGCGACCCTGCTTCTGGTCCTATCTGCGCAGCGTCTGGGCTGCCCGGACGGGCCCTTGCTATTTCAGAGATTTAAGTACTCGTATATGCATAGATGGTGCTCAGAGAAACACCGGATGTCGGAGTCCAGTTGTCGCTCACTTATCGAGGAAAAGGCGAATCTATTCTGCAAGAGTCCAAATGCAGCATCTCATCCTTTCCACGCCTGTGCCTCACGAAGCTGTCACTACTTCCCACACCTCGCGAGCCCCACACCCTGTAGATAGGAGAAGACTGTCTCGGCCTTACTCACCCCCCCGCCCGTGGTAATATCTGTACCTGCTGTGTGTCGCTCTTACCGTGTGCCATTGCTCTAACCCCCCGAGGCCATATCCTGTGTTGAGGACTCACACCTAAAGCACAAGACTCAATCTTCGGTACCACACGTACGATGCTAGTCTATCGACGCCATGCGAGCCGAGGTTGCCTTCGACAGGGATGCTTTGGATCCCACTTGCGGATGCGATAAGGCTGTTGGGCTGGCCTATCACGGTTGGCGCGGCCCAGCATTTTCAATATTTATCTCGCATCCGATCTTTTGTCCTTTCTTCTTTCGCCTCTGTGAGGACTGAGTTCTCACCCCCCTGGAATGCCCCTGCTCATCATCCGCCGGTGCAGGCGCCACTAAGCAGGCATCGAACCTCTGTCGACATCATCTGCAACCTCCATCCTCATCTCCAGTGTCTTGGGTCCTGCTCTCTCTGCGAAATTGGTTCCAAACAGTGCTGGTTGAGAGCAGGATCACATCTTCTGGGCGGCTTACATCCCAGTCCCAACACAGCACACTGCGTGCCGTGACTCCTTCCACGAACCCTTGCGTCCTTGTGCCGCTGTCACTGTTCCAAACTGCCTCGCTACCGAGTAAGTTCTCCACATCATCGTGAACGCCCGTTGTTCCTACGAGTCCTAGAGCAGAAAGGCCGAATGGTGAGTTCCCCTGGGCCTGACTGCCGTTGGCCGAGATAAGATTTCTATCTTATGTTATCTGGTAGAGTGCCTTCTCGCCTCGCGCCCAAAAGGGCTTACTGTGTATACCCCCACTCCAACTTCCGCCCTGCAAGATTCCCTTTTATCTCCCTCAACGGCCGTCGCCTTGAGACTGCTCACCCTCCGACAAATCAGGCGACCTACACTCCTATTTCGATTAAATACATCGGCAATAAAGAGACAGGGATTCTCCATCCTTCGATCTATTCCGACATGTTCCCCGGTTTCATCTGAACTGCGAACTGCTCCTCCCTCCTGCTCCGATATGCTCGGTTCCCGCTAAATATGCGTGCTGCCCACTTTCCATGTGCGCGCTACATGCAACTCCTTCTTTAGCCGGACGGTCTCCGATAAGACTATGGATCTTTTATTCAACGGCTGGCACTCCATCCGCATCTCCCGTCTACCTGTCCCTCGACGCTGCTCGTCTGCATGATGTCGTTGTGGACGGACGAGCGTGTTGACGAGACCGTCACCCCCGCTTATGTGCATTCCCATCTCCGACCAAACGAGCAGGAACTTCTGCAGCGGCAGTTGTACTTCGGAGGCGACTTGACCGACGACACCTACTTGGACTGGATCTTGACGAGAGCCAAACGATTCTTCCTCATCCTCGTCGCCACCGGGGTCCCGGATCAGATCTTCGGCGTTATCGATGACTCCTATGACGACGAAGACCTTCCCGTCATCGAGGAGGCTGTTCCCGATCTTCGGTTGTCCTATGAGCCCGACCGAGCTCTGGACAAACGGTTCTACAAGAACCAGTTCAAGTTTCTCACGCGTGTCGTGGGCGAAGGAGAGCACATCCGCTACGCCGACGAGGAAACCGTCCCGATCATCCCTCTCAACCTGAAATCGGTGGTTCTCTCCCTCAGCCATGATGGTGTCGACAGGATTCGCCTCCCCACTGCCAACCCGAAGGTCTTCGTTCGCCGGCGCATTAAGCTCGACGCTTCCTTGACCGAGGATGAGATTTTGAACGAGATCGCAGCCAGCAGGAGACTCTGCCATGAGCATGTCGTGTCGGTTTTCGGCTCCTATCTGCATCAAGGCAATTTCAACGTACTTTCGCTCCCCGCCCCTGAATGGAGTCTCAAGACATTCCTGAACGATTCTCCAAAGAGCTTTGCGGCTCTGGCAAAGAGAGAGCGGCGACAGATACTGATCAACTGGCCCCACTGCCTTGCGAATGCGCTGGCCTGGCTCCACAGCAACGGCGAATTTCATGGAGCCATTCGGCCGTCCAACATTCAGGTCGATGAGACTTTTCGCATATCTCTGGGCTTGTTGGACGGTGACGGCTTGCTCCGCGACAGGGCAAAACCGGACGATATCGAAGCGTATCAGTACGGTCCACCCGAGCGATGGAAGAGAGCTGTGACCATCCAGAGTACTGGGTCTGCATCTGTTTCACTCCCGTCAGGCGGCCGATCGGGGCGGAGGGCTGGCGGAAGTGCCAGACTCAATACTATAGACGGCAGTAACCCGGCCAGAAGCAGGTCCGCGTCTTCAGCAGCGACGTATACCTTTCAGCCCACGTCGAGAGGAGACTACGCCCGATTGCGCCTCAGCTCGGCGGTGCCTTCAGACACTCCGTCGCAGCCCATTGCGCGCGAGCGAGACGTGCTTTCACCGACCGACAGTAAATCCGTGTCGAGTCAGGGAACAGCGCGCCGGATCTTCGATCCTACGTTTCCAGGAAGGGCGCCCTCAATTCTGTCGTCTACAAGCTCCAACGGCAAGAAAAGTGGCCCGTCCCTCAATAATCATATGTTTGTCTCGGCCCCAGAAGGCCGAAGTGCAGTGGTTCAAACTTGGCAGTCGGTCGAACAGGACATGTTCGCGTCAGACATTTTCTCGCTCGGCGCAGTGATCATGGACATTTTGAACCTGCTCTGCAAGCGCAGCTACGGGTCATTCCAGCGACACCGATCTTCGAAGAACAGGATGGCTGGCCGAGGTGGTGGTCTAGCGGATGCCAGTTTCCACGCCAACCTGGGGCAAGTCTTTCTGTGGGCTCAGTCGCTCCAGAACGAGGCGGAGAAGAAGGCCAAGAAGGCTGAGGGCCATGTCTACCATGCTGTCGGCCCGGTCGTGCAGCTTACCCTGCAGTGCCTCGAACGCGATCCGGCGGCACGGCTGTCCAGCGCGCAGTTGGAGAGGAAATTCGGCGACCACATCCAGCGCTTTGCTGGTGTCGAGCGACTCCACTGTGCAGCCGAACACAGAAAGGAGAGCAGCAGCCAAAGGAACGTGAGCATGCCAATCCGGGAGAGGAATGTCTCAGATCGAGAGTTAACGAGGCACCGATCCGACGATCGACTGCGTCAGCCCTCGCCCAACCCACTGGTCCTGCACACGGGACACCCACCGCCACGCCCGCAACGCTTTCTCCACGACGGCTCCATGGTCCAGTCCCCGGTCTTCCACACGTCTCCGAGCGTGTCGACGACACCCGGCGCGACGTCGGTGAGCTCGCTATTGTCGTTCAATTTCGACGGCCTCTCCGATACAGTCGTCGCGGAAAGTCCTCGGTCTCGGGACCAGTCGATGCGGCGGACAAACACGCGCGAGGACGTGGCGACCCCCGAGCAGCAGCACCACATACCGTGGTCGAGTGAACAAGACACTCCGAAACAGAAGTCCTGGCACAACTGGCACAACAATGACAGCCAGGTCGACCCCAGGCTATCTTTCGGCGAGTCGGTCGACACCGGGGCATTCACCTACCTCAACTACAGCACCAGCGCCTCGTCCGACGAAGGAGTCAAGTACTTTCCCCGGCCACCAGCCGAGCGACCTCCCAAACCGCCCCCCGACCGAGGTCTGCCCCCAGTGCCTCCTATCCCGGTGACGGTGCGGTCAGCCAAACCAAACCAGCGACTACCCCGGATGAAGACATCAAACGATGATTTCGCAGCGATGAATCACATTTCGCACGCCACCACCGGAGGCCGGCCCCTTCGGGTCGACAGTCTCCCAAAGACAATGGATTATGACGAGGATGATTATCACGAAATGATCCGCCAAGCGAGACGTCCACACACAGCCAAATCATCCTCACGCAGCCGGTCTCGGCAAGACCAATACCTCCTAAGTCAGGGACGTCGACAGCAGGCCTGAGATTGGGCTCGAAATTGGACTCGAAATTGAGGTTGAGATTGAACTTACGAACAGAAGCGATACGTGGCTATGTAGCTGGTTCTGTGCTCCATTTCCTCACCCCACTATCCTCTATTACAGCCGCAGCAAACCGGAGCATCATCCTGTTTCATGCGCGACGCGATACCACCTGCGTACCGTTGACGAACCTGATACCCATACGGAGTACAGAGTACCCGGATTGTCGAGTGATGTGATATCCGATCATTTCGGGTACGTTGTTTATCATGCATCTTACCTGTTATCCATGTACTTCCTTGCATACTGTACTGTATCTATATCACCAAGCCAGAATAGAAGTCAATGACCTTGATCAGAAGCAATAGTCTTAATCTGCGTCGATAATGCCATGCCATACCGCCAGCTCCTATCGTCGAACATGTCCATCCTCTTGCCTCGATGCCTACATAGTACACAGTAGAAGCAGGCATAGTTACTGTACTTCTCTCGGCGACCTGCGACCAAAGCCGATACGGAGACCCTTCCTTGACATTATTCCTTCTGCCGTCTCAGACGCCACACGGACAGCCATTCCACGCCACGCCAAAACACAACTTAATCCCTACAGTCCTAGTACAACTTACTTTTGTATCCCCGGCCCTCGCCTCCTTGACTTTACTTGAATAACGCGCAAATGATCGAAGATAAGGAGGAAGAGCCCGATGCCTACTATGAACCCAGCCGTACGTACCAGTATCAGTACTAGTACGTCCCACGTAACGGCGCACGTGGAGAGGAGATACTCATAGATATGCTATGTACGGAACATGTATGTCCCGCGCGCATTGCTTTTTTTCGCCGGGCTGGCCGGTTGCTTCCAGGCACGACGCGACATCGCTCATGAACCCCTACCAGACGACACGTACATAGGCAAAGCGTCGCCGCGCTAGAGTGGGATCAATACGATACTGTGACAAGTGCAAGTGCAAGTACAGGTACAGCGCCACGGAGCATGCCTCTCCTTCTTCCACAAGATGTAGGTCCAATATGTAGAGAGGCAGGGGGACATGAAGGCATTCAGACAGTCGGGTGTTCTGTAGACAGGGAGGGAGATGTGTAGAGGCCAGTAAATCAACCACGTCAACCCACTCCACCTGCCAAAATACTGCACATGACATTAAAATCGACGATATTGCAAGTAATTCTTCATGCGGAGTCGCAGGGGCATCAATGAGATCGATATAGTCCATCTCATTAATCGATATAGTCCATCTCATTAATCGATATAGTCCATCTCATTAATCGATATAGTCCATCTCATTAATCGATATAGTCCATCTCATTAATCGATATAGTCCATCTCATTAATCGATATAGTCCATCTCATTAATCGATATAGTCCATCTCATTAATCGATATAGTCCATCTCATTAATCGATATAGTCCATCTCATTAATCGATATAGTCCATCTCATCAATCAACGTCAGTTTTAATTAGGATACTCCCGCGCCCTCCTCCTCGTCATTCATAATCACCCGCGCCCTCTCACAATCAAATCAATTACCCTCTCTCTCACTCTCAGAATCATCCCCCTCATCCTCTCATCTTCTCGATCTTCTCGATCCTCTCAAACTCTCCCATCGTATAATCATACACCTTCTTCGCGGCCCCTTGGTCTCTCAGCGTCTGCAGCACATCTTTCCCTCCTCCCTGTGCTTTGACGACCTCTGACTTCTCGCCTACGAGATAGACACCGCTGCCCAACACACCGTTACTGCCCCTCTGGACCAACGTGCCGGCCAGGCTGTCAGCGTCCGCGGCCCTAACGCGCCTGAACCGCCCACTCGTCGCCGCAAAGAGGACCCTCTCGCCTGCATCCTCGGCCGTCGAGCCCAGGACCTTGAACAGCGGCCGGACAATCCAGTCCCACAACAGAGCCATGGCCCAGCCGGAATTGACGACCCTCAGCCCCGTGCCCACGAGACCGGGGAAGATGTGCAGGAAGACGAGCTTGTCGTTGGCGGGCCTGGCGGCCAATTCTTCGAAGAACAGCGTCGTCATCGTGGCGGCCGCGCTCGCGGCGTAGAGGGGCCCGTAGGTGCCGGGGCGCGTCATGGCCAGGTCGTCGAGGACGAGCGGCCCTTCCTGCCCGGCGGCCAGCACGCTGACGACGCGCGGGTTCGGCGCCGCGCGCAGCGCCGGCAGCAGCGTGACGAGGAAGCGCATCCGCGCGTGGAACCGCACGCTGGTGATCCGGTCGAGGCCTTCGGGGGAGAAGTCGGGCGTGGCGCTGAACGACAGGTAGCCCGGCGACATGATGACGAGGTCGAGCCGCGATGTGAGGGATGCGATCTGTCGCGCCGCGGCTTCGGCGTTCTGGACGAGCGTGAGATCCCCCGTGACGATTGGCACGACGGTGGCCCCCGGGTTGGGGTACAATTTCTGGGCCGAGGCGATGAGTTCGTCCAGTCGCGATGCATCGCGGCCGACGAGGTAGATTGTCGGCGAGGTGGTGTGCTTTAGCAGGGCATGGAAGGTTGCGAGGCCAATGCCGGCTGTGGCGCCGAGGAGCGCGACCGTGGGACCAGAACCGGAACTTTGGAGGGAGCTGTTGTTGAGGTAGATGTCGGAGAGGGAGACCATGGTGTGATGACTATATCCAAGAAGTGACCAAGTTGAGGTTGAAGTTGACTTTGAAGTCTATTGACCTTGTCGTCCTCGAAAGTGTGGAGATGGAAATGTTCTTACTATAAACCGCAGCGAAGAATTATGGCGTCTGCTCAAGGGATTCCTGTGGGTGCAATGCTTGCTTGGACATCTCCTTCATCCCTCAACTCACCTCTTAATATACGTATCTTTGGAGCCGCGACCAAGTCATCGCGTAGGACTCGTAGACCTCACGCCATCGGGCCACCGACATGGTATGCGGTCGGCTTGGTAATGGCCATGGCCAATCAATCCATCGAGGACGCACGAGGAAAGAGCTCATCGGCCTGAAATTCTTCCATTCGCCGGACGCGGATTATGCGATCGATCGTGCGTGTTCGGCGTCTCGAAAGGCCGAGCACCCAGACGATTAGACATCGCCGCCCGGAGTTATCAACTACAGTAATACCTAGTTACGACAACTCGCACTGCTTAGATGCTTGCTGTACTTTAGACGCGCCGTCAAAGCACAGGCGGACGAGTTGCAGTGCATACCATGCCATGCACCGGCATTATGTCAGTCTGTGAGTAACTGTTGCTCTTAATCTCCATCTGGAATGTCGCTGTGCGTACTGTAGCAACACTCTTGTCGTACAAGGAGTCACAGGTAACGTGTCTTCGGTATTCAGAAGAAGTCATCAAGAACTACACATCCACCCCTGTACCCCTTAGGACGGGCGACATGCCTGCGCAGCGGCCTATTGGGCATTGTGCCCTTGTCGGATCCTTTCACTCCAGCTGAAAAGCTCAGTCTCGAGAATGATTTCGACTTCGACCTTGATCTTGCTTGTGTTGCACCACCACTTGCTGCCGAAGACGCGGATACTATTTTCTTCAGCACCGAAACTTCGCCAGGTTGGCCCTGCGGTTGAATGTGCCATGCTGAGCAGCCTGTACACATGGGCTCGGATGCATTTTCTCCGTCCCCTTGCTCATCCTCATCACTGTTCTCGTCAACGCCGCTTCTGAAACTTCGCTGCGCATTTTCTCGTGCTCTTTGGCTGCTCGTGCTCACTCTGGCTTTCTCTCTGATTCGCAGGAGCTCGCCCCATCCAACTAAGCCTCCATTTCTGTCGTGACCAGGTACGTCAGGTCTAAGGTAGAGAAGGGGACGGCTTCTTTGGCGTGTCCTTATCGCAAGGCTTGGGAAGCGAGTCCGCGGAGGGCTTCGGGCATGAGCCTGTCTAGGCCGAAAGGGACTTCGTGGCGGCAGGGTGACAGTATCCGTTCCTTCCTCCCGCCGTGGGCCTCCAAGAGCGTTACACATGCATATGCTATCCCTGTTCCCCTTTGGACTCGGGGTACATCGACAGAAACTAGACCGCCTCATGCGTTCCTCGCGGTAACCTCTTTGTGGCCCGGTGACTGCTTGCTTGTCTGAGTCTCCGCCAGCAATATACACGTGGCCTTGATCACCCGCGATTGGCGATACGATGCCATCATCTGGAGCCAGTGGCGAGAAGTGATTCTGGCTTGCGGTAAGCGGCGAAACCGGCCCAGATCCAGAAATTTGATTAGCGACGCCGCTCCCTTTCGAACTGTTGGAGCCGACAGTCCTCCAGGACCCAAGTGTGGATGTTGATGAGTCACTCGTTGAAATCTGCGCCTGTGGCTGTGGGGTGTCTTTGGCAATTGACAGAGCGTGTCGCAGATCCTCGACTCTGGAAGCCGGTGCACGGCTACTGGTATTTTGATGAGCCTCGATTCTGTGAGCTCGCAGACGAGCCGCTCGCAAAGAGCTCGATCTTCTCAATTGCCGGTAGTGGTATGCATGAGATGCATCACCTGGCAAAGTGATGCTGCCATCCAGAGGTTGGCACACGGACTGCAAAATGCCAGGGGGAGATGTATCTCGCGGTGCTCGCAGTCGCCGCAGACGGGGAAAGCCTTGGTGTGAGACTGAAAGTGCTAAATGCATGTTTGGAGTTGTCTGACCTCGTCCCGCGTAAGAGTTATCCGGATCATCAGCAGCCCCTGCTTTTGGGTGCGAGATATCCCAGTGCATGAATTGTAACGATTTCGAGGCCAACACGGGCTGCACAAGCACCTGCCGCGTTTCCTGAGGTAGTGAAGGCACGATGTCGTTCTGCACGATGGTGAATTTGACCAGTCGATCCAGGCTCGCAAGTATCTTCGATATGGTCAACACACTCGTGATGTTCTGATGCAGAAGGCTCAACCGCTCCATCTGCGCTGCATTGGGGTTCGCAGCCCATCGTGTCAATCCGCTGTCTGTCACTCCTAAGCACTCCTCCAGGCGTAAGGTGGTGAGCCAAGGAGGAAGCGAAAGGAGCGTCGTATCGTGGAAGTCGTCTGTATCAAAAGAGGAGATACACAAGTTCTTGAGCGCAGGTAAGGAATGAAGGACCCGGATGAAAAGTTCATGCTCAATGACACCGTGCCCCCCTGGTGAACAGAGGAGAAGGGTTTCAAGCTGTCTCCATCGGTCGTGGTATAGCGTAAACTGATATGTCTGGGCCTCGTCCAGCAGGCCGGGAGGTAATTGAGTCTGACCCCTTTTTGTGACATCGTCATTCTCGGCGATGATCCAGGCATGTTGCCGTAGCTGCTTTCTCGTCGAGAGCGCGTGCGTCAACCTGTCAAAGGTGTGATTGTAGAAGCAATAGAATCCGGTAAGTGCTTCTAGGTTGGGGCACGTCATGACGACGGACGCAACGGTGCAAATATATGCGTCGTACTCTGGATTGGGGTCCCCTCCGGTAAGGTACAAAGGTATGTTCGGATCGGGCACGTGGATTGTCTTCACTAACGCCGCCAGAAGCGGCCTGGAACGGAGCGTTGAACGAAGGCGGATGAGGCGTGCCGCACGGGAGAGCTTCCATTTCAGAAGCATTGCTGAATCATCTTGGCCGACGATCTGGATATCCGTATATCTGTGTGACTTAGCGACAGCACACAGGGTGGATGTGCATACTCACAGCATCCGCTGCGCATCCGAGAACCATGCCTTACAAGTGAGTTGGATGGAAGTCAAATCTCTCATATAGCAGGTTGAACAAGAAGAGGACATCGGACCAAGATGAATACGCCTAAGATGTTCAAGCACAAGCCTCAGCATGGACGATGGCAACTTCTTCCACTTAACTCCTGCCGGACGAACTGAAAACACTGGCTCGAGGGTATAACGTGACATGCCGGGAGACATTGACGGCGGAAGGGATGTAGTTCGTAAAACAGGTGTACCGATCTCCACCTGCTCATGGTATGCTCTGGAGGGCACCTGAGCTTGGGAGACCATGGCGGGGATATGCTGCTCGAAAGAGCCGTCTCGTGCATAGTTGATTACAAGTGCCATGTCCGTGTAATCATGGGCGGAAGTGTCGATTGACTGTGCTCAGTCGAACCAGTCCGGGTCAGCGTCAGATTATCAGCAAATGTTTCGCTCGCCAGGGATGATTGTATGTATGTCGGAGCCAGGCCAGGGGACAGCCGCTCTCGCCTGCTCCTAAAATAGGTATGCATGATAATGTGCCCGCGATCGGGACTGTCGCCTATCGGCAGGTCCAGACGCATTCCAGACGTGCAAAGTCAAGGATGTAAACCAGAGATTACAAAGGTAAATTGTTATGTTGGGAAGCCGCAAAACTTGGTCATGGCAGATGCGCGTGTCCAAGATTGTCGGAACTGGGATGGCGTCCGCTGCGGGCCAATGGGAAGTGCGGTAGCGATGGACACAACCCCCGTCAATGCAAGTCTTGCTGGACGGCTCGCAACAAGTCTATTAGGCATACGCGGAGGCCTTGCTGTAGAGGAATGGGTAACCGGAAAAATTGCGAGGACAGGTCGCCTCGATGAGCTCGAGGAGAAAGAATCCAGCACCCTTGCCAGATATGTAAGCAGCGCAGACACAGCTTCTATGAAGGAGAGAGGTTCGTCTAGCAGTGTTCCATGACTTTCAAATAGACGCTGGCCACCCGTACCTCGACGGCTTTCCCTGGCAAAGACGAAACTCTATCTGCAGGCCTTTTCCATGCTGGATATAATAGTACACGCTCCGCCCTGTGCAGCCAACTCCAAAAGCTGGTCTGGTAGTTGCTACGACAAGGCTAAGCGTAGAAGTTGACCGTGTCTTTCTTCTTTGCTTGCACCTCAGCAATAGCCTCGACGTAGGATTCGTGGTTGACTTTCGACTGGCCTTTTCGAAGGGCAATCATGCCTACGCAATAGTAGTCAGCAACAGTTTGCCGGGTTGTGGCCAGAGACCATGACTTACCAGCTTCTACACAAACAGCCTTGAGCTGAGCACCGCCAAACTCGTCCGTCGACCTCGCTAATTCATCAAAGTTGATGTTCCCCTCGTCGATAGTCATCTTCCGCGAATGAATTCGCAAGATCTGGGCCCGTGACTCCTCATTCGGCAGGGGGAACTCAATCTTTCGATCCAAACGACCGGACCGAAGCAAAGCAGGATCCAGCACGTCGACTCGATTCGTGGCGGCTAACACTTTGATTCTCTCATCCGAGGCAAACCCATCCAACTGGTTGAGCAACTCCAACATGGTCCGCTGAACCTCTCGATCGCCACTCTTCTCCGAGTCGAAGCGCTTGGTACCGACCGCATCCAGTTCGTCAATGAAGATGATCGAAGGCGCCTTCTCCTTCGCCAGGGCGAAACAGTCGCGCACCAGTTTCGCGCCGTCACCAATGAACATCTGAACAAGCTGAGGGCCCGCAAGTTTGAGGAAAGTGGCGTTTGTCTGAGCTGCGCAAGCACGAGCGAGCAGTGTCTTGCCCGTCCCGGGAGGCCCGTACATCAGAGCACCCTTGGGGGCCTTGATGCCGAGCTTCTTGAAACGCTCCGCTTCTTTCATGGGCCACACAACTGCTTCCACAAGTTCTTCAATCTGTTTGTCCAGACCACCGACATCAGTGTATTTCTCCGTCGGCTTCTCGTCGACTTCCATCGCCTTGACTCTCGAATCGTATTCGGCAGGGAGTGTGTCCAAGACGAGGTATGAGTCCTTGTTGACGCCAATCAGGTCGGCGGGCTTCAACTTATCGTGGTCAACCAGGCCGATCAACGGCAGAAAGATGGTCTGTCGGGTACTGGTTTTGATCACGGCAGACTTGCCCACACGCGTGGCATCGAGATCGATGTTTGCACCTTCTTCTGCCGCTTCGGCTTCGACATCTAGATCGAGGAGTTCGACGACGTTGCCGACAAGGTAGGGTAATTGTCTGCCCAGCGAATACGTTAGCCATCCAACTCGCCTCGCTCACGAGCGCGACACTCACCGGTTGTTCTCGATCTTCTCCAAGTTGTCCTTTATCTTTTCCTTCATGGTAGTTTCCTCGTGCTTTAATCGCTGGAATTCGCTCTTGAGAATCTTCATCTCGTTCTCCAGCAGTCGCCGCCTGTTGATAATGTCTCTTGTACTTGACTGCAGGATCTCGTCGTCAATGTACTGTTCATCTTCATCCTTCTTGTCGGGCTCTGCGTCTTTCATCTCCGCGTCCTTTGAGTCGCCATTCTGCGACGACTTTTTGTCTTTGTCATCACCGTCCTTTTTCTGCTCCTTCTCATCACGCTCCAAGTCATCAAGATCCTCGAGCGTCGACATCTTTGGGGTTGTTTGAGCGAGTAGAATTAGCTCAGGACGGAATCCGGCAACGACGATGTTCTTGGAGATGTGGAAGATACGAGGAGGAGATGGGAAGGCGAGGGACGAATCAATCAGGATCTGGGATCGTGTTTGAATTGATTACACACATGGAGAGGGAAGCTCGCAGTCGAAGTTGGAGAGTCGCTGCGGCGAAACACGCTCCATGGATCACGTGACTTCACTCGTCACTCGTCGCAGCCTGGCCACCAGCGCCGAATCATGAATCGGGCGAATCCAGCCAGACATCACGCCTTCTTCGCACGTGTTTGGTCACAAAATCAAATGAATGTTTGGGAGTTTTCTGCATCAGCAACCTCTGGCCAACCGTCTTATTTTTTGTATTCTGTTTGTTGTTGTCTTGCAGGCAAAGCTTGAAAGCACAATGCGATAGTCTATCAGGGGTATATCCCGTCCATCCGAGCGTGAGTCTCGGCCGTGAAATAAAAGAAGACGAACAGCAGGTCCATGACAACGTCGACCGACCATGTTCTGTGGTTCCTGGCATGCCAACCACCACCGTGCAAGGTACCTCGTTTTTCCGTGCAAGCAGATTCAGACCTTCAAGAGGTCTCCTCAAGCCCTAGCTGAATAGCACTGGTGCACATTCCAACCTCGTTCATCGGACCGACTGCCCTCATTTCACATAGCTAATTACAAGAATGTCGATTCAGCTCAGTCAACCATCCCCAGATGCCTCGCTATGCAAGCATCCTCGCAACTCATGCTCTTCTAGCATCGTTTCTGTGTCGAAGAGTACTCCGTAGAGCAACATGTAATAAAGGAAGCAAACAATGTAAGAAAGACAGCCATACGTGATATCCGTGTCCCTTGATCCCGACGCCAGCCCATGACCATAAAAACTTGCTCGAGCCGGGAAAACTTTTCGATGACTTTTCCTGCCGTGTGAAAACCGCCCCGGCCATCCCCGTCGTGATTGAAAATGAATGGAAACCTTGCTCTATTCTGTGGAAGTTGCTCGCTCTAGATGCAGAAAAACGAAAGACGAGAAAGTGCCGGTCATAGAAGGTCGTTAGATGAACGCAATTAGAGAAATTTCGTCTCCCAGGAAATCGTCCCAAGTTGGCGTCTCAGGAACGGATGTATGAGTACACGCCCGCTTGGGTCGATTTGTTCCTTGAGAGGCGAGGATCGAGGGTGGTAAAACAGTACCGAAGAATCGGTAATTCAAGAACTTTTCGTGCCTGACCGTAGTTCGCTGAACGCTGGAATTCGCATGACAAGTTAACCGACCACAGGTTGCATGGCGTATCCGGGGTGACTAAAATAATAGTCGGAGTGTTTGGCGTGGAGGCTGCAGCCACAATTGGGTCCATGGGACATCCATGTTGGCGTCATACCAGAGGCGTAACCGAATGTTTGAGTATATGTGGGTAGCTGGGTGCGTTGAGCCGAATACGCAGAGCCATTATCATTGTGGTAGGATTGGCGACCATACGAAGGAGGGCCGTTTGCTGTAAAAGACCAGGAAGCCGAGTAATAATCCGGTGTAGATGGACCGCTGTGGGGAGCAGATGGTGGTGAGTATTCTGACATGTATGGTCGAACCCAGCGAGTGTCGTATTGTGCCCCCTGTTGATACTGAGGGGGGATAGGACCCTCTGGAGACATGAGAGGTTGATGTTGGATGCTGTGATGGCGGTGAAGGTTTGTTTCGATGGGAGCAAGCTTCTGCATTTCCTTGACTTTCGCAAGTTGTGCCTTTTCCTCATATGCATGCCAGTGCTCAACCCACATAAAGAACCCTTCGTCTTCGTCGTACATCATGCCATGGATCTCCCAGTTAAAGTCGGTCAACCAGTGAAGTTCCATCATGTTCAACTCCTGCACCGGAATGCTGCTAACTTCAGCCCAGGATCGGTTCTGGAAAGTGTTGTCATCGAGGAACTTGCTCCCGAGAAGTAAGCATGTCGTGAGCATTCGATAGACGGTACCCGAAGACGACGTTGACGAGCCAGATTCCTTTACTTGCTTCATCCGAGATTGCAAGTAGAAGAGACCGAGCATGATGGTGGAGCTGGGCAGTCGCGTAGATGAAAGGATCTGCGAGACATATTTGCGGAATTGCGACGTTGGAGCTGACTCTGGTGTTACACTGCGACATTGGTCAGACACGGGTCCACTGGACACGGAGAAGCTGTACTTACAGTTTCTGGGACATCTCCGCTACGAAGCTGGACATGAGATCCATATCATAATCCAAGTGTTGCGCAACTCCTCCAGTTGGCTTGTCCTCCTTGGGTTTCGCCTCGTTATGCTGCGTAGCATAACGTGCCGCAAAGTGGTCAAGCGGCTCAGTTACACGGATGGGAGGGAGGATGGGCGCGCCCACTGCGTTTGATGGCCAATACGTCGAACCCTGGACGTGGTACGGCTGAGGGAAAGTGTAGTCTTGAGAAGGATGAGCATGCCCGTGGCGAGATACCGGTGCCGTTAGAGACGGCTGAGCAGTGTAGGCTGGTGGTGGCGCTTGATACCTCTCATTGTAATCTCGGGATCGGCGAGGTTGATAGCCTTGAGACGGGTAGAAACCTTGCTCCGAGACCGCACTCAGTGGTGTAAGGTAGGCAGTCTGGTACTCCGGAGGTGTAGGTGGGAGTCTTGGGTGATGGGCGGCCACGCCCCAGCTCTGGTATGAAGGCATGCTCGGTTGAAGAGAGTCGAGCGAAGCAGACAGCCGAAGCTCTGGATGTGGTTAGAAGCAGAAACTTTATGAGGCAGCTTTTGCTCACCGTCTGCCTCCGCTAGCTGTGCGGCCACGCCAAAGGCGTCGAAGCCGAAGCTTGAAGCTCTTGTTTAGACCCTACTCACAAGCAGAGCATGGATGGAAATGAGGGAATTGTCTTGAACCAACGTGATGGTCGAACAAGATCCCACAAACGAATAGCGGAACTAGAGATGACCGCTTGCTGGACGGCAAACTGAGTGCAGGGGCTAACGGATGTGTTGACAGCGACAGAAAGTTGTAGACAGGAAGGTCTCGCAAATGAATCGGACCAAGTGTTGGGGGACAAGACTTAGTGAAAAGCTCGTCAGAAATGGCTGAGTGGGTTGTTGCGTGGATGCAAGTCGGCGATGTGAGGAGGATCTTTGTCTTGCAGGAAACCTGCAGGCGCGACCGAGTCAGAATGAGGTGTGCGCAGCGAAGAGAATGGAATGCTAGGAAAGGGCAGGCCTGGCTGGTCTGGGAAAGGAAGTTGAGGCGGAAATGAACATACCCAATGGTAACACTTCGAGGCGCTATGGCTCCTCAAACAAAACGAACAAACCCTGCTGTCGTCGACAGAGAGAACAGGTTTGCGTTTGTTATTGGGAGGAAATGTAGGCAGCGAGAGGTGTTGTGGTGTTGAATTTCAGCAAGGACGGACGGGTGCACCCCGAATTTGGCGACACACAGCCACTAGCACAACGTAGACAGGAGTGCAGGCAGGCAAGACAAAGGCTCTAGCTGGACTCGTGACGCGCTCTTGAGTGATGCCCCGTCCAAAAAGAACCCGCTCCAATCTGGCCACCAAGTCACAAACGAGATGGGTTGAGCGGTGCCTGGGCGACCGGAGGCTTCGATTGAGGTGGTCGGTATGGCGAAGCAGGGCCAAATATCAGTAGCCTGGCGACAGTGGTGCGGTGGGAAATTGTGGTAATCAAGCCGACCGCAAGGAGTCGTCAGCTAAGGGTGCACTTGAGGCAGGGACGTGGGCCCGGGTCCGAAATTACCAACGCAAAGGGTTGGGTGGAAAATCCTTTCGGGCGACCGAGAATAGCAACAGTGGCTGCACCAGCGGAACAATCGACTCAACGGTGGGTTTTAGATCGTTGAGTTTGACGTTCCCGGCGAGAGGAGAGACAGGAGAGAGGTAGGATTTTTGTATGGGTGAGGTGAAAGTGAGAGAAGACGAAGTTGAGAAATGACCGCAGCCAACAGAAGAGGGGAAAAGGGAGAAGTGAAGAGAGCCTGAGATGCAGCGACATGCACACCGAGACGCAACGGTGAGTCTTGTGAGTGGACTGGATGATGAAGGGGCAAAGCCGGAGGGCCAGGACGGTGGGAAACTGTACGCCCGAACACGGCTTAGGGTCGCTGGTCTTGCGCTGGTTGTGGCCAAGTGTGGCCCAGCGATGAACAGATGGCTTGCTGCGACGAAGAGAAGCAGGGACGAGTCGGGAGCGATAGCCTACTCGTACGAATGCAGGAAGGAATAGTCGGATCATTGGGTCATTTGCACCGCTGAACAAGGGCCTCAATTCGCCATAGAGACGACGCTAGCTGCTCCAGAACGAGTTCGATGGCTGAGAGGCCGCTCTATGACTGGGTGAGTCTGGCTTAGAGGGGATTTTGAGCCAGTCACGAGAGCCAGAATAACCAGATGCACAACGGCGAAACAGGCTCGCAGGGTGCACTTGCAGATGTGGGCTGACACTGGTGGGAGGCGATGAAGAATTCGAATTAACAGTCCTCGGTACGAGTTCGTTCTGATAGTGTGAGAAGTCCCTCAGCTCTTTTCGGCTTCAGCAGATATTTTGCTTTGGAAATGGTTCTCCATACCCCAGGTGCACAACAGCGGCGCCTGCAGCACCAGGAAAATCACTCGAGCTATTAGTAATGGAGGGGTGGCAGCTGGAGGCGCACAGCACTGGCAATCGAGCCGATTGTTGTCTGGAGCATGGTGGTGAAGCTGCTCGTCAGGCCTCGAGCCAAAAACCTTTTCGTTGCTGCAACGCTGAGGTGCTGCCATCCAATCGTTGCCCGTTCTACTGTTTGTCTCCGGTGAGTCCGCCCGAACACCGCCTTGGCCCATGGTTGGAGGGCTCAGAGGTGCCGCAGGCTGATGCACTTCAATTTGGTTCTACTACTTCTGCGCCTCTCGCAGTCCACGCAGATCGTTGCACAAGAGGTCAGCTTCCACGAGTCCAGCGTACTCCAGCCTCAGTGCTGCGTGGATTTTTGGATGGACCTGTTTGTACTCGTAAGCGGGTACACCTTTTGAGGCCACTGCCCCAATCGACAGGTGGTCAGGTACGGTTGTACATATCAAGCCTGCCTGCGATGGCGGCCATGTGCCTCGGGACCGCAACGATATCCTTAGGGTCAACGTTATTCGAATATCGGTGCGTAAGCGAATACCTCAGGCTGCAGCCTGGCTTTGCACGACTCCACGTACGAGTACTCGAAGGACATGATTCTCAAGCCTTTTCGCCTTCCTTGCCGCTCGCCACTTATGATGCTACTCTGTTTGATTCAATTGGCCCAGCCTTTAAATCCAGGGATCTGTACTCGTATTCTTGGACCCTGCTCCAGTCCCCGTCATGAATCTTTGATTGACCCTAAAATCCGGTGCTCTAGGCATCAGGTCCGAGTGGGAAGAGAAAGCCACAGCCATAAGAAACAATCAATCACCGTGGAGTATGCACGGGACAGGATTTTGCCTTGTCCTTGTCCGATCATTTGCCGCCGCGGCTTGCCTGGCACATTCTATTCTCTGCTCAAGGCTCCTTTTCACACCTAAACTTTGCAAACGGCCTGCTCCTAATGGTCGAGATCCTCTGATGCCTATTCTCATCACGGGGCGCGGCATCATCATCGAGGACGCTTTGTTGCAGTAGCCCAAAGATCCGCTGACATGCGGAGGGCCAAACCCGTCCGGGGAAAATGGTGTTCAGAGACCGCTACTCCGTGCTCTATCACAGATAATCTGCTAAGGTGTCCTCTTCAGTCGAGGGTCTTATGGAAGACGACATCATCGCGCGTTCGCCCCTCACGTGGTGTCTGTTTATGCATTGGCCAAGCAGCACCTCCTGGCACTGCTGAAATCCGCTGAGTAAGGACAAGCTGAATCTATCAATGGAACCTTTGCTATCTAGAATCATTGACGGGTCCGCCAAAAGCCGGCAAGACGCACAATTGAATTACGAGTGCGACTAGACGCAACGCTTTCTCTAAGGACTACAGAAACGGAACAGCTTCTGCCGTCTCTCGTGCAGTTGACATGCCGTGCTCGGACCTGACAGTTTGCCGCGGCACAAAATTTTCGACAGTCGCAACCCTCAGTGGAAATGCATGCAGTCACAATGGGACCGCTTTCCATCTTCGTCTTTATTGGTTCCCAAATGAGAGTCTCGTTGCTGATGGAGTACTGGTTGCCTCCCAATCACAAGACTGACGATTCTTGCAACCCAAGCAGCTATGGGTCTCTCCCCTGATGCATTCCGACTTCCACCGGTTTTGAGTTTGGGCTCCAGGTATGCTTCTACGCACACAACAACTCCCCGAAGGCTGTACCACATTAGGTTCAGGTTCTCCTTGACATGGTTAGTGGTTGCCCATCCTTCCACACCTCATTGAGCGATGTCGGACGCCATATGCAGGGCTTCGAAACCCCTCGACATCGCGATATTTGATATCATGTCCCACACAGTTCCTGCCAGTTATGGAGTAAAAAGCCCGGACGGCCGAGGTTTGAATTATGTAACGTCGAGACCTATACCACAAGTCCCGAGGGCAGGCTCCCCGTGAGGTCTGAATGGTTTGACGAATTTTGCAGAAGATGCAGTGAAGGGAAAGCAGGGCCGGTCGGCAGTAGAAGAAAACTTCACTTTGGGAACCATTCGAAGGAAGGAAGCAGCCGGGCTCGAAGACCATCCTGTTGTTCTGTATGCCACTTTCCCCGCCACTCGAGTTCGCGTGCCTTGGCGGCCTCAAATGCGCGAAGACAATCCGCCGGGAGTTCTTCCAGGATGCTTGATGGGATTGACGACAGACCACTGCTTTCCGTTTCAGGGCCTGCAGTTGCAAACCAAGACTCGGGTGTCGATTCAAGGCAGAGATCATGGATTCTGAAGTTCCGTCCATAGACCGGGTCCAGGTGAGGTAGTTGCTCTCCCTTGTCGCCATCTTCAGCGTCTTCGTGGTCATCCACGACCTCCCATCGTGCATGTGTCGGTTGCATATGAGCTGGATACTGCATGACATTGGTGTGAATGTCGTATATGCCATCGCGGTTTTCTAGTCGAGCTGCCGCCAGTTGTGAGTTGAAGCGGCTGGCTTCTCTTGCGTGCTCCAGCATCCAGTTATCGCTTGTAACCACAATCTTTCGTCTCTTCGCGTCCTGGACTTTTGCGAGCGGGAGAGGCACGCTGGGGGGGTTGGTGTGATAGACAGCACTTGCTCCATGCCATGCCACATATTGATTGCGATTGTATGGCTCTCCAGGAGCTGGGAGACGGTCTTCTGGAACGGCAAGTTCTCCTTCCACGTCGCCCCTTTCCCGTGCTGCCTGGGTTTGGTAGTCATCCGTCACCTTCTTCCCGCCAATAACGATCTTAGCCCCAAATTCGCGAAAAACAGATCGAGCCGTCACCACACCAATAGCCCGTCCTTTGTAGGAATGAGGGATCAGATCTCTCTCGATAAGATCTCGCTTCTCGTCGTCGTCGATGATAATTTTGTAGAGATGCTTGTGCTTCTGAAAGAAAAGGTAGGAGTCACGAAACCCGATACAACGGGCTGGTTCTGTTGAAAGCATGTATAGTCTGTCGTCCCTGCCCAGAATGGTAAAGGTTCGCACACGATACTCTCTCCCTTCCAGCAGTCGGCCATTCTTATCGACTTTCTCTTCGCCTTCGGGGTCCTCAGGCAGTAAGACTTCATCGTTGACAATCTCCATCGGATTCCCATCGTCGTCAAGAGGAGCCTGTTGTGGTCGCGAACCTCCTGCTCTGTATTTGGCCCACCTCCCACCTCTGTGGCCACGGAAACCACCTCTTCGCTTGGGGGTAGCAGTTTCAGAAGCAGCATCGTTGTCTCCCTCGTCAGACGCCGCCGGGCCACGGTCTTTTGGTGGCCTGCCTAACCTGCCACCTCTACGTCCTCGCCGGACGGAAGGTCGACCACGCCGGGGAGTCGCAGAACGGGAAGGTGGCTCCGACCCCCGTGATGGCGTTGGGATTTCTTCCGCATCGTTGTTCTCTTCGTCTTCGTTCTCTGCATCCTCCTCCTCCTCTTGGGGCGTGGCTGCGTCAGCAGGAGTGGCATCTGGCATCTCTTCGTCTTCGTTGTCGGATATGTTTGGAATGGGAGTCCCTGCCAGGGTCAACAGTCGTCCATATGAACGAATATAGTAGACGTACGCATCGAAGCTTGTGCAGCTTGTGCAGCCAATCGTGGACGCCGGGCCATAGTGCTGCTACACCTCAAGCAATGTTGCTGTAATGTGAAGGGATCTTGAGTTGGCCTCAAATCGACGCAGTTGCGACCAACTGGCACAACGCGCCACGCGAACCGGCCAAAATTTAGTGGCTGTAAGGGCGAGCTATAGCGCACTCAGAGTGCAACTACGGTGGATCTTAGGAGCAATTATCTCCGAGTATCCGTGCTCCCTCTTCAGAAACGTCTGTGGCATGGACATTGGTGTTGCACAGGGTCGTTTACTACCGCCTCAGCAATCTTTCAGCCTTACCACTACGACGGCCACAGTCCGCATCGATCGTATGTCGAGTTACACAGCATATGGCCCACACGTCTTGTTCTAAAACGGCTGGTTATATGCACAGGACAAGCACCAAAGCCGAGAATAGAAAGTACAGCACAGCCTAGAAGATATCTGCATCAGTTGTCGGCCCTCGCATGCGAAGCAAACAATACAGTCATTTTGCAAACAGCCTTCACCACCTTGAAACAACAAGCTTCAGCTTGTAAGCCAAAAGTCTAAACATCTTCTCCGCTCTCCATTGTCAGGAAGGGTTCGGCTGGAAGCGTCTGCTATTGAGGTCAACCTCAAAATTTCCTTTGGATTACATACAGCAGATGAAAAAAAACTCTTATACAAGTACACAAAAATAAGATGTACATGACTGGTACAACAGCCCGTCAGGATCCATCATAACAAGATGAGTGTTGTCTTCGAAACTGACCGAACCACATTTGCCCCAGCCAGTCCTACTCCTACGCGGTCGGTGATATAGGCAAGGGCCGCCAGAGGAGATGACACAAGCGGAGCTACCGAAGTTGCATGTGCTGGGGCATGTCCACGCATGTCCAAGAGCTTTGGAAAAGGCGCACATGACCGAATCAGAGCCAGGAGATCGCCGACCGTCAGACGCAGCGCACATGCAAATGGCGGCTATTGCCTATGATATGAGCCTTGCTCTAAGTTCGTCACGGGTAAGTCCATCAGCCAAGTGTCGAGGAGCATATCGCCCAACAATCGCCGAAAAAAGGTTTCCGGATGACCCAATACTTACGATTTTGTTGACTCAGTGGGCATACAAGTAAGGTTCATGATGGAATCTCAAGGAGCGACTGAATGACGTCGACCCTGATCCTGAAAGCCGGTTTCCGCAGCACCCCCAAAAGCATCCGGCAGATGAAGTACCTAAGACCATCTTGCAAGAAGGTGCATGGCCAGAGGGTTCGCCTTCACTCTAGTCTGCAGTCGCTGAGTCGTAAGCTGTCTTTGATAGTGGAAGATCATAGGTAGCCTGCTCCAGCACAGCCCGGCTGAGGAAGTGAGAGGAGACGTGTCTAGTGGCACATCTAGTATCATGAATGACACGGCTCTGGCTTGTGTCCGCCCGGTGCAAAATCCAGCTCCAAAGGACTCGCCGATGATCGAATAAAATGATATATCGTAAAGCCGGAGGGCGCGATTGGGCTCCAGCTTGGAGCAGCCTGAGACTTGGGTCTTTGCCTGCAATAAGCCTCTTTTTTCGGAGCAGCGGTTGAGCTGGTTGCAGTCCTCATCACGCCCCGAATTCTCTTCACTTTCTTATTGCACGGAGACATGAGCACGGGCAGCCGCCATAGCATTTATTCAGGCATCTCTACGCCCCAAGAACCCTGTTACTTTAGCTTTCGTTCTCACTCGCTGCTACCTCAGATTTTGCCATCATCAGTCCACTTCCCGCATCCCACTTCTTCTCCCATCTCTTCTCCCACTCACTGGCGAGCCACATACACACATACCTCGTACCCTTGCAGCCCTTAACCCTCCCCGGCCTGGGCCCGCCAAATTCTCCAAGGGACAATTTTTGTCCCTCGCCTGCATCTCGATTATATCACCAGTGCCCGCCCTTGTCGAGCTCATCGTCGTTACCACGCCCTGGCACCGGTCAACACTTCACCAGACAATTTTCCACTTCCACGTCCCCTCTACCGATCACGCGATTGGCTGCTGTTCTTGGATTTCTAAACCTGGGACAGTGCTCCGAAGAAGGGCCTGCCATCCTTGCCGACCGAGATTCCGAATTTCTCCAAATCCTGCAAGAGTTCCGTCATCTGCATTTGAGCCTGCGCCCGGGAAACTCAGGAACCAGCCCCCTCCCTCCAACGGGTGAGTGCGGCGACATTCGACCGACAACGTCACGAACCAAAGTCGTGAGTTCTTGAAAGAGAAGGGACCTCAACAGTGAAGCCGCCAACATGGCGCAGGCCGGTCTCAACGCAAACCCAAACGCAGCTGCAGATCTGCTAAGGCAAGCCATGGCACAGAAGTACGTCCCGATCTTTTCCTTTGCACATACGAGCTTCGTGTTGTGAAAGAAGTATGAATGGCTGGCTTTTGTGAATGGTGGGGTTTTGATCTTCCCCAGCCTCGGTTCTGAGGAGTTGGGAAAGGCGTTGTGCCATTGCACCTTTGTAAAAGCGTTTGAGCTTTGAACTGTGTCGTATCTCAGACTCGCTGAGCCATGGTGGACCAGCTCTCTCCTGTTCAAGGCTGAGGCGCATTGCGGGGTCAGAAACATGTCTCGACCGACGGGGGTGGGCAGTGGCCACGTACAACCATCAAGCAATGCTTTGTCTGCAAATGCGAACCTGTTGATGTTCCTTGCTGACCCACCAAGCAGCAGTGCGAAACACGAGCACCGACACGATGACTTCCATGATCTCGTTGGATCAAATTCACCAACCCCTTCCGGTGTGGAGACACCGCGGCCAGACCTCCACGACAAGCGGCTCCCAGGAATCATGCACAGCTACTTTGGCCAGGTGGGTAGAGATCCCTCTCAGATTACACCGTCACGGTCATCTCCAGCTGGCACACTCCCTGAGCACCAAGCAAGTGAACAAAATGCATCTTCATCTCAAAAAGAGGAGGAGGGGAATGGCAAGAGCAGGAGAGTGTCGACCGCCTCCATAGGCTCGATGGTGATGGTGGAGCGGGAACAGCTCTCAGTTCCGACACCACCACCGGATGAGTCGCACCCAGGGGCTGTTCGGCTCATGCCTGAGAGGGACCCTTCTCGACTGCCGCCTACACCAATCTCGTCCGCTGCTTCAATGGTTAACAGAGACGGCGAGGCTGCGGAAAATGGCGGGTCCATGCTAGACGGCGGTCTGGCTTCCATAACGCAGGCTTTGAGGAACTTTGTGCTTCCCAAATCCACTTCTAGCGTCAAGGACCGCCGCCATCAGTCTCTACCCGTCTCTAGTGTCACCAGAAGCACCGTTTCCGCGGCGCACATCTCAAACCCTGCGTCGTCGACTCATACCTCGAGAACACAAAGCCCCAGGTCCCCTTCTCCAAGTCATGCTAAGCCTCCGTCGTCTGAAAAGTTGCGAGAGTCAGATGAGCTAACTTCAAACGTGGCCCCTGCGCTACGTGAAAAGAGTACTCCTCCTCACACTCCCCGAGCCCTATCCCGAGAAGATTACCGACGGGCCGATACTCGGTCACCTCTGTCGAGCACAAGCACAGCTAGCAGTGACAGAAACACTCAAATCGAGCAGAAGCGGCCACTCAAAGATCAACTACCTACCGGTAGTACTCCACGAGGAAAATTGAGTATCAAGATTGCCGAGGGACGCAATCTCAAACCATCATTTGACCCCTATGTGGTGTGTCAATTTGAATGGAACGAGTATGTCTCCAAAGGAGCAAGACAGGACAAGATGGATGTCGATGAGGATGATCGAAAGGGAGCTGTTGCCCAGTTATCATCAGTCCCAATTCGGCGGACTGATAGCGACATGGGCAAGCCGATGGCGATCCCTATGAAGAGTCGCCAGAGTAGTACGAATGGCAACGGAGAGGAACGGGGACTGAACAAAGTCACTGATCCTCAATGGGATCATGAAGCCATGTTGTAAGTCACGAACAAGCCAATTGCCTTGCCCTTTGGTATTAACCTGTTCCCAGCGACGTTGTCAGCGACCAGTCAGAGCTTGACGTTACAGTTTATGATCGCCAGACAGAAGCATTTTTGGGCCATGTCCGGTTATGTCTGAAACTCACAGAACAAAACC
Source organism: Phialophora verrucosa (assembly GCA_002099365.1). NCBI lineage: Eukaryota > Fungi > Ascomycota > Eurotiomycetes > Chaetothyriales > Herpotrichiellaceae > Phialophora > Phialophora verrucosa. Next base: position 984,273 of record MSED01000002.1, on the reverse strand, counting down.
CCACATTAGAAGGATTTTTCAGAGTCGAACCTCGCAGTGTCGAGGACCAGGACATCACAGGCGAGATCCACATTCGCATGCACTTCCAGAAAGTGGAAAAGAAACATTTTGGGCCCAACGACTTCCAGATCCTCAAACTTATTGGGAAGGGAACCTTTGGTCAAGTCTACCAGGTCAGGAAGAAGGACACTGGACGAATCTACGCAATGAAGGTGCTATCGAAGAAAGTCATTATCCAAAAGAAGGAAATCCAGCATACCATCGGAGAACGGAATATCCTGGTTCGAACAGCCACGACTGAGTCGCCATTCATTGTCGGCCTCAAATTCTCATTTCAGACACCTTCAGACCTCTATCTGGTAACAGACTTCATGTCAGGAGGAGAACTGTTCTGGCATCTGCAGAAGGAAGGCCGGTTCAAGGAGGACCGTGCAAAGTTTTATATCGCGGAACTGATTCTAGCCCTAAAACATCTCCACCAATCCGATATCGTCTACCGAGACCTCAAACCAGAAAATATCCTTCTCGACGCCAATGGACACATTGCGCTGTGCGACTTCGGTCTGTCCAAGGCCAATCTGACCCAGGACGACACTACGAACACTTTCTGCGGAACAACCGAGTATCTTGCTCCCGAAGTGTTGCTAGATGAACAGGGGTACACCAAAATGGTTGATTTCTGGTCACTTGGCGTCCTGGTCTTTGAGATGTGTTGCGGCTGGAGCCCATTCTATGCTGAAGACACACAGCAAATGTATAAGAACATTGCATTCGGTAAGGTGCGGTTCCCCAGAGACGCCCTGAGCACCGAGGGTCGAAACTTCGTCAAAGGTCTACTCAACCGCAATCCGAGACACCGACTTGGTGCCAACGGAGATGCCGGGGAGCTGATGGCACATCCGTTCTTCGCCGACGTTGACTGGGATGCTCTGGGCAAGAAGAATCTGGTACCTCCTTTCAAGCCCAAGTTGACTTCGGTTGCCGACACATCCAATTTCGACCCGGAATTCACAAATGCCCTTAATACGTCGTCTTCACTGAACGCTCGAGCAGCCGCTCTAGCGGCAGGTGCTACAGCTGAGTCGACACCTTTATCTCCCACAATGCAGAACGCTTTCCAGGGCTTCACTTTTGTTGACGAGAGTACCATGGAAGAACGATTTGGCGGAAGAGACGGCCAATATGATGACCGAGTCGATGACAACTATCTCTCACGCTCCAGGACGAAGGAGCACAGAATGAGTGGGGTCCAGAAGACTGGTGATGATGGATTCTTCTTTGAGGAATGAGGAGGTAGCGGCTAAAAGTGTGTTCAACATGGCCAATGAACACAGGTGAGATACCTGTTAAGTCAATCCCAGACCTGCGAGATGGAAATTGTTCATAATACCCGACAAACAAAGGCAGAAGCGGGATAGGCGGGAAAAGTGTTTGCAATCCCTTCCGCATGAGCTGGGGCGGTGTGCATAGCATGAGTTCTTGTGTTCCACCCTCTTCTTTGTCTCGTGCGCCCTCATGTGCAGTGAGCTTGGGGCTAGCAAAGTACGACATAGCATGATCGATACGCCCACATCAAAAGCAAGATGATTTCACATCAGTGACACTCATGCCTGACTGACACTGGTCATTGGTGACGAGCACATACATGCTTTCGGCACTTTTTTGGTGGCGTCCCCTTGACGGAGAGTGCACGAGCGACAGCGGAGAGACTACCTGATGACCACGTGAATGACTATGATGACCACGATGATGAATGCCGATGATGAATGCATATTGTACCCTTCGTGAGCTATGCAAAGTATCCATGCACGAGATGCTCAAATATCATCCCCGTGACGAACCGGGCAGTTGTCATGCATGCATGCATGCATGACAATACATAATTACCGGGCAGTCGCAGGTACTACTGGGACGATGTTGGAGATAGAGATGAAGATGGAGCTTGAGGAATGAAGAATCAAGAATGAAGGATACGTGAATGTGCCGTGTGCTGTGTGCTGCAAGCATTCGGAGGAAAAGCGTATCAAGGCACGGATGGGATGCAGGCCGGTTGCAACGCCAACACTATACGTGTATTGAAGAGTAGAGGGAGTGTCCTGGAGCCGTAGAGTTGCGAAGATTAAGTATTACTCTGTACCCGTACTTGCACTTTGATTCAGATTATATGTTAATACCGGTGTGAGGAAAAGAGAACCTGTAGAATTCGTCCTGAGACGGAGTACAGGTAGATACGTTGAGTCCATCGCTGGAGAGTGCCTCTTGCTCCTTTCAAGCGCGCCCTCTCATTGTTCTCACCGGCTGCTGTGTCTGGTTCATAATGTCCGCTCGACAGAGCAGCCTGAATGCATCTCCTGCTACGGTAACCCAGCCTCTCTTTCGTCTTCCCGTTACAGCTGGTTTGAGGACTCTCTCTCGTTGCGCACACCGGCCCCGTGGTTGACTTACACTCTCCTCCCCGTCTCCATCTCCGCCTCCGCTCCTCCAGCTTGCCCGGCATCAAAGACCTTACTCCTCTGCTCCGTCCCGACGGGTGCTTTTCCCGATTTCGCAGCTAGACGCGCGTCTTCTCCAGACATCTTCTCGAATCCCTTGTCGGCCATGCCTTTTTGGCCGAATGTGGTGCCTACAGCGGCTTGCACGGATCCAGCCACACCCTGGGCCATCCCCTTGAGATCTCCGGTGATTTTGCTGGTGGCGCTGGCGTCCCGGGCTGTGGTGGGGTCGTCAGTTGAAGCGTAGGGGACTTTGTCCTTGGTGCTGGTGGATTGTGTTGTCGAAGGCGTGGTATTAGCAAAGCTTTGATCTGGCGTCGCGGCTTTACCTTGCGGCGCAGTGGCTTGGAGGTTGCTTGCGTTGTTCATGTTGGCGGAATTGGTGGTACTTGGAGTGGTCATTTTGTCGTGGTATGTCGGGTCTGGCGTGCCGAAGTGAGTGATCTGGGATTCGTGGAGGGAAGGGTGATGTGTGGGTGAGGCGGCGTGGTTGTGGTGGTGAGACAGGGGTGAGTGGAGGGAGGAGTCGTGTAGAGGCCCGTGTTGGTGCTCTGGGGAGGAGTGTTTATGTGAAGAGGTGTGCTCGGAGGAGTGATGGGATTGTGAGTGGAAGAAGGAGGACATACTGTTGACTTTTCTTGGTTCAGGCCGATGAAACAGCGCGAGAGTGTCAGTTGGGAAGGCCGTTTGCTGGTGTCAGAAGGATGGTGAGCGTGACGGTAAAAGTCAGGGTTCTGATATAGGCCAATGTGTCGCCTGAAGGGTCACGGTTGACGTGAGAGCGGAACGACGACGACTTCGGCCTTTACTAGGAGAAATTCAAATACTAAGGCGCGTGCGAGAATACCTTTCGTCACTGGTCTTTTGCTTCCGAATTTTCTTTCTACTTGAAACGCATCTGACGCATTATAGAGGCTGCCATTCTCCTCGTTGCTGTTTGCTCACGGTACGTCGAGGTTGGCCGATGACGTCCACCAACGTCATAAATCATTTTGCTCTGATCTAATTTGCGAGCCACCGTAGAGCAGAGGGACCTTGGCTACGGAGGGTCGAAGTGGACTTTATGGCAGTCTTGGCGCAACAGCCAGACAAAGACCGGGGCTTGTGGCTGCTTGAAACTCCATCGAAATACCAAAGCAAACATAGTTCCTTAGTTGACCATCTTTTGCCAGATCCTCTGCCACGTCTTCTCGGGCGCCACGGGGCCCTGTCCCGTCACGACCTTGCCTTCGGCCTCGGGCTGGGTCTGCTTGTCTGAGAGTCTCGGGTTGCGCAGGAAAAAGGCGAGGATGAGCATAGGAGCGGCGAAACAAATCGAGGTAATGGTGACCAGCCGCTGAATGTACCTGTAACTGACGATGATGGCATCGCGTTGTGGTGTGCCCTCTGGAAAGGCCAGCACGGCGGTGAAAGGAGACGCGTAGATGGCTTGGGCGAGGGTCGGGTCGTCAAACGGGGCCAGATTCCCGCTGAGCTCGGCGTACAAAGTCTGCGTCCAAATGGCGCCCGAGATGCAATTGCCAAAGGCTTGTCCGAGATGATTGACGGTGAATACGAGGGAAATCAAGACGCTGATGTGCTCATGGCGTGCGGTAGTCTGGATCATCACGAAACCGGCCAGGTGAAAAAGCCCGCTGCATTGCCGATGATGACCTCCCCGGCGATGAGACCGGCCTGCGAGCTCGACCCTCCGCGATAGTGGTAGATCAGCCCACCACCAACAAACCACATGGCCGTGCCGAAGATGATGAATTGTTTGAGCCGGCGGAGCTTGATGACCACGGCGCTCAGGATCGAGCCGACTACGACGGCACAAAAACTGTACAGCGACGCGATGCGCGCGGCGGTGGTGATGGAAAAGTCGTACGAGACGATGAGCAGGGTGAACAGATAGTTGGAGTGGATCACAAACGCCAACGGGAAGAGACCGCTGATGCCCAAGGCCGCCCAAACCGTCCGCTCGGTGAGGAGGTGGAACGGAATCAGTGGGCGTGAGGCCCTTCGTTCCCAGAGTACAAAGACGGGGAACAGGGCGAGCCCAATCACGAGCGGAGAGACAATGCCGCCGTCCCTCCACTTGGTGCTGACGCCGCCGGCCAGGGTGAGAGGAATCAAGGTCATGGCCAGTGCCGCCGTCAATATCAAGACCCCAATGATATCAAGTTCCCAGAAGAGTGCCTTCAAGGATCGCAGCGACTGCCTGCCGTGGTTCGCGCCGCGAGCTCGACGTCCGAAGATGACCATCAGGACAATCAGAGGCAGGGCGCTCGCCGGATATATGATGGCGAACATGCCGATCCCCCATTTCCACGAGGTGGTCGAGAGCACGGCGGACGTGACGTTGCCGCTGATCCATGTGTTGATGAGGTAAGGCCAGTTGGCCACAAAGGCAAAGAACAGCCGTGCCTTGACGGACGTGAAATCGGCAATCATGATCTCGACGGTCAGGGTCGAGATGTTGTAGCCGAGCTGGTAGAGAATGGCCCCGCCGGCAAAGGCCTGGACGTTTCTGGCAAATGTCTCGACCACAGTCCCCAAAGTATACAGCACCACCACAAGGGAGAAGATCTCGATACGACCGAATGTGTCTGACAGTCGCGCGACGGTGGGCTGTATGGCCGCAGCCACGAGTCCGCGGATAACATTAATGGTCGCCAAGAGGGCATGGTTCTGGTAGGAGGCGGTCGCGTAAGGGACGTAGGCGGATCGGATCAGCTGGTCCAAGCCGTAAACGTAACTGACAATGAAGATACTGGAGAAAAAGATGACTCTTTTCGCGGTCGTCAGGTGCGCTGCGGCGGCTTCCATGCGGATAATGCCTGGCGACGTCTCCAACGGCTGATTGGAGATGCGTTCGGCAGGCTGGTCGGTATTGGTACCGGCGTGAAGCGCTTCTGCCACGGCAGCGCCCTTGTCCAGTTGTTTCTCCATGGCGCAGTATTGCTCGATGGATGAAACGACTGCGGTTGGCAGAAATTCTCTGGTGTCCCCCAACAAGTGGATCGAGCGAATCAAACACTGGTGTCAGGATGAGTCGGGTTTGAACGCCTTCACAACGCTTGCCTCGACAGCCAGATTGTTCGGATGGCACATGAGGGCCGCAAGGGTCCCTGCCTTATAATCCATTCACATCCCCGACTAGATTGCGCGGTTGGCGACAGCATCCCCTTGGCTGTCTTTTGAGGCATTTGGGCCTGGAACTCCGGTCTCACAACAGCAGCTCATACTACTCAACGAGCGGAAGTACCCAGTCAATTCGCGAGTGCAGTGTGTTGAAGATTTCAACCGCTTCCGCACTGTCACTTGGCAGAACCCCCTGATTGAATGTTGATATGGGACCGTCGTGCCCAGAGGTCCCAAGTCTCGCGAAAGAATAATCGGTTATCGGCTTGAAGGGCTCCCTAGTCGTCTCCCCCAACTAGACGAGCCTCCAAACTAGGACCAATACTCCATAGCAGGCTTGATCAACAAATCTGCGCACACCAGACCAGTATGGGCGTGGAAGCTAATGTATACAGGTCGAGACGCATTAGGTCGCCGATATCGCAGGCCCCATCCCCCGCTCCACCTGCGTCTTGGTTGCCTTGGGTGAAGAGTTTCCGCCCCGGTCGGAACTCTCTTGCGCAAAGTCTGCCAACTCAGCATGTGAACGGGTTCCGCCATCAGATGCGTCGGTCGGGCTGTGGACAGCACACTTTCTCCTGATGGGCGCGGACTGTCGCGTAACAGGCGTGCTGTCAGTCGCTGTTATCAGCGATTCGCATAAAGCTGTTCTTCACACTTGCGCCGTTGACTCGTCAAAGACCAAGCCAAGATCACCTGTTCGCGAGCGCCGCCAAGAGAGCGATGACCGTTCGTGACCTCTGGTAATGGTCATGAATATTTGCCGCCCTAGGGCCCCAGCCGAAATAACAATATTTTCATGTCCCCCGAGTTTCCAGGACATTATCAAAAAACGTGAGCGGAGAGTAGAAGCCAGAAGGATAATCTGATGAGTCTTTTTGTTAGTCGCAATCGGCATGGCTGAGTGTGGCTTCTCACATTGATTGTTGAACGTCGCGCCCAATTCGGTCAGAGGGACGGCATCAAAATCCGTCAGAAAGTCGTAAGAAGCGGGCCCGCCACCGCCCTCGGCAGACGTTTCTGTGTTTCCAAGGACGATGCTCAGAGCTTTCGCTACTTTTCCGGCTTCCGCAGATGCAGTACTCATTTGGAGCCAAATCTTGTGCGAGATCGTTAGTTGTTGTCGAATCTCTTCAGCCCTAGGCGACCGCGTCGTCTGCCCTGCAGTCTCAGGCAGTTCAAATTTATCGACGTCTTGAAGGTAGAGACAGAGCACGCTCGTTGCGAGGAGAACATCCTGGTTGAAGATATGGGTGACCTTCCATCTAAGCTGGCACAAACGACCAAATGGTTGAGACTCTTCGTGAAGCATCTGTTGGAACGATAGGATCTTGAGTGCGGAATCCAAACAGATTCGCACCGACTCCCTGTCCCGCTCGAGAGACTGTCGAACTGGTGGGCAGCTGATCAAAGCTCTCCGGTAGAGGAGGATGCGTGATTTGTAGTAGGTCGTTTCTACGCTTACCCGCTGTACCACCAGGTTTGGTCCATCCGTGATGGGGTGTGGCATAGTTTCCCAGCGCAGCACGGGCGGAATAGCACGCTTGTGCACGTCTTGAAGAAGCGCGTCGATCTTGATGACCTCGTCGTAGGAAGGAGGATTAACATTGGTGTTGACGTCGCAAATCAAGCCGAGAGCTGTGATCAGCCGCCCTCTTGCAATGAGAGGGATCACCGGCGTCCACTCTGTTTCTGGTCTCGGCGGAGGCATCTCGGTCGTGTCCTCGTCGAAATCACAGTCGCGCAGATTACGAGGCTGTTTTGTGTCGATGTGCGTATCTGTGGCACTGCGAGGAAGGCCCATCTGCAAGGAGAGAGTGAGATCTAATTGAAGGATCGTGGTCCAGATGCGTCTACGCATCTCACCCTCGAATGGAGATATTCCGGGAAAGTGATCTGGGTCCCGGTGATAGCCCATGCGCATTGCAAGATGAAGAATCATACTGATCAAAAGCCAGCCATCGGTAGCGCCATCTTTCAAGAGTACGACCTCTCCAGTAAGGACCGTTATGAGGGTTTCCAGGATATATGGTCCTCCCGTCGTATACCTGGCCAGAATAAGACACTGGACGGCCTTCTCCCGGAAGGCATCCTTCATGGTAAGATATTCCGCCTTGAGCGATTCGGCTCGTCCGTCGGTGAAGTCAATGGTGAAGGTCTGCAACTGCGCAGCGATATATAACATGGAGAACATGAGACCGATCCAAGCGGTAGAAGTTGCAGACGGGTCTTCCCAAAAGGTTTCGTACTGGTCAGATGTCAGACTGTTTGTAATCGGCCAGGTTAGAAAGAACCGACCTCTCGGAGAAACTTCTTGCCATGAATGAGATCTACAGCACACAGTCAATACCCTTGAGAGCGGAAAGAAAGCTTGGATGTATTACTGACACGGCGTGACAATGTAAGAATCGAAGTGAAGCGCCATGAGGCGGTCAACAACTGGACGAGGAGGAACAGCACCTAGTATTTCATCTCGAGTTGCGTGACGGTTTGGACCATAGAACAAGTGTGAACCGGGCGGAGCCTTGCTATCAGCGACCAAGTCCTCCTTCAGTCCTCTGATTTTGGTAAGAATGGCCTCCCAATGGACACTCTGGACATAGCTGGTTCCAGACTCGCGCAACTTTAGGGTGCCAGGGTCTGCCGGGGATGCAGCTTCATCTTGGGACTTCTGTGGTTTCCGGATCCCAGGGAACACATCTGCGAATGATTGCGAGCTTGAGCTTGGTCTCGGCGGTTTTGGTGCAGGTGGACTTGGGAGTGGTTGGCCTTTCATGAGTGTCACGACAAGGCTCTCCAGCTCAGAGATTCTGACATGGAGGCTGGTGGACTGTCGCGGAGCAACGGACCGCTGAGCATCGGGCGTAGGAGATGATGCCGTCGCGTAATTGCAGGAGGTGGTAAGGCCACGCCTTGAGCAAGCTCCGCATGGGTGCTGCCGGTTGCACCTCAGCCTGGCAAAGTTAAGCGTGCACGAGCTTTATGATGGCTATCGAGCACGTACTTTCGGTGTCTGCAAGGGTTGCAGGAAAGCTGGACTTTGTCTCTGCGTCGATTTGGCGGTGGACGCGGACGTTGAGCACTGTCGGCCATGGTCCGCGAGCTCAACTTCCTACATGGCAAACTTGGTTGTCCAAAGCGGCATTGTCCCCTGGGCCGCTCTCAACCAGTTTCATAGCCAGATCAAGAAAAGAAGGAAGATGTCTGGCGGCGCAGACCGAGAGACAACGGAGAAAGCAACGCCAGGCCGACCCTCCGAAGCTCCGCGTCAACCTCCGCGTCGATCGTCCACACGCCGCCCACGATGCCTGCTCCTCCCACCCTCCGCTTCCGCTCGCTCTCTGAGCTCCCCTTATATTTAAGCAAATCTCCAGTTTGACTCCGTATTTACGAACGCTTTGCGGACTTAGTAGCTGGCGCAATCAGCCCTTGCTTAAAAAACATATAGCTATGGCTCCTCTACGCGTCCTTCTTCAACCGGGTAGAGTCCCAACACCCGGCCGCCTACCCTCCCTCAAATACATGGCAAGCAAAGCCTGGCACCAGCGAACAAACACTCGCCAATATCCCAGAGTCACACCACCCTCGACAGCATATCATGGCGGCCGAGTTGGAGTCCGCCCATGAGAAGCCGGCCATATCGGAAGACGACCACCATGACCAACAATCTAGCGCGCCTGACCAAATGGCAATTGAACAAGAGACAAAGGACAATGTCGTCGACTGGGATGGGCCAGACGATCCCCAAAATCCGCGGAACTGGCCTGCATGGAAACGCATGACCCAAGTCGTCCTCGCCAGTGCTTTCTTGCTCACTGCGTAAGGCAGTTCCTGCGCTCCCTTGGCGAAGAAAATCCCATACTGACTATTAATACCCATCCAGCAACCTCGCCGCGACGATGTTTGCACCTGGAGCTGCCGCGCTTGCCAAGGAGTTCCATATCACAAGTTCCACCATTGTCAGTCTCACCGTGTCCATTTACCTTTGCGGCTTCGCCGTTGGACCCATGTTCATCGCACCGCTCTCCGAACTGTACGGGCGCCTTGTGATCTACCACACCTGCAATGTCATTTACATTGGCTTCATCATCGGATGTGCGCTGGGCAAAAACACCGGCATGTTTCTCGTCTTTCGATTCCTTGCCGGATGTGCTTCTTCGGGCCCATTGACAGTGGGCGGAGGAACCGTCGCCGACGTCGTCCCGCCAGCTCAGCGTGGGAGGGTAATGTCCCTATTCTTCTTGGGACCCCTTCTAGGACCAGTAGGTGGCATTATGACTCCATGCAAACCATCATGAACACTGACGATCCTTCAAAGGTCTTGGGCCCAATCATTGGCGGCTTTGTGTCCGAATCAATTGGCTGGCGTTGGACTTTCTGGATCATCATAATCCTAGTGAGTAGAGAGCACAACCCCTATTACTATTCTCGGGTTCGCTGACGGCTCGACCTAGGCAGGGGTATCCTTTGCCATATCAATCTTCTTCCTCCGCGAGACCAACGCCGCCGTGCTGCTCGGATGGAAAGCTGCTCGCCTCCGGAAAGAGACTGGCAATGCTGCTCTGGTTTCGAAAATGGATCGAGGCCTGCGCCCCCGCCAGCTCTTCCTCCGCGCCATTACTCGACCAACGAAGCTTCTCGTCCTGTCGCCAATCGTGCTCCTCCTTTCCCTCCTGTGCGCGTTCGTTTTCGGCCTCCTCTTCCTGCTGTTCACCACGTTTCCCACGGTCTTCGAGGAACAATACCACTTCTCCGCCGGTGTTTCTGGCTTGTCCTACCTCGGCGTTGGCATTGGAATGGCCGTCTCTCTCGGAGTCTTTGCCACCGTGAGCGACAAGCTGCAAAAGGCACTGGGGGACTCGCCCACACCGGAAGGACGCCTGAAGCCCATGATGTGGGTCATGCCCGCCGTGCCCGTCGGCATCTTCTGGTATGGCTGGGCAGCCGAGAAGCAGGCTCATTGGATCGTGCCCATCATCGGCACCTCCTTGTTTGGGTTCGGCTTCCTCTGGGTCATAATGCCAACTCAGCTCTACCTGGTGGATATTTTTGGCCCTGAGGCGGCCGCTTCGGCGTTGGCTGCGAACACGATTCTCCGACTTCTTGCTGCAGCGTTCATTCCGTTGGCAGGGCCGTCTTTGTATGCGGACCTAGGACTTGGGTGGGGGAATAGCGTCCTTGGTTTTATCGGCGTCGCTTTTCTCCCGGCGCCACTCTTCTTCTATCGTCACGGCGGCTGGCTTAGGGACCGTTTTGCCGTGAAGCTATAACTTTCGTGTACAGACGTCCAACTTGATCGCAACATATACATGCCATTTGATCCACTGATGTCATTACTCTGAGTACGTACATACAATACAAGGTCCCCTCTCCCCGAATATGCCCGCCCCACTATCCTAATTGCTCCCTTGTTATCAGTCCCGTTCCTGTCGGCGTCGACGCCAATGCTGCGCTGCAGATGCATGCATTCTCACGTAAGAAGCGTGACGAATGCCTATGTAGCACCGCAAGCGACGATATCAAACACCGTGGACAGTACGTCGCCCACGGCAGGCACTTTGCTCAGAAGGTCGCTCGTAATGGTGTTTTCCAAGCTATCGCAATCGGCATTGCTGGGGGTCGCGCAACTCACGGCGACGGCGTACGTCATCTGGTTTTGGATGGCGTTGTCGTCGCTGCCCTTCAGCACGACGGACGCAAAGCTGATGGAATCGAGGACCAGGTCGTTGTCCTCGGACGAACCCGTGGTGTCGAGTCTGCTGTTGGCGTCGGTCTGCCGCGCGGCCGCCTGCAACAGGCCGCTCATGTAGTCGCGCACGTCGGTGTTGTCGTACGACCCTGTCATGGTGACGCTGAGGTTGCAATCCTTGTTGAAGTGCTCAAAGGGCTTCGTGAACGGCGTGGTCGGGTCACAGGCTGTGGCGCCGCAGCTCGTCTGGACGCCCGATTGGACCAGCACCCCGCCGCTGAAGTCGACAGTGATGAGGGTTTTCCCTGTCGAGACTGTGGCGACGGGGTGCGCCGGCGCGGGTACCGGCGCAGGAGGAGCGACAACCACAACCGCCGGTTCACTGGTCGTGAAGCACGTCAGGCCCCGGCCTGTCAAGAGGGTGCACACGCCGGGGGTGTCTAGCGTGCCGATGAAATTCTGGCACGCGTCGTCCGAGTAGAAATTGCATTGGAAGGTGGGATCTGCGCTGAGGACGTTGACGGCAAAGTATTGGCCGGCTGCGGTGCACGCGCTGCTATCCGAATTGTCGGCCGTTGTCACTTTGTCGATGGTGGGCTCGCCGTCGCAGCTCGCATCATCCGTGAACGTCTGGATGTGGATATCCGCCGACACAATGCCTACGAGCAGGAGTGATGAAAGGAGCGCCCACTTGTCCATTGCTATTCGGATATGTGTGTTTGGATCTGAATGGGGTCGGAGACTTGAAGCCGGTGTGTTGGAAATGTGAGTGTGCAGGTCCGATCTCATGGCGTCGATGAGACTCTTATGTCAATTCAATCCTCTGCACAAGGTGCATTTTGCACTTCATTTCGCCGCGGCTCGACTCCAGTCTACTCTCCGTATCACATTCTGTTTCGAGAATTCTGTAATTAGCGATGGGTGGACTTGCTTCGCCCTGGTTTGCCATCTCCACTCGATGCTTCTGTGTCTCTTTGGCACGAATTCGCCTTCAGGACGACTAGTAGCGACAGAAGCCATACCGCCTCATCATCGCTGTCAGCAAAGTGGAGGAGTAAGGAGGCGATAAACTTGGACGCTTGTGTCGTTCCTCACAAAGCGTCTCGGCCGGGCGTTGGACAAAAGTCCTGTTGAACGTTTAAGCCTCATCTTCTAAAGTGTCTGGCGCACGAGCTTGATGGCGAAGCTGACTTGCTGATTGGCTTGCCTAGAAAGTTATACCGTACCTGCGCCTCGACGTGCATGGATGGAAGGATCCTTGGCGATTAATAAGGTGGTACCACACTTCAGACAAGCGAGTGCCCTCGGACGTAAGGTTCTAGGCGTGCGCCATGGACAGAGAATATACTCCAGGTGGGTCCACAGATTCCCACAATCCGAAGACAAAGGTCATCAAGCTGGACTTGATCGAGGTTAGAAACAAGTAGTTTCATGTTCCTACGCAACACTGTCTCTTTTCGGTTTCCAAACACTCTGGCGCCAGAGCGAGTCTCTGCACACACCGCAAACGACCGGAACATCTCGGGCTGAATCGGTCGAGGAATACGAGCAAACTTTGTTAGGGATATTATTCCCGCCACGAAGGAGTGTTCACCGCTGTTAATATTACTGTCAATTGGCTCGGGGCGGAAGACGGCCGGGAAATGGGGTGACTGGGATGGTGAGTAGGATCGAAGGAGGCGCAACTTTAAGACAAAGTGTTTTGCGAAGCCCGTCTGAAAGGGGAGGGCAGACGTTGGGCCCGGTATCAAGAGTGCTTGCCCGTGGTTCCCACTACGCCTTCATGGATTTTGGTGTCGGTAATGGATTTGGTCTCCGGCGATCGCCAAAGAACCTTGAGAGACCCAGTGCGTCTGCGCAGCCTGTCCGCAGCAGTTCGGTAACCGCAACGACCCAGCATTGAAGTGTTACGTGGCCAGGAGGATAGTCAAAGAAACGGGCCGACTTGGCGATGCCGCTGCTCCTTGCGATCAGCACCTGTCGTCCATCTGAGAATGCTCTTGGTTCGTTCCCCAGCCATGGATCTGTCACCATTGGGCGGACTTGATTGCAGTGCATGCGTCGGACTGAATTTCCAGATGAAATTATCCGCCGTTAGGTACGAAGAAGCCTCCATTCCTCAGCTGATAAATGTTCATCGACGGGGATCGCTTCTCCATCCCCAACTGACTCGCCCATTCAGTGTCAAAGTTCGAGTTCGGGATCATCGGGGCCTTCCATTGGCAGAAGAGCAAGCAGGGGCATGTGTAGAAGCGTTCAGATGAGCGGAAGAGACTTCCAATCCGCGAGCACTCATTCCACCTACCGGCACAGGAGAAGATCCTCCGGTGGCACCGAGACGCGTCCACGGCGGGTGAGCTGATCCCTCGTTGGCCCTACAGCCTGGATCAGCACCCTGGGCTAAAACGTTTGGCGAAGTAATGGCTCCAGGTCGCCACGGTCTTTTCTCCAAGGTAGCTGTCTCACCGATCAACTCCGACCACGTGAAGTATGTCTAGGCGCCATGACGGGGCAATGTGAGGAAAGCAGAGTTGGTCAGGCCCGATGTGTCTGCGATGCACGCTCGACGCCTTGCATAGGCTAGCCACAGTATCAGTAGTTGTGAATTAACAGCGTAGATCCGCTATTCGTTAACATTAGACAGGCAAGTTGGGAGGCAGGAAGCAAAGAATGCGGGAGTCGCATCTACCAGGATGGATGGCCTTATTGCGAAAACGATGATGAGTAATAAAGGCTTGTGATCTGCGTGTGCTCCGCCCAATCCACCACGGGAAATACGGTGAAGCACTCTCCCACAACGACATTTTCCTTCATCTGACCGTCCTCGAGTGCAAACTCCATCCAGAAATATATTCCGTATGTACCTCGTCATCTCGACGACTTCCTGTCCTTCCCAGCTCAAACCTTCCATCCCCAAGATGTGATCACCCGTTACATACATCGATTGGCCTTAGCACTACGGAGACATCCCCGGATTCTGAACCTTACTCCTGGAAAGAATAGTATCACGAGGTTTTAACCTTCTTCCTCCGAAATCACCGGCTCTTCAACCTTCCTCCCGCAAAGACTTACAAAGGACCTCACCCACCACACTTTCAGCCCACCATGCCCACCCTCTCCGGCCACACCAGACCGATCGAGAAGTTCGCCGCCGCCACAGCAAAGTGTTCGATCGAGGTACGTTCAATCATTGCGTCACCGTCCACCCCTAATAAAACGAATGAATGAAGAGTGCAAATGCTAATGTATTCTCTCCTTGCCGAACACAGGCCGCCGCGTACGGGCAATGTATCTTGAAGGACTACCAATCCACCTACCAGGACATGTGCGCGAAAGAGTTCATCAAGTTGAAGGATTGTTATCTCGTGAGTTGGCTCGCTTGGTGCCATCCTATCTTATTCCGTCGAACTTCCATTCTGCACAAGAGACAGACGCATCTTGGGTTCCATGTCTTCTTCGTCTTCTTCTGCATTTCGCGCGTTTCTTTCTTAATCCTAATCCTACTCGCTCTTCGCTTTGCATCTAGTTAACTCTTCTTTCTATCACAGAGGCATGCAAGGAAGTCGTGACGTGACACGACACGACACGACACGAACTTTCCTCCATATTCATCTTCCCTGAATTAGCCTGAGTTACAGGCTCATACCGACAGATCTCGCTTGGAGGACAATCTATGTCTTATCCGCAGTCATCCCTTTCATCTTTCGTGCACTATTCATGACGTTATGCTCGAGAGCCTCAGAGCTTCAGCAGTCTCAGTAGGAAGGTCGCCTTGTTCACCTCTTGTACCTCTTCCACAATGATGTCCTCCTTCTTGTCACCATTCGCGATCACCCCGTCCATCTCCGTGACGACGTGCTTGTCAACGGGCCGTCGTAACGCCTTTTCGATGTAACCTGCCTGAGTCTCGAACACCTTCTCTAGCCCGATCTCATCCGGATCCTCCTGCACCTTGTATTCCATCTTCACATCGTCGGTCGGCTTGAGGTTCGCCTTCTTGCGAAGCTGCTGTACTCGATTGATGATTTCACGAGCAAGACCTTCTTGCGCGAGTTCCGGGTGAAGAGCCACGTCGAGGATCGTGAGAACATCATTGTCTGTGTTGGTCTCCTGGTCCTTGGAACCTTCGGACTCCTTGAGGTTGCGTCTCACAACAAGGTCACCTTCGACTAGTTCGATTCCGGCCACTTGAAGCTTGCCTTCAGAGAGATATGTCTTGCAATCATTGCTCGTCACGTCTGGGAGCGCTTTCTTGACCTTTTGCACGTCCTTCTTCAGTTTCTTGCCAAGCACGGGCCAGTCTGCTGTCACGCTGTATTGGACATTGTACTTCTCTTCGTCAGAGGAAAGGACGAGGTCGCGCACGTTGAGTTCTTCGGTGATGTAGCCCTCCAGAGACTTGACGTCATCGAGATACTGTTGATCTTTGTGGATGACGACCAAAGTCTTCAGGGGCGTTTTGAGCCCAACGGTTCTTCGCTCGCGCGACTGCCGGGCTAGTTCGATGACTTTCTGCATTCGGCCGACTCGCCTCTCGACGACGGTGTCAAACAGCTCCTGTCGGACTTCGGGGAATGCCAGGAAGTGTACACTTCGCATGTCTTCGCTGTACAGTGATTTCGGGATGAAGGGAAGGAGTTTCGAGTATATGAGGTCGGCGATAAAGGGCGTGAAAGGTGCTAGTCCTCGAACAAGAGTGTACAGGACATCGAAGAGGGTGTTGAGCGCGTGCAGAGTGTCATTAACACCCAGCTCGCCCTTGAGTCGCTTTCGGTTGAACCGAATGTACCAGTTTGTCGTCTCATCAATCAAGTTGAGCAAGCCTGGCACGACGGTATACAGTCGATAGGCTGCCATCTCCTCGTTGATGTATTTCAACAACGACTGAGTGCTGGCCAGTATCCATTTGTCCATCACATTCGTGTTGGTCGTTTCCGCCTTTGGGTCAAAGACGTAGTCGATGTTCTCGACCTTCTTCAAGAGCTCCACCTGACCCTCAAAGAACTTGTAGCTGTTCCACAGAGGCAACAACACCTTGGCCACAATTTCCTTGACTCCGGCTTCTTTGAACCTCAGGGGTTCAGCTCGTACAACAGGAGAATTTATCATGTACAATCGCAGAGCATCGGCACCATACTTGTCGATGACGGTGGTAGGATCAGGGTAATTCTTGAGACGCTTTGACATCTTCTTGCCATCCTCAGCCAGCACGATACCGTTGACGACGCAGTTCTTGAAGGGCAGCATCTTCTTGAGATGGATGCCCAAAATGACGAGGGTATAAAACCAACCTCGAGTTTGATCAAGACCTTCGGCAATGAAGTCACCAGGAAATGTAGCTTCAAAATAGTCCGAGTTTTCGAATGGGTAATGTGCTGAGGCGTAGGGCATGGATCCTGACTCGAACCAACAGTCGAATACTTCCTCCACCCTCCGTAAGGTCCCGTTACCTTTCTGGCTCGGGATGGTGATGTCGTCGACTTTGTCACGGTGGAGGTCATTGATTTCGCCGGTGTACCCGCTGAGTTTCTTCAGCTCCTCTATGCTTCCAATGGCAATGACTTCGGAATAGTCTTCATTCGCCCACAGCGGAATTGGCGTACCCCAGTACCGATTTCTGGAGATATTCCAATCGCGAGCATTCTTGATCCACTCAGCGAACCGCTTCTCCTTGACGAAATTAGGAACCCAATGTGATTTTGCAATCCCATCGAGCATGTCTGGGATGATGCTCGGCACTTTGTTATTGCCGGCGATATTGACAAACCAGCCCGATACTGCGCGATAGATGAGAGGAGTATCCGACCGCCAGCAGAAGGGGTATTGATGGGTTATCTGGCTATCTCGAATCACGCGGCCAGTGCCTTTCAGATGCTTGATGATGTGCTTGTCTGCCTCCTTCACATGTTGACCCGCAAAGTCCGTCACTTCCTTGGTGAATTTTCCCGTCTCGTCCACAGGATTGGGAGGAAGATAGTCGTGGCTGATGATGCCATTCTCCATGGCGACGCGGAAATCCTCTTCGCCAAATGCCGGTGCTTGGTGAACAATGCCAGTACCGTCTTCGGCTGTAACATAGCTGGCATTTAAAACTCTGAAGGCACGGTCCTTGAATTGGTTGTAGAAATAGTCGAAGGGTGGGAGGTATTGCTTGCCCTTGAGGTCGGAACCCTTTAGTTTCTGCAGGATCTTGAACTTGGCCTTCTTGGGGTCCTTGTACAGTGTCCGTAACAATGACTCAAGCATGATGAATTGACGGCCTGACTCTTGATCGAGGAACTTGATATACTCGAAGTCAGCATTGACAGCCAAGCCAATGTTCGAGGGCAGCGTCCACGGTGTAGTTGTCCATGCCAGCAGACTGGTCTCTGGATCCTCCACAAGCGGGAATGCAACCACAACCGCCGGGTCTTGTGCGTCTTTGTAGTTCGACTGAGCTTCATGCTGACTGAGGGGTGTGCTCAGCGCTGTCGAGAAGGGCATGACCCTGTAACTGCGGTAGACTTGGCCCTGGTCGAATAACTGCTTGAACGTCCACCAGACCGACTCCATGAAGGTGGGATTCATGGTCTTGTAATCGTTGTCGAAATCGATCCACCGGCCCAGTCGGTCAATGGTCTCTCTCCATTCCGTTGCGAATCTCATGACAATCGCCTTGCATTCGGCATTGTATTTGGCAATTCCCATCTCTTTGACTGCCGCGGGGCCAGATATGTTGAATTTCTTGTCAATCTCGTACTCAATTGGCAGGCCATGCGTGTCCCAACCAAACCTTCTCTCCACGTAGAAGCCCTTCATTGACCAGTACCTCGGGATGATGTCCTTTATGGTGGAAGCCAGCAAGTGGCCATAGTGGGGGAGGCCGGTCGCAAATGGGGGGCCATCGTAGAATGTGTACGGCTTGTTTCCTTTCGACAGACGCAGCTGGGTCTGAAAGGCGTCGATTTCTCTCCAGCGTTTGAGAGTCTTAGCCTCTTCGGCAGAGAAGTCGACCGCCATGTTCGCTGGGTTTCAGCACAAAACCTGGGAGTGGTAGAGGTTCTTAAATGAGTCGGTTGAGTCAATGGACCGCCGCAGAAGATTTATGACTCCCGCTCTCGAATTGGTCTGATTGGTGGAAGCAACAAAACATCCAGCCTCGTTTGGAAGAATGCAGCCTTGCCGCCTTACATAAGCTCGCTTTTGCACATTGACCCCTCTGACTGTGAAATGGAAGACTAATACGGTATCTTCTAGTTACTCTTTCGAAATGTCATCTCTGAAGAAATGCAAATGTCCCCGGCGCTGAGTGACAAGGAGCATCTCTCTTGATTTGAGCACTGAACCCCATTTCATTAACACATCCTTCTCTGCTATGGAGTAGGATATGTTCCCGAAGTTCACTCCCCTGCTCAACACATGATGTATCAGCACAGCGTTGAGGGCTGCAATCTGCGATACGGATTACCAGCAACACGACCCTTTATATCACTATGGCCAGTACTGGGGGTTCATTACCGCAGATAATTATGGTATCAGCGCGTTGTGATGGGCCCCTGTCGCACGAGGTGCTCTCGGTTTTTCTGCTGAACTTTGAGCTTGGAATCTATGATAGATTCCTGTGTGGCTCCACAGCTCGAGCATGCCATTTTCTGGCTGGTTATTCCTTCCTCCTGCATCTCTCCCCTGCGAGACGCGTCTCAAAATTGCAGAATGATTACAGAACCATATGTTGTGATTTTCTGCCTTGGACACATGGAAATTCTCAACCTCCCGTGCGTGAGAGGGTAAAATGGTGTCCAACGCGTCAATAAATTGTCCTGGTCTACTTAACTTCTAAGCATGGCTTTTTAATTTAGGCCACAGCAGCCTTCGCGCGTTCGCGCCAAAGATCCCCTTCCTCGTCTCGTCGTCAAATATCTCCGGCACCCGCTGCTCCATGATCCCGCCCAGCCGATACACCGCCTCGGCTTTGTAAAAGGGATAGTCCGTCCCGTACAGGAGCCTGGAGGGCTCCGTGAAGCGCAGCAGGCCATGGATCTGGTCCGGGAACGGGTAACCCGCGAGGTCGAAGAAGAAGCGCGTTTTGAACAGGTGTTTGACGTCGTCGCTGGTGATGGGCATGCTGGGACTGACCGTGCGTGGCGTGTACCCGACACACCGCTCGATCACGGGCGGCAAGGCGGCGCCGCAGTGGGGGACGACGAACGTGATGGACTGGTATCGCGCCACGGTGCCGGAGAGGATCAGGTTGCTGACCGCACGGGTGGTGTCGAAGAGGAATTCGAGCATGGGTCGCGGATACTGGGCCAGAGGGGCGACCGCCTGAGGAGCAACGCCGTTGCCGACTGGAAGATTCACGCGACAGCAGGTCGGATGCATAAAAACCACGGCGCGTCGCGCGTTCAGCTTCTCGAAGACCCTGTCCAGCGCTGGATCGCCCAAGTACACACCGTGTGCGTTCGTCATGACCGAGAAGCCCACGGCTCCGAGGTGGTCCAAGGCATAGTCGATCTCGGCGAGAGAGCCCTCAACACTCGGAAGTGGCAGGCTTGCAAAGAACGCGAATCGGTCCGGGTGCGCTGCACAGATCTCGGCGAGGTCCTCGTTGGTTTCGCGAGTCAGCTTGCGAGCAAACGCGTCGTCCCCCGGCTTCAGGTGCGTGCCAGGCGAGGTGATGCTCAAGATGCTCTTCGAGATCTTGGCCTTGTCCATGGTTGCCAGGTGCGCCTCGACGGTCCAGTCCTGGAGTTTGGTTCATAGTCAGCCCAATCGGTCGTCCTTGCTTTGCCAGTATAGTATCTCTTCTGAGGTAGTCGCCGATACACAGAACCCGCTTTCAGTGGCTTGTTTGCTTACCTGTACCATCGAGATGCCGTCAGTATCGCCATAACCTAAATCCATACATTGTTGCCGCCATCGAGCCGGGATAGCATGGCTGTGGGTGTCGATGCGCTCCATTTGCAGCTGTGTCAACCAATCCACTTGGTCTCCAGGTTTACTAGACGATGTTGGAACAGCAAACTGGTCCTGTTTGACTACGGCCCATGGCGGTCGACCCCGATATACATACCTCAGCAACAATGGATCCTGTCCTTGCCAGCCAGTCAGGATTACACTCATCCTTTGTACAGAGATGCGGCGCCAATCTCCGACATGTGGAAATCGCCAGGATCCACTCTTGTCACACTGGGTCTTGTCGTGGAGCTCGATCGATCTCGTGGCTCGAACACGAAGGGTCCCTCGTCATCATGTATACGGTCGTACCTACTCTACTCGTATGTCGGCAACACCGACTGGGCTATTGGGACGTATAATCTCTATTCCAGGGCAAACGTGACACACTAGAATACCATTAACGGGAACGAGTCCGTGTCGTTAGCTAACAGATCGTCATCCCAGTCGAAAGTCCCGGCACCGAACGAGAATAGATCCTCCATGGCACCGGCACAGCCTATATCCGCGAACCGCAGCTCCTGGGGATGCGCGGGACTGGGGTACAGCAGCCTCGCCAATTCCCCCTCCTGCTCCGGTGTATACGCCGTCGAGACGGGTCTAGACCGCGTGAAAATGGCATCGAGAAGTGGGCTCAGCAGTCTCTCGTATATGGCTGCATACTCCGAGACTTCGGTCCAGCCTTGGCTCGAGATGGTCAGCAGGTTTGAAGTGAACAGCTTTGTCATCTCAAAGATTTCATTGGGGCTGAATTGCAGCGCGATCGCCTCGAAGTTGTGTCGTAAACAGAACAGCACCACCAGGGCCATTTCGAAGGTGTGATGAGCCGCAAGCCATGGGCGCGGGAAATATCCTGACAGGATCTGCGAGCGGCAGCTCTTGGCCGATGAGCAGGCGGCCTCGAAAGCTGTAGACATGCTCGTGGAAGATGGCAAGGGTACGCGGGACGAGGGCCGGTGCAACATTACCAAGCCGTGCATCAACGCGAACTCGGTCCACCCGTCATGCGGGAGATCGGACTGATACCATTCCCACAGTCGTCGCTCTGTTACGGCCAGCCACTCCTGCCACGTCTGTCGGGGGTCCAGCAGCCGGCCTTGGAAGTGGACTTCGATGATGGTGGATTGCACTCGTCGATATTCTATCCATCGAATGGCCAATTTCTTGGTTGCTTGTCCCCGGTGATCAAGCCCATGTGAAGTGATACACCGATCTTCGAGCACTGACATGACGCTCGTGTCGATGGCCGGGTCCGGAATGGACAGGGGTCTCTGGAGCGCCGCGCAAATGGACCGATCCATACAGTACGCGGCCCAAAAGATGCGTCTGCGTAAATCGATAGTCAAGGGGTCCAGACCCATACTCTCCGACACTTCGCGATGCAGACCCAGCTCGAGACAATTGCGCATGGCGAACCCGCTGAGGATCCACACATTTCCTAGCTTTGGATTGATGGATGCGTACTGAAGAATGAGCAACGTGACTTGGATCCAAGCCATGTCTGAAGGATATGCCGCATTCTGCGAGAGGTGACGAATCCCTTCCTTGAAGAGCGCTTCGGAGAAGGCCATGCACCGCGCGCCTTGCCCTACCTTTGCACTACCCAAGGTCGTAGACACAGAAAGAATCAAGTAGATGACGAGGAAGTCGTAGTGGAGCCCTACCGTCTGTTGACAAGGCTCTCCTCCTTCAGCTCGTGGAATCTTCAAGAGAACGCGATCAAGCTGTTCCCATATCGTCGGCTCGTAGAGAAACGGGTGGACGGGGAGCATACGCTGCACGTACTTCTTGACCAAAGTGTGGACAACGTGCGACGGCAGGCTTGCCAAGATCGACACATCGGCCTCGGGCTCGCTATCGTGATTCTGGGCTGGCGTCTTACTTTGTGCCTGCTCCTTCGCCTCAGGTGAGAGCACCAGCGACGGCGTGAGACCCATCCGGACTCGGCGTACAACGTCTGTGAGCGATGGACCGACTGGCAAGGTCGCATTGATCATTGACTGGATTTCAGCGCTGGCAATCACCCGCTCCTTGGTCGCGTCCCGGGTGCTCGATGTTCTCCGATGGCGCAAGGGTGTATTCGCAGTGGAACTACTCATCGCATGGTCGACCGCCACGTATTGCTCTCGGATCTCCGTCTCCGAGGAGGACATCTGCGGCGACTCATCGACCATAGCAGCGGTAGCAAGGACAGAAGGTTTTGTGCTTGACGGCTCGTTTGGATCGATCCCTTCCTGGGTCTCGGCCTCCTGGTAGCCCATTTCTGCCAATTTCAGCTCCAGGTTGGCAATCTCATTCTCGAGATGGTGTACGATACTTCGCGGAATGGCAGCGCCGCGGGCTGAATTGAAGCCCCTGCATTCCGCGCCCACTGCGAGGCACTGAGAACATGACGGTATCTGTCTGTCACACTTTGCACATGTTCATGTTAGTAAAGGTCCATAGCTTCAGAGGTTCACTAGCTCCTTCAATCACGTAGCAAGCAAATGGTATGATATACCTTGGATTTCCTCTTCCGACACCTGACGCACGATAGCACGCTTCGTCTACAGGCGGCAGCATTCGGTGTTGTTGGCATAGGGATCGAGGTTCTCCGGCCCATGTTTGTGGTAGGCATACAACGATCTCATATCTCTTCGCGCGAGGCGCTCCTTGACATCACTAAGGGCGTATCCCTTGATGAATCGTTAAGCTCCTCGATTTCTCCAGATGGAACGCCTCATTCAATTTGCTCAATCTTGACTCAGCCCCACGTTCTGGCGTCAATGTCGTTCGTTCTTGATCGGATTCTTTTCGTGGCCCGCCCACAGTCACTGATTCGCATTTGAGCGACTTGAGGCAGTGTTTGATCACGTAGATAATTGGAAATTCGCGCTCTGGGCGACGGTGGATTTTTCTTAAGCGGTTAACAAACAACAAGACTGTAAGGCGCTTTTGCGATACGTATCTAGTACGAGCGCATCGGAGATACACGACCTGTACGAGGCTGAGGCTTCAGTCGATGGAGAATTGAGGGCGAATTAAAGTTGGCGGAAGGTATCCGCCTTTTACTAATTTTGGCAGGTTGGGCGAGGCGGATACTTGTTCTGTCTCTGATTGGACGATCTTAGTCGCTGTTTATCGTCCACGACAATCTGACGGTGTCGAGAAAGTCCGACTCTCTTGTTTCGCTCGGCTCGACCAGCATAATCGGGTTTCTCCTGCAAGCAGACGTCGGATGACATGAGCGCAGCCGTGCGACAATACCGACTCTCTCAGCAACCGGCATGGCTTCCTTCATGTGGAGTTTCCATTACATTTTCCTTTCCAGCTTCGCCCGCTCGTTGGGCGACGCGTCGTCGGATGGGTTAGGTTGCTCCGGTAAGGATGTAACTGAGGACGCATTTCTTTTTGGCGCGTTTCTCGCTTCGTAGCTCCCATTTCATATATTGTTCGCTTGCATGGCTCTCGGCTAGTATTAGAGTCTTGGGACACTCGTTGCTTAGCCATCGCCTCGCCGTACTTGGCGTGCTCTCTTCTGTTGAAGTTCTTGCGTCTTTGACGACTGAATCAACAGGCAGAGATGGTCCTCTCATCCGTCTCCATGAGAGTGCAGATTGAGCGAGATGCTCACACCAGGCTTAAGGTAAGGCATCTCTTCCCAGCCGCTGGACAGCACCTAACAGGAGAATAGATCATCGTTGTAGGCGCCGGGCTTGGCGGGCTCGCGACGGCGATATCGTGCCGGCTTGCTGGCCATGAAGTGACCGTCCTCGAGTCCGCGGCCGCAATGGGCGAGATCGGGGCAGGTCTCCAGACATTGGCGAACTCGTCGCGAGTTCTCATCGCTTGGGGGATGGGTGAAAAGCTCAGCCAATGTGCGACGACGCCGCGGCTCTGCAATATGATCGGATGGCGGGGTGAGACCATCTCAACTTGGGACATTCACAAGTCTACGCGCGAGGAATGGGGCAGTCCGTACTGGGACCTGCATCGCGTCAGTCTGCATCAGTGTCTCTGGGATCGAGCGGTGGAACTGGGTGCCGAGGTGCGGGCCAATTCACGAGTGACTGATGTCAGGGTCGCAGCGGACGGAAGTTATGCGACTGTGGTTGTGCAACGAGGCGAGCAAGGGAACCGCACCTCCATTAACGCAGATCTCGTTGTCGGCGCGGACGGCATCAGAAGCCACTGTCGAGATCTGCTGATTGGGAGAGATGACCCTCCGGCCAAGTCGGGCGATATGGCGTACAGAGTCCTCCTCAACACCGACGATATGCTAAAGGATCCCGAACTGAGAGACTTCGTGTTGGATCCGCAGGTCAACTACTGGATCGGCCCGGAATGCCATGTCGTCTCGTATGTCTTGAGAGGGGGAAAGCAGTTCAATATGGTCCTCCTGGTCCCTGATGATTTACCGGAAGACGCTGTTACGCAGGAGGGAAATGTCGAAGTTATGCAAGCTTTGTTCAAAGACTGGGACCCGAGGTAAGAAAGACCTAGGAGCTGCACGAGGCTCCCCCTGATCAGATGTACCCATGTACGTTGGACTGACCACTCAAACCCACCTTTAGAGTCCGCAAGATTCTGTCTACTTGTTCACAAGTCAAGAAATGGCGACTCTGTACCCGAACGCCCACTCCAAGCTCCCCGTCCTGGTATCACCATAGCGGGACTTTCGTCCTGCTCGGCGATTCCGTCCACGCCACTCTTCCTTACCTCGCGAGCGGCGCCGGCATGGCCATCGAGGATGCCTCTGTCCTAGGCCTCTGCCTCTCCCGCATTTCCGCTGCCTCCACGCCCCGAGAGAGGCTACATGCTCTGAAAGTGTACGAGATGTGCCGAAAACCGCGCACCCAACGGGTTGTCGAGAAGGCCTACGAGAGCCAGTATCTATATCATCTTCGGGACGGCCCGGAGCAGAAAGTGCGGGACGAAAAGATGAGGACCTTTGAGAATGCGTATCGCACTCAAGGGAATGGAGCGGTGCCCCAAGGGTTGAAGCAGGGAGATGATCCGTTCGCCTGGAGGAGTGGTGGGGTTGGAAAGTGGTTATTTGAATATGACTGCGAGTTAGATGTGGAGAGATGCTGGACATTGCTCCGGGCGGAGGAAGAGGCTGCTGCAAGGATGGCTGCTCCCTTAGACTCAAAGAAGCTCGGGTTGGGTTTGGTGGCAACTGCGAGACTGTAGTGTACGGGTCGTTGCATCTAGCGAATGTTTTGTGGCGTTCTATGCATATTATCTTCATCACAGCTCATTGACAGACATCGCTGCTTTCGAGACTGTAGCATTCAATAGGTGATAGTAGCGAAATATCGAAAGGAGAAAGGAAACAAGACGAGACGAAAGGAGAAATCAGGGCTGAAGATCTCGCACAGAATATTGTGGTCTGTTGTTCCTCACTTTGCTGCGAAGCCATGGACTACTCTCGAATGCACCTCATTGCTGTTTTAGTAAAACACGTTTAAAAAAAGATAGTTGTAGTACCTCCTGTCTAGGTCAGTGAGCGTCCAAAGTGTCATCCAGCGCTTCATCTCGGGACCCCCTTCCAGCCTACCCCGAATGCCTATCGTCCGATATACTTTAATTCCAGGTATCTTAAACCGGGATAGATGATAGCTGTCCATGACGCAGCGACAGGCAGGCCAATCTGACGAGTAAAAGTTAGTCGCGAAGTTGCAACCTGACAAAAAAGAGCAAAGCTACAAAGAGTGGAGGTCAGTGGACTTACATCCGCACCATCTCCGATCAAAGCAGCGATCGGGCCTGTATAGTAGTCTTGGTCCATGCACAGGATTGCCCCGACCCATCCGACCACGAAGGTCGTAAAGGCCGCAAGTCCAATGGGGAGAAGCTCGCGCGTGTTCCATGCGCTCCAGTCGTACCAGCCGCGTTTTCTGCGGAAAATAAACTCCTCTTCCAGGGTCATGGTGATCCAGATGATGGTCCAGTATCCAATCAGCGAGAGGAAGTTGATAAAAATCTGAAGCAAGTGGGCGCGACCTGCGATCGCGGTCACAGTGAAGATGATGGTGGCGACGGTACACCAGAATACGCGGGGAATGCGGGCGAATCGAGGGTCAAGCAGCTGAAAGGACAAGGCGCCAGCATAGATTCCTGCGACGTTGTTGGCGACAATACCTAGAGCCAGGAGGACTGCGCAGAATTTGCCGAATTGGTTCAACGGGGCGAGGCCTTCGACGTACAAGGCCCCCGCGGATTGCGCGAACGCGGCTTTCCATGCCGGATTCTTAGTTAGACCGCTCCCAAGGCCGATGCCAATTAGTTCGGGGAACATCTTGCCCAAACCCAGACCCACGGTCGTCCACAGGAAAATCTGCCAGCGCGAGGTCTTTGGGGGGAAGTAGACGAAGAAATCGCACGCACAGGCGGACCAGCCCAGGGCACCGGAAGCGCTGAGGAAGAAGTAGGTCAACCGGTGGCCGGCGAGGACGGAGCCCTCGCCTGAGCTGGCCGAGCTGGTGTCGAAGAGCGGGCCGGCCGTGCCCACCATGATGAATAGGACGCAAATTTGGGGAAGCCAGGCATATCTGGGACCTGTCAGCACCGACAACCGGCATTGGTCGATATGGTTCTTAACAGACCTCTCATAGATATGAAACCACTTGATACCGAACGTGATGATGAGCCAGGTTCCCAACGCTGCAACGATGACTCCGACAATGACGGTCATGCCTCCACCATTGACTGCGGATAGAATTAAGCCAGCAACCAAACAATCGACCAGACCCCACCCGATTTGCACGACAACGTTGAAGAGAGCGGCAAGTCGAGATGGGTACCATCCCATCGTGTAGCGTGCGTTCACCTGGTACCCATATCAGTTCCACCATTCAATGAAGTCGAGCTTCACTGAGGAATCGAAGCTGGGAAGCATACCAGAGTTCGATTACCAGACATAGGTCCGAATGTACCAATGTATGCCGTGCACATGGCGCCGAAGATGTTTCCAAATGCGCAGATACTGATCTCCTGTTCAGCGCTCTTCTCTCGATTTCCAAACCGCCAAAAACTTACAGCATGGCGTCCTTCAAACCCAGGTGGAACTCGATTGGTCCGAGAACTCCAACAGTCATGTTGTTGGCAGTGCAGTTGGCCGAGAACCAGACGATGCCAATTTGGAACAAATCCTTCATCGAAACCTTGCGTTGCCTCATGGACTCCGGCACGCGTTCGATACCGCGGGCTTCCACATTGGCGCGAGTTTCCATCCAGTTCGCGAACTTCTGCCACGACGTTTTCGGGCCACTATTTCCAAGGGTTTCTGTTGTCCCCAGCTCCATACTGGAGGGGTCAACAGGGCGCTGGTCCGCCTGCATCGACAATTTTTCTTCGTCCAGAACCGGCGTTGAGCTCCCCGTGGCGTCCATCTTCGGCACGGACATAACTGTTACCAAGCTATCACGAGAAGAAAATCGAGAAGATATAATACGTTATCGAGGGCTCTTTCGAGAGGCAGGCTTGTAAGACGACCATGTTTTTGGTTTTGTAATATAGAGATTGTAAACTGGACTAAGAAAATGCGAGAGGAAGTTGTTTGTGGCTTATCTGGGAATAGATCGTGAATCTCCGAAGCAATGACGGCCAAGACACAGGAGGCAGTATTGTCCCAGGCTTCGTTTGCACCCTTTAGTATCTGACCGACCGCCGAGACTGCTTTGGCTAGGACTGAAAGCCCTTAGATGTCTTATCAATAGGATCGGCACCGTTGGCGAGGGGAGCGGTCTGATGAAGCGCCATGGTCATAGTGTCGTTCAACCGCTTTGGTGCTCCGGGTTGACTCCCCACAGAGGTGGTGCACGAGCCTTACCATAGCTCACACCAATCAGTCCAAAATCGAGCCGCTGGGACTTATCGCAAAGCTCGGCCAATGGGCGGGACACAGCAGATAAAGGAGTAATAAGGCGGAATGAGGCGATAAGCACAGACCTAGGACTTTCCCGAAAGCTTGGGATGTGAAGTACTACGATCCACTCGGGGATCTCCTGAGATTTGAGACGATGGTGGGGCTGACACGAAGCACTGACGAGACAGAATGACTGCGAACAATACACACTGCCGTCGTCGACAGAGGGATAATGCAACCATCACTTCAGGGCAGTGAATGTGCGGAAGAACCACAGGGATCCAAAGCAGCAAAAATGCCAAGAAACACGTGGTGGGGATTTTCCCTTGAGGCTAGGATAATCACGTGACTATTAGACCAGGGCGTTATCTAGGAGGAGCTAGTCCCAAATAGGATAGTCCGTTAACCAGTCGCTCTCGTATCCCCGCCGAAAGCCAGTGGCACTTTCTTCGCTCTCCACCCCATAATACAAATCAACAGATTCTTCGACGTATACGAGCTGAGAGCTGTTTGACCCAGCGCCCTGACAAGTCATGGAAGAGCTGCAATATGCGCTGCAATCGCTGCCGTCTTGTCACCGGTGTCAGCGGCTGAGAAAGAGATGCGATCCTCAAATGCCGGCTTGTCGACTGTGCGAAAGGGCCAAGGTCGACTGCACCATTTTTGACCATGCACTACAGCAGACGCTGTCCCGAAAGTATGTTGTCTGTCCAGGCCAGATGAAGGGCCCCGTCTCTGATCGAGGTAGGTATATCCAGTCACTCATCTTGCGCCTGGACAGCCTCAAGGCAAAACACGCCGCTCTCACACTAGAGGCTGGTGCTGGCCGACAAGCTCTGCCAGATGGTATTCCCAATCGATTGAAGACGCATCAAGCGCAAAGCAGCTCCCCTTCCTTCCCGGAATCACTTCCCGATGCTGACCATGGGGGAGACTTCAACAACCATTTCCCTGTTCCGAGCGTCAATGGATCGACTTCCCGATTCTATGGTTCGAGTTCCGTGTTTGCGCTTGCGGTCGAGGCCCTGGCGTTAGCCTCCGATAAGAATCTCTTCAGGCCCTCGGGGCCATCGGAGCCTCTTCTTTCAGCAAAGGACGGTCATGACCGAGATTTGGATTTCGTGCCCCCCACAGCAGTCTTCGATACTGGAAGAGATTTTGTGCAGTCGCTTATCGCGGATTACATGGCATCTATCAACGTCATACATCCATGTGTTGACGGGACTCACCTGGAAGAGGACCTTGATAGGTTTTTGGCGACTAGTGGAGCTTTGGAGTTCGACGCAGACAAGCTGACACGGGTCGAAAAGTACCAATGCTTCCGCATCGCCATGATGTGCTCCATATCCTGCGTTGCGAAGGCGCGGCACAGTCCAAGCCTCGTGGCGTACGGTAATCAATTCTACGCGCAGGCTGTGAGGTACGTTGAAGAAGTGACGGCGGAGGTCTCTCCACAGTCTCTCGAAGCCCTCCTGCTGCTCGTGATTTACTGTCTCTTCAATCCCCGCAAGGGCAATATATGGAAAATCCTAGACTTCGCCTGTCGCTTGAGCGTCCAACTGGGCTATCACACCGAACAAGGGCACTCGGTACTGGAGAGTGAAGACGACAAAACCTGGAGAAGAACAGCCTTCTGGAGTCTCTACTCCATAGAACGATTGGTAGGGCAATGTTTCGGTCGACCTTCAGATCTGCCCAGCTCTATCATTACCACAGAATATCCTACCGTACTCACAGACCCGGCACTCTTGGACAACGATTCAAGACAGAAGGTGTCAGCTGCTCAAGGATTCCACTTGATGTTTCTTCGCTCAGAAATATACACGGACATTTACCTTTCCGCTACGAGTCCACTTCCAAGGCTGGATTGGTTTCTCGAGCAACACGCCGCGTTGCGACAATGGTACCGAAATCCCAGCCAAAGCCCTTTCATCAACAACAGCAACAATCCCGCCGGAGTTGGCGAGGTCACGCGCGATATCATGTACCACTCCTCGGTTCTCTTTCTCTTCCAACGCCACCTTCTTGAGGCCCTGGCTACCATTCGGCACAATAATCCAGCGCAGCGAGACCCCTCCCAGCCGGACCACTCCCTTACCATCACCTCGGAAGCATACCACTCCTCGAAGATTCTTCTAAAGCTGTACACCCTCATTATCCGCTCGACGACGTCCAATTCACCCCTATCCATCTTTCCCGTAACTTTCCTCGCCGCATACTCCATCTTTCAAGCGGGCATGACGCTTATCTCCTACGCCCTTCTCTCTCTTGAGCCCGCCATCGAAATCCAGGGCCCCTCCTCTCTCACTGCCGAAGGCCACCAAGGTCCAGAGAGGAGGAGGAACGGAGGAACCAAGCTTGAGTTCTCGGACCTGCTGAGTCTGTCGAACGATTGCTTAGTATTGCTTACCTGGTGCAAAGAGCAATGGCCGGGTATGGAAGGCATGGTGGACGCCTTTGCGAGATGTAGTGCCGAAACAATACGGAAGGTGCTGACAGCGTGAAAGGGATGAGATGAATGCTCCTACGTCAGAAGAAGGAAGCTAGAGATGGCCTCTGTCAGTACACCCAATGACAGCCTACCAAGTCTATCCTGGGCAGGTCTCACGATGGAAGATGCGAGTTACGACATTCGACTGAAGACGCTAAGCCCCGTGCAATGAAGGCGATGAGTCATCCATGTTTTCATGATTTCTCTGTTGTGGAACGGGAAGCTGGCCTACCTTTCTATGCGAAAGGCGTGCCGCTCAATATGATGAGATTTGGATTTCGTGGTCCGAGCCGGTCGAGCCCCAGACTCAAAAGGAGGAACATCAGGCACTACTCTCCTTGGAGGCTTTCTCATCCGCCAGCTCATTGATCATTTCTTTTCAGGTGACTGGCAGGTACATTTGGAGGAGTTCTCCACTTACCCCGGTGCGTCTCCTAAAGCATCGGCGAAGGCCTCAATTCGCCGCCTTATCCAGAACTGTTCATCCACCCGTGGAGCTTGAGCCGACTTCCCGCCTCTCATGAGCTCATGAAGCCACTGCCAACAGCACTTCTCCTTATATCCCTGCGTCTTCCAATCGTTGATGTCGCCACCTGAGTCCGTGCTGAGAAGGTGGAGAGTCTCGGGGAGTGACGTGTCGTGCACGCTGTGGAGATGAAGACGTTGATGTTCTCCGCGAGCTTGCAGATGGCCTTGATGCTCTGCGCGGCGAGTTCTTGGTTGGCGAACTGTCGACTGGTCAGCGCGCCAAACTTCGACCAATGAACTCATCCGTGACCTCTCCATGTTGGCGTGTGAAGGATGGAAGCGGGCGGGTAAGGAACATGGAGACCGGGGATATGTAATGCGGGAAAGCTGGTGGTTGGGCGCTAGAAGTTTCGCAAGTCTGGCGGATCACCATGTCTGTCGAACCGGGCATAAACCGATCAGTACACGAGGTGAAGCCGCTGGGTATGGCTATCTATATCCTGGTTTGACGGATATGGTTTGATGGGTGATGTGGATCCCCATGATACTGGTATCTTGCTTGTCACACGGGGATAATTGTGTAATGAACGAAGACTTTACTTCAGCGCTTTTGAAGACCTGAGACGCTCGACACACAGATTTTCAGTCCAAGTTAGGCTGGAGAGCGCGGCCCTTAATAGGAAATGACACACTCCTGTAGACAAACGGTCTCAGCCGGGCTCGACTCCCTTGCTGAGTGGTGTTGCACGGCGGAATCTAGCAGACCGTTGGCAAAGCCGACATCTTGCTCCCCCTGTGCTCCCGCGTTCCCGTACTTCCCCTTGTGATACGCATTTTTCTGGACAGGAAACCCTAGGATAGTCCTTCTGTGTCCGGAGCGAACCTGTCCCGTCGCTTGCCACCTGGTTCCTGGCCTTGGACAGCTAATCCCATGGACTATGCCACTCTCTCCCTTCAACCTAGATGTAATTTTGGGGCTTTAGTCTTCGTCAAGAGAAATGCAGCGGTGTGAGTGAAATGCTGGAAGTCTCTATGTCAGTAAGATTAGCGAGGAGGTGAGGGGCTCTTATTGCGCACCCGAATTGCACGAGCCAGGTGCTGAATACAGGGCGGCGTCACCTGGATATCCTACCAAACGGGGTCGGCCGCGGGCCGCTTTCCGAACCTTTGGCATCCCTTGGCACTTGACACTTGTCGCTTCTCCAACACGAAGCGCGTTCGTGACCGTCAAGGCTCTATGCCGCAGACAATCTTCTACCCTCTACCCTTGGCCCTCTTCGACGACTCGTCTCGATCCTACACACGATATAACACGGCCAGCCTGGTACCGTAATCGATGGCACTGAGGCACCTGTCCTCGACAAATAATCCTCCCCGGTGACAATGAACCTGCGGTCACAATGATGCGGATACTCGAAGCCCAGGCGCCTGCCAGACAGAATGCCACCGATACAATACAGACCCTGAGCGGCCGTTTGACCAGTGCCACCCTCCTTGAGGACCGTCGAGCGGCAATTCTAGGCCTGCGCAGTTTTGCAAAGCTGTACCCTGCCTCCGTTGCGTCTGGGGCGCTCCGGGACCTCATCGCTGCATTGCGCAAGGATGCCGAGGATTGGGACACGATCAAAATAGTATTGGAGACTCTACTGGGGCTGTTCGAGCCAGATGAAAAATCACCTGAGGCGTCGGAAGAGATCACCTTGTGGCTGGCTGATGAATTCACTCAGAGACAGGACAATATCACTGCTTTACTGGACCTGCTCGAGGCGAACGAGTTCTATCTGCGGCTATATGTGCTGCAGATCCTGTCCCACATATCAACGGCGCGGCCCCAGCGAACACAGGAGGCGATATTTGCAGCCCCGTTAGGCGTGTCGCGGCTAACGAACGTGTTGGACGACCGGAGAGAGGCAGTCCGAAATGAGGCACTGGTGTTGTTGGTTGCCCTGACTCCAACGTCTGGTGAGATCCAGAAGGTGGTCGCATTCGAGAACGCATTTGATCGTATATTTGCATTGGTCGATGGAGACGGTGGGCTGACCCACGGCAGCACCACCGTGCAAGATTGTCTCTCTCTACTGGCCAATCTACTCAATCTCAACACGTCCAATCAATCCTACTTCCGAGAGATTGGTGGGATCCCGAAGATCAAGAAGCTGCTTTCCGCAGTTGTCGAGCAAGAAGATTCTGGCGACGGTGTCTCGGAATGGATGAAACCGCAGCGGGACATGAATGTATGGGGCTTGCTGGGCGTCATTCAACTATTTCTTCCTCAAGGGGCGCAGGGTACCATGGTCAATCAGCAGGCGTACTGGCAGACCGGTACGCTGGAAGTCGTCTTGCGCATCGCTTTCCACGCCGCCTTTAGCACGGGTGTCCGCATGAAATCACTTCAGACATGTGGCGACATTATTCGAGGAAATCATGCTCTTCAAGAGCGGTTCGGGGACCTCGGAGTGATGATTAGGGAGCCTGGCAGCCCGACAACTAACGGGCATTCGGCAAAGCAGCAGAAGCCCGAGAAAGCCAATTTTCGGACGCAGAACGTAATCGAGTCGCTCTTGGAATTGACACTGGAGCCCGCCCCGCTAGCAATGTTCGACGTTCGACTGGCAGCATCTTCATGTGTTGAAGCATTTATGAATGGTCACCCGGGCATACGCACTCATGTACTACGAAGAGCGATTGATGGACACAGAGCCGGCGACGATGCCATCCCCAACATGCTCACCGTACTTCTAGAGCCGCCTGGGTCTCGAAATAAGTCGGATCCCTACCAACAGTGGTTTGCCGCGGTGCTTCTGCTGCACTTACTTTACGAAACTCCGGAAACCAAAGAAATGGCTTTGAAAGTAACAGAAGGAGATGCAGAAAGTGGCGAGGAAGTTGTTACGTTCCTCCAGAGCATAACCAGTAATGTGGTAGCTGGCGTGCAACATGTTGAGGATGAACGCGCCCTACTGGGCTGTTTGATGTTGTTGTCCATTTGGTTATTCGAAGATCCGGAAGCGGTCAATGACTTGCTCGGCGAAGGGAGCACCGTGCAAGGGCTCATTGCAGCCGTCAAATTAACGAAAAGCTCAATGCCCCTCGTGGCTGGTCTATGTGCGTTTGTCCTCGGTATCATCTACGAGTTTTCCACAAAAGATTCGCCAATTCCTCGAAGTGTTCTCCATGGTCTCCTGACTAGCAATCTCGGAAGGGAGGCATATGTGGACAGACTGACCAAGCTTCGAGAGAATGTTTTCGTGAGGGATTTTGAAGTTCTGCCCCAGACCGGCACTGGCGGCCTCCCGGAAGTCTTCTTTGACAAGACATTTATCGACTTTTTCAAGGACAATTACAGCAGATTCCTACGAGCCATTGACCGGGACCCCAACTTCGAAGTCTCCATATTGAGCAATGGCGTTCAGAAAGGAGTCTCCCGGGACCTTGTCGATAGTCTCAGAGCCCAAAATGAAGAACAGAAACAAGCCTTGGAAATTGCCAACCGCGAGCTCCTGCAGCTCAGGCGCCGGTTGGAACAAGAGGAGCTCGATCACCGTCGTACACGCGAGTCTGCGACTGTCGACCTCTCCCGCATCAAGCAGATCAATCAAAGCTTGCAGGATAATCATGAGGATGAGGTCAACAAATTGCAGCAGGCGGCCGCTCAGGAGAGAAGTGCACTTATTAGGGCTCATGAGGATGAGGCGAATCGTCGGCGCAACGAGCATCTTGCGGCCGTTGAAACTGCGAAGAACCAGCACGAGGCCGAGGTGCAGCGATTTGAGCAACGCCTTAAATTGATCGAGCAGGAATCCGCTAGGGAGCGCGTCGCCCTGAACGAGCAACACCGACGTGCACTGGATGAGGCGGCTGCTAGTGCGCAACTGGCGCGTGACAGGGAAGCCGCCGAAATTGCAGATTTACGGCATCGGATAACAGAATTGGAGGAATCTTTGAAGAAAGCAGAAGCCAACCATGTACAGGACCTTGAAACTGCCCATGAAGAGTACAAAGCCAAAACCGGGTCATTGGAAGCGCGGTTGAAACGGGCAGACGCTCGGGTTGCAGACGCGGAGAGCCGGTCCAAGCAGCTGGCCGAAGAGCTGGAACAAGAGAACAAGCGGAGGAAGGATGTGCAGACGGAACTTGACGACCTGCTGGTTGTATTCGCAGATCTCGAAGCCAAGAGATCTGCGGATAAGAAGAAGCTTAAGGACCTTGGCCAGGAGGTATCAGAGGATGAAGATGAGGAAGGCGACGAGGGCAATGGCGACGGTGAAGCAGACACCGATGATGAAGACGTCGACTGAAAAGTTTGTCCTTGAGCATTAGGGGATTTCAATATCTCAGCAAAGCATGCGGTGGCGTCTTCGGCCAAAAGTCTTACCAGTATAGAAAGCGATAACCTGTATATTAACCCACCATCAAAAGGTGTCTCCGACTATCAATCTACTGTAACGCTCTTTCTTCCACCAGACTGGGCCTAACCCCGGAAGCACAGCCTACAGGTCCTTCACATCCCGTCCGCCATCCTCGGCAAACAACCTCCACACACTCCTTGCCTCCATCCCTCTACACTTCTCGTTCTTCCGCGCCTGGTCAAACACTTTCTTCACCCGCTCCGCTAACACGGTTTCGGCGCCGACGGAATCCATCAGAGACACGGCGTCATCGATGACCCCGCCGGCCAGCTCGGTCGTGAAGCCGCCTTTGAAATCGCGTGCGGACGAGGCCGCGGGATTCACGCCTTTTACGGGGTTGTGGTGCAGACTGTTCCAGTTCATGCCGGAGGATGCGTTTATTACGTCTGGATTGTGAGTTAGGGGTGGGGGACGAGAGAATCAGACAACGGAAAAGCGGAGGGAGGAAGATATATCTGGAAATGACACAACCGAAATAGGGAACGTGGCTTACTTGACAAGATCTTCGGGTCCAGACCGTACAACAAGCCGGCATTCATGACTAGACATCATCAAACCTTAGCTTCACGTCTTCAGAATACGACAACAAGGAGAAGGGAGGAGCTTTTTCACCTTCACAAAGCCCCAAGTACCCAACATAACCTAAGTAGTTGTTTAACTGCTTCGTCGCCAACCCGGCGCCCAATCCTCCACACTGGTAGATGTTGTCCTCCTTGCCCATCATAGCCAGGATCGGCTTCACCACCTCGAACATCTCCTCGCTGGGAGTTCCGACCATGAATGTCAATGTACCGGCGTTTGAGCCCTGAGGACCTCCTGAGACGGGGGCGTCGACGAAGACTCCCAGCTTCTGAGAGTGTATTTGCCGTGCAAGAGCAGTTGACGTCGATACTTCGATGGACGAGCACTCAAGGAAGAGTTTCCGGGGGGTGGCGTCAGGAGAAAGAGCGGAGAGAAAGCCTGATTCTGGGTTGGTGAAGGCTTCGTGGACGTGAGGAGCGCGCGGCAGCATGGTTATGATGATATCCTAATTGATAGCGATGACTCTTCTTCAGCTTCTGGAGGGTCCCATATCCATCGAATGCTCTGCCCTCGAGGCTGGATGATGATAGTAGGATGGGGGGCGCTTGGTGCTCACCTACAGCCTTCTGTGCGACTTCTTTCGGGGAATATGCCACTTCCACGGGCAGGTTGCATTCCTTGATGAACTGATCCCTTCTCGCCTCGTTGATCTCGCATAGCACGAATCCAGCGGTTTGAGGGATCTTGGCGCGGAGATTCGTCGCCATGCCATATCCCATCACGCCGATGCCCACGAAGCCGTAGGTGGGGTTTGCTGGCAGCTTGTAAGGCTCGGGCGTCGTTTGGTCTCCCATGGTTGATGGCTGCTGGTGCGAAATAACGGTGATGGAACCTACCTGGACTCCGTATGCGTCAGGCAAACATTATGTCTCTCATGGAAACATTGTGAGCATCTTATGAGACTTGTCCTCGTATTGGAGATGTCCCCGCATAGCCCGTAGGAGTTCCATCTTCAATATCGTTAATGTGTCGCTTCTCCAACGGCTCTCCAAGCACGACGTGGTCCGTAATGAGGAGGCGCTTAGGGACGACACATTTCTAGCAACAAGTGCTTGAGAAAATGCCTGGATATCCAGCGCAGCCGAGACACCATACTAGGTAAGTAATGTATCTCCGTCCTGGCAATTCCAGAGGTTGGCTCATCTCGAGCACACAGGCACAACAGGTTTCATTTAATTGCTCCTGTGTAGGAAGATGGCCCACCGTGGACCGAACCAGGAAATGTGCCGCCCTAGCACGAACCACGCCAAGCCTGAACCAACCGAGTTAGGACAAGTCAATTCAAGACTCGGAGTCGCAGTTTGTCTGAAGGCAACTCTCTCACTCCCTCTGTCCTCCATTCCACTTCAATTTTCCATTCAGCTTAACATGTGCTGTTGATGCTGAGTCGATTCTTAATTGTAGCTTCGAGTCCTTGCTGTTCTCGACGCCGGTGCGATTCTTTCCTCCGCGCGCAACAGGGGCGTGACTTGAACCCTCCCAGAAGACTTTTCCAAGGCTTCTTCCTTTTGTTTTCCAATTTCTAAGGCTACCATCGAGTCAAGATGGGTGTCCCAGCGCTTTTCCGATGGCTCACTAGGAAATATCCTAAGATTATCACGCCCGTTATCGAAGAACAACCCGTCGATATTGATGGCGTGAAATATCCCGTGGACACTACGAAGCCCAACCCTAATGGAGAAGAATTCCACAATCTGTATCTTGACTTCAATGGCATCGTCCATCCTTGTTCTCATCCAGAGGACAAGCCTCCCCCAGCAAATGAGACTGAGATGATGTTGGAGATCTTCAAGTACACTGATCGTGTGGTGAACATGGTTAGACCTCGAAGACTGTTGATGATTGCCATCGGTAAGACACGAGGACCATTTAACTAGAATGCTATCTAACGCAAACTTAGACGGCGTTGCCCCTCGAGCAAAAATGAACCAGCAACGAGCGCGTCGCTTCAGATCGGCGAGAGATGCAAAAGAGGCGGACGAGAAGAAGGCTGAATTTCAGACACTCCTACGCCAACAGCGCAGCAACAACGATGATGATGAGGATGATGAAGCAGAGACGGTGGAAGAGGTAGTCAAGAAAACATGGGACAGTAATGTCATCACACCTGGCACGCCTTTCATGTTTATCCTTGCTCAATCCATTCGATTCTGGGTCCAGTGGAAACTCAATACGGATCCTGCCTGGGCACAGCTGAAGGTCGTCATCTCCGACGCCAGTGTGCCAGGTGAAGGTGAGCACAAGATCATGCAGTTCATTCGTTCCCAGCGCTCGGACCCCGCATATGATCCCAACACAAGACACGTCATGTACGGTCTTGATGCAGACTTGATCATGCTTGGTATCGCTACACATGAGCCTCACTTTCGTGTTCTCCGAGAAGACGTCTTCCTCAATGATGCCAAGGCTAGAACCTGCAGAATTTGCGGTCGCCAAGGTCACTATGCCGACAACTGCAGAGGTGAAGCCAAGGAGAAGTCGGGCGAGTTTGACGAGAAAGGGACGGTTGAAAAATTGAAACCATTTATCTGGTTGAATGTCCCCGTACTGCGTGAGTATCTCGGTGCGGAGATGTTCGTGCCCGGTCAGACGTTCCGCTTTGATCTTGAACGCGCCCTCGACGATTGGGTCTTCATGTGCTTCTTCGTCGGCAACGACTTTCTGCCCCATCTTCCCAGTCTGGATATTAGAGAAGATGGTATCGACAAGCTCATTGCTATCTGGAGAGACAATATACCACTCATGGGAGGCTACTTGACCTGCGATGGCAAGGTCGATCTTGCCCGTGCACAGATCATCCTACAGGGTCTGGCCAAGCAAGAAGATGCAATTTTCAAACGCAGAAAGGAGGCCGCAGACAAGCAAGCAATCAGGGATCAACGACGTAACGATGCAGACAGAGCCCGAGAGGCTCGTAATAACAAGAGACGTCGAAGCTCTCCGGACTACACCAAGGGTGGCAGAGTGTCTGCGGATGCTCGTGTTCCAACTGGTAATCCAGTGTTGTATGATGCCGCCAATTTTCCGACTATGGACTACAATTCAATTGTGAACAGAGGTGCAGTGGACAAAGCACTTACTTCGAACAAGAGCGCTGCAGCTGTCCTGAAGGAGCAAATGCTCGCCAGGAAAGCCGCTGCCGAGACTCCTACCAAAGACACCGCTAATGGAGCCAACGGAACTCCAGGCTCTGCAGGATCTGTCCTTGGCAAGCGAAGTGCGTCCCAGATGGAGGCGGAGTCCGAAGATGTCAGTACCTCTCCCCTGGCACTAGGCAAACGACAGGCTGCATTGATGGACGATGAGAATGAGACTGATGGTACACCCGGGCGTAACACACCGATTGAGAAGAAGACTTACAACAATGGCGATCCCAACAACCCGCCACCAGATACAGTTCGCTTGTGGGAGGAAGGGTATGCTGATCGGTACTACGAGCAGAAGTTCCATGTCTCGCCTAACGACATGGAATTCCGCCACAAGGTTGCTGAAGCCTACGTCGAAGGATTGTCGTGGGTGCTTCTCTACTATTTCCAAGGATGCCCCTCTTGGACTTGGTACTATCCGTACCATTACGCTCCGTTCGCGGCAGACTTTGTCGACATTGACAAGAAGGTTGTCAAATTCGAAAAGGGTACACCGTTCAAGCCTTACGAGCAGTTGATGGGAGTGCTGCCGGCTTCGTCTAACCACGCCATCCCCAGTGCTTTTCACCCCCTGATGACCGAACCAGATTCCGACATTGTCGACTTCTATCCCGAGGAATTCGATCTCGATCTGAACGGTGCGAAGCAATCATGGAAGGCTATTGTCTTGTTACCTTTCATTGACGAGAAGCGTCTGTTGAAAGCCATGGCCACCAAATATCCGCTCCTTAGCGCCGACGAGCATGCGAGGAACGAGCGCGGGTATGATGCCCTGCTCATATCAGAACAGAATCCACTTTATGAGCAGTTGGCACTGAAATTCTACTCGAAGAAGTCCAAGGACGCTCCCAAGACGGCGAAGTTGTCCATGCAGAAGTTTCAACTAGCTGGAGATGTGATCAAGAATGAAGACTTCCTGCCTCACATGGATCTGGTTGGCCCAGAACCTGGCATCAAGCTGGACCCCGAGGTCGACGACGACCGATCTATGAGCGTGTTCTTCACCATGCCACCTCCCACTCATGTCCACAAATCCATGTTATTCCCTGGCGTTGTCCTACCTCCCGCCGTCCTCGACAAGAGTGATTTGGCAATCCTTCGATCGAAGGCCAGGAACTCCGGACGAGACTTTGGCGGTGCGCCGCTCTACGACAATACTCGGCGCGATCCCATGGATAACCACAATCGTGGTGGTCGCATCAACTACGCGGCCGACCGTCCACCATTGAATGGCCCACCTATGATACCCCCTCCCAACCAGTGGCCTCCTGGGATGCCGCCACCACCGCCGCCAAGCTTTGGTGGTCAAAATGCTTACAACCGTGGTCCTCCTCCTCCCCCGTCAAACGGCTATCCAGGATACAACAACAACTACGCCAGCCAAGGATATGGCGGGTATGATCAAAGACAGACTGGAGGCCAGGGGCAGAATGGATACTACGGCGGAAACCAGGGACAGACCCAATATGGGAGCAATGGCCATTATCAGCAGAGTGGTGGAAGAGGCTTTAGTGATGGAAATTATCAAGGCCAGAATCGAGGTCCTCCTGGAAGAGACAATCGAGGTGGAAATCATGGTGGCAACGGCCACACCCAAGGTGGCTATGGTCGGCGTTAGGAAGTTTTGGGATGTATGTGTGAGGCCGGACTGGATTGCAGCGCTTGAGGGCTGCATTTGTCGGGATCCTCTCAGCAATTTATCGTGGCATTGTTCTACTAGCTTGGTTGCAAAGGGAGGCCACTGTTCAAAAGGATTTTCCAAAGGAGTCTTGGGGAGTATGCCAATTCCAGGCGCTCTAGCAACAAGTCCCTAGCATATCTGAGGCTCTAGTGGAGTATGCCTCCTGCGAGATAGGTACCCAGGACGACAGAAGAATCGTTGCTCTTGGCTTGTGGTTGGCGTCGCTTTGCGCGGTGTCATAGTCATGGCGCGCTCACGCACGGCACGCGCGATAACCTGGTACATATTTGTATGGGAAAGTCTCGTCAAGACGACCTCGTGGTAGATTGTGAAACCACATATTGAGTGCTTCCTCGTGAACAACGGCAACCAGGTCGCGTTTCGCGCCGCGGAGAGGGAAATAAAACTTAAGAGCTTGAGCCCATGATGAGGTCCCACTGAGCACGCACCAGATTTAGGATACATAACATTGAGCTTGTACGTACCGAAGCTCCTTTAGCTTGCCACGCTTGGTAGAAGGGAAGGGTCATTCTCCTCCGACACGCAAAAAGAGGTTGAGGTGCAAAGAGCAAAAACAAATCGATGGCGATGGGACTCGAACCCACAGTCTTTGCCAGGTTCCGATGACCGGAAAGCAACGCCTTACCATTAGGCCACGCCACCCTTGGCAGGGTGTTTGAGGAAGCGCATTTTTGTG
Source organism: Phialophora verrucosa (assembly GCA_002099365.1). Taxonomy (NCBI): domain Eukaryota; kingdom Fungi; phylum Ascomycota; class Eurotiomycetes; order Chaetothyriales; family Herpotrichiellaceae; genus Phialophora; species Phialophora verrucosa. The sequence continues at coordinate 942,712 of MSED01000002.1, read as the reverse complement.
TGCGTTTCGTGGACCAAATCAGGTTAACAATTGAGCTTAATCAATATCTATGCAAAAATTTTAGCAGCCCACTAGCCTCGGCTAGATGCGGTTAATATTTTCCTAAAACGCGTTACCCATGCCCTCCCCTTCCATGGTAACAATAGGACGTCAGAGCTCAATGTCTATCAGGGCCTTGGAGGCAAGGAAATTCCTGCTTCGCTGCAGAAGAAGCTACAGCACGCCCCTCCCTTTATTCCAAGAATCACGACCAGCGACAGCTCCGAGACAATACCCTCCCGTAACCCAGATCCGAGAAAATGTCGAACTCTACGAAAAGAATACTCTGGTGCGAAACTACCGCAGCCATACGGATATCCCACGCCAGGTATCGGAGAATGCCAGGAAGATCAGAGAGCTCGACCAGCGCATGATTGGATCAAGACACACGCTGAAGGAGTTGCAGAAGCAGTTGAATGCTTCAAAAGGAGACAAGTCCGAGATCGTTGCGCAGATGAAAGCAATCAGACCTGAGGTGGACAATCTGCAGGCTGAAAAAGATGCTTTGGAGGTTGACATGGAGACTATGGCACTGTCTCTGCCGAATTTGACGTCCTCAGAGACGCCCACGAACGGCGAACCGAGACTGGAATCCTACATCAACTATGACCCGCAGAATCCTCCTCAGTACGCCCCTTCTGCCGATCATTCAACGATTGGGGAGAAACTGGGACTGCTCGACTTCTCGTCCGCGGCGACAACTTCGGGGTGGGGATTCTACTATCTACTGAATGAAGCTGCTCTACTGGAACAAGCATTAGTTCAGTACGCCATGTCTGTGGCCATGAGACGACACTGGTCTGCGGTGTCTCCACCGTCCCTGGTCTATTCTCACATGGCAGCTGCGTGTGGCTTTCAACCACGAGATCAGCACGACGAACAACAGGTCTGGCAGGTAGCGCAACCTGATAGAGATAGGGGAAAGCCGACCAGGAGTCTTGCTGCGACGGCCGAAATCCCTCTTGCTGGCATATACGCGAACAAAGCTATCCCTGCGGAGCGATTGCCCATCAAGCTTGTCGGACCGAGTCGATGTTATCGCGCCGAGGCCGGTGCTCGAGGAGTCGACACGAAAGGGCTGTACCGAGTCCACGAATTCACAAAGGTGGAAATGTTCGCGTGGACTAACTCTGCAGCACCGGGCAATGAAGGCCTCACGGACGAGAAAAGCTGGACCAAACATGCATCGCTTCTTCTGAATGAAATGGTTGATATCCAGACTGAAATCGTCTCAGCACTTGGCTTGCCGTGTCGGATCCTCGAGATGCCATCTTCTGACCTCGGCGCCAGCGCTTACCGCAAGATCGACATCGAAGCCATGTTTCCGTCGCGGAAGAAGCGCGATGGAGGATGGGGTGAGGTCACTTCTGCTTCTATCTGCACGGATTATCAGAGCCGCAGGCTTGACACGAGGATATTGGAGGCCGATGGATCAAGAAAGACATTCGCACATACCGTCAATGGGACGGCTTTGGCGGTGCCCAGAGTCCTCGCTGCCATTCTTGAGAACGGCTGGCGTGAGGATGAGCGATGTGTGATTATTCCTGAAGTGCTCAGAGGGTACATGAGTGGCATGGAGAAGATTGGGCCTCGATGAACCTGAAGCGCCACGATTCGTCAAATCACAAATCGGAACCTGTCACCCGCCGGACACGCACCAGAATCCTGCATTCAGCTTAGGATAGGCTTTAAAAGCACGGTGACTCAAGTCTTGACTTATACTCGCAGCAGCAGAAAATCCAAAGACACTCCTTCCGATGCTAGCGCCGGATCCGACTACAGCTCCCAACTCGTACATCCCTACTGCTGCGCGTATCAACTCTTTCAGATCAATGAGTGGTCTTGCGTGAAGTCTTATTAAGCAGGTGGCGTCCCATGGGCGTCATCGGGCGTCATTCAGCTGACTAGCCATCTCACGAACGACAGCCCTCCTGAAGCAGGAAGGCCGACAACACTCAGCACGCCACATGGTCCTAAAAGCTGTCAAAAGAATATAGAAACTCCCCTCCACTTCCCATACAACGGCGTCTCCCCGTCCGATCTCATCCTCTATCCTATTTTATGTCGCCGAAATCCTGTATCGTGTCTTCTGAGCTGCGCACTACCATTGACGGTCCCACTAGGTGTGGCATTGGATTCATCCAAGTTCTCGAAATTAGCCCTTTCTCTGTCACTGAATAAGAGCTACAGGATTAGAACGGCTAGGGCCTCTTCCGCTTGAAAGTCGCCTTCGCCAAGCAGAAGTCGGTGGCCTAAGGCACAGGAAAGGGAAAGAAGAGACAGTGTTATTTCTGGTTCTTTTCGATACAAAGGAGCAGGGCGTCGGGAAGGCGTTTGTAACCGTCGAGCTCAGCAAGGACTGGGATGATCCCAAGTTCGAGTGGTATCCTCGCCCGCCTCAGGCTGGTAGTGGTAAACATTGCAGTTTTCAAAGAAGAGGCATGGATCACACGATGACCCCGTGGCAGCCTTCCCGTGGTGCCATGGAGACTCAAATATTTCCAGCCTTGTACCTAGGATTGGCAGTCTGTATAGTAGTTCCGAACCTTGGATGCTCACGTCTTCCGTGTCGAGTGGTGGTGGTGGTCGAACCCCTCGAGAGATGCTAGCTTCAGACTTGGAAGTGCTTGTAGAACGGATGTTACTGGGGACCATGCATTATATTGTACGAGGCACTGTAGTCCAGTGTGTGGCTTGGCCAAGCGCTCCACCCCCCAGTAAGGCTGCGAACCCCTAAGTAGTGAGGACTACAAAAGCGCTCCCAACGGACAAGGAGACAATCGAAACGAGTAGTTGGACTCGCACGGTATTTACCTCCGACGGACCGAGTGATTCAGGCCGTTCAGCCAGGATGCACGATCCTCGCAGGCAGGTAGATGCATCTATCGACGATCTTTGGAGAATCTTCTCCGTACGGCGTACCGCGACTCGACGTTCCCTCGGATCAACCGCCGTGTGCACAACTTCCCCGCAACGGCGACCGGGCCTTTTACAACTCACATACCTCGTACTTCTGCGGAGAAGTGGACAGTTGAGACCCAGACTCGAGGATCAGGATTAGGATCCTGGCATCTTCTTATCTCAATCAAGCACCGCATTGTATCTGTCGACGTAGGATTGCTGATTGCTGATTGCTGATCGATGTAGAGATTTGCAATTGATAAAACCCTTGGCAACTACGACGGTACGAGGACGAGTATACGAACATAGACGGTGCGCACCACCATGGCATCATCGAGCAGCTTAACGGTCCTGAGAGCGGGAATGAAAGCACGAAAGGGCATCGCGGCACTATGGCTGTCAGGCTGGCGTCACCACATGAGCAATCATGCGCGCACAATCTCAACCACGCCAAAGTCACCGTTGGCGGCCGTTGCCTCTGAGCGCGTCGCAGCATCTCGACAAGGCGACCCAGGGCCTCATACACAGCCGCCACCGCCGCAACCTCCCAACTTCTCCCCCGAATTTACGTTTGGAGCGTACCAAACCACGGGGACCACGCCCGTGACGCGGATCCGGTATCCGAAATTCCAATCCCTGGAAGCGGAGCGCGCGTTTCGGAAACTCCACCACGCGGCTGCCCTGCGCTGGCTCGGGTATCAGGGGTATAATAACGAGGGGGCAGGCGGGCATGTCACGGTCCGCGATCCCATCCTCCCGGACCACTTCTGGATTAATCCGCATGGGCGGAGTTTCAGCTGGATGAGGCCCGAGGACCTTGTGTTGATGGGGCCGAGTAAGTTCTGTTCTAACATCCGCTCTCAATTGTTCCTCTTTCTTCCATCAAGCGAGGATTTGCGGCTTGCTGTTTTGCTGGAGGGGTTCGAAGGCCCGGAGTAGCAGACTACAGCTGATGCGTCTCGGTAGAGGGCGACATTGTCGACGGGCAGGGTGGGAATATGCACAGCGTCAACCCTGCAGGCTGGGTCATTCACTCGGCGGTCCATGAAGCGAGACCCGACGTCGTTGCGGCGGTGCATTGCCACAGCGTTCCGAGCAAGGCGTTTTCCAGTCTGGGGTGCACGCTCGAGCCCATCAATCAGGATGCGTGCCGGTAGGTCAACCAGCCCACCACCCACCTCGCAGGCAAGAAGGTTGCGAAACTGTCCGGTGTTGGGACAGCCCTCCGCGCACTGGAAACTCAAGTGGCACACTAACGTACCTACCTCGCCCAGCTTCTACAACGATCATGGTGTCTACTCTGGCTTTGGCGGCATAGCGTTCAAGGCAGACGAGGGCCACCACATCGCTGCCGCACTAGGCAACACCAAGGGCGTCATTCTACGCAACCATGGCCATCTGACCGTCGGAAAGACCGTCGACGGCGCGGCCTTCCTCTTCGGCGCTATGGATCGTTGCATCCAGGCTCAGTTGCTCGCTGACGCGGCGTGCGCAGGGAGGGGGACAACGACCTTGAAGGTCGCGCACGAGGAGGCCGAGTACACGCGAAACGTGTACAACGATGAGATGGTGTATATTATGTTTCAATCGGCGTGAGTATTGGTTGACCCCAGACTGGGACTATGGGGAATGGATTTGCTGACATTGCGATGCGATTGCGGCGGACAGATTCGAGGACGTTGTGAGAGCTTCCAATGGCGAATTCCCTATGCATGTGCAGGGCGAGATAACGAGGGAGTGAAGCTCGCTGGGTTGGCACAACGAGGTCAAGGTAACAGTCGGTATCGCATGAGTGGAAGGGCGGAATATAGCACAATATCCTTGTCTAAATGAGCGCGGTACTCCTGTTAACTTGTTGATCTGTTAATCCATTCGATGACTGGCTTCACTAGTCAGCTCGTAGATGATATACAGAGCGTACTTATAACTCAGCAGGAGAAAGCCCGTGTCAACGTCACTGACGGGTCGAGTGAAGTTCAAGCAAGAGACCCGTCAAGTCAAGCTCAATACAGACTCAGACAGACTTGATTTGCAGGGTTTGGGGTGGTAAAACAGGTAGCAAATCTCTGGACATTGTCGAATGATAAGAGCATCGTTAATGAGAAACAATCATGCCAATGAACAGCCTGTATTCCATGGAAAGCATCAGGGTTTGGGATCCTGTCGAACCGGGTGTGGCAGGAGAGTCTGGTATGTACTGTAGGGGCGCTATTGAGCTCGGCGCTCGATAAGCGAGTCTTGGCACCTAGCAGCTTCCGGTGAGAGCATGGCAGCAAACGCCGAGTGATCCTTCGCAGTCAGTGGCTGGACAGGCACCGAGCTGTGGCTTAGGCGTCGCTGGCAGGCGGTTGACCGCCTGCTTACTGCAGCGATCCTTGCATGTGCAATCATAATATCGACCGACTCCTGTTGCCATTTCTAGCTTTTCTAAGAATCAGGGCACAAGATCCATATGTTCCACCAAAACGCGCGTCATCGTTGAAATACCCGAAATCCTCGAGGATGCTCAGAATATTTTGCAGACAATGTTCCTGCTCTTAACTTCATGATGCCGCCAATTTCGCTCCTCTGACCAATTTTCGCATCGCCGTAATCCGCGGAAAGGAGCGCCTCGATAAATCCATCTGACACCTGCCACTAACCGGTAACGCCATAACGCTCTGCACTCTCCCCGGAACCCATTGCACGGTCCAGATGTCGTATCAATACCCTATTCCTTCGACTCCGAGAGTCATCTCACCGTCTCCAACGCCTTCCGAGTCCTCCGAGCGGCAAGACTCCTATTTTGCGCCAGTCACACGATCGGCCACCAAGGCCCAACGACAGAGGTCCCCTCAACCAGAGCCCATACATGAAGAGAAGGATGGCTCCGGATCAGACTCAAGTCTGGAAAAAAGGGCTAGGGCGCGCTCGAGGAGTCCCATCGTGACCACTACTACTCAGATGAACGGCTCCGCAAGCGGGAGCAAGAGACGACGCATGAGCGGCCTCACGTCGATAAAACCCGTGGCCAAGTCAGAGCCTCTCACAAATGGCAGTATCCCGTACCCTCAGTCCAACGGCCACCTGTCACCCTACGATCGAGTCAAGAAGTCATGGCGCGAATTCTCTCGGTCTCCGTCACCGCTTGGGCTGATTCCCCTCCACCGACATTACCGCAACCTCATCCACAAGCACGAAATCCCCCGAAAAGTCCTCCATGTCTCTATCGGCTTCTTCACCCTCCGATTTTATGTCACGGGTGTACAGACCTGGTCGATTACACCCTGGCTACTGGGTGCACTTGCCATAATCGGCCCCACGGATATCCTCCGACACCACTCCGAAAGATTTAACAGATTCTACATCAAGGTCTTGGGTGCACTGATGCGGGAGACAGAGGTGGACGGATATAATGGTGTAATCTGGTATCTGGTTGGAGCGTACGGTGCCCTGAGATTCTATCCCAAGGACATTGGCGTTGTCTCCATCCTACTCTTGTCCTGGTGTGACACGGCCGCGAGCACTTTTGGACGGTTATACGGACGCTACACTATCCGTCTACGCAAGGGAAAGTCTCTGGCAGGCTCGCTCGCCGCCTTTCTCGTGGGCGCCCTCACCGCGGCTTTCTTCTGGGGATACCTCGCTCCGAGAACAGGTCCCTTTCCTGATGACCCAATCAACCCTTTGATGTTTCAGAACAGGCTTTCCCTGCCCGCCAGCGCAAAGGCGCTGCTGGGTTGGCAACCGCATCAAGGCGTTATTGTCGGCAACGCAGCACTTGCAACCATGAGCGTGTGCACGGGCATCATTGCGAGTGTCTCCGAGTTCATTGATCTGTGGGGTTGGGATGACAACTTGACAATCCCGCTCCTTAGTAGTGCGGGTTTATGGCTATTCTTGAAAGCGTTTGGATAAGCGAATCTCTGGGTACGGCAGGCGCAACGGAGATGAAGCACTCCTGTCTATGGCGTATTGTGTCGACCTCTTTTACGATGAAAATACATTGAACATACTGACGACCAGACTACATTTATGTTTCCATTGCAATCGCACACTAGCCTCCAGATCTCTTTCTCCCAAACGACGTCCTCGCAACTCTGGGTTTGCTGATACCTGTCAATCGGAACAGCATTGAGTTTTTGTTGAGTTTCATTTCATTCAGAGCATAGCCATGGAGAAATAATACCGAACTAGGGCTAGAACTAAGGTATGTGCCACTAGAAAAGATTGATATTACCCTGTCCAAGTGAAAAGACATTTGGCGAGAGGCAACATCTTGCACGGCAAGAAGTAGGACATGCCACTAAAAAGAAACCCGGACTCGATCATCTTGCCCATGTTCCATGACTATCTCTCTGTGCTTCAAAACGAAATGTTGTCACGCCGACCCCCACCCGACCAGACGTTCATTGACAATGCACTGATTCAAGAAAATTGGGTGCCTTATAACTCGGGCTTCGGTAGACTCCGGTCACGATCACAAATCCAGGGTGGTAAAGAGCTCCAGCCTGCATTGATGCCAGGCAGTTCCATGGGAGAGGGGCCGATGAGGAAACAGAGGCCGGAAGACCCGCTCAGCCTTGCAACCGGTGGAACAGGCAATATGTCAAGTCGTCCCAGATATGTAACCATGACGGCCATCAGTGAATCTGACGCAGACCACACACTGGGCAGGTACACACCTCGCATGCTGGCAACCAGACTGGATGTACAAAAGTCGAGATATCAGGATCATCCGTACACGAGGAATCAAGCATGACCATATATCCGATACTATTTCGAGTCACATCGGACTATGTGAGACCTGGTCAGCCTGTTCGCCCCCGGTCAAGCCAGCATCTGTGGCCACAGCAGTCTCTAGGACCATTGTGACGACCACCATTCTCGTATCGGCGCACGTCATCTGCTGGAGCATGGGCATGATGGAAAGTCCAAGCCAGAACCAGCTCAGGAAGATCAGGAATTTTCGCCGAGAAGTGCTGCCTCAGGGCCCTCCTGATTGGTACTGTGTGCCTCATCGCTCCTTGGTAGATGGTCCTGGCGAAACTAAACTGGTCGAGCAGATGAGAATAATCCGCCCAGTGGCCCGAGGACTGCTCATCTGCGGCGCCCCGGTGCAGTACAGATACTGTATATGGTATATTGCTTCTGTAGGGACAATGCTGCTCCTGATTGGGTTCCGGCTTTTTGCGATATTGTGGCATTTGGCGGGAGTGGATGAAGAAAACCTGATCAAGATTTTGCAGCATTTGCAAGGATTAAGACATGCCTTCCGCCTTCTTCAGCAACGGACGAACTGGCGTCGATGAGCCGACCGGATCGCATGTCGTGGGATGAGCGTCGGGTAGTATGATGTTTCATGGTTACGACCATGTTGTCAAGCCCATTGAAACGGCTCAGCAAGAGAGCTCGGAGTGACTTGTGCATCACCAAGGCAGTTGCGATCAGGCTGAGCACCTCAGATGAAAGAGGGAGTCAAGTCTCTCATATCAGCAATGTCCCTCCATTCGAGTTTTGCTCTCCTTTCCTCCACTAGTCCAAGGTCTTGCTGTTTCCAAAGCGATTCAACAATGACTTTGGTGACGCTTATGTTGCCCATCCGCCTCTGACTCTCCATCTTAGTCAGGACTTCGAGGACTTGCAGCCTCTGAGCATCATTGAGCACTTGGCACGCCACCACAAACATTGGCCAAGGACTTGTGCAGACTTCCATCTCAGAGACTAACCCTAACGCAGTCAGGACGAGCGACTGAATAATTGGCGAATCTGTTGGATATCGCCGGATCTGCCGCTTGAAGTAGATCAATGCGGCCAAGTGGTAGAATTCTGCTGTTCGTCGAATTCGCGGTTCATCGACACGATGATGGGATGATTCACTCGGTTGTTCCACTCGGACTTCGACGTTCTGCGACAGCCCGTGCAATCGCTTCTCCAGTTCTGATATGAGTTCGCCCTCGAAAACACACTGGTCGCACAACTTGTTGATGCAGGAGACGAGTTGCATCAATTCTTCGGAGCAGCCAAGAGAACCAACAACCTAGAATCACTTGTCAGTTTAGTGTAATCGGGATGCTAGCCTGTTGACGAACAATAGTCTTATCATAGGACCACGGTGAGAGATGAGCCGCTTGCTCATTCTCCACCCCTGTGTCACGACCCTGTTGTGCGAAATCAGCCAGCACATCGTGGTATAAGACCCAAGTCCTCATGAATGGCGTCACAATGTCATCAGGGATCCGTGTTTTCGTTTGTTGCTTGAGGAGACTCCTGGCACCTCGTAGGTGAACCAACCAGTCGCTATTAACGGCATCGAATACACCATACACGCAAAGCAACATGGAGGCGGCCAGAGCGGTGCTCAGATCGTTTGACTCTAATGAGCTCAGAGACCTATGGAGGAGTTGGATTGCTCGGGTCTTGTGCTTCAGCGCCGTCTCGTAACCCCCAAGATGAAGAGCTGATACTGCTAGTAGGGCTTCCATCAGACCGCTAGCCGCCGCGGACTGCCGGGTCAGTGCCATAGGCAAGATCTCTCTGCGGAAGCCATTTTGGGCGTCGTCGACGGTGGTTATAATCCGGGCAAGCTTCGTCTCATCTTCAACGGGGTCAGTGTCCCTACCCATGTCTTGTCTCGCATTTGATCTACTCACAATACGAAAGCAGGTTGACGTCGCCCTCGACGAAGTTGGAAGACGGATACAGGGACAGGCTCCATGCTGTAAGTCTGTACTCAGGCTTTGCTCTTGAACGCGAACGCCGAAGATAAGTTCGCGCAAGCGCCAGGTCTTGGACGCCAGAATTGAGGAATTGCAGAGATCTGTCGCCGTTGTGAATCATGGACTGGCTCTGCTTGTGCTGAAGTTGCACCTCAAGAGGAAATGGTCTGCGGCGTCCATCATGCTGGTCGGGCCATATCAGTTTGATGCCGAACCCTCCACATCGCCTCTTAGTCCGGCGGCAATTGTTGCACTCTGGCAACGACTTGTCGCATCCTATCTTTCGATCTGCTCTACCGTCAGACTGTTGCTATAGGGCTGATTCGTCAGGCATATCCACCTCTACATGTCCAACACGATTTTCTAGCTTTTGGCGCAATCGCCTCCATCATCATCGGAAACTACTGAACATCAACGAACAACACGCGGGACCGAGGAACCAGGAGGGTGTCTTGGTGACATGAGGGCCTGGGGAGACCTCACTACGCCCCGAGAAGTTGGCGAGCCGTTTGCGATGTACTTCAGATAAGAAGCTGATTATGTAGTCAACGGACTTGTGTTCGGTAACCTTTGTCAGGCAGGGCTACAGAGTATGATAAGTGAATACGGAGTAATACTCACTCTCCAATTGGATGTCCACTAATTACGAGCGTCGCGGTGCCCTTCCTCTGCCTCCAGGCGGCAACTGCGGGAAGCTTAGCACCTTTCCCGGGCCAGTGCCAAGCGGTTTAGGCCTGAGCTAGTTGAGCCTTCAGGGGCGTGCCTGGCGCTAAAGCCCATGGATAGCCATCCCCAGCTTGCAGCTCGAAGGAAGACAGATGGAATAAATAATTTGCTCTCTATTCCATCAATCGCCCTTCACTTTCTTCATGACAGTGATGTGCGTGTCCACCGATGGGTTGACTAACAAGCTCAACAAGTCGGGCCTCGCATAATGGCCTACCGTGTCAATGAACGCCTTCGCCCTGTCGATTTCGCGGAGATCGACATCTGCCACCAGAATACCCTCCTCGCCGTCTTCAAGCGGTTCGACCAGCGGTTTGCCATCGGGACCAAAGATCATCGAGAAGCCGCCACCGGGCTGCACTGGTCGTTAGCACCTTCCATTCGTAACCCCACGGTAAGCCTGAACTCACCGTCTTGATCGGGGCTTTGGCTATCAGATTGTTCTTCTCGATGTTTTTCTCTGTCAGGATTTGCGAAGCGACGACAACGAACGTCTGGCCCTCGATAGCCATGAACTGGCTTGCACGGTAGCTTGCCTCGCCTGTCTCGTGATATTGCCACGCCAGCTCTTTCGGATCCGGCATACAAAACTCCGCTGGCCAGCTGGCGATATGGATCTGTACTCCTTGCGCATATTCGTAATATCGCAACAGAGGCTGAAGGTGCTCCCAGCAGTTCAAACCTCCGACTTTTCCGAAAGGAGTGTCCACAACCGTCTTCAGCGATTCGGCCTGACCTTCGCCCCAAAGTGTTCGTTCCACGTGCGTGGGCTTGATCTTGCGGCGGTGGTGGACGATCTCGCCATCTGGAGATATGAAGGATTGACCCATGTACAGGCTGGCACCATCGCGCTCGCTGTAGCCGAGGACGACAAACATCGCTGCATCCTTGGCCGCTTCCTGGATCCTCTTCATCTCCGGTGAGTCTCGTCTGAGGGAGTTCGCCATATATTTGTGGACCATTTCAGTGTTCTCCAGAACACTCTTTGTCCATAAGGACCTTCGATCATCAGCAGCTACTCGTGGGTTTGCGGATGAGACTCACCACGGATATCCTGGGATCCAGACCTCAGGGAAGCCGAGGACGTTCACGCCTTCTTCAGCGGCCTTGCCAATGAGCGTGATCGTCTTGTTCACGCTTTCCTCCAGATCCAGCCAGCCTGGTTCAGCCTGAACGGCACCAACACGGACTTTCTGCATGGCTCAGAATCACGAATGTCAATCCCCGGGCAAAAGAGCTACAGATCGACGAAGAGTACACTACATTTGCTGGAACTTCTAAAGGCGCAAATGAGGATATGCGCAGGGTTATAAGGACGCGATTTCACAGCGACATGATTGGCAGATCGCAAAGTCCTGCCTCTCTTCTAGCGAAAAATACTCACTGGTCGTACCAGTGCTTGGAAGCCTTTTGCAGGAGACCCTCCCCCTTGTCCTCGCAAAGTCTTGCCTTGTTCAGTCACATCAAGCCCGGGGCTTGAAACACTGCACACCGTAACCAAACAGATATTCGATGAAATCTTACCCGTGGACCAACGACAAAGACGGCGCTATCAATCAGCTTGTGTCCCTTGAGCATCAGGTTCTACTTCGGGTTAGGCATTGATCGCAAACTCCTTCCTCAATTTTTCAGCCAATCATGTACTCTGACAACACAACTCCCCCGTCAGCGCCATTGCGGAACCTGCATCTGCTTTATTTCCAGATACAGATTGAGCGATACTGCGACGACAAAGGATGCAAGAGTTTGCGATCTCCATAGTGTCCCGCGTCCCGCCCATGTGGTTGCCAAGAACGAACCTGGAGTCAACTAGTGCGTTCATACTATGTCGATGAGGAACATATATCGACATGGGCTGCCTCGACGAGAGGGCCTTTGATCTTCTTACAGCACTTTCCATTGCTTCTTCCCGTTCTAGGTAATAACATAACATTACTGCGAAACTTCAAAGACGGTGCTGGATATGGGACAAAATGCTAATGCAGACGCCGCTCTGGAGAGGCTCGGCTACAAGGCGGAGCTGCCTCGTAACCTGAGTATGTTAAGCGTCATGGGCTTGTATGTCGCTGCTCTCTCGAGAGACTGAAGACGCCTGCTGATCGTGTTCATAATCTAGGTCCATGGCCATCATTGCCACGCCGTTCGGTCTGTCCGCCACTCTCTCCCTTGCACTCATCGACGGCCAATGCGTTACAGTACTTTGGGGTTGGGTGATAGTCACGCTCATCTCGATTGCCATAGCATCGTCGCTGGCTGAGATCTGCGCCGTCTATCCCACCTCAGGCGGCGTCTATTACTGGTCGGCTATTCTTGCGACTCCGGAGTGGGCACCAGCTGTTTCGTTTGTCGACGGATGGCTTACACTAGTTGGCAATTGGACCGTCACCTTGTCTATCAACTTCTCAGGTGCCCAGATGATATTGTCGGCAATCACTCTTTGGGATGAGTCCTATGTCCCGACCGCGTGGCAGACCGTTCTGATGTTTTGGGCCGTCATGCTGCTCCACGCTTTGGTCAACACGTTTTGCTCTCGGTACCTTGATTTTATCAACAAGCTCGCCATGTATTGGATCGCCGGGACAGTCATTATCATTCTCGTTGTGGTGCTGGCAATGTCCGACCATAAGAATACTGGCTCGTACGTGTTTGGACACTACGACGCCTCGGCAAGTGGATGGCCGTCGGGCTGGGCGTTCTTCGTTGGCCTGCTTCAAGCTGCATACACCTTGACAGGCTATGGAATGGTCGCCGCAATGTGCGAGGAGGTTCAAAATCCGCATCTCGAAGTTCCGAAGGCGATAGTGCTCTCTGTTGTTGGTGCAGGCATCACAGGCGTTGTATACCTGCTCCCTATTCTCTTCGTCCTTCCTCCCGTCGAGCTTCTCCTTGCGGTCAAGAATGGACAGCCGATTGGGCTGCTCTTCAAGATCGTGACTGGCTCAGCCGGTGGTGGCTTTGGTCTGCTCTTCCTCCTGCTTGGAGTCTGGATGTTCGCCGGGATTGGCGCTTTGACAGCATCGAGCCGTTGCCTATGGGCCTTCGCACGCGACGGTGCTGTACCAGGACACCAGATCTGGCGTACGGTCAACAAGCGTTTCGACGTTCCCTTGTACGCCATTCTCCTTTCCACCGTCATTGATGCGCTATTGGCCCTCATCTACCTCGGCTCTTCGGCCGCTTTCAACTCCTTCACCGGAGTCGCGACGATCTGCCTGGGCGCTTCCTACGCGGTGCCCATTGCCGTATCCGTTATTCGGGGCAGGAATATGGTCAGAAATTCATCTTTTTCTCTGGGCCGGTTCGGCTACGCGATCAACATCATCACCGTGCTGTGGGTTAGCCTGGCAACAGTTCTCTTCTGCATGCCAACAGCACTCCCGGTCACCCCGGCGACCATGAATTACGCCAGCGTCGTCTTTACCTTCTTTGCGCTGGTCAGCATCTTCTGGTATATCGTGTACGCCAGAAAACACTTCACTGGACCACCGATTGGGGACGTTGACGAGGTCAAGGTTGCAATCAGCACTCTCGAGGGTGCAGATGTAGAATCACCCCCATTCGACGAGACCGTGCCCGAGAAGCCCAACAAGACTGGATAGCGACGAAATATCGGAGTAGGCCCAGCCACGGGCAGGGCAGGCAAGATGAAGAAGAAATGCTTACACCAAGATCGATCAAATCGACACTAGCAAGCTAGTCAGTCATCGAAACCCAATCAGTTTACACTCAATGAGCACTCCGATTTGTGCCGGAAATATCAGCCACCATGGTTTTCAGATCTTTGATCTCTTCGCTTTTTGCCTCCAACCACTGCGCGTGCTCCCCCCATCAAGCTCTATCACATTCCCCGTGACGTGGCCGGCCCCGCGGCTGCAGAGGTATAACACCAGGCCCGCGAAATCCTCAGGCGTTCCTATCTTACCCGTGGGCTGCGAGCTCAGAAAGAAGTCAAGACTCCGCTGTATACCGAAATTTGACATCCTCGACGGGAACAAGCCCCTGGTGACCCAGATTATTAGCATTCGCGGTTGAAATTCGCAGTTCTCAACCGCAACGGTATCTTCAGGCGTCACTTACGGACAAATGCAGTTGACCAAGATATTTCGTGGGGCGAACTGCGACGCTTGCTGTCGGGAGAGGTGAATGCACGCTGCTTTCGAGGGCCCATCTAAGAAAACGCAACAACACAGTCAGCCAGACAAGTAATCCCTTTCTCTGATCGGGGGGTTTGTATCATACAGCTGTATGCCCCGTGGCCCACTACGGAGAGGCCACCCTCCTCGGTGACGGTGGGATCAGTCGTCAAGAGCCCTGCCATAGACGATATATTGATGACCCTCGAGGGTTGATTCTCAACCGCCGCGCCCTTTTCGAGAAGCGGGACCAGCCTTTCCTGTAACGTTAGCGTTCACGCTCCGGCGACTCATGGATCATCATCATCATCATCACTCACGCAATGGTCAGGTAGAAAATCGCCTTGACGTTCAACGCCATGATCTTGTCCCAACCGTGCTCGGGAAAGTCGTCGGCGGCAGCTCCCCTAGTGGCATGCCACGCGTGAGCATATACAGTTAATGCAGTGCAGTGCCAGTGCAGTGCTAGTGAAGATCATGCGATGCGTGCCATGCCTTTTCGACAGCAGGCAAAACATACCACCGCGGCACAAGACAGGGCCAACACTCACCACGTAGCCCCCGAATTATTGATCAATACAGTCAGCACGTCCGTCCGCTTCTTGACCTCGGCGGCCAATTTCTCGCAGCCGGCTTTGTCCTTCAGATCCGCGACGATGTACACGCACGTGCCGGGCCCGAGCGCGTTGAGGCGCTGGGCCACGGCTTTCAGCTCGTTCTCCTTGCGGCTGGCGATGAAGACCTTGGCGCCGTTCTGGACGAAAGCCTGGGCGGCCATTTCGCCTAGGCCGGACGCGCCGCCTGTGATGAGGGCGATATGGTGGTCGAATTTGAAGAGGTTTTGGGCCCGGAGGTCGGCTGTCGTTGTCGTTGGCGTCATTGTGGATGGTGCGTCTTAGTCCTAGGTCTACCTCTCTGTGTATGTATGTGAGTGTGAGTGTATGAGTGAGTGTGGTTCAACAGCTTTATCGTGCGCGCGCAAAAGGGACTACTAGTCGTCAACGGTCTTGAACAGCGGAAATGTTCATACAGGTACTCCGTCCGTCGTCTAGATGCTGCTTTTCACGGCCCAAGGTAAGGGTAATATTAAGGTGCCGACATTGGTCGCCTCACATACACAACACAGTACGGTTATACCGTGTACGCTGCAAGGACACTCCGGAGTGAGGGGGCTGATGATGCCGACACGAACCTCGGCCCGGTATGGTAGTTAGAGCCAATCTGGCGTCCTGGATCCATTCCATCCCTGACAATCAGCCTCGTCGATATTCAGCACTTGAACTGTACGGAGTATGTGAGCTGTTTCATTTCGATCTTGTGGGAAATCACTCAAAAGGGAGGTTTCGGTGGAGCTCGTTTCGTCTCGACTCGACTCGACTGCTCCAGCTTAACTCGGGTCGGGATACGTTGGGTACTTTGGGACATTGGTACCAGGATGAATGGATAGACAGCTTGGGTGCCGAAGTGTCATCAGGCTTGTTGAGTTGACAAACATCACTGACCGACGTCGTGTGGTCGTGGTGGTTGGCCTGCGTGCTTCAGACGGTGCTATGTGCTGTGAAGTTCAAGTCAACAAGACGTTTATCCTATTTGGGCTATGCAAATTCCAAGGTCCCGATGTGTTCTCTCCTGCGGAAGCACGTAGTCGCCGGAATTGTATTGTTGGACGGTGAGCGAGTTGCAAATCTGGTAAGAGGTTGATTGACTATTAACGATATGTAAATTATGTGCGTGCGTCAAGTTCGCTTCGGTGATCTCTATGTCGGATAGCAAACTTAATTAATTTGACCCTTTTCTTTCACGTTGGTATTTTCATTGCAATCACCATCACTCCGCGCACCGGGAATAACACTCCGTAGGTGACGCACAAGAATTGGCGTGAAGCAGCCATCAAAAGCCATATCTTACTGAGGTTGCTGTCCGCCGGTCGTGGACTCCGACTTCGCAATGAGCACAACGGCCACCGCACGGAGAAAGCTTTGTCCGCGCAAAGGTTACCCCGGTCAGGCATGTTATATAATTCGTTGTGCCGGACCGGGATTCTCCTCATTCTCGCCCTGTGATATCATGTCACTTGTAAATTAGTTGGTCTCATTCTCCGGCTTCAAGACAAACATCTCCTTCACCCGGTACTGTACTCGGCATATCCACCATGGGCCAGCAACAGCAGCAGCAGAAGAAACTCAAAATCGCCGTCATCCCCGGCGATGGCATCGGCACCGAAGTCATGCCTTACGGCGTGCGCTGCCTCCAAGCGGCGGCCAAGGTCTTCGACCTCCAGCTAGAATTCGAAGAGTTCGACTTCGCAAGCTGCGAGTACTACCGGAAACACGGCGACATGATGCCTAAGGATTGGAACGCAACGCTGTCAAAGTTCGACGCCATCTACTTCGGCGCGGTGGGCATGCCGGATCAGGTGCCCGACCACATCAGTCTGTGGGGCAGCTTGTTGAAGTTCAGGAGGGAATTCGACCAGTACATCAACTTGAGACCTGCGCGACTGATGCCCGGGGTGAGGTGTCCGCTTGCGGGCCGCAAGCCGGGGGACATTGATTTCTGGATCGTGAGGGAGAACACCGAGGGCGAGTACAGCAGCATAGGGGGCAAGATCTTTGAGGGCACGGACCGCGAGACGGTCATCCAGGAGACGGTCATGACGAGGACGGGCGTCGACAGAGTGCTCAAGTACGCGTTCGAGCTCGCGCAGAGTCGGCCGAAGAAGCACCTGACGAGCGCGACCAAGAGCAACGGCATCAGCATCACAATGCCCTACTGGGACACGAGGGTCGAGAACATGCAGACGGCCTACTCGGACGTGAAGGTCGACAAGTATCACATTGACATCTTGACCGCGCATTTCGTCCAGCGGCCTCAGATCTTCGACGTCATCGTCGGCAGCAACCTGTTTGGCGATATCCTCTCGGATTTGGGGCCCGCGTGCACCGGCACCATTGGGATTGCGCCGTCAGGGAACATCAATCCGACGGGGCAATTTCCAAGTCTCTTCGAGCCTGTCCACGGCAGTGCCCCGGATATCGCTGGCAAGGGGATAGCGAATCCGGTGGGGATGATCTGGGCCGGTCAGATGATGCTGGAACATTTTGGGTTCAAGGACGCTGCTGCTGCGGTCCTGAAGGCTGTCGAAAATGTGCTGGCGAGGTCGGAGGACCACGTCATCACGGCGGACATGGGAGGCAAAGGCAATACTAAGAGCTTCGGCGACGCTATTGAACAGGAAATTCTGGCACTGGGGAAATAGGTCAGAGCCGGTTGGATTGAGAAGACAATTTCATCACAAGCCCTTCCCGAACCGACTATATTCCTCCTCGTGCAGACCGTATTCTCGGATGCCGTCTCTGGTGGTGCCATTTGTCTTGTATAGCGAGTTCTTCATATGCTGATAGTCAACCTCAGGCTCCGCCCAGGTCCCGTCGACGCCGTTCCCGGAGGCGATGGAGGTCCACTTGTCACGCAGGTTCTCACTGACCTGGGTGAAGTCGTCCACTTTGCCTCGGTTCATGAGATACTCCAGCACCGCATTGTCAGCGTCGGCCTCGGCGTCATAGTACCAGAGTGACTTGACGGTCTCGGCGCAGCGGCTTACGATCCAACTGCGGTATTCGATATGGCTCAGTTCCTGTCGAGCAGGGTTATGCTCCCAACGGGCAACTTCGAACCGCCCGGCCTTGTTCCGATTTTCACGGTCTTCAGGTCGTGTCAAGGAGTACATGGTCCCGGACTGGAAGCTGAGTTGCTGTTTGATCCACGCCTTGGGCATTCGTCTTTGCTCAAAGAGGGTGACGGCTTCTGGGACGGTAATGACCACGCGCACAATCTCGCTGATGATTTGGCCCAAGAATGCGCCGTCCTCAATGGCGGTCCCCGCGCCTTGTGCCATGTGATTCTGCATAGCATGCACCGCATCACCCATCATCACGATATTCTTGTGCTTGTTTGACCACGAGGGCATTCGCGGAGTTTGCAGCAAAGGCCAGCGCTTGGTGTATTTGACAAGTCGGAGCACTTTCTGTATGAACGGGTGGAAGTCGGCATAGAACCTATCAGCTGCACGTTAGTCAACGCACAGTCAAATAGACCAAGGGTTGCGAACCCATAGAAGTCTTCGATATCGATATCTTCCATCTTTGTCACGTAGTCCCTCGACTCGGCCGCGGTCACGACGTTGAGCTCCTTCCCTCCACTTGTCGGGTAGAGAAGCACATAGCTAGACACGTGTAAGCTGAGGGCTCTGCTGCTTTCCGAGTCATGCTCTTCCTACCCTTTGGATCCGACCCATGTATCCAATCTGTTGCCCACATACAGAGTCGCTTCCGGTATTTCCTTGTACAACAGAGCGAACGGCAGGATACCTCGATAGGCACATAATTTGTTCGGCGCGTACGGCATCAGACCTGGATAGAGATACTGCCTGACGGTGGATTTGAGGCCGTCGGCTCCAATCAGGAGATCAAACTCGTAGGTTTGGCCGGAGGAAGTGCTGACCTTAATGGGGGAAGAGCTGTCGTCAATCTTCTCAACTCTGGCATTAATGATCAACCTTGCACCATGCTCAGAAACCGATTGAGCAAGTCCCGTGTAGAGGTGGTCGCGGCGAACGACCCACCAGGGGAATCCGGCTTTCCGCTTCATCTCTTTGGGATCGGTGCGTCCAAGGAGACGTAACTCTCCATTGACGTAGTCCCAAGTGTTGATAGAATCAGGTTCGACGAGGTCATTCTCAATGATCTTGTCGACTCCCCAGCGGATCATGAGTCGAGACACATTCGGATGGAGCTGGATTCCAGCTCCAATTT
Organism: Phialophora verrucosa; assembly: GCA_002099365.1. Classification (NCBI taxonomy): domain Eukaryota; kingdom Fungi; phylum Ascomycota; class Eurotiomycetes; order Chaetothyriales; family Herpotrichiellaceae; genus Phialophora; species Phialophora verrucosa. The sequence continues at coordinate 923,401 of MSED01000002.1, read as the reverse complement.
CTCCTATGTCTGCACCCTGTTCCAAGATGGTGACACTACACCCAGTACGAGATATAGCGATGGCTGCCGCAAGGCCGCCGATGCCGGCTCCGACGATACCCACTCGCAGTGAAGACATCTTGGTGGTTTACAAGCCGTTTGTGACCGGAGCACTTCCCAGCACGGTTTTCTGGGCACCCAAAGTGGACGTACGGCCGGCAAGGGCGAATTGATCTTAGAGGAGATGAATCGGTAGGGTGTCGTTCACTTTATGAGCAGGGTTTTCAGCCAAACCACAATGGAAGCATAGCGATCCCATGTTTTCCTAATCCGCTTCCCCGTAAGCTGATCTTCTCCACAAGTCGTCCATCTTACCGCAACACTCAGGTGTTGGTCAGCGGATGTCCTTGAATTTGAGCGGGGTATCTCATCCATCGACACGGGACTTGTAAGGAAACATCGGTGCAACCATGCACTGAGGTAACCGGGGTTCCAGCTCGGGATTGAAAGACCAGGCAGTGCGGAGAAGGTGTGAGGATGTGGACGCGCACACGCGGCACGGCGCATTCTGAGCAAATCCTCGGCTTATCGATAAGGAGATTTGCCGAAGAACAGCCGGAGACTTTTCTCTGCTTTCACTCACCTGCGCTTCACTTTTTCAACTTCGACTGTCTGCATTGCACCCACAGCCATGGCTCCCGACAGAGGGAAAGAGCACTCAAAGAGAGCATCCTCCCGGGCATGGGACGCTCTCACTCCTTCACTCTCGCCCTGGATTATCGATGCAGTGTCCTCCTTGAATTTCATCCGCATGACCCCCGTTCAAGCCTCGACGATCCCTCTTTTTATGGCGTACAAGGACGTCGTGGTAGAGGCTGTCACGGGCAGCGGCAAGACATTGGCTTATCTCATACCAGTCGTGGAAAAGCTTCTGAGGCTGGAAGAACCAATCAAGAAGCATCATGTTGGTGCCATCATTATTTCTCCTACCCGGGAATTGGCTACGCAGATATACAATGTCCTCGTTTCACTATTACGATTCCACCCCGCTTCCGCTGCAGAACTGGCGCCACTAGAAACTTCAGAGGCCGCTGGCGGAGAGAACGCCGGGGAAAGTTCCGCCCAGTCGAGTCACAAAATCATTCCGCAGCTGCTTGTAGGTGGATCAACCACCCCAGCGCAAGATCTCAGCAAGTTCCTAAAGACCGCGCCAAATGTCCTTATCGCGACGCCAGGCCGCCTGCTCGATATCATGACGTCTCGAGATGTCCACTATCCCAAATCTTCCTTCGAAGTACTGGTCCTTGACGAAGCTGACCGCTTACTTGACCATGGCTTCAAGGACGACCTCACCAAGATTATCAATCTGTTGCCGAAAGAAAGGCGAACAGGGCTTTTCAGTGCCAGTGTAAGCGAAGCGGTGGATCAGCTTATTCGCGTGGGGCTACGGAACCCAGTCAAGATTGAGGTCAAAGTCAGAGGCGCAAATGGAGTGCAAGACAAGCGGACACCGGCCAGTCTGCAAATGACATATGCGGTGGTAAGGGCTTCGGAAAAATTCTCTGCACTGGCGCTTTTATTGCAACGATTGCACCCCATACCCTTGAGGACCATCGTGTATTTGTCAACCTGCGCTGCTGTGGACTACTTCCAAGCTTTACTGCCCGCCATTCTGCCTCCAGAGGTGATCTTGGTACCTTTGCACGGTAAGCACCCGGCAAACGTTCGAGAAAAGAATTTTGTTCGCTTCACCAATTCGGCCTCTCCAGCCATACTTTTGACAACAGATGTTGCCGCCAGGGGCCTGGACGTACCATCTGTGGACCTCGTCGTGCAGGTAGATCCTCCATCTGATCCCAAAGTCTTTCTGCATCGATGTGGACGTGCTGGTCGCGCTGGTCGAAAAGGCGTCAGTGTGGTCTTCTTACTCCCTCATGAGAAAGACTATGTCGAATTCTTGCGAGTGCGCCACACTCCCATCGAGCCCCTGGCGGATCCCAATATCTCCGTATCAGACGAGGCATGCTTTGCGGCTCAGCAGAGGTTCCAGAAGATCGTCCTCGGCGACCGAGCTCTACATGACAAGGCTCAACGAGCATTTGTCAGCTGGGTCCGGAGTTACTCTAAACATGAAGCAAAGTCGATATTCACCCTGGCTCAGATTGATTGGCATGATCATGCTGCGGCATGGGGCCTTTTGAAGATGCCGAAGATTGCAGAACTCAAGAACGTCAAGCTACCACCATACAAGAGTCCGGATGTTGACTGGGACAACTACCGTTACAAGGACAAGCAGCGAGAACAACGTCGGAGACAGATGCTTGCGGAAGGGCCGAAGAGCAAACCGACAGATCCAAAGAAACGGAAGAGCACTGTTGCCTGGTCAGAGAAGCTTGAGCGCAAAGCAAGCAAAGAAGTCAAGCGTTCCAAAAAGGAAGCGAAGAGAGAATATGAAAGGGTTACGAGAATGACGGAAGATCAGAAACGATATGAAGCTGAGACTTCGGATATGATCAAACAGATTCGACAACAGCAAGTCCAGGCAGCGGATCAAGGCGCTACTTTCGAGGGTTTCGACTGAGGCAGGTCTGGTCCTGGCATCTGACGACGCTTGCAGTCGATCGCTAGTTATGCTGCGTGGTCAGCTAAGGGCTTATCTTCGAGGTCAGCAAAAGGCGGCCGATATACGGCCAACCATCAACTGAAGGAATCTTTTTTTGCAGAGACAGTGAAACAAGCCCAACTCTGAGAGTGGGGCCAAGCACATTCGACCTTCCGGCGATAATGCCCCAGGCTGACACCAGGTTACTTCTGCCGCTATCCACGTGACGCAGGGAAATGGCTTGATAAAACGACGAATACCACGATCTTCCAAATGGACCATCCCTTTTCTTCCAGTCGTCAAATCCGCTTTGCCTTTATTGACCTCGCACAGACCATGGATGATCCTCAAAATCCGTATGCAGCTGCTCACCGCCACCCGAAAGGGCCAGGCGACGCCCGACCTACCGGTCTTCAAATTGTCAAAGACAACGAACGTGTCTCTGCCCTGTCTGACCTCGTCATTTTCATCACAGGCTGCAGCAGTGGTCTCGGAGTTGAGACCGCGCGCGCCCTCGCCGCCACCGGCGCGACACTCTTTCTAACAGCACGCAACCTGACCAAGGCTCGCGAAGCTCTGGGGGCCGGCCTCCTCTCCAATCCCACAATCCACCTCCTCCAGCTTGACCTTGACTCTCTCGCCAGCATCAGATGCTGCGTACGTGCCTTCCTCTCCCAGTCCCTCAAGCTGAACATCCTCATCACCAACGCCGGCATCCGACACGTGGTATTTGCCAAGACGGAAGATGGCTTCGAGCGCCATATTGGAGTAAATCACCTGTCGCACTTCCTCCTCACGCAACTTCTCCTCCCGACCTTGAAAGCGTCGTCAACAATGGGCTTTCAATCCCGCGTCGTTGCGCTAAGCAGTGGCGCGCACCGCAATTCACCTATCGAGTTCGACGACCTCAACCTAGAAAAGGCTGGCGTATACACACCAGCAAAGGGTTACGCGCAAAGCAAGCTGGCAAACGTGTACATGACCAGCGAAATCACACGCCGCTACGGGTCCTCCGCAAACGGCGGTCGACCAGGCGTCTTTGGCCTGGCCGTCATGCCCGGTGGTATCCGCACGGGGCTGCAGCAACATGCCGATGGGGTGATCCCCGAATTTCTGCGAAGCTGGTATTACGTCAAGAATATCATGCGGATCCTCAATATTCAGAAGAGCCCAGCGCAGGGTGCCGCGACGAGTGTGTTGGCGGCGGTCGGGAAGCGATTCGAAGGGCGGGGAGCGTTGTATTTGGAGGATTGTGGGGAGGCAGTACCGGTGAAGGAGGGGTGGGGATTGCTTGATGGCGGGTATATGCCTGGTCGAACGGATGACTGGGAGGCGGCGAGGAGATTATGGAGCGTTAGCTGTAACCTGGTGGGCGTTGAGGATGATGAGTTGTGAGGGATGAGGGTGGTTGGGTGCAAATGGGAGATGTGTACATCTTGCAGGCGACTGCCGAACATGGGTTGTGATTCAGGATCTAGTGCAAAAGAAGTGAAGCAACTAGTTTGTCGACCAGGATGTTCTCGGCAGGACCATGGTGTTACATCCAATATCGCGGCCGTTAGTCTTCTTTTCTTGCTCCTGTCACGTTGCTCCAAATACATCGCGGTTACGGTATGCTGGCTATATACACTCTAGTTCGCACACAGCACTACGCCACCACTCCATCGCTCCGTAATCTGTCCACCTCGGCGGCCTCCATGCCCAACACCTCCCGCAACACCTCGTCCGTATGCTCCCCCAACGTCGGCGGGGCCGACCTCACCCCGGCCAAACTCTCCGAGTACTTGACGGGATGGCTCACGACCTTGACGGTCCCGCACGCGGGATGCTCGACCTCGGTCACCATCCCCCTGGCGCGCACGTGCTCGTGCTCCAACGTGTCCTTGACATCATTGATGGCCGCGTACGGCAGCCCACTGCCCTCCAGGATGGCCAACCAGTCGGCCGTCGTCCTCGTGGTGGTGATGTCCTCGATCATGCGCTCGAGGACGTCGCGATTGCGCACCCTCGCGTCGTTGCTCACGAAGCGGGCGTCGTTCTTCCACTCCGCGCGGCCCAGCTTGTCGCAGATGATGCCGAAAAGCCGGTCGTTGCCCCCTCCCAGCATGATGTCGCCGTCGCGTGTCTTGAATCCCTTGTACGGCACGATGCTCGGGTGTGCGGTGCCCCACCGCCCGCCGTCGCGCTCGCCGCTCACCAGCACGGAACTCGCGATGTTGGCCAGCGTCGCGACCTGGCAGTCGGAGAGGGAGACGTCGAGGTGTTGGCCCGTGCCCTTGTGCGAGGCGGCGTCGGTGTCGTTGCGTGTCTGTTGCCGCGCCAGCAGCGCCGCCATGATGGCGTTGCAGGTGTACAGTCCCGTCGTGAGGTCCGTGACCGCAACGCCGACTTTGACGGGGGAGCCGTCACGCTCGCCCGTGATGTGCATGAGGCCCATCTCTGCCTCGACCATGACGTCGTAACCGGCGCGCGAGGAGTAAGGTCCGTACTGCCCGTATCCCGTGATGGATGCGTAGATCAGGCTGGGGTTGAGGGTGCGGAGGGTGTCGTAGTCGAGCTGGTATTTCTTCAGGGAGCCGGGGATGTAGTTCTCCACGAGCACGTCGGCAGTTTTGGCCAGATGGTGCAGAATTTTGATCCCGTCCGGGTGTTGGAATGAGAGGCCGACGGATTTCTTGTTGCGGTTGACCTGTGAGGAGTTAACGTAAGGTAGATTGTGGTGGTCGTGCGAACTGGACATTATAGCACTGCAATGCATAGCACGGCATAGCACAGAATAACAGCCGAGGCAAGGGAAAGGAAGGGGAAGGGATCAGAGACGGCACATTAAGGCCGAAGGTACAGCGACTTACCCCGATGAAGTAGGCGCTCTCGCCGGGTCTGTCCCCTTTGACGACGGCTGTGAGGATAGACGGCTGGTCAGTGTACCCTTCATGCATGTTTGGGACCCGATCACACTTAAGACTGGTCTTTCGCTCTTCGCGAGCAGAGGAATCTTGAAACGGATTGAACTCACCGTCGGATTTATATTTTGCAAACGGGGGGCCCCAGGCTCGGGTGTCGTCTCCGCGCGTAGGGTGTTCGATCTTGATAACTTCGGCGCTAGAGTGCGGTATCGTCAGTTTCTCGTAACTTTGTCCATACAGTTCATGGTGGGAGACGAGCGTTGCAAGAAACGTAGTATGGTGCTGGCATGCTGTACGAGGAGGTATCCTCAAACTGGACTCTGACTAGCTAGCCCACACCGAACGATGGCCGCCAAAGACAAAGACAAAGCAACAGGTTCGGGGAAAGGGTTCTGCAATGAACGCGTACCTACCCTAAATCACCCAATATCTGCGTGCAATAAGGCTGGATGGCGTCCCAAGCGTCAGTCTCCAAGCAAGCAGACAGGCAGGCCATAATTATTCCAACGAACACACAAATCACAATTGCTCGTGTGACCCGGCCAACATAGCTTCAGAGGTCGAACGCCTGGACAGCCATTGATCCTTTGTCCACGAAAGGGAGAGCGAAGCAGAGATTTAGAGTAGGATATCAACAAGTACGTACCCCTGCCAGTACTCGCGTCATATCCAGCACTCGAATCCCCTGTAGGGGAGCTACTTTGGTCGCCTTTGCCGTTGGCGTTGCTGTTGCCCTTGCAAGCGACTGGGAGGTTGAGGCGAAGTGTCTCGGCGAACCCCATGGCCGGGAGAACGATGTGTCGAGAGGGCGGTGCTGAGGGGAGTTGAAGGCGCGAACGCGACAACGCGCCAGAAATTGTCTTGCTGCTCGACTAGGTGCCATGTTGCATGTAGCAGAATGAGGAAAGAGGGAACAGTGAGGAGGATCAGGGGATACAGATACTGTTATGGCCGTGATTTGACCCTTCCCAGTCTCCCCAGTCAATGCATACCAGCGAGACTTGCGTTGGAGTTCTCCGAGTTCGGGCGCCAAGCTTGAAGCACCGAGGCGATTTCTCCATGTGATTGTGAGACTGAACAGAAGAGCGGCAGACAAGATGCATGGTGCTGTTTAGGCGCTTCTAAAGTTTTTCACTCGGTTGATCATGTTCATGGTGAGGACATCAATTGAACAGGAGTAGCGATGGATAGTAAGTCCTCGGTAAGGTGCCACCCACGCACCGTTTTCCTTTGCTCTCACTGTTTGGTGTACCATTTTCTCTCTGCTCTCTCGCAACACCCTAATATACCTAATGCTACAGCTCATCATCTTCGGTCAAGCTCTACTATGCATGCCAGGTCAAATGCAAGTTCAGTTAAGTTCAGTCAAGTCAAGTTCAGTCGTGTCATGTCAAGCCATCCTTCCATGCCATCCCCTCTCCCTTCTATGGTCTCGTTTGCGTTATGATATCTTGTCTAATGTTACAGTACATTGTATGCTCTCCTCCCCTATCCTATCCATCCTATCCGCGCCGCACGAAACATCACATCACATCGCATAGCATAGCCAGAAAGCGGCCGCCGGGCAAAAACCCGCAAGGTATCTTGGACAAAAAGCCTCCCAGTAATTTTTTCGTGGCAAAATTCAGAAACAAAACGGCAGAGTAAGAAAGACATGATGCCGAGAGTAACGGAAAAGACAGGAAGATGGGCTGAAGGCCGCACCAGCAAAGCAATCAAACGCGCCGACCCAACAGCAACCCTGAACGCAAGCACGCCATTCCCTCCCAATGATACGAAATGATGACCGGCCAATATCGTCGGTTCTTTTTTCTTTCCTGCCCATGCCGAGCCTAGCCTAGCCCAGCAACGTTCTATTACGTTCGTGATGAAAAGAAAAAGTGTTCGCAGCTCGCGCTGCTTGAGGATCGAGATCTTTGTAACTGCAAAGGAAATCCGTTCATGGCGAGAGGATAGAGGGGGAGGGTGGACTTGTCGCAGAGAGGGGGGTTGGTGAAGTTCTAGGGAGTGTGAAATGTTGGCATCGGTTCTGACAACGGAACCGAAATGGTGCAGCAGAAGGATACCCCTCCGATCGGACAAGGTGCGTTTGTGTTCGTGTTCGTGTGTGTGGCTGTGTTGATCGTCTTCGTAATCATACCTTTTCCAGCGCCATCTCCGTCAGATCTAGGTCGGTTATGAAACTCATCCGCTCGGAGCGCGGGGAAAGCAGTTCGTCGCTCGGCTCAACCACCGACGGATGTAGCAATGGTTCGCAGGTACTTTCTTCCCCTTCGCTTCCGGGCCGGTCCGGGCGCGAATCGGGGTCTTCCATCCAGTAGCTCTCCAGCGCGCCGGCTGCGCAGACCAGGCCGCAAGCCCACCAGGCCAGACCACTACACCCGAGTTTCAGGCCAGCTGAATGGATCGAGCCGGTCACGACGGGGCCGAACGCCCGGGCCAAGCACGCCATCGAGGCGGCAAACCCGTTGACCGTCCCCAGGACGGACTTAGAGTGTACGGCGTTGGCCAGCAGTATGGCGTTGGACGGGAACGAAATGGCCTGGAACGTGATCTTGATGACCAGGCTCAGGTAGATGCCTGGTTTCTGGAGCCGATCGGGCAAAAGGACAAGGTAGGGCACCGCGAAGTAGAGGATGGGCCAGATGGTCAGCACCAGGCGGGACGAACACAGCGTGCCTAGCCTCTTGGCCATGAAGGGGAAGATGAAGAACTGCGCAAAGATCGAATATGCACCTTGCACGGCCATCATGAAGCCGATGGCGCGCGTGCTGAGGCCGAATCCACCGGAGAATTTGAACGGCAGGACCGGTTTTGACTGCATGCGCTCCTCGCTGAGGAACGTGGGCATCAGAGCATCGAAGGAGACGCTGTGACTTCGGCGGACGTTAGCTTTTTCAGGGTCTTCCAAACAGTTCGGACTTTTCGCGCGCGTCAAAGGCGGCGGCGGGTGGTTATGCACTTACTAAGCAAGGAATGCATATGCAACGACGATCAGGATGACCTGCCTACTGAACGTCTTGACCACGCCACGGGGGTCTTTCTCGCGCAGCATCTCGGCGTCCATCTCTGCCGTCGATGCCGAGCGCAGGAGCGGAGAGCTTTCCATACTACGGTACCCTGGCGGTGGGTCGTTGTCGTTGAACAGCAGATCCGTAGGTTCCTCCAGGGCCAAGGTGAGGCCGTGAGCGGGTTTTCCGGCGCCTCTAGTGTCGAAGCCCAATGTCTGCCGGCGGCTTCCGCTTCTCAAAAGCATTTTCGCCAACTCACGCCCGAAATCCACGTTGTTCTTCTTCTCGGCATGTGTTTCCTCAAGAAACAGGATGCCCACTGTGATTCCGAGGACGAGAATCGCGACGCAAAACAGGTTCGGCAGCAAGAACGGGTATTTGTCGAAGATACCGCCCCGACGGAACCCCAGGTTGTCACACGGCATGGCCAGGGTTCCGCCGATGGAGGGTCCAATGATCGAGCCAATGCTCCATATCACGGGCATGACGGAATATGCACGAGGCTGGTGCTCCTTTTTGGTCACCAGCTCTGCCACGGTGGTCTGGAGGACTCCGACGTTCCCGTTAAGGAGGCCACCCAGAGCTCTGGCCATGATGGCACCCGGTAGCGTGCGGGCAAAGCCAAAACAGATCATGCTCAATGCCGTTCCCACGAGGCCCATTATCAAGACGGGCTTGCGGCCTACGCGGTCACTAATCCGGCCCCATATCATGCCGGTCGAGAACTCGGCGAATGCAAAAGCGGTGATGAGCATGCCTGCGTAGACCGATATCTGTGACTCATCTTGGGTGATGTTGAAGGACTCAATCATGCGGTAGGCATAGGGAAATATGGACATGAAGGCGATTGGCTCGCATAGGCGACATATTGCTGTCAATCTGGTGTGTTAGTTGGGACCTCTCGCAACAGGTTGCCAATTCGGGGCGGGGGAGTTCCTGCGAGATGACGTACCGAGAACGCCGAGTTGTCTGAAGGGGAAGCTGTCGTCGACATGCTCGCCGAGGAACAGTCTGGCGAGACGGTTAGGCATCGTCACCGAGGGAGGAAGGATGGTGTCGTCGGTCGAGGGCACGGGCAGGCAGGTGGGCAAAGAAAAGGGTCACCCGACTGACAGCGCGAGGGGACAGCCATATTAAGGGAAGGAGAAATTTCCAGGAGACAAAGGAATGAACCACGATAGACCAAGGGCGAGCGGGGCGCTCCCATCGCTCTTCGCTGGCGGAATGGTGCATCCGCCGCGTGGAAGAAGAAGCGGTGGACAGTTTGGGAGGCAGTTGGGATAGTACGTAGCACACACGACGCGGCAGCATGGCAGGACTTGCGATGGAGACATTTCTCGCAGAGCCAGTGGCCAAATCAAGCCACGGTTACACGGGTGAGGAAGCGGAACTTGTCAGGCAAAAGTCTCTGACATCCGCGCCCGGCTGTCCACAGAAGGCCGAGTTGGGCAGCTCCAGTGACTGCGCTAGAGCCAAAAGCCGGAGCTGCCGTGAGACCAGTTCGAAGTCACCCGAAATAAAAATTGTCCGCGCAGACCGGGGTGGGAGATGATGTTCTTCTGCCCGGCGGCCCTAGGACGTTGGGCAACTAAGGGCGAGGTCAGGAAGCGACCGGAAAGTGGTGATGGTGGGACAAGAGCCAGGTGGGATGTTGATGCTTAGATCCTGGAAGCGGGCAGTGGCGGGGGGAACGACCTGGTGGATCCCAGAACGGCAACACAAGAGGTTAGCAGGGGCATATCACCAGGCCAGAGCTCCATTTTGGCTTTTCTCTGCCGTTTGGGCTCCAGGAAGGGTGGGTTTCAGGGCTGCCATGCGACGATGGCGGTGTGGACCCGGGATTGGCATCACGGCCAGGACGCCAGAACTCCAGGAGACAGAAAGAAACGAGAGAGGAAATAGCGCGAGGAACGGGGGGGCGCAAGGAGAAGCAAAAGGTCGGGATGCTCATTGGTGGGGGGCTGGCTTGTCTTGTCTCGATGGACGGAACAAAGGATGGGTTATCGAGAAAATCTCAGGCTTATCCGACCGGGTTCAAACAGAGAACAAAAATGGCCGAGAGCCCAAGGAACCGCGACAACGGTACCTCCAGGGCCCCATTCGCTGGCCTGCACGAAGCCTCATGACTCGGAGGATCGATAGGCATGGATGTCACTGTGAGGCCACGGCAAGCACCGCGATTCGTCGACTGGAGGGCAATTACCCCTGAGCAAGCTGGGGTGGGCCCGAGGAAAGCCTGGCCTAGGGACGACATCCTGGTCATCCGGTCCCCGGGGATCAAGCTTACCGAAGAGTGTCTACCTCTAGCGCTGGGACTTCCACCACTCGGCTAACGCTGGCTTGCCGCTAGATGCCCCCCAGAAGCTTTTTGGGTTTTTCCCTTCCCCTTGCGAAATAAGCGGGCTGCGCAGGCGCCTAAAACAGCCCGGCCGCTCCTGTACCTTGTACCCAGTAAGCAAGCCCTCACGCCTGTGGCCCAGGGTGCGTCGCAAATGTTGTGTGATGAGCACTGCCCTGGCCGCATCAGCGGCATGTCATCTTGCCCTCGCTTCTGTCCACCATGTGACCGAGAGCCGTAACCCGTATGAGTACCGGGCCATGTACAGTGCACATCACGACCGACGAATTAGTCGCCGATCAACTCCTGTCGCTGCCCGGATGAGAGTTTGATAGGTAAGGGGGGCACAGAGGCGGTGAAAGAAGCGGTCATGCCCGACGACGGAAACAACGAACAGGACTGGTCTGGGCGGAGAAAGAAGGAAAAAAGGCAAGTTGCCACCCAACCGGTGCTGCTGGAGTACCTCATACAGTACCCAGTACGAGTACTCGTCCGATTGACTCTTGTAGAACTGGGAACGTGTCATGTGGTGAGGGTGTGCACATCCAGAGACTGGGGTTGTACCGGGCACTTACTCCGCAAGGCAAGGGGGCGGATATTCGGATGGGCCAACATGACATTCCTGACTGGCTGGATGCAAAGCCAGCTACGAGTTTACCTCGTACTATCTTGACGTTTTGACCTTAACCCACTTGCTTGTCGTCTCATCCGTGGCCGAATCAATGTGCTATGATGACGAGACCGAGTCGACATGCTTGCAAACGCGGGATGTGAGGTACGGAGCACGCAGCGAACCGCGTGACGAAGGGGAAAAATGACTCAGCACCGTTGGGCAACAGGCTGGAGATGAAGGTGCCGCCAAAGGATCCGGAAGTTGAGCGGGCTCGTTCGACCAAGGAGGAGTGAATGAGTGCAAGAAAGATGTCTGACATGCTGCGCGCGCACGCGGGCAAATGCACAACGCCCACGCAAATAATGCATTCATTTGACCCAAGCACGGATATGATTCGAGGAGCAAAGCTACGGATGAATGAGAGATGCGAAATAATCGGACAGGACATGGATGAGAGACTTCAGGCCCGTCGTGGGCGATTTGTCTTTTCCTCTCCTTGTTACGAGCTACTCGTGTCCCAAGTACGAGAAAAATGCAGAGTCAAGGATCCACGGGGACATCCTAGCTAGTAGCAATGATTGACCCCTCACGACGGTCGAGAAGTGATAGACGAGATTTCGGTACCGTGCTGTTGTCCTGCACTCCGTAGTCACTCCGTCACTTTTGAATGCTCCGGCGCCCAAACTGGAGAACAAGGTTGTGATCGAGAGGTGACGGAGTGCATGGGGATTGACTTCGAAGCGAAGCTAAAACGTTTCCCAGCACACTGCACAGCACAAGCAGGGGAAGACGTTGGACGGTCTGAAACCTTTCACGCAATTGAGTTTCTTCTAGCGAGTCTTGTCGAGCACACGGCCGCCGGGGGGGAGAGAGAGAGGAGCCTCTGCTTGAACGCAAATCCTTCGGGGAAGAATTTAGCTAGCCTGCACCCCCTGATTCAGTTTTCGTTTTCCAGAAAAGAATTGCCGCTCTTCGCCGCGGGCGGGAGTGGCTCAGTCTGGTGTGTCGCAGGCATTGGGATCATCACAGTACGAGTACGTATGTAGGGGATCAGTGTACCAGTACGAGTAGCGTATGCACACGGTGGTATGGCACACAATACTCTGCGCGCGCCAGGAATAGTACACAGTAGCAAGGCACAAGGTGCGGTCCAGCACGAGTATGTACTGTGCGTATCGTACTAGGTACTAGGTACATGATTATTCCACGATTCCGGGGGACTGGTTCACGCTCTGGAAAGCCTTACGTCCGATGCTGCATTGCTGCCTTAGTCCCTGGTTAGGCGTCCGTTAGATAGCTAGGCCCCGACGACGTTTCGAGATTCTGTCTGTCCCGGCGTTTCACAGTCCCCCCGGTCTCCAGACTTTCTCAGTGGCGCAATGTTTGTTGCAACGCGGCCATGCTTGCTCGTCGCATGGCAAAATTGAGATTACCGACTTGTGTCAGAGCGAGCAAGGCCAGGTATCCAGGACTTTGCGACGCTCGAGCGACAAGGTGCTAGGTACCCAGTAGTACTCTCTACTCGTACCGGGACAGGGAGAATGTTTGTTGCGACATCGACCGTTCTGCCGCCCATGTGCTATTTCGGAGGACTGTGCAGCATCTTCGATGCATGGGGTATGTACTGTACATACTGTAGCCAGCAAGCTAGGATAGACCCAACCTACTTTACCCCACGCCGTTGCGCTTCTGTCGGGCTTCAAAAGGACCTTTGGGCAGACGGCCAGCCGAGACGACGGCGCCATTGCAAACCGCCCAGGCTGTCACTGGCTCCCTTCTGGTCGCCTCGTCGATGGGGAGGGATGTCCCAATTCCTGCTTGCCTCACTCACTCACCGCATGGCGTAGTCAGTCCGGAGCACGGATTATGTAGAAGAAAAGTACGTAAGGCCTTTGCTGATGTCGGCACTATCGGCTGCAGAAACGAGCCTTGGGACTTTCGCACCTGTGACGACCGAGAAAATTGTCGCAGCTAAACTAGTCCAGCCTCACTCTGCCGCACGATCTCCGACGTGAATGCGTGGGACGAAAAATCCTCTGCATGCTGCAGATGCAGCAGCGTGGCCAAGTGGCCTTAGAGCATGCACAATTTCGTATGCGCAACTCATTTCTCGGGTCACACACAACGCACTCCACCGGTGAGCCGCTTGCCCAGTCTGTCTGTCTGCTCGAGCCTCGTTTAGAAGAAATCTGTACCAAGGCGTACCGTGCCGGAGCTGCAAGGCGTCCGCTAGTAGGTGACATCTCCATTGCAGCGTTCTGCAATAACATCATCAACCACCATTGAATTCGTGTGCTGATGTTACACGACATGGAACCCCGTCTGATGCCAGGTCATACATACACGCCCATGTCACCAACCCCTCACCGGCGAGCGAATTACTCGTTTCGGCCAGAGACGTCCATGAGAAATGCCCCAGATCAGCAGGGCAGCTGGACCGCGGACGACTTGGTTGCCTTGCGCTGACCTGTGTCTGCACCGGAGGGATGTTCCAGATGTTGGATCCGGCGAGGCGCAGATCCCCTTTACGGTAAGTCCCATGTACCGAACGGCCGTCCCTCAAATAGCGGTCAGATAAAGTTGCATGTTGTGCGATGGACACATCTTTCCTGTCCCAAGTCTAGACCGTCGATGACCGCATTGAGTCACAGACCGCAGCTGAAGCGACGACGTTGTGCATAGAGCCTTGTTGATGCCTTGATGCACGATGATCGATTCTCACTGCATTTGGCATGTGTCTCGCTCCTATTCGACCGCTGCATGTCCTCGCCCCGTTGCTCCTCCTTCCGGACCGGTACGTCGGTTGGGCACTTGGGGAGAGGGGCAGTCATGGCATCTTCCTGTGGCACATCTGCATCCGGTTTCTTGCGTGGACGTCACGAGGTATGACTGACTCGGATGGGAGATGCAAGTCATGTATTCTATCCGCAAGCAACCGGTCAGAGCGGATATTCATAGTCGTAGAAAGTCGGTCGTCCACTACCGGGCGGACACGCCACGAAAGAGCCAGCTGCACACCGTGTCGGATGTCGATCCTTCGAAAAGAGTCGCGAGACAGTGTCGCCAAGCTCCTCCCATGACTCAGGGAAACTGTCGGAGCCTGCTCACGGAGTCCCCTGCAACAGTCGTCTTCAGCCCGGGGAAAGGTATGCCGTCTTGTACAATACCTCCATATCCCGAAAGCCATGGCCGCGACACTTGTCTAGTAGCAAACAAACCGTTGCGGGCAATGAAGCGGGAACGACGGGTCCCATGAAAAGGGCATCTCGACATACCTGAAATGGAGAGAGATTGGCGTGTCCTGTTTACTGGAGCAACGGGGGAAATTTCCCCTCGGTGGCACACATATTACGAACGAGCCCTAGGACGACACAGATGGCATTCCCGATACCGCCGATGGTGTGGTGGAATTGAGATGGAATGCATGGAAGTTGTCAAAACGACTAGGTCTGTACGACGCCGCACGCCTGCGCTGACTGGCAGCAGGAGCCACGCCAGTGACGCAGCGAGACTGGCTGACTTATCTTCGCATGTCCCCCACAAGTGAGGTGCAAGTGTTGCCAATGTCGGATTGCATGGTGCCATCGTTCGCAGATCGGATGCGTGTCATTTGCATGCGGAAGAGCGCCAACCATCCACCCGCTGGAAGTCACTGGGAATGCCGGTGCAGGGCGCAGGCGCAGGTGCAGGCGCATTGGGGGAAAAGAGGGAGGTCGCTCAGAGCTCGTCCAGGCTCGCCCGCCCGTCGCATGGTGCGTGAGTTCGCGTCCTGAGCTTGAGGATGGATCCTGCGCTCGTGTGCTGGGCTCAGAAAGCAGCGTTGGAGTTTGACGTGTTGCCTCCTTACTGTAGCAATTGGAAATGCAACAGCAGTTTATCTGCGAACCTGATCAAAAGCGGCGAGCCGATTGGCCAGGCGCACAGGCCACACAGGCTCAAGATAAGCCTGGCAGCCAGATCACCACCTAATCACCGTCTCCTCACTTCATTTGGCGAGGCCGAGCATGCTTTTTCCCCGTCAGCCACTGAGATGCTCGCCCGCCGACAATCTGCAACGATCCATCACCATGCTCCATGATCAGGTTGCGCGGCACGAGGCTGACCTGGGCGACTAGGCTGTGACATACTCGTACTTGAGATGCCGCTCCGATAGCTCTGGATAGGGTAATTCTCTCCAGCAACGCGCCAAAGACAGACCGTCGCTGGCAGAAGATGTCAGTGTCGCTTCCCGACGTATGACATGACCTCCTCCGCAGCCTCTCCTCCGAGCGCCAGCCTCAAGCGAGCGTATCCCGCCGACGAACTCCCCCTCCATCCCCAACCCGAGCCTGCCATTGCAGTCGCGACCAACTCTCCTCCCCCCAGTTCCGTGGCGTCGGCGACCTCCGCCTTCAGGAATGTCTCCGCCTGCAATCGCTGTCGTGTTCGCAAGAATCGATGCGACCAGCGCTTGCCCGCCTGCTCGACCTGTGAGAAGGCCAACGTGCGATGTGTAGGCTATGACCCGATCACAAAGAGAGAGATCCCGCGGAGTTACGTCTACTACCTCGAGACCAGGTTGGCCTACTTTGAGCAACTGCTCAAGGCAAATGCCATCTCTTACAATGCGGGCGAAGTCTTCAGCGCCGAGGCCAAAGAGCTTGGGGACGCCGTCCAGTCGCCGGCCAGCGCAAAGAGTTCCTGGCTCGGACCTCAGTCACCCAGCAATGGCTCACCACGCCCTGTCCGCGCCGAGGACTGGGACAAGAGGCAAGAAGACGCCGAAAAGCTGAACAAGCTGGTGTCCAACATCGGGATGGTCTCTGTGCAAGGTGCTTCCGATGCACGATACCTGGGTTCAACGTCGGGCATATCTTTTGCGCGAGTGGTGCTGGCCGCGGTCAAGAGCTCGGTCTCGAGCAACAACTCTGAGCGCGCCGGCGTCAGACCTAGCCGACCCGCGCCCAATCTTGCCAGCTCAGGGGGCAGTTCCATGAGGGATTCGTACTTTGGCCTACAGACGAAACCGACCATCAAGGAGGCTCCCTTTCCAGATCGAGCCCTGGGTGAGAAACTAGTCAATCTGTACTTTGAACATGCCAACCCCCAGATCCCGATTTTGCATCGAGGGGAATTCATGGATCTGTTTGATCGTACATACTCGATCGAACCCTCGAAGCGGACCAGTCGAGAACTTTACCTGCTGAGCATCGTCTTTGCGATTGGCGCTGGCATTATTTGGGGGTCATCAGATCCTCAGCCCAATTCTCGCGAAGGCGACTACGCTCCTAAAAGGGCCAGACTGGCAATGCAACAAGCACAACCTGAGGAATATCATGCTTCCGCTATTGTCAACCTCGGGTCGTTTCTGGCAACCAGCTCGTCCGTCGAGGCTGCTGAACGACCGAATGGTGATTTGGAAGAGCTTCAGGCCGTCCTCCTCCTGTGCAGCTTTGCTCTTCTTAGACCCGTGGCCCCAGGACTGTGGTACATTGTAGGTGTGGCCATGAGGCTGGCCGTTGATCTTGGCCTCCATTACGAAGACGGCACGGGAATTGACGATAACATGGAGATGCAAGGCGGACCCCGGAACCCCACTGATAAGCCACCAAAGCCAGTAGATGCAAAGGAGAAAGGCCGACGCGAATGGCTTCGTGACTTGCGGAGGCGACTGTGGTGGTGCACGTACACGTTCGACCGCCTCGTCAGCACCTGTGTAGGACGACCATTTGGCATTACTGATCAAGTCGTTACCACAGAATTCCCGTCTCTTCTTGACGACAAACACATCAGCAGAGCTGGCTTTTCAAGTCCCGCCTTCCCGGACGAACCCACCTACAAATGGGTTTCGCACCACTACTTCCGGTTACGACTGTTGCAGTCCGAGATTCTCCAGGTCCTCCAGTATCAACAAGCACAGCAAGCACGACTCAATGGCACCAACCAACGCAACCAATTCATGCATACCAAACTACCGTCGCCTTTCCTGAGTAAGTTCGACTCTTTTCGATCGTGGCGACGAGACATCGACCAACGGCTGTACGAGTGGAAGGAGTCGGCGCCCGACCCTTCGGAGACGGGCGTCGGATTCTCTGTGCAGTTCCTGGAACTCAATTACTGGCAGGCTGTCATAATGCTGTATCGCCAGAGCCTCAGCGTCCCAGCCCCCCTAGCAAACGAACTAAGCCCGACCGAGGATGTGGCGAGTCCCTCGAGCCTGAGGATGGAAGACAAAGAGGATGAGGACCTGGTGTTTCTGAAGTGTGCAGAGGCCGGCCAGAAGACATTGAAGCTGTACAGGCAACTTCATCGGCTCCGACTCGTGAATTACACGTACCTGGCCACACATCATCTTTTCATGGCCGGGATCTCGTTCCTGTACGCTGTCTGGCACTCACCGGCTGTCAGGGCTCGCCTGGTAAGCATTCTCAGAGACTGCCGATTTTCGACTAACACAGACAATTAGACCCTCGATGACTTTGACTTCACCGTCCTCGCCGCGACTTCTGTGCTCGGCGACCTCATGGAAAAGTGTCCGCCTGCCGAAGCCTGCCGCGACGCCTTCGAAAGAATGAGCAAAGCCACGGTGCAAATGTGCATGTCAACCCCTGGCTTCGGGTTCTCGATGGAGCCACGGGACGAAAGGCAACCACGACAGCAACTCAATCGGCAATCCAGCCAACAGAACCAACCAGTGCCGATGCAGATCGACTCCAAACCACCCGCGAACACACGCATCGCGCCCCGACCCATACAGAAGAAACGCCCTCCCCCGAAATTCGACATGGACCTCCGCGAGCTCTTCCCCGAAGACCTTGAGCCAAGCACCCGCCCTTCCTACTCATTCCCACAGCCGCTTCAAGGCCTACGCCAGCAGCAGCAACATTCTCCGCAGTCAAATACCGCCATGGGGATGGGCATGGGCCCTCCTCCTCATGCTGCTTCACTCCAGCACTCGCCACCCCAGCGCCAGCTGTCTCCCGCCTCGAGCATCAACTCGCAGATCAACTCCGGTCTAGGCATGAGCTCGTCAACCACCAACCCTCACCTGTTCAGCCCCCAGCAGACCCAGTCCCAGGCAAACCCTCAGTTTTACATGCAGAACACCTATAACCCGGACTTCATGTCCACTCTGCCAGGCATGGACTTCCTCAACAACATGAGCAGCGGCGGTGGGGGCGAGGGTGACGGGGACTTCAAAATCGACGCCGGGGGGCTGGGCGACCTAGGCTTCGGCATGGGCCTGGACATGCAGCACGATTGGAGCGATGGGCAGCAGTACGATTTGTTTGATGGCTTTTTTTTCGGCAATGGCAATGGCAACGGCAACGGTTATGCTGGTGGGTATAATGCCGGGGGCGGGACTTCTTGAACAGTAAACCACGTACGTTAGGCTCGCCATATGTATTTGAGCGGGAAATACAATGTATACTGTCCTCGACGAGCGCATAGACAATACATTCAGACAGATGACCTAGTTGCATTGAGCCACTCTGTGTGTGCGTGTGTGTGTGGTGCCTTGCCCAGAACAGGCGTGGGCTTCTAAACAACCACCTACGGAAGAAGGCTGTCGAGGCGAGAGTATGTGATTACAGGATATTTCCCTTTTGCACAGGAAGGTGTTGCATCTACTGAAGCTCGATAGTATGTCACAGTTATATCGGAACAGAACGCACGACGACGAAGCTACGCTCGAGCGAGTTCACTCCAGGTCTTATACACAGTGGTGACAGTATGATGCTGGGTTCTCTCATTCTCTCTTCACGGCCCAAGATCCCTCAATCTTGCTGCACGTCGTCCGTGCTACGGGATATTATGCCCATCGCCCGCCAGTGCCAGTACACCAGAGCTGGAGGCCTCAGCGCCGGGGACAGTCCTTTCCCTTGCATAGTGTACATATCTTAGCCCGTCCTGCTCTGTCTGCCGCATTTAGTCCAAGCAAGCAAGCAAGCAAGCAAGCAACAGCAAGGAAAGCCCTCACGACCGCAAGCACGGCGCTATGGCGTACCCTGTCCTGCGCGACCTTGGTCTATATGCCGAGAACCTCGTCCCGATAGAGTATATAGCAAGAATGCTTCGGCTGAGGTACCGTTTCCCCTCTGGGAGACATTCCCGTAGATACAACCCCAGCAGTTGCCGTGCACCTGTTGTAGTCGATCCACATGGAATACCGGCGGTCCAGTGCCCAGTGCCCAGTTCCCCCAGTTTCCGCTCAGCCCATTTTATGCTCGCTTCCCGGGGCATTACCGCTGCTGCAGCGTCTTCAACTTGTCCTCGACCAACCTGGCGACGATCTTTTCCAAGATGGCGGGCGCTCCGTCTCTCGACGCCGTCCCCTCAAAGTAGCCCACCACGCTCTTCTCGACCAACTTGCCCACAATGTCGATCTCGACATTGACCTCGTCGCCGGCCGTCTTGCTCGCCATGACGACTCTTTCCTGCGTATACGCAATCAACATGACCTCAAACCACCCCTCGGCATCATTGACGTTCGTGACCGTCAAACTCGCCCCATCCAGCGTGATGTAGCCCTTCTCCACGATATATCTCAGGGGTTCCTTCTCTCGCGGCTTCAGCCGGAACGTCAGCGCATTCCCATCCGGCGTGACGCTGAGGATGGTCGCAACCGTGTCGACGTGGCCTTGCACGAAATGGCCGCCCATGCGCGTACTCCCCAGGACGGCGCGCTCCAGGTTGACGCGACTCCCTTCTTTCAAACGGCCCAGGTTGGTGCGGCGGAGCGTCTCGGGCGCGACCCCGACTTTGAAGCTCTGTCTCGACGACGAGTCGTCTAGCTCTGTGACGGTGAGGCACGTGCCGTTCACGCTGATGGAGTCGCCGAGCGCGGCGTCGCCGAGGATCGAAGAACAGTCCGAGATGGTCAGGGAGGTGCCGTTGCCGCCGGAGGTGGAGGGGTCGAGGGCCACGAGCGAGCTGACCGTGCCGATTGTCTCGACTAGGCCGGTGAACATGTTTGCGTGGAGGTTGTCGACGAGGAAGACAGGACAGGCTACTGTGCTGTAGGGGAGGGAGGGTTGGAACCTTAGATGTCTGTGTAAATTATGTATGTATGCAGCGATTGTTAATGATCCGACGGGCTGATCATTAATTGATGTTTCCCCGCATTCATTACTCAGCCTTGCGGTTTCGCTCCGTCCCTCCACAAGGCTGAGCCCCTTCGCACCCCTCCCCCCTTAGGCTATTATACTATACATACATACACCGTAGCTTGACTCGCTTTCCGTCCGAGGAAGGATGCAGAACCAAAGACTCGGCCATCTCTCAAAGGAAGCATATCTGACCACTCTATAGAGCATCGTGGGCTTTTGCCTTCTGACACTGGCCATCGCTCTTTTTCCATCCACAACCGTCGATTCTTCTCTGTAGGGTATCTTAACCTTTTGCCTCCTGAGTGCTTCTCTTCCATCCGAAACCCGTCTATCCTCCTCATGCTCAGGTTGTGCAGAATGCCCGCGAACTGGGACCGGGCCGGGTCTTGAAGTTGAGAACAAGACCGCACTGTCGATAACAAGACTACCCGCCGCCAGTTTGTGAGAAGGCCGGTGCACCACCATCGCATGGCAGAAAGGTAGACCGCCTCAGGCAATCCGTACCGCGACTGGGGTCAGCGGCCACGGAAGTCGAGTTAGTCGCTCCGTCAGTCCAGTGCATCCTCGAGTGACTCTCTCGGAGCCATCTCGCAGGGCTGTGCCGGTCATAGCTTTTTTCCACCGTCAGCTCTGATCTCCTTTTGAAGGACTGTATTGCCGATCGGGGGTGCCTTGCTTGAATTGTCTCTGCTCCGGATCAGAATTCAAAAGGGATTGTCCGGGAAGCTAGCTGTCGAATCCGGATCCTTAACCTAATCCCAGTCATCCTCCTTTCCGTTTTTCTGTCGCCGCCCGTTGAGTTGGTCGACAGCTCAGCACGAGGTGATGGAGACTGTCGCGGTCTGATCAACTCAGTCAGCCTTCCCAAGTCCGAATACACACACACACAAGGAGTCCTCGTCAGGAGCCAACTTACGCTCTGCGCTTCGGAAGTGGACGTCCAATCGATCCAGCAAAGGCGAGCTTTGATTCCACGAGAACCGCCGCTTGAGAGAGCCGGCCGAGGAAACGGAGTAGAGAGACGTGGTCGATCCTTTCCTCCCCAGCTCGAACACTTCAATGGCGGCGTTGATGCCACTTAATCGAAGGATGGACTTTCGCCCCGTGCCCTTGCCCTCGACTTTGATGCCCTCCTGACATACTGGGTACGGGCGTTAGTGGGACAAGGATCTCATGTTGTCGTGGACGTAGACGTGGACCGCACTTACGGTCAAACTCCAGGTACTTTTTTATGCGCTTGCCCCGTTCCTGGATGAGATGGGCCATGAAGCGCATCTCGGGGCCGCGTTCCCAGACGCGCACGTTTTCGCATCCGACGAGGCGGTCGTCGTCTCGCCCCACGTGCGGCCGACATATCTCGCTCACGGGCACCAGAAGGCGGAGATCCCACCCATACAGGATCTCCTGGAAGTGTTCACAGTCTGTGGGAAGCAATCAGTCGGCGGGGGCTGCTTGCCGATGCACAGAAACAAGAGGCAGAAGACAGAAACATACGTTAGGATCAGATGGGAAGGACTCACCGGCTTTACTCCTGAATGTATAGTTGACCCACGTGGTCGCGATCTTCGGATGGTCCTGCCATCGGCCACCTTCGATCGTGAAGAAAGTAAGACCTTCTCCCTGCTCTATCACGGCCGTGAATTCGTCGCCGTTAATCGAATAGGGGATAATGTCATCCCATGTGGGCACTGTCGGCAATGGCAGTGAGCACATCAGCCAAATACATGCATGGGTCGCTAATTCCTCGGAAAGTGCTTACCTCGCTGTCGAAACCGGATTGTCCTCTTGTCGTTCAGAGTCCAGATATCTTCCACCGCGTTGCCGTTCTTGACGAGCAAAACTTTGCCAGGATCACTCGCTTCTATCCGGACGCCGTCCGAGGAGCCAGGCTTCCGCCAGATGAATGAGACGGAAGCCACGGCACTAAAGTAACTGTCAGAAGGTCTTGTTCCACCATACCACCGTCTACTGCCCACATACACTTCGGAGAATGCCTTGTGCGCAGTAATCTGCTGCAGGAACTGCTGTTGTTCCTGCTTTGACGCAAGTTTAACGTGGCGGTATTCGTCGCCCGGCGTAGTCTCAGGGAAACTGAAGTTATTGGGAAATGTCAGCTGCGAATCCACGGTGTGGTCAAAATGCCACTCATCGTTGACATCGAGCATTGGGGCTGTCAGAGTCAACGGATCCATATGTGGTGTTTCTGTGTTCGGTTCAGGCCCAGGAGGGGTGAATTGACTGCCCGGGGATATGGCGACTGGTGGTGAGAGCGGTGATGGTCCCAACGGACTGGACATGGGTGTCCACGATGGACTGGATATGGCGGACGTCAAGATATCTTGGATTTTCCCCATTTCCAGCAAGAGTTGGTCCATCCGGTCACTGCGCGCACGTGAGTTAAGTCATCGTGGCTGCGGGAGGCAGCATTCCTGGACGCTCTTTTAACTTACGACACCAGTCCACCCTCCAGCCAGGTCAGCATTTGCACATTGCGCGAGAGTTCGCCGCGGAGTTTGTCGATCATCTCAGCTTTTGTGGTCCACTCGATCGAGTGGTAGACGGTCTTGAACGCTTCAAACCACTGCTGCCAGGCGACCTCCTTCCCAGTGGCCGCCCCTTTCTTCCTGACGACCTGCTGGTATTTGGTGGCGATCTTGCGTAGCTTGAACGTGGTGTCTGCACATTGTTCCAGGACGCCTTGAATGTTCCTCTTTACATCGTCGTGCGACTTCAAAAGCGCGCCATGACGCCGGAGCCTCTCCGCGGCCGATTTCACGCATGATTGATACCGGTCGGTTTCGTGAATGAAGTGCTTGATCTCATCCGGCGCGTGTTTGGCTTCGTGGAGTGTTTTGACAGCCTGTGCCGTTATCTGTACTAAAGCAATGACATCTCCCACGCCATTGACAGCCATAGGACTGTTCTGCTGCCACCGTGAGAAGCCACCAAGCAAAAGCAATCAATGCCTCAAGGTTTCACCCAGAGAAGTCGACAGGTATCAGAACGACGTACATAGAAGGTCGCTCTGGCTAACAAGCTATTCTTGACCTGGGAAAGAGTCATCCTCGGCCATGGCTCGTCGGCACCTTCCGCGCGTGGCACACAGCCATCCACGAGGTGTGTGAATCAATCAATCTATCGACCCATGTTCAGCGAGCCACACATAGGAAGGCAGACTCGGGCCAATCGCGATACGGAGACGGGCAACGTGGAGAGCTAAGAACGTTGCAGTAGTCTTCTTGCGCTAGTCAGAACGCCAAAGACGGAAGTTCCTGACGTTGGAGGCGCACGGTTTGAAACAAGGCATCAGCTATGGCTGTTGACTTGTTCGCTTTGGATCATGTCGCGTGAGGGGAATCGAGTTTCCGGCGCCGCGACGCGGTGATAGCTTCTAATTGCCATCAAATACAGTCCTCCCCTGCATCGCTCTGTTTCTTTGATGAGCCGGGCAGTGCAGCGAGCCCCGGGCGACGGGCCGGCTCAAATCGCGCATGGAAACACAAGCTCACGAGGATTGGGCAAGGCTGCCTCGTGTCCATACAGCACGCTGCGCCCCGAGGCGCCCGCTATTGACATAGCGGTTTCTAGGCACTGGAGGCAAGGCCTGCTTCTCGCATGATCTGTTACCTACGGCTGGTCGCAAGGCGGACTACGCGTTGTTGACTCACTCGTACATGAACCTCGTCCTTCCATTTCCAGCTTGACCTCGATACCGTGAGATGCCTTCAACTCGTGCTTTCTCGCACCTGGCACTCGAATATGCTTGAGCTTGAGCTTGCAGCTAGATACTGCGGTTTTCAGGATAGCCGCAATTGACTTTGGTCGGGAGAAGTCCGCCATGGTCAAAAGGCACCGAGCCTTTCGAGATTTGGAGGACGAGTACAAGCACATACAAGCACGTCAATCTTGTAGTTGTCACCAGTCACACACTGACAGTTCTCCCAACCAGGATCCTACGCTTCGGCGGCGCTTGATCCTGCGCGATATCAATGAAAGACCATTCGGTCGGGCTCACGTTCGAGCCATTCTTGTTGCTGGAACAGGCTTCTTGACCGATAGCTATGATGTCCGCAGATACTCTTTTGGCAATCACGATTCCACATGCGTCTGCTGATGACTGCTGCAGATCTTCGCGATCAATCTCGTGTCTGATATGCTGGGGTTTTGCTATTTCCCGAAGCATGGAAACAAGATTCCCCAGGTCGACGACACCTTGATCAAGGTTATGACCTCGGTCGGCACCATCGTTGGCCAGCTGTTCTTGTAAGTTGTCCGCGCCCATCAAAGCATTGTCTATGGCACCTATATACAGGCCAAGGCGACGATGGTCTCCTCCATGGTGCTCTCTAGACCAAAGCTATCCCGCGAATAAGTGGTCACCACTGATATGTCTGCAGTGGCTGGCTCGCCGACAGGGTCGGGAGGAAACGTATGTATGGTTATGAGTTGCTCATAATCGGCCTGGCGACGCTCGGTCAGTGCATCACCGGCCCCTCGTCGGCGATCGGTATGACTGGGCTGCTGGTCTTCTGGCGTATCTTGATGGGCATTGGCATTGTAAGCTGTCCTCCCCGATGCAAAAATATCGGAACAGCTTCGTTTTCGATGGGTCCATTTCCAAGCTGCTGACGAGAGTGTGATCGACCAGGGCGGCGACTACCCCCTCGCCAATATTATCACATCCGAGTTCGCTTCAACGAAATGGCGAGGCACCATGGTGGCAGCGGTCTTCTCGACCCAGGCCCTCGGGCAGTTCCTGGCCAGCCTGGTCTCTTTGATCGTAATCGAAGCTTTCAGAAGCCAGACAAACAACGACGACAATGTCTGCCAAGATGTAAGCTGCACACAGACCGTTGCTGCACAGCTCGCCGTGGATCGCATGTGGAGGATCATCATCGGAGCCGGCGCGGTTCCGGCGGCTCTTGCATTGTATTGTCGGCTCACCATTCCGGAGACACCGCGGTACACGTTCGATGTGAACCGCGATGTCGAACAAGGCTTTGCCGACTACAAAGGGTGGGTTCATAACACCATTGGGCCGAGGACGGGACAAGGAAGAGTCGAAGCCGATCGAGCAGAGGTTCAAGCTCTGTTGAATCCCGAGGAGACGTCAGGTGGTATCAGTGCAGATGTCGTCCCCCAATCCTCGTGGCAAGACTTCAAAAGATACTTCCGTCAAGGCTCCAACGGCTGGATCCTCTTTGGGAATTGCGGATCGTGGTTCTTCCTTGATGTTGCCTATTGTGAGTCTGCCTGGAAGCCCCTTGCAATCCTCGCCACGGTCTACTGTCCGAGGGCCGTACTGTTTTTCGGATGCTAACAACAAAGCAGATGCGCTGGCCTTGAACAACACCATCTTTCTGCAGAAGATGGGGTTCGGTAAGGTAAACAGCAGCGATCCCACACGATTGTACACCATCCTACGAAATGGCGCGGTCGGAAATTTGGTTTTAGTGGTCGCTGGCGCCATTCCAGGTTCAGTCTGCGCCCTATTGTTGGTCGACAGGATCGGCCGCAAGTCGATCCAGGTGGGAGGGTTCACCATGATCACCTTGCTGCTCTTGATACTTGGCAGCTGTTTTGAGAGCATGTCAGACACGTCTCGGGTCGCGCTCTTCGTTCTGATCCTGTTCTTCATCAATTGCGGTAAGTGAAGCCCGCCTGAATGCGATGAACAATTCACCAACGTGTCGCCGTAGGTCCCAACTCGACCACATTCATCGTACCTGGAGAGTGCTTTCCCACCAGATACAGAAGCACTTGTAAGTCGTCTCCGAGCGCCCTTATCACTAACCACTGTAGCGCCCCCTCTGCAGGTGCTCGTTACTGACTGCAGCATAGGTCACGGCCTGGCAGCGGCATCAGGGAAGGCGGGCGCAGTCCTCGCCCAGGCACTGACCGGTCCGTTGCGTGGCATCGGCTTCGAGAAGGGCGAGACCGACGCCTCCCCATGGCTTCCACATGTCATCCAAATTCTAGGGGCATTTGCTTTCTTGGGATGGTTATGTTCCTTCCTTATCCCCGAGACCATGAACCGATCGCTGGAGAAATTGGCCGGCGAAGAGCCTTACTCGGGAGAAGACTCGGGCGAGGAAGACGACGATCGGCCCGCGTCCCTCCTAGAAAATCTATGGGTCTCTTGTACACCTGTCGTGCTTTACCAATGGCTCTTTTGCGAGCGCACCATGCCACCGTCTCAAACCGCCGGTTTGAGACTCGGTGGCGAAGGAAATCAGAGCGAGCGGATCTCCTTGTCGCGACTGGGACTGGAACATGATGTTCCACCGGCGCAAAGAGACTTATCTGAGCGCGCCCT
Organism: Phialophora verrucosa; assembly: GCA_002099365.1. Classification (NCBI taxonomy): domain Eukaryota; kingdom Fungi; phylum Ascomycota; class Eurotiomycetes; order Chaetothyriales; family Herpotrichiellaceae; genus Phialophora; species Phialophora verrucosa. The sequence goes on along the minus strand of MSED01000002.1, from coordinate 896,547 downwards.
GCTTGCACCCAAGACCGACGAAGGTCTTAACGTGCTCGAAACAGAAATAGGGAGGATTTCTGGCGAGAGTTCTGACCGAAGAGCACGGAGCGATGAGATAGCTAAGATCACATAAGGGCTTAGAATATGGATTCCCTCTCTCCGGTGCCGCTCTTTCTGCCCCCTTCCACTGCGACTCCATCAGCCGCAGTCGCTATTGCATGCTGTGGTAGTGGTTCTTCCGCTGCTGATTGCTTCGTTCCACATGGTGGTTGATGACTTAACGGGCTTCGAGAGGCCGCCGTTTCCTGAGTGATGTTGACCGGTCCCTGCAGGACCTAGCACGACAGTTGTAACACTGAACTAGGCTCTTGTAGGGCATCAACTCAGCCTTGAAGCTGGCCGATATGCGCTGCTTTCCCGGTGGGCTCCTCCCCTGTATTCAAGAGGACGCTGCAAGCTATTGAGCAATTTGCAGACGTCGGATTTTCCTTGCATGCGTGCCCAGTCATAGGCGGTTCTGTTCCTCGTGTCTACCGCGTCCACATCGACTCCCGTGCGGTTAACCAAAATCTTCACAACCATGACGTGCCCCTTATCGGCTGCCCACATCAGCGGTGTCTTCCGATCTAGGTCGACCGAGTTGACGTTGGTATGCGCATCGCCTATAAGCTGCTGGACAACTCCGATCTGGCCATGCTCTGCCGCGAGAGACAATGCTGTCCGGCCATCTTGACGACGCGTCGAATCTGGCATGAGATCGCCTCGCCGAAGCAGAATTTTGAGGGCCTCGAGTTGGCTCTTCTCAGCAGCTTCCAGGAGAAGGGAGATACACTTCTGTGGAGCTTGGCTGCCCCATCTGCCGCACATCTCGTCGAGAATGCTGGATGCTATTTCTTCTTGACTGTGTGCCGCGGCCCACTGGAAAGGACTCCAATCAAACTTTCGGTCTCTGAGGGAGACGTCGACACCTCGGCATCGAAGCAGACAATCGACTACCCCCTTATGTCCATTTCTTGCCGCCCACGACAATGCACTCAGCCCCTCAACTTCATCTATAGCATTAGGCTGAGCGCCATTTTCCAGCAACGCCTGGACAATCCTGCTGTACCCCTTCCTTGCGGCTGCCACTAGCGGTGTTTGGTTGGCACATGGTCTCTCTAGATCCTGGGAAAATTCCTTCCGAGGCAGGAGTAGTACAACCAAGTCCTCGAAGTTAGCGGTGGCAGCCCAGTACAAGGCAGTAAAAGCCCCACTGTTGGACTTCACCAAACCCCAAGTAACCCGAGTGGACTCAGTCTCAAGGAAAAGCTCAACAATGTCGGTAAAACCGTTCTTGATGGCCAGACTGGGCGGGGACATCTTCGTCTCGTGGTCTGGAATATTGCATGTAACATTTTTATTCTTCAGTAACAGGCTCACAATGTCCTTATGCCTTTTCTCGACAGCCCACCATAGGGGTGTTCTACCACATGAGTCCCTATCGTTGACATGCCACTGTGAAACTACCTTGAGATGTCCGGCAAGCACCGGGCGAACAAAGGATGTGAGATTGTGAAGCGTCAGAATATGAAGAATGGATTGACCTTCAATGTAGTCATCATGATGCCAGAACCGGTACACTTGGAACGAAAGCTCCCTTATGGCGTAGCTGCAAAGGCATTGCTGCAATAATGGCCATAAACGGGACGCGCCGTCCGCATCAGCACAGCGTAGGTGAGTCGGCCAATGTACCGCAGAGTACTCTAGCCATGGGAGAGCACCGATTAGCGTTCGGTAATCGGCGCCACAGTCGGATTTCCATCTCGCTTGTAGTGGTTTATGGCTGTCATGTATGGAAGCGAGATAGATCAGGCAGGCCTCAGCAACTTTCAGGTGCGTTTTTCGGAAGTCGTCCGGGGTCCATATGTCGCGTAGCAGTTTGGGCATCGAAGGATGGAAGAACAAAATCTCGTCTTGACGGGTTTTCAAGGCCTCCTCGCTGAATCGAATCTTTTCCCGTATTGCGGCGGCAGTACTCCCCAGGGCATAAAGACCAGCAAAGGGGCTTTTGTTCATCGTGATAAGAGTTGCCAGTTCTGTGACCGACAATGGGCGTTCGACCACGGCCAGCAGTCGGAGCAACAGCAAGCTCTCGTTTGTGGCCCGACCTATGATCCTCTTAACCGTGGCTCCCATCTCCGAGGGTATACCGGCCAGCAGCTCATTGTACCAATCAGGGGGCTTGATGGTAACCTGGTGAATCATGGAGACTGTCCACGTGAAGCTTCCGGCAGCCTTTTCGACCAACTGCTTTTCCAAACTTTGTTTCTTCTCTGTGGGATACTCCAGCTTACCCACGTGGTCCGATATATATGCTGCAATGTCAGCTTCATTCAACTGTTTGCCGGTCGTATCTGTGAAGTGCACAACGTTCACGTTCTGCAGGTTGCTAATCGCGGATCTGATTGCCCCGCAAGGTCTGCTGGTAATGAGAAGCCTGAGAGAGCTTGGATATCTTCCATGAACTCCTTGGGATTTAGCCGTAATACCCTCGAGCAATGTCTTTGTTTCCTCCTCCTCGCAATCATCCAGTGCGTCAATGATACAATACCACTCCTCTGGGCCGGGATCCGACATCATGTCGACGAACAGTTGCGCCAGTTTGAAATTACTGCTGAGCAAGAGCGGACCGTACATCTCGTACGTCGGTTTGACGTGCGTCTTACCGAGGGATTTGGCGATTGTCATACATTGATATATCAGGCAGCGCAGGATGTAAACAGCTTTATACTCATCCTTCTTCTTGCGGTCGCAGAAGAAGTAGATTGTCTTCTTGCCGTTGCCGTCGTGTTTTTGGAGCGACTCGATAAGGTACTTTGCCAGGACTGTCTTACCAATTCCGGGCCCGCCAACAAGCCACATCAAACTCGAAGTGTCATTCAACCAACTATTGATGCCTGGGTGATCCTGAGACCAGCCGCAGGTCAGGCCGTATGGGCTCTTGACTTGGTAGTGGAATGAGTCGTAGTCAGAGTCGCAATCTTTGCTGAAATCTTCCATCATCTTCCCGTAAGAGGAGTCTGAGCCTAGTGCTTGGTAAGTCTACGATCGCTGTAGAGATGTGGAGCTCGGACAGACCTATTCTTGACCCAAAATAGATCTGGTCACTGTGCAATGTCTGAGGGCCAAGCACAATGTTAGATCGTGAAGTGTTGCCATGTTGTGTGAATTGTGTTATCGGACGCGCCATACTGTCAACTTTGGCAGAGAGACTGGAAGAGGCTGAGGAAGCCCGATAGACTTCAGAGCAGGCTCAGAAGCCTGCACACGGCCGAACTAAATGAATTTCTTTACCCATTGGGCCACGAATATTCTACTCCTCATACTGGATGGTCTGAACCAGACTTGTCAGAAGACAGAAGCATCGGGCGCCGGGCGTTACACGACATTGCAGCACTCGAGTGAACGGCTGCCGTGGTCAGTGAGGGTCGAAAAACATGGGGTTTTTAGCCTGCCCAAGCAGCAGCAGTTCTCTGGGACCATGGCTCTGATAGGAGCGGCAGAAGTGAGAGATGGAGCGGCTACTGATTCGGCCACCCAACATGACAGCTCTGCAGACAGCGCGAGTGATGGTGTAGGAACCAGCTCGGTCAGTGGCAAGCAAGGGCCGGGGTGCTGGAGGGGTGCAAGAGCGTGCAGGGAAGCTTTGGCGAAATGAGCCTCAATTCGCCTGCCCACACGAGACAGCCTGAGACAGCCTGTTCAAACCACCTGACCTTTCCTTCTTCCCTTTTCCCCTTCTTTCCTTCTTATCCGTCGGCGCATGAGAGTTGAGCATCTCCTCCCACGCAGCTGTGTACACACTAGTCAGCGCCCCGGGCAGGAGCGTGTACAGGCGACCCTCCCCATGATAAAGCCGCCTTGCAGGACCCGAGGCAGTGCTTCTTGTTTTCAGCCTACCGAGCTTGGTTGGGCCTTTGGGTGCGTGAGCTTAGTATTCCCTCAGCAGCACCTTCTCCATTCCATATGATACTATGCGGCGCTCAAATGTGTGCGAAGGAGACAGTCCGATCGGTCTTCCTCTCAAGGGTATGTGCCTTGTGTCTCGATCTTGCCTAAGTCATCAATCCCGCGCACTCTAGCTAAGTCAAGCTGAGCAACCAAAATCCCTGATCCCAAAACGACATTGACCAGTTACTTGCATGCTTCCGACAAATTCTTCCCTGTACTGAAGTCACGACATACTAAATCCACGAGTTCACAATTGGCTATCTATCTTTGTTCCTGTCTTTCACCTCTGCAGTCTCTGCCTGTTGAAACAACACCGAATACCGGTCACGACTGCCTGGGGGAGACGTAGTCCTCGAAGCTTGCGCGGAAACAAAAAACCCAGAGTTTGTACATCGTATCAATCCACGACAGTGGCAATGAATTGTCTTCTATGCCTCCTGTGTCGAACGCGAGTGCCCAGTTCTCGTCCTCGATCAAGACAGCGCGCACCTTCAGGCAGTCCTGAGCCTCGACCAAACAGAGTCTCCTCAGACCGGGATCGCAACCGCAGAAACCAGCCTATCGACCACCCTCAACCCAACGTCTCAAATCCTGATCCCCGGCAACCGACTACCTCCAGACCAGGAGAGTCTCCTTCCACACCTAGCCTTCCGAATGCCGACCCGAATCTGCAATCGAAGCCGTCACCCGAGTCTCCAAAAGCGGTCGAGGACAAAGTCGTCACGCTAGTGTGGAAACTGCAACGAAGAGTCATCAGATACGCCGAGGGACTCAGCCTGCAGAGCAACAACGAACGCAGCCTCGCTCGCTCGCGGATATACGACAGGGTGATCTCTCTAGCCCAGTCAGCGACGAGAAACCAAGAAGAATGTGAGTCGAAATCTGGCAGGGCAGAGCCTGCAGGCATTGCCATCCAGGCACTAATCTCGGTACAGTCAAGGAGGTGGCACGATCATTACAAGAGGAACTTATCAAACCCTTATCCTCAATGCCGAGAGCGAATACAGAGCTGATCAGGATATGCAGTGTAGGGCACGAGATCGGTTTGACCATCAGGGAAATCGGTCCTAACTATGCCTTTGGAGAAGTGGATCGCAACCCGTCCTCGAAGGGGAAGAGAACAGAATTTCCTGCAGTGAAAAGAGATGGGACGCCGCTGCTCGAAGAAGTTGAGTTTGAGGAGGATCATGTTGCCAACGGGTAAAACAAACTTCAGCACCGTCACCCTGCGCATCAGCAAAGGGTTTTTGTGTCCCGCCTTCGATCCGAGAGCCGCTCCCATCTTGATATAGAAAAGACCCATCGGCGCCAGGAAAGACTTTATATGTACAGCTTCTAAGGCCAGGCTGTCGATCCAGCCGTGTTATGCCTTTGTGTTATATTCCAAAATATAGAAAAGGGCCATCCATTTAATCCACCAATCCGACTCTTTCTTGGGCGCAGAGAATTCCACAGAAAGTTGTCCAACAGGGCGACAAGTTGGCAATTTGGCCGCAGTCGGCCCAATAATTGAGCCAACGCGTGAGGACAAACGCCCAGAGGTCCAGAAAGATGAGGAAAATATAGATCATATCATCCTATCATTTGCATGCTGAACTGGCCGTGTGTCCAAGTCTAAGCCTGCAGTCACACCCACAGAGTCCTCTCATAGACTGACATGGTGTTTCCTTCCACTTATGTAGGACCACGCCTGTAATCGAAAGGACCGTGCCTAAGCTGGGCTGACTGCTTCCTCGCCTCATTACTGCTGCTGAGCCCTCTGACCGGCTGGCTACCTTTGCTTCGACTTTACATAGTGAGGCATAAGGTTCGCGAACCAACGTGCGAGTCAAATAAGTCAGCTGGGCCAGTTGGCTAGCTGGCGAGAAGATGGTTGCCCGAATGGCCGTCGAGAGACTGTGCTTTCGCGCACGGCACTTTTACAGTTCGTCAATCGTTCGAGTAAGAGGCACGATCCCCCTTCCCTGCGAGGTGATCGCTTAGGCCCAATGACAAAGAGGTGCCGACGTGGCAATGCATGCATCCAAACCGGTGTCCTACGTACTTGCCTCCCACATGCCACCCTACATTGCATGCTTGTTCGCATCTAGGCCCGCGTGGCGGGCGCCGGGAGTCGACAGTATCCACGTACGCATCGCATGCGCATACCAGGATGATCTCACGCCATTCATCGCCCATCGGTGGCTGTGGATCCATAAGCAAATGAAACGGGCAAGATTAGAAGCTGAAGCTGGCTTCTAAGCTGCTGCCAGAGTCTCCTCTCCATCCCAAAGAGAGCGACCCGACCTCCGACAACTCTACAGCAGAGCCGCGCACGCTGGAAAGGTCTCAGTGGTCAAGCTTTTACATGCGTTTTCAACGTCAATTTCGACAACAGGCGTTGCTTTCCATGGGCGACCGTTTTAGTATCGCGGCGAGTGTCCTGACAGTGCTGCAAGTCGCCGACTCGCTCGTCACGTTCATCCGGGACCTCAAGAACGCGTCGGAAGAGCACAAGAATGTGCAGGCGGAAGTGCAAAGCCTGCAGAGCGTGCTCCGCCAGGTGTATGAATCGTCAGCAACCGCAAACACGACCTCAGGGAAGGATGGATCCAAGGACGGACTGTTTGCTGGTCTCAAGGTGCCACTGGAGACATGCCGACTGCATCTGGAATATTTAACGATGACGCTGGCTCCGATGCATGGATTCGATAAGGCTCGCAAGTCCGTCATGTGGAAGATGAGGCGCGCGGAAATCAAGAGTATCCTGACAGATATTGAACGCCAGAAAGCATCGTTGATGCTGGCATTACAAATCGAAACAAAGTCTGTTTTCCAAGCCGGCCCTCCCTCACATATCCATGCGCGGCTCGCAGCATACTGATTGTGCTTAGAACCATTTGCGACGCCACCCAGCGGTTATGCATTGACAGCTACCAGCAGATGGCGGAAGTGAGCATTCACGTATCGGAACTTAAGGCTCGTATCGCGTCTGAAAACGACCTGGTATGCACGGCAGGCGTGTCGACTGAGTGTCAACGACTGTGCAAGGGCCTGCAGCTGGATCGAAGCGTTCAGGAAAGCAAGTCCGACCAGATTTTAGGCCGGCTGGAGAATGCCGACTGCGGCGTGATCAAGGGCCCCGCAGAGCCTCATGTCTTACGTGCAGAGCCTAATAGAGGGAGTCCGAAAAAGGAGCGCAAAGGTACGATTGCGACGATTTCTCTCTGTATGTCCACGTCTGACACATGCTGCCGAAAGCCTCGTACCATGCCCGCTCAACGGGGGAGCCGCGCTGTGCCACTATCGCCCACTACGGGAGCAATCACTCCGGCTCAAATGTGCTGTATGGAGGAAGCCAAGTTTTCTCGGGAGCAACAATATTTTCTGGTCGCGCATGAACAGCACACCGCTGGGCAGTCGCCAATAGCAGGAGTCGATGGGATATCTTACCTGTTAGTTCGAGGCATTTGCACTAGCTCTGAGTTGTCGGCAGCTGCTCCATTCGCATGTTCCTTGTCTTTATTGCAGAAGCGCTGCGGCGGGGCCCAATAGGGAGTGTTAGATGGGATGTGCCTCTGGACTGAAATGCAGCTGAGTCCACTAAGAGTAGGCCTAGGCCTCTGTAACTGCCGATTTTGGAATCCCCGCAGACAAGGTAGTGACCAGGCAACAACGTCTGTGAAGAGATGGCTCGTGGGTGGTTCGCATGGCAGCATCGGTGCCAGCAAGGCGTCTCGCGAAGAGTCCAGTGATGATAAAGTGATTCCATAAGAGCGCTGTTAGCCTTCTTCACCCAGCAACCCATACCACACACCATGGTGTACTCAAAGGAAGTGAGTGCCACTGTGACCGTCACAGAGTTGTCATATCCTTCCCCGCGGGAAATTGCCCCTTTGAAGCGCAAAGAAACGTCTCAGAGTCTGCAATCCGGCAGAATTCAGCTAGAGAGCACCGGCAATCCATCTATTGGAGGTAGAAAAATGCCAATCCAGTCTCAAATTGTAGGCGATGCCTTGCTGTGGGCTGGATGCCTTTCGTGGACGCAACCTGATTCACTGAATAGGTCCCGCAGCACCTTCAGCGCCGGCGGATCTTCAGGCACACCGGCAACAACAAGCTCGGCGCGAATGTGGTCGTTGGGGGCCCCCAATCGTTCAACGATTCGTCATCGCCGCAGTTCGGTAAGGCTGTGGCATATCGAGGCACTGAGACATGGATGCTTACTACTATACCGTGCTGCTAGCTGCGAGCGCTCTGGCTTCGCCCGAAGCAAGTCGCGGAAGCCAAGATGATGAGAGTCGGCAGCGCCAAGATCGACAGGAACAAGCTGACAGGGAAGAGATGAGGGACAACTCTGTACGCCGCACCCTGAAGCATTGGAAACAGGTTCTCATTTAAGCTCATAGGCCGATATTGACTCTGCCATTGGTGACATTGATCACAACGATGATGGCCATCTTTATGGTACTGTCGATGGTGCTGAAGACGGCGCTGACGTCTTTGAACACAGAGGAGACAACTTAAAGGGCGCCAACGTAGTGAATGGAGGTCCCCAGACTTTCAATGGCTCCAGCAGGCCCAAGTTCTGTTCTTGATTGGAGTCCAGCACCGGGAGCGTGGAAGGCGTGCGGGCGTTTCTGGCCGACATTGGAGGAACGAGTCGATACCCGTATACGCTCTCCGCTGCTGTGGTTTGTATAGCTGAATGTCGGAGGAGGTCCGCGCACAAAGCTTACAAACGTCCGAAAGCCTTGTGGGAAGAGGGGAGCCAGCTAGAGTGCAGGTGCAAAGGGAGAGATCCGAGAGGAGAGGCATGACCCGGCGCCCAAGCAATGGCAGGAGAAGATATGTACCTGACAAGCCGCACTGGGAGATGTTGTGAAGTGTCGTACACAGTAAGTAGGTACCTATAGTTTGGACGAAATCAATGTCCACACCTAGGTACTCGTCGTCTATCGTCAGTCTATAATATGCGAGTTTGCTTGCGTAATATCCCCTACTAGTGAATCCGTCTTTTTCCGGCTGACGGCACTTCCCCGCCATCCTCGGAACGAGATTGCGGGATTGTTTTCTCATCGCCGTTTCTCTACATTATGATCTACTGATGCATCGTCCTTGAGCAGGATTCTCCTTTCCCTCTACGTTGAACCTGCGTAGTACTGAGTAGGCACAAACTTTACGCACGACAGCCGCGAAGATGAGCGGGATCCCACCAGGTAGAGCGCTCCTACCAGCATCAGCAAGCATGAGCATCTCATACTGACTCCCGGTTAGAAGTCGAAGCCCACAACAAGGAGATGCGCGAGACATTGTAGGACTTCCACTCCGTCTACCACGTCCTCTTCACCCATCTCACACTCGTTTCTGCAACAGTTTTGCGATCGCCACCCCTCTCCTGACACCGCTGAACCTCACCCTCCTCGTCCTTATTCTCACCTTGATTTACCTGCGTCTGCGCCCCTCCTCGGCACCATCCCTTCCAGCGGGACCGCAGCCCATTGTCTTCAAGACATTCACACCTCGGACGCTGCTAAAATATAACGGCAAGGACAACGCCCCAGTGGTGAGTCCTACCTGCGGCTGAACCTTCAATACACCACTGCTCACGATCCGACTGACTTTGCCAATAGTACCTCGCCGTTCGCGGCAAAGTCTACGATGTCACGTCGGGCCGCAACTTCTACGGCCCAGGTGGACCCTACGAGAACTTCGCTGGCCGCGATGCCACTCGAGGTCTCGCATGCCAGAGTTTTGATGAGGAGATGTTAACGAAAGACCTCGATGGCCCGCTGGACCCATGTGATGATTTGACTAGTGAGCAGCTGGACAATTTGAACGGGTGGATAGAGCGGTTTGATGAGAAGGTGAGTTTGCTTGTGTTGGGTGTGAGGGCATTGGGCAGAGGCTAACTTTGGGCGCAGTACTTGGTCGTAGGGAAGCTGCTGGCTTTCCGCAAGACGGACTTCCACTGACACGATCACGGATGATGTTCTAGGCAAGTAGGAATATCTTTGGACTAAATGAGAGTGATGATCTGGGTGCAAGCCTCGCTTTTCTCATTCCTGGGTATTGCTATGATAGCTTGGGAGCTCTAAAGAATACATTTCGTCAGCCTGTTCATCACCTGAAGCCGTTCCCTTGTCAATCGTTGGTCATCCCTTCACTCGAAACCCATTCCGCTTTCCGCCCTCAACCCAACAGCTCATCTCATCCTCCAATTATCTATGGGGTATCATTCCTCCTGCACCGCCCTACAATTCATTCTTGGCACTTGTGGCACTCTTGGAGGCTTGACTTGAAGCGGAGCTGGCAGACTTGGAGGCGACGCTGGATGCTGAACTTGCAGATGCGGATGCAGTTCCAGAAGCGGTCGAGGCAGAACCTTGAGCCTGTCCAAGAACCCATTGCAATCCGCTCTTAATGCGTTCGAAGATGGTGCCCTGCGGAGTAGATGTGCCGTACTTGAAGTAGTTATATTGCTTCTTGGCCTGTGCGCGGAGTTCATTGGTGGTAGAGCCTTGGTAGTTAGGGACACCGTAGCTGTCAAGATAGCTCTTCAATTCGCTGTCGGACCAGGTGTCAAAGGTGCTGTCCTTTGCAGCATTGGTTTGCTTTGCAAGATAACTGGTGACTGAGGCGTAGTTCGTACCGCCGCTCTTGGAAGCAGAGGCGTAGGAGTCTTGAGCTTGTTTGACCAAATCGTCCCGGCTGGCCTTGGCATTTTTCTTGTATTTCTTGCTGTGAGCCGCAAGGTAGTTCTGAAGATTCTCCTTGGTCCAGGTGTCGAATGTCCATGCAGACCAACCTGTGGCGGCCTTGTGTCGGTTCAACCGGACTTGCTTAAGGAGTTCATCACGCTTGCTGTTCTGAGGAACCGGAACACCACGAGAATCGAGATAAGCCTTCAGACGAGAATCGGACCATGTCTCAGAGGCCTTGTTGAACGCATCCTCAGCAGCCAAAGAGGCATCATCCGTGGCTTTGGCGTACTCGTTGCCGGCCTTTGTAGTAGCAGCACCAAACGCAGAAGCAGCAGAGCCAGAGAGCGAAGAGCCGCTGGCTGCAGCTTGGCCAGATGCAGAGGAGGCGCTGGCTTCAAGCTGCGCACGGTGTTTCCGAGCCAAAGCAATGAGTTCGTTCTTCTTGCTGCCTTGTGGGACAGGCACGCCATGAGTGTCAAGGAACTCTTTGAGTTTGCTGTCAGACCACGCATCGAAAAGAGCATCACTCAGGCTAGCTTGGGCACTGGCTGCTGAAGCGCTTGCCACAGAGCTGGCACTGGCGTAGGAAGAGCTGGCTGCTTTGGAGGCTGAAGAGGTGTTTAGAGAAGCCAGACGGGCATTGCGGCGGACATGGGCAATGAGCTTGTCTCGCGTAGAGGGCTGTGGGACAGGGATGCCGCGTTCATCAAGGTACTCTTTGAGATCAGATTCAGACCAGCTAGAGTAGAGCCAGTCGCCAGGATACGAGGCATATTCACCAAGTCGCTTAGCAACCGAATCGTAGTTCTGGCGGACAGTGGTCAAAAGGCTGTCTCTGGTACGTGGTTGTGGGTGTGGGATGTTGTGATGGTCGAGGAAGCTCTTCAGCGAAGACTCAGTCCAGCTGCCGAGAGATTAGCATATGTGCCAGCCACCTAGCAACGGAACAGTATACCTGTCAAAGATCCAGTCCTTAACACTGTGATAGTGGTCCGCCGTCTTGTCATTGGCTGCAGTAGCAGGGTCAACCACCTTGGCTTGCCAGTTCTGTTTGACGAGATTCTCGAGATCTTTTCTATCCGCAGGAGTAGGGTAGGGGACATCGTGGTCAGAGAGCCATCGCTCGAGCTCAGTCTCGTGCCACTTGTTGTAAGCTAGAAGCAATGTTAGCGTAAAGTCTGGCGGGACAAGAGTTTCGAGCATTACCAGCTTTGCTGAACCAAGTGCTGGCCGTCGCTGTTGAGGCTAGCCCCACGACGAGGAGTTTGGTGAACGAGAGTCTCATGTTTGCGGATCCTGTTCGCCGATACGAATTGGAAGCAGTAAGCAGGAGGAGAGTTAGAGAAGGTAACGAAATTTTGAAGAGACGACCAAGAAGACGTCGTTCAAGCAAGGTTGACAGTTCGATGTTGTGTCCCTTGACGTCAGAGTGCGTTAATGAAAATGGGAAATGATGAGGCAAGGAAGGAAGGGTGTGGCAGAAGTGGCGCAAGGGCAGCGCAACAGTGAAGGTCAGTTCAAGAGGACGAGCAAGGTTCGTTTGTTTATTCTAACTCGTCAGGCACCACACCTGGTCCTTCAGTCATGCTACAACATCACGGTTCGTAGTACTCATAACCGTACCTAAGCTGAACATGGCTACCACATGCTGGATGCATTTGCAGGGGAAGGCCTGATGGCAATCGATGACGCGGGAATCAAACCCAACGAAACAGACTGCTGGAGCCAGGAATGTGCGTCACGCCAGAAATGTCGCGATGATTGATGCGGGGAAAAACACGCGATTTGCAGCTTCGAGACTAGATTACGTCACTCGTCGAGCGGCTGGTTGAATAACCACCAGGGAGAGGCTTTGTCGGCAAACGATTGCTAGCAAGAAGAAACAATTGTCTGCGCCTCGAAATCTGGCGATAGAAGGATATCTAGCTGTAGCTATTCGAGCCCCTTGGGGTCCTGAATTTCTTGATGGTGACCAAAAGGGAGGGCTGTCCTAGTCGTCGTCGAAGATGCTTGGCGTTCAATGAAGTCATGGACAAGGAATGACAGAGCCAGTTATTGATTTAGTGTCTGACAATCCGGAATCTTCAAGCTTTAATTATTTTGCTGGAAATCTAGAGCCTCCGCGCGAACTTCTCACTGCTGGAAAGGTAAACTGTTTTGTAGAATACACTCATTGAAACGGCCAAAATGTTACCTGTCCTTCGCCAGGTCTCGGGGACCGCCCGAGTCACTCGCCATTTCCCAGTCCTCTCCTACGCCACGCAACCAAAACGACTAGCATCACAAGACTACGGCAGCAAGCAGTCAGGAATGGAGCAAGGTATCAACCAAGGGAATCCGAAAGCCGACTTGGAGCATCCAGGGCCGGAGTCTCCGAGCGCCAGCAAAGGTGGAAATCAAGCGTCCAACCAAAGTTCCGGCCACAGTAGGAGTCAGAGTGACTCTACTAGCCAAGGTGGCAGTCCCGCTATTCACCGACCGGAGTCTGCCGCCGAGAAGGACGACCCTGATGTGAGAAAGCACAACGAGGAGCTGGAGAACCGATATGAGAGAACAGCAAATCAGTTAAGTGAGAAGGACAACAAAGTTGACAAGAATTTTTGGAAAGGTGCGTGCTTCGACCAGTTTTTGCCAGCGAGATATGACCTAACCACAAGTGATAGGTGACGTTGGGAGGCCTAACGAGGACAAAGGCGAGAAGGCTTGAAGACGACATGGAGCAAGGGATTGTTGGATGCAAGTGTGGCACTCCAGTCATGGTGTTGATGTTTGCTGCCATCGAAAGACTTGAACGGAAACCCGGGAGCCTGCAGGAACGTCTCAGTGATCGAACAAGTAATTGTTGCACAGATGGTGGTGGCCGTGGGATAATACCACAGCAAGAGCGGAAACTGCTGGCCGAAAGACCAGATGTCGTGGAAGTATGGTCTTTGTCTAGACCGCATCACATCAAAGTAGCCGTCAATGGAGTCATCAATTTGGGTATGGCCTTCATGAGGCCGATGAGGCCGGCCATCAGTACCACAGAGGCTTCCTAAGGTGGCGCCATTTTATTCCTTCCTGAGTTTTAATATATCTGCGAGGCGCACTCGACCTCTCTGTCCCCAGCCGGCTTGACCTTGCTCAACATCCGGTCGAACGCGGGTGTACCAGGCCTGTGCCCTCTGATCGAGCTGCTCTGGGGTGAGACTAGATACCCAACTTTGGCAGACCGCATCGATAGCTTTCAACATCATGGCTGCGGCATCTTCCTTCGCCTTGACGACTTCCTGTGTGCTCTTCTTCTTCGCCGTCGCCTCTTTACCTTGAGTTGTCGCATCTGACAGAGCTGGGTTGGAATCGACTGTTATCATGGACTTGAGAAGATAATTTCTCGGAGCGGCAGCTTTGTGGATAGGAGGTCCCGAAGAGCTCTTGACGTCCTTGCCCGCGATTAGTGGCCCGTTCGACTTGCGGAGTGCTTCAAGGTCTAGCCCCCAGAAAGCATCACGAGGAGTTGTCGCATCACCATCCATGGGGACAGTCACATGTCTCCGCATCACCGCTATTTCACGACCCATTATTGTGACCTTGGGCTGCCCTTGTGCCCAGCCGTCTTCTTCCGCAGTAGGTCCGCTCGTGAGGCCTAGGTACCTGGCCTTACTTTGAGCGCCCGCACTAACCACGCCTTGTGCCAGACTCCATCGACTGGAAAGAGGCTGTTCGGGGTGTGTGTATGCGAGGACTGTTATTGTGAAGGCCAGAAAGAGAGGTGCTCGATTTGTCTCGATAATGACATGCTCCAGCTTTTCTAGTGGAACGTCTGTCTGCGGCAGAACAAGGGAGGCCTCGTCATCGGCGGCTCCCAATTCGGTCTTGATGCGTTTCGACAATGGAGAGCTTGATTTTGCGGATACTCGCTTCTTGGGGTTCGAGACACGCTTCGCCGCGCTGATCACCTGCTTGAGCACCTTCTCATCAGCAAAAACAGACCTGATGTCGGCCTCATCAGCCTTGGCAATGCTTTCAGGCGTGTTCAGCTGTTGTTTGCGCAGAGCATTGATCTTTGGCATAGCCTCCACCAATGGAATGCGAGCGTCCTTGGTTAAGAAACGTAGCAGAGCCTGCACTTCGGCAGCCGCCGCCATGACGGAGGGGAAGGTGTGGACCGGTCTCGAGAGCAGTTTTGCTGATTACGAGTACTCGTAAAGGTTAAGCCGGGTCAACGATCAACAGAAAGAGACACCAGGTGTGAGAAGATCAACAGCGACAGAGAGCTTATGACGTTTTGGGTGGTTTCACAGTCAGCAAGGCAGAGAAAGATTGATCCGAGACAGGATGGCACTAGCTTCAAAGAGGGCAAGATCGATGTTGCCAAGTTAGCCTTTACCTCATTGGATATCGGCCAAGACAAGATCGGAATGGACACGGCAAGTGCAGATTGAGTCTAATGAGACCTCCAGACTGGGCTCTTGTCAGTGTTCCGCTCCTCCAGTTCACCACCGATTACACGCAGTTCCAACATCAACACCACCACCGCAACCCTCCTCAAGCTACTTCCACCCACCTAAACTCCATCCATCGACGCTCCTCTAAACTCTATCGACAATATCTCCTTCGCCGCCGTCTCTCTTTGCGGGTTTTGGGAGCCGGCCTCCTTGAAAGGTGGCGCAGCGCCCATGGCGCGACGACCTCCCTCACGACGCTCACAATCGATGGAGGAAGGCAGCACGTCGAGGAGGTCACCAGTCCATTCCATAAACCCGAACGTCTTTAGTGACGAATATGCTGTGGATCGAGACTCAATAGGCGCATCAAGTCCAACGAATTCAATTGACAGTGGACCGGAAGAGCTGGGTCTGGACCAACACAATGACACGCAACGGGAATCCCGAGAATATATACCTCCAGGGCTACCTGGGAACACACTAAATCTCAACCGTTCGTCTCTCGCCAAAAGACCTCTACCAGCCGAATCCTCCGCGCTTCCTAATCGAACCATATCAACCTCGTCCCGCTCAGTAGCAGACACCCGAAGATCGCTGAGTACTTCATCTCGATTCTCCATACCAAGGGCTCAGAGTCCTTATCGAGGGCCGACGGCTCCAAGTCAGCCATATGGCTTATATACTCAAGTCACTAGAGCGTCCAGCATAGTCAGCGATTCGACGATTCGACCTCTGGAACTACCCTTTGTCCCACACGGTGGACCTGAACATCCGTATTCGATGTATCCTCAGAACACTATACCTGACGACGACAGCTCCGACACACACGTTGGCCTGGGGTTTCCTGGCCTAGGCCAAACATTTCAACAGGCGTCAACCTCGTCTGGGAACGAATTGGGTGATATCGTGGGCACTGATGGACATGTCGAGCAATTACCACCCTACAGTCGATACGCTGACAACGTTATCGCAAAAGGAGACATGGCCAGGATAGACCCACAGCGATCTACTATCACCGAGGAATCAGCCGCCCCCTCGACCATTCCTCCTGCTGATGCATCAGCGTCGGATGTGGAATTGACCGCGGTTGGAGCTGGATCTGGTCAAGATGAAGTCGCGAGGAAAGAAGGCTTAACTGAAAAGAGGCGTCGAAGGACATGTTGTGGAGTACCTGTTTGGACACTACTACTTCTCGTTACTGTCGTGATTCTCGCGGCAGTAGTTGGTGGCGTCGTTGGCGGTGTTGTTGGGAATCAACATGGCCAGCACCAAGCTGAGGCGTACGTCAGTCCCAGATCCGATCCTGTGCCTGCGCTAACATTTCAACAGGGGAGCAACTACGACTGTATGGTTAGATGCCGACCCTGCTCAGACCGGCCCTTCCACGCCGTCGTGTCCTACGGGTCACTACACAATCCCTCTCAATCAAACCCAACAAGTCGATTCTTGTGTCGTTGACAGCCAATATTCCAGCACGTGGGAGTGCTTGGACTACGCAAGACTTGGAATAAACATATTCTCCAATTCTGGCAGCCCCCCTCTATCGGCCGTCTTCGACGACTACTCGGTGAGACCTCAGCTCTTCAGATATGGACCGCAACCTCCAGACTTCAATGGAACCTCTTTTACTATGCAACCCTACAAGGACAAGGAAGACGACGAGCTTGGAGTAGCCTTGTTCTTCAGCGTCCTGTTTGACAAACTCATCATCGGTAAGTGCTTGGGTGATTCAACTGGTGTGTCAAGACTAACTTGACCTGCAGTTCCTGAGGGCCAGCTCTTTTCTCCTCCTGACTACATGAATAAACGCTCCTTAGCTTCATCGGAGCTAGCGGGAAGAGGCCTGG
This sequence comes from Phialophora verrucosa, assembly GCA_002099365.1. Classification (NCBI taxonomy): domain Eukaryota; kingdom Fungi; phylum Ascomycota; class Eurotiomycetes; order Chaetothyriales; family Herpotrichiellaceae; genus Phialophora; species Phialophora verrucosa. The sequence continues at coordinate 879,618 of MSED01000002.1, read as the reverse complement.
GCTACTGGGGTGACAACGATGACTTTCTGGACATCGGGGACAAGCCATGGTACTGCTTTTGGAATTCCACCATCAGCGAGTTTTGGATCTTCTTGGACCAGAACATGGATGACACAAGTCCGATCGATAATGCCAGCAGCACAATAACTTCGGCATCAAGTACGCCCACGAGTGCTCACGGCCATGGCATGTCATCGACCTCGGGACCAAACTACGGGACTGAAGCGACGAGTCAGGATCCCTCATTGACGACACCTTACCCAAGTGAGCCCACGGATGAAGCATACTGGACTGGTGGATCGAAAGTCAAACGTCAAGCTAGCGTGGGCTCACCCAACTTCCCCAAACTGGCCAAGATGGTGGAGAAACGCAAACCTGACGACAACGTGCAACCGTATTGCCAGCAGATGCAAGTCCTCAACAACTGGCAGATCATGCCTATACCTGATGTGCCAACCATCTGCATTGAAGAGAGTGACTACAAGTCGGCTGCTGCTACGGGGGACAGCAGAATGACGAGGCGCAAGCGCAACGGAGACACGGTCCAGCAGTTGGCCTCGAATTGTATTTGCGAGTGGTTTAGTGTATAGGCTAAGAGGAGGGAATTTTGGGTTGGAATCATTCTCTTTATGTGTCACGAGTTAATGAATCGCGCTGTTGGAATCTTTTGGTCGTCCGATGCCTCGCAAGGGCGGACGTTGTTGTGGAACAACTGGTACCGGGCATTGATATGGTCTACATATTTGGCGTTGTGACTCGTTGCCTGCTCTTTGATTAGCAGGCGGCGAAGGGCAAAAGTGGGATTTACGGTAGATTTCTTTTCCTACTGTAAGGGTAACAAGGGACCCAAAATTTCACCGCATTTACTGTAGATACATTGGACTTGCATTGGACTCGCAAGAGGATGAGATGGCGTTCCTGCTTCTACTTTGTTCTTATCATGAAGCACGCCTGAGCACACTACCGTCGTGCGTTTCCGGCAGCGACATCTAGAATACCAGGTCGTCACATTAAGACTCTCGACAAGCCTCTTCCTTCCAAACATACGTCTGACTCCCGACACCCCAAACACGCCGACTTATCCTTCGCTGACCACGAAAACGGAGCAAGACCCATCATCTCACCTCATGGAACGCGCGTGAACCGCAAGCGAGTCCGGAACCGGAGGATGGCCCCAAAGTTTTCCCGCCATCCAGTCACAGCGTCGCGGGAATGCGTGGAATTGCTTTCGTGTCAACCTTCTACCAGTCACCATCGCACGATCGCTACGACGGCGTCTTTTTCCCATTCGTTACTATTCTAAGTGTCTCCAGGCATCTCGCATTCCGTTTCTCTTTGTTCTTTTGCGGTTGAAATAGGAATGGAAGATGGGATTCAATTAAAGCAATATTAGCACTCTGGTCGTGACGCCGTGGACCTATCCCCCTATTACCATCGGTCACCACGCTAGCCTACCACTGCGGCAGATACCTACCTAGTGAGGAACGCACTCTGCGTCGCCATAACCCTACCGTAATATACATACCGTAATCCGCCCTGCCCTGCCCTGCCTTGCACGCGCACACACGCGCCCACCCACCCAGCATGCCGCGCCGCAAAGCCCTCCTCATCGGGTGTAACTACACCAACTCGGCGCACCAACTGCAAGGCTGCATCGACGACGTCGCCAACGTGACCGAGTTCCTGGTCTCGCGCGGCTTCTCCACGCACCCGGCCAACATGGTGACGCTGACGGACAACGCGGACCCGCGATCCCCCTACTTCCCCACGGGCCACAACATCCTGGCCGCCATGCACTGGCTGGTCAGCGAGCCCGGGTGCGTCCTGTTCCTGCACTACTCGGGCCATGGCGGGCAGGTGCCGGATCGGGACGGCTACCATTCGTCCGGGTTCGCCGACACCATTGTGCCCGTGGATTTTGAACGGTGCGGGATGATCGATAGTAGTGCGTTGCATCGGGTGCTGGTGAGTGGGTTGGCCGAGGGGTGCATGTTGTTTGTGTTGTTTGATTGTTGTCATAGGTGAGTGATGAATGAGCGAGTCAGTGACCATGCGAGCCTGCGAGCCTGCGTGTAAATGTGCGTGTGCGTGTGCGCAAGCGGGTATGGGACTGATCTGGATGACTGGGTCGGCAACGCGCAATGCGTGTTGAGGGGTCCAATACTGGTGTTTACTAGTACGAGGACGATTTCCATCTCAGCCTTGGTGTCTCTGGCTGTGGCTGTACCGTTGCCATTACCACTGTACTAATCCCGGTGTCTGGGGTAGTGGTTCCGCGATGGAGTTGCCGTACGTATACCGTGAGTGTCTCCCCTCTTCCCCCTTCTAGTTCAATAGGCGGCGAGGCGTGGGTGGTGGATGCACTTTCAGTCCAGACATGGATCTGTTTCCGGCGATACCATCTAGCTTACTGACTGACTCATATACTTACTTACCTACTTACTTACTTACTCATTGAGAGTATAGGCACCGACGACGAAGGCCGAGTCAATCTCATGGATAATCTACGCGCTGGAGCAGAGCTGGTCGGCGAGGTAAAGTAGCAAATCACAATCCGCCATCCGCCATATATCATCCAAGCCCTTCCCCCATACATACTCGGTGTACATGCTGCGCGTGACTAACCTTCCGCGCCCTACGCATTACACAGGCCTCTCATCTGATCAGGGGTGGTTTCTCGTTCGACGACGCCGGCGAAGCACGCCACTTGCTCGCGGGGGCGACGTCGTTCTTTCGCTCTCTTAAACATGAGTACGACGGCGATTACGAGGAGGGTCTGCAGTTCGCGGACCAGGGCTTCCAGACCGAATGGGGGAGGGAGAATAAATCCGTGTTCATGCTCTCCGGGTGCAAGGACGAGCAGACGTCGGCTGATGCCTTCATTAATGGGCGGCATGTCGGTGAGTGCGTGTGGCGGAGTGATTGGTGCTCTGATGTTGATGATAGCTAATTAGGGGCTATGTCTTGGGCGTTTCTGGAGACGATGAAGACGGATGTGTATTGGAACATATCGTATGTGCAGGTAAGTGGCGTCCTTTGAACGTAATTTTATGTTCATTGCTTGCTGACATTTGTACCTTCTGTTTCTTTTGACAAGATGCTGCAAAATACGAGGGGACTTCTTCAGGAGAATTATTCCCAGATCCCCCAACTGTCGTGTGGGTATCAGTTTGACCTCAACAACCCGTTTCGGATATGAGTCGCTGGCTCTAGATTGCACTGTACGCGGAATGACGGGCTCCAGAGGAATAGGGGTGCTGGGAGGATATGACGCTTAGACAGGCCTGGCGTCAATTGTGTTGTCACCCTTCCAACCTGCCATTCGGTGAGGGAGCCGACGTCAGCTGGGTGATTGAATTGCCGGTAGAAACAAGCTGTCATCTGGCATAAACTTACCTGTCCTCGAAGAGACACGAGAGATTGTCAAATGGACCAAAGGAAGCAAAGAAGTCATCGAACGCGGTTTCGCTCAAGCCGGATGTATCCAGCACGCTGCCCATGGGGGGACCCTGGTCTTCCCGAACAGCATGTGGCGAATTGCATCGTGCCGCTGTTGCCGGATCCTGCAGACCGGCGGCGTACCCTGCGTACTGATTTTGATCGCCCTTACCCGAGTTTAGCGCCTTGATGCACTCCGTGAACAGGTTGTGATGCATGTCGGCGGTCCAGAATGACTTCTTCAAGTGTGTCAGGACCATGAAATGAAGGTTCAAATTGTGCAGGGCGTGTTGGCGGAGAAGGCCCTCCGACTTTGCGAGTTCGTAGAAGTGGATTTGCATTGTCATCATGATGGGAGTCACCAGCATTGTGGGTGATGTCTCAATCATGTTTTCGGTGATCAGCTTGCTCAGCGCGCTCGTGGTGGCGGCCGCGGCGGACTTGCAGACTTGGAGTGCGGTCCTTTGAAGGTTCTTGCCTTCGGCCGGATGCAGGTTTTCGGGAACCGAGAGAATATACGGTCGGTGAAGAACGATCACGACGGCGTTCACGTAAGTTTCGAAATGACCTGTGTGCAGCGCCAGTAGACCGGATCTGGGCTCAGTCTCCTGTTGGACGCTGGCGAGCAGACGGAGTACGTCGGCGCGATCGGCTTCCAATTGAGACACCGATAAAGGCGGTCTCCTCGGTCGATAGTGCAGTATCATGGTGTACTCGAGCTTGATGGATAGTTGGAGCATTTTTATCCATAATTCGGCCAGTTTCTCCATGGTGGAAGGTATGAAAGCCTCCCGCAGGTCCAAGGATAGGTCTTTGAAATCGTCCGTGAGATCTCCCACTGTCGGCAGCTCCAAGTCACAATCATCAATGTGAGCCCGCATGGGCCTCCCAGATCCCAGACAGAACCACGCGTCTCTGTAGTAGGCACACCACCATAGTCTCCTCCAGAGGGATCTTAGTGACAAGGGGAATGGACACCGTGAAAGTCGGGCATAGTTGGGTTCGCGGTGTAGCCCGATGGTGTAGCAGAGGTGGATGGCTATGCCAATCCAGTAGCCGGAACCGTCCTGCTCTTCCAGATCGACGAACCAAAAGCCGAGCAGCAAGGTCGAGGCAATAATTGCCGTCTTGTCATTCTCAATTTGCGCATCGTACGTTGCCTTTGCGTGCTGGAAACAGAACTCCTTCAGCTGTTTCCGGTTTTTGAACCCTGCCGAGGATAGAGTATCTGTGTCGACGTAGCTGGCCGCAGCAAGGAATATCGACCAGAGGAGCAGGGCGCTCACGCTGTTCGGATCATCGGAATATCTTGTGAGGAAGTCGCCGGCGCTGACGACCGGCAGGATTGGATAGACGTAGCTGAAGAAACAGCGAAGGAGCTCCTGGCAGACAGTGGAAGGAAATTGTGGCCGAGACCCGATCTCTGGCTTGAAGCGTGGTCGTTTGTGTATATTGCGACTGATAATGTACGGACTTCCTCGCAAGGCTCGATTTGGCGAACAGACTTCGAAGAGGAATTCATGCCCCCCTATCTCGCCTGTAAACTCGGTCAGCGATACTCAGTCTGAGGAGGCCTCGGCGTCTACCGGCATAGAACGGTACCAAGCCCTCTCGTGAGCCCCGCTCCAGTCGAGGATTTGGAATTGCATTGGTGTTTCGCGGAGGACCGTCGACGGCATCGTCTGCAGAGGCCACGGGTCTATCGTCGTCTAAGGGAGCCACGTGGGCATGCGTATTTTCCTCGCCATTTTTGGGTCGGGAAGTGGGAGCGGCGTCCGTCCATCGCGAAACCTCGGCAGCAGGTACTAGACTCGGGGTTGGCGTCAGAGGATACTGGGGCGATATCGCTTTGGGCCTCTCATCGCCGGTGGCGACATGCTGCTGATCCTGACGGCTGGGATAACTGAATCATTAACGCTGCGGTCAATGTGACGGTCTCGGCCGACTCACGCGGAATGAGCCTGGTAGATTGTGCAGGTTGTTCCATCTTGCGCACAGTTTGCACATGGGATCCCTTGGAAGGCGGCACTACAGCGGACTTTCCGATCGTGGCACCGCGTGCAGGCGACGGCGGAGCGCTTTCTCTTCCGTGGGCCTTGTGTATCCATGGCTGCCTTCAGCGCTCGATGGTCACGAACTAGAGACTGGCAGTTGCCATCTCTACTCACAAATGGCCGCGCATTATGCAATGAAAGCACCGTGAACACCTCGGATCTGAGGTCAATTGCTTCGGTTAAAGGATGCGGGGCGCAACGAGTGGATCGATCGCGGGCTTCGGGCGTCCCCACGAATCCTGCTCCTCTTCCTGCTCCTCCTGCTCCTCCCTCCCACACTCCTCCGCAAAGAGGAAGCGGTGGCCTCACATCGTGGAGCTGCACGCACTCGCCCGAGTCAGTCACACCCCTCAGAGGAGCGGCAGCGAGGGCGTCTGGTATTGGCACTTTGCGGCAGTACTCGGCTTCCTCTTGACCGGAACCTTGCCAAACTTTAAGAACACTGCATCAACACTTTGCATGAGTTTCACATTTCTTTCACATCTTTCACCACATGGCCGCGAGTCGGAATCTGGATCTGCCGGACATGATCGATTCGGTCTTCGCTCCCATCCTCGCCCCGGCACCGTCACAATAATGACTTTTCGACGGCTCCACTATGGGGGCATCTTGGGTCGAGATACCTCTTATCGCCATTTCTCCGCACCTCTCCAGCCCAAAGGAGGTACTAATCCCGCAATCTCCCCAGACCACATTGCGGAATATCCACCCAAGGATGTGCAAATTATGGACGGCAAGGTTCCTAGTGCTGGACATTGATTCCACCTTCTCGACTTTGACGGGCACCAATCAGAACATGTCGTCGAGTCGCCATACCGAGGGCGCTAAGGTCGCCGAGGTACGAATCCCATCGTGGCAATCAGGGCATATCTGCAGCGCGGCGCCAGAATCCTCGAGAGCCTGTTCTCTGGTCCTTTCCACCTTTCAGCGAACTGGCAGATTCCAGTCATTCACTGCTTTCACGGCCTTTGCTACGAAACTGGTCCTTCAACATGGCTGAAAAACACATCGGAGAGGCTCACGGTGTGCCCATCGAGACGGCACCTTCACCAATCGAAAAATCACACGTCCACCATCAAGAGTCAGTTGCCCGTGCTGAGAAAAACATTGGCCTCCGCATCGACGGAGATGACCTTGACCACGAACATGAACCGAAGGTGTGACCTCAGGGAGACCTTGTCTGGGAAATCAATACTAATTCTCCCCTCAGATGACCTTGAGACGGTTCATGAGTTTGCTGGCGATGGCCTTATTATGGACAGGCAGTCAAATCCCGGTCTACCTTTATGGTATGCCCTTTACCCCACGGGACTGTGGAAAGCGGCCTCTGACGGCATCGTTAAGGCAGTATTCCACCCTACATCTATCAAGATATTGGAGGAGTGGACAGGTGGATTTGGTTCGTAAGTGGAGGATCCCGACCTTGCTGGCTGGCAGACGCACTGACGCTTTCCCAGGTACTGGGGAACCTTCTTGCCCTGGCCGGTGTTTGCCCTTTCGTGGGCTCCCTGTCAGATTTGATCGGCCGACGCTACGTTGCCTTACTCGGCGCTGCGTTGCTCGTCCTCGGAAGTGTCATCGCAACCTGTGCGAAGTCGATGAACATGTTCATCGGTAAGTATTCAATCTCGACTGCTGGAAGTCAAAGTAGATCTGCTAACACGGATAGCTGGCACTACCATTGCAGGTGCAGCCGCGGGAATTAGTGAGCTTACTGCGCTGGCAGTGACCTCTGAATTAGCTCCGACGAGGAAACGTGGTGCATACGTCGCAGTCCTGATCTTCACCATTGTACCTTTCGTTCCTTCAGGGTTCTATGCACAGATGATTGCTGGTATGTCGATGGCCTCCTATCATCCGACCAGCTCTACTAACCTATTCTAGCTCACTCCAACTGGCGATACTGTGGCATTATTGTGAGTCTTCCCACTCTCCGAACGACTGACCCGTTCTGGATGAAGTTACGATTGTGGTTACGTCGACGAGGCCGAATCTAACAGTATCACAGATCTGTGTGTGGAACGGCCTCGCCCTCATCATCACGGCATTGTTCTACTTCCCTCCACCCCGACCCAATTCGAAGGGCAAGAGCACCCGAGAGATCCTTTCGGAGATCGACTACATCGGCGGCTTTCTTAGTATTATCGGGATGGTCCTATTCATGGCTGGCATGCAATGGGGCGGCTACCAGGTCGGTTTCTGTCACCGGGCTTCGATTGAACCGAGATACTGACCGACTTAGTACCCATGGCATTCGGCTCACGTTGTAGCCCCGCTCGTCATCGGCGCCGTTTTCATCGTTGCTTTCCTCTTCTGGGAAGCATACGGTGCAAAGTATCCCATGTTCCCGAAGAGACTCAAGCAGGATCCCCGCATTCTGTCGCTCACACTCCTGATCACATTCATCAGCGGCGCCAATTTCTTCTCCTACCTGATGTTCTGGCCCACTCAAGCATTCAATGTGTACGGCCACGACCCGGCCCAAGTGGGCTTGCGTGTCTTCCCGGGAGGCATGGCCATCATGACCGGCGCGTGCGTATGCCTCTGGCTCCTCTCTGTCTTCCGTGGTCGGAACAAGGAGTTGATGATTATCTCTTGCTGCCTTATGACTGCCGGTAAGTGTCCAGCATTCTATATCCGAGTAGTCACAACTAAGTTCTTCTCCTCAGGCTGCGGCGCGCTCGCGTGTGCAACACCCCACAATATGAATAAGCTCTGGGGTCTCCTTATTCTCGGTGGACTCGGCATCGGTGGCATCGTCGTGCCCGCCTCAATCATCACAACCATCATCTGCCCGGACGACCTGATCGCCACAGTCAGCGCCTTGACACTGGCCATCCGCGTCATCGGCGGCTCCGTCGGCTATTGCGCCTACTACAACGTCTTCCTCTCCAAGTTCGTGCCCAACGCGACAAAGTACATCGGTGGCACGATGGTCGAGCTCGGGATTACTAATGTGACTTACATTACCGAGGCCATCACGCTCACGGGAGCGAGTCTACTCGAACCCATCAGGCTGATTCCGGGCTTGCAGAACGAAACGGCCTACCAGATGGTGGTTGCTGCCGGACAACTCGCGTACGCGGAGAGCTACAAGTACGTGTATCTGGCAAGTATTGCTGCCGGCGGTGTCAGTATCATCGCGGCATGCTTCCTGGGGGATATCAACAAATATATGGACGAGCACGTTGCCGTAGTGATTGAATAGGCGAGGAAACTAGATCTAGATGTCTGTGTGCATACATACCTCTTATGCATTCTATGGGCTGGTATAGATCCGGAGGAGGGCCATTCAATAGACATACTATAGATGTGTCAACACGATCGAGGGTGCACTCTCTGATACACGCCTTATACTCGAGCAATGAAACAATCTTCGAACGTGAAAAGCAAGGCGTGCAGTAATCACGTTGCAGGGTTTGAAGTTTCCTCAGCAGGCAGCGTACTACATACTCGCCAGGTCGTCTTTCGAACAATGGATTAGTAGTGCTATAACTATTGCAATGACAGCGAGCGAGCGGCTGTGTATGCCCACACACTCAGCCGCGGCAGTCGTACAGCAATTACCGTAGGATGGCTCACCGATCATCGCGTGGTCGACTATACAGTACAGCAGCACTCCACTATTTGTCTCTGACGACTGCTTCAGTAGCGACGCTAGCACTGAGCTGCTTTTCTTCGGAAGGTCCTACTGTAATGTAGTACGTGTGGGCAGAGCCAGCGATGGATGAGTGCTTGGTGTATGTGTTTGTGTGTGTGTTTATGCTTTATCTAGAAAACACGACTGTCACCACGAATCTCAAGCCATTACAGTAACTAGGGAACCATTCTCATTAACACAGTATGTACAGTTGCCCAGTGGGGAGGCTAGGGCCGATGCATCGTAGGTAGGCGGCTGGCGCACATGCTCAGTCAGTACTGTAAGTGGAACGTGAATGCTCTACATCAATTATATCCATTGTCGTACTACTCCGTACTATATCCAGGATAGTACTCGGTACTACGGTACTGTAAGCCGCCCAGGCCACTTTAAGTGAGTGGGCCGGTTCTCTGGCTACTCGTGCTCGTAGAGTGACTGGCTGTTCTACTTCTGCTGGAAAGGAAAAAACCAGAAATATCTACAGTACCAAGTCCCGAACCAAGGCATTGACATTTACATTGAGATTGACATTTCGTTCCGTTTCCGCCGTATTCCGTCGGCAATTGTGCTCAAGACCATTCGACCCCCTCAGAGACTTGCATTATCAACATCGCGAGCAAGCTATCTACAGTATCGTCACTTTTTCCGCCACGTGATAACTTTATCGGTTCACTTCCATGTTCGAGCCATGCGACAACCGACGCACCAAACCGTCCGCGCACACGCACAGCGTAGCGCCCAGCACTGATCTCCCCCATCTTCACTTGCCCTCCGTCTTAGAGAATGTATCTGAAATTCTCACTGTCGTCCGTCTCCTCGCCAATCTCATCTTCGTTGTCACGGTTCTCCATGTTCCGAACAGGACCGTACTTCTCATCCAACTGTTTGTTGAGATGCTTCAGCCAAAAGATCTGACACACGGCCAGCGTGGCGGCGAAGCAGCAAAACGCAAAGCTGATGTAGAAGCCCTTCTTGTAGTGGGGCGCCTCGGATTTGGGGAAAATGTGCGTGCCGACAAGGGGGCCGCACTGGCCGACAAAGTTCATCAGGATGAAGCCGGCGCCGCGTTTGCTGTCGGAGCCGTTGTTGTTGGCCACCCAGGAGAGGACGAGGCCGATGCAGGGGTAGAGACCGCCGGCGACGAGGAAGAGCGCGAAATACTTGACGGCGATCTTTTCCACCGTGCAGAGGATGATGTAGCCGATGGCGCCGGTGCCGCTGCACATGGCGAGGAAGATGCCTCGCCGTTGGAAGTGGTCGGAAAGATGGCCGACCGCGAGGACGACGAGACACGCGAACAGATACGGCGGTGCCGAGAGGCCTTGTGCGTGGAGAGCAGTGAAACCCATGCCTTGCAAAATGGTGGAGCTGTAGATGGGCAACGAAGCATAGCCGATGTTGCAGGAGAAATACATGAGCGTGGGTAGCCAGTTTTTGAGGTCGAGCAAGCTGCGGAAGAAGTTCTTGAAGTTGACTTTTCTGCTTCGCTCGAGGTTGCCGACCATGCGCACCAGGCGCGCGCGTGCGATCTTCTTCTCCTTCTCCGTGAGGAATTGGCAGTCTTGAGGATTGCTGGGGAGCCAGTAATAGCCGAACAGACCTACGGCCACGGCTGGGAGCCCTTCGACAAGGAACAGCGCACGCCAGCCAGCGAGAGCGTGATGATGCTTGGTCACAAAGTAGGCGAATGCTCCAGCAAACGAGGCGCCGAGCGGAGCGATCGAGACGTACCAGCCAAGACGTCGGCCCATTTCCCTTCGGTAGTAGAAGAAAGAGAAGAAGTAGGCCAGACCCGGGCTGTACGAAGACTCGAAGATCCCCAGCAGTAGCCGCAGGACCAGTAGGCCTCCGAAGTTTTGAGCAGCTCCACAGGCGCCAGCAAGGCCACCCCAGATGATGATGACTGTAGGGACGTAGTAGCGGGCGGGGAGGATCTTGTAGAAGACAGTCTGCCAGTCGAAAAGGATGTATCCCAGGTAAAGCGCAGTCAAACACCATTGATATTGGTTGTCGCTGAGGCCGAGGTCTTTGGACATGCCTGCGGTGTTGGCGTTTCCAATGTTGCCGCGGTCCATCTGCGATAGTCTGTCAACACGTCTGATTCCCAATGACACAATCACCCTGGGGTTGCTCGACTCACATATGCCAAAAGGTAAGCACCGGAGACGTATCCAAGAACGATAAAGTCGATCTTCAGCAGATAGCGTTTCTCTTCCGCCTTGGTGTAGTTGAAGGCGAGGGCTTCGAGTTTACCCACGGTCTCAACCTTCTCCTCGGTGTTGGTGGTGGCCTGAACGATGATTTGTTCCTCGACATGGTCGATGTCGGACTTTGCTTGGACAACATTGTCCTTCTCGGATGCCATTTTGAACTGCTGGATAAGCAATCACAGGATGCACAGAGAGATGATGGGGAGAACTGGCTCAAAGCTCAGGCATCAGGCACCCCTCTTATGTATCCATGAGATACACCGTCTGACTGACCGGGCCCTCCTGCCGTCACTCTTGAATCCTGGAGAAGCTTGGTGCCTGTGACCACGGTCAGGCTCGTGGGGAGCATAGCATATGCAGGGTGATAATGATACAACCCCCACTGTAGATCCCCTGGTCGGTTGAAATCTGGGGAAAGCTAGTTCGGCCATTCTCCGGATGGGCGAAACCCCCTTCCCCAAGGCGTGACCGAACTGCCGCCATGCTCTGCATCAGGAAATGACAGAATATGGAAATTGCTCTGCTTCACGGATTCCACCGGGGAATGGCCGGTTACACAGTATCAGGCCGCGTGGGGGACCGTTCAGCAGTGTTCGTGACGCATCTCGGTGTTTTACGCCGGTCCTCTTTAAAACGCGATGTATCTGCCCAGAGAATTGTGAAAGAGCAAGGCATCTTACCAAGCTAGATTATTCCAGCCTCTTAGTTCGAACCAGAGATGCCGTCCTTCAAGATCCTTGTGCTGCCCGGCGACCACATTGGCGCCGAGGTCATCCGCGAGGCTGTCAAAGTTTTGCGCACCGTGGAGAGCCATCCAAGCGTTGCCAAGCAGAATATCAAATTTGATCTCGACTTCGACTTGCTGGGCGGGCAGTCTATTGATGTCCATGGAATCCCACTGACGCCGCAAGTCATCGAAAAGGCCAAGAACTCCGTGGCCGTCTTGTTCGGCGCCGTTGGTGGTCCCAAATGGGGCATGACCGGAGCGTTGAGGCCGGAGACTTCTGTGCTGGATTTGCGAAGAGCCCTCAACTGCTGGGCCAACATCCGGCCGTGCAAGATCCCTTCTCCTGGGGCTGCCAAGTGCTCGCCGCTGAAGGAAAACATCGTCCAGGGAACAGATTTCATCATTCTCCGAGAGAATCTGGGCGGTGTGTACTTTGGCGAGAAGAAGGAAGAGCCCGACTACGCTCACGACGTGTGGGGATATAACAGGTGGGAGATCGAAAGAATCTCTCGCATGGCCGCGTATCTAGCACGCAAACACGGAGGTGCGAAAGGACCGAGCAAGATCACCTCCGTCGACAAGGCCAATGTGCTGGCTGTGTGCCGCCTTTGGCGGGAGGCGGTGACAACAATCCACGACCGAGAGTTTGCGGACATTCCGCTCACCCACCAATTGTCAGACTCTCTGGCTCTGATCATGGTGAAGAATCCCCGCTCGTTGAACGGTATTGTCTTGTGCGACAACATCTTCGGCGACTTGTTCTCCGACGAAGCTGCGGCAGTATCAGGCTCTCTGGGATTTAGTCCCTCAGCGTGCCTGTCAGGCATTCCTGGAGAGCCTCTGGCTACAGGCATGTACGAGCCGAGTCATGGTTCGGCGCCGGACCTGCCTCCAAACCGGGCAAATCCCATTGCCACAATTCAAAGTGCCGCCATGATGCTCCGGTACAGTTGTGACTTGGACTGGTTAGCAGACGCAATAGACCAGGCCATTAGCATTGCGCTGGATGACAAGGCGGCCGGTGGTCTCGAAGTGAGGACTGGTGACATTGGCGGAATAGCAACCACTACCGAAATGGGAGATGCTGTTGTGACCGCTCTCTTGCAGATTCTGGGAAAGGCAGAGACGAACTCGGCTTCTCAAGCCAGTGCCACCGAGAGCGCGAGGCTGTAAGGAAACGATGCCTAGACCAATAGCCACAAGCGAACCGCGCCATTTAACCCTAACTCCAATTTCTCGTTCCCATGCCTCTCCTCTTCCTTAACTGTTTGTGTACCACGTGGGACTCCTGCGTCAGTGCGTTGCGTAGCTGATCGTCCTGAAAATGGCTTAGGTTGGAGACACTTCCGTGCCACGACCGTATGTGCGACGCCCAGTTTGGCCGCTATTCAAGGGTCTTCCACCCCCCCATCTTCTGCTTGTATGCTGATCGCGTTGTCCCATCCCCCACGAACCGGCGACTCCCCGGAAACGTGACTGGAGCATACATTCACATAATGCTTGCACCATGGTGAGCGTGCCAGCTGTTGAGCACACGATCATCTCCAAGAAGCAGCCAAGATGCCTCTGACACTGTACGACAAGATCTATCAAGAACATCTGGTCAATCCTGATGACAAGGAGGCACCATTGCTGTACATCGACTCGCACTTGATTTTTGAGGTGCCAACAGCCCAAGCGTTCGATGGACTCAGGAAGAACAATCGGCCAGTGAGGCGGACAGACTTGACCCTTGCAACGGTTGATCACAATGTGCCAACCGACGACCGGTCCAAATACAAGGATGCAGTGTCTTTCGTCAAAGAGCCCCAGGCCAGGACGCAAATCACGCTGCTCGAGAAGAATATCAAAGAGCACGACATCAGGTATTTTGGCATGTCGGACCGCCGCCAAGGCATCGTGCACGTCGTCGGTCCGGAGCAGGGACTCACGCTGCCCGGATCGACTCTATTCTGTGGGGATTCGCACACGCCTACTCACGGTGCTGTTGGGGCCTTGGCTGTGAGCGGCGGCACTTCAGATATTGAACATGTGCTGGCAACACAGACGGTGCTTCAGAAAAAGTACAAGAACTTCCGAGTCCGGGTGGAAGGAGAGCTTCGCCTGGGCGTGTATTCCAAGGACATCATCTTGCATTTGTTGGGCAAGATTGGCACAGCAGGAGCCACAGGGTGCGTCATTGAGTTTTGTGGGTCGACCATTCGAAACCTCTCCATGGAAGCAAGAATGGTGCTCTGTAATATGAGCATCGAGGGAGGCGCTCGAACCGGCTTGGTTGCACCGGACGAGGTGACCTTTGAGTATCTCAAAGGACGGCCACTCGTCCCTTCTGGGCCCGAGTGGGACAAAGCACTCGCTTACTGGAAGACGCTGTACAGCGACGAGTACGCTCGCTGGGACTTCACTGTCGACATCGACGCAGCTGACATAGCCCCATCCATTACCTGGGGCACTTCGCCCGACGATGTCATTCCGATAACTGGAAACCTTCCAGACCCAACAGACTTTGACAAAGACGAGCCGTTCAAAGCTGCCGCTATCCGCCGGTCCCTGAAGTACATGGACTTGAAGCCGAATATGCGCGCATCAGACATTAAGATCGATCGCGTCTTCATTGGATCTTGCACCAACTCGAGGATTGAAGATCTGAGAGCGGCCGCAAGGGTTGCGAAAGGACGAAAGGTCGCCGATACCGTCTATGCAATGGTAGTACCAGGCTCGGGTCTTGTCAGACAGCAGGCAGAAAGCGAGGGCTTAGATGTGATCCTGAAAGCCGCTGGATTTGACTGGCGTGAAGCCGGTTGTTCAATGTGCCTGGCTATGAATCCTGATGTGCTTGCTCCTGGCGAGCGTTGTGCTTCCACTACAAATCGAAACTTTGAAGGCAGGCAAGGGCCAGGTGGCAGGACTCACCTCGTCTCGCCTGCAATGGCCGCGGCAGCGGCAATCAAAGGTCACTTGACAGATGTGAGGGAGTTCCTGACCACGGGAAATGGATCGATCGCCGTGACACAACTGACGCTAGAAGGCGACAAAGTCAGCAGCTACGGCAAAGTGGCTCCCAGTGCATCTGCGTCAGAGGCCGAAAGTCGAAATGGCACAGCCGCAAAGCGCCCAGCTGAGGAGGCGAAGCGCAGCGTCGAAGGCATTCCCAAATTCGATGTTGTTCAATCCGTTCCGGCTCCATTCGACATGCGAAACATCAATACCGACCTGGTCATCCCGGGAGACTACCTCAAAACCACCAAGAGGACTGGCCTGGGCCCGCACCTATTCCAGGAACTGCGGTACGACAGCTCGACGCATGAAGAGATCCCTGGATTCGTTTTGAACCAAGAGCCATATCGCAAGTCCAATATCTTGGTGTGTACCGGAGAGAACTTTGGATGCGGCTCATCTCGAGAACATGCAGTTTGGGCACTTGTCGACTTTGGCATCCGATGTGTCATTGCCCCTTCCTTTGCATCTATATTCTTCAACAATTGCGGCAAAAATGGCCTCCTTGCAATTCCACTTGACGACAAAGCGGCTCTGCAGAAGATCCATGCCGAAGGTCTGGCTAAGCGCGAGGTCAAAGTGGACTTGCCGAAGCAAGAGATCCGAGATGCGGAAGGTAACTTGCTGGCAAACTTCAAGGTGGAGGCGTACACAAAGCATTGCTTGCTGAATGGCTTGGACGACATCAGTAACACTCTGATGAGCGAAGAGAAGATCTATGAATTCGAGACCAAGCAGCAGACGAAGTTTCCCTGGCTGTTTGGTCGCATACGGAAGCTGCAGTCTCCGAGGCGACTTGGTCTTCATCTGCCAGGTGCACAGGATATCTTCGATTGGTAGCCAGCAGCGGCGATGGGGACGTTCGGCTTCGGTAGCATTTGTTAGATATAGCAGTCCGATAAAATCCGTCATTCAATTGGACCAGAACTATGTGTAGCTGATTGGCAATCCTCACTTCGCTTCCGTGAGACAATCCTAGAGCTCCGGCTAATGTTGACTCGCAATCTCGGTACTCGCGTGGCAGCACGCTCCTGGAAGTCGAATCCATCCGAGCTTCTCGATTCAAAGTGCGTCGTTGCTGCCTCACTCAGCAGACATCAGTGTCACTTCCCGCGCAATATGCCCCCACGACTTTGGAGATATAGGCGTGGAGGCATGGGGGGTCCCAGGGGCATAGCGTCGGCGTTTGTCCGCCGAATACAGGGAAGGTCACCAGTCTTGGCATGTTGTCGCCCGGACGGCAGTTGCTGAGCTCGACATGAATTGAAGGTGCATCATCAATAACTCCAGAGATAATCCCGAGACAGCCGTGAAGAACGCAGGAGCCAAGGACATCGCCATGACTATCGCCTACCCGACCGTGTCACCGCTCAGCTGCGGCTATCTCTCGCCGCCAGCGTCGAAATTCCTTGCCGACGCCCCGGAAGGAGAGCAATTGACCATGCCGTCGATGGCATTTTTGATCCAGCATCCAGCATCGAAATCTAAAATCGTCTTTGACCTGAGCATCCGCAAAGACTTGACCACACTGCACCCAGGTCTCCAGGCACATCTGAAAACGAGGATCCCGTTGAGTAGCGAGAACGACGTGAAGTCAGCGTTGGCCCTCGGGAACGTGGACGCCTCTGATATTGATTATGTGATCATCACCCATGTGCACTGGGATCATACTGGTACTCCCTCCGACTTCACATCAGCGACATTCATTGCCGGGCACAATACAGGCAAACTTCTCAGAAATGAGATGGGACCAGATCTGTACAATCCCTTCTTCGAGCGAGACTTGCTGCCAGCAGATCGCACAATTGAGCTGCCACCAGTGCCAAGCTCTAAAATGGGCGAAGTATTTGACAAGACCCGGGGGTGGTATTGGCAAAGCTTGTCTCCGATCCATAATGCCATAGATATGTTCAACGACGGAACTATCTATATTGTGGACAGCCCAGGGCACCTGCCTGGGCATCTGAATGCGCTGGTGCGAGTCGCTGTCGACAAGTGGATATACCTCGCCGTTGATGCATGCCACCACATGCGGATCTTTAAGGGCGAGACAGACTTCGGGTCGTGGAAGGATGAGAAAGGTCGGACGGTCACTATCCATAAGGACCTTGACGCCGCTTACAAGACGCTGGATATCTTGCGGAAGTTGCAACGTGACGGTTTGAATGGGATTCCGGTTGAGGTTGTTCTAACCCATGATGGCGAGTGGGAGAAGGAAAACGCCGATCACTTCTTCCCAAACCATCTGTAGTACTGAATGAGGCCCCGACGGTCCGGATGCGTCGTTGAAACATGCACATCGTCCGTAAACCAGGGAGGGAGGCACGAGCTAAGAAGCACACCTGCCCCTCTAATTTCTCTGACGTTCAGCGTATCGAAAGCTCTGTCGTGCAGCATCTTCGCTGCGTCTGCACAATAGGATGAGCACACTCATTCGCAATCCTCCAATGTGGTAGTCGTATCGATGATGTCGGCCACTCTTACCGAAGCCAGAGCACGTGGGTTACGCGACTTTGGCCTGAAGCGAGATCTGTAGTGTCAATCACACCGCTGCCGTCCAGGCTCGTCATCCTCCTCCCACGGTATAATTGAGTACTTGTCAAATACCTCGTGGGGTCATGCCGCCCTCAATCCCACGACCCTTATCTGTAGGGGGTAGATGCTGTGCCCTCCAGGGGGGGCCATATTGATCTGTACCACATGGGGGTTGTAGCCTCATCCATAGGCACCTTACCTGCCCCCACGGCATCCGCAATGGTTCATCCATACTTTCGCTCTAGATTGGAGATAGTTGGAGACAAAGCAGATGTACGCCATGACAGTACCTGCGTTTGGAGAGCTTCTCGTACCCCTGGCGATCTACCGCGGCATTTCTCCTCCCCAACGTTAAGAGCAGCAAGAACCTCAACCGACGCTGCCCCGAAGTGCGCTTGCCTCGTCTACTCTTGCTTCCAGACTAAGCTTGTAACGGGGAAGCTTGTGATGCTCAAGGCGTGAAGACGACCAGGGACGATGCAAGAATAAGCAAAGGGCCAAGCTTTGTCGAGCTCACTGTGAGGCCCACGCATCCATCGTGCCTTTCGGCGGGGATCTGACATACGGGGGAGTGCATAGCCTCTAGGGGGCACTTCAGAGGAGTACAGGGCTTATCGGTGTCTTTTCCGCTCCGCCAGCGATGTGAGCTATTGACTTTTTTCCACAACGCATTCAATGGCCAGGAGACTGGTGCAAAACAAGTTGCAGCGGGCCTCGATGAATAAAGGAGGATGTGGTAGATCAGCTCCGAACCATAGAAGATGATGAAACCAGTATCCGGCACACTGATGCCCTTTCTGTACCCCTGCATCTTCCAATCCGCCTCGAAAGCATTTCCCTCTCATTGTCTGCGTCTACCAAAGCGCATACAAAGACACTTGCACCGGACTGCACGTGTCTACAACGCTTCTCTCTCTGAGCAGAATGTCTCCCTCCGGGCCGGCGCTCTCGAGCCACCTCCGCCTTCACCTCCACCAATTTCAACATCGACACCAACAGCAACCTCAACCTCAACACACCTCAACCCCACCCCAGACGACTACTCACGCAGCATCTTCATTGACAAATGCGTCATAACCATAGCCTCCGGCAGCGGCGGGTCCGGCTGCGTCTCCTTCCTCCGCGATGCCCACATCTCTGACGGTCCACCCAACGGCGGCGACGGCGGCAGTGGAGGAAGCATCTACATCCAAGCCGTGCCGGGGCAGACGTCCCTCCACAAGCTGGCCCGCAGGGGGATTATAAAAGCAGGACGGGGCATCGGCGGACAGGGCAAGTCCCAAGGCGGGCGACGAGGAGAGGACATCTGCGTCCAAGTCCCCGTAGGCACTGTCGTGCGGGAGATCTGGCGGAGCGATCCCGCCGCAGAGGAGGAACACCGTCTGAGGGAACTCCGCGCCACGATGACAGACGACGAGATCCTGGCTCTTCCGCCCGAACAGAGCGGCCTGCGGAACAAGTTCGTCATCTACGCGGGCGCCACCACCACCGCCGACAGGAAACAAATCGCCGGCACTCTCCCGTCTCTGACCTCGTCGATCATGAAACCTCGCCGCTCGCACCTCTCCGTCCTACAACCCCCGGCGCCCATAACGCTGGACCTGGACAAACGGATGGAAAGTCCCATGCTGCTCGCGGCGGGCGCAATAGGCGGCCTAGGAAACCCGCATTTCGCGACCAAAGAGGACCCGAAGCCCAAATACGCCACCAAGGGCGCGCTGGGCGTGCGCATCAAGCTGGAACTCGAGCTGAAACTGCTCGCCGACGTCGGGCTGGTCGGTCTCCCCAACGCCGGCAAAAGTACGCTCACGCGCGCGATTTCGAACTCCCGCACCCGTATCGGGGACTGGGCATTCACGACCCTCTCGCCCACCATCGGCACCGTGATTCTAGACAACAACGTCGGCCGGCCTCTCGTGCGGAGTGGCGTGCCCTCGTCGTCGCCCGGCCCCTCTTCCTCCCACGCATCAGGCCCTACTACGTCCACGTCCACGACCATCATCCCCCGCCAGCAATTCACCATCGCAGACATCCCCGGCCTGATCGAGGACGCACACCTTGATAAAGGCCTCGGCCTCTCCTTTCTACGACACATAGAACGGGCGCGTATCCTAGCTTTTGTCGTCGACCTATCCGCCGAGGACGCCACCGCCCAACTCAAAGCTTTGTGGAAGGAAGTCTCCGAGTACGAGAACCTCCGCGACCGCGAACTCAACGCACAGTCGGAACAACACGGCGAAACGGTCGCCTGGTCGCCATTCGAAGCCCGTTCACCTGCTTCGGCTCCAGGAGTGGGGGCAGCAGCCCACGGAAGTGGCCTCTTCAACGAAGAAGGCGCTCCAATCTCCGTGTTCCCTTCGCCTTCGCCTTCCTCCTCCGGTGGGAAATCGGGCCTCCAGCCACTGAATTACCCGCCCATTAGCGCGAAACCGTGGTTCGTAATCGCCACGAAAGCAGACATCCCTTCCATCCTCACCAGCGCCTCCCCTGGGAATACCAGTGATAGTGGCAGAGGTGGGGATCCATCATCTGCATCCGCATCCACGCATTCAAACTTCCTATCCCTGCAAGCATACATGAAATCCGTCGAACACGGCGCTGTTGCCCATCCAAGCGGGAAGCCCAATGGCTGGAGATCGCGTATCGCCGCCATTCCTGTGAGTGCGATTCGAGGGGAGGGCATTGATAGGGTCGTTCGCTATACGGCTGGAGTACTGGATAGTCTTGTCGTGGCACAGGGACAGTAAGTCCGATGGTTGAAGAGGGAAAAGAACGTCGAGTGGAGAATGTTGTCACTATGGCCAGAGTGGAGGGACTGCGGAGGCCGGAAGGAAGAATACATTCAGGAGGTGATACCATGTCCGTGCCGGGATTATGGCAGACACGCGAATCTCTGTATAACAGTGTCGTAACACAACAAACTAAATGTACAATTCGACGATTGCAACAACCACTTCCTTCGAGGTTCAATTCATATCTCCTATACAAGAAATGTTGGTATGGCATGGACGGTCGCCTAGCGCGCGTCAGGACACAAGAGTCACAAATACGATTCCACGAAGGGACGATGACAATCAAGTCAGTCAACTCTGCAGTGTTTGAAGATGCACCGACAGTATTCAGCTATTGAGCCGTAAAAGGCCAAATCTGCCTTGATATGGCAATGTTTGCCTCTTGTACACAGTGAGCATCACCAAGAGAGATACTGGTGCTCTTAGATACGGTCCCTAACTGGATACCGTTCTTGCCTCTAAAAGAAGCCCAAAAGAAGACTTTGCACGGAAAAAGACCGCGCCATCGCAAACCAGACTGAACGTACAAGGAAACCATGGTGGCCATGTCACGGCTAGGTTGCCGACATGCTCCTCCGATACTGCTGGGCGTGCAGCTGCAGCAGTGAGCGGTAATTCTTGGCATGCTCTACCTGCTGCTCTCTCCCTGTTTTGACTCGAGGCGGAGTCAACCACTAGAAGTTCCGACCTGGAGGTCCAAAGCTGCTCGTTTGGCCAACTGGACCAACTGGCTGCCCGACAATGCCTCCAAGGGGACTCGTGTGATGGATGTGTTGACTGTGTCCCAGGATAGGACTGCCAATCTCTCCCACACTGCCTCTGGGTGGTTGGCTCGGAGCGTCTTCGACAAACTTGACCACCTGACCTCTAGCTTTGTCCATGATCACTTCGAAGGACCCACCACCGTTCTGTGAATTGCCTTCCGTGTCGCAAATCCCCAGCATTTCGTCCATTGACACCGATGCTTCTCCCGGTACTTTGAGAGTTTCTAATTGACGCAGAACTGCTTGAACTGGATGATAGCCTTCGGCACTGGCGGCGGGAAGTTGAGACAGCTGACGACATGCTTGAACAAGCATCAGTCTTACTGCGATTGGACGAGGTAGGTGTGACCTTGAGATAGGTTGAGGCCCACCAATGGCCCCGAATGGCGGCTGTCCCCAACCTGGGCTAGGTCGCTGTACGCCAGGGGGTCCCCAGTTTGGGCTCGGAGCCATGGCAGGATTGAAGCCGCCCCAACCAGGACCACCCATTCCGAAAGGTTCTTGCTTGTGGTCTTGGAAACTGCCTACGAAGGGCAGCCTCGTAGATCCGGGTGGACCAACAGGCGGGAGACTTGCTCGTGGGTCGGCGGTATCAAATGGCGCATCTGAATCGTCCAACAAGGCTTTACTACCCAACTGTGTTGTCAGCTGCTCCACCTCGGCGTCTGGCGTCTTTTGTATCGGTTTCTGCTTGTCTGGCGTCGTGCTAGATGGCCGAGCAATTGGACCTAATCCTCCAGGACGGCCTATAAGTGTGTGTTCGTTAGACGGCTGTCTCGAGTGCCCCTGGGGCTTTGGCGGTACCGGTTGTTGATTGACCATTGGCGGTGCCTGGCCTTGAGGGTGTGGGACAAACGGCATCTGCTGACCTGGCTGGAACGGTCGCGGAAACCCAGGTGGATACTGCAGGCCATTCTGAGCGAATCTCTGCTGATTCATCATTGGAGGACCTTGATACATCATTGGCGGCATCATAGTCGGCATCATTCCAGGAGGACCCATCGGCGGACCACTAACTCCCAATCCTGGCAGCCCGTTCATGTGGTATGGATACTGTCCTCGGCCGTGGTTATTCAGTGGAGATCTTGGGGCGGAGGGCTGCGGGTGGTGCAATGGCGGAGGTTGACCATGTGTCTTTGCGGGCTGACCCTGTGCAGGAGTTTGGGGCACGAAAGCTGTGGCGGGGGACACAGAACTTCTCGAGATATCGGTGCTGGCCTTTTGCGATCGTGGTGACGAGCCGTGCGAAACCGGACCAGGCTGCGAAGGCTGTCTGTTCCGTATAGGCGTCGGAATTTTGGGAGGAACGGCCGGAGTTGCAACAGCAACATGAGGAGAATGTATGCTAGGGCCTCGGGATGGTGGTTGCAGGCCCGGCGGAAGTGCTACAGGCTGTTGCTTCGGCGGCTGATGCTGAGGTGCACGATCCTTGACTCCCTTTTCTGGTTTCAGCACAACCTCCTTTTGCTTGCGGACGTGATCGTCTTGGGCCTTCTTCTCTAGCTCCTCTTTGGCCTTCCGGTCCCTGGCCTCCTTTTCTTTGGCTTCCCGTTCCTCACGTTCCTTCTTCTTCGCCTCTTCTCGCTTCAAGCGTTCGCGTTCTTTGGCTTCGCGGGCCTTGCGTTCTTGTTCGAGCTGCCGATCGCGTGCTTCTTGCTGCTTCCGGTGCTTTTCGGCCTCCTTACGGAGTCTCTCTTCCTCGGCAGCCTTCTTCTCAGCCTCTCGTTTCTTTCTCTGTTCTTCTCTACGCTGGCGCTGCTCCTCTAATTTCTTCTCTTCGGCCGCTCGAGCAGCAGCCTCTTGAGCTGCCTTTTCAGCATCCTTCTTGGCCTTCTCCTCGTCTTTGACTTGCTTTTGGAGCCGCTTCTTCTCCTTCTTCTTGGCAGCTTCGCGGGCCCTCTTTGCTTCTCGTTGGGTATCGAGGCGAGTCTCCTCGTCGAGTTCTTCGAGCAGCTTTTTCTGTCGTTCTGCTGCTACTTTCTCTCGATATGCCGTCAGGACACGTTGCTCGAACATCCGAGCGGCAAAGATTTGGAACATTCGTCGACCTTCTTCCATGCGCTGTTCTTCGGTCATGGAGTCCTACAAAAAATCTGTCAGAAGGGTGCACGTCACGATTTCTGAGCAGAACTAACCATGTCGTCGCCCTCGTAGTCGTCCTCTTCTTGCGAGTCATATTCCTCGTCGTCCTCCTCGTCGTCATAATCATCATCGTCGTCTATGGGAGGATGATTGTGACCTTGATGGAGATTTCGATGAGCAAAAGACGAGGAAGGATAACGAATTTCTTCCTCACGTTGCATGCGTCTCTCCGCCAATTGCTCCATCATGTCAATGAAATGCTTCCCATCATTCTTGAGCAGATCGTCTGCTACGGTAAGGATGCCATCTGTACAATACGTCAGTCCTGCCCCGCCAAATGGAGTAATGGTTAGTCCAGACCCTTGACTGTGAGAGAGTTGCCGAACTGGAAGAAATCTGGAGGACCAGGCGGCAATCCATGATCGTCAAGCTCGCCTTCATCGTCGCTGTAGCCTTCATCGTCCTCATCATCGTACTCCTCTTCGTCGTCGTCGTCTTCGATCTCTTCCTCGTCTTCATCGATCTCGTTTATTCGACTCTTCGAAGGATAGGAGCCGGCCATAGGATGCGCTCTGTGATACGGGGTTCGGGGTGGCATCAGATGGGGCGGTTGCGACAGGTCAGTGTTGTGATTGGCGAATTGCTCGAGCTCCTCGTAGTAGGCGTCGTAAAGCACCTCCAATTCCTCTTCGATGGCTGTCCGCTTCCGACCACAGACGGAGCAACTGCAAGAGTGTTTCTGCTGTTCCTTCATCTTTCGCAGCACAGCCTCCTTCTCGACCTTAACCAACGATCTCCGCTCGTCTTCGCCCAGCTCCAGCCAAAACTGCTTGATATTCTCTCGCTCAGCCTGGGTCGAAGTATTCCAGATGTGGTCGCTCGACAGACGTTGCGAGGCTCGCATAGCTGCACTCGATAAAGGTGGGATGTTGGAGCGAGATAGCATGGTGGAAGTCCTAGACAGCGTCTCATTTGTCGTCTTTGACTTTTTTCGCTTGCTCGTGTTTAGCCACGAACTGTCGCGGACCGCATCTGCACCTTCTGCGTCGTTTGGATCCTCATCGCCGCTGTAAAATGCTTCTTCGGGGCTCTCCATGTCGGGGTATGCCGGATCTGTGTAGTCGGGTTCCTCGGTGAAAAAGCCCTTGACCGGGCCTCTGCCTTGTTTGACTGGCGGTAATTGGCCATTTGGCTTATGAGCCGTGGTTACATGGCCATTTGGAAGAGCATTTTCGGATTTGTCCTGCCCCGCGGCTCGTTTTGCGGCCTCTTTCTCTCGCCTCTTCTGCTTTTTGCGGTTGACAGCCGGAGTCGGAGTAGGCTCTCCGGCAGACTCAGTGGTGTCACCAGTTCTGAGATCGGCATCTGTTTTGGTGGCAGCAGTCTGACTGTTCAAGGACGGGGTGGAGGAAGTGGCTGGGCCGGAGTTTGGCAGGGGTTGTGTAGGCACATTCTTCTTCAAGTGCAGTGGCTGTGGAACGGCGGGATGGACCTGAGTGTTGGCTTTCTTCTTCGAGGGCATGATGCCAACACAGTCAACGAGAACGGCTAAGCCCGATAGCGACCTTGATCGGAAGAACTTGACATCAAAGTCCGGCTGGTTGTGGTTTTCACTGCTGGTGGGGTATCACAAATCGGGAGGGAACAGGGAGCGGACGAAGCGGTTTGGATGTCGAATAAATAGCGAGCACCGAAAGAGGGAATCGAGGCAGAGAGCGAAGGTGCAGCAGGAGGGTGCGGCAGGAAGGTGCGTGGCCACAAGTGTTTGGCGAGTGTAAGGGAAGTCGTTGGTTGTTGAACAGCGACCGTGACAGTGAGTGCAGTCCAGCAGTTCAGTCCAGTTCGGTTCCGTGGGGCGCGGCGACGGAGCCTCGAGACGGCAACTTGCGCTTGACGGGCCTGTGCGCTGCCTGAGAAGTGACGCTGCCTGACTGCTGTGAGCCTGGTAGAGGCAAAGCCGGTTCAATTCAGCCGAACTCTCAGTCAGTTCCCACCACTTACTACACCACTGCTTCAAGTCCCTTCACCCGCCTACAGCACCCTCAGCGACATCGTGGCCTGGATATTAGACTGAGCATCCACGCGCTTTGGAGCGGCCAGGCTCGCGCCTCCACTCTCTGCCGTTGCATCACTATCCATCGAGTGACAAGCAAGCACTATCTATTCCTGGCTGCGCCTCAAACAGCCGTACCTCTTCACATTTGGACCCCACCGACTCCCAGTGAACTAGTCTCAGACTTCCAGAGCCACGATACTCAATCCTCAAGGACATCAACAAACTGCGGCTGGCAGTGCCGGGTGCCGGTGGGTGAAGATACCCGCTGCATGCGACCTCAGTTGTGTCCAGTTACACCACCCAAGTCCACTTCGCTTGACTTCACTTCAGCTGGCCCTTGGCCTGTCGATTTAAGACTTGGGCTCTTTCCATCCCCCCATCTTCTCTACCCGCCTCGCGACTGCTTGTATTCATCGTAGCCTCTCCATCCATCTGTCCATCCATTGATCGCACAGTGGTGTGACCTAGCTGCTTCGCGGACGGAGCCACTAGAAACTCCACAACCATGGCTCAGGGTCAGGCTCAGCAGAATGTCATGAGAAGGTATGGTCGCCTGACAGCTGAGAACTGGGTCCCGTGGCTAACTCACCAACAGGAAACTCGTCATCATAGGGGACGGTGCCTGCGGCAAAACCTCACTATTATCAGTCTTCACTCTCGGCTATTTCCCTACCCACTACGTACCAACCGTCTTTGAGAACTACGTCACAGATTGCCGCGTCGATGGCCGGTCAGTACAGCTGGCCTTGTGGGATACAGCAGGTCAGGAAGACTATGAAAGACTGCGTCCCCTGGCATACGCGAAATCACACGTCATTCTTATCGGCTTTAGTGTCGACAGTCCGGATAGTCTAGAGAACGTACGGCATAAGTGGATCGAGGAAGCCCGCGAACGATGTCCAGATGTGCCTGTCATCCTGGTCGGCCTAAAGAAGGACCTGAGAGAAGATCCCGTCGCCATAGAGGAGATGCGCAAGAAGAGCCTGAGGTTCGTCAGTCCGAGAGAAGGCGCAGAGATGGCCCAGCAATGCGGTGCGCGGAAATATCTCGAGTGCTCGAGTTTGACCGGTGAAGGAGTTGACGATGTCTTCGAGGCCGCAACCAGAGCTGCTCTTTTGACTTTCAACGGCAAACAAGGTGGAGGCGGTTGCTGTGTTATTCTATAAGTGCCGTTATGGACCACACGAGGCGACTAATTTTCTGAGCCCTGAATCGAGGACAATCCGACATCGTTCTGCCGGACCTGTCCTGCATCGATGAATGGCGCACCTGGAGCTCTCAAGATTGACCTGGTTATCATGGGACCGAGAATGCTCAACCGGCATATGGGTCTCCTTTGCCCATATCATGCTTGTAATGCATGTCTAACGACCAATTTCTTACTGAATCTTAGCGAATTGGCAGCGACGATGGACATTCTACGAAAGACCCTTACTCTTGGAGTTCAGCGGCCATGTGGTCGAAGATATGGGCGGCTTGGCGTCGTTGGAGAGAAAGACAAAAGTTGACAGCAGTCTCTCGTTGTACATATATGCTGCCCCAATGACCTTGATGGTTCCCTTTTACGCGAGACTTGGCCATCCTTCCCGACCGCCTTCAACCGAAGCCAGATATACCTCCCTCCAGAATCGGTATCGGCGGGTCGAGCGTCCTAATCGCTGTGTAGGTCTCACCGGTGTTGCTTTTTAAGAGCATCATTGCCGCTGCAACCCATCAAGCCATCCGGGCTTCCGGACAATTGTCCAGACTCAATCCTGACTTTCCCTCGGGCCTTGTCTCATCCCTTATAACTGTATGATACATAATCAAATCCTCCCAAGCTAAAGAGGCTTTTTCTTCAAGGCCACTTCGGGGCTGCGTGCTTGCCTCCGAAGCCCCTCAATCCACCCGTATAGGCTCCAACATGATTCCCTCACTCCCTCGCCTCCATACCCACGAGCATCAATGTCTCTTCCACGCATGATCCCAGATCTTAGCCTGCTTGGCCGCGGCACTCGCGCCCTCGCCTTCTCCCTGTCCCTCTCCCTCTCCCTCTCCTTCTCCCTCACTTTGCGTCCCGACGCCCAGTCCGCCAGTACTACCAACCCACTCGACAAAGCCCCTCGCATACTCGATGGGGACACCGCCCTTCCTCGCGCCGGACGTGAGACCCCATATCCCGGTCTTCATCTGCGCCTTGCGGAACAAGCGGCCCCCGTCGCCGGCGCCGAGGCGCAACTCCTCGTTCGCGTCCCTCATCGCGTTGTACTGTCTCTCCAGCTCCATTTCGCGGGCCTTCTTCACGTTGTGCCGGAACAGGTTCCACGCGCGCGTGATCGTCCAGTGTCGGAGGTGCCGGTTGCGGGAGAAGCGGAGCGGCCGCGGCGTCAGCGTCGTCGGGTGGTGCAGGAAAAACCGGATCAAAGCTGAGAGACAGAGGCACGTGCGTTAGTTTTTTGACAGGCAGATGCGTGATAGCGAAGTAGTACACTCGAACTTCAAGCTGAGTGGTGCTTTCGGCGGGCCTGCATGGACTCACACACGCAATCACGCAGAGAGAGAGAGAGAGAAGGGGAGGGAAAACGCACTTATCCGCCGATCGGGCCTTGCACCGCCGCGACTCCTCGCGTTATGGGCTGTACTTGTCGAAAATTGGGTCTTGGAAAGCATACCCGCTCGGACCGTGTTCTGGGTTGTTAAGCGCAGCGGTCCATGAGGTGGTAGCTGTGGGTTCCGCAGAGCCGGCCGGAGGGGGATCTGGAAAACATTCGCCAATGCCGCGCGCAGAGAGGAGCCGTGCATCTCGGTAGGTCGTCGAGAGCGGACTCTGTAGTGACTGTCGTAGGGCGAGGATGCAAAGCGCGCCGAAAATAAACCTCTAGGAAAGGGAGATGCCGCTTATTGTACGGGGTCTGTAGAAAGAAAGCTTCGCCGACCTCGAGTTCTGGTGGTATCAAAGTTTCTGGCTGCAAGGCTGCGCTTGGCGTGTTTGGACGTGTCAGCCTTGCTGCGACCGACGGCGCTAAACACCTCCAATAGAGCCAGAGAGTTTATTGTGCAGAAACGATGCGAAGTTCGACATTTGCCTGAGCAATACGGAGTACTCCCTACCCTTTCATTTGGATGTCTATCATTAAGTGAGGACGTTGTCGGTTCGTCACAGCTCACTCGCTTGCTTGCTTGTCTGGTGACGCCCTTTCATCAATCATTGCCCGCTTGCTGAGCCTTCCTTTTGTTATATTATACCGAATACTTCTTCGTCCGTTTGTCGAAGTCCATGATCCTCCTCTGGCGATGCCCCTGCGCTAACTTCCATCTGCAGTACAACATTAACGCATCCTTGAGCACAACAAATAGACATCCACCAACCACACTTCTGCCCCACTTCGTAGACAGCAGCCCTGGCCGACCATTCGTGTAGTCTCGGTACGTCAGCCACGATGTGGGCAGAGCATAGCTGATCAGATTGCCCATTCCTGCTGCAACCGCCGGGAACATTAACGCGCCAAGGATTGTCTGTCCGATGCTGCCAGTCTCTATGAATTCTTGGCGCAATATTCGCTGAACATGTTGATTCTCTTGCTGACCTTGTGCTCCCCCTCCGCCGTTAGCAGCACCTTCTGGTGCGCCTGCATCATCATCCTCCAGGGCCACGCCGTGATCATTTATCTCGATTTCAAGAACCATATCTCCTTCTTGCGCCTCTTCCTCCCGAAAATCCTCCCCGTTCTCAGCTTGCGCTTCACCCCCTTGTAGTTCGTGAGTAGGTTGTACTTCTGCCAACCACTTTCTGTTGAGGTCGCAGAAGGCTTTATGATAGCACCAATTGTAGAATGACCTCATGGCTGGAAGGCAGGCAAACACAGTACTTGGTAGAGGTGGCCAGATGGTATAATCAATGTCGAACTTGTCGGTAATCTGAGTGGAAAGCAGAATCAGGCTGCTGCCAGGTAAGGCGAAGTCGGCATAGTCTGTCCGGGCCAGGATCAGATTGACCGGTATTAGGCTGTACATCCAGCTATACTCTCGGCGTGTAGCGACGTATCTGAATATTCGATCCGCGTCATCGGGGCCAAACACCAAATACACGGATTGGAATCCGTGAAACCACGCTCCAGCCCATAGCGAACCGGCAAAGGACAGCCCTAGACCCGGTAAAACAAACTTCCCGAGGGAGCGATCGATGGTGCGAAGGCTCTCTACGATGTAGCTTCTCGGTCTTGAGATCTTGATCTCAGATTTGCATTGTGGACATTGGATAGGGCCTGACTGTTTGTTCTTGTTCTTCGGGTTCTCCAGGTCGGCTACCCAGTCTAGCAGGCATGCTTCGTGAGCGGTCAAACTGCAAGAGCATGGCGTCCGCCAGACAGGAGGGTTATTAGGGTCATCTTCACTCTTGTCGCTCATGCATATCCAGCACTTTGGTCCGAATGTTGATGCACGTGAGGGAGCAGATGGTCGCGAACTTGGTCCTTCGGGAGGACTCTGAGGCGGTGAGGAGGGGTTGTTCAGCAGGCTTGTGTCAGAGTCTTCTGAACTCATTGTGAGGTTGAGCACCAGAGAAGCGAAGAGGAGGCTCGGGTTCGAGGGTGCAGATCCTGGGCGGCGGACGCCTGCCTTAGTTGAGGGTGGAACAGCGCGCTTCTGCTGAGGGTACCATGAATTCTCTTGGTATAAAAGCAAGATGCGATACACGAGTACTCGTGCTGTCCAGTTTCTCCCGGTGTAAAGTCAATCCAGGCAAGTGGCTTGATCTCGGATCAACAGATGCGCTCAACGGCAAACATGAAGACGTAATTGCTGCATTGAGCTAGCCAATTGTGGTTAAAGTGACACAAGCGAAGACTAAGCGGCAAGTGGTTGTCGAAATTCCACCTCCCCATTCTACCTTCCGCTTTCATTTCAAGTCCATCTCAAAGTGAGCTACTCCTTCTTTCACTGGTACTTGCTGGATTGACCTCTGTCGAGGCTTGAGTGACTGGTAGCAACTGCACATGGCGCGGCCTTGCTGAGTCTGTCACAGAATCATGTTCAGATCCATCATTGCGGCCCTTCTGGCAGGTCGATCGCGGTTTTTGCGACGTTGTTTGTTCGCGATGCTAGCTGAACGACTCCTGCTCTCTGGATACTTTGTATGATCAGCCTCCGACCCGGATCATGCTCTAGGGAAGTAAGGCCGGATTCCACTCCTACTGAGTCCAATACCTCGGCAATATGTCTCACTCAGGCCACCCGAGCCCGGCCTTTATCTCGTGGTTGCCGCACGTCAAGGCTTGGATGAACGCGCTACCAGCCCTCTTGACACAGGAAGATCATGGCAATCCTGGATCAAAGTCTTCCACGGAGCGCGGAACCTCTTCCCTCTGTTTAAAGCCTTGTATGTGCTCTTCGAACCAAACCGATCCCTGCGACATCAACGATTCTTCGTACAGGAACTTTTTGAGTACTGCTTTGAGACTATTCCACGTAATGACTTGAGCTTTGATCGCCAATTCGGCCAGCTTTCTGTTAAACCACTGCTGGCTTGTCCGCATCTGTTCAAGCGGCGGGCCACATTCCACCAGAGCACCCACATACAGTGCCCACACCATCGTGTTGAGATACTTTTCGGTATTTGCTCGAGCTGCAGACGCCTCACATTGTTCCAGCGCGTTCTTGAGTGCATTCATGAATCGATCGTTATCGTATATCGGCACACCCATGACCTGCGGAGCATAGCCTGCCCAACGGCGGAGCTGCACTGCGGTCAAAGCCAGACACTGTCGTGCAAAAAGTTGGCTCTTGGCCTCATCAGATAGTCCCTCATGCTCAAGCTCATCGCACGTGTCCAAGTAATGGTTGATCATTCGGCTGTGGAAGAGGAACGACGAAGCCATAAACGAAGTGGCGACCAGAGGCAAAGGTGGGACGGTTCCACGCTCGGCCGATAATCCTTCATAACGCATCATTCGGCGGCGTTGCTTGAACCAGTGTACGAGGACTTCGTGTGCAATGGCAGGATCCATGTCGTCCTTCGCGTCCTCTTCATCGCTGGAATACACGGGGAAATATGGAGCAGCGGCATCCCATAGAGGCTTCAACACCTCCGGTAACCAGTTATCCACATCGAAAATGGGCCGGGTCAGAAAGGCCGAGGACAATTGGAGATCATTGTGAAGTTGGTACAGGAGCATTTTGTAGTCGAGTCTTCGGTGGTTCCATTGGGACTTGAAAATGTAGCGGAACATTTTGCCATGAGCAACTGCTCCGTGGACGTTCTGGTTGATAATTTCCGTATTGAACAGCATGTTGATATGCAAGCAATCGACAGGGTTATCTAGGTCTTGTTCTCGCAAAATTTTCTCGATAAGGATTCGAGTGCTTTGTCCCAAGAATCTCAGGGTCACTTGCTGCATACTGTGGTCGACTCGACCTGCAATGGCTCCAAAACGGGCCAAAGTACCAAGTGCCGTGCCTTTCTCTTGTAAGCCGGCGACATTGTCTCGCCAATCTCGATTTGCAAGGTCACTCAGGTTCTTGTCGTTGAAGTTCTTGTGTTTTATTCGGAGGTGATACATTGAGGGCAAGACGTAGTCACGATAAAGGGCGAGGAGTCCATTCTCTTCAGGGCCAATTGCAATCGAGTACGCATGGAACGGATCCGAGTTTCCCTTCCCCACAACCGAAAGCGGCGAGACGGCCCTTACAAGCTGTCTGTGAGGATAATGGTAGACCCTAGGTGCTTGTTTCTCATCATCAGGACGCTCCGGCTGGGAAGTTTCACTAGACTCCCGTACACGATCGCGACCGATCCCCTGTTCAGCGATTCTCCGGAGCGACGGATCTCTCAAAGCGGAAGTGCGCCCGCTCAAAGCAGACGCCCGCAAGGCTTTGGCTTCGGCCCGACGCCTTTGTGCATGGCGGTTCGACTGTACATGGGAGAAGATTGTCCGCTTGTGCGGCGAATAGTTCATACTTCCTGCATCGTGGGGGATCCAGAGTAGCTCATTCTCCGCGGATTGGTTCGTGCCTTGAGGCGTTGTGTGGGGTGCCATTGTGCTGGTTGCACCGGAGTGACAAAGCCTGGTATACGTGGCGAGGACACATGTGCATATCAAGGTAATCAAATCGATGGTTGCGCCCGATGAGGTCCAGCCGGCGGTTGCACAAGAGAGGCCTGCGAACCTGCATGAGAGAAAATTCACAAACAGGGAGATCTTACCTTCCTGAAGATACTTCTGGCCTTGCCAGCAGACTTTCACGCATATCGAAGGAGCTGTCCGGCTCTAGGCCCCATGAGGACCACGGCCACTGTGCCTGAGGCGGGGTGGTGTATACAACTGCATGCTTAGTAATAAGGTTGGTTGTGATGTTTCTCGGCTTGTTCCGTTCGTTGTTAGTTTTGTTAGTGCTCGCCTGGAATGTCGCCTAAGCAGAATGTTGTCGCAGAATCTTGCTTCAGGCAGAGGTAGAGCTAGGCCCCTCTTCGGCCTCACAAAAGAAGATCGAAAAAAAAAAACTCCGTACGGAGTGATGGTAATAGAAAATCCAAGCTGTACCGGCTGGCCTCCTCAGTGTGGAACAGCCCGAGAGCATAGAAGCTCAAGGAGGGTTCACAGACTTGACCGGCTGAACGAAATATCCCCAGAGAGCTCCTTTAGTGAAACGACCAATAGTGCCAGCGAGTGTCACATGGAGCATCGAAGACATCATCCTGCAGAGCGTTTCGAGGTAGTTACAAGTACAATTACCTCGTACGTACCCTCAAAAAGGTCGTTTCGACTGCAAAGCGTGGCTGGTGGACGTTTTGATTTCGTGTTTCTCTAGTTGGCGCAGGGAGCCAGAGTGTCAATAAGGATGCCAGGAAGTTGGTGCGAAGGCGTCGATGCGACAGAGCCAGCGGCGTCATCGTTGTTCCGTTCCGTATCGCCCAAGGTGTCCCGCTTGATTCTCCGTTCAACAAACACTAGTTTTCCGCTTTCCCGCCTGACCCTTGGACAATCCTCATTTGTGAAAGTGTGGCCGTCACTTTGGCCATTGTTGCATACGCTGGCAGAAATCGCTCGCGTATAAACGGGTACATACAAGAGAGGGCTCGATCACATCATGTTTGTCTGCTGAGCATTTCTTTCATCTGGAGCACGCGACTCACTTCCACAGACGTCATAGCAACGACTAGCAGCAGCGCGGCTGAGAGAAAGTATCAGTTCAAATCGCCTCTGCCTCAGCATGGCTGCATCGGTGCCGAAGGTTGACAACCTTGACCATGTGTACGCAGGAGCTGGCGAGGGTAATGAGGTGCCTCCCGAGCTGCGACGTCGCTTCAACAACTTGATCAAGGCCTTCAAAAACAAATACGGACTTAAGCCAGAGTTTGTGTCTCGAAGTCCTGGAAGGGTCAACATCATTGGTGAACATGTTGATTACTCACTATACAACGTCCTGCCGGCTGCCGTTACAGTCGACGTACTCATCGCGGTCCGCGTCCTTCAACACCATGGCGGAGCGGGACCCACAATTAAGATTGTCAATGTCGACTCTAACAAATATCCTCCAAGCGAATATACGATACCGAGCTCGGGCACAGTCGACGTCGATCGGGAGAACCACTCCTGGAGCAATTACTTCCTGGCTGGATTGAAAGGGTCAATGGAGTATCTTCGGGAACGTTTCGGTAACTCCTTCGAACCTCGTGGCATGGAACTCCTTATCGACGGAAATGTCCCAGCTGGAGGTGGTCTCTCCAGCAGTGCAGCG
The DNA here is from genome assembly GCA_002099365.1 of Phialophora verrucosa. Taxonomy (NCBI): domain Eukaryota; kingdom Fungi; phylum Ascomycota; class Eurotiomycetes; order Chaetothyriales; family Herpotrichiellaceae; genus Phialophora; species Phialophora verrucosa. The sequence continues at coordinate 845,608 of MSED01000002.1, read as the reverse complement.
TTTGTCTGTGCTTCTGCTCTTGCTGTTATGGCAGCGAATGGCCACGACATCTCGAAGCAGGACCTCCTAGACCTTTGCATAGTGTCAGAACGCTCTGTTGGTGTCTTTTCAGGAGGGATGGATCAAGCAGCTTCTATCTTCTCCGAGAGAGGATTTCTGCTTTATTGCCGGTTCTTCCCAGTCTTCTCTGCAGAGAACGTCCCTGTCCCGGTCTCCAACCCAGAAGTTACGTTTCTGGTTGCTCAGTCATTCGTCACCTCCGACAAGGCTGTTACGGCGCCGATACATTACAACCTCCGAGTTGTGGAATGTACCCTGGCAACTGTGGTTCTCGCCAAGTTGCACGACATTGCTCTCAATCCAGACCAAAGCTCCCTTGGATTCTGCTTGCGGAACTTTCAAGAGGAGATAATGAGAAAGGAAGGTCGCTTAGACGAACCCGTGGCATCTCAAGTGGATGCGATGATTGATATCATCAAGTCAAAACTCGACAAACAGAGCTATACAAGAGATGACATCGCCAATATCTTGGGTATTTCAGTCGAGGAACTGCAGAAGCAGTATATGTCCAAGTTCCCAATCCGAGCGGAATCTTTCAAGTTGAGGCAGAGAGCATTACATGTCCTAGAAGAGGCTGGACGTGTGCTCAAATTTCGCGACACCTTGACCACGTCTGGAAAGCTAGATGAAGAGAAGTTGCTATATCTCGGCGAGCTGATGAACAAGACGCAGGATTCGTGTCGGGATGTCTACGAGTGCTCCTGTCCCGAGATCGATGAGATTTGTGCAATCGCACACAAGGCCGGGGCATATGGGACTCGACTTACAGGTGCCGGATGGGGGGGCTGTACAGTGCACTTAGTGCCACAGCACAAGGTCGATGCTGTGACTCAAGCTCTCAAGCAAGAGTACTACTACAAGAAGTTTCCAGACATCACCAAGGAGAAGCTCGAGGAAGCCATTGTCATTTCGAAACCCAGCCAGGGATCATCACTGATTGTTGGTGCTGCCCTTGATGTATAGATTCAGGCACTGTGTAAAATGCAGGCTGCGCTCGCGCATTCAGGAGCGAGAAGTACAGTAGTCCAGGCCCTCTCAGCGCCTGTTACTGCCGCCAGTCAAGCTGCTCATCATGACAAGCATGTGCTGCAGACAAAGCGAATCTGCGTGTTTGCGTCTTAGCAGTTTCGAGGTCCGGCCATCTAGGTGCCGGCCGGTCAAAGGTCTGAAGACTTGGGCCGACATTGGCTGTGACCGACCAAGCAGACCGACTGAAACCCTGTTCTGCAGATAAATGAGGTGGCAAGAATGCCGTCACCCGGGTTCTATCCTCGAGAAGTTTAGATAAAGCAACATACGTACTTTTGGGCGCAGGGCTGAAGCTATTCAACTGGGAGTGTGCTCCGGAGGAACGGTAATGACGCCGCCAAGGTGGCCACTGGCATAATTGCACCCCCTGCAAAGCACACTCCTATTACTTTTTGTGCACGTATTATGTACTCCAAAGGCCCAAGTAACTCTTTGGCCAGGGGTCGCCCCCGGGCTGCCCTGGATTCATCATATACTCCGAACTGAGATACAATCTCATCGTTCCATAGTTACGTGATCCCTAGTCGGAGCCACTACACATTGACTGAGCAGTTAATTACGGCCGAAGCAACAACAACCCCACGAATCAGGTGCATGCTGGAGAGACTGCAAACTCCTTTCGTGTAAGTTTGGATCTTGGTTTGTCGAGACACACACCTTTCTTAACCTTTCGTATCATGACTTGGAACCCCCCATCGACGAATGACATGGCAGGGTGTTTGGCCGAGGTTTCATTCTTGTTGTTGAGCCATGGGTTGGGGGGACTGGGCGCCATGAGCTTGGCGGATATTTTCGGACGACCAGGAGGCGCCACCCTGGTTTCCTACGTTAATGAATAATCGGGTCGGTGATGGCTGCAACGTCTTTAGGATCCGATCTTTACAGCCGAACCCTACGGCAGCATCACGGATAACGGACGGCGCCCGTCTTCCAGCGTGCTTCCGCTTTTGATGGCCATTAGTAGCCAGGAAATCATAAGCTGACAAAGTCCCACTTCCACTTCCGGAGGCGGGAAGCTGAATCCTAGCTTTAAGGTCAAATTGGCTGCTTACAGTGTGTTTGAGCGTCAGCTGCTCTGGGTAGCTGTCTCAAGGCTTCAATGTCCCGGTACTTAAGGACGGCGTAGATCCTGGGGCTAGAATCTTTCATTTTCACATTCTGTTCCTGGTATCTGCAGCGTGGCGTACTTGTCGCCTAACCTCCATTCCAGATACCCTCCTTAGAAACTAAATTCAGCAGTTGAAATGCCTTCCAGAATCTACCGGTCATCATATCCACCAGTGCAGTTGGTGGATAGTGACCTGCTGGAGTACCTCTTTTCAAATCCGAATAAAACGCCTGAAAACAAACCGATCTTCATTGATGCTGTCACGGGCGCCACACGAACCTATGGCGAGATCAAGCGGAGGACAAAGTCGCTAGCTCGGGGATTGAGGGATCTCGGAGTCAAACCAAAAGACGTTGTCGCTTTCTTCAGCCCCAACAGCATCGACTATGCTATCGTTTGTTACGGCGTCTTGGGCTGCGGTGCCACGGTTTCGCCCGTCAGTGCTGCTTACACCCCTATGGAATTACAGGCGCAGCTCGAGACAAGCGGAGCGAAGTACCTGATTTCACATTCAGCGCTCCTTGCTACGGCAGAGAAGGCTGCCAAATTTGACCCTTCCATCCAGATCATCCAGGCGGATGGAGCGTGGGACAAGAATGGCAGAGCAACGGCGGAAAAGATGGCAGATAGCTGTCCACCCAGTCCCCTCGTCAGCATAAAGCCGAGCGAAGCCGATGATCGCCTCGCCTTCATGTGCTTCTCCTCAGGGACGACGGGACGAGCGAAAGGAGTGATGACCACGCACAAAAACCTCGTTTCCAACATCATACAGTGGATGGCACAGTTGCCGCTTGAGACCACGGGGAAACTGACGACGGTTACGTTCTTGCCATTCAGTCACATCTACGGTCTAACGTCCTTCCTTTGCGTTAACGCATATGTGGGCAACACGGCTGTGGTGCTCCCTCGGTTCGACCCCGAATTATTCCTCTCTTGCTGTCAGAAATATCGACCCGAATCCGTCAACGTGGTTCCACCAGTCATGTTACTGCTCGCCAAACATCCATTGGTGGAGAAATATGACCTCAGCAGCCTCAAGAGAATTTTTTGCGCTGCAGCACCGTTGAGCGTGGAACTGCGAGAAGCCGTCGAGGCACGGTTCAAGAAATTGTACGGGACAACCCTACTCGGTGTGCAAGCGTGGGGCATGACAGAGACCAGCCCGCTAGGCGCCGCTATACCTGCTGACCGGCCCGACAAGCGACATACAGTCGGCAACATCACACCCAACATGGAGTACAGAGTGGTTGACTCGGAGACTTTGCAAGACACCGGGTATGAAGCGGATGGCTCAGCGATCCCCGGGGAGCTGTGGTGTCGTGGTCCGAACGTAACCAAAGGCTATTATCGAAACGAAGAGGCAACGAAAAACAGCTACGCGACCGATGAGGAGGGCAAGCTATGGTTCAGGACAGGAGATATTGGAACGATCGACTCGGACGGCTTTTTGACCATTGTGGACCGAATAAAGGAAATGTTCAAGTACAAGGGACTGCAAGTCATCCCTTCGGAGTTGGAAGGGAAGCTTCTTGAAAATCCCGATGTGGAGGACGCCTGCGTGGTGCCACTGTGGGTTGAGGAGCAAGCAACACATCTCCCGGTGGGATTTGTCGTCATTAATCAAAAGGCGAAGGCCAAAAGCGAGAAGGCGGTTGTTGAGAGCATTCACTCATGGCTGAATGCCAGAGTTGCCAATCACAAGAAACTCAGAGGAGGAATCTATGTCATCGATGCAATCCCGAAGTCCCCGTCGGGCAAAATCCTGCGACGCGAACTGGCGGCGAAGCTGAAAGCAATGACTGGGAAGTCTGGATCAAAGTTGTAAGACGCCTGAGACTTGGGCGGCGTGCAATGAGGTTCTCCTGCAAATAGAATTATAACTGCATGGCCCACTGCCGCTACTTTCTCCTTATCATGTGGTCCCCGGGTTTCACCACATTTCCTGCTTACAGCGGGCTTCGTCCCAAAGTCTCGACTAGGAAAACATGTTCACGTGGAAGTTGCTCAGCCTCGTGGTGGTCAGCTGGGCGTCAGCCTCGCCATGCTTAGATGACGTCAATCACTTTCAAATGACGGTCACAGTCAGTGTTGAGCTTCAAGCTCTCCGTCTTGGAATTTGTCGACAGGTCTTCACAACGCTCAGCGAAGTCAGGCTGGTCTCGACGCTCGTCTTTCCATGCAAACACTGCCACATATGTGGCTGCCGTTCCGTCGGAAGCACCCAAGCCCACCGCCGGATGTGCCATCTGCGCACCGTGACGCAGGCCGCTGAAAATTTCCTCCGATTATCTTCACCCTCGTGTCATTGGCCACAGACACCAGAACAGGGTAACTCGGCAAAGGATGGTCCAATCAGCCAAGCGGTAACTGCGATGGCGGCGAGTGGCCGCAGCCCGAGATCGGACTTTCCTCCCGTACGGAGAAGCTATTGGAGGATCGAGACATTCCAAACCCAAAGAAGTCGAACAGCCATGGAGGTTGCGTTCGAAAGAAGATATGGCAATCTACCCCAGTATTCCCAACAGGACAACGGTGAAGGGTGGTATGGAGGCGGTGTCTTTCCTTCCTCCATTTGAGTCATTTTCTGCCCAGCTTTCTTCTGGTTCGTCGTCTTTCTCTTTTCGTGGATACTCATATGTTTGCCCTATCTCGCCCTTTCAAACTGCTTCTCACAACTCTCCACGCTCTTTTCAATCTCCAATTTGACCAGAGTCGCTCATTTCAAGCAATGATACCCGATCTGCAACTACTTTGCGATTCGAATACACCATGACAGGCGAGCTTCACCATGACAACATTGAAGATGACCACGGCGCTCCCGAGATCCGGCCTGTTTCAACGCATTCATACCAATCCGGTCCACTTGATCTTGAGAGAACGCCGACAGCCGAGGCGAAAGATCAACTCAAGGGTGAGAAGCCAGATCTAGCACGCATACGTTCGACTATATCGGCGCACGAGATTCAAGGCGTTCCTAGCCGTGACAGCTCATATGTTGAGGCCAACGCTGCTCAATATGAACGATTTAGCGAGCGACGAAAGATCGTCATCACCTGCGTGCTATCGTTATGCGGCTTTCTCGCACCTATTTCCTCCACAACCATCCTCGCCGCTATCCCTGAAGTGGCAGCAACCTATCACACCAGCGGCAGTATCATCAACCTGTCTAACGCGCTTTACCTTATTTTCATGGGTCTGTCGCCGAGCTTGTGGGGCCCGATTTCGACCATCTACGGCCGTCGATGGTGCTGCATTATTACTGCGATTCTGTTCTTTGCCTTTAGCATCGGCACTGCTCTTGCCCCGAACCTGGCTTCATACTTCATCTTCCGAGTTCTCACAGCATACCAAGGGACCGCCTTCCTGATCGTTGGGACCTCTTGCCTCGGAGACATCTACACCCCAACGCACCGAGCGACAGCGCTGAGCTGGTTCTTGTCGGGAACGCTTATTGGACCCGCCTTTGGGCCGTTCATCGGCGGCATCATTGTGACATTCCGATCATGGAGAGACATTTTCTGGTTACAGTCAGCACTCGGAGGGCTCGCGGCGGTCATGGTTATTTTATTACTGCCGGAGACAATTCCTGAGAAGAAGATCGATGAGCTTCGGGAATATTCGCGGAAACAGAGGACGCTGCACATCCTCCACTGGGTGTCGCCCCTCCGCGTGTCGATATTGCTCTTCTCATACCCAAACCTGATCATCGCCGGCCTGGCATCGAGCTCCCTAGTGTTCAATATGTACTCCCTGCTTACGCCAATCCGCTTTGTGCTTAACCCACGATTCCATCTCACATCACCGATTCAATCTGGTCTATTCTACATTGCCCCCGGCTGTGGGTATTTGCTGGGCACCTTCTTTGGCGGTCGCTGGGCCGACCATATTGTCAAGAAGTGGATTCGCAAGAAGAACCGCCGTGTCGCTGAGGATCGGCTGCGGTCGTGCTATGCATTCATCGGCGGTGTTATCCCTGCTTGCATGCTCGTCTACGGCTGGTCAGTGGAAAAGGCAGTCGGGGGCGTGCCATTGCCAGTGGCAGCCATGTTCGTTCAGGGTGTCGCACAACTGTTCTGTTTCCCGAGCCTCAACACGTACTGCCTGGATGTGATGCAAGCTCGGGGCCGATCCGCAGAAGTTGTCGCGGGGAATTACATGATTCGATATGCGTTTGCTGCACTTGGGTCCGCCATCTGTCTGCCAGCAATTGAGGCGATCGGTGTTGGCTGGTATAGTACGCTGTCTGCTGGCTTCCTGGTTGTCACTGCGATTGGCGTGTGGGCGACAACTGTGTGGGGTGAGAAGTGGAGACATGCTGTTGATGACAGGAAAAAGAAGAAGAGAAGGGACAAGGCTGCTGAGAAGGCGAGCGAGAAAGGTGGACAAGAAGGGGTGTGAAACTGCTTTTTCGGCATCGAACCACAAGACTCCCCCCCAAAAAGCGTGGCCATGGGATTCTCTCGTATGATCACCCTTTGTTACTGCTTGGATACTCTTACGAATTCGATGAACAATCTTTGGCGCAGGAGTTGGGATAGAGAAGGATAGACCTGACATTTGTTGGCTTTGGGGGGCGTTTTCCAGAGCTACGTAAGGGATGAGGACACGAATACCAAGGAATCAATGTCTGTTACAAACTTAGGGAGGGTTCGGGGCATGTCAACAAAGAGGATGGTGTTCGATTGAATCGGTCGGGGGGAAGAACCGGACAAGACATTAGGACGCCATGGAGGAAACCGTGATCTTGCAGGCTCCCATGTCGTCCGCAAAACCTTCGACTCAAAAGCCCAAAATGAAGACTGAATATACCACGATACCTAGCTAGTGCTTTCATCTTCAGCAGTTGCCAGCCTCGTCCACAAGTACTTGTTCGAGTACTAAGCACTTCGCGTAGAGCACGCGATCGGATCGACCATCCAACATGTGAAAGCGGGGGTCACGCTGGCGAGAAGCGGGGAATTATTTTCTCGAGTATCTCTGCGTCGGCCTCCTCCGTCACCGGGATTTTGCTTGCAGTTTGTATCGAGTAATGAAACAGTTTGGCATGTTGAGAAAATTTGACCTGCGCACTAGATTCTCGAGTTTATAATTCCCCCGGTGTCCTTTGTAAGGTGCAGCACACAGTAGTTTCGCTCTCCTCACCTCCGTTTGTCAGCTCACCTCCGGCCGAAGATCGAAGCAACTTGTATGTTACTGATACCACACACTGAGTGGTCTCACCCGCAACCATCTCCTCTCGGAAACCCAGTCACCGTCTTAAACAGACCGTCATGGAAGTCAACATCCAACCACAAGCCCTTGCTGAGACGGTGGTCGACCGAGGTCTGCCCTCGAGCAGCTCGTCATCGACAGCCAACGTCACGGTGACACCCATCCCGGCGTCGCTGATCGACACGACTTTCTCGACCTCCACGAACATCACCACGACCGTGCTTGGAGCGTCGATCCTCTCTTTCTCGGACGAATACTTTGCCTCGGCCTCTAATTTGCTCACTCCTACGCCTCCGATCCGCAAACCCGGTGTCTTCGTACATACGGGCGCATGGTACGATGGGTGGGAAACACGCAGACATAATCCCAACGAGTACGATTGGGTGGTGATCAAGCTGGGCTGTGTGGCCAGGATAGACGCCGTAGAGGTAGACACGGCGTACTTCAACGGCAACGAAGCTCCGCTGGCAGGGCTGGACGGGTGTTCGTTGGCGAAAGAGGAGGAACAAGGTAGTGGTGTTGAGAAGGAGGATTTCAAGGGCTGGGGCGAGATTCTACCGCCCAGTAAATGCGGCCCTTCACAACGGCAGGCATGGAAAGTGTCTGGGCCGGCTGTGCAAGGGAAGGAGTTCACGCATCTACGGTTAAAGCAGTATCCAGACGGAGGAATCGCGCGGTTACGCGTTTATGGCACTGTTGTTCCCCCTTCGTTACCCGCCAGTGTGACATCTGGCCAAGAGGAGAGGCCGCAGGAGGACCTGGCGGCGGCGCTGAATGGCGGTGTTGCCATTGAATGCTCGGACCAGCATTTTGGTGGGAAACACTACCTCGTCTTGCCTGGACGGGGGAAGGACATGGGAGATGGCTGGGAAACCGCCAGGAGCAGGGTCAAGGGTCATACGGACTGGGCCATCATCAAGTTAGGATTGAAGGGACGGAAGATTGAAAAGGTAGTCGTCGATACCAAGGACTTCCGAGGGAACTTTCCCCGTGCCGTCAGAGTGGAGGCTTGGGCTACCGAGGTTGCGAAGGCGGCCTTGGGCACAGAAGCTGACCCCAAGGCTGAGGACACAGCATGGACGGAGCTGGTGAAGGGCGAGCAGCCTTGTCAGGCGGACTACGAGCATGTTTTCGAAGGTGAGCAGTTGGTAGTTTCCGAGCCCCCTGAAGGCCATGTTTGGACGCATGTGAAGATGACCATCATTCCAGATGGAGGGGTCAAGAGGTTGAGGATCTTTGGACGAAGAGCATAGCGGGTTAGTGAGTGCGATGACGAGGATGGCCCCAACTTATAGACTGTACCAAAGCCCAAGGGTGTCAATGCCGGCCATAAGGAAAGCATTTCCCGCTCCTGGTGTTCTCGGGAAACTTGGTGGCGGATTAACCATCGGAGCAATTGTGGTTGGTGCGTGGCCGACGCTCTGGATTCGTCTGGTGGCCGCCAAGAGCGACATCGGCCCCATCCACTGACTCGTGATTGGCTGACCCTCCTTCTCCGCAAAATCAAGGGCAAAAATGGCAGATTGAGGTCGCTGCCGCATACCACTCCCACTTCCGCACCTCCAGCACTCACACTTACCTGACTCATAATTCTTCCAGTTCTTATTTTGCTGTCCATACGCGCGCTACTGGATTTCCTTCTTCTCACCGACCTTGCCAGGCACCATGGCGACCAAGATGACGGCCATACGGCCTGGCTCCAGCGCCATGCGCTCAATATCCCGACGAAGACCCTCTTGCTCACAACCATTTTCCTCCACCACTCCGGCAGCAGCTCTCTCACCCTACCGGAAATCTTCCAAACCCTCACCCGAGCACTCAAAAAGACCTGCCACGACCGTGGCTGCTCAAGCACAGTATGTTTTACAGGACTGGACTAATCGGTGTTACATGCACTGACCGTGAGCAGGAGCAACCGACCTCTCCCCAGTCCCGCTTTCAATCACGACTTTCGCCGACATGAGCCCTCCCCTCTCGTCAACAGGCAAATGCCTGAGCTCGACGACTCCTTTGTGGGTCTCAGCGGAGGAGAAATCTTCCACGAAATGATGCTGCGGCAAGGTGTCAAACATATCTTTGGCTATCCTGGTGGTGCCATCCTCCCAGTTTTCGACGCCATCTACAATTCCAAACACTTTGAATTTATCCTTCCCAAGCATGAACAGGGCGCCGGTCATATGGCAGAAGGTTATGCCCGAGCTTCAGGCAAGCCCGGTGTCGTCCTCGTGACTTCTGGCCCCGGTGCCACAAATGTCATAACGCCGATGCAAGACGCCTTTTCAGATGGCACCCCCATGGTCGTGTTCTGCGGGCAGGTGGTAACAAGCGCTATTGGCACCGACGCTTTCCAAGAAGCCGACGTCGTCGGCATATCGAGACCCTGCACGAAATGGAATGTCTTGGTCAAGAACGTGGCTGAACTGCCCATGAGGATAAAAGAAGCGTTTGAGATCGCAACCTCGGGACGCCCTGGGCCCGTGCTTGTCGACTTGCCCAAGGATGTGACAGCCGGCATTCTGCGAAGACCCATCCCTATGCAATCCAGCCTGCCCGCACATCCCTCGGCCGCCACTTTGGCGGCGAGAGATCTGTCTAGGAAACAGTTGGATCGCAGCATCGCCCGCGTGGCCGAACTGATCGATATCGCGAAGAAACCGATCATCTACGCCGGTCAGGGCATTCTGGGCTCCCCTGACGGTCCCAAGCTTTTGAAAGAATTGGCCGACAAGGCCAGCATACCTGTAACCACGACCCTCCAAGGTCTCGGCGGGTTTGACGAGCTTGATCCCAAGGCCCTACATATGCTCGGTATGCACGGTTCTGCTTATGCCAACATGGCTATGCAGGAAGCTGATCTCATCATCGCCTTGGGCGCACGGTTCGACGACCGTGTGACGGGCAGCATCGGCAAATTTGCACCGCAAGCAAAGGCCGCCGCAGCAGAGAAGCGCGGAGGGATCGTCCACTTTGAAATCATGCCCAAGAACATCAACAAGGTGGTGCAAGCAACGCAGGCAGTGGTGGGCGACGTGACTGCCAACGTAGCCGAACTCGTGCCCAAGGTCAAGGCTGTGAAGGACCGGCCCGAATGGTTTGCTCAGATCAACGACTGGAAGGCACGATTCCCCTTGAACAGCTACGAGAAGGAGACCCCCAACGGTCTGATCAAGCCCCAGCAGTTTATCGAAAAGCTGTCCGACATGACCGCCCACATGAAGGACAAGACGATCATCGCAACAGGCGTGGGCCAACATCAGATGTGGACCGCGCAGCATTTCCGATGGCGACACCCCAGGACGATGGTCACCTCGGGAGGTCTGGGCACCATGGGCTACGGCCTACCCGCCGCCATTGGCGCCAAGGTCGCCCGTCCCGACGCTCTCGTCGTGGACATCGACGGCGACGCCTCGTTCAACATGACCCTCACGGAACTCAGCACGGCGAATCAGTTCCAGATCGGCGTCAAGGTCATCGTCCTGAACAACGAGGAGCAAGGCATGGTCACGCAGTGGCAGTCCTTGTTCTACGAGGACAGATTCGCCCACACGCACCAGAAGAACCCCGACTTTGTCAAGCTCGCCGAGGCCATGGGTGTGCAGGCACGGAGATGTCTCAAGCCCGCCGACGTGGAGGCCAGTCTGAGGTGGTTGATCGAGGAGTCCGGCGAGGGTCCCGCTCTTCTCGAAGTCATCACCGACAAGAAGGTGCCGGTCCTGCCGATGGTGCCGGCCGGGGCGGGTCTCCACGAATTTTTGGTCTACGACGAAGGTATGTCATTGCATGCACATATCCCTGAGATGCTCATTCTCTGTTTTCGCCGCTTTCGCGATATTCCTCTAAGGTGAACTTTTGCTGACTTTATTTCTAGCCAAGGAAAAGGATCGGAGAGCCGTCATGAAGCAGCGATCGGGTCATTGATCGCAAAACGAATCTCCGCCGAGCTTTGGCGCTCACTGTCTTGCAACCATCACACATCACATGTCCAGCATCACCCCCACCAATCTGTATAGGCGAGCATACGCATTCTTTTTCATGATTTCTAGCGAACAGCTCTCACCATCTCTATGTGCAGCTGTCTGCGTCGGGACGAGACCAGACGAGACGAGGTTTTCACAAAAGCAAAAAACTGGCCGGTGGCCACGGTCACGGTGGATGGATGCATGGGGAGCCCGTGTAGTGTTTAGGAAAAAGTTCTCCTTTGGACAGCGCCGCGGCAAAAAAAGCTTTGAAATGTCAAACTCCCATGGTCTTGTAGACATGGGAGAAGGCGGCACGCAATATGAACATTCTTCACATTTTCTCTGAAGTTTCTGTCTTAGAGCCTGGAAAGCCGGCGCGAGTCTCTGATTTGAGGCAGGCCATCCACGCCGATGTTGTCCGTTTTCGTGCTCGTATCCTCCGACTCTGGCTGCCCCTCCAGGATGCTCTCGATGATTGTCTTCCACTCGTCCGCCAGGTCGGGATCGATACCGCATCCGTCATAGCTGACGCCGAATCTGAGACGGTCCTTGTCCCCGACGACGCCGACGAGGAACTCCCCGTCGCGCGCCCGCACCGTTGTTTCCAGGTTCCGAAAGTCCGCGATGACCTCCCCTTGTGGCGGGAGTCTGCTCGTGTCGTGCTTGCCCGCCGAGATGATGGAGCCACGATCGCCAACCGAACTCACGCCGCATGTTGCAAGTGAAGCCATCCGGGCCGGGTATCCGCCTTGGATGGCCCACCCGCGCCGCCTGCCGGGCTGGCTCTTCCTCTCGAGATACTCCATCGTGTTCAGATATAGCAGCGGGATGAGTTGCGTGGGGCTCCGGGAGCCGAGTTGGACTTCCCCCGCCGCCAGGCTCCTCGGGCGTTTCTGGTACTGGCGGAGTTGGCGGTGAGCCTGTTTGCCAAGCAGGCGGATCCGGCCCTCGAGATCGACGTTGCTAGGGAGGAAGGGGAGGGTGATGCCGTCGCTGAAGGCGAGCATGAGGCTGTCTTCTTTGCCTGTCGTGGGTGCGCCGGTGAGGAATGGGCGTGGGTTTATCGGGAAGGAGCCGACGAAGGGGAGCCGCTGGTGTAGTGGGATGGCAGGGTTGCGCCGCTCTTCGAGCATCATCATGACGACGGCGACGAGGGCGAAACAGCCACTTCCAATACTGATCCGTGCGGAGCGGCATATTCTGGCTAGTCGTGCGGTGGACGGGCCGCTCAGGAGTGCGCGTAGAGGGAACGTGTTCAGAGGCGGTGTGCGTGAATAGTCGATGACTTTTGCAAATTTCGGTTCGAGAGCAATGGCTTTGGTGAGTGGTGTTCGCCGTCGGAGTGGATTCTGGAACGAGGCTGGGGGCGGTCGGCGCGTGTGTCGCAGAATGCGCGTCAGAAGCCACGACCATCGTTGCCTGGCGCGAGATCCAGACGCCGGAGGGTAGAGGGATTCCTGTGCGGGAGGGAGTCGCTCGATCGGTGATGTCGCGCATAGCTTCTGAGTCTCAACTCGCAGTTGTTCTTCAGACAGGTTCAAGAGGTCGATAAAATCCGACATCCAGCGCATGGAAGTGAGACCATCGACGATTTCGTGCCCGGCGATGAACATGAAGTGAAGTTGATAGAGGCCTCCCTGGCCGCGTCCGATTGGCATGACATAGAGCTTGCTTAAAGCTTGGGATTCGTCAATGTGTCGGCTGGAGTTCAGCGTGTGGACGAAGAATTCATCGTTGTTCACCTGGGGATAGTGATCCTCAACAAACGTCATGTGCCGAGACGCCTCTTCACGCATTGATTCAAGGCCTTGACTTGGTTCGAAGACGTAGAACCGGTCCGAGGGAGTGTCCTGGAGGCAATGCGGAGACACATCGAGTGTCGTGGCCACCCTGCTAGAGAGCAAGACATGCTTCTGCCGCATGACGCTCCAGACGAGCCAGATACGAGCTCTCAGTGCTTCCCGGCTTAAGGAAGCCCTCGCCTCAACGTGCAGGTGGATGGTGAGGTCCGCCCTGCCTTCGAAGTCTATGCCGTCGGTGTTGAAGAGGCTTTCAACAATGCCGATGCGTCGATAGAAAGCAGGTCGAGTGCTGGTGCTCATGGGCGCCCAGTCATAACGGTCGGTAGCATAGCCCTCTAGCCAGGCCGGCTGTGCTGACATGTTGATACTGCTCCTCAAAACTCTTCCTCCTTGCTCTCAAAAATGGAAATAGCGGCGTTGAGTTCCTCTCGCGAGGGGCATGTCACAGCGGTCAGGACTTTTGAGCCGGCAAGGCTGCGGGCGCGGGTGCTGTACCCCGCAAACCCCCTTGAACTCGAACTTTGTTTGCAACCTCACTCCTTTCTTTCTCTACTTCAGCCACAAAGAAGCTGTCACGCATGCTGGGCTAGAGGCAGTTATCGCACAGGAGAGTATCCTTCACAGCGACGCCGCCATGGTCAAGAGAGAGTACTTCTCTCTCAATGGATCTCACGAGCTGGTAGGTAATCCGGCGAGGTCGAGCAATAGGGCCCAAAAAGCTTCCAATTCCACAACGAGGAGAACATTAATGAGTGAGCAGCGGCAAGTTTGTCAGCCAGTCTCTCACAGCTGCCTTTGAATATGGGATGAGATGGTATCATACAGAAGAAGTCTGCAACGGACCAGTGTGCCCATCGAAGCTGTTGGCTACGTTACCCGTTGCTCATATTTGCGAGAGCACGCTGGTTTTACCGTGAAGCATGCATCATCGGGCCCTGTGGTTGCGAACTGAAGCACACGATCGCTGTGGTGAAACCCCTAGATCATGATCATGGCGATGCTGCTGCCACCCTCTCGAGCTAACCCCTTGACGACCACACTTCTTTCAAAGCTGCAAGCCAGGAGTCTCACGTGTCTACATACGGACGATTTACTGTATTGTCAAATTTTGCAAATTCTCATGCCATGTTCTCATCAAGGAGCAGGGTGCATTGGGTTGCGTCTCACGTCTGATCCACCATGATTGCCGTTATTGCCCCGGGGGATTTGGTAGCATGTTCTGATTTGATCTCAGCATTGATGTTGAAGGTGTATCCGAGGATCGCTCGACAAGGCAATAAGATTAAAGAATGTTAAAATGACCAGCGCAATGCCGGCACCTCGATTTCTCTCCCTGCCAGCTTGGTGGCATCGCAGCCGAGAACAGCCTCAGGATCATGATGACGACTTCCTGATCCAGTGGCTTGGTCTTTAATTGACGTGGATCGGCGCGCAGAGCGGGCAGGACGCGCCTAGCCGAGTCTTCGCGTACACAAAACTGGTCCTTCGTGCCTTCCGCCTCTCTTTTCCTTTCCTCTGCCATACTCAAGTTCGATCAAAATGATAAGCGACAGCTCTTTGAGGTTCTCTGGCCCAGTATTGGAGAAGTGATGCTGCTGGCTATTGCTACACTTCTTCTTCATATGACACGCTAAACATTCGAGCAGGTGATCTCCATCGGTCTCCCACCCGATCCACAAGCTCGATCTGAGAAACCCTGAAGCCATCTAACATATTGCAATCAACACTAACGTCACCACAGGTGTTGTGGATGTGGCTGTTTGAGGGGTGCGGGTTGACCTCGTTGTCTAGGGTGGAGAGGCGTGGTCCAGCAGATGACGAAGCTAGACAAGCGAGGACCATAGTGTGGCTTGAAGACCCGTCACATCCGAGAGCGCAGATCCGTCGGGGAGCAGGGGGACGTGGAGCCGACTTGGTCTCAGGTGAAAGCGAAGATAGAAAGACAAGTGAAACATCAGGAGGCGGCGATGAGTGAGGGTTTCACAGTGACTGCAACTGTGTTCTCGGGGATTTGAGCAATTTACCTGGATGTCAGGACCATCTGGAGGACTTTGTCATATACCATTCGCGCAGGGTTGTTGAGAGTTGCCTGCATTCACAACGGCTTCAGTACCGCGACAAGCGGATGGAGGAAGAATTGTCGCGAAATCTACCGGTCGGAGTCAGCTCGGTCGTGCTTGACACTTGTGCGTGAGGTGAGAATAAAGTCAGAGAAAATCAGCCGGGAAAAAAATTGAGAACTTCAGATTGTTCTTTCCGGTATTTCACTTTGAACTGACTCGCCCGAACACTTCATTTCCACCATGCTTGCCTCGCCATCGTCTGCCCATTGTTCCCACCAAATGTATTAAACTGCCACCCCTGCAGACGACTCGCCCCGCTCTGTCTCCTCTACCGGAAATTGTATCAACTAGCTAGAACTCTCTCGAGTCCTCTAGAAAGACTGGTACTCTCGCCTCCTGCCCAACTACGTCGTTGCTGAGTCCAGATACTTTGCATCTCCATGCTCTGGCCACGGATGTTCAATCTCAATACTTCTGATCAGTCTCTCATGCTGGGCTGATCTTGGCCTGACGACACACTGGAACGGCTTTGGGTGACTGATTAACCCGGGAAGGAAATCGATTTCGGGAACAATCTCATTCCCATTCGGGTCTCTGCATTTCCTTACATCAAACACAGCCAGGAAACTCGCGATCGTCGAGAAGAGAGTGGAATCAGCGAACAGCTTTCCGGGACAGATTCTCCGTCCAAAACCGAACGATAGGTTGTGTGGATCTGGCTCGGCACCGTCACCGAGATAGCGCGAAGGGTTGAAGACGTCGGGCTCACGGTAGACGGCAGGATCGTGAAGCATGGCCCATATGTTCGGAATAAGCAAACTGTTCTCTGGGATGAGGTAGCCGTTGTACACATCTGCTTTCGTCGTCAAGTGAGGCACACCCATCGGTGCCACAGGGTGCCAGCGGAGCACTTCTTTGATCAGAGCGTCAACATATGGAAGAGATGTACGGTCCGTGAACGTGGGCAGCCTTGACGTGCCGATGACAGCATCGATCTCGACTTGTGCCTTCTTCTGTGCTTCCGGGTACAGCGTCATTGCGAGGACGAAGCACGCCATCGAAGAAACAGTTGTGTCGGCACCGCCAGTGTACAATGCAAAGGCTGACCAGCGAGCAATGTCCTCAGCTTCGGCAGTCAATGGTGCCTTGTCGCTTTCGATCAGCTTGGAGAGATATGATGGCTCGGCGGTGCCTTCCCTGAGCTGCTTCTCCACGAATGTGTACGGTTTGTCAGCCACGGCCTGAAGGGTCGCCTTCCAGTGTCGTGCTGTGCGCTTGAAACCTGCGCCAGGTAGCCACTCTGGCAAATATTTCAACGCAGGGATGACGTCTACCATCCACACACCCGGCGCACAAGCCTTTGAGAATTGGTCGAGACCTTCATCTGCCAGGTCGACCAAAGGGTCATGCCCGCGTGGCTCAATAGTATATCCGTAGCCGATCTTCAAAATGATGGCGCCGGCTTGGGTGCGTATCGACTGCAGGAAATCATTAGGCTTGTCGAGCACTCGGACCAGAAACCGCCGTGTCTCCAACTCAATCAGCGGGCGAAACGGGTCGATGGCGGATGAAGTCCCCAACACTGCATGGAGTGCCTTCCGATAGGCACGCATCTTGGGCGAGTACGGCATCATGGCAAGTCCTCTCTCCCAGCCACACAGCTTAGATCCGAACTCGAGTATCGGACGCGAGGAAGTGAAGGCCGAACGCTTCTCCATCAGGTCAACGGCGATCTTGTAGTCGCTGATGATGATTATGTTCTGCCCCAGGACAGACAACGAGCTGATGGGACCGTACTGCTCTTTGAGCTTGAGCCAGTGAAGCCATTCTTTGGCTCCCGCGGGCGGGAGGTCTGGGATGTTTCCGAGGAGCAGCCGTGGTCTAGGTCCAGGTGGGAGTGCATGGCTGCTCTTGAACCGTCGCTTGGAAATGACTGATCTGTACGCAAGGACTGCTACTGTCAGTATAGCCAGAGCGACGACTAGACCTTGCGATGCACCGAGCTGAGCCATTGCGCCTTCTCGCTTCGACTGGAGGAGTGAAGCGTTACAGACAGGACGGGACAGTAAGTTCTTACCGTTCTCACCATTTTATTTATTCCTCAGACAAAAGACACCGTGGATCGCCATATGGACCCGGGGCCGCAGACTTGCCGGCTGACGAGGACCGTGTAATGATATTTGTGTAGGTGCTTATACCTTTCCCAATACCCCTGTGGGTCGTCGCAGAAAATAGCCCGGCCTCGGTTCGGTCCAATTATCAACATTCACGAGTACTGTTGGCCGGGACTTTGTCTGCATTGTATATATCCTACACACAGAGAGTCCTGCTTCTCGCCGTCGGCACTAGCAGGTCAGCTTCTCACATCCGCCCACCCCTATATGGCAGTCGTCGTTTACCTGTTTCGACAGAGCGAGTGGAACGGACGAGCGTCCAGGCTCCTCGGGTGCATTTCGCGCCTCACACGCTCGAGGACTCGTACTATACAGTAGGATACTGAGTACTGTCAGATCCTGCGATTCAGTGTAAGGCTAGCCCTACCGCAGTAGGAATGAGGTCGAGGCTCGCTCCTGTCCTAACCTGGTCTGCCTGATGTGGCCCTGGCTTGGCTTAGATAATGATACAACCTCTTTAGGAAGGACACCGTCATCGTCATCCCAGGTCAGCGGAGTTCAGCCCCATCCAGGTTCGTCGATCAGTCCGCCTCACCGAGCCGGTGGCCCCCATTCGAACAAACCAGAGCAAAAGAACCAACTCAAGGTGGAAGGCGCTATCATAGTATGTACAACTGCAGCGGCGGTACGCCGGCGTCGTTGCATTCGCGTCGCGAATATTAGGTACTCGTGCTCTCGTACACAGCACTCCGCAACTGTGACTATATATTTTCGAAGCAATTGGTCGGAGTCTCGAGCGCGCACGGGATTCTGCCGATTTGTAAGCTCTTCCCCCAAACTTGCTACGTACATGTACCATGATTGTAATCTGGAGTTGTGCTCGGCTATGGATGATGCGGCCGTGTGTACGAGGTGGGGTTGGTAGGGCCATCCGTCGAGATTTTCTGTGGGAAGACAGGTGGAGTCTCACAGCCTCATGAGTACTCGTAGTAGTGAATATCCAGAGTTGCAAAGCTCTCCAGGCTCGGAAGGCCAAGGAGTCTAAACTGATTCATTCCGTACACCGTTGAGAGCAGACTCACGGGAGCTACAATACAGTGGTATGCTCGCCCTTACAGTACCTATTCGTTACCATCCTTGGGAAGGAGACATCTAGGCGGGATAGTTTACGAACTGTGATGCTGGCGTGGATGTCGTTGTGATGTATTCTAGGAATGGAAGATGGTGGCACCGCGGAATAGAGCGGAGGGTTGTCATTGTTGGTTTTTTTTTCATTCATACAGGTCGTTGTACAGCTTCGAAGATCTCATTGCAACTTGTGTGGGGGTTATCATGTTCATGGCATCGGCCGGGTATCATGTTCATAAAGCTCATGTCACGTCAAGTCATGACGACTGCATTACTCTTCCTGGTCCTCTTCTTCAAGGCCTTCTTCTCCGATCCCGCGGGCACCACCGGCGCCAAACAGGCCCGTGCCAGGAGTGTATGCTGGTGTGGTCGACGCCAGCAACTGACTTCGTCGTGCCGCGGGCGTAGTTGGCACGAGAGAATTCTCCACAGCAGTTCCGTCCTCGTCCGCTCTCGCGGCAGCTTGTCTCCATCTCTGTAAAATTCCTAGCGCCCGTTTCTTCTCGTTGCGTTGGCGCAGTGTGTCGGCGTCTTCTTCAAGTCTCCTCGCTCTGAAGGCATAGTTTCTCATGGTTCTCAGCACACCCAATGTGTAGGTGGCATGTCTCGTGGCGCGGTATTCGTCGGCGATCTGCTGGTTCGCCAGGATTTGTCTGGTGGGAAGAAGCCAGTTCGACCCGAAAATTCCCAGACGTCGGACCAGGGTTTGGTGGTAGAATTCGTCTGCTAGCTTCTCCGCTCGCTGCGTGTCCTCGGTGTGATGATACATCGTGATGACGGCACCATGGGCCATCCTTCTGGCGGTTTCCTCTTGCTTGTGAGCTCGAAACCCGTCCGCAGTGGCCGTCATCTCTCGGATGCGCCGAGTCTTTTCTCTCCAGATGTTCAATGCGGCTCTTGCGATGTTTTCCTTGACTTTCCGGCGCATGGCTTTGTAGGCGGCATTGTATTTGGCTTCTTTGATGTCTCTGACGGCCAGTCGCCATTTTTGGAAGTACTTGAGGGAGAGGAGGTGGGTGCGGGCGTGAGCGACCTCTTTCTGGGCGAGTCGACCTTGAGCTCTCGCGCGTAGCTTTTGAAGGGCGTGTTTGGCGGCGAAATAGTCGGCAGCGGCCTCTGCACGCTCGTCGTTGACTCGGATCGCCTGGGATTGTGCGAACCATCTATTGAAAACCTTTCGTGCCAGGTTGCCCTCGTATATCGTGACGGCATCGGATTCAGCTTCTTGGTGGCGGTGACAGGTCTGGGAGATGTGGACTAGGACATTTTGCGCTGCGTGAACGTTGCAGAAGGTGTCGGCCTGAGCCTCCATTTCGTGGATCTGCGCCGTCTTCTCTCGCCAGAGGGCGAGAAATTTGGCCGCCAGCCGCCTCGTGCGTTCACGGACGAAGACATTCTCGCGCTCGGCGAGTGTCATAGCCCTTAGTACTCTCGACGCATCCTTTTCAAACCGGAATCTGTCTGCCATGGTTTCTAGGTCTTTCATATGCTGCACACGGGCGCGCCAGCGCTGGATGGTTTTCTTGGCCAGCCTGTCTCGATATTGCCTATCAGCAAAGGCGTTGGCAGCGGGGTCTTCATATTGCTCGTATGCAGCGCGTCGTTCAATGACTCGACCCTGCCAAATATCTATCACCTGCGAGACCAGTCTCCGATTGTCTAGAGCGACCGCCTGCCGCCAGAGGGTGCTGTTTTCGTCGACGGACTCGATGGAGTCCGGGGAGGATGGTCGAGGGGAGGAGGTCGTGGTGGTTAGGGCAATGTTCGCTGCCTCTAGGATTTCGAAGAATTTGGCCTCCAGTGGGGTATCCGGCTCGACGTTGGCGACATCGGCTAGGAAGTCAAGGCAGACATCATCGTCAACACCCCCAGCGACGCTGTTGCTGCCGTCTTGGAGTCCAAGAGCACGCCACTGTTCGCTGAGGGAAGTTGCGCCAACGCCACCACGGGGCCCTACAACAAGGTGGTACAACCGGTCAATTTGACCGGCCGAGAACGCGCTCACTGTGCTGGCGAAGCCAGCCAGTTCCTGTGGCGTCATTCCTAAGAACCGCTCGCCAACGCCTCATGCGTGGTCGACGTAGTGGAATGAGGGAGACTTCACACCTCGCTTGCTTGGATCCCAAGATGCGCCAAGACCGATTCGCGCTTGACGCGTGATCACGTGTATGCCTATTGTGTGTTCGATTTCCTACTCTCTGTTCTACTTTATCTCGAGCATACAAAGTACCCTAAATTTCGATATCTATTTTCTGAACACGCCTGCGCATCCCCCGAACGCCGTCAAGGCTGTTGGGAATGTCACGAAGTGGTCTAAAATCACAACAAAAAGCGTCCGCGAAGACATCCCGCTCCAAACGCGTGTCCATGATCTCCTTCAGGATTACGAGAGCATGCAAGCATATATAAGGACAAAGCCAAAGACGAGGGCACCCAACGACTGGGTCCGCGGCTTCGTGCAAAACGCCTACCATGTTTTCAGCAGTATGATCTTGTCCGCTGACCCGCAGGTACTCGACAGTCTTGTGCGTGTCCAAACCCTGCTGGACCAAATCGCCGAGCAGGCGTCGGAGTCGACTCTGTCCAGATCTTTGCTTCTGCGCTCTCTTCCTCTCGATACTTCACCGATCTTGGGCAAATGTCAAGTTCTGCCCTGGCACGGTTGTATCTTAGCACTGACGCCTGTCTTGTTCAGTGTCGGTTACGGTTTCCGAGCTTCTAATCGGAGACCGTCTTCTCGTGTTTCGATGGTAAGTTTCCGAGGAGACTGAAGGTCGCGAAGGTCGCAAAGGGAACATGAGAATCGGCCTCGGAGTGATCTCATAAGGTACGGATTTGCAATGACTTCTTACACCGGTTCTGAAAGTCCAGAATGACTGCTCCCATCAATCATCTTGAGTGTGAGCTGGCAGAGAGTTTAACGTTGAGTTTCATATGCAAGTGTGCATCGATGAGGCCAGGCAGCAGCACTCTGCATGTTCCATCGCTTTTCGCGGCATTGGCTGGCCTTTGACCTTTCATGAAGCCATTATCATTGCTCTTCTCCGACGAAGACTGTCGTCTGTTCTTCTACACTTCGCCAAGACTCCGATGTTCTTGAAGACAAGGTTGCAGCGACCTTCACTTGGAGATATGCTGGATTGAGATGATCGTGCTCAACTTGTGCTGGCTACGGCGTCGAGGGCTAGAGTTCCGAACAACACTGATCTAGCCCGTCCCCTAGCACTTTCAAGTTCCCAGCTCTCGTCAAGGCTGGAGGCACACATACAGTCACAGCACCGACTCTCAAAATGCGTGATTACTGCGTGTTATGAAGCAGCCCATATCCCTTATATATGTCTATTGTAGGACTGGTACGCAGCATAGTCACTCGCTGTTTGTCCATCACAGACAAGCCCAGCCCATCGCAACAGTTGCCCAATCGGGATGGAATTGGAGTTCAGTTTCCTGTACCACGTTCTATGGTGTCACCAACGGAGCTGTCTTGTACACCCCTCCGTCAAGGCACCTTTCCTCCCCCAGCAAGGCCCGTTCAACCTGTCCACCGGCTTCTTCTTGTGTGCGGCACACTCGGCTCGATATGTCCAACCAAACCATCTCCGACCAGGACACGCCTGACCCCTGGATGGTCTCGCATGGGCCCAACTTCTACCTAACCTTCACGGCGGGCGATCGCATCGAGATCTGGCGTTCCCCCAACATGGAGGACTTCCGCTCGTGCGCACGATCCGTAGCCTGGCGACCGGGGCCCCCAGACCACCCGTGGTTCGTTGACCTGTGGGCCCCGGAACTCCACTTCCTCCACTCGACATGGTACGTATACTTCACGGGGGCAAAGCCACGCGACGGACCTGGCCTATACAACGCGAGCCGAAGGACGCTCCTCCTGCGATGCAGGTCGCTGGACCCGATGGAGGCAGGGGCCTGGGAGTTCCTAGGCCAGCTGGGTGGGCTGCCCGACCACTGGAACATCGACGCCACGGTATTCCACCTTCGCACGACGGGGAGGCTGTATTGCTGCTACTCGGGCTGGCCGGCGGGTGACTTCTCGGACCGACAGCAGGATTTGTTCCTCGCGGAGATGGACAGCCCCGAGACCGCGAAGCCTGAGACGGTGGTCTGCGTTTCGCGGGCGGAGCTCGAGTGGGAACGGGCCGACCAGGGCACGCACGGGGTTAACGAGGGACCCGCGTTTGTGAGCATCCCGCCATCGTCATCGCCGTCGTCGGAGTCCGTGTCAGCGTCAGCGTCTGCCCCCAGGAGTTTCGAAGGCATAGTGTACAGCGCCAACGGCAGCTGGACGAGCGACTACCGGCTCGGGATCTTGCAGCTCGTTGGGGACGACCCGTTGAAGCAGAGCTCCTGGAGGAAAAGACCCGCCCCGCTGCTCGTTAGTGACAGGCAGTACGGCGGGCCTTTCGGTCCCGGACACGCGAGTTTCATCCCTTCCCCCGCCGGTGATGGGCGCGTGTATTGCATCTACCATGCTACGGAGCACTTCGACCAGGGCTGGGCCAACCGCAAGGCGAGGGTGTTGTGTTTCGGCCCTGAGCACTTCCAACCCCAAGCCTCGACCATGTGTTGTGCTTTGTCTCTTTCCGGGCAGTGGAGTGGCGGGGCGTCGATCTCGAATCTCTCACCTCCACTTACTACAAATGGACCGCAGCAGGGCCAGCAAATGCAGCGTGGTCACGGACAGAGAAAGAGTCTCATCGACAAGATTGGCGACAAGATATTGCAGAAGCTGAGAGATTTTGCTTGACGTTGGCATTGATATGAACATGTGCAGTGCAGTGGACACACACACGGCAAATCAATCAATCGATCAATCAATCACTCACTCACTCAGGCTGCGTTCTGTTAGTCTCCTTCTCTATCTTTTCATGTCTCGATCACAGCATCTCCCTCCCCAGCCCCCGTCCCTCATCCTAGCATCTCACACATCAATATCACATACGATGAAATACCTCTCCACCACCCCTCCGGCGATCATTTTGCCGTGCTTCGGATCGATCGCCGCGGCCGTCAACACGGTGATCAAGCTCCCATCATCCCAATACAACAACTCGGGCTCGTAATCCTTGGCTTTGACCAGGCGGAGAACCCCAGCTTCGCCTTTTATGGAGGAATCGAGAATAGCATCAGGGTGGAACAGGCGTCCCCGAAGCGCAACCAGGTCAGGGAAGACTGGCAAGCGAAACCGTGGTTAGATACTAGACGAAAGTGGAAGATGAGAGAGCAGGAGATGTGACGGGACGGGATGGGATGGTCTGCTGGGTAAAACACTCACTTGCCACCGCAATGTCTCCTGTTCCCGGGATTTCCGAGAGATTGTCCGCCCCGGCGCCGAGTTGCTATGGATATATCGTGGATTAGCACACCACCGGGCCAGGCACGAAGCATGGTATGGAAAGGGGGTTCGTGACAGTAACGGTGACTGGACCTACCACTTTCTTCCTCACAGTCAACATCTTCGTCTCGGGATCCACGTCATACACGGTAGTCGTCGCCTCCACCACATCGTTGATCAACAGCGTCTTCCCACCATCTACCAACAACGCTCCATTGGCGCTTGGGTGGCCGTTCGGCGGAGACACGACCTTGCAATCAACATCTCCGACGAGAGATTCAGACTTGGTTGAATTCAGGTTCGGGTTCTGCACGGAACAGTAAACCACGCCGGAAGCCCACTTGAAGGGACCCCAGCTGTCCTCGTGGCTGCGGAGGACCGTTGCAAGAGGGCCGCCGCCGTAGAAGTAATGGTCGTTCGTGATGAAGAAGGAGCTGTCTCGTCAATTGGTTTTAGCTGGCGGTCTGGTCTGTGTGCCCGGGCGCGCGAGATTTGCGAAATTGAATTCGCTTCGCTACTCTCGCCACAGCCACGATCGGGTAGGAGAAAGGGGGGTATTTTGACTGCTCACCTTAGACTCGTCGCCGCTACGGCATTGGGCGTCTTGATCAGCGGGTGGGTGAAGTCGCGGACGAAGGTCAAGACGTCGGAGCCGAGGATGTGGTAGAACAGGACAATCGATTCGCCTTTGCGGCCGTGGTTGACGGCGAAGAGGTAGATCTATCAATCAAGGTTTAGGAACGGGTAATGTCAGGAGACGGAGGGGACGACGGCGACGTCGTAGATCAGGAATAGGTAGAGAGGGTGATAGCGGGCAAGAGGCTGGAGGGAGAGACAGCAAACTAACCCTATCAGGTTCCTCCTTCACCTCAAAGAGGTCGATCCCATGCAAGATCAGATCGTACGACTCGTCGATGCCCTCGAGCTTGAGCTTGGATGCTGTATCTTTCTAGACTCCGCCCGGCAGTGGCAGTTACAGTTAGCTTATGGCTCAGCGTGGCACAACACAGCCTTCTCTGTTACGCTGAAGGTTTCTTCGCGTGGCTCCGGGGGGCCTCTGCCCCTGTAAGATCAGGCATCTGATCGAGCCACACGACACCTTACAGTACGTACCTTGATATCATACTTGAGGAAATACTCGTGGTACGAGTCCGCGGAGGACTTGTCGAAGCGGTTGATGGGCGGGTAGAAGACGCTCCGGGTCTCGGGGAATCCGCATGCTATTATATGCCGTACGATGGTTAGCCGTCCGACCGGACGTGAATCGTCGGGATATACATATACATGCATACGCTATATGTACGTACCCAAGAAAGCCGTCCCCGAGGGATGATGGATCCGCACATCCTCGCACGCCTTGCCAACTAGAAGGCATAAAGTTTGTCAATTTGATATCACTTTCGTTACTAAGACATCATAGCAGGCAAGCACGCATCCCGAGTGCTTGCTCGGTAGTGCCCTGCGTATCACCAGACATGGGAAGAGATTAATACGAACGCTTATTCGTCCAACACCGCCCGTTGTTCAACGGCCCGTGGTGTAAATGCTCGGTATGGATTTTCGCATCGTGCATACGGCCCACATATCGATTCAGCACGGGGTAAGGGTACGCGTAGAAGGTGCTGATAAGGAGGACGGCTAGCGAGAGGGGGCCGAACCATACCCAGTTGTTGAGGGCCATACTTTGTTTGTCTCTGTCGCTGTCTCCGTCTGCGTCCGTATTGGTGTCGATGTCGGTGTTGGTATCTGTTTTGCCTCTACTCTATACAGGAGAGATGGACGGACAAGTAGATGGGGTCGACGAGTCAGTGTGTGTTTTCTTGACGTTTTAATCCATAAGGTTTGAGGACAGGAAAGTCGGGGTATGGAGGGGGGACCCGGTATGGAGTACGGACTCATTCGTCAACGAAGCTCGGTGGGAAGACCTCGGCTACGTTCCGGAGAACGAAGTGCTATCCGAGTCTTGGGTCGTGCTCCGCAAAATGACCACCCCCCCAAACCCCCCGGACAAACCAATGTGCTCCGTGATTTGCATTCGGTCTTCTGAGAGAGCTTTGGGCCAAGCCATGAATGCGAAATCACCCACGACAAGTACAGTGTTGGATCGCTCAGCGCACGAGAACGAAACAGACGCCACGACGACGGTAATTCCTGCAAGCCATCATGGTTATCTCATTTTTCGAGTCTAGCAGCAATAGCAGCAGCCTCGTAATGTGCGTATGCTTGATCTCGTCACCAGCTCGAAATTCCAATTCGGCTGCAGCTGGCGTAACTTTTGCAAACCATCCACTTCCCGCCGGACAAATCCAGCTTAAGTGTTACCGACAGCATCGACGGGACTAGACCTTTTCCCTTAGCACCTCCTGGTCGACGCCTCTGGGATGCTCCGGGACATATCCAGGTGGATGCGGCCCCTGGCCACCCTGACCGGCCCTGCTAGCCCGTCTTACCTCGATACTCTCTTTCGCGGTGTCGTCAACAGACTTCCGGAAATGGAGGGCGCTCCCCATACTGTCAATTCCGCCGACGTGGGCGAAGCTCTTGGGATTGCCGACGAGACCGTCTTTTCGTAAAATTTCTCGTCATAGGCTTCCTCGTATGCCTCTTCATCGTCAGGGGTTTGGAGGAATTCCATAAACCGTGTACGGGACGATTTGATTGGTCGGTTTCCAGATCAAACTGGTCGCCGAGTAGACGAAGATGGACGTCACGAAACCGTACAGCCAGTCGATGGTATACAAGTCCTTCGCACCCTTACTGATCTGAGTATCATCAGGGTTGATGCTGTACGCCAAGCCCGGCAAGCAGGCTCCCACAGCAAGGAGAAACGCTAGCATTGCGCGCCAGTTGATGCCGGATTTGTAGTATCTGTATCGGCCACGGGGTTCGTACAGTGCGGGCACGTCCACATGTTGCCGTTTAACAATCCAGTAGTCCGAAGCGATGATCCCGGCCATAGGGGCGAGAAAGACTGCATAGCCGCCCATGAAGGCCAAGGACGTTGTTGCAGAGTTCATGATCTTCCAGGGGACGATCACCCAACCACCGACAACGGCTGCAATGACATAGCCTCGCTTTATGTTATTGTACTTTGGGCACAAAACGGTCAGATCGTTGGCCGCCGAACTACAGAAGTCAGTCTCGGACACTTGCAATCAATGACGGTCTCGCGAGAAAACGTACATGCTGTTAGCCGTGATGTTGGTGCCGACTTGCGCAATATACCTGTTTCTTGTCAGATAAGTCCCTGGCCCGGAACCCCGAGATGGGGGGTTTCGGGTCTTGTTTCGGGGATACTCACTATGACAGCGCAGCGAAGAAGGCCGCAGCACGACCACCATGGCTCCCCAGCCACTGCTCGAGGATGTTCAGTGGATTCCAATAAACCTCGCCATAGACGACTTTGGAGGCCGATGTCGTGACGATATCCATGACGCCACAGACCGTAAAAATCGCAGGCAGGAAAGGCAACTGAATGTACTGACCACGCGAAGTCTTTGCACATCATGAGAAGTCACATATGTAGTCCCATCTCAGATCTGACACTTACCCTGTCCTCGAGGTGGTCGACAAGGATCTCAAATACTCGCAGATCATACTCAGGTTTTCTCGACCATCAGGGGTGGTTCCCTCTTCCAACCCTTCCTCTCGCTAAACAACGCCCTGAAAACAAGCATATTGACAGGAGATTTCATCGACTTGGCTGCTGCATCTTCGATAGTGGCGAAAGCCAGAGCCTCGTGCCATTTGCGAGGTTGGTCCACATATCTTCTCGATAGCCTCTCACGCCTCTTACTGTTGACCCGTCTTTTGTGGATCTCTCTCATGTACGTAGCGGGTTCGATCCTCAAGTGAAGCGGATCAATTGGACGTCATCCCGCGCTGTGCGCTGAGTGTGAGCAGTTCCGAGAGCACGTCATTCATATGGCAATGCTGAGGAACCGGTAAGGGTAAGGCTGAATGCTGGTGTTTGCGCCGGCGACTCCGGACTCGAGGCGGAATGGAGTATTGGTATGGCGAGCCAAGCTTGTTCTATGACCACTTCGCTCCGTCTTTGTCACCCTTCGACCTGTTAGTACGAGAACTCGGAATTGAGGTATCATCCAGCGTGGACGGTAAGTCCAATCGAAGAGAATGATCGTGTTCCCCATAATTGAAGTAGACAAACACATGGGGCTAGAGGCTGAGGTTCGTCCGAAACCGATTGCACCCTCTGTCGCGTTCCCTTATGAAGACTTACTCTGTCTCAACCAGTCCGAGACCGAGGCCTCAGTTCTTGACCAGGAAGAAGATCGAAATACCCGACCGGGCCGTTGGATCCGTGGAACCGACTACCATTGGCACCTTCAGGCTGGCGCTTAACTGAATCCATATTGTTCTGTGTGCCGGGTTCAACCTTACAAGACCGATGATCAGACGAGGCACTGCACATCACATTGCAACTTGGCCCGGCTACTCGCGCCCGTACTCGTACACGTACTCACGAAGAGCATAGCCCGCCAATTCCGAACCACCATGACAGTCAGCGGGCTTCATGCTCTGTGCTCTACGCCCTATACTCTACCAGGGCTGGGAATGCAGTCGCACGCGTACGAGTAGTATTTACCTAGTCTACTCCTGTAATCTCCTATTGACACACGCTGTATGGTCTCCTCGCCACTGTACTTGTACACATCCAATATGGAGTATGGCATGCATATGAAATACCTTGTCGTTTGCCTATGCTAACTTGCATTAAGTTGGTGCTGGTATTAAGTTTCAGTTGACAAAGTCGAGGCAGAAGATTAGAAATCTAGTGTCGAAGCCAGCCACTCCCTTTCATACGTACCACCTCGTATAGTACCTCGTATTTAGCTCAGCGCTGACACTGACATTGACACTGCAAGTGCACCGTGCGTGTCCTCGAAGAAGTCAAGAGCCCGGATGTCGAGCCTCATGCACTTCAACCATCCCCAGGATCATCCTACTCCATTCTCCGCGCGAAATGCCCAACAACAAAGCGGTCACGTATTAAACTTTCTTGTACCGTGATCATTGAGACGTTAATACGCCGTTGTGCCCAAGGGGGAGCATGTCGAATGGATATCCTACGCTTCTGGCGTCTGGTACTTCCTGTCGCGCGCGGCACGGAAACTTGTCGTCCCGCTTCCCTGGTTTGGAGAAGACCCGACTACGGTAGCTTTCTCGAGCAGCAGACCCGACCAATCCCCCGGGCGGCGGAAACCATCTCCGGAGAGGTCAGGATCTGAGTTTGGAGGCCCAAGTGCGGCAACCGTCTGTGGTGACCAAGTCCGAGAAACAACTGGGACACAACTCGAACAGGCGACACATACTGCGTAAAGGTCGCAGTGTGTCCTCTGCAACAACATAAAATTGGGCTGTTCAGTCTGCAAATATTGAATGTTCTTGGTCAACGCCACAGATGACATTGGAGCATGTGACAATCTACGAAGACAGGATAACGATAAGCAGCCGCGCAGGAAATTTTCACATGCCACGGGACGCACGCGTCCCATCATCCCACCCCTTTGGGTATTATACTCTCTCTCACCCATGTTTTGATTTTCTGCAAGATTGCGCCGTCCATTTGCTTGGGGGAATGACGTGGGCGTGCAGGAGCTCAAAGTCATTGCATTCAATTGAAAGCTACCAATTCTATGCACTTTCACAAAGCAGATAAGTGTACTCTATCACAGAAGAATTGAGGAGACCCCGCGTCAGGACATGTCTCCGAAAAGCCGAAGTATTCTGCTGGCTTGCATCCTTCGAGGTGGCTGACGTGCTCTTGGGGCGTCGACTCGGGAGCTGATGGAAGAGGAGTTTGAAGGAAGAGCAGTGTACTATTGTTGGTCTTCTTGCTTGGTTCAAGGACCAGCGGCAAGCTAAGGGAGCAGTAATAGTCGTAGATCGTTCTGAAGGTCATCAGGGTATCAAATGCCGGTACCAATTTGAGTTGTACAAATGTCGAAGCTTGGGCTTCTGTATTCGGCCGCGTGAGAAACGTGAGGTTGTTCGAGATGCGCGTCCTGCATCTACTTGCTGGCAATCTCCTTCGCTTGCTCCTTCTTGCCCTGGAGGAAGGAACTGATCCATTTGAGGACATCGGAGCTCAGCACGAGAGATGTGGTGATGACCGCTTTGCCACCAGCGACATAGCCTTCGCCGCACTTCTTGTATTCATCCTTGTACGTGTTGAGAGCCCAGTCCTTGGTGGTGTTGGCAGTCTCAAGAGGCCAGTTGACGTAGCCCACGATTGTGTTCTGAATCTCCTTTGTCTCCGACTTGACAATCGGCACTCGCTCGTCGAATTTCGTCAGGAACTTGTCGCCGAGCTCGTCGGCCTTGGCGACGTAGGGCTTCGCATAGGAAGCAGGAGCCTCAAAGTAGGGCAGGGTAGGTTTGACAAATTTGGCGTAGCCGGCGTTGGTCAGCTCGATCGATTTGGCACCGTAGGGATTCTGCTGGATGGTCTTGATGGAATCTGAAACGAGAGGGTAGGACTGGATGTGCTACAAGGCCCGGCAATCAGTACAGTTTCTATGCTGAATGCGGCGACGACAAGGTGACTTACTGAGAGGACAGCTGAGTGGGGGACATCGCCATTGACAGTAGCTTCGCCCATTGCGACCGATATTTGGTTGGTTGCTGCGACTGAGGATGGTCAGCGGTCTTCCTGGAGTGCTGTGCCTTGCGGGAGAGCAGAGTCTGGTGCAAGTGAAAGGATGGCAACAAAAAGTCAGGTTGGAAACCGTGCGGTGCTCGGAGCACCTCTGGCAGGAATGCAAAGTGGCATCGGACAAGGTTAGATATCGGGACTCACAGGCTCAAGTTCAATATGGGAATCTTTGCAAAGGGATCCTGGTATCGCAAGAAACGCTTCGAAGTGCAGGTGGGAAAGACGGGAGGGCAGGAGTCAGAGCGATAATATGGTGACTGACGCCTTGCGAACTTGTTGAGCTTCTGTGGCCTTCGCACCTCCCTCCTCGGCAGCTTGCTGGGGGCCGCGGAGGCAAGAACACCAGCGCCAACCCGTTCAGACCATGGCAGGATGATTTCATGCTTCAGATTCCTCCATGTGATTTGTTGGTGGTCGTCCCGCTGCCACAGGCGTGGACTTGCAACGGGGCCAAGATTGGCATGTGAAAATCTGCAGCCGAGTCCCCCTGCCGCTCAACGTGCAAGCTATACTAGTGTGCAGGTGGCAGGCAGCTCCAATCGTCGTGCGATTCATCTGTAACTCGTGCTCACATGTTCACGAGTACTCGTACTGATCCTGAGTTCCTGCTGCGGCATACTTGTCCGGCTTGCCAGCTGTCTACACGTACACACAGGAGACCAATCCGTGGGGATGGGACAGCCGCAGTGCCACACTTCGCCACGTCTTTGATAATTACCGCCTTCACACCACCTACATCCGAAGTTCGGGTGCCCGGCGTGCGGCAGCTAGCTCTCCTGATCCGGACGTCATGGCCATGCTGTGTGGTGTCACACTTTGCGGCTACTGTGATGTGAATGCTTGTTTCATCGTTATTAGACAACTACATCATGAGCGTGGCTCGTCGGGAGGGATATTCCAGACTCTCACGAGAACTTACTGCTGCTGCATACGCACCCTTGACTCGTCTCCAGAGTAATTGTCTGACGCAGCACGCAACAGGATCCTCTTTCGTGGGGTAAGCATGTCATTGAAGGGCCTTATCTCGATGACTGCCCGCAACAGAAGCTGTGCACTATCCGCCATGTGTCACAGATCCGTCGAGGTGAGCGCGAAGAATCGCGCTTCACTACCGAATGGGAGCGGTGATACAGTACATGTTTAGCATAGAGCTTTTCGCATGTGACATTTATCGGGCACGTCCAAACGGCCGTGCATATGCCGACGCATGCATGGAGCGAGTTCACCACCCAAAAGCTTTTTAGATCGATCTGCAGCAATTAATTCGCCACGTTAAAGTTGATGCACATACACCAAGGGAGCAATCAAGTTGTCTGGCATAGCAGCCGCCGGCCTCGTTCACTCTCCATCCGAGCGGAACGTGCCCAGCCGACGGAAGAAGACTCGAGTAACTCGGAGTAGCGCGCCAAAAAGTAGCTATGAAAGGACATTCGATGCTGATACGAATCACGCAACGGGGACTGAGTCCCACTGCTGCAAGAAGATCACGGATTGCGTGCCCCGACAACCCAATTCTGTTGACTAAAAGCCTACGGTTCTGGTACGTACATAGATGCGTCAGAATGGAGACTTCCGTCCAGGTCTTGTTTGTTGTGGCGAGAAGGCAAAGGTGAAAATGCATGTGCCTCGCACATCCACATTTCGCACCGCTAGCATGTGAAGACCAGGAATAAGATAATGCACATGTCAATTTGACTGCTTCGTCCCGCCCCAATCCCATCCCCGTCCCCGTCCCCGTCCCCGTACCCATCCCGTCGACATCGAACGGCTACGTACGACCGCATTATGTGCGGCCAGAATAAGTGGAAGAAGTCGAGTCCTCAACAATTCTGTCCGCCAATTCGTACCAATGGTAGGCTAGTCCAGCTCTCTGAATTCACTGCTCATCCGTAATCTCGATTTCGATACCCCCCTTGTCTGCGCCACCGAGCTTGTTCCCTGGTGTGCGCTCCAAGACGCTGATGCCATGCTTTGTCCTAGGCAAAGCTGGATACCACCCGCATAACAGCATGCTATTTTATCTTTTATCAGTCGAGAGAATTTCTTCTCCAAGCATCCCTCGTTAAGCGAATTGCATGCAAACTTGCGCCCTTCATTGCATCTTCACTGCATGCTTCACTGCTGAATGGTGTTGAAACCAGCTGGAACCTGCCACCCGTGCGCTTGACACGCACGAATATACGCAGCAATAGCCTCGCCAATGCCGTAGGTGCTCTGACCGCCATATTGAGATGGAGTAGCTAGCCTAGCTGGACGTTCCGTATCCATCAGAACGAGCCGAACTTGAAGCAAAAGACTTTCAATGGTAAGACTGGCACTCCATCCATTGTTTGTCAGGACTTCCATACACATGGCACCTCCTTCTGTCACATTTCCACCTCCACCTCGAGAAAAAGGAAGAAATCGAGGCCTGACTACTCGAATAAATGGTGGACTGAAAGGATATTGGCTTGTGAATCGTATCTCCATGACAATGGACGTCAACCCTGCAGTTTTCATGTCCTGTGCCAGACTTAGATCTCCTGGAAAGCTATGCAGCTCCACAATCCATTGGTACATATTGTTGATGAGATTGCGGTCGATATACCATCCAAGGGTTGCTGGCGCTGTATGTTCCTGGGTATTTAAGGCATCTTTGAGCAGGCGCATGAGAGCTTTGGTTGCGGTTGGAGTAGCATCCTCTGGTTCCTCCATAAACTTGATACCCTGCAAGTCTAGTTTACCAGGCACAAAATCCGTCTCCGCTGGTGATTGTGCCTGTCGATCCTTGTTACCAACAACCGTTGTCGCGGTGTCTGCTGGACATGCGCGCATATGAGAACCGTATCTTTTGTTTGGTTCTTGGAAAAGTGATAGATCTTCTGCATCAGAGAGGACACTCTCGGCGTCGTCTTCCCCGGGTTGTGCGGTCATTTGCTCGGTGTCATGAACCGTTTTCGGGCGCTTCTTTCTGGGACTTGGCGGCGACAAATTACCACTCCCAGGCCTGCGAGTCTTGGAAATAGCCGTTATTGGGATTGAGATGGCCTGACCAAGTTCGTTGTAGACCAAGCGAGCCGGATCCTGCTTGTACTCTGTTCGCACCAACTCATGTACGATAGTTGGCACATTTTTGGTCTTGATGAAGAGGTATCGTGTCTGTACCCAATCAATATTGGCGACCACGTAGTGAGGGCGGTTGGATATGAATTTCCCTGGGTTGTTCACTACCTCCTGCAGAGACAAGACGTTGGTGATTTTCAGTGCTGAAGGCCTCCAACCTGTCCACCCAGTGCCACCGAAATGCTGGCTGTATGCCAAACTTGTCATTGCAGCATTGCTCATGTAGATGCCGTTTCCGAACGCCCTGCCATTAATGACCTCGTCGTAATGGAGGCCTTGTCGAATGATGGAATGCCAGTTTGCAATGCGGCTTCCGTGCCATGCAAAAAGTGTTGGATGTTCAGTATCTGTCTCCTCTGCCTGCTCCTTCACGCAAGCATTGAAGCGCTTCTCTTTATCCGGAGCACCTTGAGCAAAGCGGAATTGCATCCATGCGTCCATTCCACCTACCCGGTCTGCAGGTCTTCCAGGAAGCTTAGAGCTTTCCCCTTCGTTAATCTCATCGACTTGCAAAATGCAGGATCTGTTCGATGCGACAATCCAACGAAGAAGATTGAGCGCTGACTCTGATATTCTTTCAGTCCATGCCTTTAGGCTGTGATCCTGAGTCCGACCCTGGAGTTCCAAATAATTTCGCATGTCGATAACGCCTGGCAGAGTATCGAGCAACGTTAAGATCGCGCTCTGTTGAGAGGCCTTTGGGATATCATCGTAATTTTTGTCGTATAAGTAGCATTCGACTTTGTAATGCGAGTCCTTGAGATGGAGATGAGAGTCTGTCTCAGAGTCTGTCTCAGAAGTCTTCAAGGGCACGAGGATGGGTTGGTGAAGAGAAATTCGAGGTAGGTCAACATGCTTGACCCGGCAATGCGCAATAATCGCATTGCCTGCCAAACTCAGCGCGATCCAATCTCCAGCCTTGACCTTCTTCACTTCTGCCTTTCGTGCGACAGCCATGTTCGTCTCTTCGTCCGTCTTCTTCACATTGAAGGTCACTGCCTCTTCGACAATCAGACACAGTGTGCTCGTGTCCCAGGTGCCGGCGAAAGACGGAGCTGGGTTCGTGTCTCTAGACAGGGTCTCACTTTGTGGCCGAGCATACCCGCGGTACGACAGTATCTCGGTGCGGCCAGTTTGATAGTGTTGAATAAGAGGAACCAGTAAGTTCATGCCGACTGGGAAGTCGTTGAGTCGGCCACTGGATGCGGCGGCATAGCAAAAACTAACCAAGATGTCAACCACGTAAGGTTGGGTTAGAATCTCCCACTCCAAGCTGGGGCCAAACCCAAGCGCCAGATATTGAAACAGGCAGAGAGGTTTGAGGCAGACGTATGGTTTCAAAGCTTCAAAGGAGTCATCCACTCGACAATGGCACACAAGGCAAAATTCTGTGCATCTGACGACGTGTCTGAGGACACACTGCATAATGATGAGAGGTAAGGAAGCCTGAGGGAGAGGCACCTGATTCATGTGATCGGAAAGGACAATCGATGGCAGGTTTGGAGCACTCGCAGTATCGTCGCAGTAATACGGCGTCAGGTCGAAAACGTTGTCGCTAGATGCAGATCCTTGTCTCTCTGCGATAAATTTCTCTGCTCCAAGCCAGGACAGGCGGTACAAGTGTCGGGCATAGATGATCTTGAACAGACGTTCTTCAAGGAACTGGTTTAGTGCTTTGCCGACGAAGAGAGGCTCGAAGCAATGGTCGTCGTCGGTGGTGTCATCGCACTGCTCTTTCGAAGTAGCACCGTCTGCTTTCGCACACTGAAAGACGCTGAGGACATGGCGCGGGGAAGGTTTGTAATATTTGCAGAGTCCCACACGCATTTGTACAGAGCTCGCCAGGCCCTTGTCATCCGCGACTCTCATTGCATCACGGTAACCTCGAGAGTATCTAATCAGCAGTGCCAGGTATCGCTTTCGGGGAATACCCCATGCTTCGAGAGCTTCGTCTGACAGGCCGAGATTGGAGATCCTAATCGAAACGCATAGGATACCACAAGTTGTAGGATTTCCGAACACTCCGACGCGAAAGCCTGATGTTTTGAGTGCTTTGAGGTCTTCACGTAGTTTTGCCATCTTTTCCGTGTCAACCTCAACATAAATGCCAGAGTCCTGAACCATGTCGTCGACACGCGTGCTACTGAAGGTTTTGCTCTCAGCGCAGCCGAAAAACTCATTGTCGGAGTCGTTGTCGAATTCGAATTCGAAGTCGTCGGCATCTTGTACCTCCTCTTCTGGTGTGTAGTCTAATGAAGATCCCGTGGAGAGGGCTGTCCTGAGGCTTTCTGAAACTTCGGTCAAGAGGCTGACGAGGGACTTGCCATGCGCACCTTCAGTAAGTCTCTGTAGTATCGTCGGTACGACAGGGTCGGGAGATTCGTCTTCAACGCAAAGCATGAATGAGTTACCATCCGGATATTCCCCCAAGTCGGTGGCGCAAGCTTGAATGTTGACTGTCTTAAAAGGACTTGTTGGGTAGACGTAGGTGAAGATCACGACACCATCATCTGGACTGCGGACGTTTTGAAAGCGCTCGTTACCAAGGCGACTGGCATCCGCCAGATGGCTGAGAAAGAGCTTTCGGCCCATGAATGGCACGGGATTTGTGTGACTCGGTAAAGCCAAGAGTGTCAGTAATGAGGTATGATTTGGCACGGAAGCCTGCGATGAAGTTGTGAGCCTTGCAATGTGGTGTTGGCTTCAGAGCTGCTTGAGGTTAGATGGTTAAATGAAGTTGAGGAGAAGATTAAACTTGGATTCTCACAGTATCTTCACCGTGAAAAACCGTCAAGTCCCAAGAGGGGCAAGCAATGAGAGAGAAGAGAGAGGAAGACACAGCACTGATCCTGTAGCACACAGAACATGGGAGTTGAGCTTAATGTGGCGGTCAGTTGGAGATGAAAGCCGCAAGTCAAGAAAGCAGTTGTTCTCATTGCCTGTTCATTAGTGAAGTGACTGCTGACATAGTGCAGCATTGAGTGCAGCTGCCTCTATGGCACAAACCAGGTCACGTCGCTTCCTGCAGAGATGACACGACACGACACTCATTTGGTTTTTACTTACATCACCAGAACAACAGGTGGGTTGAGCATGAGCAATCAACGGGTTCAAGTTGCTAGTGCAGCCTCCTCCTGCATCCATGCAACCTGTCCGGTGCATCGCTCCTGTGTTCGTTGCTTCATAGCTACCAGCCATGCACCCGGTGACAAAGATTGTCCCCTAGTGAAGCCATACGAAAATAGAGGTATGAGATCGAAGAAACGAGGATGGCCATGAATCAGGTGTGACGTTTTCTTGGCAAAAGGACGGGCCCTGGTGGCCCTGTCTCGGCATATTGTTCTTCCTTGCCGTTCAAGAAATGCCAAATGTCTTCGAGAAAGTCACCTAAACCACGGACAAGTCGTGCTAGGTGCGTGCTGAATTTTATGGTGCGCGTCATGCTCGAACGTGGGAGCCAGGACAATCCTCGATGATGAATGAAAATCTGTACCAACTGCA
Source organism: Phialophora verrucosa (assembly GCA_002099365.1). Lineage (NCBI taxonomy): Eukaryota > Fungi > Ascomycota > Eurotiomycetes > Chaetothyriales > Herpotrichiellaceae > Phialophora > Phialophora verrucosa. The sequence goes on along the minus strand of MSED01000002.1, from coordinate 808,505 downwards.
GAGTCACTTCCTGTTTTGCTGAATGCTTCCGACTGACGGGAAACTCGACATCAACATGCCTTCGAGGGTAGACACAGATCAAGGAGACAAGGATGGAAGGAAATCTATGCTCACGAAGCTTAGTCGACCTGAATTCAATCCTGTGGATTTTCTGAATGATGCGCTGCCGAATTTGAGTTTGTCTACTCAGACCCAGGCTTCAAAGGTCAGCCGATCCACGCAAGTCCAAGGCGCCGCGACCGAAGCACTTGCTCTATTCTCAAGTCTGAATGCCATCAACATTCGTTCATCCTCAGAGTTAACTTCGCTGACGGATGAGATCATTCGCAGCGGGAATCGACTGGCATACGAGGTCGAGGTCCTTCGAGGCGATGTGAACGGATTTCATGAGTTGCTGACCGAGTCACTGCGGAAGGATATCAACGAGTTTGTCAAGGATGAGGCGATGGGCCAAGTTGCACCGGCGCTTGAACCCAATGCTGACGGCGGAGAAATGGTGCATATCCGAGCGCCGACAAACGAGCCCGACTTCATGGCTCGGTTACGACTCCTCAGCAAAGTCAAAGCACGTCTTGAGTCAGTCATTGCCGTTTTCGGTGAAGCAATGGAATGGCCAGTACCTCCATCCGAGGTATCAGGCGCGTCGCTCATTTCGGTATCCGCTCCAGAGTTGGGCATACAGAGCTCAGCAGAGGACGACAAAGCAAACGAAGTCTTAAAGCAGATACGAGCGGAAATTGGTGATCTATTGGCGTCACCCACAGGAGACCATACTGGTGTAGAAACCGCATCAAGAAAAGTCGAAGATTACGCACGGCTGGCAACGCTCTGGAAGGGAACCGGCGAGGAAAAGGCGAGGCTGAAGTTTGTGGAGTCATTAACCAAATTAGTGGAAGATAAGAGGAGAGCCTTGGATGCACGGGAGGCCGCCCGGAACACGAGGCAAGACAGTTCAGGTCGTTCTAACTCAGCGATGGGAAGGAACGTGAAAGGTGCGAATGAGGGTGGTGGGGCGACGGGATTGTTCAGGAACTTGCAACGCTTGAAGGATGATTTGTATCTGGAGTGACGCACTATCCGAGACCCCAGACCCTTCACGACCCTGTGGAACGAGTCTTGAATTTGATTGTTCTTGGAATGGAATCCTGCCGTCCTTGTCGCATCGCGTGCACCGAATAGCTCAACTGGTTGCCACTATCAAGTCTCGCCTCGGTTTTCCGGTTGCGGTTCGTGTTTGACCATAACTTTTGGACGATTAGACCAAACCGCCTTCGTCGGGGAAGCGTGCGAAGGCCATGCACTGTATCGCCATAACATGCAACTCACAGGCAGACGTCGCCCATCTTTACGTCTAGAACCGCAGAGGAGTGAAGAACCATCTGTTCTTGCCGCTCAAATATCTCTCCTCCAAAGCCTTCTTCACGTTCTTCTTCGCATCCTCCCTCTGTGAAACCTCCTTGAAAGTATCGTTCGAAATGACGCTCTTCAATCCTTCGAGTTCGAGGGTATAGCGAGTGGGCATGATGTGGTTGTAGTTGACCATCTTGATGAATGGCTTGACTTTCGATCGCTTCTCGACTCGCTTCTTGCCCATGCGACGGGTGACTTTGGAGGGGTATCGCTCAATTCCGGCAACCAGGGCGTAGGAGAACGGGTGTTGCTTTGTACCGGAGTCGACGGGTTGGATTATGACAACTTTCTTTCCCGCATATCTGCCTCTTGTGATGCTGTAAACACGTCAGACTCGATCTCAAGTTGCCCAGAGGCTGAGAATCATGGCGACATTCTCCAAGTCCGGCCTGTACTGGTCCTCGCGATGGACTGTGGAGGGTGAGAACAGCTTACATTGCTACACGTCCCACTTTGAGGAACTTCATCTTGAAGTCGAACTTTGCGCTGAGGATGTGGTGGTAACAGGCGGTCGTTGAAATGTCCAAGTCTGCGACGGCTCTGATTTTCAAAAATCCTCTTGGCAAGGGATTTTCGTGGGCAGCGCTTGATTGGTGCGCGAACGGCCGCAAAAGCAGCCAATTAGCGCTTTTGTTTACTTTTTGTGGAGCTCCTCGTCACTGCATGGCTACCCAAGTTCAACAGTACTACGAGTAGGTCTGCTCTTTTGATAACAAGTCGTACCGCCACTGCCAGAATCGTGTTTCTTGATTTGCAGCTTCTCATCGTTGAATCCGTGCTCGTCTGCGCTGGGGTTATACTGAGAGCATTATGAACAACACGGACCTCCATTTGTGACTGACTGCATTCCTGGCGAAAAATCTCCGAAACAAAGGCATTGGCCATGTCCACCTACTCCGCGAGTTCGAGGGATGCCTCGAGGGACCGTGCTGAATCTCGGCTCGTCAAGCATCAACATTCATTCTCTGAGTCTGGGAGGAGCTCGGTGCCCATGTGAGTTTGTTTGGGGGTGCGTTTGATGGCCGAGATATACTTACACGCTGTGAAGGTGGGATAGCTCAGACCCAGAACGAGCACCTCCGCCCCTCCCATTGAATCCCGGAGTACCGGGAAGCCCTATCACCAGATCCAATACATCAAAGCGAATTGATGAAGCAGCCGCTCTTATTGCCGCCCGAGCTCGAGAAAATGCGCCGAGTAGCTACACAACCAACCCTCCTCCTGCATCGCCTGATCGAAGTGTTATGCGGGCACAGAATAGACGAATGCAAAATCTCCAGAGTCCTACTGTCGGCAAATTGAGTGACTCCCTCGAGAGGCGATCCCCAGACAAAGGTCTGCGCACGGCTAGGTTTGTGGACTTCGACGACCTCCCAAGCACCAAATCACCAGAGCGCACCCCAATACGGCCGAGGTCGGAAACACCTACACCGACCGACCGGAACTCAAGGTTGAAGGACGACGAGAATACGCCACCTGTCTCAAATATGTTGGCGTTGCAGAGTATGCGGAATCGGCAGGAAGCCGCGCCGCTCGGGGACATCACCAACAACGCATCGCCTGCGGTGCAGCCGTCCTATTCGTTCAATGCTCTTGCAGACCAGATATTGAGCTTGACATCCATCATGTCAAACGTGCAGAAGGAAATGGCGAGTCTGAACAAGAGAAGTAAGGACAATTACGGCGACTTAATGAGTTTGAAAGAGGCGACCTCAGCACGGGACGAAGACATCCGCAAGAGCCTCAGAGAACTTGTTTCGGGCTTGGAGACAAAATTCACCAACCTCGATTCACGCTTGTTGGGTCCCCCACCCGAAGTGAGCAGATCGACGCCGAACCTAGGCTATTACCTCGACGACAAAGCGCATACTGGCTCTCCGCGTCCCAAGAGCCTTCAACTGCCTCGTATTGGAAGCCCATCAAGTTTTACTGCTGCCCTCGATCGAGACCTGACAGCGTCACCTTCTCTCACTTGTGTTGACGGCGCAGCAAGTATTGCCCTCTTGGAGAAGGTGCTGAGAGAAATGGCTACTCGCGAGGGACAAGACAAGATCATGAGCACATTGGAAGCCGTCAAATCACAAGCGTTGGTCCAAGCACACTCAACACCCCCCACTCAACCGTCTTTTGACCCTAACATGATGTCTAAACTTGAGGATATTCTCATGTTTATGAAAGACATGAAGGAAGAGTCCGGATCCAGAGCCCTGATACGGGCAACCACAAATGAAACCAGCAAAGGCCCTTCCAACCTTGACCTCTATCTTGAAGGAGAGCCAAAAGCTGGACCTTTGGCCAAAGCTAAAGCCAGCAATGACAGACGATCTTCGATATCTAGTTCCCAATTGGGGGGCCTTGACGAGGTTGTCACGATGCTGAAGAGCGTGAAGCAATCGCTTGCACAAGGAGGTGGTCTAACCAACGAAGTGAAAATCTTGGTCCGGGAACTACGAGGTGAAGTCCTTGGAATGGGTCGGGAGATTGCAAAGAAGCTAGAACTGACAACGGCGGCTGGCAAAGGTGCTGATGCTGACGCTCAGACTGCCATGAAGGGGCAGATTGCGCTTATTGTGCAACAAGGTCTTGCCGAACTCAAGGAGCATATGCATCGCATTGTCCAAGAAAGCCAACGGCAATCAATGGAGCTCAGCCAGCCAGCAGTCGATACGCAGGAAATTGTCCGCGCAGTTGGAACTATTATTACCCAGATGCCTCAACCTCCTGCCCGAGATCCGGTTGCCGAAAGAGAAGAAATGCTAGCAGCCGTCAGAGAAGCTTGGGAAGACTGTAAACCAGAAATTGCTCTCGAGCACTTCGGCCTCGAACGAGATGAGATTTTGGAGACACTCAAAGAGGGCCTCAAGTCATATCAACCACAGCAATCCACAGCGAGAGATGCCGCCGCGACCTATGATGATGTCCTTGAGGCTGTAAGGAAGGGTCTCGCGGACTTCGAGCTCCCGCCGATACAATCGCCACCAGTTGGAGCTACTCGGGAAGACGTCCTCGCAGCTGTCACTGAAGGATTGCGGACGATTGAATGGCCGGACATGAGTGTCAGTCGCGGTGGCGAGATTGATTTGACCAAAGATGACGTCTTCGAAGCTGTGCGGGCTGGACTGGCTCAACATGAAGCAGTCAACCCAGAGCAAATCATTGATGCCGTGCGACAAGGCCTCGTGCAACACGAGAGTGTCTCGACTGCGCAAACTATCGAGGCTCTGCAAGAAGCATTGGCACACCATTCAGCTGTCCCTACTGACCAAATTATCGACGCCGTTCAACAAGGGCTCTCTCACCAGAACTCTCTCGCTAAAGAAATCGAATTCAACCGCGAAGACCTTTTCGATGCGGTCAAGGCCTGCCTCGAGGGCGAGCAGAATCCCCTTGGGGGAATGGGAGAGCGAGTCATCGAGGCTATGCATGAATTCCTTGGGAGCATGAAGAATGAGTTCCAGCAATATTCTGCCGCCAGTGGAAAAGACACAGAACAAGTTCTTGACGCACTCAAAGATGGCCTCGAAGACTTGAGGGCTGACATCGAGAGCTACGTCGATCGTGCTGCAGACGTTACCGGGAAGGACGAGATCATCGATACCGTCAAGGCTGGCTTTGCGGCAATGCACGCAGATTTAGATAAAGGCTTCGCAAGTCGCGGTGGTGGGGCACCAAATACGCCGGAGCTTCTTGATGCTATGGAGAAGGAGTTCGAGCATCTGCGTGAGACCATCAGCAAGAGTATGGCCAGAAGCAGCGTTGTTTCAGAAAAGGATGAAATTCTGGATGCCATCCGCGACATTACCGACGACAGACAATCGACACTCAGCAGCAACAGCGAGGACATTGTTCGCCTGGTCAAGGAAGAACTTGAGCACATGCGGACCGCTCTTGCTACCACACTCATCAAGAGCGGCTCTGCCATCGACCGTGAAGAAGTCCTTGATGCAATTCGAGAGGGACTAGCTTCGTCCCGCCATAAGGTGGACGGGAATGAGAGCATCTTGTCAAACACGAGTGAGCTTCTGGATGCTTTTCAGGATGGCGTCGACGGTATTCGGACAGACATTCAGAAGTTGTCTGATCGGCCCGTCGATCTCAGCTCCAGCTACGAGATCCTCGATGCCCTCAAAGCAGGTATTGACAGCGTTCGGGCAGATATCTCGCGTCTGGCGGAGAAGCAGACTGATGAGTCTGAAAGCACAACGGCTCGAGGGCAAGAGATGGTCCTGTCAGATCAGAGTCGCATCTCCACAGAGATCGAGGGCTTGAAGGTGATGATTACGCAGTTACGCATCAAGGTGGAAGCTCTAGATGGGATGGCGCCACAATCTTCACCTAGCGAAACTCGCATTCACAAGGACGACATGGACGAACTACACGAAGCAATCCAGCAAGTCAAAGAATCTGTCAGTACCGCAGTCCCCACGGAAACTCGCATGCACAAAGATGATTTGGATGGTCTGTACAGCGCCATAGATCATATCACCAACGCTGTCAACCAGGTCCGAGATACACCTATGCCAGAAGTCGTGATGCCTGAGAACGCCGCTTCGAAAGACGACACCGAGGCAATCGAAACTCTCTTGCGGAATATAAAGGCGAGACTCGACGATATGATCCTCCCTGAGCCTGAATTGTTGGCCAAGTCAGTTCAAATGGACGCGCTTGAAAACGTCTTGAAAGAGGTGAAGGTGGCAATCGAGGAAACCAGTGAGCGTTCCTCCGAGCAATCCAGCAAGGAAGACTTTACTCTCATCGAGCTGATGCTGAAGGATGTCCAGAGCAGCATGGAGGAGTTCAAGGAGAAGTTAGACGGAGCCAAAAATGATGAGGAGTCCGTCCTTGTCAAAGCTGATCTGGAAGTCGTCGAATCGCTGGTTTTGGACATCAAAAGTCAAGTTGAAAACATTAAACTCCCGGATCTCGACGCACTACCGAAAAAAGAAGATATCACCGATGTAAAGAATGACCTCAAGTCGTTCCGTGAGCAGTTCGAGGCCGACAACGGACTCACTGCACAGGCATTCGAAGCTCGCAAGATCGAGCATGGAGGTCTGGCGACAAAGATTGACGATGTCAAGAATGTCATTGGAGACCTGCGGGATGAGCTCGTCGGCAAGGTGGAGGGCAGTGCCGACGGTATTGTCGAGTTGAACAAAGTACTTGGGATGCATCATGACGACATGAGCAAGTACGCCACCGCCGCCAGCATTGAAGAAATGTCGAACATGATCAAAAACGAACTGGAGAAGCACATGGAACATCAGTCTACCATCAAGGCGGAGATGGAAGAGAGAGACGCCACGCTATTTACCAAGCACGAAGAGACAGGAGCGGAACTCAAGTCGGTAATCGAAGAGAAGTTCTATACGCTGATGGCCAAGTATGACGATGCTCAACAGGCGAGCGATGCGAAGTTGACCGCGTTGGAGGAACGAGATGCTGCGCATCTGGAGGCGACAACTGGGACCAAGGCTATTGTGGATGATCTCAAGTCGCTCATGGACACTCTCGGATCCACGGTAACGGACACTTGCGAGCGGGTTTCAGACGACTCCAAGACTGTTTTCGGGTCCATTGAAGAAACTAATTCCAAGGTCGACAGCCTTCACAGCGCCAACGCCTTCGAACATGGCGTGACTCGCGAGGAGATCGCTAAAGCATTGGCTGTCGCTAGCAAACTCGAAGGCACCATCGCAGACAATCAGCCGGCTGTATTAGCTGCGATCCGTGAAGTTCTCGGGGTAGTGACACAGCACTATGAGCACTCTCAACAGCAAGCCGAGAGCTTCACCCGAGCAACGGAAGAGATCAAGTCCGGTGTCGATTCGATCCCTGCAGCCATTCCACCGTTGTTGCCAGCCCTGCCTGCCGCTCCAGCTGAGCCAGCGCAAGAAACATTCCCTCCACCAGAGAAATACGACGACAGTGAGCTGCACGACAAGTTGGACACACTTCTGTCTCATGCGGAGTTTGCAAAAGAAGTGTTCGCCGGAGTTCAAAACAGTCAGAAGGAGACTCAGGATTCGTTGGCGAGCCTTTCGAAACTCGACCAAGTGCATGAACAAGTGATGTCGACAGCATCGGAGGTGGCAAGCATGGTTGCCACACAAACAAGACTCATGGGTGAGCACCATGACTCAAAGGTTGCAGAGGCGACCGAAGCCGCCATTGCCCTGGAGAAGAGAACTGCACAGAAGGAGAAGGTTGAGGCGGATATAGTTGCTCTGAATGGCGAGAAGAATGCTCTTGCTGAGTCAATGGCAGCCATGAGGAGAGAACAAGAGGAGCTGGTCGCTCAGACCAGGAGGCTGACCCGAGATGTGGCCAAGCTGGAGACAGCTCTTCAGATACGACAAGAGGAAATGCGTGACATGAATGCGAGAGCAGAAGTTCTTGAACGGCGCATTCTCGAGGGCCTCGTTAACCAAGCTCGCGCGGTCAAAACGTCTTCGAGATCCATCAACAGGCCGAAAATCACCCCAGCCGAGCGTGATGCGTCCATGAGCCTCAAGCGGGTTCCCAGTACGGCCAGCACGGCAACAGCACGGATCTCCATCAAGGGTGGAAGTTCGGCGATCGGCAGCGCCGTCGGCACGGCTCTCAAGAAAAGGACACCGCTAACATCGAACGTCAAGGTATCTTCTACTCCAAGAACGTCTGCGGTGGACAGGCGGATTCTCAGCACGAGCCATGTCACAGGCAATCGGGGACGGAACACACCTGACATGGCACTGATGCTGGCTCCTGCGCCCAAGTCGACAGGCCTAGTCAGCCTCAAACGAAGCCAATCCGTCAAAAGCAACCCAAGCAGCTATCTCAACGGACGAAAGGCCAGCTGGAATGGTGTCCCCACTGAGCTCACGGACAAGGAGAACTTCAGTGCCGAGCATGAGAACAGTGACGACGGCCACAGTGATGCGGACACGGAGAGGAGGACCAGCATTGGGACCAGCTACATGTACACGGACAGCATGGTTTATGGGACGGGAAGTAGCCTCAGCCGTGATAGCAGGCTCTCGACGGGCACTAGCTGTGACAGCAGTGTCGTTGGGACGATCAACGGACAGACTGAAAGCATTGCTGAAGAGGACGAAGAACCGGAGGCGGACGACGAGACCGAGACTGCCATGGTCCTGCATAATGGGCTGGTCGATCAAGTCAATGGAGGCCAGGACAACTCGATGGCCATGACGAGCCTCGACGGATTCGAAACTCCCCACATCGCGGCAGACGCATTATCGGATCTTCAACCTCCACCACTGATGACGGACGAGGGACTCAAGTACCATGGTAGCGACAGCGGTCTGGGAACTGAACCACTGACGGCGGGGAGCGAACCACACCATGTGGGAGAGGCAATGGAGTACTTCCAGATGACGGCACAGGACATGCAGACCTGAGGAAAATGACGAGATGGACGGGTGGGAGTTTCGGTGTTTGGTTCATTCGGAGCAGTAAAGCGTTCAGCGATTGTTCAAGAGATGAAGAAGAGCGGATTAGCCCTCTGAGTAGGATAGCAACGACGAGAATGTAAAGCGGCCAGCGCGATCCAACCAGTAATCACGACGCTCGGCACGCAGCATGTGACGTCTTCCTCTTTCCGGACGTTGTGGATTGTGTGGATCAGCGAAGATGGAGGCAGATGCCTAAGCGGCACCCCCCGACACCCAGTGACGCCCAGCGATGCCTAGCGATGCCCCAACATTTCGGCCTTGGCCTGTTTGGTGCGTCATTCCTCCCTGGTTCTTGTGTTGTTGCTCGATCATTACTCTTCGTCGTCGCTCATTTAACAAACCTCACGATCATTCAATTCTAACAGTCGCCGTTATTCCTACCTATCCTATACTATCTGTCCCCTGCGCATCCCCTGCGCATCTTCTTCGCCAACAGCGGAGATGCTCGACCCCCTACCACCACCTCCTCCATGGCTGGTCAAATGGATCAAGCCTTACAGCGACTATCTATACCTGCCCTCACTACCTTACCATATCCATGAGGTCCTGGGTGCCTTCGTGCTGTACCAGACCACACAGTCCATCATCTCCCCTATCCTCTCGAATATCCTCTTCCCGCACATCTATCCGAAGCTCAATCGGCGGACACGGATCAACTGGGACGTCCACGTCGTATCACTGCTCCAGTCACTACTCATCAACTCGGCGGCGCTATGGGTCATGTTCACGGACAAAGAGCGCAAGGACATGAACAATAGTGCGGTGGAAAGGATATATGGCTACACGGGAGCGTCAGGTCTCATTCAGGGCCTGGCCGCGGGCTACTTCGTCTGGGACCTGGTTGTGAGCACACGCTACCTCAAGATCTTTGGGCCGGGTATCCTTGCCCATGCTGTCACTGCCCTGGCTGTGTTCGCTTTAGGATTCGTGGGTCCTTCCCTGTCTGCAGAGTCTGGACGCAGGGCTAACTGATTTACACAGCGACCATTCTGCAACTACTACGGCCCAGTTTTTATTCTCTATGAGCTGTCAACCCCGTTCCTCAATATCCACTGGTTCTGCGACAAGCTCAACATGACAGGCGGTAAGCTCCAGTGGTACAACGGAATGCTGCTCCTGGCCGTCTTCTTTGGCTGTCGCTTAATCTGGGGCACTTACCAGTCTCTGCGTGTCTATCAAGATGTCTGGCACACGATGCACCTGAACACCCAACCTGGTCCCGTGCTCCGAGAGATTAGCGGATCGCCTCATTCCTCCGTCTTCGTTCCTAGGGATGGCCAACTTTGCCTGGGCGACACCAAATGCATCTCGGCGCAATCTGAGGTCATGAAATTCACTGGCCCACAGACAATGGCAATCCCATTCTGGTTGGCTGTTGTGTATCTCGCCTGTAATCTAGTGCTAAACACGTTGAACTTTTACTGGTTCGGTAAAATGATTGAGACGGTACGCAAGAGGTTCGAGGGAAAGCCGCATGACGACTTTCCACGCGAACGGGACCGAAGGCAAAGCATGGTGGAGCTGGCGGCCAGCGAGCTCGACTATGACACACTCTCTGGACCCAAGACCCCATACGACGAGAAGGAGGACGAGTTGAACAAGGCCGCTGCGCCGTCAAAGGACACTGGATTCGCTAAGGGCACCGAGTTTGCGAAAAGCACTGCGGTCTCGGACGGGAATCTTGGGGTCAAGAAGCGATAGAACCATGGACTCTCTCACGTGAAGGGAGGGCACATACGATCAGGACTGAAGACTCGGCTTTCGTCAGGCTCACGCTCTGGAACTGGCCCTCGAATGCTATCAGTCATTATCAGCAAAAGATTGGTTGACGAGATTCTTACCTAGCGATCCGTTGCACAGAAGTGATATTATTATTCTTCACCTACAGCTGTTTACTGGTGGTATCCTCAAATCATCGCTGTCACAGCATCACTAAACGACCAGCCACTAGTTCTCAATGTGAATTCAGGACATTCACCACGCCACGGCCTCTCACATTGAAGATGAGAGGATTTACTGTCACTCCCTCAGACAGTGAATTTGAGCGCATTTATTGCCGCTGCCCTGGTGCCTGGCATTGCCACCAGCTTAAATATTCTTCTCTCGACACCCTACTTTTTTCATCTCCGTCTGTTCACCATCAGCCCCGTCCTCTTGCTCCAGACCAACACCTTTGGGCCGTCTCAACGCATTCCAAGAAAACAACAAACAACATCAAGATGCGTGGTTCTTTCGGTGTCACTGTCCTTACTGGACTCGTGACCCTTACTACTGCCTTTCCACCTTTCGGACCACACCACCCGGTCAATCCTGATGGCTCTACCACGCAGCATGGTCCACCCAGCGGTTGGCGAAACATCTCGTTCTCGGCTCCTTGCAAGACTGAAAGCCAGAGTCCCGAGTCGATCTTGACCATCACAGAGACTCAGACATTGAGCAGCACTCCAGTTGTCTCCATCTCCGACTCCGTCTCCACGACCACCATCTCCTCAAGCACGGACCCGGCCTTGACAGATATTTTTCCCTCGATCGTCAGCATTGAGCCCACTACGTCGACCGATATCTTTCCCACGATCATCAGCATCCAGCCCACCCCCTCCGTTGAAATCACGGCTACGCCTCCGCTTTCATCCATCTTCAGCCATGCCTCGTCCCTTCGGGGTAACGCTACCTTCGAGACCGCCCCTCCGCCCACGACTCTCTTAACCAGCATCATCAACACTACCGTCAGCGTGACTGTCAGCGCCACCGCCACGCCCGTGGAATCCGTCCTCTCTGAGGTGTCTTCTGTGCTCAGTGCCGTCTCTTCTGAGATCGCTGCCACCACCATGGCGAATAGTACAACTGCGACAAGTCCGACCATGCCGACCAGTCTCACCAACAAGGCTATCGTACCGACCGAAGATGGAAGTCTCTGCCAGTGCAGCATCCACAAAGGTGAAGAAAAGCTCTGCACCCACGACTGTGCGTGCTGTAACGAAGGTGATGTTGAGGTAAGTCTGATGCCTCAATCTTGCCCTTCCCATACAAAGGCTTGCCTTCACATTCATGCGATACAAAATGTTCTGAGAAGGTGACTGACTAACCATCTACGATTATTTCAGTCATGCTGCTGCATCCCCGAGTTGCTCAACGGTCTTCTAGGAACCGCAGGTGGACTTAGCTTTTGTTCAACGGGCTGTTGCAAGGGCCTCGAAAGTGATAACTGAGCTTCGAAATAGGGAGTTTGTGAGCCAGTGAGAGGAGTTCTCCGTCCTTACGATGGAAATCGTGTCTTAGGAGTAATCTCGACGGCCGGACCTCTCCTGATACTCTGCGGCTGCTACTCTGCTGCCCAGTCGAGAGAGATCACAGACACATACGCGCTCTATTGCGGATATTTCCTTTTCTCCTTTTTCTTTTTCTGCAGGCGGATTCCTGGGCACTGCTGTTCCACCCCAATCATCCGCTTGGTCGATACGGCGTTGGAAAGCGATTCATCATGGAAGGGGAGGGTCAGAAATCAGTAGAACCGAATGCAGATTGAGATGCTGATTCATCAAGTGGAATGAATTGAAACCAAACGAGCCAGAACGAGACGATATCAAACAGGTCACTTGACTGACTCTTCGTGCCTGGCTCTATGGTCTGCTGTCCTCTCCTCTCTCTTCTATCTGCTATCCTCTGTCCTCTGTCTCTGTCCTCTGTCTCTGTCCTCTGTCTTTTACTGCAACGAATTTCTGGAGGGGCTTCCTCACCCGGCCGAGCGCATGGTTGGGCCCACGGCCACTTTGTACTTATACAGTAAATACTAAACTCTAGCAGCAAGAGGATGAATGATATTGGTTTTTTGACAGCGGGCAGGAGATCGGGTAAGCTAAATCCGGATCTGGCAGCACATGAGCAGCTCTATATGCGGGGAAAGCGAACGAGGCCACATGAGAACACCGGTCGTAGACCCTGCTTGTACCGGTCACGACCTCCTCGTAGGTTCATTCCCGGCCGAGGTTGGTGGATTATTATTCTGGTACAGTAAGAGGACCCTCCGGCGCCGTGAGCCAAGCAATTACAAGGCCGGAGTGCGCTTTGCTATCTCCCCAGGCCTCCCAAGGCGTCCTCTCGGGCAGCAAGCGCTGTCAGGCATATGGGCCACGTCTCACTGCTACCCAGGTTTCTTACGGCAGCAGTCTCTGAGTAATTATAAACACGTCCATCACTCCTTAGACAGGATCTCGCTCTAGGACTTCCAGCCTAGGTGATACGCAGAGATATACTAGCTAATACGTGCCCAATAGAGCGTTCGCCATGTCAGACGCGGCAGCTATCAAGCAACTCGAGGAGGCGCTCGCGCTCCAGAAGAAAGCTTTTTGGAAAAACCAATACCCCCCGATCGAAGAGCGGAAGGCCAATATCAGCAAGATCCCGGGCATGGTCCTTGCCAACCGAGATGCCATCAGGGAAGCACTGATCCAAGACTTCGGCAATCATCCAACCGCGGCCACCGACATGATTGAAGTCCTCGGTGTGGCTGGGAGGGCTGCATATGTGCTCTCGCAGATTGACAAGTGGACTGCGATCGACTACAGAGAGGCCGACCCTCACATGTATGCAAACGCCACGGCAGAGGTTCGCTACCAGCCCAAAGGCGTAATAGGGAACATCGTCCGTAAGTGGACGGCTCTTCCTTTCCTTTCCCAGGCCCTGTTAATTCGAATAATCTAGCGTGGAATTTCCCCCTCGATCTGTCATTGGGCCCGCTTTGTGAGATGCTGGCGGCTGGGAACCGCGTTATCATCAAGCCTTCCGAGTATACTCCTGCGACCGGCGCTCTCTTGGCCAAAATGATCAAAGAGGCGTATCCCGAGGACCTCGTCACGGTAGTGAACGGCGGCCTGGAGCTCTCGAAACGCTTTTCGCAACTGAAGTTCAACCACATCCTATACACCGGCAATCCAGCGGTGGGCAAGCTTGTGATGGCAGAGGCGGCCAAGAATTTAGTCCCCGTAACGCTTGAGCTCGGTGGGAAATGCCCAGCAATCATGCAACGTGGTTCGGTCAGTGACGAGAACGTCGAGACAATCCTGGGCACGAAACTGTTGAAGAATGGTCAAATGTGCATTTCGGTCGACCATGTCTTTTGTCCTCGAGCTGAGGTGTCTGAATTCACCCGCGCCGCGGTGAACCTGTTCAACTCGAAACTGTCCGGCTATGCCTCATCCACCGACAACACGGGCATAATCTCCCAGCGCCATGTCGATCGCATCAATAGGTTGGTGGGCGAGGCTGAAAAAGCTGGCGTCAAGCCAATCAAGCTCGGAGGTGAGATACCGGAGGAGAATACCAAGCGACAACTCCCGTTGACGCTCCTTGTCGATCCGCCGCGAGACCTGGAAGTCATGCAGGATGAGATCTTCGGGCCGGTCCTGCCCATTATCCCATACGACGACCTCGAGGCCACCATCGACGAAATCAACGCAGGTGAGCGGCCCCTTGGCCTCTACGTCTTCGGCGACGACATCGACGCCGCCAACAAGATCATCAACAATACGAACTCGGGCGGCGCTGCGATCAATTGTGCCGCCCTGCAGGGTGCGCTTCCTTCTCTTCCGTTCGGAGGTTCGGGAAACAGTGGGATGGGTCGACACCACGGAGTTGAGGGATTCCGGGAGTTCTCAAACCCAAGAGGGGTGTTCACCCGTGGAAAGGGGAACGCGGATCTGATAAAAGCCTTCATGCCGCCCTATGCTGTCCTGGGAGAGCCACTGGCCGAGGCGGCCTACAAGCAGGCGTTGGGTCTTTCTTGAGACGAGTCGCAGAAAAACGAGGTTCAGCTGGGCTGGGCTTGGAGTGGTCTTCACACAGATAATGGTGAGGCGGCACGAGTCTCATACCTGCGATGGATACTTGGGCGAGTGAAAGTCGGTGTCAATAGAAGTGAAGTCTGGCCGGAGGTACATATGGTAGTGCAATGTGCCCTCACTGACTTGGTTCAGTTGGATGAGTGACTCCATCTCTCGTCCTCTTTCCGGTCGCTGCCCTTCCTATCTATGCAGCGCTATTAACCGCTTCAGCCTCCTCCAGTGTGAGGACATGAATCCTGCAATGCAATCCTCGTCCCAAATACGGTTGACAGCAAACTAGACGACGACGACGTTCAAGTTCCACATCATGTCTGGCCCCGTGTCGGGGTTTCTCCGACTTTCCCCAGGGAGAATGGGCCATGACCGGAGCAAACTAGAGCTTTTTAGGCATGCCGCCGCGAAAATGGGTTCATCCCGGGCTCGAATCGGCTTACGCTGGGAAGACTGGTCTGCCGGAAGCTGTGTGTTTTGTGCATGAACAGCCGCCTCATGCGGATGGGCATGCCGGTGGGATGATCACCTGCTCACGCATGGCTTTCACAGTGAACCTTTAACAGCGGGGAGGATGGTGGAGGAGGGGCTCATAGTCGAATGTGGGTGCAGCATTTCGGTACCGGAGTCTGGATCGCGCATCCTACTCGATACCTTTTTTGCATGTTCATGGTGGTGGTTGTCAACTTGACTTGAAGTCCCGTCTTACAATCGCGGCTGTGTTTTCGAAGACAGGCCGTCGCTTCCAGAAGCTTTCGTAGTTCTTGCCTTGGGATCTGCTTCCTCGATTCAAACCTCGAATCTACTCTACCTAGATTCTAGACCTGTTAAAGGCACTTCTTTGACGCTCAACCATCTCTCAGCCAGGAGACTCCAGACGAGAGTTCAAGTTGCACGGGCCTGAGCAGCGAGAGAATTATCTTTCACTTCGCTCCTCCTCCATGGCGTCTTCTTCTGAGCAGCCGAAACAACCGACGCCTTTTCCTCATGGCGCTTTCCTCCCCAACGGTCATCAGACCGACGGAGCACTGCCCCCGGGGCACCCTACAATCGGCTACAAGTTGAACCACTTTATGCTTCGGATTCGGGATCCCGCCAAATCAATACCGTTCTATGTCGACCTGATGGGGATGAGAACTGTCTTCACAATGAATGTCGGTCCTTTCACTATATACTACCTCGGATACCCTCAAACGGACGAGCATAGAGCGGACCCGGCCAAGTTTGGCGCCGACACGGCCGGGAATCTGCAGCACACGCTCGGCCTGTTGGAACTCTATCACGTCCATGGATCGGAGAAGCAGCAGGCTGGATACTACTCGACGGGCAATGAACCAGGACATCTGGGCTTTGGCCATCTGGGGTTTACGGTGCCGAACGTACCCAAGGCGTTGCAACGACTGAAGGAGGCTGGCGTCGAGGTGGTGAAGGATCTAGATGTTTGCACCAGACAGTCGATTCCGATTACTGATTGGGAGAATGAGCGAGGAGTCGGCGTTGAGGTAAAGGGTACCGACAGTGAGATTCACCCAGAGTACGCGAAGGTCTTCAACAAGATTGCCTTTGTAAAGGATCCGGTGAGTCAACTATATTATATCCTTGTCCCCCATTTGCTGGACCTTGACTCGGCGTGGCTGACACTCGGATGGCAGGATGGGTATATTGTCGAATTGGTTCCGCAGAACATGGATCCCCTGGACCCGTAATGCTTCACCATCGGACCTATGAGCCGCTGTTACGGTTGACCAGCCTGTCCGCCATTCAAGCGCAGGTGCAGTGATGCAGCCTGCATATGAAGCCAGTCTCACCATGTGTTACCCGAGGGGCAGACAGGCTTTAGAGGGCAGGATCACGTAATACCGCAAAAGACGTTGCTGGCAGCATGGGCATTCAATCTCTAGTCCGTTTGACGACTGTACCGCCATAGGAGAAGGGACCATTAGATGACCGGAGGAGAACGAAAAACTTAGGGACTGGCAAGACTCGCACCTGCGGGCTTCCTGCATCAACAGCATTCTGGCGATGTATTGGCTCCCGGCTGGGAGCCAGTCAAGTCCTCCCGGGAAGCTGATTTTGCGTGCAAATTCAGTATCCAGGGTCCATGATAGAATTGCCAAATGTCCAGTTCAGTGTCCATCACGCACCTGACTTTGAACAGGTGAATCAAAACAATAGTGGTTCTTATTCGAGATGGCGTGATCCATGGTATGATCCACCGTAAGGGCGACTGAACTAGGGTGAACGTTTCCTGATACACCCACAAATCGAAGTTCACCTCACTTCTCGTTCACTTGCCAACGTGCCAACATCGAGTTGGTTCTCCTCAACCTCTGATGCCACCCTTTGTTGTCTCAATCCCACACGGGGGAGAAGTCCGCCCATAATGTCACCTTTTCGCCCACTGACTCGCCTTCCGCTTCTCTTTGGGCATATAGCCTGAATTCCACTGTCGAAGTTTAGCCGATCCCTGATGTCACAACTACTGGGACCATCTTTGCATATTCCTGTCGGCACTCAAAGGCCCGAAGGGCAGATCGTTTTCCTTTTCTAGGGAATAGGTCGCTAGCCAGGTGGCCGTGGCCAATGAGAGCTACAGTCGACTCTACGGAGACGCTCTCAGCAAGCTTAGCTTCCTGTTCCTGGGGTATGGGGATGCATCAGGCTCCAAGCCCGAAATGGAGGTGATGCTGCAAAGAGCCGGGCGGAATCGCCACTATATATTAGGGATGGAGTCCAAGCTCGACTATGGGCGCCTCTTCAGCGAGCACCTTCACAACCATGCGGTCTCTTCTTCTGCTCGCGGCTGTTGGCCTTGCCGCGGCCGAAACTGGCATCGATGGCTGGCTACGGTACGCACCCGTACCTCATGCGAATGCGTCCAGCCTGCCCACGAACATTGTCTCTCTGAATGCCACATCGAATGGCCCGGTACATGCTGCCGCTACAGAGCTGCAGAAAGGTCTTTCGGGCATCTTCAATCTCAGTCTGAACGTGATCTATCCAACGAGTTACCAGCTTAGCAATGCCGCCTCTTCCATTGTGGTCGGCACGGTTGCAGAGTACGCCAACACGTTCGGTGGTGCGCCGAAGATTCCTCAACTTGAGGACGACGGTTACTTTCTCAACACGACGGGCTCTGGCGTTCAGATCCTGGGTCACAATGAACGAGGGGCGCTGTATGGCGCGTTCCAGTACCTGTCAATGCTGGCCCAAGGCAACTTCTCAGAAGTGGCATATGCTTCCAATCCGAGCGCTCCAGTCCGATGGGTGAACCAATGGGTAAGCTATGCACCTGATTTATTGTGGGGATGGTATGGATTAGGCTGACCGCGACTCCTAGGATAACCTTGACGGATCAATCGAGCGAGGCTACGGCGGCCCATCAATCTTCTTCTCCAACGGAACTGTCAAAGTCAACAGCCTGGATCGAATCACGCAGTACGCGCGTCTTTTGGCATCAATCGGTGTCAATGCCATTGTCGTGAACAATGTCAACGCCAACGCATCGATTCTCACGACTGAGAACGTGGAGGGCGTCGGCAGAATAGCCGATACCTTCCGCCCCTACGGTGTGCGAGTCGGCCTCGCCCTCAACTTTGCTTCTCCAACATCTAATCTTGTGTATGGCAATCTCAGCACATTTGACCCACTGGATCCCCAAGTTATCGATTGGTGGCAGAATGTGACTGACACCCTCTACGCTCGCATACCCGATATGGCAGGATACCTGGTCAAAGCGAACTCGGAAGGCCAACCAGGTCCATTGACGTACAACCGTACTCTGGCGGAAGGAGCAAATCTCTTCGCCAATGCCTTGCAGCCTCATGGTGGCATACTCGTCTTCCGAGCGTTCGTGTACGACAGCGTCCATTTGAACGAATCAGTCTGGACCGAGGACCGTGCAAACGCAGCCGTACAGTTTTTCACCGGACTGGATGGCAAATTTGCCGAAAATGCTCTGGTACAAATCAAGTACGGCCCGATTGACTTCCAGGTTCGCGAGCCTGCTTCGCCTCTCTTCGCCTACCTGCGCAACACGAGCACATCAATCGAGCTGGAAGTTACACAAGAGTATCTGGGCCAGCAGTGTCACCTGGTCTATCTACCACCGCTGTGGAAAACGGTGCTGGATTTCGACATGCGCGCCAACCACACCAAGTCCCTCGTCCGCGACATCATCAGTGGTGAGCGGTTCATCAGGCCACTAGGAGGCTACGCAGCAGTTGTCAACGTCGGCACCAACAACACATGGCTAGGCAGCCACCTCTCCATGTCCAACCTGTACGGCTACGGCCGCCTGGCGTGGGATCCCACTAGCGACCCCCAGTCCGTCCTCGAAGACTGGACCCGTCTAACATTTGGTTCCGACCCAGCCGTTTTGAGCGCCATCACGAACATGTCTATGTCCTCCTGGCCCGCATATGAGAACTACACCGGCAACCTGGGGATCCAAACCCTGACAGACATCCTGTACACGCACTATGGGCCAAACCCGCAGTCCCAGGACGGCAACCCCTGGGGCCAATGGACCCGCGCCGACCACGACTCCATCGGCATGGACAGGACCGTCTCCAACGGCACCGGCTTCGCAGGACAGTACCCCGTCGAAGTGGCCGCCGTGTACGAGAACATCTCCACCACACCGGACAACTTGCTCCTCTGGTTCCACCACGTGAACTACACGACGCCGCTCCAGTCCGGCGAGACGGTCATCCAGCACTTCTACAACGCGCACTACGCCGGCGCCGAAACGGCCCAAACCTTCCCCACCCAGTGGGAAGCCCTCAAGGACAAAGTCGACCCGCAGAGGTATAACGAGACGCTCTTCCGTCTGACCTACCAGGCGGGCCATTCGCTCGTGTGGCGCGACGCGATCAACAACTTTTACCACAACCTCTCTGGCATCCCGGATGCGCAGAACCGGGTCGGGAATCATCCGCACAGGATCGAGGCCGAGAGCATGAACCTGACAAACTACGAATTATACACCGTCTCGCCCTTCGAGGCCGCAAGTAACGTCACTGCGATCGTGACTTCGGCCAACGCCACGACCGGCACCGCAACCACGACGCTGACTGTCCAGAACGGAACATACAACGTGGCGGTCAACTATTACGACCTCTACGGCGGCAAGGCGCAGTATACCCTGACAATTGGGGGCCGGCAAATCGGCGCCTGGGTGGGTAATCTGGAAGACACGATTGGGCACACGCCGAGTGTAAGTTCTCACATCCCCTCTCCAAGTGCTTTGTGGTTTTTTGCTTTTCCCTGTCTCGACTTGCGGGAGGCAAGCCGGCTGCCTGCCTGGCGGGCGGACAAGCTGGGTAGATAGATAGATACCAGTGCTGACGAACATGGACACACAATACAGATTTATCTGGACGGCCACTCAGCCACGAGAATTACCTTCCGCAACGTGACGATCGGGAGGGGCGACGTTCTCAAGATCACGGGTGTGGCCGATGGTGTGGAGCCCGCGCCGCTGGATTATATCTCGGTCTTGCCGTTGGGCGTTGTCGATTAACTTCAGTACTCGTAGTACGTAGTATTATGAGGCTCGAAAGGCGCTGGTATGCAGTGTCTAAGTTAGAGCTTGTCACTTCATGCGCGCGCATACAGTACAGTACGGCACTGTCTGAGATGGACAAAAGTAATAGACAAATTGATCAGACGCAATTTCATTCTCATTCTTCATTCGAATTGTTTAATCTGCACGCATATTGCGTGGGTAGGTACATACGCTTTGGACGCCCATACGCCTTCAGGATCTAGTGCTCGTCTCATTATATATAACGCCAGTGGCAATCACAGGGGCCGCCGCCCTTTTATCGAAAGGCGCTTCCTCCATCGCCCCGCTCTGCAATACTCCTACTCAGCGTGCCTGCAAACCTGCTAACTCTGTCTGTATCGAACTTGGCGGTCTCGATGGCCTGCAAGACATGCTTGACGCCCACGCCAACTGCATCCGAGCGCGTGATGTCCTTGATCTCGGCGATTGCTTTGGCGACCTCCCCGCCTTGGAACGTCTTGGATTCATTCATAATGTGCTCGAGTTCGTCGTAGGTGCGGACGTTCGCGACGGGGATGTCGCTGTTGAAGTGCCGCCAAAAGTCGAGCTGTTGCAGCACCGAGCGTTCCGTTGCCGTCACGATGATCAACAGGCTTCGACCCGGGGGAGGAGCTTTGCGCAACAGCGCGACCAGCGACTTGAGGATAGGATTGCTGAAGCGTGGCCCGATGGGCGTCCACTCGGTATACTCCTCTATATCGTCGAGGACGACGCAGGACATGGGCGACTTGTATGCATCCATGAACACTTTGGACAGGTATCCGATCTTCTGGGATTCGGACATTTCGAGCGTGTCTTTGTTGCTGATCAGTTTGATGAACGGGTAGCCGCTGTCGATGGCGATCTTTGCGGCCAAAGCAGTTTTGCCGCACCCAGGAGGACCGTGGAGACAGACAGAGAAGAGCGGTGTGGATTCTGGGTTGCGGACTTGTTCGACAAAGAGGTTGCCTTCTTCAAGCACGTCTTTGATATACTGGCTGAAGTGGATCACGCCGCCGCGGAGACAGTAGCTGAGTTCCTCTTCGGAGACACCGAACGCGGGCTTGACTTCGTCCAACGCATTCTCGAAGTCCTGTTGTTTGACTTTCATGTCGGCGACGTCGTCCGTGATGCCTGCCATGGTGCCGACTTTGATGTGCCGAGAAAAGGCA
The DNA here is from genome assembly GCA_002099365.1 of Phialophora verrucosa. NCBI lineage: Eukaryota > Fungi > Ascomycota > Eurotiomycetes > Chaetothyriales > Herpotrichiellaceae > Phialophora > Phialophora verrucosa. The sequence continues at coordinate 787,087 of MSED01000002.1, read as the reverse complement.
AACGACGTAGCTGATTTGACCAATCCGGCGATCTCGGCGCCGGAGAAGTTCTTGGTTCTGTGCGCCAGATCCGCCACATCGACATCAGGGTCGAGGACGTGGTTGACGCGCATCTTCTCGGTATGGATTTTGAGGATTTGAGCACGACCATGTTCGTCCGGAAGGGCGATTTCCATGTGTAATTCGAGGCGACCGGGTCGGAGGAGAGCGTCGTCAATCATGTCTTTTCGATTCGTCATGCCGATCAAGAGGATATTGTTGAGTTGGTCGACGCCGTCGAGTTTTGAGAGAAGTTGGTTCACCACGCTGTCGCCGACGCCAGTGCCGCCGCCGGCTCCGCTGCCTCTTTGCTTACATACCGCGTCCAGTTCATCAAAGATGATGATGTGCAGACCTGACTCGTCACCTTTTTCCTTGTACTCTTTCTCGGCGTCGGCGAAGAGTTTACGAATGTTCTCCTCGGATTGGCCGACATATTTGTTCAAGACTTCGGGTCCGTTGATGACTTTTGGCTCTCTTGCATTGAGCATCTTTCCGATCTGTCGGGCGATCAAGGTCTTGCCAGTGCCAGGAGGGCCGTACAGCAGAATACCCTTGACGTGCTGAATGCCTAATTTCTCGACTAGACCAGGAGGAAATACTCTCGAAGCGAACGCTCTTCGGAAAATAGTGACGAATTCAGCATCTAAACCACCGATGCCCATGTCTTCGAATTTGAAGTCGGGCGCGATGATGGAATTTGCGGCCGGCCGCCTTGACGAAGCCTTCAGATTTATCGGAGTCTTGCCATCCTTGAAGAAATTGATCTGGGTTTGGGGTGTCAAGATACCTTTGGCATGAGGGTCCGATGTCGTAGAAGCGGCCCTCTCGCTCAAGTCGGCCAATTGAACGGTCTTGACTGTCAGGTTCAGGGGAATGCTCCTGAGGTCCATCAGGAATCGCTGGCTCGGAGCGAACATCTGATTTTGGAAGAGCTGTCCGGCATCAGCGTGGTGCTACCTGGATTGCCGCCATCGGCATCATACCTTGATAATTTCTTTGGCCAAGTCATCTTGGTCATAAGGTGTATCTGTCGTCTTTCTGGTACTAGCAAAGCCAACTTCGATATCCATAGCACCAATATATGCCTGTCCACCCTGAGTGAAGGGGTCATAGATTTCCGCTTGCAGTAGATCTGTCAACGCCACACCCATCCATGATCGTTGCGGTTCTGACAGGCCAATGGTGCCTCGTGGGAATGGATCAAGAGGCCGTGCCGAGACAACGTACATGCCGTTGATGAGCAGGAAGATGTCTGTGCCATCGTAGGTGGGAGGAAAGTCCTGGCTCGAGACCGCCACCAGGTTTCGAAAGGTAAACGTGTTGTCAGGTGCTTTTGTAGGCTGTAAGGTCAAGGCGCCTCCCTGGGGTCTGTGGCCGCCCCCGCCTCTACTAGAACTATGCTGGTGGCCAACCTGACGCGGAGGAGGCATGTTTCTTGCCGGTAGACCAGGGCTGCCATATCCCGATCGGGGTGAATCGTATCCATTGTTCATAGGCGTGTCGTATCCGCCGGGAGGACCACCTTGATAACCCGGGCGCGGACCTCTGTTTGGACTGGGCTGTTGGCCATAATGGTCGCGAGACTGCCCGCCAGGGCTGCCAAATAGGTTGTTTCTATTGAGGAAGGACATGGTCGGGGGTTGGGAGAAGGGAAGTTATCGGGAGGGAGGCGGGAGTGTGTGGAGGGTGAAATAGTGAGCGTGTTAGGTTAAAGACACCTTTCGCAAAACCAAATTCGACTGATACAGACAGGTAGCGCAACCTCAAACAAAAGGTCTCAACTGCGCCGCCTGAGCACAGCCCTGGTCGAAGATGACATCCTCCAACTCCGCAAACCGATGTTTTGCCGGTGCCTCAGCCTTACCTCACCATGGTCTCAGCCTTGCCTCTTCTGTCTATCCCCGGGCACCCCACACACTATCTTAATCAAACAATCCTCGATATGCCCCTCCATTTGCTGTCCAAGAAGTCGTGGAACGTATATGCTCCGGCCAATATCGAGCGGGTGAAGCGCGATGAAGCCGAAGCACGCCGCACGGCAATCGAGCAAGAAAAGCGCAGCCTACAAAACGAGGCAGACGATCGACTAGAGCTTCTGAAGCAACACACCACGAGAGATCGGAAGAGCTTAAAGCGGAAGCTACCAGGCGAAGATGACACCGATCGCGATATTAGGCTTGCTGTGGAGAGCACAACTACTGCTGCAAGCGGTAGGAAGCGAGATCACAGCTCAGCATTAGATGTAGAGGGTCACATTTCTTTGGTCCCTACGCCACCTCAGAAGAAACCCCACCTCGATCAAGAAAAAGACAAAGATCCGTATACAGTCTATCTCACCGACGCCACTGGCCGCGACCGAAATTCTAAAGCGACTTGGTACACATCTCTCGAGCCCGAGCGAGACAAATGGGGTGACGACAATCCGCGCAGGCAACAAAGAGAAATCGCACGCCTCAATGCAAACGATCCACTTGCTGCCATGAAGAAGGGTGTCAAGGCTCTCCGCGAGAATGAGAAAGCAAGAAAGAGTTGGATGGCCCAGCGCGAGCGTGACCTGGAAGAGGTGGAAAGGCTGGCGAGGAAGGAGAAGCACGACAAGAAAAGAAGAGACCTGGACGATGATGACCTCGCCAGTCTCGAGGACTTTAATTTGGAAGATGGATACACCAAATCAAAAGTCCTGAGAGACAAGCACGACTCAGAGAACGGAAAAGTCCACAGGCACCATCACCATCGCCATCAACATGGCCGAAATCACCGACACCGGCACGAACCCCAGTCAACACACAGAGCCCGGGATCACCACAACCGGCATCGACGGCGCGAAGACAGAAGGCCCAACGAAGGGCAACATGACTGAAGCAATATCTGCCAACGATCAAACACTTATCCTGCACAGTGCGACGCGGCAGAGGTCTCCCGCTTCCTCACAGCGGTGTTAAGAACCAAATTGCTTCCAGAACGGGCCTTATTTTCAGAGATCGCTGCAAGAACCAGAGGTTGGTTGCCTGGAAGCAATTTACAGTTCGACGATTGCGACTGTCGGGCTCGGACTTATCTCATCTCCGATTGGGTGCTGGAGATGCTACAACCACCTTCAATGGGGACATCTCGCCGTATCTTGAGCATATAAGTACGTGACGGTGTTGAATCCCTGTCCTACTCGTACAAGGGCCTTATAGCAAGATCGATATGACGATGGCAAGCTCCCAGAAACCTCCAACCGCCGCCGAACTGCGGGAGAAGCTGATGCACGCTTCACACATCTTACATCACCACGATATTCTGGATGGATTCGGCCACATCTCAGTCCGCAATCCTGAGGACCCCACGGCGTGCTTTCTGACCGGTACGGCTGCCGCATTGATCACCTCTCCAGATGTCTTCACAGAATACCGGATCAGGGACGGCCAACCCGTCAAAGACGGCCTTTTCGTGTCCCCTTATTCAGAGCACCACATCCATGCGGCGATCCTCGCGAAATTCCCGGATGTGCATAGTGTCGTGCATAGCCATGCTTTGGATGTCCTCGCCTATACCGTCACATCTGGATCTGCAAGCCAAGCCCAATCGACTACATCGGCCTTAAGACCAATCATCCACAAGACCGGGTTCCTTGGGGAATCCGTGCCAGTATGGGATATTGCCGGCGCGTACAATTCTGAACACGAAAAGGGGAAACGGCATTTGTTGGTGAATGACTATCGTCTTGGCGAGAGCCTTGCCGCGGCCGCAGACAAGCCCTCTGGGCAATACCCCTACCACAAAGTTGTTCTGCAACGTGGTCATGGCTTTGTGGCCCTTGGTGACTCGATCGAAGAGGCCGTATATAACGCCATCTACACCGTCGAGAACGCTCGTGTGCAAGCTCAAGCCGAGCAGAGAAGCAATGTGCACTCCCATCAACCTATCCATTTTCTAAGCCGCGCGGAAATCGAGGCCTGTGCGCCAATGGACCGGGCTTGTATCACGAAGGTGTGGCCGTTGTGGATGGCTGAGATCAAGCAGAATCCGTTGTGGCAATGAAAAATCGACCATTCCATCTCGGCCTAATCGGACTTGCGGACTGGCATAGTCCGGCGAATTTCCAGCTTTTCAGGGTGTACCGTCAGCTTCTGTAGAAGCAGCGCAGCGCGTGCACGAAGATGCACGTGGTGGATTTGACCCAGAATCAATTCCAAAGCCATCGCAATCGTTTCGTCGATGCTCTCGTATTCTGGTCTGAAACTGTTCGTGTGCTTCTCTACGACCACTCGCTCATATGCTTCCAGCAGATGCCTAATGGCGTCTGGAGTCGCGTGATAGCTGAAAGTACCGGCTTCATTTTCGGGAAGAAACGCCATACCAAGATTGAAGTAGAGTTGCACAGTCTTCTTGGATAGGTGGGACTCCTTTTTACTGCAGCTGCAATACTGCCGCTTAGCCTTGTGCCAATTTTTAATGTAGAGTCGCTGCACACGAGCAGAGTACTCCGTCTTCTCAGTCGCCAAATACCTCGAGGTCGAGTCCCACAAGAGGTCCCGCACGTGGATGAGCGACTGAACAGGGGGGATGATGAGGTCTTCTGCACGAACGGCAATCGGCTCCTCGGTCAGAGTATCCAGGAGGTCAGTGTCATCTTCGCAAATGGCCTTGGTGTATGATGCACTCAGTTGGAGCATCGGTTTTATCTGCACTATCAGGTCCAGCGTCGATTTATCCGGCTTGTTCGATGGCGCTGCAAGTTCCGATAGCAGCTGCGACGCCGCTTGGATGTGAATTTTGGCAGCAGAGTAATTCTTTTGCAACGTCTCAAACACCCAGGCGAGCATCGATGCAAGTGTCAGGCAGAATTTGTTGGGTTGTCTTGCCGTGGCCATCCTCTTAATTGCCGCATGGTAGTGCCAGATAACCGTGGGACTGAGTTCTGATGATCTCGCCGTGCGATATAGACCCAGCTCTTCGTCAACAAGGGTCGTCGCTACCAGAAGGTGTCGAATTATATCCGACTCCCACGCCCACATGGGGATCAAGCCGCACCAGAACCCGAAATTGGGCCCGTAGTTGGCCAGCGTCGGGCCGGTCTGGTCCAGCCAAAAATCCAAGCTCCGCATCTCGTTCGGAGTAGCTCCAAAGGACGGATTGACCGACATCAACAAATGCGGATTTGGCTGTGCCAGCCATTCATCCGCTCGCGAGTCAACATTGTCGGAATCCTCCGCCGGCTCGGCGTCGGCAGGGGTACGTTTGTCCCGATTGACCATTGCTCTTGTTGGGGTGGCCCCGTCAAACATCCATGGCTTGGGGACGTTGTAGCCAAGACATTTTCGACCGGAGCTTGAGCATCTGTGCAAACAGTGAGTATGGGTGCTCAAAGACACCTTAGAACTCCCAGACCTTTTACAGCTAGGCTTGGCTTCGTCGCACTTAACTCTTCTCCGTTCTGAAGCCGTTAGCAAAGTGCGGAGGAGAAGGAAGAAAGGAGGATTGGCAGAGCACATACTGCAGGTATCACAGCCGCTTCTGACTTTGCTGTGGAGCTGCTTTCGGCGAGGTGTCGCAGTGGCAAGTGTGGCGCCTGCGTGTATTCGCTCACTGTCGCGGCAGCTTCTTGCTTCAGTCTCTCGGGTGTGCTTGCTTTGCGGGCTCCCACTCAGAATCGGGCGCTTGACCTTGCTTCAGTTCGAGTTAGCACTGAGCAAGTGAATTGCGACTTTCTCGGGCAGGGTTCACCTGATATAGGGTATTGAGTCGTTTCCGATTCCCTTTCCAACGGTCGGCGCCACTCCATGAGGATCTGCTTTGGCCATTTTTCAATGACAGCGTGCCTGACTATTTCACACAGATCGTCGAGTCTACTTGGAAGCAAGTTGCGGAACAACATAGCGCGGCCGTTCTTTGACCGTCATTCCGACAACTTTATCGACGAGAGATATAAAGCAAATCCATATGAGGCCATCGTGCTAACCGGACTTTATGAGCCGTACTCGACCAGTGGTCAAGGTCCCACAATCCACAAAGCACGCAAAGCTGTGGCTATGATGATATTCCTCAGGCCTCCCGCACTACGGTAGGGCTTAGGGCGACCCTTCGTCCATCCGTAGTCAGCGATCACGTGGCAGCCAGCATGGTATCGAATGAAGTTACGTATTCAGGCTCATTTTAGGGTTCACAGGGTTACTCAAAGCCGGGGCTGCATTGCTTGTCCCGTCTTTATCGGGGCCCAATGCTAGCTAATCTACCAATAAGAACAGCACCTAGGCGCCCTTCGTATAGACCTCCCCGATCTATTCAAGCTCTGTTCCCAAGCAACACAAGCCGCAACTCAATCTGACCAGAGTATTCTGTGCAGAAAGCCTTTGGTCGATATCAATTCTACCGGCTAGCAGCCTCGAGAGTGGCGCCTTCTCAGGCCATCTTTCTGATATCCTCGGGTGATGATTGGGCCAGACAGTCGTCGAGGTCAATGTCTTCCTGTGGCAGTAGCTGCAGAGTCGACAAGGATGTATTCAGCGCCCATGCAAGCACTGGCACGAAATACGACTACGAACTGCGATGGTCCTGACCAACTCAGTCCGCACGGATCAAGCGTCAGGTATCAGGAAGCGGTACCCGACTATTTTCTCCTCTGGGCGAACAAACAAGACAGCCGGTTGCAGCGTGGTGAGGCATCTTCAGCTTGCGGTGGTCTTTATTTGCCAGCCTTACTGCACCTTAGCAGCTTCGTACATCGGCCTATCACGTTTGCAAAGATAGCCCCTACTGACCGAGCAGCCTCCCGGCAATGCTATGCCTGTCAATCAGTGGGACAATGCGTAAAGTCGCCGGGTCGGAGACTTTCACCTTCTGTGCATGTACGGCGAGGCTCTGTACCACTTGGCAAGCTTTCAACGCCGTCCAGGATTGATTACGAGTCTTTATTAGCGTCTCCCAGAAACAGACGCCCTCCCGTCGTGTCGAGCACACTGGAAGCATGGAATCTAAGTGCGCCGGGGTCTGAGCCTCATCGCCGCCACGTTTTGTTTGGCGCGGATGCTTTAGTCTCAAGAGGGCCAGCAAGATCATAGTAAGATCAAGAGTCATACATTACCACCGAGCCTTCTTGACTCAAATCTTCGTGCGGGAGGCCCTGATCATCAATGCAACGCACCACAACGACGCCGATTTTGTCGATGCATGGAAGGATGCGACGCGGCAGCCCGGCCCCTGCATGGTGGTCTATCTGCCTCTCATGGCTTCCCTGGGAGCCTATGCACGCGCTGCGGGTCGTCAGACAATCACTGGCCGAGCAGGCTTCCTCGAAGCTAACCAGAATCTGGGCAGACTCCAGCATATGGCATTAGTCGGCACATGCACATGTCACACTCGTCTAATGCCTCCTTAGACGGTTCTCTCGATAGAATGGCTTCATCAGGTATAGTTCTCCTCAAGTTACGGATAATTGCGACTACGAATATTCGGGTGCTGTAGGTGTGACATCGTTCAAGATAAGGTGAGTGTCTGGGAACTTTCAATCATTCCTCCATCTGCTGCTGCAGCGGCAATTGCCAGAAAGCTCAAGCAAGTATCAATCTATGAGAGGTTAGCCTCGGAAGACGGACACGGCAAGACACTTGTGTCAAGGCATGATGGCTACTTTCAGGCTTCTCAAAAGGACCCGGACAGTATCCTCGATCGCGACTTCGTGCCCAAGAGCACTTAGCCTACTGTACGAGAACCCTAATCCCTTTTGAGCCCTGCTTTGGAAACGGAACAAACAGATCATATTGGATCTCCACATCCTCGCGCGTGGTCTCGAACAGCTCGAAGTAGCCCATCGGGCCCGGATAGCCAGGACCACCGTAGCGACGGAAGATCCCAGCCACACAGAGATACAACTGTGCGTATGCCATGTTGATTCCGACGCATTGCCGAGATCCCTTTGCAAACGAGCAGAGATAGCGAGTGAGTTGTGGGTCTTTCAGCCAGCGCTCTGGGACGAATTCGAGCGGCTCGGGGAAGATATTGGGGTTGAGATGGATGAGTGCACAGGACATGCCGACGGGGGTCTACGAGACTCTCAGCTTGTGCGGTCAACGCTGGCACAGCTTCAGCAAATCTTACATTAGCAGGTATTTTCCAGAGTGTCTTCCCATCGTCGTATATGAGCTCTTCATCCGGACACAGCCTTTGTAGGCGCGTGCTGACGCCAAATGACAGCCGGAGCGCCTCTTGAATCACAGCGGTCTGGTGCATATCAGCACGGGGCTTCAAGGCTCGCACAGGCTCAACTGTCCAAGTGGGCACAACATACCAAGTATGGCAGCCTTTCTAGGTTCCTGATCGCCACGCGTGCCGAGATGTCTGGAATGGCCGCGTCGAGCTCTGTGCGAAGTTTCCGCATCACCTCGGGGTGTGAGAGCAGATAGAACGTCAGGACCGACAACGCCCAAGCCGTCGTTTCGGTGCCGGCTATGCAAATCACCTGTGCTTCCTGCCACAGCCGCTCGGTTTCCTTCTCCTCGTCCGCCAGATCACTATCGAGGATCGAGTCGAATATGGTCGCGTTAGAAGCCACAGGAGAGCCCATCTTGGCGCCAACGTTTGCTGCTCGCTTCGCCTTGATGTCGTCGATCTGGGCTCTCATCTCCTGGAGGACATACTTAGTCGCCGCGCTCAAGCTGGAAAGTGTGGGATCATTGTGTGCGCCCCGCCCGCGGGCAAAACACTCGTGGAGCTTACCCGCCTGAACTGAATGAACGCCGCCATGCCCGCGTCCTGCTTCTCAACAAGCCAGTCCGGTAGCCTATCCACCAGGACCATGAAATTGAACTGTTTGGCCGGCGCGGCCATCTCGTGCACACTAGCCATCATGTCGATGAACTTGGCGTTGAATCCGGGTTTGTCCAGCCACTGGTGCGACTCGCCAAAGCAATACTCCGTGATGATGTCGCTCGTGAACGCACTGAACGGGAGGTTGACGTTCAAGGGCCGATCGGTGCGTTTGAACTCGGCCAGTTTCTGCGCCAGCTTCTCGAAGTTGGCGCTCAGAATCGGCTCCAGGCGCCGCACGCTCTCCTTAGAGAAGTACCGGTTCATGGCGGCCCTTCGCATGCGATGCACCTCGTGGGACACCGTCGCTATGGCCGCGCCGGAGCCGCCGAAGATGCGAGTCGCCCACGCGTACTTGTCCCGCCGTCTGGCTCCCCCGGCGTAGAGGACGGGGAGGAACGCCGGGTCGTTGACGTGGAGTTCATGAGGGCTGATGCGGACGATCGGGCCTGCACAGACCGGCCGCCCATGATATGTAAGTGGCCATGCGTGCGCGCGCAAACAAGCAAGCAAGCAAGAGCAGTGCAGGATATATGATGAATCTCGTGCGCTCTCTGTCTACTTGTACCAAGTCGAATTACACAAAGTAAAATAAACTACCTATGACTTACCGTACCGATCATGCATATCCCTGATCTTGAACGTATACTGTCCCCGTCTGACGACATCGTAGTAGAACTCGTACCATAGCGTCAGGGCCGCGAGCTTGGGGCCCGGGAATCTGGCCAGCGGGGAGAGAAGGAGACGGTAGCAGCACAGTCCGACTAGGTATGCTAGGAGGAGCAGTGCAGCGTAGATTGTCAAAGGTGATGCCATGATGGAGGAGTAGGAGCGCCGTGAGCTCAAACTGTGTATACAATACGAGATATAAGAATGTGAGCTCTAACCGTGTATACAATACGAGATGTAAGACTGTGTGTGGGTAAGTGTTGAAGATAAGCCTCACTGGAGGGACCGGAGGAGTCGGGGCTGGAGGGGGACTCCCGTCCGGCATGTTGATTCCCCGCAGGTTAGGCATGTACAGTAACCAGGTCTGCCAAAGAACAAGCACTGCAACTGACTACGGAGTCCTGTACAGCAACTATCGGTGTACAAGTAAGGCCTGTCGCGAGTTAGGGTCAGAGCTTATCCGTCTGCCTGCAGCATCCGCTCATGTGGGGAGATCACCATCCACTCACCTTGATTCAACATATCGCAGAACCGGTTCAGGATACTACGAGAGACCCCCTCTTGGCGTCATAGAGAAGCGAATGCCTCGAGAAACCGCGCTATATGCATTGTCGATATGAATGGACACGATCTATAGTATTATTACGTAGGGTGTGTTTATGTCGGTTAGCGTACGTATCAGGAGCAGCAAGGCAGTATACTCTGTACATACACAAGTCAAGGGGAAATAAGCGGGAAAAACATACAAGCAGAGAGTGAAGCCCTCAGGCTCCGGTCCAGCTCAACTCCAGCTCCGGCATGCATCAAAACAACCAAACAATCACTCGGCCATGGCGATATACCAGTCAACCAGCCCACACGCATTATCCATCCCATCTCCACCTCACCTTCCCCTCCGCTTCTACTTGTTCGCCGTCCATCAATTATCTCTCCCTCCGCTTGACCAATTTCCTTCCCCCTTACTCCTTACCAACAATCCGCCGGGGCCGGCCCTAGCGGCTTCTCGCGCTCCATCCAAGGCCAGACATTGCGCGCCAGATCCACGCGCCCAAACCCCGGATGGAACCGTGGGTTGAAGCTGCGAGGAGCTCGGGGCCGAGGCGGCGGCGGCGTGGGCCACGTGTCCTGCGCGGCGGGCGTGGCGGGCTGACCGCTCGTGCCACGGTGGCCGAGACGGAGAGAATGATGTCCTGGCGAGAACGACGGCGGGGCCGGCGGCGTCGTCGTGGACGTGGACGTGGGCATCCGGCTCCAACTCCGGCTCCGGCTGCTGTGCGGGCTGCTCTTGATGGCGACGGTGTCCGCGCCGGGGGATCTCCCGCTGGGGTGGGACAAGCTTGCTCCAGCAACGGCGGGGTTGGAGTCCCTGCCGATAGAGTAGAACCGGCGGCTTGGCGAGACCTTGATCTCCGCTGGCATGTCCGTGTAGGAGGAGTACGGGTAGCAAGGCGATCGGGGAGTAACACAGGCCGGGGACGTCGTTGCCAGGGGTTTCGTCGAGCTAGGCGAGTGCGAGTACTTCGGCACCGGTGGTGCAGCGGGTCCAGCAGCAGCAGCAGAAGTAGACGGCATGGCCGCCTGCTCCGCTTCCTGCCTGTCCATTTCGTCGAGGGCCCTTTCTTCCCAATCGTCCAGAAAGTCCTGCAGCTGAGCCTCGAAGTGGTGCTGGTGCTGGGGTCCCATCCAGCTCCACGGCCCCTGGCCGCGCACGATGTTATATTCGGCGGCGTAATCGTCGGCGAAGGCGCGCTTGGCCAGACCGCGTTCCCATGCGAGGTGTGCGTCGTCGAGAACAATCTCGAGGCGATTCGCACGGTAGTTCTCCAGGGCTGCGGCGGCGATTTGTGCTTGAGTTGCGGCTTCATCCTGGTCCTGGTCCTCAGCCTCAGCCTCATACTCATATTCGGCCTCGGTCTCAGGCTCGGACTCGGACATCGGGGCGCTCTGAGAGTCCGTCTTGTCAAGGACTTCGTCGTCGGACGTGACGTAGTCGGGGAGCTCGGTGTCGAATTCATCATCCGCCGTCTGGAGACCGGAGGCAGAACCGTATACATCGTAGATGGACCGCTTTCTGTCTCGGCGCCCTTCAGATGCAATCTCATCGGCATTGCCTGTCGCGGCACCCAATCTGGAGCTGTGGGCACCACTACGCTTAGATCTCTTGCTGGGCGGCATCCAAGCGGCAACAAAGTCCTCATCGTAGGTCTCTTCATGGCGTCTCTTGCGTCCAAACGTGATGAGCGCGGCCGGGTCGGCGTGGCTGACAATGTCGAGCAGCTCGAATTTCTCGCCCTCCAGGAGTTCGGCATACGACATTAGCCTGTCAATGTGCCCGGCTTGCTCTTGTTGCAGTGCCAACATGTCGGCCTCTTTGCGGAGTAAGTAGTCCACGAGCACGTCCCGGCTGGCGGCATTCCGATTTTGCGCCGCCTGTATCACAGGATAGTCTTCCTCCAGCATCTGCTGGTGAAGAGCGACGGCTTCGTCCCGGGCCTCCTTGCGGAAATGCTGCTCGATCTTGTTGAAGACGCTACCCAGCATGTTCTGGACATATGGTGTTTCGAAGAGGGAATATTCGCGTTGGAAGTCTTCATTGCCCGCCGTATCGTTGGCTCCATGGATCTTGCCACCATTGCTGGTGTTGGCCGCCGGACCAAGTTTGTTGCCCCTGTTGCTGGTATTGCCGGCGCCGTTGGCTCCTTTGGCCCCGTTGGCGCCCTTGTTCTTGCGGGCGTCTCGCTCCTGACCGTCGCGACTGGCACTGGCGCCATCTTCAGCATTGCCATCCGCTTCGTCATTGTCACCACCGTTGCCTTGCATACTGCCGGTGACGCCATCATCATTTCCACCCTCTGGAATCCTCTCGTACATGAGGACATAGGGAGTGAAACGGCGCTTCTGCTCCATGACGGCCTTGAGAGTCGTCTTTTTGACCGTGCTATCGTCAAACTCATGCCAGTTGTCGCCCCTGCGTATGCTGGCGGTGTAGTGGCCCCCGTTGCGTGTTCCCTGATGACTGACGATGCCCACAAGGTTATACTTGGTTGACAAATCGTCAGGATGGCCCTTTTTATTCAGAAAGGGCGCCAGGTCGAGTTCTGTCGGGATCTCAACCCGGCGAACGTCCTTTTCAAAGAGCACGTTTCCCTGTCGGTCAAGGCGATACGTGCCAGAGGCGGTCATCTGCACCCTGAAGCGCTTGAGTTGCACGAACAAGACCTCGGGTGAGTACCAAATCTTATTCCTGGCAGTCCTTGGTGCCTGGTCAGTCTCGGAGTCCTCGTCGGTGCTCTCGCGGGGCGATATCGGGGCACATGAACACGGGTCAAACTCGAAGCTCGAACTGTGCTCGAGACACTGCTCCAGTGTCAGATCCGGCTGTGTGCGCCGGCCGCCGCCTCGACGTTGTGGTGGCATCTCGATACGCAACAGCTGACCTTCATCGAGCTTTCCTTTGCGGTGCATGGCATGGCGCCGCCGCTGGCAGGGGTAATGAACCGATTGATAGACGGTCATGAGTTCCTTGACATTCCTGTTCAGGATCTCCTCTCTGCAAGTCCCCCGGTCAGCTGAAAATTCACAAACAACTTCACAGAGCAACCGACTTACCTTGGTGCCGGTCCGAAGCCCTGCGCGGTCAAGTAACAGGCCAATTGGCGGACGCTGAGGTCTATGAGCCATTCGAGGAGTTGAGGCACGTCATGCTCCTTCGACTCGTCCCTGAAAGGGCAGGTGAAATCATTGGGCTCCTCCTCGGTTTCGGTCTGTCGGCTTGGGCTCGTGAGATACCGCCACAGCTTCTTCATCGCCTTGTCGACCTTGGATTGGTTGGTCCCATCCTGGCGCCAGTAGACGTATGCTAAGTCGAGGAGCTCGCACCACACGTCGGTGTAAGCTTCATTGTCTTTCTTCCGATCCTCTTTGTCAAGCTGGCTCTTCAAGACGAACCCGGCCTCTTCCAAATTCGGAATGTGTCTGTTTTCAATCCAGGATAGAAGCCGGTTGCAATGTAGCAGCATGACAATAACGACATTGCGGTAGCACAGATGCGAAGGGTTGTTCAGTCCAATTCCCTGGGATTGTGAGAAATCGTCGGACCTTGCGGCTTCCAGCGCTTCTGCTGCCGTCTCCACTGGTCTGTTGGGATCGGGTGGTGCGCTCTCCTTGTGAAACTCTGATCCTATGGAGAATGTGGGACTGTCGGGCGTTCCACCTGCAGCAGCGCCCTGTTGTCCGCTAGACTGTCCTGGAGGACTGCGTGATGCCGCTGGGTTGGACCCGTTGCCAGCAGGCCGTTCCGGTGTACCTGATGGCGGGTCCGGCGCTCCTGCGCCTGCTCCTCCTTGGCTGGATTCTTTCTGGTCGCGGTCTTTGAGGGCTTGAATGATATCAACCGCCTTCCTGCTCTTGATCCCGAGCGTCTTCCATGCAGGCAAGAGTTGACTCCTGTAGTTCCAATTGTCGTAGTCTCTGTCTGTTCTGCCCGACGATGCGTCTTGTGTCTGCTGAGGATTCGACGCCGGGGATCCCGTTTGTTTAGAGCCCGTTGGCTCTGTGCCGCCATCCTTTACGTTACGGCCTCCAAGCTTCTCGAGGAGATCCTGCTTCTTGAGACCGGTGACATCGACACTACGCAGACGGCATTCGTTCTTGAGATCCTCGACGGTCAACTTGATCCAGTCCCTAGGGCCTTTGTCTGCGAACTTTGCCAGATTATCTTCGATCTTATCGATATACTCTTGCCTCTTCAACTTCTGGGTTGGAACAGGGATTTGACGGGACTTGCACTGCTGGATCAACTTGTCGATACTGTAACTGCTCCAATATTTGGGATTGGCATTTGATGCCGAAGCGACCTTTTTCGAGACCTTGGACGGTTTCTTCTTGGCCATGCCGACGAAAGACGAAGGAAAATTTCTCTAGAGTCACGAATAGAGCTAGACAAGGAAGAACGAACACCCACCGGGACTGGGATATGAACGAAATGAAACAACATGCTCCAACAAAGGGCTCGAACAGAGCAGACGCATGCGTGTTTGAGCATCGCACAGCACGTTTGCGGATAGCTGTTGAAAGGGTGCGGCATTGTGAACAATGAACAACAGCCGAACAACAGCAATAGCCGGAAACAGACATCTCAATAGGACAATAGACCTTGAATGGGGAGAACATCGCACCGACACCTATTGACTGGTAGAGTCCGGTAGCAGGTCAGAGAATGGAAATGTCAAAGTCTCGAGTGGTGGTGTAAGTCATGAGTACATGGTGGTAGAAAGGGGGGTCACGGACAAGCAGATCACGTGCCCGTCCGCAAACAAACAAGGCTCGAGCGTCTGTGGTATGTGCCCTCACTGATAAACGGGCTATGCCATGAGCATATCGTGAAACATGTAATAATTGATCGAACCGTACAAGTCCTCGCTAAAGAGCCAGAATGCATTAAGTAGTCGTCTCCGGTTTCTGTCGGTCCCAGGGGGTAAACGGGGTTTCAGGAGGGAGTTGCTGGCTTCTGGCCCAGGCCACTGCCGAAGAAGCGTCTCCAGTCTTCTGAGTTCCGGTGGCTGTCACCAATCTTGAAGACCTCGATTCGAGGGCCACATCCGTCTGGAGGAGGCGAGGGCGAGGGTGCTGCGATCGGGGATGTTGCTGCAGCACCTGCCGTGGTGCCTTTTTCAAACGGCGGTCGATCGACCGATGACGCCGCACTTCTCAAGGTGACCATGGTCTCTAATTTGTCGATTCGACGTTTCATCCGGAAAAAGAAGAAAGCCGCGGCAATCAAAGCGGAGACGGCAAGTATGACGCCGATGGCAATGCCAGCTTTGGCGCCGCCGCTGAGGCCGTCGGAATGACTAGTAGAGGGTAGGGCAGTCCGGGTGGCTGTTGAGGAGGATGCAGCAGCAGCGCCGGTCAGATCCGAGTCTGTCTGACTTGCTGTCGATATGGGCGACTTCGGCGTGTTAGTTGCCGACAATGAAGCAGTTGCGGCTTGTGTGGCGGCAAGGGCATAGGTTGTAGCGGCTCCCTGGGTGCTGACCATCGTGAAGCCTGCACCTGTTGTAAAGTCCGTACTGTTTTCTGCATTGCAGAGCATGAAGTTGCAGAGGGTAGGGAAATGAGGTATCTGCATCCCTGCTTGGATGGGCGCAATCGCATAAGTGCCATTTGAGTCCACTACGGCAGATATCAGCACTTTCATACTATCAAGGGTACCTTCTGTGGACCGACTAACTTTGATTTATCTTCGCCAAAGAGAATTCGTTTGAAGCTTCGCCCATCTCACAAAACACGGTGAGGTTCACACTGCTCCACACGGTTCTATAGCCGACTTGTACCACATCGATGTTGTTCAGCGTCAGCGGGACCGTTGGGTAGACGAAAAGGGCATGCGGCATGTCCGTCACCGTGTCCGGCCTTGACGTGGTCGCTGCAAACGTCGTCGAAGTCATATCGGTCGTGGAAGACAGAGATGTTGGAGCGGGTGCCGCGTTGTCGCTGGGATATCCAGGACGAGGATGCATTTGAGGTGCTCGCTTGCCATGTCGGCGCAAATCTTCCTGTAACATCTAGAGCAGGCAATTTGCCAAGGTCGAAGTCCGTAGTTTCAGCTCTTGTGGAGTGTACTGTATGGCATGGTTCTTGACAAATGGTCCTCATGAGGCTCGTTTGCAGGGTGTTCGTCTCATGTTCACGGCAAATCTGGCTTTTTGATACAGCGCGGGGTCCGAATCATGTTTGGCAGAGTTTCATGGGAAACTGCCAGCGTATTTGTTAGATGTCGAATTTGGAAGCGTCAGGGGAAACACGCCATCAACAAATTGCTCCGATCTGGGGAGTCCGGCTCCGGCTATCGAGGAAGCTAGTCAGGGTTAGAGACAGTCGGCAGATGGCGTTGGATTTTGCGAGATTGCACGCATCAGCAGCCACCAACCCAAGTGGAGCGGCTACCGGCTTCCTCACTCTTTGCATTTTTAAACCCTATGTGACAGCCAGGAGTTGACAAGCGGGATAGTAGCAAGATCGGCTTTGTGCATTCTTGGGCTGCCACGAAAATGGACTGACCGAGCAGCGGCCGGCATTCGAGAGTCGAGCACGATATAACAACAACAGAAAACCAAAGGCGAGGAGCTTTTTGAGTTGGTCGCCGACACGGTTCGGTAAATGAAGAAGCCGAGGTGGAAGTTGCCAGGCCCCTCAAGTGGCTGCAGCGGATTCCTGGGCGACTCTGACCCCTGCCATGAGCAGAAACGGTTAATCACGAATCTCGGCGGCCTTCCGCAGGTCCATTTGCAGTGTCTGATTGCCATAGTTATAGACAGATGCTATCACCTCCAGAGCTGTTCATCTTAAGCACCAGCGCCTCGCTGCTTTTTTGTGAAATGGAGTGATAACGAGAACTGCAGGGTGGACACCATTTCAAGCCAGATTCCTCTCAATAAGCCGCACTTTGCCAGCCCTGCGCTGTCGTCCCGATGGTGCCGATACTTTCTTTCCGCCGGATACTATGGCCGTCAAGGTTCAACTTGCTCAGAACCTCTGTTGGAACCGTCGGTATATATTTCCGTGCTTGTTCCCGGTTCGTCCCGCCGATTCCTGCGCCATAGCTGATGAGCATGTCTGTGGAAGTCGGAAGAGAAAAGGGGAGCATTAGCGACTGATCTAGGGTCAAAGCGTTGCGCTTCATCGGCGGATCCGTATCCTGCTCGACAGGCGAAGATATTGATGGCGCAGAAGGCCGTTGTGGCGTGCTCGGGTCTTTGTTTGTTGGGACTGGGGTTCCATTTCGCTTTGTGGGCGTTGCCGTTCCCGACTCTGGAGTGTCGACCGCGGGAGTCAATGGCCTCTTGATCAATGACTGTTCACCTCTCTGCAGTTGTGTCAAGAACTTCATGTGCGCTTTGGGAAGACTCTTTTCACCCACTTCGGCTCGATAGTTCTTGACGGCATGAATCAATTGTGTGGGAGTGAGGCGTTGCAGCTGAAACAGGGTGCCAACGAGGGATTCATGGTCCTCTCCCAAGGAACTGAAACACTGCAACCACTGCAGGAGCTGGATAACAGGCGCAAGGTGCCGTCGTGCCGCATCGACGGTATTCTCTCCTGTGGTGATCGTCGAGCCGTTTTCGTAGTGTTCGGGTTGTCGATTGTTGGTACGTGCCCAATCTTCAATGACGGACACGTTCATGCGGATCTGCATTGCTTTCGTCCTCGAAAGGTATTTCTTGGCTGTCATGACACGGTTGAATAGCTCGGCGCCAATCCAATACAGGAGCTGCGACAGAATTTGCGCCGTGATGACGGAATGCACGTCGTATAGGTCGAGGACGAATAGAGTGGAAGAGAGAAGGGAAGTAATATTGCGTGGAGATGTCTGAGCTCTTCGTTTGGGCGACGGGGGCCGGAAGCGCTTTTCAGGCGGCTCATCCTTCGTCTTCGGCTTTGACTTGAAGACTTTCCATTCTCCCTGGAATGCGATGTCGTCCAAGCCAGGAATCGTTTCGTGGTCCAGCATCGCCACGTCAAGGACTTTGTTCATCCTCCTTTCCGCATCCCGGATGATCAGGATGAAAGTCTCATTAATCAGTTCCGCCAGCTCGAGCTGATACTTTGACGTCACCTGAACCAGGCCAGCATCCTTCTTGAGGTAATGAAGGAGCAGAGTGGCGTTGGAAATCCAGAAGGCTAGCATGGTCATGTCCCACTGACAGCGTTCGATGACATCGTTGATGAGGTCCATAGCTCTCGTCAGGACATCGTCTAGAAGAGACGCGGTCATGTGATAATGCGCGTATCGCGCCATCAGGAAAATCAGGTTTGCCGGCACAGGTTTCTGAGACGGTGAACGCTGGGGGGTCATGTTGGTTATGATAAGGTCAAAGATAGCCTCCAGTTTGTCGGTTTGAAAGACAAACATCTGGTCACCTACGCACCGGTCCCAGATGAACTCCTCTTCATCGTTTTCGAGGTCGGTGGGCGACTGTTCAAGGGTCAATAGCGTCCACAGTAAGATATTCGTCTAATTACCTCTGGCTGTTCGTCAAACCCTAGCGTGGACAAATCGACCTCTAGATTTGCGGCACTTTCCTGCATCAACATGCGCCGTTTCATCTCGTTTTCGGCCATTTCCTCTTCAAAGCGATCTTGGGAAAAGCCCGAGTTGTAGAAGTCATCCGCCACGCCCGAAGATCCGAAGTAGTAGCCATTCTCATGGAGATAGTGTGAAAAGTCGGACCCTGGCTGGACGAAATCCAGAGCAGTTCCTCCGGAAGAAGACCTGATATCGGGGTCAGCGCCGTGGTCGAGCAGCAATTTGGCGATCTGTTTATGGCGATTCGTCATCGCCCACATCAGGGCGCTCCACTGATTCCGGTCCTGCTTGTCTACGATAGCTCCAGCATTCAGAAGAGCTGCCACCACTTCTTGATGACCCTTCCAGAGTCAGCTTGAAAAACACACAGGTTGGTCTCCAGGCAACATACAAAGCAACTGGCATAAATCAACGGAACCGTGCCTTCCTCGTCCGGTTGGTTGACGTCCACGTATTGCTTGGCCTTGCCTCCCACCAGTTTCTGAACCCGAGAGACGTCCCCGTTGCTTGCGGCCATGTTAAGGCCCTTCTGCAGGATCTCTTTCTTCTCGTCATCTGACAGGTTGTCGTCGGTTGCAATTGCATCTTCATCTTGTCCAGGACTGCCATCTTGCCTGTGATGTGCCTGTGCTGCTACCATCTCCATCAAGCGCGACTCGCTGTCTTGTATGCGAGCGAAGGTCTCTTCGTCATCGTAGGCCGGAGTATCCAGATGCAAGTCGAACGTGAGAGTTCTTGCGGGAGTGGGGGCAGTGATGTACTGAGACGAGCCTACAGATAGCCAAGGTAAGTAGGTCTTCACGCGAAGCACGGGACCGGTTCTGCATTGTGATCTCCCTACCTTGCCAGCCATCGTACATCTCTGTCTCCTCTCCATAATTGGCGAATGAGCGACGGTCGTCCAAGGACGTCGGAAGATCATCTGGCAGCTTGCGCGGTGTTTCCTGAGCCGGGGACTGCGGCTGGGACTGGGACTGGGCGTCGGTCGGTGTAGCTGGCCCTTCAACGTCCATCTTGACGCTGTGTTCACATGTCGGAGGGAGGTCTTCAACGGTGGACTCCGACAGTCCTTGATGTATCATGTCATTCATGCAAGGATGTCATTTTTCACGCAGCCGAACAGCCTGCATACCAATGTCTGTCTATTCCAGCGCCATCGACTCATCCTCTCGTGTCCCGCACCTGCTCCATCCGAATCCGAGTCGGGGCTTCACTGTGACATCTTCCGTGCTTGGCAACATGGTGGTCACGTGAGAATCAAACTCGTGCATGCCGCTTTTAAAATTACCAGAACTATTCAGAACACTCTCTCTCTCTGCAACCTCACCACGACCTGACTCGTCTACTAAGCGCCTTCAAGATGGCCTGCTCCAGGAAGACTCGTTGCTCCTGCACATCACGCTGCACAATTTCCATGCAATAACGGGACAATATCCCTTCACAAGCTGAAGATTGATGATCGAAAATGACACCGACCCAGGCAGTCGACATAAGTCCCATGTACGCACTTCAACCGCCCTCCAAATGTTCCTTTCCAGTAAAACCTCAGCTATGTCTGGGTGATCAGACAGTGTCACTCGACGGACTGAACCACTGAACCCAAAGTGGAATGCCGGATTGGTACGAACCGCTCAGACTCAAGGTATGGTCATCAGGGTTGCAGGCCCAACCAACGTCAATGCTGGGCCCAAAAGCATCCCCAAACGTGCTAGTCGTCAACCTCGGCGAGCCGGTTGCGTACGTGGTGAGGGAAGTGAAGGTGCCGGCGAAGTCAGTGTCGGTGAAGTGGAGTGTCTCGCCGTCTGCCTCGAAGATGGCAGTCGCGGTTCCACCGCCATTAATGCTGTAGTCTAAACGAAAGGAATCTGGCAACCCCGTCGAGTCCGACGTGAAGTTCCCGCTCCAGGCTTCATCCCATGATCCGTAGTCAATAGTCGTTTTGTTGGTCTCCGCGTCCATGATGAGCTTCGCAGTCCCCTTCATTTCAAAGTCGTAGACGGTTATATTGAGTCCGACAACGGAGTCGCGTACGTGAGTTGCCTGCGCCTTGAGGTCGGCTGTCCATGTGCCGTAGGGACAGGCCACAGTAGGTACGGCAGCAATAGTAGAAAGTGTCGGGACGGTTCCGCTTGTCACACAGGTCTCACCAGCCGGGTATGAATGGGCCGGGTTGCACACATATGCACCGTTGCTCAGTGTGGCTCCGGCGGAGAGGGTCGAAGTCGGTGTTGTGCTCGCCGCCGCTGTCGTTGTTGTCGTGGCATTGACTGCGGGAGCGGCCCCACATAGACCAATAACTGAGAGAAAGAGGGGAAGGTAGAGATATGCCAACATGTTAGGCATGATATGAATCGGTGATAGTTAGATGGTGTAGTTGGGAGGAAGGTTGAGATGTGGACTTATGATCGAGATATTGAGGTATCCTGTTGTTTTATATTTGCCAGTGTGCAACATTACCGACCTTGACACGACCACCAGCGACGTAGTTACATGTGGTACTATTTCCAGAAACATAGCCCCTCAGTAGTCGAAGAAGTTCCTGGTCCTTCACAGCTCGTGTGTTCGTATCCGCCGTGTTCTGCTGCATAGATCCATCCGGGTTGTGGTCGAGTCTATACCCCTTTCGTGGGTCATGGCAGTCTGGATCGCGCAAGGCGTTGTGCTGGACATGAAAACTCTCAGCTCAGATGATCCTGGTAATCAGCTCGTGTATGAGGACAGGTGAATATGAATAGGGTAGGCTTTACGCTGATGCTCGATGTGGTCCGACCTGTTGGTGCACCCCAACCCTTGTCTGTGGTGGATCCGGTCCAAAGTTCACCATAATCAACTGGTGGGCTGGTGAGTGTATGTTGTAGCCTGTTGCATGAACCTACAAAGTTCGTAACAATCATATTTACACGGGGGCAGCTGGTGGGATTCGTCTGCTTGTGCTGGTTGATGGCTCACCTTTCCTGTAATAACTATATATGTGGTGTTTCGAGACCACGATACGCCCACAGCGCGGTGTATCGTAGCAGCGTGTGACGGCCTTTGAGGAGCTGCTTCGGACGTGAATGCGAAAGGCCGATAACCAACAACGTGGCTGAAAGGAGCAACAGCCGGTGTGCAGATGCCAAAAGTGTAGGCATTCCGTCCTCGGCGCTGGGTTGAAATGCTCGTATTTGACCTCATTCATGCAAAGACTAGCGACGCTTGCAGGCGAGTCGGCACTGGATCACTTTGTTAGGGCTGCCTGTCAAGGAATCCGCCATGGGCATTTTGGGAAATAATGCATCACATTCAAAGATCAGCAAGCCCTACTGATAGGGTTCATGCTGCATGGAGGATTTCGTGTCCCGGGGAATTTATCCTGGCCCGTGATAAATTTCTCTTCCCGATTGAGAAATTTCGCCTATATCTGCACATCGATGGCTTCAACTGCATTCGGATGACCTTCATGATTCGCTCCTGTGAAGAGAATCCAGAAGTTGGTCCATGGTCACGATGGGCTTTGTCGGCTGGACCGTCCTGAGTTCAGGCGAAAGTGTGGCCGATAAGAATAGCAACGCCTCGGTTGCGTTAGCGTATTCGCTTGATTGAAACTCTAACGGTACCCGAGCAAGTCAGAGTGACTTGAGATACGTATGTGCTGCTCGTTTTCTAGCCCTTTTGGGGACTGAAGAACTTCAGCAAAAGCCTTGGAGTATTTATATCAGGTAAACTCTCTGCTGCCAAGCACGGCCGTCGATAAGCTTTACCAAGTAAGTGCTTGAAGAAGCTAAGAGCGTGCAAGGCAAGCTCACTGGCATCACGAATCATGCATTCCGTTACGGGACGACGACAAGGGGCCGTCCACTGCTAGCTTGGATATTGCTTTGCACAGTCAGACACTCGAAAAGGGTTTGTGGTGTGAATGAAAAACTTTACCGGAGCCCATGCACCATTTTGACTCGTCAATGGTGCAATAAGAAAGAGCAAATGTACGAACAGTCCAGTCAATATAAAGGCTGTCGCTGAACAAGCACGTTCCGACAACAAGCACTAGATGGAGTGGTGCAGGCTCAAATACCAATCATCATGACTTTTAAATTTGGCACCCAAGACCAGCTCCAAGGGTCTGAAAATTCCGATTGCCGGCCAATGAGTCATAAGAGATTGATTGAGAGTCCGCCGAGTCGCCCAACAGTTGGAAGGTAAAAGTCAGAAGACATCAACGCTAGGGCGCCGACCATGTCGAAGCGGTCAACTCGGAGAGCTTGCGACCGGTCAATCTTGTAGTCGATGTCGTTGGCTCAGTGAATGGTTAATGCTCACCGAGGATGAGAGGAGTACTCTCTGAAAGGAGGGTTGAAGTTCAAATTGCCCGTTCTGGCATTATCGTTGTCGTTCTGTGTCCGAGCTCTCTGAAAGCACAGCACCAAATCAACTCAGTCGGCCTAGCTTTACCTGTGACTCGTTTCCGCATCAAGATTTATTCGTATCATCATCCAGACCATTACTGTCACCATAGTTCGCACTTTCTTCATTTCCATCTCCCAAGAGGACCAGCTTGCCGTGCCTCACTGACTCACCTCATCGTGTATGATTCTGTACCATGTGGAATAGCTCTTCTCGTTCTCTTTCGACTTGGAACGAAATGGGTTGCGCTTGGTGTCGTACAGCACATACCTTCGGAAACTTTGCAAGGGTCATTGTCTTCGAACTCGTAAGGTCAATTGATGGGTACACAAGGCATGCAACGGGTCATGATGGTGTTGCGAGCGCTTAGCGCGTGCAGGTGCTGTCGATGCTGAGAGCGAAAAAAATGAGCTTGAAAAGCAGCATCCCCCTTGGATTCTTCGTAAAGACGATCATAGTACTTTTACCTAATTCTGCCGGGGCCTGTGATTCTCTCACGAAATCGGAAAGGCCAATTACGGCATATATTCCAGACTCCGGCAGACAAACCGGCAGACTTCTGAGGCACGAAAGCCTTGACCGAACCGGTTAATGCAAAGACACCCTTGATGAGCGGAGTACGAAACCGAGAACCGGTTAGACCAGTCGTGCTCAACTGGAGCAGCTGAAGGAACATGCGGCCCAGGCCAATAGCGTACTGTCCAGACGATATCATGGAGGGGGAGAAAACCAGCAATGGGAACTAGCGACAAGGGTGAATAGATTCAATAGTTGAAGAAACGACTCGGGAAAATGTTGTAGAGAGCAAAATTGGGACTCAACTTTGACGTGTAGATCTGCAAATCCTAGACTAAGCCTATTCGTGCCTAAAACAGGGCTCCGCGATGTGATTGGCGCACCCCCCGAGCCTAACTGTGGCCCCTGATCGCTTTTCTGTCCCGACGAAATCGCTGGTGTTCGGCCACGACTTGATAAAGGAATCATTTTCTGTAGTGGTCGACATATGGCAATGAAACGCGTTGGAGCTGGATACTTCCGGCGCATTGCACTAGTTCTGGTGTTCTTCGCGATACTGAGTCCTTCATTTGCGTCTCTGGGCGACCGTTTACCTGAGTTTCGCGAATGCGTCAAGGTACAAGCTCATCCAATTCCCGCACTGACTGGCTTTCTGACAGCTGCAGATCTGTGTCGAGGAAAATTGTGACTCTGGACAAGCAACACTGCGTGGGTGTTTCCCCTTCTGATTCCGAGATCTCCAGCTGAGCCATTCCAGCTCTACGGCTTCGCTTATTGCTCTGGGATTGCCCATCCGAATGCGACTATACGTGTCAACATGTCATTACCGACCGGCGGAAAGCACGGGATCCGCCCATGATTGAGCCTGTGGTGCAATATCATGGGAAGTGGCCTTTTTATCGATTCATGGGCATCCAAGAGCCGTTTTCCGTTCTCTTCTCGTTGATGAACCTCTTGGCCCATCGAGAAGGCATGCAAAGGATTCGCGAATCAATTCCTGCTCGCTACGCGCTACGACCCTATTACTTGGCTTTTGGCTACTTTGGACTTGCGAGCTGGATATTCAGCATGATTTTCCACACGCGGGACTTCAATGTCACGGAGAAATTGGACTATTTTGCCGCTGGAGCAAGCGTGCTGTACGGACTCTACCTCTGCCCGATCCGAGTATTTCGGCTTGACAAGAACGATCCAACCAAGCAAAGCATTCTACGAGCATGGACGATACTTTGCATCTCCCTTTATGTGGCCCATGTTACCTACCTGACAGCTTGGAGCTGGGACTACACGTACAATATGGCAGCCAATGTCGCGGTTGGCGTTGTTCAGAATCTGCTCTGGACCTGGTTCAGTATAACCAGATATCGCAAGCTGCAGAAGACGTGGGCAGCGTGGCCCGGTCTTATCGTGGCTTGGATCGTCATGGCCATGAGTCTGGAGCTCTTCGATTTCCCTCCGATTGGTGGCATGATCGATGCGCATAGTTTGTGGCATCTCGGAACTGTCATTCCCACAATCTGGTGGTACAGGTATGACAGTCTCCGGCCTCCACACACGGGTGCTGACTCGTATACAGCTTCCTAATTAGAGATGCCCAGGAAGACCTGGCAAGTGAACGGCTCAAGGCCTAACATTGGTCGCAACTCTGCCATCTCCTAAGACACCCTGCAATTATGTGATACCGATCAAAAGCAGGAACCACGAATAAGGAGCCGACCGCAGCAGTGCAGAAGCCAAGAAGCAATATTTGGGTGTGCTGCTACATACATAAGCTATTCTGGCAGCGCGAGGGGTAATGCGGCTGGGACGGGACTGAACATTCTTTGGCGCATCTCCTGCCTGTGGCCGCCTAAGTCGGGGTCAGTGATTGGTCCCTAGGCAGCCGAGACACCCACTAGCCAGGCACAACCTCAACGCGGGGCGTGGCTCGGCGCGGCTCCCTGCGTGGTAAATACAGTGCGTCTTTTGGAGATGCTTTCTTACTTGCATTTCATCCCACCATCGTCTTTCTTCATCGCAGACCGACTGCTTCTTCTACCTGCTTTGTCTGTCGCCGCTGTCGCTCCTTCCAGCACCTGAGTCGCAACTCAACGACTTGTCAGTTTCACTTGTGGATCCTGTTTGATCGCATCTCCGTCCGCTGCACTCCTCTCAGCCATCATGGCGTCGTATTCTGACCCTCGGGACTCGGTGTTGAACAAGCCCAAGCCGGTCATCCACCTCGACAATGCGCTTCTAGATCGCATCACCAAGGGCGTAGAGCCATATCCTATCCAGGAGGGCAGGAAGTACGAGTACGGCACTGCAGGAGTATGTTTCCGTGTCTATTCGTCTGCAACTGCCACTGACAAAGTCTCCCATTCAGTTCCGCATGAAAGCGTACGTTTGTCTCTCAGCCGCACGAAGCTGACATCCACACCCCTTCTGATCTCTCCTAAGATCCCGAGACTGACAAAGAGTCGGGAAAATCAGTCCGCTGCTCGATCATGTTATCTACACGGTTGGCCTCATTGCCGCTCTTCGTTCCAAGAAGCGCAATGCGACCATCGGGATCATGATCACAGCCAGTCACAACCCGGCGGAAGACAACGGAGTCAAGCTGGTTGACCCTATGGTGAGTTGTCATCTGATGCAAGATGTCGACATGTGGCTAATAGATTGGCTCATAGGGTGACATGCTAGAGGTATCCATTTCCGTCACCCTCGTCCTTTTTTGCGTGACTGACACATTGGGACAGCAATCGTGGGAGGGGTACGCCACGACTCTCGCCAATACTCCCAATGACAAACTCGCGAAGGAATACGAAAACCTCTTGAATGAGACTTTGATCAGCAATATCAGTCAGCTGCATGAGAGACAAGCCAAGGTGGTGTTTGCCCGTGACACCCGTGCTTCCGGACCGTATCTGGTTACTGCTCTGAAGGCCGCTTTGGATGCCGTTAACGTCGAGTACACCGACTATGGCATCATGACTACCCCTCAACTGCACTACATCGTCCGATGTATCAACACGCTGAATTCACCATATGCCTTTGGTGAGCCAACTGAGCAGGGTTACTACGTGAAGATGGCGAAAGCATTCAAGACACTCATGCACGGTCGCACCATTCAAGGCCCAATCACTGTTGATTGTGCCAACGGCGTAGGAGGCCCCAAGCTGAGAGAGTTGATCAAGTATCTGCCTCCTGCCAAAGAAGGAGGGATCGACATCAAGGTTGTGAACGATGATGTGGTAAAGCCAGAAGCTCTCAATTTCGAGGTATGTTCCCTGTATCGCACTCTACATTCCTACTGACTCCTTCAGTGCGGTGCAGACTACGTCAAAACCAAGCAGCGAGCTCCACCCAGCTCTAATGCTCAACCCGGCGACCGATGCTGCTCTCTTGACGGCGACGCGGATCGGGTGGTTTATTACTACACTGACGAACAGAAAACCTTCCACCTGCTGGACGGGGATCGTATTGCCACACTCGGGGCCGTCTTCCTTGCCGATATGACTCGTGTCGCCGGCATTGACCAGAAGCTGAAAATCGGCATTGTTCAGACCGCCTATGCCAACGGGGCTGCCACGGAGTACGTTGAGAAAGTGCTGAAACTGCCCGTCACAATCACTCCTACTGGTGTGAAGCATCTTCATCACGCTGCCGCTAGATACGACATCGGCGTGTACTTTGAAGCTAACGGCCACGGAACCGTTCTCTTTTCGGATAACGCGATCAAGCTCATCCGAGAATCAGAGCCCAAGTCCCCTGGGCAGAAGCACGCCCTGGATTCTCTTCGGGCTTGCATCGACCTGATCAACCAAGCAGTCGGCGATGCTATATCAGACATGTTGTTCGCAGAAGTTGTGCTTGCTCATAAGTGCTGGACCCTGGAAAACTGGCGAAACACCTACATTGACCTGCCCAACCGCCTGGTTCGGGTCGTTGTCAATGATCGGTCCATCTTCAAGGCTGTCGACGCAGAGAGAAAGCTGGAGTCTCCCAAAGGCGCCCAGGAGGAGATTGACAAGTACTGCCAGATGTACATCAAAGGCCGCGCCTTTGCTCGTGCGTCTGGGACGGAGGATGCTGTTCGAGTTTACGCCGAAGCATATTCGAAGTCTGAGGCGGAGAAGCTCGCTAGTCAAGTTGCAGAGGTTGTGAGGAGGTACGGTACCGCATGAAGCTCGCAAATGAGGCATGTCGATTCCAACAATATGCGTTGGATACGGCGGACAACCGCATTACATGGCATAGCGATGGCGTAATGAAGCAAGGCAGGGAATGGCAGGGCGGGCATCTTGGGCGTAGATTGATGAGACATGATAGAACCGAGCTGGATACCCAATCAAAAGTTCATTTTACCATTGACGCGGGTGGTCGATTCTAGCAAGTCTATTCATCGACGATGAAGTGCGGCTGGCGACATGGACATCGATCACAGCAGCCACAAGCAGGGTCATCACACAAATGCTGCTTTTGTCAGGGTAATCGACTTGCAGCAGACACGGCGCACTGTCTGCCAACGCGACAAGCTTGGTGTGACGACGATGTCCTAGACAGGCAGGCCTGTTGCAGTATGACTAACCATGGTCGACCGAAATGGCAAACTCCATGTAAAACAATCCTCGCACAACTTTCGCTGGGGCTGTTGTTTTTGCGTGCGGCGTTGTGGCATCCTCTCAAGGCGCATCTGAACGACGTCGTTCTCCGTCATGTTATCGGATGCGGATGCGCCGGCATTGTCACAAGAAGTACTCCGTATCCTTCTTTTTCATATCCGACGATCGTTGATGACCTCACTTAGATATCTGGATCCTACACAGTAAACACGTCTGGTTCCGAACTAGAGAAGACAGCCAGTAGGGTAAGATTCTGGGAGCGGGTCTGTACAGAAGCAACAGTCTGAGGTTGGCGGATCGTGCGATCCAGTAGTTGAACAGCATCTCTCCAAGCAATCACTCAGACAGATGTTCATTCATTCCTTGGAGGGACAAGTCAAGATGCCCAGAATGGAAATCAAGAATGCCATCCTTCCGGGAAGGAATCCAGAGTCACGATGGGATGTGGCCTTTGAGTCCAACACCATCACACGCATACAAGCAGCATTAGCAGCGGACCGCTCCTCGTCAGACACTCCTCCCTTGCTCCTCCCGCCTTTATGTCATCCACATATTCATTTGGACAAGGCATACCTACTGACGTGCAACCGCCAACATCACCCTTGGAGTCATCATGCAGATATTAAAGCATCGGCAAACCACCCGGACTACTCGGACCTGACTCCTCAAGATGGCTCATTCGCCGAAGCCCTCAAGTTCACGTCCCTGGCCAAGCAGCGCTACACTGCCGAAGACCTCTACCTGCGCGGCGCCCAGCTGCTTGCCACTTCCCTGTCACAGGGCGTCACGGCCTGTCGCGCCTTTGTCGAGCTCGACCACGTCACCAGCCAATCGTGCCTGCAAGCGGCCATCAGGCTACAGGACTGCTTCCGCGGGAAGATGAAGCTGCAGATCTGTGCGTTTGCGCAGGACCCCATCTTCAGCACGGATAAGGGCGCCGAAAACCTGAGAATCTTGCAGCACGCGCTCGACGAGTGTGGGCAGCATGTCGAGGTCCTCGGCACGACGCCGTACGTGGAGAAGTCGACGGAAGCGACGCTGCAGAACATCGAATGGGCGATCGAGACGGCATTGAAGTCTTCGCTCCACCTCGATTTCCATCTCGACTATAACCTCGAGGCGTCCCAGCCGGCCATGGTCTGGGAAGTGCTCCGCCTACTTAAGGAAAGGAGGTGGAATGAGCGAGCGGAGCCCGGAAAGACGATCGTCCTGGGACACTGTACGCGGCTTACGCTGTTCAGCGACGCCGAGATGGCCGGACTGGCGCGGGAGATCAAGGAATCCAACTTGCCGATCCATTTTGTGGGGTTACCGACGTCGGATCTGTTCATGATGGGCCGACCCGCCCGACCAGCAGGAGGAGGAGGAGCAGCAGCAGCAGCAGCAGAGTCGAGGTCGGCGGACCGGCCTCGCGGGACACTTCAAGTGCTCGACATGGTGAAGAGCCATGGCATCAACGCATGTCTCTCGGTGAACAATGTAGGCAACGCCTTCACGCCGTGGGGGACCGGTGATCCGCTCGCTCTGGCGTCTTTGGGCGTGGGCATATACCAGGCCGGCACGGACGAGGATGCTAATCTTCTATTCGAGTGTGTGAGCTCAAGAGCGAGGAGGGCAATCGGGGTGAGCACGATGAGTGCGTTGGAGACCGCGGCCTCAGGGCAAGAGCACGGCCGGGACGAGGAAAAGGAGGATATCACGGACCTCCAAGAAGGCCGGCGGGGCGAGCTTCTGCTGATCAGGAACAAAGAGTACGTGGCTTGTCCGGGGCAATTGGGCGTCAAGATCCCGGCGAGGCAACAGGTCTGTGTGCGGGATGTGGTGTGGGATCCGCCGCAGACCGATCTTCGGCAGATCCTGAGATGTGGGTGAATAGGTCGGATGTGATGGCGGAGAGGGAGCGATCGCCTATGAACTCATGGACCTAAGCCTGAAACTCAAGAAGGTGCAAGGAGCGCCGTACCTAAACTCATGAACTTGAGTCTTGGATCAAAAATACACAGTGGGCTGGCAAAGGGGAGGTTGATCTGCTGGGTGACTCCGTATCACCGGATTCGGGAGACGCTGGGACTGCGTGGTAGGACTAGGGAGGGCAGTATGGTTTCAAGCAAGATCCTAGAAAGGAGGACCCGACATGCCTGAGCAACGGCTGGCGTCGCTGAAGAACTGGCAAATGCAAGTGAGAAGCAAGCTCCGAGAGAATACGAGTAGGGAAGAAAGAGACTTGAATTTGAATCGAATGCATGCATCTCGACCCTGGCTTTGAAGATTTCGAACATGCGTACTGCTCTCGCACATGTCTGTTCCGGAGCCACTTAGTCGTCCAGAATATGGTGATTGTCTGGATCCCACCCAATGCAGCCGGAACAAGTTGTTCTTCTCTTCTCACCTCGTCAGACCACTAGGTAGGTTGACTTTCCGGTCACACCGCCAGGCACATTACTTCCCCCAGCGCACCTTGTCACAACAACGCCGTACATCTGAGATTTAGTTGCCCCTCCGCCTTTCAGCCTCCTTCTTGATCCACGCGGCGGCCTCATCCTTGACCTTCTCATCCCAACGACTCAACGCACTTCTTCCCTCGGTGATATCCCCGATGGCCCAGGTCATGCGGGCATTGTCCAAGGCCTCGTCCACATCCGTATCGGGACAGATGATGTAGAATTGACCGGCCTCGATCTTGGCCACGCCATAATCGGCGACCTGGCTGGGCAGCCACGCGCCGCGCGGCTTGCTCTTCAGGGCCTCTTCGTCCGGCACGGGCCCCACGTTTCCAGACAGGCCCGTGAACGTCCATCCGGGCACCAAGAGGTGAGCGGAGACGTGTGGCGCGTGGATGCTCGAGCCGGGCGTGCGCAGGTCGTGCGCGAGCTGCTCGGCCGTCGTCTTGACCGCGGACTTGCTCGCGTTGTACGCCGGGTTGCCCGGCGGGTTGGTGATGCCTTGCTTGGACCCGGTCAGGATGATGGCCGCGGGGCCGGTCGAGGTCGAGACCAACGGCAGGAACGTGGTCAGGCCGTGCACGACGCCAAAGTAGTTCGTGGCCAGCGTCTTGTGGAAATACTGCGGGTCTTTCCACGGCGAGGACGTCCGGATGGCCATGCCGGCGTTGAGCATCAGGAAGGCGATGGTCTGGAACTTGCCCTCGACGTCCGACCGCACGGCCGCCCACGCGTCCAGGTCCGACACGTCGATCTCGTACGTCAGCGTCACCAGCTTGGCGTCGATGGCTTGCAGCGCCGACGACGCCGCGGCGAGGGACGCCCGGTTGATGTCCAGCAGCGCCACGTGCATGCCTTGGCGCCGGCAGTGCTGCGCGAACGCGAACCCCACGCCGCTGGCGCCGCCGGAGATCAGAGCCAGGGCGCCGGGGCGGAAGATCGAGGCCATTGTGTCGCTGTGGTGGGGGAGGGCAGTGCTGTTACAAGACGGGGCCGGAGGAAAGGCTTGCTTGATGCTGAGCAGTCGTGCTGTGGCGGGGGATGGGGAGGGGGGAGCCAGGTTCGGTGGGGGGCACCGCAAGAGCAAGGATCGTGATCTACAGTAGTAGTTCAAGAAGGAATTCTTCGGCCGACGCAGTGAGAGTTTCCAAACACTGCTTGCCATACACAGTATAATCAGATACAATGGAAATGAAAGGGAAGAGGGGAAAAGTGCTGATAAACACTCGGCAATACGAGGTACTCCGTCCCCCACCGACCTCCAAAGCTTCTACAGTACTCGTCTTACTCGTCGTCCAGTGACGTCGAATGCGAGATGCCGCCGGATATAAAAACGTGCAAAAGCCGAGAGGATACCGTAAAGCATGTCTCTGGATGATTCATTCTGAGTCTCGCTTTGCAAGGACACGCAATTGCTTGCTATTCCCGTCGCTGCACTAAAGTGTCCATGCTATGCTTTTAAGGATTCCTTTTTCAGTCCGCTGCCCAGTTCCCCATGTGCCCCTATTAGGGGATTTCCCGGGCGAGGAGGGAAGCGACTAACTCAATAGTAAGGAGGAAAAATCCTCCCAGTCATTGCTGAGCCGACAAACGGTCATTAAGCGGACAGGTCGACTGGGGCATTCTCTTTGTCCTCCAGCTTGGAGTGAGCCAACTCCTTGGCGGCATCCGCAACTCCATCTTTCTCTTGGGCTTGTTCGCTGTCGGCAGAGACCGGACCGTTGACTAGAGCATCTTTTGCCGAGACCTTCTTCCCCCGATTCTGGCGTCCGGTGCTCGAGGCCGATGGGGCGTTCGAGGCTTCCGCAGCTTCCTGCTCGAGCTTCTCGATCTCCTTCTTGGCCTTTTCGATGTTCTGTTGACTTGTTAGTACGGTGGCAGAACGAGCCGTGGAGATGACGTGAACATTACCTTCTTGGTTTCGGCATCCTGGTCCTTCTTCCAGGCGGCCAATTTCTCCTTGAGTTTCTCAACGACGCCCGGCACATCCGCTTGGGTGCTTGGAGGATCCACGCCGACCTTGGCCAGCTCTTCGATGATACCAATGTTCATGTTCAGCTTGCCAGTCTCAGCAGGAGCGGCGGCACCCTTCTTGCTCTTGCCCTTCTTCTTGCCGCCGCTACCAACAAAGAAGTCTTCGTCTTCCTTCTTGACAACCTTCATGCCTTTGAAGCCGGCCTCGTCAATCGTGCGCTGAGCCGTCGCAGCAAATTGACCAGGACCCCTTGTCACCTTCGCCGGTGGTGTATGTCGGGTCAAAGTGACGAATCAGGCCTTCGGCGGTGCGGATCTGGTCCAAGAAAGCCGGCTCGGAGGCTTCCTCCAGCTTCTGCTCGGCAATGCGGCGGCGGCGGTCCTTCTCGTATGCGTCCTTTTCGGCCTTCTGTCGCTCGCGCTTCTGTTGCCAAATCAGGTCCTCGAACTCCTTGTACGCCTTCCGCTGGGCATAGTAGTCGTCCTTGACCTTTCGAATGGCTTGATAGGTGGTCTGCTGCTCCTCGTAGAACTTGTCCCGCTCAGCCTTCAAGGAGTCGAAATTCTTGTTGGTGTCCTCGCGCGCAGCCTTGATGTCGTCGAGCTCCTTCTGATTGTCCTCGTACTTTTGAGACAGGGCACGGCTATCGGGGTTGTCAAAGGTCTTCTTGAGCTCGGCGTTTTCAGCCTTCTTCTCGTCGATCTTCTTCTGCAGCTCGTCAAGACCAGCAAAGCTCTTCTTGCTTCGGCGGAGTTGAGAGATCTCGCTTAGCGCCTTCTTTTCGTCAACGAGTTTCATTGTGCCGGCATCGACTTGCTTCTGGAGGTGGTCGATCTTGGAATCGATCTCCTCCGGGCTCTTGAAACCGACGCGGGTGCGGGCTTCCTTTTGCTCGGCGATGAGCTTCTTGATCAGAGCGTCATTCTGATTGAATTTTTCTTGTTGGCCGGCCTTGGCCGACTTGTGCTCCTGCTGCTTCTGGCGGATGGACTTTTGCTCGTCGACGAGTTCCTTGAACCGGTCATTCGCAGGAGTGGACTTGCCAGGCCGAGCGCTGTCCAGCTTGGATCGGATGGCGTTCTGGGAAGAGTCAGCTCTGAAGACGCTTCGTATAAAGGCTTGTGAGACATACGAAACGAGCCTGCGCAGCCTCGTGATCCTTCTCGGCCTTTGCGAGGTCCGCCTTGAACTTGGCTTCGTCAGGCTTTTCAGGTCGCTTGTGAGCGCCGTCAGCGGCCGGAGCAGTCTGGGTGTCGGCCATGGTTGCAGGAGTGGATAAATAGAGTACCAAGTAGAGTTACCGGAAGACAGGACAAAGTGATGCGTAGTCGAAGAGTATTTATATTCCTCTATCCATGCTAGAAGAGCAGGACAGTGAAGGGAACGAAAGAGTGAGAGGACGCCAGAGACAGTTAAGTCCTGCAAATGGCGACTGACAAACAATAAGGGCGGTACGAATGTTTGTGAGTGTTTGGTGAGAGTGACAAGACGGTCGTGAGGGTGAGAAGGGAAGCGTTCCTGTCTCTAGATTCCCAGCTGCAACTTTTGGTGGAGAAAATTGTGGATTTGGCGACGCCCTTGCACATCGCTCTGTGTGCAATTCACCGTATTATTTGCATCAGGGCACAGCGTAGCCGGCCGTAGTAACTTCGTCTCGCCCAGGTCGAGTACCGTAGTCTGCCAAAGGGACAAAGGGTCGTCCTCTGACTTAATCTCCTTACCACTCTCGTGCTGCGGCTCCATGGTTATATCATCAACCATGCTTGGAGCGGAGAGACCGTCGAGGCATCCTATCCCTCTTTATTGGCATCCCGTTGGCCAGAGGGAGGACATGGAAGCCCTCGATTGTGGCTGCGCAGGTTAACCACGCACAAAACCCGAGCCAGCTCGTGGAGATCGGCCAGCTGGAGATCGGCCAGCGGCAAGTTCCGGATCATCTGTGCACAAGGTTAACCAAGAAGGCACATGCATAGAGGAGAAAGACAAAATGTCCAAGAGCTGCACGTACCTCAGCGTCTTGTACCCTGGAACATCCCGAAACTGGACAGCGACCTTCTGAGCAAGTCGTCCATTTGGAAGCTTGCCACGCTCCCTTTGGCTTGCCCTCCTATCCACCGAAGGACTTACCTGTGGATCGCAAAGGAGTCATTCTATTCGGAAGCAGCGTATGCAAAATATCTGGCAACTTGACCTGTGGGATGCCCTTGAAAGCTCATGGGTATACTCCGCCGTCGTTCTTCGAGATTGTTTCCGTCCTGAGCTCGGTTTCGAGGTACGGGCACTCCAGCCTCGTCTTGCATGACCCCGGCCTTCCGCGATTTTGGCCCGAGTGCACACCGGATCCGATACGGCTCACCGTACGGGCAATCCTGGGGACGATGAGATGGGCGTATGGCTAGGGACTCATACTCTTGTCTAGCTTGTCTTTGTGACGGAGAGCAACATATCCAACGTTAACCTTCTCGACCTTGGTGACCATACGCGCCGAGGACTCCATACTTCCAATGGTATTGACTTGCTGATCCATAGTGGTGATGGGCATCATGATGGGAAGATGTACATTCCTGGCGATGCCGGTAAGTCGATTCCGCCCTTATGTTGCGAGCCCATATTATATGTGGCTGAAGTGGTTATGAGCAGATACTGCAGGTTGCGGCCTGGTGGAACAAGTGATCTTACCTCGATATTATTGATATGGCAACCGCAGATGACTGTTCTATCCCGAAGCATCCTTGGGCATTCTGTCCAACAAGGGCAGAAGCCCGGAAGCCTTAGTTGCAGTCTGAGGGTATCACCGATTCGAGGGGAAGTTTCTTCTTGCGACGCTTGGAACTGATATCTCGGTTCTCGACAACGTCCATGTGAACAAACGCGGCATGAAAGCTGTATGTTACCAACGCTCCGTCCACCTATTCAGAGCGCTGAAGGCAGTTCAAACATAATGTGCCCTGCTGTCTGTTTCCGCGTTTGATATTGAGTCAGGCTGCTAATTTGCCCGCGGGGACAATTTTATAGATGCCTAGCGAGGCATCGCTGGTGAACAGCATTCTGACGACTGTGGCAATCCTTGGGCTGGCAAAGTGGATAGGACACTTGTTTGAAACCCTACTGAGAAGAGATCAGCGATGATCCAGGTATTGGCATTTCAGAGTGTCAGGCTCAAGGATCGGGACCAGAGTTCTCGACAGAACTTTGCAAGAGCAAGAGACTGGCTGATGGCCAATGTCGTCTAGCAAGGTACAGGTCATCGAGTCGTTTTGAAAATTGTGCGGGACATAGTACGAGGATGTGCGCGACCGAGTGAGTGGTTAGAGTGGCAGAGATGACATCGCCTGCCAGATACATGAGGGTAAGTATCGCTGCGTCGACCTGAATGAAAACATTCAACAAAACGAAACGTGTTGGGTTTTTTCTTGCGGTCCATTCTTTGCTGATCTTGTTCCTCACATTTGCAGGTTCTTGTTATTGTCTCCATTCACAAGACTCATTGCAGACGACGCTCGTCCCTTCATTCACAGTCTTTGAGGAGCTATCGTCAAAGCTCTCAGCGCACGTCTGCCTCTACCACACCGTCCATCATCTCCATCAGCTTTCCTACCGCAGGCCTCAATTTCCAAAATGGCTACACTCCCGGACATCGGTGCCCTCGTACTCGCACCTCGCACGAACCTGCCTCCGACGAAGAGTCATGAGCCAAAGACCTTCACCACCATCCCTGCAGAGATTCGGCTCAGGATCTACCAATTCGTCTTCATCAAGATCCAAGTCAAGGAAGTGAGCTGGATTGAAGAACCCCCACATGCGCCAGCACCACAAGGAATCACTCGCCGCCAGGTGAAGCCATCTCGACCTCTCGCCATCCTCGCAGTAAACAAGAAGACCAGAAACGAGGCACTTGGCGTCGCGGCTCGCTGTCCTATCCACCTCCAGATCTATGGCCCTCTTTCCCATAGGGGCTTCCAACCACCACCGCCGCCAGTACCGCGCCAACAAGTCGAGTCCGTTGTGACCAACAAGCCCTTTTGGAACTTTGACGAGAGCTTCCCGTACGCGGACAGGTCGCAGTATCCTAACATCAGCGTCATCAGATTGGAACGAATGCTGTCAGATGCCCCGGTCCCTGCTGGTCTAATTATGCAACACCTCGCAAATGGCCCCCGAGAGTTCATGCTGCCAAGATACATCTTCGATCGTTTCAACCAACGCCTCGATCCGGACCCGAACCTCCTCGTCAGCATCCAGTCCGGCCTCTTGACCGTCAGAGCACGGTACAAGTTCCACGAGAGACGCCTGCACCCAGTGATGGGATTCGACATGCAGGCTATTATTGCTCAAGGAGTAAGTGATGAGCCTCTGCTGCTTCCTCGCCATTGCTGACCCAACGATGCAGGTGCTCGTGTGGGACTGGACGGGCGTGAGGGTGATGGAGCTGGAGGCGGACGAGGACAAGCCAAGTGAGCAGAAGACAGAGGCTGAAGCGCTGCAAAAGCTGCTTCTAGATGACAACGAGTAGTGCTTTGGATGGTGCGAGCGGGCAGCTTGGTGTTGGGGGCCTTTGTGATAGAACGACGCTGACAGCAGCGATGGCGATGAAGTAGCCCTCAACAATAACATTGGCGGGCGACACGTCCACCAGTATGACTTCCCATACATATAGCGTGTTCTCTGACCAGTGTCGTGCCTTGTCACCCCATCGACAATCGCTGTTGACTATGCCTACCATGAAGTCCTGCTGCACACCGGGTTCCGTCAATTGTACCTGCGACTGCAGCCTAACGTCCAATCAATGTAGTCTCCAGTTTCAACCCAATCAATCCTCGTTGTCCACCACGAACAGACGATTAATTCACAGCTTCACCGATGGCAACGACAAGCCTGCACATACATTGCACGTCCACTAATGGCCATTGCCGACCGCGGTTGCTCCATATCCAGACTGTACGAGTAGGATAAATAGTCGGTGCCTTCCTGGAAGTGGGGAGTGAATAGGAGGTGGCGGCGAAACTATTTTCCGTCCTAAGGCAACATTCGCGCTACCGAAGTTCAGCCATAATTTTTCTGAAGTCGTCCTCAGATTGTCACTACGTCTTCAGATCACGCATTTTTCTCACGACTCTTCGATTATTGTCTCTACCACTGACGCACCATGGACCTCGGCGGGCGATCAGAATTGGCAGTGGAAGGAGAGAGAGAAATAACCAGGCTATGGCGGACATGGAGAACAGTTCTGGAGATGCTGAAAGACAGGGTATGCTCTCCCGCGAGAATGGATGGCCTCTGAAACGAACTGCGGTTGACTTGTATCTTCAGGGCTACGAGATCTCAGCCGACGAGTTGAGCATTCCGCGCTGGAAGTTTCAGGAAAAATATACCGACGCCGCGACCGGCTTGGCAGAGTAAGTTCAGATCGGCCAAGGCGACTCGTTCAGTCCTCTCTGACAGTGGATTCTCTTACAGCCGGCGGTTGATGCGCCTTCAAGCCCTGCCCTCCGAAGCCATGATCAAACGCGACACGCCCCGTCCCACGAAATCCAACCCTGACCCTCAAACCAAAGCCGGAACTATCTGGGTCGAGTTCAGCCCCGAAACCACCATCGGCATCAAACACCTCCGCGCCTTCGCCCAACACCTCGACGCGCACAAGTTTTCCACCGGAATCTTTGTCACCATTGGACCCGTCACAGCCGCTGCATTGCGGGCCTTCGAACCGCTCGCAGAACGCGAGATTCACGCCGAGCACTTCCAAGAGCAAGATCTACTTGTCAACATCACGCGTCACGAACTGGTCCCTAAGCATGTCCTGTTGAGTGCCGAGGAGAAGAAAGTCCTGCTGGATCGGTATCGTTTGAAGGAGACGCAGTTGCCGCGCATTCAGCTGGGGGATCCCGTGTCGAAGTACCTTGGGCTGAAGAGGGGTAATGTGGTCAAGATCATCCGAAAGAGCGAGACGGCGGGACGATATGCAAGCTACCGGTGGGTCTTCTGAGCGCATGCCTCTTTGCTTTCGAAGCGCGGAGTTCCGGGGGGGCCACACTGGCTATCGAGAATGCATGGGGGAGGTGTTTTGATTGAACGGTTATGCACCACCACCGGATGAGCGGCGAGTTAGCCATGAATCTAGCATTCGGTTTTCTCTGCAAAATAACAAAGACTCCTTCCTTTCGACAATTCTCCTGGTCAATTCATTCAGCAACCTGATCAACCGATGATTTGGTGTCGCTAAACACCTTCTGCCCAATCCTGACGAGATCCTCGTTCATCAACGGATCCTTCTCGAACCCATTCACCACCTGATCCAGCATGGCTGCCGAAATCTCAACCACGCTGACAGCCGGCAATGAAGCCACAAACCACAACAACCAAGACCTCAGCCAATGTAGGACATTACCCGGTTCCAGAATGAGTCCAGGCTTAGCCACCGTGACTTCTATCTGGCCTGGATGGGAGGCCGCGAACGAGAGGATTTGGTTTTCGGTTTCTCCCTGTCGAGAAGTTAGAGTTGGCCGACAGTGCGTGTTTGCCACATGATGAGGTGCACCAATTTACCCGTAACAGGAAATACTTGGGCATGAACTTTGGGTGTTTCGTTTGATCGCGCTCGGCCGCCATCCCGCTCATATACAAGAACCGGAGGGGGCTTGATTTGGCAGAGCCGCGGGCTTCAGAGATGGCTTGGAGCCCGGCCATGGTGTAGTCATGACACACCTTGACGACTTCATCCCACGGCAGGGACCGTGACTTGGTGGGCGTGACCGCGAGGGTCCTGCCTCCTCCGGTGTCAGTCGGCTCCTGTCTGTGTGCGCGCGCGCGCGTGTATGTGAACTTAGCCAGCTTAGCTTACCAGATACAAGCGTCCGTGCCTTCCAGCTGGGCCTTTACATCTTCCGGGTACTTCGCAAAGTCTTCGACCACCACGCTCTTCAACTTCGATGAGTCTACATCGGGTCCTAGGTTCTGAGGCACCTCGACAGGTCGTCGTGCCAGTGCTACCACAGAGTCTATTTTCGGATTGGCCAAGCTCTGTCGGATCACCTCTGTTGCGACGAACCCTGTCCCGCCAACTACGACGAGCTTCATGATCATGGAACAAGATCGGTGCCCTGAGGTGCTGTCTTCCGTCGGACTGACATTGGCGTGGACGTTTGCAGAAGCACAATGGGTTTATGCTCGAGTCCACGCCTGTGCATAACTAGGTACTGTACGTAGTGCGCCTTGCGTTTACCTGCAGGGGGGGCCTGAAAGTGGGGTCAAGAAGAGCAGCCAAGCAGTCTTGCCTTGTGCGTCAAGTCTCTCACCCAACAAATTATTAACACCTCGGCGAGGGCGACGAGGAGAATAAATCCCCGATGTAGAGGTCTGCTAGCAATATCGAAACCCTAGCCACCATGAGGTTAATTGTCAAATGACAATCTCCAAGCTTCAGCCCCAAATGCACAGCGTTGCAATCTTGCAAGGTGCGTCTCTTGTTTTCAACAAACTCGAGGCACCAAAGCCACAATGGACGATGATAGAGATCGCCTTTTAACATACGCCGACGACTCTCCTCGCGCTGCTCCCAAGCCAACTTCATACGGGATTCGACTCCCTAATCGTCGCAAATCCGATGAGCCAGCCTGAGCGGTTTGCGCGTTGCCCGCCTCGGCTGCGTTGTACAATTCTTCGTTGTTGTCACATCGGTAGTATCGAGCGAAAAACCTATAGCCTGTCTTCCCTTTTTGATTAGCTACTCGCCGCAAATAAAGACGGAGCAGAAAGATTGGGCCTACCTTTCTGTAACTGAACTAAACTACACGTCCTTGAGGTGGTCGAGGTTTACAGAATGCTCGCACTGCGCAGATGCGGACCGTCATGATCAGACATAACTAACACAATAGGAATTCCATTGGCTAGTTCTGGGCAAATTGGCCCTACGAGTACTGACTGATGAGTACTGGATGTCCGCGGCAACTTTCATGATCAATAACTGTGTTTATCTCCAATCTGTCTTCTAGGACGGCTGAACCGTGGTCCGTGCTGAGGTCGAACAAGATTCAGGAGTCAAAACCTAACGAAGCGGTGCCAGGAGCTTATCAACAAGAACAAATACAGTCTTACTGTCGCGTAGGTCTCAGGCGACGATATCACTGGGCGAGTTAGGTCTTCACTCAAAGAGCACGGGAAATTACCATCCAGTTTTCAAGACGGGAGTGGAAGGAATCACCGAGACGCAAAATTCACTGTTGATGGAGTGCTTGCGTGTACCGTCTATCTTGGAGCTCGAGCGATTGTCAAGGCGCTTGAGAACAACGCTGATATCAATATCTGCGGCCGTGTGGCTGATGCTGCTCCGACCATGGGAGCGGCCTGGTGGTGGTTTGGCTGGGCGGACACGGATTATGATCGGTTCGCAGGAGCATTCCTAGCGGGCCTTATTTATCGAATGCTCTGCTTACGCCTCGGGCTTTAACTTTTCAGGCTTCAGCAGATTTCCGTTGGAAACGTCCATCGATTCCAAAATCCCAATCGCGGAAGTGGAGGAGGATGGAGCTTGTGTGATTACCAAGCACGAAGGCACTGGCAGCATGGTCACCGAAGAAAGGATCAAGCGCCAGCTTCTTTACGAGATCCAGGCCAACGTTTAGCTCAATAGCGACGAGAAAGCCGTCCTCGACCATTGTCAAATCAAGCAAGTAGGAAAGGATCATGTTCGGCTATCTAACATTAAGGGTAACCCACCTCCGACAACCAAGTTAGCTTATCCTCGGACACGGAGTGAGCAGTTCTACGTTGTTGGACAATAGAGGGAAAGGATTTACCGATTACATTCGCGCGAAACACGTCGACGTCCCCAAACAGTTTCTCAAATGGACGTGGATGACAATGACTTTGAAGACGAGCGAGCCGGGGGTTTTGTCGCACGGGAAACCCTGTCGCTGTTGGTAGTTCGGAGGGCCTGCTCCTATGTAACAGGGACAGATGCCGATTGTGGTAGGATATGGCATCAAGAGAGAGAATCACAATACATCGCATTAGGCTGCTATGCTGTCTTGTTGATTGCAGCTTCTCCTGTTTCCATGGCACTCGACCTCCATGTCCCGTGTGTTTCTGTGTTGGCCCAGTGAACGAGTCTAAGCCGAAGAGGCGATAGATTTTTGTATCTTGGCGTACGAGTCTGTATATGTTCTTACTAGCTAGCATATATCTTTTTGAATAACTAGTGACTATCTTTCGCTTCCGCAGAACCGCGCTGGAGCAATCAAAACAACACACCTAACACGTAAGCTTTCTTCCTGTTATCCCAATAATTGTCCCGGGATGCAGGACTACAACACCGATTATTCCGTATCGTGACTCTAATGACCTACGAGCAATTGACAGCGCAACTTCACATATCTCTTAACCTTTGAGAATCAGGCCGCTCTACCACTGCAGATTTGGCAGAGTGTCTCAGGCAAATAATTTTGCCATCGAGATGCGAGCGTCCGACTTACCATCTTGTTGCTGACGAGGCCATGTCTGCGGGTTCTCTTGCTCCCGTCCAACTGTCAGGTTGTATTTTTGAATCGCTGTGAGTCTATCCTATTCTCGCCCCTGCCGCTGGAAGCCGAAAATTCGGCTGCATAGAGCGGCGGGATCCCACATTTGCCTTGCGAGTTCACTCATTAAAACCATGATCCACCACATCCGAGGAGATTTCATTAATCGCAACAGTAACCTCCGAGCGCAACCCTGTTCGTGTTGATAGACGTGGATGTTGCACTTTCCCTACCGTAAGAGCTGCTCGAGATCCCTAACGGCCGCAACAAAGTTCTGGGGGATGGTGTTGGCCTTTTGTCGTGTCAGCCCCTGAACGGGACGCGGCCGCCTTGTCCTACACAATGACACGGATGACCTCTTTCGGCATTATGACGCCGTCATGGGAATCAACGCCTCCCTGCCCAAGGGTCTGAGGCTCCATATCACCTTCCTCCTGTAATCCCGCAGCCCAGGGGATCGGCGCAAGCTCTTGCTACGAAGCACACACATTTACGCGATGGCTGTCGGGGGTCGATTTCCAGGGACTGACAAGCCTTGTTGACACCGCCACTCAGCAGAGGCGAACACGCGTTGATATGTTAGGGGCGTGAAAGGCCACCAGCTTAAGCCATGAAGCCAAGAAATCAAACTGTCACCCAGTGCTCGAATCTTAGTGAGAAACATATCCATGAACAGTTTTGGATTACTCACATCAGAGCCCAATTCCATATCGACAGCGACTCCACGCCTAGCCCCGTCTACCCCATGGTACCTAAGTCGGGTAGATTGGCTTACCTTTGTCCTAAGAAGGCAATTGAATTGTCTGGCTGTCCTCCTCCGTTAACGCAACTGGGTACGAGGTGCTCGTGTAGAGTTTGGACAGGTCCAACCCTGTCCTTGTGGCTGCAAGTGGATGACGCTGTTACGCCTTCCGTTAAACGAAGCCATCCTTCCACTGGAGAGAAGGTGGAAGGAGCCGCTTGGCCGTGCACTTGGCCCGAGTTCGACCAAGTGATCGCGTGCAGCCATGGTACTAAGCTCATGTGAGCCCATTCTTATGGTAGTAGATCTTCCACACGGATTCGATCCTCGTCACGGTAGCCTGGCAGGCGACTTTCCGAGTTCAGAGATTTAGTCTGAGGAAGTGGGCTGACCTTCAGTATATAAGTCGATAACAGCGGGGACGAGGTGGAACACATTCCACAGAGAAGGGCAATGGCGCTCCTGAACCTTTTCAAGCCTGTGCAGTTGGCGATCGCTGTGCTTGCGATTGCATTTGTTTATGTGAGTCCTGCTCTTCGGCTTCCTGCTTCTTCTTCAAATTGCGGCTATTGACCACAGTCTCACCTCACAGCTCGTTTGCATCTCAGT
Source organism: Phialophora verrucosa (assembly GCA_002099365.1). Classification (NCBI taxonomy): domain Eukaryota; kingdom Fungi; phylum Ascomycota; class Eurotiomycetes; order Chaetothyriales; family Herpotrichiellaceae; genus Phialophora; species Phialophora verrucosa. Next base: position 743,716 of record MSED01000002.1, on the reverse strand, counting down.
ATATCGACTATTCTTCCATCCGCTTGCAAAATACCCGGGGCCTTTCCTTGCAAAACTTACGACGTGGTATTCCGCATACCACAATTATGTCAACGATGTGCACCTCGATATGGTCCGATGTCACGCAGTCTACGGTACGAACATAATGTCTGTTCACAGCACGGGTGAATAGCAGAAACTGACACAGCCGATGCAGGAGACTTCGTTCGATATGGCCCGGACAGACTCTTGATTAATAGCGCGGATGGATTTCACGGTATGTCACACCACCGCTACGAGCCGGGGTTGCGAAAGTCATGCTGAGGCTAAACCACCAGATATATATGGTCACAACAAGAACATCACCAAGTCTAAGGCATACTATTCACTTATGCCTCCAGACCTGAGTTTCAGCGTCTTGACGGCCTGGGACAAGACTGTCCACGGTCGCAAACGACGAATGATAGGCCAAGGGTTCACTGAGCCGGCCGTTCGAGGCTATGAGCCCATCATCAAGGAAAACATCGACACTCTTTGCAAGACACTGTTAAACGGAGATGGACGGGTCGCCGCTAGCACGCAAGCCTCGACCACGTGGAGTCCCCCTATGGATATGTCGAAGTTCGGTATGGCCTAGAGCATGGCGGTCTCCAAAAAGGCTGAGCGTACTAACAGCATGGCAGCCAATTACCTCTCGTTCGACATCATGACCGACGTCACGTTCAGCGTTAAGCGGCATTTGATTGAGGAACCCGAATACCGCTGGATCACGTCTTGCATTGAGACAATGATGGACCGCATCGGTGTCGTGTCCATGGTCCCCTGGACCCGGTGGTGGGGATTAGGGTTTCACTGGCTCGTCCGACCCAGGGGCGTTCTGGCATACCTCAAGTTCTTCGGCGAAGTCGAATATTTTGTCAAGACCAGGATCACGCAGCCTCCTCGCGAGGGCAGGAAGGACGTCTACTCAAATCTTGAGAATGCCAAAGACCCCGAAACAGGAGGCCGATTGCCACACTCCGAGCTTCATTCGGAGGCTGGAGTACTCATTGTGGCGGGTTCGTGCTGTACCGCCATTTTGCAACGTGGACATGAAGCCTAATGTCTTCCAGGTTCCGATACGACTTCGTCTGGTCTTGCAGGCATATTCTTCTACCTCTCCCGCAACCCATTGGCGTACGCCAAACTCGCCGATGAGGTACGCACGACCTTCTCTTCCGTGTCCGCCATTCGGCAGGGACCCGAGCTCCGCTCCTGCACCTATCTTCAGGCCGTCGTCGACGAGAGTCTTCGAATGTGTCCTCCTGTTTCAGCAGCTCCATGGCGAGTAGTCAACCAAGGCGGGCAACGTATCGATGGCCATAATGTCCCCGAGGGCACCGAAGTTGGCACGAGCCTGTACTCCCTCATGCACAACCCGGCATACTTTGACGAGCCATACCGATTCAATCCTGACCGTTGGATCGAGAGCGAAGCTAACAGTGCGGAAAAGATCGAGGTCCAACGAAAGGCCTGGGCGCCGTTCCTGACTGGCGCGAGGATGTGCGCTGCGAAGAACATGGCGATGGCGGAGCTGCTGCTCACGACAGCACAGGTGATTTATACCATGGATTTCAAACCTGCCGCCGGGCCAGAGGGCGAATTAGGCCAAGGCAGGATTGGGATGGGCCTTGGAAGGGAAAGGCCGGAGGAGTTTCAACTGCAATCGCATTTTGTTACTGTGGCCAAGAAAGGACCTGTTCTGCAGTTCAAACGAAGAGACGCTGCTGCTGCGGGAACAGACACGAATTAAACCGCCGCACAAGCGACATCATCGTCGTCGTCGCTCTTCTGGGATTGGTCACTTGTCAGCGGCGCCGGGCACGATTATGTCGTCCACCATGGACAGCAAGGTATTTTTTAATCGCACGTTGTCACAACTGTTTCTCTTTGACCTTTGCGCCTTCTCGCAACACAATCACCAATCCTAACAGGCCAACAAAGGACAACAGCAGAGCAATAACATCCACTGACATCAAGACCACGCTCTTCAACTCAATCAAGACACACGGTAAGTAATAAATTACACCTTGAAAAGTGTCACACGGACGCCGCCTCTGTTGTTATTGTTCACAGCCGATCCTAACGCCCCCCTCCAGTCCCCCATCGCATACATGTGTCTCATCAAGTACACTCGGTTCCTCTGCTGCCACGTTTACCGTGACTGCCAGCTATGCCATGATGACTATCGCGAGAGGCTGAGAATGGGTTGCTGGAGCGGGAACTGGGTCTATCGCCGTGTATCCATACGTGAGAAGTGTTGGGTTTGCAAGAGACGGGAGGGAGGAGGAGTCAGTAGACTGTGAGCGGTGAGCGGTGAGCGGCGAGCGTTTGAGTATCAAGGGAAGAGGTTTTCAGGTTCCATCCGCGCGGTTATCTCCAGAAATCCTACGGCGTACGTTTCTTCTACTCCAACATCAAAAGCCACCTAGGTGGTGGTGGGCATGGGAAGGCCCTGCCTTAGCCAACAGTCACGTCGTTATATCGCGGCGTAATCAGACTCCAGACTTCATTCCCAGCCATCTGGTACTCCAGACCCTCCAGATACGCGGCCAGCGCGGGTGACTGGGTCTTCATCATGACCTCCTCGACCAGCTGCCTATGCCTGACTTCCCACTCCCTGCACATCTGCCACAGAATGCGTTTCGCGCCGGGCACGTCCACATTGGCGATGGCCTGCATGATGGGCACGGACGAGCACAGGGCGCCGCCTTCGTGGCCCCGGGCCGCGATGCGCACTTCCTTCTCGTAGCTGCAGATGTCGTTGACGACCGAGATGCTCTTTGAGCAGTTCTCCTCGACCGGCCGCGCCAGGTCCAGCTCCTCGCTGGTCATGTGCAGGCCCATGGAGAAGCGCATGATTGCGGAAAGGAAGCTGTCGATAATAAGTTGCTTAGCCGAGGCGCAGATTGGAGAGCTCGAGGCAAGGGTGGGTGGGTGTAATCTACTCACGCTTTCCCCACGTCCTGCTCGCGGTACTCGAAGTACGTGTGCAGATCCATCGGCTTCAGGCGCTGCTTGTCGACCTGGGCGCGCATGAACACGAACGCGGGCTCGAGGACCTGGTCGGCCAGCTCCTTGTCGTGCGCGCGCATGCTCTCCCAGATGTCGTACATCAGGTACTCGACGGGGATGGAGCGGTCGGGTTGTTCGTCCCCGCGCGCCAGACGCATCAGTTTCTCGTTGTACACCACCCCGTCGTCGAGGGACATGTGGTCGAGGACGTCTGGTCGTTGGGGGATAGGTTAGTCAGGTCGGTCAGGCATGTATGCCTGCATGTATGCGTGCATGCAGGCAGTCAGACAGACAGGATAACTGAACAAGGACCCCCTATGCTCCGACGCCGCGACGCTTCAACGCCTCATAACCTCGCAACGTCGAGAAAGGGTACAAAAATAATGATAAATTCAAAGATTCAGAGATTTGAAGAAGTCAAGAACCCACCGTCTGTGAGGAAGGTAATGGTGATCAGTTTGCATGCAAAGGCGATTCTATCGTCCAGGGCATTGGCGCAGTATAAGCACGTCACTCGCGGGATTCCTTGCGAGAGGAACTTTTTGCGCGTCTTCTCGTCCTTGAACGGCCAGTGCTCGGAGAAGTATGCGTCCACTTCCTCGGTGACTTGCTCGACGAGGGGATGGCACTTGGCCGTGAGGATCGAGGGCTGGAGACCGAAAGGCGTGCATGGTTGCGTCTGGTCCTCGACTGCGAGTGAGCCCATGCTGTGCTGTATTGTAAGTGGTGTAGGCGCTCAACTATGCCGCAATGTCCTGTACCGTACTGTACTGTGTCTGAAGGACCAAGGGGCTGACAATGAATATCGATTCCCTCGGATCGATAGATGGTCTTAATAATCTGGTTGAGCTCGACGGCACAGCAGGGGCTTCCTGGTCGGTAGGTGGGTGGGCACTCTTATAGAGATCAAAGGATACTGGAGTTCCACACTGGACAACAGACACTGGGCACTGAGCAGTGGACATCCAGAGTCAATATCAGTATCGATCACTTCCTCTTATCTCGACCAGAGCCGAGAACACGGGTGCCATGGGATGATCCCACAGCCCGCTCATAGGCCGCCATGACGGCCAAGCGCTTGCCAACTTGAGGTAATCGACTGAGTTAGTGTGTTTGTTCTGCATGAGTGCCGGTGCCGGTGTGAGGGAGGCCACAGTATGGTCCCTGCGACCCGCCTCTCTGCGGTTCTCTTTACATATGGGATTCTAGCCTCCGTCGCCCCCTGTATGCCTGCATGTCTGTCAGTAGGTCAGTCAGACAGACATGCCTTGAACCGTATCTGCACCATACGCTCCATGTGTGTCCTTATGCTCGCCTGCGATGACATTAACACCGGGCTGTGCTGTCTGTCCAAACATCATGTATTCAAACCAATACCCCAGGATGTAGCTCCCGGAAAAATCCCGCGTCAGGACGGCGTATTGAGCCCTGACCTTGACCGTGGCCATGACCGTGAATGACCTCTATTTGCTTTTGCAGGGCCAAAATTGAAAAAATACATTACCTCAGCACTCTTACTCTTTGCTCGTGCTTGGCCTCCACTTTGGAGCGAGCCATGTACCCGGTACTGGCATGTACTGGGCTGGGCCTGTTCGCAAGCAACCTTAGCTCTAGCTCCCCGGCAAGTTCAACGCCGTTGCTTGTGCGCTGTTCGCCGGGCCGAACCAGATAACGAGCCGTGGTTGCTTGCTTGCTCGCTCAGTGGAGGACGTGGCGTGAATGAGAGGGTTTCCCACTGTAACCCCGTGTGCTGGTACCAGAGACTGGGGCTGGGACTGTAGACCGGACTGTGGACTGTACAACACATCAACCTCCGCCGACGATCAAAGGGGGCCCAGAAGCCGCAAGACACTGCAAGAATCCACAACCATTGCGACGATCTATCCTGTCCGTGCATCGCTCGGTAATTCCCGGTCTGTCATGCTAGGGCGATAAGGGTAGAGTGCTCGAGGCGAGCGAAGGGTCGGGTCGCTCTAGGTCGCCCTCGTTTACGGAGTACATATTGACTTACATCGGCTTACCCGGGAGTCTGTAGTTAGCAGTCGGTCGCTAGGACTCTGTAGTCTGTAGTTCTGCAGTTAGTAATTCTGCAGCCCGAGCACCTCTTTTGCCCTTTCGTCTCTCTGCTTCTGCTTCTGCTTCGGCGTCTGGTCCCAACAAATCTTTGGCGAGACGCGCGCCGATTGCTGACACCCGCGCAAGCTCCCACGACCACGAATCATGGTTGGATGCAGGGCGTGCGTTGCTTTGCGGACCGTGGATCCCATCATACATCACGCAGCTTGCCCAACGCGGAGCAAACTACACGGTAAACTAATGCAATGCTCAATCCATCCCGTCAAGGGCCCAGTGACGAGCGTAGAGTTGGATAATTACTGGGTATGCAATCAGACACGACATGCGTGAGTGCGTACGCGCTGGCGCGAATGCACACGTAGAAAGTCTCGTTGCAGCTTGTTTCTTTCGTTCTTCATCTCTTTTCATTCACCTGCAGCTGTGGTCCTCTTTTTTTCCTGGAGAGCTTGAGGTCGAGCTCGCACTCGCACTCGCTACTGGGTATTTGCCGACGACTAACAAAATTGAAACGATGTGCGCCAAGCTGCAGGGCGACCGACGGTCTGGTCCCCGTTTCCTTCCCCTTCCCTTCCCGCCAAATTATGCGTGCGGCTTCCACGTCATGCAGAGCATGCAGGTGGTTGAATTGGAGGACGGAGAACCGCTCGCTCGACATATGTAGTACCCACGACAGTACAGGCTATCGTATACATAGTAACACCCAGTAACCAGGCGCTTTATTCCGGGAACCGGGACGAGTTTGGGATTGATCTGCAGTCCCGGATACCCAGGACGAGCGGTACAAGTTAGTGGAGGACGTCGTTTACTGGGTCTTCCCTAGCGACAACCTACTGTCTCTATCTCTGCCTCTAGCGTTGCTCGGTACTGACAGTGGAGGAGCAGTTGCTGGCGCTGGTCTCGGCTGGCCGCACACCGCCGGAAGGGATCGCGGCTCGCAGCTCGCAGCTCGCCGCTCGTAGTCGCGGTTCCGTCCCGTCCTCCCGAGCAGTCGAACCGTTCGTCTGTTGGAAGCGAGTACAAGTAGTCAAAGTCTGATATGGACGCCGATGTGGATGTGGTGGTTCTGGATGCAGATGTGAATGTCAATGTCAATGTCAATGCGAGAAACGGGACCGGGACTAGCAGTATTGTGGGAGTGGTACCAGTGCTAGTGACTGAGGCGACATTGCTACAGCACAGCACAGTTACAGTACTTAGGAGCCAAACATAAGTTAGTGTAAACTCCCCGCCTGCGTTGGCATCCGACCACCGAATAAGATCCCAAGCTCAGTCTGCTCTACTCCCTGCTCTGCTCCTATTGTAGGCAGACAAGCACGCACGGAGATAGCCTGTCTGCTCAAAACCCTCAGAGAGGATGTACACATAGACCCACAGGTCCTGCGATTTCACCACTGAAAGATCAGCAATCAGCAACCCTCCTTCTTGAAATCTTGTCTTTGAACTCGCTACTGCTCTTGCCATTGCTCAGACACAATCGTACAGTCAGGCGATTTGCGGACTGTTGACGGACGGACGACGTAGCGGACATACGGCCGAAAATCTGGCATTTGACAAGCCTCAAGCGTTCCACAAGTAGCGACAGACAGCCCACTGGAAACATCCTACTTGACTGGCAAGGTGGCACGACCATCCGCATCTGCATCATTCAGGATCAGAGAGAAACATGGACGTCTCGCTCCTGTCGGGGTTGCGAGTGCTCGCTATCGGGGTATGTGTGTCCTCTGGGGAGGGATCCTTACCATCTTATCTGGGAGCAAATCAGTGACTTGGACCATTTGTGTAGCTAGGGATTTGGATCCCCTTGCACATGATATATAACCTGTATTTCCACCCGCTCGCGCAATTCCCCGGACCGTTCTGGGCGCGAACGACGCTGTTCTGGCGCTTCTGGCACGATCTCACGGGCCTGGCGCATTGGACGATCCAGGACTGCCACAGGAAGTATGGCGACGTGTTCCGCGTGGGACCGAACGAACTCTCGTTTGCGTCCGTCCAGGCTTACAAGGACATATACGCGGCCAAGGGGCCCCGACCGACGAAGAGCGAGTTCTACGACATGCTGGGCACGGGGTTCTCGGAGTCCTGCGTCGTCACGGAACGAGACCACAAGCGGGCGTTGCAGAAACGAGCGCTCTTCATGTCCGCGCTGTCGAGTAAAGCGTTGATGGAGCAGGAGGTGGTCATCCAGCGATGCATCGATGGCTTCGTTGAGAAGCTTGGGAAGCTGGGTAGCGGGCCAGGTGGTCTGGATCTAACGAAGTGGTACATGATGCTTTCATTCGACATCGGGGGCGAGATGGCGTTTGGAGAGTCCTTTGGCTGCGTCGAGTCCGGTATGTACCATATCCAATCCTTGCGCGGCAGATTTGGCCACTCAGAGGCCTAGCTGACAGGCTGCATCAGAGACGCCGAACCACTGGCTTGAGACCATTTTCGCACATATGCATGCCATTTCCATCATGGATAATATTCGGCGCATGCCCTTGGTGGAAAGGACAGCCAGGCTGATCCCCACGAAATGGACCACAGGGATCCGAAATCGTATCACGGGGTTTGCGAGAGAGAAGAGCAAAAGACGTGTCGAAAGGAGTGGTGAGACTGTGGACTTCCTCTCAAATGTGGTCGACAAGGTCAGAGGCGGGAAGATCTCCCCCGAGGAAATGGCTGCTCATTGCTCTATCATCGCCATAGCAAGCAGCGAGACAAGCGCCACTTCGTTAGCAACCATCACTTATTTCCTCTTGCGGTCGCCAGCAGTTCACAACCGGCTGAAGGCGGAAATTCGAGAAAGTTTCAAGTCGCTGCAGGAAATCGACATAGCTTCAGCAACTAAGCTACCGTATCTGTTTGCCGTCATCGAGGAAGGTTTACGGATAGTTCCGACGGCGTCGGTCGGGTTCTTGCGCAGAGTGCCCTTCCCTGGCGTTGAAATCGATGGACACTTCGTCCCGGGCGGTGTAAGTCATCTCGACGCTCCCAAAAACCCAGTCGTTAACAGTACTGTAGGCCGAGGTGTCCGTAAGTGGATGGACTACGGCCAGAGATGAACGATACTTCCACGATCCCTTAAGCTTCAAACCGGAAAGATGGCTTGATCCAGCATGCAAAGATGTGAAGGAGGCTAGCCAGCCATTTTCGTTGGGTCCAAGGTCTTGTCCAGGGAAGACGTAAGTATCAACAGTCCAGAGGCAAGCCGAATGACGTGTTGCTAATTAGCAATGACTGCAGGTTCGCGTATGCTCAGATGTCAGTGGAGCTGGCCAAAATGGTATGGATGTACGACATGGAATTGGTTGACCCCTCCCTAGATTGGGAGCAACAAGTTCGTATGCATTTCGTGTTGTGGAAACCAGAGTTGAACGTCCGCTTCATCGAGCGCAAACTTGTCGCGGTGTAGGTCGCTGAATGAGTCGATTACGCGGGGTCCGATGACTTGCGACCTGGGTCCGGCACGATGCATGCTTGGAGGTTAACCAGATCGGTGCCGAAAGACTTAATAAACCTCATAGAGAGAAGACTTGGATGGTTTCAGCATTTGTCCCGCCGGCTAGGAGCTATCTCCAGGGACAAGATTCTTCCCTGTGCGGCCGGAAAAGCCAGATCGGAGACACAAGACCTGATACGGTCGTCGGTCGCTCGTCCGAGCGAGCAAGTGGGACACATGTCGAACACGGAGGCCAACTAGCGACCAAGTGGGAAGCAGAGGATGGTGACCCAGAAGCTTACACCGGTTTCCGAACAGATACCATGTATGAGTTCTCCATACGAGATAGTTGAACACGTACCCGGGATGCGGACTTGATGCCCACACGCCTTGCCACTCTGGCCGCAAAAATCACGGCGAACCAGGAGAAGACCACCATGCGTTCAGACTCGCCAGAAGACTCATCTCCATCGAGGATCCGGACCTCGATATCAGGCTCTGTCGCACCAAGGGTTGTTACTCCCAGCATGAGTATGAAGTTCAATCACTGCTCTCCCCGACTACTTGCCATGTATTTTTGCAATGCTTCAGGATCGAAGGTGATGTAGTTGCCGCCAAGAGTGCTGTAAGTCCCATGAGCGGAGCTCGTAGAAGTTTCCACTGAGTCCTGTGACATGCCCAGATCGAATCTCAGCTGCTTCTGACCTGTTTTGTCTGGCGGCGGGCTTGAACCAGTGGTAGAAATGGCTTTTGACGCACAGAAGACGACTATGAGGGTTTCCGGCTAGACCGTCCCTCTATAGCACTGGGACAGGTAATGTAGTAACAAGGGCGTGGCGAGACCGAGTCCTAGTACCGAAACAGCGGCACAGAATTTCTGCTCTGACTGATCGTAAAGCAATCTCCGAGTATTCAGGTGAGTAGGAGCCACCTTATAAACACTCTCGGTGAGAGAATATTCGCCGCTGGGAACGTGTTGGACGCCGAACGACCCTCTCACTGATGCCCAGCAGAACGATGGAATCATGGATTCCGAGAGGAACCGTGGCGCTGATGTCTTCTGGCGCCACTCCAAGTGTGCACACGGAGACCGCTCGATAGATTCCCTTCGTGGTAAGTCCAGCCTCGCGTGTTCCGTCTCAAGTTGACACCTTGACTCGCAGTGACACATGAGCGTCTTTCCAAACACTCCTTTCCCTGACGCGCATAACTGCATGAAGTTGTACCTCGTAGTCGATTGGCATCTCGATCCATCACACACCCTTTCAGGGCCTAATAGAACTCATTCGACCCTTCCTCCACCTTGCTCAGCGTCCGAATCGGCAAGATCCAGCGGTAAGGGCTTCGCGAATAGGTGAGCCCTTCGGCGAGTTTTTAAAAATAAATGTATTCCTTGTCTCGTGACTGATGGCGGGAATTTTGGCAGCTAGCTGCGAGAGAGATACATATGCACAAAATCAAACCTGGTATCATCGGGCATGGAAGACCACAACTGCTCAATATGACCGCATTCGCCGCTGTATCGGCTCGCCCCTTCGTCCGCACGAAATACTTGAAAGCCTCAAAACGAAGCCCAAAATCGACAGTCCCACGTGCAGGTATAACACTCATCCCCAGCGCCGTCGCTCAATGGTATATGCAATACAAAAAAACCAGCCCAAAAAAGAAAACCGTGATCTTGCCCAGCCGGGTTCATTTCAACAAACCACCCGCATCCGACAGAAACAGCTCGTCAGGCCCGCTCGGCCGATGTGGCGGCACGTCCTCCTGCGTCGAGGGTAACCGACTCCCCTTTGAGATTTTTCTTCTGTCCGACCTCATTGGCGAGCGGCCTGGGCTACTGCCTTTCCTCGGTGGCGGCGTAGACGTTGAGTGCATCTCATCCTCTTCGCGTATGCGTAAAGGTCGGGTTAACAGGCCACCTATATCTGCAAGGAAAGCCTTCGAGCTGGACCTTTGTGGGTGTGACTGAGATAAGCGGCGCGAGACTTCTTGGAAGGACGCCTGGCGAGAGCGAGAGATGGGGGATTCATTGGGCGGAGCGTCCACCAGGCCTCCGACGTCAAAGAAGCCCATCCGACTTGGTGTGTCGGGCTCGTTATAGTCCTGCTCGACATCGCCATGAGGTGGGTCGTCGAATTGGAGCTTCAGATTCCGCATCTTGATGTCCTCTGTCGAGGCACTGCTGAGAGTGTCCAACGACGGCTTTCTGCGCGTGCGGGACGCTTCTGCGAAATTCCATTTAGTCTTGAAGGGAGCGTGTCGAATCTGGTCGTGGGATTCGACGGGCATGGTAGACGCCCGTGGAGGGGCCGGCGAAACGGCAACTTCGGCTGGACGGGTTTGTTCCAGATAAGTGCCTCGTCTCAGGAGTGCAGGCAAGGCGACGCCAACACCCCTGGCTAGATCTTCGTCAGAGCCCCAGTGGTGGTGAGTCACGGACACGGCACGGGTCTGAGTGTTGGTCCGACCGAGGGAACTGCCATCGTCCATCGATGCAGCTCGAAATTTCGCTTTCTTGACGCCCCTGTCACGGATGAAGCTGCCTATGACGATGGCATTCGATACCCCTGCAGCGGCGAGAATCTCCAGCGACGCCAACAGCGAGCGATACTGCTGAGAGGAACGCCGCGAAATGGTGGACGGTACTCGATAGGCGGTGATGGCCACGAGGATAGTGGAGAGGAGGAAGAGGAAGATCAGGGATACCTTTTTCGAAAATCGCATCGAGGACTGCCAGACCAGTGGAATGGGGAAGACGATCAGCACAACGTCAGAGACCATGTCGCAAACGCCCATGACAATCAGTTGTACCAGTCCTTCTCGACAGTGGGCACCTGGATCTGGCACGACCTGCCAGTAATGCGAGAAAGGTTGACATTCGGCTAGTGTTCCAACCACCACGGCGATAAAGGTGGCGCCCAAGAACCCATAGATGTATCGGAGACCGACCTCGTACGACTTTGCCCATGATTTCCCGATGATACGCTTCAGGAATTCGAGAACGGCGAGCTTGGCGATCCAGATGTATGCGGCGTAGAATATTCGAGCGGCAAGAACCAGCCGGCTCCCGATCTCGTGGTGATGTATTTGGAGAGCTGTCAACTTGTCGGTTTGTGTGTTATTGGTGCCCCAGATCAAGACCACATGTACCAGTGCCATTCGGATCATCAATGGTATTATGCTGTAGAACATGATCCAGTCCTCCCGAAACAGTCGCTCCGTGCGCACCCATCGCCCCAACACGCGGATGAGGATGGCCGTGAGCGCGAACAATGTGCACCACCACGACACAATCAAGGTCGGGTTCATAGCAATCCGCGATTGGTAGTCCGGCGGGACATCGTGGTATATTCGGCGCTCGAGGGCATTGATGACAGCCATTTGGGCTTGAGGAAATCGAGCGTTATGGGGGTCGACTCAAGGTTTTCGTCATAGCTCCTCGATAGCGGTCGTCAACTCGGGTATCGTACGCGACTCCGCAGCCAGGCCATCGACGTCGGGTCGCGACAATTCGGCGCGGGCGCAGCTATGTAGATGCCGTCGGTCGTCCGACTCGGTGGGAAACAGAGGCGGCCCTGGGCGTGGCAGGTACGATTTCCAATGACGATGGAGATACGGAATGGCTGAACGGAAGATTCTGGACCAGGCAAAAGGATGAGAAACGCTCGAATGCCATGACTTGTGCAAGATACAGAATGAGGTGTATTAGGAGGGCTTGGACTGCGATGATAGCGGCTGGGCCCTTGGGGGGAGATCTAATCGATGGCACTGGCTGCGGCAGCAGCAGCAGCAGTCAGGCCGACTCGTTGGTGGCGTGTGGGCGCGGCAACTGATAGAGGCGCACCTCACCGATCGCTTGCGAAAGTGGGAGCACGCACCTGACTGGAGGATCGGGGACGGGGGAAGCGAAAAAGGGCCTCGGGGATTGCCTGCTGCAGAGGCTTTGTGGAACGAAGCACACAGCCTGAACGATATCCCATGCCTATCTCAGTGAAGTGGGCGCGAGTGGATAAGCATGGCGGCTCCAATCGCCCGCATCGCCGTGGGAGTTCAACTGTAGGGATGCGTCTATCAGCTCGAGCACCACACTACGCATTTTGGCCGCGTGCCGGATCTCCCCCTTTATTGCCTGTACTGTACGAGTTACTCGCTAGAGGAGATAAGAGAGCGCATGGAGCTGGGGACGCGAACCGACGAGCATCGAGAGGCGAGACCCTTGGATTGGAGCGCACAATGTTTGGGACTGGCGGAGTCTGGACTGGATAAATTCCTCCTCACCCACTGATACTTACTCAGCCCAGAGATAACAAGCCGTGTTGCCTTTTAAAAACGGAGCATTCTCCCCTCTGATTTACTGTGTATGCTTCTGCACAAACTGGAAGAGCTCGGGCTGGCTGACCCGACTCGCGTCTTTACACACACACGGCACTGCCGGCCTCATCCCTCCATGTCCCCTCGTATCTTGCCTCGGTCTCTCAGGGCTCAGGAGCACATGCGCAAATTCTACCTTGGGAATAGCCGTAACGGAGTCCTTATCCTCCAGCGTGGCCCAAGCGTTCAATGCTTGAACGATTGCGGACCCGTCTTCATCAATCTCTTGCTTTGTTTCAGTGCAAGTCCTAATTTGAAGAAACGTGACCATTGTCTCTATTGTTACAAATTGCGAATCGAGAATGATTTTTACTAAGATGATCCCCGGTTGCTTTCGCGAACATCTCCACAGAAGACTGATGACCGATGTGCTGAACGAATGCAACCGTAAGGTTAGAAAAAGAACGTTCAGCCCACCTTCGGTATCATGCTGGTCTCCTGACTTTTCTTCGTCTGAAGCAGTACCTTGTGCAGAAACTGAACCACCACAGGACAATAGAGCCGCCCAGAATGATGACCGATACCAGCGCCGTCTCGCCCACCGCCAGGGACAGGACGGAAACGGCAAGCGCCGCGAAAATCAAGGCGGCAACAGACCCCAGAGGTTGAATCAGTGCTACACGGAGGTTTATAGAAGGATGAATCTGTCTGTGCCAGGCCCTTTTCTGGTTTCCCTCTCTTCCTGACCGCGTCTTGCACATACACAATGCAGCCAGCACGGTACTACTCAGACCCAGGTCTATCGTGAAATGCAGTCAACTGATAGCGACGAACTCTAAAGCTCGCTTGGGGGTGATATGTTTGTTCTCTGTCGTGTCAGGCATGCTCTGGAAAATGAATTGAGCCCCGCCGAAGGCCGCGAAGGCCGCCACGGCTGTGAAGAGCTATTGGTAAAGTTGCTCGTCGCCGCAGGCGGGCGTAGAGCGTGAGGAAACGAAGCTCGTGGTTGAGTTGGCTCGAAGAAGATTGGGCCGACGCGTTTGGCATTCCGGGATAACGGGTTGAGATACGTTAGGAGAACAGCAGACGAAGTCCTTGATATAGATCTTGACAAGCGCGACACCAGCATTCGACGCCTTGTTGTCTCTCAGTTCGTCAGGAATTGCTTGGAACAGTCGCTCAGGCCTGGAGTCGCCTTGGTCAGTGGGTACGGCTGTCCTTGAGTTTTGGTCACTCAGGCGACCGGGATGCAAGTACTGCATTCTGTACCGTCGGACGCGACGGCAAGTCGATCCATGTGCTTGAATAACGGTTGGATCGCGATTATGTGTATATAGGGAAGCTGGTGCTGTTCTTTAACAATAGGACACGATTCCATGATCGTCGACGTCTCCTGTAATGTATACTTGCTGGAACCCATTTGTCGCCTTCTTGATGTACTGATTCAGAGACGAAAAATGGCCACGTCACTAGCGAATTGGTCTTTTGGAAGGCTGACGAGGTTATCATTCTCCTTGTGTAACACAGCAGCGCCCGAGGCCTGGTCTACTCATAACAGGAAGGCTCGAGTCTCCAGTCTCCTGGAACCTCCGTTACAAATAGTGCTCTGAGCCGCATACGTTTCACAAAGCAGCAGGGTCTAGAGCCACCCCGATGCATCGCCAACACACAGGCTACCCAATGAAGGCACGGTCAAAGCAGCAGTGACGGACCACAGCCTTATCACAAGGACAATTCTGCACTCGTAATGGGATGCCTGATTGGATTACTGGCCCTCGGTCTGCATATTTGCATGGAGGGATTCCCTTAAATAGGCCCCACCTCGCTTGCTGGTTCGTGTCTTTCCCTCAGCCTCAACGGGATTGGCGTAGAAACCTGGGGTCCTCGTGTCTTGGGAAGGATGACGCAGGCAGATTGCTCTGTGTCAAAGAAATGCGAGACCTTTGGGGTATTTGTACGAGGTGAAACGCCCGCATGTCCTGGGGCCGGAGAAAGATTGGGTTTTCCTCTGAGTGGTCCCGTGCCTGATGGGGAGGCTTTGGCCATGTGAATGACCATGGGGGATCCTGCTGAGGACGGACGATGAATACTGCAGATTTGCCTTGAGAGATTGCCAGTTGCCCACCTCTCAAGAAAATGTGTGGGACACCACGAAGAGAAGGATGTCGACAGTGCAGGCCCGGTAGTATTTGAAAGACGATCTATCGGTAGATTTCCCTCCCATCAGCCTCCACGATTTCCGTCGCAATACCCATCTCGAATGCGCTCTCGGGGAGTGCAAACCTGGGATTGTCCGCAAAGCAGATGTCAAAGGTTGTTTCGCTTCCCATCCTTACGCCGCTCTGTTCGAGGCAAAGCGGTCCCCAGAGCTCGATCCCGTTTAGTACCCCGCCTTGATGGACGGACATGTGCTCGAAAAGGTCCTGTTCACCATCGTAGGTGCCTGAAGCCTCGCGTAACATAATGCACATCAAGCATTCGTATACGCGTTTCTTCTTTTGGCTGCAGGATAGGTGAGACTTGAATAGTAAGAGTGACCGCCATCGCAGCTTGGTTGTGGAGTGCGCTCTGTCGTCGAAACGGGGCCGGCCCTGTTCGTTGGCGGCGGGTATAGCGAACGGGCATTTTCGACAGTGGCATGTCCACTCCATGTTCTTTGCGGACAGCTGAAGCCCTTTTCCTAGAGTGCCTTGCTGAACATAATACGCTCCTTTGCAGAACCCGGCCGCTGCCAAGACGTCGACGGACGAAACAGTCGAGATGGGGCTGATTGGCGGGGTCATTATTTGTGGCGACGGAGCACCATACATTGGCCCGGCCGAAGGCGAGATAGGCATCGGTTGCGGAGAGAGGAACGGTGAGACAACATGAGGGAGAGGCCCAGCGGTTTGTGGAGAGACGGGCGTGGCGGTCTCCAATCTCTGGTCTGCCGATGAGTTTCGATGCAGAATCTTAAAGACGCCCCAAGACGACTTGCTCGATAATCGAACCGAGTCAGAAGACCTTTCGGATTCGGGTTTACCACTGCTGTTGGATTCGAGCGTTGCACGGCGCATAATGGGCGGATTGGCTGTGGAGACTTCGGCCACCTCCTTCATGTCGTCCCAGGACGGTCGTAGTATGTCTGAGAGAGGCTTCACCTGCGAAGCGCGCGGGGATGTCGAGACATCGGATGCGGTGTGGGATTTAGATCTGGCGCGTTTCTGTTGGCGCAGATAGAGATCGTTGAGGATATTGACCGCGCGCAATCTGGCTCCTATCGCAGAGTCGATACAGGGCTCGAAGTTAATGGTGCCGTCATCTCTGCCAGCCAGCGTCAGAAAGGCAGACTGAACTTCAATAGTCAGGTCTCGCAGAGCTCGGTAAGCAATATCTGACCCGCGTTAGGACCTTGTTGTCCGAGCTTGTACCGCGTCTGTCATGTAGAACTCACCATCGCCTTGTTCATAGGCGGCACCAAAACGTTGTACACCGTGCGCCTGAATCTTCTCGATCTCCCAGTGTCCTTCTTGGAGTGCCTCTTCGAGCTCGTCGCTCGGAGGCAAGCCGCCCTTAGCCTTGCGCTGCTCTTTGATCTTATCGACAATAGACCCGGCGTTCTTGTATGCTGCAATGAGCGCTGTTACCGAGCCCATCACAGCAGGACCAAGTTCCGCTTCGGACATATTGACTAGGGGATCAAGGCCTGGGGCAAACAGAAGCGGCTTCCGTCGTGTGGGTGTCGGTGAGGTTGACCTTATCGTTCGGCTGTGGTCATCGTTGTCTCGAATGGCGAGGTCAATTGGAGCGCATGATGGATGCGATTACGAGCGTCTGCAAAGGTGTGTGATGGATACTGTCATTGAAAGGCATCGATGTGTCCGCAAGAACTTGGCCGAGCAGTGGAAATACCGAACTCGACTCACACGCAGCCTGGCCTGCCAGCCCGAACCGGCTCGCTTTCATTTTGGGGTGTCGTCCGCGCGCATGAAGGGTTTCAGGGACGTGTTCGTTTCCTGCGACGGGGGTCCCTCGCCATGGTTGTCCCTTACCCGACACGCATATGCGGGAAAGGCAGCCAATTGTGAAATGCTGGAAAGCTCGTGGGCTGCCTGCTAGCCACGAGTCCGGCAAGTCGGAGGCGGAGCTCGACACTGACCCGCTTGGTCGATTGAGTTCGGCGCGACACCGTCACTACGCAGGAGCTAAGGACGAGCTTTGAGGGTACAAGCTATAACTTCCAGCTGTGTCGCACTCGATGGGCGTGCTCAGCACGTCTTTGCCGTGTTTTCCTCTGGAAGCTCCCTCCGAACGGCTGTTGCAGAACAATCGCGCCGTTTGCAAGCGAGACGAGGCTTTATGAGGAGGATCCGGCGCGCGGCCTGCCGCCCCCCACCCACCATCAATGGTTCCTTGCTCAGCCTCCTTCGAAGACTGCCTGTTCTGTGGCACCTGAGGACGTTCCAAATCCGCACTTTGGATCCCCAATGCACTCCGTCGCCTGTCACCAGTTACGCATGCATCCTAACCAACCACGTTCATACGCTTTGACCTCCTGATGAGCAGAAGACGCCGAAGACGCTCAGAGTCTACCAGTGGCGTCTTACGGGACACTAACAGCTCTTCCAACAATTCAGGCACCATTTAGCCTGGCCTGAGCATCCCTCATTAATCTAATGTATACGTCCATCCAAATTCTTCTCCTCCACCCAGCCTGGTACCGACCATCCATCGGCCCTGCTGGAAATGACGCCCCAGACCTGAGGGAAACCTCTCCTCAGTGGCCCACCCTGCTGTGAACTCCCCGGTATTGCGAAGCGTGGAATTGCATGCAAAGCAAAACCCTTCAACAATCCTTGCTGGATCAGGCTGAGGACCACAGATTCCACCTCGGCGAGGGTCGGAGACTCCTCTGGTTCGTCTTCGTCAGGTGGATCCTGGCCGATGTATTCATCATGGTATTGACCTGTCTCTGGGTCAAAGCCAGTCTCCTTGATTGCTTCCTCCATGCCCGCGAACTCGGGATCAAGGTATTTTTCTGGGGGCGGGTTAAGCCCATTAACCACCCTTGTCGAGTTATGCCTATCCAATGCCCACCGAGCCCCGTACTGGACATAGTTCAGCTTCAAGAAAGGCACCTTCTTCTCCTCGCCTTTGTACCCGACAAAGAGGAAGCATTTGCGGATCAGGCTTCTCCACACAAGAATTTCACACCGGTTCCGCAGCTGAAACAGAATAGACCGCTTCAGGAACCACTGGCCGGATTCGCTGGCCAGGTCGAGGTATTCGTTGAACAGCCCAAGGTCTCCGTTGCGGATGATCTTGCACAGAGGCGAGAATCGAGCTCCGATATCCGCGGCTTCTGGACGGGAAAGGAGGACTGGTGAAGGAAACCGGCCCACAATAACATTTGCCGCCACCAAGTAAATCAATATCAGCCGCCTGTGGTTTATAGCCTGCCGATGACATTGGTCATATGCTGTTTGCAACACCTTTTGCGCTCGCAGAAAATGATTGTTGGCGAAATGGTACCGTCCAAGATAGTACAGGTATGTGACCCGTTGTGCCGCAGGGTAGAAGGAAAGCGGTGGAGACTGCGCATCGATGCTGTTGAATATCTGCTGTGCATTGCGCAGCTTGCGAGATCGCATGAAGAGCTTGAGAGCCGAGTTTGCGGTCAGATAGATGCCGATTCGTCTGTCATCTGGAGTAGGCTGCGAGGTGCGCTGCACCCCAGCGCTGCCAGACAGACATTTGATAAACGCTTCTCGCAGCACATTGGCCGCGTCCTCCACAAAGCTGACCTTTCCTGAACCTCCTTCCGCATCTTGAGCTTGTAGGAGACTGCTGTCTCGTATCAGAGACGGATTCCGATCCAAATTCGTAGCAACAGCCGCCAGCACCCGGGAGAATGAGAGCACAATCGGCAGCATAATGATGCCGTATGTGCTATCTCCAAGAGCAATGACACATTGGCTTCCCCAACGTCAGCGCGTGATTTATGAGCGGATAGTGTAGACACTTTACCTTGTCAGTTGCCGAATTTTCGTGGCTTTCGTCTGATTGTCGGCCCGGGAGAAATCTCGAAGATACCGGAAATATTGGATGACACATTCTGAGAATGAGTTACTGAAAACCCCGAACTCTTCCTGTGACAAAGATTGCTTGCACCTGGTAACGAGGCCGCCATCACCACCTGGCGGGTATTTCTGGTTGAGTTCCTGATTCAGGTCGGAGTATGGCTTCCGCCGATCAGGACTGAGGGCATCAAAGTCAAGCTGAATCAAGTCGGTGATACGCTGTGCGGTTTTGTTTCGAACGCTGTCCACGATCTCTGTAAGGAAGGAGTCGAGTACTGAGGCGTCCGCCCCGAAAGGGGGCATGTTCGTTTCGTACGCTGCCAACTCGTGCAGATACCTGCAGAAGCGAACAAGAGATGACTTGTCAGCCACGCAGCTTAGAGAGTCAAGTACGTCCGCTACAACACAAGAGCGAGCAGAGTGGAATTTAACAGACAGTAATCAAATGCGGCAACGCCTGCAATTTCTGTCTGGTTCAGAGGTATGTATTTGCTTAAAATTAATGTTGGCCTCTGATTCAAGACGGTTTCGTATGCCGAAGTTTTGCCGTCCTCCTTTTCTCACTCCTGCACGGCTGGACAGGCAGGATACTTTTCTAAGTAACGCTAGCTTCTGCATTTGCCTGCCTGAGTGTACATCAACGTGGTGGCCTCCATCCATCAGATGTTCGTGGTGTCCGAGCTTGAAGATCCGACCCCCAGACCTGGAAATCTACGGTACATTTCGAATGTATTTCTGCCGACGGATTATTGACCAGCTGAAGACCAAACTTTGCCCACCAGAGGATCCCGCCTTCAGGATTAGATTGCGTCGTGCAAATGCCAAGCTTCAGGCAGTTGTGTGCTCCCTTCGTGGAATGCTTATCCACAAGCATAATAAGGCACAAGTCGCGCTGTTTGCAGTAAGATGGCTCCGTGGAATGGTCAATGGCACTGATGCCAGTCAGTGCGATAGGAGCGTGTCCTGAATCATATTAGGGGGACCCGGAGCTCCGATGGATATATTGTTCGTATCGCCTGGCCAAGTAAACCGAAGTTCACTTCTCGGTCCCAAGTACCATCTTTTCTCTCTCGCTGTGGCGAGGCATGCTCCCTTTTTTGCTGTGTTTCCGAACATTCTCCTCCTTCCTTTTAATCGCCTTGAGCTCTTCGCTCTTGATCTCGCCAGCTTTCTTGACCGTCTTCGGTATGTGTCTGTGCCGCTTGATGCGCCGGATCTCAGGCATATGAGCATATCTTCGGATTAAAGCCTGGTCATATTCGAGCTTCTGTCGTTGCCGTGCCGATTTGATGCCCTGTCGGCTCGAGGCATCGACCCGCCATAGTCGCACGTTGCCATCGTCTGAGCCAGACAGAACGTAATTATTGTCGGGAGTAAAGCGACATGAAAATACTCTCTGCATGCGTTTGGTGTGATACACGTCTCTTGAATGTCCTCGATCGCGATTCCATAAACGAACAGTACGATCATACGAGGCGCTGACTAGCTCCTCTCCGGTCGGACTGAACTCGACGTCCATGACTGCTGCCACATGGTCTTTCAGGACATTCAGCGCCCTATCTAGCTTCCTCATATCGAAGATGTAGATGTTGTGGTCCTCATTGGCTGCAGCAAAATTGAATGCTTCCATCGGATTCCAGGATATGGCATTGGTCGCTAATCGGAGGGTTACTTTCGACAAGGGCGTAGAAGTCCGTAGATCGTAGAGAACAATCGCTCGATCAAGCGCGGCGGAGGCTAAGATGGAGGTTTCGGTCTGGTTAAATGCTACGGCGTTGATTGTGTCTGTCGAGGTTGGCCATCGCAGAACTTGTGAAGGGCCGGAGGATGGTCGCGATAGGTCGTAGATGGAAATCGAACTGGAAGCGGCAGCGAACGAAGGATGATCCCGGTGATGCGAAATACTTGTGAACGCACCCTGACCAAGGTAAGTCGCCAGAGGACCGCCGGTCTTCTCATCCTGGTAGGGATCCCACACTTTGACGGTTTTGTCGGTCGCACAGGACAGCAATTTTCTCTCAGGAGTCCAACATAGTCCCCGTACCACGTTTTCGTGAGCTCTTGCACTCCAGACTTCGTCACGACTGCTGAGATCCCATACTTTGACTACACCGTCACCACTGCCACTGGCCAACCTCTCCAGCGACCCGGGGTCTTTCGCCATAGAATAGACTCCGTCCACATGGCCTTGACCTAATTGCCCTATAAATGGTGCGGCAAACATACGTTCCATCTTGACTGCATTAAGCGCTCTTGTGTATTCCCTGGCACGTTCGAAAGGGTGCTGAGCGGGGTCGAGATTTCGTGGTTGCCGCACAGCACCCTCGCCCGGAGGCGCAGGCGGCCTTTTCAAAGATTTGATTTTCTATATTGAGGTTAGTTATGGCAGAAAGTGAGATAATGCCGCAGACCTACCATGTTGACGATAACATATTATGGACGCAGTGGCAGAGAGAGTGGAGGCCGATCATGTTCATGTGCAGGAACTTTTCTGTGGCGAGGCTGAGGCTGGACGCAAGGCTGCACCAGGCTGACCAATCGGACAACACGTCTCCCAGCCGCGTTCTGTACCTGCGGCGGTTGCGTCGCTCTTTGCGGCCTTTCGTCAATCCGTCTCCTTCATTAATACCTTCTGCAGCGACCTCGGGCTATCCGACCCTACCAACGAGAACTCTTCCTTTCGCATTACCTCACAATGGCGCCTCCTCCTTCGAACGAAGTCAAGATTAATGAGGCCAAGAAAATAGCCAAATCAGATCCAGCGAAGGCAGAGAGTCTCTATAAGGAAGCCCTCGCTCAACCACTGGAGTCGAATCAGGCTGCTCTGAACGACTACGAGAATGCCTTGGTCGGGTTGGGCGAGCTATACAGAGACAATAAGCGGGCGGAGGAGCTGGCTGTGCTGGTCAAGACAAGCCGGTCAACTCTATCCTCGTTTGCCAAAGCAAAGACAGCCAAGCTAGGTGTGTAGTGCATCAACTCCATTCGAAGCAAGAACTAACCAAGTGTCCAGTCCGACAACTTCTAGACTTCCTCGCAGACATTCCCAACTCCCTCGAAATTCAGATCGCTACAACGAAATCATGCATCGATTGGGCCAACTCTGAAAAACGGTCGTTCCTCCGTCAGAACCTGGAAACAAGACTTGTTCAACTGTACATGCAGAAACAGTCATACTACGATGCCCTTACACTGATCAATAATCTCCTGCGGGAGCTCAAACGACTGGACGATAAACTTGTCCTCGTGGAAGTGCAACTGCTAGAGTCTCGGGTTTACCATGCGCTCACCAACCAAGCCAAAGCGCGAGCAGCCTTGACGTCGGCAAGAACTTCTGCTGCTTCGGTGTACACGCCCCCGCTTCTACAAGCTGGCTTGGATATGCAAAGCGGAATGCTGCACGCCGAAGATAAGGACTTCAACACCGCGTTCTCGTACTTTATCGAGGCACTCGAAGGTTACCATGCGCAAGATGACACTGCTCGCGCAACATCAGCATTGCAGTACATGCTTCTATGCAAGATCATGTTGAATCTGGGCGATGATGTCAACAATCTGCTAGCATCGAAACAGGCACAGAAATATGCAGGGACCAACCTGGAGGCGATGAAGGCTGTTGCCAGAGCGCACTCGAACCGGTCGCTGGAAGAATACGAACAGGCCCTGTCGAACTATCGCTACGAGCTGGGCAGCGATGTCTTCATCCGCAACCACTTGAGACGGCTGTACGATGCCATGCTGGAACAGAACCTCATCAAGGTCATCGAACCTTTCAGCCGTGTGGAAATTGACCACATTGCGAAGATGGTGGGTCTCGACACGGCCCAAGTCGAACGGAAGTTGTCCCAAATGATACTCGATAAGGTCATCATTGGCGTCTTGGATCAGGGGGAAGGGTGTTTGATTGTGTATGATGAGGTTGAGCGAGATGCTGGCTATGATGCCGCCTTGGAAACCATCGAAAAGCTCAGTAATGTGGTTGATGTACTTTACACTAACCAAGCAGCATTGCTGGAATAGATGGGATTACGACTCCGACATCCTCGAGGACAATCTTGCCGCCCCAACACCAAGATATTTCGGACTCCGGCACTCCATCAATCACCTCTTTAGCCTGAGCCTTCTGACCAAGTGCACCCTGCCATGGCCTGTTGATGCGATGGAAGCTTGAAGACGTCAAGACGTCTTGGCGGCCAGATCGGCAGCGGCTCTGCAGCTTGCACCATGTTCGACCAAGGTGTGCTTATGCCACGGCCAATTCGTGGAGACGCAGACACTTTGGATCGTTCGAGTGGTCGATTCTGGACGGCTCTTCAAGCGAATAGAACAACAAGCAAATGTGCGATGGCGATAGGTGGTTGTATACTGCATAATTCTAGAACTCTTAGCTAATCGTGGTACCTGAACGCGAAAACAGCGGCTTTGTCATGCCACTGGTTGGATCGGTTTGTCTGGACCCCGCCACTGAAGTCTTCAGGCCCCGACGCCTCGATCACTTGCAAGCAACTGTACAACAGATCTCCCCGTGGGTCTACTTTGTCTTTGTTAACTTCAATTCCTTGTAAAATACTCCCTTTCAACATCATCTGCAGACTTCCATCACTTATTGTTCTTTACCCACTCCACGTGACGAAGCCACCACGGTTAACTCAAAGCGCATTTGTTCTCGAGACGAGAAGTGCCCCGCGACCGCAGTCGAGCCGATTGCGCTACTCTCAGCCTATTCGGAATCCGACCTCGGCGAGTCGCATTTGCATTTGCATTTGCACTTGACCTCTGCTCTGAAATCCGTATTGCAAACTCAGGCCGTTGGGCCTCTGGTGGGCTTTTAAGATGGGTCAGAAGTGAGCGCCGTCCAGTGCAGTCGCAAAGCGCCTCGGCGGGACGATCAGGCTGACCGTGGTATCCAGGCAATCCAAGTTATCGCCGCAGCAGCTGGAAGAGCTCCAAAAGTCAACGCATTTTGACAAGAAGGAATTACAGCAATGGTACAAGGGTACGTCATAGAAGGAATCCGCGAGCATGTCAGCCAGGAAGATGGCTCGTAAACAATTGCGGCTGAACATGGTTTTCCCCACGCAGGCTTCCTGAAAGACTGCCCTTCGGGCACGCTCACGAAAGAAGAGTTCCAGAAGATATACCGGCAGTTCTTCCCGTTTGGCGATCCTAATTCATTTGCCGACTATGTCTTCAAGGTGTTTGACTCGGACAAGAGCGGCACTATCGACTTCAAGGAGTTCATTTGCGCTTTGAGCGTGACGAGTCGAGGCAAGATGGAGGACAAGCTGGATTGGGCGTTCCAATTGTACGATATCGATGGGGATGGCAAGATCAGCTATGACGAGATGCTGGCGATCGTGGAGGCCATCTACAAGATGGTAAGTGGCCTTTTAAGGGAGACAAACACTCGCTGACACTGCTGGTCCCAGGTGGGTTCAATGGTGAAGCTACCCGAAGACGAAGACACGCCCGAGAAGCGAGTGAGGAAGATCTTCAGAATGATGGATAAAGACGAGAACGGTAGTCTAGACATGGCCGAGTTCAAGGAAGGCAGCAAAAGAGATGAGACGATCGTGTCGGCGTTGTCGCTGTACGATGGCCTGGTATGATTGGCGCTAGACGTTCCCCATTCGACAGTCATCCAGCACCAAGTCCGGATGACGAGCACGCGACAGCAGAATCTTCTTGATATATTCGGTTCTCCTACATCAGAAGCCGGCGGCTTTGTTGTTGCAGCAGTAGGCGAAGGCGGCGTTTTGGAACACGCAAAATCATGGTTTGCAACGCATGCAAGAAGGCAACGAGGAGCTTGGACATTACGACGCTACAAGGTCATCCAGCAGAGTCTTGAAAAGAGGCTGTTCATGGAAGAAGATGACTTATCATGAATTGAGATTTTAACATGGTTTTATTCTGCATGCCACGTACCCTGGCTGGTGACGTGAAGGAGCCCGCCGCGCCTCCGACTCCGAGGTCCCTGAACTTTTGTACAAACTGAATCAGGCGCACGCCTGGGGACACCTCTTTGCTCACTCCTCATATTGAATAACTACTAAGACGATTCAATTCTTGAATCCACAGAACGAACAACTTTTCAATCTCTTCGTCCAAGGCTATACCTCGCACCTTCCCACCGAACCATGAGGTGATCCGCTCCAACCAATCCTCCGCCGGCTACCCCCATCGTACAATTCCAGACTCGACAGCAGCTCGCCTACCATGGTTCCCAAGCTTTCTTCAGCCATTGTTGGCCTGCTCTTCTCAAGGCAGGTCGCATGTTTCTATCTCCCAGGAGTCTCGCCCTCGTCCTACTCCCAAGGTGACAAGCTTGAGCTCAATGTCAACGCCCTGACACCTTCGATATCCCGGCACGACGAACAAATCCATGCAGTGGTTGGTTTCGACTATTACCACCCTGGTTTCCACTTCTGCCAACCCGAAGGAGGTCCACAGTCAAGGAGGGAGTCGCTGGGCAGCATCATCTTTGGCGACCGGATACAGAGCTCCCCTTTCGACCTGCGTATGGGAGTGAACGAAACATGTAAAATCGCATGCAAGGGCGAGACCTGGGACGAGAAGTCGGCTAAGTTCGTGAACAGAAGGATCGAAGAGGCATACAACGTCAACTTCTTTGTTGATGGCTTACCAGCCGCCGAACTGAGGGAAGATCCGCTGACACACGAACGCTTCGCCAGCCCCGGGTTTCCGCTGGGAAAAATACAAGACGATGGCATCCAAACTCTAAACAACCACTGGGACATCATCATTGACTACCATATGGCGGGACTTCGTGGCTTGAAATATCGCGTTGTCGGCGTCCTTGTCCAGCCGTCATCCCACGCCGATGCCCGTTTGGCAGACAATAACCAGCCAGATTGTGCATTCGCGTCGGGCCCTCTCATACTGAACGAAAATGGAGGAACAACGGTCACGTACACCTACAGCGTCTACTGGCGTCTCTCAGATACTGCCTGGGCGACACGGTGGGACAGGCTCCTCCATATCGTCGACCCCAAGATTCATTGGTTTTCGCTCATCAACTCGGCCATTTTTGTGGTCTTCCTGCTGGGCATGGTCAGTACCGTCTTAGTTAGGGCGTTACGCAAGGACATCGCTAGATACAACCGCCTCGACAATATCAACCTCGACGATCTTTCCGGCACATCTGCTGTCGATGATGATGATGTTCAAGAAGATTCCGGCTGGAAGTTGGTGCATGGCGATGTGTTCCGACCACCACGCTATGCACTGTTGCTGAGCGTTCTGCTCGGAAGCGGGGCTCAGCTCTTCGTTATGACCGCGGCAACAGTCGCCTTCGCCATGCTAGGCTTCCTCTCACCCTCGAACAGAGGCTGGCTCACCTCCATAGGTCTCCTGCTTTACACCGTTTTCGGCTGCATAGGTGGCTACGTTTCGGCCAGAGCGTATAAGAGCTTCGGCGGAGAGAAGTGGAAGCTCAACATTGCAGCCACGCCTGTCTTCGTCCCCGGCATCGTCTTCGGCTCATTTTTCCTTCTCAACCTTTTCGTCTGGGCAAAAGGTGCAAGCGGTGCGGTCCCTTTCACGACTATGCTCGCTATCATTGCGATTTGGTTCCTCATCAGCGTCCCTCTGAGTGTCGCCGGAGCGTGGTACGGCTTCCAATCGCCCGCTATCGAACCACCAACCCGCGTCAACCAAATCCCACGCCAAATCCCTCCTGTGGCCCGCTCACTAAAGCCATTACCTTCCCTGTTACTCACAGGCATCCTACCCTTCTGCGCCATCTTCGTCGAACTCTACTTCATCATGACTTCTCTCTGGACCAGTAAGATTTACTACATGTTCGGATTCCTATTCATTTGCTACGCTCTAATGGCCATGACTTGCGCATGTACCACTATCCTCCTGGTGTACTTTCTACTTTGTGCGGAAGATTATCGCTGGCAGTGGAGGGCGTTCTTCGGGGCGGGGATGACTGGCGGCTATGTGTTCTTGAACGCATTGGGATTCTGGGTCACGAGAGTAAGTTTCGGGGGGTTTACAGGTGCGGTGCTCTATGTTGGATATTCTGCTCTGATCAGTTTCCTGGTGGCGGTGCTTACAGGTAAGATACTCCAAGTGCTTCAAGTTGCGAAGACAAGGTGCTGACTTGAGAGCAGGGACCATCGGATACCTGGCGTCTTATGCATTTGTTTACCGGATTTATGGGTCGATCAAGGTCGATTGACCTTGCCGTTCGAGAAGGGTATTCTCACTGATGATGTTTGCTGATTGGCCCGGCGTTGGAGGTATAGAGGCAAAAAATGAGCTCTAAATCACCGAGGGCTATGACAGTGATATGGAACCCACGAGCATGAGAACGTCCTTGATATCACAGTCTTATCGCTAGCTCGTTAAACTGCTGTCGCTTAGTCGTCGGCGCCTGTTTTTGGCAAGACCACATGGAGCATGGCACCATTGTCCCCGCTTGCCGCCATCGCCGCGGCGATGGAAGAACCTAAGCGACAGTATCTATCGGAGACATGTATTAACTCGTGCTACAATCTAAAGTGATGTACTACCAATACACTGCTCGAATGCTGTCTGAGTCGCTTGCTGCAACAATGCAGGTACCATTTGAGAATGGTGGTAGATGTTTGAGCACGAGTGACGAGCCCGTGCCACCAGGAACGAGATGCTGAAGCAGAGAACTCGAAGGAGCAGAGCCACGCTTAGCGTTTCATATGCACGAAAACAGAGCACGTTCACTCGTAGGAACTTCGGGCTTGGTGGGTTGACGCTCGAGCTCTGCGCCCCCAAATAGAGGTTAGAAGCAGAATTGGAAGGGAAAATGATCGGCACGAGAAATGGGTGATCGTCGATGATGTTCTCTTTGGGAAGCGTGTCACACAGAACGGGATTGTTTCTCCTGATTTTCTGCATGTTGACCAATTGATATGTTTACTGTCGTAGATTTTGGCGCGTTGATCTGTGCGGCGATCTTCATTGCTCTCTACGAGTACCCACAGGTCTTGGACAGCTTACATACGTGCTTCATCCATTATCAGTGCAGATGCCAGAGAACCATGTGGTTTGCTGAAAGGAAGGGGCAAACAGCCACTGGCCGCTGAGATTCGGGTGGAGCCAAGGTAACAGTCAAAGGAGCCGCCACCAGATCTGTGGAGGTCTTGCCCTGACAGAGAGGTGAAAGTGAATGAAAGATCCCTAAAGAAGATTGTTATCGTGGCAAAATAATACTGGGTGTCATGCTGCAGAGCACGGGTATCAGGCACAAAGACCCAAGTAGTCAGCAAAACAACGAAGTGGAAGACTGACGTCGAAGTAACAAAAGCAAGCTAACACAGTGGACGGGATGATGCGGCAGGGTTTGAACCATGGTTACATAATGCCGTCTTCCAGAGCACCATCTTGCTGTTGAACCACACGAGCCGGGCTGGCTAAACAGACCAGCAGATAAAGCCGCGATTTGTCTCCATTTAGAAACAGTTTGGCCACGTCCGGACAGGAACAAGCAAAGCTTTCAGGGGATGAAGCCATGGCCAGTGCTTCGAGTGGTGCGAGCATGAATCTGCTGCAGGAGGTGCGTGGGTGGCACCCACTCCAAGCCTCCAAGCCTCCAAGACCATCGGTCAGCCGCGCCGCAAGCCAGCCGATCTTTGTTGGTGGTCCAGAGACGCAGTACGTCATCTTGCATATTGGAACCGACGACCCAAGTGCCACACGCCATTCGCCTCTCAGGTCTGTCTCTTGTCAGTCTCTAGCAGCAGCCGTTGGAGACTCTTTCTCTGCCAACAACAACTGTCTCAAAGATCCAGTTTCTCGTGTCTCAACAATACAGAATTACTTACGAATCTCTCCGTAACTCCCACTGACTCAGTCGCTGGCCGTCTCCACCTACCATTGCCACCAATATCCGTAGTTCCGTGTCACGGGCTCACGTTATTTCGACAGCCACCTGGATTGCCTTGGCCGGGCCATGCTTCGCTCAACTGCTCGCTAATCCGTCGTCGCTCAGTTCCTCTACCCACGCCCTCCCACCAATCTCAAAATCCATGTCCCAATACATCTGTCGTCTTCTGAGGCATCGGTGATACGTGCGACTGAACCGGTCGGCCAGTCTCGCACCTGTCCGATCAACCCTGCCGTTTTACTCTCCATGCCTGTCCTCCGATTGCGAAGAGGTTGCAGACACCGAAGTTGGGGGATCGAGTGTCTGCATCCGCAAAGATGAAGCCGTCAAAGCCGTCGCGCATGGGAATGCCACCTCGCGGACGATCTTCGCGAAGTAATGATGCGCAGGGCTCGTCGACAAGACATGAAGAAGACGTCTCGAGGGAAAATGGAAGTGGTACGAACGCGCCTTCACAGACTTCGACACCAGTTCACCATCAGACCACACATGTATTCGCGCGTCAAGGGTCAGGCGGTCTCGAGGCAATGCGACGGAGGATGAGTGCTGCTCTGGCACAAAAACAGCAGCAGCGCGCTGCTGCCGCCGCCGCTTCGAGTGGGTCCTCAGACACCACGAAACAGGACGATTCGTCGTCGGAACCTGCCACGTCGCTTCAACATACCGAGTCCAGCTCGGATGAATCAGTCAATACTGGCGCCCTGTCGACTGACTCGGCCAGAACAATCAGGGCCACTTTTGACGTGACCCCTGGTACGGTTAGGACGCCCTCATATCCGTTCCCGCGAATGGCGTTACGGCTCAACCGCAACATTAGCCACCGTTCAGGTCCTCACCATAAACCCTTCACGCTTTTATCCCCCACAAACGAACCGCCGCTCAGTTCGGACCCTACTCAACCCCCGCAGCCTCATCGGCAACCATCCTCATCAGACATGAGTACGCCAATAGGTCAGGCACCTGCTAGCCCTGGGTATCCCGAAGATCCGAATTTTCCAACCCCCGACCTCTACGATGTAATTCTCATGCTCAATGCTGAACCGGGCCTAGATATGTGGTGGGTTAACGTCACTGAAGTCTTATCGGAGGTATACGGGGCCGAACGAGCATCTCTCGCGGTTCCAGGTGACATCACCGACTTGGAAAACGTACCGTGGGGCCAGAAGGCAACGTACAACATCAACGGCAGCGAGGGAGTCGGACCTTCGCAGTTAAACTCGACGACGACATCCGACGCAGATGTCAACTCTATAGGGCGCCGACCAGAACCCTCAAGCAGAATACCGAGTGACGCGAGTTTGGTCCCTGCACGACGCCCACCTCTCTTGTCGAGACATTCTATCGCGGGACCAGCTCCTGATTCAGCAGCGAGAATTGCTCGCCAACGTCCTCCCGGTCCCGTGCGCGCGTACAGCACCCTGCCCAAAGAGCAAGAGGAGGCCTCGGCAATCCCACCAATCTTGCCCAGGCTGACCCGGCAGGCCGCCACGCCTCGGTCGTCGTCTGTGGCTGAATTGGATCCCCTGGCTCTGAAAGGCCAAATCGACTCATCGTGGTCGGCTTCATCCACCCTTCGGTGTTATGTTCATCGTTCAATCCAGCCGTTGGAAGCCGAGGCCGACCCTCTCCTTATTCGCACCGGGGTCGCTGCTCTGTTTGGCAAGAGGAAACCTGTCGTGTTGACCAGGGCCTATACTGAGACTTCCCACAAGCAATCCACCATGTCTAAAGGGAAGGAGCAAAATAGAAGTGCACCACCTACGCCGCTTGGCGGCCCTGCCGAGCGTAAGAACTCGATCTCTGGAGATTCGCATGCATTACAAGGCTTTCTTCGTGCTTTTGACGAATACGAGCAACCCGAACCCTCCCCCTGGTCACAAAGCCCGTCACCTTCGCCTGCTGCTCGTGCTGACCCGGCCGAGTCACCTTTCTTCATCCAGCCAACAGCATCCATTGACGAAACTGCTTTTGAACAGAATCCTCCCGCCTACGACTATGCAACCACAGCCAATCAATCCCTAAGCGCGATAGGCGCGGATATGTCGAAGACACTTATCCACATACCGCTCATCCAACCGGTATTGGCTAGAGGAACGATGGCGTCTAACCTGCGCTTTCCCATAGCTGTCCTGTCGTTTCTCTCCCCTCTGAACCCGTATCCTCGCAGCTTGCGGCATTCATTGGAGGCCGTTCTACCCCATCTGGCAAGCTCATATTCATTGGCGCAACAATACAGCGCGCTCCAGGACCGCCTGAGGGGCACTACCGGCAACCGACACGGGGCGTCGTTCGGACTCGGTGGCACGTTTTCCGACGAAGGTTCTGAATTGGAACTTGTGGCGGAGCTTAGCGGACAGATAGCACAGGATAAAGAGAATTCCAGGTCATGGACGTCTCCGGAGAGTCCAAGTCCGGGCTTTTTGCGGGACAGTCCAAATAGCTCCGTGGTGAGCACGCCACTTATGGAACAATTCGGCTTGAGTACCAACCAGCCACCGACTCCAGGTGGTAAGACAGGCGCCGAGATGATCGACAGCTATTTCTCGGCTAGAAGACAGCGAGGCAGCCATCAACCACTCACCCCAGGCCCGAGATCTTCAAAAGAGGATGGGGAGCAAGCCAAGTCGTCAGCTGAGAAATCTGCAGGGTCAAAGTCCACCAGCAAGAAAGCGGTAGCAGGAAATGCAAGGTCGCAGCCCGAGCCGCAGAGTCCAATGCCACTCCGGACGGCAAGCACCGCTTCTGAAAGTGAGGGGGCGGATCAATCTCTAGGAAACTTCGATAGAATCGATACTTCGCTTCGGCGGAATACGGCTCGGCGTGTGAGTGAGAACAAGGATGATGGTGAGAGGCCGTTGCCAGAGCTGATATCTTCTTTAATGCTCAACGCGGTTCCGCTACAGCTCTTCCTGGCCAAACCAAGCACAGGCGATTTGGTGTGGACAAATCGCAAATTCGACGCTTTCAGGAGTCAAGGGGAAGGCAGAGTGCGAGATCCGTGGAAGAACGTGCATCCGGCAGACAGAAATGGTCTGGTAAAGCTCTGGAATGAGGCATTAAGGACGGGCAGTCAGTTTACGCACTATATTCGCGTCAAGCGTTTCAACAGCGACAGCGATTATCGATGGTTCGTGTTCCGCGCAAGTACTTTGCTCAGCAACAATGGCCGGCTTCTCTACTGGATTGGCTCGTTCTTGGACGTGCATGAGCAGTACATGAAGAATCTCGAGGCCAGCGAAAAGGAAGCCATTATGACCCGTGACAGCAAGATTCGTGCACTTGCCGATGCAATCCCACAAGTACTGTTTGAGGCTATCGAAGGGGATGGTATTGTGGCCGTCAACCAACAATGGCATTCTTACTCAGGTCAGACGCTCGAAGATGCGCGAGGACTGGGATTTGCGAAACACGTGCATCGTGATGATCTCCACAAGTGCGGGATACTGTCGCCGATGGAGGTGGCTGCCATAGTACGGTCGCCGACGACGAGCTCTGGGTCCAGCGAGTCAAACAAAACCGTCGGACCTCCCCCACCTACCCAGAAGAACCTGTTCTCACCAGATTTGACTTCGCTAGACCGCATGATCAAATCAGGGTCGGTGGTCGTCGAGAAGGACGAGAATGGACGTCTGTCTTATCTTACGGAAATCCGGCTCAAATCAAAAGGCGGCGGATACCGCTGGTTTCTGGTGAGACTCGTTCGAGTCGACACAGGTCTGTGGCAGAGTCAAAGCGGAAAGGCTTCGTGGTACGGGACGTGCACAGATATTGAGACACGCAAGACTCTGGAGCGAGAGCTGAACCAAGCAAACGAAAAAGTGCACTCGGAGATGGAGTCCAAGACAAAGTTCTTTGCCAACATGTCTCACGAGATTCGAACGCCACTCAACGGCATTCTGGGCAGTATGCCTTGGCTGGTCGACTCGGAATTGGACCACGATCAGAGGAGGACAGTAGACACCATTCAAAACAGCGCGAACAACTTACGGGAACTAGTTGACAATATCCTTGATGTCACCAAGGTTGAGGCGGGAAAGATGGCACTGCTGCCGAAGTGGTTCCACGTTCGCAATCTCTGCGAGGAGGTGGTGGATACCGTCTCATCTCGGGCTATTGAACGTGGCTTAGAGCTGAACTATTCTCTGGAAGCTACTGTGCCCGCGATGGTGAGAGCAGATGCTTTCAGAGTCCGACAAGTACTTCTCAATCTTCTTGGCAACTCGGTCAAGTTCACCGAGCAGGGAGAAGTGTACATGCGATGTTCATTCCGTGAAGCTGCTCCTACCGCGGATGCCACGTCGGCTACTCAGCATTCCGGCCTCCTCTACTTCGACGTGGTGGATACGGGACGTGGGTTTAACGAAGACGATTTCAAGCGTCTGTTCAAGCAATTTGGCCAGGTCGGCGGGGCCAGCAGTCACGAGGCTGGATCTGGCTTGGGACTTTTCCTCTCCAAACAACTGGTGGAAATGCACGGCGGAGAGCTTTCTGTGAAAAGCAAAGCAGGAGAAGGCTCGACTTTCAGCTTCTTCATCAAAGTCGAGATTGCTGCTCCCGGTTCCGAAGTTACCTCGCCACCAATGACTGCGCGAAATGCACCACAGAGACACATTCCACCCCTAGCAGGGAGTCCCAGATCGCGTTCCGACAGTAAGACGCCCACCGTTGCCTCTCCCAGAGGCGTGTTACAGAACGAAGGCGTCATTCAGACCCCTGGTCTATCCCGATACGTCAGCTCCCCACCGGCTCAGTCCTCGGAGTTGCCGTCCCCGGTTGTATCGTCGCCATCTGTTGTTTCACCGCCTGTCCTTCCATCTGACAGTTCAAGTTTATCGAGGCGATCGAATTCGGGCAACATAGTATCCGTCTCTTCCGCGACATCAATGGTACAGACACCGGACTCAGCACCCGCCCACGAATCTGCGGTCTCGGCTGGCGAGCGGCAGGCCTCGACTGAGAAAGTCAGCGCTGCCCCTCCAGTTTTCAGGAGAAGTAAAAGTGACAACGATGGTGGCGGGCTGGCGCCCGAGCTGGCGCATCCTCACACGTATTCCATTGTCATCATCTGCCCGGCCGAACATGCCCGGATGGCGATCAAGCAGCACATTGAGCACGTGGTCCCTCACCAGATTGCAGCCAACGTGACGATTATATCCGACATTGGCTCATTCCTAGAGCTCTTGAATGGCCCCGGGTCGCCTACGTTCACACACATTGTGCTGGATCTTCCGGCTTCCTCGGATATCATGTTGTTCATGAGACAAATGGTCAACTACAAGGCAAACTTGGTGCCTGCGCTGGTGGTGATAACGGATCATTACCAGAAGCGAGATATCCTGGAAGATTTCACGGCGCTGACAGCTAGTGGACGGCGAGCATATATGATTCACAAACCGGTAAAGCCGTCGGTGTTTGCGATGATCTTTGACCCTGCGCAATTGCGCAACTTGAGCAAGGACCGGGCACGTGAAGTGGCACAGTCGAGCTCGGACGACTTTCGCAATATCGCCAATCTTGTTAAGGAGAAGATTGGAGGAAAAGGGTTTCGCGTTTTGTTGGTTGAAGACAGCGACGTGAACCGCATGGTGATCCAAAGATACCTCAAGAAAGTATCGCTCTCGAATGAGTGCGCCAAGGACGGGCAGCAATGTGTGGACATGGTGCTGGCGAAGGATCATGGGTACTACTCGCTCATCATTTGCGACATTCAGATGCCGATCAAGAATGGCTACGAGGCGTGCACCGAAATACGAGAGTGGGAAAAGCGCCACGGGTACCGACCGTTGCCGATCATGGCGTTGACGGCAAACGCTATGCCCGAGGAACGAGCAGCAGCAGCGGATGCTGGATTTACTGACTATCTAACCAAACCGGTTGACTTCAACGTGCTGGGAACGATGATGATGACGCTACTGGACACCAGCTTGCCACACGTGTTTCTACGTGATAGGCCGCCAGAAACTTGAGTTTTCCGGGGCGCAGGGAAGCGATAGTCGGAAAGGGAAGGCTTGGAAGTGTGCGCTGTACATGACGAGGGTAAGGACTGTGCTGCTCATTCACTGAGGATTGCGGCAGATCCCTCACAAATATTGCTTGTTGGCGCTGGTGTTGCGGCATTAGCATGGCGCCGTGTTTTGCGTGCTGTTCCCGGGCATGGCAGGTCAGACACTGCATAGAGTCCAGGGTGGCGACAGCAGCAGTCACAAAAGGGGCTGGGAGGTCTATGGGATCGTCGGTGTAAACGATTGATTGCAGAATTGTGCTAACGACGCGGGGTGTTTATGGCAGCGGCTGCCAACGTGGTTGTCGATAATGTTCAAGCAAAACCAGGGGCAATTACCCTGACGAGAAAATGAGCGGCATGACTGGGCTAGGCAAGCATTAGCATTTGGGAGGAAAAAGGACCTGGTGGTTCGCGATGGTCGTCAGCTGGTGTGAAGGACCTGTCTTAGTAGATGTTTCTTCGGTAGCACGTTGTAATTTCTAAATAATGAGCTTGACTTCGAACGAAGCCCATTCATTCCGCTCTGTGTGCTCTCGGGGACACCTTTTGGCGCGGGCAGGAGCCTCTGTCCCCGCCAAGGCTCCCCCCCCAAAGAATTTGTCGGCGCTTTCAGGCGGCTGACCAAGTGACCAAGTGACACGGCGCAGCTGCCAGTCATTTCCATCCCACTTGGCTCGTTGGCTGCATTTGGCCCTTACCATCTCAACGCCCAATGACGGGCGAGACAGGCCGAAGTCCTCAAACACGGGGGATGCTCTGCCTTACTGACGCCTTCTCCAGCTTGTTCCGAAACACCTCTTGCTTTTGCAGGTCAGGTTCCATGAAATTGTCTACCAATCAGAGCACGAGCGCAAGTGCTCGACTCAACTCTCAACGTCCACGCTCACCGCCGGGCGGGACGGCGAGTGTCTCTCCCCGAACGGTCGGTACGTGACCAACGTCGAGTGCCAATCCTGGCCGCCTAGGTTGGGAACCTCCACGCACTGCGGAGTTGTGACTGACGCCCACAGCCCACAGACGAGACCCTCATCCCAAACCGAAGCACCGTCACCCCTCCACCAGCAAACGCGCGCGCTGCATTGCAGCTGCGCCATCACCTCACTTTCCCACACCAACGCTTGACCGTTTCCTGACCCTGCCTCTCGCTGCTTTCAACGACCTGTTACGTCTCTTATCCCGTGCTCTACCTCCTGAACCCCTCGACCCTGGTTTCCGCACACTGTGCGCGCGCGCAAAAAATAAAATAAAATCTGGGAGTGCAATACCACACTTTCCCCGTGCCCGCGGAGCATTCGAGACAGCTGCTGCCCGCGCACGAGATACCGCGAGACTGTCAAACCCTCACAACTTTCCGGTCCTGCTGCGCCCTGGCCGTGCCTATCTCAACGCTTTGAACGAATCGCCGCTCCTCCCGTCTTCCCCCCTGCTCACCTCAACCACGAACCTTCTCCGTGCTCGCTCCATTTGCCTTCCCAGACAGCCACTCTCCGTCCGCCGCTTCGCTTCTAGATCCCGCGACTAATGGCCTCAAGTCCTGGCAAAATGCCTCATCGACCCAATGATCGTCCTCGACTTCCCGTTCCCTCCCCTCAACTGCCTGACTCGGCTTCAGCTGAGATTCTGATCCCACCCTGCTCATGGAGGGTCTCTCTCGGCTTCCTATGGTCGGCTACAGACTGATTCTTCTCCTCGCTCTGCCGGGCGGAAGGTCACGGACAGTGCCGACCCTGCTTCGAAACTGTCTTTGTCCGCTTCACATTGGTCCTACTCTTCTCACAATCTGCTCATGAAGCGGGGTCGGTCGGCGTTGCATGACACCACCCTCACCTTCGCCCATCAATCATATTGGTCCGCTCAGAGGTGGGTGATGAGCTGGCAATCTCCTCCCCTGCTCCTCTGTGACGAGGGTAGCGCTCATCATGGCTATAAAAACCCCTCTCGTCGACCCGGAATCCTTTCATTCTCCTTCTTCCTTTCATATCACTCCCCTCCAGACTTTGAACAACCATCTCCTTAGTCCAGCAACTCCTGTACTTGCCCAAGCATCCCCCTCTTTGCTAGAACTTGCACTTCACCTCACGTGTCCCACCCACTGAGCTTACTCATCCTTCCCACCTTCCGCAATGGCCACCACTGCCTATTCCCGTCATCCCGTCAGCTATAACAGCCACCAGAAGGCCTTGCCAGTCACTTTACCGCCGTCCGGCAAAGGCCCCATTTACACACAGCCTATCTCGCGGGTTGCCGACGCCCCAGAATTTTCAGACTCGAGCACCACTTACAGCAGCAGCGGCCGGACCGGCGGCTCTTTTTCCGTCAAATCTGGCTCTAGTTACGCCGGGAGCCACAGCGGCACAGACTACGACTCTCACTATCAGCGTTCCGGAATCGATGTTGTCGAAGAGCTTAGTGAACGAATGAACTCAGCCTTCGATCCACTCCGGATGGATAGATCGCTGGCAACGCAGGCTCAAAAGTGAGTGGCCGCGTTGCAACCGACGAGACACGGGCTAACACTGTGCAGATCTGGTCAACTCAACGCCAAACAGCGCGAACTGGAAGAATTGCATGCGATGGCACAGCGCAGATTGGGTCGCGCAAGAGTCAATTTCGCAGAAGGCGTGGAAGCGGCAAAGGAAGCCAGGCGCGACATCGAGTACACATCCAAGAAAATCTCGTAAGTTCCGCGCCGAAGGCCTTGATCGGTATCTGGAGAAATTCCGACTGACAACCCCGTTTTACAGATCAATGAAATCCAAGGCTGAGAAAAAGCACCCCGAAGCATATGCCAAAGCCAGCCGCAGCCGCCATGCATGAGTCCACGGCTATTACGATTCACGAAGCTACGAATTTCCTTGCCTTTTCATACCTGGCGGGTTTCTTACGGTCTCGTATCATCCTGAGGCTCCACCAGTTCGCAGAGCGGGTGCTCTAAGAGCCACCTTTTTTTCGCGGGCCTACCGGTCCGCCTGCACCTTTGATGGACGTCTAACAGCAGCAAATCAGAATCCATCAGCAACCACGAACAATCATTCGCCGGGAGCCTCAAATGGAGCCTTGGCGGTCTTCCGCCGTGCTGTTGACGTGGCAGTGATTTTAGGGTTTCCGCTCCACCCCGCGAAATGGGTCGGGATTCTCGCTGCTTTTGCCCCGCATGGCTTGCCAGGGCGATGGCGTGCATGACGCCAGGCCCATTTCTGCAACCAGGAAAAATGCCAGTGCCGAACTTGCACTGCAGCGATCGACTGTGCAGCACTCAAACGACCAGCCAGCAGACGCCGAGCGGGTGCCACGCGAAATCTTCATGCAGGTACGACGGTCATTTTCTGCCTCTTCGTCCCACTCTCCCAGCGGTCTGATTGGGTGCCGAGCTCCCCAGACCGTTTTTGAGGTGTTTGCTACCTCCAGCAGCTTCCCCTCCTCGCAGTCACATGGCCTGCGAGCTTGCAGGTGATGGAGCGTGGAAGCTGCAGATGGTGTGGGGATTGTGGTGTGCTGGCTAAGCCACATTCGGGGCCAGGCCCGGCCAGGTTGGCTTTGAAGGGCTTGGTGCTGTGAGGTTTCTGCTGCGATCATCCCCGGGGCTCTGGGGGCAGGCGTGCTGGAACGCCACTTTCGAAACGGTGGCCTGGATCCGAGGCGGTGCTTTTTCCGTCTCAGTTCGTTTCCCATGTATTCTTACCGAGATTCTCTAGCGGTTGCAATCGAAAAGTTTGAAACTGTGGCCGGCCCAGCACCTAATCTCCCGGGGGCTCTGGGGGTACCTCTGGGCCTACAGGCTGAGCTCGTGGCTTGAACTCGGATCCTACAACCGTAGTTCTTGTGGGGGAGATAGAGGCAGGCCGCAGCGCTGCTCCAGGCTTCAGAGTAGGCACCGTGTCAGAGCCTAGGGTCCTCTGTTTTCGTGCCTGGAGTAGAGTCGGCGTCCCTAGTGACCGTCGCTACTCGGTGATTAAAGGCGTTTTGTATGGGTGCAAGGCTGGCGAAACCCCTAAATATGCCCGCCTAGCCAGGGCAGCCAGGTCAAGTGGGAGGCTCTCTGTGCTTGGAAGACCATCGAGACCGCTCCTCGTACGAGTACCGTAGGTGCCTTTACACCTAAACATCTTGTAGTCGCAACCATGGACGTGTCAGAGCGCTGGCTGGCTGCCTGATTACTGACCACTTTAGTCCAGGTATTTCGTACCCATAGGCCTAGCTGTTGTCCTGCAGAGTCGTCTGACGCGCCCTAACCAGAGAAACCCCGACTGCAGGTCCCGGTCCCGCCATCACGCACTCGAACAGAGATAGAACGGGGCAGAGTGGTCCGTGGTCTCTTGAGTTTGACACAGACATTGACATTTATATACATTGGCGTTGTGACCGTGACCGTGACAGTGACGGGACAGTTTACGCTCCAAGTCGAAGAGGGCTAGATGCCGCACGGCTTCCCGCGGGTCGGAACGAGGCTGGTTGAACTGACTGACTTGACTGACTGGGACAACTCTTCCTTGTTTCTTGTCGCCGCGAAAAAGGGGAATGTATAATAAATTAGACTGTGTAAATGTACTATAGAAAAAGCACTGTGTGATTGTAGACTGTAGGATAGAAGGACGCACGGACGGTAGGCAGGGCTTTTCTTTTTTCCTCGCATTCCTTCCCTTTTTTATGTTCTTATGATCGTCTTCGGTCGTGCCTTTCGGACTCGCTAGAACGGTCACGGTCGAGAAAGGAGATATTGCTTTGCATTGCATTGCATCGTGTTGCATTACGTCGCACCGCATTACATCGCACCGCATTGCTGAGTTGAGCTGAACCGTGCCGAGCTGAGCCGCCTAGTTCCGTGCCTTCCACTCCAAGGTTTGAATTGCCATGACGCTGCTGTGGCTTGGTCCATGCGTGACTGCGTGATTGCTGGTCGATTTCCTGTCTTCCGGGAAGGGCAAGGGCAGATGTTAGAAGATTGGGTGTTCTGTCCAGTCCACGGCAGAGCAGAGCGGCCGGCATAGTTATGCATATTCGACGGCAGGGATGTCTTGCGTAATCCTGGCCGTCCTGGGTCATCCATTAATTCGTGGCCCGCCCGCCTCTGCCTCCAGGCTTGGTGGTCAGTTGGAAGCGTTGGATGGGCTCACGGAAATTACTCGCAATGTAAAGATCTGTTCTGTCTCTTTTGGATGTTTTGTGTGCACGTGCACGTACCACTGGCGTGACCGTGACGCTGTGGATCTGATGTTGTTGATCTGATGCTGTTGATCTTGAGCTTACAAGTACGCACCACATGTGGCTTGGGAGCATTGGCAATATGGAGCTCCATAGCAAGATTCAATCAGTTCCTGCCGCTTACGCTCACGGTTACGGGGGAGTCTTGGTCTGTGAGTATTCCGTCTGCTTGCCGGAATCGGCACGGACCTCGATAAAATCTGGAGACGAAAGAGATATACATTCACCTCCTTATGTTTTCTCATTGGTACAGTACCGTGATCGGTCTTCTCTCGATTCTCTTCCATATCACGACAGCCGACGCCGGAGGATCTTGGTGCTTAGATGTGTGGGTGGGAGTGGAATCTTCGGTGTTCGATCTGACCATGGCCCTGTTTTCAATGCCACGGAAGTGCCACAGCTGAAGCGAGGGCGGAGGTTCTTCCTAGCTATGGCTTTCAGTTCACCCTCTGGGAACAAGTCATGATTGAGGCTTAAAGCGGAATTGGTGAGGCAGGTATTTCAATGGCCACAGACGCTGATTGCGCTACCCGCCGAAGGTTGTCCTTGGTGTTGACGGAGGGGTTCGGTAGCTCGGTATCTCGGCTGATTTGAAATGTATGAGTGTCTTCGATGCTCAGTACACCATATGGCGGTGGAAGAATAGAAGGGTCGCTACGTGCAGCCCATCGTGATCTGTCAAATATCAAGGCGCTGCGTTTTCAACCTTCGTGGCGCTTTCGAAATTGTAAAGCTCACACCTGTAGCCTCAGTGGCCAGTCTCCGCTCATCTGCGTTTTTGCCCGACCGTCTTCCCCCAGGCTTCCGTATTGCTGCTCTTCGTATCTGCCTTCTTCCGGAGTCGAGACCAAGGATCTTCATCAACAAAACCAGGTTTGAAGTAGACCTTGTCACCTTGATCGTTGATTTTGCCCAGCGCCCATTCATTGAGCTCCTGTTTTGTATAAGAGATGCCAGTTTGCGGAGATGTGAACGCGAAGATTGTCTGTTGTCGGTTCGGAAATGATGGTACTGTATCAGGTGCTGGGACAGTCGTCACTTGCTGCTCTTGGTCGTGCGGTAGCTCTACAGGAGGGAACATGCTGGTAGCAGTGGATCTAGAAGCAATGGAGAAGCCTTGGGTGTTGGCTGATGTGGTCGATGATGCTGCCGGCTGTGACGGGAATTGTGCAGCCCTCTTCTCTAGACTCGAAGTTAGTGGTGACTCGTTCCTCAAAACAACTTCGGAGAGCTCGAGAGGGTGACCACATTACGGGGGGGAACCACGAGAGGGAGAAAGATTCCCAGGATGTATAAGACCACAATGCTAGAACATGTACAAGAGTCCACAAATTCCCATGGAGATTCAAGGGCTTGTGCGCATCAGCTGCCTCCGCACCTCGCTTTCGGAGCAAGACGCTCCTCAAGTACGAGTTCTGGCTCTTTGTTCAAGCAGCGGATGGGGAGCTTGAAGGGGGGAATTGTGCATCTTTGAGACAGAAAGAGCAGGCTCTTGGGTCTGCTGGCGGGGCTGGCTGCCTTGGTGGAGGAGAGGAAGAAATAGGCTTGCGCAACAGATCCCAGGAAGTTGGGCACAGTACGAAACCGTATCAGGGGGGAGCAGGACTGCCTACTCGCAGTTCAGGTCAAACATGAGACAGAGTGATGTGATGGCACTGCGCTTGTTCTCCGCAGATTGCGCTGAACTTGAGGACGGACTTGAGAGACGAGGCATATCTCAAAAATCAGAAAGAACTCACCCGATCGGTTCTTGGGACGAGTGTTGAACGAGCTGAACCCCATCATCTCGCGCATTGCAGCATCCGCATCCATCTGGCCACTATCCGGAGGCTCCTGGGCTTCGGACATGGTTACGCTCTTACTCTCGATCGTCAATCTCAGTATCGAACAGACGAATTGTTTGTGAAGGAGTTGGCGATGGTGCTTGAGATTGTTTCAGGAAAGTTAAGCGAGGAAGGGAACAATCGCTTTCAAATGACCGTCAGACGGCCGCATTCGATACCTGTTCTGACTCGTGTCGTCGTCCGCTTTTATTGTTGTTTCTCCTCCCATCAACAACATTATCAGGAAGCACAATGGCCGTCTCACGGCCCATCTCTAAAGATACTTGAGCAGCGGGAAATAAATATGGCCCGGTGGCCTTTCTAAAGCGCGGACGTCGATGCCCCTGCTACGTACATGGTCCAAATGTTGCTAATTAACAATTCTCCCCGACGGATGGTTGGCAGGGACGGGAAGGTACAGTACGTGCGGGGAAGGGGAGAGTAATGGAAGCCTGTTCAGCTAAGGCTCGACGTCAGTTCGTATTCGTGTCTGCCCATGCGAGTCATGATTGGCATGACATTATATCTAATGATGCCTGCTACCTGAGACC
The DNA here is from genome assembly GCA_002099365.1 of Phialophora verrucosa. Taxonomy (NCBI): domain Eukaryota; kingdom Fungi; phylum Ascomycota; class Eurotiomycetes; order Chaetothyriales; family Herpotrichiellaceae; genus Phialophora; species Phialophora verrucosa. The sequence goes on along the minus strand of MSED01000002.1, from coordinate 701,338 downwards.
TCAACCTATCCGTCAGGCCCAGCCTTGATCCCCAAGAGAGCCTTCAGAAGCAGTAGCAGCGACAATGGCGGTACCATCGTCTCGCCATCCCGTTAAAGATTGGTCTGCCTTGGTGAAAGCGAGGCATACTTTTACAACAGAGCAGCTTCAGTACTTCAACGCCGCCGGCGTCGACCCATACCTCATCCAGATCGCGCAGCTAATTGGCTCGCAATTCAATATCTCTCTACAAGGCCAGCGCAATCTTGCAAACGCCTTATCCAGTCTTCCTCAAGCCGAATTCTATGGTCAGAGGGTCGGCATCGGCTTCTCAGATCGACATATCGCAAGGATCCTTGCCGAGTCAGATGGCGGATTCGCTTTCTTGAGCATCCTAGGCTGCCTGGGCGAATACTTTGCATCAGATGTTGTCGTGGCTGTCATCATGAAGCTCGCAAATACCCTACAGGTGGATGAAATGTGGGAGGGGTGGCAGCCCAGTGATCTCCAGTGGAAACGCTTGGTAGGTCTTTGTCAGGGTGTGCTTGCCACGTCCCCGATCGGTACACTGATTACGCGGAACCACGAAAACCTCAGGACAGCCACTCATCATGTCAATGTCGCACAAGTTGTTGAAGGTCTGACGAGCATGAGCCGTCTCGTTGGTGGCGGCACGGAGAAGTTCTCTCTCGAGCACGTCGGGTCTGATGTCTTCTGGTTTGCGGCTGTTGCCGAGTATCTGTTCGACCTCAAAGTCGCCGTTCAAGATCCTATCGGAACAGTGATATATGCACAGCCAGGAGTTGACGCGACAACGGCCCAGTTTGTCCTACGATCGGGAGTGCCCGTGTACAGCGACGATTCAGTCGAGCGCTGGTCACTCTGGAAAGCATTCCCAGACATTGGCCGTTCCAGCGGCCCTTTCAACTTGTCAGCTCTCAAAACCAATACAGTCCCCGAAGCCCTGCACCAAGCTACTCCTGTTAGTGGAGGAAGGGTTGCGTGGGACAAACTGTTCCGTTCCTGCTTTGGTCGAACTTTCACGGACATCGAGCCATTGCTGGTCGCCGAATTTACAGGCGGGGCGGCAAGTCTCCTTTCATCGGCACTGCAGTACGACCAGACGAAGTCTCAAGAGTTCTTCTTCCCGCATGCCAGCACGATACGAGGTCTCTCAGGTTTCGGATTGGTAGAGACGGTAACATCCTGGTTTCCAGAGCTGCGTCGCATGGCGCCGCAGATGGGCAAAGCGGCACGGCTACCGTTCCAACAAGCACGAGACAGAATGGACGAGATCTCGGCCACGTTGGAATCCAGCTGTATGTGCAGCTCCTGTGGAAATGCGCCAGCGTCGTCCACCGAGTTCTGCAAACACAGCGTGGTGGAGACCATCCTGGAATTAGGCCTCTATATCGCACGCACCGTGGTCATTCCGAATCTGTTCCCTAAGCGCGCAGGGATTCTGGCCTTCTATGAGCGCTTGCATGCCGCCCGGCTGATATATAGGGCTCAGGAAGCTCCTAACACGGAAGCTTTCATAAAGGGATTTGCGGCGGCGTTGCCTACACCCCGAAATATGATCGAGACGATGTGCCTGTTATTCGTTGGGAGTGTGCCCAGGGGCCTAGTGGAAACATCGCTATCGGTATCGCACGAGGGCGTCACTGTCTCCGTGAGCGCGTGGGCCTCAAATTCAGGCGTCCGCGACCTCGAGAATGATCATGTGGTGATCCGGCAACGAGCGGGAGTGAATGTTTCAGCAGGCTCGTCGCACCTCAATGGGAGGATCTTCGGTCATGCGTACTGGGTGCCGTTTGAAAACAAGAGAGATGATGGTGAAATCGAAGCCTTGTCGTTCGGTCAAAGCTTCGAACTGTTGAGGACGAAGCCAAAGGAGGTCAGGCAAATCGTGAAACCGAAGATGGGAGACTTGATGTTCTCGTACATCCGGGCCGATCAGACAGAGGAATGCAGCGCCAGCAAGTTGGGATGGTTGGTACTGTAATGCGTCGGCCTTGATCCGTTTGGACCCCAGACGACAAGCGATGCCAAGCCGACGTACGGAACAGTGTTCAAGGGTGCTCCGTATTTCGTCGCCTTCTAAGGACATTTTCAGCACCAGCCTCGAGATTTTCTGTGGCTCGCAAATCATTGGTTTGTTGCCTAGAAACAAATGTGCTGTATATGTAATTACAGTAGGCAACATCCAAACCGAGTCGCGGCCGAGGCGAGGCTGATGCTTATGGGGCTGTTTCACGACACGCTTGACGCACATGTCCAAGACGAGGAATTGTTGATGCCTGCCTGCCCATCCGAGTTTTCTCATGCATTTATATCCCGATACTTGCTTGATCGTAGTCTCGAAAGGAATGCCACGCCGCCCATTCACCTGAGTGTTTACTGACGATAAAGAAACCGAAGAAAGTATTGACGAGCCAGCGATCAGACAGCAACTAGCGACCGACCACCCTCGCAATCATGTCAGACCTCAGGACGCCCACTTTAGTCCCCATCAAAGCTATTCCCGGCGTCTTCATAGCAGAGTCCGTGTCCCCCAGATCCCCATTATCATGCGTGCTCCTCCTCCTCCTCCTCGTCCTTTGCTCAAAAGAAATACTAACCCAAATCTATGCCACCCAGCCGCTTCGCCGCCTCCTCGCGCCAACAGCTCCAAGGGCACAATATCGTGAGGATCGTCTCGGTGCTCCAACGTCACGAGACATCCCGATCGATGAACACCCAGCTAGTCCACGCCGCCGCCGATGTTGACGCGGGCGCTGACAGCGGTGGAAGCGCCCGCACCGCGCGACATGGGCCTGAGATCAAAGTCCTAGATCTTGACGACGACCCGCTCGTCGACATCCTTCGGTGGGTTGGCGAGACGTGCGACTGGATCCAAGAAGGGCTTGAGAGCGGCAACGGCAACAGCCACAGCAACATCGAGGTCGAGGACAGCTCGGATCGGATCTCCGAAGGGGCAGAAATTCCGCCTGGCGTCCTGGTACATTGTAGGCAGGGGATTTCGCGCTCGGGGGCGTTTGTCGTGGGGTTTTGTAAGCTTCCCGTTCCCGTTCCAGTTCCCGTTCCAGTCCTTGTCTTTCTGTTTCTACTCGCACGCCTTGTACATCCATGTGAACAGACCTATCGATCTGCTTGCGGGCCGCCCGCTTGCCTGTCTACGCGGGTTGAGTCTTTATGAGATACATATCAGGTCCCACGAGATATACACACACGCACGCACGCAGAGAGAGAGAGAGAGGAGTGGCATCGCTGGCATCGCTGACATCCCATCCAGTAATGCGGCGGTTTCAACTCTCCTACGCATCGGCGCTCAGCTTGGCGCGTGAGTCACGCCCGCAAATCACGCCGAACAGCGGGTTTGAGAGACAGCTCCGCGTGTGGGAATTCTGCGGCTATAGCGTATACGACGAGGACGGTGGCGCTGTTTGCGACGCCTCTGCCGCATCTGGAAGCGCCAAGCCCGAGAGGAGGGAGAAACCGCCGTATAGGGCGTGGAAGGCTGAACGGGACAATCTCCTCAAGAGGGGTGAGGAGGACGTCAACAGGGTAAGGTTCTCGAGTTTGGCGGATATGGCGGCAAGGTTTGGGCGGAGGATGCAGGACGAGAGGGAAGTGGAGAGGAGTCGGGAGAACGACAGCGGGAAAAATGACGAAGAGCTAGAGGAGAGTCTGGGTCGGGATAAGAGGAGGGAGGCGTGGGAGAGGGTGCAGAAGATGGAGAGGGAGTGGAATGAGAGGTTGATTAGAGGTCAAGGTCATGGTCAAGCGGGCGGTGAACACTACGAGGGGTTACAAAGGTAATTCAGAGGCTTGAGAGAGAAGTAGCTTTTTCACTTGATGGAAAGAATGCTCTCCGTCATGTTCTTTGTCTGGGATAGAACATGACGATGCTCTAGAACCAGCATCCTGACTTCTGTGCTCTCATCTCGGAAAACAGGAAAGATCACTCCAAAGCCTCACAGTTGGTGGTGAGTTGGTTTGATGTCCACCTTCAAGGTCTTCGCAGTCCTGACATCGTCGCACATGTGCTTCGCCTTCAACTTGCTCGCGACTTTCAACACCGTCATTGGTTAGCCGCCGCGCTGACTGTGACTGTCGTTTTGTAGATGAGTCGTTTACTGACCCATTCTCAACATGCACGAGTTGAAAATGTAGCACTTGAGGCTGCCCACCAGGTGGTAGGGAACTCCTGCATCCAGCGCGTCGAGCCACTTCTCAACTGCACGTGTGCCACAAGGGCTGTCCTGGCACTCCACAGTGGCGACCTCGAAGTCGGTAAAGAGCTGGTACTGCTTCATTAGCTGCTGGAAACCAGGGTAGAGCGACTCCATCGTCTCAAGGTAGACACGACGCAACTTGGTGAAATTGTACTCCTCCATATGGATCCAGTAAAGCGCTCGTAGACGGTTGCCTTGGCGGTCATAACGCATGTCGGCCTTGGAATCGGCGTCAGAGTCGTAGTCGAAGTCGTAGTCGGAACCTTGAGGTTGCAGGTCGTTAATTGCCTGTTGACCTCTCTTGTAGACGTCGTAGTCGTCTTGCACTGGCTCATTCTCGCGATCGGGGCCGAAAAGAAACCAGGGGAGCTGATAGCGGGACCACAACGGAGCAAGCTTCGCATATTGCATCCTGTCGATAGCCGCGAGCTTCTCTTCGGTGTCGATAAACAAGTTTGAAAGCGTAACATAAGGGTCCCAGAGAACTGTATCCTTGACCTCGTCGATCTCCGGAACAAAAATCTCGGGGATCTTCGCAAGTAAGCGTTTGGCAACAGAAAGGGTTAAATCGACCATTTCCATCTCTTCGTCCGTGATGTCGTCTGGATCAAAGACATCGCCGTCGGCAAAGGCAATGGTCTTATTGAGTCGGGCTTTGAGCCAGTCGGAGGCGCGAGAGAACGGACCTCGTGGGATGTCCTCGTAATATTCCCACGGGCTAGGATCCCAATTGAAAGGACCAACCGAGAACGGCTTTTCGTGTTTTCCCAGGCGATGATACAAGTATCCGTGTGTGCTCAAGCCATGATAGATACTCCCAATGCCTCCACTCTTGAATCTGTTTCTCGGCTGAAGAAGCTCAGCATGGCACCGAGCAAGGCTCTTGATGAGCATTTCTTTGACCTCGAATTGCATCCCTTGCCATTCTGACATCAACTGCTTCAGCCCCCATTGTTCCAGACACTTTGAACTATACAACGGCAACTCAATTTTCCAGTCGTAGGGTAGGCTGCTGTCGTTATCGTCGACAGAGGTGACGCATAGCAGTGGTGGGAGGCTGGTATTCTGCTTGAGCCAGCTCATGGTGGCAGCGACACTCTCGACCGCATCATGAGGGGTGTTTTCCGAGTAGACGGAGATCTTCGCTAGTGGTTCGGTGTTCTTGTAAATTATATAAACCAGTGGGAAAGATGGGTATTCCCTGTATAAGTCAACTTCGCAACGGTCTTCGCTAGTAATATTGAGGTGTTTCCGAGCGATCTCCTCAATTTTGCCAATGTCGACCACCGGTGGCTTTGAGATATCGGGAAGCGAAGGTGAGCTTTGCGATTCCATCGTGGCGACGCGTGCTTAGTAGGTCGAAGCCTTTCTGTCCAACAACTCTCACATGTAGTCCGCGAGAGTCAAAAGATAAGATCGGTCGTCAGTTCAGGACGGAACTGTGAGGACCACTCGCTTCAGTGACAGAACGCCCGGTGGCAGTGAAGCTGAGGTTAGTGATCGCATTATTCGTTGTTCGTGAAGTGAGTGCATGTGACTTGTCGTGAATCGTGCATCGTATAACGCAAGTCGCGACCGCCTACAGGGTGAGGCCGGAACGCTGTCTTCCATATTCGCTGCCAGGACCCCGAGCTTACCAACATTGCTGGCTTGCGGCTGCATGTTTTTGTTGCTTTTCATCAAGACGAGTGATTTGTATCCTAGAAGATCAGCTGCACATGATATACCTCAAGCAAAAATTGAGCAAACTGATTGGGCTTCGCAAACAGAAGTGCATCTAGAGCAAGCAAGGAAGATGAACGCAACAAGGTGTTTGTCAACACGGCGAAGCCGGCTCTCCCACCGACCAGCTTCCTTCTGGAAACTCATCATCTCCAACTTGCGGCTGTTGTCTTTCGTCTCGGCGGCGGCAGTCGGTCATCGGCGCGAGAGTACGGAGAACAAGCTCGTCAACCCCGCGATGAGGATGCTTGATGTGTTTAGGAGATGCATGAAACGGCGATCTTCCCCACAATCGACATGGTTGGCATCAAATTTACCCGGTAGAAGATCTGTTGACACGCCCATCCATACACCTCACCCACGTCACTACTTGCTTCGCCAGCTCCAACCCAGTTTGCCCTCGGGAAATCAGCCGGCGAAGCGGCACGAGAACAGGAATAGTCGCAAAGAGAACACTACACAAGAGAGGGCAGATGAGGAGTATGGAGAAAAGTCGGTATGATATATGTACTGGGCGTTGGACGGCGGTGGGCCGCGTTTCTCAACCCAATGCAATACACGTTGAGAGCTTCTTACCACCATGAAGTCGCTTTTCCTGGTTGCTTTGAATCTGCTGTTACGGTCTGCAGAGGCGGCATGTATCTCAAGTCAGAGTCTCTCCGTCACAGCTAACACAGGGATTTTTACTGGTCTCCTCAACCCTGTCTATCCATCAGTCCGCGAGTTTCGCAATGTACCTTTTGCTCAAGCTCCGGTGGGAGATCTTCGTTGGCTTCCACCTCAAAAGCTCCCAGCATCGAACAAGCAATATGATGCCACCCAGTACCCGCGGTCATGCCCACAGTTTGTGAGCAGGGTGAAATCAGTCTGGAGCGAGCAGATACCGGAATGGTTGATCTTCGATGGCGGTGAAAGCACCAGTGCTGGTCTTTATGCATATGGTACATCCGAAGACTGCTTGAGCCTGGGTATTTGGACGCCTGCGAATGCCACTACGGCTTCTAAACTTCCAGTCATCATGTTCATGACGGGAGGTAAGTGACCTCAGATGCTGTCTGTCGACCGATTTCTCTAACACGTCCTGAAGGTGGCATGGTCACCGGTGGCGTGAACATACCTATTCAGATCCCAGCAGAATGGGTATCTCGCAGTCAAAGTCACATCGTCGTGACCATCAACTACCGGCTCAACATAATGGGCTTTCCGAACGCTGCAGGGCTCCGGACTCAAAATCTTGGGCTTCGCGACCAGCGCGCAGCTTTGGAATGGGTTCAGGCCAACATTGCTGCATTTGGAGGCGATCCATCTGCTCTCACGCTCTGGGGACAGTCAGCTGGTTCTCGAAGCACTGATTATTACAATTTTGCTTACTATGACGACCCTATTGCTCGGGGCTTCTTCATGCAATCCGGTGTGGCACTGTCGAGCCGAGCGGGTACTGATTTCCAAGGGACCAATTTCACGTTCGTTGCAAGGAACTTGGGTTGTGATTTCCCTAACAATAAGAGCGCCGAACTGCAATGCATGAGGCAAGTGCCTGTCAGCGATATCGAGAACTTTGTTGGACAGTACCAGGACAACTCAACTACAACCAGTCCTCATCAGGCACCAATTACGTTCACACCGATTGCGGACGAGGACGTCGTGTTCAGCAACTACACAGCCCGTTACCTCGCAGGCCAGGTGGCCAAAGTGCCAGCAATCCTCTCCAACACGGCCAATGAGTACTCGTCTCTGGCACCATATCCGCTCAACAATCTTACGGATGGCCCGAATCCTCAAGCAGTCATGGCAGGTACTCTCAACACCGTCTGTGGCATCTCCAATACCAGCTTGTACCGGAACGACTTGAACATCTCCACGTACCGATATGTTTACGGTGGGAACTTCTCCAACATCAATCCACTGTGGTGGATGGGGGCATATCATGCGTCGGACCTGGCGATGATGTTCGGAACCTATGGTATCAGGGCTGGAGAACCATCGCAGCTGGAGATCGAGACCAGCGCGGCCATGCAGGACTATGTCCTGGCGTTTGTCAAGGACCCGATCAATGGGCCGAAACGCGTGGGTTGGATGCCGTACAACCACCGCGATAGTGGTGGACAGATGGCGCTGTTCGGTGCAGATGGAAAGGCTGTCCAGCAGGTCAATGGGACTACCGTCGAAGGAGTCTGTTATGGTGAAGGAACGTATGACAGTACCCCATAATAAGTTGTTGGTTGCACCGAGATGTGTCTGTACGTCGTCAGCTCGCAGTGAGCTCAAATTCGTCGCACATGATGTAGAAGTCGCAGTCCTACAATATATTCACTTACGTCCTGGCACCACATTTATGCAAGCGGCCGGCTGCAGGTGTCTACGGTTGCAAGGGAGTTCCTGGTGAGCACAATCGGATGCGGAACCTCGGGTGATGGAACGTGTCCAAGTGGGGAGTTTCTCTTGGAGGATTCGTAACGCTGAGAGGCCGAGACTCTTAGGGAGGCGCAGTCGTTGTCTACTGTAGATGTCGACCCCGGCAACCTTCGACCTTTGATACGTTTCATGGGCAAGGTCGTTGTTGACGTCGACTCGATGACCATCGCGCCAACACTTTACTTCGAATGAATCGGCGATAATGCGGTAGTCAGTGGCGTCCTTCGGGACACCACCCTCAGCGACGATAATCATGGGCGACAAAGCGCAATACGAACACCTGCCCATTCCCACCTATGAGGAGGCCACTTCCTCCCGTCCTGCTTCCTCACAATCGCGACTGGGTCCCGAAGAGATTAGCGACGATGCGGAAAGGCAAGGTCTTCTTGTCTGTGCGGGGAACTATCGCCCTCCAACCGTCGAGTCGGCGCGACCGAGTCTCGACTCTCTCGACGGCATAGAGGAAGATGGCGATATCGACGTCCGCCGGGAAATGCAGCAAATGGACATCGAAGACCCTCTCAGCGATTCCTCCTCGAACCGATCCCTCCTGCGATATCGCCTGTCCAAATCCTTCTCCAGCTTCACGAACTCCTTTTCCTCCCTGTCCTTGCCCTCCTTCCGCAACTACCTCTCGAACATACGTTGGCCGAGCATAAATTACCAACAGTTGGACGCAAATCGCGTCGTGATCCTGGGACGACTATTCGGCGTCTTCCTTATTATGGGGGTTCTCTATGTTCTTATAGCCTCAGACGTCTTATCCTTTGGCAGAAATCGGATGGGCATGGGTCAGATGTACGACCCCGAGTCTATCAGAGTATTCGTACAAAATCACATGAACGACCATGGACATATGCAGAAGTATTTGGAGCACATAACCGATTTTCCACATATCGCAGGCACCGAAGGCAACTATGTTCTGGGTGAATGGGTTGCGGAGCTTTTCAAGGCGGGTGAGCTGGAGGATGTCCAGATGGAGCGATACGAGGTCTATCTGAACTACCCACGGAAGGGCGGTAGGCGAGTCGCGATTGTCGAGCCGGAGGATCTGAAATGGGAGGCTAGGATCGAGGAGGATCAAGAGCAGGATCTGGTGTTTCACGGTCATTCGAAATCAGGCGACGTGACGGGACCATTGATATACGCCAATTATGGATCGAGAGAGGATTTCCAGCGACTTGACGATGAAGGTATATCTGTCAAAGACGCGGTGGTACTCGTTCGGTATTATGGTACCCAGGGCGACCGGGCGCTGAAGGTCAAAGCAGCAGAACTGGCCGGTGCCGTTGGATGTATCATCTACTCCGATCCGGCACAAGATGGCTTCGTCCAAGGACCCACATTTCCTGACGGACGGTTCATGCCGGCAGACGCTGTTCAGAGAGGCGCTGTCAGTCTCATGTCGTGGGTTGTTGGAGATGTGCTGACTCCGGGGTGGGCGTCGACTCCCGACAACAAGAGGCGATTGAAGCCTGAGGAGAGTCCCGGCCTCAACAAAATTCCTTCGATCCCCATCTCTTGGAATGACGCAAAGCACTTACTAGAAACGCTCAAGGGACGTGGCAAACAGTTCTCCGGTGACTGGGTTGGCGTCCCCGAGGTGGAATACTGGACCGGAAATCAGGAATCGCCCAAAGTCAACCTCAAGAACATCCAAGATGAAGAGGCCAAGCAGCCCATTTACAATGTCCTCGGCAAGATGTCAGGCTGGGAACAGCCCGAGAAGAAAATCATTGTCGGGAACCATCGTGACGCTTGGTGCACTGGGGCCGCGGACCCAGGTAGTGGCACGGCCATCATGCTCGAAATCGTGCGTGTCTTTGGTGAGCTGCGGCGGCTGGGCTGGCGACCACTCCGCACGATCGAGTTCGCAAGTTGGGACGGCGAGGAGTACAATCTGATCGGCAGCACCGAGTACGTCGAGAACCGTGAATCCCAACTACGCGAGGATGGAATCGCCTATCTCAATGTTGACGTCGGCGTGACGGGCGTCGATTTCCGCGCCTCTGCGTCTCCATTATATGAGCACCCCTTGATGCATGTCATCAACCGCGTCAGTGACCCCTCGACAGGAAAATCCATCCGCGAGATCTGGGACGAACAAGGTCGCCAAATCGAAGGGCTCGGCGCAGGCAGTGACTTTGTTGCATTCCAAGACATTGTCGGCACATCCTCGATCGACATGTTCTTCAAAGGCGCCAAATTTCCTTATCACTCTTGCTACGACAATTTCGAGTGGATGGCCAAGTTTGGGGATCCGGATTGGAATTACCATAAAGCCATGGGCGAGATCTGGGCGCTTCTGATACTCGAGCTGGCCGATAAACCCCTCCTCTCGTTCCAGGTCACTTCTTACGCACCAGCTCTTGCAAAGTACGTCGACGAGCTGGATGCCTACGCCAAAGTCCAAACCGATGGCAAATCCCTCGATCTCTCCCACCTACAAGAGGCAATCGACTTTCTATCCCGACAATCCCAACAATTCCACAACTTCGACCAGTCGTGGCGCGACTTCGTCTTCGGGTCCGGTGGCTTCGAGTCCAACGCGATGGGAGCGGCTCGGATCGAACACAACGATCGCCTGGCACAGTTTGAAACTCATCTCTTGGATTTGCGAGAAGGCGGTGGGCTGGCGAACCGTACGCAGTTCAAACACGTTGTGTTCGCGCCTCAGATCTGGAGTGGATATGACGATGCCACGTTCCCAGGCGTGCGGGACATGATTGATGCCGGTAACTGGGACGGGGCTCAGGGGCAGGTGGAGATTATCGCATCGATCATCAAGGATGCGGCGACGAAGTTGAACGCTTAGCGAAGACCCGCGCGGACGACGAGACTGCCAATGTGTAGGGCGATTAATGTCTCCACCGCAAACAGCGATGTGATGTGGTGGGGAAAAGTTGTCGAGAGTGGTCGTTGTCTTCTCTGATGGTCATCTACAGTTAGAATTTCGAGCTCAAGAGGTAGCAGCAAGGCGAATGGAGTTAAAACGCGGCGCCAGCTCAGGATGAAGCGAAGTCGATATAAAAAGAACGGGACAGCAGTGAGGAGGATGGATGGATGGGATGGTCTGAAGACTCAAGGGATCCTTTCATGTCGATAACGTATGCTACCGTGGTTGATTGAATATATGTGTCTTGTACTTGAGCTTGCGTACTACCCGCGAGCTCCGACATCATCTACAGTATCTACCAGCACTGACTGAGAATCTCATCACAGCTCGGCACTGGAACATATAAAGGCAGTTTCATGGGAGAAAGTGCCGAGTTGTAACGAGACAGCACCATCGACTTCACGACACAGCTCCTTGGAACGCAACCGGATTGTCTTTGTATACTCGCACAAAGCATGCCAGAATCAACACCCATTGTTTCCTCCTTCCTTCCACCCCTTCTCTGTCATCACAAGTCCCTCTTGAAACTTTTGGCCAGACCCCAGAAATTCTCCATCTTTGCCCGGCTCAACACATCCTTCGCCTGCGCGTCCGTCTCGCACACCCTCGCGCCCAGCCATTTCCGGAAGCTGCGCTGCTTGGCCTCGCCCTTGAAGACCAGTTCACACTTGTTCAGACTCAGGTCCTTCAGCTCGTTGCTCCCTTCTTCGTACGCGTCGAGCCATTTGGCCAGGACCTCGCGATTGCCTGCCTCGACCGAACGAGGGGCCTCCATCTCGGTCCAGTGGATGCGGTTCTGCATCAACTTGTCGTAGTTGCGAATACTGTGCTCGCCGCCCTCGACGACCACGACGTTCAGCTTCGGATGCATGATGCATACGCCGGTGAGGGCGTTCTGCTCGGCGTTGATGGACACTTGGTATCTATGCTTGCCATTCGCAAGACTGTCAATCTTGTACACCCGGACGTGGATGCCCCGCGCAGCGTCCTCGGCTTGTTGTTTGGCTAGTTTCTCTGCCCGCTCTTCCTTTGTGAGTTTGCGGTTCTCGTTCTCCTCGACGTGTTTCTGGTGCCGCTCGGCGATCTCGCGGTTCACCCTGGCCTCAACGGCGGTGGGGTCTTTGACGGCTTCTTCGCCCAGGACGCGCATCAGGTTGCCCTTTTTCACTTTCGGGGGAGGTGGAGGCTCGAGACCCAAGCGGACTTTGGCTTGTTGTTCTTGAAGTTCGGCTCGGCGCCGTTGGCGTCGAAGTTTGGCTTGTTCTTTGGCGGTCAGGTACATGGGCTTTGGCGCTGGATTGTTCTTCTCTTGTGGCGGGTCGATGAGCACCGGATGTTGGATGTAGATCGTGATGATGCTGTCTGGAGTGTCGATCTTGACGTTTCTGGGATCGGAGATGGCGTCGTAGCTCTTGCCGTTGACCAGACCTTCATCCCACCACTCCAAGTCTGGTGGTGCCGGGACAAGGAACGCCTTCTCCGTGTCGAGATCTTCTTCCAGGCCAGCTTGCCTGGCTCTTTCGGCAATCTTCTTCTTCATGGCCTCGAGTTGGGCCTGACGTCGGAGCGCCGCAGCCTGCTGAATGTACTTGCCCTTCTGGTTGAAAACCAGCTGCCGCGACTGACGACCCTTCCCCAGCGCACTTCGGGGCCCCAGGCTTTCATCGAAATAGGGATTGTCTCTGAGCTCTTCTAGCGAGGGTCCCGAGATGTCAAGTTGTGCCTTTGGCGCAGGTGAATCGGTTCTGCGGTTGCCCATCGCTGTCGCGAACTTAGGTTGGGGCGTGCGACCCTGGGCCCTCTGCAAATCCTGCTGAGCATCCGCAAGTAGCGACGGATGTAGACCAATGTTTAACCCTCCTCGTGCTTTTGATGCATCCTCGGCGTAGACTGGAGGAGTGAAGGATTGTGCATTTGTACGCGACGCCGACTGGCCAGTTGCAGCAGCCACTCGAGCTTTCAGCTGTGCGATACGATCCAGAGCACTTGAAGGCGCAGTCGGCGAGGCAGTCGCTGTCTGCGCAGGCGAGCTCGCTGCTCCCAGTTTGTTCGCTGCCATTTTGGCCTTGATTTCAGCGGCCCTCGCTCTGGCCGCAGCGATCGCCGCGCTCATGTCTGGTTTTGCTCCAGGCGCGGCCGACGAGGCCGACGGAGTGGTGGGACGGGGAGATCCATTGTTGGACCTGGCGCGTTTCTGGCTGTCGAGGTCATCGTCTTCCGGGTGAAGCCTTTTCAGCACATTGCTCGCCCTGTCTGCCATATTGACTGACTGTAGAGAGGAGAGACTCACTGTAAGCAGGCCCCGCGAGCTGGCGCAGCCTATTTCGCGCTCCTCAAAGTCACGGGAGGTTGATAGAAGAGTAAGTGGTGTTGACTCTTCCGTTTGGCTGTGATGCGGAGGAAGAAAGCAACGCCAAGAACAGCGAAAACTGCTGGCCCCCATGGCGCCTCCCCCCCGGATCGAGGAGGTGCCAAGCATCGGTGACTCTGATTGCCGTCCATCCTAAAGCTGTTTTCGCGTCTTGTGAAAGCAGCCTCGCTACAGAAGCTCGACTGTTTGGTTTTACTATTGCTATTTGTTTTATTTTACAGGGACCAAGTCGATATTGACCAAACAAGAGAATAAGGTATTTAGGGCTTGAGACAACTCTAACGCTCAGAGATGAAGAAATGGATGGTTCTTTATCTAATACAATCCCAGTGTTGGGCTCTCAATATCCAATGCAGGTACAGATCATGTTCGTCAAATGTTGCCATGTCTGTCGGTTGTTCGATTGCTTGATCATCGCATGCTATAACCTTCAGATCAGCGGCTTTTCACTCCCTTGCAGCGGGACTCATACGCTGCGCCATCAATATGTCGTTGCGTTCGAAGATGACAAGTCGAGCAGTGGCGGTCGACCCACGACTAAGCAGAGACTTCGTGATCTTCTCACATTTCATCGCCCGTATCTGGGTCTGTCCCACGTAGAAGGGATAAATCTCTCCGCAAGCCTAAAGCCACGCCAGTGATCCTGACTCTTATCATTTCTGAACTTCATCACTTCTTTCGCCGCTTTCTCCATCCTCAAAGCCAAAGTCGCCGCCCAGCCAGCTACATCCGATGGCCGATGCAGGAGATACTCCTGATCTTTCACTGTAAGGGCGGTAAGACCAACGGTGGCGAGGACTTTTTCAGTGCGGTCGACCAGAACACATGCTTCATTCTCATCGTTTCCACAAGTAGCTCCGACGCGCGAAAGACTGCATTCATTGTTTCCAGAGCAGCGCACTCCGTGACTCTGCCACCTCACGGCAGTGTACATTCTCAAGGCAGCCGAGGCATCTCAACATTCGTTGCTCTCTGCTTTCAACTCCAGGTACGGGCATCTCGAGTCTAAGCATAGCTCGAGTTCGATTCAGGTCCAGATTTTCAACCTTCATCAGTTCTCGGTACGCGTCGCTGAGCGACTCCGACTTGTCCGGGCATTCCATTGCTGGAGCGATGTGAGCTTCATGCACCCTACAGATTCACACTGCAGCCCTTGGGCAGTGAAGTTCTTCCAAAACTGACGATACTGCGTAGGCATAATTTTGCCATAAGTCCAGGGAGAGAGACTCTGCCTCTCAGCGGCAAGAAGATGCTTCCCTTGGGAGATATCAAATGCCATCCGAGCGGTCGTCCCGTCGGTCTGTGATCTATGCGATTCTATGGATGCTATATGTCGTTACTGCCGGATATAACTCTTTGGGCGCACATACTAAATTCTGAGGGTCCCAAGGACCCGTCAGACTATAGCTACCGGACAGCAATACCTCTGAGCGTGATTCAGGGGGTCATGTACTCTGGGAAGGTGCCAAGGCCCCCCCAGCCCCCCAGAGGAGGGGGAACAGAGTCATTGAGCACAACATAAATCACCCGCAAAAGAACTGTCACGCATAAAACACGAGATTGACGTAGTACCAATTGCTTCTCACCGATTTTAGCCAATGTACACCGGTAATTGGCTTCCATAGCATTTGGACGGGGCCCTTTCGCCATTGACGAAGAAATGACACGCGCCCCAGCAGCACGCTCGGAACATCATCACGATCCAGGCTTCTTGGACCTCCTCTTTACTAATGAGGCCTGCAAGCGCCATATCTGTTCCAATGTTCTCCATTTCTCTGAACCAATGGGAGACCTCGTCTTCGGCCGAGTATGCTTGCAGCGGACGACTGGATGGCCGGAAGACGCATCGACGTATGTGGTGTGCAAGAAGGTCGACGTACCGGTACCGAGCGTCTTGCCGGAGGTACTTGGTCAGGTCATCGTAACAACAATCTACAGCGTGGAGATAACGTTGATCACGCCTCACAGCCCAAGATTCGTGTTCGGTCTCCCAAAGTGGGGACAGCTCTTTGAGTTCATCGAGCTTTGCACATATCAACTCCAGCTGCATTCCCTTTGGCTTGGGAAATAGGCTGATCAGTGAGTTTTCTGTGCTCTGCTTCTTTGTCAACCGTTCTTCCTCTTCTCGGTACTCTTTCGTCCTTTTGGTTGGATATTTCTGCATGTACTTCTGCAGTTCTGTTCGAAATTGTTCGCGCCCGTAACTATTCGTGGTGAATCCGTGGACATTATCGCTAGGCGATGGCACTTGGACCAGCGGTGAGTCGAGATGATGAGCCATGGGCGCTGTCAACGCAACAATATCACCCATACGAAATGTAAAGCCAGGAAAATCACGCAGTACCGTGCGCAACTTGGCTCCCGAGGCTCCCGAGGTGTCAAGGTTGTCTAGTGCTGTGGCAATGTCGTGCTGCGACCCTACTCGCAGGCGTGGGACCCCTAACCCCAGACTATCGCCGTCAATCAGTCCAAAACCAAGCATGTCAGCAACTGGTGATGGGATGTAAACCTCAACCTTGTCTGGATGCAGTGTGTTGGCCCGGGAGTGATTCGACGTGCTAATCCCCAAGGAACGGTCTTTCCCACTGAAGCTGTAGTGTAACACTATCCCGAGAGATCTGCACACTGTCGAGGTAAGAACATGGGAGCGACCTTCTGCATGCATTACTCCATCCTCGGGCCGCAGATCTTTCCATCTCATCCCCATTCGGCGTGCTAGGATCACAATATCGGACACAACGCTTGTTGCCAATGGCCGAGCAGCGTCGTGTGGCTGGAAATCCCAGGATCTCTTTCGCGAGACCAGAGCTGGGATAGTCTTCACGACAACCATGCCCTGCGTGGCATTTCCGTGCTGCGTCTGCTCTACACTATGGGGCTGCGTAGCATTTGGAAGATCCAGGGACGCGCGCGTCGTCTCATGCAGCCAATGTAGGAGTAGCAACCAGGACACTAGCTCATTCGCAGTGTTCGCAGTCGGCCCGGCTTGAGGAGGCTGCTTCTGACCCGATTTGCCTTCTTCGTCGATTTGCCGTGCAACTGCTTCAACCGGATCAAAGTCATCCAGAGGAGTGAGCGTATCGTTTCGTGAGGCGGTTGTTCCCATGATTTTGAATTGACCCTCCCGTTCTGCCACATCAGGACCCGTCAGAAATATCTCTGGTGTCTCGAAAGTAACCTCGACACGAAGCTGAGTTAGTCGAGGACGCCGGTGGGTCCTACGCGCCCACTTTCCCATGACAGTGCTGTTACAGTTTCGATGGCCCTCAGCGGTCGCGAAGCACTGCAACAACAGCTGGGCAACCGAGACTAACAGAGCGAACACAGCAATTGCTAGCGCGACAAATGCAACCGCTGTGTCAGAAGTGGCCATCTTTGTTATTACAATCGTGTAGAAATACAACTTGTGCAATATACTCCCTATACGACGGTGATGTCAATATGTGGGAGGCTTAACAGCATTAAGTGTCGAAGAAAAGGAGTGGATTTGCCCAGCGCAGAGGACGAGATACTCGTGTTTGTTAGCTTGCCGAGTTCGTGTTTTTTTCAGCTGTTCGCACAGCCGTTTGCGAATATTCAGCTTCAAAAAGTCATAATAGTTTTCTCCACGAGAGTGCGCTCCAGAATTTGGGAACGGTCAGGCTGGCCCAGCTACGCCAAGCTTCGCGAGATCGGTGAATATGAGGGCACCAGGAAAGGGAACATCCCATCAATCTCGCGGGGCGGCTCGTATTCGCAGAAAATGGCATGCCATGTCCACAGACAATCCGGCCCGACTGCCTGTCGCCTGTTGCCATAAAGGTTGTGCTCGTATTGTGTGCTGAAGAAGTGCGATACTCCGTAAGTGTTTTCAGCTCAGATCCTTGGCTCGCGCTCTCTCCGTCCAAACTTCCGTTTCAGGGGACCGTTCAGGCAGCTAGAGGACCAACGTCGCGCCCGGGGGTGGAAGTCCTTCAATTTATAGCAATTCACGGTTCTCCCCAACCAACTCTGAGCACGAGGGGATGCATCCCTTGAGCGGTTGGTTCTCGATCCGAGAATCCCGAGCGAATTTTTCACGACATGATGGGTTACCAATTCAATTCGTTTTGAAAGGGGGTGACCTACGCGCTGCTTATTTCTCCGACAACGCGTGCAAGTAACACTTACACGAGTCGGAGGTCTTGTGTGCCGCATGATTAGAATCCGGCCGTCGATGCGTGACGGTGACAGGCGGCTCGAGAGGTTCGGAGAAGTCCAGATGGACCCCAAAGCAATCGCGTCGCCACCAAGGTAGGCTGTCTACGAGTAGAAGAGTAGTTGAACGAACCTGTCTCCCATGAGGCAGGCAGAGGAACAATGATTAAAGGAGAAGCTGTGCCTAACGCGGGGTAGCTTGGAAGCCTGCTGCAGCGCTGGCAGTTCGTCGCAAGGCCCGTGCGGCTCACGTGCAGCCGCTAGTACTACTACGACTAGTGGGCATCTCCCACTTACTCGAGCTAGTGTGCGAGCGGGGCGCTTTACCTGTTTCCACTAAAAAGTGGCCTCTTGCTCCCACACCAACATGGCTTCTCTGGGTTGCCTGACCACAGTACCGAGTACGCGTACTCCGCATTGAGTAATCCAGTACTTTGTCCACCCTAGAGAACATGTCATCGCCGAAGTGGTTTATACCACGGCGGCACTCGCAGCACCGAAGCCCGGAGTCAAACTCCACAAGCCCGAGACCCGTTTGTCCTTTGGGCCTTGTCAATGCTTCACTATCTCTTCGTTCTCTTGAGCGTACCGCTTGTCGGACGCAGATCATGCAGAGACAATCTTGCCACCGCATAGCACACTGTGCGCCTGAGCTGAGCGGATGTCGTCGCTAGTAAGCGATGTACTGTCCCAGTTGGCGATCAACTAAGGACTGACATACCGGCCGGGTCGTGCAAGCCAGCCATATATTTGTGAAGCTCCCAACTCTGGTGGTATTAATACATCTGAAGGGTCATAGAACTCACTTGCCTAGGTCTATCCAGTTTGGTGATGGCTGCCAGTCTACTCGACTCCTCCAGTAAACCAACAAAAACACAAACGATGCCCTCTGAAACCGAGAGTAGGTTGTGGAAGGCCTTTGGAATTTCCGCTGACGAACATGGCCCGAGCCAATGGTACCCTGGCAGTAATGCTGAGCTCGAGGTTATTTGTCTGGGATTCTCGCGCACAGGCACAACCTCGATTCGGGCTGCGCTGGATATGCTCGGCTTTGGACCGGTCCATCATGGAGTCGTGAGTCATGAGACACAACAGCAAAAATTCCTACTAACAAACGAAGGAACTTTTCCGCCGTCCCGACCATAACGAGAATATGATTGCCTTTCTGAAGTACTTGAACGAGAATCCGCAAGAAAGTCGGCAGCCCGGCCCCGAAACGATCGAGCGCCTACGCAAGCTCATGCGTGGATACCGTTCGACTCTGGACGGCCCTCTTTGTGACCTGACCCCAGAATTGGTCGCAGCATATCCCCGGGCGAAGTTCATACTGACCGTGCGAGACTCGGAGGCGGTCTGGTGGCGGTCTTGGAAAGAGAGCGTGGGCATCTTTTACATCCCTGGCTGGAGATACACCATCTATTCGTCTCTCATATCGTCTGTCAAGCTTTTGAGACGCATGAATGCCATGGTACAGGAAGACAACAAGAGGCTCAAGAGGGACTGGGGCTCCGTAGGCCCACACATGTATCATCTGCATAATCAACAGGTGCATGATCTTGTCCCCGAAGATCGGCTGCTGGAGTACAATGTGAAGCAGGGCTGGGAACCACTTTGCAAGTTCCTCGAGGTCGACGTACCAGACGCGCCCTTTCCGATGCTCAACGAGAGTAGCAGCATCAAGGCTATCTTTCTTGGGCAACAGATTTTCGGCGCTGTGGTATGGGCATTTTATATCGGAGTCGCTTGCGGAGCTGTGTATTTCGCCATCAATCCTCCGAACCTTCGGCACGTCTGGGCAGGAGCATACGACTGACTAGGTTCCAAAACAAACCCCTCGTAATCGACTACCGGCTGGTAGAGCAAACCAAAGGGGAAAGAGAAGCTGCACGGATAATACACTCTCTGCGGACTTGAGTTATAGCAGAAGCTACTGCAGCACTTCTTTGTCTTAGAGTAATTATAGTCGCCTAGCATAATGGACTTGTGTGGCTGAGAATGGTGCAAGTCCTGGTGAGATTCTTGACACCTGATGAATCAACGGCGACGAATCCGACAAATCTGCCAAGGCGTCCGACTAGGATAGGGCCAGAGGGTCATAAAAGCATTCTCTTCTAGACAACCTTCTTCATATGTCATCTGGGGCCAATTTCTTCCAGTGGCATGCCTTTCCATTCACTAACTCATGCGCATATTCTTTGCTATGACAGCTGTGACAGCGTAGCGAGTTCACTCCGCTGACAATGGTGCGTCTGACTGCGCTGCCCTCAGATGCTTGTTCGCGCTTTCTGCCTCTCGTAGTGAGGACGATGACAACAGACAGAATGCAAGACAGCAATGGGATGGAAGAAACTTTCCCACTGTTATAGGTACGTTGAAAGGTGAGTGAAGTCGGCCAGACATTTGACTCCTGCACCGCCGGCTTTAGTTCTGCTGCGTTTGGGGATCATCCTGTACGGCGTAAATCTGTGATCTGATGTTTCTTCAGGCCTCCCACAACCATTCCTATCGTAGGGCCAAATCCCCGCATCATGTTGACGTATGTCTTCCTGCATCGGACAGTCACCGAGATACTCACCCACAGTTCTGCGCGCCACTCCTCAGTGTTTCCTCACTATTTAATCTACAGAATGGTTACGCCAACCGAAGCGAGACGCTTGAAGCGAAACTCTGGAGCGCGACCAGCGAACTCTAATGGGGCCAAGACACAAAAATTTCCATCATAAAGTTCGGTCTGGATGTGTCACTTGCAAAGCCCGACATGTGAAATGTGATGAAGGCAAGCCCGGGTGCCTTCGTTGCAAAAAGTCAAATAAACGCTGTGGCGGATACGACCTCCCCAAAACCTGGATATTTGATCCCTATTGTGACGACAACAGCATGGATGGTAAAAGGCAAGAACAATCCCAAGAGGCCAAGAATACACTGGGCGACTCGCCGCCAACCACAGCCTCTCGGCTGGGAGACTATTTGGCCATAGGATCGCCCGGTTACGTGCAATATATGCTGAAGAATTATTCTGGCGAACGAAGGCAACATATATCTCTACTTTTCCATTACAGTGAGTTGTCCAACAGAGCTTTGTAGGGTTCTAACACGCTCCGCATCAGCAATAATCCATTACGGTCCTGCCTACATTTGGCGATTGTTTTCAGATCCGACTGAACACAAGACCTGGCGCTCCAGGTTTGTGCAGTTGATGCTCTATGAACCCGCCCTCCTGGAGGCCGTATTCGCTGCGGCGAGTCGATCGATGGACGTCACTGTGCAACTCTCGAGTGACGCTATCTTCGATTCCTTGGAACACTATAACAAAGCGCTCACGCTGCTCCGCGGTAGAATATCAGAGCCCTCGGCAGCTTACAACGACGCAATCTTCTGGGTAATCATTGCGCTTCTTATCAGTGACCAGGAACGGGAAGATTGGCAGAGTTATAGTATCAACCTCGGCGGAATCCGGCGCATCATACAGTTGCGCGGGGGTGCCGAAGCCTTAGAAGGTTTACACGACCGCTCGTACGGCCTTTACTTGTGGGCGGAGTCTTGTTATGCAAAACACAGCGATCCCGGTGACCCGATCGCCCCGGACGAGCCCGAGATATCATGTGGAGCTCCCGAGTTCGAAGTGGCTCCTGGGAAGGCGCTTTCATCACTACGCCAGTTCTCGCCGGCTTTCTTCCATATTGCCAAGCAGAATACGTTGACATGCCCGACTATTCGTGCGTTGGATATGACATTGAGATGGCTCGGTGTGCATACAATTTCCAGTCGGAGCGAGTTCCCGGAAGATCAAACCGGAGAGCGCGCGGCTTTGACCAAGACATGGCATATGTTGCTCCGCAAGAGTGTTTCCGCGGAAGTGGAACGACTGGTGTGTCTCGGTGTATTCGCCTTACTTATCGGTCTTCCTCCATTATCGATGGCGGAACAATACCCCCATGTCCTGAGCAGATTTATCTTGGAACTTGACGACATGTGCGTTACTGCTACATCTGAAGACTGCGCTCTCTGGACAGGTCTGGTTCTTGCTTCGATGCCTCTCAACGTTGGCCTTGTGCCCAAATCTCGATGGATGCTCCTCCAGCGTGTGATTGCGCAAAGGTCAGGTGGGCGAAAATGGGAAGAAACCAGAGACATCGCCAGCCAGTTTTACATCACAGAATCTCTGGAACCTCAATGGCAGGAGTGCTGGGAACTTGCTGTCAGCAAATTCTCTTAACGACAATTTTAATGCGACCAGCCTCGACATATTCTGCATTGTTGGCACTTTTAGCCTGAGGTTGCCGAATCATGTTCTTGCGTCTCAAATACCTCTTCCCTATGCACTCTATTCCAACTCACATACAGGACGGTCAAAGGGAAGTATTTCAGCAAGCCACTCGCGTGAGCTTAAACCATCAATGCCGGTAGTTCGGCAGGTCGTCCAGCCTAGTCGGCAAAGGGGTACGCGCAGTACGTGTCGAAAGGATCGCCGAGGAAGCTGGCTTCTAACACGACGCGGCCGTCCGCCGTGTGCTCGCTGATATACCCGTTCGCGCGTTCCAGCAGATAAAAGACATTCCCGCTCTCCAACAGTTGGGCCGAGTCGCGTTGGTCAGTCAACTGGCTGGCAGGCTAGACGTGGGGTCTCCGAATACTCCGTACGGCGTGGCTCCTCACGATCATGAATTTGGACGACTTGCAATCGAAGAGGCGTCGGCCGTGCTCGGTTGAATTGCACGGTCGTCGGAGGCGCTGTCGAGTAGGGTGATGGTTCATGCCTGTGTCATCCTGGGTCAAGATCCGAGCATGGTTCTGGCCGGAAAATTGAAATCTCGCGGGAAGTAACTGTGCTTCCGGCCCAGACGCCAGATCACGGAGTCATCTTCACCGAAGGCTCTATCGAGGGTACTGGTGCGGCGAATTGAGACCAGATCATCAGTCGCGGCGGGCACCCTTGGTCATCGAAGGTAATCCGTGGTCTAGGCCTTGAGGTATACGGAATACTAGCCTCTATGACACGAGCTAATGGCATACGTACCAATGTAACTGGCACGCCTAGTCTTTGGGGACGTATTTGCCTGTCCGAATCAGGCATAATAAATGAGAGCACTTCACATCTCGGTTTGTGCCCGGCCGACGGACTTCTTCTACCAATACCACCCACTTCAGCGACTCCAGAACCGTAATCTTATAATCGCTGAGGAGCGTGCTGGTCATCTGGACATGGCACCACATATGATTAGCTCATGCATCGCTCTACGCTGTGCATGACAGGCCGTAGCCGAAGGGCTCTAGACCTTGGTGCTCTAGTAGTGAAAGGAATATCAAAGGGACCCTTTCGCAGAATGGATTGAATCTCACAGAGCGTCTTCTGTTTGCACGCCTTTCGAAAATACTTTACGATCATACGAGAGATTGAGAGTCTCAAGAGTGACCCTAATAACTTTTGACTTCACCCCAATCGTTTTACGCAAAGAGTCTTAGCGTCCGCGAAAGATATCAGCTTCAAAGCTGCCATGTCAGCCAATACAGCTTCGAAGCCTGAGGTGCGACCCTACGTTCTCAGCAAACAGGAGGTCGATTCCCTTCCCCTCGAGGATTTCGCCGGCAACAAAGATAGGGCTACCGGCGGTTGGCGAAATATCTTCTCCAGTCCAGGCAGTCCCACAGACAGCCTTACGATAGGCCTCGCGACGTTTCCGCCACGTAGCGAAGGCCAAGAATCGTTCGAAGCTCTCCACAGACATCAGCAGGCTGAGTTCTACTACATACTCTCCGGCAGAGCGGTTGTGAAGATCGAGGGCGTGGACTATGACGTCTCTCCTGGCCACGCATTGTTTATCCCAGGTGATGCCGAACATGGCTTTTGGAACGCAAGTACTGAGGAGGAACTAGTGTTCCTCTGGGGCTTTGCAATCGACGGGTTTAACGAGGTTGTTTACCGATTTACAGAGGAAAAATGCCCATCACCTCACAAGAAAACTTGGAATCAATGACTTTGATCTACGTGGATGAGATGACTCTGGAGAGGACATGGCTTGCGGATGAGTTCCAATGGGGGTCTCCGCATAGAGGCTGTTGAGCGACAACTGCTGCCAGATGAAAAGTGACCACATCTCATGACGAGGTAATAGCCACAAGCTTTGCTACATCGCACAGATTTGGATAGTGCCACTCAAATGTTATGATAGCTTCAGAGTGAGCCCTTAATCCACAGATCACTCTTATGGTTTATTACTTGATGGGGTCGATCCACACCTTCGATGCGCACAACAATGCAACCGTGAAAACAATGCGTACGTGCCGATTCCATCAGGATAGCGGCGCGCACGAGCTCGTAACACCTACGAAGCAGTCATGTTGTGAGTCGTGATACTCGTGCCTTGGGGTATTTGACGACGTGACAACTTAATACAACAATAACCAGCTACAACGCAGCTAGAGTTGTCCGTACACGACCAAGACGCGGCCCCTTCGTCTTACGAATTGATATGGCTAACCCTCTGCCAGTCAATGAGAGCCTTGCCAAAATGGCTTTCCGGCAGCTAGGTGGTCGGATTCGATCTACCACTGGCTTAATCTTCTCCTTACCATACAACTCCGGCGCGTCTTCCAACCGATCTTTCAGAGCATTCCATATACCTTAGTCGACAGAGCTTCAGCCCAAGAAGTGACTTAGAGGGAGACCTCGGCGAAATCAACCCGTCCCTTCATTCACAGGCGTCGCTGAAAGCAGACGAAGGTTTGATTGGCGATAATGCTTGGCCTTCGCGGATGCAAGATCAACTCATACTTGGTTGTACTAATTTTGAATTACGATGTTTCGTCTTTCACGAGTGCTTCTTTCCCCATGCCTTTAGAAGCAACTCCTCCACGTCTACAGGCTCCACTTCCGGACACAACTGATTCAATCTCGCAGTCACGATGCCTCCTCCTTCTTGTCCCTTACACGTAACGGCGTACATCTGTGCCACCATTTTACTCTTGAATGCTTCGACACTAAACTCTCCCTTGGCCATCCTCTCTTCGAACTGCTTCTGGAATTTTTGGGCAATCTCCTCGCATTGGCCAGCTGTGATTGTGACATATGGGATGTCCCTCCCACATTTCGTGACCAGGATATCACGTATAGAGGAGAATGTTTTCGTGCAGCCTGCCAGTCCGATTTGGCCGGTCAGCCGTCCAGGTGGGAGCGCGAGAGATGCAGCGACGAAGCGGCCGATATCTTTGATCGATGTCATAGAGACCGGCACCGGCACCGGCACTGGAGTTGAACCCTCCTCAGAGTTCGCGGTTGATGTCGATGCCGGGATCAGCAATTTGCCATTCGCGACGTCAATGTAATCCAATAGCAAATCATCTTCGAGCCCATGTGTCAAATCCTCCTCTCGTTCTCTCCCCTGTATCTGCCCACCAGGGTACTTCTGCACAAGGTACTCCATGAACATGCCGTTTTGCACGGTGCAGCATTCCACCACCCATTCCATGTTGCCATCAGCGCCGTTTTTCCGCATTCCGGGCTCTCGTCCCTTCATGTGGTCACTTCCCAACTTCGCTATGTCCGCCTTGTGTGCAAGGACATCTACAGCCTGGTGGCATAGAGGTCCCATGGACCAGTCGGACATGATGAAGCGGGAGACGTGGGCTCGTTGCGCGGCCAGGAGGAGACAACGATGAGATTCAAGCATTTGGGCTGGGTCGAGGATTTTGATGACCGACACGAGGGTGTGCACTCCTTTTAGAGATGAGACGAGTGATGGCGAAGGATTCTGGTCGTCGCCGAGGGCATACGGGACCTCGAAAATTCGTGCGCCATATTCTGTTTCCTGTGACGCGGAGGGAGCTGTTTGCTGATGTGATGGCGCCACGTTAGTATTCTGGTTTTCCTGTGCTGCTACATCTAATATGCGAGTTTCTCTCTCGCCGTGATGCTTTGCACTTCCCGTAAAGGGTCGCTCGATCACCCAGGGGTTTGAACGACAAACACCCCAAAGGCAACCCAACCCGCTCAAGCTGCAAAAATTATCAAAGACAAAAGCATGCATATATACTCAGGGACAGTGCACTCACCGCTTCCCGGTCTTTAGCCCTTGATAGAATTATCACTTCATGGTTTCTCGTCGCGACGATGCTTTCAACAATCGACTTGCCTAAGGTCGGCGACGTACCTCCGGCGACGGCTACACGAACCATAATATCGCAAATTCAAACACACTTGTTCATATGGCGCCGCTCAGACGCGCTAGGTTGCCGGCCGAGCATATATTACTGCACAGCGAACACGGCGATGGTACAGTAGAGATAATGCAACGGGGGCATACATCTCGGCGGCTTCCTTTGGACGATGCTGGGAAATAAGAGTGAAATTGAGCCATGTCGTCATCCTGTTGAATGTACTAATTATTCCTGGGGAAAGTCTCCAGTCCAGAATCTCGTATTCGGTTTCCCACAGTTTAGTTGCGTAGGGGCAAACGGATGTCCTACGCCAAGCTGAGCGACCACGTGAAAAGGCCAAAAGTGGTTACAGGTAGCATCTGGGGTTCAAAGGCAGCCGGGGGAGAGCACAGGCGGCCCAGATCCAGGAGACGAAAAGAGTCCAAGGCTTCAGAACCGTGGCGGAAAAAGCACTCTGGGCAACTGTACCTTGCACTACTCCGTACAGCTCCGTCCACTGCTTGGGAGAGAAGAGAAGCATTTCGTTGTCGCCACCAAATCCGCGGAAGTAGAGTTGGCTCAACGAAGTGGTGCCGAAGAGGATCTGGCGTGGGGTTGAAGGACTTTGACGAACATGGTGCGTATAAATTAACGTCGAGGCGTGGTTGGAGAACGCCGCTTGAGCGGTGCGTGCGATACTGGTGTAGGTGCGGCGCTGAGATGGGTGATATCAGCCTTCTGACCGACTCCTGCCAATGCTTGCAATGCCGAGATTTCTAGCTGTGAGGGGCTCGTATCGCACAGCCTTCATTTGCTTCTAGGGCAGAATAATCGGCCTCTAGACGAGCCGCACTGGCAGACCCAAGCAGGGATCACGATATGCCTACCAATGGCGGCATGGCCAAGGGCGACCTGTCACACACTCACTGATAGTGTGGCTGGGGCTGGGCCTTCGAGATCTGGCTGCAGGAGCTCTTTCTCAGGCTGAAAAAAACTACATCCGTGACGGTGGGATATCCGTGACTGATCAAGATGCCTCCTCTGTTATCTATTTGGACCCTCGTAGCTGCTCGGATTGCTTCTATGCAAGAATCTTTCGAATTTACCTTTCGACGTAAGTTGACAGCCAGTTGACCATGTCGACGCAGGACTCCGACTCAGCAGCCATCGCTTCTGCAGACCCTCAATTCAGCCTCCTCGCCTTAGGTAGAGTCGAGAAACTTTCTCCGATTGCGCATTGTACTAACACGCTCTAAGATGGCGGTGGCGTGCGAGGTCTTTCCTCGCTGATGATACTTCGAGGTATCATGAATAAGATAAATCATGGCAAGCCCGAGAACCAGAAACTTAGACCGTGCGATGTCTTCAGCCTCATAGGAGGCACCAGCACAGGAGGGTACGTTGAGTGCAAGGCTGGAAACAGTCGCTGAGAACCCACAGCTTGATCGCCATCATGCTTGGTCGGCTACACCTTACTGTCGACGAATGTATCAAGCGTTATGTCGAACTGTCTGAGCATGTCTTCAGCAAGAGGAAAAGCAGACTGCCCTTGGGTCTCACGGGCAGCATCAATGCGGCATACTTTCAAACCAACCTTCGAGAGGCGGTGGAGAAGGTCGTTGGCGAGTACAGCTCTTCTCTGTCCAAGGACGGGCCGCTGCTGGAATCCGATGCCGATCGAAAGTGCCGAGTGTGAGTACGCACAGGCCATGAAAGATGCTTGCTGACACGAAACAGTTTCGTTTGTGCTACGGATCAAGCGACAGGTAGAATCCGTCTCTTCAGGAACTACGCCGTGCAAGGCGACACCGATCTGGCAAGGCCAACCATCGTCCAGGCAGCCCTGGCAACGTGTGCGGCAACGTCTTTCTTCAAACCAATGGAGTTTGCCGGGCAGACCTTTCTTGACGGAGCGTTCGCGGCGAACAACCCTGTGGAGATTGTTCTTGAAGAAGCCAGACGTATCTGGCCGAGCGAAGCAGAGTTCGTCAATTCTTTGCAATGTTTTGTGTCAATTGGCACGGGTGAGCCAAGCTTTGCGAAAATAGAGAACACGGCAGGAGGCATCTTGAGCAGCTTGAAAAGGATTGCAACAAACACGCAAGGCACTGCGAATAGTTTCGCCAAGCAGGTGAAGGACTACTGGCCGCCAGAGCGTCGAGGATGCTACTTCCGTCTCAATGTGCCCGGTGGCGCAGGTCTGGATCAAGTTGGTCTTGATGAATACAAGCAGGAAGCACTCATCAAAGGCGCGACCGATGCTTACCTCGATGATGAGCGTGATAAGCTCCAAGTATGCGCTACAACACTCACCAGGCAGCGTACGTAAGAAGCGTGTGACCTTGTCGGCAGGTTGGCTAATTCTATGTCACATACTGATGCGTTTGCCTTCAGACTTTGTCCCTGTGCCGGCCCCGGAAAGGCCTCTGGTGAAGAACGATTCTTTCGAACAGAGTATGTGAAGTTCATGAGCTTCAAAAACAGCAGCTTCACGGATTGGATGTGGTATACTAATGTTTGCAGTCTCAGACACTGCTTCCACCTTGGCCCCTGCAAGTTTCGTAGTGGAGAGCCATTCTGCCATGCCCAAGCCGCTGCCGCATGATTTTGTGGAAAGACCTGAGCTCATGCGCGCGATGAAGTCCAAACTCGCAGCCAACAATCATCAATGCAAGACACTCAGTCTTTATGGCATTGCTGGGTCGGGAAAGACGCTGCTGGCGCGTCATTTTGCCTTCTCAGGCGACTACACAGCGTGCTTCGAGCTCCAAGGGCAGTCCGAAGCTATTTTCGGCACGCTTCTGAGCAAGTTGGCCCAGGAAATCCTGCGCCCGTCTGCAACCGCTTCTTCGCAAACTCCCTTGAGTGGATTTGTGCTTGACAGCCAGTCCGACACACGCGTTGATGACGACCAGCACATTTCCGACTTTGTAGCGTGGCTCAACGCTCCTGGTAACACCAACTGGCTTCTACTTATCGATGATGTCTGGGATGAATCGAATCAGACAGCTACCCCGTTCAGTGACCTCACGTTGCCCAGCATCTCGAAACCTGACCGTGACCGTAACACTTGGGTCAAAGAATTCTTACGACGTCTCAGACAGGGAACTGTACTGCTCACTTTCCAGACTGCACTGCTTCCACGAGACTCTCCAGCTCTAAAGGTTAAAGGGATGGAGCATGCAGAGGCTTTGGCCCTTGTCGCCAACATTTTGGGTCCTTGCCCGGAAACCGAGAAACCTGGTTCGTCCACCGTCCGGTGCATGCTTCTGAGTTATTGAGATTAACAGACATTGCAGCTCACAAGGAGTTGGTAAAACTTCTGCAAAGACACCCTCTCTCCATCGATTGTGCAGCCAACTATCTAAACCATTTCAAAGCAGTTAGTATACGAGGATATATTGACCTGTGGACATCTAGCAATGAGAACCTCATGTATACTCCCAGTCTCACCGTTGCACCCGCGAACACTTTTAGCTTGACCTTGCAACGATTACGCCCCGAAACTAGGCAATTTCTCCGACTATGCGCTTTCCTTGGCCCAGGTTGCATCTGGAACGATTTGTTTCCGGATTATCCTCCTGAACTCTTCAACCCCTTGGTGGCCGACGCGGGGCAGCTCTCTCTTCTTGAGCGGGAGGCTGAAGGTACGGGCAAGGAAGGAGGTTTTGTTCTGCATGCGTCCTTTCGGAAATTCATGCAGGTGCACACTTTGCGGCAGCCCGACGTGCAGGTATGCATTAGCATTGTCATTGAAACTGTTGCAAGAGCTGTCACCAGTAGTAGCTCGACAACGCCTCCCACAGACCACGTCATGATGCTCCCTCATATCGAGCAATGCGCGAGGAACCTGGAAATTCTAGAGGGATGTGGTTTCAAGCTGCAACGCTGGGTTCTTGCGTACCTTGGCAATCTTGGTTGGTTCATGCAGCAAAGAGGCCGGCTTGATGAAGCTGCGAACTTCTATGCCCGTGCTTTGGCCCGTTACGATGAACTTGAGACACAAGAGCGGCGCCCCAAAGCAGAGAATGCGAGTGTTAATCAGCGAGAAGCCCGTACAACTGAGAGGACGAGGGCATTCTCTCGCGGTCCCACCTACTATGTCATCGTCAACAACTACGGCCTCATCTTCAGGGCGAAGGGAGATCTGGAGACCGCGGATTCCTGCTTCGAACTGGTGCTTCGAGTGTTTGACCAAGAATCACCGCGCTCCAGCCTCCGCAAACTATCTCCGACAGCGTTGGACGTCAACTTGGGACTTTCGCTCCGGCAGCTAGGACGCCTGGAGGACGCAGAGGCTCGCTTGAGGGATGCCAGGCAACAGTTCACCGCCCAGATGCAGAGGCAGGACGACGCAGGCCTGTTGGTGGAGATTCAGAAAATCGAGCATTACTTAGGATGCATCATGAAGGATCGAGGCGAACTTGTCGATGCCGCTGATCAGATTCAGATGGCAACGTCAAGACTAGAAAGCCTCCTCGGCGAAGAGTCCGTCGAGGCCTGCTATGCTACCAGAGATCTGGGATGCGTCTACACTCTGCAGGAGACCACCGAAAGCCTCCATTTGGCTCGAGATTGCTTCTTACGTGCGCAAACGGGGATCGAGAGACACTGCGGGGCCAGTTCTCGGGTGGCCTTGGACTTGCAGTGGCAGATCTTGATGCTTGGCCTTGCTGAGTGTCGACTTCAGCTTGTTGACGGCCTGCAAGTCGAGCAAGCTTGCGCAGCCTGTGAGGCCTTTCTCGAGACCTGCAAGCGCCTTTTCCCCCGTAACGACAGTATGACGCTTCATTGCATGCGCACATTTGGCACGGCTCTTGTCAAACTGGGGAAGTGGCAACAAGCAAAGACTCTACTGCTCCGAGCGATTGCGGGGTATAAAATGAACAATTACAACGACCCCCTGGAGGCTGCGTTTGCATTGAAAGATTTGGCGGACGGATTCTTCAAGGAAGCTAGCCTCGAACATGCACAAAATCCGAGGTCAAATCTCGGCAATGCGGACCTTCACTATGCGGAAGCGCAGCAGCTGTTCGACTCGATACACTCGGCGTACGCATCGGACTTCAGTCTCAACCTCCAGGCCAAGCGGAACGCGATCGCTGAAAATCTGGCAATAAGAAGCGATCGTATCAGTGGCCATAAGTTGCCAATGAGAAGCAAACCTACCAGCCCCCACAAGTGGCACAACTACACCGGAGTGTGGCTGCATGGTGACCAAGAGTCGTCGGGCACACCAAGCATGCGGAGCGTCGCCGAACGGAGTCTGAAGGCTATTCTTCCCCCTGCGGCGGAAGGAACGAAGACATATCGGCAGGTCACCGACACTGGGGTTGTTTGAGGCTCGCTTGCAGGCTTTCTGGTCCTGCATATTGAACACGATGTAAGAGATGTCCTAGCACTGGCCCACGGTCCGCACGCGCATCTCGGCGACGAATTACTCGAGGCTGTCTCGGTCATCGCCCCGGTTGAACGAAAACTGCATCCGACATCAGTGCTAGCATTGCCACGAGAGACACGCCATTTCTGCTTGCGTCGCCATCCAAGCTCCAAATCTCGAGTCTCACAGGGGACAAGGTTGACACTGGCAAAGTGATGTGGTCTCCAGATGTCCTCAGGCCTCTGCCTGACAACATCGCGTCTTTTGTTCGTCCACATTCTTTGCCTGCTAACTGGTTCATCGGCTGTTTCTCTCGGCTCTTCATTGAGGAATCTGATGGCACGAGGCGAAGACCTCTCCACATGACTTGTGGTCGATGATGAATTGGCATAGAGTCTGCGAGAGGTCCGAAACGACGGATACATCCTACCGCATGCACTGCACTATAGTCCGTTAGGCTATACTGCCGAGTATCGAACAGTGGGTTACGCACAAAGAGAAATGGGTTAGTAGGCGTTATCTCGAAGCAAAAGTCACACCAATTCCAATTTTCTCGATGCAGTACTTCTGAGAACGAACTGTCCGATCCCCACAGCTTAGTTGACAGCCAATGAAGGTCGAGTCTTGAGCCTTCACCACCTCCTCGAGACCCTTGAGAACTGGCTTGGTTCGACCGGGGCACGTATTCGTCGCAAACAGTGCACTATGCCTATCAGCAACGTGTCTTGATCTTCATCCACAGACGCCTTACACGATTAGTGACCCGTTTAATTGCTTGGTATAGACTGCAATTCGCGCAAAACCGTGTTTCTGTCAATAATAGTTGTTGTATCCTAGCCTCGTCGGGCATTGGCAGGCTGCGAGATGAGTGTGTACTAGCCTGTGGATTCTGATATGTATTTTGTAACGGTGGATCTTCCAACGCGGGATCGGAAAATCTGCGAGGAGAGGTACGGGTTGAGAAGAGATCTGACAATCCTCGCGATTGCGTTGATATCGATGAAGCTCGACGATGCTCTCGCGCCTCTGCGGTCCTCGCTGACGGGCTCAACGGCACTGTAGGTCTGTTGCGGGGTCGGTCGGCGCCTTTGCACAGCAGGCACTTCCAGGTCGCAGTCAGCAAGATCTTGGGTGAACTTTCGGCGCATACCTTGGTCTCGCCCTGTGGCATGGTCTTCCATTGCCCGCAAGTGGAGCACTTCACCGTTCGGAAATCCGACCCATTCGTGCGAGAAGTGCGTGCCATGTTCGCACACCGTCTGCCCGTGTTACCGCTACGAGAGTGGAGGTCGCAGCAAGACGGCGCAGATCAACTTGCGTCTGCTGTAAGATTCATTCGAGGTGGATTAGGGATCAGCTCAGGCATGGGCACGCGTTCCCAGCCAAAGAGTTGTATACGTCCAGCCGTATGTTGTACGTACCATACTCCGTGATCCATTTAGTAAACCTGCTTGACCTGTTACAGGTTCCGGACCAGCTGCAGTAGAAGGTTTGGAAGTGCATCCCACGTGATTTCCAGAACTGGAAAAGCGTCATGACGCACTTCCCAATCGTCCATTCTGGCGCCAAACTTTCGTTGGTCTTGTGTACACGCTCGACACGACCACCTGAGACAACACTTCCGTTAGGCGAACATGTTCCCGCTCTGCATGGTCGAGTAGCAGGAGGAGGAGCAGCAGCAGCAGCAGCAGCAGTTCAGCGCAGTCTACGAGGCCAAATGGCAGGACGTGTGGGGGATAAATGCTTCATACCGGCCAGGGGCAAAGAACGACGATAGTTGGAGTGGAAATGAGCACACGAACGGAATCGAAAATTGTCTCGTATGCGAGGGACTGAAGGACATAACCGGAAAGAGACAGCACGAAGCAGGCAAGGTGGCACCATTCTTGTAGCAGTGGACATCGTTGAGAGAGCATAATCAATGAATCAATCTATGCGGAAGTGCGTGGCGTAAGCGGCTAGAATATTGGGACATAGTGACTTTGCATTCTGCTCTCCCCTGTGAGACGCGCGTCGGTAGACCGAACGTCTTTCCGGGGTCGGGTGCATGTCGAGGGGGGCCTCGGTGTCGATCCATCATATCTGTTGTTGCCAAGAAAGTAGAATTGGCCTCCATTGCGGCTCGCTTGAAAGACAAACAGTGATTCTCTGCACTGAGGTCAAGGCCAGTCTCATGCGTACAGGTCTGGCCATATGGTGCCAACATAGAGCATCGATTTGGTCTGAATCATTATTGTCGCCACAGGTCATCCCTTCCGATTTCAGTGGCGGATACGTACCCGAAGGCCGTGACTGCCCTCGTATGGTGCAGGCGTGACATAGTCTCCATCCATGGAGATGTCTTCTCGTTTTGTTTCGAACAGCTCCAGCGTCGGTCCATCCTGCTCTCCCTTGTGGGGGTCATAGAGACTGTAACGACGAAAGATCCCGGCTGTCAGTGTCTGGAGTTCCTGGTAAGCCAGGTTGATCCCGATGCATTGTCTGCCGCCCTTCGAGAACGACATGTTATACTTCTTCAACTCGGGGTTTTTAATATACCGATCGGGGAGGAATTCATTTGGACGCTCGTAGAGATCCGGGTGGCGGTTGATGATCGGCGCTGTCATACCGACAGCCGTCCCTTTTGGTATCACATATTCTCGGCCGTCAGGAGACTCGTAGAACAAGTCTTCCTCCGGACAAGTACGATCCTGCCGGTGCGTGGCTCCCGGATAGAGACGAATTGCTTCCTGGATGACGGCATTCAGAAATGGAAGGCCGTCCAGCCTCGAAGCGACCGGTAGTTGTTTCGGGTCGGGCATGGCAGCTTCCAATTCAACTTTCAACCTGTCCAGAAGTCCTCGGTCCGCGAGCAAATGATACATGATAGCTGCGAGTGTTGATGCAGTGGTTTCCGACCCAGCAACGACGAGTACCATGGCTTCGTCTGTAAGTCGGCGGGTTTGCTTCTCCGATTCAGGGATATCGCTCCTTATGATTTCATGAAATATCGTTCGGCCCTCAGAAAGTTCCTTTGCGGCCTTGATCTGCTCGATCTGATCCGCGAGGCCCTTGGCGTGGTCAGTGGGTCTGCCCAAACCAGAGACATGAATTGTCTTACCTCGACGAACCTTGCAAAGAGAGCAACTCTCGGGACAAGCGATATCGTGATAGAGGGCGGCAGGTTCGCCATGATATAGGCCAGCCAGAAGACGTAAGTGCCGAGGTGACAAACCCTCTGGGGCGTCATGATGTCAAAGAAGGCAGCGTTGCAATCCACCATGTCCAGGCATTTCTTACCCTCGCCGAATGCATAACCTTGGATAATGTCCTTTGTCGCTGCTCGAAAAGCGACACTCATTTGAATCGGCACGCCGGTATTGCCCCAACCTTCCATGCGATACAGGAGCGCGGCCAGTGTGTCATTGATAACAGGCTCCAAGCGCCGGACATTTTGTTGTGAAAAATACGGGTTGAGAACCGAGCGCCGTTTCCGGTGAAAGTCGTGGTCAACTGTGGCCAGCATAGACCCGGGAGCTTGGAGATTCTGCACAACCGTCTTATACCGCTCACGCCGACGTTTGGGGGATTGAGCGTAGATCTCGTCGATGAAGGTTGGGTCATTGAAGTGGAGAGCATCGGGTCTTACCCGAACCACTGGCCCTGTTGCGCAGCGTCAATCATCGTGGGCGGCGCGCTGCTGCATACCATACCATATTTGCGATGCATTTCCTCAACAACCCAGACGTATTTACCCCCACGTACCAAGTCATGATAACCCGCGTACCAAGACGAGAGGGCTGGTTGCTAAGCGTCAGCGGAGTCGGGACTCTGATACTGCGTCTTCTCGAAAAGGCCGCCCTACCGGCAAGCTTAGGACCCGGAAACTTTGCAAGTGGGCTGAAGTAGAGACGGTATAGCGATAAGATAGTTAGGTAGACAAATGCGAATAGCGACACCAGCAGGAGGGGGTGGCTGTAGATAGCCCCGAGAGTGGACTCTTTCCAGTCCATAGTCGTCGGATAAAGCTATCACAGAAACCGAACTGAGTGATACTCCGTAGTATTACCTTCTTTAGTGACAAGACAGTGTCACCTCTCTCAGGTCGAAGGATCTCAGATTAGCGGAGGGAAGTTGAAGGATGGCGAGGTGTATATAAACTGGAGAACTAGACCTGGACCAATGGATGTGACCAGAATCGCATAATCTTGTCGGATACATGCTCGCCGAATGGCACGGGACGCCTTACCAGGTGACACCACAATGCGCCACTGCTCGTGTCCGCGTCCCTTCATTGAGCTCTAATGCGTCGCGGCCGAGCATCCTTCACCGTATCAGATGTAGCCGTGTTAGGGTCCGAGAAGCGTACAGAGTACATACTCGTAGTCAGATTGTTAAAAGTAGCTCCCGTGCCGAGACCGCAGTCGACACCCGACAGCCTCTTGGAGTCTGTAAATGGTCTCTTTCTCTTTCCAAATACAGCTATCTCGCTCTCTCACAACCAATCCTAGCAGATTAAATGTGCGAACGCCCAAAAATTGTACCTAGAGGACTTGGCCGGTGCCATACAACAGTCGCGTAGAGCTGGACGTGTAATGAAGCAGTTCACGCTCCCTAAACCATATGTTTTGTGACCGATACTCCTGCGTTTGTATGATTCGCGGCATCTTCTTCGCTGTGGGAACTCTTCCGTGAGGAAAAGAGAGATTTTGGTTGAGGCCGCCAAGGAAGACGATGACAAGGATTCGTTTTGATTCACTGATGGCGGTGATATGTATTATAGTATTATGAATTATTACTCGAACAAAGCGCAACGAGGGCGTCGTCATCCAGACGGCTCTTGCACTCGGCCGGCTGTGAGTGGCCCCGATGTCGCCGCTGCAAAGACAGATATTGATTTGTCGAGCGCGGTGTTCTGCGAGTTGCCAGCTTCGGTACATTTATTATTTCAGCTCAACGTCGTCTGGCGGCCTCTTCCCGCCAAGCTTCCTCCTGCAACACATCAAGATAGCACCGAGCACAGAGCCCAACAGCCATAGGAGCAGATTGGCAATATTGAACCCAGCAGCAACCTGGATGCGAGTATTGTGGTTGTTGAAATATCGCCTCCCGAAGGCGGCTGTCACACCAAGCCAAGCGAATGTCAAGACCCATTGCCAGAACAGGACCCAGAGCAGCCACAGACGGCTTGAGAATGGGTAAAAAATGTCGAGTGCAAACAGGACGGTTGTCACTGTTGATAAGCTGGCGATGGCAATGGCGTAGACCTGTTGACGTACCAAGTCAGGCGCCGCCCCACTGTCGCATTCTCTTCAAGGCACTTACTGATACGCCGGTATTTGTGGGACCATCAGCTATATCTGAGGCATTGATGCCGATCACAATGATAGCGGCGAGGAATTGAAGAGAGACTTGGATTAGATGGACGATGCGACTCGTTGGGGCATCCTTCCAGGAGAAATTAATGTTGATCATGTTGTTCTTGTTACAAATATTCGTGGAAGGTGCATTCTAGCAGAGTTTCATGAAACTCGACGAGCATTGCCAGGGTGTTGGGAGACTCCTGAATATACACAGCAAGGGGCTCAGGCAGCAAGAATTCCTGAAACGGAAAAACCGCCTCGGATAAGCGCGCCGTATTCGCGTTGCACGATGCTATGCTACTAGCTGGCCAAGATCCGATATCTGGGCAGGGCGAGCCGGTTGATGAACGACAGCGCGGGCCAAGGCATGAACTACATGTAGGGGCTGAGAGAAGCTTGTCGGTAGATACCACACTGAAGGGCACATGCAGTTGACTAGATCCGAAGGATGATGAAGACAAACGGGAAGAAGGCCTGGTGGTCTAAAGCCCGCCGTAGCCAAATGTGCTATATGCCACTTGCTTCACCCAAGCACAGCCTAAGTAGGTATGTCGAAGGTTCCGCCAATCAAGAGTCGACTGACTCGGAGGCAACTCCAACAGCTTTGCACTTGACTCGGTCCAAAATTTTGTCGCAAAAAAAGTTGCTGATAGTCCCCGCAGCAGCAATTATTCGACAATCCACGAAAGTTGCAACGTTTCTTTCTCGACATCCTCGCCGTCTCTCCCTCCTGCCACTGGGTCATGGCATTGATGCGCAATGGCAGGATATGTCAAACCAATTGCCTCGGCCACCGGCGGCCTGGCCTTTTCCCGACTTCAATCAGACGAAGTCCGGAAGATCTCAGTCAAGCGCATCCATGTGACTCCGGCATTAGATTCCATGCTTGGGCCTATACCAGGAGGTCTTCATGATCCAGCGTTGGGCGCGATTCAAGCGTTGGATGCGAAGTGAGACCCTTACATTCTTAGTGCAGAACTGGGACTGACGCCTATAGTTGCTCAACATGTCGCATGAATGCGATTCATTGCACCGGGCATTGCGGTCACATTGAGCTGCCTGTCACTTGCTACCACCAACAATACATCGAGTCTACCTTGCGTCTCCTACGTGCCAAGTGCGCCTACTGCCATCATTTCAAAGCACCTGAGAACATCATCAACCAGACCGTTTGCTTCCTGCGGTTGCTGGAGCTTGGCCTCGTCGATGAATACCACAAAATTCGGGACATTCGTCTCCGGGGCGGGCTGCCTCAGGCGCCGAAAAAGACCGACCACCCAGACGACATTGTGGAACAAATCCTGGAACACGAGCCGTTAGAAGAGATCCACGATTTCATCGAACGGAGATCGAAGCTGACGGCCAAGGCTATAAGAAGGGCTGAGCGAAAAGGCTTGATCGACCCGCAAGCCCTTATTCGAAACCCTGTTGCCATCGCAGCCCGCAAGGATGTCATTGCGGCGTTTATGAAGGAGGTGCCAAACTTGAAGAAATGCGCCCGGTGCGGCGGTGCCAACATCACATACCGAAAGGACAGAAGCGTGAAGATTTTTCGCATGCCACTCGCGAAGAAGCAAAAAGAGGCCATGTCAGTCATGGGACGGAAAGCCCCCAACCCTCTCCTCTTCCTCAGAGCTGAACAGCGGCAACAGGAGGAGGTAAAAAAGCCAGCAATGCCGAATGGGGTAAACGGGGTGCATAATGACGACGTGGAGATGCAGGATCCCGAGGAAGCACAAGAGACTGACATTCACGGTGCTGAGGACGAAATCGCCATGCGCAACGCATTGGAGACGGCGGCCCGATCACAGAATGTCGCCGTCGGAGACGAAGAAGATGATGTGCAGACCTACATGACGACCGCCGAGGTTCACGCCGCGCTAACTCTGCTCTTCAACCGTGAGCAGGAGGTTCTCAGCTTGCTGTATGGGTCTCAGCCTGGTCGGAAGCTTGCGCGAGTGTCTCCAGATATGTTCTTCATCACCGCAGTCCTCGTACCACCGAACCGATATCGTCCGCTAGCCAGACAAGGGCCGAATCAAATGCTCGAGAATCAACTGAACTCAGTTCTTAACAAAATCATCAAAGCCGCCAACGATGTCCGACGCATCTGGCGCGAGTCAAGACGAGCCAAGACCGACCCGAATGCTAGGCCTAGGACCTTGAATGAAAGTCTCCAGGCCGCAATTGTTCTGCAAGAAACAGTGAACGCACTTATCGATTCTCCGGCACCAGCATCCGGCAGGCCAACCGACCAGGGCATCAAGCAGGTTCTGGAGAAGAAGGAAGGCCTGTTTCGAATGCATATGATGGGGAAGCGAGTCAATTTCGCTGCTCGCAGTGTGATATCGCCTGATCCGAACATCGAAACCAATGAAATTGGCGTGCCATTAGTGTTTGCGAAGAAGCTCACTTATCCAGAACCCGTGACCAGCCACAATTACGAGCAAATGAGCAGAGCAGTCATCAATGGTATGGAGAAATACCCGGGAGCGGCAGCCATCGAGAATGAGAACGGCATGGTACTCAGTTTAAAGCGCAAAACACTCGAGCAAAGAAAGGCCCTGGCAAAGCAGTTGATGACTTCGACAGCTCCCGGGGCCAAGGGCGAGAACGGCAAAAAGGTGTACCGGCATCTTCAAACAGGTGACGTGGTCGTCATGAATCGTCAGCCCACGCTACACAAGCCCTCAATGATGGGTCATCGTGCACGCGTTTTGCACAACCAGAAAACTATTCGAATGCATTATGCGAACTGCAACACGTACAATGCCGACTTTGACGGTGACGAGATGAACATGCATTTCCCACAAAACGAGCTCGCGCGGACGGAAGCTCTCCAGATCGCAGATACGGATCATCAGTATCTCTCTGCTACAGCTGGCAAGCCTTTACGTGGTCTAATCCAGGACCATATTTCCATGGGCGTTCAATTCACCAGTCGGGACGTGTTCTTTGACCGAGATCAGTACCAGCAACTGCTCTACAACTGTATCAGGCCGGAAGACTACCACAGTATATTCGAAAAGATTCAGATGATACCGCCCGCGATCTTGAAACCACGGATGCTCTGGAGTGGCAAGCAAGTGATTACGACGGTTTTGAAGAACATCGTCCCAGAAAAATTTCGAGGTATCAATCTTACGAGTAAGTCGTCAACATCCTCAGATTCATGGGGCGAGAAGACATCGAACGATCCATTTCAGTGGACTGTAACTTGCGACAAAGTAGTCTTTCGCGATACGGAGCAAGTGGTCATCTTCAAAGATGGCGAGCATCTTTCTGGCATTCTAGATAAGTCTCAACTCGGCCCCAGCGCCGGCGGTCTTGTGTATTCCATGCATGAGCTCTATGGTCATATCATTGCAGGCAGACTGTTGAGTATACTGGGTCGACTACTCACGAGGTATCTCAATGAGCGCGCCTGGACTTGTGGAATGGATGATCTATACCTGACACCTCAAGGTGACAATGAACGTCGACAGGAACTCAGCAAAGCCAAGCGAATCGGCCTCGAAGTCTCCACCGAATATGTGACCCTCAAATCCGGGGAGGTTGACGAGGAGAACCCCGAGCTCTTGAGCCGACTCGAAAACGTGCTCCGCAATGACGACCAACTCAATGGCCTCGATCAGCTGTACAAGGCTAAAGTCACAACAATTACCGACGCCGTCACCAAAGCTTGCCTGCCAGCTGGTCTCCGAAAAGCGTTTCCGTGGAATCAAATGCAAGCCATGACCATCTCTGGAGCCAAGGGTTCCAGCGTTAACGCAAACCTGATTTCCTGCAATTTGGGTCAACAGGTTCTAGAAGGTCGAAGAGTTCCTGTCATGGTCAGCGGCAAGACACTGCCATCTTTCCGAGCGTTTGAAACAGATCCAGTCGCTGGTGGTTATGTCTCCGGACGCTTTTTGACTGGCATCAAGCCCCAAGAGTACTTCTTTCACGCCATGTCTGGCAGGGAGGGTCTGATTGATACTGCTGTAAAGACATCCAAGTCTGGTTACCTACAACGTTGCATCGTCAAGGGTCTCGAAGGACTTCGGACCGAGTACGACACATCCGTCCGAGAGAGTTCAAACGGCAGTATAATCCAGTTCTTGTATGGAGAAGATGGTCTTGAAGTCCCCAAGCAGAAGAGCTTGAAGGAATTTAACTTCCTCGCCGAGAATCACACCTCCGTGGCGTCCCTCATCAACGCCGAGGAATCGCTCACCAAGCTTCGAAACCCGGACCTAGACCTGGCGCAGGAGCAGAAGGACATTCTGAAATCTCTAAGAAGAGAGAAGCCCAAAGACCCGTTGACAGCTTTGTACAGCCCGGGTAGCCATTTTGGTAGTACTTCAGAGTCCTTTGCAACGGAGGTGAATGCATATGTGAAGGAAAACCCCCACAAACTGATCAAAGACAAGAAGACCAACCCCAACGGCGGCGTTGTCAGCAAGAAGACCTTTCAAACGCTCATGAATTTAAAATACATGAGATCGATTGTCGAAGCCGGGGAGGCAGTTGGAGTGGTCGCAGCGCAGTCAGTCGGAGAGCCTTCCACACAGATGACACTGAACACCTTCCATTTGGCCGGCCACTCAGCAAAGAACGTGACTCTTGGTATTCCTCGCCTCCGCGAGATTATCATGACCGCTACCCCAAAGATTATGACTCCAACCATGACTCTGAAGCCCATCGAGGAACTAGGCGAGACTCAGGGTGAACGCTTTGCCAAGAGTATTAGCAGATTGCCGCTATCTCATGTCATCAGCGACATGTCCGTCTCTGAGCGAACTGGTGGTGGCACGGGCTTCGAACACGAAAAGATTTTCGACATCTTGATAGACCTGTATGATCCCCAAGAGTATGAAGAGGAATATGCGATCAAGCGGGATGACGTCCAACGATGCTTCGAAAGGATGTTTCTCCCGCTGTTGGAGAAGATGATTAAGACCGAATTCAAGAAGAAGGCGAAAGAGGCAGAACGATCGGAGGTCACAGCCGCCATGCCCGACGTCGGCGCATCTGTAGGTGTCATCGAAGAAGCCAGAGTAAGGCGTCCAAGAGCCACCGAGAACGAAGGCGGCGAGGATGACATTGATGAGGATGCAGACCCCGATGATGCAAAGGACATGGCAGCTAGGCGCCGAAGAGAAAATACCTTCGACGAGCCCGATGAGGACGAAGACGCCATTGCGCGCGAGTCCAGTGACGAAGAAATAGACAGTGAAGACAGTGACGACAGTGCTGACCGCGGACCAAGAGGCAAGACAAATGGCACAAAGAAAACAAAAAAGTTCAAGAATGCTCAGAACCTACGGGAGCTCGACCCGGACGACGAGGCAGAGGATGCAATTGACACAGAAGACGAAGCCCGAATGAAGCAGCTGAAGGACAAGCTGTCCCATCTCAAACGCTTCGTTTTCGCCAAGGGTGGAGGCAAATCCTGCCGTATTATCCTCAGTTACAGCTCCAAAACACCAAAACTGCTGCTTCTCCCTCTGCTTGAGAAATGCGCGCACACCGCCGTCATCCAGTCTATTCCCCACCTCGGGGTATGCACACAGTTCATGGAGGAAGTCCATGGTCCTGACGGCAAGCCACTCAGACAAGTCAACCCTGAGACTGGTCTGGACGAAATAGTGAAGGAGCCTGTCATCACGAGCGAAGGTGTGAACCTTCTTGCTATGCGTGACTATCAGGACCAGATATACCCTCACTCAATCTACACAAACTCGGTCCACGACATGCTCAAATACTACGGTGTCGAGGCCGCTCGCGCTACCATCATCAAAGAGATTGACTCGGTCTTCAAAGGTCACGGAATCAGCGTCGACACGCGCCATCTGAACCTCATTGCCGATGCAATGACTCATTCCGGCGGTTACCAACCTTTCAGTCGCCATGGCCTAGTCAAAGAAGGTGGAAGTGTATTGGCCAAGATGAGCTTCGAGACGGTGATGGGCTTTCTCAAAGATGCCGTGCTGTTCGGGGAGCGGGATTCATTGCTTGGGCCCAGTGCCAGGATTGTGGCGGGCAGGAGAGGGAATATTGGTACTGGATCGTTTGATGTGGTTATGCCCGTGCATTAACGGAACAATGACCGTCAATAGCACCCAATGTACAGAGTAGTGAGGTCGTCTTTGTAATTTGTCCTTTCTTTGCAATGAAACGTCCAAAGCCTCGAGCAAGGTTCGTGCTTCGTAGTCGCCTCAACCCCTGACATCGATTGCTGTGCATCCCCCGACAGTCAGGCTCAAAGGGGCAGCTACTTACTGCGCTCGCGGTAACGTACGAGTACGTTGCAGGTGCCGCTAGCGTGAGGAAAATGAAGCCAGCGGCTCGGCGACCATCTCTTGCTCGCCTAATTGGCCATGCCGATCCGCTAGTCAGGGTTAACCTCAGCCACCAGCCCCACCTACTTCGGACGTGTCAAAATGGGGTCCATGGGGGAATGTCCCACCTCCGCAAAATCCTTCAACCCTCTTTCTCATCTCATCCACTTCGCTGATTTGATCAAGATGCTTGGAGACATCCTCAGCCACTCCTCCCTGAGTGACCGAGGCTCGCTTTCCTACCCAGCCTACGAGTATGAGCCTCGCTCGGGTCATATTTCCATGACCGCGTCCTCCCTCGTATCGTACGAGTACCGATTCCTCTCCGAAGTGCCACCAAAGCTGGCTAGGCGGCAATCCTTCCGCTAGTGATAGTGTGACGCCTTCGCCTGCATTGGTGTTAAGAAGCTAGGGGATGCAGGCAATCTGCCAATACGAACCACGAAGCTCAGAAAGATACCTCCCGGCTGCAGGAATCGCTTCTGTTGCACGCAGGCGGCCTGGCCGTTGAAGGAACAAGAATTGCCTGTTCGCTTCCACCGCTCCAAGTCCCACCAAAGCCATTGATAATCGTCAGGCTGA
The DNA here is from genome assembly GCA_002099365.1 of Phialophora verrucosa. NCBI lineage: Eukaryota > Fungi > Ascomycota > Eurotiomycetes > Chaetothyriales > Herpotrichiellaceae > Phialophora > Phialophora verrucosa. The sequence goes on along the minus strand of MSED01000002.1, from coordinate 657,781 downwards.
ATTTCCGTGCTCACGACGGAGGGTGGGAGGGTCGTATCGAAACACCCTTTCTCCCGATACCTGCCATGTGGTCGATGTCGCAACGACTCGCTTCAAGGAAATGTCCCATTTCCACCGACGCGGGAGGCGTCGCGAATTTTATTCCTTACTCAAATCGTCGATCGGCAGGATGAGATGCCGCAGCGACGATCTTCCCAGCCATGTACGGAGTATTGGTATGTCTGTCCCTTCGTGCATGAATTGACTCAGTTCTGCTTCAGAATGCTTGACCCATCTTGGCCTAAGCTTGGACAATCCAGACAGTCTTGAGGGAAGGCCTGGGATGGAACAGCATCTACGAAGTACAGAAACTGATCCAGCAACACGGAGTACGTGCTGCAATGTCGATCGGCGAGTCATTGTCTCGACGCCTCAACAGGGTAGACCCCTCCCTCGGTTTGGGACATTCTCCGATAGCTTGGTATTCGTACACTTTTCAGGGGCAGAAACTTTAACTTCCATCTATCTCTGCCTGCCGCTGTTCCGCGTAACTCAACTTGGTGACGGTGGAAGCCCTTCAGTCCTCCCAGGCAGACTCATCGTTCCCCTCTCCGGCTTTGCAAAATTGCAAATGGGAACTTCCTATGCTTTTTGTGCTCCACACAGTCAAAACGTGCCGTGCAGGCTTTCGGCTACTATTGGAAGACAGGCTCCATTGATGCCATTGTGGCTAGATGCCCATTGGAAACGGGCCCTCTCCTTCAACAAGCTATTCCGGGGAAGATTGCCTGGCCTGGTAGGTGTTTGACTGGCCGCTTCTGGTCTTGGTATACCCCGGATTGCATTTGTTCTCGCTTCTGGTCCTGACTAGGTATGCGTGCCGTGGCTGCTGATTGCAGCTGAAGTAACCAAGTCTTCACCAGGGCGCTCGTGAACCTTGAGGCTACCTGCGCCTCGTCGCATTGGAACTTTCTGCGCCACATCGCTTGATCCAGGGGTGTCCCACATCCCCAGTCACCACTCCGCATTCATATCTCCCGCGCGGACCGCACGTCGCCCGTCCTGCTCGCACACCACCTCCATGCTGTCACCAACTCCTTGAATCTCGCCTTCGCTCTCAGTGGCAACATCCGCAGGCAAGATGGGCTTGGAGCGTGGAATGCAGGCCGTGGTGACAGCGATCGTTTTCAACGCGCTGGCATTCGTTTTCATTCTCCTCCGATGCATATCTCGATTTTGGGTGATACATCAGGCTGGGCCTGAAGACTATCTGATCATATTTGCCTTGGTGCTCTCCGTTGGGCTCACTGTCACCATTGCGCTTCGTAAGGGCACCGTCCTACCCTGCTGTTAATTGCCAAACTAACGTTGCACTCACACAGAGAAGGATAATGGTCTAGGTCGGCACTCCGACACGGTTAGCGACGAAGAAAATGAGAACCTGTCGAAAGTCAGTATCAACTACAACCCTCCCGAGGCAAACATGCGCTAACGGAACGATCAGCTTCTGTACGCAAGTATCATTGTCTACAACCTGGGGCTCTTCCTAGTGAAAGACTCCATCCTCTACCAATACTTGAGGTTCTTCGTCGACAGGCGTTATCGCTACGCGGCATGGTTCCTCATCGGATTCATCTGCGTTGCAGGAATCACCTTCATCTTAGCATCCTGCTTTTCTTGCACTCCTGTCGCCTTTTACTGGGACAAGAGCATTGACGGAGGCCACTGCATTGACCTCCTGGCTTTTTGGTTCTGCTTCTCTGGTTTCAACATTCTCACCGATTTGGCTGTCTGGGTGCTTCCAATGCCGGTGCTGTGGAACTTGCAACTGCCCCGGAAACAGAAAATCAGCTTGATAGCCGTGTTCGCACTGGGTGGCTTGTAAGTGGACCAAGCTCGCTCTATTTCAAGGTCGCCGTCATGCTAACATTGAGTAAGTGGCTGCGTCACTGCGATCCTCCGCCTTCACGCCTTGTATATTGCCAGCAATTCCACTGACCTGACCTACGACAATGTCGGCGCCGCAACATGGTCGTCTGCCGAATTGAACGTCGGTATTATGTGCGCCTGCATTCCTGCAATGCGACCAGTCATCAGCTTGATCTTCCCACGACTCCTCTCGAGCACAAGGCGTGATCAAAGCTCCAACCCTTATCCCCATCGCGGAACCTACATGCGGAACGAGAGCGTCGTCGAACTATCCCAAGGTGTCAAAGCACAGAGTGAAATCAGCAGGGATGACATGGTCAGTTTCGACAACGGCCATGGACCGAACTCGATCCAAGTCAAGAATGAGTGGTCCATCACCGAACGAGAGCGCGTCTGAAATGACGTCTTCGTCTTTCCGATATATCGTGCACGATGTCTCATGGCATATGCACCTGTACGATATGACTTACGAGGCCTAGGTATAGTGTTGGCGGAAGGCTGAAAGGGAGTTGCAGGCATCAACAGGAAAACATCAAAAGCAGCGAGGCATTCTCTTTATTTGAACATGGCAGATGTTCCAACATGGTAACATCATCGACGCTTTAGAAGAATGTGGTCAACAGCGAACGCTTGTGAAACATCTCGACTGGAAATGGGGATTCTTGGGAGGTAACTTGTCTGGCACTGGCATTGTTGTTAGGTTACGGTCTTGGGGAGTCGCATGCTTTAACAGGGGCATAGGGAATGGCATCAACAAACAGCATCGATGCAGACACTGAGCTGCTGAGACAAGCAACAATCAGAGTTCCAAAATTGCTTGATCCCCCATCCACGGTTTCAGATCCACCCTTGTGACAACAAAAGGTGACGACAGCTCAACAACATCATGTGCGGAGCCTTGGCTGTCGCTGATAAAGCTCTTTCTGTTGTCAATAAAGGTTGGCCATTGCGCTTGTTTTGCTCATGATGGTCTACTTGAACCCCGTTGATCGCTCTTCTTCCTTGAACAATCGCATCTATGCAACGAAACTCTTCTCCATTGCAGCGTCTCATACCCTCAAGCCAGACCTTCACTAAACGCTCGGACAGATCTCACACTTCCAATGGACTCAGCCAACACTGCAGTTCCACCATCTCCGTCCTTCACGACGCTGCCGGCCGAGATTCGCATCATGATCTATCAAGCAGTCTTGATCCACGCCAGATACAAATGCACCAACGTGGGCGAGAATGTTGTTCACGAAGTCCTGTCCACGGACGTCACGACCATTTTACGCCTCAGCAAACAGATCAGACGCGAGGTGCTGCCAATCGTACACACGATGCCGACAGCCCTGGGCCTCTTCGGCTGGCCGAGAAAGAGGCACAAGGCAATCCCAAAAGTTCCCATGCGCAGAATCTGCTCCATCACCACAGACGAGCCATACCAGTTTCCTCACAGCCTTTTGCGATGGCTTGATCTCAGAGAACACCCGCATTTGCGCGACATTGTCTTACTGGGACCGGCGCTGATCATTCCAGCAGGCTCGCTTCGGGCCCTCATCCTATCCAGCCTTCGTCGAGGGGTGCGTGAATTCAAACTGAAACCGACGCACCTGGCCCATGCTCACATCCTTCGAACCTGTCCTGTTAGCCCTGCCGCGATCCTGGACATGGTGAGAGATCGTCGCGTGACACTCAAGTTCGCCTGCAGGTTCTCGTACCGGAACCATAACCCCGTCGCCAAATCCACGGCCCTGGCGCGAGGTGTATGTTTGATGGCGACCGCTTACAACGTGCGTTTGGCTAACGATCTACCAGGTGATCATTTGGGATGAGACAGGGATTACTGTGACGGATCTGAGAGCGGCCTAGCTGTCTGAGAGGCTACTGTTTACCACAACTGACCTGCTGGTTGCATTATCAACGATATTTGCGTGACACTGTGTCCTGTATACCTTTCTCTTGTCAATGATTCCTGTCATCACCCTTCCCGACAGCCTTCCATTGTGAATACTTCTTTCACTCGCGCCTCCCAACAGCCTTCCATTGTGAATACTTCTCTCATTCGCGCCTCCCGACCACCGTTCCTTGTCACTGCCTCACTCCAGCACAGAGTTTGGGTCGAACCATCGTGGCAAGTGCAGTTCAGGAAAAACATTCTCTACCCATGTGTGCTGTTATCTTCGCCAACAAGCTCTAGACCTTTTTCTGGTATAGGACAGAAATGGCGCTGTCACAGGTAAGTCGTCTCATTCAATAAATGGATAAACCGGCTGATCTTGACAACCTTGGCGTCTAGAACGACATATCTGAAGGTGAAAACTAGTGAGCGGAGGCAGTGAGTAGGGAGCGGATGCCATGAGCCGACCTCATTTGCCATCAAGATTGTAATTGAGACTGGGTTACGCACCGTGGAGGACGCAGGTCCCACAGACACGCGGGGGACCTTGGGGACTAGGACGCTGCACGCGTGTTATATTGAGACTGTGAGCTGCCAGGATATCAACCAGCAGATCAAAGCAACTGAACTGGACAACCGAACGATGAGCGTTTGTGTGCGTAACCAAAGAGGAAAGATTAGCTTCCATTTCAAAGCACTGTTTCCTGAACAATGTGTTCTGAAGTTGCCCTTCAATGGGATCGACTATCTGTCCAGCACCAGCTCTCACCGACACCGCTCAGCGCTATAACTGCGCACTGTCGGGTTTTCCGTTACGACCTCACCCTCACGTATTGCGCTTCTCGTCTGCTCCTGTTCACGATGACTTCGTCCTCTTGCTTACCAGATGATCTCTCCGATCAACACACTAGTTACACTCATTGGCGCAATTCTCGACCGGTTGACCTGGAACAGTCTCCGACATGGCAACAGCAATGACGCCGGTCTCCCCGGACGTCGCGCGATCTTCTAGCACCAACTCAGCCGCGAACCTGATGACACTCCCAGCCGAGATCCGCGTTGAAATCCTCAAAAACCTGTTCACCGGCATCAAGCTCAGATACATCGTCAAACGCCAGGTGGTTCAAGGCGATGGCTCGGATGCAACCCTCCCCAGCAATGATGCGACATCTGCCCTCGAGGGAGCAAGCACAATCACCGCAGACCAGGAACCAGGCCACACTCACCCCTTCGCCGTCCTGCGCGTGACCAGGAAATTAAAGCAGGAGGCACAACCCATCATCGCGGCTTGTCCCATCGAGCTCACGATCCACGGCTGTGCCGCCGCCGACAACGGCAGTCCGTGCCCGTGGGACAAACTCAAAATGCCCAACTCGGTGCGCCGCCGCATTTGGTCTCTCACCACGGACGAACCGTTCCTCGAGCTCAGCTCCGGGACCCTCAGATGCTGCTTCTTCAACATGATGTACTCGTCCATGCGGCGCGTGGAGATCCGCTCCTCCCCACCCACCCCGATCCCCGTCCCTGCCAGTGTTGTGTCTAAAGATCTGAGAGCGAGAGCGAGAGCGGGAGCGTCGAGTCCGCCCCTTCCACACGAGCTGGACGATGAGACCGCAGCACGGATTCGAGCATACTGGCCGGAATGGAGACACGGTCTAATAAAGCTAGTCGAATGTGGCTGGATGACGCTCCGGATCCATTGTCAGCTGGAGGGCGTGGTGTCGTGGAACAAGGGGCGGCGCACTAGGTCGCAAGTCCGTGATGTCGCAGTACGAGGAGTGAGTTTGATTTTATCCCCCTCCCCTCACTTCCTTCCATGTCAAACTTGTCTGTTACCACGAGACGCATAAGAGCTGACAGGCGCGCGATCCTAGGTCCTGCTGTGGGATACAAACGGCATGAGTTTGACGGACCTGTACGCCTGCGATGCGTGAGACGTTTGTGATTTTCACTACGACGACGACAGCCTTGACGACGTAAGTCCATTCATTGTTCGCTATCGCGACAACGACATTGTCTAATACGGAGAGATCTGACCATTTCTATCTCACTAGTAGTAGTAGTATGCAGACAATGTGAGGTGGCACGCACAAAGTTGTACAGGAATGGCTTGTACGGACCTCGATATTGGTGACGTCAATGTACGACAGCGGGACGCGCATTGAACGCGACTCAAGCTCGCTCGCTGCTGTGCCGAGTATCTCTCCCTGCCTGAGGTACACACGTAGGAACCTATCGTGCTATCCTAAGCGAACAGGTGGCTAGAAGGGTGTGAAAGGTCCAGGTCCTAGAAAGACGGGTTGTATCGCCTCGCTGTGGGGTTCAGTGCCATACATACTTGATAGGTTTGGGTCCAGGTTCTTCTTATCCTACCCGACTTGTACGACCCCCTGCCTGGTTCTCGATGTCACCTTGTTTGCTAGCTAGTCACTGTAGTAGCTGATCAGGAGCATTTCTTCACATTCAGCTGTCTTTCTCACTCTACTGCGCGAGGGTGATTGATTTCTTTTTCAATAGAGCAACACACATGAGTCATCCAAATTAGATCGAGTCTCCGATGCAGCCGCTTAAAGCAACGCGAGTCTCTTCCATGTACATTTAACTAGTCGACGTTGATCAGTCATATCGTCGCTTGACCTACAACACAACTCAACAAAACACACCACACCACACCACAACCCGCTCTCTCCCCGATTCTATCTTCCACATCTCCAACATGACGCACGCAGCCCCTTACACCATCAGACGCCACCGGCCCAGCGACCTCAGTGCCATGGCCGACATAGTCGCTGTGTGTAACACGACCGACACCCTCGCGCGCTATCTCACGCGCGATATCGACACACGGTGGGCCTCCTACCGATGGCACTGCGGCAACTTCATGCGCGCCATGGCCGCCGGACGCGGGCGATATACTTTTGTCGCTGTATCTCGCGATCCACAACAACCCAACGACGAGCACGTGCTCGGCTTCGTCATGTTCTCTCGACAAGGGACGTCCGCGACGGCCAAGAAATGGCAAGACTCCCCCGACGCGCAGAACGGATGGGCCTGGACCCTAGAGCGCGCCCTGATGTGGGTCGAAGCGAAGTACCGCGCCATCTTCACGGGGGTGAACCCGACGGCCGATCCAGCCCACCGGGCCAACGTCGCGGGTGAGATGGGCGAAAGGTTCCCCGAAGACGTGGTGCCCGAGATGTGGCTTGTCGACGCGCTGTTCACGCATCCCGACCACCAGCGGAGAGGAATTGGGAGGCGGCTCTTGCAGTGGGGCTTGCAGAGGGGGACGGACGAGCACGTGCCCGTCGGAGTCAAGGGGAGTCCCGTCGGCGGGTTGCCGTACCGGGCTTGTGGATTTCAGAGCGTCGGTGCCACTAGGTTTGGGAGGTGGTTCGACGAGTTGGAGTACGGCGGCGAGGTGCATCAGTTTTGGCTCTGGGAGCCGGAAGGGAGCGTCGAGAGGTGGGTGGAGAGGACGCGGGAGAAGAGGCTCCAGGCTTTGATGGATGAGAACGGAAATGAGCGTGACGGTGAGGGTGAGGGTGAGGCTGGAATTGCTTGAACGGTGTTCTTAGAGCTACCGGGCTCATAATGCTGCAGAAACAGTATTGATGATGAAGCCAAGCGCCCCCCCCCCCCCCGGGGGCTGGAGGAATTGGCCGCCTGCCCCAATAACTGCGCCGCCATATGCTTGATACCAAGCCACGTATAGCCCGTACATTTGACAGCGAAGTCGTCGTAGTCATGATTGACCGAAGCTTTATTGATATGTATTAGATTCCGAGCGGTGCTGATAGTCTCGGAAGGAGGGTAGAAACAAGCCATGCCGGGGTACCTACCTACAGTCACCCATCTGGACACTTTACCGATACAGCCTCAGACACATTCGGTGTTAAAGAACATTTACATCCCTCCCTCATACTCTGCCTACTGTGATAAGAGTTAGGTGAAGGTGGACATATTATTGGAGGTAGATGTACGGTGAAAGATGAATACACCATTACAGAGAAATACTACTCCTAGTCCTAGACTCAGACCTCTAATAAGTATTTAATAGTATATACTTTACCTCTAGTTCGTGCTAAATATTAATATTCCTTCTTCTTCACACTCTCATGTCTGCTTCTTTTCTTTTACTTTTAATGTTCGTAATGGTAATAATGATAATTAGTTTTACATTTCCCAACTCTTGTATTCGTAGTTGTCGGAAACATTGATTCTCAGACGAGGTCCCAGTGGTCGCGGAGAGATTTCGACCGCCATCCGCATTTCCATCCCGTCTGTTTCTGAATCTTGGACAGCATGTCAAGGGCGGTGAACTTTTCGTCGGCCGACCGAAGGTTTCGGCCACAGATCCAGATTGGTTGGATGGCATTGACCAGACAGGGAGAAGTCGGGTTCGATTGGACAATTCCGCACGTCTTGCGAGCATGGTCGATGATCAGCTCCGAGACCACCGAGCCGTCGTACCTTGGCGAGTCCGGGACCTCGAGCAGAAGAACAAGGGCGGTGTGGTACTGGTACCATGCAATCACTGTAGCCTTGATCAGCGCTGGAGAGTGTACAAGAGACGGCGACTCACCGGAGGAATTGTTCGAGTAAATGATGGTGGGGAAGCAGTCTCCTCCTCGGTTCGTGTTGTCTCTGTCGTCGCAAACGTCAATGTCGACGACGGGTTTTGTTTGCACGGAACCTAGAGTCGCCCAGAGTGTGAGGCGATCAAACAGGTCTTCCCATTGTTGGCGCTTGGTGATGTCGTCCACGGACGCGCGTCGAGCGAGAAAGTTGATGACCTGCGCGAACAGCCATAGCATGGTATGCACATGGTCATCTGGCGACTGGTTCTTCTGGTCCAACATGCGGACATTGTCGTCATACCATTCGTCTGGAGGGATGATGGTGACCGAGTCACTGCAGAACGCGGCCCAGATATCTGGTCCAGCCCATCAGCAAGAGCATTCACAGAAGGAAAGGCGTTCTGTCAATTACCCGATCGCACATAAGCCCAAAAGCACGAGCCCACAAGCCCGCCGGTAGAGCCGTTCCAGCCGCGTGATGCGAAAAGGGTCGCACAGCCCTGCAGGTGTCGCCGCCAGTCGACCAGGCTGACGGTCACCAACTCGTAGACAAACAACAGCACCGCCGCGGCGAGGACTCCCGTGTAGTCGTCGGCTGGCAGGCACCGGATGAGTTCGCGCACCGCTTTCTGGCAAAGATTCAGCGACTTGTGCGCCGGGTACGTCGGATCCGTACACTCTTTGAACTTGGACGCCAGGGCGAGGGCCGCAGATCTGAACGGCGGACAGACGATCATATGTTGCAACTCCACCACGGTGAAATAGCGGGCACTATCGCACGCCTCGATCCATGGCCCCGTTTCCGCGAGGTGGACTTTGAGGAGCTCGATGTCGACGGCACTGGTGAATGGCTCCGGGCGCGGGGTGTGTGGCGATACGGCTTGACTTTCTTCGGGGAACAAGAAGTCCAGTCCCTCAAACACGGAAAGAAAGTTGCATTCAAGGTCGCAAGGCGTCATCTCGGACGCCGTCGAGAGCTGCACAGAGGTATTAGCGACCTGGTGGGAGTCCCCTTCTTCGAGTACTCTGGCATCGCTTCCTACTTCAGCCGCAGAGAGAGAGCATGCATGGTGGTTTGTCACCTGGAAATCGCTGGGCGTGGAGGCTGTGGTCAGAGGGGATACCTGCGGGGGAAACGAGGCATGCCAGCTTCCTTGGGGGTGGCAAGACGCATCTGACGACTGGATCAGATTCAATCGGCGGCGTGAGAACGAGCAAGGAGGTGCCATTATTACATACTGCTAATATTGCTCTGGGCACCGCCTGTTGGATTTCCAGCTCGATGAGTTATGGTGCCATCCATGACACTCGAATTATGCGATAATAGTCCTCGTCGTGGTGACGTGGCGAAGGGTGCTTGTGCTCGCCCGGCTGGAGATGACACGGCATCGACATGACCGCCAGAGTCTGTTTCGCCAGGTAGGCTCATGCCTGCGTCCTCGATGGTCTCATTAGGTCGAGGCTGAGGGTTCAGCATATCGGACACAGTAACGTGTTTGAAGCGGATGTTCCTGCTTCTATCGCACTCTCGATTGAGTCGGGCACAAGCAGAGCACCGCGGGAGCATTTCGTCGCATTTCCGCTTCCTCTTGACGCAGGTCGTGCACTCCGGATCGTGTGCGACGGATTGGTGGTGCGTCCATATCGATTGAGGGCATGGCAACGGTAGGGTTTAAGAGGAGTTCTGAGTCGAACAGGGTACATACACCGAGTTCGCGAATGACAGGAATGGACACCCTGGTAGGGCAACGTGCTTTACGGGCCCGAATAAAAGGCCCAGATTGTTTTCACTGGCAATTGCGAGCTAGAGGATATTCAATGAGATCCCCAGATTTTGACGCCGAAGCGGAGTCCGGGGGAGCGGAGCAGTTAGGTTTATGCTCGGCTTCAATAGGGTACATAGGGGCTGGTGTGTTCCGAAACCGGGGGAGGGGTCAAGTACATAGTTGTCCACAGCAGAACAAGAAGGAAAATCACAATGCAACATTGCGCTGCGAAGATAATTACGGTTCCTTCTCTCTTCCATGGGCTATTGTACTATTCTCACCTACAACCCACGGACGTCTTCCGTTATACCCTATGGGCTACCATGCAGGGTCATCTCGAATCTTGTGACCACCTTCCAAGGCAGTCTCTGTTGAAGCAGCAACCGTGTATGGCTCGACCTTTATTTGGCCACATGCTCAACGAGAGTGGTAACAGCCTTCTCTTCACTAGACATATCAGATTCCTTGTTATTCGCAACGGTAGTCCCGTGCTCAGGATGGTTATGAGCGTGATTCTTGCGGAACGGCAAGCCTGTCGACTTGTTGGAAAACATAAAGTCAATCTCCTCGAGACTGTCGCGCAATCGAAAGAGTCAGCATGCCTGAAGAGTAGTAATACGCTCCGCTAGAGCTGTTCCTACAGGGTTACGAAAAGGGACTCACCTTTTATTGCTGACTTCTGGGTAGAAGAAAAACATCAGTGGGACAAAAGCGAACTGAGGTGTCGACATTAGCCAGTCTGCCCATCAACTTCATCAAGACCGAAAGGACATACATTTGTGATGGTGAAGATCAAGTAGGCTTTCCATTGCAGACGATTGATGATGACTGATTGCTGTTAGTGAGAATCGCTCCTACAAGGAAAATCGTTCTCGTACTTGGAGTAATCATCACGACGAGAAAGTTCCAGAGCCAGTTTGACGATGTCGCCGCTGCGACACCCTTGGTTCGCGCTTCCAAGGGCACGATTTCTGGTGCGTACGCCCAGGGAACACAATTGACAGACCCGCCGAAGGTGATCATGTACTGATATTTCTGTCAGTCTTGAAAACTTGACACCCTGTGTCCAAGAAAGGAGGCTTACGGTGAAAAAGAAGGCAATGCAGGCCGACGAGGCACCCTTGCCTCCAACCTATTATTGCCGCATTTTAGTATCGTGATGAAAGTTTCAACGACTCGACTGCGAGATACTGCTGTTGAAGGGATAGACAAGGACTTACGCCGAGGAGGATCGTGATCATGCCCATCGACGCCCCGACCAAGCAAAGTCCGATCATCATCGTCTTGCGCCGGCCCATCCGGTCGAGCATCAAGCTTGGAAAAGCCGAGCCGATCATCAGACTCATGTTGATACTGTAGGTTAGAAAGGATGAGTGAAATGCTCTTAATGTGTTCAGATGGCTTGAATTTCGCTTACCATCCTCCCAGGATTTGGGCGACTTTCGGGGTCATTCCAACGTTCTGTACGAGCACAGAAGGGATATAATAAACAACTAAATTGATGCCTCCCATCTGATTCATAAACTGGCGGCAACTTTCAGCCAACATGATCAAAATTGGACCGGTAATCAATACTTACGTGGCATCCAAACGCCAGCAAGACTCTTTCGCGGGTGCAAACTTCGTCTTGTGTGAAGAGCGTCTTCCATGTCGTACGACCGCCCAGCTCTTCCAACTGCATGGCTTCTATAATATCTGCCTTTTGCTCTTGCACGATAGCCGAGTCCTCGGGTTGGCCGGTTGCCAGACAGAGCAATTTGACGGCTTCATCCTGCCTGTCGACGGTATAGAGCCATCGAGGTGACTCGGGAACACCAAGCACGCTGACCATTTCGGTCAAGGAGAAGACGATTTGCATGGCCAGTGGTAAGCGCCAGGCGATCGAGCCACTCACGTATGACATGCCAAAATCAAACCAGCTGTGCCGTCTGTCAGTACAAATAGCTGTTGCTTGTGGATCAAAGGACTTGCTAGGCAATAGTTATCCCGACGCCGACGACAAGCAGTTGTGACGAAAGAAGTCGCCCACGGAGGTGTTTGGGGCAGAGCTCGGCCTGGTATGCTGGGACCGTGGAGCTATTTATGCCGGTGCCGACGCCGGTTAGGATCCGACCGACGACGAGATGGGCAACGTGGAAGGCTGAGCATTGGATCGCCGCGCCGATGCTGATCACCAGCGCTGCCCACCACATGGTCCTGAGGCGACCGATCCTTGCGCCCAGAAAGAAACTGACTGCCGTGCTTATTAGAAAAATGAAGGACCATAGGCAAGGAAGGGGTGAAAAACGTACAGCAGCATCCCAGGAAGCATCCGAGGTCGAAGCATGCGACGATGATGCCAATGTGGGTGTCGTTCGGGTTGTTGAACTGGGCGTGCCAGTCGGCACTCTGGAGGATGCCGGCGAACACTCCTTGATCATATCCGAGAAGGATCCATGCGTTGAGACAGTGAGCGGTAATCCAGAACTGGAGCTTTCGGCCGGAGCCGAACCACGAATACATGTTGACGATCTCGTATGATATTGATGCCGCACCTTGGGCAAGAACTTGTCACTCTTGAGGAAGAGTGAATGATATTTTCCAGAAAGAAAAGGGTCTCGGTTTATTCTGCCAAAACCGCTTTGTTCCAAAGGTGGAATTGGTGGTATTATGACTTGTTGGCCTAAGGATCTTATACTTATCATCAGTATATAGCCGGCACTCAAGGGCCGTCGAATCGCGACAACTATGGCAAGAGTGACAGGTACGCCCCGCACAGTGCAACTAGTCCTTCTTTTGACTCTGGGGTAATTAGGATAGGAGTAAAGCGAGAGTTCCCCAGACCAAATCCACAAGGCGCTGAAAATATACAAATTGGGAAAGTGGGTGTGCCTCTGCCGCCTCAAATGCTTCAAACAAGACCTTGAGCTTGGCCCTTTTTCGTGTCGGGACCTTGTCCGAAGGGTTAGTCTGACGCTAGGCGGCGCCCACTGCTGATTGTCACAAGGTTGCGAGAAGAAGACAGACGCCAGGTTGAACATTGACTTCCAGGAAGCCCCTGGGTCGGACCGCTCTTCCCGATGAGGTCTACGGCTTCGCATGACCTATACATACAATGCGTTGGGCCCGGACTGTGAGCATATATATGCGAGGAGACTATGTTCGGTGATTATACTAGCGATATCCGCGGGCTGTGATAATAGACCATCTCGAAAGCTTCCCAAGTCCCAATCTCCTACAGGCATTGCAAAAAGGAGAAACCGATATCAACATGGCCGCGGCAGTCCAGGTCCTGACAGAAAAGACGCCGCTTTCCGAGCTCGGCAAGAGTCTCACCATCAGCAGCAGAGTCGTGCAGAATGAACAGACCGAACTGGTCTTGGCCGACAAGTATGGTGTCCCCGATCACTACTTGTCGACCCATGACACCCTCTGGTACCACTGGCAGGGCAACATCTACGTGAAACCGATTCGTTTCGAAGCCAAAACTGGAACCTATGTCATTGCTCTCAAATGTTCGATCGATTCTGATCTGGGCAAGCATCGCCATCGAGGGCCGGTCACGGGATACACCGTCAAGGGTGCATGGGGTTACAGAGAGTATGTTCCGTATCTCTTTCCTCACTGTCGTTGCTCTCCAAGAGTGCTGACTCGCAGCAGATATCAGTGGGAGGCCAAGGAGGGTGACTATATCGTCGAGAATCCAGGGACGATCCACACTCTATACATGAAGGCCAACACGGAGGTCCTGTTCACCGTCGGGGGGTCGATTGAGTTCTTTGAGCCGGATAACTCATTGCGCGAGATCATGGACCTGTTCAGTTTCTGGAGGATGTACCTAGAGCATTGTGAGAAGAACAGTGTCGCTGTGAACCACGACTTGTGGTATTAGATAGGCTCGCTCGCCTAATACATGGCCATTTCCATCCGGCTCGTCTTTGATATTCTTCTAAGGTCGCTTTCGCTCCAATGCTTAAGCGCTGGGTGGACATGTTTGTGCCAGATTTGCTGCTGCCCTACTTATGCTCTGCACATGATATTCAAGTACAATCGATGCATAAACTTTTGCCGTGTTTCTCTTTAGTGAAGCTCACAGCAGATACTTGTAATCGAACGCATCAGCCTCAAAAGGCGGAAGATGGAGGCCAGTGCGGTAAACTCTTTTTACGGCTCTATGCGACGGTATTGTATCCCTTCCACAATCGTCTTGTCCTGGCGGCATATTGAACTTCGACCAATATTTACCAAGCGCAATATCCTCCGTCGACTCTCATATCCGCCCCGGTCATGAAACTGCTGCCGTCGCCAAGAAGGAATATCAAGGGAGCGCGAAACTCCTCGGGCTCGCCTAGCCTCTTCATCGGGCAGCCGTCCAGCCACAGCGCCCCAGATGCGGGATTGTTTCTGAGGAGCTCCTCGGTCATCTTTGTCCTAACGTAGCCCGGACTAAGGGAGTTGACACGGATGGGAGAGCCGGGAAAGCTGCTCCATTCAGCAGCCAGCGACCGACACATCTGGTGCACCGCTGATTTCGACGAGTTGTAAGCAACGCAGGACAGGCCCTGGGCACGTCCAATGTTAGATCACGCACGTCCATTTCGCAAGGTGGGAAGACAAGCTCACTCTGTTTGCGATACTTCCACTCATGCTGGAGATCAGCACGATACTGCCAGAGACCTTCTGGCGGATGAAGGCGCGTGCGGAAAGTTGGGCAGTGATGAAGACGCCGATGGCGTTGACATTAAGAATCTTGTGGAACTCGGATGGCGGGTAGTCGAGGGCTGGGATCTCCTGCGTGATGCCAGCACAGCAGACGGCGCCGCGAATTGGGTATCTCGCTGTGGCAAGAATAGTCTCGACGACCTCGGCGTGCGCTTTCTGATCCGTCACATCGACTTGGTGGTAGGTCAGTCGTCTCGAGTCTCGTTGCGCGATGCTTTCAGCATGGCCTGCGAGTTGTCAGCGTTTGTGATCCCGGACCGACACACAGTCTCCTTATTACCCCACGACTCATCGTCGGGCTGTGGCGATATCGCGAGACAAGCAACGTCCGCTCCTGATTCTAGCAGGGCCGTAGTAAACGCAATGCCCAAGCCGGTACCACCTCCTGTCACTGCGTTTGTCAGAAGGGCAGCCGTCAAAAGGAACTGGAACATCGGCTTCACGCACCGATGATTGTTCGCTCTCCTAATGAAAACAGCTTGGACGTCGGAATGTTCGAGTCAGCAGCGTTCTGGACATCGTAGACTCCGTCGACTTTCACGTTCCCGTCCGAGCTGGTATCAGACAGCCTGCATTCAACATTGTAAATTTTGCCCATTTCTAAGGGTATCACTGTCTCTGTCTGCCCATACCGCTTGACTGTCGCTGACGCCGTGTTCATGATAACCGCTTCCAATGTCATCTGGTCGTGCAACCGGGTGGATGAGCAGTGGACGCGCAGAGAGCCAAACTTTCGCAGAGAACATTATGGCTGTTGAACATCTTGCTAGCCCAGCCTTGTGGGTCCACCTCCCAGCGAGAGCGACGCGTGCCAGCTTGAATAGAAGGCCGAAGCGTAAAGGTCGACCGGTCAAGGGCGGATACTCTGTAGTGATTCCACCAAGACGCTCAGAGGAGACGAAGCAGATCAAGGGCTAAAAACATGCGGACCGAGTTTCCCAATCGAGGGAGAAGGGCTCGCACAGCGGGCGTTTTAGGGTTTGCTGGCGGTGGAGTCCGGGATAAACAATTGCAGAGGCGGAGCTCTTCTGCGACTCCGCAGAGAACACTCCGAATGCGGGAAGAGTCTTGATCTCCAACCGTTGTTGGTATGTCGGTGCGCCGCACGCCTGTGGCTCGCTTCCATCGCGGTTAGAGCTGGGGCTGATGGGACTGGGGAAACTGGGGGGCCCACGGGGACTCACGTTATGTACTGGTGCCTCGGGATGGCAACCACATAAGGTCAAGACTGCGCTGTTCCGGGACACGTCTCAAAGGGTTGTTCAGATCCGTATGAACTGTC
The DNA here is from genome assembly GCA_002099365.1 of Phialophora verrucosa. Lineage (NCBI taxonomy): Eukaryota > Fungi > Ascomycota > Eurotiomycetes > Chaetothyriales > Herpotrichiellaceae > Phialophora > Phialophora verrucosa. The sequence continues at coordinate 641,665 of MSED01000002.1, read as the reverse complement.
GTCGCATGCATAATACTCAATCATGATCGAAAAACTAGGCCGGACGGACTACAATGTCAAGCAAAAACCAATCTACACCCGACGCAAGCTACGGGTGATCTGTATTGGTGCTGGAGCCTCGGGGATTGTAGGTTTGGGAATATACCGTGTCAAATTCGGTAACCATGGCTGACCTTGCAATCGCGAAAGTATATGTCAATCCGGCAGGATCAGCTTCTTCGAGACGTGGATTTCACGGTTTACGAAAAGAACGAAGACGTGGGAGGGACGTGGTTTGAGAACAAGTACCGTAAGTTCACATTCCATCGACAGGAAGGATGATTATTGTTCACATTCATGGCAGCTGGCGCTGCGTGCGACATTCCATCGCACAATTATACCTTCTCATTCGCGGGCAAGGCAGATTGGACAGCATAGTAAGTTTACAAGAACAGCCCCAGGAGACGCACACCGTTGAATAAAGAAAAGCTACTCCGGCACCGACGAGATCCAAGGATATTTCCGCGATCTCGCCGACAAGTACAAGCTCGACCGATTCATCAAATACCAGCACAAGGTTGTCGCTGCGAGATGGAACGACCAAAACTACCAATATGAGCTCGAGGTGGACACGCCAAAAGGTCGTATCTCTGACAGCTGTCATGTCCTCATCAACGCGTGTGGTATTCTCAAGTACGTAACAGGGTCTTCCGTGCCATTCCTCCTGGCCAAAACTGATGGTCTCGCAGTGCTTGGAAATGGCCCGATATCCCCGGCCTGCAGGATTTCAAAGGCGATCTGTTGCACAGCGCCCATTTCGATCGGAGCTGGTCCCCCGAGGGGAAGAGAGTGGCTTTGCTCGGAAACGGGTCCAGCGGCATCCAGATCCTACCACAGAGTACTAAGTCGCGCGGCTGGGTCGTCGCAAACAACATGCTGACCTTGTACAGTCCGGCCGCATGCGACAAGAGTCGACGCCTATATCCGGTCGCCCACCTGGATCGCAACACCGTTTGTGAGTTCAAAGAACCCCGATCCTGACCGAAATCCGCTTTACACGGAAGAGGAAAAGCAACGATTCGCCAATGATCCCGAGTACGCGCTTCAGTATCGGTGAGTCAAATGCTGCCCGCTGACATCTCAGAGTGAGAGAGAGAAAAAAGGTCGTCGCTGATCCGCCTAGTTAGATGTGAAATGGAGCACGAGTTCAACTTCTTCTTTGACAACTTCATCGATGGAAGCTCGACGCAGATCACGACCAAAGCAGCTCTGGAAAAGATCATGGCCGAGCGATTGGCGCGCAAACCTGAACTCATCGACAAGCTGACGCCCAAGTTTGGAGTCGGGTGCCGTCGCATCACACCGGGCGTCAACTACTTGGAGTCATTGTGTGAGGCCAATGTCGAGGTGATCACCGACGACATCGATCACGTCCTCGCGCATTCCGTCGTGACCAAGGATGGAAAGGAACGTGAGGTGGATTCTATCATTTGTGCCACCGTAAGTATCATCATCACCATTCGGGAACAGGGTTCTTACACAGGATACTACTGCAGGGGTTCGACGTCAGCTTCGCTCCTCGCTTCGAACTCACCGGAGCGGACGGTTACAAGTGTGACGAGAAATTTGCCGAAGGTACTGTATTAAATGCAGATCCAAGTCTCGACCCACGTCCACCACTGCTAACCTGAGCATATTCAATAGACGCCAAGGGCTATCTATCACTGGCCATCGCGGGTCTCCCGAACTACTTCATCTTCTACGGTCCACAAGCGTGCGCCGCCAATGGCTCGTTCCTCCCCGCCATGGAAGCCTCGGGGGACTATTTCATCAAGGCGATCCAGAAGATCCAGGCACAGGACATTGCGTACATGATACCCAAGCCCGAGGTCGTTGAGGACCTGGTCCTTCATGCCGACAAGTTTCACGAGAAGACGGTGTGGGCGCACGGATGCCGCAGCTGGTACAAGAATGGCACCACAGATGGCCGCGTCGCGGCGGTGTGGCCGGGAAGCACTCTTCATTTCCGCGAGACGCTCCAAGATCCACGGTGGGAAGACTACGACTACGTCTATCTGGATAAAGCGACCCGGTTCTCGTATCTGGGCAATGGCACCACGTGGTTGGAGGTCAATGGGGGTGACAGGTCGGGACACGTGAGAGACCGAGCGCACCTGTTTGATGAATGGTGGGCAGAGAGGTCCAAGGAGTTGGAAGCCAAAAGCAAACTGGTCGTTTCTGAGGAGGATTCAAAGTGGGCTGCTCACTAATTGTCTTGAACACACTTGAGGTGTTTCTAAACAGATAAGCATCAGCAGCCGGAGATCATGGCACCAGCACCAATTCCTCATCTTCCTCTTCCAAGGCACTGACAGGCTCTATCTTATCCGATGAGACTCGGGCAACGAGTTAATTAGTTCACTTGCACAGTTTGTAGTCTAACTCTTTAACCAACCGTTGCTGGGGCTCCTCATTTTCAGATATGAGATATAGTGGCCTATGGCATCTACACGTCGATATCAGGCCACTCTATTGTTGCGAGTCGAGACGGAAGACCGCGTCTTCCCAGGAAAAACATGATGCCCAATGCAACCCCAGTTAACGATTCCCGGCTTCGAACCCATCAGTGGCCTGACACGCTTCCTTACTTTGGGAATCGTCGGAAAATATCTCCCAGCTTGTCTAAGGGTGCAGCCATGAGTCCAGCGACGGTCTCGAAGGGAGGCTTGTCCGGAGCGGAAGGATGGCTGCGCGTCGGCACAAACATCTTGGTTCTCTCGAAACTTTTCGCCATTTGTGAGGAGTTAGCGTCAGGGATCGCTTTCTCGAGCTTTGGAAGGTCGTCGGTCTCTTCTTCCTCGATATGTTTGCCGAGTACGTCCCACAGTGACTTGATGGTGGGTTCGAACTCCTTGTCCGTGGGAGCCAGGCCCTGGAATTTGTACAGCAGTTCTTTGACCTGTTGTCACGGCAAAGTTATCAGCCTCAACCTGTGCAACAAGGACACCGATGTGTCATGTTGTAATGCCACGACAGACCATAGGACATACCTTGTTGTGGCCGTCTCGATCCTTCTGGGCCAATTGCTTTCCCTCGTCGCCCAGGTGCTCCTCCATGGCTGGATAGACGACAAGCTCCTCTCCGATGGAGTGACGAGCCAACTCCCAAGTGAACTGGTTCTGCCAACGGATCTTCGACTCAGTGTCCGTGGCATTGAGAATGTTGTTGTAGTATTCCTTCAATTCTGCATGGTCGTGTTTGATTGCGGCGGAGACCGTCCCTGCATTGGCGGACGACATGTCCGCGGTTGCGGCATTGGCTTTGTTGACGGTCTCTTGGCCCAGTGTGCTCTGGAAGCGGCTCTGGGAGAGCGGCAGTATGCTGGTTCTGGCATCCAGTCGGCGAGGATAGCGGGGGGAGGCAGCAAATGCTCTGAACAACGGTCGAGTAGCAGCGGCCATCCTGGGTACAGTCAAAATCAACAGGTTGTAGCAGTGTGAAAGGCGAGGAGTTCGGACCTCTGCTCCTCGTAGGGTAGAAGATGAATGCCCGCGTGCGACGTCAGGGTCGAACTGGTCTCGCGGATTCCATATCCGCCTCCCTACCCCAGCTTTCCAGAAGCCGACCCTGCTGGATGAGGATGTGTGCATGTGCTCCGGCAGCAAGAGAGGGATTGAGATCCCACCAATAGCAGTTCAGGTTTTGTAATCCGTTCTGATGCTGGTTCCTGATATTGTTGGATTATGACTAGGATTTGCCGGAACTTGACTGCGTGTGTGACACGAGAAGCTGGAGGCATGCAACACGTCACAATGACGGGGTGAAGTCTCACCGAAGCGGTGGACGTAGAACGAGCCAGCATTTCGCAGTCCAATGTCTGGACCCTCCATTAGAGGCTGTACGTAGTGCCATCTCACATGCGAGGAGAATGTATCCGCCCTCGTCGTCGAGGGGGGTTCTTCTTGGCACACCGGATTTGTGAATCCATGACAGCCTCACCTCGCTTCCAAAACTGCAGGCTCCTCCCCCAAAGTTCCATCCAACGAAGCGCAGTCTACCGTCACACTTGACATGGATACAACGGACTCCGTATCCGCGTCCGTCGCAGAATGTCGGTACTCTGTCATTGCGGTCGACTACCGCACGAGTAATTCGCCAGGAAAAAAGGTCCGCATCGCGCATCTTCTGCACCCAGTGATGGTTCCCTGCAATGCGAGGTCCACCAATTCCCTTTTTCCGCGGTATGTGACGTTGAGAACTGCTGCGGTGAGCCATGGTCTGAAGAGCCAGCACCTGCCTGTATTTATCTCCCGTCCTCGCTCCCTATCCTTGCCGCTTCACTCTTTTCGTCCCGCTAAATCTATCCTGAAGATTGGTGAGAGTTTGTTCGAATGACCTCCAACGTCACAGCAGGTGAGATGGCAGCACACCCCGTTCAGGCCGTGGGGAAGGCCATTGGTAAGATGGGCGGTGACCCTAGAGCTCTTCAACGATCCTCGCTCTTTCAAGGTGCAAACGAAGGCCCGGCAGTGGTTGCGGCCAAATTGACGGGTGTCAGCGAAGGAGGAAAACGCGCCGATGACGGTCCCTATTTCACCAACAATGAAGGTATCCCGTTCCCGGATGCATCTCACAGCAAGACTGTTGGAGGCATTCCAGTCGCGTCAGACACGTTCCTCTTCCAGAAGCAGCAGCACTTCAACCGATCTAAGCTCCTCGAGAGAATGGTACATCCTTGTAGGCAGAATCACTGAGCATGCTAGTATCGTCTCCACTGACACCACACACACACACACAGGCGGTAGCGGTGCTTTCGGCTACTTTGAGACCACCAAGGATGTGTCGCACCTGACCAAGGCCAACTTCTTGAGCGGTTCCGGCGTACAGACTCCCATCTTTGTCCGCTTCTCAACCGTCACCTTGGGGCGAGAGTTTCCCGACCTGGCTCGCAACCCACGAGGCTTCGCCGTCAAGTTCTACACGGGGGAAGGGAACTACGATATTGTCGGCTTGAATTTCCCCGTCTTCTTCTGTCGTGATCCCATCCAAGGGCCGGATGTCATCCGCTCCCAAGCCAGACGACCCGACAACTTCCTGCTGGACTACAACGCCACATTCGACTTACTCGCCAACACCCCCGAGGGCAACCACGCCGGAATGATGTTCTTCTCCGACCACGGAACGCCGCAGGGTTGGCGTGCCAATCACGGTTATGGCTGCCATACCTTCAAGTGGGTGAACAAGAATGGCGAGTTCGTGTACATCAAATACCACTTCCTAGCAGACGGCGGGCAGAAGCAGTTCACCCGTCAAGAAGCCGTCAAGTTGTCTGGAGAGAACCCCGACTACAGCAAGGAAGAACTTTGGCAAGCCATCGAGAACGGCGAACCAGTTTCTTACACCGCTCACGTCCAGATCATGAAGCCCGAGGAGGCTGACCCGCAGAAGCTGGGCTTCGATCCGTTCGACGTGACCAAGGTTTGGCCCAAGAAGCTATTCCCCCTCCACGAGTTTGGAAAGCTGCATCTTACCAGAAACCCAGAGAATTGTGAGCCCCAGCGTGCATGCCATGTCATGCGAATAAACCAAGAGCGCCGCTGATGAATGTCCCAGACCACCGGGATGTCGAACAGGCAGCCTTCTCCCCTGGCAGCATGGTCCCCGGCATCGAAGACAGCCCTGACCCACTATTGCAATTCCGCATGTTCTTCTACCGCGACGCCCAGTACCACCGCATCGGCGTGAACCTGCACCAAGTCCCCAGTAAGTGATCGATGGCTGCCCTCGCAACAACCCTCCTCTCCTATCGTAGCAAAGCACCACGCAACACGGCAAGCTGACAGACTCCTTCTCCGCGCAGCAAACTGCCCCTTCATGGCCGGATCGTACGCGTCGCTCAACTTCGACGGCCCGCTGCGCGTCGACGCCAACCACGCCAAAAACCCCCAGTACGCGCCCAACAGCTTCGTGGACAAGTTCCGGCCCGACACGGCCGAGGCGCCGTACAAGGTGGGCGACAACATCGTGTCGCGCAAGTCTCACTTCTACCACGAGGGCCGTCCGCTCACTGAATACGACCAACCCCGCGACCTGTACGAGAACGTCATGACCGAGACGCAGCGCGCACATCTGCACGACAACACGGCCGTCATGCTGAGCCACGTGAGCGAGCCGGCCATCCAGGCCAAATACCTCGCCCAGCTGTATAAGATCGCGCCCGGGTACGCGCGGGCCGTGTACGATGGCCTGACGAAGAAGAAGTTCGAATTCAGCGAGGTCGAGGAGCGGGCCGCAAAGGGCATCGAGAAGGCCGGGCACTACGACAAGTTCAGACCGACGCAGGCGAGCGAGCGCTTGGTCGGCTTGCCTGCGACGGGCGTGTATAACAGCGTGGCTGATCGGTTGTAGGGAGCCCATCAATAAGTGATATGTAGCGTATTGTTGCATGGTATGGTATTATCACTCAACGAGTGGGTGAATGATGAGAGGATGATTCAGTGCGTGGGCATGTGCATGTGCTTGTGCCTGTGATTCAAAGCACGGGAGGCTGGCAGAGCAAGCTCTATGAACCCAGAGATAAGCACAGTCAACGAAGTCGTGCAGACCACTCTACCTATCGTGTTGGCTGGCGCCCAGAGTAGGATAAAAAGTACAGAGTACAGAGTACAGAGTAGGAGTGCACAGTCAATATCATGGAGTGATTTACCACGAGGGGGATATACACCGTCCGTAACTATGCGCCATGTTCACCGGATGGTCAAGAATTGTCCAAGACCCTGGGCAGTAAAGTTTGTGCGCAATCAGGGAGGCATGGTGCACATTGAACAATGAGTTTGAACTCCAGTTCAACTTCCAGTGTATATGTATTTATTTCCTACTGTGTAATGATGTAGACTGATATCTCTATCCCCCCACCGACATCATCAAAACGACAAGGCAGACCAGACCGGGCCACGCATGCACTGTATATCACACCCGTACAACACGAGAAGGCCGTCTCGGCGTAAGAGGCAGGGTGGTCGCGCTGTTTTCGACATCCGAATCCACGGCCGACGCCGTCACGACGGTATCCCCCGTCTTGGGTCTCCCGGTTTTCATATCCCTCGCGTCCTGGTCCGCGTCTGCCAGCGCCAGCGCGACGACCTCCTCCGGCGGAGCACCGGGCGAGGGGGGCGCGGCGCGCGGCACCTTCTTCAACTCCACCCATACGATACACACGGCGACGTAGACGCACCAGACGATCCCGCCGACAATGCCGTATGCGATCTTCCACCCTTCGCTTCGATCCCGGCCCGGCAGAGAACCAGACAGTCGGAATCCCAGACCCCCGTCGATGATGCCGAGCATGAGGCTGACGCGGCCCATCCAGAGGTGGATGTGCATGAAGGCCGCGACGCGGGGCACTGCGGCGTGGAACCAGTGCAGTTTCAGGAGCGGTTGGATCACCAGCATCGCGAGCACAGTGTAGCCTACCAGAGCGTGGTATCGGTCCAGCGTATGGAGCTGCGAACCCATCCAGAATCCCAGACCAACGCACACGATATAGAGTGCCGTGCCGAAGGCTTGGATCGCGGCATGGATCCAGACGATGTGGCGGTGCGGCCAGACTTTGATGATGATTCCACCGAGCGGGAAGACGAAGAGGAACGCAATGGCGCCGAGGACGGCGTGGGCGATCTTGGCGTCCTCAAAGGGGGCGGCGGATTCGCTCGTCAGCGCGTGTGCGGCCGGATGGGTAGGGGTGTTGACTGTTCCAAAGGTGGCGCTGGGCTTCGTCGTTGTGAGCCATGGGGAAGAAACCCTGGGGACTGGTACCGTAGGGGTAGGCGGCGATGCGTACTGCGTCTGTGCCTGGACCAGCGTGTCTGCAGGGCATGTTAGCTGCCTAGTGGCTTCTTGGCGGGTTCTGGGTCCGAAACATGCCATTGATGGATAGAGTTTGGGTAAATAGGTCGCGCGCCAATAAACCTTGGAGGGCACTGAGCAGCAGCAGGGCTCTCATTACCGGTCTCGTAGCCATGGTGCCTCGACACAGGGCTGCTGCGCGGGGTGACGAAACTGAGATTGAGTCGTTGCAGTGCAGTGTGCAGGTCTCAGAGGCAGCAGAAGAGCAGCCATGGGAGCAGGCGAAGCTCGTATTCAAGCTGGCGGCAGGCTGGGACAAAGGAGCATTGATGTTTGCAGAGTTCCATTGTAGACATGTCTCAAATAGGAAATGCACGTCTGGGCTGGAATGTCCGACGCATGCGCACCCCTGACGCATTGTTCTCGTATACGCCCGGGCCAGCAGGAGGACCTGGTGCTCCAGGTTTTCAACGCTCGCTCTTGTCCTTGCCTGCGAATGCTTACCGTCTCTTCCGGCCGTTATCTGTACTTCTCCATGTCCTCGAAGGCTCACCATTGTCTGTCCTCACGAATGCTTGCCGTCTCTGCCGACCGTTGCTTGTGGTTTGGGCCCGCACTTAAGCCCGCGGGTGCGGATAGCCTCGTTTCGGCCAGCTTTCACCTGATCAGTGTTCCGTTTCTCTCCCACCATTCCGCCCAGTTGACGACCTTCCTCTCTCTCCTCGCCTCTTCCGCTGCAAACACAACAGCATGACTCAGGATGATCTCTTCGAGGTCACATCCCACCAAGTCTCTTTGTGCTTGAGCAACGTTCATTGTTCCCGCATCGACGTTCTGTACAGCTTGGACAAAGGCACCAGCAAGACCCCAGTCGCCACCACCATGGCTCTTCTCCACTTCGGGAGCCTGCTTGGGGATATCATGCACCGTCGTCCTGCCATCGGCAAATGTGTGGACGGTGATGACGTGGGAGTCATAGGCGATTTCTCCCAATGTGCCGTATATTCTTCCGCGGCGCTCACATTGCGATTGTGTGGGGTAGGTCATATGGAACAGCGCCCTCTTTGGCCCGCGACCAAGTTCTTGGCCGGGCAGAGGCTCTTCTTCCCAGTTCATTGCCACAATCTGGTCATCAACAACATTGTTGTCTGACTCGTACACACAGCGGCCGTACCAACTTCTGCTTGCGATAACATCATCTGGCGTAGTCTCTTTGTCGTAGTCTTCGCCAAGCTTCTGCATTAAGCGCTCTTCACCCGCACCCCAGCCTTTGGCCGAGACAATGTCTTCAATCTCCGGGACTACGATCTTGAGTGGCCAACCGGTATCCTTCTCCGCCCGAAGCCATTTGTCGCGGTAGATTTTCTTGGCGGAATATATGCAGTCCGGCTCAGCAGGGCAAGAGAGGCAGTTCGTTGCCGCTCCCGCAGCTTTTGGCTTCCTTGCGCGGCGGAAATGGGTGATAGCTCCGTTGCTTGAGATGGTGGAAGGCAGATGGGGCTTCTCGCCGGTCAGAGCGCTGGGTGAGCAGAGAAGCCACAGAATGAAATCAATATCGTGTCCGGATTTGGTGAGCAAGGAGCCAACGCCCTCAGGAGTCAATCGTCGCCAATTCCCGCGCACGTAAGAGTGGGAGAAGTGCCACCAGCCGATCGGCTCCGTGTGCTCAATCGAGACGATCTCGCCGATGACCTTGTCCGATGTCAATAACTTTCGCAGCAGAATATTGTGGGGCGAGTAGTGCAGAACATGTCCAATCGACACCACTTTCGGCGGGAACTTCGACAGGGCTGTAGAGATGGAGAGACAGTCTGATAGTGATATTGCCAGCGGCTTCTCGCATAGGATATGGAGATTGAGTGGCGCAATGGCTCGAATGATAGGAGCATGGCTTTCGTCTAGCGTGCATATGAAAACACCAGTGATGGGTATGTATCCAGGTTCAGGGCCAGCCCTGTCTGCTTGCTCCCTTCGTTTTGTCTCCCACGCGACCCATTCTTCCCAGTCACCAAAAGACTGGCCGTCCGTGGGCTGCCCGTCTCTTCCCCAGATGTATCTCCGTCCGAACTCTTGACGCTTGAACGGGTCGATGTCTGCTACTGCTGCGATCTGGCCGGAAGTGGAGGCTTCGACGGCGCGAGCATAGGCATGTCCGCGAGACCCAGCGCCGATAACGAGGAACTGCGGCGGCGGTGAAGGAGGTCCGATGGAGCCCATGGTTGTGGGCGAGAGTCAGGCCACGAAGAGGTTGCCTCCTCCCTTCCTTCTCCGGGGCAGGCAGAGGTCTATATGCCCGCCGTGAACGGAGTAGGCCGCGTGTAACATTGAGGTGAGGCCACGATAGCCGTTGTAACACGAATCGTGTCGGCTCTGATTGGCCAGCCACTACGCGCACCACAATCACAGCAGCTTCATTGTCAAATGAATGCCCAAAGATGAATCGCAGCAGCCTGGATGTGCTACGTGACACATCCTTGCATTCTCAAGCTCGGTGACACGTCAAGGCAGCAATGTAAACGCACGGGCGCGCGGTGTGCGACATGGGATATCAATGCGGGATTGGGTCCGGCCATCCTATGCAGCTTCCGGGACTCATTTAATTAATAGGATTGATCTTATGAGTATGCTGACCACATTGATACGGCCAGCTGCCGGAACAACCACTTGTCCGTGTCGAATAACCACATGTCCGCGTCAATGGAGAAATACGACGCTGCCCCTCGCCGTCTCATTATACCAACCCCGCACAGGAAAATCGTATCAGGCGGATTCTCCTCGCGAATCAGAGTCGACCCGAGGCATTCGATTCGGCTCATGGTGAAGTCATGGCAGAAAGGTCCAAGGGAAGAGCTGTGTGGAGAGTACGAGCTCTTCTGGACCTCATTGGCGGAATCAAGCCTTCGTGTTCCTTCATTGGTTCTCCAAAGCGAGGACAGCTTGAGTCCTCGGATCGTCTATTGCTGAGTACAGGAAAAGAGTTTTCGCCGGTGTCTGAGGTGTCTGAAGTGCTACGTATATGAAAGGCGTCTATTCCCACTGACACAAGCCTCACACTTCACACTTGGAGCTGAGCAGTCGGGAGCCCGCTCTGAACACGCCGGCTACGTTTCTACTAGATCTAGTCTACAACCCTGAAAAGCCATCACTATGTCCACGCAGATAGGAATGGGCGCGTGCTGCCTCTCCGGCGCCGTCCACGAAGGCACTCCGCAGGGCCGCGAAGATACCATTGGCGGCCTGCCCACCTACATTGCCGAACCCAGCGACAAGTCCACTGCCAAAACGGTAGTCTTCATTGTCGACATCTTCGGCTGGAAGTTCAAGAACGTGAGACTTCTGGCTGACCAATACGCCAAAGCAGGCTTCTACTCCTACATTCCGGACGTGCACGAGGGCGACTCACTCCCCATAGAGTTCCTGCAGAGCGTTGAACCACCGCTCAAGAAGAAAGAGCAGGAAGGCATTATTGACAAGGCGAAAGAGACGGTGGATGTTATGGCAACGCTGGGACCTTGGCTCGCGAAGCATAGAGAGGCTGTCGCGGAGCCGCTAATTAGTGGATTTATCAATACCGTCAGGACTATTCCTGGCACGAATAAGATCGGAAGTGAGTACTCATTCAATTCGTCACAGGGACGCAAGATTGAGGATATACTTACGGTGGGATTGTATGGTACTGACCTCGTTTTCCGTCTTTAGCCATCGGCTTTTGCTGGGGCGGCCGCTACAGCATTCTCCAAGCCCACGCCCGGAAGGAAGGCCAAATTGGCGGTGTCGATGCCGCCTACGCGTGCCACCCTTCCCTTCTCTCGATCCCGGCTGACTTGACACCCGTCGCGAAACCCACTTCCATTGCCGTGGGCGAAAAGGACAGTTTGCTCGATATGAAGTCGGTGGATCAGATCAAAGAGGCACTGGAGAAGACCGGCGTACCCACCGAGGTGAAGGTGTATAAAAATCAGGTTCACGGCTTTGCGTTGCGGAGTGATTGGAGCAGTGACGAGGACAAGAAGGCGATGGATGATGCGGAGAAGCAAGGGATCGAGTGGTTCAAGAAGTATCTCTCTTGAGGTTTTGGCGAGCAGCAGACGTGCGTAAGAGATAGTGGCACCAACCTGTTCACGAGCCAATTCAAGAAAGGAAACTCACCGAGGAATGGCTGTTCCTCCCTGTTTTGAACCTACCACAATGAATATCCTGACCGAGGCCACCTGGTTCTCGCATACTGTTGGTTCCTTAGCCTAGTCAAAGGCTCCCAAAAAGACTATGACGGCTTGCGCCTTCTCAATGTCACGGACAAAGCTTACACCGGTGTTTCGGTCCCTTCGGGGGGCGATCTGCCTTGCGATGTATGCATTGAAGCGTTGGAAGCGAGCCATGCAACAGCCTGCCGTTTGAGGTTGGCGAGCATATAATCAGGGCTCCATATTGGGTGGTGGTGGGTAGGGTCGTAAGGCCCGCGGCAGAGCTTCCGATGTGGGCTTGATCCGTTCTGAAGGCTCAAGACCCTCCAAGCGGATAGGGTCCACAGTTTCTAGGTAGATAACGAGGGCGGACTTGAGACTCAATGGCTCTCATCATGAAGAAGTTGCCATCCCATGGTGCCTCAACCTAGGACCATGGGAACATCACCAGTGTGCTGAGCACGAGATGACAGCCTTGCACAGACATAAGGAACACTACCGGAATTCTCGGATCTCTGCTTATGCCGCGAGATCGAGTCGAAGATGCCAAAACGGGGTTGCCGGCTATGGACTGGGCAGTATTGCGTCCATCATTCTCGTCATCAAGGCCGAACCTCAAATCACTACACGCCGCGTCTCTTCATTGCCATGTGGCGAAGATACTCGACGGATACCAAAAGGCTTTGGATAGGGCAGCTGCTTTGGCGGTCGTCATCGGTGTCTTGCTCGCGGTGGCGTCTTGAGCATTGCAATCCCGTATCGTAGAGGAAAGTGAACCTCCGGGGGACAAGAACGTTGACTTCGACCATATATGTGATGCCAGACACTGGTCTCGGTAGGAGAGAAAATCGAGATTCTCAGCGTGTCTCTTCCGCGAAGCTCGTGAAAGACTATCGACTTCACTATTTGTAAGGCCGCAACGCTGGCCGTGAAGGATCCGGCCAAAACTGCACTGTTCTGTGCTAGGAGGTCCCATCACGAGAACCAGAAGCATGTGCCAATAGCGCAAAGCATCACACCACTCGCAAGATGAGCTGTTATCTCCAAGTTGCTGGTCTGGTTCAACTCCCCACGTGGAGTCTCTAGCGCCTCTTCATCTTGCAGATAAGCTTCCCCGTCAAGAGCAAGACTTCGCGATGTGGGGTTCCCGAAAGGCTTAGCAGAGTCAAACTACGTTAGACGTGTCGCCAAGAACTGATAAGCATTTCCCCAATCATTGGCTGCATTTCCCCAGACTTTGGGTACCCACACTGATTTCGACTGACATTTTGTTTGTTCATCTCTTGTTGCAATTGCTTTCTCAGCCCAATCGCCTAGCGCTTCTCAAGAGCTCATGGATGATAAGTAGGCGAGTACCTTTGACCAGTCAGAGAGAGCAAAGAGCGGTTGTCGCGTCGCGGTTGTGCCTGCATCGGTCGCTAACACGGAATCATGCCTGGCTGATTCGAGCTCGTGGTGCATATTGCTTCCAATTGACGAATCATGGCTCTTTGGGGGGAGAGATATCGCTTGGATCCCGGTCGATTTATAGAGTTGGCAGGGGTACGTACATTGCATGGGTGGTTCGAGACCTGGCGAGCTCGACTTTTCTTCTTCGTCGCGTGCGTGCTGCCTTCCTGTTTAAAAGCTTGCGTGCTGCTCCCACCTGGCCTGCTTGAATGCGCATTTGTACTCCTCCATTTTCGCATCAACTCGGCGGGGCGGTCAGTCAACAACCTGCTTGGCGTTCGATTTTCAAATTGACTCATCCCACACAACAAACCACATCGTCCCCAAACTCCCACCGTCATGTCACCCGGCCACGCCGCCGGTTGGCGCGCCCAGCGTCGCTGGGATGCCGACACATTGGTCGCGCCTGATTGGCTCAACAATGGAGATAACGCTTGGCAGTTGACAGCGGCTACGCTCGTCGGACTCCAATCGGTGCCAGGTCTGATGGTCATGTACGCTGGGTTGGTGAAGAAGAAGTGGGCAATCAACTCCGCATTCATGGTGCTGTATGCCTTCGCCGCCGTTCTCATCTGCTGGGTGGTGTATGCGTATAAAGCTGCTTTTGGCAAGCAGATGTTTCCACTGGTTGGCGTTCCAGGTCCTGCAGTCGAGATGAACTATGAGTTAAAACAGGCCTATTTGCCAGAGGCTGGGGTTTCGGCAGCCTATCCAATGAGCACCATGGTATACTTCCAGTTCGTCTTCGCGGCTATCACCGTTGTCCTCATCGGGGGCGCTGCACTGGCCAGGATGAATTTTCTGGCTTGGATGGTTTTTGTGCCCCTTTGGTTGACGCTGAGCTACACCGTGGGCGCATTCAGCATTTGGGGAGGCGGGTTCCTGTATGACCTGGGAGTGTTGGATTACTCTGGTGGATACGTCATTCACGTCTCATCTGGAACGGCAGGATGGGTGCTTGCGTATTGGGTTGGACCAAGACATCCTCGTGATCGAACCGAGTTCCACCCTAACAATGTTTTGCTCGCCTTGGTCGGTGTCGGTCTCCTCTGGCTTGGTTGGAACGGCTTCAATGGTGGTGATCCTTACACTGCCTCGCCTGACGCTGGTGCCGCGGTCCTCAACACGAATGTCTGCACCGCAATGAGTATGCTGACCTGGACGATCATGGACTTAATATTCTTCAAGAAGCCAGCCGTCATCGGAGCAATTCAAGGCATTATCACTGGTCTGGTTGCCATCACGCCCGCGGCCGGATTCGTCGCAGGATGGGGAGCCATCATTATTGGTCTCTGTTCGGGCATCATTCCGTGGATTTCGATGAATATCCTAGGCAAGCAGAGGTGGTTCCTCGAACTCTCCGACGACGTTGTAGGAGATTTTCACACGCATTTGGTGGGAGGCGTTGTCGGTGGCTTTTTGACTGGGCTCTTCGCCACCAGTGAAGGTGTCGCTGCATTCGCACTTGCTCCGGTGGGTGGAGCAATCGATGGGAATGGTCGACAAGTTTGGGTTCAGATTGTTGGATTCCTGTTTATCATCGGCTGGAATCTGTTCTGGACCAGTGCCATTTGCCTGTTCATCAAATATGTGTTGAGGATTCCACTGAGATACAACGAAGATCAATTGCTTATTGGTGATGGAGAAGTTCATGGCGAGCTTCCGTACGCGTTTTTCCATGACGGAAGACATGTAAGTCACCTCTCCCAAGTCTGACTCGCTTATTCTTCATTGCTAATTTTTGAAACAGGAGTATGACGCGCACTATGGCAAACCCAACGAAGATTTGGAGAGGCGAGCAGGAGTGTTTGAGGGTGTGGATGCTGCAGGACACTCCGGCAGCGAAGGCCCAACGGGCAGTGCTACTGGTAGCGGTAATGGCAAGGAGACGAAGCAGGCATAGGCCGCGAATTTCGACTCGTCCGTCGCTCATGACGCGCGCCGGCTTTGAGGAAAAGACCCAGGAACTGCGGCCTTAGCTCATATGTGTTACTTCTGACTTTTAGCGATCACCACAGCACTCCAAGCAGGTTTCCAGCGCCATCGACAGAGTCTATAGCTCGGAAATAATTTGCATTTCAATTCTCCAGAGTAAACAACTGGCGTTCAAGATGGAGTGCGCTATCCCTCAGAGCTGGGCAGCGATAAGGTGTCTTGTGGCAAGAATGGGCACGACTGCAACCATCGAGCGCAATCATGACACTCTGTTTCGCAGGTTGTCGAGCAGCTTCAAATTGACATAAGGAAAATGGAGACCCGGACAGTAAGGGAAGTTCGGTGGAAGCTGCAGGCAAGGTTGATTGACGTCATTGTAGCCTGAGACGGTGGTACCTGCTGGCCTTTCACCTTCACCTTCACCTCACCTGACCGCGCGTTGTTTACTCTTTCAAGTAACTCAATATCGCCTCTTCAGGTGGATTTAACCTCGCTGTCTTTATTCAGCAGTTTCTGTTTATTTCCGCTCCTGGAAGCTCTCCGATCACTTTTGGGCAGGATTGCCCACGCGCCATCACACCAACACCGACTGACTTCAGCCGACTCTCCTGTCAGAGTTCACGCTCTCATCTAGGTTACTACCATCAGCATGTCGGAACCTACATATCGCTTTGGTGAGTGCATTTCTCTCTCTGTTTCAGGTCCCTGGGCGGAGTCCAGTAGCGTTTGGAATGCTTTATACCCGGTTCAGCTCAGCAACCGGGCCTCGCCAGACCTCGCCATCCCCTACGCTAGCTCTTTTACCCACTGACATGACTCCCAGAACTCGCCAAGCAGGGGCGTGCTCTTTGCCAAAACAGTGCATGTAAGCACGCAGGTGTCAAGATTGGGAAAGGAGAATTTCGCATGGGGACACTTGTGTTGTTCGAAGGACACCCATCATGGAGGTGGAAGCATTGGTGAGCCCTGTGCTTGCATATTCAATCCTCTCATGTCTGACTTCTGGGGAAGGGGATGCGTTACGCCTCTTCAGATCGGTAAACTACAAGAACAAGTCGGCCCGCTTGATGACCTTGATCTTGACGATGATCTGCCACGCATTATTGACGGCTATGATGAGATCGACGACGAGGCGCGAGAGAAGATCAAGTTTGCATTGCAGAATGGCCATGTTCCGGACGAAGATTGGAAGGGTGTATGGAGAATGTTTTCTTCTGATCACTGAACTTTGGACTAATGCCATCCAGGAGCCAGAATTGAATCGACCAGGCATGAAAGGTATCAACAAACGGACTCCGAAAAAGAAACCCGCCGGAGAGGATGGAGATGCCCCAGATGAGAACGGTCAAACTCCTTCGAAACCGAAGCCGAAGAAAGGCCGGGGCAAGAAAGGGAAGGCCGAATCGGAGGACGAAGACGTGCCAGCCCCAAAGAAAAAGGCCGCTGGAAAACGTAATGCCAAAGTTGAAGAGGATGAGCCTGCTGAACAGGCAGCTCCACCAAAAAGAGCCACGAAACGAAGAGCCGCGATCAAAGAGGAAGACGAGGAGGACCAAGTGGCCGAAGCGAAGCCTACTAAGAAACCAAGAGTCAAAAAGGTCAAAGTAGAGAGTGACGAAGAAATGCCCGCCGTACCTGCAAAGAGATCACGGGCCAAGAAACCGAAGGTCGAAGAGCACGATGACGAAGACATGGCGGATGAACCTCAGCCTGAACCAGCCAAACGGGAGAGGCTTGGAAAGAGAAAGAACATGTCCTCGAAAATCGAAGAAGGCGAGAAGGACATCAAGCCGCCAGTCCTGCAGAACGATGGTGAACTTGATGATCCGCCCCCTGTAGGAATGGGGGCTTCTCGTGGAAAGTCTGGAAGACGCGTCAAGAAGAAAGCCGCCAAAATGGAGGAGCCAGAGGAGGACGCCATCAATGCGCACGAGGCTTCGACAACAGCCGGAACAAAACCCGGGGCCAACATCAGAACCAACGATGAGATCGACGACGAAATCATTCCAAACATCAAAGGCGACGATCGGGAAGAGGAAGATGGTCAGCCCTCTTTTCCTCCTCCCGACTCTGCTTCTGCTGCTGTCGGCAAGACTGGCGTGGAAGAAGAAGCATACACAGATCCTGCTGTACATCCCGGGCTAGAAGATCGTGATGGCGGTGTTGGAGAAGCGGGTGACGAGGGAGCAGAAACCAGCAAACCCGAGAAAACAGGAAGAGGCAAGAGAGCCCGCAAGACCGGTAAAGGCCGGGCAAAATGATGCGAGAGAGCTGGACCTCGCAGCATTTCTAACCGTGTCTCAACACGAACGCATGGCGGGCCGGAAGCCTGATGACGAGGAGCTGAATTTCGACACGGATTTGCTTTAACGGGATGGAGCCTTCGGTGAGTCTGGGAAGGCAGAGTATCCGCATCATCGCGGTCAAGACATGGAAGTATTCCATTTGCCGCATTTGTAATTGTACGGGGCTTGGGGCGTTTGATTGAGCTACAGTCGAATATGGTCGATATCCTGTACCACTAGACGAGATGTCGGCATATTACCCGTTTCAGTGGGAACGAATGTACAATATTCTGTTCACCAAGTCGACCGCTTTCCATGAGTATGAAGCCAGAGAGAGAGGAATGCAGGGAGAAAGGTTTTAATGAAAATCATCGATAAGTTGGAGTGCTGAATACGAGACGCGAGTCAAACCTCCTTTCCCTCACCTGGTATATTCCTACAACCCAACAGGCGCACGTCCATTGCAGCAGCACGTGTCCATGACTGCCAGACGCCCTCCAGAAAACACAATCATCGCCGCCCAAACACGGCAGCACTCAGTGGCGGTTCTCACGCCCTCTAATCGTGGCTTCAGAACTCTCTGCTGTCCCCGATATCGCAGATATCAAACACCCCCGTCTCAGCAATGCCATGGTGCTTCAACGCCTCCTTCAACAGCCGCGGCGGCTCCAACACATCCTCCTCGGTGAGCACCCACGTGCCCCAGTGTATGCCCAACGCCTTCTGACACTTCGTATCGCGGAATATCTCGACCGCATCCCGCGGGTTCGCGTGCATGGGCGACATGATCCATCTGGGCATGTACGCTCCTATTGGGAGCAGGCCCAGGTCAAAGGGTCCGCGTAAGCGTCCTATGTCCGCGAAGGCAGGACAGTGTGGGAGATGGGAGTATTCGTCCGCCCAGTCGTCTGTCCCGTCGGAGGACTTGGGCACGCTGCGGTAGCCGGTATCGCCGCCGAAGTAGACGGATTTGTTGCCGGAGGAGACGGACCAGGAGGCCCAGAGGGTGGCTGCGCGGTCGTGGATCGAGCGTGCGGAGATGTGTTGGCAGGGAAGACAGGATATGCGGGCTGATATTGTGTCTGAATTTGAAGGCGAGGGTTTCGCGGCGGGCTCGTCCGTGGAGGACACGCTTGTGGATTTCTCTTGGGAGGACGACGAGGCTGTCAGGGTAAAGTCGACCTCATCCCACCAATCTAGCTCGGTGCACTTGTCCACGCCGCTGGCTTTGAACCATTTCTTGTTTCCAAGGGGTACGAAGAAGTGGCATTCTGGGTGTAACTTTGCGATCTCCATGATTGTGGGATGCGACAAGTGGTCGTAGTGATTGTGTGAGATCACCACCGCGTCGATTGTTGGGATGTCTTTGATCTGGCAAGGCATTTCTGTATATCGCTTGGGCCCCAGCCAGCTGAAAGGGGAGCACCGGTCTGTGAATACCGGATCGAAGAGAACGCGCAAGCCGGAAGGGAACTCGACGTAATAGCAGGCGTGGCCTAGCCATGTCGCCCTCAGCGCTCCGGATGAGGTGCTGGCCTCCCTCGAGGGCAGGAACGTAGGCGCATGGACAGGCACCGTGGGAGGAGTGGTGTCCGGTTTATTAGCTTTTCCCGTGAACCTGCGCACGATGAGACCCCATATGAGGGTGGACACGGAGAGCATCTGCCATGATGGCCATGGGTTGTCGAACCCGCCGGCTTTGGAGTGCCAGGCTTTCGCCTTTGTGATCTCGTCGTCGGGGCGGGAGGAGGCAGTGGAGGGGACGGCGACCGTGGCGGCGTACAGCAATGCTGCCGTTGACGAGGAAGTCATTGTGCGGAAGCTTGCTGGGAAAGGCGGCGGTGGAGGAGGAAACGTGTGGGATTTGAACGGCGCGCGTTTGCTGAAGAGCAGCCGGAAAAAGGTGCGCATTTGTTTTATAACAACGGATCTCGCATGCTTACTCTGCTGCCTAAAAAGCCAATGCAGGCTTGGTAAACGAGACGGCGTTGGATGGCTGTGTGGTTTTCTACTTGCGAGTAGCTCAATGCAAGTCGAGAGGTTGCGCCTTTCTTAACTCCGCAGCTGCAGCGGACATTCTTTTCCTCGATCGTCATCATTGTCGGAGTCGGTGGAAATTCCATTCCGGTTTATGCATGTTTTTGGATTTCACTTTTGGCTCACTTGAAGCTTAGATCCTGTGTCTGAATCGCAGCTCCTGCAAAGTTGCAGGGGGATGCAGAGCGACAATGGGTTGGTAAAGGTCGCTTCGAACCCAGCTTCGGTACTGCCGGGCCTGAATGATGGTGGTGGTGATGCTCAGAAAGCGGATCTTCTCCGCCAGTTTGCGAGCTCTGGAAATTCTGGTGATGGCGGGTTCATCGCACAGTTAAGCAACAACCCATTTTTCACTGCGGTAGGTTACCTACAACAGCCCGGTCAGGGTCGCGTCTAACGGCTCACCAGGGCTTCGGACTAGCAGGCCTCACCGCCATCGCGGCGTTTGGTCGACGTGGAGTCCGCCATGGAGCCGCCCTCCTGCGTCGTCGTCTCCTTGTCGATGTTGAAGTCAGTGTCCGAGACGACTCCTACCCTTGGTTTTTATACTGGATGACGCTGCATGAAAGAGGGAGACTTGTCAGACACCCTGCGCAGGGGAAAGTCAGTGGCTTGGAATCACTCTTGCAACGACTCACGCCAGGAATGCGCCATCTGGCCATCGAGACAGAGAAGAAAGAATTGCCCAACGGGGCTATCCATACGAATTTTGTCCTAATCCCTGGGCCGGGGAGACATGTTATCCGCTATAATGGTGCCTGGATCTTCGTCAATCGTCAAAGAGAAGGGAAGCAGTTCTCAATGGACGGCAAGCCTTGGGAAACAGTCACTTTGACCACGCTCTACTCTCAACGAAACGTTTTCGAGTCACTGTTTAAAGAAGCCCATGACATCGCAACGCAGTCCGTGGAAGGCAAGACCGTTATCTACACGGCATGGGGCACCAAGTGGGATAAATTCGGCAACCCGCGGAGCAAGCGGCCATTGGAGTCGGTCATCCTTGACAAGGGGGTCAAGGAGCGCATCGTGTCC
Source organism: Phialophora verrucosa (assembly GCA_002099365.1). NCBI lineage: Eukaryota > Fungi > Ascomycota > Eurotiomycetes > Chaetothyriales > Herpotrichiellaceae > Phialophora > Phialophora verrucosa. The sequence goes on along the minus strand of MSED01000002.1, from coordinate 620,919 downwards.
GACGTCCAGGACTTTCTTTCGTCTGCGAAGTGGTACTACGAGCGAGGTATACCTTATCGACGGGGCTACCTCCTGTACGGTCCGCCCGGAACGGGAAAGTCTTCCTTCATCCAAGCGCTCGCCGGCCACTTGAACTATGATATTGCTATGCTAAACCTCAGTGAGCGGGGCCTCACGGATGACAGGCTGAACCATCTCTTGACCGTCATACCTCAACGGACATTGGTTCTGCTAGAGGATGTCGATGCTGCTTTCGCCAATCGACGGCAAGTCGAAGCCGACGGCTATCAAGGTGCGAACGTGACATTTTCAGGCCTGTTGAACGCTTTGGATGGCGTTGGTAGTGCCGAGGAACGAATCATCTTCCTGACCACGAATCATGTCGACCGACTAGACGAAGCACTTGTGCGCCCGGGCCGGGTAGATATGACCGTTCGTCTCGGTGAAGCCACCACATATCAGATCGAGCAGCTCTGGGCACGCTTCTACGGCGAGAATGATCCAGAAGGGGGATTCAAAGCGAGGTTCTTAGGGAGACTTCATGAGATCGGTGTGCTCCCTGAGCCTTCAGCAGCCAGCAGCCGGACAAGTATGGCTGCGCTGCAAGGACTATTTTTGTACAATAAGGGAAATCCCCAAGGTGCTATTGACATGGCGTGGCAATTGGCGCCCGGCGGGTTACCCAGTGCTCTGACCAAGGAGAGTCAGGCACATGCGAACGCTGTTTGAGAGGAATGTAACGCTAGTATATGATATGTACTTGTATACAATATCAGAGCTCATGGCAACAGTTGCAGTGGCTGTGCAATGCTTGCGCCACTTTCCTCGCTTGGCGAGGACCATGGCGACCTCAGCTGAGTTCCATACTGCTACTGTCGTCCTTGTTAGACAATTTCTCAGGGCAATCTGTGGCATTGTTACCATTAGGAAGAATTGGATTATATTCTCGAACGTACGCAAATTTACGAGCCGAGAGCTGTCTTCGTAGGCCAAGGCGAGCAGGAGTGGCGCCCGATCCCAGTCACTCTAATAGCCAGATGCCACAATCTCCCAGTCGACATCCATATAGTTGGCTCTGCCAGCAGATCTTGCGAGGATTTGATCTCCGAGCATAACTCACACTGTCTATCCCAGCGCCCTCGGCATCTCAAAGAGCGATTGCCCCGCGCTAGCACATGCTACGAGTCACGGACCATGAGCGATCCGTTTTCAATTGTCACCGGTGTTGCTGGTCTCATATCGCTGGCTGGCGAAGTAATCAGCAAATGCTATCGATATGGCTGCGCTGTTTCCAGTGCCCCGGATGAAGCGAAGCGACTGGTGTCCGAGGTCACTGGGCTCAGTGGCATTCTTGTGGGTGTTCAGGTCGTGGTCAAACAGAGCAGTCTCCCAGAGTACCAACTGGAACACCCCTTGAAAAACTGTTTGGCGGTCTTGCAAGCCCTGTCATTGAAGTTGCAAAAATACTCCCCAGATTCGAGCAATTCATCTGGGAAGCGCAAAATCAACAGGCTTCTGTGGCCATTACGCAGGAGTGACACCGAAGAGCTCATCACAGCCATCGAGCGGCACAAGAACTCATTGTCACTATCCCTCAGCTCGCTTTCAGTGTGAGTTGCACTATGACTGATTGACTCCAGAGAGCGTCGCTCACGGTCACAGGGAGGCTCTCATGAGTCAAAGCACAACCGTAGAAAACATCTCGGACTGTCTGGCAGACCTCTCAATGAATATCAAGTCCAGCCATGCAGCACAGCAACGCCGAGACATCCTGGACTGGCTTTCTGAGCATCACTATGAAGCTCAGTACCACCGAGGATATCAACTTCATTGCTCAGACACATGCCACTGGCTATTACAGGACCCTGCATTTCTCGACTGGTCGAAAGCCAGGTCGTCTCTCCTATGGATGCATGGCCAAGTCGGCACTGGTAAGACCATTGCCACGAGCTATCTCATCCATCACCTGATCACAACAAAACCTCGCGATTCGCTGCTTGGGTACTTCTACTATGATGCCAGTACGATGGAGAGCCTGACGCCGGAGAGCTTCTTCGGTGCTATCATCAAGCAGTTTTGCTCGGAACTACCTGAACTCCCAGCTGAGATTGTCGATGCATATGCGAGAGCATCGGTTCGCGCCGGAAGCCCGAAACCGGCAACCCTGAACGACCTTAAGTCCTTTTTGAGTTCACTCCTTGAAACTCATGGCTCGGCAACCATTGTTGTTGACGGCTTGGATGAGTCTCCCAACTACGCCGCCGTGTGCGACTTCCTGACCTCAACAGTCTCGGCTGGCAAATACGCTCTACGAGTCTTTATCAGCAGCCGGCCGGAGCTGCACCTTCGTCGCCGACTTGGCGGGTTCCAAGAGATCCCAGTACCCGAAGTTGCGGTTGAGGAGGATATCAGTGTCTATATCAAGATGAGAATCAGCACTAGCCCACGGCTCAGGCGTATGAGTGACAAAATGAAACGATACGTGGAGATGACTCTCCGAGCGGACTCTCACGGCATGTGAGTTCAAAGCGCAACATCATAAGTAAGTGACGAACGAAACGGCTGACTGCTGCAGGTTCCGTTGGGTGCAATGTCAGCTAGACGAGATCTCACGGCTAAGGACGGATGCAGCTCTCAAAAAGGCCATCAATCACCTGCCATCCAGCCTTGAGGGCTCCTACTTGAGGATCCTGGACAGTATCGCCGAGGAAGATGTTGCGTTTGCGAAAAGAGCGCTTCTGTGGCTCGCTCACACCTCGATACCACTGAGTTTGACCGAGCTTGCCGAGGCCGTGGTTCTGGAGCCAGGGTTTGAGTTCTTAGATCCGGACTCAAAGCTGAACGACCCGAACGACGTTATCGACATCTGCCGCAGCCTGGTCTCGTTCAATCCGCTCTCCAAGACGACACGCATTGCCCATCACTCGGTGCGCGAGTTTCTCACAGAACGACTGGATCAGACTTCGGAGTTCTACATCCCAGTTCAGATGTCGCACCGGACCATAGCCGAGGCTTGTCTTTCTTACCTGCTGCTGGATGAGTTCGCGACTGGGCCCTTGTATCTGGCCGACTTCAGGAAGACCCTTTCACAGTTCCCACTTCTCAGGTATGCTGCTCAGAATTGGCCGTTCCATGTGCAGACGTCCGGCGCAGAGCTCGAATTGATCCCCCTTATCCGCAAGCTGATGACCACTACCGCAAACCCCAAGTTTTTCTTCTGGCTTCAAGTTGTCCTTTACGATTCACGACATGGCTACCTCACCCCCGGGTCGGAGCTCGGAGAGGCCAGGCCTCTGTATTACGCCGCATCTTATGGCCTGGCGGAGACAGTCAGGAGTCTAGTGCAAGATGGGGCCAACCTCGACGAGTGCGCTGGGAGATACGGTGGCACGGCTCTACATGCCGCAGTGTGGCGGAAACAGCCAGAGATACTAGACATTCTCCTTGATGCTGGGGCCGACCCGACCATCAAGGATTACAACGGAGCATCCCCGGCGGATCTATCTATATGGGGTGGAGCGAAGTCACTGTATCTTCGAATCTCCGAAAGCAAGCGTGCCAGTAAGAAGGGTCTGGCGCCATTGATTTCAGCCGTCCTCAGAGCAAGGGAGATGGAACTCTCCTCTACGGACTCAAAACTCGAGCACCAAGACTTTACCTCGGAGATAGTGTCTCTGATCAAGGACCAGCCTGATGAACTGATTGAGCAGCTAAAAGAGGAGCACGGCTTCGATCACGACCCGACAACACTTCGTTTTCCGGCGGTGCGCAACGAAGCTTATGCCTTGGCGAAATTACTTAGCGGCGGCGACACGAACAACAAGAACACAGGGACAAGCGGAGTCGAAGATGCGAGGAACAATCCCCTCCCTTCCGCTCGCAGAACTGGTGGTGCTTAGTCTTTGCAGGTTGCAGGTTTGGAACGGCCCTGAAAAGCACCGAGGCGAAGGAACAGCAGACTTGAGCCCCGTCAGCGTTCATCTGGGCAAGACTCTCAGCAATCACGCCCCTTGCTCTGCCGGAAGCGAAAATTCAAGCCAGCGTCAGAGCAAGAGTTGTTCGTCAATCACATGAACAGATGCACCAGGGTCTACAGGGTCTACTGGTACGGGCAGAAACACTGTAGGTCAGGCAGGTGCCACGGGCGTTTATGCGGAGCAAAGACCTTTGGACGGAGCAGTCAGCCTAAACCCCGAGGCCAGGGCATACCGAACGAAGTCAGCATCTCGTCGAGCGCAAGCAAGAGCACCAAGGGTAGGCAATGCAGCTCCGAGGTCAGAACGGACCAAAGCACACGAAACCAAGGCGAAACCGGCGGTAATGGCGGTGGCTACCCACGGATCCACTCAACTTGCAAGCCTCGTTGAGTAGCACGGGATTTGGAATTGGATAGTGTGAAGAATACCAGGCAGCCAGCCCGGAGCAGGTACGAGCAACACTGGACGAGCAGGCCATCTTACAGCGAAGAGAACGAGAATGGCGGCATTGTCCGAGACCGAAACATGCGAGTATATAATGGTCCTTCCTGGGAACTAACAGCACGGGCATGGGCATGAGCACAAGGCTGTTGGGGGCTTGCCGCTCCCGGAAGTGCATTCTCACGTCGCTCTCCAATCTGCGGAGCGAAGAATAGGCGCCACAGATCATCCCGTCCTGTCACAGTGTCAGCGCCAAACAGTAAATGAATTCTTCTGAGGGGCTTGAAACGAGGAAACCTTCACTATCCGTCTATATCTCTGTGTTTATCTGGATCTATCGATCCGTTTAGATATGCTCTTTATGTGCTAGGGATGCTATCTATAGAAATGCTTTAGATGCCACGGATGCTATCCATGCTACGTATGCCATATGTGTAGTCTGCGGGCGAGCGGACAGCAGCCCAACCCGAGATAAATACAATCCTACACGTCACAAACACCAGACGATGTTGCCAAACCTCTAATATCGATACAATGCTGTCTTGCCCGATCATATCGTCTCTGAAAGCCAAAGCGCATCAACTTTGCTAATCAAGACTACAGTTTGACCATGTATTTCGGTTCGGCTTAGGAGTCGAAAGTACAGAGTACTCCCTCTTTCTCGTCACTGGCCTACGGGGAATTACGATGATTAGTGGATAGATTATTTCAAGTCTAGACCATCACAATTGCAGTCAAGCTCAAACCCTTTCGTGGCAGAAGATGACCGACGCCAAATGACTGCCTCGCCGTTGACAACCGGCACCTGTGATGTTATTTCAGGGCAGTGCTACGCCTCCAGCCTCGTCGCCGTCTCCGTCTGAACCAATGTCCGCCATGAGGTCATCCGCATCAACTTCCTTGACTGGGCCAGCATCTTCCAGAGGCTCAACCTCTGGACTGGAGCTGTTCCGTCTCAGCCTTGCGTCCACTGACTCCTCCAGGATGTCGATCAGGCTGGCACCAGCGGCACCGGCATTGGTGACAGGGTTCCCATTCCCGTTGACTCCATTCTCATCTTTCTTGTTCCCCGTTTTGCCCTTCTCTTTTTTCTCACCGCCCGTCCATCCCTTGCTCATATTGACAAGCGGGGTGTCTTCGTTGAACAACCTCAAGAGCATAGCTCTCCTCTCCTCCTTCGGGAGCATGAGGTTCAAGCTTTGAATGCTCTTCCACAGCGGGAAGACCATTCTCTCTTTCAAGCCTTCTCCGTCGGCCGGGTGCTCATTGGTCTCGGTTGGTTCGACGATCAGAACACAACAGCCCATGCCCAGTGTCCTCACTTGCTCGCCTACTTCGCCTAATTCTTCTCCTTCTTCGCCGTTGAACTTTGGAAACATCTCAATCAATAATTTTCTCAACGTTTCCTTCTTCCTGAGTCTGACAATCCGCTCAGGCCCGACCCACGCCTCCAACAGTCTCAGTCCGTCGCTCTGGATCCGCCATGGACAGACTTCTGGAGAAGGAGCATCCTGCTTGACAAACATCTTGACACCGGCATGCACGAACTTTAGTCCCTTGCCTTCATTTTCCTGCAAGATTTCTTTCGAGAGCTCGCTGGTGTAGTAGATGTTCTTTGTCGCTGTCCCGTCGGGATTGCGGACCATGAAGCGGGTGAGTGGAAACCGAGGCGAGAAGTTGTAAAAGTCGCGGATTTGCATTATCTCCGGGGCAGTGGAGGGAAGATATTTGAAGGGCTCTTCGAAGGTTTGATTGCGGTTCTTCTTGTTAGGGTTGGAGGGTCGCTGTGGAGGCTGTTGAGGAATTGAGTCGGTATGAGAGCTTGCCAAAGGAGTACCGGAGGGGTCAATCCCAAGTTTCTCTTCGCTTTTGATACGTTTAAGTGGTGAAGTAATACCGTCCACGTCGTCGTCCTCGCGCTTGCGCTTCGGGGCCGTTTCGGAGTCAAGGGGGGCGCTGTCTTTAACGGTGCCGTTGCCGTTGGCGATGTCATTCCCGCTCTCCACGTCAGCCACGGAATTGGCCTCAAGCTTGACCTTAGAAGCCTCTGGCTTGGCTTTGATCTCCGATTTCTTTTCCAGAATCGCAATAAAGAAAGCTCCTGTGTCCTGTTGATGAGGATAGACGCGCATAGCTCGATCGAGCGGTAAGTCGTCCTTTGCAGAAAACATGCTCTCCGACAACTTATTAAGAGCATCATCTGCGCCGTGTTCTTCCTTTTGCTGTAGCACAGAGGCATAGTCTTTCCAGATCCGGCCAGCTTTATCCATGACACTCCAATCCTTGAGCCCGGGGCGGCGCTTCAAGCCGGGCAACAAGTCCTTCGTCTCGAGGATCTGGACCCATTGTGGGCCACCACAACGGCTGATGGCTTCTGCGAGCACAGCTTCATCTTCGACTGGATTCATGCTACAGGTCGAATATACCACACGTCCCCCGACTTTCAGCATTTGCAGCGCTCTGATCAGAATCCGAACTTGTGTCGCGTGAAGACCGAGCCCATTGCTAGGGCTCCAGTTTTTCCAGATCTCCATGTTCTTCCTCACCGTGCCATCGCCGGAGCACGGTACATCGGCCAAAATGCGGTCAAACTTGAGATAGCGATTGGGAACCGTCTTGCCGTCTGCTGTCGGTGGTGAAGCGATCTTGATGGACGGATATATCGTGGCATCATGATTGGTGACGATGATGTTGGGTGAGCTTAGACGCTTCATCTGGTGGACCAGCATATGTGCCCGCCTGTAGTCAACATCGTTGGCGATGAGTAAACCTGTCGACCGACCATCGTCCGCGAAATCCTCACCTGCCGGAATATCCAGGCCCGGACTTGAAGCTACGCGCCTGCATCTGTCTTCCTCACCAGCATGAATCATCTCGATCAGCTGGGCGGATTTGCTGCCGGGCGCAGCGCAAAGATCTAACACCGACATTCCTGGCCTGAGGTCCATGACCAAGGGCGGAATCATGCTGACCACCTCTTGTCTGGTTATATTGCCCACATCGGTTTCGGCAACGAGGAATTTCTGGAAAGAGGCGAAAGGCTTGAATCTGCGGATGACATTTTTCGGAGTGGTCATGAACCAGGCTAGTTGCTCAGGGTACCATTCGACCGGTCGCGGAGCTTCAACGTATTGGCCTTCGTAGGTAATGGAGGTGATCTCGGGGATGTAGTAGTCTTTGAGCCGTTGTTGAACTGCGAGCGCATGTCTGAGATTATTAGTTCATTAAACGCCGTATATGATAGAGTCGACGTACTCTCGCGAGCCAGTGAATCTGAAGCTGTTGGGGAGATCTCTCTTCATGGCTTCCCAGAAGTCATGCTTCTCATTGTCCGGCAGTATACCGAGCTGGTTGTAGTACTGTTCGAATCTTTCATTCTGTCGTGGGATATCCTGCTTGGGAAACCGAAAATCGCGATTGTCGCGCGGACGAGGTCCTCCGCCTCTGCCGCCACGGCCGCCACCCTGTGAATTCATTAGACGCTACGTTGTAGAGTGGTCTTACAAGGCATCGACTTACCCTTTTACCACCGCCGCGTTTGCCCATTTTGACTGAAGCGGAGGCTATCTGTTTACGCAGGAACAGATACGTTTTGGGTACCTCGTACAATTCGAATCAAGTCTGGGTGTGGGGAAATTTTCAGATGCGGGGAGCGGCGCCAAGTAGTTTATCACTGTGTCGGTCGATTCAGTGTGTGCTCACTCTTGCACACCATCTGTGCCGTGCTGAGACCGCCATGATTAAAGTGGTTTACCTTCAATTCGCACTTTAGAAAATGAGTAGGTAGGTCGGTAGATGGACAGAGGGGTATATGAAGCTATGTACTCGTGCTTCGTCTCAGTCCGGCGCCGTCCAGGCCAGTCCACTCGAGGCTCATCGGCCTTTCGCCAACTTCGCATGATGGACCTTCCACTCCGCGCGTGCAATCCTCATGAACAGATCCTCGTCCTGGATCGGGATCCAACTGGTCAACACCTTCATCGCGTTCTCAAAGTCCGACTCCAACAATATATCCCGCATGCCGTCAATCAGCGCCGCGCTTGCTGCGTGTAAAACATTCAAAGTCGTGCCGAAACTTGGCACTTCCGCCACATCTTGCCCATCCTTGCGTGTCGAGGACGTCGTCCCTCGACTGGGAGGCGGCAGTGTGACAACGGTAAAATCATCGCCCAACAACATGAAAACATCCCACACTCTCAGTTGCGCAGGGAACGGCACGGTATAGTTGAAAAGCGTCAAATACCACCTGGTCCCATACGCGGTGGGCCCAATGCCCAAGCCGTCCAACTTCTTCGCCACCTCGCCCTGTCCAAGCCATCCTTTCTCAAAATCGTCGAGCGCAGACATCAACCCGCCGAATCCGGACGCGTACAATTGACCGAGGCCTCGGAGTTCCCACATGCGGACAAGCATGACGAAGGCCTTTTCTTCGTCGTAATATGCCAAGAGGGTGACGGCGAGGGCAGCCATGCCTTGAACATACCCTGTGGCTGGGACGTGGAGGGACATAGCGTGCAAGACGCGGAATAGGAGTCTTTGACCGCCTCGATAGCGCCGCCGGAACATGATGTGGCTGGAGATGGTGCGCGGGACGTCAAGGTCGATTTGCACATCATCCGGCGAGGATTGGTCTTGGTACAAGTGGAAGAGGGACGTCAGCTCTGCATCACTGGGCTGGTTCCTCCGTTTGGACGCGGAAGCGCTGAGGAAAGAGTGCCATGCCGTAGCGCGCCATTTATCAGGAATCCCTTTCCAGGTGCGTTCGATGAGCTTGGAGCTTGAGGTGTCGAATGTATATTCACTTTCTGAGCCTGCCCCAACAATGGGAAGGCCAGTCTTTGGATCTTTTGACGGCGGTTTCGCACGAGCCATGCGCCGCCATTTCTCTTCACGCTCGAGTTCTTTCCGCCTGGCGCGCGCGTTGGAGATGTGCACATGCCCGTTCTCTACCGTTTGTTGTGCGGAGGTGGGGAGCGTGAGCATGTCCATCGCTGAGTCCATCAGACGACGGTTTCGTGATCCGGGGACGGGCAGCCGAGATGATGCTCGTCGGCGAGGAGTGCCCGCATATCCGCTTTGAGAACTCATCGGTCGAGGTGGCGTCGTCTCGGGCGTGCCGGCTTTGCTCTGTAGGGAGCGCATTGAGCCATGCGCACTGCTTGGTGTACGCCGTAGAGTCCCTTTCCGCCGTGGTGTTTCGCTGGCCATTTGTAGACTTGTGGTCACGCGCGTGAGTCGTTGGGGTTTGGATTCATCGGCGCCGTCGGTAGCCGATGCTCTAGCGATGATAAAGCCATAGCGGTCGATTTCTTCGGCGTCGACATCTTTCCAGTCTTCTAGGCCTCCAGCTAGTTCATGCTCCTCACGCTCGAGAGAAATTTGTTGCTGAGATATTGAAGCCGCCATGCTAGGCTGTCGCAAGCTGGTGGTTTCGTCGTTTACGTCTGTGGTGGACGTAGCGCGTGATACAGACGGGATGCTGACACTGCGAGCATCGGCTCCCAGGGTCGACTGCCAGCGCGCCCCCATTCGCACTGCCAGGTTTGTGGTGGACTCCATGTCTTGCTGTTCATCTGTTCCTGCGGCGTAGAATGCCCGGACCTTCTCCGACAGCATTTCTTCATCCGCCGAGAGCGGCTTTGCGGACGGCCGGTCATTCAGAGTCCTTGGTGCGGGCGCCGGAGTTGAGTCTGGCGGCGGGGTCTTTGGCTTGTCATACTCCCCATTTGCCTTCTCCTCGTCCATGATGGCGGAGAGATTGGGGGAGCTTTTGCGACTTGACTGATTCACCCTTCGGCCATCAATGAGCATGCTTCCCCTTTTTGAAAATTCAATGCTGTTCGTCGGCAATAGCTCCTCGCCAAATCCAGCTGTAGGGATACTGACATCAAACGACAATCCCTTATATGGGTCGGGTGTGTTTGCGCCAAACTCTTTCCCTGATGCAGCTGAATTTGATGCGGACGGTTTCAGTGACAACCATCTCCTGTCCTCGCCGGTACTGTAATTGCTGCTGCGATCGGCAAAGGAAATTCGTGCAGCAGACTCATCCAACCTAATATGAGGGATGCTGACAGTGGCAGATGTAAGACTCGACAGGGTCGGGGTTCTTGTGTTGAAACTCAGAGTTGCGCTGGTCTGACTTTCTCTCGCGGAGATTGAATCTGGCGCTGCGGCTTGAAAGCGAGGAGCGTCTCCATCCTGCGGCAACGACGCGTGTGAATTGTATCTTTTATTGGAGGAGAGTGACGCGGTGTCCCCGGTCGGCGGAGAAGGCTGCGGCTGGTCGAATTCTCGAAGTAACGACGAGGTCGAGCGCGTAACTCGGATGGGAGGTTTGGATGCCCTGGTCTCGCTGTAACGCAATCCTTGAAGACTGTGATTGAAGTCCGAGAGGGAAGCGTTGTAATCGCCCATCACGGCTGACGGACTGCCTTACTGGGGCAGAATGCGCACCCGTGAATCCTTGCTCTCCCGAAACTCAACGGTCGCGTGCGCGGCATAGGCTCGGATTCAGAGACGCGCGATTGGGAGAACAGGTACCATCACCCGAAGTTCAAGAGTTGCTTTTCTCCGTCGTTCTTCGCAACTCATGAGTACTCGCAGGATCAACGGAAACAATATTCATTTTGCTCCTTTTTTTGATCGTTTGTTCGTGGTCAAAAAGGAGAGCAATCGACGTCATGATCTTCTCAAGCGAGACTAACTTGACCGCTTTGACACGTCCCAATTCTTTGGTTTGCTTTTTTCCGGAAATTTTGATTGCATAGACGAGATGTCGTTCCAGAAGCTGTACCCCGAAGCAAGGGATACGCTCGATAGAGCTGACGGTCACACAGCAGTCACATTGGCTTCGGCCCGCCTCTGACCATGACAGCAGGGCTCTAAATATACAGCACCTTATCCATGTCGCGTCTCATCGTTGGTCGCGTGGGCACCCTTGACCCGACATGAAATTCAGTGCTTGGAATGTCATTTTTTCATAGTAGCTTTAGAGGCAGTAAGTCGCCAGCGCACGTCTATCTGCTTACATTTTTCTTCTGCTCTCGTCTTGCTCTTGTGACAATACATGAAACCCGTTCTTTTATGAGTCGCCGAGAGCAACATACGCGATTTCGCCCAGGAGGACGTTCACTACCAAGATATTTCCACCTCGGAGTCAACATTCTTCTATATGGTCGCTTTTCGATATACCCTGGTGTGCTGCACGAGTCCGGCATGAGCAAACGATCTTCTCGGTCGCGATGGGGGACACATGGAGAGCTGCTATCATGACGCTCTTAAATCTGCTCCCTTTCTGCCATTTGGTTCTGGGAGCTGGCCTCAACGGCGAGCTAGTGGACGAAATCCAGAGCTCAGCCACAGTGCTCCTTGGCCTGGAATGTTACTAGTTGTAAAGATGCATTCAGTACTGCTTCGAATTTTCTCCTTGGTCATATTCTCGATTGCCGTCAGTCTCGGCTCCCGGCGACTCGTCAGAGGTCGTTGTGGGCATCGAAAGCTCGCACGCACGTCTTGCTTAGGAAATCAAGCTCAAGACTGCAAGGGGAAATCACGAACGGAGCACATGGTCTGCACTTGCTCGTTGATCGCTGGGAAGCCCACGTGCCTCCAGTAAATGCCCAAGTCACTCATTCGCATCTATCGTGCCAGAAGCTGCCCGATAATCACATTATCCGTCGGTGGACTGAGGGTCAGCTTGGTAAGTTGTTAGTGGCTGTTCTTGAGGCTGAGAATTCCGCGCAACTCTGATCTTATCTTATCGGGCTGCGTTTGAGTTTCTCCGCAACTTTTTTCTGGCAGCGACAAACTCTCTACAACTCGAACACTGGTCTCCAGACAATCTCTGCAACGCTCAAAATGACGGTAGAAGATCAGACAGGCAATTTGCTTGCTACACTGACCACGGCGCTGCAGTCAGCGACTTCAGCATTCCCCGACACAGAACAACAGTTCCTCCCACCTGCAGAAGGCATTTCTCTCCTCGATATCAAAAATGACCTGCTGCTCTCATACCTGCAAAACCTTGTTTTCTTGGTAATCCTCAAACTACGAAATGGCTTTGGTGAAGGTTCTGGCGACATGGCCTCCGACGTGGTAAAAAAGCTGGTTGAGTTAAGAGTCTACCTGGAAAGAGGCGTGCGCCCAATCGAGAACAAGTTGAAATACCAGATTGACAAGGTCGTGCGGGCAGCGGAGGAAGCCGACCGGCGGAACGCCCAGAAGATGACTTTGAAGCAAAAACCACAGAACCCGACAACCAAAGCTCTTGCGGGCGATGTGTCGGATGAATTCGATTCAGACCGCGAAGAATCAGACGAGGATGCGCAAGAAAATGGCATGGCGACCGCTGACTTCTCAGCTGCACCGAGACCGTCTGCTCTTCTACAGAGTGCCAGCGCAACGAAGAAAGAATCAGCAACCTCAAAATCACGATCCACAGCGTCTGGCGCATACAAACCACCCCGTATCACACCGACAGCAATGCCTACACCCGCCACCCAAAGAGACCGCGATGCGCCTGCCCGGAAACGCAAGTCGCAACTACTAGACGAGTATATCGACGAAGAACTGTCAACAGCACCTCGCGCTCAGCCCTCTATTGGCTCTAATAACACAATTGTCAAACACGGTCGCGGCGCCATGTCCACCCGTGACCGGGAGAGCGAACGGGAAAGAGCCGAATATGAAGAACGCAACTTCGTACGACTTCCCACAGAGAGCAAAGCCGAGAGGAGGAAGGCAAGGCTTCGAGGTGAGAGTGGAAAGCGGGATCTGTTCGGTGGTGAAGACTGGACTGGTCTTGGCGGCCTTGGTGATCGGATTAACAGGACTGTGGCTGGACGGCCCAGAGAGGAGAAAGCAGGTTTGCTGGAAAGGAGGCAAAAGAGAGGAAGAGACACGCAAGATGCACCGAGAGGAGATGGTGTGGGGATTGGTGAAAGCTTTGAAAAGAGAAGGAGGGTCATGCAACAGAGGTCGGATAAGAAATCCAGAAGGAAGGGCTGACGGAGGGAACAGAATCGTCCGATGAAGCATGGCGTGATAACGGGGTTTTGACGAAACTCTTCCAAAGCTCCCCACCTTCGCCTTCTCACACACCCCATGATTGAGCCCGATATAACTGGAACCTTGATTTTCCATCCACCGTTTCCAGAATAACTCTTGCGACCAAGTTTGTCTCCGACGTACTACCATCCTTCTTCGTGGCAGTGAGCTTCCCCAACATCATGATGTCTTGACCCTGTGCATCGCTTGCGAACACTTTAAAGATCTCGTGGCGGCGGAAATCGAGCGCCTCCCAGGAATGTTCGCGGCACTGGCTGATCTCTTTTCCAAAGCTTGTTAGACAAACCATGTCATATTATCACGGTCTCCGTTATTCATGAAGAAAAATCAACTAACCGCTGGCTCCGACAAACGTCCCGTGCGGCGTGACAAATCTACCCTGAGGAGAAAATACTTCTCGTGCAAGTCGACTTCCCGCATTGCGTGCTTTCGACTCCGTGAGGGAGAAAAATAGGTCAATTAGATTCCGAGTCTCTGTTGAGATCGTCACAGAAGGCCATTCTGTCGAGTGAGTCGCCATACTGTCGTTGTCTCTCGGTGTCGGCCCTGAGAGGGGCTGTAAACACTCTTGGAATTTGGGGTGTGAAGGACCGACGCCTTTGATGTACGACGAAGTCTAAGGTGGAGGCAAGCCCCAGCGGAATAAGGTATCTGCCCATCGTGGAGGTTGGCCCTTTCCCGCCCTCATGGCACCACAGTTGTTGATGATGATCACCGATTCGTCGTTAGTCCGCAACTCCGTTTGAGGCACCAAGTGCCACTCATCATTCCCAATCAGGGCGGGAACTCCAGCAAAGAGCCATCCGCGCGTATCGGATCTTTCGCTTCTAAGCCACACAATGTGAAGTACAGAGTACAAGCCAGACACCTGGTTACTCGCGCCTCGTTATCACTTCTCTTCCCTCTTTGCTTTGGTCGGTGGACATATCCACAACTGTGCACATGGCATATCGCTTCCGCCGAAATACAGATCACTTCGGTGCTTTCAACCACGCCTGTCCTCGTCGCGATCGAGTTTTGTTGGACGACTAATATTCCAACTCCAACAGATTAGCACATTTCAAGGATTAGGAGTTTAAGAGTGTATATCTCCTCATTATGACCTACACGGGAGAAACTGCATACATCACTGGTAAGGCATAATGCATGCAATGGGCAGATGATTCTCTGAGAGGCGCCAACCGCTCACACTTTCATCCTGCTCTGCTAGGTGGTGCCAATGGAGTCGGAAAAGCGCTGGCAGAAATGCTCGTGGGCAAAGGGTGTGTACTGTTCCGATCCTCCAACAAGGCTGACGTTTACTTTTTCAATGTTGTGCAGCATCAAGGTTTTCATAGCGGACATTGACGTCGCTGGCGGACGGCAGACTGCCGATGCGCTGAACAAAGACGTCCCAAGCCCGATGGCTTGGTCGATACGAGTCGACGTTGCCGACTGGGAATCGCAGCGCAGAGGTTTCGAGGCCGCGGTCGCGCAGTTTGGCACCATCGACTATGTCTTGCCTGTCGCTGGCATGGGTGAGAGGAATCACTTTCCCAATCGTCTTGGTTCGAAGGACTTCCAGAAGCCCGATCTTTATGCTTGGGATGTCAACATGACTGGATTCATCTACACGGTTTCGTTGGCCTTGCAGCAGCTACGTCGACAAGAGCCAAACAAGCATGGATTCCGCGGTAAAAGTATGCATTCTGAGAAATAGGAAATGTTTGGTGGTTGTACTCTGCTTGGCTACGACTCAGGAGCTCCTTTCTCACTAATATGTGACGTCTCTGCAGTCGTTTCCGTAGGCTCAGTTGCTGGTTTTTACAATCACGAAGGAATCCCAATGTGTGCCGCGGCCAGACAGTAAGAAATTCTTTTCCACCTCCTCGTCACACCTTGACATGGTGCATTCGGTGGCACCGCTTACTGACACATCCAGTGCCATTGTTGGCTTCGTTCGCTCCTTCGGCGGATATCTCAGGGACGACGAGAAGATCACGCTGAACGTGATCTGCCCGAACAAGATCCGGACGAACATTGCTCTACCAGAAGTGTTTGACAAGGTGGAAGCCGCAGGGGTGACGCTGGTGCCTGTCGAATGGCTGCTTGAGGCGGTCGAGAAATTGCTCGGCCCCTGCAACGCTTCGGGCGTCGTCTTCGAGATTGCTCCCAAGATTGGATGCTTCGTCAGAGAAGCACCTGAGTTCGTGAACTCGGACTCTAGAATCAGCGGTGAGATGACGCTGGGATTAGCGCGTCAGATACACCAACCGATCTCTGAATGAACCGGCATAAATGACGATCTTGAGCCTCTTGCTTCTTCACTCTCGCCCTCGTCCCTTTGTGAGCGCCACTGCCTTGAGAAATAGCGCACCGCTGGGATACAAGTAGTACGTAAATGTTTTCTTTCGTCGCCGTCTTGATAACTTCCTTGACCCAGCCATGGCTGCATGGCGAAGAAATCCGCAGTTGCTTCCCATACGATCGAGAGCGTTTCCCAACTAGGCCCTCAGAGTCCTCTCTTACTTTGAGGAGAGTGTGGGGTTCCACGTTCCTAGCATTTGTTGTTTCTCTCGGCGATTGTATCAAAGAGAGCACCGTCCGGCTTCAGGCTATTATTCTCGTACTGAACGAGATCGCTCTACAACTCAGTCTGCTATTTGCATGAAATGAGATGCTGAATAGAACTAATAAAGCAAAAGGAAACTACCCCCAATTGCCCTTTTTTTCTTTTGTAGGCGAGGCGTTATCAAACCTCCTTTTTCCTGTTGCATGCATCCTTCTGCATGCTTTCATGCTGGAATGGCCTCCTGCTTCTCCTCCTTGTTCCATCTGCCAGATTGCAGTTTCTTTGCGACATTTTGGCTCAAAAACTTGTCGAAATTCGGGACCCAGAATGAGAAGATGATGATCAGGGCTCCAAAAGGGAGGGTGCTGTAGAAGACGATTTTAAAACTGGAGATGTAGGCATGCTTGACCTCACGAGCCACTATTCCCGCAATCTCCGTTGTGATACCAGGCACTGAGGTGAAATTTCCGGCTGTGATGCCGGCGAAGAGCGCCGGTAACGACGATTGAGGCAAGCCGGCCTCGACTGCAGCGGGGACAACATATTCGGGCAGGTACTGGGTAAGCTTGGTCGAAAAGATTGACAGGAAGAGTGCCTGAGAGACTGCGCCGCCCATGGATCGGATGGTGCCCATCAGACCGCAGGCGAGGCCGATATCCTGCGCCTCGAAGAGCAAAGAAACACCCGCATACCCGATATTGTCGATCCAGCCAACACTGACTGTGGCGAAGATTCCAAGGACGATGATCTGGGCGTGAGTGTCGAAATTGAGGGAGGCCATGGATGCAAAGAAGGCCGCCGTGCCGGCCGAGCTGAGGATGGCCTGCCACTTGACCTTGGGGATGTAGGTTAGCCCAAACCCGCCGATTGTTTGCCCGAGCAGCGTCCCGCCACCAACCACGCTGGATTCCCAGCCGATCTGCAGTATATCGGATGTGTAAATGGAGCCGATGATCAAGGGCCACATAACGGTCATGCTGAAGTACACCATTGCCCCCAGCGTGGCAGTCACCGTGAGGGCTATGAAGCCCACGTTTCGGAAAATGCGCGGAGGCATGATTCCGTGGCCTTTCATGATATATTGTTCTTCTCAAGTCAGTCAAGGCTCAGGGACAAGCACCTAGGAGTACTCAGATAGACGGGGTTCGGGCACATACCATAGAGGCCGAAGATGATCACAAGTAGACCTCCCAGGACGATAGTGCAGATCACTCTGGCGCTTCGCCAGGGGTAAACTTGACCACCCCAGGATAGGCCGATCAAAAATAGGATGACCCCGGCTAGGAAGAGGAACAGACCGCCGTGGTCCAGTTCTTTGACCTGCTGCCATTTGGACTTGCCGTGCATGTGGAGCTGACCGTACCTCGGCGGGTGGTAGAAAAGAACGAAGAGAACAACGGCGATGCCAGCCAGAATAATACTGAGATAGAAACTCCAGCGCCACTGTGCCGCGGTGTTAAGGAAGAATAGCCGCGCAATGGCGGGACCGAAGACATTAAAGGGTGTACAAGCGAGGAAGACGATGGAGGCGATAGGACCCCTGTGTCTATTTGCCACCAATTCACCTAGTAAGATGGGGAACGACAACTGGACCGCCGCCGCCAGGCCGCTCAGCGTGTTAGCCGCAATCAGGGTCTCGACGTTGTGAGCTGTCGCGGCGACGATACAAGCAATCAGCGACAGCGCGTTAGCACCGATCGTGAGCCACCGGCGGCCGAAGATGTCTGACAGTCGCCCGAAGAGCAGGTAGCCAACACTATTGGAGAGAGTCCATGCTGTCGCAACCCAGTTGATGTTATTCGAGGGACCGATAGCCTCATTGATCAGTACCCTCGACGCTTGTTAGCCGTGCGGCACGAATAACCAGAAGAGTTGAGGTTCGTACAGAGTGTTTGCAGGGACAACCCAGCTAAGCACGGCAGTCATAGCCCCGAGGGTGACAGCCTGGCAAGCGAGAGTCAGCCAGAAAATACAAAATGGCTGGTGCGTTTCAATGTCTGGTGCAAGCTCACTATGACGGTGCCGATGAATTGAATGCTGTGCCAATAGCCAGGCGGCATGTCCTCAGCTTCACCGCCGATGGCTTTCATGTCGACCAAGTCTACGGTGCCATCGAGATGGACCGCCTCAACGACGTCGCCATCGACTCTGTTGACATGCTCTGCAGGTGTGACTTTTGGTGAGGAGAGTGAAGTGCGTTCAGTCTTAGACTCAAGTGGGAAGTCCTCGTTGCGGCTTGGAGCGCTCATTTTGGCGTTGCAAATAGCCAGCTCTCTGGAGAAGTGTCAACGACGAAGTCGAATATGCTAAGAAGTAATTATTGTGGTCTCAATTGAGTCTTCCAATGTTGGAGACCCAGGAGTCTAATACTCTGCAGGTACAACTTATGGCATCCGGATTCTACAAAACTGCCGCCAGACCACAATAGGGGGCCATTTTAGCTTTCGTGAACAGTTCAGCATGACCAAAGGTAGAGTTTTGCTCCAGGCCTTGCCTTGCCGTGCTCCCTCTCCGTGGCAGCGAACGGCGACAGCTTGACGGTTGAGGTATCGAAAAAAAGGCGCGACACCAGATGGAGTCGGATTCCTCCACATCCGTACCACCCCCTGAAAGCAAGCTCTGCTGTGTATGGCCGATTTTGTTCTCTAGCCATTCCTGGCGGGATTTGGGGTTCCCGGGTTGTCTGCCTCCCCATAGCTCCCCCAAGCTGTGCTCCGCGCCTTCCTCAAATTCCGGGGAGCCAAGTGCGGTGACCGGCCCACTAGCAGGCTGGGGGCCAGAGGACAGACCGTGTGAGGTATGCGAAACTAATGTTCCATACTAGCGTAATAGCCCCAGAGTGCTTTGGTCGTCCCTGGACGCTGAGTCAATAATACGGCGTGGCCGCCTAGATGGGATATCCGTCGCCAGTCCAGGTCCAAATCGTCAATGAAGAGCAAAAGCCACACTCCTCATCTGAAGAGGTCCTCAGTCACTTGTCTTTCAAACAAAAGTGAAAACCACCATTCACCGAGTCCTCACATACATAGGGGTGTATCGGCCTGAAAGAGTGACCAACGACATCATGTCTGAAGCAGCAGCTGCTACAGAAAGAACAAGGTCTGTCGTAAAACAGTTCATCTCAGCCCTCAACGATCGCCGCTTCGCCGACATGGCCAACCTCTTTGGCTCAACCGGTACCTGGACCGTCATTGGCCGCAAAGATCGCGCCCCTTGGGGTGGTGCGTCCAATGGGGCGGAATTGTGCAAGACCGCCGAATCGATGCTCGGACAGTTCGAGACCTGGAAATACGACATCATCGCTCTGATGGCGGACAATGACAAGGCCGTGGTGGAGGGTTACGGAGCCGGTAGCGGCCCATCGCCTTTGGCGTACCAGAACAAGTACATGATGCGATTCATCATAAGTGCGGAGGGAAAGATCAAGGATTTGACGGAGGCTCTGGACGCGTATGAAGTGGAAGAATATATGAAAACTGTTTCCGAGTATCAGAAGCTGCAAGAAGCCGGAAAAGCTTAAGATTATGGCTGTTGGCTTGAGAGGAAAGTGATTCAGCCTGGTGGAAATTGGTTGCCAAATCGTCAGAGAAGCTCTATTTGAATTCGAGATGAATCACAATCGATATACCGACAATGGTATGAGGACACTCAAATTGGCACTTCTGGTGAACAAAACATCTGCACCCTTTGAGAGACTATGGCTGTGGTGGCGTTTTGCTATCCTAAGAGATGGGAATCTCTGAAATTGACGGTGTATTTTTGTATACCTGAGGGGCAAAAAGGAGCTCAGTCGCAACACTGATACTCGTAGTCATCGTATAAATGTGATGCCAGCCTAGAGCGACGGCGTAGCGTTCCCTATCTCAGAAAATGGCCAAGGCATTGGGGTAACAGCCCACCGCGCCTGAAAGCAGACTTTAGCTATGTTGCATGTCAATCAAAAGAACCTTGGTGAAACGTACCGGGAATATTTGGAGGCGAGCTAGAGAAGAAGAACTCATAACGTCCATTCTCTTTGCAAACTCGGGACAGTTTCTCCAAGTCGAACAATTCACCAATACCCATACCCCATCTGGGAATCATGTAGACGTGAAGAAAGATGTCACTGGTTGGAGGTAGGCACTCAAACCCAGGTGAGTCCCCAGCCACGATGCTGAAGTAATTGTCGTGTAGGAAATCGAGCATCTCCTCCGACTGCTCGACTCCAGCGTGTTCCACCTTGGTCTCGTAGCCGTGCTCCACAAGGGCCTTCCTCTCCTCGTAGGTCAATTGATTGTACTTGTGGGTGAATCCGGTCCGCATGATTAGAATGTCGCCGTATTGGAACTGCACCTTGTGGTGCGCGGCGCACTCGAGTATGTCTTTGACCGAGATCGCTCGTGCTGTGTATGGATCGTACGACTCTTGCTTAAACTCAAAGAAGTCGATGAGCACACCTCGGCCGACTGTTGACTCTGTCAGCGTTCATCCCAAGTACCTGTAGTGAGGCGATCCGCCTGACCTATTCCTTTATGAGACCATGCCTGCAAGCCTATGCGAGTGGTGTTGTTTACTTCTTCTTGAGTTGTCTGTATCCGCTTGTCAGGGTCTAACGCCGCCGTCTATGTATGAGCGGACCTTACGTTATTATAGTATATTCTTTCTTCTCCATGCTGAGCGCTGACCTGCACGGAAGCGTTACACTTTTTCATTATGAGAGTCATATGCACATCATCTTACGTGTCGAAGGCCATCCCACTGTCGAACACGTCAGCGCGTTTAGCAATCATTGTTTGTCGCTGGCACTGATGGCACTCACCTGCGAGCTACTCTGTGAATTCATCTCAAAAATATCGTCGTTCCCATACTCTGTTATTGGGTTGATTCTGTGTTTGAATGGATCTCGCCCAAACATGGGTGGATCAGGGAGATTAATGGGCCAACTGTGCGATCAATGTATTTGTCAACACTGAACGCTGCGGACGTATCATTCAGACGCTGCGAAGAGAGTTACTAACTTCAAGCTAACGACCTCGCCAGTCGAGATCAACTTTGAGGCTGCTGTAATCCTTTGCGGTGTCAATAAGTTTAGACGCCCTAACTACCCCAAGGTCTTTAGCTGCCATGTATCATACTGTGTGATGAAAATACCTACCTCATCGTTCTCGCCCCAGAGCCATGCTGCGCCGGCAGGGGCCCCTGGGATCTCTGGTAGCTCAGACCGAGCCGGGAGCTTCGATGAGGTAGGATCGAACACGGCCATGGCCAATATAGAATGGCACTACGAATCAAACCACCAGGGAGCTAGACTGCGCCGATGATCAGTGGCGGATTTACGTGCCTGAGCTGGTCTGGGTGAAACGCAGCGCGAAAGATTGCAAATACCAGATGGGAGGAGTCTGTACTCTGTACTTTAGCTGTATTAGAAACAATGCAAGGAGTTTGAATCTCTTAACGAGTGGACATAACGGGACATGGGAACCGAGGCCCTGGTCGCAAAGTCTCCACTACATGTTTCAATGCTCAGAAAATATAACTTCTCGCGATGCAGGCCCGCTGACTGCAATGTTTCTGTCATGATGACTTGCAACATGCGACGGCTCTTGACACTACCTCGGCTTCTTCACCTCTTTTCGTCTTCTACCCTTTCACCTACTTCGACTCTGCGTGAAGCCAGTATTCTCAGTTTGGCGGCCGCAGGACCTGCGACGTCGAGTCCTCCAGTCGGGTCATAACGACCGCTCCACTCCGATCGGGGGAGGGTTAGCGGCCTTTCGCTTTTCAGGGCGGCTTCAAGCGTAGACAATGGAGTAATCAGTCCGTCCGAAACGTCCTCTGCTTCTTCCTCCCCACACTGTTTGAGGCCGTATTGTGATTTGCGATGTTTCTGCATTTTGTTCCATGGGGACTGGACTTAGTCTGTGCACGCAGAGATGAATGAGTGGGTTCCATGGCCTCAAGGCGAGAGAGCCGGCCAAGGCCGAGACGGGCTGGAGCCGAGACGCATACGCACATTATATGAATCTGACCAGCAGGTATCGACAGGCTTCACAAAAAGAGCGCCCGGCAGGACACTCATCAAGATGGTGGATAGATACGACGATTTTGGTGACAAAGTCCTACGCCCCGCGTATTTTGCGCACGCGGTTCTTCGCACGGCAAACTTCAGACCTATGGTCGAGTTCTACAAAACGTTTTTGGGCGGCCACGCAACCTACGAGAACCACAAGCTCTCGTTTATTACCTATGACGAAGAGCATCACCGTGTCGCCATCGTGAACGTCGAGGGTACCAAGCCCAAAGATCCAAATAGCTCTGGCCTAGGTATGTTCCTACAATTTCAAATAAGAGCAGGATTGTACATTACATACCGGATTCTAAACTTTCACTAACCGCAGAACATCTGGCTTTCGCGTACCGCAACATTGAAGACCTTGCCGTCGCGTACCGACAGCGGAAAGCGCGCGGTATACTCCCTATCTGGAACATCAATCACGGTCCCACGACAAGTATATACTACAAGGATCCTGACGGCAACAAGATTGAGACGCAGGTCGATAACTTTGATAGCGTCGAAGAGGCCGGAGGGTTTTTCCTCACGAAGGAGTTTGCGGAGAACCCGATCGGAGTAGAATTCGATCCGGAAGAGCTGGTGCGTCGTTTGAGATCTGGAGAGGACCGGAAAGCCATCCTCAAAAGGCCTGAAATTGGCCCCAGGACAACGTTCAACAGACAATGAAAGAGACAGAACCATCGTTCTGAAATTGACGATCGAAAGGTCCAAGAAATGTACTAGGATCTACACAGACGGGAGGTTGGGAGCCGACAGAATATTTTAGATCACATCGATTCCCGACAAAACTTCGCTCTCCATCGCTTCCCATCGCTTCTTCATTTTGCGCTCATTGATTTTGGACACTAAGATCCATCCACAGCTGCGCTATGAGATTCGAGCGCTGTATACTTTAGCGAACTGCGCACCTGCTTTGGAAACCCTCTCTTAATCTGACAGGTGTACCTGCATTCTTCAGATAGGACGGCTGGGCTTGCAACGGCGTCCCCGTGTATAGATTAGACACCGCCGTCGATAGCTTCTCTCTCCGGCATACAAACTAGAAGAAAACGGGGTGAAAATTCGTATTCCGGCGGATGCAAAACTTGGAGTACAGGTGGTGTTCAATCACGTATACTATGGTTCCAGCTACATCGCGCATATAAAGCCGACAGACCGGATCCGCTGAATTTCTGGACTAACTACTTCCAGCTGGCATGATTTCCCTTTTTGGTCGGGTCTCTGAGGATTCCGATCCGCGCCCCGCAATTCCAGCTGGGAAGCGGGTTCCAGAAAAGTAAGGACCCCTTCATTGTGTGGGCGGGTCTAGTACTCTCTGCGATAGATTCCCGACTGGCAAATGAGTCTGCTAGTGATTCGTAAAATATTATCCATCTTCATCCATGAACAGGCTCGAGCTCTATCATGCCGGCACAGCGCGGGCATCGACTAGAATTTCAAATCTTAAGTGGTCCTGTTTGATAGTTTTACAACATCTCCAGCACAATGACCGAACCAGCGGCGCTTTCGACAAATCCCACCCTCCAAGCCCCGACCCTCGGTCTCAAGGACTATGCGAAGCAAAATGGGATCGAGCTCGAATTCGACCCGGACTTTCTTAAGGCGAAATATGCCGAAGAGAAGAGAAAGCGAGACAATTCTCAGGGTATCGCCCAATATCAGTCGGTGCGAGACAAAGACTACTTGAAGTCGTACACCAAAGACATATACGCCGATGAGGTCTACGCTCGAGACCCCATCAAGGCCACGTATGATGTCGTTATCATTGGCGCAGGCTACACAGGTCTCCAGGCCATTGGATTTCTGAAAAGACAAGGCATCACCAATGTTTGCATCATCGAGAAAGCTAACGGATTTGGCGGCACCTGGTAAGTGGTTTGCTCCTGACAACTATGTGCTCTCCTATGTACTTACAGTAGCCACGGTATTGGAACCGTTATCCTGGCGTCCAGTGCGATATCGACGCGTATATTTACATGCCCCTGCTAGAGGATGTAGGTCACGTTCCTACGGAGAAATACGTTCACGGCCCCGAGTTGCGACTGCACGCCGAAGCCCTGGCGAAAAAATATGACGCGAATTCCAAGACGCTTTTCCAAACCGAAGCGCTGAAATTTGTTTGGAATGAGGACAAGCTCCGTTGGAAGGTCGAAACCAGTCGTGGTGACGATATCGAAACACAATGGATCATCCCCGCCCCGGGACCGCTCCACGCTCCGAAGCTTCCCGGCTTTGGTGGGATTGAGTCTTTCAAGGGCAAGCACTTCCACAGCTGTCGTTGGGATTATAATTACTCTGGCGGGAGCCCAGAGAAGCCCGAGCTGACAGGACTCAGCGACAAGCGCGTAGGAATAATAGGGACTGGGGCAACCGGGGTTCAACTAGTTCCACGTCTCGGAGAATGGGCCAAGGAGCTGTACGTGTTTCAGCGTACGCCTTCGTCGATTGACGTCCGCGGAAACCGGCCGACGGATCAGGCCTGGGCCAAGACTCTGAAAAAGGGCTGGCAACGATCACGGCAGGATAATTTCAGCACCCTCGTCAACGGCGGCGCGGTCGACGAGGACGAGGTCAACGACGGGTGGACCGACGTCCTGCGCTCGCTTCCTGGTTTCATGGCGGGCGCAGACAAGGCCGGCGACGCTGCCAACATCCTCGCGCGGATGCAACTCGCCGACTTCAAGAAGATGGAGTCCATTCGCCGGCGGGTGGATAGCCTCGTGCAGGATCCCAAGACGGCGGAGCGTCTAAAGCCTTGGTACAACCAGTTCTGTAAGCGGCCGTGCTTTCACGACCAGTATTTACAGACATTTAACCGGCCCAATGTTCACTTGGTCGACACCGAAGGTAAAGGTGTGGAACGAGTTACCGAGAAGGGCATCGTGGCCAACGGGCGAGAATACGAACTCGACTGCATTGTGTACGCCACGGGTTTCGAATTGGGGGCCGGACCTAAGCTCACGTATCGGTGCGCCCATCATCGGCCGCGGCGGTCAAACTTTAACGAATAAATTCAAGGACGGGATCGCCACGCTCCACGGGTGGGCAGTCAACGGGTTCCCCAACTTAATGCTTCTCACGTTCCATCAGTCCGGGGCTACGCCCAACTGGACACACAACATGACCGAGATCTGCGAACACATCGCCTACGTCGTGGCCGAGTGTAAGAAGCGCAAAATCGAGGCCGTCGAGCCCAGCAAGGAAGCCGAGGATGAGTGGGTCGAGGAATGTATCCGAGCCGCCCAGGGGCGCGCGGCGTTCCTGAGAGACTGCACCCCAGGCTACTATAGCGACGAAGGGACAATAGACGACAAGCTGTTGCGGTCCCAGCCATACCTCGCTGGAGGGCCTGTGTTCTTCAAGAAACTTGACGATTGGCGAAAAGAAGGGAAGTTGAGGGGTCTTGAGGTGTTAAAATGATAAGGACTTGCAGAGTTGGTTTCTATGAGATACACTCGATGCAACGTCCATTGCTGTCCAACAGGCTACTAGTTTTTGAGAAAAGAGAAGGCGCATGACCGGCGATCAATCCCTGTAGAGCGGTTGCTGGGCCTTTTTAGCTACTCTCAAGCACGTACCCCAGCGAAGCATTTGAGCGGCGTTTTGCATCGTTGGCTCCAGCATGCCCGTTTCAGTTGACAAAAGCCTGCAATTACATGATGGTAAACCTGCTTGAACAACCTAATTCAAATACTTTGAGCTTGCGCGAACACTGATGATGAGTGTCTCTCGCAACCTGAGCTAATCCGTCACCATTGTCGCACTGCATCTCTCTAGCCTCGATTACTTTCGACCTGTGGTTGCAGTAGTAGACTCTTAAATCCGGACGAAGATAGACTAGCTAACGGGCGATATGGCAAATGGAGTTCCGTCCCGACCACCCAGATTCGATGGCTAATTGGCAAAATCTCGGTTGTGTGAGCTGCGGGTGATTAGTAGAGTCGTACGAATAAAACGGCTTCTATAGTGAATTCCGTCTCCTCGTTGGGACGGACGATTCTGGTCGATATCTTTCCACCAGGCCAAGCAACCTCTGAGGTCATCCTTCTTCTCCAGCCGACTCGTTCTACCACCGACGAGGGTGAGTCAGTACAAAACTACGTTTTCCAAAACAGACTGAATCTCAATTTGAAAAGTGGCAATGTCTGCCCGTAGAGTGGCACTTGTTACGGGGGGAGGTAGAGACTTTTACCCTCTCATAGTCGACTGTGTGCCAGCTTCCTAATGAAAATCGTGTCCAGCTTCGGGAATGGGCTTGAGTGTGGTGGAGGATCTCGTGCAACAGGGCTGGAACGTCGCAGTCATTGACCTGGACACGAAGATGGGGAAAGAGGCAGAGACCAAGTTGGGACAACAAGTCCTCTTCATCCGTGCCAATGTGGCAGAATACGATCAACAAGCGGCCGCGTTTGTCCAAACGTGGGCGAAATGGGAACGACTTGATCTAGGTAATCGTATATTCCTCACAGAGCAGGGTGATAATCAGGTATTAACAGAGGAATATCAGTGTTTGCCAATGCAGTATAAGACCTCTCCCTCCTACCGCCGGGCCACGCGATTATACGCCAGCATAGAGCTGACACGATTCAAGGGCATTTTAGACCGCACCGAATTTACCGCTCCAGCTCCAGAAAGTTCGAATGGGGCACCAGCGAAGCCAGACGTCCTAGTCACTGACGTCTGCTTCTACGGGCCGATATGGTCCGCTTACTTGGCTCTGCACTTTTTCCGCAAGAACGACGACGGCAGTGGCAAGTTGGTCATCACGTCGAGCCAAGGGGGAATCTATCCATCACCCATGGTACCACTGTACGCAGCTGCTAAGACAGGAGTGAGTTTGCCTCTGAATCCCGAAGAGCCCATGCCCTCAAATCTTACCATGTTGTCAGGTCGTCGGCTTCGCTCGCTCTCTGGGCCTACGGATGAAGCTTGCGGGAGAACCGATCACGGTCAACTGTATCTTGCCCGGGCTTGTGGCCACTCCCCTGGCCAACGCCGCTCTGCTCGCGGCATTCCCTAAAGATATGGTTACTCCGGCGGCAGTGATTGTTAAAGCCGTAAAGAACTTCATCGACGACCCGTCACTGACCGGCCAGGCCGCAGAGTGCAGTGGTCAGGATGTCATCTATCGCGAGATTCCGCCGTTCGCCAATGCGGCGGCCGAATATATGAGTTCCGGCAAGCTGGCCGATGAGATCGACTTCAACGCCGCGATCGAAGACATAGAAGTAAAGACCAAACTCTTCAATCAGAAGTTGAATGGTGCTTCTTGAGAGGTCGAGGGCGAAAGAGACCATGGTCAGTCTAAGTACCTGGAGGGATATGAAATAATTACTTGGCAAAGTACAGATGTTGGCCCCTGGACAATGCAACTCTTCCCCCATCTGTCCAGTGGCTGACTGAGCCTTCCCATTAGAGGCTCTGCAAAAGAATGCCCCTTGCTAATTCTGGGCCAAATGCTCGGCTGCAACGTAACCAAAAGTGAGAGCAGGACCTAGAGATGAACCGCCACTCGGGTACCGGCCATGCCAAATTGAGTTATTGTCATTGCCGGCCGCATAGAGACCAGTGATGGGGTTGTCGCCATCGCCTAGGACCTGTGCGTGCTCGTTCGTCTTCAACCCGTACATGGTGCTCACGTTCCCGGGATACATTTTGACCGCGTAAAAGGGAGCCTCCTTGCACGGCCCCAGTGACGCATTCGGTTTGTTTTCCTGATCGCCAAAGCATTGATCGAAGGAGAACTCACCGCGATGGAAGTTGGGATCTTTCCCCTTGGCTGCATATTCGTTGTTCAGCTCCACGGTCCGCTCCAGATTCTTCGCAGGAACGTCAAGCTTGTCAGCCAGTTCGTGGATCGAGCGTGCCGAAATAAGATAGCCGTCGCGTAGAAGAGTGCCTTTGGGATAGGGGTCGGCCAAAGCCAATCCCATCCCGTACTTGCGCAAGAAATTCCGATCGCCGATCAGGTGGCAGTGCGGGATCTGGAGACCTTGCATTCTGGAGATGAATTGAACGTAGCCCTCACTTTCGTTGCCGAAGCGTTTCCCGTCCGGGCCTACGATGATTGAACCTGGTTTGGCGCGGTCATAGGCAAAATGAGGATACATGCGAAGCGGACCGTTGGCGGGTTGATAGGTCGAGACTGGTGCATGGACCGCATTATCAACATTGGGCGGCGGCAAAACGCCCCCAATTTGAGTCGCGAGGCGGATTCCGTCGCCAGTCACACTCGACGGTGAAAGACAGTAGTCCTGAGGAACAAACGGCTTCCCTTCCGCTGCGCGACCAAATCCGCCACTGGCCAACACGACGCCTTTGTTTGCGCGGATGCGGACGTCGCTGCCACCAGGCTGACGACGTACCACGAGCCCATTGACTTCACCGGGTCTTTCAGTAATTAAGTCGACAGCCGCAGCATTTTTCCACAAATCCGCTTTTGCCTGGTCGAGAGTGTAGACGAGGGCCCCGACCAGCGCATTGCCATTGGCGAGAAAGGTGCCTTTGCCGTATCGCAATTTGTCGAAACAATATCGCCGCAGCTTGGCTGTGACATGCCGGAAGTTGTAGAAGCTGTCGAAGGGCTTGGAGAGGATGGGAAGCTCGTCCCACCCTATCTGCATCGATTCGAACGCGGTATAGCCCTGAAGGGTGTACCGGATATCCTGGACTCGCTTCCCGAGCCTTCTGCCATCAAATGGCTGTGGCACGAGGGTCCGGCCCACCCCTGCGCCGTCATACTCGGTGTAATAGTCGGGTAATGGTATCGAGCGCCAGGTAAGAAATTTGTCGTTATCTAACAACTTTGCGACTTTGGGAGCATTCTCGAGAAAGCTGTCCACAATCCGCTCCTCGTGAGAGTCTCCAAGGAGCCGTTTCAGGTAGTTGTTGGCCTTTTCCTTGCTGTCATGGAAGTTTTGGCTTGCAATGAGGTGGTTATTGGGTAGCCACGCCCCTCCTCCTGAATATGCAGTGGTGCCACCGAAATACTTTGATTTTTCAATCAATAGAACCTTCAGTCCATGTTTGATCGCAGCCGTCGCAGCGGCTGTTAAGCCCGCTCCGCCTGACCCAACAACCACGACATCGTATACTGCATCATATCGAGACCAGGGCTCAAAAAATTGTCATGTCAATGAAAGGATATCGATACTGGACGAACATCGGTAAGCTTACCTGCTTGTTGGCGATGGTGGCCAGAGCTCGTCGCGGGTTGACCTGACTCGTGATCAGCTCTTGCCATTCGTCATCCGGTACATCAATTGGACCCTACAAAGGACAGAAGACTTTTCGGCATCCTTGAGCTGGGGGACATGGAAAAGGTAGTGGCGAAGGTGGTCAGCTTGACCATTGCGACGCAGGTGTCTTTGACACTCCAACGAGTGGGTAATTGTATCGTCTTCTCTTTCGCAGTCCGTGGTAGTACGGGCAATGGTAACCACAGCCTACAGCAGCCCACAACAGCGTATGACGCCCCAAAACGGCTACTTGCATCTATCTGTGCTCTCGTCGAGCAAAACCAGGAATTGGCGAAATTTGCCAGCGGCCGACACGGCTCAGTTGACTCCGACCATGCGAGGCTCCGTTTGCGTTTCCCCGGAAACCTGGGGGAAACCCTGGAGTTGCTCTCTCGCTATTCTGGATCAGGGGTTGGCCCAACGAACTGAGCTCCTGGAAATGCATCCTACTTCCAATGGGTCGAGACACTGGTCGCCAAAGAGAGCCAACCCCATTGAGAGAGCCAGGCCCATGGCATTGTCTGAGCAGTAGGTGTCCATCGAATTTGGACAATGCCCTAGAAACATTTACGAAGTAGTTTTCTGCTGACGCTAGGGACGGAATCGTTCGGCAAAATGCGCTGTGCTTTGTTCCGGTTGGGCCGCGGATCTTACATGGTGTCCAGGAAATGTTGCTCGCAATGACCTTTCCGCTGCTCATATTACCATCTTCTTGAATCAAAACGCAGTTCAAGCAGTGTACCCAACGTAGGGAAGAGCCTGACATCCATAACGAGGCTGCCGGTATTATGTGGTTTGTCTCCCTGGGCATTATCATAGCAACTCAGGCTTGTTCCTACGCAGAAAAGGCAACCAGCTTACGCTACACAACTGTAGAGTGCGAGCCATAAGGCATTGTTAGCGATGATCTCGGAGTAGCCACAGCCGAAACGAAGGCTCTGATTTCTTTTGCCTCATGCCATTCATGCCATCAGTGGAGCAATGGTATGCTCTCAATTGTTTCGAACGCCTCCATGCAGAATCACAACCAACTTGTCTACCGTCCGACATAGCTCAGCCCTCAGCTTTCGGACTGGAAATTCAATCCGGTTTTAAATAAATTCCCAGCCAGGTCTCACTAGCCAGGGGAGCGTACCCTAAATAATTACTGTTCGATGCGCTTCCTGTAGATCATGGGAAGTTCGGGCTTGAAGATAGCTTGCCAGCTTCGAAGATCTCGCCAGAACTTGTCGTGGTCGAAGTTCGGAGCCAGCTCGAAATCGAATTGGCGAATCAACCTCGCAGCGATCAACCGGAGTTCCTGCATGGCTAGACCTCGTCCGATGCAGACATAGCTACCCAACCCGAAGGGCAGATACGCGAGCGGAACGTGGTTCCATTCTGGATTGCGCTCCGAATCGATCCAACGTTCCGGTACGAAATCCAAGGGGTTTGTGAAGTGTCGCGGGTCACGTTGAGCAACCCACGCATTCACCGAGACCTAGAGACGATAAGAGACATCAATATACTACTCTCCTGCTCACTCAAAACCTCAAAATGACTTTGATCTCACTCACAATTGTGCCGGGAGGCACATAGTTTCCGTCCACCTCGAACCCCTGTGGCTTGCGTCGTTGCATGCCGTTAGGAGCAGGCGGGACAATGCGCAGCGCTTCTTGGATGGCGCCGTGTAGGTAAGGGCAAGTCTCAGCGCCTGGTAATTCCAAATCAGCGAATCGAACGAAACGGTCTTTTTCAGCCCGTGGAAGGTCGATTACCGAGCATCCCAGCTTCGAGAGGAGACTTTCCATCCCAGGCTTTGTCAATCTCTTGCCTCAATCGCTCGTAGACACGTCGGTCACGACACACAAAGTAAAACAGAAAGCTGGCAATCCAGTCAGTGAGTAGGTTGACTCGATCCCTGTCAGGAAGAAGCTCACGCCATGCTTGTGGAAGTGGTGTCGCTTCCTGCGATGAACAGGATGGGCGAGTCAGCTCGCAGATCGGCTTCGGCTTTCTCCTTGCTGTCGATTCATTAGTCTCTGCTCCGCTACTCCATGTGTGTATGATATCGGGATGACCTGCTCGTTGTTGGTGTACGCCTCGATGAGGTACGAAAAGATGTCATGCGGATCGGTGCCTTGCACTCGTCTATCTTCGTATTGCTTTGAGCCGAGTTCACGGAACTTCATCGACTGTCGTTTCATTTCCTCAGGCATTGGGACCCAGTCTACCAGTGGCGAGACCCAGGGGATGTTGGCCACGAGGTAGTAGGTCTTGATCCCGCTTCGGATGAAGCTGGAATACTCTCTCGAGCCCTCTAGGAAAGAACTGTCAGTATTGGAACCGCCAACACCCATACCGAACCTGATACGCACCACCATTGATCAGTCCAAAATCCTTGTTGAAGGCCAGTCCGCCCATGACATCGAAGGCGTAATAGTCACACCAATCGACGAAATCGACTATCTGGCCTGGGTTCCACTTTAGTTCCAATTTTTAGATGCAGACGAGTAGAGAAGTCTGTCGCACCTTCGCGCTTGCTCAGTTCCGTGCATAGCTGATCTAGAAGTCTGTTGAACAGAGGCCCAAAGGATTTCAGACTCTTTTGACTGAAAGCTCCGTCCCACAGCCTACGACGAGTCTTGTGGACGTCAAAGTCTACTAGTGCATTCAATGGGGTGCCAACGCCCTCGGTGTACGTACTTGTCTCGAAGTATGGCCCCTTGTTCACTCGTCCCAAAAGTGGCTTCACGGCGCTGGCGCTGCGGAACGAGAGCTCATTGGGACCAATTCGGACAACGTCACCATACTGCGGTGGTAATCAGCAATCAGATCCTCGACAATAGCACTATTTCCAGTCACCTTATCATGTACTTCCGTCATATGATCATGAAACAGGCCCGGCAGTGCATGGTAGAGTCCCTCGAGCTTAGTCAACTTTGCCAGCAATGGGCCCGGATACTTGCGCAGTGGGTGGAAGAACAGCCGGTAAGCAGTTATGCTGAGCCTATAATTCACTGGAGATTAGTGATCATATTTTCGTAGGATTAGATGTGCAAACGAACCCTAGAATGAAGAGATGGACCGTGCTGAACAACAGGATCCGTCCCAACAACGTCAGGGGTTCGTAGAACAGTTGATCTATGCAGGCCCATCCTGTGAAGAGGGCGCAAATCAGGAGATGATTGCGCGCAAAGCCACTGCATGGTCAGCAACTGTCTGTAAAGCTGTGGGATCGTTGCGTCTCACAAGACATTTGGCTCATATCTCTTGTAGTAGGCGTGGAATACCTAACAAAGTTTCCATGAGCCCACCCTTCTAGGGCAATTAAAATTCTGGATGTTGATCTTACCAAGCCAGAGATTATGGCCGGCGCAAGCGTCGTTGTGTAGATGGAGGTCATAATGTGGCTTTTAGGTGGACAACCGCCAAAAAAAACTTTTGCGACGATAAACCTCAAGCTGCAACGCTACCGGCGCATATATGCGAGGCCCGTGGGATTAGAGATACCAGCCGCTACGGAAGATCCGGGCCCCCTTCAAGTGTCTGCGACTCCATGGATAATGATACTGTGCTGGGAGAAAGTGTGGGCCCGGGGTATACGGTCAATGGGATATCCGACTGAATGTGGCAGTTGGATGATTGTATGCAAGGCGGAATATACATGTGGTATATCTACTGGGAAGAAGCCTCCTTGGTGAAGCTCTCACACGATTAACGATATGCCTTGCATTAAGAGCATCCAACAGTATCCTGAGCCTTCTAAAAGACCTTTTTGAAGCATTACAGCATTGGACAACGTTGTGTAAAGGATACGGTCCTTTGGGTAGCTGGGAGGAAGAGTGGGTCTGAGACCAGTTAATATCGCGTATGCGCTCCGATACGCGAGACTGAATCCGACCGGAACGATGATAGCAGCGACGCCGTCTGGACCAACGTCGACCACCTCTCCGCTCAACCTGTCCCTACACATCTTGGACACTGGATTAATTAAAATATCCTTGACCTCATCGAAATGCTAATGTACATAAGCCTTTCTCCTCAGGGACGAATCGTACTATAGTAGTTCCTCGCATTGAGACCACCATTCCATTCCAGTACTTGGCAAGCCTCACATGGACATTGCTTCTCAATGGAGCGCATCGATCATCCACGCCTGCTATGGCGGCCCCAGCACCCTGCTCAGACGATGCTGAATAAACTGCGCGCACTTGTCAATAGACGGCACTCTCTTTCCTTGAAGGACTACCATGACCTGTGGCTGTATTCAACGGACAAAACCACTTCACAGACTTTCTGGGTGGATGTCTATATCTTCTTGGGAATGAAGGGCGACAAAGACCCCCACGTAGCATTCCAGGGAGCCGAGGTATGTACCACATTGGCGTTCTGTTCGGCACACATCAGACCTGACGTACATCAAAGGGAGACAACTTATATCCGCCGCCGACCTGGTACCCGGGTGTCAAGCTCAACTTCACCGAAATCTTGATCGCCAACCAAGATCCGTCAAAAGTCGTGCTGCACGCCTGCACAGAGGGAGGGCGGAACTTGCAAGATGTGACCTGGGGGGCGCTTACTTCTCAGGTCCGACGCGTCGCGGATGCAATGAGATGCTCCGGGATCCAGATCGGGGACAGGGTGGCCGGGGTACTAAGCAACTGTGTCGAGACCGCGGTTGCCTGTTTGGCGACATTGTCCATCGGTGCGCTGTGGTCGACCTCCTCACCCGACATGGGTGTCTCTGGGATCCTGGGTCGAATACAACAAATTCGGCCCAAGATTCTGTTGGTCGAAAGCGACGTCTTCTATAACGACAAAGTGCAGGACCAAATGGTGAAGAACAGAGTTTGTGCACAACGACTGTTACAAATCCCAGAGTTCATAAATATGGTCGTGATTCCACGGAGCCAGGCGGTCCAACCTGACGCTGGGCTCAGGCAGATTACGTGGCATGAATTTCTTGGACGAGACCAAGGCCGAGTTTTGCAGTTCGCTAGGCTCCCTTTTGCTCATCCAGGATTTATTGTGTATTCTTCGGGGACGGTACGCCAAAAAGAACTCCCTAATATCTGCCAACACCTCCAACGCTGATCTCTTGACAGACCGGTCCACCCAAGTGCATCGTTCATAGTGCGGCGGTAGGGATTTATGGCATTCTTACATCTCTCAATCATGTCCGCTGACGACAAAATTTTGTAGGGTCTTCTATTACAGTCCAGGAAGGATTCAGTGCTTCATTTTGATGTCCACCCTGGCGACAACATTCTCCAATACACAACGGTAAAACTCGTGTTTCCGGAATACGATTTAACGTGATAATGACCATGGCGCTCCTAGACAGGCTGGATCATGTGGGGGAAGGTCATTTGTGGAATCGGCTACGGCGGTCGGACAGTTCTGTATGACGGCTCGCCGCTAAACCCGACCCGCTGGTCCTATTGCGTCTTGTATCGAAACTGAGGTATGTCACAATTGAGATGGGCACGAACAAGGCGTTCGCTTTGGATATTAATAAAGTGGTAACGTCAGAGTCACACATTTCGGCACTTCCGCCAGGTATTTGACGGAGCTGAAGAACTCTGGACTTAGACCAAGTTTGTCAACTCTGACTTGTGCTCCGAATCTGGTCAGACTAACCATCTTCTAGAGGACATGATCGATCTCTCTTGTCTGAAGGCGGTCATATCGACCGGAAGTACGTTGACAGCCGAAGTGAGTGAATGGTTCTACGACGAGGGGTTCCCGCCACATATCCACCTCATATCCACGAGTGGCGGTACGGACATTGCCTGTTCCCGTAAGCTCGAGAGTCTTTTTCAATCTCAGTGAGAGTCAGTCGCTGAGCATCGAGATAGTCGTCTCCGGAAACCCTACATTACCGTTGTATTCTGGCGAGATCCAGTCGGAGAGCCTGGGCATGGCGACCGACGTAGCCGATTCCGACGCTGCACAGGCGATTTCTGTCAAGTCCTCGGGCCGGCCTGGAGAGCTCATCTGTAGGAGACCATTCCCCAGCCAGCCAGTTTCCTTCTGGGGTCCTGGCGGCATGGAACGTTATCAGTCCTCCTATTTCGAAAGATACGGGCGGGCGATCTGGTATCAAGGGGACTTTGTACAGTTGAACCCCGAGACTAAAGGTTTCCTCATGTTGGGACGATCGTAAGTCATGTTACCTTTTCACGAAAATTTTGACTAGCTGACCCTGTACACAAAAAGTGATGGCGTCCTTAATCCGTCCGGGGTGCGGTTCGGATCAGCCGAGATCTACGAGGTAGTGGAGAGAATCCCAGGAATCGCTGA
This sequence comes from Phialophora verrucosa, assembly GCA_002099365.1. Taxonomy (NCBI): domain Eukaryota; kingdom Fungi; phylum Ascomycota; class Eurotiomycetes; order Chaetothyriales; family Herpotrichiellaceae; genus Phialophora; species Phialophora verrucosa. The sequence continues at coordinate 585,306 of MSED01000002.1, read as the reverse complement.
CACATTGTGCGTCGGACAGCGGAGGCCACAAGATCAAGACGAGAAGGTGGTGCTGTTTGTAAAGATGAAGAAAGGGCAGCAATTGACGGAAGGTCTGAAATCCACCATTCGAGCCGAGATCCGGAGAGAACGAACACCGCGGCACGTCCCCAGATATATCCTTGTGGTCCCTGATATCCCCTACACTATCAACGGGAAAAAGATCGAACTTGCCGTCAAAGCCATCATATCTCAAGGCACATTCAAAGCCAACGGAGCGGCTGCCAACCCCGAAGCTTTCGAGTATTACAAGCAATTCTACGATATCGAGAGAGCAGCCGTGCAGCGGCATGAAGTACGTGCGAAACTGTAGGTCCTCAGAGGTTGTGGACCTGGAGCTTCCGAGCTCGAGAAACAACGGGATGTCAGTTTCGTTATGGTCGAACTGGCAAGCGCAACATTCTGTCGGCTTTTAGACTAAGCATGAATTTCTGACAGCTAAGGACAACCTCTGTGATGAGTGGCCGGATATATAAGGGCATAAGAAAAGCTTTGGACTACTGTTATTCGAAGTCCTCGAAAACCCGGAGTGTTTGCATGAGTAGCAGATAGATTTCGAAGAATGGGGAACCAGGAAGCCCTTTCATGTGCCGCTGAAACTCTTCCAACCATGTCCAATACACACAAAGGTTCTGCTAGGTGACACCGCAAGATTAAATAGAGGACGCAGACAAAAGCCATCATATTAATTGGCCGTGAATACATTGAGCCCATAGCACGGGATGAATTGTCAGCGCCAGTCGGATGCTAAAGAATCATGCCGGCGATGTCTTATGTTCCGATCCCAAAGGGTCAAGTTATTACTGCATCATCCCGCCTTTGTTAAGCATTGGAGGTCTGGAGTCCACAGAAGAACATCTCAGCCATCACGATAAGAACAAACCCCTTTTTGCAATAGAGTATGACAGCTGCAACAATGACAGATTTTGGGAAACTGGTCAGGTTCAAGGATGCATTTGGTCTCGAATACTACGGTGAGGCCTCGTCGTTGGCCTCCATCACCAAGAAAGGTCTCGTCGGTTCTTCGGTGCCCGTGTATAGCAGCCCCGATCTATGGGATCCGACATTCACATTGACAGAAGGAACAAAGACGATTGCAGAGGTATGCGGATACAGCAGACAGGCTTCGCTGGTCCCTCAGACGTGAAACTATGATGGTTGACCTGTAACACATTGGATCAAGGTGTTGGCGCCACTGCCACAGGTACCGATAATATTCTGCGTTGGGATGAATTACAAGACGCATGCTGAGGAAGCGGGGGTATGTCACCCGCCACCTAGTAGCTGGCCGACGTGGTTTGCTGATGATGATGATTAGAAACCTCTGCACAAGTACCCGTTGATATTTGCAAAGCCACTGGGTAAGTGATGCAAAACATAGGAACTAGAAGGGCGAGAACCTAAAGCTAACTCTCTTTGTGTAAGACGCGCTCGCTGGGCCATTCGAGGACATCCCGATCCATCCAGAATGCCAACAACAAATGGACTACGAGGCAAGTCTTGAGCCGAGTCAAAGGGGGGCCCGGGAACTCGAGTCGATCTAACACATGATTTATGTTCTTACGAGTAGGTCGAAATGGCCATCGTTATCGGGAAAGACTGTAAGAACGTCACCGAGGACGAGGATGCCTACCAATACGTGATGGGCTATACCGCCGGTAACGACATCTCGGCCAGGTGGTGGCAGGCACCCGAGCGCGCAAACGGACAGCCAGCCGCGGCCAAATCTTTCGACAAGTTCGCTCCACTGGGTCCAGTAATCACGTCTAAGAGGCTGATCCCGGATCCCGAGAAACTGACGGTGCAAACGTTCGTCAATGGCGAGCGGCGACAGAACGGCAACACAGACGACTGGATTTTCAACGTGCCATTTTTGGTCCGGCATCTCAGTCGGGGCACTACGCTACGGAAGGGGACCGTCATCTTGACGGGCACGCCCAGCGGTGTCGCGTACTTTATGAAACCCCAAGCCTGGCTTATGGATGGAGATATTCTACAAACCGAGATCGAGGGAATCGGGCGGATGGAGAATCGGATAGTATTTGAAAAGTGAACGGGCCACTATAACCTTGGTAGCTGGCTACCTGCAGCATACCAAGGCGAGTCGACGCCTGCGTACAAAGCAGAGCAGTATTGACCTATTGATATGTTTATCGGCGAGGCGGGAAGAGGAATAATTAGAAGGTTATTGTCAACAACCGAGCCAGAACGCGAAGCATTTTCCATCCACGTTTCTCAGGATTCTGTTGCGTAGACAGGATTGGTAAGCTAAGACTATATATGTGGAAAATTCTGTAAGAGACCGAATATCGAAATGGTTCCGGATTCGAGGAAAGCTCGACATGTGGTGACCCTCGCCGCCCTGTCCGAAGTCGGCCTAAGTTGATGATGATCCCTCTGCCTCCTAGTGACAACACTGTACGATGGAGATCTGGAGCCGGGGTTTGCTCGGAGGTTCAGAGGGATTGAGTTCCCCGATATCCCAAGTGTGTAGCGAGGGACTTCTTGGCAGCAAATTGAGGACAGAGCTTCATTCAAGGAATTTAAACAATATGTTGTTCGTGAAGTGTGCAACGAATCTGTCAAACGTGAAGATCTTACAGTGCCATACCAACCTGAAGCACATGTACGTTCAGCGCAGACCTGCCACAAGCGGCCGCCGTGGTTCCCCTGCTCTATGCTAGGCCCGAGACCTTATATTATGCCGTAGACAAAGAGAATGGACACTATTGACCATATCTCATCTCACACCGGGCGAATGACACTTCCCGAGGTTGCTCTTTCTCTTTTCCCCGAATGCATATAGGACTTCATCATTTCGGCCCCAGTTACAAGCTTGCTCTGATCACCCCACTTGTACCGAGAATGGTTTGCAGCGCTTCCACGAGTTCCATTCCACCTCGCGCACTCGGCTGCCTTGATCGCCATGCGACAAAGTTGTCGGGCCGGACCAAAATGGCGCCGCCATCCTCAATATCCCGCAGAATATTCCATTTGCCGTCGTTGCTTCGGTACTCGCTTGTACCACCCTGCACATCCGACGATGCGATCTGTGCGCTGGTTATGCTCAGCGAGCCTTTGAGCTGCTCCACTATCGAAACCCACGGCTGTCCCTGTGTGTCGGTAATGAGACAAAATGTGCCCTTGTGCCCGACTAGGTCGTGAGTCGAGATAGTCTCGTCGTTGGCGCCTTTGCTCAGCCAGGCGTGCGGCAGACGATGCCCTGGCCTGGTGGTCGGCACGTAGCGTTGGCCCAACGGATCCGCTGGTGGTGGTGGCGTGCCGTCGTCGACCCGGGCTCCTTCCTCGTAACGATACCCAAGCTCCACGTCCGAGGCCGAGAATTCAATGTCTTGACTTCCGACTAGACGCTGGACCTGAGCCCGCGCGGTCCGGCCACTGTCAGAGGCTTCGAATAGTCGCTGGAACCGTGCGCGATTCTCCTCGATCTGTCCAGGAGCCATTCCTATAGCAGCTTGCAGTACTTTTCTGTTGTCCGTTGTGAATGCGGCCTCAAAGGATGGTCAGCTCGGTGGCAATACACGAAAACCATGCTCAGGCTTCTTACCCAATCGCAATTGCGCCTGGCAACCGGTCTTCGCTCTTTCTCATAGGTGTCCAAGATAACCGGACTTGCCTGACCTCTGTGAACGAGGGCCAGTTTCCATGCGAGATTGTTGGCATCCGTCACGGCGGTGTTCAGTCCAAGACCTGTAGTAGGAGGATGTTTGTGCGCGGCATCTCCTGCTAGGAAGAGTCTTCCTTGCTGGAACTTGCTCGCCAGCACTCTCTCTTGGATCCAGTGACTGATGTGGAGGATTTCAGGCTGCAAATCCGGTAGTTTTAGCAGAGCTCGCAAGCGTGGCACGAGGTTATCTTCATTGAAGCGCTCTGGATCGTCGATGCGATGGCCGAAGTGGATGGACCATTCCTCTGAGTGTTTGCCCCACGTCGGACCGGTCACGACGAGAGCCCCGCTATGAGTGATAGTACCGCCTTCGGGATTGATGAAATGGCAGATCAGCGTCCGATCTGCAAGGTGGCCGCGCATGATGAGTCAGTTCCGGGAGTTAATAATCGTGAGCGACACTCAGCTTACCGTCCCAGTATTGTGACAGATCGGCCTTGAAGTGCACCGAGACTTTGTCTTCCAGACGCCTTGGGCCTTCCATGACTGCGCCAATATATGGTCCGACGGTCTTGCCGCCGTCGGCGCCGACAGCATACTGGCAGCGATACCGAGTGGTGGTGCCGCTCGCGTCCACCACTGTCGCGAAGACATGTCGATCATCTTGTTTGATTTCCGTCACCGTATGACCATACAAGATGTTTCCCGGATTGCGTTCTTCGGCGAGTCGGCGCAAAATGGGTTCCGTGCGAATTAGGGGCAGGTTGCAAGGCAGTGTGGGTGACTGGTCCCTGAAAGCCATTATACAGTCAGGTCTTTGCATAGAATGTCGTCGTTAACAAAGACTGCACGCACCTGTACCGAGAATGCATCTCTGTGCCCTCGTAACCTCCAAAAGATGGCAAACTTGCAATCAGTTTGCGGTCAAAGGGGCCGTCGCCGCCAAGAGAGCTCTGCCACAGCATCTGAGATATGTTCTGCTGTGGCGACGCTTTCTCGTAGATGGCCTCGGACATGCCGTGCTGTCTATAGATCTCCATGGTTCGCTGGTTGATGTAGTGTGCCTTTCCACTTGTCTCAGTGTTCTCGGCATCGGTCTTGACAGGGGGTCATTCACCTACCTTTGGAAGATACGATGTCGACGGATGTCGCTCGAATAGAACGTGGGGAACATTGTAATCGGACAAGAAACTGGATAGTGTAAGCCCGCAAGCCCCTCCACCGATTATGACAATTGGGACGTCTTTGGTGTTGGACATTCCGGCCACTATAGTGTGATGCTGATAGCTTGGATATGGATAGGCCCTAAATCGACGATATCAATTAAAATCAGCAGTCGGAGGCCGCTCTCACTTCGGGTAATTGGTAGCAGCATGGTATGACCTTGCTCCGGAAGACCCACTTCAACTCAACCCTCTTGCGGGCGGAAACGGTCGAGTCACCAGGGCATACTGTCCGGATGCTCTAACAGATACCCCGTTCCAACAGGTGGTGAACCTCGGGGCACCTCATTTCCTGACCATCCAGTGTATGTTCCATGTCTAAGATCACATCCGTCTCGCGTCTACCCTGTTTCAGCTAGCACATAGCACAGAAGCCTCGATCGTAAAGAGCCTGTTAAGGATAGTATTGAGCGGACAGGGCATCTTACTGTGACTTTCTCCCGCCCTATCCCGCAATCGCGCGGACATGTTTTGTTCCGGCTGGACGGCCAGATGTGAGGGGAAGGGAGATTTCTAGGACCCACACCAAGCAGTCCGTATTCTGAGAGGACTAGTCATACGGCTCGAGCGAGCCATGGTTGGTGCTGGATGACCCATCGGGTATGGATCCCTGGGCCACGTCTAGAAGACTTTTGTTTCCGGAGAAGCCTGGACAACTTGAAAACGGTATATAGGATGTGGGAGAATACGCACTTTCGTGAGCGGTAGGCTTTACTCTGTAATGGTCCATCGTTAGCCACTACGTTCGCACCGCCTCCTCGACTCGATCGAGTGGACTAGACAGCAATCATGACTGGACATCACGACGAAAAGGCTGCAGACGAAGCAGTCGCATTCGAAGTCGAGCATTCACCTCGCTTGGGAACAGGCGGTGTTGCTAGCGCCAACAGTGAGAGCGGCATCGGCAACGGTAAAAATAGCGCGCCAGCAGCCACAACCATCGACGACATTGAGTTGCCCAAGAACTACTACTACAGTCCCTTCTTCGTCGGAACGTTCGTTGCCATCCAGCTCAATGTGTCGAGCAGCGTGGCAGGCTTCACGCTGCTGGCGCCGGTCCTGGCGCTGGTCAACCAAGAGATCGGCCCGGACGACAACTATATCTGGGTCGCTCTGGCCTTCACCATCTGCCTCGGAGTGAGCTTGACGCTGTTCGGTCGCCTCTCGGATCTGTTCGGCCGTCGATACTTCCTCATCGGCGGCCTCCTGCTGGCCCTGGTCGGCGACGTCATCTGCGCGCGGGCGGATTCCATCCCCATGCTGATCGCCGGCATCGCTTTGGTCGGCTGTGCCAGCTCGACCGGGTCATCCTACATCTTCATCATCAACGAGATTGTTCCGATCAAGCACCGATTCGCCATCACGGCGACCGTCTTTCTGTTTTTGATCCCCATCGGGTGCTTCGCGCCCGTCATCTCGTACCGCTTCATGCTGTACTCGAGCCAGGGATGGCGGTGGTGCTTCTACCTGCAAATGATCCTCAACGCCGCGGCCCTGGCCTGCTACACCTTCTTCTACTTCCCCCCGACGTTCCACGAGAAGCATCGGGGCGACCGCGTCATCGACTGGGTCAAGCACTACGATTACGTGGGCACGGCGCTTTTTATCGCCGCCATTGTCCTCTTCCTCATGGGCATCAGCTGGGGCGGCGCCGCGTACCCGTGGAAATCGGCCCACGTCATTGCCACCATCGTCTGCGGCATCGTCTCGCTCGCCCTATTTGTCGCCTGGGAGAGTCTGATGGACCTGAAGGAGCCCTTCATCCCCATGAGGCTGTTCCGACGCCGCGCCTGGAACGCCACCATCGTTATCATCATGATCTGTGGCGGAGTGTTCTACTCGTTCGCCTTTGTCTGGCCCAACATGGCCGCCATGGTGTACTCGCGAGCAGATGATCCCATGTACACCAGCTGGCTGGCTTGCCTTCCCAGTCTGTCCTTTGTGAGCGGAAGTGCCCTTGGCTGTCTGTCCACCGCACTGTTTGGCAAGTTCAAGCTCCAGAGCATCGTCGCTCTGGCCATCGGCACAACATTGGTCACATGTAAGTGACTTTTCTCACCCCGAAGTTTCCGAGAGCCCCGAATCTGTTTTTTCCTTCCAGCCCACTGACTATTAGCTCCCCTTCCACAGGCACCGCCACCGCCAACGAAGACACTCCTGTTCGAGCGATCTGTTTCCTCGTGTTCGGGGTCGCATGCTACGGGTTTGTGGAAGGGGTCACCATGGTGGGCAGCACCATCGAGATCGAAGACCAGAACGACATTGGTCTCGCTGGGGGCGTCATGGGCGCTCTACGTTCGGTGTCTGGCGCGCTCTGTACGGCGATCTACTCAACCGTCCTTAACGAGCGAGTGTCCAAGAATGTGCCTGCGCAGGTGCCTCCCGCGCTGATAGAGGCCGGCCTTCCTGCAAGCAGCATACCCGCGTTCATGAGCGCCTTGGCCGCGGGTACGACGCAGGCATTTTCCGCGGTCACCGGCATCACACCCGACATTCTGGCCGTCGGCACGGCCGCGTACAAACACGCCTTTTCGGACGCATGCCGGACCGTGTTCCTGGCGACCCTAGCCTTTGGCGGTCTCGGCGTGATCCTGAGCTTCTTACTGCCCAACGTCGACCTTGGGTTGACCAACGAGCTGGCGACCAAGTTGCACCACACGCCTGCTGAGGACCAGACGGCCGCGGTCGATGTCAAGGTGTGAGAGAATCAAAGCCCTTTGATCGAGCATGTACTATATCCGAGTCATACACAGCTTTTAAGCAACCTCCAAATCCATCGTTTTCTAATGTCCCGCAGCGCAGAGCCTTTTGTCTCAAGTCTGACCCTTCTTCTCCAGCACCGAGCGTCACGTGTCCATTCCTCCATGCACTACAGTTCCGATGCAAGATACCTGCGGAGTAGCCCTCTGCACTAACTCTTTCCTCCTCTTGTTTAGTTACTAGCGGGTACCATGGTGGTGGACCAGATCTCAGTTCCCCCGTGCTCCCCAAGCTCTCGGTTCCCTCGCGATCACCAATACCCATCCCAGGCCCCCCCCCGCCCCCCAACACCACTACCGAGTGGGTGCTCGCTACGAAGCATGATTTTGGCGGCGATTGGTGTTCTCACGGACTAATACCGGACGAAACGGAGTGCATCCAAACTCCGACCAATCGGGAGTAAACCATTCCCTTTCTCCGTCCAAGAAAGGAAAGTAGCTAATCCCTTTTGGATCGGGACCTCCATCCCGGAAAGTCAGCCTTGTCGCCCCCGCTTTTTATTTCCAAAATTCCCGGGCCCGTACGGTATAGCCGCAAACTCTGGCTGAACAAGCCAAATCTACGAGTTAAGTGTGCACGTTAGATCCGCGTCTAATCTCTAGCCCCACAGAGAGACGGTTCGCCCTCTAGTGCGAGAGATTGTGGCGCGCTGTCCTCGGTCGGTCTCTGGTCCATTTCCCCAAATGTCTCCTGTGGCTCAAATCCAATCTATTGGGTACTAGTCCAATTCAAGCCAACTGGGGTCGACTGTCTGCCTTCCTTTCATGCGTCCGCTGCAAGCACATACATGGCTGGTGTGACAATGAAAGCGGCAATGCGTGGCTCGCCATGTTTTCGCAAATTCCAGGACTTCTTGGATGGGTTGATTCAAAGCGCAATACCCGGGCAAGTGGCAGCTGGGTGTTGATCAAGAACGTTCACCTGGCTTCTCAATGGCTACATGATGCAGGATGAAGAGACGTACATACATTAAAGTCTCCATGGACTCGAGACCATGGTTAATTCACAAATATAAAGTCCAACTGAGGATTGGGGTCCAGATGTGATGGCTAAACAAGGGTATTACTTCCGCATTGGCTTGTGCAAAGCCCATCCATGGTCCTGTGGTGCCACATGCCAACCCAGTCTCTGCACACACATGCTGTGCCTTCGAGATGTTCCGACCTATATCCCGACATGTATAAAAAGCCTCTCGGCAATTTCACGAGCCTCCGGGGTGCGAAGGGTTATTTCGTCACCTCTCGTACTGCCTGACATCAACATTGATATCATTCCATAGTCCTGCATTGCGCTGCACTCACAGTGGCAGAAGACAATCCTTGTAGCACATTGCACTCGTAGTGCTTGAGACCCAATCCCCACATAACAATCGTGGCGGCTGAAACCCCCTCTGTGCGTAGATGATAGGACTCATAGTGGCTTGGAGCATAAATCGCCCTGCCCTCTCAAGAACCACAAGCCCTGGGCGGTCTTGTCTAAATGCCATCAGTGACGAGACTCAGCCGATAAATGAGCACTTAGTCTCTTTTCTGGCCAATCCTAATAGGGCGAGAGAACCCGGTGGCAGTGACGGCGTGAGAGATGTGGAGAAGCAGTCCTTTCCTGTCTCCGGTATGCAACGCAGATCCTAGAAGACACGCCGCAACTTGTGTCCAGAGCTGGATGACTGCTGCTAAAGCGAAAACCGGTCACCAGTATCGGAGTAGCTCGACGTTACCGTCGTGGCTTCCCAACATATCCTGCGGCAGTGGCGTCGTGTTCGGCCACCACATCAGGCTTTCTCCGTATTCGACGTCCAGATCCATACCACTGTACATCAGCTCCTGTATATGCACAAACAATGTCAGTCTTTGAGGACCCAAAGGTCTCAGGGGATGGTTGACAAGAACTAAGGACATGGAAGTGGGAACGTACACTTTCCAGGTTTGCGGCGTGAAAGGCTCCGATGTCAGGAGCGCCCTCGACTCCGTTGGGGCTCGACCTCGACGGCTTCGTCTGCACATTGAATTCTTTGCCTGATGCGGATTTGGCCGAATGGTGCAGCTTGGCATTGGCCCTAATGACGGTCAACCGGGCCAGATTGGTCACGTCCTTAGCAAAAGGGAACCGTAGGTCCGCCGACACAAACTCGACGTAGTTGATGTGCCCGGCCACCATGTCCATGGACTGAACATCCGAGTCGACGGTCGGGCTCTCAGGATTTTGCAAGACGTGCGTAAAGAGGCAGACCAGCGCCGTCAACGGAAACACATACACGAGGCTAGACAGAATAGCGATCAGTAATAAGAACTATAAGTCTCATAGATACAAATGAACGAGCGGGAATTGCGCAGATACTGACCATTTGGGCGTCGACGGCTTAACACTAACGTGGTGCAGGTTTCGCACGATATTCCGCGCGGCTTCGACCACGACGGTCGTGCTGTGCAACATCTGCTGCCGCACTTCTTCCTTGTCCGCGGACTCGAGCTGCACGGGCAGCGCATTCCAGGGGTGTACCACGGCCGAATGTATGGCGATGAGGCTCCCATAGTACGAGTACAGCAGATACAGCGCCTTGCTGGGATGGATGCCTTGCGGCAGCATGCGTGTAACGGGGTCTTGCTTCACGGTGTCCGGGACCGACGCGTACCATTCATCCAGCATGCAATCCAGCTCACGGATGACGGTCTTGACTTCTTGAAAGCTGTGGCTCGACTTCCGCAGCTTCTTGAGCCCTTTCGAGATACGGCCCGATATCTTCGAGTGCCCGATCGCCGCAACAAAATAATCCAGGTCCGCCGGAGTGCCACCCATGGTATCGCGAGGGATTTGGCAGGTGATCTCGTCCTCGTCAACTGCCTAGTCATAATTCCACGTTAGACTTGTCGAATCGAAACTCAACTTCCTGCAGTTGTAAAACGCACCAGTGGTCGGGCAGACCGGTACGCGATGTGCCTCTCGTAGATAAACAGCCCCCACCATAGATAACTACGTAGTTGCATGGCCGAATCGGGCAAATTCCAAGCGGAAGCGGCTTGTGTGTGAAGGCCTTTGGATTCGGCGAGCTTCATGGCGTTTAAGCATAGCATCCAATCCAACGACGGACAACCGATGCATTCGACGTAGAGGCTCTGGATTCGTGTTTCATCAGCAGCCGAGTTCCAGCATAGACAACGGACAAGAGGGCGAAACTTACCATTGCACCAAGAGCCTGGATGGCCATCAAGCTGGTCCTGCAGTAAAGCAGCTTGGAGTCAACCGAGAGCGCGTTTTGGAAGTATTTCCAGCCTTGGCCCTGATCGAAGCGGAAGCCGCTTTGAGGGTTCTCCACGACAACACGCGCCAGCCGGCAGCATAGACGATGAACCGGAGTGCATACCAGGCAGGGTCGTGGTCGGCGGTCGGCGGCTGTCCTTGCTTCAGCTGCATCCTCAGCCGATTTTCAAAATGTGTCCGCTCGACCAAGCCAACGCTCCCTTCCGCCGAGTCGTCAAAGTACGCCCCAGCGTAGGCCCACGCGTCCTCGGGGCTCGGGTCAGGTTCTCGCTCGGGCGAAGACAGAGTCTCGAGTTTGAGTCGGCGACAAATGTCGGTGGTCAGCTTCCTCGCAGTCTTGGCAAAGTCGGTGCTTTCTGTCTTGCGACAGACCCATTCGATCCCTGACTTGGAACAAATTGACAGAAACGATCCTGGACCTATCTCGAGATCAGACTGAGCCACAAGCCAGCCGCTCGGCTGGACCTGGGTTGCGGAGCGCTTTACCGTGGTATTCATAAGTCGACTGGGAGTAGCACTTAGTCTGCGGGTACGTGAACAACACCGTTTGACAGCAGCACATACCTCTTCTTCGGGCGGTAGGGAGCAGCTGCCATCATCGCCATCGGAACTCTGCAGAACGGTCAAGGTGGGGGTGGGAGGCAGTTGGACTGCATTCTCGCTCTCTGGCTCCGAGGCAGGGCGTGGACGCGCCGTTTCGACGGCGATCTCCTCCACGACCGTGCTCTGGGGTTCTTTGGGCGCTGTTTCGCCCAGCAAGGGAGGGAGCCATTGTTGTTGAGCCCCGGGCAGGTCGCCGCTCTGAAATCCATACATGAGGTAGGTGTCTGGGATGGACTCTCCGGGGCCGGCATCTATCGCAGTCTCTCGTGCGGCCGACTGCTCTGTCTCTTTCGGAGGAGAATTGTCAGGGGTTCGTAAGAGAGTCTCCAGCTGGGCCACTCTGGCTTGGAGGACCTTCAGGTCTTCCTTTCGATGGCCTCTGGCTCGAGGACCCCGTGTGGCGTAGTGGCACTGGTGGCGATAATCCTGGGTGTGGTAATAGCAGTCAGTTTCGCATCGTCGCCGGGTATAAAAAAGAAAATGGGGATCCCTACAACACAATTCGTGCACGGAAGCTCGCCATTGCTGGTGTTTCAGTCAGTGAGCGCGATCTGAAGCGCGGCGCGCCTCCGTCACCGGGAGCGAGCAGGAACGTACCATTTTATTTTCTTCGTTCGACACGAGTTGCACGCGGTCGGACATCTACCACGGCGCTCTGATGTTCGCTGCATTTCTTCACTAAGTCCGGTGTATTTGAGAATCTCTGCAAACAACCATCGAAGCCCTGCCGGTGGTAGAGGCGACGAAAGAGAGGGAGCAAAAAGATACAGAAGACGCGGGGGGCGAACGGCGGGGATGGTGGTTCTTCTGATCGGTGGGGGAACAGTGGCCACATGCAATCTGGGGCTTAGCCTCGAGCTTGCAGGCGCCTACAAGCGTCTAGCTCGGCGTCCCTTAGGGCCCTTGGCACCGCAACCGGGGTGCGGAGTGAGATGCAGCAGCGAGAATTAGGGTTTCGATTGGGGTCCCCGGCCAGAACTTTGGCTTCCCTAGGGTGCCCCGAGATTTCCATCTTATTAGTAATACTGCTAGTACGATAGATCGTATTTATCCTCGTCCTCGCGCAATGCCTCGAGGGTTACTCAATGAACGGCGAAGTCGAGTTGCTTTGCGATGGACTCGACTGTCCTGAAACTGGGCGTTCTACTGTACTGACATATTTCCCTAGCGGATCTAGAATAATGCTTTGAGCTATCTTCGTTTCCCTTTAGTCTTGCAGGACCTCCTTGACTTTGACCTTGACGCTCCATGGGCCCTTTGGACCACTGGGGACCTGATAATCTGCCGCAAACCGGATGTCTTCATCTGTTGTGTCATACAGTTCAAAGTCGAATCTGCGTGCAAACATGGCCAGCGCCAGGTAGAGTTCCGAATAGGCCATGCTGTGGGTGGAATTACATAGTCAGTCACCTTGTCACTCAGTCCACATTGCCACGTCGCTTCGAACTGAGACATTCGGTATCACTCACTTGATTCCAATACACTGACGGCTGCCTCGGGAAAAGGCAATGGCGTACTTGGACAGGCGCTCTCCCTTCTCGGCGGCTCTGATCCAACGATCCGGATCAAATTTGAGGGGCTCGGGGAAGACGTCTGGACTTCGCAGAATGAAGTGGTGTTCCGTCATCAGAGGAGTCTGGTTGGTGTTTTGGGTGGGTTAATGAAGGAGCCTGGTAGAGAACAAGCGCACCTGAAGAACGAAACAGAAAGAACTCACCCCGGGAGGGATCACATAGTCCTTGTACATCAGAGGCTCATGGGCGATTCTGCCCGACCTCATGGTCGACCCGATGGCAATACGCAGTGCCTCATTTACCACTGCGGTCTAACGGCATCATCACTGTTATCAGCAACTGTCTGCAGAGTTCTCGTTCATGGATCCAGCGATGGGAATCTCCACCCATGGCCGCTGGCCGAGGAGAACTTACCAAGTAGGGCAACTGCTCCAATTGAGACCAACTTGCTTTAGTGGACGGGTGTGGCATGACTTGCTTGAGCTCCTCCCGCAGCTTTTGAAGGATCGGTCGGTGCTTGAGGAGATGATAGGACGCCACCGAGAGAGTGTTGGCCGTTGTCTCCGTGCCGGCGCCGAGCACAATGACGGCTTCCGAGGCCAGACGATCCACAGTCCTCTCTTCGGGGGGAAGGCTGGGATCGGTCATGGCGTCGAAGATGGTCTCGGTCCCTTCTCGCTTGGTCCGTTGCCGGACAACGTTCTCAGACGCTCGGATGAGTCGGCGCTGCAGTTTGACGAACGACGCTGCCGCTGGATCGATCCTCTCAACGAGCCACAGCGGCAAGCTGGCCGAGACGAAGACGAGCCAGGGGAAAAAGTAGAACAGGTGCGCAAAGTGACCGAGTCCGTTGAGACCGTCCTTGAGGTCGTTGTTGGGCCAGTGGTCTTCCAGGTACTTCTCGCTCGTGCCGTAGCAGTAGTGGCTAATAACGTCCGCGGTGAGGCCGGCGTATGCATATTCCAGTCTGACCACGGCCCCGGTCTGCTGCGCCTCCTTCAGCCGTTCGCCTAGGAGGTCCATCTTCTCCTGGATGACCGGCTCCAGATTCGTCACCGAGCGCTTCGAGAAGAAGGAGTTCAACACCGAACGCCGCACGCGGTGGTGATCGTGCGCCACTGTCGCGATGACGGACAGGGGTGCTCCAAATGTGGCGACAAAGGCCGGGTCCTTGTCTCTCCGCTTGCCGCTCGGCGCGTAGATTTCCTCGAAGAAGTCCGGGTCGCTGATGTGAACTTGACGGGGATTGATCCTCACGATCGGGCCTATGCCAGATGTTTCAGAAGGTATCCCTCAGCGCACAGTCAGGGAAAAATTCTCTTCACCGACCATATTTCTGGTGCATGCGCTCGATCTCAAAGATGAACTGGCCGCTCTTGATCACATCGTAATAGAATTCCACAATATGAGACGCCGCCGCCAGCTTCGGCCCGGGGATATGGCGGAGTGGGTGCAGGAAGATGCGATAGATCGTTCTTAGAACGAGGTACAAGACGCTGAGGGTAAAGCACCCCAACGCAAGCGTTCCATAGTCCTTCTTTGCTGCAATGGCCAGCAGCGATAGTACCTCATTCCCCATCGTGACTCTGTCGACAGTAGTCTGGAGTAATGTCATGTGCAGACACAACCAAGGGCTGGCTACGAGTATATTTCATACGCCCTCCTGGAAGTGGGGCTCCACAAGTTGACATCGGTGGATACGATCTACCGACCGTGCCCAAGCCGGCCCAAGAGGGTAAGGCTCTGTTATCAGGTCCATCCGCTGAGTGCACAGGGAGGTCGGGAAAGTTTAGACGTACGAATATTCCGTATGGAGAGAAGTTGGAAGCCCAGGGCAATCTGTGAGGGGTGGTGGTCTTACTGGATCTGTTCGGATGGCAGAATGTCATGTTCAATTCTCTGTAGATAGTGACACGCTTTTGCTATGGTTGTCATCGCTATGCGGACGAGTGGTTTGTGTCCAGGGATTCTAAACTTTTTGTTGTCAAAGGCATAAATCGGAAAGTCTGCGACCCCGTGATGATAGTTCTCTGTCGTTCTTGCCTCGTCCTTCTTCTTGTTCCCGTACATACGTACTGATCAACTTGCGTGCCGGCATGTCGTTCGACTCACTGAATGGAAAGGTCGTCGCCGTCACGGGCGGTGCTTCGGGCATCGGCCTGGGCCTGGTCAAAAAGCTGCTGAAGCTCGGGGCGAAGGTGGCAGTGGCGGACCTGAAGCCCAGCGAGCCCGACGAAATCAGTCAAACTGCCAAAGCCGGTGTCGACTACATTTACACGTCGCTGGACGTGACTAGTCGCCCGGCGGTGCACGACTGGGTCCAGTCGACTGTCAAGACGTTCGGGCGACTCGACGGCTTGGTGGCGAACGCGGCCATCTGCCCCGATGAGTCGGACTACTGGGGCGACGAATTGATCCAGCAACTGCTCAACGTGAACGTGATGGGAGTCTGGATCTGTGTCACCGAAGCCTATTTGCAGTTCCGGGAGCAAGACAGTCCGGGCTCCGTCGTCATTACGTCGAGCACGCAGGGTCTTCGAGGAGGGCCCAATCTCCCCGGGTACACCGCGAGCAAGCACGGCGTGATCGGCTTCGTGAAAGCCTTGTCGGCGGATTGGGCACCCCATGGCGTGAGGATCAATGCGGTTGTACCCGGTAAGGAGGACAGCCCCATCTAACTTGATCCTCATGTTCGCGCAATCCCTGGAACAACGATCGCCTTCTAACAAGAGAATGGCTCAATAGGGATGATCGATACCCCCTTGCAGAGAGCGAGATCCACGCCGGGGCAACTCGAATATTTCATGTCCCGACTACCAGTGAGGAGGATAGGGAGGACGGACGAGGTTGCCGATAGTTTCCTGTTCCTGTTGGCGGACACGTCGTCGTACATAACCGGCACAGTCCTGTCTTGCGATGGAGGTTTGACCATCTAGCTGAGAACTAGAGACAATACACGAGAAATAGGGACATGAAGACCTAGCATCGTATTTACTCCTGAACACACACTACAGAGAACATCTCCATTCTAGCTCGTATACGCAACATCCATATCGTCAGTCTCCCCGGTGGAAGCTGCTATACGAGGCAGTCACATACGTCGACCACGACGTGTTTCTCGGTCCCGTGTCTATCGGCGTTCCCGCTCCGCTTATGTTAAATCTCGCTCCCGTTCCCCAATTCACGCGATCCCGTTTTGTTGTTGCTTGTGAAACTCTTCCAGGCTCTTCATGGCGGCTTCGACCTCGTACGAGTCCATGCCTTCCTTGAAGTCCTTGATCTTGCCATCGTCACCCACAATGAACCGCATCATATAGGTGTTAGTGTAGGCCTTAGGTCCCGGCCCGCGTCCCTTGACGGAGCCCTCGACGAAGGCCGTGTCGTTCTCGGCCACCAGATTCACAATCTTGACCTCCCAGGTGTCGAACTCGTCCACGAAACTTTTGGCGACGCTGGCGGTGCGTACTCCCGGGTTGGATCCGCCCCAAGAACACCGGTCCGTCCTCGCCAGCACGGCCCAATGCGCGCCCGGCGCAAAAAGGTTCCCCAAGTCCTCCATGCGGCGATCGCCGAGCGTCGTCATGAATTCCTTTGCTGTCGCGCGCGTCCGCTCGGTCTGAGATAGATTCGACATCGTGAAGGAGAGAGCTTCAGGCTATTATTTTTAGGTCTCCTCTCGGGATTGACAAACAGCGCGTTTCTCAAGGATTGCTTCCAGATTGGTGAGTGTTCTGAAAGGTTTGGGCGAACGATGGAAATGGTTAAATGTTTGCTCAAAAGCATTTTCGGCTTGATATATTGACTATTCAAGTCGGACCGAATAGCAGCCGTTCCGTATTCCCGATTCCATTCTCCTGTCACTATGTACGAAGTAAGATCTCGCTAGTGAACCCGATCGCAGGAATGGCTGGGCTGCTGCTGAGTTAAAGACAGATTCAAGGATGTAAATCATCAAGGAGAGCAGCCCAGTCCGTGAGTGACTACATAAAGAGAGATGACCGGGAGAAGAGGCAGAAATTGGTTGCTACGAATGTCTAGTCCGACCTTATGGCCGCAGCACACCATTACCGAGGAGGAAGGCCCCAAGCTACTGTAGAGACATCAGAGACATCAGACCCTTTGGCTTATCGTGGTGCCTGTGCCTCAAGCTTATCGGCGCCTCGCAGCCGAGGCTTCTCGTTGGGTAAGCTATTACTTCGCACTCCATACCTCAGCATCGATTCTTCAATTATCCGTAGCTGTCCACTTGACCGCTTCTCCCTCTGGCTGGGATGTCTAGAAGGGCACGGGCTGGCTGAGTCGCACGTCTTGCTCGAGGCAGGATTTGCCTCTGTAAGCTGACGGCCTAACGCCCTTCTGATTCGACCGCCTTGCATGTATGCACGCCATGGGCGAATACACTGTACTCGGTCGGTTAAAGAAGTTCACTAATCATTCGATTCTCGATCCTCGATCCTCAATTTTTCATTTCGTACTCGGTCACGTAGAGGTTCTAAGACGGGGATTCTCCTTACAGGAGGAATAGAATTACTGAACAAGTTCTGACGAGCGTCCTGGGCGGTGGCGTGGGGCATAAGAGGCTTGATGCCCTTCGTAGGGCGTGGCCGTACGCGTATGGGTATAAAGAGAGGGAATGATTGTTCTCTCTGCCATTCCTGTTCTCATTCCCATTCTCATTGCCATTGCGGTGCCGTGTATCAGCAGAGCCTGACACACTGCACTACTTCAGCTGCATTCACCTCTGCTAAATACCTGAGAGTGGTTCCATACCACGACCAGTGCCACGCTCACGTCTACCATCTCTATCTGGTATCCACAGCCCAACATGCCTCTCTGGCGGATCTTCTCCCACCCCAACACATTCTCGCCAACCCAAAGAGAGGGCCTCGCCAAGGCGGTAACAGCGCTGTACGTGTCGCGCGGCCTCCCCGCCTTCTACGTCAACGTGATATTCGTCGACTTGCCCGACGCCGATGGCACAAATCCCTCATGTTTCGTGGGCGGCGAGGCACGACCCAATTTCGTGAGGGTCGTGGTCGAGCAGATTGCACGGACCATGGCCGGTAGTGAGACCGTGGAAGGGAAGGAGAGGCGGCGGAAGTGGATGGATATGATTAACGAGGTATGTTTCTCGAGTGGGACATTCAGCGATGGGACCTCAAAACTTGCGGATGAGGCTTGGCTGGCTGCGACAAGTCGATTTTCGCGTCGTCAGGGTCGGTGGATTCGATGGCTGTACTGACGTCGGGTGCATAGACTCTGAAACCGTATATCATCGACAGGCCGGAGATCGATTGGGAACTGCACATCTACGAGACCCCGCGGGATCTTTGGAGAATCCAGGGATTGGACCCGCCGCCAGCGTTCTCCGAGGCAGAGAAGGAGTGGGCTGACAACAACAAGCCGCTTCCGTATGAGGTCAAAAATCCGTGACTCCGGAATTCATCTCCAGCTCGAGGGCAGAAGGAATAGTTTTGTGGCTGTATGGTTGTCGCTGCTGCAAACCGGCCGTTCACACGAGCTTTGGCGCGAAGTACCATAATGCCGCAAGTCCGGAAAGGACAGTCGCTCCAGCCACCTGTCGGGCCCATTGAGTTTTTCCCGAGACCTTCAGCCTTGCAACCGTGTTGTGCTGTGTCGAGCGCGCACTCCCATTGCCTTTGATTTTCTCCGCCGTCCTTTGCTGCAATAAACTGGCCATTTCCGTCCGATTGCTCTCCTGAGCTGCCGCAAATTCTTGGTACTCCTGAACCAGTCTCTTCAACCCTTGAATATCCCCCTGTAGACTTTCGAGGTCACTCTTACTCCCTTGGATCTCCACACTCTGCACATTCCCAAAGAAATCCACAACCCTCCTTTTGCGGCCTGCCTCTTCCCCACCGGGGAACAGATCCCACCGGACCCCCGGTCTACTGTGGATCTTGCCCACATCATAGCTGTCGAATAGATCGCCCAGTGTCTTCTCACTCGTCGGCCCCGTGACTTGCGTCTCCAAGAATTCCAGCACATAGTATGTCCAGCGATCAATCACCGCGACTCCCACATCGTTGTCGGCGTGGTGAGAGTACGAGGATTCATCCTCTTCGCTTGAACCAGTGGCGATCACGCCCGGCGCGTAAAATTGCCGATACAGTGTATTGGCCTGACACGTATCGATCATGAACAACATCTCATTGTAACGCTTTTTCTCCCTCATCTGGGAGAACGCATCGGCCAGGTCCCAACTGGAAATCTCCTCGCTGTCTTGAAACTTCAGGAACTCGCTTCCGCCGTGTCCCGTCATGTAAATCAAGATGTTGCTTCCTTCGTCCGTCTGCAATCGTTTGCTCGCAGGGACACCCTCTTCCCAGCGATCCGTGAGCAGGCGGATGAAGTTCTCAACTGTGACCTCGTAGCCGCGGTAATCGACCTCGACGTTCTCGCCGTACAGATCCATGCGTCGGTCGGCGTTCGAATAGACCGTCCCCGAAAATGCGTTTCGCGGGTTACAAGCCATATCGTCGGGCAGGAGGAGAAGGATCTGCGAGTCGGGGATTCCGAGGCGCTTGACGGTGCGGTAGAGAGAGAGGGTGTTCGCGAGGTGGCGGTAGTTGAACCAGAAGCGCGAGGTCGAGACGAGGACGGCCCAGTTGGAGGTATGGGCGGCGAGACTTGTCGTAAGAAGGGCGAGGACTGCCCCGATCGACGGGAGGAGCCTCATCTTGCCTGCGAGGTGTCTAATTGTGCGGGTTCAGTGACACTTTCCAGTCAAGAGGGAATAAACGAAGACATAGCCATTCTCGCAAGACTACGCAGTGGTGGAGGTCGGCTGCAACGGATTGGCAATGAGTTGGTAAGCAAGAAGAGGAAGTGCAACAAAGGCGAAGAGGGAAGGACGCGCTTTGATGTCGGATACCGGAGAATATTTGGTCCGATTACCCCTGATTGCCTCCTTGCCGCACCAGCCTCTTCCTCCCGTTCTAACACAGTACATAGTCGGTGATGAAGAGCTTCGGAGCACGAGAAATTGAAATCCATGCTCAATCTATTGACCTTCTGTTGATAGACATCGGACGCCGCATGAAAAAAATGCCACAAACCTGGGAGTGCTCAACCGACCTTGATTTTGGGACCAGCAATTTTCAGGCCTTGACTAAGTAATTATTCTACAGCGATGCTTCGAGCTATCCACGCCGCCGCCACTCGGAAACACTGGGATCTGCTTCGCCAGTATTCCCTTCATAGGTTCGAGTACGCCTTCGAAGCTTATTTCTAGTCTTCGCTCTGGCTTGCGACACTTTGGGTTAGGGGAGTTCAAGGATGCAGACGAAGTGGAGGCTGGCAACGAATTCATTCTCGGTAGTTGGTCTGGCATCATATAGCTGACACTGAAGAAGGTCGCAGAAGTCATTGGGGACTCCACTTCGGGACTTCGACTATTTCATTGCTGGATGGATCGAGCATAAAGCATCCGTAGCCGTCGATTCTGTCGTTCGAGAATGGAGCGCCGAAAGTTTGTAAAGGATGGGGATCGCGAAGGCCTTCGAACGTCATTCCGTTTTCGTTCTCCGTCAGCATAAATTTTCGCTGATACCGCTGGAGCTTTGCTTGGTAATTGGATGTGGTTGCGAAGGCTGCGAGAACAGCAAGTAGGATCTTCAGGGGCTGAAGAAGTGTCGCGGTGAACTTTTGTCGTGTCGATCGTCGTTTGGCAGGTTGTGTTTGTAGTCGGCTGATGGTGGAAAACTCCATCTTCGGTGCGGGAGTAGATTCGAGGCTGTAAGAGACAGTGGCCGCCCACCGGTAGAAGTGAGCGTCAATATATGAAGTGTTCTGCGAGGAGCCGGGCATTGGGCAGTGGGTGGTAGGCAGGGAATAGTAAAGTCGAATATTCGTCTACCGCACCCGTCATAGCGAGCTCACCTTCCATTCACTGCTGTATTGGTGGCCGCCAAGCGAAGCAACGAGCATGGCAGCTCTCGCGTTCAATACCTGCCCTGTTGGGTCCAGTCCTTCCCAAGACGATAACCTCCGAGATCCTGCCCACTGAGAGTTACCTCAGCATCAACGTCCCATCTCCCCATCATTCCCTGGTTGATGATCTCATTCTCGTTGATCGCCCCGGTGCAATGACCAATTCTGGAGCATGCGACAGGAATTCTCGCATGTGACTGTCTTCAAGCGTGATGGTGGGCTGGGAGGCCCATTTAATCAGTCTTAAATTTCGATCGTTAGAACGCGATAGGGCCGTATCGCGAGTGCGAATGTCATGAGAAGAGAAGACAGGAGGATATTTCCACCTCGGTGGATAATGTGCTCCTAACTCAGTGAAGTAGGCGTGTCACCTGCGGCTGGATGAGCAATTCAGATCGTTCTTGAGGGATGAAAAACTTTTGTTTCGCCATAAGGGTATCTGTCCCAAAACAAAGCAACATATTAGACGTCCACATATATCCGTGTATCTTACAGCACAGGTTTGTACCGGGCTCCTTGGTCTTCCGAAGGCGACGCGGCTGAACCGACAACACAACAGAGATCTCGGTCAGCCTTCAGTCCAGCGCCAAGGTACACTCCTTGTCGGAGGTAATCATCCTGTCATTAAAGGCCGTAATTATGCCAGCCTCTGCTCCAATCCGCAAAGGATCCCGTCAGAAGTCGTGCATTTAGAATCGAGCCTGGAAGCCCAAGTGCCGTGGAGGTGTGCCCTGAATCGTGACACTGATCCGGCTTCTTTCTCGTCCATCAATCTCCAGTGGCGATGGGGGTTTCGGTGGATGATGGATCTCATACACTTGGGTTCTGGGAGCCCCTCTGGCTTCCACCGTACTGGCACTTACGCCTTTCGTGTCCAATTCGTACCTCGGAGGAGGATCGCCGGTTTGTCCTCCAGCGAGCTGGGCAAATCTGCGACGGCGTTTGGTCCGGATGTACAATGCAGCGACAAGTGCACCGCCGAGGATGATGGCTCCAATGGCAATTCCGATACCTGCCGCCGCAGCTGTGCTGAGGCCTCTCGACCCGCCATGGTTGGATTTGGGATTCGATAGGGGTTGTTGGCCTGTTGTGTTGGGGTTCAGAGGGCTAAATGCGTTAGTCACTGGCATCGAGACTCGCAGTGAACTCCACGTACCTATCAAGTATCTGTAACACACCATTCGAAGTCAGGTAGTCTCGCGTCGTGATGAGCGAAGTATCGACATAAAACTGTCCATCTTGCTCGTTCATCGTAGCGGATATGCCATCTAGCGTTGGAATCTTTGTGTCATTTTGGAAGGCCGAAGAGTAAAGAACTGGTCCTTGAGATATGCTGTATTGAAAGATAGACAAGAGATCCGCGCTGGAGAGGCCGTCCCATCCCGTGAAGCTGGCAGAGAACTGAGATGAGTTCGGGCCGAAGATCGTGAGATCTGCAAGAGTGTTCACTATCGTAACGGCCGGAGAGTTTGGTGTCACGAATCCACCCTTGGTGAGCAGCGCGACAAGGTCTGTCAATCCGGCTTTAGTGATTGTCGCCGGAAACGAGATCGGAATGGTCAGCACCGAGTCAATAATGTGAATGAGACCGCCGAGGTAGAAAATGTCCTATCGTCTATTAGTATCGCCGCTGCGGTGCGCGAGGTGAGGCAACACCCACGGCTTCGACAAGGTGTGATACGGCTTTCACTCCGCTCACCACCGCTGACCGGTTATTCAGCGACGCGAATTCCACAACTTGGCCGCCTGTAACGTTGGTATACTCGGGATTCGTCAAAAGTGTCGGTACGAATAGTGGTCGCAGGCCGAACGTGGCGGAGGGGTGTGTTCCATTGGCAATATGGTATTCCAGCAGCGCTCGCACTGCATCTGTGTCGTTGCTCAGGTCCGGATTTTCACTTCCAAAGGCAGCGAGGGCTTGGTCGTTGGGGACGAGGACTGGCTGGGATGTTAGTTCAGTTGTTGGGTTGAGAAGCGGTCGACATACCGCTGAAAGTTCCTTGGTTCAGGATGTCAACAAGGTCATCGAATTGCTCCAGTAGTCCAACAAATGTTGAGATGTCATTCTGCTGCTTCAAAATGGTGAGGACATCTTGGTCTGCCGCAAGACAACAAGCAATAATGCTGAAGGTGGCAAATACTATGCTGTACAGCTTCATGGTGTATGCCTGCGGAGCATTAAACGACCAAGAATCATGACTGTACAGTCGCTGATGGATATATCGAGCAGCGGGCCCGAATAAGAACGAAACCCATTGTTATCCGATGGGCCACGACCGGAACACGAGCCCAACGGCTCCACGAGGGGATCCATCCTGGGTCATATCGCTGGTGAGACTCTTGAGACGCGTTCCTCAGGAGGCAGTTTGAGAACCAAGACGCTGTAGGAATGGTCTCAAGGCAGAAGGATTGGCAGATGGAGACATGGATGCGCTGTTCGCTTCCAGCGTCGAACAGTGGAGCCGAAGGGCGACTCTCCACTGGCTCCGTTTCCGGCGAAGAGGTTCCCGCCGCGATCAGAGCAGGAGAAATGGGGCGATTATGCAAGAATTGAAGACTTTGCCTGTGAAAAGCTGGAGAACACGCCAGAGAGTGACGCAAAATGGAAGCTGTGAGACGCCAACAACGTTGAGCTTCCTTGTTCGAAACGGAGGCCCCTGCCGAAGATGGTCCCCTAGCGGCGTTTCAGATGCTGACTAAAGCATGAAAGCGGCTGTTGCTGCCAGGGACGGTCGCCCGCTGACTGGAGGATTTCCCGCCGGTGCAGCGCTATGAGCGCCGACAAGGTCGGTGGCGTTCAATCTAGCTTTAGGACGGCCTGTGGACGCCTCACACTACAGGTAGCGGGCTACTCGTACTGGATGCATCGTCCAGCCCAAGAAGTCTATCGGAGAGCCAACGACTAGTGCGATGCCTTCACTCATGCAAGCTGCCAACACGAAGACATGCTCCATGCACGGTATTCTTCTGCGAGCACGAATGCCTCAGGGGTCATTGCCGGACAGGGAGACGCAAGCCGGCAAAAGCACACTGCATCGTCAAAAAGGAAGAGATTGAAGTTTGTAATCTCGCTCTGCTAAGAAATTTTCCGAGCACACCAGACTTCTGCTCCTCTTTCTGTAATATCTCGTTTCCTTCAGCTTACCGAGAAATTGCAATCTCTTGTTCAAGGAAAATCAACAACAGCAGAAGCTCTGATTCTGAGAACGGTTCGCCAGGCATGGCAGCGCATTTGCTGTCGTCCACACGTAGTCAGGTTGGAAGGTGCCACTGGCATGTTGTGGTCAACCGCCAACGCCACCACATCGTCAGTCACCCACCATGGAAGCAGCGACTTTCTAGAACACTACTCCCGTGGCTTGCTCTTCGAACAGCTTGATAATTTTGGTATTAGCCCGCGCAAACACTGCGATGCCGGAGCTAGCGTCAACGCAAGATTCTTTGACCTGAAAGACAGGACGATTATTGACACAAGCAACCCTTCCGGCCCTATCAGCCAGAGGTCATTGGCAAGTAGTGTCTCCTTTTGGAGATAACATCTCCTTTTAGGGAGCGTCCGAGCATGCCTGCTGGAGATCATGAGCACGTTAATTACCTTGGTACAAGTAATAATTTCTGTAGCCCTGGGGCACTCGACTTCACTTCATCTTGCTCTTGGGGGTGGCGCCTCGTTGGATCTACACATCAGTTGAAGCCAGCCATATGGAGTATCATCCCCATCGGCGCTGGGTTCCGTGTACGCAGATACCCGTCGCCCTCACACCACACAGTTTGTACACGCTTCCGGCCGTCTACCGGAGCAACTTTGCGGTTTAGAACCCGACTGCCACAAACAGCCCCAAAAGTAGACGCCACCACATCCCGGGAATGATTCCTCTTGCGGTTCCGACTCTTTCCAGCCTTCTTGTCCTCATTTCCGTTTGCTCAAGTCTCGACATACTAAGTACTGTAACTAGCACTGTATACAGCCCACCGCATTGGGTGATGCGGGTACTCTCCGACAGATTATGTCCCCGTGAGACGTACATAGCACAACTGGCAAGGTCCTGGCGCTGACTCTTCCCAGGTAAGATGAGAAGGATGCAAAGACAAAACCCTTCATAATCGGCTCGAGTCGTTCTCAACCATCAATAGACTCCCTATGGGTTCTACCGAAGGATCAAGAATTTCCGACCGTTCCATGCACGGCGACTCACGAGAAACCCGAAGTACACTCTCATTTTAGAAAGCGTACTCGGTACTCTTATTCTATATCCCGAGGATGTTCACAATCCGTGCCTCAGCGTGTTTTCATCTTCTAGTAGTAGGGGCATCCTCGTGATCCACGACGTGTTTTCATCTTCTGCTGTAATAGTAGTGGTATTTTCGTCATCCATGACAATGAACATTCATTTCCTCAACTCAAGAGACAAGGCTGGACGCTAACGAGTCACGATCGTCTAAATATCAGCCGCAGCATGGATTGATTCTCATTGAACCTAGACTAAACAAACCCATTGCAATCGCATCGCTCAGACACCAAATGCGAAAGCGACGACTCGTGATATAATTTGTGCGCTCGTACGTTCCTGCACCACTATGCTTCTAGTGCTCGCTTCTCGTGCCCCAGAAGACGTCAATCGATGAGGACGAGTATGCACCTTCTGGAGAATATGCAAAAGTTTAGGTGCTCTAGAGGAGACACCAGCCTTGCACATCCAACACAGTAAACCACCCCCTCATCATCACTTCATCGTCTGGCGCCTCACTGTTCGCTCTTCGCCCTTCAGCCGTGACATTCATCAGTACCGATTCACGGTCCGCGGACTACCGCCCGACAACGGCCTTTAAACTCAAGCCCTCCAAAAACCCGGCGAGATCCTCCTTCTTGACCTCGACGATACAATGGTCGAAACTGTCGATCCGGACCCTGGCGTTCGTCTCCTCCACGACTTCCTGAAACGCAATGCCAAACCGATTGTGGCCATATCCTCTCCTGCGTCTCTTTTCCATCTCTGCTTCATCGATTTCCTCCTCAGACTCGGAATCAGCTTCTGATTCGGATTCAGTGTCTTCGTCTTCCACGTCTGAATCCTCGCCAAGTAATTCTCGTTGAGCTCTGCGGGCAGCCCGTTTCTCTTCCCTGATCTCCTTCTTTTTCTCCCTCTCTTCCTCTCTTTTCTTCCTCTTCTCCTCCCGTTCCTTCCGCCCTTCGATATCCTCGCCTCCACCAATCCCCCCTCCCGTGCCTACGACAACATACGTGCCTCTTTGTTCGTCCAACGCCGCGAGCACCAACGGTGTCGGGAGTCCTGCATCCCGTCCGGAGGCTTTTTCCCTTTCCTGCACGGCAATCGCCTCGCCCACCCACAGCGCCAATTTCACCAATGCGCCGGGACTCCCCGCGAAGAGCGGCAGGTCCGGTCCTTCTTTGACCACGCCCATTCTGAATGCGCGAAGATGGCGAATATGGTGTTTTTGTAATAGCGAGGAGCCGGTCCTTAGGATGGAGCGGAGGAGATGTTGTGCGGAGGAAATCGCGTCGAGGAGTTTGCTTGGAGAAGTCGGGTTGAGAGCATCATATGCAGCAAAGAAGCGTGGAAGAAGAAGGGTGGAACGGTCGGGGACGTCTTCTTTGGTGGTGAGTTGGGAGGCTTGTGACTGTGACTGTGTATATGATGCAGCGTTGGAGGCGCCTGATGGCGTGGCAGTGGGGCCGACGTCCAGGATCGCACCCAATATAACGCCCACGTCCACGGCTGAGAGTTGAGCCTTCCAGCCCCAGGAGCGGATGAAGCCCCAGCCTTCTTGTTCGTAAGAAGCTCTTCCGGTGCCAGACGGTACGAGGTCATCCAGTCCATAAACGCCCGCGTACTTCAATAGGCGATCGCGAAGTGACTTCTTCAAGTCTATGTCCATGTGAGTATATGTTTGCTTGCATTGCGTCAAGGACACGCCCATCTTCGCGAGAAGCTTGTGTAGTCGTTTGGTGCCCGATTCATTCCACACATGCAGACGCGCGGCGAGGTAGGGGGAATGCAGCATGCTATCATACAGGGACCAATGTCTCAGTAGGAGGAATCGCGGGTCGGGTGTCAACCGGATGGATGTATCGCTAGGTGAACTTGTGCCCGTTGCAGGGGGTATCGTGGGCGATTGGTCTGCCGGTGGAGGATTAAGACGTCTTACTTCATCGCGGAGGAGAGCGTAGGTCTGGGATGAGCGCGTCATGCGCCAGCCGCGGTGTTGTTTGGTGGTGATGGTTGCGCTTCTTGACACAGAGGTGCCCAGGCCAGTTGATGTATGTCCTGAAAGTTCGAGCGACGTCAACCCGATAATTGCTAGCCAGAGGATGTCGTTGTCTTCGCGACCGAGCTCGGCAGCGAGGGAGTATGCCAATGTTGAGACGGGCTCGGAATAGGATGTACCTAAGCTGTTGTACTGACGGAGGACTGATTCGTGTTCTTCTCGCAAATTTCGGAGTCGTTTTCGAAGCTGTTTGGCTGTTTGGTGTTTCGGGGGTTGTGGTTTCGAGGATGGGGAGGTCGGCTGGGAGGAAGATGGTGTCATGCTTCTGCTTCTGCTCCGGGGTGAGGCAATTGACGAGCCGGAGTTGCTTCTTCGCCTTTGACGGGGTCGTTCTTCGTCATCGTCATTGTCTTCGTTCTCGTCGTCTCGGTCGGACCAAGACTTTCGCTTCTTAGATTGTGAGCTATCTTGTGTGTCGTGTTCGCCATCATCCAAGTCTTCTTCGTCGCTCTCCTCGCCGTCGACTTCAGGCATTTCTGCCAATGCACAGTACGCGTCTCTTTCCGTGATCAGGTCACCAGCAATATCTCCATCGTCGAAGACAATTATGCCTCCCTTGCCGGATCGATATGATTTCTGAAGGCACCCTTTCTCCACGCCACGAGCACGCGATCTCGAGCTATTGATAACATCGTCTGTAGGCGCTTCGATAGGCATACCGCCGAACACATTGTCCAGGTTGTACGGTCTTCTCGCGTCAAGAACCCAGACTTCGACACCGCACATTGTCTCGTTCATATCTTCATCTTCCAGGCCCAGAACGGTGCCCAGATCTACCAGTGCGCCGACACCTAGACATATGACAAGACCACCACTACCGCCTTCGGTGGTCTTCATGGGCCGTACAAGGTCTTCGCCGGCCTTGGCCAGATCTGCATAGCCGGAGACGGGTTGGATCTTGTGCTGAATGAAGTCGCGACGCAGTAGCGCTGTAATGATGCGGCACGCGCATAATGAGTCAGGCTCGAGAGCAACAAGCAGCAAAACTGCGGGCGAGTGCGCGTGATGTGAGCGGACGAGGTTCGTGTAGAGGTGTGAGATTAGGTCTCGCGGTAGGTACATGGCGGAAGGATTGGGATTGCGAACGGGAGCGTAGTTCTATTCGAGTTCATGGCAATCGTAGGTTAACAGCGCGTGATTGAGATACTCCCTGCCTTGGGGGGTTCAGATGTTGCTCGGGTTTGGATTATCGGGGTTTATGCTAGACATTTGCTGAAGGCCGCACCAGGTACAAAGCAACCCGCGAAGTCGCGTAGCAAGGGACGCGTTGTTGCCAAATACGTCATGCGCCATACGCTCTGCGTTCTGGCCGGATGCCAGACCCACCATTCTGCCACCTCGACCCCGTACAGATCGTAACCTTTACAGAGACAGAGCAAATAAATCTACATTAAGGGCGCCTGAAGAGATGGTAGTGGGCAATTCTCAACGACATGCTTAATGAGACCCCACTACATCAACACAAAGTGTCAGCCATCCCGCCATTTACTGCGATTTCCCCGAATTTGACCGCAGGAGGATCTCTCGCACTATCACCTGCGATATGCCGTGATGTCCCAGCCCAGTTGGATGGAATACCCTCCATCTCCTCATCTCCGGCCATTCAGGGACAGTCTCTGGATGAGGCATCTCCAGTTCGCCCACAGGCTGTTGCGGTGGTCCACTTTGCGACGTAGACAAGGCAACCTGCGGTGAAGGAATGTTGAAGAACCATGTATCAGCCCTGTCCAGATCTGGCTCCTTAACGCCTGGCTCGCAGAATCTGTGTCCTTCGAACGCCCGATCAATGTCGACATACACGGCACCATGGAGCAATGCCGTCGCTCTGATCACATCGTTCAGCATCATCACGAGCTGATTGAGATCCCTCCGCTTGGCCCTGGTCAAGTAATCCAGTGGCCTCGTCTGGCTGAACGTTGTGTTATCACAGTCATCTGTCTTCTCGTTGAAGAACCTTGCATACCCGGTGACTATGAACAGTGCTCCCGGCTGCAGATGTTGAACTGCCCCGGAGATGATGTTCTCGAGATTCTGCAGTGCGCTGGTCTCGATGATCTCTCTGGCTTTGACGAGTTGAGCTTCACAGCCTATTGCTGGCGACCAATGATAAACGCATTCGTTCAGGACCACGAAGAAGTTGACATCATTGCCACTAGCCGTTAAGGTCACCAGCTCCGAGTCGCCAATGTAGGGGACCTGGTCTCGCAGGATGACAGCGCTGGTCAAACCACCACAGGCGAGGTGCTTGAACTTGGTTCTGTCGATGTTGATCAGGGAGTTGTTGGCTACTTGGATCGGATATGCCTCAGAGTATCGCCCACAACGGAAATCTGCATAAGGTGGCCATCCCGGAATGCCTGCTCCAGCCCCAGAAGCGTACGAGTCTCCTATTGCCGCATAAGACCGTGGCAAAGCATGTCGCTCAAGGATATGAGTCAGGGTCGAGGCACCGCCCAAGCACAGTAAGGAGAGAACAAAGCCGAGAATGATGGCAGCTGCCATTAAGAACAAAGCACAGCCAGTACGTCAACGAAACGCCGTCCGCCCAGGCGACGATTTCGCGCATCATTCAATACTGCTGATGCCGGGAGGCAGAAGCACAGAACGATGAATGAAGCAAAACCAGGTGTTAAACACGATGGCTGCCTGTCCTGTCCTGAACGCACATTGCCTGAGCAGGGTGTCTCATTGGTCACTTTGAGGCGAGGCGCCCAGGGGAAATATGGTCCGCAGTATTTATTGCGTCAGCCTCACTTTCGCCCGCAGTAGCTCAGTGACATCATGACGCGCGCACAGTTTGGTGCCTCTCTAATGATGCTTCACTTCGCCTTAGTATCAACACCTCTGTAGTATCATACCTATGAATGCACTTCAGCTCAACGCTTCTCCGTGGTGCATATCCCGTTGCAGCTCGCACTTCCTTCTTTGAATTTCAATTGCCACGTTCGCCCTGCGTCATCTTCCTCGGATGCAAAACTCCTACCGCGTCACGATTTGATGGCTGTCGAGGTATGAAGAAAACCGCCACTTCCAAACCTCGACTAAAAGTCCCGGACTACTGTGATGTCGACCCACGGCGCGATGATCGAGGACAACCAATCTGGCCTGCTCCAGAGGCCGCTATGGAGCAGGCGAGGGCATTCATAAAAGAATGGTATCCTTGAACCATGCCATCGACTGGTTACCTCATAGTCCTTGCTGACCTTAACAGTGCAGTGAGCGGGAAGAAGACTCTCATCGTGCCAGACAAAGATGCCGATGGGCTCTCTTCCGGTGTCATATTGTATCGCACGCTGACGACTCTCGGTTTGGACCAAACTCTGATCGACGTCCATCTGGTCCAGAAGGCTTCCACAATCCATACCCAGTCTGAACGTGAAACCATGGCAGCCAAAGAACCAGCCTACATCATCGTCCTCGACCAAGGATCTATAGCAGCTCCGCCGGTTGTGGACTTGCCATCAACGAGATCCCTGATCATTGATCACCATTTGAGCGATCACTTCCCAGAAGATGCGCAAGTTGTGTCAGCATGCCATTACCCACCGGTATCGACGTCTTCCTTGCTCACATATGAGATTTGCAAACCCCTTGCTCCTGCAATCGCCTCAGACTGCGCCTACCTTGCTTGCATTGGCACTCATGGTGACCTGGGAAACACGTTGAAGTGGTCCCCACCATTCCCTGACATGAAGGAAACTTTCAAACTCTATACCAAGAAGTCGGTCAATGATGCAGTATCACTTGTCAACGCACCTCGGCGCACTGCCAAGTATGATGTGATAACTGCGTGGACAGCTCTTCTTGCCTCGAAAGATCCAAAGGACCTCTTGGGTAATGGTCGACTTCAGAGCGCACGCGCAGAGGTCAATGCTGAGGTGGAGATGAACACACATACTCCTCCGAAGTTCAGTGCCGACGGACGAATTGCTGTTCTACGAATCAATACGCCCGCTCAAGTCCATCCCGTCATTGCCACCCGCTGGGCTGGACATCTTAATTCGAAGGCATTGGAAATCGTGCTTTGTGCAAACTCAGGCTATCTCCCTGGCATGGTGAATTTTTCTTGCCGTATTGCTCGCTGCGCCAGGTCAAGGAATCCCCCGGTCAATATTATCGAGAGCTTGAAGGCCGCTGCCAATCTATCCACTGACGGCCTGAGCGACCGACTGGGACAGAGCTTTGCCAGGGGTCATAAAGAGGCTAGTGGTGGCATTGTCCCTAATGAAGCCTTTGAAGAGCTTATGGCCTTGCTGAAGGTCGGCGAGAAGCCTGAAAAGAAGGACGAACCTGAAGAACCGAAGCAGAAGAAGGTGAAAACCATCGAAAAGAGTCCACAGAAGAATACCATCGCCAACTACTTCCGCAGACCTTAGACTCGGATGCACTAGCTTGTCAATCGGCTCCCTGGTCGCCGTTGTCCTCGGGGTTGAGCGTCTGGTATTCGCCGAGCAAATCATGCAAAACTGTGGGCAAAGTCTCTTCAAGTGCCACATTGATGAGCCATTGGGTCATAGGGTCATTGCTCCCATAAAGCGGCCCTCCTAGTCTCTCCGACAGCCTCGAGGGCAAGCGGTTCTCAAGAAATGCAGCATAAGCGCGTGCGCTCGGCATTGCCGCCTGGAAATTGGAGCACTCGACGTACGGGTCATTGGGACGCTCTGCTCCGGGAAACAGAATCTCAAATATCCCAAACCATGCATTCACCGGAGTCTCGCCCGTTCTTCTCCGCTTTACAGCCTTCATTGACCTACGGTCATTTTCTCCTCGAAGGGACAAACCCTAAGCACACAAAGCCGCGATCGAGAATGTGTCTCGCACTCGTCCTCTTTTTCGAATTCCATATAACATGACGAGCAGTAGTACTCAGGTCGACGATGGACCCTGTACAAGTGTTGCTTGAGTCGAGGAATGTTTGTGAGACACACCGTTCGGCATCGACGATAGGGCTTCTCGCTTTGGATTTGATTTGCTTCCGAATATCTGACCGGATCGTGCTTGGAATATGGACACGCAAGGAGACCATCGGATGTCGCCTCGTTCACCCCGACCTTTTCATGTCGAGGCTTCTTGCGCTTCCTGGCATCTTCTTCGTCCTCTTCATCACTTAGGCGTCGCCCGCGAGCTGAGCGCTTTGTCACGCTAGTGGGTGCCGTTGAGGACTCTGCTGCGGCTTGGCTGCACCTAGCAGTGCTGAAACCTCCTGAGGACTCTTGCGAGGTCCGTTGAGTGCATGTCACCGTCCTGTCTGCCGAAATTGACAGAAATTCTCTTGCTAGCTCCTGGCCAAGTTCAGAAGCTACGCGTTCGACGCGCTCTCGCATGTCTAGATCCAAGACTGGAATGCACTCCTCATCCAGGATAAAGGACTCTTCTCCGGAAGATTCCATGAACGCGTCGTCCGACTCCACGGGGCTGGGGCTCGTGCCCTCCGATTCCACCTTGACGGAAGTATGCGGCTGAATATCGCTGATGCAGTTGTCGACATCAGCCTCACTTTTGAAGTGGATTTTTCTGTCTGTTCCCACCGAGGATGTACTGCGCCTTTTCCGCGGAAGACTACCCTCATCAGAATGGCTCTCGGCCTTCACCTCCTTCACATCGAGCACTTCTTCCACCTTCTCCATTGGCCAACTGCAAGATGACCTAGGAAATCTGAACGAACGCAACCATACTCGAAACCACTGGAAGATCACTTCAGCTGATACCGGCGGGCCATCTTTACTGCGTTTGAAGTCTTGCTCCTTCAGGAATGCCACGATCTCGAGCTCGAATTGGCTTCCAATGCTCCGCGGTATTTCCTCATCATGATGCATGGATTCGATTAGCAACTCATTGCGGTGACCTGTAGGGGTGTAGTGAGCAGGTGTTGAAGCCACCGAGTCGACTTCTCCTTTAGCCGGCTCGATGTTTACGTCATCTCCTTGTTCAGCGCTGGTGGCCAAATCGGTGTAGGAGTCTTCCTTCGCTCCCTGACATCGTTTCTTGCTTGAGCATGGAGTTGACGCAGGCATGGGCGAGAGTTGCGTGCTCTGTCGCTTTTCCAGAACCTCAATTCTCGCCATCATCATGCGGGTCTCCTGCTGAAGCTCCGCATTTTTCTGCCGGAGTCTCCGCATGACTTCAAGGTCCGCTGGCGAAAGCTGATGGGTAATTTTGGACCCTTCTTGATGATCAATATCCCATTGCTCCTTTTGCTGCGTGAGAGTCTTTATGGCTTCGCCGTTTGTTTCATCATGGTCACTCTCCGGATTTGTCCAAGTCACTCTTTCGGTTCTCATTAGCGAGCTGATATTCGTTGTGGTCACTATTTCAGATGCGTCTGGATGAGAATTGTCCTCGCAGGGTCCACGACCGCGTCGTGGTTGAACAGCTGCAGTCTGCTGATGCTGAATTTCCAGCTCTTCAACAAAATGCTGTGTTAGGGTCCGCCCACCTTGCTCCACGGGTCCGAATAACACCTTTCCTGGAGTCAAAGACAAGGGAGGCGCGTGCGGCCACGGGCGCACAGTCCGTAGTTTCAGTTCCTCAAGAAGTTGTTCAGCAACACCTGCCTCGGATATGCTCGATCCGTCGAAAATGCCGTATTCCAGAGCGTCTTTGATGCCTGATACATCATCTTCATACCACGAAAGCCAATCTATTAACGCGTCGCTCGTGACGCTATTGGTGTGCTTTGCCATCTTTCTCGGGTATCGTCCTGCAAAAGTAAGCTCTGAATTGTAGTGGACAAGCTAATCTCGCTTTGTTGCGGTGGCTTGCTGCCCTGAAAGTGTGTCGCGTAATGTGCAATGTACGACTCGATATCAGTAAACAGGTTCAGGCACAGCCCACAGCCCCAATACTTCCTCTCGCTTCGCGTCTCTCGGACGCATGCACTCTCTCTTGAACACGACCTGTGTTGTGCCGCATGATGCCTCCTCCAATTTCCGACGTGGCTTCTCTTCCAAGGACTCGGAAGCAAATACTGGCAATGCAAGCAGTAGAAAGTGGGATCCTTGGCATGATCCCCCAGCAGATGCCACTTAAGTACCCTGGAACTGGGGAAGTTCTTGCAAAAACCACATTCGGGACACGGGATTGTGGAATAAGCGTCGTGCCCGTAACGGTGGGCTTCGGAGGCTCAAGGACTTGTCCTCCACCCCCATAAATGTCCCGTGCGCGATCGTCCTTGTGGTGGGCAAAGTTGAGCCCAGCCCCAACGCTCTCTGGAGCAACTTTTCCCATATCCGGCAAAGCCACCATAGACGCTGAAGTAGAATGCCGAATACCATGACCGGGCTTGTATTGTACAATAGGCATCATCATAGTGAGAGCTACAGCGGATCCACTCGACGGGTCGATGAACGTCTGCAGCCAAACGATATCGAAGTTGTTGTTCTTCGAGGAACGCGCTGCGAAGTCCAAATGATGATTAAAGATGTGGATAGCAGCGAGCAGTGGATTAGGGTAGGATCCAGACCACCAGCAGGGGCATTCTGGACGGTAGAGAAAGGACGGTACCGTTGAGACCAATTTGTTCAGATTGGCCTCCCAGGTCACTACAGGAGAGGAGTGATTTTGCCTCATATGCACGCACAGGTCTTGGTTGTTCATTCTACCCCCCCAACAGTAGCGACAGGATCCCCAAGGAAGTGGCAGCGTTTCCTTTCCCCAGCAGGTACGCAATTCAATGGCACAGGTGCTGCAAGGGGAGTTTCGATCGCACTCTCGAGAGTCAGTGTTACTTCAAGGCATTCAGACCGTAGGAACCTCACCTCTGTGTCCAGAAGAAAACACCAAAGGCAAGGCGAGCACTGGGACGTGGCGTTCTTCCCATAAGACAGCGAATGCCCATCGTTTTGTTTGCCCAAGCGAACCAGTGAGTTCGAACCAGACAATTCGGACGACGCGGTAACCGACGAACGAAGTGCCGCAGTCTGGACACTCTTCGAACCCGAGATTTTGTCTTCGAGTGACTCCCGTGGATCGCTGTCAACTGGTGAAGAAAGCTTCCGCAGCAATTTTTCGTCCGTTCGAGGCTTTCGTTCTGAATTTTCTGCTAACGATGGAGGTATATTGCCCCCGGCCGGAGGCGTGGTCTCGACGATCTCGACAATCTTACCCTCAGAAGGGGTATATTTGTCCAACAAGCCCCAGCGCTGGAGCATCTTCTCAAGATCTTGCACTCTGTCATAGTCAATGCCATGATAAATAACAAGGTCAACGGCCAAAGTCCAACGCTCTTCACCTTACGTGAAACGCATACTGTGTCGCGAGCAACCCCTTTATGTTGCTCACTGATCTGCGCTCCGTAACGTACATGCGCTGGATCATGGGATGGAAGTGCAACCACGACAAATCCTCGCCCTCGGGCGTGAAACCCGCGCACGGCTCCATCTTTCCTTCTCGTCAGCGGAACGACTAGATTGATTGTTCCGAATCGAAGATAATTATTTCGCGTCCTTTGCGTGTGGAGGAAGCCTGAGTGAACTGTGGGTGGGACTGTTCGACTCAGCGCGGCGCAGCACCGCAAGGCTGAACACGAAGAAATTGTCTACCGGCGCATTTAAAGCGTGGCAGAGGGCATGGATGGGCTGAAGCCGGGCGCGAAATGTATGTATTTATCTGCGTGGAGATGCAATGTCACCCAGCTTTGCAGTTCCCGCTTTGACGTCGCGTTGCGCCCGCTCTGCTTTTCACCTCAAACATCAGCAGAATAGTTGACGCCTGAAGTGCCTCTGTCCCTTGGCACCGGCTGGCGAGAAACACACAGTTGTGAGTAACGGGTCGTCCCTAGGCTGGTCCCGGCTCTAGTCTCGTATACGCAACCTCGTGTTATGCATGCCCGAGTGCAGCGTGGCCACTGTCCCGGCCAATGATGACTGGTGGCGAAGCTGGTGCCCAGCCGAACACCACCAAAAGGCCAAAAGGTCAATAGACATTCTTGTTTAGCGGGGGATGGTGCGGAGATTTCCAAACACAAAATAAGGACGCAAGGCTCGAGGGGATGTTAACAAATATATTATCCTATTCTCCGAACCGGATCTGACGGGCAACGAACAGCTGATGGCGCACAGCCATTAACTAATAATTGGCTCAGCCGCCCAGCTGGGATCTGAGAGAAAGAGTTTGACGATGAAGTCGATTGTCAACACCGACTCCGTCCATAGCATCGATCAGTTGATTTCAACACGAGAGAGCCCCTTGTTCAGAGAATGGCCACAGCCATTTTTAGGACATGGCAAGCCCTAAAGGACCTTTTCGCTCTGTGCAGTGCAGGATTTGACCGTCCTCTACTTCCCCCGAGCCGGGCTGTGTCGACGTCGCTTGTGTTTGCTGAGTTCGACTTCCCGATCGAAGAGCAAGACAGTGCTATCGTAATACCGGTCAAGCTGTGCTGATGAAATCCAATAGAGCAAACAATGACGCCGTCTCGACTCGACAACCTTCGTCCTGGTCTTTGCCGCGCCGGAAGCTCATTTCAAGCCAGCTTCGAATGGTCTCGTCGTCCATTCCTCGAACATTCTGTTGTGCAATCAAGATGGACGCATACCTGCAGGGTACCGTGGATTCACCCTGCATGCAAGGATATGTATTGCACGACGTGATAACCAAGGGACCCTGGGACGAGTTCTCACATTGACTGACGGCCATGTCCATGTCGGCCGTGATGTGCGGGAGAGATTCCTTCGCCGCCTGCGTACAAGTTTGTGGGAGGAGGAAAGGCTCCGGAAAATAGGAGACATGCACGGATCCTAGGGGTATCAATGGCTGTGGTTGCTGTCGCGGCGACACCATCGTGCTCAGGGATTCGTCGACGTTAGGAGAGCGCATGGTCGACTGCGACAGTCGAGACTCAAACTCAGATCCATTAGCTGTACCTGCATCTGCATCGGACGTCTTTGGTATCTCATTCTCATCACAAAGTTCGTCTGGTCGCCCTTGTGTTTCCGTTGGCGTCATCGCCTGTGCGGCGGCAAGAACATGTACCCCGCTATGGTCCTTGGTCGCCTGATCCTTCCAGTATCTCGAATCAGCTTCTAGCTGCGCTATCTTCGCCCTTGCTTCGACAAGGAGACATTCTCCATGGTGGACTTTCTGTTCGAGAAAGGCGATATATTGTCGTCGCCGTTCACGATGCCGTCGCTGATTGTTCCGCACTCGGACCAGTGTATGTGTTGGCGTCTTGTTTGGCGTGCGTCTCACCGCTCGATCCATCCTAAAGAGAAACTCAAGGGGTTAGCTATGTTGAAGAAGAGAGGCGAAGAATCTTCAGTAACGAGATCGAGATCGCGTAAAGGGATTCTTTCAATCAGCCATCGAATTCTAGGCAGCGGCATCGCCAAGACTGGTGACATATCGATTTGCATTACCGAGTATCCTACTACAGCGCCATCTAGCCCGAAGAGTCAACCATTAGGTTTTCTGGAATGCAATAAGTAGAACTGTTTTCCGAAGCCTACTCCCAACTATTTACCCACCACTCATTAGACATATATTCAGTGTGAAGCATGTCCTTCGAATCTCAACTCTCAAGGAATATTCCATCCTCCCAAATTTGACAACAACAGGTGCAAAATCTAAGGTTCTTTTTAATAACGCATCTCGGAATTTATAGCGCACAGGGGACTGGAATTAAGCCATGGATCTACGTGAGGTATTATCATCCAATTTGCGAGTTCACTAACGATCGAGCTTGGTCTGGGTCGTTCGACAAGGTCCGAGGGGACAAACGAACCAGGCTGTAACGGTGGTTCTTGAGAAGTCTTTGGCTCATGCTTTGACGGCGTAGATCTTGAATGAACCTAGGTAGGCGTTAAGCAAGTTGAATGTGAGCTGCGAGGGACGTCATCTCACATACCAGCCCATTCATTGAAATCGAGTTGCGCGAAATCTTCTCGAATATCGCCCGAGACATCATCCGGGCCAGCCTCTTTGCCCTTACAGCAGGAAGACGACTTTTCGCAGCAGGGCTTCTTCGCGTCTGTACCACAGCATTGATTCGAAGTTTCCGTTTCCTTGCCCTTATAGACATTCAGGTCGTTGGCGGCGTCAACGATAAGAATTTCTGGTCACAAAGTGGTCAAATATGAGGAGTACTGCCTACAAGAAGAAATGCGTATCAAAAATGACAGTGGAAACACGATCTTGCTCACCTCCGAACCCTGCTCTGCGAAGATACATCTCGTAGTCTTTCACTTTGCTTGCCCCCGCGATGCAACCCACGTATAGGGCCATGTCGCGTTTCAGATCCTGGGAAAGCTCCTTTCTTGTCAGAATATCGCTGATGGCCACACGCCCGCCAGGCTTGAGCAGCCGGAACATTTCGTTGAATACCAATTGCTTTTGCCCCTCTGGGACGAGGTTCACGACACAATTGCTGATGATGCAGTCGGCAATGGCGTCTGGCAATGCTACCTGAGTGATTCGAGACTCCACGAACGAGACGTTTTCGTATCCGGTCTTTTCCCTGTTCCGCTCTGCCCGCTCAAGCATATCCTGTCGCATTGCGTTAGTGCAGTTGCAGCCAATGCAAGGAAAAAGATAAGAGAATTGTTAATACCTGGTTCATGTCTATCCCAATAGCTTTACCTCTTGGTCCGACCTCTTTGGCTGCAAGAAACACATCAAATCCTGCACCGCTGCCGAGGTCGACCACGGTCTCTCCCTGATCTTCCGTTAGGCAATTGATGAACTGATATTTCCGGCAACATGTTGCGCGGCCATGGAGGACATGCGCCAAAGGGACAAGGGTATGAGCACCTCTCTTAGTTTCGCCAGGACCAATGGGTTCCCACAGCTCAGACCAAGATTTGCATCCACAGGTATGCTTGCGAGCTCCTGCTCGCTGTATCCAAACGCTGTAGCAACTTTGCGTCCATAGTCATCGCTGTTCGCCTTGACAGCAGCGCTGTAGGCTTCTTGGACCTTCGCATAGATCTGGATTTCGTCCATCGGCAGTCCTTGAGTGGAAGTCATAGAGAGTAAATGGCTGGATCAGAACTTGAGCGCACGGGGATATTTGTTCAACACGATGAGGATAGGGAACAGGATGGTACAAGTTTCGAGGGTGGGCAGCACCTTGTTATCTCATGCTCAATACCCTCCTGATATGTCACCGCCAAAGGAAGCAATCGCACACGAGGCAGCTAACAGAAATACAACGGATAGGGCAATGCCCCAGGGTGTCCCTACCCTTACTCGCATGACTTTTGCCGCGATCGAGTCTCGTACACAAAACTGGTAAACTCGTGGCGTGGTCTGTTGATATGTCACCAACGGAAACTGATAATGAACCGCCACAATAGGACATCTCGCGGCTCAGAAGGAGGGTGATATTGTGACCACCAATCGACCACGCCCGTTTCGGTGATAATTCCTGAGGCTGATATGTCACCAACAAACTGTTCCGGCTCCTCCTGCCGCTCGACTTTGAGAACCCGATTCTGACTGCGGTCTAGGAATTCGTGTTCTCCGTTTGTTTGTATAATGCTGTTGATCGCGTCTTTCCCAGACAGTGACGATGCGTGAATGGGGTGGAGCAGGGATGCGAGTGGCTCGTCTTGACATCGTGTCGAGAACAGCATCCTCGCCGTGAGCTTGTCGATCGGCACGGTGACATATCTAGTGTAAAATTCTTACGACGTCCAGATCTGCACAGAGCACTCCTCCCCGAGGTAACGGTGGGTTGTTTTCCGGGTCAGTGGACGGAGCAATCCCGGCCTACTGAGACGCCCCCGCAACACCTCATTCGAAAGGGACGACACCCCGCTTCATTTGGAAGAATATATCAACCCTTCTGCCTCGATTGTTGGCAGAGCCCAGAAGTTGTCCTCCACATAACGCGAGACGGGCGGTGTGAGGATCTCTGCTTCCGCATTGAATGCTCGAGAAGACAGGGACCGGCGTTGTCCAGTCCCCCCAACCAGCACAAGTACCCGAGATTGAGAATGCCGCGCCACCTCCGCCGGACGGCGGCTATGGCTGGGTGTGTTTGGCCTGCTGTTTTGCAGTGAATTGTTTCACCTGGGGCGTTGTATCCGTAAGTCATGCACGGCGTTCTTCATTTGTGCGCTCTTGCAAGTCTCGACACCGCGTCGAATAGTATCCCCGACAGCTCACACGTATTAACAGTCTTACGGCGTCTACCTCTCATACTATCTCACGACGGACGCCTTTCCCGAGTCTCGGCCTTTGGACTACGCTCTCATCGGCAGTATGAATTTCGGGATTGCAATGCTCTCGGCTCCCTTGATTACGCACCTAGCGCGGTCCTTCGGTATCAGGCGACCGATGGTGGCAGGCGCAGTGATATTTGGAGGAGGGTTTATCGCCGCGTCGTTTGCCTCTCGTATCTGGCATCTCTTCCTCTCACAGGGCGCCATGGTCGGCTTGGGCGTTGGCTTCGTCTACGTGCCCAGCATTGCGGTTCTTTCGCAGTGGTTCGCGAGAAAAAGAAGCCTCGCCAACGGCGTCAGCGCCGCAGGGTCAGGAATCGGTGGCTTGGTCTTCTCCTTCGCCGCGGGTGCCTTGATTGACCATCTCGGAATCGCATGGGCGCTGCGTATCACCGGAGCAATCGCGCTGGTGGCACTACTCCTTGCCGCAACCTTCATCCGCGATCGCAATAGTGTCATTCAGCCTCGACAGCACCCGTTTGACGTGCATCTCGCGGGGCGCGCTGATGTCCTTTTACTCCTTTCGTGGGCCTTCCTCAGCATGTTGGGATACATTCCCCTGCTTTACTCGCTCTCGGACTTCTCCCTCTCGATCGGACTGTCGAGACAACAAGCAACGCAGGTGACGGCGTTTCTAAACATGGGTACAGCGCTCGGACGGCCCTTTATCGGCGTTGCAAGCGACCGCTTTGGCCGGTTCGGAGTGGCCACTAGTCTCACTCTCATCTGTGGGCTCTCGTGTCTTATCATCTGGATACCGGCCACGTCGTTCGGAGTAACGGTCTTTTTCGCGATCCTGAGTGGAGCAATCTTGGGGGTCTTTTGGATGGTACGTACGCCCTTATCACCAGTACTCTCGGAACTGTGCTTGCGGTGATCGTGCATCGCTGACTTATTACTGTACCAGACCATCGCGCCACTATGCGTCGAGGTTGCAGGGCTGAAGCAGCTTCCTTCGCTGCTCTCACTTTCCTGGCTGGCTGTCGTTCTGCCAACTACTTGTGCGTCGTTACCGGTCTTTCTTCATTGCAAGCTTGCGTTTCTCGGTGCTAACTCCATCGCCACCCCGAAAGTCTCCGAAGTCGTGGCGCTCTACCTTCGCCGCCCGAGTCACGCCCGCCCCTATCTGTATACCCAGATATTTTGCGGGGTGTGTTATGTCTGCGGCAGCTTTTGTCTTTGGGGTGTGCGAACGCTGCGCAAACGAGAAAGAATACATACTGAAGAGAGGAACCAGTAGTGAGGCTTGAAAAATACTGAAAAAGAACCCATCAGCGAGGCCTCACAAATACTGAAGAAAGGAACCAGCAGCGAGGCCTCACAAATACTGAAGAAAGGAACCAGCAGCGAGGCCTCAGTAGTGAAAGCATGTCTAAATGGCCAAGCATAGAAACACGAAGCTCCCAAATGTTATGTGCTTAGCGGCGACCTTTCATCGCGTCGTGTTCCTTCTCACCCAAAGCTCCCTATTTATCATTCCCCCATTGCTCGGCGTCATATCCCTCCATGAGACGCGTGTACTCATCGCCCGCACTCGCCCAGCCTTTAATCCCATCCAGTAAGATCGCACTCGTTATTTCAGAGACCTGGCGATCGTCAAGCAGATCCTGGAACCACCCACAAGCACGGGTCCCACGGCCCTTGGATGAACCTGTGTGGGCCTTGCCGTGAGCGCGTGCGCACCGCAAAACATGACAATGTCCACCACGCAGGGAAGGCAAAAACCCACCACAATACCAAATCACAGTCCGTACGCCAGCCCGTTGACATAGATTCAACAACGTCGGGAGGCTAGGATAGAGGCTCTGCGCGGGGAGGTTGATCGAACCTTTGATCGTTCCGCCCTACACCACACACCACGCCACATCACGTCACAAGTCAGCGCCTCAACGTATCGTGAGTTTCGTCAAACATGGAGCAGTTCTTTATTATCTCGTCAATACCTCATGATCTGTTCTGCGCAGGTCGACGAGCAGAAAGTCGACGCCTGGCTTTTGCCCGTCCTCAAGCCATTGGAGCAATTCTTGGCGAGAGACCGTTTTGGGCGATTGGTTTCGCGGGGTCGGGTATGCCTCGTGCCATGCGGGTGGCTGGGCCATCATTCAGCTGTGTCGAGCACTCAGCGTTGTCGAGCTGGGTGAATGGGATGGGATCAACAAGCTTGTTGATTTGTCAGACAAAAGAATGACACAGAGAGAGAAAGATCTGAGCCAGAAAGCAGGCGAGAGCCACGAGCTGAGCGCAGGACTGGGATGAGGAGGATGAGGAGGATGTGAATCTGGGCAACGTCTTGGCCTTCATTAGTCACTCCCCTCCTTTCATTCGTCGAGCTTTTGCACCAATCAACAGCGTCAGAGGTAGTCACTCGCCACCGTTGATTCGCTGGAAAATATCTCCCAATCAACGTGGCGGTCCCGCACATGGAGCAAATATATGTATATGGTTCTGTAGGGAACATCGCTCGCTTGCTGGACCATATACCGGAATTCAGTCCTTTCTACCATAACCACTAGAATCTTTACCTTCAGACAGTGGTACGACACAGTCTCTTCCTTTCTCTCGCTGGATCAAAATGTCGCACCCACGCGAGGGCCTAATGCTCACCGACGACGACCAAAAGGCCGGTGCTGATCTACCGGCCGGCGTTGACGCCGAGAAACAGCAAAGTCAAGAACAGGTGGAACAAAAGAAATCAGTATATGCCGGCCTTGGGTGGTTGGACCGACTCCTCGTCGTCTGGATCTTACTGGCAATCATCATCGGCATCCTGCTTGGCAATTTTGTGGACGGTGTTGGGCCAGCTCTCCAGAAAGGCAAATTCGTGCAAGTCTCTGTTCCTATAGGTGAGTGCCCATCGCAATGAGACTGTTGTTGCTCGCACAACTGATTGCAACTCTCCGAGGTGCAGCTGTCGGTCTGTTGGTGATGATGTACCCCATCCTGTGCAAAGTCAAGTATGAGACCTTGCACCGGATTTTTGCCCATCGCCAGATTTGGATCCAACTGGGTTTCAGCGTTGTGGCCAACTGGGTCATTGCGCCCCTTCTTATGGTTTGTCGCATGGTACGAAGCCTTTGTTTGAGCATATGCTGACGAGACAGCTCGGATTGGCTTGGGCGTTCTTGCCGGATCGACCTGAACTTCGGAACGGTCTCATATTCGTGGGGCTAGCACGCTGCATTGCCATGGTAAGCGCCCCTACCTAAATGATTTCGATCGAGTATACACTGACTAGACCTGCGTCGAAGGTCCTGATCTGGACAGGCCTTGCGGGAGGTGACGAGGAGTATTGCGCAATTCTTGTGGCCTTCAATTCCATCCTCCAAATGGTCCTCTACGCGCCCCTCGCTATTCTCTTCGTGAACGTCATAGGCCAAGGCGGAGCGTCCAAAGTTGCATACTCCACAGTCGCCCGGAGCGTCGGGGTCTTCCTCGGGATACCTCTTGGAGCTGCCATCACGACCCGTTTGATACTTAGGAGCATCAACGCCACCTGGTACGACCGGAAATTCCTTGGTTGGATCGCTCCGTGGTCACTTTTGGGGCTTCTGTATACGATTCTCGTTCTGTTCGCC
This sequence comes from Phialophora verrucosa, assembly GCA_002099365.1. Lineage (NCBI taxonomy): Eukaryota > Fungi > Ascomycota > Eurotiomycetes > Chaetothyriales > Herpotrichiellaceae > Phialophora > Phialophora verrucosa. The sequence continues at coordinate 541,305 of MSED01000002.1, read as the reverse complement.
TCTCAGGGGAAGCAAGTCGTCCATCAAATTGTCTCGGTCGTCCGGGTGGCTGCTCCTCTGGTTGTATATTTTGTGGTCATTTTCTGTGCAACACTGTTGATCACGAAACGCCTCGGGTTTGGGTACAAGATCGCAGCTACTCAGAGCTTCACAGCTGCAAGCAACAACTTCGAGCTGGCTATCGCGGTTGCGGTGGCCACCTTCGGAGCTAACAGCGACGAGGCGCTGGCCACGACCGTTGGCCCGCTGATTGAGGTGCCGGTGCTGATATCACTCGTCTATGTTGTGAGATGGATCGCCGGCCGTTGGAACTGGCAGGACTGATTACGTGGAGTACTCGTATGGATAGGAGATTTAGACTGAATTGCTTGCTGTCGCCATGTGAGGAGTAATTTTTCCGTAGCTCGTCGTTGACGGCGTTTTCAATGCGGGATGCGCGACGATGATTCGTCGCTGACGGACGTGACGTCACGAACCAGCGCCGCCATTTTTTGAAGCCTCAATTTGAAGCTTTTGTTCTTCTTTGACGAAATCGCGAAAGGCAAAAGCTGATTATCACGCAATCTCTATTACCGTAGCTGCGTCCTCCCAATGCTGCCGTCGACTCATCCCACTGTCGTGAAAGAAACTGTTCGTGCTAGAAAATGAATCGAAGTCGTGTTACCCGTACTCACTAATCTTCGAACCAATGTGACCTGCACCATGGTTACTCGGGTACGGACGACGCCTTTTCAAACCTTCTTCCTGTTGGAAACGTACTAAGATTCCCTGAATTCGATAGGACTCATTCCAGCGACGGACAGCCGAACAAAACCGTATCAACCAACGCAACCTCCGCGCTCGACGGAAAGCGTATGTCCAAGAATTGGAGCAGCGAGTCCGAAAGCTGGAGAGCGACGGGATCGAGGCAACAAAGGAAGTCCAGGTCGCAGCTCAGCGGGTACACCGGGAAAATCGACTCCTCAGATGGCTGCTCGAAACGCGGTTTGGGGTCAATGCAAACGAAATCAGTAACTACCTTTCTGAAGCCAGCAACGCGACGGATAGCAACACGCAAAGGCCGGCCCGTCGCCACGGGAGTGACATGGCCATGTCTAGAGTGTCCGTAGAAACAGCGTCCAGTCTCATCTCTCCAACAAGTCCAGTAGAGGCGACCAGGGTGAGGGCGACTCAAGATCTCAGCTATACAGGATCAATGATTGCGCCAGGAGAAAAGCACCAACGTGTTGAAATGAGCCCAGAATTTCCCAGCCATGGATACAGCTCCCCTGCTACCTTATCGATGGGCACAGACCTAGAGGCAGTACGATCACTACAAGTTGAATCACCGATTCGTTTATTCAGTGCCCGGCCGCCGACGACTCGAGAAACTCCACCGCCCACAAGCCGCCAACCCCATCACGGGAGAGGTGAAATTAGCCCTGATCATTCCTGTCGTCCCCACTATATGGATAACCGTCCTCCAGATCCCTGCGCCTCATTGGAAAAACGAACGGATACTCATGCTGAAGAAACTACGTGCGATGAAGCCGCAAGAATCATTGCACGACTTCGTGGCCACGACACACCTGACGACGTATGGAACGAGCTAGGCTGTGGAACAAAGAAGAACTGCAGGGTTAGGAATCTCGCGGTCTTCGAGCTGATAGACAAGGAACCGTCATACAGGACCTTGGGACATAATCTGTGACTTTGACATGAAAATGAAAATGAAATCCGCTTTTGTATGGATGGGCGTGTCGAACTCTCGCGTCCTTGGACCTTGATTTATAGCGTGCGTTTTGCGGGCGTGCGAGGGTTCGAGCGTGCCTCGTCACTGTGTGCGTATACCGTGGCTATTAGCGGCTGACCAGACTGGGCATGGACCATTGCCGCGGACGATGCGAGCAAAGCGCCCTGTTCGGACCAGAGTGGTATGATCCTACAGTTCGAATGATATGACTGATTCCACCGCGGGCCAAGATCCGCCGTTATTCTAGGACTACTGTACCTGCACGCGCCTCTGGCTACCGAGTCGCAAGATGTCGGAAGGGGAAATGCCAGTAGCGATGCGAAATACAATTCTCCCCATGAGTACGAGTGCGGTCTACATTTGGGAGAAAAGAGAGGGTGAATTTGTATAATTGATTCATTAAAGGGCGATAGATATGCATCGACTTGCGGATGGATATACTTGTGCTTTCTGTACCCAGTCTACCGTAGCAGCGAGTGTAGTGACATTATACACCCACACACCCACACAACCAAGGCCTGCTTCGTCGAAAGGAAAAGAAACAAGAGTCGTCACATGCACTGATCCCGAATTACATTCTGTCTGCTCTTGCTTGAAGTTGGAAATACCACATCGCCGTTCGACAACTACCACTCGCTTACTCGCTCCCTCCCTCACTGCCCACTCACTCACTCAAGCCTTCCTCTCCCTCTTTCTCGCCTTGACCATGACGTTCTTCTGCTGATGGAACCAACCTTTCCAAACCTCCCATTCCCATTGGCCCTTGTCGTCGAGGACCATTTCAAAGTCAAAGTCCCGCAGCACGATCGGCAACAACTTGTACATTTCAGTCAAGGTGATGTGCCGTCCAATGCAGATTCTCTTCCCATACCCAAAGTGCATCATGTGGCGTTCCATGTACGCGGCGTTCCTGCCGCCGTCGTTGTCGCGCGTCCAGCGCTCGGGGATGAATTGCTCGGCGTCCGCCCCGAAGACGTTCCTGTCAAAGTGCACGGCGTTCTGGTTCATGATCACGCCGGTCCCACCGGGGAAGAAGCGGCCGGAGATCTCGACGCCCGGGTGGGGCACAACCCGCGGGAGGCCGGTACCCAGCGATGGATGGACGCGCATGGCCTCGAGGACCACGGCGTGGAGGTACGGGAGTTTGACGGCGTCGTTGAACCGGACCGGGTAGGTGAGCGCACCGGTGGCGAAGGCTTCTTCGACCTCGGCGCGCAACTTCTCCAGGGTATGGGGGTGCTTGTGCAGAAAGTAGAAGATGGCGGTCAAAGCAATGTATGTGGTGTCGGAGCCGGCCCAGATGATGGCCCAGATCTCCGTCGTGGCGTCCAGGATGTGAAAATCGTTCTTTTCGTCATGGGCAATGTCGATCAGCTTGCTGAGCGTGTCGTGCGGGTTGTAAGGCCTGCCGGCCGCCATGTCGTCTAGGCGTTGTTTCATGGCGGAATGGGCTTGCTTGATGGTGGTGGAGAAGCCCTTCGCCCCGACCCTTGTCTCCGGATACAGCAGCTCGAAGAGGAAGTAGAGGCTTCGGAATCCATACGGAATATTGTTCAGTGCGGCCACAGGATTGGGCATAATGTCCATAAGGTAGCACCACTGGCCGTAGTCGATGTTGTCTCGAATGAAGCCAAATCCTCCCTCGCGTCCGTAGAACATCTCGCCAATCACGTCAAAGGTATACTTGCGAAGCCACACAGACATATCAAAGGCCTCTCCAGTGGCGGCGAACCGGTCCATCTGCCGGTAGAAGAGCTCTATGACTCGGTCAACGCACGGTTCATACTCCAGCACAGCACCCTGCGTGTAGATATGAGCTATCATTCGACGGCGTTCTGTGTGCTTGGCTTCATTCCGCTCCGAGAAGCCGTCGATCCGGTTGGGATTGATGTTGGTGATGAAGTTGTCGTAGAAAGTATCCTTTGTAAATTCATATTTGGGGCCGTAAATCGTGTCGAGTGCGGTTGCATCCATGATCTGGACCTGGTTGGGTGCAATCCTGACAAACTTTCCATACTTTTTGTGGATGGGTAACTGATGGTCTTGACCTCGGCCGTATCGTACAGCGCGGAAGTACCACAGACTGGTGATCGAGGCCCAGAATGGACCGGGAATATCCTTCAATGGGTGGAAGTAACGATTGTAGATTGCAGTGCCGATGGCGTAGACGATGAGCCCTGCGACCAACACCCCAGCTCCCAAGGCAGCATTGTCTAGCATGTATGATAGCAGGCCCATCTTGGAGTTGATGGATAGCCACTTAGGCCGAGCTTGGGGAGAGAGGGGATGGGAACAAGAGAGAAAGGGGCGGGGGAGGACATGGGACAAGAAATAGGAATACAATTTTCGACAGAAGAGGGAAATTCAGACTCCGTCAGTTCCCCTCGTCGCTCCTGACAGGCCTATTGCAAACGCCAGGTACCCATTGGTACTCATGCAATGGATGCATGAGGCACGGTCGGACGGTAACGACTATCGACCACAGCACGCAACGACTGGTGGTCACGTACTGCGGAGAAGCCCATGCTGCATGAAGACGTACCTAAGCTCTGGGTCGGTTCGAAGGGATATATCAGAGGTCGAGTTACGTGGCATTCTTCAGGACCCTGATAAGCACTGAGTTGCTGGTAGTGCATCGAGCGATGCCGCGGCGTGCATGGCTTGGTGACAAATCCGAGACTTTGTTTCCATTCTGGCGGGTTTCTGCGCAGCTGGGCCAGCATCATGTGCTGGCCACGGGAGGACTGAAGATTTCTGGATGCGAGCGGCTGCAGTAAGCTGTGCTTGCGATTGGTTTGGGTGACGATGCAAAAGTATGAACTGGGTCGGCAGATGGGCACATTCCGATTCGTGTCGTGTCGGGTCTGCGAGTGAGGGGCACTGGGAGAGCAATCCCGGTGTCACACAGATATGTTTGTTCGGGCCTGCCGACCATGAAAGCACGTTACACAACATGTTTCTGTCCAGAGACGTCTTTGATAGACCCGAGTCCATGGGTTTGGGAATGTCGAAAGAAACTCAAAACCTCGCCAAGCCTTGCACGTGCATGGCGTTTAGAGCGCGCCGGGCCTCTTCCGCCCGGGGCTGCCGGGGATAGCTTTAACTAAACCGCCCGCCTCGCCTATTCCCGCCAAACACCTGTTCCCTATTAACCTGAACTTGCTCACCGCTGGGAGCAAGTCCTCGCTAATCCGGGCTCTCACCGCAACCTGCAGAGAGCTCGAATCGCCGTGACTATGGACTCGCTCATCCTCTCACCCCTCGACGACATAGAAACCCACCTGAACGCGCTCATCACCACCCTGACCCAGACCAATACCTTCTCCAACGCGCCTCAACTGGCAAAAGACCTCCTCGCCGACGACGACGACCTCGCCTCCGCGCTCTCCCTCCTCCAACGACACCAGCAAAACTATGCACGGATACTCAATCTCCGCGAAGAAGTCGAGTCTTTGCAGGAACAGTTGAAAGACACGGTGAGGAAATGCGTCGCGTTCAAGACAGAGATTAGCGCGATCAATCCGAGAATTGTGGAGGAGGATTCCGAGGATGAGGACGCAGAGGGCCACCAGGGAACCGCCGCGGAGGTGGATTACCACACGCTTCTGATGTTCGCGGCACGGATAGGCAAACATAACACCATTGCAGCCAAAGAGGCGGAGACAGAAGCTGTCCGGAGAAAGATCGCCGCGAAGAATGCATCCGCAACCACCGCTGCGGTGAACGGCGTGCCGCCCGCGACCGAGCTGCCTGCGACTCAAGATACTGCAACAACCACAGCAGGGCAGAATGGCGAAAGTGGCATCGGGAACAACACGGTTGAGACAACAGCTGAACTCTCTCGCATCGATAATGCCATCGCCATTGACCGGGCGCGCATGGGCATGTCCTTCCCCGACGGGCCGACCCTGCGGATGGGGGCACTGGGCCAACTCCAACTCTTCAGGGAACGACAGGAGCAGCAATTCTCGGGCGGTGCTAGAAATGAGGACGAAAGTGCCAAGCTGGTACAGGAGGCCGTAGAGCGGGAGGTAGGCAGGATGGTTAGGGAAACAGAGGATATCGCGCCAGAGGAGAAAGCCGAAGAAGAGATTATTGAGTTCCCGGAGAGTCCTGTTCTGGGAAGACGAGAAGATCCAGCGACAGCGACCACGGCCCAGCCCTCAACCAGCCAAGGTCAAACTCAAAGACCACCCAAATTACCTCAGCCGAAGAGGAAACTTGACCTAGACTTTCCCGATAGTGACGATGAGGACGATGACTAGAGAGGGTGGCCATACTCGATATCTTGGTTTAAAGAAGCGATGGTGGACTGCGAAATGCTAGAGACAGGAGATCAGTACACGGTAGCCAAAGCACGAATATGACGACCTGCCATTTGGAAAGAAGCTATTGCGGGACCTTGGTTGATGGAAGAGGAGAGCGGCGACGATGCTGTGTAACATAACACGGTAAGCTCACATTATTCTTGCTGCGACTGTCCTGGTAGGCGCTGACTACAGTTGGTTCAGCTCCTTGCACCTTGATACTTGCGTTATCGCTTCCCAGCCCAATCATCCAATCTGTGAAGCTCATCTCATCGTGTACAGGTCGCCTCACCCCAATGTGTGTTGATACAACCCACCCTCTCATCATAAGTCCTTGAATAACTTCTGTACATGTGTACATGTGTGCGGTTTCCTCATTCCCTAGTGCTGCTCCCGGATATTTGTCTTCCATATTTGCTCTCCTCGGCCACAACAGTCTCAGAGCAACCACACATTTCCCCGCTTGCCGCTATCGTCTCGCTCTGCCACTACTCCGTCCTGTCCTCATCCCGAATCCTCTAACCTTCCCGTGCTTCGGCAACTTCAAATTCTCACCGTTCCTTCTTGGGTCAAAGTCTTCATCCTCGTCATCGTCCTCATCATCTTCAGAAGGTGTCTCACTTCCAATGATATCAGACAAATTTGGTGATCGGGGCTCGATATCGTCAGAGGGAACATCATGGTTGTCCAGGTCCATATCTCCATTATCGCTGGGAGCAGAGGTTGGAGGTGGAGTTGCGTTGGTGGTGGTGGTACTCATGATGGCAGTTGTGGTTTGTTGGTATAGAGCGCGGCTCATTTCGGTTGTCTCGTCGTCGAGATAGGGGAACTCAACGGAGGCCGCAGGGGTGTATAAAGCTGCGGAAGTTGTGTGTGAATGTTGAGCTGATAGCAAACGCTGCTGTTCCTCTGTCATGCCAGATTGTTGTGAACTTGCGACACCATTCAGTTTCTTCCCACGAGAGCTGCTGTCGTGGGCCGGTCCCTTGGCAGAGAGGGCGTATCGTTTGTAAAGGTCTATCTTGAGACGGTTGCGAAGTCTAACAGTCTGTTCGGCCTGGAGGCGTGCGATTTCAAGTCTTTCATCCGTGGTGGTGCCAGTCACGAGGCGATTGGTCGGTGTGGGAGAACAAGGGTAAGTGGGTGTAGTCGCTATGGTTTCGTGCACAAGATGCATGTCTCTGGCCGGAGATCCACTGCTGGCAGGCCCATTCTTGACGGGTGAAGTATCATGGCCGTCGCACAGATCGTAATCGCGCCAGACTTGTTGATCAACATTCGCGACGGAGGCTGGTAGGTGAAGGTCTTGAGAGTGCTCTCCTGCAGGTGCCGGGAACTGGCACTGAAGATACTTTCCACTGATATTGGCTTGTTCCTTCGGTAGAGCGAATACCGCGTCCTGTCTGTACCGTTCTAGAATCGTCGCACGCTCTGCTTGTTGTCTTTGTTGTTCAGTCGCCGCGTATCCGGTTTCTTGTCTTGCCTGGTCAAGTCCAACCCGCTTGTCCTCCAGCTTTTGCTTAAGATAATCCGCTCTGCGCCGCGCGTAGATGTAACCCTGATATTGCCGTGTCATCACCGGGTCGATCTCCTTCTTATAATAAGCGACTCCCTTGTAGGTCATGACATCTTCGGGCTTTTTATGCGGCTCAAGGTTGTATCTGAGGTTGTGAAAGGACTGTTCCCAGGTATTGCTGTATGGTAGCATGGCTTCTCCAGGTGAAGGCAGTCTGAAATTGGCTGGATGGAGACAGACAATTTCTTGGTTGATCGCCGGCGGCTGGAACACAATATCTCTGACGAATGGATCCTCCATGGTATAGGCCACCAAGGCGACAGGTCAGTGGATAGGAGGGAATTTTAAAAAGGGGGGTGGTGAGGATGGAATGAGTTGTGAGCGAGCAAGACATGCTGTGACTGTGCCGACACAGTTGTAGAGTGGAGATGAATTGATTGAGCTGTCGTGCAGGCAGCAAGTGAGGCAGATCTGAGAGGATTTGTGATGATGCCAGCTGCCGTGCGTTAAGGGCGGTAGCACAGGCAGGCATTGTATATAGTCGGCGACGATTCACTCTCGCGCTCTTGCCAGAGTCACTCCCAGGTCAAGTTTACTTCACAACTTGAGCATGTGGCCCAGCCTCGCCCTTGAGTCATGCTGTGGTTGTATCTCTGATGTAACAGCTTTCGGGCAAGGGCCAGTGACATGGAAGCCCTAAGTCTTGTCCAGGGTCTTCAACGTTCGTCTTTCTTTAGCCTTGAAAGTGAATGCTCAGCCCCTGCCAGACTGTAGAAGTTACTCCATTCTCCTAACCCCAAGGGTATGCGTCGAGAAGTGTAGCACGCGTGATTTTGGCTCTGCCTTGGCTATCCAGCGGAAGCAAGGAACCATCGAGATGGCCGACTGTACTGGGAGCTTGGGCGGCTGTCCTTTGAAAAATTCGATCCACTATGATAGCATTGAATATGTGAAGCTTCAAACCGGAGGATGCAACAGCAAAGACGTGGAATGGGGTCGCAATCTCCACGCCTTTGACAGTTGCCATTCCCAGCTTGCCCCCAAGGCAATCTCAAGGTAGGGAATCCGCGCGTGGTGACACTTCCGCGACCTTTGGACGCCCTCTTTTCTCACAAGTTGTGCACGAAACTGTTGCTTGTCCACTTCCTGAAAGTCTTGCCATAGAAATAGAAGACTATCCCAAATGAACACCACAAGAACACCAAGCACATGTTCAACATGATTGGGGGAAGGTACCCGTTTGCAATGATCCAGGGAGTAATGAACTTGCTGAATCCATAGCCCCATACGTTCTTGTTGACTGTAATGGTGACGAAGATTGAACCGGCAACGGGCTTGTATGAATCAACGGCGTAGGTTGATGCAATGGCAGGGATTGCTGCGACTTGAATGCCAGCACAAGTGTCTGCATGCAGGTTAGAATCTGCCTCGACCTCACCATGAAGGACTCGAGTGGAAGGGTTAATATAACATACATCCTATGATCACTATTACCTGCAGGAATATCGATCAGCCAGAATCCATACTGGTTCTCATGACAACTTACCCGCCAATCCCACTTATATTCGTACCCGAACGCAACGACGAAATTATTGATCAGCATGATGATCACATAGGGTATCAGTGCGGGCAATCTCATCTCCGGCTCTCGAATGCCCCTGTTGCGTTTCGTTGCCCTCGCAGCAATCCAATCGCTGAGAGGCCCATTAGTGAAAAGGCCGATTAAGGCGCCAACAAGGATAGCGAAGTTTGTATAGCCAACGCTTTGGGGCGGGAAATTGTATGGTGGCGCTGCAAAGTTCTGTGACTGTGTCAGGTTGATGGTCAAGAAGGAAGAGGCCGACCAGGACACCACGAAAGCAGAGAACTCAATAATCGGGTATAGGTGTAGCTTCCACGGGATGAGAAGGTCCAAGGCGATAGCTTTGAACGGGTGGGCGTTATTCTGCCATGGCCTAAATTGCTGCTTCGAGGGTGTTCCTTTGTGCAGATATGGATCTTGTTCCCCGGTGGCCGCGGTCGTTAATTCGGCCGTCGTGGAGACTTTGCTGGCAGTGATCTTCTCGGGGTCTTCAAGCTCCGAGATCACCTGCTCGTCGGAAGCCTGCTGCTTTTGCTCTCGTACCATCAATTCTTTGGGGTGCTGGCGATGCCACTTGGTTTCAGGAAACAGGAAGATCAACCCGAGAAGAGTTGCTGCGAATAGGGCAACGTTCAGCCACCAGAAATTGCGCCAGTGCGAGTATTGAGCCATGGACCCCCCAATAATCGGACCGACCTGCTACCAAGTCAGCGGAAATTCCCTCTCCTTGAGGTGCTCCTGACCATCAAGCTGCCAAAATACACCGTGAAGTACAGGGTGTTGTAAGCGCCCCGTTCGTGAAGGAACAGCACATCGGCGATGACGGTTGGAGCAAGGGTCTGCCCTCAGAGTCAGTCTCCCCATGCTTCTAGGGAAGGTGATACTACCTCCGCTGGACCAGCTCCGATTCCATTCAAGACACAAGCACCCATGAAGCTTGAATAGTCTTTCGCCACAGCCCTCCATATGTTCGAGATCAAGCATACCAACGTCGAGAAAATAGCAACCGGTCGTCGGCCGAACGATGTCTGGATCGGAACCCTGTGCTAAGTCAATAAAGAGAGTCTTGACGACTCGTCGCCAGGACTGACCAAAGGAAGTTGCTAAACCCCAGGACAAGGATGCATACCCCGGTGAACTGGACGGCACCCGCCAGATCGGTATCGAAAGCCTCGATCAAGTCGGGGAACATGGGCGCAACCCCAAGTGGCCCGAACCCTTGAGCGAAAGTCATTACGATGACCATCGTGACGCTAGAGAATTTCCAGCAACGATTCCAGTTCTGGCGCATTGTTAGAAGAAGTGGAGACAACTCATTTCACTTTGGCGTATTGCGCACCAGAGGATCATGTGCATCTCCTGATGGCTGGGGCACCAGCACTCGGCTGGATTTGTCGGACGACTTGACAAAGCGATGGCTCCCAACGTCACTCATGATTTCCGTGCCGGGATATATGTGCGTGTGGAGCTCATCCTCCAGCTGAGTGGTGATTAGGACTGCATCTGATCAAGCGCTGGTACATGGTAAATACCTGGTGGAGTGTCTGCGAGAGAGGTAATCAGTATTTGTTCCTGACACTCTGGGCAGAGGACACACATTCTCATCATAGTTCATCTCCATACTGATAGGAAGCCGCCTGCCACGAGACGGCGGAAGGCACTCGTAGTTGAAGGGACCTCCACTGCAGAGAATTCGAGTCTAGATGAATTTCTGCTTCCCGGGTCGATGTGACCCGAAGTGAACTCTGCTCATATATGTCCATACTTCGTAGAAGCGCCTCCATATTAGACAACAAAAGATTGGCTTTGCTCTCGGTCGGGAAATTCGAGTCGGGGAGGCTAGGGGAAAGGCTACATGATACCATGTTGTCGGGTAAGAGCCTACGGGCTGGAAGTGTTGACACAGCTTAGGAAGGCGCTACAAAGCTATCGGTTGCGCAGATATCAGCTGTCGTAACGGAAGAGGTACATGGGAAGTGCCGTCATGCTGTCCGGCTCAAGTTTTCGGCTTCTGATAGATCTTGTCGATTGGATTGCTTCGTCGAATCAATGGTAATCCGTCTGGGGACCCCATGTCGTTCTCCAGGTTTCGAGACAAGTCGGCGACCCAGCTAAGCCGCAAAGAGCTTGACTCAGCCCTTGGGACAAATCTGCTGAGTCAAGCGAGCCAAGCAGTCTTGCGCGTCGGCTTATCAAGAATAATGAGCTAGAGACTCGGAAAATCCAACCAGTGGGCGGCTACTGACCGAGAGGGCGCGGAAGTCTTCCAGAATTTGGTCGCAAGCACCTGGCTGTTGGGCGAGTTGACGAAGTTTGCTTGGATATCAGCTTTGAAAGCCATCGGAAAGCGACCACGCCAGCGTGATGGCGTCGCGTTCTGGATTGGCTGCTCTGCCACGACTTGCTTCTGTGAGACAGGGTACATATCCGGCTGCTCTCTGTTGTCGGGCACCGACTGGGAGCTGCACGGAGGAGACGTCTACCCCCTGAACCAGGAGATCTAGTACAGTAGGGCTCGTTGTCGGCGAAAGACATGGTCATTCGGCCAGGAAGACTAACGTTACAAATTGTTCACACTCTGACGATGTTAAGGTGAAGACATGATTAACGGCTGTTGAAGGTACTCCAATAATTCGAAATGGTCGTCTAGATCATTAATTAAAAGAGCACTATAGAAGATGGAAGCATCAGGCATCGTGGCCATCAAGTGCCTCGCTTTCCCCAACCACTAAAGAAGCCTCCTCCTGTGCTTGCCGATGCCGCATGTGAGGATTTTGGTGCTTCTTTTGTGCCCGGGCTTGGGTTGGGTGAGTCAGTACTGTTGCCTCGTGTTGTAGGAGACGAACTCGTGCCTCCTAAAATCTTACGCAGTGCGTCCAGCTTGGCTTTAGTCTCTTCGAGTTCCTGTCTCGCAACCGCTTCGGCGGTCTTGGAATTGACCAGCTCCAGCAGGAGAGAGTCGTTGGAGACAGGTTCATGGTTTTCAGTTGCCAGGACTGCTTGCGTGTTGAGGCTGCTTGATCGTTTTGAGTAGGGTCCAACGCTGGTTGACCGAGTCGCTTCCGGTCTACCCAGCCTCAGCTCTCTGAGTCCTGAGGTCTTAGGAGGAGGCAGCTTTAGATCGGGAAACTCGGTGACAGGCGTGTACAGGTCAGCAGGTGAGTCCGGCACCGAGTTGTTCCGAGAGCGCAGTTCGCTAACCGTCCGCTCCAGCCGCTGCTTGTCACGGTGAGCATCTTGTACACGAGCTCGAGCATCCCGTAGCTGCTCCTTCAGGGTGTGGTGTTCGGCTTCTCGCTCATCCAGCTGTCTCATGAGGTCGCGGCATTTTGTGACCTCCACCTCATGCTTTTCTTTCCACTCCGAAACAGCATTGCGGAGCTGGATTTTTGACTCATCCACCGAGAGGCGCCTGGGGTCTCCTCGACTCAGTTGTTGATGGGCCCGAACCATCACATTTTCTAGCTCTGTGGTCGCTTCTGAATCGTCATCCCCTGCGAGTTGCTTGATTTCGTCAGTTTGCGAACGGAGGCAACCCAACAGCGTGCGTGCGATTTGCCGATCTTCTTCTCGCCCCTCTCGCTCGCTTTGGAGCTCCTGAGCAAGTTCAACCTGGTGCCGCTGGACTTTGGACAACTCGGTGAGCAGCTCTTCAATCTGTTGATGCAAGTCGCGGTTGCTCGAATTTGGAGGAGGCACCATCGCTGACTGAAGACTGGTGGCAGTTGATAACGTTGTTTTTGCCGGGACTTCGTCTGAAAAATCCGTGGCCAGTGTACTCGCCTCAGAACTGGTTGTCTCTAGCGAATTCACGGTTGACGTCAAACTCTGGCCGGAAGAAGACTTTCGGATGGAGATGTTGTTCGCCGGAATCGTAAGGCTCAGGTTCTGAGACCTCGACGGTGCATGTGATGCCCCAGCCCAGAATCTACCCAAGAATGAGGCTGCCGCACTCTTCAGCGACGGCGCTGTTGTGATGTTCTGCGAGTGTCTGAAGTTGGCTTCGAGGGTCTGCAGAGACTCCTGACTAACTAATACAGTCAAAGAAACAAAGTCTGAGACTAAGTCGTCGGCATGTTGTGCATAGGTGTCCCATAGACCTCTAGAGAGTAAAAACTGCATGGCGTCTTCAAACTCCCGGAATCCAAGAAGTTTCTTTTGGTTTCTCTGCATCAGAGATAGTGCCACCCTCATCAATGTCTCCGTTGCGCCTTCGGATAATATGACATCGTAAATGCGTAATAACATAGGGAGTGGACATGTGACGGCAAAGAATGACAGAAACCACTGGGACACATAAAGTGGTTCGACTTTTAGCTCTTCGAGATGAGCCGCAAGCTCTGGCAGGTGCCGGCCGAGAAGCTGTTGAAATTGGTATATGCGAAGATGAAGTCCTGATAAATCAGGTAGATAACACGAGCGCAAGTCGTAATCCTCCATGAGTCTGCCTCTGATTAGTACTGTCTCCGGGTATCCACCTTCGTGACATACCTGACGAGGATGCAAAAAGCCTCTGGTTCGCTCATGTGCATCAGCAGTGGTCCGACGACAAAGCCCAGACCTTGACAATATCCGATCTTTTCGTCATACAATGAGAATGATTTCAGAACCTTCCCAAGCATGCGTTGGCCATCACCATCCTTTTCCCGGAACAGATCAACATTTGGGAAACTTCGTCCTACGTCCTTCCCAATCAGACCATCATAGGGACTTGGCTGATTGGATAGCCGCTGATATTCGGAATGTAGAAAGCCATCATGCGCTCTCGCTATGCTGGGCCACACGACACCTCTCAAGGGTGGTGGGACACCTCCTCGGATTTTGTTGGAGGTCAATGTAGGTAGTCGCTGGGCTGTTTGGGTGTAGTCTTGGACCAAAGCCGCCCAGAACTCCAGCTCGGTCATAGGTGGAGCAGGCAACAACGAATATCTCAGCGATTGTGGCTGGGGTCCGTTGACCATTCTCTTCAGCTGGTGCATGGACGGTGGCCGTGTGTTTTTCCGAGGTCGTGAAGTTGTCGAAATGCCAGCCTTCGGATCAACGGCCAAGGCTGCGTTTTCCTTCTCCAGGCGTGCCAGCAGCAAGGCGGTGGACTATGTCAACGGTTAATAGTATCCTTGGCCTATGGTAAAAGCAGACTCACTTCGTCTGCAGCATCATATTTTGCTTCTTGTTCTTCCGTTTTCTCCAGGCCTTCCCAATTTACCGAATTTATTGAGATGGAGCTCTCCGAAGTCCGCGAGGACGACCGACTCGTACGGGAAGAGGGGGAAGCGCTGCGGGCGACAGGAGCGTCCAGAGGGATATCACGTTCGTCGATGATATCGAGATCAGGGTCGAAGGGAATGTCGGAGAGTCGTACTGAGACCATGGAGCTGCGCGGGAGAGGTACATTTTCCGGTTCAATGTCACTTTCATCCTCCGGTATGTTCGGAGAAGGAACGGGGCAAGCACTGTCAACGTCTGCCATGTTGGTCGATACTGTAGACTCGGATACAGACAGCCTGCTTGTGGCTGAAGGATGTGTAGTTGGGAGGCGGGGTGGGAGAGAGGCCGGGGCAAAGGAGTGGGCCCTGGCGGTGGTTGGAACTTTCCCAGCAGCAGCGGCAACGCTGGCTGGTAAGGGTGACAATGAGAGGCTGCTCGCTAGGTCTTCCAGCGACCGTGCGAGGGGCGTTTGAAACTGTAAAGAACGGACGTCGTCGAAGACAATGAAGGAGGTGGAAGTGAGCACGGACTGAGCGCAGGAATGAACGTTGGAGCAGGGCCAGCGATTGTGGGCCAGGGGCTTGCGGAAACTATGAGTTTGGCACTAGCCCGCCGAGGCCCGCCCATGCCGTTAAAAATGCCAGCACCCAATGCTCGGTCGCCCTGGGTTCATGCAATCTCGGCTGGCTGCATCTAACCAAGAGGAGTATTGCAGATATGATCGGCATGGAATTCGAACGCATTAATGGACTGCGAATTAGTATCGTGGCACATATTAACAGTTGTTGGCTTGAAGGAGGCGGGCGAAAGTGGCAATAGTGTGGGTAATGTTGGTATCTGCTGTGTACTGAACACGCCCTGACATTTCTGAGGCAACAAGTGCTACAGCTCCAACCACTACTTTTGTATTAAAGTGCACATCATCACGCCTTGAGTTGGGCTAGAATACGAAAGGGCACAGACGAGATGCAGTTCCAGCCAGATCGGGGCCGCGGCGACATCCTTGAGCCACACGTACTGTGCATAATGCAGCTCTACTGAAGACATCTCTTAAGCGTGGTCGTCGTGGTGAAGAAAGACAAGTGAAGACATGCACGAAGAGAAAGGGCATAGCGTCTGAAAGCGGTTAGCTCCATATCTTCCCAAAGTGGCTAGCGCATGCACGCCCATGACGCGAACCGTTCACAAATAAACAACAACGAAACCACGCGCTGGAGCAGGTCTTTCTAAACACCAACCCGGACACTTCTGGCGATACGGATGTGCTCGCGATAACTTTCTGACAGCCCATCCTAGGGGCGAACGCACATCTGAAGGTCTTCATTCGCCCCTCACCTGCGCCATGGATGACTCCATCTTCGACGTGGAGGACGGTGGCTCTGACTTCGAGCCTGTTACTGTAGGTCGCGATCGGTGACGCAGTTGCGAGCGAATCTATTGACATTGTCGTCTAGAAGCCAAAAGCCAAGCCTGTAAAGAAGGGCGCCGACTCGAAACCTGCGGTCAAGAAATCTGCTGCTCCAAAGGCGAAACCTGGTCCGAAGCCTAAGGCGACGGTCCCAAAGAAGCGCTCCAAAAAAGATTCGGAAGATGAGGCCTCGGCCAGCGACGCGGTCGATGCCTTCGATGATGAGTCTCTTCTTGCGGATACCCCTCCCATGGCAAAGAAGGTCAAGCCGAACCCGAACCCTGTCAAGGGAAGCCACAAGAAGCCTCTTGGTGATCTCGTCAACGAAGCCATTGGGACCGATGGCGCAAACGATTCACCACAGCCTCAAAGAAAGAAGCGTGTCTCTGAGCAATATCAAAAACTCACTCAATTAGAGCACATCATCAAGCGTCCTGACACATACATCGGTTCCGTCGAGCGTACAGAAAAGCAGATGTGGGTCTACAATACTGCGCAGGACTCAATGGAGTTTCGTGAGGTCTCATACGTCCCCGGCGTCTTCAAGATATTCGATGAAATCCTGGTCAATGCGGCAGATAACAAGCAGAACGATAAGAACATGAACGAGATTCGTGTGACCATCGATCGCGAGAAGGGCGAGATCAGTGTCTGGAACAACGGCCGCGGTATCCCCATCGAGATTCATTCGAAAGAGAAGATCTACATCCCGGAAATGATTTTCGGACACCTTCTCACGGGCTCAAACTACGATGACAACGAACAGAAGATCACCGGAGGGCGAAATGGGTACGGCGCCAAGCTTGCCAACATTTTCAGTACGGAATTTACAGTCGAGACAGCCGATTCGAGGCAGAAGAAGAAGTACAAGCAGACGTGGACCAAGAACATGTCGGAGATGGGCAAGGCGAAGATCACCGATGCCAAAGGCGAGGATTTCACCAAGGTTACATTCTTCCCAGACTTCGCCAAGTTCGGCATGACCTCCATGGACGATGACCTGGAAGCGCTCTTCAAGCGTCGCGTCTACGATCTTGCTGGCACTTGCAAGGGTGTCAAAGTGAAGCTCAACGGCTCTGCGGTCCCTGTCAGAAACTTCAAGAAGTACAGCGAGATGTACACAAAGGCCATCAAGAAGGAACGTGGCGATGAGGCTGCCGCCGATGCCTCGGATATCATCACGGATTCTCCTGATCCCCGTTGGGAGATCGGGTTTGCTGTCTCGGATGGCTCTTTTCAGCAAGTCTCCTTTGTCAATTCCATCGCGACCACTTCCGGAGGCACCCATGTAAACTATATCGCCGACCAGATTGTCAATCGCTTAATGGAGATCGTGAAGAAGAAGAACAAGGGTGGCGCACAATTGAAGCCAAATCAGATTCGCAACCATATCTTCATCTTTGTCAACGCCCTGATTGTCAACCCGGCCTTCACATCCCAGACCAAGGAGCAGCTTACCACGAAGGCTAGTCAGTTCGGCAGCAAATGTCAGGTCTCTGAAGAGTTCATGAAAAAGGTGGCAAAGACCGAAGTCATCGAAAACATTCTCCATTTTGCTCAGCAGAAGGCCGATCAGATCATGAAGAAGTCCGATGGCAGCAAGCGAAGTCGTATGAACAACCCAAAGTTGACCGATGCGAACAAAGCCGGCACCAGAGAAGGCCATAAGTGCACACTGATCTTGACGGAAGGTGACTCGGCCAAAGGTCTGGCCATGGCAGGACGATCTGTTGTCGGCCCAGATTTATTTGGGGTCTTCCCACTACGTGGTAAGCTTCTCAACGTCCGAGACGCCTCGATTGATCAGATCTCGAAAAATGCCGAGATTCAGAACATCAAGAATTTCTTGGGCCTCCAACACAAGAAGGCCTACACTGATACCACTGGTCTCCGCTATGGTCATTTGATGATTATGACCGATCAGGATCATGATGGGAGCCATATAAAGGGTTTGCTGATCAACTTCCTACAAGTGCAATTCCCCAGTTTACTCAAGATCCCCAAGTTCTTGGTCGAGTTTATCACTCCCATCGTCAAAGTATGGAAGGGCGACCCCAAGAATCCTACTCAATCCCGGTCTTTCTACACCATGCCGGAGTACGAAGCTTGGAAAGAGGCTCACAAGCACGAAAAGGGTTGGGAGAACAAATACTACAAGGGATTGGGTACAAGCACTACAGAAGATGCGCAGCAGTACTTCAACGACATAGACAAGCACCACAAGGAATTCGACGTTATGCGGGACGAGGAGGCGTCCTTAATCGAACTCGCGTTCTCCAAGAAGAAGGCAGATGAACGCAAGGAGTGGTTACGACAGTTCAAGCCTGGCACATACCTCGACCATACCACCAAGAACATAACGTACACGGATTTCGTCAACAGGGAGCTGATACTCTTCAGTATGGCAGACAACATCCGTTCCATTCCTTCCGTCGTCGACGGCTTAAAGCCCGGGCAGCGAAAAGTCATGTATGCATGCTTCAAACGAAATCTGCGGAAGGATATGAAAGTCGCTGAACTGGCAGGCTTGGTGGGTGGAATGACCGCTTATCACCACGGCGAGGCTTCTCTCCAACAGACAATTGTTGGCTTGGCTCAAACTTTCGTCGGATCGAACAACATCAACCTGCTTGAGCCATCAGGCCAATTTGGTACTCGAAACCAGGGAGGTAGTGACTCTGCAAGCGCTCGTTATATCTTTACCCGCCTATCACCTTTTGCCAGGAAGCTCTTCCACCAAGCCGATGAGCCTCTTCTCACGTACAATACCGACGACGACAAAAAAATCGAACCAGAAGTCTATGCGCCAGTCGTCCCCATGATTCTTGTCAACGGTGCCGACGGCATCGGAACCGGCTGGAGTTCCTCTATCCCCAACTACAATCCCGAAGACATCGTGGATAATCTGAGGCGTAGAATGGCTGGCGAGGACTGGAAGCCCATGCAACCATGGTTCCGTGGATTCAAAGGCGAAGTCAAAGCGATTGCGCCAGATAGATTCCAGTTCAGCGGTATTATCACGCAGACCGGCAACACTGAGGTGGAGATTACGGAGTTGCCCATTCGCACTTGGACACAGGATTTCAAGGACAAACTCGAAGAGATCATCAAGGCGGACAAGGCTCCTTCGTTCATCAAAGACTATAAGGACTACAACACTCACGACTCTGTGCACTTCATCATCCAGATGGATGAGAAACACATGGACTCCGCCGTCTCCGAAGGGCTTGTGGAGAAGTTCAAGCTCACCAAGTCTGTAGCAACGTCGAACCTTGTTGCGTTCGACCCCGAAGGCCGTATTACGAAGTACGCAAATGTCGAAGCCATCATGGATGAATTTTACAGCTATCGTCTCCAGCTGTATGCTAAGCGAAAAGAGTGGCTTTTGCAAGAGATGCAGAAGGAATTGAGACACTTCACCAACCAAGCTCGATTCATCCAGATGATCATTGATGGTAGACTCAGCATCTCCAAGAAAAAGAAGGCTGTTCTCATCGGTGAACTCCAAAAGCTTGGATTCGATGCATTTTCCAAGACTCACGATGCGGCCAAGAATGGCGAGGAAGAGCCGGTTGTCGAAGAAGATGCCGATGACTCTGTCGATGCCAGTTCCTACGACTACCTTCTCGGCATGCCTCTTTGGTCATTAACGCAAGAACGTGTCGAGCGGCTGCAGCGACAGATTGGTGACAAGGAGACGGAGATTGATATCTTGATGAAGAAATCCAAGGAAGATCTCTGGACCCATGACCTTGACGAGTTCATTGCCGAATGGCGATTCCAGCTGGAGGACGAGCACAATCGCAAGCGTAACATCCGAAAAGGACGACGCGTCTCGAAGAAATTCGCAACGGCGGCCTCAACCAAGCCGACCGTCAAGAAGCGAAAGGGACTTGGCGACAATTTGGATGATGATTCTGACTTTGAAGCATTCGTGCCCAAAGCTAAAAAGGCTGCGCCCGCCCCCAAATCAGTGCAGCCTCCAAAGCAGCGCTCCATTGCGGCGTATGTTGCCCCTAAGACCAACGCCTTGAAAAGTGCGTTAGAAAAGAGAGCCCTTTATACTGATGGTTCCAGTGACCCCATCGAAGAATCTGAAACAGAGCCCACGAAGCCCAAGGCTACCAGCCAAGCCAAAGTTGAAAAAGCCGGATCGGATGTTGATGCTGCTGCATCTAAAGCTGGCAACCGGCAGTCTCGTGCTGTAACCAAAAAGCCTACCAATTACGCCCTTTTGAGTGATTCGGAGAGCGACAATGGAGATGGGCTCCTTGCCGATCTTGGTGACATGGTCAAAGGGCTTCCTAGCAACCCCATTACTGATAGTGGCAGCGAAGCCCGAGCCCTCTTCTCAACCTCAGTGTCTCGTCCAAGTAGCAGTCACGGTTACAAACCGCTTCCAAGAGCAGTTGCGAAGACATCAACGAATCTGTCAGACGACGAGACTGACTACAAGATGTTGGCACCTCAACAGTCTCCAAGACGATCCATCATTGTGACGAACAAGGATGAAATTAACCTCCCCGAAGAGCCAGGTGACGAGGTCCTTCCAGCCAAGAAGGCGGCCACCAAGAAGGCGAAGAAGACAGTATCCGATGATAGTGACAGCGACGCCGTCGTTCCGAAGCCTAAGCAGAAAGCACGAGGGAAGAAGACTATCGGCGATGATAGTGACAGTGATGTGGTTTTGTCCAAGCCGGTAAAAAGGGCCATTCCCAAGAAGACGGCGAAGGACGAGCAACCGAAAGCAAAGAAGCCCGCGGCGAAGAAAGCTGCTCCAGCAGCTAAGAAGGTTGAGCAGTCCCCAGTTGCGAAGGCATATGCAAAGAGGCTGGCGAAGAAGAAAGTCGTCGACTCGGACGATGAAATGGACGCATTGGCTGATGATATTCTGAAATCGCCCACCGCGACGGATTCAGATGAGCCTGCAGCAAGCAGGCCTGCGGCGAGACCGGCGAGACGAGCGGCGACGACGAAGAAGGCGACGACTTACACTTTCGACGATGACGACGACGAGGATGGCGATGCTGGTTTCCAAGATGATGGTTCCTCCGCAGCATTCTCCGATGAATAATGTCTTGGGTCGGCCACTTTACGTTCGGAGCACAGTCCGTGTGAGGCAAGGGCAGAGGTCAGGTGAAAATTCACACATTCGGAGTTTTCGGACATGGTTTCCTTTGGAAAGAAATGCAGCAGCTGTATTGGTCAAAGGTATCATGGTGCGACGGTGGCATAGACTGCTTAGAATACGACACCTTGAGATCAGCCGCTCGCTAATTCTGAAACTCACTCGTCCATGAACTCTGGTGAGACCCACGAGTACAGTTCGAAAGACGGTCTGTGAACCTCTACCGACAATGCACGTTACTAACGGCAGAGTTCTGCACCGGTCGTTTCCGACGCACCCCGTGGCTCTGGCCTGCTCCGATCCATACTGGCAACATCTAGAAACCGATTTCGTGCTGTTGTGTACCTTTTTGCGCATGTCTTGACACAGGTGTTTCTTTGTCTGTTCGGTAACTATTGCAAGGCTGACCGAATAGTGGACCGGTTGTGCAACATACCAATGCAAGGCACCGCGGGGGAGAATGGGGCCGCATGGGCACCCAGAAAGCGACAGTCACAGCAACTCTGTGAGTCCTTTCGAGGTGAAGTTCTCATAGGCTGATGAATGGTGGTTGTCTGCTCAGCGCTCCATTCATGGCCGACCGGTATTGCTCGAGGGCAGCTGCAGACACCGTCCGAGTGATGCCAACCCACCCTCGCTCTTTCGCAATGCGCTTTCTTGCCATTGCGAATTACCCTAAATGCGATGCCTTCCAAGGTGGTCTAGTTCTTCTTTGCAATGCACGATCTTTCCCGTGGAGGTGCGGAGACAGGAGGCCACTCGTAGGCCGTTGCTGTACTGGACATGCCGTCCTTGCAGAGTTCAAGATCGGCCAATTCTCCCCTGCGCCGTTCCGATGCCTCAGGAACGAACTTGTTCACCGCTTATCCTGCGTTTCAGCCAAAACCAACACCATGGGTTCTTTGATTCGTCAACGTTCGACGAATCCAGACATACCGCCTCGTCCATGATCTGGCCTAGACTGGCAGACTGCCGCAACAACTGCAGGAGTTCGAAGGCGTGCCGCCATGTCTGGGCCTCTCTTTGTATGTGAAAGTCGGAGTGGATCTGGTACAATGATTTCATCCAAAGAGGCACAGCTTGTAGGGCTCCAGGCTTTGATGTGCTTGTTCTCTGGGATGATGTTTGCCATCTATATCAAGCAGGTGTCGGGGGCGTATATCAAACCATCTTCTCCAGCCCATAACTCTCATCTCCGCATCGACCCAGTCAAGACCGCATCAACCGGATCCATGGCTGCTATTCAATCTCTTCTCAACCCAGCACAAGAGGGGGAGAGCTATGACAGCAATAATGGCAGCTCCAAGGAGGACCTCTCCGCCGCGGACAGCCAGACCTCGCCAACCTCGGGGCTGGCCGAACAAGCCTTGGACAAACGCATTCGCAAAAAGCAGAAGATTTGCAAGGATGCTGCAGTCTTCAAACCAAGTACTGTTCGAGGGGAGTGCCGATATCCGCCGGACGAGTTTCAGGACGAGCTGCTCGAAGCAAAGCATCAGATGTACGAAGTGTATCCCATCGGCGACATTGCAACCTACCCGAGACACATTCCATACAACAGCGAGAAGAAGTTGTTTTGGGAGAAGACAGGGAGGGAGAGCTTTGAAGGTACCGGGATCCCTCCAGCGATCCATGACGGTGACAAGGACTGACCATTTTCAGTATTTCAGTACCAGTACAAGATTCCCGGCGACCAGACCACCTACACCATGCTGTGGGACTACAACATTGGCCTGGTCCGCACAACACCGTTGTTCAAGTGCGGCAACTATTCCAAGGTAAGGCTGGGCAACAAAATCAATTCCAAAGCGGTGGGCTGACTACTTCCTCAGACAACACCGGCGAAGATGCTGGCTCGGAACCCAGGCCTTAAGGAACTCTGTCATAGCATCACCGGCGGAGCTCTGGTCGCGCAAGGTACGTGAAGATGGTGCATATTGGTGTTCATCGCACTGACTCGTCTCAGGATACTGGATCCCGTACGAAGCAGCAAAAGCTGTGGCGGCCACGTTCTGCTGGCATATCCGTTACGCGTTGACACCTGTCTTCGGCAAAGACTTTCCCAATATCTGCCTCCCTCCCAACAACGAGAATTTCGGCTCCATGCAGATTGACTCCGAAATCACAAGATACTGCGCTGCGCAAGCTCGGCATTATCGCGAATTGGAAATTCAAGCAACACCTGGTCCATCAACGGGCCTATCTAGTCCGCGCACACCTCAGACACCCAAGGCTCGGCCGCAACTGCGAAGAATTCTGCCCAAGCCATACAAGGAGACCGACACTACGAGCGAGTACTCAACCGACACCAGCCCAGAGGACAAATACGAGCTATCTTCTCCATCACCACAGATTGCCTTTACCAACCCTTGGTCTTCTGTCAACTCACCTCGCTCCCCGTCCCCCAAAGTGTCTTTCACCAATCCATGGTCGCCGGCCAGCACCACTAGGTCATCCTCTCCTCACAGTACATCTCGCAAGGGTCGAAACACAGCCAACATTCCCAGATCACATACACCCCTTGATTTGCTGCCACCGCCTCTCAAGCCACTGCACACTGCCCCTAGCACCTTGCTCACCCCAACCACGGGTGAGGCTGCGCCATGGACTCCAGCAGTGTCTCCTAGATCAGCTCTACATCGTATGGACAATGACGAAGAGTATGATGGGGGGTCAGATGACTCGGATGGTGGAAAGAGACAGAAGGATGACGTTGTGAGGAAGAAGTCGTCAAGAGGATTCACAGAGACCAAGGCTGCGTATATGTTGATGAAGTTGAAGACACAGACACATCTGCCCAAGCCAGGCTTCGCATCACTCAAGCGTCGAGCATCCGCGTAAGTCGGGTCTGGTCCGAGGCGGAGACGATATTGGGCACGATGAAGAAATAGGTTGATGTAGTGATGGACACAGATGACAAGTGATATCCAGATGGAAGTGCTGGATTGCGGCCGGTGGTGAAGTACGGCATCAGCATCTCGCACATGAAATCTGTTCCTGCGTCCATGGCAAGTTTCATAGTCTGGTCAGTTGTACCTCCCTCCCTCCCTCCCTCCCTCCCTCCCCCACGTGCCTGCCACGAGATAGTTACACCTCACTTGACCTTCACTTTGGCCGGTCTCACTCGTTTTCTCAATTCCCACCAGCTTCCGTCCCACTGACGACCGTCTCTTGCTTTGCACATCCATCTTAGTAGTGGTTCTGCCCGTGTTTGGTGTATCGAGTAATTGTTACCGTTCGCTCGTGTTCTTCGAACAGACTCCATTGTCATTAACCATGTCGAACACGGCCGGCTTCCCACACAGCAGATTCTATACATGCCGATATTGGGCTCTGGGCCCACAGTGCCCCAACATGGACGCCTTTCGCACCGTCACCTGCGAGTTCGCTCACTACGATACAGGCGACCTTGCAAGCCATTTCCAACAGAGGGGCACTTGTCTCGCCTGGAAACACTATGGCACCTGCGGAAGAGGTGCAGGGTGCTGGTATGAACATCGCGACACAGGAGTAACCGGTCTCTACCAAGAGGGTACGACCACAATCTTCACCACCACCATGAATAAGAGCTGATGCAGTGCTGTAGCTCTCGAACTTAATGGCATCGAGCTCCAGGTTTCGGACGCGGCCGCGAAAGCTGGCTTCAACACATTCCATCACGAGGCCTTGTTCGACTTGATTTGGTTAGTCAAGCGACTTGCGCTGCGAGCAAGTGCTTCTCAGCCCCGCAGCTTCCGTCCACCGCCCAAGGACCCAATATGTATGTGCTGCCCTACGCCGACACCAAGGCACTCCGATTTTCCCAGTCATCCATGCCGAGGTGGAGTTGAAACATGCTAACGCTGATACAGATCCAGATAGGTATCGTCCGAGTGGTATTGGTGATAATACAAACAAGAAGAGACCAACGGTCACCGTTCGACCACCATTCAGTCACACCGTCGAGTTGAAGTTCCATCCCACCAAGCCGTTGATGAGGAAGCGGCCATTGGACGATTCTCAGGGAGCGCAGGCAGATAAAGTCATCGACTTGACTACAGGCACAGATACTGAGGATCTGATTGACTCTTCTCGCGACACATCCAAGCGACAAAAGGTGGCAGCAAACGAGCATAGAAGCCCTCCGACATCGTTCGACCTCGGAAACCCTCAAAGGCTCAATACAATCTCCACTCCAACACCCCCGGCGTTGAACAAAGGGTCTAAATCACGACGTAAGCGTGGAGGTAGGAGGGGGAAAGCCGCACAAGAGATTCCGCGAGTGCCGCTTACAGCCGCCAATGCTGTACCCATTGTGCCGCGGAAGCCACTGACACCCGAGGAGGAGATCAAGAAGCAGCTTCTCGTGGTCAAGGCGAAGCTGGAAGAGGCTGCAACGAATACCAACAACTGTCAGGCAACCATGAGGGCCCTTTTCGATCGTCATTACGCCATATTTAACAACGACGAGAGCATGATGGCGCTTCAGAAGCTGAGTGGTCACATGAACAAGGTGTACGATGGTGGAAAGGACGGTGCCGGCGAAGTTGATAAAGCGATAGCATTGGTAGATGGCCGTACGGAGGGGACCAAAGTGGTACTATTCAGCGGATTATGAGCGCATGTCCATTAGCGCTGTACGTCGATTCTGCCACCTGCTCCTGTGCTGAGAAACGAGGTTCGATGGGAAGACGCTACAACGGGGCTAAAAGTTTATCGTAGCCGAGACAGAAAGAACACCCGAGCTGGGAGACGCGTCCTGCTTCAACCTCAACTCTGTTCCCTTGTGGCACCGGAGCCACTTTAGTTGTCCCGCAGCATCTCAGTTATCGATACAAAGAGGTGGCTGCGGACCGATGCGCCAGCAGTAGAGATGGCTTCTGTCACCCGCAACCTGAGGACTTTCGGAGGAAAACGGGTACCTGCTGCAATCCCTCTCCAGGCGGGCGCTGAATTGGTAACCGGGCTTGCGAGACATCATATTGCATACGAGCATGGCCGCTCACCATAGTGCGCCGGGTTCTGTGCGGTTAGACTCCCGCAGAGTTTCACCTTACGCGATAGCAATACTTTGAGATGCCACGTCGAAAGCCCGATAGCAAACACCATGTGGCGACGGACGATGCATGGAGAACCGAGAGAACTGCAAAAGCCGCGATATCAAACATGATTTGACGCGTTGAGATGATTATGTGTCACGTCTGCGACGGCAAGGTGCAGAAGAACAGAATCTTCATTCTGCCGCTCCAGGTGAACAAATCCCAACTTCACTTCCTCATGGCGCAGTCTGCGCAAAGTTTTTTCACGGCGCACCAATCTCTCACATCTTGCGTTGCCGTTTCAAGAAATTCATCGCTGCGGCGACCACCACTATCTACGGCGGGGTCGATGCATTGCAAACAAAAATCACCTACTATCTCTCCAAGCCAGTTCTCTTTGACGGTGGTGGCCCATCATTGTTGTTGTCATCGTCGCTGTGACGCTGCGGTCTGTTCCTGAGGGTGTCACCTGCTGGCTCGGCCAATATGGCTCCTCAACAGACCAATGACAGTCCAGATAATACCGCACTCGCGATTTCTCCTGCCGTCATTGTCGTCATCGTCATTGTCGCAGCATTCTTCGGTACCCTCATCGTTGCCAGCCTGTACCGCTTTTGCGGTCGCCGCACCAGCAGCAAGCACCGCTTAACGTCGGAGGCATTTGCTGCGCAGGACACGGATAACATTGTCGGAATCAATGCTGGTGGCGCATTCTGGAACCCCAACCGACAGAGATCTGCTGCCCAAATCGCACGCATGAAGGAAGTGAGGTGGATCAACAATATGTACGCATGGGAACGAGGCCGGCACGCACGACTGGAGATAGGGGAGATCAGACCTACTACCATGATCATGGGCAGAAGAGGAGAGAACCGAAGTTGGGACGAGTACACCGTGGCGGAAGACGGTTCCGGGCGAGATGTGAGTGGCCACGCCCAGTTCTTTTGCACGGAATACAGTAGCAGTCCGCTGACGAACAAAACAGAGCTCAGGAAACGCGTCAGGAGAATATGCCGGTCCTTATTACTACAACGCAGACAATCCTTACGGAAGGTTCGCATCCCAGCAGCGACTGAGCCAGCTCGCCCCGTCCACTAGCGGCGCCAGAGCCTCATATTTGTCGACCAGCAACGGCAGCGGACTCCTGCCGCGACAGCCGTCCGCACTTCTCCCACCTCCGATCAACGAGCAACCAGGAACTGTTCTGCGAAGAAGTCCGCTCAGGCACGAATATCAAGTTGACGTGTCCGCCGAAGATGACGTGTTGTACCAAGAAGCAGCGACCGCGGGAGGCCTGCGCATGGTCGGGCAAGAACCACCGGAGTTGGCTACCCAGCCTCGGACCCTCAATCCTAGGATCACGGTCAACGATCGGATTCAGAACGTCTCTGAGCTGTATTCCCCGGCATATGCGGAAGACACCAACTTTGAAACAATTTCCCTGCGCGGCGAGAGTCCTGGCGGTGGTGGTCGCGGTGGCGGCGGCGGCCAAATTGACAGAGGCAGTGTCGATCCCGAGCAGCAGTCACCCTGCAACTTTTCCAGACCACGAGAAGGCCACAACGTGACACCGACGCAGCGCCCAAGCGTGATCGTCACCGACGAATCCCTCCCACAGCTTCAACTGCAATTCGCGCTCCCACAGTCTCACTCCCAACACACGGTCTCGAGCATCTATGACGAAGATGAGGGTGTCGATGTGAACAGTCCGAACGAACGGGACCCGATCAACGCTCGTTCTCATCACTTCCAGAGCTATGGGAATGGAGAGAGCAAGCCACGAGAGGAATGCGGCCAGGAAGTGGGCGGAACCATTCCAAAGGAGAATGTCAAGGACATGATCCAGGAGTGGGAGAGAGTGAATGGACGGTTTGGCAGAGGGTGTTGAACGCGAGCCTGACGGCCGTCTTTGCGAAATGTGCTATGAGTGCCATGCGTGCTTGCGTGCGCAGGGACAATGTGGTGCACATAACGAAATCATTTCCACGGCTGGACCAGAAGTTGGGTGACAAAACCTTGGTCGGAAAGGCTCTTCCTTGTGCTGCCGCTCTTGGGAAGACTGGGCTCTTGGAAAGTCTGCGACTCTTGGAAAGTCTTCGCCTTGTGCTGGGAGCTTTCGGAAACGACGACGGCACATTCACGACTGAGAGAGATCCAAACTAGAGTGCTCAGAACAGAAAGAATCAGAAAATTTCTTTGCAAAAATACGCGTGGTTTTGTCTGTTCCCTGCCACACCGTCTGCCAAGTTTTCTCTCTGTGGTAAAGGTGGAGATGGAGATAACGAGAGTCGGTAGTAAGAACGCTGATCCGTCCCTATCGATGCAACTCGTATGGTGCTGTCCTGTAGCTTCGGAGCCTCCTCGTACTCTATCCACACTTTGCCGCAAACCGTACATCGCAGATCGCAGAGCAGGCTAGGTAATGACTTATCGTGCTGGGACTGGGTTCCTCAAGTTCACTGAAGCCGCACATCGGAACGAGTCTGAACAAAGAGTAAGAGTAAAATTACCGTATATGTAAATCTATTTACTATTTAACTTTCTCCTCCCCTTGGATTCGTCGTCCTTGCACTCCAACTTGACTTCTGGCTTCCACTTACATCCGCTTCCACTTACATCCGCTTCCACTTCGCCCCGGTCTCCACTGTATCCGGATATCCAACATCAGTAAGTTCGCGGAAGATTTGGGTTTCCGAGCAATATTACTTAAAAATGATGAAAAGCTAGAAACGGTAAAAAATCAACGTATCAACGACTGGTTAGCTACTAATGGGAAGAACTCCGCTTGGGTACCTTGAAGTGCGCGTCAGGGTCTGACAGGGGTAACGCAAGAGAGACTGTGGAGAGGTAGATGTATTATGTATATAAGCGGGTGTCGTTCGTTGTAGACGTGTCTTTATCTTCATCTTCACCTTCGAGCACAACCTTCCTTTCCATCTATCTCTCCTTGACTTCTCAGGCCGCTGTCAATATATCTCGAGCTCGACCGTCGACAGAACGCACGCTCGGAATCAGGATATACAACTCGATAACAAAGCGCATCCCACCTTATCACATCGCGCTCCCACCACTCAAATACATCGATCGCAATGGACACCATTATCGTCGCCATCCTAGGCCTCCTCTTCGGCAAGTCTGTCGGCATGGCAACCCCGCTTGACATCTCCCCTCCCGATAATGTCAACGTGGTGTCCGTCTCATCTAACGTGGAGCCTGTTGCGCGCGTGGTGTCTGCTTCGACGTCCTGGTCTGAAGGCGAACTCGGTGCCGGTGCCGTTCCTACCTTTGTTCCTGGTCCTTTCCTGGCATCGGAGGAGGGTGACGATATCGTTTCCGCTATTACCACTACGGGGCCGACTGCTGTTAGTTGGGTGGTTCGTGTTTAGACTGGTGTGAGGGTAGTCGTCGTCGTTCGAGGTTACGACGATAAGGAGGAGGAGGAAGAGGAAGAGGAGGAGGAGGAGGAGGAGGAGGTTGGCATTAGTATTATTGTCTGGCTCAGACTTCGCACTAGACGCTATGAGTCATCGAGAGGGTTGGATGAGATGTTCATATTGGATGTTGTGGCGTGGCACGGCGTGCTACGTTGTAGCTCTTAATCGGAACTCAAGGGATGCAGAGCCTTTCAACCTCAACTCGACTCTACTCGACTCGGCTCTACTCGACTCTTCATCACATAGATCTATCGATGTTGCTTCGGGGGCCGTTGCAATAAGAGCAGAACGTTGCCGGGATCATGTCAGTTCCGTCGGTGGAATGGGACAACCATGCCACAAAACGAGAAGATGGATAGAGAAACGAGCATGACAGGTTGAGTACTCCAAAGAAGACTTGGAAAACATAGAAGCGCCCTCCCCTATTTTACGTCGTGCGTGTGAACCCGTTCTTGATCAGCATATCTCGCACCATTGTCGTCGTTGCAAAGCCAGGATCGCAGTTCCTTGTCATATATCGCTAGTCCTAGACTCCGTACAACACATGAATTCCCATTCCATCACCCTACCAGGGCATTACGGACCGCAAACGAAGCCGGGCGCATTGTCGTCGCCACTCTCTCACTCACTCTCTCTCTCTATATGTGTGTGTCACATCCTTTCTCCGGCTCGCCTAATGTCCTAGAGCCAAGTCTTACCAGCTAAGCTTGCTGGTGACTAATACATCCTCCCCCCACAGGCATAGCAGTCCATATACAGGGCATCACGTCGAATGTTCCGCGCTCTATTACAGTTGCGTCTGCCGCAAGACTTGACGAGGGACGTTACATGGCCGCAATGGTATCTGGTGACGGTGTTGGTGCACATCTTGATGTCTGGAGATGAGTCGAAGAGTTCTAGGGATGCAGGGTGCTTTCGGGCGTCGAACTTTTGACTGGTGTAGAGTGTGAGAGTGGTTGATAGGTATTCAAGGTGTAGCCTCTGAAGCCTATGTCGCGGTGTGGAGTCGGTTTATAGTTACACATGGACTGTCCTGTCAGTCGAAGCAGAAAGTATTATGCGGTGGGTATATTTATTCCCTTGGCTGCTGTCAACCAGATTCGTGGTTTTTGGGACAGATTTCGGAGTACGAGTTATAGGTCGAGAGCGTGTTTTGTATCGGGCCGCGGGAGAGGACATATTTGTGTACTGGCAACGGATGCAATGCTTCCGTTTGAATTCCCCTCTCGTTTGAGTTCACCTCCCTCCTGCAATCAGCTCTCGTTTCCATTCCCCGACGAAGTCGTCATCGTGAGACAGACAGGGAGGGTAGTGATAGGGATCTCATCGTGGCGAACGAACGGGTACCCGTGATCTACTTGGGACCTCTATCTCTCCTTGACGCATCCCAATATGTTTTCCTAGTAGAATTGTCACGGTGTGAAAGAATCAGAGGTCCTAGTGCGAAACGTGCAATTTCGGCCTGACTTAGTTGTGCTTTTCTAGCGTTTTCACCGAGTGTGGCGGAGGCGGCAGGCGGTAGTCGTGACGAAGGCAGAGAGCTCCCGTGCTTCGGTTTGTGGACACATCGCGTTTGATGCCGCTTGCCATTTCGGGATGACTTTCGCGGTGATTGGAGAATTGCTGCGCAGTGAGCTTGCTGGTCTCTACTCCATGTCTCCTTCATGTGTCCCTACAGGCACCAAAGATATCAGAACATGACACGCGGTCCACGCGTCCGTGGCCGAGCATCTGAAAGTGTAGGTGGTGAAGTTGCGGTGAATTACATAAGCGTATGATTTTCAGGGGCTTCCCAGCCTTGCCGCGTCGTGACGCTGAACGGTCGACGATGTGGGCTGGGAATGGCTGCCCCCTACAAGTCGCCCGACGCCATTCTCTCGTACCCGACTTTCGTTCAAATCAGAATGTCCGTGCGAAAATGACTTCTGCATCTACCTGCCTACCTATGTCAGCTGCGCATGGTGTGAAGACAAGTATCTGCCTAGCTAAAGACAGGTACCCTTCTCCGCCGCATGTCGTTGCAAATCGCCCGCTTCCCAGTCGATCTGCGTTGCTTGGTTGAGGTTTGTCCTTCACATTCATCCAGGAGTCGGCTTCGAGGGCGTGGTTCGGCTCGTAGTCCTTAGCCACGTCTTGTGTGACCATGAAAGTGCCAACGGTGAAGAAGGCAGCTGTACGGCGGTCAGCTGTGTTTCAAACCACTGCCACGATTATGGTCACTCATGTTCTTCTTCATTGCGCCCTGTATGGTACAGCCAGATAGGTTGATGGTCTTAATCGGAAAATGCCACTGTAAATATTGATTATGTGTATAGATAAACAAGCAAGGTATTGGCGAGGTAGTTCTTCACCCACTCTAGGGCATTGTCACCGGTCAGGGGAGATGCATCCCACGGGCCGGGTTGCGGGACTGGCGTGTAAATTTTCTTGAAGTTTGAATTTCCTGGGTTGTGTCGTCGGTGTCCTAGCAGCAGGCAACACCGTCAAAGGGGCAATCATACTGGGACGAGGGTGTTAGCTTCAACTCGAAATTCGAAAGGTGGATCAAGAGGCGCTCGCATCCCCAAGCTTGACTTTAAAGTTGTGCTTGCTCATCATTTGCTCTACTGTCGGATGATTCTCCTTTCCAGGAATTGAGCCCAGAGTATTCGTGCTTGAGAACTGGTTGCGCAAGCCCTGGAGACCAATTCACATTGACCAGCGCCAAAGGTTTCCCCACGCTCGCGTTGGCATATGGGGCGTACTCCGAAGGAGCAAATCGCATCGAATTCGTAGCTCTTCCTGTAATCTTCCATAGGCAGTTGAGGTATAACTCGGCGGCCAGGGTATGGTCTTGCATTTGTTTGATTAGGTCGGCCAGTTGATATGATACTTTGCCTGCTCCTGGCTGGGACTCTGCGAACGAAGCCCACTTCAAGCCTTTGAACGTTTCACCCGGGCCCCGGGCCCCTGCAGCGCATTCAAGCGTAGAATAAGCTGTCGCCTGTGGAGAACTGGACGGCAGGGCCTGGAAAATGAACAGTGACCCAGCCGAAGATCGGGCTAGCCCAGTCGTTGCAGGGCTGCCAGATGGATTAGACGCTGACAAGAGTCCCGGGATTCAAGTTCATGTAATTCGCATTGCTTCTAGCCTCTTGGTCGATGGCAGGTGTAATCTGTATTAAGGGCTCAGCACGCCGCCGGCCAACGTACGCTTATCGGTGCTTGACCAGACCGTATTCAGTTTGTGCTTGGGTTTTCGCAAGGTCGTAGGCCACAGTTGGTTGGGCAGGCAGGGATGGACCACAGCCTCTGGAAGTGCGGGAGCCATGGTCGGTACTGGCTTGGGTACGAAATAAGGGACAGCTTGACCAGCTTGTCGACGACATTCAATTTTGTGATTACTTCATTAC
Source organism: Phialophora verrucosa (assembly GCA_002099365.1). Lineage (NCBI taxonomy): Eukaryota > Fungi > Ascomycota > Eurotiomycetes > Chaetothyriales > Herpotrichiellaceae > Phialophora > Phialophora verrucosa. The sequence continues at coordinate 508,580 of MSED01000002.1, read as the reverse complement.
CGTCAGCTATGAGGCATTAGTGGCTAAAGGACTGCAAATTTCCGGGCTGGCCATTGTGGACGACTTTGAAAGGCTGACTCATGCCACTGAGATTGTAAACAGAGCCGAAAGATGTTTTGGACGTCTCAGGGCCAATGAGTTTGAAGTGTCTGTCACTCGTAGCAATTTCTGTACCTTTGGCGGTAGCTTCTGGAAGCGGCGTGATAGTCTGATCACCTTGCACGCGAAGATCCGGCTTGACGTGTTCCCCAGTACCTAATGTCAGTAACGAATCCTCATTGTAGCCAGCTTGAATTGCAGCCCAGAGGGCGAGGAATGGGTGAGAATGCGGCGCGTAACGAGAGACTGTACTGTACAGTAAACCGCGGTTCAATTGACACTAGCGATGAGTGGTTTGGGGCGTGGCACCACCGAAGCGGCCACTTCGCGCTTGGGCAAACTGACCAAGTTGCTCAGCTTTGACTCGCCAGGTCACCGAAAGCGACGCTTCACGTGTCCTTGCATCGACCCGTTAGCTGAGAGGACCTCGAACCTACTATTGATTGCAGCATGCTAGCGCCGTGAGACATTCAGACACAAGAGCGTCCGGTCCATCGCAGCAGTCTACAGTTGCTAAATCTCCAGTAGTCCAGGCTCAGACAACATCGGAACAGCGACGGGGAACCATATTTCTGAATATCCCAACGCGTGGACTGGGGGGATGTCAATCGATAAGTTACTTTCGTGGACGACGTGCCACTCGTTGCCAAGCTGCCTCAACGCTGCGATCATCTTATTTACCTCTGAGTGCAAGATGACAATCCTGATCAGGCCGACCCAAGCAAGAAAGGGTTCAATGGGGGGGGAACCAGCAAATGGCAAATGGCATTAACATCATTCTGACTGAGATGGCGGTACCATCAATCCAGCTGAGTGAGACCAAAGCCCAACCGCTAGACTCTCATCTTGAGATATCCGCAGGCAACCGTTTCCGGGTTATGACGAATGGAGGGCTGGTCATCGGTCATGCCTTCTAAAATATCCAAACCGCTATGACTTGCTCACTCCTACACAGCGATGAATTTGGAATGGAACATTAACCCAATTTGAGTTGGTTACTTTAGCAGGAGTAAGATTCGGGTTTTGTGTCACTTCCGCAATCAATACTCCCAGCATTTAGAATCTCTACGGCTTTCCATTGCTCAATGACGGCTCCGACACGATGACTGGTCATGACCCTGTGAACGTCCTATCCAACATGTTAGCACCGCCCGCAGACGCCAGATGTCTACATGAAGGAGGCGAGTCTTGGATTTGTGCTACATGAACCCGCCTGGGACAGCGCGCGAGCAAGCTGACTTTGTCTAGGGATTTACACCTAGTGTCTTGGAGTATCCGAATTTGACTGCCATTGCCATGTGTGACATCGATGCTAGTCCTTCCGGAGGCGATTCCATGACCATGAAGGGCGATTGCGTCGTTCAGATGGAGCCAGACGCACAGCCGGAATTCAACCTGCTCCATGTGGGACTACTGATCAAGGTGGAAGTCAACTTTGTGCAAGGATATATTGCCATGGATACCACACTTCCGCCAACCTCATATGTTTGACGAGAATCGTGGGACGCGAGTGGAGCTAATCTGGGCTGATACAGTCACGCTTATGTTCCCCCAGCTAACATAATTGGAGGGGCATCATTGTATGAGTGGTGGCCTCCGAACAGCCACTTTGGCGACCAGGTGGTCTCGTTCGGTAGAAATTGGATCCGCCACTCTGCGAGTTCGCATTGACTGCGATTTGTCGCTCAGCAGCGCCTCCTTTGTCACCCTTGAGAATCATCCGAAGAACTTGAAGACCTTCAGCATCTTCAAAGATCGAAGCCTGGGTCCCAAATACTCGTTCCGATGGGCGACTGCGACCCAATCACCTCACAGTTTGAGATTTGCGTCTACTCGCTCGAACTGCAGATGGGAAACAAAGACTACTCATGTAATTCCAGGCGGAACTAGCAATCAACAGCGCAGCTACTGCCCTTTGGAAGTAATACTCGGCCGACGATGATCCGTTGTAGACCAGCAATCCCCCGAGTCTCTCCGTGCTCGAGAATCCAACAACGTCAATGTGCCGGGGTGTACAGCTCACTCTGCCTCCTTCTAGAATTTCCAAGAGTCCAGTGGTAGATTCTGATGCCACGGCTGCAACGGAATCTGACTCCAGCGTCGATCAACCTATACCGCTCGAAGCACAGCAGTCGGTATTACTTGGCAACAAATTTGAGGTACCGAACGCCACCTCAAGGCGGTCCGGCCTCGACGCAAACACTCTGAGACGTTCTAGCAAGTGTTTGGACTGATAGAGATAATGGAGATAAGGTCAAAGCACGGCCTGGGTTCGAGGAATCACACCCACCACCGCACCAACGACACCTGACACAGACAGCACTGGAGGCATGGCAATGTGTGCATCGCTGCTCGGATGAGACCGCAGGAAACCTATGCCCACATCTGGCACTCCGGCACTGACACCGACACGCGCACCGGTGGCGAATGCTACAGCTCAACCTCCGGTCCTTTCCCCTGCTTCCCTCCCATCTAAGATGATGACGAGCCAACTGACGAGCAACAACCGGTGGTGAAAACTCCCGTGGCTTCCTTGCCTCCAGGGCTCGCCGAATGGCAACTGCAGAGCAATCCGCGGAACATCCTGATCAGCGACTTGAAATAGTACCCTGACATGCCGATGCACACTTTGCCGTCGTTGTGAGTGCCATCGCCGTGTTTCGAGTGAGTGGAAAGGGACGGAAGGAAAAGATAAGGGCACGTACGCAGTAGCGGACGAGGGGTTCCGAAACGAGGCATCCATCAAAGGGCAGCGAACAGTCGCCCCTTCCTGTATGCGGAACGAGTAAACCGTACTAAAGGACTGTATCTCCGAGCATATGCCACTACTACAGTATCACTGGTCGGCCAAGGTAGGATCCTCGAAAACATAGACTCAGAAATGGTAGTACTACAACGACACGGCCACGCATCGTAGTTGATCGGATAGTGTGCAACCGTAGACGCTCGCCGCCGCGAGACTCGCGATAGGTCGCAAGCAAGCTATTCAACAGCAGAGACCAGTTGGTTCGCGATGCAGGTATACAGGCCACGGGTGGACTCGTGATGCCTATGCTCTAGAGCCCAAAGGTACTGTAAGGGTGATGTCCGTCGCTGTCTACAGCATGACATTGAAAGTGATCGTGATCTTGATGCGGAAAGACATTGGTGTAGCACGCGCGGCCAGGGCCCTTATCATGGTGCGTACTGGGTTTGACTGACTGACTGACCTTGATATCCCCTCGAACGGACGTCTAGCAGCCGAAAGATCTCACCGTTCCAATTCTATTTTAAATGTGAATAGCGGTTAGTTAGTTGAATAGTAGTAATGTCCATCGTGAAAGGCAGCCCTAAGAAAAAGAAATAAATTGGCAGCGTATCCACGAGCAAATGGTAAGGTCTGCGGCATCTTTGACGTTTCGAGGACTAGATCAGAGCGTGAGTGATTGATTTGCAGCAGCCTAGGCTGTGGCAATTCCGTAGAGAGTGAGAGGTCTTATGGCCCATCTACTCCGTATCTGGTCCTTGAAATACCTTGTCATATGCTTGCCGTATAACGCAGCTTGGGGGATGCTCTCTGGAGCTCAGAAAGAGGCTATTGCCTGCACTCCGTAATACTGGTACTGTTGTAGCTGGCCCTGTACCTCGGATGTCCGCCGCAGAATCAGATGGCCACGGGATGGCCTTGGTTGGCATCGGACAATGAACCTAGATGACGGCTGATTGGGCGGGCAGGCAGGCAGGCAGGCAGAGGGGCATTCTGCGAGATGAAGCAATTCAAGGACGGGCAAAAGAAGCCTTCAGCTTCACATGGGCTACTTCATTATTCGAGTCTCCGCCGCTCAGTCTTGCGCGAGGTTCGTTGGCTGGACTTTTGGCCTCTCGTCTGTGCCACTGACGACGAGGCTGCATATTCCGCTGTCAGGGCGAGTTATTAGTGATGCAACATACTTAACCACCGTTGTTAGAGATCTCGCAAGACACTTCCGCCGGGGTCCTCAGGGTGGCGTTCCGGACCTCCTTGGAGTTGTATAAGGTTGATTCGGTGCACAACCCTCCACGTTAAGGCGTTCACGCCTCGCTAAGGATTTACTTAGGAGAGGATAGTATCTTGGGTCCGGGGCTCCTTCCATCTCGCTTCAGTGACCTTGGCTGAGCACGTCTCCAAGGGTCCTTCAGGTCCGTTTATGGCGCTAGCTGAGGATGGAAGTCGCTGGGTTACGTACGTCTCCTCTTCCTGATGTGGTGGGATTGATTGACACATGTCTTTTGGTCAGATCCTGGTAACAACGTGCGCGCCTGATCGACAATGCCTATCAGGGAGGAAATAAGCGAGAGGGAGGGTGCCGATCATTTTTACCGGCAAGGACCCAATATCATCCCCTAAAGCTGTGGTTGCTTGCGCCCCAATTAAACGTGCCCGACGATTCAGCATGAAGTTTAATCTCCTCATGGTACTCCGTAAACACGAGTCGAAAGGAGAAATCAAGCTCTGCTGGTGCTGAGGTCGAGGACAATGTCCACGAAACCTAGCCGACGGGAGCAGGCGTTGCGAGAGGCGGCCGAAGTCCGTTTCGTCTCCTGCTTCTGCTCCCTCATCTGTATTCGGCTTCGTTAGCCGCCAGTGTGATGTTTTATTGGCTGCACAAGAAAAGCCACCGCGGGCGAATGTCCCAATTGAGAAGCCACAAGGCTTGGAACAAAAGGCGTGCATTGTTTGGCCGTAAGCGGGAGGCGCGGAAAAGAAGAACTCCGGAAGCTTCCTCAGGATGCTCAGGGTCGGAGGGTCCAATTGCTGCAGGGCAAATCCGGTGGGTTTCTCCTTCGAACTTCACCGCATCTTACGCTGTAAATTTGGGGCAGATGCTCCGTACACAGTGCTTAGTGGAGGCTTGAAGCGTCATGCAGGGTCGATCAAAGATGTCGCTCTCATGTCGGCATGAGTATTCCCCTTGTATGGTGCGCCGCCTTCATCATCAGACATATATTGCTTGAACAAAACCAAACATTCAAACAGACTTGCAACATGGTTGTCCTGAGTACGAGTAATGTAGCACAGGTGCTGCGAAGTACTTGATTCGAGCCCTAGCCACGGCCTCGGTTGGAGATTGTGGTTAGGATCGACGGTTAGATTTGTGGGCAAGAAACGTGGCTAAGCGCTCAGTTGTGAAGCCATATCGCTTTCAGGAATAGTGCTGTGTTACAGCTATCCCAGAAGGATCATTGCTCCCTCGAATCCTCTACTCTGTTGCCTCAAATAGGACGATCGTTATCCGTTTTGGACGAGCAGTGTTCAAATTGAGGTGAAAGTGGTGGCTGCCGATCAGACCTCGCTTAGAAACATCGCGTGTCGCTATTCCCTGCAACTCGTGCTTGGATCGTCGTCAGAGCCAGAGGAGTCAAAGGTGGACGATGATTCGGCGCGTTGTTTTTGCGAGTGCTTGGGTGCGGCTACTGTGCTGCGGTATACGGGCAGTTTCGACAGCGAAGAGAACAAAGTCGAGCGGCGGTTGGGCCCACAAGCCACGGCCAGCTACGTCGACGGCCCCGTGTCGGACTTGGACGTGCAGATCGCCTGCACCATGACCTTCAGATGCGGTCATACGTTGAATGCTGTCGGATTGAAAACCTGCCCGTCTGACGATCCGTTACCTCTTGCGACGGGCAGGTCTAGCAAGGTTGTCCGCAGGGGACATGCCTGTCTGTCAAAGCTGCCGAGGCAGACTGTCAACTTGAACCTTGTGCGCTCAAAGCTCGTAACCTGCTGTCTCATGCTGGAGGCACTTTCGGCGGCTCGCCTAAAGGAATGCAGCCAACACTAAAGTCTTTTATTCCTAGCACATGGAATGGCGTAAGCGCGGAAGAGTAAGCTTGCGACCAGTAAGATAGTCGTGAGCTCTGAGCAACACTCTTTGTTGCTTCTGATACAGTGGAAATGGGCCACAAGTATCCGGCCCAACACAAGAATTCAAGAGTGGCTTGTGCGTGGCCCGAGCCCGATCATCGCTTAGAGGCCGCTCGATGGCTGGCGATCGAGAATCACTATTCAGAAGATCAAGGGAGCCGATCGGACAGTCGGAGGTTTGAAGACTCGGCTGCCAGCTCAGGGAAGGAGTTTAGCGGGACTCCGTTTACAGAAGTTAGATCGCGCGTTGTGGCTGTTTTGGCGCCGACTTTGTGCGTTGATGACGTTGTTCTCCCGTACCTACTGCCGTTTTGCAGCAAAGCGTCCAAGAGTCCGGCATGCATGAAGTCTTCTTTCAGTTAACGTGACCCAAACTGGTCAAGACCGCAAGCCCGTAACATTCATGTTAGTCAAATACGAGGGAGCGTTACAGCAGGTATGCCACGATTTCAAACTCGCAGAGGCTGCCGAGTGGAGTAACACAAGAACTGCATACAGCTTGAACTCCTCGGTACGTCTTTAGATGTCCCGTGAGGGCAATGGACATTGAGATCTCTCGCTCTCTGCGTCGGCTAGAATATCCGTCGCATGACAATATCAATGAAACTCACCCCGGGGAATATTTTGCTCGGTGTGATGGAGGGTGTTCTGGGCCATCGATCTGCGGCATGCACTGAAGCGAGGCGGGAATGCACGAATCCTGCATATTTTCCGTCGAACGAGCGAGCTCTCGCCCTTGCTGCTTCCAGGTCATGTTTTGTGCGCTCATCAAGGACCAATTGTGGCGTCATTCAACTGTTCCACGACCGAGTGGGCAAGCGCGATGTTCGGCGTGGGTTTGTGCGGACGGACATGCCTGCAGATCGTCACTTATCGGCCCGGCGACGGTGCATTTGATGCCCAGTGCGTCTCCAGCACCAGTGTTTCGCGTCTGTGGCACTGGAGGAATTCCAACGTCCTCTCATTTGGCAATGATGGAGCTGTGAACCGACTAGGAATCCAGCGTCCTCGGGCCTAATTATTAGTCGGTTCGCTCGAGCTGGAGCCCAAGCCTAGGAGGGCCAGAGACCAGTCGAAATCGGGCAGTTCGTGTGCGTGAGTCAGTGCTTTGGGTAAAGTCGCGGTATCGGTAACTTGAGTAGGCGATGGAATCTGCCCTGTTCAGGCCAAGCAGTCAGCACGGCAATCTCTCAAGCGAGGAGGGACGGGACAGGAAGCAAATCAAATGCAACTATTGTCTTATTGCATGCGCCGCACTCGACCGCTGGGAATTGATCACAACCTTCATCTGCTCATGCCACATCACAAAGGGCAGTTCGGTGTGGATCGAGAAGTTGCACCGGCTGATGGCTAAAGACGTCAAACTAGACTCACTGTGAAGAGCAAAGATCGGCGGGTTGATTGCGTGAGGAGTGCATGGCTTCCAGGGGGACCATGACAAGTTCGTGGACGCCATGTGAGAACCACGTTGTGTGGCAGCAAACAACGTGTTTCTGGGCAGCGATCCCAGGTGCGGTGGGCCCCTCAACGCCCAAACTCGTGGTAATGACGGGCACTCACGGCGGGCTTTAAGCTGCGCTTGTTTTGGGGCTACTGGGGACTTTCCGGCAGTGTATCGTAAATGTGAACATCCGCCCTTTGTTTGGGCAAGATGGGCACGACAGCGTCTGTAGCACTGCCGCCTAGCACGCCCCAGGATGGGTATTTGACGCCCCGACTTGTTCGGTTGCCGTAGCCACGGGGCGGTGGTGCCGGCCACCAGCCTCAATTGGCCAACCTGGCTCGTGGCGTACGAGGACTGTTATTTACGAGGACAAGTACGAGTACCGCGTAAGGAGTGCAACGAGATAAGACGCAATAACTGTCGATCAATTCCCATCCTCGCGTTCTCGCTCAAGACAGTGCAGACGCCAGCGACCGCTCCGGTCTACGTAAAGACATGTCTCTCTCAGTGCGCTGGGCGGGATTGTTATTGCACTTTTCTTTTCTTTTCTTTTGTCTCGAAACAGCAGTCAGGTGCGGTGCAGCTCCAAGAAGGCGCTGGGTTGGCGTGAGGGTGCCGTGAGCCGAGGAACATATCGCGATCGGGAGGCTTTAGAAATCTTCTCGAAGAAGGGAACCGATCTGAAAACGGGATCGATCTGAGATAAAGCAAGAAAGATGGATACAGCATGACTACGGTGGCGGCGTGAATGGCGGGCGGGAGCATCTTCACCAGTCGAAGATGATGCCGTCCTCTGTCAGAGGGTGAGGTCAGTTTGAACAAAGGGCGACTGCGAATTCGCCAGCCACGCCGCACAGCCAACAGGTCAACGGCCTGATCCATGCTCTGCCTTTCCCTGCTCTGTGCTCGTTCGTGCGGCCACGCGAGCCTTGAAGAGCTGCCATGGCTGTTGTTCCATGGATCCCCTTGCATCTTGCTCGTCCACCTTGCCCAACTCGGTGGGGAGCCCTTTTCTCGCCTCGTAACTTTCTGCTGAACCCTTTTCGATCATTATCCTGGCCTAGCCTGCCCACACTGGGCCGTTTTCGATTCAGGAAAGTGACAACGTCGTCTCAATGTCTGCTGAGCCACTTTTTCCCTAGCTTGCCCGCTTGAAGCATTATGAAGCAATCGAGCAGGCTCAAACTCAGAATTGTTGGCTCATTGCAGGGTCACTAAGCGGTTTAGTTGCTGGCAATACCACCAACGAGCGTGGCCTCGTATCCTTGTACCGTCCCCGTCTCTCTTGTTCTTCGTTTCCTGGACTCTCTGACAGCAGGCCGTCGTGCCAGCATTCCTACCCCCTCAACTGCGCTGCCGGCTCTTAGACGTGGATCGGAGTCCGCCTCCTCCTACCCAATCCTCCCACTGTTCCAATCTATCTCATCCTAGACGACGGCTCCGGGCCCGCATCCACACGCTGATTGGAAAATCACCCCGGTTCATTTCACTTTGGGACTTCCTCGAATCCAGTCTCCCCCTCCGCATCTGCTCGTAACCAGACGCCGCTCAAACTGGGAACCCACAATACGTATCGTGACCCCAAACCGCGGCCTCTCTCACTCTTGCTGTATGAGCTTCTATCCTGTCCACCCGATGGACCCCTACTTGGGACTGACTTCACCTTCTTGGTCGCTTAACCTCAACAATTTTCCGAACCACTCGGTCTTTCGTTTTTCGACTTCTCTCAGGTACACTGTCTTTGAGAGGTTTCTGGTCCCTCTATAGCCGCGAACGACACCAGGCGCCTACTTCTTGAAAATATCCGGCTTGCACCGTAAGGTCCAGCAAACACATCGGTCGACTTCGTCAAGAGTCTGGTCACAGCTGTCACCATTGGCCTGGTACCTCGCCAAACAAGTTTTCTTTAGCCGACAGGGCTCATCTCACACTGGGATCTCTGAAAAGCCACATTTTAGACCCTGGTAGACGCTGGATCCATCCAGGGCCTCAACCCATAACTACTCGGCTGTCCCCATCGTGCTCCATCTTGGTTCAACTCTGGTTCAGATTTGCTACAGCCATTCTGACGCTTGGACTGGACGTCATTCGAAGACTACTTGGCCAAAGCTATCCTCTTGATATAGAAAAGCTCAATCCAGGTCTGGACCGGATAAAGCACGAGCCCTGACCTGGTTTCACCCTCTGCATGTCCGACAACATACCACTCTGTTGCTTGAACAAACCATACGACAACCGCCTCAATGTTATTAGCGTTAAACCCCCCTAACCATATGAGCAAGGACATCAAGCCCCCTCATGACTACCAATTCTATCACAAACCAACACCTTCACGATACTCCCCTCCAGAGTCGCCTCGCAATCTTCACTCATTCTTTGAGGAGTCGAGGATGAACAACTCTCACAGAGGGTTGCCGCCATTGCCTACTGGTCTCCCTGGCAGTCTCAGCCTCCCCCCTCCAGAACGAGGGCATTCGACTGCTCCCCCTCCGCTCGGCCATTTGCCGGCCCCTCCTTCGCAGTGGGCTGGCCAGGATGAGTCGATGCGGAGTTGGCTGCACGCAAAGGCGGAAGAGGATCGTCGGAAGCAAGAGGAGGAGAAGACCCGGCAGGAGGGCCTTCGGTTGGACCAGCGACGCATCGAGCAGGATATGCTGAGGGAATCGCTGCAAGGAGGGGTTCCCCCTCCAATGGTACCTCTGATCTTTGCGGGTATTGGGGGAGGGAATCTCCCTGCACATACACTGGAGTGGGCGCAGCAATATCTAGCAAGCTTGACGATCCAGAACCAGCAGCAGCAACAACAGCTTCAAGCCCAACAACAGCAGCTTCACCAGCAGCAAATCCAGCAGCAGCAGCAGATGTCACCAGACATGCACCGAGACAGCCGCATGATCTCGTCGAATCCATACCCAGGGCACCAGTCTCTACAACCCCCACAACCAGCACAACCTTCTGCTACGGCGCCATCGAACCCAGGAAGAGGGTCTATATCGGGTTCAACAGGTGGTTCCGCTCCTCTCTCGCGCCTGAATACGACGGATTTCATTCCCAGCTCGACAAGTCAGGCCGGTCGGCAGCAACTACCTCCGTTACATCAGGCACAGACTGCATCCTCCGAGCAATCATCTGGCCCGGGTCTATTCTTCCATCATTGGACCCCGCCATCTGCTTCCGCAGGAAACCAGCCTCCGACGCCGTCGGGCAAGAGCACGCACGGCTCTCCCTTCTCCCAGCACGCAGCCTCGCACCTCCGATCAGACTACCAGAACTCGCCGAAGAAACGCAAGACAGTGGGAGGTCACGCGGTCCCCGTGCCACCTACATCTCAACCCTCTGACCCAGCGCAGCCCATGTCATCCCGCTCGTCTCGGGAACGAGAAATGAGCCCGAGCCATCGTCACAGACCGACGCGGCATTCGCGGCAGGACAGCGATGCATCATCTCGCGAACAAGAGGCGGGCAGTCGGCACATTGCGCGACCGAGCAGTCGACAACAACGCAATGAGCTCAGCGGCGCGGCGGGGCCTGACCCAAGAAGGCAGTTAACGGGGTCGTCCACGAGTGGATCAAGCGAAGACAATCCACTGCGGTATGAGGGGTCGCATTCTGAAACACGGTAGGACATGCCACCTGGCTGGCTCGGAAATGAAGCACGACTCAGTCTGTGACGGGGCAGGGCCTGGCATGCGGAGTGGGGACGAATTTCTCTTCGGGGATGTCTGACGGTGCGAGTGAAATTATTGAGCGCTCGCCAGACCCAGGTCTTTGCTTGCAGAGACGTGCCATACTAATACGAGTTTCATGGATGTATACTAGCATAGCATCTTGTCCCAAGCGGCCGAAGAGGATCGAACCGCATCTGCACGGTTCACCATTTTCCCCAGACCACAAAATATCACATGCAGCTCTCGATTTGCATCACACCACAATCAGCATGTCATTCAGTTTTGTTCTCGAATGGCTCGTTTTCTGCTCCGACCAGATGACCACTTCATATCGCTTACGGTGTTTTGGGCGCTCTGTCTCGTATCAGCAGGAAATTTGGCAGGGTATCCGAGGTCGATACGCGAGGTTGGATATCTGAGGCGGCGAAGGCCATGTGGGGACCGTGGCCGAGGAGGATGGCCTGGGTTTAAGCCGCATGACTGGGATCGGCCGAGACGGGTGTGTAGATTCCCATGCAATCATGCGGACGGCACAAGCGAGAGTAGGCGACATGGATGGGGACAATTCGACTCTAGGGCGCCATGCATCCTTTCGGAAGTTGCGCCGGTGGGGATATGGTTGCAAGACGTGCTTGATACGGATCGTGCAACCTTGAAACATGCTAGATGTGATGTATGGACCATTGCCTTTTGGCCGTGGAAATTTGTGTCCAGCCACATGGAGAAACCAAAGACGCACCGACATCAGCCACGCGACGGATACGGCGAGTTGAAACACAAGGTCGCGACGAATCCGATCACCTGAGATTGAATGCAGTAATCTCCCACAGGAAACAGGTGCGAGTAATTTGGCGAGCATGGATTCTAGACCCAGGCCGACCATGGTGATTGCGCATCGGCCCGCCCTGATTGTTTGCAGGATGGGGAAGAGGAGACACTTGGGAAATTTGTTTACCGCTTCCCAAGTGCGGTAACATGTTTTGGATTGGACATAATTAGACCAGTATAGACCAGTGTATAGCACCCGCCATTCCAAGGACCATCTGGGTGGACGGAGCGCCGAGTACGTGAGCTCCTGGACGAAACAAAGCCATGAACACAGTGCGAGCAGTGCATTGTGAGGAGTGTGAGAGAAGTGTGCAACGCTCAACGGTGAAACATTCTCAATGCGCGTTTCAAGTTTGGCAGCTACAGAAGGCGTGCAAGTGCCCGCAATCAACGGAAAATCAGCGATTGGCCGCGCCGACAGGCTTGTACTTTTGGTGTGTCGTGGCGGTCCAACGTCAACTTCGGAATCCGGTAGGTGGCCCGCAAGGTTTCAGGTGTTAGTGGGCCAATCACGCACAGGCTGCATACGGTACCGGATACGAGTTCACGCAGCTATTGTCTGTTGGGAGGAGAAGTCAAAGTGCGCCCTGCTGGCTCGTACGAGTACATCTTGTTCCACAAATGTCTGCCTCCTTACTCCGTCCTTTGCCTCGGTTCGACCAGCTTTCCCCTACGATGACGCGACGGTCGAAACCTTGTCGGCCAGTCGGCGACACCGAGCTGAAATACCCGTTTGGGAGCCAATTGGCATTCAGAGTCTGCCAGCTGACTCTCTCGCCACACAACAGGAGTGAAAGAAAACAAGAAAATGCTCATCGTCTTTGGACTGGAGATACGAGGAGAGGGAATCCTGCATACCTTGTGACAGACACCCCTGGCCGAATGAGGAGGTCTCTTCACCTCCAAGCTCTGTGGCGAGGCTACTTACCCCGAGAAATCCACCTCACATGAGCAACCCGGTCTGTGGGAGCTACTCGTACAGTACGACCTGACCATCGACCATTCGAAGCCCCCACCATTTCACTCTACCACTCTTCCGGCTATGGATACCCATCAAATCCCTTGGCTCGTTCTGAACCCTTTCTTTGTCTGCAAAGCGGAACCGGCCATAACAACCTTGGACCGCACGAATGTGGAAGGCGGACCATGTCAAATGGCACCTCAGGTGCAACTCCCCACATTGTGCTGCTCAGCCAGGGTTCTTACGTTGCACTCACAACTACTGCTGGGTAGAGTATGCTTCAAATGCGGGGTGCATACGATTCCGACTTTCGAGGAGTCGCATCCACGTCTGTTGGCGGGATGCAGTGTGATGGATACGAAACGTTGTTCTACCACGCACTGCTCATTTGACCTGGCTGCCATCGTACTTGAGGTGGAGCGACCACGGCCACTTGGGAGAATCCTGAGGACAAATGCAGATGCTTCCTTTGCTCGCTGTTTCCTACGCGCCTCCTTTTTCAGGGCTCCCTGGTGACTGGCTGCTGTCTCGGTCTTGCATCAAGAGACTTGGTCAACCCAGGTCCAACCAAACTTTTCACGACGAAACCTCAAATCGATAGTCCGTTTACTCAACATGAAGAGCGGCACCATCTCTAGTCACGTGAGTATCTTTGGGCCTTATGGCCAACGCCACCCAGGGTATGGTCTCGTGTCCAGTCGCACCTGGAGCTTACAATTTGCCTGGTCTGCGAAGGGAAGCTTCACGCCCACTCCAGGGTGCCAAGACCATGGTGTCTCCATACCTCCTCGAGTGGCGACGAAGACAATCGCAATCTTTGCAGATGGATGCACCTATTTTCACGCCTACGCCCGCAATATCCGCAGGAGGGTACATGTCAAAGGACTCCAAAATCAAGAATGCTGTCAAATCGCAGCCAATCATAACCTCTAATGCGCCTCCGAGAATGGTGAACCATGGCTTGGAGAAAGATTTGGGGCGCACGTTCCAGAAAGGCGCCATGGAACAGCCTTCGCAACGAGAACGCACCACCACTACGATGGCGCGCATTAGGTTCGCGAGCTCCCCTGCATGCCGACCAGGTTGGTGGAAACGACGCATCTTTATTCCCAAAGCCCCGTCGAAAGCGTGCACAGCGGGATGGGGGCCGTTCTGGCTAGCTGAACATGAGCTGAGCATCAGCTGCTCTGGACCAACAATCTTCCTCTTCGTCACGCAAGTACTAGAGAAGCACCGAAGCAATGAAAAGGGGCGACGTGATTGGTGTAGTAGCCACCAGGCTGGCTTCCTCAGGGGCGAGGAAGCGCCTGATTTGGTTGGGGTTGCTTGACGCGATCGGGCGATGAAAGCGGAGTCTGTCTGGGTCCTTCTGGTTGTTCTGGCTCACATAAACGGGCAGCAACTCCACCCGTGTCCATGACTGGTTCGCAACTGCGAGGAGCGAGCTCATTCGAGAAAGACCTCACTGGAAAGAGAAATCACTAGTGCTGTGGGCACACCACCGTCCCTCGAACGGGTGTGCTCAGCACAGCCACATCTGCCAGTTGAGGCTGAAGGATGCCTCCTGGCACAGACCATGACGATCATTTCTCATCTCGAACATTCTTCCCATCTTCCGGTCCCCAACGGGCCCATTCTGCAGCTGACCGCTCAAAATCCCATTCTGAAATTCTTTCTCTCTCTCTGGACTGACGCTGCAACCGGGCTGCAATCATTATAGAGATTGTGTGCCTGGGACATATGAGATGCACGACGTCGGTTTCTCTATGAGCTGAATGCTCATGTCTGTCGAGCACTTTCTGCCTAACAGCCGAACGCGCCGATCTTGCGACACCGATGCACCGCTAGCTACTGAGCGGTCGGCTGCTCTGTGGGAACTCTTTTGCTTCTGCCCCATTGGAGCGTCAAGCGTCACAAGTTGTCTCCGAGCACAGCTGCCCATCTAGCTTGCAATATCCACATCTTTCGGAACAGAGGTTATGCATGCGATCAGAATTCCACATCCCCCACGACGGGCCGATGTGAATGCGACGTCTGATCCTTAGCCCGCAGGAGCAGGAGCATGTCACAGCGACTCGAGACCCGGCACACTGACTCAGATGCCAGATGAAATTCCCCTTCGCAGGCCCTCGTACTTCACCTGTCGCATTCATGAGAATCATCGAACCACCCATCCGGATTCGCAAGCCGCTGGGTGTGAGGAGACCGAACCATAGGGCGGTCGAAGCGACTACACTACGAGACCTTGTCCTCACCGTTACCCATCACGATGAACACGGATGATAGCTCTCGAGCCTTTTATAATTCTACAACTGAAAGAGGAGGCGCATTCCGGTCGTTCGGCAATCAAAAATGGCATATGAGAGCTGTGATCAATAGATGTGACCGATGACCGGACCGCAGCTTCACGCAATGTAGCACCAATCTTCTGGTTTTAGAGGCCTCTTGATCTGTGGCAGGTCCTTCTTGTCGAGACTGACAAAGTAGCGACGTCTCACAGTCACGCAGTGACAAATGTCGGCAGATTCGACACACTCATACGCTTGACTTAGAAGGTGAGACTCATTCTTCGAGACTGACGACATCGTCAAGTACTGTGACCCAGCCCTTCATGGTTGATCGCTGAGCAGGAACCGTGACCCAGCTCTTCGATGCATTGTATTGCGATGCCATTGCATTGCTGAGGGATGGGGGCTGCCTCAGCCTCATGCCCCAAGCTTAGTCCTATTGGCTGTCGAATGGCTTCAGCCGCACAGCTTGCAGCTGAGCTACTCTGAGAATTCAGCCAGCCACCAGTACTACGCCCAACTTTACATTCCCCTCATTTGGGCGGCGGCTGCTGCTTCCCCTTCACTGTGTATTTCCTTCTCTTCCACAGAGTGCACGCTACCGAGCACCGTCATGAGTGAGGACAACAAAACTCAGGCGCCCGCCGCTGAGGACAGTGCGAATAAGGCTGAAGATGATCAGCCGGCACTTCTGCAATCCGGGTCAGCCAATCCCGATTTCAACTTGTTACGGTCCTCTGTACGAGAGTCAACTGCGCGTTTGCAGTACCCGGAGACTGGAGAGTGGACTACAGAAGACTTGGAGAACATCGAGTCTGTCGCCGAGTCCCGGAACAACTATCTAGCTAACACCGCTGCAGAACAGCCGAAGATCTTTCACCAGAACAATGGAACAAGATCTTTCGCATCAATAAGGTCTTGTATGGCTTCACCATAAGAGAGTCGGAGAGCGACATCGTCAAGGCTCGGCAACAAGGTAGGACAAAGATCTGTCGCTTCGTCGGACGTCCACTCAATCTTCGTCCGCTCCTTAGCTTTCGTCCTGCAGCCTCCACCATCAGTGCAGGATCCAGTCCTAAGCGGGCTTCCCGAGTTCGAAGTTTGCGATTCCTCTTCAATCTCAATCAAACAGATCAAAACAGACCTTCAACGTTCTCTTGCCGAGAATGGATTCTCGGCCAAGTCCATCGGTATCGCACTGTAAGACCCTCCTGAACTCGGGCCCACGATCTAGCTGACCGGCCTCAAGCGGCGGAGGGGCATTTGGAGTCACAGCAGGCATCTCGGCGAGTCTCAAGGCAGAAAGCACGCAGACGAACCTGGTGGATAGGGACAGGGCAGAAATGGAATATTACGCTGCTTACAATGTATGCACTCATCCATCCCAACTGTTGCCAATTACTGACCTCAGAAGTTTCCTCGGGCAAGGTTGTTTCTTGACGAAGACAATCTGGCCTTGTCTCCGCAATGTCAGAGAGCCCTCGAGGACATTCGACAGGACCCTACAGACCAGCAACTGCGGAAATTTAGCGAGAAGTTCGGTCAGCAATAGCCAGTCCCGGGACTTATGAGGCGATTAACGTATACCAGGCCACATATTCGTTACGGCATGTCAGCTGGGGGGTCAATTACAAAGCTCAAAATTCGCGGGGTCTCTCACAGAACTCAAAGATATTCAGAAACAAGATGCGTTGAAAAGCGAGATGGGCATCAATTTCAACGCTCAGTACGCCTCGGGATCCGTCAACTATGGCAAGCAACGTCAGAATGGCAGCCAGGACTTTGTGGGTCGTGGAGTCGATGTGTCGAGCCTGGCGTGGACGGCTAGAGGCGGCAACTCCTTGCTATGTGCAAAGTCGGTCGCACCGAATCTGTCCTCGGGCTCCTGCTGATTAAATGTAGTCCGCCCGGCTGGGCGCGCAGTGTCGCAAATCCGAAGCATTGGAGAGTTATCGAGGTCAGTCTTCTGCATGGTCAACCACTCAAGGCTAATATGTGCACATCAGCAAGAGAGAGTTGTTACTCTCCATGAACTCATT
The DNA here is from genome assembly GCA_002099365.1 of Phialophora verrucosa. Classification (NCBI taxonomy): domain Eukaryota; kingdom Fungi; phylum Ascomycota; class Eurotiomycetes; order Chaetothyriales; family Herpotrichiellaceae; genus Phialophora; species Phialophora verrucosa. The sequence continues at coordinate 491,369 of MSED01000002.1, read as the reverse complement.
GGGCGATTCGAGGAGTGGAAGGAAATTCCAAAGCTGTTCGAAGACATCGCTCAACAGAGGATAAAAGCAGCTGGCCGGGAAAAGCCGAAATGGCGCAGTCAGGTACGGCTAAGGTTGGGGGACAGAAGGCTCACCTGGAACGCCCTCGACAACAAATCACTCGATGTGACAGGAGAACCGCCAGAACAGGGGTCCGGTGAACCCCTGTTCACTGTACTTGGCGCAAATATTTTCGACCAAGGCGCCGTCCCGTTCTTACCAGCAGTAAGTTCTCACCCGCGCTGGCACACCGTAATCCTGCTGATAAATGGGGTTAGTTGCCTAGTGATTACCCGATCTACTTGCTTGCCGGCAATGAGCTTCACAGGGATCCTAAGCTGAACAACCAGATACAAGGCATATTCGTGGACGACCGTGGGAAGATCAAGCCCGAAACGGTTGAGAGCAAGCTTAGGCAGGTTACACGTTTCTCGATCCGCTTGGCCGGCCAGACAGGCAGATGGCGCAAGTACAACGAGCAACCGTTCGAAACCATCCAGTCGGGCGACAAAATCAACCTGTATTGTCACTCCGTGGGAGTCGGACCCTACGCTAACATCGAGGATCCACCATCATTTGCTACGCCAATTCTCTATTCTCCCTCCGAGCGGACACTGGTGCTTCCAGCTTCACGTCGAGCCCTTCTGAGCAATTTCAACTTGCGAGAGCTCCTACGACAGTATGACGAAGGAACTCTCACGGTGGCAGATAGGTTGGCTTTCGAGACGAAAGGTTTCGTTACCAGTGATGACAGGATTGGAAAGATCAAGACACCCAAAGGGCAGATCTACGAATCGCTTCAATCATCAACGAAGATGCTGCTCTCGGCTCCAAGAGCTCTTTCCGCTGGCACGGGTTTCAACCCGTTGGCGACCAGAGCAGCATGGGAGAGGTTGTCGCAGCTTACTGCGGACACGTATTCTGGCTCAGAGACGATCACTTGGACAACCCGTCTGCCAGAAGATTGTGAGTTGGCAGTCTTTACGATCATCTTCGAGTGAGCTCTCGGCAGGACGCACAGTCCGCTCGCGGTACGTATTACATCGTTCCAATATACAGCACGCCAATTGACAGACGAAGATCGTTGGCAATCTGATCGCTTCACTCTACTTGGCAAGACTACATGATTTCGTTAAGATGCTCTTAATGCCAAAACGCCAAACATGCAGGGCAGATCTGCCCATATTCATTCACATCCAGCCTCAACCAAGTAGCGTCTTCAGATTTCCAACCGCCGCCTCCAACAACACCGGCACGTATCCTTGCTTCTTCGCATTCTGGATTAGCCCGGTCGCTTTCTCCACAGCATCCCCGGCGAACTTCTCCCGCGCGTACTTCTTGAAAGCGGCTTCGATGCCATCTGCGTCTTCAAGGGCCCGCGGAATCACCTCGGAGAAGACGGTGCTCGCGCCGGCGGCGCCGGCGATGATGCTGAACCACTGTTTCTTCTGCTCGGGGCGCATGAGATCGAGCGCCTGGGCGAATTTTGTCGTTTCGTAGGCCGAGACGAGGTGGATGAGGGCATGGGCCGTGGCGATGTCCCGAGTGGTGCTGTTCTGCTCGCTTGCCGAGATGCTGGTGTTGCCGGCCTGGCTGACGACTAGGTTCTTCCGGTCGGAATCGAAACCCAGGTAGTATTGGACGATACAGCTGTCGTCCGCGGTGGCATGCGTCTTCATGACCTCCGTGATGACGTCGCTGGCTGTGTTGAGGAGCGGCAACTCGACGTTCAAGCGTACCTCTTCGTCGCGGATGATGCCCACGTCCTTGTTGATAATCAAAGTCGCGGACGCCATGGGCGGCGTAGCGCTCAACATTCGCGGGCCACGGTTCTCGAACATCCAGCTCCATCCCACAGGCGGTTTCCCGCTCGGGTCTTTTGTCGTGAGGGTGTCGTAGAATTTCTGCGTATCCAGCCCATTGACGGCCGCGAGGCCCATGATCTCCGACGCCGCGGGGATGTGAATCCCGCACTGGACCTGATTCAGTGCCTTGGCGGACTGCCCGGCGCCCAACCCGCCAGGGATCGGGTACAGCGTCTTGCCTTTCGACGCGACGTTTTCCAGGACCACCTTCGCGCTCGGTTCCTGCAAGTTCTCCATCACGTCCGAGGAGACCATGATGGTGAGGGTACCGTTGATGGAGCGCGCCACTCCGCCCGACACGGGCGCGTCAATCAGCTTGACGTCCGGACGGCCAAACTCGCGGGTCAACCTCTCGCGCACGTTCGATGGCTGCGTGGGCGGGATGGTCGCGTGGATGATGACCGTCACGTCCCGGGGGAGAGCGTGCACGGCCCCGCCCTGCGGGTCAAACAGGGCGGAATGCACGTGGTGATGGTTCGCGACCATCAAGCAGACCACGCTGGCGTGGCGGACTGCTTCGGCGGGCGAGGTGGCGGTCTTGGCGGGTGCGGTCGTGCTCGCGATCTCCTTGCATGTCGCCCGCCAGCGGTCCAGCGTCGGGCCGTAGATGTCGTAGCCTGTGACGGGGAAGCCGGTCCTCACGAGGTGGGTTGACATGGCGAAACCCATGGCTCCGAGCCCGATGAAGCCGACGGCCGGGTAGGGCGGGTTAGTTGGGGTTGAGGATGTGATTGCCATGGTGCGTGTTTATATATTGATATTGATATCGATCGAAATTGGGTTGACGGTGATATCGACGTTGGTATCGATGCCGGGACCGAATCGATATATTCTGGGGCGCTCCGTCTCCGCGCGATCCAATAAGTAATCTGGCTGATGAATCACAGGAATACGCTCCAACGAGTACGATGGCTAAGTAAAGTAGTGTAAGGTAGTCTTGTGCCGTCTCGTCTCGATCCGTTCAATCAACCGACCAGGAGATGACTAGTGAACTTGAATTCCAAGGGTCTTGACAGCCAGCGCGACAAAAACCCAAGTTTGGCAGCGAGTGATGATTCCAAGATAGTTATGTTGATGGTTATTATGGCCACAGTTCAAATATTCAAGAAACGGTCCCGTCCTCCGGTCCCCTCTCATCCGAGCCCAGCTCTTTAAAGAGCGTGAGTGCAGTTGACTGAGTACCTAATTCCTCGGACGGCTAAATGGCTGGGGTGGCGACCCGGCCGGCGGTTTATATCGGCACATGTCCGGCCTGGCGTGTGCAAGGGAAAGAGACAACCTGAACCTGAGGTGATGGTGGGGGGGCGAAATGGGGGTTCAGTCTGGGTTGGCAGAGCACCTAGGATGTGATTTTCAGCTGTATGGATGTGGATGGATGTGGATGTTCTTCTCGATTTGCGGGCTGCGGGTTGCGAATTGCGGGAGTGAAGAAAAGGTGGAATGCCGACCAGCAGCGGCGGATGCTCGGTGAAAATGCCGGCGCGCAGAAGAGGGAGGAAAAATTCCAGTCACGTGAAAACAATGCGCGCAACTCGGCGGAGAAGATTCTCCGTAGAACCGACGTCATGGACTACGCGACTTGCGGTTTGCGTGGCAGTATTACTGTCCGTCCACCGGGGATTTTCCGCTCTTGACAGCGTGACAGCTCTGCCAGCACCATCTCCTCCCAGCTTCCCTTTCCAGTTCCACTTTCTGGGGAGCCCGCTCTTGGACTCTTGCGCTTCGTATCGGTCGGGCTGTCGACTCGCTCGACTTCTGACATCGATGTGTTCTCTACGATGGTGAGACACCGACAATGTGCAAGTAGGTCGTCACTTGTCGCTTGCATGCACGAGATGACAATGTGCAAGTAGGAGCGCGACCCACGAAATGTGCTTTGCACATTGGTTTGCTTTGCTCCTGGCAGGTTCAGACATGGCTCTCCTACGCACTGGCTGATTGGTACTTGATTCTCTGACCGGTGAGCAGGATCCTCTTCTAGCATGAGGCTGCATTTCGAACACTCGAAGCAACCCCGGATGTTCGTGACACGCATGCCGAGTATATCTCCCGACATGCAGCAATCCTAGTGCTTTGCAGACAGGCGAGCGTGCGTGACTAGACGATATGCTGGGCAGGCATACTCAAACGTTCGCCCGCTCTGCCGGCCGAGCGTGCGCGACTACAAGATATGCTGGGCAGGCAAACTCAAATGTTCGCCCGCTCGGCGGCCGGGGGACGATTGGACTGATATGGCAGCCTCACTGACCGGAGAGCACCTCCCCATCCCAAACGGTGCGTGTAATCCACGGCCGACGGGCGCGGAGTGGTCTGTGCGCAAACACGAAGCAGTGCAGCTGCAAGGCAACCATTTCTGCCTCAGCCTTGTTGAGCTGAGCGCCTTCGTGGTCGAGATCGGTCGCAAGGGCCTATAACATAGGACCACCCCTCTTGCCCATCCTGTTGGCTGCTGATCACTCGTTGAGATTACCGACTACTGGATGCTCACTAAGATCATTGACTCCGTATGCTCGTCGAAATTATCGACTACCGTATGCCCTTTTTCCCCGGTGTTCAAAACGCTGTCCCCTGCAGCAAGGCGGTCGAGGCATCCGCCCAAGGCTTCAAGATGGCCTCCAAATATCCGGCTCCAAAGGCAAGCAAGAACACCAAAGGCCCTGGAAAGGCTCCAAGTCTCCGACAATACGGCCAGGATGACGATTTGGGCTCCCAGCCTGATACGGTGTATTCCCAACAAAGTTACAATCCTAAATACGCAACAGACAATCCCAACCTGCCAAATGTATCCCAATGGCGTGACAACGGTGGCCGACAGGGACCTTCACAATACGAGAGACGGCCTGCGCAGCGAGGGGATCAGTTACCGGAGCGGTTCGCCTCGTCCCCAACGCTGTCAGCCCTTCCCGACGTCGACATGTATGATCATATCCTATTGCTTCGCAAACACGGAATGTCGGTGAAGCTCAACCATGAAACAGCAAGAATCATGTCCCAGCAAGATCCCACTGACCCCGACAATAACCACCACAACAACGGCTTTCTCACTCACAGCTCACCCACCGACAGACATAATCCGTCACGCGCAGAGAGGCAAACCATCAACCGTCCCCTTACCTTTGTGATGCGCCGCGGTGGAGAAATCGACATTCCCGCCCTCGAACCGCAGCCGGTGTGCCCTGAGTGCTCCGAGCCATTCGACACCACGAGCGAGAAGCTTTACCACTGCGACAGAGCCCGCAACCGGTGCAAACACTGCGCCGAGGATTTTGCGTGCCTGCTTTTGTTCAAAGAGCACATGAAGGACGAACATAAGATTTACAAGCATTTGCGCCGGGACTCGGGGTACAGTGCTGGACGAGGCCAGGGAGTCTGAGAAATGATAAGTTTCGGTCTTTGGGCGCATGTATTGTGTATTACAAGGTATGGTTCGGGTGGGGTCTGAGAAGGTACAATTTCCTGTTCTTGAACGATGTATTGTGCACTACACGCTTTTGGTTGGGCATGGAGATATGGCGCTGGAGGTGTTGATCTCTTGATCTCTTTATCAGGTATCAAACTGCTTCAACATCACGGGCCACCACGGAAACCAAGGCTGCTCTTGGTCGGATTGTCTTACAAACAGGGACGTTGACTTCAGTCGACACTGCGAATACTTCAACAATGTTCAATATTATTCAAAACCTCGACTCGTGTGGCACTCTTACTCGTTGCTTTTCTTGCAAGTCCTGTACTCGTACTGAGTGCCCCCTGTCCCTCAAACCCTCGTGGCAGTGTCACTGTCCGTCAATCAACTACGTCATTCCTTCAGCATTGCCATTTCAAGTTTTCTCTCCGTGGCACCAACGAAACGACGCTGGACGAGTCTTTCCCACCCGCTGATTTGTCCATTCTTGAGATTCCGCCCTTCCTTGTCCTACGAGTACGAGGACCGGTGACGTATCAGCCACACCTGGCTTGCTCGGAGCACAAGGACTCGTCCTTATCGTGTGTGCCACATGCCCAGTCTGCGGACTGCCACATGATGGCATCATATGAGTACTCGTACTCAGTCGTCCCTGTCCCTCTCTCCATACTCGTGCTCGAGTACACAAACGCAAGTGATCGCCCTGATTGAAGACACTGGTGGCGACCGTGCTCACGACTCACCAATTTACTCACTGTTCACTATCCTAAACTCAACTCTTTGGACCACATCAGATTCAATCCACTCCAGCACGTAACACTCATATCGCATCAACATGTCCGACTCCCAACCTCAGTCTCAATCTGACCAGCACGACCAATCGCCAGGGTACTACGCCTCCACGAAACAATGGTACAACAAACAATACGAATCCTGGATGCCGTGGGTTGAAGACAAGGTCCTCGGTTGGTTCGGACAGAACAAGACGAGTTACGTCGCCAAAGGTACGTTGCATCTCTGTGTTCGTTCTCGCGTCTCATGGAGCGTGTTTCGATCGTTCGTTCGACTGTTCGTCATTCATTGCAACGCGTGCATTTCCGTTCCCATTTCATCCCGATCCCTCATTCTCACTCACCCGCCTCACCTCGTCTCGCCCCGGAGGAGACGCACACACGCACATGCACATGCTAATCATATGCGAATGCAGGCGAACTCGACAAAACCAAAGTCACGGGCGACAAGAACGTCGATGCCATCCAGGACGGCATCAATGAAGGTGTGACGGGCCAGTTCAAGAAGGGCGGTCTCCTCGAGGGAGTGGGCGATCTGGCGAGTAAAGAGGTGATCAATCGCGGGGAGAGGAAGGGGAAGAATGACAAGGGCGGCTATGGACTGTAGGTGCACAACTGCATGCATCATTCAACATAAAGTATTGGTATATCCCGGGCCAGGATGGGGAACATGACAATCGTGACCTGAAGGGTTGACGTCGACATTATCGTGGATTAATGGATCGCTTCGTTTGGATCGGTGTGCCGGCTTCACATGGAGGCACGGAAACGTCAGGTCATATACACACCGTGCGTGCGCGGGTCATGGGGACCACGGCACCACCTTTCTTTTTTCTGGTGCTGCTGTTGTGGTTCAGTCGATACGGTACGACGTTATGTGATATGATATGTAGCGATGTATTAAGCGCTGTAATGGTAGCAGGATGGCGGTGCGTTCGAATTCTGGAGTTCTGCGACAATATACATCACCCATATTGAACACACTCGCTTACACACTCAACAGTATTTACACAGTACGTGTCTCACAGTTAACTCTCCTTCAAGTCGGCCACGCACACCGAGACAGCTAATCATCCGCCGACGGCCTTGAACACTGTATTCGACTTTCCTCGTCCTCCACCATCCCCGACGGCCTCAAACCCTGTATTCGACCTCCCTCGTCCTCCACCATCCCCTTCAACACATCATCCAGCCGTTGCTGGTATTTCTCCTGCACAGCCAGATCCGCACCCGCGAGGATCAGACATTTCGCGATCTCGCTGTTGCCAAAGAACAGCGCCGCCTGCAGTGGCGAACCATAGCGCCCGCCGGGGACGTTGACGTCGGCACCCATCCGAACGAGGTACTCGACAACTTCCTTGGTGTCGACGGGGGCTGCCGCCGCCGCTTGGAGTGCCGTGCCGTAGTAGCCTCCCGTGGCGTTCAAGTTGGCTCCGGCTTCGATCAGGAACTGGAGGATTGCTTTCTGCGGCTTGGCTGCCGAAACTGCCCCTTGCAGTGCCGTCCCGCTGCATACCCCCTTGGCGGTATCGTCGATGGCGTTGATGTCTGCTCCTTGCTCCAGACGGCGACGGATATCTCGCATGTGGCCACGCGCCGCGGCTGCGAACAATGATGCAGGGCCATGTCCATGACCACCACCGCGACCTTTCTCCAATGCCGTGCCCACCTGTTCGCCTTTCACCTGGTGCAGCATGTACTTCTCCCGGCGCGTCAGCGGACAATCACACTCGGTGATGACTGCTTCTGAGGCCCCACCGATGTGCAGATGCCTTCTGACGGCGTCCATCAGGAAGTGCTTGCTTCGGAAAACCGGCTCGTCAAGGAAGCCTGTCCCGGTCTTCCTCCACACGCCTCGCTCGGTCCTGTTGAGGAAGTGGACGACCGGGGTGCCGATCCAGGTGCCGTCGCCGTGCCGCGGATCACGCAGGAGATCTTCCGCCGGACCTAATATCATGATCACGGGGCCTGGACTGCCTCTGTACTTGCATGTGGAGACGAAGTGGTGCAGAGGAGACGAGAGATGCAGCTCGACATTGGAGAATAAAGGATCTTTCTTGTCCACACGAGGCTTCGAGGCTTCTAGGACTTCGAAGAGTCTGGCACAGACCAGATGTCCATGCTGAGCATTGCCAGTGGACTTGACCACCACGTCGAACCGTTCGCAGCAAAACTCTGAACATATCAGCTCCGAGGCCGGCCTGAACTTCCCGTCGATGGCATACGCAGGCATGAAGTGAGATGTGAATGTCGGCAAGCAGGGGACCAGGCCAGACTCGGAATAAACAGGCATGTCATACGAAACCGTCAGCCAACCGGGTAATGGACTCTTGTCGACAAGCTCGAAGAGGAGATCTTTGGCTGATCGCTTGTAGTCGACGTCAAGAGCGATGCCCAAGACATGCATCATGCTGAATATCAAATCCTGTGGCTCAGTCGATGTGCGAAGCCATATGTTTCGCCAGGCAGCCTGTGCGACACCAACTCCGCTACTTGAATGGGCGTAATGGATGTCAAAGTATGCACGGGTCTGTTCAGACATGGGCAGTTCTTTGAAGGGCAGAATGCTCTCACCTGTATAACCCTCCATTTCCATTTCGGCGTCGGCGTCGGCGTCCGTCGCATCGGTCGACGGCCTCTCCAGCATACGATTAAGGAGCAATTCGTCAATAGAATCTTCAGCCGTGGCAAGGGGAGCATCCCAGCGTTGGAGATAATATTCCACAATATTGTGGCCGGCTGGGAGGTAGTTCCCATCAATCGAGGTTATCTCATCCTCCCACGCATTGCCACAGTCCATGTCCTCTGACTGGTGATCAACAGTATCGAGTGCCTCGAATTCAGCATCCAAACCTCCGTCAGAGTCTGAATCCGTGTCGGAATTGGTGTCAGTGTCGTGGTCGGCGTGGGCGCCAGACTCAATCCCCATCCTAGACCCGAAACCAAGATCTGGTAGTGTTTGACGCAAGCTGACAGCGAGGGAGGCCAACGCCGTTTGATCAAGCCCAAGACAGTTGAATTCTTGACGCAGTCTGTAATTTCGATAACTGAGCCCTGTCTCGGGACAATACAGCTGGCCGGCTCCAAATTTGCGCCCGACAAATGGGCCCGACCCGACAAGCTCGTCCAAGCGAACAAGCGCGATGCTGCCGTTAAGCATGTCGAACGAGAGATTGACATCATCTGAAACCCACGAGTCCGGATGGTCCCAGTGGAGCAAGACACGGGCGTCAGGGCCGAGAATGGCTTCTTGGAAAGTCCACGATCGCTGCATGTAGGCTGAGGGACGATCGACGCTCTGTGCAGCGTGGACACCGCCGACCATGACCAGCGTCGCGGATGCATTACTGAAGATCTTGGCCATGTTTGTGATTTGGAGTGCCTTGTCCTTTGGGCTTGTCTGGTCGATACAGAGAAAATCCAGCCACATGTACTCACAATGAGAGTATTCGGCCGCTGTGGCGGCCTGTACAAGCCCCAGCCAGCTGATTGTGTGGCATTTACGGTTTCGAAGCTCGACGTTGAGGGGTCGATTTGCCTGTCTGCTTCTCCTGGCCGCGTCTTCACTCGGTTGCCAGACGTGCGAGATCGCACAGTAACGCGGCATGTTTGGTGGAGGTTTTGCGTGGAAGCCATCGAGGCCGTCGTGTGGAAAATCAAGACCAGACCATTCCGTCAGAACCAGCTCTGGATTGTCTTTTCGCAGCAATGCTTCAACTGAAATTAAGCGGAACAGGCCATCTGTGCCGCGCCCCTCGTAGGACCACGAGGCCCTCTCGGTCTCGGGTGTCCGAAGCAGCGTCCATGCCGTGCCTGGCGCTTCCGTCGGTCGCAGCATAACCTGTAGGTGGCCGACTTTGCCTGCTTCTTGCAGTATCGTGAGAAGATAGTGACCGATTCAGCAAGTCTTTTTTGTTATGCTTTTATGTGTACGCGAAATAACTTTCGATGCGGTAGAAACTCCTGGAGCATCCGCCCACGTTATGGAAGCGGCTGAGCCGTCCATTTTCTGCTGGGAAGAATCGCTTCGCCATGGGGCTAGACTCTTTCCTCGAAGTACGAGGCCCCTCTCGAATCAACAAACTTGCTGTGTGTTTCGAGGAAAACAGTTTCGATAACGAAGCGACGTGGCGTCAGGAACACGGCGGGAGTTGTCGCCTGCGGAAAGAAGCTTTGTGGCAAGTTTCAAAGCAAGTATGGGACGCACGAAAAGGGGGTCAATTGTCACAACTGGCAAAAGGGGCGCGAATGAGGATGGCATGATTATGAGAATGGAGATGGAAGGGAAGGCAAGTGAATGGTAGAGCGGACGATGATAAAAGGTGTAAGAGTAAACTCATTGGTGGGATGGACACAGTCACTACGACCAGCGATGTCGTTCAATCTACTTGTTCTTCATATTTCCAGTGTTTGTTTGGGTTCAGTGTCGCGGTTATAGGTATCCCTCGTCGATTTGCTCTATTCTTGTATACGTACTTGGGGTAAATCGGACGGGCAGGAAAGTAGCTGCTCTTCGTCCTCCGTCGTGGAGTCTATTCACACAAACATTGAAAAGTCCTTTTCTTTTGGATCGCCTTCGTCCCGACGTCCTGCTACTCTTTCTTTTCTTTAGCCTCATCTGCCAGTGCCTGGGCGCCCTTCTTCGCCTTCGCCCTCTTTTCCCTAGCGTATCTCAAACTTCTGGACCAGCCCGCAGTGATGGGCCCTTTCAGGCTCTGCATGAAACTCGGCCACCGGATTGTATGTTCAATGACCTGTTTGACCTCCTCCCTCAAACCACCGCCTTCTGTGTCCTGCGCAATGCGTTGCTCAAACGGCCCACCCTCTCGGCGACGGATCCGATCTGGATCCTCGTCTTTGGTCTCCTCCAGCATCCTGTTAAACTCTCCACGCGGGATCTTGAACTTGGATTGGTATTCGAAGTATAACTTGTGCCGGAAGGCATTGGGTAGGCGGCGAACCATGTGACCTCGAGTGACGGGATCCATGTTCTGCGCAAGTTTTGCATTGACGCTCGGGTCGTTCAGCCAGTCCCGATCCGAGCAGGCAGGATCATTGAAGGTGATATTCGGGAGGTTATCAATCAATGGAGCGTAGAGACGGCGAAAATTCGGTAACTGGTGTGTAACAATGTTGTTGACTTTCCGCGGATCGTCACCACCGATAGTCATCCGGGGGTCGCCCATATACGAGATTCCAGCAATGGTCGAGTAGAGCTCCTTCTCAGTGAATTCGGGCGGTAAAAGAAGAAGAGCTGTGCGTACAGCGGCGATTAAATTGACTTGATTCGCTAGTCGTACGGCCGGATTGTCTCGCAGGATTTTGACGGGCTTCTGGAGTCGACCGGCCAAATAGAGGGTGTCCCATTCTGATAGGTCTCTGCACAAAGTATCCAGATTGACCACGCCATACTTGATGAGAGTCCCGTTCACAGTGATGTAAGGATTGAAGTAAACGCCTGCGCCAAAAGAGTCCTGGATTTTGGTCACAGCATAAGATCCCAAAGAGCCCACCCAGGAGTAGTGGTCTCGATGGTCTTGCAGGTTCAGCGAATGCCAATGCTGGGTGTACGAAACTCCGAATATAAAATCGATCATCTTCTGGTTCCCATCCTGTACTTTCGTAACAGCCTCAGGTGGATTCGGATGCAGTTTTGAACTCCCTCCACTTCCTCCTGAGCTTTGAGGGAAAACGCCGGAGCCATATGCGAATGCGTAGCGAATTGGCGCCCGAAATTTCCACAGTATTTGTCTCAACGCCTCCTTAAACTCCTCGTTTATGACGATGTGCTGATTGACTCCAAAGTCCTTCCCTGGCAGCTCGGAGAACTTGGATATGCTAAGGTCGGGGTTTTCTTCCCAGTCAGTTGTACCAGACGCAGAAGATGTGCGTCCAGAGGAGCCGTCGTCTGAGGACTTGGTCTCGGAGGATCTTGAGCTGGTAGTGGAAGATGGCGGCTTCGATGGGTTCGCATTCGGATTTTGTTTTGCTTTGGCAGCATCGAAGCCGGGAGGTGGGCCGTCTGCTCTTCCGCTTTCTTCTTCCACAGTAGCGTAGTATCGGATGCCAGATCTGGGAGGAAAGCGTCGGACGGTTGAAACCAAGGGGTACCCATAGAGCTCCGTCAGTCCCCGCTTGCCCAACACGCTGGGCACAACCCGCAAGGTCATATTGTGGTGAAACAGGTTCTTTGACACGGAGCAGCGATCATTTTCGTCTCGGGCAGCGGCTGTCACGACGCTCGCCCTTCACTTGAATGGTAAGGGAGGAGAAGCTGGCTGACTGTGACTGCGTCAAACTTGGGCCCGTCGCGTGCGGAAAGTGAGCCGAAGAAATTGCGTCACGTGCCGAGCCGGAACGCGGTCCAATCCATCTTCGGCAGCATCAACAAACAGATCCGATCGCAATGCGACCAACAGAAGATACTCGGTACAGACAGATAGTACGCTTGACAACGTAGCAATCATGGAATACGCAACCCTCGAATCGCGTCTGGCCACATTCGAGCCACCGACAAAACGCTCCAAACTCGGCTGGCCGCACAAGACACCCACCCCCGAAGAAGTCGCCCGCGCGGGTTTCTACTACAAACCCTCCAAAGCCAGCAATGATAACACCATCTGCTATCTCTGCGAAAGCCAGCTCGGTGGATGGGAGCCCGACGATGACCCGGTCGAAGAGCATCTGAAGCACTCCCCAGGATGCGGGTGGGCAATATTGATGAACGCGGCACAGGAAGCAAAGCAAAACACCGAGACCATTGAAGATCCTACAGGTCACCTCCTCACAGATGCACGACGAGCGACTTTCGCGATCGGCTGGCCACACGAGTCGAAGCGAGCATGGAAATGCAAGACAGAGAGGATGGTAGAAGCAGGCTGGCATTTCGCGCCTGTGGCAGAAGGCGAAGATTATGTGTCCTGCGCTTACTGCAAGTTATCTCTAGATGGCTGGGAACCAAAAGACGACCCCTTTGAAGAACACCACAAGCGATCGCCAGATTGTGTTTTCTTCCATTTCGCAGGGAGTACTGCGCCGGCTAAACGGCCAAAAGCGAAAAAGGGACGCACTTCCAAGGCTTCAAGGTCCTCGAAGGCCTCGACGCGGTTGTCGACGCAATCGAACTCGCAGGATGCGTCTATCTTGTCTGAGGCTCCCAGTGTCGCTCTCCAGGATATACCAGATCTGGATGTCTCTCTCGACGCGAGTGAGATGTCTACAATGTCAGTCATGTCAACAGCGTCCACCGCTACCACCAAAGGCAAGCGGAAAGGCGCAGGAGGCCGGCCAAAGACAACGAAGTCGAAGAAAGCCAAGACCACGCGGACGACGAAAGCGAAGAAGGAAGAGCCTCAACCTGAGCTTGAAGTTGAAATTATTCCCGAGCCAGTACAGGAGATTGCAGACAGTTCGGCGATCATCGAGGCTGAGGCTGAGCCTGTACCGCTACAGGCTGAAGAGGTGTATCAAACGCCAGAAGTAAATGATCGACAGGAACAAGTCACTCCTAATCCTGAGCCTGCCCCAGGGGCCGAAGTCACATACCCATCCATCCCTTTGAAGAACACCCCCCCCAGGATATCCAACTCACCTCGTCATGTAAGCCCCATTGCCGCACAAGACCACTCACCCACACCGACAAAACCACGCTCGAGTCGCTCATCCTTAGCGTCCGCACTCAAACCCGCACCCAGATCCGCAATAGCAAAATCACAAGTACAATCAAAATCCCCCATCGCCCGCCCATATCCACCTACACAAACCCAAAGCCAGATCCAACAGGCTCAAAATATCTCCGCTTCCCCTTCCCCCTCGCCGGCAACGTCCGATATCGAGAATGCCCCTCCTTCCACGCGCTCACCACGGTCGCGTCCCCCAGTCCCAACATCCTCCCTCTCCCCTATTCCTCCCAACACCAACCACAACAACCTCACGAGCACGTCTCCTCCCAGCACACTCATGCCCGATTGGACACCCACAGACGTGGAACTGGTGTTCGCGGCTACCACGCCGGCACGCGCAGAAAACGAGATCCTCCTCGCTCTGACGGGCCCGCAGCTTTCAACCCCAGAGAAGAACATGACGGTGCAGGAGTGGATTGACTTCATCGCGGTGCGAGCGGAGGAGGGGTTGCGCACCGAGGCGGAGCGGGTGGTGGGTGTGTTTGAGCGCGAAGGCCAGCGCGCCATGGGCGTGTTGGAGGCGATTCCCTGTGTGTGATTACTACCACAGTTCGATGAGTGAGGAAGATGGGTATCGAGATGGATGAATGCGGTGGGCACGGGAGGATCAAGGAGGGATATGCAGGTTAAAACCTGAGTATGATTATGACGGCGGAACGTGTCATCTGTTGTTACATAAGGCGTGACCAAAGGGACAAGGATGACGGGCGTGGGTGTGGTTTCAATGTGTATTCTTCTGCAACAGTTGGATATCAAGTCTTTTTACAAGCGAGCCATGGGGATAAGGCACCCGCGGCATCTGTTGGAGTTGGAGCGGGTCTTGTTTTGGGACGTGGAAAGGCCATGCATACGTATCTCGATGTTCTCGCGCAGCGGTCGTGGCCTGTCCTGTCAATCGGTCAAGCAGTCAAGTAAACCTGGTTGAGTAGCAGTCTTGGATGATATCCTGTGGGCGTCGCGCGTGGTTTACAGTACGCTTTGACCTTGACCTTGACCTTGACCTTGACGGTTGAATGCTATGTCGGGACGCCGAACGAGCGACTTTCCAGTTTCCATTTCCGATCGAGCAATTACAGAGACATTGCTCATGGAAAGCGGACGTTCCAAAGATCCAGGGGGGAGTTATTCGCGCGATTTCACAGTATCCAACTTGGTTCTCCTACGCACTTTGAGCCGATATCCAGACCATGCGGAAGAAAGGTGCCAATCCGTTTAGCGCTGGAAAAGGGGGGGGGGGGGGGGGAGAAAAGAGGGATTCTGCATGGGTTTTCAAACCATATCATGCCATGATTTCACCGCCACAGCCAGCTTCTGGCTGGGCGAGTGTGGATATATTGAGTACTGCCACGACGCTCAGCTCTTCGATCATATGTCTGCCCTCCCACCCTGTTAGACCGCGATGTCCGCCCCGACAAAGTCCTTCTCTTCTATCAGCTGACTCTTGGGCTGAGTGCTCGTCCCTTGGATTGCGGCGTCCAGGCTGCGATAGTTGGCCAGTTCTTGCATCTTGGCTGGTTTTTCCAACGCCACATTGTTAGCTTTCATTCAAAGCGGGGACCCGTACGAAGAGGGACTCCGTCATATTTTGCAAGATGCATGCTTGCACTTACATTCGCTGACCGGGCTGGTCGTGAAGATGGCCTTCTCCCGCTCCCCTAAGCTCGGGTATATGCCCTCGTTGATCAACAACTCGGCCAGACCGCGGCGGTTGGCGTCGCTTCCCTTGCCCTGCGAAATCAACTCTTGTCTGGCATTCTCTAGACATTCTCGGTAGTACTCGGCGTGGTTGATGTTGCAGACTTGATCCCAGCTCACAGACTTGTGGATCGGGCAGAAGTGGCGCGAGCAGAGCAGGCAGGTCTCGAGGAACTTGGTCGTGGGCGAGAAGTCGCCGGGGTTCTGCTCGTCACACAGGTAACATTGCTTGACGAGGGCGGGTTTCTGCGGCCGCTGCTTCGGGGGCTCCGTCCGGGGGGCGGAGATCGTCGAGGTTGGCGCGCCGGGGGTGTTGATGACAATGGTGGGCGGTGGAGGTGCCGAGGATGCGGACGACATCTTGCGAAGGAGGTCTGTGGGAGAGCCGAACAGCTGCTCAAACGGAGGTATTTTGGTGGCTTGTCTCTGCGAGGGCGAGATCTGCGTGTCTCCGTTTCACGGAAGATAGGAACCTGAAAACTGCAGGTGAAGGCCGTACCGCGTAGTTTTGTATCGATGTCTGGGAATACGAGGACGTGGAAGGCCTGAGAAGAGGGTGATCGGTTCTGGGCCGTGTCAAGTCAACGATATCTTACTCTTTTACTGAACCAGGTGATGGAAGGACAAGAATAGTTTGAAGTCAGCTGCAGGCCGGCCCTTTATTCGATCTTGGGGTGTCTCGACGTTCGGCTCCTTCCTGCGCAATGCAGGGTGTTCAGCTTGTCGATACGACCCCTCGGCCCCGCATTATTCGGCGGCTGAAGAGACAGACCCCTACCTCGTACCTTACGAATGTGGCTTGCCAAGGGCAGCTTGTGTCGTGGATTGGTGAAGCACGCGGCGTCCAGCCTCTCCCTCCAAGCAAAGAGGAATGGTTCACCTTGCGCGGCTGATGCGGTTGGAGTTTCGTTCGGTGCCCGAGTGACCAAGGCCAAAAGGCCAAGCAACTGACGCATAAGACAAGGATTAAGGCCTCCGAATCAGAGGGAAGCACTGGCGTAGGGAAATATGTCATTGGCAGGAGAGCAAGGCTAGGACGCTGCTAGACAGGGGCCTAAAGGAATAATGGGGCACAGGGAGCTCTAAAGGGCAACCACGACGCTCGCTGATTGGCAATTGGGTGCAGAAGCGGGCAGGGCGGCGGTCGGCGGTTCCTTGCCACCGACTCGCCGTCGTCAGATCGATCTTATCAAACCTTCAATTGCCTTTGCTGCTTTCCTTGCTCAACTGTGGTCCAACGCTGACGTCGACAGCCTGGTGATCAACAGGCACCAGACGCATGTCTGAAAATCCCTTCCTGAAGTGTGCACTTTGATCGATAGCTAAGGTAGATAGCCGGAGATGCATTTCGTCATTGCGATCTCGAACGATTCCGTCCCAAGAGTTCTGTCGTCGTCAAGGGGCAAAGGGTCAAGGGAGCGTTCCAGCTTCTTTGAGACATTCGGATGCGCATGAACACCGCACCACTGGGAATACCGTCGACCTTCGTCACAGATCCGTTTGAGCCCGACGCTTACTCCCTTTCGCAGACGGTGATGAAAGGTGACACAACGCCTGGTGCTTGTTAGCATGCGTCCGGACGAGAATCGACGGAGCAGATTAACTCACCACTCAGGAATAACCTGCCCGTCTTCGCATCGTGAACACAAGTCGTTGTACCCGGCAGAAGCTTCCCTTCAGCGTCCTCAATGACTTTTGTCAATTCATACTTGTACTCGTTCCGAGCATCCCCGTTCAACCTCCTGACTCGCCATACCGTGGCAGGCGCGCTCTTTGGGTTTAAAGGGTCTTCGAAAGCAGCGAGCGATTGCATACCCTTGGGCATTGCGGCCGCATAGATATCCCCGTTACTGTCCTCGGTCAGGTTGTCAATGGGATAATCCAAGTCGATGAAATGCACTCGAAGCAGCGACCCGTCAGGCTTCGGTTTGAACACGGTGATGCCTCCTATAGCTGCACTGGGCACATAGAGGAGGCCGTCGCTGCCAAGGTGGAGGCCGTTGGGGAATTTGAAGCCGTGAGCAACTTTCTTGCATGCGCCGGCTGATGAGCAGTACGAGACGTCGCCCGTCCCAATAAGCATGGATACGTGGTGTCGCTTTTGCAAAGGTCAACCGAGAGCCATGACTTGCTGGACTTTCACTTACCCAGCCAACCTTGTGAGGCCCGTGATCATTCGTAAAGAAGAACCCACCGTCCTGTACCACAGCAACATTATTTGGTGTCGCAATCTGTGGATCAGCATATGTCCTGAGGTGTACCATGCTGTCCGACCCTTTCTGAATTTCAAACACCTCAACGGTCGAATTTGCTCCGACGACAGCGCTGTCGAGCAGTTCTCCGGTCTGCGGACTGACGGAGGGTTTTGCATTGACCAGCCAAATCTGTGCCTTGGCCCCGTCGGCTGAAGTCGTGCCGGTGATTCCTACTACGTGGATTCGCCCATCGCCCAGCACACCTGCAAAGCCGGGCGTCTTGAGAACGCGGTAAGCATATCCGCCTGCTTCTGTCGGGCTGTCGATATCCATGGCTACGACATGATCGTGCAGCGCTCGCCCTGACACATTGAGTCGATGAATGCTATAGATCTGCTCAGCAATACACCGCCGTTCAGCTTGCAGACTTACTTTGGCATCCATTGCTTTCTCGCCAGCGAGTCCGAACACGCCAAATACAACGTCCTGGACTTCTGGTCCAGCCACATATCTTCGCATGCTTGGAGGTTGGGGTCTCCGCTTATGCGATGACATCTGTACGGGAAGTCTGAGATCGACTGTACCTTGCGACCAATTCCGAAGCCGTTGTAGATGGGATCGCGAAGGAAGAGTTGCCAGAAGACGGCTCCGAAGCCGACGAGGATGGCTAGCAGCGCGGGTTTGTTCGCCATCATTATTGATCTAGGCGGGGCGTTGACTTTCTCAAGGCCAGAGACACGGTAATATGCCAGGTCAACCCTCTGACAGGTCTTCCGGCAAGATTCAATGATTTGTTGTCTTCGTTACCCGACCAAGACAATGGTCAATCTTACGTGAACCAAAGCATGCAGCAGCCATCCGGTTGCAGACTGACATTAAATCAAGGCCTTGCCGCGGTATTCCGATGCATTTACTCCGTCCACCGGAGTGTTTGCTCCAGACCCAACTCAAAGCAGCTGCCTCCCCGCTAAAGATATGCAAGCCGAGTACAACCCTTGATTGATATTCGGAACTGAGTTCCAGACACAGCCGAGGATGTTGTTTCACTCCACACTCACCCCACAATGGACCCCTCCAGGTGCGCCCTCGCTCCCTGCGCGTCTCACTGGGCGACTCGAGAGAAGGCTCGTAAATCGACGCTGAGGTCAACTCGCGCCTCACCCGCCAGCGCCGCTTTCAATCTAGCTCTCAACTTTCCCTCACACATAGCCCGTACTCACCTTTTACTTACCGCCCCAGGTCAAATCTTCTGCTCCATCCGGACTACCTTGTCACAATTCAAAATGCACAAAGGATCAAAAGCATGCTTCATCTGCATCATTATTGACGGGATCAGCTCAGCAACCATTCATGTAAGGAGAATCACGAACGCTTCAACAGCCTCATGTTGAATTGAGAATCGAACAGTAGGGACAAACTCACCATACGCATAGTGTCCACGGCCGTCTGGCCCAGCTCTTTCTCGAGATAATCCCGCTTGACCAAACCGACGCCGTGCTCGCCGGTGACGGTCCCTTTCATCTCCAGAGCCTTGTCGACCATTCGATGAACGAGACCTTCGGCTATCGCGCGTTTCTCATCCGGGAAGAGTAGGATAGCGTGAAAGTTGCCGTCACCAACATGGCCGACTATCGCGCCCAGGATGCCGGACTGGTCGATGTCGGCCTTTGTGACCTCGATGATATCGGCCAGCTGGCTCATAGGGACGGCCACGTCCGTGACCCAAACTCGGTCCGACGGCTTTTCTCGCATGGCCATCACGCTCCACAGGGCGTTCTTGCGAGCTGACCAGAGTTCCTCCTTCTCGTCCTTATCCGAGGCGCAGACGTAGGACAGAGCTCCGTGATTCCTAGCGATTTCGCCCACAATTCGAGCAGTTTCATCCACCGCCACGTCAGTAGTGCCGGCGAATTTGAAGAACAGGGATGGTTCCTCGGCCCATTTTTGCTTGGTGAGCCCGGCCTGGTTGATACTCCGCATTTGCACGTCGTCCAAGATTTCAACCGCCGCGACCTGGATGCCCTGCGCGATGATGGCCTGGACGGCACGAGCAGCATCGCGGACACTGGTGAAAGTCGACACAGCCACCGCGTCGCAGCGTGGTTTCACGGCCAGTTTCAGAGTGGCCTCGGTCACCAGGCCCAGTGTGCCTTCACTCCCGACGAAACTGCGAGTCAAATCGAAACCGGCGCTCGATTTCCGCGGACGTTGTCGTGTCTTGATGATGGTCCCGTCCGCGAGCACCACCGTCAGAGAGAGAACCCAGTCCTTCATCGTCCCATACGCGGCGGCGTTGGTACCTGAACACCCAGTCCCGACCATCCCTCCAATCATGGCGCCCGGGCCCGGGTCTGGAGGGAAGAACAGGTCTAGGGACGCTAATTCGTGGTTGAGATCAACCCACCCGATACCGGGTTGCACAGTGCAATCCAGATCCGCAGGATTCAGTTCAATAATCTTGTCCATCCGGGTGAAATCGATGCACACGCCACCCATATGCGGGATGTAGTTTCCCTCACTTGAAGTACCACCTGAGTAAGGCGTGATGGGGATCCTTCGCCGATGACACACCTTAGCCAGCTCCGATACCTCCTCCGTGGTGCTAGGATACACTATCACGCTTCCTAACAGGGCACTCTCGGGACTCCAGCCACAGGATTGAAACTCGGACCCAGAATGAGATAGAAGGTCATGTGTTTCGGTTGAGACATTTTCTTGGCCCACGATGCTCGCGAACTCCTTACAGGCGTCGCGGATGTTCTGTGGGCTAGTGTCATGCTCGACTTTGGGTACGCTGGACAAGGGGAGGGTGGATGAAGAAGTAAAAGAAGGAGAGGAGGAGATGTTCGACGGCCTCACTTCTGCTTCCGTTGGTTTCTCACGCGTTGCCAGCGAGAGTCCAGCGACACCGGCGCCCGTGAGACCGAGCGTAGAAATCTCTGGCGCGACAAGTCAGCGATCAAAAAATCACAAGACGAGATCAAAGCTCGGGAGAAAGCGTATCGGAAGGGAGTGAGAGTCTCAACACCTCTTGTCTGAAGATACAACACGAAAGACACGCAAGACGTACGTAAGGCTGTTTTTTTCTTCTTGCCCCGAGCTCCTCCTCCCGCTCCAGCTTCGGCTGCAGCTCCAGCACTTGTACTCTGACCGTTACTCGACTTCAAGGTCGATGCACGTCGAACAGTCTGCTTCTCAGTCTGCTTGATGGCCTGCCTATAGCCCGTATGAGGACCAGAGCTGGAGCGAACTCCACGACGACAGATAGAGAACACGAATGAGGTTCTCATCTTGATCCCCAAGCATCGGACGGGGAGGCGGACGAGGTCGTGGATGGGGCCGAGGGGTTCCAGATTATACGTCTGTGACGGCTGGGGGAGCGATATTGTAGGAAGCTACCACGGACCATATATACTTCCAAACATTATTCTTGTACCACATCTCCACTCGGTCAATCTGAATTTCGAAGTTGGAGAAGAATAATGAACAATTGATCGGACCGACTTGTCTTCCTTCGCCCGGTCAGGTCTCCCCCAGCCGTCCCCCTCGTTGTCACGTCCTCGATTGAGGCCTACTGCCCCATTGCCAGGGTGTCCGGGTCACTCTGGTCCTGAACCATACCAAAGACCAAATCAAACGGCCTGGATAAGGCAGGCTAGCCAGCAGCGGAACTTGTATCCTGTGGTTAGAATTGGGCCGTTGAGTATTGGTGGCCGCGACGCTCGGCCACGGATCGGCGACGGTTAAGTGGAGACTCTCACTCAGGTAGAGGCTTCAGACTCCACACAACCGTCGCCGAGCGTGTTCGGTGACGGTGACGGCGATGGTGGCGGTGGCAGCCAACACAGATATCCTATGGGGCACATTTCCATTTGCGTTCCTCGTGTCTTCTACTAACTGCCTGGAAATCGTCTCTCCAGATTCCACCTCTCGAGTCTCGACCCCGGTCGCCTCGCTTCGCTTCCCCGGCTCTTCTGGACATGCGACAACACGAGGTGACCTTTCGTCTCTGATCCACAAACACGGTACTCCGTACGAGTACTCTGCCTGATTTCACTGGCTAGTCGGGCTAGTCTGTGTACTTACTTCAAGGGTTGTCATGATAGTCATCCCACATCCATCTCCACTTGCATGGGTTTCGTTTTACTTGTGAGGGGACCCCATGGGCACAGCGCACGGCACACGGCACAGCTAGCCAGCTATAACGCCAGAAAAGCATAAGGCGGGTGACTGGTTCGGCATTAGTGTCAGCGTCCGACAGACTTTGTTGTGCTGCAGAAGCACATATATCGCCAGGGCAAGGGTACGGGCTCACGCACACCTTTCGCTCGTTGCAAGGCTATCCTACAAGAAGTTTACAGAGGTCACATCTCCCGCCAACTTTCAGTCGAGCGCCAATCCGTCTTCATACCGCTTCAAGAGGACACCTCAGGCCTTAGAGAACCAGAAGTCAAGTCCCATCTTCCAAAGGACTCGCCCGGTCATCATTGTCGTGGATGAACATGGCCGATCATCTCGAAGGGCTATCTCTCAAACAGATTGAGACTTTCAAGCGCGACCTGGAAGAGCACAGAGAAGATGTCCAGGTGCAAACCACGATGCCTATAGAGACGGCGTATGACGAAAAGTTCCGCAACCGAGTCGTCCGGAAGGTCGACCTCCGTCTCCTGCCAATGCTGGGGGCATTATACACGATTGCAGTCGTGGACAGATCAAATATCAGTGTCGCCAGAATCAGTGGTACGTGTGAGCGTGGTTTTTGCCCACAACCTGTCCCAGACAAGAAGGAAGGCTTTTCCTTTTTTTGTCCTCTTCTGTCTCCTCTCTCTGCCTCTCTCAAAAAATCACCCTAGATCTCTCTAATTCATTGAGCAGGGCTCGATGAGGATGTCGGGCTGGATGTGGGTAACAGGGCCTCCATTGTCCTTCTGGTCTTCTTTATCGGCTATATCATCTTTGAGTTGCCTTCGAATATGCTCATCCACCGTGTTGGTGCGGCAAATTGGCTTGCCGGGATCGCGCTGGCCTGGGGCCTCGTGTCCCTCGGTATCGGCTTTCTACACAACTGGATTGGACTCGCAATTTGCAGAGCCTTTCTTGGTGTTTTGGAGGCTGGCTTCTTTCCTGGGTGAGCGACCCTATCTTACCACTACTGCCCCTTTTTCCGCCTTTTCTTTTCCGTGGAACGCATATTGCAGGCGCCACGAATCATCCCGGCCGATCCGAGATCATGGCTTAGTCCAGGCTAACCACCGAGTGCTGTATAATAGATGTGTGTACCTCGTCTCGTCCTGGTACCGACGCTACGAGGTCCAGAAGCGACTCGCTGGGTTCTGGTTGACAGCAACCACCCTCACCGCGTTTGCCAATATCCTTGCGTACGGCCTGATTCAGATTGCCCAACACACCACCTACAAAGGTTGGAGATGGATCTTCATCATCGAAGGCGCCTTTACTTGCGTCTTGGCAATCATGTCCTGGTTCGTCATCGTCGAGTTTCCGGATTCCGACCGCAACAAATTCCTGTCGCCCGAGGAGAAGGCTTTCGTCCTGGCCCGCCTCGCAGAGGACCGTGGCGTCGAGGAGCGCGAAAAGGTAACCTGGCAGGCCATCTACCGAACGACAATGGACTGGCAGGTCTGGGCATATTCCTTGATGTACATGGCCGGCGCGGTGGGGTTCTACGCCTTCTCATTCTTCTTGCCCATCATTCTCCGCAAGAGTCTGGGGTACTCGCTGGCCTTGTCGTTCATTCTCTCGGCGCCGCCGACCCTGTTTGCGGCCATTGAGGCCTACCTGGTCTCACATCTGGCAGACAAGACCAAGAAAAGAGGCATCTTCGTCGTCTTCCAGGGTCTCATGGGCATCGTTGGGCTCTGCATGACTGGCTTCCTCAAACATCCCACACCGCGGTACGTTGGGACGTTTCTCGGAATCGCCGGGACCAGCGGGCTCGTGGTGACCACACTAGCCTGGCAAGCCAACAACATCCGGGGCGATGCTAAACGAGCCGTGGCAACAGCGGTCCTGATCTCAGTGTCCGGAATCGGTGGGATTTATTCATCTCTGGTGTTCCGTCAGCGTGATGCCCCCAATTATCTTCCGGGAATTATTGCGGTAATGGCCATTTGCTGCGCGGCCGTGGCCACCGCTTGCGTGTCTATCGCGGTTCTGAGCTGGTACAACAAGAAAGCCGATGAGGGTGCGCGAATCAACGAGAATCTCGAGGGTTTTAGGTACACGATTTGATTTTGCACAGCTACGGTTGAGACTGCCGAAAAGTTGGCCCAGAAACGACATTCTTGTTCCTGGGATGGCGACGCTAGAGAACTGTGGATGACGTGGACACGGAAAGGAGACGAATAGATTGGGGGAGGAAGTCATAAGTTGCTTCGTTCTCATTTCGCGCCTTTCCAATGGTAGTCTTCTGCGAGCTGGAACGAACTCAATTCGCCAGGAATCCAGGCATTGTTGGGATCTTCAGTCAACCCCAGATCAGCCAAAACGTGTAGGCTCTGATGACACCCTCTGGCTTCGAAGAAAGGTAAATCCGTCCAATATATCGGATCAGTATTGTTAGGATAGGTATCTTCGCAATCCCGTGTGTGAGGGGAATTTGGCACG
Source organism: Phialophora verrucosa (assembly GCA_002099365.1). Lineage (NCBI taxonomy): Eukaryota > Fungi > Ascomycota > Eurotiomycetes > Chaetothyriales > Herpotrichiellaceae > Phialophora > Phialophora verrucosa. The sequence goes on along the minus strand of MSED01000002.1, from coordinate 467,075 downwards.
CAGCGATCCAGATATACTGAAGGTGCAGATGTCGACATATTCCTATGCGGTGAGTAGTCGTCCGAGGTGACGTGAGCCTCCATGTCAACATCGAGAATTGGGCCTGAATCAGGGAAGCGGTGCAGATCACGCACAGTTGCTGAGTTCGGAGGCGGACCAGTCGTTGTAGAAAGACTACAAAGAGATTCTGTAGTATCGTTGCCCCGGCACAGGGTAGGACTGATGACCTCGTTTACGGGAGACCGTGCAGAGTGATATGGGCGCTCGGTTCCCAGTCCCTTCTCAGGCCTGTCCGGCGGATGAGGTTGATCAGTGGTGGCCGTCTGGATCTGAGACTGCCGAGGTTGATTACGGCCCACCATTCCCATGAAGAGGTGTCGGATCCACTGCGCCACGACATAGCACTGCTCAAACTGTTTCAGAGCAAGGAGGGGCGAACGCAGTCTGCGTGAGAAGTTGGCGGGCTCGAAACATGCGATGCCGCAATCGGCAACCTGTGCAGTCATAGCGCTAAAGATGGCTGATACGTAGATTAATGGAAACCTTTCCGGGGTCCAATGCAGAAGCGAATCGTCGACGATGGCTGAAATCCGATCCGCTGCCTCGAGGACGAGTTTCGATCCTTCTGGATCAGTAAATGGCGGGTCGGAGAGGCGTTGCAGGCGCTGAAGCAGGTTGATGATATAGTAACTAGATGCATCACGGATCAGTGACCTCCATTCTGTTCGGACTGGGCCGAGAGGTGACTTACTTGTAGCAGAGCTGCAGGATCAAGCTTAAAAGGTGGCTGTTGTCCCCGGGGCCGGGTTCCCGCCAGTCGGCAAGCCACTCCTGGAGGGCATTTTGTATCTGCTGCCTTGCCCTTTCTCGTACCGAAGGATCGTGGCTCAGGGAGAGTTGGCGCGGTGAGCAGTGGCAGAAGAAGAGATTCGAAACAATCTTGTTGAGAGAAGCCTGAGCAACCATGTATCTCGCGGTGTCAATGGATTCGTTGGGGAAGTCGTCCATGGTCAAATCTTCTACGTCAAAGTCCAGGTCATTGATGACCATTGGGGGGCCCAGCGAGAGACAGACTTGTCGGTCGCGGATGTAGAGACACCACCAAATCCGTTTCCAATGAACCTTGTCCTTTTCAGGCATTTTGCTTTTCTTCGTACTTCGATGGTAACCCATGGACTGAGCGGAGCGGATGGCGTTGGACATCCACCACATTGCATCCCGATACTTCCTCGGCCTGCTGCCAGAGTAATAGTGCAACAGAAATGACGAGAGGATCATGGTAGTCCTGTCCGACGCCTCGTCGGCATCGAATGCAGCGCGAGCTCGACCAAAGAGATCGTCTTCAGCCTCCAGTCGTGTAGAGTAGCCCATCAAATTCACCAGATATTTTTCGCAGTGGAGTGAAGCCACAAAAAAGACGCATCTCAAGAGCGTGTGCGACACTTTACCGTCCCTTACAGATCGAAGGAATGAGTCGCGATCGAGGATTGGGCAGAAGATATGGAATCGCCGGAAGTAGGCTTCAATGAGCTGCCTGGTCAGGTGTGGTGGAGGAAAATCGGCAGGCAGGCCTGCGTCACTCGACGAGCTCGAAATAGCTGGACCATCTCTATCCCTGGTTGATGGTTCTGTTTGTTGTCTGCCGATTAAGCCATGCAGCTCGGTGGGAGCGGCAGCAGAGGTACTCAGCACATAATGTGCCCACCAGCTCTCACCCACAAAGTTGGCTCCGTTGTCGTGCGGCGTCCGAGAAGACAAGTCAACGGCAGCAGTAGTTGATGGACTGGGGATGCGTAAATCACCATGCGAGCCAGGTTCTGCGTATCGATTTCCTTGAGCGCCAACCAGTCTGACGATATCAAATTCTGGCACAACGGTGGACTGTACCGGTGTGGTCGCCCGGGATGCTGGTTGAGAGTGCAAGATACTAGGGTAGCCCGAGGGGCGGGAGGAAGATGCAGAGCTGACTTGGATGGCGCCGTCAGGTTTTGAGACAGTGTTGTATCGTCCATCTGGACCTCTGTGGAGAGAGAGGGAAAAGATAGGTTTAGTCAAATTCTCCTCCAGATCCTATGGCCTAGAGTCACAGAAGGCTCTTACCTTGAGCGCTTCCATTTGAGCAGTCTGCAGTCCTTGGAAACGGTCTTTCTACATCGAGTGCACGGGACACCATTCAACGAGGCATCACAACGGACCTTTTTCCGGTTGCATCTCTCACATGCAACTGCCGGCCGATTGTGTGACCTGATAACATCGTCGGCAGGCGATGGCTGGTTAACGGGCATGGTGGGAGGAGGAGTCAGGTCCGAAACATGATTGCCAGCTTGGCCGCAGAGAGCCCACAAGGATATTGAAGACAACAAAGATGGCGTCTCGAGAGTTCCGGGCGTCGGCCGTGGTGACCCCGATTTATTTCGGCCACGGTATGACGGCTGAATGGATCTAAGTTTCATTAGTCATTGTGTAAATTAAAGCGAATACCTTGCGTGGAAAACCTTCCAGGTGTCAAGGTCATCCGATGCCGAAATTCGGCTTCCCCATGTCCGTGATGATGAGCGTCGACTTTGCTATCACGGGAGAGCTTCTCTCATGCTCATGCGATGCAAGGGTACGCCAGAGTCATCCTCAAGCACGCTGCGCGATCTCCGCGAGCAGGTTCCCAGATATATTCCATTTCAGCGCGTGTCTCCCTAACCCGACCCTCGCCTGCAGCGAGCAAAAGGTACTTATCAGCAACCAACAGGACTGCCAAGATGAGGGCTCCGTCTACCATGAAGGCCATTGTTATCGACAAGAATGGAGGACCAGAAGCGCTACGGGTAGCTGAAGATTTCCCCGTTCCCAGGGTCAAAGATGGCGAAGTTCTTGTAAGAACAAAGTATAGCGGAATCAATTACATCGATACATATTTCAGGTCGGGCCTGTACCCAGCGCCCACATTACCGCTGATCCTAGGGTATGAAGGTGTGGGCGAGGTGGTTTCTGTACAAGACCAGAACCCATACGGACTACGACAAGGCGATGAGGTGATCTGGATGAATCTGGGTACGCTAAATGTGGAGCATGTCTTTGTGATTGTCCCTCATCTAACTATCTATCAACAGGGACCTATGCCGAATACTGTGCTGTCCCTGCAGAGAAACTGGTCAAAGTTCCCAGAGGCATTTCTTCCGAGGACGCGCTAGGTAGTCATCTCATGGGTATGACGGCGTTTTCGCTGGTCAAGGAGTCTTACGAGGCAAAGAAAGGCGATACGATTCTGATCCACGCTGCGGCTGGGGGCGTCGGACTCCTGCTGTGCCAGATTCTCCGAAGTATTGGAGCCACAGTCATTGGCACGGCATCAACGACAGAGAAATGCGAAACCGCAAAGGAGCACGGCGCGACGTATATGATCAATTACAAGGAGAAACCCGATTGGGTCACCGAAGTCAAGAAAATCGTGCCAGACGGAGTGGACTGCGTGTACGTTCTTGGATCTCCCTCCACAGGCACAATTCTTTCCAACTGACCATTGTCTGCCTTAGATATGACGCGGTCGGAAAGACCACGTGGCAGGGTTCCCTGGATGCTGTCCGTCGCAAAGGTTCGGTGATTTATTATGGCAGTGCATCTGGGCCTGTCCCTCCTCTTGACATCCAAATCCTTGGGAAGAAAAACACGAAGATCATGCGAGCCGTGGTGATGCAGTACATTGTCACAAGAGAGGAATTGGAACACTACACTGGGCTATTGTTCGAGGCTTTGAAGACTGGAATCCTCAAAGTCAACATACACAAGATATACGACATGAAGGACGTGGAGCAGGCCCACATGGATCTGGAAGGGCGGCTCACGAGTGGAAAGTCGCTCCTGAGGATTTCTCCGTAATCACGCTAGGTTCTGAAGAGACAACATACGTATAAGATAGTGAGAAGATCGAAATCTCGTCCCCTTATTGCGGCGGAGTTGAAGACCATGCTTGGAAATATTTATTTCAGCTTAAATCGCACATTAAGTCCCGGAAGATCGATGCCACTCAACTCGGTGTGCCATTGCTCTCCATCTGCAATCAATGGGGCGCCTGTCAGTGTGCCCGTGCTGATCATCTCCCCTGATGTCAGGCCCGGATGTCGACTCTGGCCTGCAAGGACTTTGACCAGATGCTGAAGCGCCGCAATCGGCCCTCCGAGAACATTCCCTCCCTTGCCTGTGTCCTGGAGAGTTCCATTGCGGAAGAGACGGATCTCAAAGGTCTCGAGCTGCTTCAATAGCTTCTGACGGCCGGATGTTGTGTTGCGATCGTGCTCCAGAGAACGTTTCGGTCCAAGGATCAGACGACCGTGGAGTGCACTGGCGGCTATAGTGTCGGCCGCGCTGAATTTCCAATCAGGAAATATCGAGATTACAATCTCAAACCCATGCGCGATCCAGCCTACACAAGACAGGAGCTGGTCGTCCTCCATCTCCGGGGACGGCGGCTGGATCAGTCCCAGAACGATCTCGGGCTCAATCCGTGGCTGGAGATGGCTCAATCGGCTCAAGTCGATAACTCTGACATCCTCGTGATCGATGGTCTGGACCGTAGTCTGGAACATGTATCCCCATATAGGTTCATGGACCGAGTATTCATCCCAGATATTGGGATTCGTGAATCCGATCTTCCGACCGACAGGCACGGCTCCTTGTTGAATTCGGAGACCATATCCCGCAGCGGCAACCTCGTATGCATCGTCGTGGTCCAAGTCCTGGAATCCAATGTCGGCGGTCAACGGCTGGATTTGGCGATTCTCCCCTCGAGCGCGTTCGAGGAGAGTCGCAGCATCGTGGACGCGTGGGGGGAATCTTTCCGGAGCATATCGCTCGTGCAGTAAGTTGGTTGCAAGCATGCTATAATTGTACCACCTATTGCTGCAGCGGCGAGCGGTACGTCGACTCACAACAGCTGTGACTCGAAGCATTGCTCTGCATATCTGATGTCTTATGTGCCCAGATGAACTGCTCCAGAGATCCAGTTGGGGGGAATGGTGACGGGACGTCCAATGTCCTATGGAGCACGGAGTAATAGATGTTCGGCAACGGTTAAACGGTTTTCGGTCGACACTCGTTGCGGCCACGGCCGCGGCACGCTTCCCAGTCCTCGCTGAGTGGAGAACCTCGATGATTGAGGGCAGGGAAATACCAGGCGCGGGCACCTTAGGCAGCTCATATCCACCGATTACTACAAGTCCGTCGGCGTTGCACCATTCATGCCCAGGCGCCAGCTGGCCGGTAGGCCTCGAGGCACCTGAGCCATACGGGTATGTACAAGTAGGTGATCATTCCCCCAGCTCCAGTGAGCCGAAGTGAGTCAGCGGTGAGCAGAGGGCGGCATCACCCCCCTCCGAATCCGGGGTGAGACGCTAACTGCAGTTTTACTCACCTTAGCTGTGGGACGAGAGAGCAGGTGAGTTCGAGGCTGAATGGGTGTACGCGAGGATGCATCTCACCAAGCATCGACACCAATCAATTGCACTCGAGGAGGAGCATGCAGATGACCGAAAGGAGGAGGCAAGCACCTCGATATCTCAGGGCGCTCTCAGGACGGACGAGGAAGAGAGAGGTGTCATGACTCGGGAGCAGCACTGCAGCACCAACATTCCTCACAAGCCGTATGCGAAGGATCCGAAAGCGTGAGGTGCGTTGTACACGCAGAATCTTGGAGCCGGTATCGGAATACTGTTTCAGTAACAGCAGGAACAGGGAGTTCGTTGCTATCATTTTCATAGCCATAACATACGAATTATATCACACCTATCCAAGCTGGTTCGACAAGAGACATGTCGAGCGTTCGAGGTCGCATCTCTCGTTCCGTCCCCGTTGACAGCCTATGACTGGCGCGGAGCCCTGGTCATTCAGCTGGCACCCCTCTAGCAATCATCCTTCTACTTCAAGTACTCGTCGCCAATCTCTTGAATCATAACGTCAAACATGGGCTTCGCGCTGAACCACCCGGCCCTGGGTGTGCCCACGCTCTTATATGTGAATGCGGCATCTTCGTCGTCGATCTTGATTGTCTCGCCACCTCGTCCTGCAGCGGCCGCATCCGCCATCAACTGCGCGTGACAGCACTTCTCCAAGCTGACGAACCAAAACAGCGTAGCCTCGATGGTCTGTCCGCACGTCAACAGGCCGTGGTTCTGCAACAGACAAGCCTTCTTATTGCCAATGGCACGCGCAATGTTCTCGCCTTCTTCTTTCGCGAGGACAACGCCCTTGAATTGCCTGTAGACGGCCAGGTCGTTGTAGAAGGCGCAGGAGTCCTGCGTTATGATGTCAATGGGGCGGCCCAGGGCGCAGAAGGCACGGCCGTAGATACTGTGGCTGTGGGCGGCGCAGAGGACGTCGGGACGGGCTTTGTGCACGGCAGCGTGGATCATGTAGGCTGCTTGGTTGAGGAGTCTGTTCGGCCCGCCGTCGATGACTTTGCCGTCGTGGTCGACAAGGATGAGGTCCGAGCTCTTAATCTGCGAGAACGCCAGGCCAAAGGGGTTGACCCAGAAGGTAGTTGGGTCGACGGGGTCGCGCAGCGTGATGTGTCCTGCCACGCCCTCGTCGAAGCCATACTTGCCGAACAGGCGGAACGCCAGTGCGAGGCGTCCTTTTAGGTATGCTCTCTCTTCGTACTTGTCTGTGAAGCGGGGTGGGGAGGGGAACTTTTGCATCTGGACTTCGGCACCTTGCTGGGTCAACTTGGGCTCGTTGGGAGCAGTGCCTTCTGGTTGCCCATCGGCGGTATCGAAGCCAGCCCCGGGCACCATGGGGTTCGTCTCTTCATAGGTATACGTCGCTGTTGGAGGAGCCATGGCTGTGATAGAGATGGTGAGTGTATTACAGCGATTGAGGGAGCGGCAAGAGTATACGTGGGTGGTGTCAAGTAATAATTTCAGGACAGGCGTTCAGGCCAACATCACTTGTGGGTAGTCCTCTGGATATATGGTTCTCCAACTACGGGCAACCAGTCTGAGTGGCGAAAAGCAATATCCTGTCCTCGGATTCGTGACCTTTTCCCCGCCAAGGGTTACTCTCTCTCGGACGACAACATCCATTTTCTCGAATCATAAAGGCGATTATTGGGCACCCCCCTCGGAGCTTTGATGGAGTTTGCTGCGGGGGTGGATGATCGATGCAACTTGCAAGGCATTCAATTGGTTGTTCGGACAATAGGCCGAGTCTACCGAATCTGGATGTCGGGCAACGATAAGAGGAGCCGACGGCCTGATCATGGCATTGGAAACTTCTGTCTTCTCTTTGGGCGCTCAACACGCTTTTACGGAAAAGCGGCTTCTCCAGTCGGACGTAGGAAGTCTCTCAACACTATGGAGGCAGCCTTGGCTTCGGCCATCGGCCATCGAGCCACTGAGAGAGGGTCACGGGTACTTGCCACGACATCGCTATTCCAGAGACCGGGGTATGACTGCTTGGACGGAATATGATTGAAGGTGGCATTTATATCGAATACCATCATGTGCTGTGAAGTTAGCATGCCATCCAACCATCTTTCCCCGGAATAACCGATGTTTTGACGCGACCGGCCGAGACTTCCTCAGGTGGTTGTGAACGATCCACGCCCTTCCTGGAGGTGAAGCTGCGCATTACCTCTGGGTAAGCCATCAGCAATGGACGGGACGGATGACACAAGGAAGCGGATCGCCAGGTTCATGACGAAGCTTAGTATATGTCTGTAGATGTAGGCCGATTGTCCTGGGAGTCGATCGAAGGTCTCGGCCTCGGCCTGAAATCCTTTATGTCGGCGTCTGACATGGTGGACTGAACGAGTCTCTATTGGAGCACACGTCTGGGCTTGTAAAAGCCGCTGTGAAGTAGCGTTAATGTGGAGGACTCTGAGTCCACAATGTCAATCGCGACCAACGATCTCAAGATTGGTCGAGGATCTGGGCCTGTGAAGATCACTGTCCCAGAGGGCGGGTGCTGATGTCCGGCCGACTTGCACATGTCGAACTCAGGCACCAATTAATATGGGGCGTGATTTCGTTCAGGTTGGGCCTCTAGACGGGGTTTGCAGAACATACTACGAGTATCATCATATCATCACGATCAAGGAGTGACACGAGTCTGATTTCGAGGTGGAGCTGTACGAGTACTCGTAAACAGTAAACAGGAGCGACAAAGCCCCAAAATGCCCCTATTGGATGAAAGAGGCTAGAGCATCGGGAGCGGGCACGGCCCACAAGTGCAGCGTCCAATCGCCGCTGCTGTTTCGGTTCTCATGGAAATTTTATCGCAGGATATTCTTGCCCATCACTTGCAAGTCGCGTTTCTTCTGCATTTTGACCAGTTCATTCCTTGTTCCATCTTCCTCTTCTGGTTCGAGAGCATCGCTGTTGGTGGAAAGCAAAGGGACATTCCTCTCTTCCTACGAGCCATCATGTATGGCGCAGCCCGGCATGGGCGATATGCTCTGAGGGCAATCCGATCTCTCCCTTCCACTTCACAACTGTCCATCCGACCGCAACTTGTACCCTCCAAGTTCCTATCTATCACAAGACCTATCGCGGTCAGCCAATTCTCATCCAATTCGCAATATCGCCAACAAGCACAAGCCTACGCTGAAGAAAATGCTCGCGCAGAAGATTTCGGTGCAGAAGACATCTCGGCCACCAGGCAGGAATTCACCAGTTTTCAAGAGCTCGGTAATGCCGGCATCATTGATCAGAGAGTCATCGACACACTCGTCAATCAGATGGGCATACACACAATGACAGAAGTGCAAAGAATGACCATCAATGAGTGTCTCGACGGGACAGATGTCATTGCCCAGGCTCGGACGGGCACGGGCAAGACTCTGGCTTTCCTCATGCCAATCGTCCAGCGCATGCTCCGAGACCCTGCGTTCGCCCGGAAACCGCCATCGATAGGAGATACAAGAGCGCTCATCATCTCCCCGACAAGAGAACTAGCCGAGCAGATTGGCGAGGAGGCAAAGAAGATTGTGCGAGGCACGGGCGTCCAAGTCCAACTGGCCGTCGGTGGCACCCAGAAACAATTCCATCTTAAATTGATGCAAAGACAAGGTTGTCATATCCTGGTTGGCACGCCTGGAAGAGTCAAGGATCTGCTGTCCGACCCCTACAATGGCTTGAGCATGGAAAACATCCAGACTTTTGTACTGGACGAGGCTGATCGATTGCTCGATATTGGCTTTGCCGATGATATCAGAGAGATCCAGAGTTACATGCCGAAGCAGACGCGACAGCATCGTCAGACCCTGATGTTTTCCGCCACCATGCCTCGAACCGTCGTCGGCCTGGTCAGAGAGACCATGAAGCCCGACTTCAAATTTGTCCGCACCGTCGACCCAGAGGAGGCCGCCACTCACGAGTCTGTGCCACAACATATCGTTTTCTTGCCAGGCCTGCAGAACCAACTCCCAGCCCTCGCCGAAATCGCCTACAAAGCAATCCAGGCCCACAAACAGGACCCAGAGAACAATATGCCCTTCAAAGCCATCGCCTTCTTCCGATCGCTCAACGAGGTCAAGATTGCCTTCGAAACCCTTCGCAACTTCCGCGACCCTTCAGCAAGAGGTGGCCTATTCGCGCAGCACCCGCTCGCCCCTTGCAAGATTATCGAAATGTCGTCGCAACTGGACCAGCGACAACGAACAGCGAACTCGCAGGCATTCCGCCAGGCCGACTCCGCAATCCTGGTCTCCTCCGATGTGACGGCTCGAGGCATGGATTTCCCCAACGTCTCCCATGTCATCCAAGTGGGCGCCCCACAAAGACGAGAAGACTACGTCCATCGACTAGGTCGAACTGGCCGTGCTGGAAAACCCGGACAAGGCTGGCTTTTGCTCCAGAACGATGAGCGGAATGATTACCGACAGTTGGCCAATTCAATCCATGCGAAGAACATCCGCGAAGACGATAGCCTGGAGGCCGCCAAACTTGACATGACGCAGCCAAGCCAGCTGTCAGCTCAGACTGCCAAGATCATGCAGATGGTCGAGTCCGGCGTGAAACAGGTGTCTAGGCTCGACAAGGCCAGGGCGTACCAGAGCATGTTGTCAGTGCTCAATCAGGCCGGCAACTCATCTAAGCAGGAAATTGTCAACCAGGTTAATGAATTGGCCACTTATGGATGGGGACTCGAAGCGCCGCCCTCCGTCACGCGCTCATGGGCTGACAAGATCGGCTTTGGAGGCGTCCAGGGTCTGCACTTCCGAGAAGACGCTGGCTTTGGAGGCGGTGCTCGCTTCGGCGGTGGCGGCAGACGCCAAGTCTTTGATGAGCGCGATCCATTTTCGGGCTCCGGCGGCTCAGGAAGGGGCACGTTCGGTGGTGGGCGGTCCGGCGGAGGCAGAGGAAGAGACAGATACGACGAGCGGGACGGATTTGAACAGAATAGCCGTGGGTTTGGACGGGGCGGTTTTGGTGGTGGACGATCATCTGGTGGAAGAGGATTTGACGGAGATCGAGGTTCCCGCTAAGTGATGGGCTGGCTCCGACTTCAATATTTGGCTGGCAGAGAGACCGTTGCCTATCCTGGATCTCATTTGACGGCTACGGCGCCTTTCTGGGAAGACGTCGCTCACCTGTTGACTCTGGTGCACCATCGGCACCCTGGATTCTCCTCGATCTCGCCTACAGCGTCTCCCGACGGGACTATATGCAAAACCTAGCCCATCGCACTTCACTTCTCATGTGTCTTTTACCGTCAATTGCATCAAAATGGAGAATGGAGTCTGGGAGTGCTTGCCTGGTCCTGCCGTGACACAAGAAAAGGCACGGGTTATCACCTTGAAAAATCTGGCAGAGATAATACCCGGTGTATGAATGGCTGTGGGCAGGACGACCAAAATACCAAATCCCTTTTGGTGACGCTATATGATGTACCGAAGTTTACTTGGTACGGAAGTGTGTACATCTAGACTGGACATTCGGGGGCATCTCGACGCCCGCCCAATGTGTGTACAAGTGTGATTGCGAGAACGAAACTACTTGGGCGGCTTGTCTAAGGACAAAGTTTCGGCCAGCATGTGAGGTATATAGTCAGGAGATGAGGAACGGGAACCAAGGAGGTGACTTGCTTTCACTAGCGAAATAGATCCCCAGCTCTTCAGTGGGCAGACAATATGTAATATTATGAGAATCTTCTCTCACCACCCAGTACTATTGAAGGGACTTCTGCGTGAGCTCGTTTGCTCGCTGGCACCTGATACAAAGGAGGCGCCGACGAGTCCGGAGACTACAGCATTATAGCAGTCTGGTTATTCGGTAGCAACCGAGTGTCCGTTACGTCCATTGAAAATTTTGCTCTAATGGGTACTAGAGGGCTAGAGGTCACTGGTGTCAACCAGACTCGCAGTGCCACATCAGTTGGTCCCAGGCATAGTGTGTCTGCTCGGGGAGGACTGTCCCCTCGTCCTACATAAATCCCCGGGTTGTGCACCCCTATCCCTGGTAAACAACCTGTCGGGGTCCTATCATTCCTGGCCTCAGGATGTCTCCGCGATCTTTGGCACTGGCCAAAAGACAGCCATTGGCATCTAGGAAGGTTCCTGGTAGCCGTACCTGTACCCCGTGGCGCGTCTCAGCTCAGTGCGAGCTTCTCCACTGCTGGATCTCCTGCTCGCTGATCTCCCGCAGCTGAGTGACGTCCGCGGTCTCGCCTGTGATTGCGCCCTTGACCATCTCGATACCTCGTCCGACACTCGTTCCCTTGGGCAACGCGTACGTCGCGGTCAGGGCCTTGACTTTAATGATGCCGATTCGGGGGTCATTCTCGCTTCCGTCGTGGACCCCGTCGCCTTGGTCGCCGACCCAGGTCTTCAACGTCGGGGTGTAGTATTTCTTGACGGTGTCGCGGTCGGTGATGATGCTGGCGGTGCCAGAGATGGAGGCCCACGAGCCGTTGGGAGTGAGGAAGGAGATGTTGACATGCTCGTCAGAGTTGAGGTCGTCGGTCTTGCCGGATTCGGTGTTGGTGTGGAACAGGTAGTCGACGCCTCCGGATTCCTTGAGGGAAAGAGAATATTAGTATGGCAGTCCTTTCGCCCATACCGCGTCACGGGGAACAATGATTAATATTTGAATGACATACTTGAGCAGCTACTGCCATGCATCTTGACACTAGCAGTCCGGAATCCGCGATGCGGGTAGTCATCATGCCGAACTTGGAGGACTTGACGAAGGCACTGAGAGCGGTGATCTTCTCCTCGGTGCCGGGCTCGTCCTTGTTCTTTTGAGTGTACCTGTTGGAGCATGTCTCATGTCAGCGTCTTCTCGAAGGAGGCGCAGTGTGCATTCTCTTGTGGAAGGGGGACAGGGCGGTAACAAGTCTAAGACCTACGGATCTGAGGACGCCATGATGAATGTGTAGTGTGTAACTGAGTGGTGAGGTGATCAAAATCTGAAGTCCAGTCAAGTAAGCGAGCAGATTAGTTGAGAGTTTGAGAGTGAGAGTGCAAGCAAGGGGAGGTGAAGTATATGAGAAGTCTCCGAGCGAAGTCTCCCGTGAGAAAAGGTGACGTCGATGGGGTAGGAGACGGTACACGCTCTGGAGGCAATCGCGTCAACCGTGGGGTAAGCGTGAGCTTTCGATCATGCTCAGGAGATATTCACTTGACGATTGAGGGGCTCGCAGCGGTCACAGAAGATGATCCAGGTACAGCTGCGTCATTGACATATGCGGCCGCTGCTTGGCCAATCATGAAGGGCTTCTCCTCTCTCTGTTTGTTTGCGAGTCTGAAAGAAGCCGTCTATCAGAGCTGGCTGGGCTGCCTGTTGGCATTGCCCAGCAATGAGCGATAGTTCTTACACGTCGTGGTCGAAGAGATGTTTGTTGCTTCGACTGACGAGGCTGAGCGGATTGTCCTCCCATCGAATGACGTCAACACTCGCACGAGGCCACCAAGGGCTGCAAGGGCAGCCGAGGCCGCGTTCGCCTGCGCCCACGTCGCCACAGCCTCAGTCCAGCCTCGACAGTGAGGTGTGGACTTTAATTCCATTTGTGTATTGGTGAGCAGACGACTCTGTGGCGGTCGCTTGTGTGTTGTGCGCATTGTCCCTCGTGAATTTCGGTCTTATAGCCTGCACAGCGTAGACGACATGAGACCGCTTTGACACTTCTTCTGACAAGCATTTGGCTGTGAAGCTGCCAGTGTGGCCGAATGACTGGGGACTCCGCAAACCAACCGATTGGAAATAGTGCCTTGGTGTAATGCTGTATCGTCATTCGGGCAGGAGCTGGAAATCGTCCAAGCCTCCATGAGGAGGGGATGCCCGCGATCCTGTCGCCGTGGCTGTTTGGCCTTGTCTCGGTCCGGAAGCAGGGAGGTTGTACACGCAAACCTCTGGTCTTGGTGACAGTGTCAACTCGCTCTCACGGAAGACGTAGTAATATCCGAATAATCGTGGGAAGGATGATTCCGTTTCAGAGGCCATCCAGCTCATGAAATAATCCCCAGTCTTCCTTCCCACTCGTCTTCTCGCTTGATCCCTCCGTTCCTCTCCTCCTTTGCGGCCCTTCTCTTCTCGTTCCTCTTCCGTCTCTTCTCCTCGCGCTCTGCCTCATCTCTATCCTCCGCCTTCTTGATCCGTTCCTTGATATCCACTTCCCCAGCCAAGCGGTCTTCTTCCTCCTGCTGCCGTTTCCTCGCTTTCAACATTTCCAGCCTCTCATGCACATCTTGCAACGTCGCCCGTTTAACCTCCCCACTCTGCCCGGTATTCACCAAATGTTGTTTGGAGTTTAGATGCTCGATGTACTGCACGTTGTCCTTGTACGTCAAATCACACGCCTCGCAGTAGAAGCCGGCGCCTTTGCCTCGTTTGCCCACGCCTGCGCCTGCGGGTACCAGCGTGGACTTCCCAACCATGCTCGCCACATCGAGTCTCGAACCCCTTGCGGAGGTGGAGTCAAGGGTCGAGAAGTCCACGGGCTTGTGCCATTTCTTGCCTTCTAACTTGGCCTCGTAGCGTGCCTTTGCCTCCTCGCGACGTTCTTGATCTTTTTGTTTGGCCTTTTCGGCATATTCAGCGCGGTCCCAGGTGCGGCGAAAGTCGGTGTCGCTGGCGGCGGTGGCGCCGTAGGCAGATTTACGTTCGGCCATGGTGATGTCGCCTGCTGTAAAGAGGAGGAAGAACGACGACGAGGGGCGTGGCAGTGGGAAAGGTGTTGGTGGGGGGTCCGAAGTACAGCGTAACGAGGCTTGCGGGTGAAATGGTGGCTTGATTTGGCACTTGAATTATGCCGTTTTAACACATTCGGCGCTATGCTCACCGAGGCGAATATGGGGCGTCGGTGCAGCCGCGCGTCACTGAATACGAGTACAGCACAGAACACCAAAAACAGCTCCCTCTGCTCCAGAACGCATGAAACCCGGCGGGAGCTTGGAGTCGGCCAAGGAGCGAAAGCGCTCGTGCGCGCGACAGTGGAAGTGCGCATCTCTTCTCGCCGGAGAGTTATCAAACATCCATTACAATCACAATCTACCTGATAACTTGTCTTTACCGCTCGCCCTCCTTCTAAACCAGCGATGAGGCCCGCGAAGAGTCAGTGGGCTTCCTGGATGGCCTCCCTCTCCCGCTTCTGGCACCGGTCATATGCCTTTGACTATTTTGGATTTGTTCTGCTTTTCGTCACATTATTCTCGGTAGGTCCCTCACAAGAAGCGCGGGCAGATAGCTGACGACATGGAGCTGCGTTTCTTCCTGGAGCCTGTGCAACAAATGTTTCGACTAGACGACCGCGCCATCCAATATCCATATGCCAGCGTCCAACGCGTATCTTCTAGAGAGAATACTCTGATCTCTGGAGGAGCTCCGCTGGTAGTCTTGATCATCTGGGCGATTGTAGCAAGGCCGGGCGTGCACAAGGCACATGTCACCATCCTCGGGCTGTTCTTCAGCGTATACCTAACCACGCTTCTGACAGATATCATTAAATCGGCCACAGGCCGTCCTCGTCCGGACCTGATAGCCCGCTGCCAGCCTGAGATAGACACGCCTCAGCATGCTTTGGTTACTATCGCTGTCTGCACGCAGCCCGATCTTCAAACTCTTCTAGATGGCTGGCGCAGTTTTCCGAGTGCTCACAGCAGTTGGGCTTTTTCCGGACTTGGATATTTAAGCTTGTTCCTGGCTGGTCAAATGCGTGTTTTTCGACCGCCTACGGACCTAGCGAGTATCCTCGTCTTCCTGGCGCCGCTGGTTTGCGCAGCACTGGTGGCAATGTCGCGGCTAGCAGACTACCGACATGACATATACGATGTTTCCTGTGGCAGTCTCCTAGGCTTGGTGGTCGCATATGCCACCTATCGACGCGACTACAGGCCGCTCACACATCCAGAGTGTGATAAGCCATACATCAGGCAGGCAGAGCCTTCGTCGGCCCAGGCAGCGAAACCTCAACTTGGTGTCCTGGAGCATCTGCTCGCAGCCGAAGACACTGAAGACACTGAAAACATTGAACTCCTTGAGACCTTCCAGATCGACAATGGTGAAGCCAGCGGTCGTGGAGACATTGAGATAGGCTACCATACCGATGAAGTCACGAAACACGATGCCATGCGCACACATAGTCGTCCATCAAGAAGTTCGTTAAAGCTCAAGAGCCCTGAGAATTCGTCCATACCAGACCGCCGTGGAAGACGGCATTTTGGGTTAAGCTATCATGTGGCCTCAAGACTTCGGAGACGTCTCGTCCGGAGATTGAGGGAATCATCTCTGCTCAAAGTGGCCTTGATGCTGTTGTAAGTCCATAATTTTCCCTGCCCAAGACTCAATTCAACTGAAGCATGATAGAGGAGTGGTCCAGGGCCTCTCATCCCTGCACCGCTTCCTTGTGGCGGTTTTCCCGGATGGTCTGGATCTGATCTCTAGCCCTTACAAAGAAATCCCTAGGCTCAAAGGTGGGGGCTTGGATCGTCTTACAGCTGGGGTTCAGCCCGTCATGTGTCATTCTCATGACGACTTTTTCCGGAAGGAGCCCCTATACCAAGCTATTCGAGCTGGTTGCACCAGTGTCGAAGCCGATGTCTGGCAAGTAGACGATGAACTCTACGTCGCGCACACAGCTGCCGGCATACGTCAGAATCGAACACTGAAAAGCCTGTACCTATATCCGCTGCAGGACATGCTCAACCACCAAAATCGTGTACCAGACTTTGTTCGATCTATGGGAAGCGAAGTCAATGGCGTTTTCTCGGCCGATCCAGAGCAATCGCTCGTGTTGCTGGTGGATTTCAAAAACGATCCCGAGATGATATGGCACCGGCTATCAGCCGACATTGCACCGTTCCGTGAAAGCAACTATTTGACTTACTTCAACGGAACGGCGGTTGTGCCTGGTCCTGTGACGATCGTTGCATCCGGAAACGCACCGTCCAATCGTGTGGTCCAGAATTCGACTTACCGAGACATCTTCTATGATGCGCCGCTGGAGCAAATGTCCTCTTTACCAACGAACCCGGACGTCTACTCTCCGGCAAACTCTTATTTTGCTTCGGCATCCTTTGTCAAGTCCGTCGGATATCCATGGCACTCTTCTTTGTCACAAGTGCAACTCGACCATATCCGCAGACAGATCCGCGGCGCCCATTCTCGCGGCCTGAAGGTCCGATACTGGGGGATCCCCGTGTGGCCTGTTGGGCTGCGAAATTATATCTGGCGGGTGCTGGTCCGGGAAGGTGTGGACTACTTGAGCATCGATGCTCTTGATGCCGCGATCAAAGAGGATTGGGGTCCGAGGAAGGGTGGATGGGGGAAGAAGTGGTGGCAGTAAATGAAGACTGGGACGGGGCTATCATCCACAACCACCTTGCTATGCGGCTTTGGCCAAGTGTATCAGCACCGTCGTTAAATGCTATAAAAGCCTCTGATATGCTCGTACAGAACCACCCCTCATTGCTTCCGCTCGGGCTACGATTAGTTCCACCACCAAAGCGCGACTCAACGGAGTGATCCAGAAACATACATGCCATGACCTGCCCGACCTGACTTAACCCCCCATGTTGTGTTTGTCGAGCAATCACGCTGCGCAGGCGATGGTGCGAAATGTGAGCATTTTGAAGCCTGGTTTTGTCGGATTGTGGGTGTCAAAATAGTAACCGAGCTTGACCGGGATGTTGATATTCGACGGCGGAATGGCATGTATATTGAGCACATTGAGATTCGCGTCGACCGTGGCCTGACTGCCAGGGAAGGACGTCGGGCCGGTGACAATGAATTTGATGTTATGGTTGCCGTATCCTTCAGGAGAGGTCGGTGCAGGCCAAAGAGGAGGGCACAGGTAGATGAAATTGAGCTTCTTGTCGGAGATCCCCTGGGAAGTTGGAAGCGTGATGTACGTGTGAAGGTACTTGCAGAGTGGGCTGGCTTTGGTTTGGTCGCCAGCTGCATTCACACTGATTGTCACGTCCCAAGTCATCCCGCATGGCGCGCCAAACGGACGGGGAGTGATGTCGTAGATGCCTTGCCCAGTAGTGCTGGCGAGCTCAGTGCTGTCGAAGGTCGTATTGCGCGGAACGAGGCTGTAGATGTCCGAGACTTGAATGGCCGGGATTGCTTTGGCGTTGGCCACACCCAACAAGACAAGGGACAATGAGGCAAGAGTGAACTTCATTTTGGATCTGTGGTGTCGCGTTCACTGGCTGGAAACGGATGTGCGGGATAGAACTGGTGACTTCGACAGCAGGAGTTGGTTGATAGCGAATACAAAGGAACAAGCCAGAGAGGCTGGTACTTATCGTCCTGAAAGCTAAATCCTGTCACTGCGTGCGCATCCATGTGAATATTCGTGGTCGTAAGGACAGGCATTTCAACTGTCTGCCTATTTCGTAACATCGAGCTTTCACCTCACCAAACATCAGCTAGCAAGACGACCGTCATACAGCGCAGTCACCGATTAAACCCTTCACGAGCAGTGAAGCTCAGGACTTCTTCTTGGGTGGCATGGTCTCTAAGGTGAAGCCCAGCCAGGTGTGTACAGTCATTAGGAAATTTGCGAGTCGTGAGCAGTTGGAGGGCCTTTAGTGGTGGGCGAATTGATCACCAAGCGCTAAAGGGAGTCCTCCATCACTGAACCGAGTGTAATCTACTCAGCAGATGCAGGTGTTGGTCCCAGAAAGACCGAACAGCGCATTTGCCAGCATATTGTGATGCTCGCTCGTGATAATACTGCAGGGCTTGGAGCTCCGCTTCATTGCCGTATGAATCCTGTGCCTGGTGGGAAAGTGGTGTACCGACCGAATGACGAGGGCTGAGAGTCAATGAATGGGCTTTTTGATTTTTTTCCCTACCAAATCAGATCCGACTATCCAGAACATTGGACTGGTACTCTGCAACTGAGAGAAGCCGAGTGAGGCTCGAAAAGTCCCTACCCCACGTAGAAGCTTGGAGCACGATAGTCCTGGTGATGTGTGTAACCTCGAGTGGGAAGGGTATCAAAGGCAGCTATGCATCAGTTGACTGGAGGATGGTCTGCAAGCCTATCTTACACAGGAGGTGTGGTAGTACCTCGTAGTGTAGTGTGAGTCCTCGGTAGGGGGTTGGCGTCTAACCTGAAAGGAATAGACTTGGTGACTAAGCTGCGGGCTTCACCCTGGTAGGTGCTTGGCCCCTACCAGGGACCGGTGCCTGGCGCATGCAGCGGGGCCCATGGTGGGCGGTGCGGAGAAGGTCGCGATCGAGCTGGAGAAGATGCGAACCAGATAATTTTTCGTTTCCGCCAGGACTGATTTGAGATCTGAGCGCAAATAAAACAATGGCGAAGAAAGGATCGCCTTTTGACTTGTCGAGATGTGCGAGACCCAATATCCTCAAACTACAGCCCTACAGATGTGCTAGAGAGTAAGTGCTTCTCATCGAAAGTCCCGCCCGTCTGACTCATGACCGTAGTGACTACAAGGACGATGGCACGAATATCCTCCTCGACGCGAACGAGAACGCGTACGGTCCAGGCCTGGCACTCGGTGAAAATGGGATCCACGGGCAGGGCAACGGCCCCGAAGCGAAATATCAGGTCGACTTCCTGGGCTTGAACAGATACCCTGATCCTCACCAAGTCGAGCTAAAAGAACTGTTCTGCAGCTTGCGGAATACTCACACCCACACGGACAGGGACCTGAGACCTGAGAATCTCTTTTGTGGTGTGGGCTCGGACGAAGCCATTGACGCTTTGTTACGGTGCTTTTGCGCACCTGGAAAAGACAAGATCTTGACCTGTCCGCCCACGTATGGCATGTATGCCGTGAGCGCAGATGTGAATGACATTGAGATTGTCCATGTGCCCCTCAATCCCGACGACGGGTTCTCATTGCAACCGCAGCAAATCTCGAACAAGCTGTCGGCGGATCCGTCAATCAAGATGGTATACATATGCTCCCCTGGGAACCCTACTGCGGGGCTCATTCGCAAAGAGGATATCCTGCAAATCCTCGAGCATCCGACTTGGAATGGTATCGTCATCGTTGACGAGGCATACATTGATTTCGCGCCGGAGGGATCAAGTCTAGCTGAGTGGGTATTGGAATGGCCAAACCTGGTGGTGATGCAGACACTGAGCAAGGCGTTCGGTCTGGCTGGCATTCGACTGGGTGTCGCTTTCAGCAGTCCTGAGATTGCAGCCTTGCTCAACAACATGAAGGCGCCCTATAATATTTCAAGCCCGACGAGTGCTATTGCAATAGCGGCGTTGCAGGAAGGGAATCTGAAGGTTATGCGACAGAATCGGGAGAAGATCTTGCAACAACGAGAAAGGCTGTTGCAAGAGCTACCACGAATACCCGGAATCGGGCGTTTCCGCGGAGCGACAGATTCCAATTTTTTGCTGGTTGAAATACTTGACAAGCCACGAGACGAAGGCGGACAGCCAGACAATAGAACGGCTCTTACTTTATATGAAACAATGGCCGGGCAACGGGGAGTGGTGGTCAGGTTTCGAGGCAAGGAGTACGGGTGCAAGGGCTGCCTGCGGATAACAGTGGGCACGGAAAAAGAGGTTGATCGATTTCTGACCGAGCTCAGATCTGTCTTGACTCAGATCTATTCGGGTTCGTTACAGGGCTCTCAGGTCGACGGACAAAAGAAACGCGAGGCAGAAGCAAGCAAGGTGATATCATAGGAGAAATAGAGAATGGCACTTTGGTAGATCTCGGGCGTGGCTGGAAAATCTCCATGTGGCCTCCATAAGCGGGAGCAGCCTCTTCCCCTTAGGACAAACTTCTGGCCTATGCCTAAAACCGATGGAAAAGAAACAACACCCTTTGCCCGCATCCTGTCACAAGGTGCCAACACATCAGCGAACACATCCAATCCACGAGCACACAATTGTCCGCCACTCTCTCACGCTCACCTGCAGATCTGCACCGATTTGCCTTGCAGCCCGAAGCCGAGTAGCCTGAGGGAGGTGCGCAGGGACCCTAGATCTGCTGGCGGTCGTCCCGAGTTTCCTGCCTCGTGTGTGCCTCAGGATAGCCCAGGCGGCAGGCCAATCGTGACGGATTGTGCCTGCAATTGAGCGAATGGTCGTGGGGTGAAGAGACAGCTGCTTGGTACAGCCACTCAGTGTGACATCCTGCAGCTTGATCTCATCTTCTGCCTCACCCCGACTGCGATTCCTTTTTTCCCTTCTCACAAGCTCTCGCGCGACAACGCTTCACATGTCCTACACACGGTCGCATCGAGCACGGTCAGGTTGGGAACAGGTCTAGCTCAATTCACTGTGTCCTCACTTAGCCTTCACATGCTGCCGGACCTCTAAGGCCATCCAACATCCCTCGATCCTGCGAAAATATGCCAGATGAACAAAGGAGAAGGGAACTGATCGTCACGATAACACTGCAAGAATTACTACATCATGGTCAAGGTGGATATCAAGCGGGACTACTATGCGGACCTGGAACTGCCTTCCACCGCGGACACGGAAGAGATCAAGAAACAGTTCCGACTTCTGGGTAAGGCAATGAAAACCATACCTCTCCGAGCCTCACTTACCGGGCGTAGCGAAACAGTATCATCCCGATCGCAATCCTGGTCATGAAGTCGAAGTCGTCCCCAAGTTCCAGGCCGTCCAAGCCGCGCATGAAATCCTCAGCGACCCGGTAGAGAAGGCCAAATACGATGCTGGTCGGGCAAGACTCGCTGCCAAAGCGGCGGCTGCGACGAACACGAATTACACCTCTGATCCCTACAGCTACACGAGGCCGACCAATCCTAAATCTGCTCCTACCACTAAACAACAATCCCCCTTCCCACCACCGCCCAAATCGACAGCACAACGCCCGTCTCAAACATCGAATCAAAGACCGCCGGCCTCGGCCGGTGCCGATAAGTTCAATGCATTTACCCGTGGCGCACCGTCATGGGATCGAGCGAAATTCGATGAAGTGAGAGCAGAGGCCGCTGCAAGAGCGTTCCCCAATATGAGACCTGCCTCGTCCGCACAACCGATGCCACCGCCACCCAGATCGACGCCTCGAGCTCCCACGGCGCCCAAACCTTCGCCTAGTTCAGACATGCCTCATGTCCCGAATGTCCCGCCGACAAGTTTCCCAGGCATGTCGAGGACAGCGAGTTCAAGAGCGAACTATCAAGCAGGCGACACGCAGCAAGGTCCTCGCTCTGCCTTTTCCTATGTTCAAGGGACACGGGGGCCGCAACAGCCGAACCCTCATATCAATGTGCAAGAATCCTACTCAATGCGATCGCCACCAGTGTCAAGGGTCAGACCTTCGGTGAGTCCTCTGCGTCACACCAGATCGTCAGACTATGACATGAGATATGATATTGGAGCCCGCCCGCCGTCAAGATACAGCGGCGGCGGAGGAGAGAGAACAGATCTTCACGGAGATGGCCTGCACCGCTCGTCAAGCGTCCGTAACTCGCCCATCGACGATCGAGGCCCGTTCGGCAGGTCGACAGCTCGATTCGAGAATCTCCCTCGGCATCGCAGCGCGAGTCCCGGTATGAGAAATGGTGGAGTGAATGCGGAATTCTCAGAGTCCTCGAGCAGTGATGAAGAGACATTGCACATGGATTCGCGGCCCAAGGCTCAACCTCGAACGAGCCGGCCCCAGATGCGTTCAAACCTAAGCTATGACACCGCAAACAACCCAGGTTTGACGGGTCAATTTCCCAGTACTAACTACACCAGAATTGTAGACGAGAGTCGTTATCAATATCCTCCTCCTGAAGCGAAGGAGCCCAGTCACAAGCCTTATCCGGACATAACCTCCTCCGATGCCGAGAAGCCCAATCCGTTGCATGGCGATGATGGAGGACAGGATAAACCCAAGTATGCTTCCCCTATCATGGATTCCCACACATGGTCGCAAACTTTGAGCCGCGGCCACAGAGGATCTTCTTTCAATGGATTTCCTTCGTGGGCAGTTCCCTCAAGTGTCTTCCCTCTGACAACGCCTCCCCGGCATCGCGAGCGACAGAGTGACACGCCCGCGTATAGTCATGGTTTTGTTCACCTGTCGAACAATAATGCTGACCCATATGTTAGTATTGCGTCCTCCCATCCAAGTGCGCAGTCGACGTTCGACGCGGCAAAATGGCATGATGAGCTAAAGGCCGACAATATCTTCCGGCCTGACGAGTCGCAAATGCGAAAATCGCCGTCCAAAACCAGTCGGCCTACAAGTAAACCAGCGACGGGGAGGGGTAGAGCTCAGTCACGAGCCACAGAGGATCCAACCCCTACCACGGAGGCTGCGAATGGAGGCAAGCACACAGCATTCCAGCCTGGGAAGTTGGCAGATGATTTTGCCGCTCGAGCAACTGGGAAATTCAAAAATGCGCGCGTATCTCCCGACACAGATTCGTCCGTGGATTCTCGAGATCGCTATGTCGTCGTAGAAGAAGATGCAATGGACGTTGACACGCCGCCCACCAACGGACACCATCCTTCTGTAGCCAACGGTGTCAAGCATCCCACGACTGAGTCACCACGTGATCAAAAGCGTCGATCATCGCACGGAGGAGTTGATTTGAAAGACTTCACTCAACACGCACCGTTTGCACCAACATCTACGGGCCTGGGAGGCTTGAAGGACGATCTGGAGACGCATCTCCCCTTCGAATCCCGCGCAGCCAAGGAAGTGAACTTGAACCGGACCATGTCCGCACGAATTCGAGCACTGAATCTGCCCAAACCACCGAAACCCGTCGTCCCGCCAGCCGATGACCGGCTAGATAAGCTCAACTTCGACCAATACGTGCAAAACATGCAAAACTACATGCGCGAATGGAACCACTTCAACGCCAAGATGATCGAGCATTTCCGTGCCCGGCAAGATAAAGTCTGCGGCACAATGAGCCAGAATTGGATTGCACAGTCTGGTGATGGGCCCGATGCAGAGGCGGTGGAGAAAGATGAGAATGGGGATAAACAGGCGGGCTACGCGGCGTACATGCAGTGGCTGAAGGACGATGCACAGTGTCGGGATTGGTGGGAAGAGGCAAATGAGAAGCATTTGAAGTGTTTGGAGGATTTGGGGAGGGCGAGGCAGGTGGCGAAGAGAAAATTGAGGCCTGTGTGAATTTGAGGCTCACCAGATTGGAGGCTCTTCATGCTGGACTTCTGCGTACAAGACGTGTGGCTTTTGGCGACACTTCACCTGAGCTGGGACGTGTTCGAGGCGTTTGGACAAATGGCGCGGCTATGTTTGTGGCATAGCAGGTTACGGGCGTTTTGACTTGCAATTTCCGACATGCAGTGTGGTTGGATTTTGTCTTTGGATGATGCGGATACCCTGTTGGCGATGAGACATAGAAGTCTTGAAACATGGAAAAGCCATGGCCAGTTGACATGATGACGCTCCGTACTGCTTGGATTTCAGGGAGTCCCGAGGACACTGGGTGTGATCCTCGCGGCAAGCTCCGCGCCTAACGTACACAAGCTTCAGGCCAGCAAAACAAGCATTCATTTGTGCCTCTAAATAGACCGTCCGCAATGCTTATCAGAGCTTGGCCAAGTCCGGCCTTAGCCGGCATCTCAATCATCGGTTCAACCTATCGCGGCTTCACCATTGACCACTTCCCTGCCTAAACCGCAACATTTACCCCGTCGTCCAGTGAGCGGTAGCAATCTCGCAGGAGTGAGGCCGCGCAATCCGGTTTGGCGGATGTGAAACTGGGAATGCACTGAGGTGTAAGATGGTTTAAGTTGACAGCTCAGCCGTAATTCTCGCGCAATGTTCTTGCCCTTCTCTCACCGAATGATCTCTCGCTACTGACCTGCGAAGACTGTTCTTACCCTCCTTCACGGTCAACTAATAACCGTGCTCACAAATTACGAAAAGGAAAGCTCAATCGAAGCGTGGAGCAACTACCACGATGGACGCCGAGAACCAGCAGCAACAGAAGATCCAAACTTCCCAGCCCCAAGCGGAGGGCGGTGCGGCCATCTCACAACAACCTGTAAGTCAGCTCACAAACCTCCAGGGTTTACCACGCGCTCTTCAGTTCCCCGACATATCTGTTCGGCTTGCCAAATCTCTTCACCCAATCAGGAAGCTTACCGACCTAATTTCCTGGCCGGCATGAGGGGCGACCGCTCCAGCTTTTCTTCCTCTCCATGGTTATCCGCGAAAGCTTTTTTGGGAACTGACCAGTACCATCAATAGGCTGCCCGCGAGTCCATGGACGCCACAGGTGTCAGCAACAAAGTTGGACTTCGAGGCGGTGGTGAAGGGGAGGACATCTGTTGTGGGTTGTAAGTCCAGCACTCGACACAGCCCACATTTTCCCCCGTGTACATGCATATTGATCTTTGTTGATAGGTGCGCCGGGTTTCTTTGCTTTGAGTGTTGCAAGGATTGCTGTTAGACAGGTCAGAGCAGACAGAAGAGGGTTGCAAGTCCAACGGCATCTGGGTCCATGGCAGAAGAAGATCCGGGGTCATGCTTGAGAGCCTCTGGTTTTGTCCTTTGGCGTCGCGGCGAACACCCTTGGTCTTCCTCTTTGACCCTGCGATGGCAGACACGAAGCTCATAGTTGATTTGAGGTATAACTTTCCAACTCTGCGGTATTGGATATTGCTGCGTTCAAGAAGATCGGTTTAACTTTGTTCCGTGTCTGCAACTTCCGTCTGCGAGTGTTGATTATGAGACTGCGCGCTCGCCCCGTTCGGCGTACATACGTGTCGAATCGACCCAAGCTAACAGTTTTACTCGCCCTGAATAGATTTCCCAGTCCCATTTCGGCGATCTCATTCTCTTGCGCTCCACGATGATCGTGATAGCTGCCTCCCGATGGATCCGTCCTCGGAGAAATTCTCGGCGTACGCTTCCATTTTCCTGCAGCGTCGATCCGCCCTGACAGCTCACTGTTCCTGCTCCTGCTCCGCCCCTCCCACGCAACGTCAAAGGACGTACTGTCTGAACTTGTGGAGGCTTACACTTGGCATGGGAGGGATATGAAAGGAAAGACAGCCTTCTTGGGGAATCTGTCCGCCGTTGGCAATCGTCTGAAGCCGGATTGCGGTGTACGAAAACGGTACAAATTCTCTGGCCAATTCTGAAGCAAAAGCCGAGCTATAAGTTCCATTGCTCTACGGTGAACTTGTCAGAAGAAGCCGTGCCTGTTTTGAACAAAAGGTCCCTCCGCAATGGCCGACACTTCGCAAGTCACAGTCCTGAAGCCTCCTATCCGCCACAGTTGGTGGAAGGAGTCATCCGTCTATCAAATCTACCCAGCATCCTTCAAATCGGCCAACTGCACCGTGGAAAAAAGCTCAGGTACAGTAAAGGGGGACCTGCGCGGCATCATCTCGAAACTCGACTACATCAAGGAGCTTGGCGTCGACATTGTCTGGCTCAGCCCTATCCTGCAGTCTCCTCAAGTCGATATGGGCTACGATATCTCGGACTACCGTGCTATCGATTCGCTGTATGGGACGATGGAGGATCACGACGATCTGATCAAGGGCTTGCATGATAGAGGTCTGAAGTACGTCATGGATCTGGTTGTCAATCACACATCAGATCAACATGAGTGGTTCAAGCAATCCCGCTCTTCGAAGGACAATCCATACAGAGATTGGTACTTCTGGAGGCCTCCTCGCTACGATGCAGATGGCAACCGCATGCCTCCGAATAATTGGGAGTCGGCGTTCTCTGGATCTACTTGGACATACGACGAAGCCACCGGCGAATACTATTTGCACCTGTTCGCGAGTGCGCAGCCCGATCTGAATTGGGAGAACCCTGCAGTCCGGGACGCCGTACACGATCTGATCAGGTTCTGGCTGAATCGGGGCGTGGACGGCTTTAGGATGGACGTAATCAATTTCATATCAAAGGCTCCTGGACTCCCGGATGGGAAAATCACTAAACCTGGATTCCTGCAGTCTGGCATCGAGCATTTTGCCTGCGGCCCTCGTTTGCACGAGTATCTCCAAGGCATTGGCGCCATCCTGCATGAGTATGACGCCTTTTCGGTAGGCGAGATGCCTGGCGTTACTGACACAAAGGAAATACTCAAGGCGGTTGGCCAAGATCGTGGCGAACTCGCGATGGCTTTTCAATTTGACATCGTCGGCATGGACATTGAGCCCGGTACCGGGACGAAATGGGAGCACCGGGACTTCAAACCGCAAACTCTGAAGCATGTTGTCTCGAAGTGGCAGTCTTTCATGATCGAAAACGCAGGCTGGAATGCCGTATTCATGGAGAACCACGACCAAGGGCGGACAATCTCGAGGTATTGCGACGACACTGAGGAGTACCGGACGAAGTCAGCCAAGCTCCTTGCTGCCCATATGGGTCTCCAATCTGGGACGGTCTTCATCTACCAAGGCCAAGAACTTGCGCAGATAAATGTCCCTGAGTCTTGGGGTTTGGACGAGTACAAAGACATCGAAGTGATCAACCATTGGAAGACGGTTTTGCGGGACTATCCTCACGACAAGGAGAAGCAAGCCGCTTACAAGAGACAATACCGGCTTATTGGCCGGGACAATGCTAGGACGCCCATACAGTGGACTTCTGATGCGCATTCATTTGCCGGTTTTCTTCCAGATGACCGTCCTAAGGATGCAAAGCCCTGGATGTCGATTCATCCCGACTTTAGGAGATGGAACGCCGAGGCACAGCTTGCGGATCAGGACGGTGCATTCCTGTACTGGCAACGGATCCTTGAGCTTCGCAAACAGCATAAGGACATCTTCGTCTATGGTGATTTCGAGATGCTGGACGTGGAGAATGAGTGTGCGAATGTCATCGCATACCTGAGGACTGACCGGTCTCCACAGGATTCGCACATGGTGGACGAGAGCGCGAGAACCTGCCTTGTCATCACGAATTTTTCAAGAGATAGAGTATGGTGGAGAGTCCCGGAAAACGTCGAACATATATTGTTCGATGGCCGCAGATTGAGGAGAGAAGCCATTCGGCAGGATTTGCGCAATTACACTGGAAGTGCCGCCGGCGACAACGCGACTGACAGGGACGAAAATGGCTGGAAGATTGACCTGATGGCGTGGGAGGTGGTCGTTGCCCTAGCTTGACGGGAAGGCTTGACGCCGATGACTTGACTCCATCGCCAAAGAAATGCATTCACATCTGTAGGTGAGCATCGAGTCATATCTTTGACCTTTCTTCTTGCAACCCTTCCCCGTTAGCTCTGCGCTGTCACATTGAACCACTCATAGATGCGTTCATGGAACTGGATCATCATTGAATCTCCCTGGTGTTGCCCCCACATTGTGGTCTGTCAATATGTTGGCCTCGAGATTAACCCGCCAAGGTATGAGCAAGTGCGTCAATGCAGTTTAAGTGACGCGACGTTCGCCTTTTTCCCATGCTCAGAGAGCGTGTGTCTTATGAGCCAGCGTGAAGCAGAATGATTCAGAGCGGTGATTGCGATTCTATTGCATGCATTCTTGTATGCACTTCCCCATCAGCACCCATATTCACGATTCTGTGGAAGAGCTTTGCATCACTCCCGCTGTGTCATACAGGTGAGTGAGTCACCGATGGACCGGCGGGCTGCCAACTGGCATTCAACCTTCCAACGGAAGGACGGTAGCAGTGCCGTGGAATATAAGTACCACCCTTCCTTCCATCTTCTGCATCTCTTTCTCCCTTTTCTACATGTGTGTGTATATTTATGTATCAGAGCGATCGAATTCCCTCCCTTTCTAGGCCTAATACTCGAAATGCTGCGTTCAACTGGGAAGCCGGTGTTCGAAATAGTAAGCGTCTAACTAGGAGGTCAACGCCCGAAGCGCGACATTCAACCAGGAAACCCATGCTGGAAACACTACGTCCCACGAGCAGAGTGGTTAAGACTAGGGTCCTCCCCCAACTGATCACGGTCCAGGAGTATGAAGCCATATTCCCACATTCAGACACCGAGGCCGCGACCCGAATTGGCCGGCTAGAGGAGGCGGTGGTGTTTAGCATTGGCAACGACGAGGTCATCGCGGCCCTCAAAGACCGTCCGCCGCTCCTCACTTCTAGGTCCGCGACCCACGCAACAAGATTGCGGGTATGTTCCATCAGTGGCAGCGGTACATCCGCTTGAACGATTCATCGAGATCTTTGAGATGGGAGATAAGATCAGCGATGGTGAGGGACGACGCACTCGGTGAGCCCGTGGCAGTTCCTCTAGGGCCTGGGGAAGAAGGATAGGCCTGCCGCCCAGCAACTCCCTCAAGCTAGTGAGGATGCAAGAGAAACCCATCCCGGCGATCATCTCCGGGCTGCCCGAGTACAACTTCCTGCTGAAGGGTAAAGAGCGCGACGTTGCCTGCAAGCAAGTGTTGGAGGGCGTCCGAGACTTCTCGAACTCTTACGCCTTCGGTTAGATGGCGCGGTCCGCGCCATCTCATCACACCACCGGGACAGTCAATGCGTCCACGAGGACACCGAGCAGGACTACCTCGATAAGCTAGCAATGGCCGAGGAGTAATGGGAGCGCGCACTTCGCGGCGAGAAGAGCTATTGGCGCTGTGGTTGGAGACCCCTCCGAACACTCAGAAAGTCCGCCAGCTGAGCGCACTCCTCGAGCCCAGAAACCAGCAACGACGGCGCTTCCGAAAAGGGCGGCTGTGTCATCGCCTGAGCACAAGCGATCTCATGATTCCGCGTGCCTCTGTTCCATACCTTTCCGTAACGACACTGAGTCGATCTGGCAAACGGTGAACAAGATGCTCTGGTAACGGAAGACGGAAGACTTGAGGCCTCGGACGTCATGTGTCAGAGATGGCACAATTTCGCTCCCCGCGACAGACGTACAGTGCATCGATGTTTGTATACCCTTCCACATACGATGTTCATCTATCGACTCGATACGAGGATGAACAGCGGAGCCTTTCGTCAAACTATTTTTACGGTGCTACCATTGAATGTCGTGCCACAAATCAGCATGCTGATTGAGGCAATGGTATCCGATACGACCTTGTTGCGTTCTCAACCGAGATGTATGTACAAGCCCTAGGTTCCACAACGTGTTATCGACAGACGCCTTCGCCCTTTTTAATGGCAGAACTCTCCATGATATGATAAAGGCAGGGAGATGTTTATGTTGTCATGCGATATCCACGACACCTTCGCCCGACGCCGCGGGGAAGGATCCCACTCTGGTGTATCCGCTACCAAAGCAGGATGACATCCTCAGTGTTATGAGTGGATCATGATACTTTACCGCACTGGGTACAGGGTCACGAAGAGACCTCATCAACAACGTATCCGACTTGTGGTGTGGCTTCGACCGCGAGCCTTACCATCAAGACTTGGGAAGCAGGTATTCAAACACAAACCTTCAAAAGCAGTAGGTCACTCTTGGCAAATTGCTGCTAGCGGGTCTCTGTTATCAAGTCATGTTCAGCCAGATCCTTATTGAAATGGCTCGCACATACGTAGCCCGAATGTCGACCGGCGGCAAGTATCCTTGCGGCCC
Source organism: Phialophora verrucosa (assembly GCA_002099365.1). Classification (NCBI taxonomy): domain Eukaryota; kingdom Fungi; phylum Ascomycota; class Eurotiomycetes; order Chaetothyriales; family Herpotrichiellaceae; genus Phialophora; species Phialophora verrucosa. The sequence continues at coordinate 437,181 of MSED01000002.1, read as the reverse complement.
ACAGGGAGACAAAGGACAACGAGAATTTCGGGATTGCTGGGGTCCGGCTTTCGTCACTTTTATACTGAGGCCACGAGATGACGACCTTGCCAAGTATCAGGGTTTGCCGACTGACAAAAGTCGCCAATATGGCATTGCTCGGCTCTCGCTCTTTGTTTGTTCATTGTTGAACAGACAACCTCACCTGAGGTGAGAGCATGGGAACTACCGCCGAGAAAACCCTTCTACATGGGTGCCAACCATCTACCAGACAGTACTCCGTACTGTTTCTGTGGGAGCTGGACCGCCTACACCAAGGCGCTTCTGATGCATGAGATCAACGCAACGTCGAAGAGATGCATCGATAGGGTTCATCCATACCACGCACGATACAGTGCATCGGTACCACGTGTCGACACGATGGGTGACACATTGCGTGCATACGATGCTTTATTAGGGTTGGTCTCGTGGTGCTCGTACCACGTTAACGTGGAAGAGATGATACGCCCATTGAAGCCACGAGCACCCTCCCCATGAGAACTTTCGTCGCCGTTCTTTGCTCCACCTTGCCGCGAAGCACGATGACCACCGATCATGGAAAGAGACTTCTGCATGACGCGGATCAGGGCAGATTCACGGACCTCCAGACTCTGAGCGGTTCCGATGGTGGAGTCAGCTTTCGGGCCAACGCCATCCTGGTCATGAACGGAGGCAGCAATAAGCTGAGGAAATATGTGGATGAGGCTCTCAAGAGCTCGACCGCGGTCTGTCCGCCTCTTGCCGTTTGTCTTTGAACCACAGCCACTTTGCGGGCTCCATGGCAGTGGATCTATCGATCTATCGCGGCCCTCTGCCCGTCGAGTTGGAGCGTGGGAACACCAAGCCTCAAATGCTATCGTGATGCCAATCCCATTCCCATCACGGGATGTGACCGCAACAGGATGTGGCATACATTGCCGGAGTTGCCTCTAGACGACCAAGAAACTTCACGCTTTGACACACAGTGCAGCCGGGGTCCTGATATTGCGGCATTCATATCTATATATATCTAGGACAAGATGGATCCCAACGCACGTTTCGTGCTGTCTCGTGTTTCTAGCATTGGCCGCTGGTATGATCACACGTCGTACCGGGTACGCTTCGAGCCCTCACCATCTCAGGACTTCATGGTTCAGTCGCCTCCCTAGGATGACCACTTCGGCCACTTCGCAGCGGTTGTTTATCACCGTACCGGCAAGCGATCATACGCCACGTTACAGCGCCCATGACGCATCCTCCGACGAACCCGTGCCTCGACTATTCAAGACACGGCCACCAGTTCTCGCGTCACCCTGTCGTACACTCTAAATGTCTTCTCCCAGACAGCGCCGCCAACGGAGGCCCGAAAAAAGGGTCGCTGCGTCCTCGCCAGAGGGGAAGCGACGCAGTGGACAGAGACAGACCTTAGCTTGTCTCAGCCCTTAATTTTACCGAGAGTCAAGGCTAGCTATAGTCGACACGCAATCAAGTAATTTCTCGACATCGTCCGCGGTCTTCGGCTGCTCGAACCGACGGCGTTATAACTAGGTACAGTAAACACAAATCCCTGAATGTTTAGAAAGACCTCGAGGTAATCCTCTTGACCTCGCACACAAGTCGGATTTCCACCACTTTTTCATTCTGCTGTCCTAGATCCGTCTCGCTCAATACATCGAGGGCATCAGGCAGATCCAGGAGGGCTAATTGTGGGACTTGCAGAGAACTCAGTCCGTCTGATTTTGGGACAACTGAGGAGCAACCCATGCTGCTGTGGAGACGAAAACGTCTCGGGGAACCGGGGCAAGACTTTGATCATGTCACGTCCTTGTTTGCCTCCCACCCGCCCCCAAAACCACCTCTTGCAGATACAGTTTCCCTTATCGATAATATGGCTGCAAGGGCTCCTCTTCAGTCACTCAAGGACTCGAAGGTGGAGAAAGTCTATCGTGGTCGTCGCGGTCAAAGGCTGGTCGTGCAGCCCAGCTCCCTATACGCGTTCTAAAAAACCCTCTGGTGCAGAAAGCGAGTGATGTCTGGTAGCAAAGCCTATTCTCCTCGGTCCTCTTGTCATTACGACACTGATTCTGCTTCCGCCCATCCACCACCTTCATCACACATTCGCTTGACATTTATTCAGCACAGTATCTGCCCCTTTGACGATACTAGGCTGCTGAAACGGGCGGGGAAGAAATCACGCCGACACGATCTCCAACGAAAGCTCTGCACGCAACGGTCAGATGAGTATTTCCCAGTGACCTCCAAAAACAAGCGGTGTTCTTGTTCCGGGGTTTGCATGTTCTTTCGAGACGTGCCAGCTGTTAGGTAACAGTAAGATACCGGACTTGTGATCTAATCGCCTCGACCAGACGGCATGACCAACCTGCCTCCCTCGCGCTAGCTAGCTAGCCAGATCCTAGACAGCGGATCAGTCCAAACCCGGCTTCGCGTGTTGGCGTCACCTGGGTCTCGTGAGGAACTGCCTCAAGTGGAACGGGGCTGGACATGGCACGCCAAGCGATCGTCAGTCTACTGCGTCAAATTCAGAACAGAATGTGAGTTGGATCGTCGGGGTCAGTTCCAAGGCAGGGCGAGCACCCTCCCGGGGTCCGCGGATGTTGGACGGGTGTCTGTCTATCCCTTCCTGCTCGCCCCCCCTGGATGCATATATATGTACTATATGCTTCACGGTGACAGAGGTTGTCTTCTCTCAAGAACTCAGCTGCGAACTCATCTTGCATTCTTTCCAATAGACGAACCAGTGGCTTGTCGACAAGGTACAGCAACACTGTGGGCTTGACGACACGTCATTCAACGTTCAAGTCCAAGCCGACTTCAGCCATCCAGATCTCATGGCTGTGAGATCCAGCAACAAGGTAGCGTTTCGGGGGCTGGGCAGTTGGTCACAGTCGAAAAAGCCTCCAGGCAGGTGGTCGGTGCAAGAGGGGAAGACCAGACTTCTCTCCGGAGTGCAGAAGCTTCGTGGAGGCCGAGACTTCGCCCGTGGTGTCTATGCACTCGGTGATGAAGGCCCGCGAGGTCCTTGAGCCAGGACGGCGTCCCAGTCAACCCCAAGATTCGCAAAGACAGAGTGTTGAGCATCAGCGCGCCGCCTTCTTGATGCATGGCACAATCGAAAGCCGACACATTCCGTCTTTCCACTTCAAGTTTCGACGACCGGTGCAGGATGCCCGGTATTGTCGTCAGAAGCGTTGTGGAGGTTTGTTCCTTCACGAGGCGCCAGCCAACAACAAAAGGATCTATACATTGGTGGTGGAGGCGACCATCATGAAGGATAATCTGGATGCTGGAGGAAGCCCAAAAGAGACAGCAGACAGACGGTATAGTCACTTGTCGAGGTGGCTTCACCAGCCAAGGGCATACACTGCCCATCAGAGCGGCCATAGTGTCTTTACGGGGACGTCTCTCTACCAAGAGTATCATCACGGGAAAGCGAGGGCTGATGGTCATGGAGCGAGTACACGGACAGGCTCGATTAAACCTCGAGGACCACGATACCGTCGCCCAACGGACGCATTGATTTTCTGTGCATACGAGTCCACCGTACAGACACCTCCTTTCTTATCAGTCGTCTTCGATAACCTCTTGTAACCCGCAATCCGGCAGTATAACTCTACCGACCTCTACCATCAATACGACGATGGGATGATCTATCTGGTGATCTTCCGACTCCAGCGCTTCGCATAATGTCGCGACGCGTCCGAGAGTTGGTCTGAAGCATATCTCGAGTGGGGATCAGAAGGAGCAAATTGCTGAGGGATATGGCTGTATGTTAGAAATGCGGACACGAAGACAACTGATAGGAAAGGTGTCGTATTGATGGTAGAGGTCGGTAGAGTTATACTGCCGGATTGCGGGTTGCGAGAGGTTATCGAAGTGGAGCAACACTTTCCTGCCGCTGCCAACATCGCGTACTCCACTGGACGGGTGCAGATATGTGTACCGGAAGCAACCAACGGGCCCGAAGGCAAGAAATGCGCTCTCTGAGAACTCGGGAGAAGACTCACGGCAAGAAACACAACGGGAATATTGAAAAGTACGACGGAGAGCAGCCCGCGAAATACATAGAGGATTGGGCTATGAACGTCACCTTGTTAACCAGGCTTGCAAGAAGCTTGTCTACCTACCGGCCTAGTCGCACTGAACCTTGTGGAGGGATCGGCGGCAAGTATTCGATGTGCAGGCGACGGAAATGCAGACTTTGCGCGCCGCAAAGAGCGCTCTTTGTACCCGAGCTCGCGCGACCCATGAGACCTCCCGCGCCTCTCCAAGGACGAAGAAGACTGTTGTTGCTGCGGGCCAGTGCCCAGCACCTACGCCCTACCCTTATATGTACCAAGAAAAGGGCGACAAGAGGCACTAAGAGTGGTCCCTAGACTTTAATGCTCATTAATCACAGAACAGGCATGAGAATGGATAGGCGAGATACAGCACGAGTGGGGCTGCAGTTGTATATATACAGTTGCCTCGTTCACGATGTGCTCGCTTAGGATAGCTTCAGAGCAATCATATATAAGTAAATCGACCCTCTAGCTTGAGACACCATTCCGCCGACTTTGACGGGTTCGGTCTCCCAAACTAGGCGAGACTCCAACAACGTTATGGCCATGGCTGGAATGAGCTTGTCCACGCACATACGTATACAGAGCAGGTGGATGGGTGGAACGGTTCGTAAGATCGTCTCGCTAGCCTGGCCACTGCTCTATATATAAAAAGTGTTGTTACTCCCGGATACGTCAATACATATGCGTACCTGTTCTGTCATTAAAAGAAGACGAGATTCAACGTAGAGTTTTGTATGGTCCCTATCTATCTCTATGTATCAGACGAAATGGGACCAGCTCCAGTAAGGGAGATTGCCGTGCCTAATCGAAAGGCCCAGCGACGGCGAGACAGCTGCTACTCATGCGGTCCGGGATGTTGTGATTCTCTGGCTTCAGCTGTCTATCGAATTCCATGGAGGTCTCTGAACTAGATGCGAACTTCTTTCTGAGTGACTTATTTGGGCCTCTTCCAACTCCTCTCGAAACGAGAAAGTCCATTCGGTTGTGGAGGTTGCTCCATGAGGAGGTCAACAAGTATATTCTTCCGAGCTGCCCGTTTAACAATCCTTTCCGTGGAGATATCGACACAGTCGCCACCTGGTGTAATCTTCTCGTGCTCGGAGTACAACCATGAGGCTGTACGAGTACCTTCTGTCCTCGTCGGCACATCGCTCCCGACGACGGCCGATATCGACAAAGCCGAGAGCACTGATCATCGTCCGATGCCTCCACCACTGGGTCGTCTCATGCTGTAGCTTCTGTCTGGATCTGGAAGTCGAAGTCGAGGTATTGTGTATGAATAGGTAGAGACAACGGCGAGTCTCGCACCACGGGAAGACCTAATTCGTGCCCAAGTCATCGCCTTCCGTAATCGGTTCTTCCCCAGTGTCGTTAAATGAGTGTTTGCGCTGGTCTCGTCGGAGGAAGCATAGCGTTCACAACTCGTCGGGGACTCTAATTGACTTCAGTTCTCACCCATCTCCACATCCGAACCTTCCTCAAAGTACTCGTACTTAAATATGGCGGTTAGCGTGTGATGATCTGTGTCGGAGGAGCGTCTACAACTCACTTGGGCGATCAACTGATTGAGTTGGACCAGGTCCATCGTCGCGGTCTCTTCCCCTGGTGTTGATTGAGTGGTGCCCATACCGGCGGGAGGGGAATTGGCGTTAGATTGAGACATGTATGAGCCCTCATCTAGGAGAATCTCGGAACTCAACACCACCTTCATCTTTTCTTTGGCATAGACTGCTTCGTCCTCCGAGACTGTCTTGTCGAGGTGTTTGGTGTAGTCAGGGTGTTTTGCTTGTGATTCGTGGTTTCCTTGTTCCGTCGTTGCCTTGGCTGGGCGCGAGGTTGCTGTTTGCTGGTATCTTGTTTCCAAGTTGGTCGCCGGTGCATTGGAAGAATTCATGTTCTGGCCAAAGGAAGACCGGGAAGAGGTTGTCCATGGGTGGTCTGACCTAGCTACGGCCACCATAACCTCCCAGTTCCTCGCAATGTATTCCTGAATTTGTCCTTCTGTATTGTCCTTCTGTAGGATATTGTGTGTCACGTACTGTAAGCTGAACGATGGGGGCATTAATGTCTGGTATTGTGTTACTACAAGGAGGCTGTCTGCAGTAAGATGTAGGCTATATCTCGTGCCCCAACGTCATGGCGTCACAGTATATATAAACATAGAGCATACGGTCATCCATGCGTTCCGATTTGTTGCGCCCCGGAGCACACCGCGCTGAATTTACCTCTGCCATCGAATCCGCTATCCCAGACTCGATGACCACGGGTGCGGCCCTTGATGCTGAGCAAGCAGTCAGACGAAAACAACAGCGCAAGGGGCGCTCGGTCGCTCGCTTCCGTGGGTATGGACGCTCCAGGCCGGATTAGATAGCTACGTCGAAGATAGCTCAAGATTAACGACTGAAAATCGAGCTCTGGAGGGATGGCCAGGCTGTCACCAGCCCATGCAGGGAGCGGGTAATGAATAAATTTTCAGTGAGCTGCTAGATTCTCCGTTGCGTATAAGTTGAAGTGCGTGGCTTCATTACTTCGACGTCACGGGGGACTCGGTACGCCTCCACGAACATCCGCATAGATGAATCGAGGGAGTAACAAGGTCCAGACGCACCCGAAACGACACAATATCGTTTTCTGGGTCTTACGGCAATGTAGCCACCACGGTCGAGGGAATGGGCACATGCCTTGACGGCACCTGCATCGTAATCGGGAGTTTGCTGAGCTCTCTTAGCATCTCACAGTGCTTCAACTGCATCGAAGCATTCCCTCGGGACCGAAGGACAAGTCAGCGTACAAGGACGCTTATAGGGTGACACTTGACCTTCACGGCCTGGCATCACCCAGGCCGTGTCGCCAACGTTCCTGTACTGGGTAATTATTCCACAGCGTGCGGAGGTGTGGGTGGCCACAAGGCCTCTCCACAAGTCCACCGCAGCGGAACGTGTAAAAGGCCTCGAACTTTCATCGTGAGCCAGCAACCGTTTTGTGACCGAGGTTTGCCGCTCTAGATTCCAGCGTCGTATGACATTGGTCAAGCTGGACCTCGGAAACCCATGGACAACCTCTAGGAGTGAGTGGACAGTCGACGGTGAGCGCTCCAAAGGCCATTCCAATATCCTCTTCTCCTCCTTAGCCATGAGCACGCCCCGCGGTAGGCGATTTTCAGTTTGTGCACTATCTGTTGCAAGCTGCATCCCAATGCATCATGACGAGTATCTGCTACGTCTCTGCGAGCATTCGGCGGTCGAGCTGCGCAATATTCAAGCCCTTTTGGCTTTGATGAAAGCGCGAGTATAAATTTATCTCGTCTTCGGTCTCATGGAAGCCTAGGGAGGGACCCGTCAAATGAGGGAACCACATGCCGCCGACGCGCCATCCTCTCTCATAGATAGGAGTGGTCATGGACATCCAAACCAGCCCCGTCCGGAATATCCAAGGTCCATGAAAACTTCAAGTGTATATATACCCCAGTGAGTAAGTGAATGTATATATAGTTAGTACCGCAGATCGCACGTCGTATGCACTGTGGTATGCGATGTGCTGTGGTAGGTCTGCCGCCCCATTTGATCTCGTCGGAACATGATCACCTCGTGACTTGAGGATCAGTTCTGCTTTCGTCCCAGCCTTGAGGTTGTGTGAAAGGGGAAAGAAAACACAGACGCAGCCCTTGACCCGGGGCGAGACGAGTCGAGGTAGGTACGAGTAAGGCTCACCTTCCGGAGCGTAGACCTGGCGATTTCTTTGCGCCAACGCTTCTTTCTACTGCCCAAACATGATTCATCTGTTGAACGGCAGCTTAGAAGCTTTCTCAGATCAACGTGCTGCTGGCAGAGCCGAATCGAACATGATGTATCGGGTTGTTGCGCCAACGTTTCCTAGGGCCTGGAATTCTTGACTGCGCGAGAGGTTGGTTGCGATTGGACATGCTGGCTGGTCAACGTACTGGTTGTGATGGACTAGTCGACCAGAGCGAGAGCGATCTCTTGCATGTCATACTTGACCAATTCCGTAAGGGCCTCACTTCCCTGAGCGGGAAATAAAAATCGGCATGTTGCTTTTTACTTGTCTTATCTGTGCGGCCAACAGAACGGAAATAGAGAGGCTTGACGGGCCCATGTAAGAGAAACCGTCCATGATGATACGAGCATCCGTTCTCTGCTTGCTGCACGATTCCCCATCCTTCGCATGGCCATCGAGCCCTCGATAAAGAAGTGAGATAACGCCTCACTAAGGTTGCAGGATGGGTCCGGGCGGCAGACCATAATGTAGTTCTGTGGCGTTACTCCTTTCGCCTTGTAGAACTTATTGCTTCGGTAGCAACAGGAGGAAACCCCAAGCACCCGCAAGGTAAACTGATTCGTCTTAGAAAAGGGCCCCTAACACGTAGAGATACTCCAGGTGTCGACACTGTGAACGGCAATCGGTGTAGGCCAATGCTCAGACTTGCTCATCATCAGCGTGTTCTTGCTCCTCATCTGCATCCTCGCGAGGGCGTCCACAGACGTCTCCATGTCTCAGTACCGATGAGGCCCCAATAGCGCCTTGCATATCGATTCGTGAGGTCTTTCTTTGGACCGTCCACAGGTAGAGTCCGTGGATCCGTGACGTCGTCCAGAGCGCCTTCAACCAAGCTCCCGAAAGAGGGTGATTGCTCGAGCGTCGATTTGAGCGGATTTACAAAGAAGAGTGGCTCTGCTGGGGCATCCTCTTCTCCGAGTGTTCGCTTAAGGACAGCTCGGCTAGTATCGGGCTATGGACCATGGGCCCGACTCTGTCAGCCTTGGCATGATCAGATTTGCGGCCTTTGCCTCAAGGTCGATTTTGCTCATGGGATCACTAGTACGCTTGGACAAGCTTGCCTGTGGACAAGCGGCTCAAGAGAAGACAGTGTAGCTTTTTCGTAGCAAATCAGGCTCCGTAGGCCTTCAGCTGTACGAACGATTCAGAAAGCGTGCTCGAGGCAGGCGAGCGAGGAGCGACAATCGGCACGTTGTCTTTCCACGTTGACGGAGCCAGCCACACACGGGACGGAGGGAGGGAGGGAGGGAGGGAGGGAGGAAACCGGAAATTGGGTCTGGTGGACGATACTTAAATGTGGCAGCGCCGCATGGCCCAGAGCCTGCGGCGGTCAATTGTACAGCTGGGTGTACACTCATCGAATCAATCGAGCAGGCGGGACGCCACCCAGCCACAAATGCTCAAAGAGCACCTAACGCGACTCTCGAGTCTCGGCCACCGGCACGGTTGGATGGCGGTTAGACCAAGGCAGTGATCCATATGGGAATCAATATTCCAGTTGTAGTCGTGCATCCGAGTTTCGCCCATCGAAAAAAAACCAGAGACACAGCCACCGTTGCCGGTTGACGACCACCCGCTATGACCAAGAGGTGGTCTGGGCAGAGGTGGCGCGTTTGATCCCGTCTACTTGCCCTTCAAGTTGAGCCATTCCCGTCAGCCAGCAACGAGTTCGACATGGCCTTGGTTCCAGCTTGTCGTGATATTGCCCGGTGTGTTGTAACCTCAGCAGTACGATGTCTCGTACCTTAGGTTCTCTTGCAGGCGTAGCCTTTGCTCCAGCTTTGAGGCGATGTATCTGTTACAAGATTCACGGGAGCTCGGGGTCCATGATCAAGAAGCAACAGACCGATATTCGGATCCAGCACGAAATTCCGGAAAGTGTCTTTGCTTCGTACTGGGCGTAAGGGACTCGAGACCGCTTCGATGCGCTGGTAGCATATTCGTATCGTATGGGACGCTGGTCAAACATGTCTTGTTCATTCCTCAATCGCCTTCATGGGTTTTATATACCCAGGGACGGAAGGAAATCCCATCCGTCGGAACAACGCTCCTCGTCATCCAAACGTCGGGGCGACAGCGAGGCTTGCAAAAGTGCCTATGGACGCGATTCTGGAGTCCCGCGCACACGCACGCACACAACCGGCTCGGGAGGTGATTCTCGAGACACAGCCTGCTTCCACGGACATGAACGGCCGTGAACAATCGCCGCTTCGGACCTGGCATCGGAGGAGAATGATTGACGTATACTCCTTCATTTCTCCTCAGAGAAACGTTGTGAAAGCCAGCCGGGACTTGATTACCCTTGACGTTACTCCGGAGCTGTCGGTCCGTTCGCAGACTGCTGATTTCGTTTCTGAGAAACGATGATGTTTTCCGCGCCAGTGGATGTGCCAGTCTCTCCTGGCATAGTGCCAAAACCGCCCTTCGATCGTCATCTTCTTGCTCATCCAATCCGTCGGGATGGTCAAGACAACAGCAGATGAGCTGGATCAAATAGGTATTGTCTTCATCAATGATTGGTCTGTAAGCACGTTCATCATATCATCGTCATTGCCCTCGTCTCCATAAGAGGCAACGACGCGCAACACGGCGACTGCAGGTCATACAGGCACTGGAACAGCCGACCTTGTCGAAATCCCAGGATCCATTTGAGGTGATCATCTTGTTGGTTGAACGATACCAGCTCTTCTGCCTTCCCCTTTCCAAGCTGAAAATGCCTCGAAAAAGTGAAAGGCAAGCACTCGCCATATTAATGTCAAATCGGAAAATGGGTCTTCATGTCGTCGTACATGAAAATGCGGATGACTTAGAAAAATAACGGAGGACAATCGTATCATGTAGACCGAATGAGCACGGCTCTCCGGACGATGACCCAGGCCTCAGGCCCGTAGTGCACTGAGCAGACGTTGAGTTGTCTTCTCGCAACACTTTGAAGGTGACCGGGTAGCCCTGTAGAGCAGCCAACAAAAGCACAACATGTCAGCATATACACACCACAAGATGCTCAGCACTCGAATCGTTCGAGACACAAATTTCCAAGCCGTCCGAGGAGATGCTTTGTCGATATTTTCGAGCTCAGAGCGCTCTCCGTGTCACGCATGGCGCGTTCGCCATGGCTTTCCTTGATATGTTTTCCCGCGAACCGAAATGTGCTCTGCTGTGCTCTGCCGTGCTCTGCTGTGCTCTTCTTAGCGAGGTAGGCCGCAGGCAGCGTACGGCAGTAGAAGAGGAGATCGTCATCCCACCAGCGTCAGCCTGACGAACGAAAGTCAGTATCAATGCCGTGGGATGTGTGTATGCATATATATAGCAGCGTTCGGACCGGTGTTGACATTGCATTGGTCTTGACGAGGCGCTGTTCATGCTTTATTGTGTGCTCCGCAATCGTAATGAGTGACACAATTCGTTAGGATATCCTCCGTTCCCACCGTTGCCGTTCTGACGCTTCCCGGCCATACGGCGTTCCCCTTCTGTCTCAGTCTGTCTCGTTCGGCCAGCGCAAGTTCGTCAGGATTATCGCCATTTCGTGTGCTGTTCCAGGAGAAAAAGTTCGTCGATGTTGGTGTATTCGAAAAGTGAAACCGTCGACCTCGGTTTCCCAAGTAAGTCATGCTGGTACCTTTCCGCTGGTCTTGTCAAGAAGCTGGGCGGACGCCCTGCCGGCACAGAAGGACAGAGGGCCAGGGACCATGCCAGATAGTATATTCTTGGAGGTATACAACTCCGGTACCCGCTTCTCGTAACAAAACGACGTATACCTTGTGCTTGGGAGACACCCGGGAAGACAAGAATGGGTGATAATGCTTTTAGCAAACAGATGAAGAATACAGGACAAGAAAAGCAAACCAGAAGACGGGAGAGAGATAGAAGGGGTTCATATACTTTTTCAGACACCCTTTGTCATCCTTTCTACCATATGTTGCTCGTCTGAGCGAAATCTCTTCCTCGTGACATGATCGAGTCATACCCGGGAATCTTGAGAGCTTGAGTCATGGACGGGGAAGTAGAGACTCGGGTATACAGCCAAACTGGTCACATTCATGTCAGAGATGTGAAGCCAAAAGGCTGCAGTCGTGCAGTCCAGTGCAGTCCATACCGTGCGTGGCTGTTCTTTCGGTGGGATGTGACGAGCCAATCCAGTCATGTCATACATATCCTCGCGTCCATCTTCCCGCCCCGATCATGTTCAATATCACTGCATCGCTGCCATCACTCGTTCCCATTTCGGGGAAGCTCATTGACTCATGACCTTCAATTGCTGCTTTTCGGGGGAGATCATTGACTCATGCTGGCTTTCGGCTTTCTCTGTTTGCCTCGCCGGTGAATCTAATCCTCCCCTCCCCCTCCGGCCAGTCCGCTCCCACCGACCTGCTTTGCGCTCTTTGCCCCGCATATGTCATCGACCCTTAACAACAGACACGCACTCTCCACGGCGGTCTTGATGCTCTGCATCTTCACGGCTTGAGGCTCCCACACGCCGTAGTCCTTCATGTCGACCACCGCACCGGTATCTCCATCGACTCCGAAGCTGGACTTCCCCTCTGCTTGCTTCGCCCGCAATTGAGTCAAGATCCGAATCGGTGACGCACCGGCATTTTGGATCAGCGTCCGCGGAATGACTTCCATGGCCTCGGCCACGGCACGGTATGGCCATTGCATGACTCCCTCGACCGACTTGGATTTCTGGGCGAGCCGCACCGAGACAGCCATCTCAGTAGCACCACCCCCGGGGGACAGACGGGGATGGAACATGACGTTCCTTGCCACGGACATGGCATCCTGCAAATTTCGCTCGACTTCATTCAGGATATCCTTGGATGGGCCGCGGAGAAGGATGGTGCACGCCTTGGGATTCTTACACTTTGTGAGGAACGTGAAATACTCGTCGCCGATCTTTTCGATCTCGAACAATCCGCAGCCGGTGCCGACGTCCGAGTCCACGAGGTCGTCGACGCGATTGACGATGGTCGCGCCCACGGCCCTCGCGATCCGGTTGTTGTCTGTCTTCCTCACCCGTCGCAACGCCGTCACGTTCGCCTTCTGCAGATAGTGCTGCGCCAGGTCGCTCACGCCCTTCTCCGTGATGACCAGATCCGGCTTCACCGCCAGAATCGCCTCGCACATCTTCTTGACCTGCTCCTCCTCGATCTGCAATATCTTGTTCCACGAATCCTCGTCGGTAATCTCCACGTTGGTCTGAGACTCGCCTTTCTTGTACTCGAGCGTGCAGTCTAGCAGGACGATGCGGGGGTTCTCTATCCTCCGACGCATGGAGGCGTGTGTGATGTCCTTGTTCAGCATGACTCCGTCTAGGACCCGCGAGTCTTCGATTTCCCCACCAGGAATCTTCTCCACTCGGGCGTAGCGTTTGATGTCGATCTCGACCGGCCGGGAGGGCGCCGGCGGAGGGGCTTTGCCGCCGTTGGTTTGCGGGGCATTCGAGACGGCAGATTGGTCCTGCGATACTGTCCGCACTGCCTTCAGGGCCAAGGCGCAGTAGAGCTCCGAGTGTCTGGAGATGGTCTTGGTGCCAATGGACGATTCGATCAGTGAGATCATGGCTTTGTCGCTCGACGTGTCCACGGGTATCGATATCTCCTCCACGATTGACAACGCATCTGCGAGGGCCTTCTTGAATGCCTGGATGATCACGACCGGGTGGATGTTTCGTTCGAGTTGGGGGAGCGCTTGCGCAAGGATTTCACCAGCTGTTGTTGCCCTGTCAGTTCCGCTACCCCAAACAGCATTACGATAGCAACCGGGGAAAATGACGAGCGCACCTAATATGATAACCGTCGTTGTGCCATCCCCGACCTCCTCATCCTGCGTCCTGCTTAATTCAATCATACTCTTCGCCGCCGGGTGCGCGACCTCGATCTCTCGTAGAATAGCGTGGCCGTCATTGGTCAAAACAATGCCACCCATAGGGTCGAGCAGCATCTTCAACATGGCTTTGGGACCAAGACATGATCGAATGATGTCGGCAACTCTGCCAAGTCGGTCAGTTGTGCAATGTGGGACGGGGTGCGCTGCGATGGGTGCCTCACGTTTTCGCGGCCGTAATGTTGGATACTTGCGCCTTTCGTCCAACCTGTCGCTCGCCCTGCGCCGTGTCTGTAGCAATGGTCAGCGTCGCCATGTCCAGGCGTGTGGGTGGCACCACTCACTCATAACCACCACAGGCGCCTGCATCTTGCCTGGAGTTCAGGCCTCCGCTGTCGACGATAATGAAATCAGGATTGGTCGTGGGAGGTGGACGGGCTGTTGTAAAGAATTAAGAGCAGAGGTGAATCTGAGCCGCAAACAGGAATTTGACGGGTTGCGATTCAAACAGGCATCGACTTCTGCTTTTGATATTTTGGTCAAAGTGAATCTCCAACTTTTTGCAACGAGGCTGCGCTAGTAGCGCAATGTCAAATGATCCGCCGTAGTTCAGCGCCCATGCTCCGCCGTATAACGCCCCCCCAGCAGCCTTGCGCTTGAGCCAATCGTCCTTCTGCCACACCGACAGCCGATCAGCAGACTGACGAGAGACTGCGATTCACGTCATCACTACGAAGCACTCTGGTCATATTCATGTAAAGGTGAGTATACTGGTAGACGTTGTTGGCTGTGGAAGTTATCGTAGGTACTTGTGCAGCGTGGCTGTGGTCCGGGACCCATCCAGTACACGCAGGAAGGGAAAGGGGCTGCCAATGTTATGTACGGGAGTATGTCTGTTAACAACGTCCTAAGCTCAAATTCGATCTCGGTCCATTCCGAACTAAGCCCCGGCCCATCCCAAATGCAGTATCATATACATGAGCCCTCGTCCAAAGCAACTGGGAACTTCAGGAGACTTGTTCATATCGGCTCCTCCCTCGGCTCGATCAAGACCTCATTGACGGCGACGTGCGACGGCTGCCTCAGTGCATACACGATCGAATTGGCCACATCTTCTGGTTCCAGTATCTGAGCTCCTGAAGGCTCACCGTACTTCTTGACCGCCTCGGTGTCCGTGGACATGGTCAGGAGGTCTGTCTGTGTGTTTCCGGGCTGGACGCTGGTCACTCGCAGACCGGTCCCCGCTGTTTCCACCCGCAAGCTCTGAAGAGTCGCCTCCACGAAGAACTTGCTGGCAGAGTAGACCCCGAGCCCCGGGAAGACCTTCCGGCCAGCATCTGATGAGATTGCGACGACATGACCGCTGCCGCGCTTGATCATGGACGGGACCACTGAACCGAGACAGTGGAGCAGACCTTTGCAGTTGACGTCGACTGTCCGGTCCCAGTCATCGACATGTGCGTTCGCCATCAGTGTCCAATACATGACCCCAGCGCAAGACACCAGAATGTCGACGGGGCCCAACTCATCGGTGGCCGCTTGAACCAGCTTTTCGACCTGCCTTCTGTCTGTGACGTCTGTCTTTCGAAAGATGATCTTGCCATCGCGAATCACCAGTTTTCTCTTGATGGCCTCGAGTGCGTCGGTGCGTCGGGCGCCCAGGGCTAGATGGGCCCCCTCGCGGGCTAGAGCGGCAGCAACTGCAGCCCCGATGCCCGACGAAGCTCCCGTGATAACAGCCACCTTTCCGGTCAGTGGCCCTCTGCGTGGAAGAGCTGCAGCTCCGCCGAGAGCGTGTTGCCGGGCTGGCGGGTGGAGAAGCCATCCTCGAGCAAACCAATGCCGAGTGTACGTCTCAAGCAACACAACGTCAACCTTGGGTCGCTGGACGACTGCCCGCAATGGCCTGGTCACCGCATTGTCCAGGACAACCACGCCCCTCAAGAATTCGACGTTCGGCATACCACTTCGCAGGATATCGATCGTAAAGGCACCATCGCCGCCTCTGAGGACGCCCCGCTTCTCATTCCACATGGCAACCCAGTCGTCCCACGCCAGTGGTTTGGTCGGATACCCAAGCTCTTCGAGGTCTCGGAAGATCGAGGGGGCATATACAGGATCTGGATCGCCAAGGTGGAATACCGTCTGCGAGGTCTGGGTCAGGTTGGCGAGGTGGACGATGGCTTTGCTCACAAAATCCACCGGCGTCATTTCCGCTCGCCACCCTGCAACGTCGGGGGCATAGCCTAATCGGATCGACTCGACGATGATTGCGTTGAGCAGATCCGAAACGTTGCTTGCGCCTGTCGCACTGTGACCGCTGATTGTTCCTAGCCGATGGATTTTCACGGGTATGCCGCGACGGCCAGCCTCTTGCACCAGCTTCTCGGCCACCCACTTTGTTTGGCCATATCCGTCGCTCAATTTCTCCGGAACTGCATCCACTTCCAGCATGGCATCTTCTCGCCACCCATATTGCGAGGGAGGGAGCACGCCGTTGGTGGAGATGTATTGTACCGTCGCGCCAGCACGAGCCGCCAACCGAAGCACTTCTCTCGTACCGCCCACGTTTGCATCGCGCAAGGCAGCATAGGGATACACGAGGTTGACACTGGCCGC
Source organism: Phialophora verrucosa (assembly GCA_002099365.1). Lineage (NCBI taxonomy): Eukaryota > Fungi > Ascomycota > Eurotiomycetes > Chaetothyriales > Herpotrichiellaceae > Phialophora > Phialophora verrucosa. Next base: position 420,865 of record MSED01000002.1, on the reverse strand, counting down.
AGCATGGAAAATAACCTGGACACGGCGAGCTAGTGCCTCGAATGCATCTGGTGACAGTCCGAACCGGGGCCGAGACATATTTCCCGGCAAAATTTCGACCCGTTCCATAATCGAGTCGTGCCAGAGTCCTAGATCGAGCAACTGTCTTCGGAGCCTGGCGATGCCTGCGGGCAGATCGGCCTCTGACGGATCTGTGAAGCGCACAAGACACAAGATGTTGGCCGATGTGTTTTCCAACAGGTCGTTGAGGAGGAAAGGGCCCAGGAAACCAGTAACACCGGTCAAGAGAATTGTATCTGCCTTGTTTGCAGGAACAATTGTAGTATGCGAAGGCTGTATGTTTTCATCGAGGATAGAGTCTTTGCGCAGGACGTCAGGCAGATTTGCTTGCACCTCGGCTGTGTGCCCGTCTCTCACGGAGCGTATCGTCTGCAGGTGGCCATTGAGGCTGGCGGGATCAACAAGTCGTGCAATGGGCACTTTTACTCCGAGAATCCTCGAGATCCTTGCAGACAGGTCCGCCAGTGTCAGGGAGTGGCCACCAAGGTCGAAAAAGCTATGTTCTGGCTGGATGGAGCTGCGGGAAATCTTGAGTGTCGCCGCCCAGATCTCGGCTATCGCTTCACTTGTGATAGGATCCTGGTCCCCGTTGGTATGTCCGTTCAGCTGTGGTGTATGGTTGTTCCCGTTGGTAACAGCTGCATTCTGTGTGGGAGGAGGAGGAAGGCGCTTGAGATCGACCTTACCCGACACTGAATGGGTGGGTAGCTCGTCCACTTCCACCCAAAGGGCCGGAATCATGTAGTGAGCAAGATATGGCGAGAGAGTCTTTCTCGCCGCTGGACTGTGACCGATCTCATCGACTTCCAAGGCTGGACGGTCTGCGGATGCCTCTTTGTCTCGGACAATGTATGCGACCAGCTGCCGCTCGAGGGCCTCGCCATGTGCTACCACGGCACAATGCCGAACGGCAAGGTGCTGGACGATCTCATTCTCCACCTTTCCCGGGACGACAGAATAACCGCGAAGCTTGATCATTGACCCAACTCGGCCAGTGATCTCCAGTAGTCCCGAGGGCAGTAACCGCGCACCATCTCCGGTCCTATACATGCGCGCTCCCGGAGTCGAGTCGAATGGATCCGGGGTAAAGGCCTGAGCCGTTGTCTCAGGACGATTGATGTAACCACGAGCGAGCATTTGTCCACCCACGAAGAGTTCTCCGGTTGCACCAGGCTCCACCTTTTGGCCGCTCTCGTTCAGGATATATGTGTGCGCAGGGTCTAGAGGCGGGCCAACCGGACAGTAGTTGGCCTCATCGTCCATCATGTCTCCAATGTCACCGCAAGCAATCTCGTGGGTTTCGCAGGCGCTGTAGCAGTTGAGCAGTGCAACCTGCGGAAGCGCCTTCATGGCTCGACGCGCCAAGTCAGTCGTGACGACTTCGCCATTCAACCACAGGGTGCGCAGGTCAGGTAGCCGCGATCCAATCTTCGGGTGCCGAGAGAGTACCGCAGCCAACAGTGTCGGGGTCATCAGAGTCTCGGTGATTTTCTTGGACGACATGAAGTCCACGAGTGCCGGCGGGTCGTAGCTCGCCTCATCAGGCACTGCAACGACGGTCGCCCCACGCAGAAGTGGACGGAGAATCTCCCAAACAAAAAACACATTGCAGGCGACTCGGTCTCCGGGCTGTAGATCTCGAACCCCAAATCGCAAGTCATACGAGAGCACCGGTGCTCGATGGGGGTTGGCGATGCCCTTTGGCTTGCCCGTAGTCCCTGAGGAATAGGCGACGAACGCAAGTCTGTCCAGGTCGTCCTCAGCCGGGAGAGGAGGTGGGTCATTGGCTTCGCCGTTAAGTTCCCCATTGGTTTCTCCATTGGTGGCTGGGTGCTGCTCGTCAACGACGACGAGAGGGACGCCGTCCTTGATCTTGTCGACTTGCGACCTGGAGGTGACGACTACGGCTGGCTTGGCGTCGTCGAGGACATCTGCCAGAAGCTCTGGTGGGTATGCAAGTTCAAGGACGAGGAACGCGCCGCCTGCGCGAAGTGCTGCGAGACATGCTATCACGTAGTCGGCACTCCGGGGCAGAAGCACTCCCACGAGGCTGTCGCGGCCGACTCGGTGCTTTCGCAGGCGACTGGACAGCGTCCCGACTGTCCGGTCCAGCTCCGCATAGGTATATGTCGAAGTGTCGTCCTCAAGGGCGACAGCGTCGGGCGTGGCCTGGACCTGCTGCCGGAACAGGGCCGACAGGTCCTTGTTGATGTCGATGATGGGCATGTTTGGTGGGTCACTGGGAGGAGATCATGCCCGTCGATGAGGCGACGCAAGCACCGATGAAATACGATTCTCGCCGCTCGGACTCGGATGTCGGTTCGCCTACCAAGGATGAACTGTTGAGAGGATTGTGGCAAGCTCTCCCACGCAGCTGGCCGCGTCGACCAATGGTACCCCGGTACCACGAAGACGTCATCCTGAAAACTTCGAAGATGGCCGCATCGGCGCCTCTAATTCGTCACTCGAGAGTCCAGGCTTCATCACCACATGCTTAGCATCTTGGGAGATCTACTATTTGACGAGTATTTCCGGGGGTGAAAAGCGAGCGCGTCTTCTCGAATTTCGTGTTCGCCGTTATGTGGTGTCTTCTTGTGCCTCTTACATCTGGTACAACGCAGCCTCGTCGCGGAGTCGCCCGCTAGATCGCGAGGCTGCTCTAGTACCTTTTGGATGAGCATCTTCGTTACACCAGCGGCCCACCAATTAGTCACCCGAGCAGAACCAACGAAGGCCTTTTGGGATCCCGTGGCTGCGACGGCCTAGAAGCGTGGGGCTGGCCAGGAGGCTTCAGCTCAGACATCTTATAGCGTAATCGTAATCATGCATATCCTGCCAGCGACTCTCTCTCCTACCCTTCATCCTGGTCCATATCGTCTCGTCCTCTCTTCCCACCGCCTTTCACTGTGCGCTTGTGCCTCAAGGTCGCTCCTTTCTTGCCGCGGTTCTCATGTAGCTCCTTCATCTCCAGGACGGCGGCCCGTTGCGCATCGCCGACTCTCTCTGCCAGCACCATGACCTCCTCCTTGACCGTTTCATGCTCGTTCAATTTCTTACCCAGCGCACCTTCGATCCTCATCCACAGTTCCACGTCATACTGCGTGACAAAAGAAAGAGCCTTGCCGCTCTTGCCCGCTCTCGCCGTGCGCCCGACTCGATGGATGTACGTCTTGCTATCGTGGGGGAGATCGAAATTGATCACGAGGTCCACAGAAGGAATATCCAAGCCTCGTGACGCGACGTCAGAAGCAACTAAAATATTGCGCGACTTGGCTCGGAATTTGTTCAGCGCAGCCAATCGAGCTTGCTGGGACAGTTGGCCGTGGATAGGGATGGCCGAGAAGCCTAGGGTCCGGAGAAGGATGGATATCCGTTGCGCTTCGTTGACTGTTCGGGTGAAAATGATACCTGTCTGACCAGCGTACTCGTTTAAGACATGAATAAGGTAGAGATCTTTGTGCTTGTGCGGGATGAACAGGTACGACTGTATCAGGGTCGATACCGTCTGGTATTTGTCTTGAGAGACCGCCACTCGTAGCGGGTTTGATAGGGATGCCCTCTGCAAAGACTCGACTTTGCTCGACATGGTAGCAGAGAAAAGATATGTCTTTCTCCCTTCTCTTGGTAGAATCTTCAGGATCTTGTCCAGGATCGGCCCGAAATCCAGGTCCAGGAGTCGATCGGCCTCGTCCATGACCAGATACTTGAGCTGGCGCAGAGAGAACCCTTTTGTGTTTTCGAGATGATCAAGCAGTCGTCCAGGAGTGGCGACAACAACATGCGGTTTCTTTCCCAGGGCGATCGCTTGTTGAATCATATCCATGCCGCCCACCAAAACAGCACACCGGACTGCGATCACCGAGCCCAACGCAACCACTGCGTCGTTGATCTGATATGCTAGTTCTCTCGTAGGTGCCAAGATGAGCGAGTGCAGCTGCTGCGGCTTCTCCATCAGAGCCTGTAAGATTGGAAGCACAAACGCTGCTGTCTTGCCGCTGCCAGTCTCTGCCAGCCCGATAAGGTCTCGTCCTTGTAAGGCCAATGGTATCGCTTCGGCTTGGATGGGGGTAGGCGTCTTGTAATTGAGTGATTCACAGGCCTCACATAACGACTCTATAATTCCTAGCTCTTTGAATGTCTTTGGTTTCGCCGTGACCCTCGTTGACACCTCGTCATCAACCTTGTCGGCTTCGGAGTTTGCTGCCGAGTCGACAGACTCGGCGGAGGAGGACGCATCATGGCTCAATTTGCGCTTCTTCAGAGGCGGCATTGTTGTCAGTGGAGGAAGTGAGTCGACAGTGGTGGCTACGGTCAAAGTCCTACCAGTGCAGAAATCCGCAGGCAAAAATTTATGGATCAATCTTATCTTATCTGGGAAACCCTCACAGCCTCGCCTGCAAGGCTATGCTCCCCCGGATTATCTTCGGGATTGCATGACTCGAGACCAAAACAGCCGGACTACAACATGACTAGTTTGGCGAATATTTTCCTCGTCTTGAGCTCCCCGCTGCGCGCAATCTTTTCCTCTTTTCATATTGCAGCATGTCTGCTAGACCCTGGCCGCAAAATACAGAGACTAGAGTTGCGAGAGGTTGCTCCCTCGTACGCTTGATGTCACCTACACTCGTGAGAGAGGCGATGCGTCAATCTACTCCTCCAACTCAACCAAATTACCATGCAGCAACCGAGGACGGTAATCGTGATCTAGGTCTGTCGCACATGGGAAATACATGACGTGCGAGTGGAGGGGAAGCCGTCGAGTTACGGTTCATCCTTCACGAGAGCAATTACGACAGGAATATGAGCTGAGGTAGCCACGGCTCAGACCTGGGAAATTGCAGACATGTCATACAAGTTAGATCAGAGCCACAGCAAAAGGGTCTCAGCCGGCAGTGTGCGATGGTGCAGATCCTGGGGTATTGGTGGACCTACCCCATCGCAGAATCGCACATCAGACGTCTTTGCAGGTCTGAGGAGCAAGCCAGCAGAGCGGCTATCATCGCCGGCCCGAATCGACCTAAGGGTGGCTTGGAGGATGGCACATCACGTCTTAGCAGATCCGAAGCAAGCCACCAAAACGGCTATCATTGCCGGGCCGAATCATCCCAGGATGGCTGACCAGTATGGCTCAGATCACCATGCCGAAGCGAGGTGGGTGATCACTTGAGTCGCGATTACCTTCCAGATCATATCATCACTGCGCAAGAAATGTATAGGCATGGATCAAGGTGTCGACAATTGATGTCATTGTATTATCGTACCGGTCAACACCACCCCTCTTCAGCTGAGCCTCTATCCAGCCACAATTGCCATTCTAATCCAACACCAGGTCTGGGTCCAAACAGAAAATCGCTTATCCCTTCCCGCACAAATTACGTACCCTACAGCTCGCTCTTCGCAGGGGCAGCGGTCTCCACCTGAACAGAGTGTCTCTTCTCATCCAATTCCTGGCGCTGAGAAATCGTGCCGTCAAGGCCCATCTCGGCGGCCAGGGTGAGACCCTTGTTCGAGGCAGCAGCGCCGGCAACCAAGGCCTGGTCTCCATCGAAGTGCTTGGCGATTTCCTCGAGAGGGGTGTTGCGGGTCTCGACGTAGAAGAAGTAGACGACCGTAAGCTCGACGGCGAGCCACACGCAGTAGAAAATGTAGTACTTCCAGCCGATGTGGTCCAGAGCAATGGGGTTGATGTACTGGTTGAAGAAGAGCGCCACGTCGACCATCAAGAACATGACGGTCAAACCCTTGGCGCGGATGTTGTAGGGCAGGATTTCCGCGGTGTAGCCGACCAACATGCCGGACCAGGCGATGTTGTACCAGAAGTAGTAGATGTAGATCATGCCGACGACGGCGTTGGCAGCACCTCGGGAGCCCGAGATGGCGTAGCGTGCTGAGCAGATGGTCCACACGATGAAAGTCACCAACATGCCGGTGGTGGAGATGAGGAAGAGCTTACGGCGGCCTATCTTGTCGACGAAGAAGCAGGCACCGACGGCGATGAAGAGATTGAAGATCTGAAGAACACCGTTGATCAAGTTCTGAGTCAGCGTGTCCGTGTAGCCGATGTTGTTGAGGATTTTGGTAATGTAGTATGAGACAAGACCGTTGCCAGACCATTGGGAGAAGAGACCGGCAGACAAGAGAATGATGAGTCGGCGGCGGTTACCCTTCGTCTTGACGAGTTCGAGCCATTGGTTGCCTTCGATCTCCTTCTCGAGCTTGAGGGTGTCACGGATTTCAACGAACTCGAGTTGGACCATCTCGTCGTTGCGGTCGCCATTGGCGTGGACGTTGTAGAGTACATCGAGACCCTTCTCTTCCTTGCCATGTGCGATAAACCACCGGGGAGACTCGGGAACGAACCAAATGAAGAACACCTGGATGATGGATGGGGCTGCCTGAACGATGGTAGGGATGCGCCATGACCAGTTGTTGGAGATATGGTCGGTGCCGTAGGTCAACCACGCGGCAACAATGGATCCCGCGTACCAGGTCGTGTTATAGATGGTGGTGAAGATGGCACGATGTTGAGGGTGCACCAACTCGGTGATCAGGAGAGGAGAAGCACCGTGGGCAATGGCAACGCCGAAACCGAGGAGAAACCGGGCACCCAAGAACATGCCAAAGCCGGCCGAGATGGATTGCAGGACGACACCGACCATCATGATGATGCAGCCGGTCAAGATAGCCATTCGACGGCCGAGGATATCGGCGCAGTAGGGGACAAACGGGATGGCGGACAGGGAACCGATGGACATGATGGCGTTCAAGATGCCGATCTTGCCACCCTTGGGGTGGTTGAAATGGTCCTGCCATGGCTTAAGACTCTGGAGGCCGTTCATCATAGAGCCGTCGTATCTAGCATCACGAGTCAGCGACTGTCCATGCTGTGTGGATGAAGGTGGCTAGACACTTACCCGTTGGTGGCACTGGTGAGGACCACGAACATGAGGCAGATGTATGTCTTCCTCAAGGCAGGATCCCGGTACCATGTCTTCCTGGGGAACTGGCGACCAGCCAGCTCAAAGTATCCCTTCGACATATTGAGCGGTGTTGTCTGCGACACAGGGCGTGCAAGGGACAAGGGACCAAGAAATGTAGAAGACTCGGTATACGAGAAGCTTGATGGAGAGAAGAGAATCTACAACACGAAGACCAAGCCAGGTGCTTTATACAGAGAGACCCTCCTCCATGCAGACTTATCTTACCCTGACGGCCGTGTAAATACTACCGCGTGTTTTTTTGGCGTAGCGTTCTAGAAAGTCTGCTTTTCCAGCTGACCAGGATCCATGAAGCCAATCACGGGCATTGCTGGCGCCGAAATGTTGCCAGAATGGGTGGGACCTGGTGGCCGGGTGTGGACGGGTGTGGTCTGGAGTGGACGATCCTTCAGAGGCAAAAGGTTGGATAAACTGACCGAACCTCAGAAGCTTGTGCCCCGGCCTCACCAGACTAGCAGTCTATATCGACGGGACGATGGATTAGGGAGGTGGGAAGATCGTACCAGGGTGTTTTACCGAACGGTACGGGCGCCATCACGATCAGCCTCAGAAGAGCACATGGGAGGTTCGATCGCCCGAATGCAGTGCCCGGCAGAAGCACGGAGTCGACGGGGTCTCCATCGAGGAAGTGATCAGTGGGAGTGAGCGTGGAGCTCCGCTGGAGAGAGAAAATACCCCCATGGCGGCGGATGGGACAGTGCTGGGACAGTGGCATGGATGGAGCCGCTAGCTTCATACGGGCGGTGGAAGGGCCCCCCAAGGTTGTGAGGGTCCCTGGAGGGTGTGACTCTTCGGGCGAAGGACAGGCAATATTGGCGATTTATCCTATTACCCGGAGTTCGTCGCCACCTCCACTACGGCGTGGGATCAGAATCTTCTGCCTCGATATCACCCGCCTCGCGATTGCCACGTTTCTGCAAACAGAAGCTCGCAAACTGGGCCTTGTCACGGACTGCGTAGATCTACCATTTGGCATCACCTGGCTCGACTTAGCCGCACGAGCACGATGAAGTTTTATCCCTCCGTCCAATTTGAGGTGCGTCCTCCACCCGGGAAAAGACCAACGAGGATCGCCTCACCTGACCGCTCAAACACACAGTGCACGCGGAGGACGCGACGATGCGGTGGGTTCAGCTTGTCGCCAGCCTTGGGATAAACAAGGCTGTCGAGCCCTGTAGGCCCCAGGGTAAACAATTGAACCGCAGACATCTACTCTCGCTAACTCCACACGCGTCTGCTGGGGCAGGTTAGGCTACCTTTACCCTGTGCCTGGATACTGGGGAACATGGAGCATGAAGCATGGCAGTTAATTAGCTGCTTTCTTGTCGATGCCTAAGCTGCCCAAATCATGTACGGCGTCAGGGAGAGGATGGTGCATTTTGTCGTCGCCCAACAAGGAAGGTCTGTGTCCTTTCATTCTCGCCTATGCTCGATGCTGGTCAATATCACTGTTGCTTTGCGGGGTTCCGGTTGAATATTGAGATTATTTCGCTGCCGGCAATGCACAGGACTTGAGAAGCATTGTCGGTGTGCGACGGTGCAAATCTTAGATCCTGGTGAATGCTGCGGCCAATATAACCGGTACGTGAATATATAGCTGGGAGTATGGCCGTGGGAAGGGGTGGCAGTTGAGAAGCACAAGAGCCTTCAGAGGTGCCGTGGTCGCTACTGTATCCTTCCTGTCGCTCCTTTCTTAGTAGATTCATCCAAAATGCCTTCGTTCTTCACACTTACCGCGGTGTCTGCCCTTGCGGCTGCTGGCCTTGCGACCCCCGTGGCATGGGGTCCTCCTCAGGGACCACCACAGGGACCTCCGGGTTGGAACCCTCCGTCACCGCCTTGGGGACAGCCTGGGCCGTCCTCGCCAGCTTCATCAGGTCACCCCAAGCCCGTCACGACTTCATCAGTTCCCAGCAAACCCAGCACCACTTCATCGGGACCATCTGCGGCGACTTCTTCCTCCTGCCAAGGCTACTTCGAGCCTCTAGCAGCCCCGTACCTCAATGACCTGGCTCAGGCAGCCGGCAAGCTGTGGTTCGGCACGGCAACAGATCAACCAGGTACAGGGGAGGATACCAACATCCTGTACCAGACAATCCTCAACGACACTCACATCTTCGGGCAGATCACGCCCGCCAACGCGATGAAGTTCGTGTCCACCGAGCCGGAGCAGAACGTCTTCAACTACACCGGGGGCGACATCGACGTGGCGATCGCACAGGACCACGGAAAATACCTGCGCTGCCATAACTTGGTCTGGGCGACCCAGATCAGCGACTTTGTTCTCAATGGCACCTGGACCGCCGACGAACTCACCGCCATCATGCAAAACCACATTTACAATGTGGTCGCGCACTTCGGAGGGGCCTGCTACTCGTGGGACGTGGTCAACGAGGCGCTCGCCTCCAACGGCTCCTTCTCCTCCAGCGTCTGGTACGACACCATCGGCCCAGAGTACTTCTACCTGGCCTTCCAGTTCGCACAGGAAGCAGTTGACGCTCTGCCGGCGGGCACACCCAAGCCCAAGCTGTACTACAACGACTACGGCATCGAGTCGCCGGGCAACAAGTCCACTGCCGCGGAGAACCTGGTCAAGGAACTGCAAGCGCGAAACATCCGCATCGACGGGGTCGGGCTCGAGTCGCACTTCGAAGTGGGCGGGACGCCCTCGCTCGAGGACCAGATCGCCCAGAAGGAAGCATACGTCGCGTTGGGAGTCGAGGTGGTCATCACCGAACTCGACGTCAGATTTGTGCAAGCCAACGCGACCAACTCGACCGGATTCGCCGAGCAGGCGCAGAACTATTATGACACCGTAGCCAGCTGCGTCGAAGTGGACGGATGTGTGGGCATCACCGTCTGGGATTTCGACGACCAATACAGGTATGTCATTTTGACGATCTAATCCGCCGAGGAGATTGAAGACTATAACTGACCTATTCCATGACAGCTGGATCCCTCAAAGCTTCCCTGGACAGGGTCTTGCCGATCTGTACAACGCCGACTTTACTGTAAGTTGAACCTCGCTCTGGCTCGCACATGTCATGGTTTCCCCTCCGGGCCTGTTCATTTCTGGCCCGTCTCGACACTGACTGGTGAACACAGCGCAAACCTGCATACTATGCCGTGGGAGATGCCCTGCAGGGTATCCCGTGCTCAGTCTGTTCCGCCTGATCGACATAGGGGCACGATTGGACGTCGAACGACTAGCATCGTTCTCCTGTTACGATTGGCCCGCTTTTGATTTCTCATTTTTCTTGACACGGATGGCTTGACGTCCGGCCTTGAGAGGACTGACTGGTCCTGTCACTTTGCTTGCATCACGGATAAAACGGATAGGGCACGAACGAATGTTCAAAACCGGGACGGGGGGTTCGGGGGCATTCTCATTTGTACTGTACAGACATACTAGGAGGTATTAATTTCTAATTCATGTCGCGTCACTGCCGCCCTCCCATAGCTTGGATTGTTTTGCTACCCATTAAAGGATAGTTCCTGTCTGCTGCTTACCAGAGACGGTGTGGTCCAACCGTTCGCATAATTAGTGGATTAACTCGATCTCTTCATGGCTTCGCACACTCGCCTGAACCGCGGGTAATAATCATCTAGCTGGAGACTGACGCCCGAAGTTCAGCCAAGCTTGAATCCTACAGCGCCTGAACTGACCACGTCGGCGCTACAGTATGCCACCTTGCACGGTACAGTAATTTTGTACAGCAAGCACATAGTAGACGGTACACGGGACGGGGTAATGACTCTGCACCAGCTTAGGCATTCGGGGTCCCTACTATGTAAGCTAAGCAAGCACGCGATCGACACTACGATCATGATCACGATCACGATACTCGTACTCGGACAGGGTGTCTCGCATCGTCGCCGCTCCTGCTGTGACAGGACAGGCCGAACCCCAGTCCACTGTTTCGTGTTGTTTGTCCCCCCGGCAAGGCGATCGAACATACTGATCGGAAAAGACACACTGTGAGCACGGCCGTTCGATCAATCACCCCACAGCCACAACGACACCGACGACAACCTTCTGATGTCAATGCTCGTATGCCGGAATGACGACGCGGTATTGTAATTATCCGGCCGCGGTATCCGGCTCTGGCATTGCATACATGACATGGCATGGCATGGCTTCCCGCAAGCAAGCACCAGAATTCGCAAGACAAGCCTACAAACAGAAACACCCCGACCTCCAGAAAGAAAATGGCGCGAGTCAGGGGGCCGAGGTTCCCTAGTGAACCCAGTATTGTGTTAAGGACACAAATGTTCTGGTCCGCCGGACCAGCGAATCCGAGTTCGCGCGTACAGTAGACTAGAGCTGTGCTCTGGGGTGGAGCGCGGCGGCGTTCGCGCCCCATGTGAAGGGATGGAGCTGAGGGCCGTTCTCGATCTCAAGCGAGGGCGGGGTGGGCACCAACCGGTCCACCAGTTAATTTACTACTGTACGTATACACAATTTCATATTTGCCTGAATTCGAGAGGCGCGCCAGAACGTGCCAGGACCCCGTTGCTCCGATTCATGGCGAAGTGTGAGGTTGAGCCCGAGCCCGAGCCTGAGCGTGATGGCCGTGCCGAGGGTGTAAGAGGTTTGGACAAGCTTTTCTCCTGCCTTCAGTCACGCGTGCGCTGCGTGTCGTGTCGTGGAATGTGTGTACCGGTTTGCGGTAGGGGTGTATCTCCTCCCAGCCGTTGGCGAGGCCTTTGACTTCTACTTTTCACAACAAGAACGGAGTGGGTTATGGAGTGTGGAGCGAGGTTCGTACGGCTCTTCACTGCAGCTCGATATTGTTGTTGACAAAGACATTCTGGTCCTGCGCTATGTATGCGATTCGATGAGAAAGAGGGAGCAAGAAGGGTGTGATTCAGACGCATCTATTGACTATGCCCACGGGATGTGGATCAGCCTGGCAAGAAGGTAGGAGTTTGAAAAGGTCACTTCGACTTCTGTCTGCTGGCACACTGCACCCGCCAATACATTTGGCATAATGGCTATTACTGTAGATCTTCCTAGTCAGCGTTCCGTGGTGTCTGAAGACAGGTTGGTGCGCCGTCGTTCAACATCACACGATCATGCTCTCAGGCGGCCCAAGGTAACTGCGCCTGACGCCGCCTAGATCGAGCACCAACTTCTGCACAACAAGGCCTGGTTCCAGTAGCCATAGGTTCAGCGTATGTGCTCCTGTTCTCGTAATGTTATGCATCGTTGTGTTCGTCATGGCGGCGTCTGCAACCATTCCGTTCCACATCGCGGGGAGGGGCCAAAGATGTGTCAATGGATTCGGTTGGATGATCTGTGGAGTCGCGTTGTCGATGCTGACTGCGTACTTGAGCGGTCGCGTGGGATCGGTGTTCATGGCAGTCCCGGCGTAGAGAGTCAGGTTTGCATTTGTGATGTTCGGCGTGAATGTGTAGAAATTGTACGTGAGCTTGGGCGACGAGCCTGAGCTGGGCGATTGAGAGGGGCCTGTGAATGGAAGCAAAGTGACGCCTGACAACGTCCTGCCGTAAGCAGGGATGACCTCGTAGTATGCCGCGGAGGTGTTGGACGTGTTGGACGAGAAGTGTTCAGGCTCAATAGAGATGGTCAGGTCCGACTCGACGAAGCCATGGAATGATGCCGGGACCTCCGTCTTGTTGACGGGCACTTGGATCTGGGGCTTCCCGAAGTTACCGTAGGGGTAGGTTCCATTTTCGTAGATACCAGTTGGCGTAGTGGTCGTGATATTGATCACTGATACGGTGCTTCCATTGGGAGCATTGGTCCAATCAATAGAGACGGTGAGTCGCAGGTCGGTGTTGTTCCCCGTCGCTTGGAGGACTCCACTTGAAGGGGTGACAAGGATATGAGGTTCACTCGAGACGTTGAAGTTGACTGCATCAGTGCCTCTAGAGAAGACGTCAATCCACCGCGACGGCCCATAAGGATCCATGGGCGGTAATGTGAGAACATTTGACGAAAGGCTGTGGTACATGTCATCTCCCGGAACTGTTCCATTGTTGCCGTCGCAGGTCACGCCAAGTTGGCCCGAAAGAGCGATTTCACGCTGCTGAACTATCGACACTGCGGGCATGCTATTTCGCATCGGCTGCTGCCAGTATTGATATCCAAGGTGGGTTTGATCCAGCATGTGATTCCACTTGCCATTCAACAAATTGTGGTATTGCTGGGTCAAGGCATGGTCTTGTGAGAAGTAATTCATGACCGTCTGCGCTAGTGTGTTTGTGCTTGTCCTTCCTTGTTCAGAGTATAGATTATTCCTTGCCGCATTTATGTGTATCGCGTGCACGGTAAAACCGGCAAGGCACTTGTGGAGCACCAGCTCAAAGTATGAGGATTGGAGAGTAGAATCAAGTTGGTTGTAAATCGCACTCGCTGCGCTGACCAAGTTCTGCCATTGCTGAAGGACGCTGTCGGCTTCGTCGTAGTTTATGATGCTATACGTGGTTGGGTCGACGAGCTCGTACTTTCGTCTTCCCGCAAGCATGGAGTAATTGAGCAGAATGGCCGCTGTCGCGTCGGCGACTTGTGTCCCGAATTGGCGGGTAACCCATTGACTTAGCCAAGCTTGAGTGCTGTTAGGCGAGGACAGGGCAGGAGTGTCGTATGCAGTAGCGAAGAAATAGCTAATCCTGTAGATCGAGAGAAGCGCAGTCAGCAATGCCTATACCGAAAACAACGATGTGCCAGACTCACGGAAGTTCGAGTGGCTTCAGGTCACCAACATTGAGAATCCAAATTTGGCGAGCTTCCCGATAGTACGCCTGTTGCAACTCGCTCTAATATTTCTGGAGAGAAATGGTGTCGATCCACTTGTAGTCCCTAGGGTCGCCAACATAGTCTGCGTGGTAGTAGATTCCGGCACCCCCAGACCGACCGGTCTCGTTCGCCAGGGGCAAACGTTGCATGTCAGCCCAATTGTCGTCGCTCCAGAGCAGCGTTATGTCATCTGGCACCTCAAGACCATCGGCGAAATAGCCCCCCACCTCTTTGTAGAGACACCACATTTGAGGAATGACCGAATCATTGCTGATGTTATAGACTTCTCGGATCAGGCCTTGCTGCACATTGACGATTTGCTCCAGACTGCTTGCATTGAGAGTGGGCGAAGCGGTGTCTCCAAGTCCTCGCATACCCATAGTGTAGAGGGTTTCAAATGGTTTCGCTCTTTCCACGCCTTGCCTCATGAATTCGGTGACATTTGCGCGATTCACTGACCAACCCCATGTACCGTTCAAGAAGTTAGATTGTTCATTGGTGTTCCGAGCCATGGGTTCCGTGTGACTTGTCCCCATGACAATTCCATACTCGTCCGCGGTCGCAGGGTTTAGCGGGTCGTCCACATAGAACATGCTAGCTGGGAGACTATTAGAAGAGAGGCGTACCAAGGCAGGTTGCATACATACCCCATTGCGCAGGCCACATGTAGTTCGCTCTGAGGCGGAGGAGAAGCTCAAAGACGGTGGAGTAAAAGAGATGATTGAATCCAGGGCCGTATTCGCCAGGCGGGTATCGGGTGTTAAGCCAATTCGTCAGCGCGGGCTGCTCATCATTGAGGAAGAACCCGCGGTACTTGACCGAAGGCGATGGCCGCACTTTTGTGACGTTCTGTACATAGATGGACTGCTGTGGCATGGCAGGCACATCGGCCCACCAATACCAAGGCGATACACCCATTTGTTCGGAAATGTCGTAGATGCCGTAAATCGATCCTCTTTTGTCCGCGCCGACAACGACGAGTGCGCTGCTCACCCCTTCCAGCGGGTTGGAAACCAGCTGTATTCGATAGCTCTCCCATTGGCCCCGTATGCTGTCGACGTTGATTTTGCCGGATTGGACGAGCGACTGTATCAAACTGGACTTGCCCACCGTCCCTGCAATGACGATGGGTGCAGTCGACTGGGCATTAAAACTGGAATTATACGTAAATACAGTGCCATTGACACCGGTTACGCGTCCGACATCATGAGCTAGGTCACACGCCGCTCGTTGCACACTGCATTGTTGTTAGCACCCCAGACTTATATTCCAGCGAGCCAGCCAGGCCCCGGAGATTACTCACCCCGTCCATTCATCACCGCCGACCAAGATAACGGGAGCCGTCGACGAATCTGCAAGCAGAAGACCACCGACAGATTCATTGAAAGCAATCACGCTCTGCTGTGCATGAGCTGCCCAGCTGAAACAGAAGACAAAGAAAATGGCACAGAGGGCCGCCATAACAGGACAATTGTCGCACGCGCGTGAGGTCTTGCAGAATAACGCGACTTACCTTTGGTATAAATCAAGCATGATCAGCGTCACATAGTCTGCTGTGGGACTTGAAGGAAGCTACAGCTTCCTATCTCATTCAACAAGCTCAGCGATGCTCTTAGAAGGTCACACTCGTTGCTCTGCCATGGATTGAGAGCGGAGCAAACCTGGACCATCCGCAAGTATTCGTGAACTGGACCACCAGCCTCGCCACATCATCCGTGAAATTATTTAGCCAGTTGAGCTCTGGTCAAAATGCGGAGATGGGAATAAAGCCGGGGAAAGCAGTAGATCAAGTGCCAGGGGGGCAAGTTGAGCCTGAGTGGCGCACAGCTGCGGATGTCGAAAATGTTTGTGCGCTACTCCTCTTTTGGCAAATGACCAAGCCCAAGTCGCAGCCAATCAGGCATCGGCTCAATTCAGCCTGAATATCTGCGCTCCCAACTTTCCACTCCCCAAGGTGGATTCCTGCGTATAGAACTGACCTAGGCTTGTCGACCTGCAGCTGTCGCCGTCATTGACTGTTCTTTTTGGAAGCTGGAGCGTTAGCGCGGCTATAATGCTAGATTACCTTTCATATCCCGTGGCCGGGAAGATTCAGCGGTCGATGGGCGACGACCTTGTCTGCATATTCAACCGGCACCGACGCGAACCACCTCCGCATTTTTCGACCCTGGCAGAAAATCTGTACGAAGGACAGCTGCCTGCCTGTCCGGGAACAGCGTCTCGAAAGCTGCTCGTCGCTACCGGCACTTGTCTTGTGGACTGATTGAGAGGCGAAAATAGGATGAATTCTTCGACACCACGGGCCTACGGAGACCAACATGCAGGCAATGACGGAGGGTGTCGTGGTGGAACTGAGTATGATAATGGTAAGAATATCTGCCCAGGATTTCTGGGCATTTCTACCATCACTAGCTGCTTCTTGGGTGGAATCGATATCCTATGACGATGACCTCCATGCTTCGACTCGCTCTTCCTCTTGCAGTGCTCGCTGTGAGTGCTCTGGGACATCCGTATAATGCAGAGCGAAGAGCACCTGTCTCTGTGTCCAACTCTGAGAGCTCCTTGACCTATGTATTCCAGAACAACCTAAATGCCTCCGACGATATCAATCATGTCGGCGCAATTCTCCTCGACCCCATGCCAGCGTCCGCAGGGCAAGCTGCGTGCCAAGCTTTGAGCGAGACTCTCCTAACCCAGGCGACCATCCAGAACTACAGCAGCGACTTCTCTTCGGCGCTGTCATACTTGGCATTCTCTGGAAGAGTGTCGCCCAATCAGCTGTACCACATCACGGGCGGAAACCTGCAATTCTCAGCTCAAGCGCAACTGTCTTTCCCGAGTACACCCCAAGGCAACAATCCACTGCCAGTGCTATGCACGCAATCGAGCGACGCGAGCCAGCCTCCGAATTCGACGGCCAGCGCCTCAAATGAGGTGGTCGTGGCGGCGGCGGGCAACACGTATGTCGGGTATCGCAACCAGAAGTCATTCCGTTTTCTGGGCATCAGATATGCTGATCCGCCACAACGCTGGGTCTACTCACGCCTGTACAGTAAAAAGGGCCAGACAGTGAACGCGACTGCTTATGGCTCTCAATGTTCTCAGCCCTACCAGAACGGTACCAGTGAGGACTGCTTGTTCCTGAACATCCAGACTCCTTACATCCCCAAAGCTGGCTCGACGAAAGCTTTGCGACCTGTCCTGTGTAAGATTTCTCAGCCATCTGGTGCCCATAGATAGGCTAGTGCTAACTCCGCTAGTCTGGATTCATGGTGGTGGCTTCACGGGTGGAAGCGGCGCCGATCCACTCAGCGACGGCGGCAACTTGGCCTCGCGCGAAGACATTGTCGTTGTCAACATCAACTATCGATTGTCGACCTTGGGATTTCTCGCCATCCCCGGCACGGACATCAAAGGCAACTATGGTATCGGGGACCAAATCGTGGCTTTGAATTGGACTGTGCAGAATATTGCCAAGTTCGGGGGAGATCCGGAGAAGATTACAATCATGGGAGAGTCTGCAGGTGCTGGGTCAGTACGAACTCTTCTCGGAAGCCCGCCTGCCATCGGCTTGTTCCAAGGCGCCATTGCCATGTCCAACCTGGGCGGCGGAGAGGCGTTGGGCCTTGAGAGCAACTATGGAACCACTTACTCATCGTATTATACCTTGAACGAGTCGTATACTGTGGCCGGGCCTCAGATTTTCAATGGGTCGAACTGTACCCAGTCCACTCTCAGCGGGAAGATTGCGTGCCTCAGGACTGTCAACGCCACCGCCCTGGTCAACCTGCAGACAGTCGCCAGATATGTGGTCCAGGATGGAACAATTGTCAACTCCTCGCAGCTCGAAGTCACAAAGAAGAATGACGGCAGCGCGTATGTGCCCATCATATTCGGCATTGCCGCAAACGACGGCGCATCCTTCTCGACAATATCTACGACGCCGGTGCAGAACGAGACCCAGGGCTTGATGACAGGCTTAGGTATCAACGCGTCTTATGCACAAGCAATTATCCAGTCTGGGTTGTTTCCCTACTACGATTCTGGGAACATGACCCTTGATGCGTTCAATGTGACGCAACGTGTTGCGACTGATACCACCTTCCGCTGCATCGATCAAGCGACGGTCTATGCCGGCGCGGAAACGGGCACATTCCCTGCTACGTACTACTATCAGATGGAACGCACGATTAACGGCTATAACCCGGAGGATGTCGCTGGTGCTCCTGTCACACCTGGCTATCCGAACGGAAACCCGAACCTTCCTTACTTCAAACTACACGGGGCAGACATGGATTGGGCATTTGGTAACTTCTACGTTCCTCTCAGAGACGCCAATGACCTGTACGCTGTGCAGCTGGTAAGCGGCTACTTTGCCGAATTCGTCAAGACCGGACAGCCCAACATTCCGACCAATTACCTTCAGACTAGAGGTTACACGAAGACCCTACAGGGTGTACAGGCTTCTGGTCCCTGGCCGAAAGTGTCCAACGCCACCGGTCCCATCAAGCATCTGAACTACCCAGCCTCGACTGGGACATTTGTCGATCTGCCTCAATGTGCCTGGTTGAATTATAGCATCAGCTACTATCTTGATCAGTGAGAGTAGTCATCTACGATAGTGGATGCGGTGACAGAGGAAGATACAGCGTCACATCTAGGACGAAACACTATTGATCTTGTTCGGATTGAATACTGTCGTCGTTGTCGCTACGCGAAAGGAATTTCTTGCCCACATTCACTGGCCATTTACATAGTTGACTCGACCATGACTGGCAGATACGCGCTGCAATGATTGCCAGGGGTCGCGTCCCAAGGGGTTGCCTAGGCTTTGCTGCGCAGAAGCTCCGCCACGATTGTTTCAGCCACATTGTGACAGGAATTCGGACCTACGAAGTCTTTCAGCGACAGATGCGGAGCGACAACTCTGTCTTATCTATCCCACTACGTATTTCTCTTGCGGTCTAATATACACAAAGCTAAAGGGCTAGATCTCGACGGCAACAGTGTTTGTAGTTGTGATTGCCCATTCCGCTTGACATGGAGGCAATTGGAGTGGTCGGATCCCTACTCGGGATCATCGACGTCGCAACACGCTGTATATCTTCCCTCGCAGACTTGCGCAAGCGCTTCAAAGAATCAAATCTTACAATAGAAACGCTCTCTGGCCAGCTGATTACCGTGAAAGCAGCCCTCAACCAAATCAACCTCCTGATTGCCGAATCCCTTTCGCAAGATGAGCAACACTACCAGCTGACTCTGGACCTCAGCGCCGCAATCGGCTGCTGCAATCTCCTTCTGCGACTCCTTGACGAGCAAATTTCCAGACTTCAGTATAGTGACACGGATGAAGTCACATTTATCAGCAAAGTTAACCTGATGCTCGAGAGCAAAGGGACGGAGGAGTGCCTCACGCGCCTGGACCGGCAGACCAATGCGCTCAATCTGCTCATCACAGCGTTCAAATGTCGGAACCCCAGGGCGCAGCAAGAATTCCTCAAAGAGAAGGAGTCGAGGAAGGTCTTCGATCAGGTCAAGGATGATTCCACCTCGCTGGTCGTCCTGTGCGACTCGGCGTCCTTTGTCACCCAACGCACCAAGACCACCACCGGGACTTCGAAATTCTCGATGAACTTCTCCTTCGACGCTGAAATCCTGCAGGCGAAAGCATACAAGACAACGCTCCGCTCCTTGATGCGACGAGCACAGAACAACAGCTTCCGAGATAGGAACAGTCAGAGCACGCGACCAAGGTCGCCCGACGGGCCCACGCTTCCAAGGCTGCCACGTAGAGTCAAGATCTCTCGTCCGGAGAATGTCATGCATGTTACACACGTCGGATTCGACGAGCTGGATGGCAGTTTCACCGTAAGTCTAACCCAATCAGAACATGACTTCGCATAGTGAACTTATGAACAGGGGCTTCCCGCGGACTGGGCCAAGGCGTTGAATGAGTACGGCGTGACCGGATATTATGAGAGACAAGAGCTTGAACAGTACGTTGCGAGGACGAGCTTGAACAGCGGTAAGCGTGACATGATCTGTTCAGAGTTGGACTGATTAATGACGGCTTTGCCAGGTTCAGATTCACAAGGTCCTGAGGTCGCCTACACAAGACCCCGAGCGACTAGATCCCTCTCGGACATGTACTCGAGAGTGCAAAAGTACCCCTTGAACTCGAACTCATCAGTGGGTCGAGCAAGTAGTAAAGACGAGACTAGACAGGACTGAGCTGAGTCCTGAAGCAGGATTGGGGACGAGCTTCTGGATCGCCGGGCTTCGTACAGGACTATCACCTCCAACGGCTCGGCTTCCAACTGAGGCGGCGGCGAGCTGCAATCGAACGAGGTAGCGACGTCTTCGCCGGTGCCATTGTCACCATTGTCAGTTGCCAAGATCTCTTCGGCTAAAAGACTGCAGCGCCCGCTATGCACGTCATTGTCTCCTCCATCCACCATCCATATCTCCAGGCTCCTTCTCCCGTATATCAGGCGGGATGCCCAAACCTTTTAGCCGGAGACTTCATCATGTGGACAGACTCGAGCTCGAGAGATTGATAGAGACTGCCCCCCAATGGTCCGTAGCATTTCAAAACTTCGACACGGCACGCTTTCCGGCGGTCGGGAACGCTACCTGCGAGAGCGATGGATCCCACCAACGAACGATGAACGCTACTACAAATGTGCTCTGGAGTTGATCCTCCACTCTTCCTAAATACCCGGAAGCAAGAAGGTAAGGAAAGTTGTGCTGCAGCCGTGAGTATCTCTCGTCGTTGTCTCCCAAGCGAAGCAAATATGGCGTCCGGCTACCTCAGGGTCGATGGTGACAAGATTGTGGACGGAAATGGCCAGCAGGTCGTTCTTCGTGGTGCCGCAATCGGAGGATGGATGAAGTGAGACTCCCTTTCCCCTGACGGATCTCGAATTCACATCTTCGTAGCATGGAGAACTTCATCACTGGTTATCCCGGACATGAGTTTCAACACAGAGCCTCGATGCGAAAGGTGCTCGGAGAGGAGAAAGCGGAGTACTTTTTCGACAGATGGCTTGAATACCACTTCACCGAGGCGGACGCCCATTTTTTTGCAAGCCTCAAGCTGAACTGCATTCGATTACCCTTCAACTACCGACATCTCGATGACGACATGAACCCTAGAGTGTTGAAGGAGTCGGGCTTCAAACACCTTGACAGAGCCATTGACATTGTGAGTGTGCTGCAAATAGACTGGGGTAGATGCTAGCTAATCTGATGCCCTCGTAGTGTGCAAAGCAGCAGATATACACAATCCTTGACATGCATACGGTGCCGGGCGGTCAAAACCCAGATTGGCACTCCGACAACCCGACCAACTATTCGGCTTTCTGGGATTACAAGGACCACCAAGACAGAACCATTTGGTTGTGGCGAGAGATTGCAAAGAGATACAAGGACAACAAATGGGTCGCGGGCTACAATCCCATCAACGAACCGTGTGACCCCGAGCACACCCGCCTTCCAGCTTTCTATAAACGGCTTGAGCCGGCCATTCGTACCGTCGACCCTCATCACATCCTGTGGCTGGACGGCAACACCTTCTCGATGGAGTGGATCGGCTTTGACGATGTGTTGCCTAACTGCGTGTATGCCTTACATGACTACTCAGTATGTCTTGCAGGTAAAGGGTAATTGTACCTGTGGCGCTAATTGAATGCAGATGATGGGCTTCCCTACCGGTGACCGCTACAAGGGCACAGAAGATCAGAATAGCAAGTTGGAAAGGCAATTCCTGCGAAAGGCCGAATTTATGCTCAAACACAAGTGCCCCATCTGGAACGGTGAATTCGGTCCAGTCTACGCCGACCCAGCGGAGGACGAGGACGCCGAAGGCATCAACCATGACCGATATAACATGCTCGGCCAGCAACTGAACATCTACGACAAACACAAGATCAGCTGGAGTATCTGGCTGTACAAGGACATAGGAGTGCAAGGAATGATGCACACGAGCAGAAACTCCAAGTGGAATCGCACCATCCAACCCTTCCTAGACAAGAAGAAGCGATATCGGTTGGACGCCTGGGGAGTACACCATTCCGCTGAAGCAGAGGCTGCATTGAATCCTCTGGTGGAGTGGATTGATAAAATCTGCCCAACCGCGAAAGACGCTTACCCAGGCCCGTGGCAGACTGAGAGGCACGTCATGCGCGCCGTGATCCAGACGTGGTTGAGCGCTCAATTCTCCGACGAGTTTGCGAAACAATTCGAAGGCATGGATTTCAAGGAGTTAGATGAGTTGGCGCACAGTTTCCACTTCGATGAATGCGTGCAGCGAGAAGGACTGAACAAGATCTTGAGCGAGCATGCTCCTCAATGAAAAGGGCGGGCAGGTACAAGTCACTGGGATCGGGACCGCTCACCTCCGTTGGCGGTCTCGGCGACCCGTCTGAGTCTACGATTCCTTCTGCATCCGCGATTACGACGGCGAGACATTCCTTGCTGATTCATTGGTGAGTAAACTTCTGCTGGCCTGAAAATCTGGACGGGGCGCAACAGTCTGGGTAATATTCGCATGATCGAAGCGCCGTAGATACACGAAGAGATGGTGCAGCAGCTCGGTTCAGCTGCAGAAGCAAGTGTGAACACTCCAGAGGGGTACGGAACGTACATACTACAAAGGGACGGCAGTGGTCTTCAACGAATGGCAAGGGGATTTCGCAGAAATCCGAGTCAATGCAATGAAAACAGTCCCAAACGAGCACCATCATTGCATGGCTTACTTTCTCCAGCCAACATCCTCAAGCTTCGACATGCGCTTGAGAAAGATGTCATCGTGCTGGCGGCACATTCGAAGCAATTAAGGTCGGTATGGGTGTCTTCGAAATTAGACTTGATGGAAGAGGGATGTGGATTCCGGATATACCGCAGTTGAGTGCCCATAGATCTT
This sequence comes from Phialophora verrucosa, assembly GCA_002099365.1. NCBI lineage: Eukaryota > Fungi > Ascomycota > Eurotiomycetes > Chaetothyriales > Herpotrichiellaceae > Phialophora > Phialophora verrucosa. The sequence goes on along the minus strand of MSED01000002.1, from coordinate 398,121 downwards.
TTGTCACCATCCAAGCCAGTTAAGCCCATCACAAATATCAGACCGACATGACTGCAGCCAGGGTCAGCTGTTGCAAGCAGGTACGAGAATCTGCAAGTGTGAGTTCCGATACAGGTTGCTGCCCAGCAGGAGATATCGGCACTTGGAAACGCAGGGGATTTGCACACTTCAGCACCTTCTGCGTAGCCTCAAGATCAGGAGAATGCGACGTCGTACTATTCCCCAATACTCGGTAAGACTGTGGCAGTTTTTGCAGGGGAGCTTCAAGGTCTTGATAGTGTTAATGTTAGAAGAAGAAGAGAAACGGCCGGTCCAATGGCAAGTCAACCCTCGTGCGTGGTGCTGCATCTTTCTACTGGCAAGTTTGTGGGCGGCTGCAGTCATCGAACAGCTGCGGTTCGACAATGGGGGCGCTTCTAGCCAAACAAGTTCCGTAGGCATGCCCCGCATCTTGCGCTTTTCCCCCACAAGGAAGCTGCGAGAACAGATGGAATTCCCACCAGTGGAGCCAAATTCAGGATTCGATTACACTGGCACACTGGAGAGACCGCCACCTTGTCAACGATTGTCTCACTCATCTCCCATGAAGGAGCGTCTCGTCGGTCAAGGTCACAGTCAAAATTGGCATTGCGCTCCCCTGCACGGTCTCTCTAGAACTTAAAGCCTCGGCCGGAGATGGCTACCAGAAATGAAGTGTGGCCAGCCCCGCCCGCTGAATGGCTACTACTGGACCACCACCCCTGTACGACTCACCAGCCTTCGGGGAGACGATCACGCTGCCAATAAAGGAGGCGAACAGTGACCCATCCGTTAACCCCAGCTTGCCTAACTGGCTAGAGGGGCGGGCCTCCAGCTTCCAACTTTCATTAGCCAGCGCAAGGAAGATGCCCCCCGGGCGAGTTGAGTTGCCATGCCTTTGGCACTTGATCAAAGACCCTGCAGTGCTTTGCCAGCTGCCCTCCTCGTGCCTCTCGCGGGTTCGCCTACAAAAACAACTGCTGCCAATTGGGCACGCCCGCTGCATGAGCCTGGTCATGATCCCTCGTTTCTCGCTCTCATGCGCCCGGTGGTCGAGGCTTCCAAATCCAGAGTCTTGACTCGTTGCTCTCCGCCGCGTGCCCGCTTCTACTCGGTGTTCGATCCTCCAGCACCTCATGTGAGCGAAAAAATCTCCACACCACACCACACCACACCACACCGGAGCTGCCACTTCTCGGATCGTGCTAAGCTGCTGCTTCCACCGCTTTTATCCCCGTGTGAGCAGAAACAGTTGAACTGACGGTGATCGTAACCTTCATCAAACAAGCACCCCTCCTCTGGCTGTGATCCAGCTATCGACGACACTGAGCGGAGTTCGAGGGACTATGACAACGACCCTGCGCTGCTCTGACCCTCATATTCCGCCGACATGCTCTCCCGCATTCCCCCACAAACCCACAACAGCTACTCCGAATACCACGACTATGCCCAGAGACCCGATATGATCACTTCTCAGCCGCAGCAGCTCACCTCTATCCTCCAGCCGCAGCCGAAATATGAAAATGACAATCTGCAGGCCGGTCGCAAGAGACGAGAGTCGGAGCTCGATGGGAACAACGAGTCCAGCGACGCGGCGGCCGTTCGCCGGCGAATCAGTCGAGCATGCGACCAATGCAATCAATTGCGTACCAAATGTGATGGCAAACAGCCCTGCGCGCACTGCACCGAAAACTCTCTCATCTGCGAGTATGCCCGTGCTCACAAAAAGCGAGGTCGGGCACCAAAGAAAGAGACGGATGGACCTGATGAATCGAACTATGCCACTGGTCAGCCACCATCCAACCATCAACCCGCTGTGCGTCAGTCTGCAGGCCCGAGAAAGTATTCCAGCACTTCCTTCGCCGGTCGCGATGGCTTGGTCGATGCTAATCCCTTGCCGTCTAACAACACTCCTCCTAGTGCAGCCTTTGACACGAACCCTCATCAGAATGCCTTCTTCGCCAATTTCGATCCTTCGTCAGGAGTAGGGATGCGGGCAGCGCATCAAATGCATGAGATGGAAACGAACATGATACCGGCTATTGCTCAGACGCACTCGATCGAATTTGCCGTTCCCAACCAGGCATATGCGCCGGCTACACTCGACCCCATGCACGTACAAGGAGCGACGCAGGGCTTTGGGTTTCCGCTGGGAGACGATTACTCGGTCGCCTTTATGGGTAAAGCACCCATGGTCGAATCGCCAGATTGGCTTGCACTCACCTCGCCTATGTTCATCAACGAACCGCTCCCGGCTCAGCCTCGCATAACAGACACATTGAGATATCCGGTCCTTCGTCCTCTCCTGCCTCACATCGAGTCTATCATTCCTCAAGCATTGGCTTGCGACCTACTAGAACAATACTTTACGAGCTCGACCTCGGCATACCTGAGACCCGCTAATGCATACATTCTGGGCTACATTTTCCGGAAGAAGTCTATCCTGCATCCCACCGACCCTCGTCCGTGTACACCAGCACTCCTGGCCAGCATGTTATGGATTGCGGCGCAGACCAGTGACGCTGCCTTTTTGACCGCGCAGCTGGATGCCCGAGCTCGTATATGTCAGAGGTTGTTGGAACTTACAATCAACATGCTGAAACCACTTATTCACAGTCATCCAAATACCTCCGCGCCGACGCCCAATCCGAACTATCCACAAATGACCGCTAATGATGGAGGCCTGGGTGCTCTCGTTGTGCCGACGCACTCCGGGGGACATGGAGTGGATCGAGCCCAGATAGACAATCTGGCAACCTATATTCACCTGGCAACGGTGGTCTCAGCGAGTGAGCGGAAAGCAGCAAGTTTGAGATGGTGGAATGCGGCATGGTCGCTCGCTCGAGAAATCCGACTTGGTCGAGAACTGCCTCCAAATCCACCCGAGCAGGACGGCGAAGACAATAATCAAGCCAGTAACAATGTCGATGGCCACGTGGGGGAAAATCGCAAGAATTCGGTGGATGATGCTCGCCGTAATTCCATCGGATTCGTATCGGAGGAGGAAAGGGAGGAACGTCGGCGAACTTGGTGGCTACTCTACATGCAGGATCGGCATCTAGCTTTATGCTACAATCGACCTATGTTCTTCCTCAACAAGGAGTGCGAGGGCCTTTTGCAACCACTGGACGACGATATTTTCCAGGCCGGGCGGTTTGACCGGGCCTCTGACCCAGCGCTCAGACGAAGGGGCCTGAACATCGAATGCACGTCGCACAGTGTGTTCGGGTATTTCTTGCCTCTGATGGTCATTTTGGGTGAGATCTTGGATCTCAACCATGCTCGGAACCGGCCACGATTCGGCCCCAGGGCAAACAAGGCCAAGAACTGGGACGATCATACAGACGAAATTACCCTGCAGCTGGAGAGTTATGGGCAGAGCCTGAAAGACTTCGAGGCTGCGGGAGGCCACTTTCAGGACACGAGTCACAACGATGTGGTTACTCCGTCGGTAGTTTCTGCCGGCACGAACGAATCGCACAGTGCTTCGGAACTCGCTTTGCAAACGAAGACCGTCGTGGCGTACGGTACTCATATCATGCACGTCTTGCACATCCTCTTGACCGGGAAATGGGACCCAATCGCTTTACTGGATGACAACGACCTGTGGATATCCTCCCAATCCTTTGTGACCGCCACGGGGCATGCCGTGTCCGCTGCGGAGGCGGTGGCCGAAATCATTGAGGACGATCCCGACTTGAGCTTCATGCCATTCTTTTTCGGAGTGTATCTTCTGCAGGGAAGTTTCTTATTGTTGTTGTTCGCCGACAAACTTCAGGGCGATGTGAGCCCAGATGTTGTCAAGGCATGCGAGACAATCGTTCGGGCCCACGAAGCATGCGTGGCCACGCTGGACACGCAGTACCAGGTATGTTGAACCTTGCACCATCATCTTAGGAGACAGCTAACGGGGCCACAGCGCAACTTCCGAAAGGTGATGCGTTCGGCTCTCCAGCAAGTTCGTGGCCGTATTCCTGAGGATCTGGCCGAGCAACAGCACTGGCGGCGAGAGGTACTCGCCTTGTATAGGTGGACCGGTGATGGAACCGGCCTGGCGTTGTAACGAACAGTCAACCTCGCGCTTTGGCAGCCGCCATGTATGTACGATCAGAAACGAGTAAAGGAGTGGCTTTCTCCCCAGCGGATGGTCGTTTGATCACCTTCACAGCATATGTTGATATACCCAAGTTGTGGCTCTTCTGCGAGAATGCTCACGAATGTCTACTTTCATGACGGGACGAAGGAAACAATCAATAGTACAGAAGATACCAGCAACGAATGGGAGGATCAAAAGTTTGGGAAATAGGATGTCGCAGGTGAGCTGAATGGGTGGCGACGCGCCGCTTGCAAGCGTCACCGGTACTCGGTGTTGACGCCCGGGAAATATATCTCGTGCTGTAAACCGTGCCCGCATCCCTAATAGTACATATTATCAGCCAAGGCCTCGACTCTAATAACAATGTCGATGATGGCGACACGTAAGCGTGTCAGCGAGGCGAGATTGGTTTCCACGATAGTCCCTGGTCTCTGGTACCTGGATCCGATCAGGTTATCTCATGGATCACGACTTAGCCTAGGGCGCGATCGAGGCCTGGACCTTGCGCTCACTTGGTTTTCAAACACGCGTCAGATGAGCTAGCAGGGAATAATTCTACTCGCAATGTTCAATGTGGCCAAAAATTCGATGCCGCGAAACAGATCAAGTGAGCAGAGGCGTGGAACGAGGCTGGCCAATATTCGTATCGGCTATTTTCTGCTTCCGTGCGCTTATGCTTTGGGTCTGTGGATTGTTCGTTCTGTGGCTCCGCAAGCGCCTCATCAATGGCGTTGCGGTCGTCAATCTCCAAGTGCTAGGCAACGTTTCATTGGAAGAGGCGCATCTCAGACTCAGACAATTCCCAAAACCCAGCCAACGGCCTTGCTGGCGGATCAAGCCTCACGCCCCTACACACCCTCGCTCACCCCCATCCAGGAACCGAGTCCATGCTTAATCTGGGCTAAACTCCCCACTTCGACGGCACCCATCCGCCGGCATGGGATTTATCAGAGAAGAGAGGGAGATACAAGAGGGCGCAACAGGGAAGGACGGGCAAACCAGACGAGTGGTGTAGTCACAGACTTTTTCCTCTTTACGCACCACTGACACCATTGTCAATCCAACCATCACCAGCGGAACGACACCAGCTTCTGGGGACGTCTGGGTCGGCGGCCATACTACTCCAGCGCCTGCGCCAGTGCCAGCGTCAGCGACACAAATCCGGCTCCATTGCCGTGCCCCGACACCCTGCAAATCGACTGCCCCTCCTTCCTGTTACCTCGACGGAGTACTTGTAGACTCCTTCATCTGAGGGTGTTTGATCACCTTTCCCTTCGTTCCAGTCACTCGCTTCGCACGTACGACTGTCCACAGCGACTGCGCCCTCGTCGCGACTCCCGGCTCCGACCAACGGTTGCCCGCAGCGGTCAGTTCGGACATTCGCTCAACCACGCATTTGACACACCAGCCCCCAGCCGAATTGGCCGCACTGGAATGACGATCGCATCGCCCACTCGACTCTGCATTCGATGATTTTCGACCGCCAGCCCGACACCGTCGCTCGCTTCTGTCTCGATTTGCTGCGCTAATCGTCCTGCAGGTCAGATTTCGTCTTCATTAACGGTGCTGTTGAGGTGTGCGGGCTGCACCGCCATCTTATTACTGCGTGCCTGAGGCGCCTGATCGTCCCGGGACCTGGGGCGCTGGGCTGACGCGACCCACGACTGTACCACCTCCCGTTGACCGGATATCCTAGAGCGGGTGTCGACGGCAACTCCCTGCTCACTCAAGGACGGGGAAGGTATTCCTCGTCCAACGCAAACCTTACCAGCCATGCCCACCATGGCGCCCACCGCACATCCCTCGGGTGAGTCGCGTTTTCTGTCTCAGTTGAAAGCTTACCTTGCAGCATGTCCATTTTTATTTGGCTGACCATTGATGTCAACGCTCGATATGTACCTTGCGCTCGGGCCAATCCCACAACAGCCCTGCCCATGGATTTCCAGACATTGAAACTTCCTACCTCTATCCTTGCTCTGTCCAACCTGTACTGACTCATGTGTCCCCCTTGCACGCAGACGACTTCGACATGGCCAAATTGCAAAAGACACTGAAGCAACGACAACGTCACGCCGTCCGCAACAGTGCCCATGTCGCCAAGTTGACGCCAGCCGAAATTCGTTCGCTTAATAATGGTTCCCTGGCCTCCAAAACCGGGAGTCAATCCAGTACCAAATCAACTTCGTCTCCAGCCAGGTCGCGACGTTCGACCAATGCAACACCTCCAGCAACACCTGACGAGCCTCCCGCCTACCAGGCACAGGCGCACAGAAACTCGATCTCGCGAAACAACAGCGTCAACATTCCAACTCCCCCACAGACTCCCAATGGACACCGACGGTCATCGCAATCCAGCACTCATGGCCATCACCACCATGGCCACACAAGTGGCGTCATTCATGCTCCTCGACCCCGCGGGTCAGTGCAAGCTACTTTCATGCCCGCCAGTGGTTTCTCGTCCCGCCCATCAAGCTCTGGATCCTCTACGTATCGCGGTCTCCCCACATATCGAGGCCCTGAAGTGACACGCACAGGCTCCATAAACATGCTCCAATACCCGTCTCACCAGATTGTCAGCAATCCCCTCTCATATTTCTCCAGGCCGAGGCAGAGCCAAGTCAGCACGTCGCCGGAGCTTGCGAAACGTGAATCTGGTGACCATAGCATCTACCGGGCGCAAAGTCTGCGAAATGCACGTGCCAATTCTCTACCCAACGTCAGTGCACCGTCTTCGCGGCAACCAAGTCCACCTAGGGTAACCGACTCTCCGGTCTCGATGATCGTTGATGACACGGACAAGTTCCCGGCATTCGATCCTGCAGATGATCCGCATAATCAACCAAAGACAGAGAGTGGTGACGAAGAGGTTCCGGTCCAACCAGAAACTGTGGTCGTTGACAGCCAGCCCAAGGCTGCGCCAACTTTGCCTGATCAGAAGCCTAAGGACGTTTCCGTCCCAGAATCTCCTAAGAAGGAGAAAGACAAGCAAAAGCGATTCACGATACACGCAGCACTCTTTGGAGGAGACAAGCTTCATGAAAGCCCGGAGAAAAAATTGAAGAAAACGAGAAGAAGGACTCTGTCTTTGCCGAAGAACGAAGATGCAACAGAACCCGAGAAGGAGCATTCCGCACCGGCCGCAACGTCTGGAGAGGCTTCAGCGAGTGATGCAACAGCCGCAAATGCCGATTTTTCCACTCACCCAGCTGTTCGACCCCTCTCTCTGACGATCCCAGACGAGCCTAAAGGCAAAGAAAAGGATATCACTTCCGGCCCGGTCTATTCACGTTGCGCATGCTGCGGGAGGTTGAAACGGCCTCACGGTTTCAACAGCGAACTAAGCCCAGTCTTGGAGAATGAGAATCTGCGGACAAACTTCAGCTTCGAAATCGAGAGAACATCCGGTTCTTCCGGGAGAAGGAGTTCTGACGCCAGTCGCGACAAGTTCACTCCCATCATCCCGATGCAAGTGGGGGAAAATGAGACACGTCAAGCTAGAATCGAGCCCTACAATGGGCCACCCGAGTCCCAATCCGAGCAGCAGCAGCACCTTGGTGATATGGAGATGGAAATTGCCGCATCAAGTCCCGTCAAGCAGCCCCTCCGGCAGAAAAATGCGAGCCCAATAAGATTGAAGAGAAACTCAGCACCTCCTGGATTCGTCAGATTTGCAAGTCTACACGGGAAGCGGAACGGAGATACAGGTCCGATCTACGAAGAAGACGAGGAGGTAGAGGTTGAAGCCGACGAAAATCAGCCCTTGATGATCGAGCATGCTGACATGGATGACTCCACCGTGCAAACGAGGGATTTCGCGACAATGTCGGGGCCGGTAGCAGTCGATGAAGGGATTGCGATCGACGAGCCTCACCTTCAAGTGTCCTCGGCAGCTCGAGCCGTTGTCGACCATTTCCCAGCCACGGTCGCCAAGGACTTGCAAGTCATTACTGCTGATCTCGCGCAGGCAACGCCGCCTGAAAATACCATCGCTGGAGTTGGTCCAGATACATTTCATACACCTCCGCAAGGGACAACGCCTGCAGACGAGAACCAGTTGCCACTTCAAACTGTCAGTCAGGTTGGGCTCCAGGGCTCACATGTTGATCAGTCTCTGGCAAAGATCAGCCACCAATCCGCCGTTCCAGAAAAGGTTGATCCCAGTCTGACTTCCGCCGAAACTCCGACTTCGACGACAACAACCACAACAGTGACAATCATCACGCCAATTTCAGCCGCAACCGCCACCTCCACTGCAACCTCTGTGTCGACACCGTGGGAGCAAGAGCTTTCCTCCTCGTATCTTGGCGGCGCCAATGCAATGGACCTGTCTCTGCGACCGAAGTTCAGCTTTGAGAGCATGCGGAGCGCCATCGATCTGGCGGAGAGGGAGAAAGGTAAGGACCAAGTGGACAAGGCGACGGGTAAGAGGAAGTCGACGATTCCAGGATGGATGGGTGTGAAGGCTTGATCAGAGAGGATTGAGAGCAGATAATGACGAATCATGCAAGGGCGTATGTTTGACAAGGAGGGATCTCGAATACAGTTTGCAGTTTATATTCTGTCGATGGACAAGTTGTTTGACACTCGATAGAGCTCTGAATGCACCGAGCGTTCTACTGGCAATTTCTACGGCTTTGCATCGATTCGGCTTGTCCGTAACTGCCGCGAGCTTGGGATCTACTCCCTGCCCGACATATCATTGCCTCTTCCCAACCCCTCTCGTGGTACTAGGACTAGGATATCCAACCGGGTATGCAGTTTCCCATCAATCAATCGGCCACCCATTGTTTATTTGATCCCGAACACGTAATGGGATGTCTTACTATTCTACACGAGCACCCAGCTCGCCCACACCCAGCATCCCTCTAGCAAGGCGCCCACAAGCAAGACAACCACGCCCATGACCAAGCCCACGCCCACCCGGCCCTCCGCATCCCTCCGCCAAGGGACGTCGAACTGCACGCCTGCAACGGTCGTGGTGCCGTTTCCCTGCGCGGCACTCCTGCCGGGATGGCCGACGAGGATCCACAGCACGGTGGTGAGGAGGGCGAGGAAGAGCACGAGGGAAGTGAAGAGCCCGATGGCCCGGACGGAGAATCTGTGATGCAGGGTGATAGAGGGGGGAAGTGTCGAGGAAGGGGAAAGGGGAGGCTGAGAATCCGGAGATAAATACCGACGGTACGAAGATGACGTGGCCGCGACGAGAGATTTCGACCGGTGGAACGATGTCGGGAATGAAGGTGTTTGCGGCTGCGGATGACCAGACGGAGAAGTAGAACTTAAACTGAATGGCATGCGACCTAGGGATAGGCTCGGCTGCTTGGACACCACGCCGCGGTATTCCTGCGTGGGCGACTTCTCGGGCTGGTCGAGGCGGACAAGGAGGTGCTGCTGGAGCTGGTTCGACGCGCTGTTCTGCCGGGAGTGCATGAACGAGAAGACTGGACTCGTTGACTTTTCGTCCTCCGGGCTGTGCGTGGTACTGGTGCTTGTACTGTTGTTGCTGGTGCCGTGGTTGGTCGGAGTACTGTGGATGGGATGCGCCGGTTGGGGGAGATAGGAGCGACGGCCTCGTCGCGATCCCGCCCCGGAGGAATATTCATGCAATTGTTGGGCGTTGCGGAGCCAGAGGAGCCACAGCTTTCGCCGGCGGCCCAGCCGTGGTGTCAGGAGATGGCGGACAAAATTCGCGGCATCGGAATCGCGGATCGCGCAGCTGCCGACTCCTGCGTTGTGGTGGGTGTGCCAGAGTCCTGACGCTGTTGGGGGCTGAGAGCTCCAGGTCGCGCCCTCGATTGTCCTGGCGCAGAACCACCATCGAGCCTTCCCCATGAGACTGTGGATGTAGCGATCTCGCAGGATGCTGAAAAGCTGTTCGTCGTCGAAGGTCGCTTTGTCCGTGACCTCGATCTCTACCGTCACCCGTGCGCAGGGGTGGCGAGCAATTCGGAGCTCGAGGAAGAGGATCTCCGGCGCCGAGGGGGAGGGGAAACGATCGGATTTGGAGGTGACGGGCACTGTCGCGCTTGGTAGAGAGCTTGGTTTAGTGGAAAGGGGGATCTTGGGCGCTTCCCCGTTCGGCGAGCTTGTAGAAGCAGTGTCTGGGGCACGGGCAATGTCAGCTGTCTCGTCGTCCGGTTCGGATCCTTCAGCAGTGTGAGACAAGGGCCTCGAGCGCCGTAGTTTCGGCGTCTTCTTGCCTTTGCTGCCCTCCTTCTGTGTCGGTGGCGGAGCAGGTGCGGCAAATGTGCCATCAAGCTCCACGTGGCTGCTTTTTCTGACGGGATACGGCGTGCTGACGATATTCTCCCTGAACAGCTTGTGATCGTGGCCCGCTCTGTTGATGACCAAGTCGGCGGGGCGGATCATCACCCGCCGCGAGTTCCGCACCGGGGCGGAGATGGCGCGCGAGAGTTTCTTGTCTGTGTCGGTGGGAGGGTTGGAGCGCAGGCCGTCGGTCATGAGGGACGAGGGGGATACGAAAGTGACTGAGCTGTCCGTTGAGAAGGTGCCTTTCGAGGAGCGAGGGATGCGCATGGACCCGAACCCGCCCATCGGCGTGGGCATGGTGTCGAGCGCTTCGAGTCGAGATGGGGTGTCGGGCCATGAGACGATGGTTTCCCTCAAAGAGTCGCGGGGCTCGAGGCTGGCTTGGGAGGGGATGTGCGGCAAGGCGGTGATGTCGCTGACTGCCTCGTTGGCGTCGAATCCTTCTAGCGCTCTTAGGGCAGCGATCGGTCCACCTGGGAGGACGTCCGCTTCATTCTTCTCCACGGCGGGTGTAAGACGGTTTTTCAGGTCTTCCCCTAGAGTTTGTGGGGCCGTCGATGACAATGATGCATCGTCCACAGGAGAAGGTGTGTTCTGTGGGGGATACAGCTGGGGGACGGATGCAGCGGAGCTGTTACTGTGCTGGATGACCTGGGGCCTACTCACGCGCACGCTGCTTGCTCGCTGGATGACAGGGCTGGTCGGACTGGTCGGGCTATCTATGGTGCCATCGTCTGAAGCATCGTCAGGGAATGTTCGAGGCTGCTCTGTGCCGTCTGGTCGACTGGCAGTGATGACAGGAGGAATGTCTCCTCCAAAGGGTTGGAGTTGCTTCGTGACCGGGTCGTAGAAGGGATCTGTTGGACTGGAAGTGGCAGTTTCCTTGGCATTCTTTCCCTGGCTTCGTTTCTTCTCGAGAAAGCTCCTCCTCTTCGAGGCTGGTTCCAGTCCAGCTTCAGATAGTTCTGATTCTGTGGTGGTCTTCGACCATCGGCTGATCTCTTTAGGACGAGCCTGTTTGTCCTGACTCTGTCTTCGCGGCATGAGGCGACCGCGCCAGCCTGACGACGGCGATGCTGACCTGAGCATATCTGTGGGAGACGTGCTGTTGTGGTCCTTGTCGGAAACCGCGGTTCCTTCGGCGTCGTATGGTTCTGGTGGACAACCACTTCCTTTCGCGCAGAGACTCGGGTTGGACTCGTAGGGATTGAAGACCTTCGAGTTGAACAATAAAAACGAGACGGATCAAAGATGCTACCTTCCCCATCGTGGTCGTAGTATATTTCAAGCGCTGCCATCTTGACGTAGTCGCTTTCGGAGCGTGGTATCGTTCAAAGAACTTTTCCGTTTGCGGTAATGCTGCGATCAGAAAACGTCGACGGTCGATAACAACCTCGAATCCGGCGAAGCGCGGATAGTTTGACCTTTTCGGAGGGGACAAAGACGGGTTTCCGTCATCGCGTCTGAAGATGTGAAAGTCCCTGTTCGCAGCCTCAATCTCGTCGTGGTGACACAAAGATGGTGTATCTCCGATTTCGAGCCGCATTCCAGTCTCACCCTCGAAATTTGCCTTGGCAATAGGGGCACGCATCGAACTGGTCGAACAGTGCTTGACCCAAGCTCGGACCATCGCCTTGGAATTCCATCTTGCCGGGATCGAGGAACTGCCTTCCGCATTTAGAACAGTACTTTGAAATTCCAGGTTCTTGGATAGCAACGAAGGAGAGCCAACATCGGCTGAACTGATGGCCGCGATTGCACCTGGCTCGGTCCAAGTCCGACGTGAACGGAATAGGCTCGTCGCAGAGCTCGCAGAGCTCTTCAATATTCCCGTCCCTTTCCGTGCGGTCCAGATCCATCTGGCTGTCCTGCCGCTCTTTCATGCCTTGTCCCTGAAGTGCTCCTGGAGAAGACTTTTGCCCTGATAGAGTGCTTTGATGTCGTTCTAACCACGCATCTACCAAGTCAGCCACGTCGTGTGAATCTTTGAAATTCAACTTCATGAGAGCAGCAGCGTTTCTGATAGTCTTCTGGTCGAAGTCCGTATTTATCTGGTCTGCCGATGACCCGAAAATAAATTCAAATATACGTTTTTGTACTGCGACGGGATCTTCCAGGGCACACTCTCCTGCCAAAGGCTCGCGCACGCGTATGAAATGAACGTTGATGCGCTGCGCAGAAGGTATGACATATTCGATCATATCTGAAGGATGCAGCGACACGCAGGCTGCTGCGAGATTGTGGTCAGGAGACCACGCAGTCCCCCAGTGATTGACACGAGCTTTGCCACGAAGGCCATGGTTCCGGGCGAAATCTGCACGAGACTCTTCGACAACAGGTTCGAAGATGTCTGTGGAAGGCGGGGCAGGAAGAGAGAGGTCTGGCATCGATGGCAAGGGGCTGATTGAGGCTTCCAGTTCACGTCCATCTTTGGTTGGATCTGCCTGCAGACTGGGTACCTGCACACGCAGAAAACTGGGAGCACAGCACTGACCGCGACTCACCTTGACGACTAGACTTCTCGTCCCATCGTCACTTGGATCCTCTTCTGGTTGCCATGAAGTCGTCTCCAGACTAGAGATAAGCGACGATTGGGACAGATCGGCTCGCAGGCTCCGCGTCGTTGTTGTGTTGGGTTCTGGGTGACGTGCGCCTGCGATTGGGCATTGTGTCAGGAGTCGGAAGGACCACTGCCCATAAACTGCACCTTTGACCTTCCATACGTGATAGACCGATACGATATAGTTGTCATCAGCCACAGCGAGAAGTTGCTGTCCCCACTTGGAAGCTGCAGAAGGTGGGAGGCTGGGCAGCCAAGCAAAGGCACGGACTCGTCGCTGGCGTCTTGAATTTTCCACTCCTTCGTTGGCAGGTTCTACCGGCAGATGTTGATTGACAACAGCGGTGCGCTGCCACGACCCAAGCCGTCCGTTGGTCTCCCACAGCGATAAAATGAGGTTAGATGTTAAGACAGTTAATACGCTTCTTCTGTAGACACCCAGTCCCTGCGGAGACCAAGCAATCGAGGCAATCGTGGATTCAGACAGTTCTTCTCCAAGGGAAAACTGAGAGACCGTGGCCAGGGGCTGGTGCGGCCATTCGCTCGGTTCAAACTGGTTGACCCGGACAGTGCAAGTGTGCCATTGCTTGTGCCCGGTCGTTTCTGGCGGTGTGGATGCATCATGAGGCGTTAAAATGTGCACCACCTCACCTGCCGCAACCGCAAGACCCTCGGCCGACCAAGTCAAGGCATTTTTGCATGTTGGCCAGAACGGTAGAGTGACAGGCGCAATGTCACCGATGAGACTGTACATTGAAGTGATCAGGACATCGAAAACGGCTAAGTCAGGTCGCCTGCTGTGAGTGGCGTCTCAATAGGGCTGCTCGTAAAAGCAGTATCTTGGACGCTTCTCGGACTGATTGGTTCAATTTCTGCGACTCAATTCATAATGGGGTGAGATGGAACAATGCCGACCGTGTGCCTGTGGTGTGAGCAGTATCGAATAGCTCGTAGGTAAGTCGAAAGTAGTCAGGATAGTCAAGGCAGCATTGGGTCCAGGGTTGTCATTTTCATCTTGACCGGGATCTCCCTGCACAGGTGAAGCGGTTTGTCTTTGATCGTATTTTTACCTCGAAATGCAAGGGACAAGCGCCAAGAAATGCAGCCTTGCCCAAGGCCCAGGTCTTGCACGCAAGGCTGAGATATTTTGGAGCGATTTCGAGGGCCTCGAACCCCCAATCCTTTAACGGGGCGGAAAGCACTGGATGTACCTAAATTACGAGTACTCACGAGACGAAAAGTCTAACTGTCACCTACGATCGGATTCTCCAGGGCGAGCCAAGGCCGTTTTAACCTCAGACCTAACTGAGCCCTCAGCTGAGCCTCCTTAACCGAGTCGCACGACATTAGCCGATGTCGAGCTGTGGCTGTACATAGTATTGTACTTGTGAACTTTCTGCATTTTGTATGATGGTGATAGCTACGGTCTATAGAGGATATGGGAGCAAAGACCGTCTGTCTTGGTGCTCGGGTCACCCTCATACGCAAGATTGACTCAGCTCGTCCTGCTCATCAGGTGAAGCTGAGCTCACTTTGAGGGGAAGGAGCTTCTTTTACCTAAGTGTCATGATGAGCGTGTAAATGTACTCAGTACCAAGGACTGACAGGCAAACCACCCCCTACTACCCCTGCAGAGGTCAGGCTTTCCCTCGTCCTCCTGGAAATCTCAGTTTCATCCTTCTGGATGCAAGCATTGGAGAGCTCTTGGGCGGCCAGAATCCGAACCGTGCGCAGGCTCACGTGTGAAGAAGGAGGAATTCAGAACGGTGGCACTCTGGAGCAGTTGATGTCCTGTCACGAGCATTTCATCACGATCGATTCTTCCCAGCGTGGTAGTTGGCCAGCCATGATGATGCCCAGACCTTCAAAATGTTTCACACTCTGTCGCCATCATTGGTCGTCTGTTAGCGTCGGGTATTGGTTGCAGCACTGAAAACATGTGCTCTGCGTAGTTCAATACGACCATACCCAAATGGAGGCCGCGACGCGCTACGGACATGCCAATTTTAGCCAAGTGGCTCCAGGGGCTGTATCAGGGGAACACTGCGGAGAGACGGTGGCTGTAAAGCTCGTGTTCCAAAATTGGGCACATTTGGCGTGCGGCTAAGAGCGCATTGGGCAAGCGGTATGGTTGGCTAGGGGCACTAGTGAACGCCTAATGTACAACCAATGTAATCCGCTCGTCAATTTCCATCAATTTGCAGACAAACACCTAGCCACGGACCAGTCTGACTCTCCTTAGACGCGAAATCCAGTTCTGATCTCAACTGCGCCTTGCCCACGCACCTATCACAGCGCTCCTTTCTGTAAGATGTCCCTAAACACGGACGTCCTCAGGGCTGCCCAGCCAGCAAGTCATCTCCATCCTTCGCGTGGCTTTGGCGGGCCTGATATATGACCGACTCCCTGGTCCCCAATCCCCCCAACCCCTTTCGATCGTTCTCCCATATCAATCCTTATCCTTCCCTTCGTTTGGGTCAAGTCCTTTCGCAATTATTGTTGCTGGGCAGTTCCTTCGTAATGGCGGCTTCCATCTCGCCGTCGGTCATCATGACCCAGCTCTCCAGCTACCTCAACACCAACGAGACCTCCGACGCTCTTTTCCAGTCTCAGCAAGCCTTCAATGCCATCGGAACCTACAAATGGTTCATTGGTACCGGCATCTTTGTCCTCGTTACTGCAATCCAAATAATCAAGTACTCCCTCCGAGACAGGCCACCGCCGGGCCTCAAGCTCATTCCCGGCCCTACGAGCACTATCCCCTATATCGGACGCGTCCACGATGTTGACCCAATGGCCCCGTGGTTCGCGATGAAGAAGTTCTGCGATGAATACAACGGGATTTTCCGCTCCACTATTTGCGGAGAGATGCACATCTGGGTTGGTGATTCGAAGATCGCCTACGACTTGCTCTGCAAGAAGGCCAGGATTTATTCTTCCCGTCCTCAGGTACCTGCGGTGCCGGGCAGCGACTCCCAGGGCCAGTACCTCCCTCTTTTGGCCCATGACGGTAAGCTCCTCCTGTGCTCGGTGGAAACGAGCGATCACGACTAACCAATCCAGAACACTGGCGCAACCAGCGCAAATTCGCCCACACTGTCCTGACCCAGGGCTTCAACCAGAAGTACTACGGTTATGTTAGCCACGAGTGCAAGCGATTTTTGTACAAGCTCCTGGTCGATCCCAAAGACCACTTCGCCTTGACCGATCGATTCTGCGGCCGTATCAGCGCTCGTCTTGGCTATGGCAGCCCTGCTTCTGCCGCAGCCCACTGCAAGAATGCCGGCGAATTTATCCCCCAGATTTCACCCTCCGGCCCCATCACCAACCTGTTGCCTTTCCTCGGTAGCCTCCCCGAGTGGCTCAACCCCTCCATTGCTCGTGTCCGTGAACGACGTGAAAAAGAGGAAAAGCTGTGGAAGGGTCTGATGAAGCAAGTTCGCTTGGAAATGGACCAGGGTATTGCTCCCATCAGCTATGCCAGAACCTACTTCGAGCGCAAGGAGGCTGAAGGCGGCAACCGCTCCTTCGGATTCGACGACCACGAGGCTGCTTACGCTGTTGGCATGTTGGTGACCGTCGCCATCTTCACAATCGGTGGTCCTCTCTACTGCTTCTTCCTCGCCATGGTTCTCCACCCCGAATGGCAAGAGAAGGTCCGCAAAGAATACGACGAGGTCATTGGTGACCGTGTCATCGAAGTTTCTGACGCTCCCAACCTACCTCTCCTCCGCGCAGCCATCAAGGAATGCGTCAGGTGGCGACCACCAGTCCCCCTGGGTGTTCCCCGTCTCCTTGAGGAGGATGACGAATGGAACGGCTACTACCTCCCCAAGGGTGCTGTTATTCACGCTGTCGACCTGGCCCTTGCCCGCAACCCCGAGCTCTATCCTGACCCAGAAACCTACAAGCCTGAGAGATGGCTGGAGAAAGAGTACCCCACCTACAAGGAACCTCTTACGGAGCACCCCAGACTCATGGGTCACCACGGTTTTGGCATGGGCCGCCGGATGTGCCCCGGTATTGAGGTAACCGAGGCTGAATTGCTCGTTGCTTGCGGCAGCATTGTCGGCTGCTTTGAACTCAAGCCGGAAATGGACGCGAACGGACAACCCATGTGGCCTGACTCTCTTGCTTTTACCCCCAACTTGATCGGTGGCCCCCTTCCTTTCAAGATGGATGTCAAGGTCCGAAGCCCCGAGAAGGCTGCGCGCATCAAGGCTTGGTATGAGGAGAGCGTGGCTGATGAGGCTGCTGGCAAGATTGCTGCTGGTCTGTAAAGAGCTGGTTTGGTTATAATTTGCGCCTGCCCCACCCGTTTCCCGCTCCGGCGGCCACGCAGGTCAATTTTGATTTATACGCACGGCGTTGCTGGATATGCCGAATCTTTGGCAAGTTGGATACTTCGGCTCCCTTTCGTGCTGCGGTGCTTGATGAAAATGGCGGGGACTCGCGCGAACGTGTACAGATACGGCGAGAGCATCCATTAGGTGAGGGAGATATTCTTAAGCGGGGGGTTAGATTATCGTTATGATCTTGGGTAGAATCAATATGATGACATGTAATATGAACAAAACCTGAAGCCTTGAATTTCTCTTTCCTGGTATACTCTTCTCGAGCAGTCTCAAGCTGATCTACCAAAGCCAGCCGTGTGCCAGGACAGCGAGATGTCACTGCTGAAGATGCTCCGTACCACACACAGACGTAATTAGATCCGACACTTGTGCATGAAACGTCTTCCGCTCAATCCCGAGGGATGCACCCAGGCAATTGTGACCTCCCTCAGCTTCGCAAGTGTCAACAGCGACATGCAGGACTTAATTACAGCACCGATCGAACCATGCCTCTTCATCAGGTCTATGGGTTCCCACTGGAATGTTCCCTCCGCTGAAGGGAAGCTGTCAAATGCTGCCAAGTACCTCGTAGCTAGTGATCATTCTGCTAGCTTCTGACGTGCGTCCATCCGGCTATGCCTCGATCTGGACTGTCACCATTGTGCAGTCACTCTCAAATTGGCCCTGTAGAAACCCATGGATATGTCTGCCGAGAACAACTTGGTATGATCCTCGCGGCCACTTCCTTCCGGCAGCAGCATCAGCCGTCCACTAGCGCGTAGCGAAGTATCATTCAAGGCCGCCACATAAACGAGGCCGAATATTGTTTTCCCGGCAGCAGCGTCAGCCGCAGGACATGGGAAAGTGAAAAAAAGCCGGGGTTGAAAGACAACGTGGATGTGCTGGCGCTGGCGGACTGAGACTCTAGACTCTGGAGGTGCCCGCAGGCCGAGAATGCCCAGCCTCTTGGCGGCTTGGCAGCTGAAACCTGAAGCTCTCCTCCGCCGCTGAGCTTGTAAACGCTTTGCTCTTTCTTCGAACTCTTGCCTGTCATGCTTGTTGTAGCGCGCAGCCTCCCCAAGCGAGGACTTGCCAACCCGGAAGATCATCAGCTGGCTGAGTTTCTACCCCTTCTGCACCCTTGCCAGTGCGGATGCTTTCACCGTCGGCCACTGTGTGCATGGCTTTCCACGACTCAGACAATGTCTTCGTCTTGGCAGTGCTTAAGTCGCGTGTCCTGGTTCTCCCAGCTGCGTTTATCTCATTCGACAAGAGGAGCCTGTAATTCATGACCATCATTTAAACCACAACCTCCGGGCGGACCGACCAGGAGCAAGCGCAACTCGTGTTCAGCATCGTATCAAATGGGGTCCAGCCGTGAACCATCCAATCCTAATCGTTGCGCCCAGGCGCTGAAGCCAAGCTTTGAGCTTCACGATTGTCTTCATGTCGCTTAAGCCTCGAGCATTGGAGGGAGAAAGACGAATCCGGATCTAGCAACTTCGTGTTCGACCAGCCCTCACCAATACTCTCCCGAGACTGCGGTCTTGGACATCGGCCAACTCTCCCATGTTCCACAGAGAGGCAAGTTCTTCGAGGCCTTAGCCTGGTCGCGGCACGCCTTTCCACTGCAGGTAGGTTGAATCACATCGTTGCAGAGCATAACGAACTCGATCGCCGCAGGGCTGAGGATCTCTTTGCTTTTTCCCGGCTGCCTCCCAACGCAGCCTGACTTTGCTCTCAGAGCTCGAGATTGCTCACCTTCAAGGTTGGCTACATCTTCGCTGCAATTATGGGGACACCTTTCAGATTGACCTTGTTCTTGTTTGTTTTCCCCTTCCTAGTCCATGCTCAGACCGTGGCCACCGATATAGCGCCTACAACAGCAACAGAGTCGACGGTAACCACAGAAAGTACGACAATCTCCACCTCGTACACCACAGGAAGCACAAATGATGGCGCGACGACTACAGCGTATCCTCCGGTGTCGACTAGCATCCCTGCCATCCAAACTGTACCTTTCACGGGGCAGGCTCTACTAGTCGGAACGTACGTTGGCACAAATACCAGGGGCGAAAACAGTCTGTTAACACTCTCTTAGGTGCGCCATTGCTCGATTCACGATGTTGACCTTTCCCGACGGTGGCTCCATCGAAGTTCCCTTGGTGGGTTGTTCCGATGACCGCCCAGAATGCTGTCCGTCTCTCAATTTTACGAATCCCGAACCTGAAGAGACCGGTTCTGCTTCAGCGTCTGCCACAGAATCGGGTGAAGAGGGGGAACATGAAGAGCCTACGACATCGTGGACGGGTACAACACCTAGCCCGACCCCTACGGGCGTTATCTCGATGCTGAGCAAGGCCCCACTTACAGTTTGCCCAAGGTATTTCCAAGCTTGGGATTCCATTTGGCGACGTGACCTGACCTCAAGAACAGTGACATGGTCGACATTGACCCTGTCTGCTGGTATGCCATCACTTGCATCCCTCAAACCTACTGTGCATCAACGCTGACTAGTTTCACCAGCCCGTCCGGATTTCAGGTATATGGTCAGGTTCTGGTTGGCAATTACCCACCTTGTGTTAGCATTCTTACGACGGCCATCACGCCCGATTCGGAAGTGCTTGCATCCATCACGTCTGCTGTGTTAGCGTCCTTGTCAACAGCATCTACAACGACAACAGCTGCACCGACAGTCAGTGTCGTCGTCACTCAGTCAGTTGCCTCCTGCTCTGATTCATATACTCCAAATACCCACTCTGTTTGCCATGAAACTTGTTCACGCTGACAGTCAGACAGAGTCTTCGCCCTTGGGCTTCCATGTGCAGACGAAGAGGAGGAGGAGGACGAGCACAATCACACCCATCTAAGCACGGGCGCCAAAGCTGGGATTGGTGCTGGTGTCGGCGTCGCTGGACTTCTCATCATTGGCTTTCTCTGGGGATGCCTCGCCGTACGTCACCGCCGCCGCAAGAAGATGAAGGCTCTCCAAGCGGCCAACACCGCAGCCGGAGGACCGATCCGACCCGAGTCTGGCGCGTATGCTGCTGCACAAGGAGATCCTAAGCACATGTCTGTAGCAACGACGGGAATGGGAAGCCCAGTGATGCAGCAGCAGCAACAGCCCTACGGTACGCCCACGCAGCACGGCTTCAGCCCGGCATTCGGATACGGCGCCCCGCACATGCAACAACACGATCAGTACGGCAACGCCTATGGAATCCAACCCATGGGTATGGGATATCCTGGCATGAACCCTTATCCGCAATCCCAATCACCCCCGCCACCGTTCTATCCTTCTGGCGGTACGTACGATCAAGGACATTATAAACCACCGGCAGAGGTTGCCGGAGATGTTGTGCACCCTGTTCCCATAAATCGCCAGAGCACTGGTATGAGCGACACGCAGAGCCAAGTTACTTCGACCACTGCTGTGACGGGTTCACAGCATCACCAAGGGGGTGAATCGAGGCCGCCGGCAGAATTGAGTTCGCAGGGGAGTGTCAGACATTGAAGCTTCCAGGTCACGATGAGGTGAAAACGTTGAGACTGTTCTGAGCAGGAAGAAAAACGCAAGGATTACCTACCCATCACTCTCTCGTCCGAGGTATCAAAATGGCAAGGCACAGGCAGCTATGTACATTCATTTTAATCGAAGGAATGACTGACGGCACTGGCAACTATATATTGGATCAAATTGCGCTTTCGGCAGGGAATGGTCGTGACCATGACCATGACTGCGACTACGACTACGATTATGACCAGCTTAGTTTGTATTTCACGATATGGACTATGTACCTCGTACCACGTGCTTAGTAGCACAAGACAAAAGACATTCTTGAACAATGCTATACCCCGATACATACCTAGCTCCGTGGGGATGAAAGCCATGGTCTCCTCGCCTCTTATCTAATCCCGCAGCTCGTACTATGTGTATGTAGGATGCCAAACCTGCCTCGGTTCGGTACTGAGAGAAAACCATGCAGTATGGAGTTAGAGGCGTCGCTGGGCTGTGAGAAGCGGATATATATGAGTACCAAGTACGAGGTACTATGGATGTAGACAGGTCAGTCAATACAGAGTAACGATAACCAACGACACAAACGACTGCACGTTCAGGTTTGTTGGTAGTATACTGTGTGACTGTACTCGGTACATGACTGCGGAACACTTTGATCGGCTCAAGGCGGGCAGACTGCTTCCGAGGCCGCTCAACCTCGACCAGGTGGTATGTGGGAATCGTGTGTGTAGTAGATTTCCACCAAGTATGAAGTGCGATGTATGTGGCCGTCTGCTGTGTCGTCTCATCTGGTCGATCCCGGACCATCGCCTCAGTATGTACGAGGTAGTTTAACTAACTCATTTCATTTGGTATCAAACTCTAGCTCTAGCGCTAAACTCGTGTATTTCACCACATGACCGTGCATGACTTTCCACCTTGTCATGTCATGTTCATGTCAGATCATGGCGGCCATGTCCTGTTTTGTCCTGTCCTGTCCTGTCCTGTATTGTGGTATGCCCAATGAAAACCGGGCCGCTCAAAATGCCAACCAAGCCAATGCTGTCCTTACATTGGAACAGGATTCTTGATCCCGCCAACACCACCACACCAACATCTCAACTCGCCTTCCCGTTCCATCTGGATCACGACGTCCATCTTCCTCTCTCGGAGGTAGAGGCCAACTCGCTCCCTTACATCTTCGAGATCTGCGGTCTGGGAGGCGATGACATGAATCACACCCAGGACGGTGGGATCATCGGTCAGTTGCTCGTGGTCATGATTGTGCTTATGGTCTTGACCGTGGTCGTGGTCGTGGTCATGGTCATGGTCACATTTCGTGTCTTCGCTCGATTTGTGGGCGTGGGCATGAGAATGCCCGTGTGAGTGTCCATGATCGTGGCCGTGATGGTGGCCTGGCTCTTTCTTCATGTCTTCAAGCCAGAACTTGGGGACTGTGCAGCCTACTACGCCGCGGATCTCGGCTACTCCGCCTAGGATGCCGCGGAGGTTATATTCGATGTCGGAATTGAGGGATAGGAGGAGGATCTTGGTCGTCGACGTGACGAGAGGGATTGTAGAAGCGAAGATGAGGACGGCGATAATGCACGAGGCCAGAGGGTCGAAGCCACTCCAGCCGGTCCAGCGGACAAGGAGGGTGGATCCGACGACGGCGAGAGATCCGAGGGCATCGGCCATGATGTGTAGGTAGATACCTTGCATGTTTTCACCCCCATGGTGGTGGTGGTTGTCGCTCGCTACGCCGTGTTTATGTTTCATGGGGGAGGCGGAAGCGGTCATTGGTGTGGGTGATTCTTCGTGATGGCTGTGGGCATGCTTGTGATCGTGGTCGTGGTCGCGCTCATGGTCATGATCAGAATGTCCATGGCTATGGCTATGTCCATGCCCGTGGCCGTGGTCGTGGGCTCCGTGGAAGACAGAGATGCCTACCAGATTGACAAACAGTCCGAGCGTGCTGACCACAAGTAGCTCAGTAGTTCGGCTGACATCGGCCCCAGTGAAGAGCCGCTCGATGGCTTCGTAGACAATCTCAATGCTAATGAGCATCAAGAAAATGCCATTGCCTAGTCCAGCCAAGGTATCGATCTTTCCGTAACCATATGGGAACTTGAGACTTGGGGGCCACTTGCTCATTACTGCAGCACAAACACCCACTAGCAGTGCCACACAATCAAAGAACATATGTATACTATCGCTGATCAAGCCGAGCGACCCGGTCAGGATGCCATACGTCGATTGCACCACCATAAAGCACAAGTTCAGTATCATGAAATAAAATATGCGCCTCGACTCGTCATCTTCCAGGATGCCATGAAGTAGAGAGTAGTTCTCGGTGGTTTTCAAGAGGAACCGAGTCGGCTTTGACTGATGCCTCTTGAACGCCGGCCTCTGAGGCGCAGCTGCGGATGGATATGCTGTCTTCTCGGTGCCCCCTCTTCTTGCTCCGAATTGCATGCCAGAGAGATCGAGGGACGGGGCAGGGGCAACATGGTGGTGTCGGTGAGAGTGCGTGTCGACGGGAGGCAGTCGGTTCATGTTCACGTTGGCCCCATTCTGGTGAAGGATGGACTCGGAGGGTATTCGCGTCAATGGGAAGGGTGCCGTGAGCCGACTTCCTGTCCGACTTCTCTGATGCGACCGCGCGTTTAAACTCGAATTTGAATGTTGAGTGAAGTGAGTGTGCGACTGAGAATGCGCGTGGGTGTGGGTGTGGGTGTGGGAAGGACCATGAGGATGCCCATGCCTGCGACTGTCGGTGGAAGCAACGGGCAATGTAAAGGTTGCGCTCATGGTCCCCTCAGGATGGTGGACTGGTTGGGGTGGCAGGTTGTCGTCGTCCTGGTCATTGACTCAGCTACGGGAGAAGGAGGTGGTGGAAAGGTGGAAGTGAAGTCTCAACCTGCTGCCCCTGGCTACAGATGTCAGTGGCAGCAGCACTGTGTATGTACAGTACCAAGGTCAAGTCATCCTTGGAAAGGGAGAGGTGTGCAACTCACTTGCATCTTCAATTGGCTGACGCGCAATCGAGCCCCTTTCGAAGCTGCCAGTCTAAACCGAATGCGAAAGAACACCTTCGCGTTGCCGCCCTCACTGGCCGACGTCATTCTCCCTCTGCAATCCTCGCCCTCAAGAGCATTGTAAAGCCCGGGCGATGATGATATTGACCTTGCTGGTGGTCGCCTCCACCATCTTCACCGTCCTGCTGTTGGCCTTGCCTTCTTTCGCGGACCGCTCAGACAAGCGATGTTCCGTTCAAGTTGTGGTGCTCGGTGACTTGGGTCGAAGTCCTCGAATGCAGTATCACGCCTTGAGCATTGCTGCCCATGGAGGCCATGTTCAGCTTGTTGGCTACCGGGGTGAGCATCCAGACAGTCTACGTGATATTCGCCTAACCTGTTTGCTAGACACCGACCCTTTACCAGAACTGCTCTCTCACCCCAATGTGACCATAGTCCCACTGTCCCAAGCCCCATACTGGCTCCAAACGAGCAACAAGGTCTTGTTCCTGCTATTTGGGCCATTAAAGGTACTGCTGCAGACGTGGGCTCTCTGGCAGGCTTTGAGCTATTCTACTCCTGCTTGCAAGTGGATGCTAGTTCAGGTATGCGCATCTCATTCGCTTTGGCCTGCTCACTGACGAAGCTCTGCACAGAACCCGCCGTCAATACCAACTCTGCTAGTCGTGGCCGTGGTTGCTTTCTTCAGGCGTACTAGGCTCGTCGTAGATTGGCATAACTTTGGCTATTCCATTCTTGCTCTCAAGCTGGGTGAAGGTCATCCTCTTGTCAGGATATCCAAACTCTACGAATCTGCACT
The DNA here is from genome assembly GCA_002099365.1 of Phialophora verrucosa. Lineage (NCBI taxonomy): Eukaryota > Fungi > Ascomycota > Eurotiomycetes > Chaetothyriales > Herpotrichiellaceae > Phialophora > Phialophora verrucosa. Next base: position 373,507 of record MSED01000002.1, on the reverse strand, counting down.
GTCAAGGGCCGCTTACGCAAACTTCACCGTGACGGATGCCATGGCGAAGGTCCTGAGGTCTGACTACGGCATCCCAGCTCCAGTGCTGACTCTGCACGATCGGCCCGCAAACTTGTACCAGCCACTTACCGATGTGCAGCGGCTCTCCTTTTTGCAACGCTACCAACGGGTGAACGGACACTTTAACGCATTGGTGGATGGCAAGGCCAGGTTACTTGTCTCGTCAACTTCTTGGACACCTGATGAAGACTTTGGAGTCCTTCTCGATGCGCTCTGTAGCTACTCCGCGAGTGCCACCTCTTCTCATCCGCACCTGCCAGAACTGGTTGTCGTCATCACTGGTAAAGGGCCCCAGAAGCAGCTCTACCTCGACAGGGTTGAGGAGCTCCGCAGGGCGGACGCTCTGGAGATGGTGTCTATTTATACTGACTGGCTTAGTTTCGAAGACTATGCCCTTCTGCTAGGCTCCGCTGACCTCGGTGTATCGCTTCACACAAGTAGTAGCGGAGTTGATCTGCCTATGAAAGTTGTTGACATGTTTGGCGCCGCCCTTCCTGTTGCAGGCTGGAGCAAGTTCTCAGCATGGTCTGAGTTGGTCACAGAGGATGTGAACGGCAAAGGTTTCGGCAGCCCAGAGGAATTAGCAGATATCCTTCGAGAACTCTTCGATCCAGCATCGAAGAAGCTTGCTCAACTCAAAGTTGGAGCCAGACGTGAGAGCCAGCGCCGTTGGAGCTCCGAATGGGATCCTGTGGCCGGCAGGCTGTTCGGTGTCGTAATTTGATCGCAGTCTGGGGCGACTCTGCCCCAAAAGAGTGCAACGCAATCACCACAACGCCTCTGGCCCTTCAAAGCGTAGGAAATAAAGTCCCTGCACGTCGAGGACAGCATTCAGCGCCCTGATCGGAGTATGATCCGGCAGAACCACCTCCTCCGCACCTAAGCGATCCCGATCGCTTGCAATCACCTCGCGGAGTGTTTATTATCGACCTGATTCTGGTCTTTCCACGGGCGCGATGCTGACGGAGATGGCCACAGCGCTACGTTCTGGTCTCACTGAGCTCTTCAATTACCGATTCATCCGACTTATCCGAACCACGGCACGAGCCAAGGCACTATGGTAGATCCTACTACCCATGGTAACAAATCAACACATGCAAGCATGCGGTATGTTGTTCGCACAATCGAAATGACACTCATGAGGCACACTCGTGCGGGAACTACATGATGGAACTATGACCATCCTCCGATGCCAAGTAGAACGGAGGAAACCGCCATACTCGATTCTGATAAGAGTCGTCGTCAGCGTTTGTGAAAACTATGCCCTTGCCGACTTTTGCAGGGCTTTTTGTGCGTCTCACACGGGGGATCGTTCACCTCTGTGATGCTCTTACTTGTTCTCAGGAGTGGATTTGCTTACTGTGGTAACAATTGTGCAAGGGCTTTTGGCGCCACCAAATCATAGTCGGACATCATGGGAGACCTCGCAGCGGTAAGTTTTGGAGAAACGATTTGGCGACTTCAGTGAGGCCTTATTTGGCGCCCTTATATGTTGAGTAACCATTGTCTACATTGTCAAGTGTATAGCTATGCTACAGCATCCCTTCGACCTCTGGTTTCCTGCATTTCCAGCAAGAATAGTTGAACTGATGGCATCGTTACTGCAGCACGCACGTCGGGTCGCGTTCGACTCTCACAAAGCGGACCATGCGTCAGTACGTCAGATCAAAAGGATCTCTCGAACGGCTCCCTTGTCTTTGTTTATCGAAGCATTGGAAGCAGATGGCTGTGTTATTGTCAAGGATTTTACAGACAAAGCGACCCTAGCCAAGGCAGATCGGGAGGTTCGCCCGCATCTAGAGCAACAGGGGGATGGAGTCAAAGTCGGCGGTATAGCCCTTTTCCTTCATAGCTGATGGCAGGCAGCATACTAATCCAGCTTCAGCTCTTCAAGGAAAGACGAGAACTGTCACCCGCCTTATTGGAAAGAGCGCAACCGTCCGAGAAAAGTTCTTTGCCGATCCTCTCTACCAGAATTTGTGCGAGCACTTCCTGGCATTGGAGACGACACATTGGTACGGTGACAAGCCCCTGACCACAACGAGTCACCCGCTGCTCTCGATCTCTATTACTTTCGATATCCCGCCCGGTACACCTTCTCAAGGGCTACACCGCGACGACAAGAATCACCACGCTCGCCACAGCCACGCCGAGTCGTATCAGAAAGGTCGTGATATCCTGCTGGGCTTGTTTGTGCCGGCGTGCGACACGACCAAGGCCAACGGTGCTACAAGAGTTGTACCAGGCAGCCATTTGTGGGGGGATGAGATCCCTAACTTTGGCAAGGATGGGAAACGTGGCGTAGTGGATGCAGAGCTACAAATGGGCGAGGCTTTCATCATGCTCGGAAGCCTGTATCACGGAGGTGGTGCGTATGACAAACCACTGGGTACTTCAAAGGAAGGGAAAAGAGAGAGCAGAACCGTTCACGCCATGTTTTCCTGCACAGGCGTGCATCGACAGGAAGAAGTCTCGTTCCTGTCGTACCCCATTGAGGAGGTCAAGACGTACTCGAAAATCGTGCAAGATCGACTTGGGTGGAAACAGAGTGAACCGAATCTTGGCTGGGTTGACCTCAAGAGTCCAGAATTTCTCCTCGCAAACTGAATCTTTGCTGCCGTCGCTTTCTCCTCAATAATCTGTACTTGGGGCGAGCGCCGTACAGCTGAACCGGACATCGCCACTACCAGCGGCTTCCTCACGCTTCAGGAACGGCAGCGGGCCCAGGTTCAACGCCTTTTCACTCAGCGCATCTTCATCATCTCCAAGCACCCCAAGATCGACTGGGCCTTTTCTCCTGCCTTCCAGCTCCCACAAGTGGCCATCCCTCCCCTTGACAAATGCAATGAAAGCATGATCTGGCTCTTCGCCGAGAGGGGGCACTGTGCTGTCGCCAGTGTCGGCAGCTGCAGCATGCGCCTTTTCAAGCATGTCAGAATCATGAAGGAATTGAGCTCTCTCTTTGGGTCTCAGGGGTATGGTGTCCTTGACCAACTTGTCCAGGTCACTACCCTCCTGGATGTATCCCTCAGCAGTGCCATTGGTGGTGCAGTGAAGGAGCCCTATGAGGCCGCAAGCGTGGGTAATGATTTGACGGTAGAACATGACGGGCTCGCTGGGGCCAGATCCTTGATAATCTGGCTCCGCGGCATTGACCTTGGTGTAATAAGATTCCGCGGTTGGTGTCCCAGGATAGGTGAACAAAAGAGCGTTTGCAGGTCGGGGTACGATGGCGATCAGGTCAGGATCAGTCAGACTGTATACATCGTGGAAAGAGAGAGCTGAAGAGAGTCCCAAGCGGTGTGCCAGTTTAGTCATCACTTCTGGGTTGTTCTCTGTCGAATGTGGAAACGAATCCTTGTCAGCGTTTTCTGCTCCGTCTCGAGGTATTGCAATGCCCCTACCTAGCGGAATGAATGTCTTTTGTGCCATTTTCAGGTATCGCTCTGGAATTGCCCTGATCGGTCCTTTCCAATGATTTTTTCAGGATAGACAAGAAGATGCTAGAGTGAACGAGGGGAGAGGCAGATGAATGCTCTCACAAAGGCAGCCTTGCGTGACGTACTTGGCATGCCAGCCTGATACGCCTGATCTAGGGTTCGGTTTTAGATTCGGGGTATCTACAGTAGACGCGGAGAAATCGTTCTCGGAGCGCGCGTCATTCCACCCTGCAGAGCTGCATGTCCACTTCTCTTTGGAATGGACGATGTGATGAGAGCCTGAGCACTGCGCTGCATTCTCCAGCGCTTGCACCTGCTCCATGCGAGCCATCCTCCCCGGGCGACCCCAATCGAAGCGGCAGGCACTGTGCACTGCGCATTGGGATGGCCTCCGACTCGTCGTGAGTTTCCTTTCACTTCAGTATGGCCTCGCCACGATATTGACTGACACCTTCAGGCATACATCTCTGGCAATGCGGCGGTCATTCTCGCGGGTCCGCAGACCATTCTTCAGACTATCTACGTTGATACGGTCGAGGCGCTCACGGCAATAACATTTGAAGAGACCACCGGACGGATCGCTCTCTGCGATAAGAGCCATGTCTACATCTACAGACCCCTTGGCCGAGACGAAGGCGTGTTGAGGTGGAGTCAAATACATGAACTGAAGAATCCGGATGGGCTCGACGTGTCCTCGCTATCCTGGGGCTCACCTGAAGAGTTGTTGCTGGGCGGGTCAAGACTCATCCTCTGGTTCCTCCCCAACTCGAATGCACCAAGAATCACATGGAACCAGACCCTGTCGTACCCCACCGCACTCGCCTACCTCTCGCCCGACAGCAGCTTGGTTGCCTCTGTCGGCCAGCATGATAGACTTGTCAAGATTTGGAGAAGACTCTCGTATGAGGTCGACGGCACTAGGTTCGATGTCTCATACCTGCCACATCCCTCAGCCGTCACAAACTTACATTGGCGGAAGCCATGGCATCTGGAACAGAATATGGACAATCTACTCTACACTTTCTGCTCCGACAACCATGTCCGAGCATGGACTGCTTCCGATCAGCATGCCCTTACCACCCTACAACTCGCCGGAAGCATCGACATGAACGCTTCGATACAGCCGCGCAGACTCAGCGTCAGTTCGATGAGCACACGACGCTATTCTTTCATCATAGACAGCCGGGACTTCTCGACCGCAACCGAAAAGGCTGTACAAAGCTTCAATGGCAGGATTGCAGATCATGCTCTCGAGCATCTGATTGAGATCGCTAATCGGAGCCCAGAGATCTGCGTCGTCCTGGATGGACTGGGCCACATGTCGATCTGGGGACTGGAGAACGCAGGGGACAAGAATAAGATTCCTTGCTCCCTGTTCCACATCTCCCACGTAGATGGCATGAATATTTCGGTGCCACAGCTAAATGATCCTCGCGACGACTATGTTCAGTTCTGCATCTTCGCCGGTGGCACCACACCGTCGTCCTTATCAATTCTTCTGCATTCATTCGCAGGCGATATTGATTGGTACGACAGCCAGGCCACCCATCTCTTCGACACTGCCAACAGACGCGATCGCGCGAGGCTGATAACCTCTTTGGCCGGGGCCGGTGCTCCGGTGGAGAGGCTTGTCCGCAATGTTGCTGCCAACGTTGTCATGTCAACAGCCGATGAAGGCTTCGCTAGTGTATGGCAGCACGGCGGAGATCTTTCTGGTGCGCCGCTGCTTCGGCGAAGTACATTCAACGTGGGAGTGGACATCAATGATGCAGTCATCCTATCCCGCGGTAGATATGCCGCCATCCTGAGCACTCGTGGTCTAGAATTGTGGGATATTCGCGAAGCAAAGGCTAGAAGACTTGCGATCAGGGACCTCGAGACGGACCGACTCCCGGCACGCATCACACAGAGCCGTATTGCGAGCTCACGGGCACTGACCAGTCGCGTCATTATCGGCTACTATCCAGATCATGGCGTGGAAGCTTGGGAGCTCTTGCTCCCAGTCGACGACACGACTGAGGCCAACGGATATCATGAAGTTATACGTTCGCTGGGGCACGTGAAGCTGAGCGCTCAGAATCGATACGATTCCTTGATCTCGATATGTGACAATATGAGTACTGGCCACCGTCCTGGGCTGCCGCCGCAATTAAGTGTCCTCGGTTACGCTGCAGTGCTAGCGAAGCACGGTACCTTGGAGATGGTCAAGTCGCAAGAACAGCCAGACTCGACAAAGCCGCATCTGATATCTGCTGGGCTTATTGACACCAACATCCTTCACCCTGCAATTATTAGCGCCAGCGGATATGGCAAGGTTGTCGTGGTAAATGGAAATAGCACTTGCCTCAGTATTTGGGATGCCAGAACAGGTTCTCGCGAGTACGAATATGAGCTGGATGGAACCGATACTATCAAAACGTTCGCATGGGCAGTCTCGCCAGAAGGGTCTGCTCTACTGGCTATCTGCTTTGACTACCACATCGTGATCCTAGGGCAGGTCCGGTACACTTATCCAGCATGTGGGTCCGCCTGGGTCGATCTGCGGCACATTAGAATAAGAGACTACACTACCCACTCGATCGGAGACCTCTGCTGGCTGAAGAGTGGCGATCTTGTTGTCGGCAGCGGCATCCAATTCTTCGTCTTCGAGGGATATGCAACCAGCCACCACAACGAAAATGCGAAACCCTTGCGCGACGTGCGACAAAAGGTCGAGACCGATGAGACGTTCGCCATCATGGCAATGCTCAATGCACTAGTGCCGGTCTTTCATCCGACCTTTATCTTGTTACTGACGGCTGTTAGTGGGCTAAAGGCTACCAGGACGGTCTTGAACCGCCTGAACAGAAAGCTGAAATACTTCAGCGAAAGCGACGAGCTATCGAGCTTTCTTGATTTGCCCATTGGGCAGATCGTGTCACCGCACGACTCGGATGAGCTCCATGATATGTCATTCTATAGCATCAACGGTGATGCCAATGGCCACAGTGAACAAGAACCAGTTTCAACCATTGCGGAACCACTGAAGGAAGCCCTTCAGAAGCACCGATTCTGGCAAATCACCCAGGCTGAGCAGTCACTATTGATCAAGCAGATCGAGGTGGCTTCAGAGTTAGAAAAGCAGGAGCAATCGGTTGACTCTAACGGCCAGCACTATTTGCAAGCCCTTTACTCCTATGGCGACGAAGGCGTGCCGTGGAGCGCCATTGCGTTCGCATCATTGAGCACTTCGCAGGAAGTTCTTGTCGACTCGGTCACACGCCACTATGGGGGCAAACTCACTTGGGAAGCCGCGCGGAAGTCTGGCTTGTTCTGCTGGCTGGCTGACAATGATGCTATTCGGCAGCAGATGGAAAATGTCGGTCGCACAGAGTTCACAAAGGGCGAGGACCGCAATCCCATTGACTGTTCGCTGTATTATCTAGCACTCCGCAAGAAGACGGTGCTGGTTGGCCTTTGGAGGATGTCGAGCGGAATACGAGAGAAAGAGAACACCATGAAATTGCTGGCCAACAATTTCGGCGAACCCAGATGGAAGGCCGCCGCGTTGAAGAATGCGTACGCTTTGCTGAGCAAGCGACGGTTTCACTATGCGGCTGCCTTCTTCCTGCTGGGAGACAGTCTCTGGGATGCAGTGAATGTCTGTACGCATCAATTGAAGGATCTGCAGCTTGCGATTGCGATTGCGCGAGTGTATGAAAGCGACAAGCAGTCAGCAACGTTGACGCGGTTGGTCGAACAAGCAATTCTCCCCATGGCAGTGGAGAGCGAGCAAGGGCGGTGGATCGCGAGCTGGGCATACTCAACCATCCTCGATCGGAAAGACCTGGCGGTTCAAGTTATTGTGCACCCTGTACAAAAGGTCGTCGGCAGACTCCCGCTCGACAGGAACGGAGAGCGTGAGACGGTCGACTCGATGAGCTACGCTGCAAATGACCCTCTGTTGACATTACTTTACACCCAACTCCGTGCTCAGCTTGTCAAACAGAACGCGTGGAGAAGGAAGGCCGTCACAGCGAAAGACGAATGGTCGTTTGTCATGAGGTGTGTGAGGCAATACCAGCTTATGGGGTGCGATGTGCTAGCATTATCCCTGGTGCGAGACTGGGAGTTCATTCCAGAAAGCAACGAGGCGCAGGTAACAAACAACGGTTCAGCGCCGAATCAATCGCTACAGCGAAGGAAGACATTTTATGACCTGGAGAAAGAGGAGGACGAAGCGGTTAAAGAGGATAGCCCGCAAATGGCGGTGCAGGCCCAGAAGAAGAAGCCGCCTCCCACGCAATTTGTGGAGCCAAGTGCGAACAGTCTGCTTGACAGCTTCGGATTCTAAGCGGGTGGTGTGTGTCCTTTGGCCAGTGTGTGGTGTGGCAAGGGACTGTGTGGATTTGACTTCGACAGTGTTTATTACTATAGGATCTTGCCGGTCTGCTGGGCTAGGCAGAGCAGCACATTTGTAGCGGAAGACATGATTGCAGCGCTGCCATACGATGTTTAAATAGAAAAGGAAGACGTGTTTGCAACTGTTGCAACTAGCCTTGAACGTACTGTAGGAGGAGGAGTAGGAGTAGGTGGCGAACGACACGGGTCAGGTTGGTGGCGCGTCACTCCTCGACCCGCGGGCGTCGGTTGGGCGGTGTGGCGGGGCACCTGTGGCGCCTATTCGGGGCATCGGGGGATGCCGGGGTAATCAGCCGAAGAAGAACCGGGCCTGGAACCTCAACCGCGACAAGCAGCTCCTCTTTGTTCTCGATTCATCCATCGCCTTGGTCATCAGCACGGCCTTCACCATGGACTGAAACTTCATTGAATTTGGGCCCATAGTGTCATCTACCTTGCACTCGTCACTCGTTTGTTGTTACTGGATTTGGCCATTGGTCACGAAGCGTTTGAGAGCCCCCTGTCAACTCTGCTGCGTCATCCGTGGATGTGCCCTATTTTCAACAGCCATCAACCCTTCCAGAACTGAGGACTCTGGTAAATAGCAATGGCGTCTCCTGCAGTACGTCCGAGCAGGCCTTCTGGCTTGTTCGACCCTCGACAACAGGGCGAATACCCCATCATCCTAGGCGACAGCTTGAATGGGGCCACTAAATCCCAGGACTCCTTTGTGAATATCCGGTATAATTGGCAACCGAAGTCTGGCTTTCTTGATGGTCGAGAGAGCAAAATGAGGAAGTCGGGAGACCGATGGCACCTCGATGTATCAAACAACGGCTCCGGGAGTTACCAGTATGTGAGCGCGGCGGCTCCCGACCAATCTGCAACATCGGACAGTGGGACGAGACCTTTGGTGCTCATTTTCGATGAATCCAAGTCCGCCTTTGTTCTTGAAGCCGTCTCCGCAACTTTGGATATGAATTTGAAAGCTGGACCTGGCATGTCCAGGGAAGTTGCTCGAGATCTACCACGACTCCACAAGAACCTGCCATCAACCAAGAAAGAGTCACAAGCGAATGAGCATGCAGGCTCTTCATCTGACGACGAGACCGCGGATGCGTCCAATCCCTACGACTTCCGCCACTTCCTTGCCGAAGCACGCGAGAATGTAGAGAAGTCAACGCAGGCTCCAGGGAACCACACACCCATCCCTGGAAGCCGGACACCGATGAGCGGAACATCCACGCCCATCCCAGGTGGCAACCGCTTCTTACCCACAACACCGCAATTCCGGCCATCACAAACAAAGGCCACATCGAAACCTACAGAGCAGCGAAAAAACAAGACCGAAGCGACAGTGCCACGAAGCACAGCAGCTGCGACGAAACTTGCAGTGAAGCGAGACACCACAAAGAAAGATCAACCACTCAGCAAAGCCACCATCTCCAACTCGGACGATTCTGAGAACGAGCCCATCAACTCTAGGAGCACCGTACCTGCGTCAAAGCCTACAACCTCAAATCCCTCAAGAGCACTCGGCGCAAAGGGGCATACTCGCAACATCTCGGCCAACATCGGCAGTTCACCACACATTATCATCAACGACGATGACGGCGACCTCGAGATTGACATGGGCAGTCCGCCGCCCGAGGACGAACGATCTCGCAGACGCGGGAGGGTCGATCCAGAAGCGTTTAGGAGCCACACGGGCACACCCATCGGCGGATTGAGCTCGAGTTTCAGGTCGACCAGTAGACCCATCTCCAGGACGCCCGTGGTGGAAGATCCACCTCGTGGCGATGGCAGAGAGAGGGATGGAGATATTCGGATGAGAGATATCGAAGCTGCTTTCGAGACGGACGAAGATGATGATGATGTGGAAGAATTCAAGCTGGGCAGTCCGAGGGAAAAGAGCAGTGCACCTCGACGAGGCGAGGTCTCGAGGGATGAATCAGACGATGAGGAGCAGGTCCGAGGTCGTCGCCCGTCTCAGGAGGCCCAGCAGGCGCCACCAACGCCGCCTGCCCCAGCCAACACCTATGATGAGGACGATGAAGACCTGCTTGAAGCCGCGTTGGAGGCTGCGCTGGAGGAAGAAAGCGGAAACCAGAGTACGGGCGTCGGACTTGGGATTGGCATGGCGAACGGGAACCTACAGGATGACGAAAGTGAGGTGAGCGAGGAGGAATAGATAGGTTGGCGGTGACTGTGGACGAAAGTGCTCTCGCGATGACTGTCGACGACCACGCGGCAAGGGTTCAATGGTGACGGAGAAGAGGCATTAAAATAATCACGACTTTGACGAATTTGGGTAGCAGGCTGGCTGGTGTGTGCCCCTGCGCCATAATGATCAATAGCACGTATCTGAACTGGCCACAGTGCCAACACTTGCGACAGATCTTCTATGCGAGATTGAACAAGACCTTGCGAACTCAAGCGCCTCCCCAGGCTGGCGCAAGAGACTCTGTGCCCATTCAGATGGCACTTGTACCAGCACTACTGAGCTAATTGTTCCTGAAGGAACAAGCACATCGGCTAGCAGTCCTTTCCTCGATCAGGCCCTCTTAGCGGTCTTGATTATCTTGTGGCACACGGTTTTCGTACTCCTCGGAGTCGAAAAGGACAGCACTTTCTCTGCAAAATAGACGGGAGGGGAGCATGCCGCGCGAGGCTGGCGGCTGGACCAACATTCCTCTTCACCATACTGTGCAACGGAGAGCTCCTGCTCTATGTTCTCAAAGAACGCCTCCATACCCTGACATCCTTCGCTTTAGAGAGCACGAACTGAACTGAACTGAACCGAAACAGCCGCCGAACTAGCCCTACCCCTACTACTTACCCGACCCAGAATGCCACCCCCGTGGTCATCGGCGGGTACATGTACCCGAAGCCCTCGCAACATACAGAACAGTGTGAAAGCCGAGGGATCTTCTCTTCTGTCGGGCGCAAATCTCCATGATACATATGTTGAGGTGCATTAGACGAGAAACGACGTTTTGCTCGAGTCGAGACACGGACAATGCTTGCAACTTTGCAAAACGAGTCTCTTTACCTTTAAGATAGGGATATCGTTCATCCTTCTCAGACTCCATCTATCACGAACATCCTTACACACGGAGACCATTGGTATGGCGCCGAATCTGCCCTCCTCCGACGAGGCCACGGCGACAGATACAGATTTGGTCCCCAACCTCGTCCGCCTGGCTGCCCTGACGCACGCCAACGCCGACCTGGGCGCGATCTGGTCCGAACTCGCCAGTATCCTAGCTCGACAATTCGGCTACTCGCTCTTCACCATCCTCACGTACTCGCCGACGCTGGACAAGGTGGTTCGGATTCACAGCACCAGGCCTGACCTCCATCCGTTGGGAACGAGACAACCCTCGCAGGGCAGCAACAGTCTAGACGGCGCCACCGGGGGTTCGCCGTCGTCGTCGCCGCCGCCGCCGCAGTGTAACGATTGGGTCCGTCGTGTCCTTGTGGACGGCGAGACATGGCGAGGATCGACGAAGGAGGACCTCAAGGCCGTGTTCGAGGACTGGGAACTCTTGTGGAGCGTCGGGCTGGGATCGGTGTTGAACATCCCTGTGCGGCTCCGGGGAAGAACAATCGGGTCGCTGAACGTTCTGCACGGAGAACATGCGTATGACGACGCGGATTTGGGTGTTGGCATTCTCATTGCTCAGATGGTGGCAGTATCCGTTGACAAGGCTGGATTAAGCACGGACTCGTGAGTCGAAGTAAAAACGAGTCTTGAGAGAGGAATAGTCGACAGCGTGATGACGTTTGATATTTCAGAGACGAAGGAATAGGGTATTGTAGACGAAATGCAAACCAAACTAGATGTAGATTCGTTTCGCAGGACTTTTCCGAATGTCGTGACTGACATACAGCACTCGTGTGAGTTTGTTACTCACGCCAGGTCCAGGAGGAACTGACAGTCTGAAAGGCAATTTCTAAGCCAGAAGGGTTAATAAACTAGCTCATATACTCGTACCCTAAGAGAGAGGTGTCCTACTTTCTTCAGTTAGTAAATAGGAAACGCTTAGATACTATAGACATATGGAACCTTACACCTTCCCGTATACCTTCCTATATACTATAAACATATGCAAACTACTTGCCCCGGATCAATCTCGGTGGTTCTAGGGCAAAAGAACTCCCGAGACTCAATGACCGGGCGTCTGAAAGAAGCCTTCAGGAGCCTCCTGTGTTGGTCCGACGTGAGCCTAATTCTAGAGTTGGCAGCTGTGCATCAGCTAGCGAGGAGCTGCACGACGGGCTCGATGATACCAGTAGCATTTTCGAATGGGTTGATGTTGCCGGAAAGGCCTGAACACCGTTCGACACTGCAGGCGCAGTTACATCAAGGAATGTGTCAGTCTACGATCGATCCAAACAAATACCATCCGGTGCTGTTCGGCGGCCTCGGGCTCCCTGCAGCGCTTAAACATAACCCCCCTTTGCCGTCCCAAATAATCTTATATCCCCGAACCTCGTCCATCCTCTTTCGAAGCATGGTCGTTGGATCGTCTCGTTCCACAGTCACCATGTCCGTGGTTAGAAATTTTTGGACAGGGCCACAAGGGTCCGGGGGTGCCACTGAGCCAATTGATGGCTCATCAGGTGCTAAGAAGGGCACTGGGATTACTTCATACATAATCCCACTACACCTCTCAATGGCCGTGGCGATGGCTCTAGGAGCAAGATTTTGCGCCGAATCTTGGATTGGTCATCATTCTTGGGTCACTTGTTCATTTACATATAGAACGCTTGGAAGAGGTTGGAAAACGATTCCAACTCGTACGTCCCGGACAGAGCCCTGCCCTCACTTGACTTCCACAAAATCTCCGTTCGCTTCATTCTTCTTCTGGAGCAGAGCGGAAGGTCCTTCCAACTTGACGGGCACGAGAGATGCCGAGAGCCCGACCCGATCAATCGTTTTCTTGGGCACAATGGAATCCCCGTCGAGTTGGGTGATGAGGTCCTTGCGTGTGTTGTCCACCAAGAGGCGAATCAGGTCCGGGCGCATGTAGTGACCGCCCTGGATGGACTGTTAGTCAAAATCTCAAATGGATCTCCATCTCCGAGAGAGGACGGGCGACGCAAAGAGAAAGGGAAAGGGGGAGCGACTACCAGATCGGCCAAGGCCTTGCTGAGATGAGCTTCATCAAGGTCGATCTAAGAGGACCGTCAGTTCAAACTCGGTCGGGTCTGTCGAAAGCCGGGGCAAAAAGTGTGCAAGAACTCACGTCCACAATCACCAGCCCTTCGTGGTCTTTGGCTGGATTCTCCGCCAGCTTTTGCCCGTCGGGACCAAAGACCCTGGTGTGTCCGTTGTATCGCTCAGGGGACTCGCACGCCTTGCCCGGGGGCGTGTTCTTCCTGACGCCCTCGGCCGAGATGCGCTGAAACGGTGCGAGGACAAAAGTCCCCGTCTCGATGGCATAGGCCGGGCTCACAATGTCCGAGTTCGGGTCGCTGACATTGGTGTAAGGGTCCGGGTACTGCAGGGTCTCGGCGCCGGGATAAATGGGCCACGCGGCAACATGGACCTGCTCCCCCGCGGCCGCCGAGTGTGCTTTGAGGAAGGGGTTCAAGTTCTCCCAGCAGTTCAGGTGACCGATCCGTCCGATGTCGGTCTGGACGACGGATTCGAAAGCGTCACCCGGTGCGTCGCCAAAGATGAGTCTCTCGACGTGCGTGGGTTTGATCTTCCGGCGGTGGTTGAGCACCTCTCCCGACGGCGCGATCAGAGCTTGAGCGAGGTAGAGGGAGCCATGGTCGATCTCGCTGTACCCCAGGGAAACGTAGATGGAGTTTTCTCGAGCCGCCGACCGGATCCGACGCATTTCCTCCGAGTTGGAGTCCAGGCTGTTCTGACGATACGCCTTGATGAACGGGAGGCTTTCCTGGTAGTTGATCTTCCACATCCAGTACGGATATCCTGGGATCCCTACGCGTCACGGCATCAGTGGTCAACCCGCGAGAACGGTCGGACGCGACTTGCATGTTTCTGGAAACGCGATCAGTTTGCAACCCGCCTTTCCCGCCTCGTTGATCCAATGGATGGTCTTCTGGACGGAGAGTTCCAGATCGAACCAACCCGGCTCAGCGTGGATGGCCGCGGCCTTGTACTTGGTGAGGACCTTTCCAGCCATTGTGACGCTGTGTCGAACGGTTTCCCAGCTGCCGATCCTAAAGCTTGGACGAGCAGTCTGATGGTGGTTCTTCGAGAAGGGAGGACAGATGGGATATTTATGCCGTCGAGGATACCAGCCGGGCAGAGTGGGAGGCGAGCATCTCCTAGGAAGCAACGACGCTATGAGAGTGTCCACGCGGGGTGGTCCATGGCAGCAGCCAATCGAATTACTCCCATCTCCAAAGACCATGAAGGTTTGCTGGAGGGATCGTGCCCAGGGATACCATAGCTCCCCCCCGGGGTCTGGTCGATAAAGCATCTCTCTCGCCTATCATGCCGATTATGCCGACGTTGTGAGGGGTCCGGAGGTAGGGGATACCGGCATGAGTGCTGGAGGCATAACTTCCAACCTGCATCGACGGACTCGCGACAAGGGGTTTGGTCCCGGCTTTCTGAAGTTGTGATTGATCTGCCAATCAAGGAGGATAGACGGGTCGCCGCTGAAAGGGCCTTCTCGGCACGGATCAGCACCGTCACGCGATATCACGACTCTCATGACCGGTCGATACTTGTCGAGACTACCGGCGTCCTCTCAAGTTTATTATTTCGGCCAGGAGGATACGGTGACCGAAGGGCGAACCAATGTCTGCTGTCGTCTAACGGGGGGGCCCGGCCTAGACGACTTGTTCCAACACATTTGTCATGAAGCCATCATCCCCATGCCCATTTCCCCCGGAAACATGGTCCAAAACTCCTCGAAGATTCCCGCCCCTTCTCCTCCTGACTCGAGCCCGTCGATATTGTCGAAATCCTCGGGCAGATTAAATGTGTCATCCCGTGAAGAGTCACTGACGGACTCGATTCTTGGTGGGTCAGACGTGTCCTGTGTTCGTGAGTGATGTTGCTACCGAGACGAGATGGGCATTCGATACTCACGTTTGTGTCTGGTGTCTCTTGTGGAGAGAGGACACCGGCCAGCTCAGGAGATGAAGCATCGTGGAGAGCGCAGTAATCCACCATCAACTTTCGAAGCCGTGGATGCTCTTCCGCGGATAATTTGTCGTTGCCCCTGGACCGAGAGGCGTAGAAGCGGTGGAGATAATGTATGTTCTCGAGCTGATGGATCGGTTAGCGTCAAGTATCCCGAGTCATGTATGAATGTCATCGCACCCAGCGGCTTGCCATGGGCCACTCATTCCGCATCTCGCTCAGAAGCACACATGCATAGTGACGCCGACGTCTGGTCCTGGCCAGAAATTCCGGGCCTGGCTCAAATGGAAAGGTTTCAAAGTAGAGCATGACACCTATCGTAGTGTACACGGTGAACCCCGTCCAGGGAACTAGACCTCTGCGAAAGTCGGCCGCAATGTGGTTGATTTCGTTGCACATGTCGCACACTGTGGATACGACGTCGTAAAGTGTCTGGGATGACTGGGCGGTCCAGGCCAGGAACCCCTGTTCGTCGTCGGGTCGAATCGACGACCCGGGCCGCTTTGAAAGACCTAGATGCGGTAGGTAATTGCGGTAAAGGAAGATGATGGACATGAAATAGATGCAATGCATGTAACAAAAGCCTTGACCCTGGTCGAGCACACTGTGAGCTCGTAGCGAGAACAGACTATAACCCAGTCTGTCTGGCAGGCTCGTTCTCCAGTGCGCGAGTGACGAAACCAGGTTGTGAACCGGCGACTCTCGAAACGGCAGGGGTCCATCGAAGGACTTGTTGGACGACGCCCATTCGGCGACATCACACCAAATGTCCGCGACTCGGATGGTATAGGCGAGAATCGACAAGTTAGATACGGGGTGGGACGCCCCCTGTGACGAGAGTGTCCCGTCCAACCGTTCACACCGCACCGGTGTCCCAAACACGAAGAAGCCCTCCTCACACGGAAGCTGAATCGTCATATCTTCGGACTTGAGGATGGGTGCCCGGTTGCCGCCTCCGCTGAGGAGACGTTCCATCAGGAAGCATGTCCAGGCAGTGCGCCGGCGTTCTTCGGCCAGGATGAATGCCTCTGACGGCGGCGCCGTGTCGGGGATCTCCCAGGATTCCGTACAGAGGCCCATCATCTGGACCATTCGTGCTGCGATCCCGAGGTAGATCCACGCGCTCTTACCATCACCCGCCCCCCACTTGTGTCCCGTCAGCAGTAAAAGAGATCGCACTTGGGACAAGGTCGGCTCCGTGATACGAAGCTGAACCGCACGCGACGCCCGCTGGGCAAAGAAGTCACTCGCCTCTAGAGGGGAGCTGAAGCCCGGTGGCGTGGGAGAATACCTAAGGCCAAATCAACAAAGAGCTACCAGACTCGATCCAGGAGAGTGGGGCACCTTGAAGCAAGTGCTAGGATGGCCCAAGCCGTCACTGGATCGATCGAACGGTCCCGAATGTGTTGCACGAGGGTTGGATTGTGATGGAAACTCCACTTGTAGGAACACCGCAGATAGCTGTGTTGCAGATCTTCTGTCAGCCATGGCAGCGGATCTTCCGCCAGACCCTCCCCCGCCCGGACCGCGTCAAACCCCTCGGTTCGACTGACCAGGATGGATTCCCCAGCGACCCCTGAGGCGTGTTCGGCTCGGCCGGCTTGGGACCGCGACTGAACCTGGGGGACACGGCGCGGCTTCTTCGGCTGCCGATGTAAGGCAGATGTCCACTTTTGGGGGAAGTAGCAATCTTCTGCCCGACGGGCACTTCGACATCGATCACACGGGGTTTGAAAATGATGATGAGAGCATCTCAGCTTGGCCGTCCGGCACGGAACGCAAGCCACGGGATTTCGCATCGTCGCGGTCGTTGGAGAACGTGTTGACATGACTGGTCGATGTGAACTCTGGTTGAACATTCTGGAGTCAGGAAGCAGCGGTCCTTGTCTGTCCAAAGTGATTTAATGCGTTTTCTGGCTCCGACACCAAAACCCCGCGGGCACAAGGGGGACCAAACCGGCGCTCTCAAGGGTCTGCATTCACTGCCGCCAGCACTTGAGGCATTTTTCACTTCGCTTACGAGTAGATGACAGCCAGTTTTTCAAGACATATCTCCACTGCCCCAGATTATGGTCGTGGGTTTAGAGTGTGGGGATGAACGGTACATGCCCAGCGGCACATTCGGCGCCATTCAGAGCGGAATCGGCCAAACCGGCCAAACCGGCAACCTCTTCGTTCCGAGTGGACGACGCCGTCGCTATTTTCCCCGCCTACAACATGGCCAGCCAATGTTACAACCCTCGCTTCATCGTTTACCACTTCATTGTGGAGTTGTACGTGGCCAGAGGTAAACTGCCCGGATCTGGTCGTCGACAATACTCCTGGTCCCGGACGCAATCATGCCACTTTGGATCCCGGCAGTGACCGTTCATCCCAAAGCACCGCAAAGTCAAGAGATGTCTACTCCACCGAGTGCTCCTTCGCCCTCGTCCGGGTTTTCGCCGAACTGCCATCATGCTGGACGGTCAAGATCTGTTGATACTTTAATGTCGACCATCCGCTCACCCTTCTTTTGGTATGCCTGGTCTCGTTGAACGGTGTGCCCATTTGGAACACTGAGACGAGCCTGACTGTACAACACGGACCAAGATGGAACTGCTTCGTACCGCCGCCACCAAAGCCAGATTCCTCAGCTCGTCACCATCGACCACGCGAGCAACTTCGGCACTTCTGTTCAAACCGTCTGGAATATCATCTGTCAGGCCTTTCTCCGCCTCAGCCAATCGCCATGTGAAAATACTGTCTGTCTTGTACGATGTGAGGCTCTCAGTCCCTGATTGCATTTGAGATCCGACATGGCGCAGCGAAGGCGAGGAGCCGGCGACCTGTATATGTGCGAGACTGACGGTGCCAGGGCGGTGAACATGCCAAACAACAACCACGCCTATTGGGGACGACCGAAAATGAATTGGGGCTCCGCAAGTGGCTCGAAGACCAAGGTCACACTCTCATCACCACCTCTGACAAAGAAGGACCGAACTCGGTGTTCGCAAAAGAGCTTCCTGATGCAGAGATCCTCATCACGACCCCGTGCGTATCCGAAAGTTTTAAGCTCGTTGGTGTCACAGGCTTGATAAGCTAACGCGAGCGGTGCCCGCACAGTTTCCATCCCGCCTACCTGGACGCCGAGCACTTGAAGAAAGCCAAGAAGCTGAAGCTGGCGGTGACGGCGGGTGTCGGATCAGACCACGTCGACCTGAATGCAGCAAACAAGACGAACGGCGGCATCACCGTCGCCGAGGTGACGGGGTCCAATGTGGTCTCGGTCGCCGAGCATGTTGTCATGACCATCCTGGGTCTGCTCCGCAACTGGATCCCCGCTCACGAAATGATCGAGCGCGGCGAATGGAACGTCGCCCAGGTGGCACGGAATGAATTCGACCTGGAAGGTAAAGTGGTCGGCACAGTGGGCATAGGGCGAATCGGCCAGCGCGTGCTGCGTCGGTTGAAGCCGTTCGACTGCAAAGAACTCCTCTACTACGACTATCAGCCTCTGAACCCCGACGTGGAAGCCGACATTGGGTGCCGAAGAATCGAGAGCCTCGAAGACCTCGTGCGCAGTGCGACGTCGTCACCATCAACTGCCCTCTGCACGAAAAGACGCGGGGTCTCTTCAACAAGGAGCTGATCTCGAAGATGAAGAAAGGTAGGTCTCCAACCGCGCTCCCGAAGTCCAGTCTGAGGAGGCTTGGGCGGCAAAGAACTTTCGAGGTTAACGTGTCACTTCAGGATCTTGGATTGTCAACACCGCCCGTGGCGCGATCGTCGTTGCCGAGGACATTGCCGCCGCTCTAAAGTCAGGCCATCTGAATGGCTACGGAGGCGACGTCTGGTTCCCTCAGCCCGCTCCGCGGGACCATCCGCTTCGATACGCCAAAAACCCTCTCGGAGGGGGTAACGGTATGGTTCCTCACATGTCGGGGAGCTCCCTCGATGCGCAGAAGCGCTACGCGGATGGTGTCAAGAGGATCCTCCAGAGCTATCTCAGCGGCACGCATGATTATGACCCTGCGGATCTGATCGTCTACCAAGGCGATTACGCCACCCGATCTTACGGCCAGAGGAAGTGAAGGATGTTGTACAAAAAAGTGTGCTTCATGTTGCTCCTATATCATAGTTGTGTGGTAGCTCCTGGGTTCGAACTGGTCCTGACCTCGGATAGGTACATTCTTGAAAGCATTCATAATACTTTTCTTGAGAACCTCCCGCTTCAAGGTTGGTTTCTATATGAACCGCGCCTCTAACCCTGACACATCTGCTCAACCAGAAATGTTGACTCCAGACCAGTGTTATTTATCTGTAGGCGCAATCACAGCGAATATCGAATATTTTTGTTCTGCCAGTCGGTCTCGTCCAGCTCGAGCTGCTCAAAGGCGTTCTCTGCGTCTTCTCCCATCATGACACTGTCACGGCCCAGCTCCTGGTCACGTTTCCGGTTCGACCAGGCCATGAGTTGCCGCATGGTGAGAATAATGGCAATGTTGAGCACAAAGCAGGCAATCATGGTATTGAAAGCCGTCTGATCAGAGATAGTTAGCAAAAGTCCCAACCGCCGCTGTGGCAGCAACCCATTGATGACGCACCTTGTAGCCCGGGGCTTCATGGGCCAGGAATGTCTGTGGTCCGATAATGTATCCGGTACAAAACCCAAGGAAGAGCATTCCATTCACGGTAGCCTTCTTGGTATGGCCACAGATATTACTCGAGACCAAACTCAAAATGGTGGGGAAGGAACTGGCGTAGGCTGAAATGAGCCACAGCCCGGCCAGGCGACTCACTTTCATGCTGGCGGGAAGAAGCTCGATCATCAGAGCCCCAGCAAGGGAGATAAGGTTGAGCAACGCGATCGAGACGCAACGAGCGTTCTTGAACACCATCGACACGGTGACGGTGAAGATGACGAAAAAGAGCAAGAAAGCCCCTTGCGACATGGTGAGGAGCTGGGTCTGGAAGACGCTGTAGCCAAAACTTTTGAGAACGATACCTCCAAACTGGCACACTCTCGTCAGCACTCGCTAGATCTTCTCAAAGGGGTTGCATATGTAGGCTTACTGCTGTCAGACCACCGCCAGGCAGAGTGGTGAATACATTGAGCATGAAGAACAGCCATGTCCTGGGGTCAATCAAAGCTTCCTTGAGTTGCGCGTTGCTCCATTTTCTGGTGTCGGCCGAGTGCCGCATACCCTGCACCCGAGCGAATGCCAATCGTCTTTCATCGGGGGTGAGGAATTTCGCAGTCTGGGGATTGTTGGGTAACAAGAAATACATGACAATACCCCAGAGGAATGTGACTGCACCGAAGATGATGAAGAGAAACTTCGAGAGTGTAAGCAGAAGGCCACATGGACGCATGACATATAACTTTACCTGCCAACTTTTGACCGCGCTGTGGATGTGTGAGAAGGCGTAGGCCAGGATGCCTCCAAATATGTAGGCGACACTGGCTCCTCCATACCAGATGCCATGCCTGAGGGCATGCTCGGATGGCTTGTACCACATCGCAGTGATCATTGTGAAACCGGGATTGATGGCTGCCTCAAAGGCTCCGAGGAGAATACGTAGGACAGAAAGACTACCGAAATTGTGTCCGGCAGCCGTGCACATAAGGACGCCGCCCCAGATCAGGCTAGGAGATGTCAGTCATCGAAAGGCAATGGTGTTATTCGTCGTGGACACTCACACTGTAAGGACGACCACCTTTGCGGCGGGGAATTTGACAAGCGCGAGCGCAGATATCGGGGTGGCCACCAGGAAACCCACATAGAAAAAGCTCGAGATCCATGAGTACCGTGACCCGGTTAGTTCCTACTCGAGTTAGCGAATGCGATGAAGTCTTGCAGACGTGGACTCACCGCGTCCTGTATGATCCCCATGATGGCAGTGTAACCGAGGGCTGTTTTGTCCAGATATTGGAAAAGGTACAAGAACATGACCGGCATCAAACTATCGCATATTAGCATTGAGGGGCCTGGGGTGTGTTGCTGGGCATTGACTGACTGAAGGTCAATTTTTCTCACGAGCCGTCTTTCCTCTGCTGGTGTAAGGGAAATGGCCCCGGATGCGTCTGGCTGGCTTGAGTGAGACGTCAAGCAGTCCAGGCCAACCTTGGTGTCAGGCATCTTCTCTTTGTTGGAAGCCATAATCAGTGTCGAAGGCAAGATTCCGAGATAATTGCAAAGTTATGGCTCATGAATCCAGAGTGAGAAATTGTGCAGCTCATCGCAGCGGGGATTTCGCCGTTTTTAATGTCCACGAAGCGGGAAGAGTCGTTATCAAAAGCCATCGCAATGAGCCAAGCTCGATACCAAGCCCACTGCCCGCCATATCCGATTAACCTTCGACAATAATGCCCATTCCCCGCCCCCGGTCTTCGCATATCATATCTCGTCGAAAACCTTAGGGGCTAGAACAAAGGGGGTGTTCGCGGTTGGTGCGGGTACAAGTACCCGCAACTCTAGCTTGGGTGCCATAATAGGAAATCTGGCGGGTACACGTACCCGAAGGCGCCAATTAGACGAGCACATCCAGATGATCGAATATTCTCGGTATCATCATGGACATGAGGATGCTGCGGGTGCCGGTACCCGCTGCTTCCTCAGACGCATACTCCAGACTCTTGTCCCGGGGGGTTGTCGCCACCGTGATCTACCCCGAGGCCTCTGGCTTATCATGTCGGATCTCGACAAATTCTAGTCGTTGCTCTTTTCTTCAGACAACGATCGATCAATCTGTACACTCTTTACCATGGACGGTCCAACCCAGCAAAAGGCATCATTTTTGGATGATATCACGAACCCTTGGAAACCTCCGTCTCAGCCAAGATATGTATTTCTGGGGACCAACCTCATCGACCCGGTTCGGGGCGTCGTCGTTCAGGATGCGACCATCCATCTTTCCCAAGGCGTCGTGGTGTCGGTAAATGGGCGACCTGAAGAGTGGGAGAGTGACCCTAAAACCATTAAGATCGACCTGCAAGGGAAATATGTGTGTCCTGGGTTGATTGACAGTCACGTCCACCTGGCTGCGGTCCCAGGCGAGAAGGATTTGCGAGATATGAAGGGGTTGAGTCCATCCATCTCCCTCTTACGCCAACCTCAAGTCTGCAAGGCCATGCTCGAACGAGGATTCACAACAGTACGAGATTGTGGAGGGGCCACAATAGCCCTGAAAGAAGCGATTGAGCAGAATGTGCACCCGGGGCCCCGCCTCTTCATCGCCGGACACGCATTGTCGCAAAGCGGTGGACATGGAGATATGCGCCAAAGACACGACACCAGTGAGTGCTGCGCTGCGAGCGTGCTCAACATCGGGAAGGTGGTCGACGGTGTGCCGGAATGTCTCAAATACGCCCGAGAGGAGCTCCGTCAGGGGGCCGACTTTATCAAAATCATGGGGGGCGGTGGGGTGGCCAGTCCGACCGACAAAATCGAGCACATCCAGTTCTCCGACGAAGAAATAAGAGCCATCGTGACGGTGGCATCGAATGCGGGCACCTATGTCACGTCTCACGCGTATACGCCACAGTCGATCCAGCAGGCGATCCGGCAAGGCGTAATGGGCATTGAGCATGGCAACCTGATCGATGAAGAGACCGCCAAACTGATGGCCGATAAGGGAGCCTTTTTGACGCCCACTCTCGTGACATATGCCACCATGGCTCAGTTTCCCGGGTTTCTACCGCCAGCCTCAGCTCGGAAGAACCAAGAAGTGTTGGAAAAGGGATTGCATGCTCTCCAGCTGGCATCCGAGGCGGGTGTCACCGTATGTTTCGGAACGGATCTCTTGGGTGTGCTGCACTTTGCCCAGTCCCGCGAGTTTGGCCTGCGGAGCAAGGTCCAATCTCCTCTGGAGGTTCTGCGAAGTGCTACGGTCAACCCTGCTCGCATGCTGCGGCAACAGAATTTCCTGGGCCAGATTTCCGCGGGATTTGCAGCCGATCTCGTGATATTGAAATCAAACCCTCTGGAGGATATTACTGTGTTGGACGATCCTGATCAGAACGTGTTGGCAACCATCAAGGATGGACGGGTTGTAGCGTCTCGATGGACGCAACTCAGAGTGGATGTCAAGCGGCTGGCCAAGCTGGCGTAAGAATTCTGTTGTGTCTCTCTCCACGGGCATTTGCTCTTTGAACTTGAAGCGCTCTTGTTGATCCACGGATAAGAAGAGAACCGTAGCCATCAGTAGAGTGACCAAATTGACTCCAAATGGCTCTCTTAAAAGCGGCGGTATTTAGCACTAGAATAGGATAGGGCAGGTTTCAGCACCACAACCCCAACTTTACTTGAGCTTTACTTTCCTTCAACCTTTCCGCCTCTACTTACAACCATCAAGTCTCTGGTAACATTGCGCATGGGTTGCTGAATTAGCTTGGAGTTGATAATCCAGTCAAGGGCCCACTGAAATGACTAAGGTCGCTGTTGCATATCGTGAGGACTGACTGGTCTTGGAACTCGCTCGAAGGAGACTATCATCGAAACGAAGACACTGCTGACCGGGTCCCCATCGGACGCTCTCGAGAATAATGCAGTCAAGCAAGCCTCAGTCTTCCAAACGACATCGCCCACATGTGCCATTGGAGCAGAGGAAGAGGACAGTCCAAGCATGTGTGCACTGTCGGACAAATAAGAGAAAATGTCGACCAGGCCCCCGGAACCAATGCATGAGTTGCGCACGGGCCAGACAAGCTTGTGTCTTCCAAAGTAATCCGGCAAGGCAACAGCCAACGTCGCCGAAAGGGAAAGCTCGGCTTGAATCGGAATTCGACCCGATGCATTGGGAGGCCATGGCAAAGGACATCTCAGTCCGTTTCAACGATGTCTGCCCCGAGAACACCTTGGGGCCGGACCACTTCTCCATATTGTCTGGCCTCTTCCGCGAAGCCGTCAGCGCCAGGGGCCAACGGCTCGATCTCAACCACGACCTTTCCGACCGTGAGTCAGCATCTCTCGCAGTAGGTGACAATGCCGTCGGTAGGCAAAATCGTCTTCGCATTTAGCTGTTGGTTGACTCACTGTCTAGAACGGGATGCGTTACTGTCCCAAAACAACTTTCTAACTGCAGTGTCCGAGACAATTGCGCCGAATCATGTCTCACAGAGGAGTACACATCCTAGGAACGATGATGTGAGTGGAGCCTACCGACCTGGTTGCAAGATGACCGATGCTTTCTCCAGGCCTCCTCGTCCGCGAATGCCGTGGAATGTTATGAAGACTCGAGGCTACTTGGAGCATTCACAGCCAAGCTCCCACCATACCAGGAGGCCGAGTCCCTCACCAACGTTTTCTTCACGTATCTCGAATCCAATTGGTATTACTTTGACGAGCGCTGGTTTCGTGACTTGCTGGCGCAACTTTACCAGGAAATATCTCCTGCACCACAGATCCAGTGCACAACCCTCTGCTTGGTGTTCCTGGTGCTAGCCCTGGGTGAATCTTTCATGCATGTCAACCGATCCATTCCGGTGAATCTTAGTGGACAAGACGCTGTCCTGGAAGAGCTTCCTGGAAGCCGTTTCTACCAACTGGCCATTGGATTAATGCCTAGTGTCCTAGGTACCAACACTGTGGAGAGTGTGCAATGTTGCCTCTTGACGGCATTGTATGCCCTTCCGACACGAAACACTTCTCAACATTACACCTATTTGGGACTTGCATTGCGCCTAGCAATTAGCCTTTCGCTTCATCGCAGTGGAACTGACAACCAAATCACCCCCGAGAACCGCGAAGTACGAACGAGGGTGTTCTGGACTGCCTACTGTATTGAAAGGTGAGAATCTTTGAACTTGCAAATATGTGTAAGAGTTGACCTCTCCTAGGCGAACATCGGTCGTACTGGGGCTCCCGGCGATGCTGCAGATAAGGGAAATCACTGCTCCTCTTCCGCTAAGACGGCCGGAGTTGGACAAATTACATCCCCAGAAGGTGGATCGCCTTACCGCTTTCACAAAACTGACCTTGGTTATGAATCGTGTCATCGAGGCAAGGTGGGCTCGCGGTCCAACACAACGCCTTCGAACCAATGGTTGCTGATCAAAATGCACAGCCCAGTCGATGAAGCTCCGGACAAGTTTTCCGATGCGTGTTCAACCCTCGAGAATTGGAGGCAGTCTTTGCCGGCCCACTTGGTGGCTCTTGACGATGTGTCCCTGCGGGCGACTGCTCACCTTGATATCATGTACCACATGATCTGGATCTACATAGGCCGAGCCGCTCTATTGCGTCTTGTTCGAAAGCGGCTGCACCAAACCGATGGACGTCGAAAATCGGGTTTCACCACAAATCCTACCACTCAAAAACTGGCCGAAAAATGTACCAATGCCGCCTATAAAATCATCGAATGGATCGACCTCCTGAACAGTCACAACCGGCTGGCCAAATTCTCCTACACGGACTTCCATTCCTGTAGCTCCGCAATCATCATCCTGCTGCTGAGTGAAGTCTTCCATGCACGAAACTTGTACTCGTCGTCCATCGACCATGGCATTGACGCTCTGCGTTTCATGGCAAGTGGCGGTCAGCTTGCCAAAGATGCGCTCCATTTGGTCGAACGTCTCCAAGCCAGTATTCGCAAGTCTACCGGGCACCATGAAAGCGAATCAACATTAGCTCAAGGTGGTTCGACGTTGAAGGACCACCACAATAATGCTATAGCCGAAATACCGTCCTTCTTGCAACACGACGCTACTACCGAATACACCGCCTCCGACTTCGCCGACTTTGACCCGGCATTGTTCGACGACCTGGAGCCTTCCTTGCTCCAATACTCCAGTCAAGATCTCTCCCTGTTCGGGTTTGACGGCTTCTACCCCACCGTCGAGCCAGATGGCTCTCTATGGAGCTGGGAGGACGCTTCAAATTCCGGGATACCGTGGTAGACCCAGCCAATATGGGTCGCGACCCAGAACGATCCCCCTTGGAAAATGCCAATGGACATACCGGTTCGCCCAGATCTCCAAGGTCCAATGCGGCGAGATTTGGGACGACAAGTCCACACCGACGCCAAAGGTCTGAGGGACAAGTGTCCCTAGCGTCTGGCTGAACGATGAAGAAACCGAGAGGTGTATTATAGTAACTCCCTCAGTAAAGTCGGTGGTCCTGCGAGAGTCGATGGGGTCACATACTAACGAGACCTCATATAACCTGAAGCCGGGAATGTTTGCCCGAAGAATAAACGTGTCTCCGAATCCTATGGGCCGTGGCGCGATCAGGAAACGAGCGAGCGAGCGCGTGGCCTGAGATGATGAAGCCATCCTCCCGAAGCTGAAGTCAAGAGCAGATCTAATTTAGCGGAAGCGTAAATCCTAACCGTCGTAGAGTCAAGGATTCAAAGACTCACTTTTCGCTTCCGCCGCACCTATTCAAGCACTCCAACCACTGACGTTTCTTGTTTATCATTCACTGATTGCCAGGGTATCCAAGCGGCGCGTCAGCCTGACTTCCGTCAAAGGCGATCCGTTTTCGCTTGACTGCCAACATCTTCTTCTTCTATTCAGTCAACCTCTGATCGAACGTGAGCGACCTGAAAATTTCCTTCTTCCAGGCGACACGTCATGAATAAACGTGGGCAGAGGATATATATATCATCGAGTTCGTACACGTCCTCCGCGGTCGTAGGGACATTTATTGTTCCTCCTTGCCCTTTCGAGGCGTGTGATCCCACCTGGTTCTTTATACCACGCACCACACGAATTTCTAGGTAGGTAACAAGGAGGTGTGATAGTGGACCTGGCTGATCTCGTTGAGTCGCATGGAGCCTCCTCTATCGCGAAGCTATGATGTCCACAACCACCACTTCGGTCGAAATTTGGCGATGACAATAGAGAGATATTGTATATGGTGGCGGTGGGAGAAGTGGACAGGACGACGAGACCTGACCTGACGACAACGACGACCACGACCGTCGCGGCAGTGGCATTTCTACAGCCTACACGGTTCGATACCGTGGCATCAAGGTCAGCTTTTCTAGTGTCGACAATATTCTCCTCCGGGAAGGCGTGGGATGTGACCCACGCTGGAAGGGGGCGTACTGTACCTCAATTCCGGCCGGAGGTCTCGAGCCCTGTCTTCTCTTGAGGCATTTCCACAAGATCAGCATGGAGGATGGCAGGGTGACTACCACCCCGATAACAGCGACGACTGCTTCAGTCGAGAATTGATGCATGTTTGGTGTATTCCAAAGTCTCACACAGTCGGTTTTGACGAGGGGCTTTCTTTGTGCCACGCTCGCAAAAGGTCGGTCTTGAGAAGTGTCGAGACGGGCTCGTCTGTCCTTTAATGCTGGAGTAAGATAGGTTGCCGGCTAATTGTGGGTGAGGGTTTGGTCTGCTCGGCCAGCGGCGTTCCTGGGCTTCATATATGCCTCGCCCGGCCATATAAACTGAGGCACGTCGAAACCAATCCCAAAATCCTGTTACAGAGGCCGGGACTACTTGCGACCTGGGACTTCGAGAGGAGCCTCATCCTTTCCCCAAAATCTGGTGGGCTGATTCACACTCTCTCTATGGACAGCAATCACAGTCCTCGCTTTCAGCCACAATGGGTCCAAGCTCGCTTGTTGTACCCAGTCCAGAATCTCACGATGATGGTACATATCGATTGGCGGAAACATTGCCAAGAGTCCTCCAGAAGATTTTGGCCCTGCCAATAACATCACATATCGCGTGCCCCCGGGAGACGGCAGACGGCAGACAGCAGATGTGGATCCCAGATTTTGGGACAGGCGGCCTCCAGAGCCTGAGCCTTTAAAGTCCTTATTGTCACAGGCTCCGACACGGATGCAGAGGTTTTGCCTTTCGTGGGGTCGGTCAGTCTTTCCGATACAACGATGCTTAAGTCCCCGTTGTCTTGGGAAGGCGTATTCATCTGCTGGTTTTTTGACGCACCGTGCATGATCTATGAGCCAAATGTGAAGAAAAACAGGTGTGCTATACCATCCCGTCTGACCAGTCAGTTCCCAACATATATGTATCTGGCCAATCCAGCTCGCCATCACCGTTCCCTCTATCCATTCGGGAACCAAGTAACCAAGCTAGGTCGCCATCACCGTTTTCATCGTTCATGGCCAATTCAGAGTAAGCTAGGTCGCCATCACCGTTTTCATCGTTCATGGCCAATTCAGAGTAAGCTAGATCGCCATCACCGTTTTCATCGTCCATGGCAGATAGACGCGAATCCCCGGGCGGACTCTGTAGCTGGGTGCGGTAATTCTCCAAAAGCCGTCGTGCTGCTCTGTGGCCGTTCTCTGAGGCTAAATCTCGAGCCCGTTCGAATTGTTCACTTCCTTCACCGAAAACCCGAGCACCAGAGGTCAGGAGGAGCTGTATCATATCAATCCGGCCGTGCTCTGACGCTCCTTCAAGTGCTGTTCTCCCTCCGACATTTGCGGCTGGGGCGTTAACATCAGCTTTTTTCTCTAAAAGCGTCGATGCTGCGCCGAGGAATCCCTTGATTGCCGCGAATTGGAGGGCGGTTGCTCCATATTGACCGTATGCAGGTGCGTTCACGTCTGCTCCGTTCTCCAACAACACGTTGACAATATCCATACTCCCCTGCTCAACTGCCAGCTGCAAAGGAGTGCGCGAAATGCCCTGGACAGGGTTTTCGGACACGATCTTGTTCGGGTCTGCGTCAGCCTGCAATAGCCTCTGGACGAGAGATAGGTCTTCGGTCATGTCAAGTCTGATTGCCGTTCCAAACGCAGACTCGTTCCGATGCAGAATTCGATGTGATTTTCCCTCGAGGGGCGTAGAATACTTCCTAACGATAGTGGTTGAATTGATGCCGTATTCCAGCAACAATTCTACCATTGGAGTATTTGACGATGCAATTGCATATTGCAGTGCCCGAGAGCCAAATGCTCTCGGATATCTTCCTCGACATTGAAAACGTTTAGCGTCCAGAACCATCTGCATCCGGGCTAGATTGTGATCAGCAACAGCAAGCAAGTCGTCCTCAGTCACATCAGGGCCGATGACTAAGAAATGCTTGACCAAGTCGTCATCAGTACTGTTCTCGATCGAGATATTCAGGCATTTCTGATCTGGTTTCGCACCCCGACCAACGAGATAGTTGATGATCTCTGTGTTCCCATTCTGAACGGCGGCTGCTAGCGCTGTGTTACCGCCGAAAGATGCGTTAACATCAGCGCCAGCTTCGACCAAAAGTTTAGTGCTCTCTAGGTCATTTCTTTGCGCTGCCACGGTGACCGCTGATTTTCTGTGATCATGGTTGATTCTCTTAGAAGCTCTTGAACAGGCGTCGATCTCAGCTCCTTCGTCAATAAGTAGCTTGATCAACTGACGCTGACCCCCAGCCACGGCTAACGGTAGAACCGAGTAAATATGTCCTTTTGAAGACAATACGTTCACCGCCGCCCCAGAAGATAAGAGTCTTTGCGAAAGGGCCGCATCCATCAAAGTCATTGCTGCAAAGAGAGGAGTTCTTCCTGGTCTGGAACCGTTTACGTCTGCACCCGCTGCAAGAAGCATTTCGGTGACGTTTTGTCGTTTATGAGCAATAGCCAAGTAGAGAGAGTCGCCCAAAGATTGGAGAACACAGTCTCGGTGTCGTGAATCTTCACTGAGAAGCAAGCGAAAGGTCCCAATATCTCCTCTTTGAGCAGCGCCTTCGATGGCCTCAGTTAGCTCAACAGTGCTTTGGAGCCTGACACCAGATGCAGATGATTCTTCCATCAGACGCTGGTTTCCGGACTCTATTGCGGAGGTAAACATTCTCACCCGGCAGCGTTCTTTCATGCTTTCTTCTGCGGAGTTCAACAGAAGTCGGCAGATCTCGCCCTCACCCATGATTACCGCAAATCCAACTGTTCGCTCTGTGACAGGTGCGTGGTAGCGGATTAAGAGCTCGACGCAGTGCAAATACCTCTCGGATATAGCATGGATCAGAGCTTGTTCGGTAGTATGTGCTCCACCCTCGAGAAGAACTTTGACCACCTCAGTATCGCATCGGTCACATGCATATTCCAATACCGTAAAGTCCATTGGATCGTCCCGGTCTCCGCCATTGAATGAGAAATTCACATTAGCTCCTGCCCGCACCAGTTTGCGGACAATAGAAACAATAATGGGTGACGACATATCTGAATCCATCGCTTTGAGGAGCGGACGTTTACTCTCATCTCCAAGAGGGAAATTTGGATCAGCGCCATTGAGAAGAAGGAAAGTGACCAGCTCCAGATGACCATACCACGCAGCGATTGCCAGGGGAGACTCGTATGGGTCTGCGTTAACATTTGCGCCTGCGCGCAGTAACATACGTACCAGTTTGATGGCTTGACTGTCTTCAACTCCGTTGTCGCAGTCTTCAAATCCGTTGTCGCAGTCTTCAAGTCCGTTGTCGCAGTCTTCAAGTCCGTTGTCGCAGTCTTCAAGTCCGTTGTCGCAGTCTTCAAGTCCGTTGTCGCAGTCTTCAAGTCCGTTGTCGCAATCTTCAAATCCGTTGTCGCTGTCAGCAGTCCTCCTAACTTTACAAATGCTCTCCAATGCATAGGTCAAGGGGAAATTACTGCCTGGAGGCACCAGATTGACATCTGCCTTAGCATCTAGCAGAGTTCGCACAAGTTCCAGACTGCCAAGTTGACATGCGCGTTGAAGAGGCGTGATCTGAACTCCCAGTCTCCCAGAACATTTCAGTTCATTGGGACCAAGACCGGAATCTAGGATCCTTTTAAGAATATGAACGTCTTCGTTCTCGATCGATATGGAGAAGAGGTATTCTGTAAGTGCTTCGGCCGTTGGGTCCTGGAGAGATAAGAGATAATCAAAAAATGCCGTATTGCCCTGGCCTTTCACCCAGTGGTATACTTCGACACTGATATCCCGATGTGATCCAGCAACCTTATTCGACACCATGAACAAAATAAGATTCACCAATTTCACGGCATGGGATGACTGATTTTGTAAAGAGACCATCGGCAGAGTGGAGACACCACTCGCTAAAAGTCGTTCTGGCATAAACGCACGGAGATCGTATCCAAGATTGTTGTTTCCACCTCCTGATCTGAGGAAGTTTATTAAACTCGGCTGAAAGTCATGCGGCTGCAGGCTAAATGCCTCAGCGCTGCCTGTGGAGTAGATGTTGTGAACGTTTGCTGAAGCCTTTTCGTTAGCAGATTTCTGATATCATCGGGTCGGGAACATCTAGCGGAGGAGATTACGGATCTAATTCAGCAATGTGGGCCATAGGTTAGCCGTACCTTCTGTCATGAATAATGATTGAAACCGCGCAAAGGGAAGATAGCTCAGCGTGGTAGGAGCATGGTTCAACAGTGGTGACGAGTTTCTTCCTGGACATAATGGTGGAGGGGTATGAACGGTAACAAAGGCTGGTAGCGTTGGCGATGATGCTATTGAGGTGGTGAGCGGTCCTTGAATTTTCAGTAGGATGAGGCTGAGATGTACCTTGAAAGAGCGTTGTTGAGGCAAGTGTGTATCGCGACATTGCTTTCTTCACCTTCTTTTGGTTCATTGGTACTCCATCAATGCATACTTCACTTTCCTTCTTTTGCCTTTTCCTCTTGCCTATTACGGCCCCGACCTTATGCCATTCCTTTCTACTTAGGTTCTTCCGAATCCCCCATTCCTTGAATTTGCGCTCATATTGTGCCTTCCTTTAAAGGTTTAGTTTTTAGCCGTAGGGATGCTGAGCTTTGCGCTTACGTTGCGTGAAATTGATGTTTTGTCTTCATCTCATGTATGAGCTCTTCAAGACTGTGATCCTGAACGAGGTAGAATGTGTGAATGGCGCCCTTGTGAGTCTCCCAGGGCAATTCCAGCCCCTCACTTAGAGCGATGGACCTAGACATCTTGTCAGGCTGAACAAAATATGCGCGAAGCCAAATAGAACTTCGGAGGAGTGCACGATCAACTTGAGGTTTCAGGTTCAGGACGGCAGAACATCTAGAGAAGTATCTTGATAGTCGGGTCCGAAGTCTGACCAGGATGACTCGTTGAGCTTGCTTGCCATCGCTTCTCGTGGTCAGGCTGGATGTGTCAGGTTGTCATTGGATGGTTCCCAAAATCTTGGACCCATCACGACGAACGCCCGAGTTGCCTTGCATTAGCGTAGCCAAAATCTCTTTGCTTCCTTGGTCGTTAGACACCGAGACAGATTGTGGGAAAATGGGCGTGGACCATGTCCCCTGTCGCTAGGATTCTTTCTACAGGCGCATGGCAAATGCTCCATGTACAGTCAACCTGAGCGCCTGACCTCACAGAGACGCTAGGCTGCGAGTAATGCCACCGAATCATTAGCGCCAAGAATGTCATGACAGCGAGGGTCTGTTTGTTGCTGCAGGTTGATGGTCTACCTTCGTGATTGCGGACGGGATTCAGTTAGATGATTTAGGGGAGCTGGACCACCATTTTGCTTCGTAAAATTCTGTGCTCTTAGTGTACGACGTACGATTCAACCGCGCACTCTGTCGAACTGCTCGACGTAAGGCTGCAAGGAATTTTAGACAGCAGCGTACTAGGTATGTAGGAGGGTTGGGACACGGGTGAAGGCTCCCCCGGCTCGTGCGAGCCCGGGGTGAGGACAGGGCGGCGTCACGCTGTCCCAAAAGAGGGTGAGTTGGCTGTGAATCTACAACATCTTGGCATACGTCATCTTATATGCTCAGATTGTCTGGGTGAGATCAGCGTGAGGTCTGAGTGAGTATCGACGTATTCTATTCTATTTCCCCTTTGTAAACCCGGCGTTAAGGTCAGGTCAAGACCAAGAACATACAACAGTCTAACTCTGTCGGGCCCGCCCTAGGAGATACGCTCTGAGAATGCCTTCCTTCTCTTCCCTGAAGAACCGAGTCAATAACACCATCTCCCAACGTCCCAGCATAGGCAACACCTTCAATCGCTCGGGCAGTGGCAGCGGCAGTGGAATGGACCATCAGCAGCGCCAAACAGGTGGGGAGGATGATCAGTCACTCGCGACGCTTCTCAGCCGGGAGCAACGAGCCGAACTGACGGTGCTGATCTCCCAGACTACGGAGGAGATGAGAAGCAGTCTGGTTAGGGTGTTTGATGAGCGGCCGGTTCTGAAAGCGAAGATTGAGAGTCAGACGGGGTCTCCGGGAGACGGAGCAGGAGATGAGCTTTCGAAGCTCAGTCTATCTGAGGAAGACCCAAACGTACAAGAACAAGGGCCTAAACCAGCCGAAGACGATTCTCTTCAGTCAGAAGCCGAGCCCGAACCGGACATCCTTCTCACCACACCGACTCCTGAAGCCAAAGCCATGAGGCAAGCCGCCCTGGCCTTCTTCGATGCCTGGGCAGAGTCTGTTATCCTCCGGGTTGGGGA
This sequence comes from Phialophora verrucosa, assembly GCA_002099365.1. Lineage (NCBI taxonomy): Eukaryota > Fungi > Ascomycota > Eurotiomycetes > Chaetothyriales > Herpotrichiellaceae > Phialophora > Phialophora verrucosa. The sequence goes on along the minus strand of MSED01000002.1, from coordinate 340,178 downwards.
GGTTGTCAACTCACGCGACTCGGAAAACAACCACGCCTCACAGTCCAGAAACCCCGAAGCCGCCCGAAAACTAGCATACGAGTCGTCGAAACAAGAGTTCCAACCTACGGACCGCGAGCGAGACGTCGATATGAGACTATCCAAGGTCTTCCCGCCGATTCAGACGTCACTGGCGTCGCTCAGCTCGGGAGAGCGAAGCACAATTGTCAACGCCCTCCTTCTGCTCTTACTATCCCTAGAATCCTACCGCGCGCACTCCCGCACCCTCATGATCCGCCTGTCCCTCTCCCTTCGCGTCTCCCTTGCCGAACTCACAAAAATGGAGAAAGACACCGCATTCGCCCTGTTGACCGCGGCCGCGAAGATGGACGCCTCGGAATCGACAGCCAAAGCACAAGAAAAGTCCTCCACGGCGAGGAAGTGGAAGATCGGTGTTGCCGGCGTGGCGGGTGCAGCGTTGATAGGTATCACGGGTGGATTGGCTGCCCCGTTACTCGCGGCCGGTGTGGGCACACTGATGGGCGGCTTAGGCCTGGGCGCGACCGCGGCGGCAGGATACCTAGGTGCACTGGCCGGTAGTTCCGTGCTGGTCGGGGGTCTGTTCGGAGCGTATGGTGCGCGAATGACGTCAAGAAGCATGGAAAAATATGCAAAGGAGATTGACGATTTCGCATTCTTGCCCATCAATGGAAGCGAGGACGACCCAGAAGATGTGCAGAAACAGCGACGCCGTCTGAGGATCACGGTCGGTATCACAGGCTGGCTGAACGAAGAGGAACAAGTCACGCTGCCGTGGCGCGTCCTCGGCCAAGGCAGCGAACCTTTTGCGCTCAGATGGGAACTCGCAGCCCTGCTCACCCTGGGGTCTGCGCTGAAAGATTTTGTCGTCAGCCATGCATGGAGTCAAATTCGGCGGGAAATCATCAAACGCACGATATTCGCGGCGCTGTGGTCGGCACTGCTCGCGCCCCTGGCCATCCGCAAGGCCATCAAGCTTGTAGATTCGCCGTTTGGAAATGCGAAGAATCTAGCCGTCAAGGCTGGAGAGGTGCTCGCGGACGCGCTTATCAACAAGGTCCAAGGGGAACGGCCGGTCAGCTTGGTGGGGCAGAGTCTGGGTGCGAGGGTCGTCTATTCGTGCCTTTTGACCCTGGCGAAACGAGGTGCGTTCGGACTAGTGGAGAATGTGGTGTTGATGGGCGCGCCGGTGCCAAGCGACGCGGAGCAGTGGAGGGCAATGCGCGGTGTTGTCTCTGGACGGTTGGTCAATGTGTACAGCAAGCAGGATTATATCCTTGCCTTCTTGTATCGGACCAGTTCTGCGCAGCTTAGTATTGCCGGGCTACAGGATATCGAGGGTGTGTATGGCGTCGAGAACTATGATATGAGTGAGCAGGTCGCGGGACATTTGAAGTATATGCACCTGACGGGGGCAATTTTGAAGGAGGTCGCATGGACGGATATCGATGAGGATTCCTTGAGACTGGAGGATATGTTGGTGAAGCAGTTGAATGAGGACGAGAAAGAGCTTGAAGCAAAGGGGGAAGACCCGGAGAAGGCGGATATCTGAGTGACAGAATGAAGAGGACGTCTCTAGGACGATGCAGAGATTCGGCCACTTCGCATCAGGAACAGAATACATCGGCAGCGAGGGTCCACGCCGAAACCTGACATCCAAGCTGTCATTGAGACAACTGCATTTATTTACCAAGGCAACTAACCGGTCCGGGTCTTCTTCACCGGCACGACAGTATGTCACCGATTCACTCAATTTTGCAGTGAATTGATGGTGGTTACCGCGTGTAACCTGCTGTCCCATTGCGCAGTTACCGCGCATTTTCGGGTATAAGAAGCAACACCACGCATCAAACCTCAGTGCAAACTTTCTCTTTCTCCCCTTATGTTCTCCCTGTTTGCCTTGAGCGACTGCAAACATTAGTGACTGACTGGCCTTGGACGACACACGGTAAGCAGTATCTCATCTTCACCATAACAAAGGAGAGTTACCGCGACCTAGAACAAGAAAGGGACAACTGCAGCAATCATGGAGGAGGACTCATCTTCATCGTTAAATACGCCGCGACCGCGAACCTTCTCCTTCAGTTCAGCCGTCACTCAATCCTCTACCGTTCCTCGTCCTCCGCGTCCCTCACAGCCTCGACCAGAGACGGTCTGGTTTACCGACGACCGCGTCCCAGATCTCCGTATCTACACCGCGTGGCGCTATCCTAAGACCATGGGTACAAACTCTCAGTCCCCAGCGACGCCTCAAAAGCAAGATCCGGCTCTGATCTCACCCTGGAAGACACCTGAGGGAAGCTCTCCGCCACAGCTTCGGTATTATTCCGGGGTGACGGCGCTCGCCGGCGGATCTGGTCTGCTATCTCTCTTCCATACGCTCGGAGATCGTGCCACTTTCCCGCGCGAGACCATGGAAGTCAAGAGCATTCGCGACTATGAAGGAGGACGCAAGGTAAAAGTCCAAAAGACGTATCGCACTGCCCAACAGAACTAACTCATGAAACAGCCATTGACAACTCTGATGCGGACTGGTTTGGCAGCCGTCTGCTTGTTGTTCCCAAACCTCTCAACGGGCATTCCTAGCGCGCAGTCTGGGTTTCGCCTTCGTCGAGGAAGTGTCGACGTTGTTGTCACCTGTGCCCACTTCACAGAATGGCCCGACAACCAGAAGGAGTTCGATGAATTGGCTCAGAGATATTCGGACATGGAGAAGGGAGTGATTCGAGCGATCCAGACAGGGGAAATTGACACACATGGTGAGTGCGGGTACCACGTAAGGGAACGTATTGATGGTGCTAACCAAGGTCCAGAGGATGAGTTCAATGACGAACTCAAGTTGCAGCTGATTGCGGCTCATCGATCGTGGGATCTCGCCATCTTCCGTGTCCTAGAGAAACCTGAACATGATGACGAGAACTCGGTCATCGATTGGGATCAGATGCATTTTGTGGCTCAGAAGGATCGAGGCAAGCTCGGCGCAAAGGATTTTTGGTGGTCGGTCGGATACAACCTCAACAACAATGAGGAGAGATTCCACTCGGACTGGACCAAATTCTACTTGCGACAGCCCGTCGACATTCAACGACACATCCGTCAAAACTATGTGAGTAATCCTCTCCACTATATGTTTCGAGGCTCACGTCGTGTAGGGGTACAACGAGAACAATCCGCCCGACTTGGAATTCCTCAAGGCTAACCGACGAAGTGTGAGCTTCGGAAAATTGGACGAACTCGCCGACACCGGACTTCCCAAACAGCCACACCAAGTATCTCTTAATATGAGTGCTTGGTTTGGACGTTCTGGCTCAATGGTCTGTACTCGCGAGAAGAGCGGCATCGAAGGGGAGGAGAGCCAAGTCTACGTCTATGGTGTTGGTAAGTTGATTGATATCCCACCTTATGGTTATTACCCGACCTAATGCAACCGCTGTACAGTGTTCGGAGGGTCTTCTGCAAGCAATTCCAACGTCTTGAATCTGTTCACGGAGGAGATGAAACACTGGTTCGAATCAGCTCTGGCGTTCGACCCGGACTGGAAAGAGCATCCCGTCGATTTCAGTCGACGTTTTCTCCTGGCCTGATGGTGACTGTGATATGCCACGTCCGATGCATATGCATGATGGATGGGTGAAAAGGGGCATCGGTCTGCTTTCGACGGGGCAGGGGTTTATTCTGTCTGCTTTCGACAGGGCGAGGGGAGCACCAAGATCAGTGCATCATACTGGAACTGACGGCACAGCATTCTTGACATGCCTTGGATGCCAATCTGTGGGCCCAGTTGTCAGGTTCCGACTTTCCTAGAGTTTCATCGAGTTTCGCAGAGTTCATTGACCAATCCACACAACGTTGGAGCCAACTCTCACGTCAATCCATCTTTCCTCCGCCGTGCCATGTTACCGTAGCGTCTCTTCAACAGCCCCAACAATTGGACCACCACCACCAGCACCACCAGCTTCTCCCGAGAACGGAATGCTCTCCACACTACTGCCTGCAAAGTCCTTGATCAAAGCCTAAGCAGGACGGAATCGGGAACCCCGACGCATAATCCAAGGAACCGCGCAGCTGTGATGAGGACGCGCGCGTAAGAGGAACGTTGGACAGAACCTGTGATAATTGTCTGATCAATCTACACGTCCACCACGGCCCGCACTCGTAGAGTGCAGAGTCAATAGGTAATTACAGCACATGCCAGCCCATCATGGCGCGGTAATACTGGGATACTGGACCCGTGTCAGGCAGGCTGGCGCGTGGTCCGAAGAGTACCTGTATTTCTCCTCGCAGAAGTCGCCAGACGCCGAGTTCCCTATTCCTTGCTGTGGTTGTAGGGTCTTTCTGCTTGCTCGAGCGCCGTGCGTGATCCGCCGGACCGAGAATGCGGGAATGCGAGCATGCGGAATATATATATATATATATATTATATATAATCCCCGAACAGTGGTCCGTCACCACTTTGTCGCTGACTCATCCCCCGCCGCTTTGCTCTCCCGCTAACGACTATTTAGTCCATCCACTCCCTCGTCCGCTGTCTTCTCCCTTCCTCTCTTTCGCGCTCCCTTCCACTCCCTCCTGCTCCCTTACGGCTCTGGCTCGCTCCTACCGTACCCCCTGACAACTAGAATGTAGTATGATATCAACATTCTAAACACGGGCCTGCGCAGCTCGTGACTATTTCAGGCTTTCCAGAAATCGTTTCCTGATATCTTTGGCAAACGCAATGTTCTTAGTCGCCCTCTCAATGCTTGCATTGCTCCGCCTTTCCAACCATTTATTGCGGTCTTCGACAAAGGCCTTAAGACGCTCCTCTCTCTGCTTGATCATGCCCAGCTGCAGCTCGGTCAGTGTTGACTGTGTTTGCGCTGTCGCTGGCTCAGGTTGCTTGACTTGAGGACGATTCGGTAGACGTTGCTCGACTGGAGGAATCTGCATTTTTGGACCCGGCAGTGTCTGGTACCAGTACGCTGTAGTGGACCAATCGTCGCGCAAATGGTTGGCGTGGCCCGACTCCAGCGTCACCTTGATCTTGGAGTTGAAGCGCACCGGATCTGCAAGATGCCAGCGGTACGAAACCTGGTATCCCGGTACGTCTTCCTCGTGTATGATGGTTCCGCAGAAGGGATATGCATTCTTCTGCATCCCCCATCCTTGGGTGAAGTAATCTTCGCCGCCTGTACCATGCATGCTTGGAGGCCACTGGTCGTCGTCGATAAAGATCATATCGTCTCCTTCGCCCCACCAAGTTCCTTGGAAATGCAGGACCGAGTGATTGCATCCGATGTATGTTCCTGCTCCTGTGGTCTCGAGAATCGTGTAGTTGTTCTTTCCATCCAAGTTTGGGACCTGAGTTTCCATGCTGTTGGTTTGTAAATTGTCAGGAGCCCATCCATTCGTCGGGTTTTCGCGTCGCCAATGCGCGTGGAAGTAGAGAATCTCTTTGGGGTCAAATGGGGCAGGACGCAGTTCGTAGTCGATGTAGAAGTACTGGAAATATGCGTCTGTGCCCTGATTCTCGATCTCGATGCGGCCGCGCTTGTTGAAAGGCATGGGGAGATAGCAGTTAAAGGCAGCAGCACCGCCAAACTTCTTCTCCTCGGAGGGTTTGACAGAGACGGTGAAGGGCATTGACTGGAAGTTCGCAGCCATGGAATGTCCCAGACAGAAAAAATCGCCGACGGGAGCCAGGACGTTGGGAGTTTCCGAGTCGTCCCAGTACATCTTTATGATGACCTTGCGATAGTAATCGGGGTCGCTATCTTCATAGTTGAGGCCCAAGGCGTTGTGGATTTCCATCATGGCCACACCCGACTTGGAGTATGGAATGAGACCGGGGCCGAGGATGCGGCGGCAGGTCTGCACGAACCACAAGTGAGTGATCTTTCCTGGCCCTTCAATGTCGGCCAAAACAGCCGTCTGTCCCGGCAAGACAACGAAGGCATCCTCATTCAGCCCTGATTGGTCCCAGCTAGAGACTCGAGCGGTGCGAGCGACTTTTCTTTGTGCTGCGGCCGACAACAAATCGCCGTCGAGGAAGGATGAGGCGGACATGATTTCGGGTGGATGGCCGGATGGCTGAGGACAGGAAACACGACATGTTTATAATCGCCATCGGGTTCAGGTCCCAATGCTCAGCAGCCGCCAAAGTCATCGCCGGCCTCTCATTGCGAGAGATGGGACGACACGTCAAGGTTTCGAGTTGGATTCGAATGAAGAGTTTGAAATGCGTAGCCGAGACTGCAATTCCGGGATGAGGCGCTGCGGCGCAGTGAGGGGAGGAGTGAACGATGCGGGGAAACACCAGCCAAGCCAGGGCGCCATTGGCCGCAGCTTTGAGCGTCAAGGGGAGCAAACATGTTGCTCCGCGAGACCTTGCAAATTCTTCCCTCAAGTTTACTTGACTTGTTACTGCCCACCCTGTCGGCCTCTCCTCCCCAGCTCCTAAACCCTAAGGCTTCTTCCTACAGAGATGCAGAGCCCGCGCCACGCTTCTTCCGACTCACTTGTCGCGTCAGATTCAACGTCGCGGCGGCGGGGCGCCGCTTCGAAGAGGAAGATAGCTGTCATTGCCTGCAATACTTGTCGGTCTCGACGGACAAGATGCGGCGGCCAAAAACCCGCTTGTGCCTTCTGCAGTAACCGTGGCCTCGACTGTCAATATGAACAGCTACCGTTGCCTCCACCCTCTGGGTATGTGGCAGTACCTAGCGAACCCTAATGCTCGGATACACGACGTGGACTGATAGCTTTCAGTGTAGAGCTGCAACTGGCCACCGTCAATCGGCGTCTCGACCATGTGATCACGTTGCTAGATTCTTCGTCGCACCGTCTACAACTTACGACAGACCGTCCCGCGGAGCAGACCGAAATCAACGACGAAGAGAAATCCCCGTTCAAACTTTTAGGAACTCAGGTGATCATGAGCATCCTAGGCTTGGATGCCAACTTTGCCCAAAGGCTTCGGCAGCTCGAAAGAACGGCCATACGTTCGGTCGGCGGAGCATCTGCAAGGCTGTACATGGTCACACATCAACAAGCTCTCACGTGAGTCCCATTTATCCTATGTAATTTGGAATTGGATCAGCTGAGCGGGATTTTGTGCGTAGCGCCCTTGCTGCGTTTTCCTCCCAAGTCCACTTTTGGTACCCAATCTTTCGCCCAGGCTTCTCGGAGCAGTACTTTCGGGTGATATCAGGTCCACTGGTACCGTCCCCTGAGACCTGCCTCGTACTAATGGTGACTGCTATCGGACTCGTGGTACACAGCAGTCCCGGTGCCGAAGGCTACTCAACCGACTCCAATCATCATTCATATTTCGAGGCCGCGATAGCATCTCTGCCAATCGTACTCACAGACGACAGCATAGCGAGTGTGCAAAGTTTGATATTACTCAGTATCTACTATTGCTGTCTTTCCAAGCCGTGCCATGCGCTCGACTATTGCTTGATTGCTTCTCTAAAGGTCCAGAATTCGCTCCGGAAGTAAGCCTTGTTCTTTCAAAACCCAACGAGCTGGCTATCTGTCTGACATTTGCAGCTTCGATCAGGATGACCATGAATCCCACGAACGTTTGCGGCGAGCCTACTGGGTAGTTCTTTTACTTGAAAGGTCAGGGCACTTCCCCTTTTCCTGTTACCTGCGTGTCTTGTGCTGACTGATCTCTAAGCGAACTCCGTGTTCAATTTAGCGTTGCCAATAGCAGAATTTGGGATCTGGACGAGGAGATCCCTCTCCCCGACAGCCGTAGGACTTGGCAGTTCGACATTGATACTGGCTCCCCGACGGCCTCATCGACCTCTCCAGCAAGCGTTGCGTCTACGGCAAGCACCAGTACGGACAAGGTTCAATCATATTTCCTAGCTGAGATTGCGATGAGACGTATGCTGCATCGATGCAACACCGCAATTCGGCGGATGCCAGATGGCAACTGTGTCTACGCACCTGGCATTGCACTCGAACTCGAACTTCAATTGGACGAATGGTACAACTACCTTCCTGGACTGGTCCGATTCGAAATTCCACCGAGGGGCCACGGCTTCGACAGCGTCGATAGTCCATCACCGACAGGCTGTCCACTTAGCAACTTCTTGCGGGTCCAGTACCATTGCTGCAAAATTTCCATCTATTGGCCTGCTGTTTATCAAGCAATCCACGATGGAGCAATCAGCGAGCAACTTCAGGATCACTGCCGTCGCTTCTTCGATTCATACATCCGACTCGTTCCTGCCATCATGGCGGCCTTTCACGAATGTGTCGTCAACAGGTGGACACTATTTGCAAGCATTTTCATGACGACCATGGCAGCATTAAAGGGTGCGAGCATCACATGCACCGGTGAGGTAGTGGATGCTGCACGATTGAGCCAATGCTTTGCTGCAACAAAGACCGCTGATCGACGTATGATAAATATCAGTCCATCTTTGGCGCTTCTCGCAGATACTCTGGAAGAGCGACTAGCAACTCGATTTGGTTCTGCCCCGCAGAGCTCAGCGTCATTGCATGAAATTTAAGATGGGTTTGGATCAAAAATTCCTTCCTGTCATCGCGTTCTGGCACGCAGAATGGCCTTCGCTTCTTTCTATGGCTGATATAGCTAGACTTGTCTCAAAGGCTAGCATCGAGCTCGTCGACAACTATTGAGTGCCCCCCATTGAGGTCGTCCCAAATGCGGACACTTTCAAAGATAGCACTACCTACATCGCCGGTCGCAAACGCCGAAATACCGCCAGAAGCGCCGGTCGGTCCCGTCGAGTATACCATTGTGGCAAGTGCGAATCGATCATTGGCAAAGATCTCGAGGATATCCCCGTCAGAGAAAATTCGGATGTGCAGTGACTCCTGGATCTCCTCTTCTTCGCCGCTTCCGCTCTTCACTGGCTGGAGGATGGTGAAAAGTGTAAATGGGCCAGACTCGACACATTTATTGATGTCAATAGCATCATTTGACGAGGCTCGATCGACCGTGATCGTTTCGGCCAAAGCTGAGAAAGTAATGGTCGTACAACTTAAGAGGTCCCAGTCGCAGTGGATGTTGAAGCCGATTGTCTCACAGCCAAACTGGAGGGAAATCGTGGCCTCAAGCTCCCAAATTGATGAAGTTGTCGAATACAGCCACTGCCGTGCCTCGGAGGTCGAACGAGGAAGCAATATGTGACTGCAGGACGAATACTGTTCGCCGCATGTGCTGCGGAAGTGATCCACCTCAGAGATTGGTTTTATTCCCAAGGTTTGAAGGTTGAAGGAGCTGTCCACTTGCGGTTCAGAGTCGAAACATGAGATTTCGGGAAGTGGGCTTTTTATAGCACGCACTACGGCTGGGATGTCGAGGAGAAATATCTCCCTTGGGATTGCCAATGATCCATTCCAGCCTTTTCGCCGCGCACGGTCAATGGTGATGTCTTCCTCAGGAATCCAGCCATACAGAATATGCCGGCCGGTCCGAGGATCCTTGAATGAGTTGGCAGCGTAGTAAGAACCATGGTCGAGAAAGCCGCCGTACCGGTACTGGAACTTAAGATTGCCCTCCTTGTTGACCAGATCCCCGGACATCCACACCTGAGTTCTGATCGTCCGAGGTTGAAGGCATGCTGGAAGATCATAGGCCATGATGTGATCGCGCTCGATACCACCCTCCGCGCCAATGACAAGAAAATGTTTGAGAGCCGAAGGGACCCGAAAAGAGAGAAAGTTTACACACTCCCAGTTGATGCCATAATTTCCACTCCAATGCTTCGAGGGCTGGAAATTCTGGGGCAGATCGACCAGAGGCCCCAGGTATTTCCATTGGGTAAGATCCGAGGGCTGAATCTGGTACAAGAAAGATGTAGGGCCAATACCCTCAGTACCGCCAGAGACGAGCCCATAGAAGTTCTCTTGTCCGTTACCAAGGAGCTGATCGGCACAAGGCCATCTTGCTATGCAAGGGTCACGAAACCCTGTGACGGCCACATCATCCGGTTCCCCGGCCAGGATTGGATTCTTCTCGGGTTTCGTCCAGGTCTTGCCACCGTCAGATGACACTGCGAGGGCCAACCCAGCTGCGTTGCGTGGATATGGTGGTGTGCTCCAGTGAAAGGGCAGCTGTCGTATCGATGAATACACTACCGCAAGTCGGCCTTTGTCTATGCTAGTCTGGGGAGCGAGACATCCTGTGAACACACCGTCCTTGTCGTATGATTGATCCGGTCTCAGCGCCGGCTCGCGCTCGCGGGTCCAATGCAGAAGGTCCGTGGATGTGGCATGCCCCCAGGACATGTTCCCCCATTCGCAGCCATGCGGGTTACCTACACATTCGCGTTGGTCCAAGAAATAGAGCACGACACACCTATGAGCTTACACTGGTAGAAGAGATGATATGTGCCGGTGGCTTCGTCATATCCCGGGGCGCAAGGATCATTGATCCAATTCGGAGCTGTAAAATGTATCAAGGGGCGAGGGGAAGATTTTTTGCGTCTGATCGTGTTGACCATGGTCGTCTCGTTGAGTCGTCGGTGACCAGAATCGAAATTGGACCGCAGACACAGCAGCCGTTTTATGCGAGCAACGTTAAGCCGACAGCGGCAATGTCGTCGAGTCAATATCACACCTGGGACAAGCAGAAGTTGAAGAGGTGAATGGCTCCCCTCAACACTTTCTCGAGGCTGGATCCACCGGTACTCTATTGGTTGAGACGAAATACGAGACAATTGGCGAATGCTTCCTCGGGGTGCAAGGATCGCGGAACTGCATCTCTCCTCCCCGAGACCTTGATTTCCAGCCACGGCCAAGACCTTGCCCGAATTGAGTTTTGAGGATTTTGCCTCGAAGACCCTTCAATGGTCGCCCGCAATATGCATCTTCCCCAGCCGGAGCCTATACGACCACATGGAGACTGCCCCGGGGTTCTCGCAACGACCAGTGGTGCTCGGGCAAGACGCGGCCAGTTACTCTCGAGTCTAACCTCAACTGATATATTAGGAAAATAGTCTTCGACACGGCCCAGGCTGTAGATTCCATCAAAGTTGTTATACTTTACTATATAAGAACTACATCTTACCATGGACCAGATCTGAGCTTCCCAAGGTCCCTCACACATTAACAAGCATCCTTCACACGCACATCGAACAAGCAACGAAGCGTCGTCCAACATGGGTGAGATCAATGGGTGAGCTTGAATCGACCAACTTATTGGACCATCACTAACATACATTTCTTCTGCCAGCGTCGACTACTCGGTTGTCAACCCTGACAACAAATGGAAAATTCTCAGAACGCAATCTCGCTTCGCCTTATGGGGTATGTACTATCGCTGTGCCCGAAGAAATCGCACTGACGCTGCTCTCCAGCACTATGGATTTCCAGCGGTGTGATTATGCAAGGATTCGACATTGTCGCAGGTGGACAATTGGCAGCTCTTCCAGCGTTTCGAGAGAAATTCGGCGTCTTGCAAAGAGATGGCAGTCACCTAATCCCCGCTCACTACCTGTCTGCATGGAACTCCATTGCCCCCGCATGTGAAGTCGTGGCAACCTTTATCTTTGCGCCTCTCCTGGAGAAGTATGGCCGCAAATGGGGCATCTTAGCTGCATCATTCATCTCCACAGCAGGTATACTGTTGCAGCAGCTTGCGCCAGACTGGCGAATGCATCTTGCTGGCCGCGGAGTCAATGGTTGGTGCTACCTGCCCGTGATTATTTGCTTTTGCTGACAACCCACACCAGGCGTCGCGATTGGCATGATGTTTACCATCTCTCCTCTATGGATAGGTGAGACATGCCGCCCTGAGCTGCGAGGATTTTTCCTTTGCTTCTTCAACACGAGTATTGTCTTTGGGCAGTTTGCTATGTAAGTCAGCAACTCGAATCTTTGGAGACTTCTCAATGCTTACTGACCCCTCCAGTGTCGTTGTGTCGAAAGGAAGCAGTAACATCGACGGCAAATGGTTCGATTTTCTTTGCACTCTCGGCAGATTGTAACTAACTCCCATGCAGGCAATGGTGGACGCCCGTGGTGGCGATGTATATCTTCCCACGCAAGTCAGCCACGCCAATAACCCAAGCACTCCGCTGACTCTTATTTCCAGTCATCCTCACCGCTCTCTGGCCTTTCTTCCCCGAATCGCCCTACTGGCTGGTCAGAAACGGGAAGATCGAGAAGGCCAAACAAGCTCTGCAACGAGTCTACGGTTTCAAAGAGATGGAATTCTACGACACCGAAATCCGTCGTATGCAACAAGAGATTGGCTTGTCGTGTGAGATTCAAGGCTCTCTGGAAGACAAAGACAGCCATAAATTCCTCGGCATTGATCTGGCGATAGAGAGTGAGTGCTTTCGCACCACCAACCGCAAACGAACTTGGACCGCCATATTCGCCGCCAGTGCTCAGCAGATGATTGGAGCTACATTCGTCATTGGCTACGCGACGTATTTTCTGGAGCTCATCGGCATCAGCGATTACTTCAGTGCAGCCGTGGCTCTATACGTCGTCATGTTGGTGGCTAGCGGCGCCGCTTTCCCTCTCACCGAGATCCTTGGCCGCCGCGTCCTGATTATCATCCCACAATTCATTCTCTGTGCCATGCTACTTTTGATCGGCATTATGGGCTGCGTGCCCGACAAAAACAGTGCAAGCAAGGGCATAGTTGCTTTCATATACCTCTGGGCCATCATCTACCAACTGTCCATTGGCGCCACTGGCTTTGTACTAGCTTCGGAGATCGCAACAATGCGACTGAGAACCGCCACGCAAGGTTTCATTACGATCATAAACTCTTGCTGGGGACTGATCATGCAATTCACCGTCCCGTACATGGTACGTCTTCTTTTCTTTGCTGGAAAATTGGACGCGATCCCAAGCTTACTCTTGAATTATAGATCAATCCCGATGCCGGAAACCTGGGTGGCAAAGTTGGTTTCATCTTCTTCGGCACTGGGTTAATTGCTGCGGTTGGAGGATGGTATCTATACCCCGAAACCAAGGTTTGTCCAAACCAATCCTCGATTTCTCATCGTTATGCAGTTTGAACGTCTCGAAAACTGATCGATACTGGTGACAGGGAATTTCCTTTGAAAGGATGGATGAGCTTTACGCCTTGAAAGTATCACCCAGGCATTTCAAAAGGGAAGCGCTCAGAATGAGCCACACGGCTCCCACTGAATCTCAAGTCCAGACACCAGCCCTTTCGGAGAAGTCAACAACTGATGAAAAACACTTGCAGAGTTTTGTAGAGAACACTGCAGTGTAGAACCTGAAAAGTACAGTGGTGGAAGCAAGATATTTGAAACGGCCACCGCTAAAAGTGAACTGATCTCAAATAGACGACCGTTACTAACCTGAAGATGCGCTTCATCAGGAGCTACTTGCGGGGTTGATGTCCGAAGTCCGAAAAGGGTACTATACTGCTTGTTATTCTTAACGTTGCATCTGCTACCAAGATAGTTTCGGCATACCTTGCATATGTGCATCAGAACCATTTAGTGACGTCGTTCGGCCATACTCTCGGCGGATCCACCAGTAACCCCTTGGCTTTTAACGAGATTGATTCAATAGCAAGACCGGGAGTCGAACCCCACAGAAATTAGCTGCTTTGAGGCTGAGAACCCGGGGAACCTAGTCGCATATTCCGTACTCCGTGATTTTCTCACTTGAACTGATGGAGTGCCGCAAGCCCCACGAATGTGCGGACAGGCCACTCTTATCTACTTGGACCCATAACGTGCCTGATTTCTGACCTTCTCTGCATCTCTGTCGAGATAAGCTCAACAAAACTTGTTGTGGATAACACCTGAGGTGAACATGGCATCGCACATTGATTCGGGAAAGCCAACGAATCCAGCTCGCCTGGTTCTAGAAGCATGGTCCCAGGGCATGATGGTCGGGTCCTTGATTGTCATGGCAATGATCACAACCGCCAACATGCGAGCTGGGGTCTTGCTACACAAACTCGTTCTTCTCGAGGTACGTTGCGATTTCCCCAACCCAACTTCTGAGAGAGTGATGTTCTTAAGCTTACGGGCCACACTCTTCACAGCTGGTCATCGCCGTCCCGAATGCCTTCTTCATATTTCTCAGCCCCCCGGCTTTTGGCTGGTATCTTTCGTCCACTGCTGTTTTGCTTATCGGATCTTGGGGTTTGCATAATGTCATTGCCTGGATCAAGAATAAGCCATTCTTGAGTCGCTCCAGCAGTCGAATCTACATTGGCACCGTGGCCTTGGCCCAAGCGTATTGGGTCATCGAAATCTACGCCAATTTCACGTACTTTAATGGCATCAACGAACATCTTTTCGTGAAGACCAGGCCTTATGAGGCACTTTTTCGGTATGAAAAATCTCTCCCTTTCTCAGATGTCGTCGGGCGAATCAAGCTAACCGCTCAATCTGTCACAGTGACCCGTGGTGGCTATTCACCACAGTCAATCTGTTCTGGAACATCCGACACCGCTACAGCTTCGGCCTGATCGCCATCATCAAGGTCTCCCCACGCTTCGGCATTCTGCTGCTCAGCATGTGCCTCAGTCTGGCTTTCATCATCGTTGACATCCTTTCGGTTACCTCCGTGCTCGACACCGGCGCCATTAATCCCTTCTGGAAGTTCTCTTTTGTGTTTAAGTGTTTCACTGATACCATTGTCTTGGACGACTTCAAGACGGCGCTGGACAGACTCTGGCAGCACGAAAGGCAGCTGATCCATCGTCGAGGCCGCGTCAATAACCAGAATACGCCGGATGTCGAGCAATTGGAGTTTGGCGGACAAGATGAACTCCGCCGAGTAGTGTCCGAAGATCCTCTCGAGATGAACGCAGTCTATATGGTCGGGATGAGGCAGGATCGTGTGAGAAAGACCAGCGATGAAGTTTGGGTCTAGGAGACAGTCAAAGAACGTCCGAGTGTACAGTTGGTCTTGTATCGTAGATAGCAGAGCAGTTTAAAATCAAAGTTAAACAGCATTTAGGCTGGGAGTACCCAACTCGTCCTCAACCCCTTAAAACTGACAGAGTTACTGGGTCAGACGACGTTACATCACCGGTCCTTCGTCCACCAGCTCCTCTCTACAAACACTTATCCACTCCGTCGTATTCTTTCCAACGCATTTCGCCACATGATGCTACTTGCTTCTCTGCCACAACTCCTCGCATCCCACGCCTGACTCAACCTTGCTTGCTGCATAAGTCCACTATTCTGTCAGCAGACCTAGTGTTTCTCTTCCGCATGCTCGACGACAGACTCTCTTTTCTGTCCAGCGGCGTTCTCCAGGTCGCCCAAACTGCGCTTGCGAGCCTCTTCCGCACCAATACCTTGCAGTTCTGTGAAGTGGACGGTTGGCACGAAGCCCTTGGAGCGCCACGCATGGCCAACTTTGGCATAGAGCTCGTCAACCTGCTCGAGAGACAGGCCTTTCGTCTCGTAGATCGAGTAATAGACAAACGCTGTACAGAGGCAGCAGAAGAATCCCCACACGAAAAACACTTTGGAACCTAGATTCGCGTTGCCTGGGCCGGAGTTGACAAGGTATGGGGTCGCGTAAGCGATGGCCCAGTTTAGAAGCCAGTTCGAGGAGGTCGTGATACTGAGTCCCTTAGCCCGAGCCTTCAAAGGAAAGATCTCTCCTGTCACCACCCAAGCACAAGGACCCCACGTAGAGGCGAAGAACAGGATGTAGAAGCAGACAAAGGCAATGATGGCTTTGTTGGCAGTCTTGTCTTCGGGCAAGGCAGTACCAACGCTTGCGACGATCAATTGGCAAATGCTCATACCAATTGCACCGCACATCAGGAGCGGACGACGTCCCCACTTCTCAACTAGGATCAAGCCGGGGACGGTACCGACAACGTTGACGACACTTGTGATCATTGTAACCACAAAGGGATTCGAAATTCCAGAGTGGGTAAAGTAGGAGGTGCCATAGTAGAAGATAAAATTGACGCCGGTTAGCTGCTGGAGTGCCTGGAGGCCGATACCTGTGAATAGCCGCTTTCGAATGCTGGAATTTCTAAGAAGCTCCAAGTACGAGGGAGAACCGATAGATAACTCGTAGTTATGATTGGCCTGGATCTCCGCGAGCTCGTCAACAATCTCAGGATGGTCGACTGGCAAACAACGAAGGCGAGACAAGGACCTAGCCGCACCCTCAATATTATCCTTCTTGATAAGGTATCGAGGTGTTTCCGGGAGAATGATCATCCCAACGGCCATGATGATAGAGAAGGCGAGTTGAACGGCGATAGGAATGCGATAGGAGCCGGTGTCATTCCGATTCTTGGTCGCATTCAACACGATCGCTGCCAATAAAAGGCCAAAGGTGATGGCCCACTGATAGGACCCGACAATGGCGCCACGAATCCATTTGGGTGCCGTTTCGGACTGATACAGTGGGATGGTGGCCGATAAGAGACCCACGCCTAGGCCGGCAAAGAACCTCCCCGCGACGAACAAAGGGATTGAGGTGGCAGCCGTCTGTAAGATCACGCCGAGTGTGAAAACCCCGGTATTGAATATCATGGCGAGTCGACGACCGAGAATATCAGCCAGTGGTGCCGAGAAGAGTGCGCCCTAAATGATAACACTGTTAGTACAGCTCTCCCGCCTTAAATAGAATAGACGGCGACGTACAAAGAAGGTCCCAGCAGAGAGAATCGAGACAATCTCGGAAGTTTGTGCAGCCGTAACGTCAGGAAAGTTGTCCTTTTCGTTGACATAGCCAGTGGAGAAGAGCTGTCTCCAATACTTCATGGCAAGGATTCCACCGATAGTACCAGTGTCGTAGCTTGTGTCTCCGTCAGCCAGTCTGGCAAGAATGTCACCAGAGTCGTTCGTTACTCACCCGAACAAAACACCACCAAAGGCGACAAAGGCGCCCATGAGGATCGCCGGCATGGCGGAGCCGGAGCCTTTCTCGGGTTTGTTGAAGAATAGACCCATTCTTTCGATGATTTGGTACAATCTCAAGTAATGATAATGCTTGGTGAAGCTTGAAGGCTACTCAAGAGAAGGAGTGGTGTCTGTGCAAAGGGCTGTTCTGAGACGAGTGCGCCTCTCTTTATATCTCATGGTTTTCAGCATGATCCAGCTTGTCAACCTGGACTGAGGAGATCCCGACCATGGCCGATACGCAATCCCAGGGCCGAGCTTCCGATTTCGCTTTCCAAGCTGAGAGGAAGGCGCGAGATTTCAACCACGGCAGCGATGCAACGCTGAACCAGCCCCGTCTCACGTAGAAGGACCACAAAAAGGAAGTTGCCAGAGAAGTTGCCCGAAGAGAGCTTCTAATTGCTTCTGGAACGACATTCCAACTTCTCAGATGACCCGCTGACATTTCGATAGATTGCATGCACCTCGCGTGCAAGGTCTTTGGCGCTTCTGATTTCTTGACTCTTCATGCAGAACGGCACCTAAGCGACGACCCACAGATCAAGACCTCCTCATCCACCAGCCACGCATGGTCCGTCTGTCTGCTCACGAGTGCATGTGCTTTCCGTTGCATCCAATCTCTTGCGATACTTGTCCTGATGATCACCTTCGCTGGACTCTGGCCCGCTCCGATCACCCCTTCGTCTCTCAATCGTAAAGGAAGACAATTTCACTCGTCCTATAATGTTCGCTGGCCGTCCTCGAGACGAAACAGTTTTCTGTACCATGGCGTCAATCAACCCGACCCAAGGTGGCGATAAACACGTCCCTTAACGGACCATTATGCTAATCCGAGCGAACTATCATGGACTAAAGCATCTCATGATGAATACTGGACTGTTGAATCACTTATCGGACCGATTAGCAAGGTCCTGTATGGAAAATCAGGATAGATGATATGATAAGACGTATTTCAAGGTTACATAGCTTTCATTTGGGCGCCAAAAGAGGATAAGTAGGCACCAAGGATTCGTTTTGAGAGCTAAGCATGCGGGGAGCATGAGAGAAGGCTGTTATTGAATGCGGCTGGCCTGATGGGGCCCAGTGCAGATCTCATGACATGCAACGACATTTACGAGAAACACATGAGACCTTGAAGATGCTGGTCATCAATATGATTGCTGCGGCCGAAGAGCTGCTGTTGTAGTGGTGTCTCCCGCCTCCACGCATATTGTAATAACAACACTGACACCGATTCCTGGTGTAGAAAGCGTCACCTGAATATCTACCACCTATTTCGTGGCGCGGTCGATGGGTGGATATGTCTTGGCGTTGTTAGCGGAAGAGCACGTCGTCCGGAAGAGAAGCTAATGCATGGAAGGCTGTGTGATTGTTCCAGAATGTCGCACATGGATTTGTGGTGGACAGGCCCCGTGGTGGTAGTTCCTTTTCCCAAGGTGATCAGCAAAATGCAAAGGATGCAGGCTGTGGAGACCCGTGGGGATTGAAGGCACACACTAGGCTCTATGCGTGATCCTCGCAGCCAAGGAGCATCGGTCCGAAGCCCGACGACTCAAGGTTGTCAGGTGAGACTTCCGGCCTTACCGGACTAGGAGCTAGCTCACACGCTAGAAACTTCTCGAAGGCGAATTCGGCAAGGCTACGTTGCACTGCAGTCTCCCCGATCTCCTCCTCTCCACAGGCTCTTCGGCCAGGTACCCCGAGGGCAGGGGGGAGCATTAGTGTCGAACCTTAGTTTGACTATGCATGATTTCGCTTCGGTAGCTCATTGTTGGACATTCTGAGCCGCCGAAAGAACGAGGAGTTTCGCCGTAAGAATGTGATCATCGTAGTCGAAATTTTGTCACGCTGGCGCTGTCATCAGGCCCAGGGACCTCTACGACGTGGTAACATCGTGTCATCAAGATCTGGCCGACAGCGGCGTCATGAGGATTGAGCTACGCAGACTCCAATCATGTAGGTAGGTCTGGCAATGGTATAAATGCCCCTAAGTTCTCTCCCTTTGTGCTCCACCGACCATTCGCTTTTTGTGTGAGCTCGTTATCTTGTTGGAAGCACAATCCGAACATGCACGCAACAACTTTTTCTCTTTTTGGATGCCTCCTGGCCCTGGCCAGCGCACAGAACTACACAGAGCGGTATCGCCCTCAGTATCATTGGACTCCTGCGAAGAACTGGATGAACGACCCCAATGGCCTTGTCTACCACAAAGGGCAATACCACATGTACTACCAGTATAGCCCAACTGGCGATGTCTGGGGCAATATATCCTGGGGCCATGCAACCAGTAACGACTTAATGCACTGGACGGAACAACCGATGGCCCTCAGTGTATACCATACCCCAGCCGGCCCAGGAGGCGAGTTCTTCTTCTCGGGCAGTGTTGTTCCTGACAAGAACAATACATCTGGATTTGGTAACGCCACAAATGCTCCTCTTGTGGCTGCATACACGTCGTACTATCCGAATAACATTACCCTACCAAACAAGAAAAAAATCCTCGGAGGAACACAGGCACAGTCAATCGCATACAGCCTCGATGACGGTTTTACCTGGACTGAATACTCTGGTAACCCAGTACTGCCGTTGCCACCAAGCCCATACGAGAGTCAGTGGAAGGACTTTCGAGACCCTTTCGTGTTCTGGTACGAAGAAGGTGGTCACTGGGTGATGGTCGCCTCGCTAGCCCAGCTTCACAAAGTAGTCTTTTACAGCTCCACCGATCTGAAGGAGTGGAAGAATGTCGGCGAATTCGGCGGCATCAACGCAATGGGCGGTGTCTGGGAGTGTCCAAATTTGTTCCCGCTCCCATTGCACGGCGATACATCCAACCTCAAATGGGTCCTGGTGGCTGGCATCAATCCCGGTAACCCGCAATCTAGCGCATCTTCGGCGACTCAGTATATCTTGGGCACGTTCAATGGCACGAGTTTTACTGCCGATACCGACAGTGTCTACCTCCAGTCCTCAGGACAGGCCAACTGGCTGGACTACGGCCCTGACTTTTACGCTGCTGCAACGTACAACGGACTTGATAATTACGAGCGAATTGCCATCACCTGGATGAATGATTGGGGTTACGCTTCCGTGATCCCGACATCACCATGGCGAAGTGCGATGACCATCCCTCGTAAGCTCACATTAGAGACAATCGAAGGTAAATTGCGGCTCATTTCAACACCTCATCACAATGTGCAAGGCCTGGAGCGCGGACCGCTCCTATATTCAAAGCAATGGAACTCTACGACTTCTGGGGATATTGCCCTCCCAGTGTCTGGAAAAGCTCTCGACATCACCGTCACATTCTCCCCCGGCACGAGCTCGAAGCAGCTGGGCCTTGGTGTCCGAACCAACGGAAAGGCCAATGGCACCATCATCGGCTACGACTTTGCCAGCCAGCAAATGTTCGTCGACCGGAATTCTGCCAGCGACAATTCTTCTTTCAGTCCCTCGTACCAAGGCAAGTATTACGCACCTCTGAGCAGCCAGGACGGACCTATCAAGATGCGAATTTTCCTCGATTGGTCCTCTGTGGAAGTTTTCGGCGGGCGTGGTGAATCTACCATCACGGCACAAATCTTTCCACTGGATGCCAATACTGGTATCTCGCTGTTCTCCGATGGTGATGCGACAGACGTCAGTGTTCAAATTGAAGAGGTGCCGTCGGTATGGAAAAATTAAGACTCACCACAAGTAGGACTGGCAGCCTGTTACCCGCACTCAGGTCAGACCGTCAGACAGGGTGGCCAGTAGACTGAAATTAAAAGTGGTCGGAACTCTGGTCTCCGCGGGAGTGATTTTCCATGAGCATATCGTGGACTCTCGTACCTTAGTGGGTGATAGAATGGACAAACTATGCAGAACTGGAATAAACTCAACCCATGCCTCCGTAATCCCAATAGAGTCTTCCTCCTCCGTGGCATACTTTCCCGAGCCGCCCGAAGCTAGAACAAGGTTCTGTCGACTATACCAAGTAAAAGAACCACTCAAGATGGTGAGATTTGCGGACCTTGTAAATACCAGTCCCCTTTCCACTAGTCCTCCCTCCCCGCTCATTCCCCTGTCTTGCTCACCCCGGGTTCATTTCAGCAACCCCGACGTGAGGTTGCTTTTGCGGAAGGAGAGGAGAGTGAGACAGGCATTCGCTTCCTGACGAGGAGCATTCGGCTGCCCAGAGGTGTCCTCCGTTTCAATCTCACAGACCTGTCCCGTTCCTGCAATTTCACACCGCCGTCGCATCCCACTCACTAGAGGAACAGCAGATCGGACCTTTGGCAAGTCGAATGTGACACTGCGTTCGGCGGGTAGGTCATAGGCTATACTCGTCGTTCGTGAGGCGAATGACCTGACCATCATCTCTGTTTGGGTTGATTTCCCCCTTTTCTCGTGCCGCCGTCACACACACTCTTTCCTGGACAGCATCCTGGTCTTGATACAGCCGCATTTCTTGGTGACTTGCTTTTTCTGGCTTTTTGTGGTGTCAGCGCAAGCTCACTCGGCTTTTCTAGGGCGCATGATCTCGTTTGGACGTCATGGTTGACAACATTGGTGGTATTCTATCTCCCAAGGACTATACAAGTTGCAGGGATCGTTGGCTGCCAAGACAATCAGCTCCATCTTCTGAGCTCCATGACTTAGTCTTTGAGTGGCTATAATGGCCCTATCGGTCCTATTCACCTTCACCCGCAAAGTTTTGTAAATTGACGGAGAGGAGTGGAAGTAGTGTCGACATGGTTCACAGTCAAATTCAGGCAGCAGAAAGTCTATATAAAGGGACACTGGTTAGAAAAGTGCTCCCTCATCTCAACACCTCTGAATCCTCATTTTCCAGACTCTCGTTTTCAAGTTCTTGTCTCGTTTTGTACATTTAAATCGGTGGGAAGGGACAATTCCTTGTCGTCACTACCTTCAACCTTACCCGATACGCTACAAATCATTCCAATATCATCTCCTATTGTCTGCAACCCACAAAGATGTTGAATATGCGCATCTCCAACCTCGCCGCGCTGCTTTTTGCATGCAGCTTCAGTCTCCTCGTCCGTAGTGACGACTTCCGTCCCACCTACCACTTCGTGCCGGGCCAGAACTGGATGAACGAGCCTAATGGGCTCATCAAAATCGGTTCAAACTGGCATCTATTCTACCAGTACAATCCCAATGGTAACTTCTGGGGCACATTGGCTTGGGGCCACGCGAGCAGCACCGATCTCCTCCATTGGCAACACTTGCCGGTCGCGATCCCCGCAGAAAGCGACATCTGGTCGTTCACGGGGACGTCCTGGTTCGATGAGGAAAATACCTCTGGATTAGGCACGCCGGACAACCCGCCTTACCTTGCCTTCTACACCGGCGACCATCCATCGAGTGGAGTCCAGGACCAGCGCCTTGCCTTTAGCTTGGATCAAGGAGACACGTACACCAAGTACTCCGGCAATCCCATCATCACACAGGTGCAAGAGGCGCCGCACGATATCTCTGGCGGGCTGGAAATCCGCGACCCAAAGGCCTTCTGGTATGCTCCGACTAACTCATGGGTCATGATCCTCGCACAAGGGGGCCAGGACAAAATGTCCTTCTGGACTTCTCCTGACGCGAAGGCCTGGACCTGGGTGAGCGACCTGCACTCGGCTGATATCCCCGGATTTCCATCATCAGCTACCGGATGGGAGGTCCCAGACTTCTTTGAGCTCCCGATCGAGGGCACTTCGCAGAAGACCTGGGTTCTGATCTTTACCCCAGCGAACGGGTCTCCGGCCGGCGGTAATGGAGTCGTAGCGGTCACTGGATCGTTCGACGGGACTGTATTTAGAGCGGATCCCGTTGATTCGAATACACTGTGGCTCGACTATGGGCGGGACTGGGACGGCGCCTTGAGTTGGGTTAACGTGCCTTCGCCCGATGGCCGCACCATCCTTGCGTCAGTCATGAACAGCTACGGCGAAAATCCCCCAACGAACACGTGGAAGGGCATGCTCTCTTTCCCCCGAACCTTGACGCTCAAGGTATTGAATGGGACCTTAAATTATCTACAGCAGCCGGTTGCCGAGTTGAACGCGATCGGCACTGATCTTGTCAATATCACAGATCAGACACTTTCGCCGGGAGATTCCCTGCTTACGGACCAGCATGGCACGGCACTTGACATCAGCGTGTCATTCATCCCTTCGGCGGGTTCGACTCTGTCGCTTGCCGTCCGCATCGGAGGAAGTGACCGCACCGTCATCCGATATGTTGAGTCTAGCGGGCAGCTTCAGGTCGATCGCACGTCGAGTGGTATCATCACGTATGATCCCGCGGCAGGGGGAGTACACACCGCGATTTTCGAACCTGAGGTTGACGGGACGGTCAATTTGCGCGTGTTGGTAGACACATGCTCTGTGGAAGCGTTCGGTGGTGAAGGCCAGGTCGTCATATCTGATCTGATCTTCCCAGCTGCGACATCTGATGGATTGTCGCTGACTACCGACGGAGGAAGCGTAGACTTGCGCGAGGTGTCCGTCCGCTCAATCTCGCTGTAGTGATCTCTGTGTCGTGTCCAGGGGTATTTGGAGACTCGGGACTGAATGATAGGAATTGGAACGTTTCGCTTCTTTGGAATCAGTATGGAGATTGGGTTTTCTGAATCTGTGGATAGTTGGGTTTTCTTTCTTCAACTTGGGCTTGAGCTCAAAACACGATTCATATGTACCATTTCAGGCACATTTCTCCAAGTTTGCCATTCCAACCATGACCAGCTAGATATCTAGCATACAAATGAAGCGAGGTCCTCAGAGCTGTGAGAGACCAAAAGTGACAGAAGAATCATACAAGACGTCCAAGAGCAGCAGTAACGTACTAGAGGTAGAAACAACGACATGCCTGTTGGGAGTGCAGAGGTCACGTGCGCGCCAAGCCTTCAGTTTTAGCCACCCTAGATAAAATGGCACTTTTTGCCCTAGTTAGTTTCCAATGAACAACCCAGTCCAACAATGCCCTCACTCGCTCCCTCCTACTCCAATCAGCGCCCTAGAGGGCCATCTAGCAGGTCAGCCCGGAACTTGACCTTCTTAGAGATCTCCACCAGAGCCAATTCATCGACCTCCTCGTATTTGTCACTTGGATGAGGGCGAAACGGCTTCCCGCACTCCACTCCGCATCGTGATGGATTTCCCCTATCATCTGCGATGCCTCTTGAACAGACATAGGTCGTCTTCTTCCTCCAACAGGGGTAAAACTGCGTTTCCTGATGATCCGACCGGAAGTACCAAGACCATCCATTAGACAGGAATTCAGTGTTGACATCCGAGGCCCGTCGCTAGGCGCTTATTACCGCATTTGGCCCTATATCGACTGTCAGCCTTGCTCAGCCTCAGTGGATCGTTAGATTTAGTAGGATTACGGACGATATCGCTGTTGCCTGCGCAGTTGCCTGTTTGTCGTGTCATCGGCGGCGTTGCTTTCGGGGCTATTCCTGGCGTTAGATTATATATGAAGGCGTGTCCTCTCTCTAGATAGTGAGGTATAATCAAGGTCTTTATTCTATCTTTTCGAGTTATTATAGTGATTAGATAAGCACGATTCGATGTTCTCTACCACCCAGTCTACGATCCAGCCTATCCCTCCGAACACATAGTATACTAGTCTTTAACCTTTTCTTCGCTAAACCTAGAGATTATAGCTAGCTCTTCGAGCTATATGTTACGAACAGCCTCATGCGACCCGGGCAGGTCTAAAGGGATGCGGCAGGTCAAGCGGCCTCGCCCTCACGAGGACAGGGCAAAGTCACGTAGTGTCACGTGACACGCCAAACCAAGAAAGGAAACATGGCCTGCTGATATGTTGGAATGCTGGCGACAGAGCAACATGATAACATACCACGAGAATTGCCATATCTGGAAATGGTCTACGAGTATATAGACGCACCTTGCGCACCCACAGATAGATACCTCTCCTCGTAGCCAACTCATATCTATTTCTTGACACCTACACTTCAATTCCCGCTCATACGGCGCAGCTCTCTTTACCCAGTTCAATACTTACAAAGGAACCGTGACTGAAGCAGCCTCGCCCACGCAAGGCTACATAGGAAGCGGTTCTGACACTATACGTTAATGGCAGTAAGAAGTGAACCGAAATTTATAATTAAGCTCACGGTGTTAATTTTATTAATATATTAAGATATAGTGACGAGTAGTATGTCTTCATGTAGTGAGCTTAAATAGCGGAGGAGGACACGTACTCGTAAGACTTAAAAAGTTCTAGGTAGCGGCCAGCTTCTTGAGCGGATATTGACAGAATCGAAAAGACAATTTCGCCGACAGAATCAAACTCGAGCATCCTTGAATGCTAGGTCTCCCTCGCACTGTGCTGAGCCTCCGAATGGCAACCAGCAGCTGGAACATCAGGCAACCAATGCGTACAGAAGTCCCCCGCATGCGCCTTGCAGGCACAAGAGACCCACCGAGGTTCTGTAAGTAGACAATTATATCCTGTGATACATTAACTCCTGACGCTCGAAAATTACCCCTGTTGTTGTCCTGCGAGAAACTGTCGAACGTTACGCAAAGTCAATTATCCCGAATTCTGCTTGCGGCTTTACAAGCCATAGGCGATGCCGAACGATGCACGTCGTGTCACGATTTCACCATCAAGCATGAGCCTATGGACAAGTATCCCAAACAACCTTTCCAGGTATCAATCACAGACTTGCATAGGACTGCACCTGGCTGCCGTTAATCCGTGTCATCGGCGCGTGTATTCCGTACTCCGGATTATCGTTATTCCGTATAAATCCCTATTAGTCCGTGTAAATAAACCCACATTTTATGTAACACCTATTATTCCGTATAATAATCGACGCCACTATACACACCAATATAGCTTCATTAATCCGTATAACCAGCTACATAGCTATATAGACCTAAAACTACTCATGTATACGGTAGGTGACGCGAGTAACGCGATACCGGGCCTATAAGGTAGGCTAAATGAGACGCTTGATATTAGGAAGGATATATTACTCTTAACCCCTTTAGACTACTTATTTTCTCTCTATATACTTAGCTTTAGTATACGCCGCCTATAGAATATTGTTCTTTACGAGATTAGTATTAGCTGCCTTCGGGAGAAGCTATAAATTACTAAAGTTGAACGTTAGGTAGCTAAATTATACGACTCCTATATAGCCTACTATATTATAAATACCTTTAGTTAAAATAGTACTAAATTACTACTACTATAATAGGGCGGTGATGCTCGTAGCGCTAATTAGCTATATATACCTGTATAATGTATAGACAAGTAACTATACCATCTAATTAGTTAAATCCTTAGCGTAAGGCTATATACCTCCGCTATATATTGTAGGTAGAGTAGTTATACATATTTAATATATATATATACTATAGGTAATAAAATATATAACACCTTTACTTATAAAGCTATTTATTACTATATAGTATACTAGGGACGAAGAGGCAGTACTTACCGCCGTACGACCCTCTACCTAGAGGCTATAAAGCCTTACACTAGTTTATTAGTGCCTTTAATAAGAATATTCGCCTAAGAATATTCGGACTATAGTAATATAAGTAAGTCTACGCGCGGTAGGACGATCGGATAAACGACTAAATAATAAAACGATAATATAACGCTATAAACGACGAGGACTAACTAAATTAATTACTTACCTACCTACCGACTAATTAACTAAAACTAGAGAAGCTAGTTATATATATAGGACCGCTATATAAGGGAATCGTCTAAATTACTAGCTAAATAAGTCTGTCCCGCTATACGGGCGTAGGTTATAAACTATACTAGCTATTTAAGGAGACCGCTGCTTAAGGTGTTCTTTTAGGGTCCTAGCTATATATATTAACTATTATTATATAGAGCGGAAACTAATAACTAAACAACTACCTAGAAGACTTAAGACTAACGATTAATACTTAAAGAGGGGAATACAGTTAACCTTAATACCCCCTAAGCTCTTAAAGAGAGTAGGCTACTTAAGACTAGAGACTTACTTAGCGGGGAGCTAGTATTAAAATATTAATTATATTTAATAAAGAGAGACTCGATAGTTAAATACGAAGGAACGACTATAGATAATAATAGAAATTATTAGAATTAAACTAAAAGAGGGGATCCTCTAAAACCTTAAGATTATTTATAAACGCTTAAGAAAGCGGTAATTATTAATTACTAAAAGAAGTAATCTTTTATATATATAAAAATAATAAAATATATAAATATTTAGAGTTTAGATTACTTTATTTAAGAAGATAAGACTTATATTTATTATATTTTATTAAACTAATAAAGGGGCTAAAGATAGCTTTATCTAAAGCCTCGAATAAAAAAGGAAAGGTAATATTATTTACCGCGGCGAGCGATATTATATAGAGATTATTAACGCCGGAAATCTTAACGCCGCCGATATATACCCCTTCTATAATAATATCTATAAAAGAGATACTTTAGAGCTTAAATAGAAACGATAATCTACTATACTTTAATAGAAGAAACACAATTACCTTCTTCGAAGAGTTTAAAGAGCTATATAGATATAATTAAGTAATAAATAGTAAAGAGCGTATCTAGAGATTTATATATTTTATATTAAAGATAGAAAAAGAGAGATATAAAGAGCTTATAGAGTATAATAAGATAGATTAAATAAAGTTTAAAGAGAGAGTTCTAAATAAATATAAGAATTAAGATAAGATATAGTAAATAATAAGTATATATTACCTTTATATACTCTTAAGACGCTATCGCGATAAGTCCTAAAACTTTAATTTATATCTCCGTTAGTTCTATAAGGCTATAAAGTACTTAATCGATAACGGAGTAGAGACTAACTATATTTACTATTATCTTTTCCTCTCTAGACTACTAAAGGTATATATAGATAAGATTTAGAAGAAGTAAAACTTAATAAATAGAAAACTAGAGAACTTAAACTTCTAGAAGTATTAAGAATAAATAAAAGACTTATAGAAAGTTAATAATAAAACTAGTAAATTTATATAGAGTATACTAAACGAGGAATATTAAGATTTAGTATATAAAAAAGAGACTTAACCTTCTATATTCTAAAAGAAGAAAGCTTAAGAAGATAAATGTCGAAAAGATTAACTAGATAATATAGCCGTAAAGACTAAAGAGAATATATAAATATAGTTAATAAAGCCTATAATCTTAAGAACTACTATATCCTTAATAGATAAACTAACTTAACTAATAAAAGCGCTTACTCTACCGATCTAAATATATAATATAATTACTCCCGACTTTATAAATAAATTAATTAAAGCCTTAAGGGGAGTTCCTCTAAAAGCGATCTAGTCTTCTCGAAGACCTTCTTTCTAAAAATAGTTAATAAGGTTTAGTAGTAATCTATAGTACTATACTAGAGGGTAATTTAGTTAGCGTAAGTTAAATATAAATACTATTAGAGAGAGCTACTTCCTCTATAATTAATAAGGCTATATATTACGTAAAGATCTATAATAAGTATATTAAAAGGCCGCCGGCGTATTATATCTTAATCTAAATTATAAAATTATACTAGAGAGGTTCTATAGTTAAGACCGGCCTTTATTAGTACTATTAATTCCGTAGAAAGAGACAAAGCTTAAATATCTAGAATAGATTATATATAAAATTAATAAATATACTAATATCTCTTCTAGATAGCCTTATAGGACGAAGGAAGAGGATCTAAAGCCTCCCTTAGTAAGGATAAACTTTATTTAAGCGGTTAGATTAAAGCTAAATTATAGTGTACTAAAAGACTCGAAAGACGATTTATATATATTAAAGCTAGCTAAGCTAAAAGAAATTTATATTAACTAGCTAAAGACTAATATTTATATTAACGCTCTTAGAAAGCGACTAATACTATAGTAAGAAGGATATATATAAATAAAGCACCTCTAGACTAATATATATAAGCCTATTATAGACGGTTAGCGATATTATATAATACGATAAATAAGACTAAATAGAGAGATTATCTTTAATAGTACTATAGATAATATTCCCGCGCTAGAATAGTTAACTAATTAAAGGCCGCTAATAACCCTATATAATATATAAAATAACTAAATATATAACCTATGATCGGAAGATATTAAGATAGGCGATAACGATAAATATATATATCTAAAGCGAGTTTTATAGCGCTTATATATTATAAAGAAGATATAGTATAGACCGTCTAGTTCTAGGCCTCTTCGGAAGGTACTCTTATAAGATTTAAATAGTATTAAAAGAATTATTAATTAGCTATTAAGTTAAGAGGTAACTATTCGATTATAGGATCTACTATTAATAAAAGAAGTACGCGATAAGTAGTTTTCTTATAAATATTAGTACTATAATAAAGGTAGATAAGAGCTAATTTATTAGATATATTCTTTATAAGTTAGAATAAACTAAACTTAGAAAGGACCTATTATAAAAGTTAATATAGTGTAGATAAGCTTTAATAAGAACCGTCTAACGCGTCCGCGATTATATTATAATAGCTACTTCTATTTACCGATAAAGATACAGGAGTAGTATAAAGATTTATTACTAAATACTAAAGCGGAGATTAATTTAATATCCTTAGGTCTAGTTAAAGACCGAGGATTATCTTAACTTATATAAAAGATAAAGTTTATCTATAATACTATAGGATTTAATAGAGATCGAGAAGATTTTATAAATATAATTAAAGATATAATAGTTAATATCGCTAGTATTAAAGTCTTAACTAATATCTATATAATAAATATTATAGATTCGATATATCGCTTTATTTTAAGTAAGCTATTCTAAAAGGCTACTCGAGGCTTAGTCTAGGAAAAGGATAATAATATATATATTATAAGTCTAATAAATAGCTTTAATAAGAAGCGGCTCTAGCTTCTTATATAATTAGCTTCGGATTTTAGTAATAATATAATAATAAAGTCGATAGTTAAGCTTATATATATATTTACTTTAAAAGGTTAGGCGAATATAAAGAGATAAAAAGACCTATATTCGCTTTAGTTAGGGCTCGGCGAAATTAAGAGAGAGTGTAAGTAATCGACTTTAAGGTAGATAAGAATAATACTTTAATCTTTATCTTAGATACTTACAATTTAAGCGATAATAAGTTTAACGAAATATACTTTTAGGCTTAACTTTTTAATATTAAAGATAACTAGTAACTAATAAAATCCTTAAGATTATTTAATAAAGAAGCTATAATATAAAACTTAAAGAATAAATAATATTACGAATAATATTAATTTAGGAAGCCTTTAGAAGTTCGCGTAAATACCTTATATAAACGAAAGACTAATAAGGTAAAACTTATTAATTTAAATTTCTAAAATAGTTCGATATCTAATAGACTCTTAAACTAATATATAAGAATACGGGAGTAGATAATAGCTACCTATAATAGCCGACTATATATATTCTTAGATTAGATAAGTCTACACCTTACTAGATTTCCTCGGGGGTAACGCTTAACGCCCGAATATCTAAAGAAACTAGTTATTAAACTTAATTTAACGCTTAATAAGAAAGAGATCCTTATAGAGATTCTATATAATCGCGAAGGAGCTCTAGCTTAGGACCTTAAAGAAATCGGGCGAATTTATTATAAAATAATATCTCTATAGATAATAAGGACTATTCTATATACCCTATAGTAGATAAAGAGCTTCTCTATCCTAAAAGTACTTAAGCTAATAGTAATTATACTAATAAAGAAGAAGATTAACTTAAATCTCTTTAAACCGAAGTATAGATTATACTAAAACCCGTTCTTCTTAGTTAAGAAAAAGAAGCTTAAAGAGTATTAATTAGTAATTATAGTATAGAATATTAACTAAATAATAATTTAAGATATAAATCTATTTCCTTTAGCTAATAACTTCGCGGAAGAGTTCAGCGGAATATAAATAACCTCTTTATTAAATTAGCTCTCGAGTTATAACTAGATTAAACTTATAAAAGAGAATCGAGATCTAATAAATATTTATACTCTAATTAGATTTATTTATTATATAACGCTTTTATAGAGTATAATTAATTCTATAGTATAATTTATACGGATTATAAATTAAATTCTAAAGGAATAGATACTAAAAGCTACTTAGTTATTCTTAGATAATATTAGTATAAAGGGGCTAAAGAGCGACTACTAATAATAAAAGATAGTTCCTTAAGTTTACTTATATATATTAGAATATCTAATAAATCTAAACGCGATACTACTTAATCTTAAGTTTACTAGTACTACTATAGCCGGATAAAAGCTATAGCTCTATATATAAGAGATTAAAATAGTCGGGTATATCTATAATCGAAATAGATAATATTTATAATAGTCTAAAATTTATAAGATCCTAATATAGCTAACTTTAATAAACTAGCTAAAACTTTATAGATTCCTTAGGATCTATATATATTATTATATATAGATTTCGTATTTCGCGATAATAGTAAAGCCTTTATATAATCTACTTTAAAAGAATATTATCTAGATCTAAATAAAGATATATACTAAGAGTATAGAAGAACTAAAGAAGGTGTTATTCTCTACTCCTATATTAATTAGTCTAAACTATTAAAAAGGCGCCGGCCTAATTATACTTACTATTAATATTAGCGGAAGAGGCTAAAGCGCTATAATTATATAAGTAGACTTAATAATAGATAAATAATAAGCTATAAGATATAAGAGCGGTATCTAGTCTAAAACTAAAAGAGAGTATAATATACTTAAGTAAGAGGCCTATAGATTACTAAAAGCTCTTAAGAAGTTTAAATATTAGCTATATATTATTTACTTTATCGTAGAGACTAATATAATAACTCTTACAGCCTAGCTTAACTAGTAATCAACTAACTTACCCGAGGCTATTATTAATTAATAGCTAGTATAGATCCGTAAATTTAATTTTAAAGTATAGTATATTCTAAATAAGTAAAATATAGTTACCAATACCTTATCTCAATACCCTTCGACTTAAGAAGATATTAAAGAAGTTAAATAGAAAGAGGATATTAAAGATTAAATTAAAGCTTAAATATTCTTTATATAAGGAAGCCTTTAATTAATTAAATAAAATACTACTTATTAAGACTTTACTTTAGTAAGGCCTATAGTTACTTATATTTAAGATTAATCTATAAGCTTTAATAAACTTTATATAATCTAGTTATTTAAGGGAGAGTACTTAAAGGAATTAAAGAGGCTCGCTAAATACTTATAAAATTAGTAACGTCCTCTAGAGATAAGTAATAATAAATTTTAGAAACTTTAAAAAGACTTAACTAACTACTTTATAAGAGAAGAGTATTTATTTTAAAAGCTAATAGAGAATAAGTCGAGTAAAAGAGTAATTAATAATAATATAAAGAAGCGAAGAATACTTAAAGTAATATATAATAATACTAAATATTTTAGTTAAGAAGTAATATATTAAAGAGTATTTAACTATTACTACTAAAAGAGTTAATATTAAAATATAGAAATATTTATAAAGATTTATTTAGAATACTAATTTTATATAAGCTAAAGGTTATATAATATAATATTCTTAACTTTAGTTAATAAGCGCTAGAAATAAATTAGTATTAATTATACCTTAATACTAATATTTTAAGAAAAGAGGTATCTTATTAAAGCCTAAAGTAATATAAGCGGCTAAATAAAAGCGCGAAGTATTATAACTACTAATAATACTACTATAGTAAAGTTCCTTTAGAAGGAGATTATTTATCGCTATAGACTATTTAGACGACTAATATATAATAATAGACCGGAGAATAAGGGTTAGATAAAAGCACTTATAGATAGGTACGAGATTAAATATATAGTTATCTCTATATATTATCTATAAGCGAATAGCTAAATAGAAGTTAAGTATAAAAGCGTTATAAACGCTCTCTTAAAGATAACTTACACTAACAGCGACGGTATCTAAATAAATTATCTTTACGCTATTCTTTAGGCTAACTAGACGATAGTTAAAGCTAAAACTAGTATAACACTATATAAAGTTAAGTTCCTTAAATAACTAATTTTTCCTATTAAACTTAAGATTATAATATAAAATATTATAAATTAAGATAAAGTTATTAATATTACTAATTTAATTACTATATATATATAAACCCTTAAAAGGCGTAACTAAGATTTAAAAGAGGCGGCGGTATATCTAAACTAAATATAAAGGCTAAGAAAGAAATACTTTAACGAACACTATAACTTATACTTATAACTACTTAAGAAAAGTATATTAATATTAAGCTATAATATAGCCGGATTAATAAATATATCTATAAAGAAGAAGTTAGTATTCCGCTAATTTAAATTATTTAGAATTATAAAGGCGAATTAAGAGAAGAGGATATATATTTTAACGGAACTTAATAGTTCTCGACTATAGGGAACTTATATAGCTAATTATTTTAAGCGATTTTACTAACGCCTTAATAATTTCTTTATAAATACTAAACTTATACTTAGAGATAATCTCTAGAAAGAAGAAGCTCATAAAATTTTAACTTTTAATCTTTCTTATTTCGCGAATATTAAAAAGTCTTTAAATAATAATAATATACCTTCTCTATAAAAGATATCTTTATACTTACACTAAAGCTAGCGGCTTAAATAAAGAGCGAAAATATTACCGCCGACGAATAAAGAACTAGTATTTATAATAGAGATATCTTCGATTAGCGATAAAATTCGGGAATAGTATATCGGCTTAGATATATTTAAAGAGTCTATAGAGGAATAAGGTAAGTACTCTACTTTATACTATACTCTACTATTATAAAGTAGTAAGGGAGGTATAGTATCGCTATCGCTAGTATAGGAAAATTTAAAGTTAAATTTCTTTAGTTTATTTATAGTTTTCTTTTAGTTAAGTTATAATAATTTAGCGTTTAGAGTACAGTTATAATAGAGATTTTCTTAAAATTAAATTACTTTAGTTCGCGGATTCTATTATCCTATTAGCTTAGAATCTTAAAGAAGAGAGAAGCGATACTAAAGCGAAGTATTACTACTTTAAGTATAATAAATATTAGAATAGATAAATAAAGCTAGAAAAGTTAAGCTAGAAATAATATAGCGTATTTAGGGCGAAGAAAAATTAAGGTTAGCGCTAAAACCTTTAGTGCTATCTTTAATTAGCTATATATATCTATATATTATATAGAGTTCTTAAGAGCGTTATAATTAATTAAATATCGATATAGTTAAGAGAGATATAATATTAAATACTCTCGATAATAGATCGAGTATTAGTTATTAATAAGAGAAATAGAGTGTTTAATAATATTAAATAATAAATATTTTAAGTATATATAATTATAATTAAAAGAGGTTAATAAACTAGTATCTATATAACTACTTAATCTTTTAGATCTCTATTCTCAAGCTATTATATAATAAATATATATTATTTAATCTAAGGGTCTTAATAAACTTAAGAGATAAAAGAGGTAATAAAAATATTCTATTACTTATAAATAATAATATTTTACTTTATTATACTATTATTTAATATCGAAGGGTATTAGTTTATAATATATATTTATCCTTACCCTCTCTCTTTTAACTACTTATAAATATCTTCCTCCTTAACCTTATACCTTCCTTTCTTAATATAAACTTTAATTATTAAATAATTCTTCTTTATTATTAATTTAATCTTTTAAATTATTCTAAAATCTCTAGATTAATCTTTAATACCTCTATAATTACTAGCGTTTTTATTAAGTTTACCTTTTTTCTCTCTCTTTAATATTTTAATTATACTATAAGCCTTATTTAACTATACGCTTTATTCTTATTATCTTTTAGATTCGTCTTTATAGCTTTTTACTAAAAGCCTAGACTAATTTTACTATTAAGATATCTAGAGCTTAGCGTTAATTATAACTAAAGCCGCCGGTTATTTAGCTAAATCCTAATTCTATAGTTCCTACTAGCCGACGATAAAAATACTAAACTCCTAATACCTATACAGTCGATAACTAACCTATCTTATTAGTACGCTACCCTACCCGAACTAAAGAAGTGTCCCTTAAAGTTACCGTTAAAGCTGTTAATTAGGACGATCCGGACCGTATTAATAACTTCTTTAGCTATATCGAAATTAAGTATAAAGAAATAGGTAACTAGTATAACGCGATAATCTAAAAGGTTTACGACTTAACGAAGTATTATAAACTTACTAAAACCGAATTTAAGAAGTACTGTATATTAGTTTCCGGAAAAGAAGAGTTTAGTAAGAGACGTAACTATCGAGGGGAACTTTAATCGAAACTTCTTTCGAATTACGCGCGTATAAGCGATATTAAAATATTTATTAATAAGTATAAAGAAAAGAATATTAAGCTACCTTTAGGGGAAATTATAAAGCTACTATAATAGAGCAGTAATACTTATAGCGCTAATTAGCTATATATATCTATATAATATATAGATAAGTAACCGTATTATCTAATTAATTAAATCCTTAATATAAAGCTATATACCTCCGTTATATATTATAAGTAAAGTAGTTATATATATTTAATATATATATATACTATAAATAATAAAATATATAATATCTTTACTTATAAAGCTATTTATTACTATATAGTATACTAAGGATAAAGAGATAGTACCTACCGCTATATAACCCTTTATCTAGAGGCTATAAAGCTTTACTCTAGTTTATTAGTACCTTTAATAAAAATATTTGCTTAAGAATATTAAGACTGTAGTAACGCGGGTAAGTCTACACGCGGTAAAACAATCGAATAGATAACTAAACGATAAAACGACGATATAACGCTATAAACAACGAGGACTAACTAAACTAACTACTTACTTACCTACCGACTAATTAACTAGAACTAGAGAAGCTAACTATATATATAGGACCGCTATACGGAGGAATTATCTAAATTACTAGCTGAGTAAGTCTATCCCGCTATACGAGCGTAGGTTATAAACTATACTAGCTATTTAAGGAGACCGCTACTCAAGGTGTTCTTTCGGGGTCCTAGTTATATATATTAGTTATTACTATATAGAGCGGAAACTAACAACTAAATAATTACCTAAAAGACTTAAGACTAACGACTAGCACTCGAAGAGAGGAATATAGTTAACTTTAATACTCTTTAAGCTCTTAAGAAGAGTAGGCTACTTAAGATTAAAGACTTATTTAACAGGGAGCTAATATTAAAGTATTAGCTATATTTAGTAAAGAGAGACTTAATAGTCGGACGTAAAGGAATAACTATAAATAGTAATAGAAATTACTAAAATCGAACTAAAAGAAGGGATCCTCTAAAACCCTAAGACTACCTATAAATACTTAAGAAAGTAGTAACTATTAATTACTAAGAGAAGTAATCTTTTATATATATAAAAATAATAAAATATATAAATATTTAAAGTTTAGATTACTTTACTTAAAAAGATAAGATTTATATTTATTATATTTTATTAAATTAATAAAGGGGCTAAAGATAGCTTTATCTAGAGCTTTAAATAAAAAAGGAAAGGTAGTATTATTTACTATAGCGAGCGATATTATATAGAGATTATTAACACTAGAAATCTTAACGCCGTCGATATATACTTCTCTTACGGTAATATCTATAAGAGAGATACCTTAGAGCTTAAACAGAAGCGATAACTTACTATACTTTAACAGAAGGAATATAATTACCTTCTTTAAAGAGTTCGAAGAGCTATACAGATATAATTAAGTAATAAATAGTAAAGAGTATATCTAGAGATTTATATATTTTATATTAAAGGTAAAGAAAGAGAGGTATAAAGAGCTTATAGAGTATAATAAGATAAATTAAATTAAGTTTAAAGAGAGAGTTTTAAATAAATATAAGGATTAAGATAAGATATAGTAAATAATAAGTATATATTATCTTTATATATTCTTAAGATATTATCGCGATAAGTCCTAAAACCTCGATTTATATCTTTATTAGTTCCGTAAGGCTATAAAGTACTTAATTAATAACAGAATAAAGACTAACTATACTTATTATCGTCTTTTCTTCTTTAGACTACTAAAGGTATATATAGATAAGATTCGGAAGAAGTAAAACTTAATAGATAGGAAGCTAAAGAACTTAAACTTCTAGAAGTATTAGGAATAAGTAAGAGACTTATAGAAAGTTAATAATAAGACTAGTAAATTTATATAGGGTGTACTAAATAAAGAATATTAGGACCTAATATACGAGAAAGAGACTCAACCTTCTATATTCCGGAAGGAGAAAGCTTGAGAAAATAAATATTAAAAGGATTAAATAGACGGAGTAGCTATAAAGACTAAAGAGAATATATAGATATAGTTAATAAAGCCTATAACCTTAGGAAATATTATATCCTCGGTAGATAAACTAACTTAACTAATAGGAGCGCTTACGCTATTAATCTAGACGCGTAATATAATTACTCCTAACTTTATAAATAGACTAATTAAAACCTTAAGGGGAGTTTCTCTAAAAGTAATCTAGCCTTCTTAAGGACCTTCTTTCTAAGAACGGTTAGTAAGGTTTAAAGGTAATCTATAGTACTATACTAAAGGGTAATCTAATTAGCGTAAGTTAAATATAAGTACTACTAAAGGGAGCTACTTCCTCTATAACTAATAAGACTATATATTATATAAAGATCTATAGTAAATATATTAAAAGGCCGCCGGTATATTATATCTTAACCTAGATTATAAGATTATATTAGGGAGGTTCTATAGTTAAGACCGGCCCTTACTAGTATTACTAATTCTGTAGAAAGAGACGAAGCTTAAATATTTAGAATAAATTATACGCGAGATTAATAAATATACTAGTATCTCTTTCGGATAGCCTTATAGGATAAAGGAAGAGGATTTAAAGCCGCCCTTAATAAGGATAAACCTTATTTAAGCGGTTAGATTAAAGCTAAATTATAGTGTACTAAAAGACTTAAAAGATAATTTATATATACTAAAGCTAACTAAGCTAAAAGGAATTTATATTAACTAGTCGAAGACTAACGTTTATATTAACGCTCTTAGGAAGCGACCGATACTATAGTAAAAAGGATATATATAAGCGAAGTACCCCCGGACTAGTATATATAAGCTTATTATAAACGGTTAGCGATATTATATAATACGATAAGCGAAACCGAATAGAAAGATTATCTTTAATAGTACTATAGATAATATTCTCGCGCTAAAATAGTTAACTAATTAAAGGTCGCTAATAACTTTATATAATATATAAAATAACTAAATATATAATCTATAATCGAAAGATATTAAGATAGACGATAATAATAAATATATATACCTAAAGCGAGTTTTATAGCGCTTATATATTATAAAGGAGATATAGTACGGACTATCTAGTCCTAAGCCTCTCCGGAAGGCACTTTTATAGGATTTAAATAGTATTAAGAGAATTATTAATTAGTTACTAAATTAAGAGGTAACTATTTAATTATAGGACTTACTATTAATAAAAGAAGTACGCGATAAATAGTTTTCTTATAAGTATTAGTACTATAATAAAGGTAAGTAAGAGCTAATTTATTAAATATATCCTCTATAAGTTAAAATAAACTAAACTTAAGAAAGATTTATTATAAGAGTTAATATAGTATAGATAAGCTTTAATAAGAACTATTTAATACGTTCGCGATTATATTATAATAGCTACCCCTATTTACCGATAAAGATATAGAGGTAGTATAAAGATTTATTACTAAATACCGAAGCGGAGATTAATTTAATATCCTTAAGTCTAATTAAAGACCGAGGATTATCTTAACTTATATAAAAGATAAAGTTTATTTATAATACTATAGGATTTAACGGAGATTAAGAAGATTTCGTAAATATAATTAAAGATATAGTAGTTAATATCGCCGATATTAAAGTCTTAATTAATATTTATATAATAGATATTATAGATCCGATATATCGCTTTATTTTAGGTAAGCTATTCTAGAAGACTACCCGAAGTTTAGTCTAGAAGAAGGACGATAATATATATATTATAAGTTTAATAGATAGCTTTAACGGGAAGCGACTTTAGCTTCTTATATAGTTAGCTTTAGATCTTAGTAATAATATAATAATAAGGTCGATAGTTAAGCTTATATATATATCTACTTTAAAAGGCTAGGCGAGTATAAAGAGATAAAAAGGCCTATATTCGCTTTAGTTAAGGCTTAGCGAAATCGAAAGAGAGTATAAGTAATTAACTTTAAGGTAGATAAGAATAATACTTTAATCTTCGCTTTAGATATTTATAATTTAAGCGATAATAAGTTTAACGAGATATATTTTTAGGCTTAACCTTTTAATATTAAAAATAACCGATAACTAGTAAAGTCCTTAAGATTATTTAATAAAGAGGCTATAATATAAGACTTAAAGAATAAATAATATTATAAATAATATTAATCTAGGAAGCCTTTAGAAGCTTATATAAATATTTTATATAAGCGAAAGACTAATAAGATAAAACTTATTAATTTAAATTTCTAGAATAGTTCGACACCTAATAAGCTCTTAGATTAACGCGTAAAGGTATAGGAGTAGGTAATAACTACCTATAACAGCCGGCTATATATATTCTCGGATTAAATAAGTCTATACTTTACTAAATTTCCTCGGGGGTAACGCTTAACGCCCGAACATTTAGAGAAACTAGTTATTGAACTTAATTTAACGCCTAATAAGAAAGAGATCCTTATAGAGATCCTATATAACCGCGAAGGAGCTTTAGCTTAAGACTTTAAAGAAATCGGGCGGATTTATTAGGAAGTAGTATCTTTATAGGTAATAAGGATTATTTTATATACTCT
Organism: Phialophora verrucosa; assembly: GCA_002099365.1. NCBI lineage: Eukaryota > Fungi > Ascomycota > Eurotiomycetes > Chaetothyriales > Herpotrichiellaceae > Phialophora > Phialophora verrucosa. The sequence goes on along the minus strand of MSED01000002.1, from coordinate 300,449 downwards.
ATAGTAGATAAAGAGCTTTCTTATTTTAAAGATACTTAAGCTAATAATAATTATACTAATAAAGGAGAAAATTAACTTAAATCTCTTTAAATCGGGGTATAGATTATACCGGAATCTATTCTTCCTAGTTAAGAAGAAGAAGCCTAAAGAGTATTAATTAGTAATTATAGTATAAAATATTAATCGAGTAACAATTCGAGATATAAATCTACCTTCTTTAGCTAATAACTTCGCGGAAGAATTCGGCGGAATATAGATAACTTCCTTATTAAATTAGCTCTTAGGCTATAATTAAATTAAATTTATAAAAGAGAGCCGAGATTTAACGGGGATTTATATTCTAATTAGACTTATTTATTATATAACGCTTTTATAAGGTATAACTAATTCCGTAGCGTAATTTGTATAGATTATAAACTAAATTTTAAAGGAATAAATATTAAAAGCTACTTAATTATTCCTAGATAATATTAATATAAAAGGACTAAAGAGTAACTATTAGTAACTAGAGGTAGTTCTTTAAGTATATTTATATATATTAGAATATTTAATAAATCTAAACGCGGTACTACTTAATTTTAAGCTTACTAGTACTACTATAGCCGGATAAAAGCTATAGCTCTATATACGAGGGATTAAGATAGTCGAGTATATCTATAATTAGAATAGATAATATTTATAATAATCTAAGATTTATAAGATCCTAATATAGTTAACTTTAATAAATTAGCTAAAACTTTATAGATTCCTTAGAATTTATATATATTATTATATATAGATTTTTTATTTTATAATAATAGTAAAGCCTTTATATAACCTACTTTAAAAGAATATTATCTAGATCTAAATAAAGATATACACTAAGAGTATAGAAGGACTAAAGAAGGTGTTATTCTCTACTCTTATATTAATTAGTCTAAACTATTAAGAAGGCGCCGGCCTAATTATATTTACCGCTAACGCTAGCGGAAAAGGCTAAAGCGCTGTAATTATATAGGTAGACTTAATAATAAATAAATAATATACTATAAGATACGAAAGCGGTATTTAATCTAAGGCTAAGAGAGAGTATAATATACTTAAGCGAGAAGCTCGCGGATTACTAAAAGCCCTTAAGAAGTTTAAATAATAACTATATATTATTTACTTTATTATAGAGACCGATATAATAACTCTTATAGCCTAGCTTAACTAGTAGTCGACCGACTTATCTAGGGTTATTATTAATTAATAGCTAGTATAGATCTATAGGTTTAATTTCGAGATATAGTACGTTCTAGATAAATAAAATATAGTTACCGATATCTTATCTCGACGTCCTTCGACCTAGAAAGATATTAAAGAAGTTAAATAGAAAGAGGATATTAAAGAGTAGATTAAAGCTTAGATACTCTTTATATAGAGAAGCCTTTAACTAATTAAATAGAATATTATTTATTAAGACTTTACGTTAGTAAAACTTATAGTTACTTATACTTAAGATTAATCTATAAGCTTTAGTAAATCTTATATAATTTAGTTATTTAAGGGAGAGTACTTAAAGAAATTAAAGAGACTCGCTAAATATTTATAAAACTAGTAATATCTTTCGAGAATAAATAATAATAAGTTTCGAAAACTATAGAAGGACTTAGCTAATTACTTTATTAAAAGAGAGTACTTATTTTAAAAGCTAATAGAAAATAAGCCGAGTAAAAAAGTAATTAATAATAATATAGAAAAGTAAAGGATACTTAAAGTAATATATAATAATATTAGATATTTTAGTTAAGAAGTAATATATTAAAGGGTATTTAACTATTACTACTAAAAGAGTTAATACTAAGATATAAAAGTATTTATAAAGACTTATCCGAAATATTAGTTCTATATAAACTAGAGGCTATATAATACGATATTCTCGACTTTAGTCGATAAGCGCTAGAAATAGATTAGCGTTAATTATACTTTAATACCGATATCTTAAGGAAAGAGATATCTTATTAAAGCCTAAAGTAATATAAGCGGTTAGATAAAAGCTTAAGATATTATAACTACTAATAGTACTACTATAGTAAAGTTCCTCTAGGAAGAGATTATCTATCGCTATAAACTATTTAGACGACTAATATATAATAGCGAACCGAAGAATAAGGGTTAGGTAAAAGTATTTATAGATAGATATAAGATTAAATATATAGTTACCTCTATATATTATCTATAAGTAAACAGTTAAATAAAAGTTAAGTATAAAGGTATTATAAACGCTCTCTTAAAGATAACCTATACTAACAGCGATAGTACTTAGATAAATTATCTTTACGCTATTCTTTAGGCCGACCGGATAATAATTAAAGCTAGAACTAGTATAACGCTATATAAAATTAAGTTCCTTAAGCGGCTAATCCTTCTTATTAAACTTAAGATTATAATATAAAATATTATAAATTAGGATAAGGTTATTAATACTACTAATTTAATCGCTATATATATATAAGCTCTTAAAAGACGTAACTAAGATTTAAAAGAGGCGGCGATATATTTAAATAAAATATAAAGGCTAAGGAAGAAGTACTTTAATAGACGCTATAACTTATATTTATAGCTACTTAAGGAGAGTATATTAATATTAAGCTATAATATAGTCGGGTTAATAAATATATTTATAGAAAAAAAGTTAGTATTCTATTAGTTTAAACTATTTAGAATTATAGAGACGAATTAAGAGAAGGAGACGTATATTCTAGCGGAACTTAATAGCTCTCGACTATAGAGAACTTATATAACTAGCTATTTTAAGCGATTTTACTAACGCCCTAATAATTTCCTTATAAATACTAAACCTATACTTAAAGATAATCCTTAGGAAGAAGAAATTCGCGAAGTTTTAACTTTTAATCTTCTTTATCTTGCGGATATTAAAGAGTCTTTAGACGATAATAATATACCTTCTCTATAAAAGATACCTTTACGCTTACACCGAAGCCGGCGGCTTAAATAAAAAGCGAAAATACTACCGCTAATAAATAAAGAACTAGTATTTATAGTAAAGATACCTTTAGTTAGCGATAAAATTTAAGAATAGTACGCTAGCTTAAATATATTTAAAGAGTCTATAGAGAAATAAGGTAAGTACTTTACTTTATACTATACTCTACTATTATAAAGTAGTAAGAGAGATATAGTATCGCTATCGCTAGTATAGGAAAGTTTAAAATTAAATTTCTTTAGTTATTTACGGTTTTCTTTTAGTTAAGTTATAATAATTTAGCGTTTAGAGTACAGTTATAATAGAGATTTTCTTAAAATTAAATTACTTTAGTTCGCGGATTCTATTATCCTATTAGCTTAGAATCTTAAAGAAGAGAGAAGCGATACTAAAGCGAAGTATTACTACTTTAAGTATAATAAATATTAGAATAGATAAATAAAGCTAGAAAAGTTAAGCTAGAAATAATATAATATAGCTAAAGTAAAGAAAAATTAAGGTTAGCGCTAGAAATTTTAGTGCTATCTTTAATTAGTTATATATACTTATATATTATATAGAGTTCTAGAGAGCGTTATAATTAATTAGACTTTAATATAGTTAAGGGAGCCGCAATATTAAATAGTATCGATAATAAATCGAATATTAGTTATTAGTAGTAAGAGCTAGGGGCCTAATAATATTATATAATAGAAATTTAAGTTATATACGAATATAGTAAGGAGGAAATAATAAACTAATCTTTATATAACCGCTCGATCTTTTAGATCGCTATTCTTAAGCTATTATATAATAAATATATATTATTTAGATTAAAGATCTTAACGAGCCTAAGAGATAAAGAGAGTAATAAATATACTCTATTATCTATAAATAATAATATCTTACCTTATTATATTATTACTTAATACTAAAGAATATTAGTTTATAGTATATATTTATCCTTACCCTCTCCCTCTTAACTATTTATATATACCTTCCTCCTTAACCTTATATCTTTCTTTCTTAATATAAACTTTAATTATTAAATAATTCTTCTTTATTATTAGTTTAATCTTCTAAACCTTTTTAGATTTTTTAAAATAAACTTTAATACCTTTATTACTAATAATATTTTTATTAAGCTCGCCTTTCTTCTCTCTCTTTAGTATTTTAATTATACTATAAGCTTTACTTAATTATACGCTTTATTCTTATTATCTTTTAGATTTATCTTTATAGCTTCTTACTAAAGACTTAGATTAATCTTACCGTTAAAATATCTAAAGCTTAACGTTAATTATAACCGAAGCCGCCGGTTATTTAGCTAAATCTTAATTTTATAGTTCCTACTAGTCGACGATAAAAGTACTAAGCTCCTAATATCTATACAGTCGATAATTAGCCTATTTTACTAGTACACTACCCTACCCGAACTAAAGAAGTGTCCCTTAAAGTTACTATTAAAGCTATTAATTAGAACAATCCGGATCGCGTTAATAACTTCTTTAGCTATATCGAGATTAAGTATAAAGAAATAGGTAACTAGCGTAATATAATAGCTTAAAAGGTTTATAACTTAATAAAGTATTATAAACTTACTAAGACCGAATTTAAAAAGTACCGTATATTAATTTCTAGAAAAGAAGAGTTTAATAAGAGATATAACCGTTAAGGGGAACTTTAATTAAAACTTCTTTTAGATTACGCGTATATAAGCGATATTAAAGTATTTATTAATAAATATAAAGAAAAGAATATTAAGCTACCCTTAAGAGAAATTATAAAGTTACCTCTCTAGACTTCTATAGAGTTCTTTAATTAGCTAATTATTCTATACGGCGAAGATATTATTACTCTACTAAATTAGTACTAATATATTTAAAAATATTTACTATATTTTAATAAGACGCCTTTAATAATACTATAAATAGCTTTATATAAGATAATCTATCGACTTATAAGAATTAAGAGAGAGTTAAAACTAAGGCGTTACTTCTTCGCTATATTATATTTAACCGCTAATAATTTATAAATTATTATAGATAGAAATATAGTTATTAATAAAGCTACTTAAGACTAAAATTAAAGTAATCCTAAATAAGCTCTTATAATTAGGAGATATAGACTAACTAAAATAGATAAATTATTTTAAGTCGACGCTTAACCTCTTAACTATATAAACTTAATTATCTCGGAAAGATATCTAAACGCGAAGATAGCTCTATTTATACTACTAAAGTAAATTATTAAGTCTATACTAGAGATTACTAATCCTCGGCCTATACTAAAGACTATAAGTTATCGGCTTATTACGCGTATAGAGACCGATAAGCTTCTTACTCTTATAATCGCGAATCTTTTAGGATTAGATAGGCTTACTACTACTCTAATTAAGCGGCTAAGTATTTAAAGAAAATAGATTAAGTAAGCTAGTCTAGAATCGCCTTAAACTCTAAGTCCTATAGCGCTAATTCCTATAAAGCCATAGTAAAGTATAGTAACAATTAAATTAAGTTTAGCTAAGGTATATTAAAAAGGATTAGTTTAGCTTACGAAGCCCGGCGAACCCTATTCTATTCTTAAAAGTAAAGAATAGGTAAAGCTAATAAAGAATAATTCTATTAATATCTTAGGGGTATTAAAAAGACTCCGCTTATAAATAACGACTCCTAGCCTTAATACTTCGATACCTATATATAAATTATCTATAAAGAAGCCGAAAATCTCTAGTATATTCTATAGTATTAAAATTAGTTAGTAGACTATAAATTAAGGAATATATATTATAAGTCCCTCTAGTGCTATTCCTTTACTCGAGTCGATTATAGTTAATACTTCTTTAACGCTACTAAATCTAATCCTAAATATCTAGCTAGCTATTCAGTTCGCCTAGTTAATAATTTAGCGGTATATTTATTAATAGAACTTTAAGTTATAAAAGCTACTAGTAATAAAGGAAAATATAGTATATTATTATAAATTCAGAGCTAATAAAATAATTAACGCGCTATCGCTACTCGTAAGATATATACTTAGATCCTATATAGCTATATACCTTTATATAGCCGAGAAGAGTATTAAATTATATCTTAAAGGTCTAGAATAAATCGCGATATATTATAAAGATCCGATAAAAGGTCTTAACTAACTAATCGAAAGATAAGAAAAGGAATAAGGTTAGCGGCGTTATTAAGTTCTTCTTAGCTACTTTAATTATTATACAGTTAATGTTTTATCTTATAGCCTAAAGATAGTTCGCCTTAGTCCTACTAATTTTAGATAAGTTAGTAACTCCTTTATTAAAGCCGGAATTACTTCCCGCTATAAAGAGGCTTATATATAGTATAAATATATTATAAGCTTAATATTCTAAAGCTAAGTTAATTCCTATCTCGAAGCTAAATAAATAGTTAAGTTTAAAGGTTAGAGAGACGTAAATAACTATATAAGACACCTTATTATATTTAATAATAACTTAAAGAGAGAAGGAAACTACTAGCTATTCCTTATCGCCGACGCTATAACTTAATCTTACTTAATTATTAATTCTTTACTAACTTAAACTTAAAAAGCTATAACTATAATAAACTTCTTTATTAAATAGCTAGATACTAAAGTCTTTAGTATTACCCCTTATAAGATAAAGCTTATTTTAAATTAATAAGGCGATACTTATAGCTATAGACTCTAGGTTATTAAGAATACTATAGCTATTATTAATATAGAGATATATAAATCTTAACGCCTTTAATAAATACTTTTAGCTATTATTATAGATATTAGAGATTAATATAAGGTTATATAGGACGTCTATAGAATAGTTAGATATAAGGTAAAGGCTATAGGGTTGTCTCCTAAATCGAGAGTAAGAAGTCTAAAGAGATTAGAAGATAAGTAAATTAATAACTTTAGGGAGGTGATAGAGAAGCTTACGAAAGGTAGTAAGATTAGTTCTAAGAGTGCTTAAACGAGGTCGTTAAGGAGTAAGCGATAAGGGAGGGATATAATAGGGCGGTGATGCTCGTAGCGCTAATTAGCTATATATGCCTATATAATATATAGATAAGTAACTATATTATCTAATTAGTTAAATCCTTAGCGTAAGGCTATATACCTCCGTTATATATTATAGGTAGAGTAGTTATATATATTTAATATATATATATACTATAGGTAATAAAATATATAATACCTTTACTTATAAAGCTGTTTATTACTATATAGTGTGCCGGGGACGAAGAGGCAGTACCTACCGCTATACGACCCTCTACCTAGAGGCTATAAAGCCTTATACTAGTTTACTACTATATAATCTTAAATAATTCTATTACCCTCTTTAAAGATAAGAATTATCTTATAACCCTCTCTAAAGCGTTAGTTATTAATAATATACCCGGGGTGTTAAGGAATCTAATTAATTTAGTAGACTACTTAAATTCGGATTTTAATAGTATAGATAACTATATATCTTATATAAATATAAAACCCCCGACTATTCTACCTCTACCCGACCGTAATATATAAGGACTATATATCCGCTATTATATAGAAGATAAAGTAATTAATACCCTTAAGGAATTTATAGAAGAGTAAGGATTTAGGGTTAAACTAGCGAATCGACGGTATAATAAAGAAGGGTACTATATACGTTATATAAACTACGTATAAGGCGGTCTAATATACTATACTAAAGTCTCTAACTAATAATATATTTAGAGGTCTTTTATTATTATTACTAAAGTACCCTATAAATTTCGGGTTTATCTTAAGTAAGAAGGGGCCTATAAACACTAGTATTATTATACCGTTACTAAAATATATATATACGGTCTAATAGAGTATATTATTAACGTAAGACTTCTTATATAGTATAGGCGTAATACGTATAAGGCGGACCCCTAAATACTATAGTATATTAATACAGATTAGGACTTAAATATCGAGCCCCGGAAGATATAGTTAATCTTATAGAGACTCTTCTCTAATATAGCTATTACTCTTTAAGATATACGAAATTAGCGCTAGAGGTATATAATAACTCTTAACGGTAGCCGGCCTACTATTTAGGCTCTATTTAAGTTATTATCTAGCGAGTTTATATAGTATTATATAGTAGATAAATATAATTATCTAGTATATTTAGTCCTCTTCTATATTAAGGCACTTAACGTGCTAAAATAGTAGCCTTTTACTCTAGCTTTAGATACGATTTATAAGACGAATAAATACGGGTTATACCTCTTCTAGATTATCGATACTACTACTCTAAATATAGTATTCGTTATCGGATAGGCCTTCTTAAGCTCTAAGATAATAGACGCGTTTATATTTATATTAGAGTAGTTACAGTAAATCTATATATAGTATAAGTTAGGCGCGCTAATAATAATTACTACCGATAAATACGACGCACTTATTATAGTACTTAAACTTGTCTTCCTATAGGTCTAACGGCTTATTTATATCTAGTATATTAATAGGAATATTAAGGCGTATACTAAAAAGCTTTTTAAGTTATAATTACTCGAGCAGGAGGGCTCTAAAGTACGTTAGTTATAGGTAGTCGCGGTAGTTAATAGCTAATAGCGTAAATTTATTAAAGATTAATATAAGGTACTATATACTAAAACAGTTAATAATTATAAGGTTATATAAGGTGAACTTTATATTAAATAGTTATAGAGTAACTTAAAGCTTCTTACTTATATCGAGAAGAAGTAATTAAGTAAAAAGGAGTACTATATTACTATTTAGATCTAGTATTATCGCTATTTTAGTAATACTACTACCTTAAAAGTAGAGGTAATATATAAAGCTATAAAGTTTAATTTATTAAAGACTTATTAGGTTTATATAAAAGAGGTTATTCGGCGGTTTTAATTATTTATCTTACATTCTTATATAGACCTTAAATAGAAGCTCGCCGCGGATAGAATATATATTAACTAGTCGCTATAAAGAGACGTTATATTTAGTGGCCTTTATAAATATATATTATCTTAAGCTATAAAGTAGGTAAGAGGATATTAAGGTTTATTATTAACTATTAATATACTAATACTACTACCTTATATAAGCGTCTTTATAGCTATTTAAGGCCTTCCTTATAGTTATAAATATTCGGCCGCTTTACGCGAGGATAGAGCCCTCCGGCTTAACTAGTTCTATAATTAATAGCGCCTCGATAGGCGTATAGCGTATAAGGACCTTAATATTAAGTTTTTATTATAAGACCTAATTAAGATCTAGTTAAAACGGGCTAAAATAGTAAATTAGATAAAGACCTGTTAAGCCTTACTCTTCGAAATAATACGTAAGTAAATACCGGCCCTAATACTCTAGTAACAATAGAATAATACCGCGGTTAATAGAGTAGTTATAGTTATACCTCGAGAGGTTCACCCTTTTATTATAGCCTTAAGATTATTACCGCCGTTAAGTAATACTATCCCGTCGGTAATAGTTAATTTATTATCGGAGGCACCTTAGGGGACTATCTTAAATATAGAGTCTAAGATAGCCTTAGCCTTACTAAATACTATAGCCTTATTTAATATACTAATTAATATTAAATAGCGTTAAGATTTAGCGCTATAATAACTCGATCCTTAACTACTATAAGTATTAAATATAAGTACTTAAGATATAGGTAAAGGTATACTACCATCCCTCTCTTAGATTAATATAGGATTAATATAGGAATTATTACGCGAAGATAATAACTAGAGCTAATAATTAAACAAGAGTTAGGCTCTATTAACCGACCTATTTTAGTAAGGGTATATTATAATTTCTCTACTATATAATAACTTTATAACTCTTAATTAGGTTTAGGTACCTTCTTTAGCCTTATCGCTATTAAATAAACTATCTTCGAGTTTAAAAGGTTAAGAGATAATAATACAGTAAGAGATAGTAGATGTAGGGGGTCCTGTATACTCGGCCACCAGCCCACGTTACAGTTAAAGAGGTCTAAAGCGCCGCGCGCCACCAGAAGATGAATTATGGTACTAGTTATATATATTTACAATATAACTTGATCTATTCCGACTTACTTTACTATCTCCGGCGCTGTCAAGAGGGCCATGTATTATATATATGGTATTTACCTCCCTCGCCTACAAAGATGATTATACGGACTAACAAGTCATGTAAGGCAGCTGTACCGAGGGCGCTAGTGGATCTGACCAATCGGAGCATTTATACGGAATAATGCGGTTACACGGACTAATGGTAAAATGTCGATTTGTATAATATACGGAATACACGCGCCGATGACACGGATTAACGGCAGCCACTGCACCTCGTGGGTGTCTCAAATGCAGGCTGTTGTCGGGTGGGCACCGGATCAAGCCGGTTCCGAAATCAACCAAAGCAAATCTTAGCCATCGGCTGACAGAGATTCCCTGGGATATTCTGACAAAGACTTTCAGGACGCAATCCATCTGGTAAAGCAGCTAGAATTGTCATATATTTGGATCGATGCCCTATGCATCATACAAGACGATATGATGGACTGGGCCACAGAATCGAGTCGGATGGTGTCAATTTATGAAGGCGCGTATATCGTCATAGCAGCTACGCGATCGAGTACGGGCGATGGCGGCTGCTATTCTCGGCGAGCATTCAGCCATGCGATCAACACCTTCGACAGCAAAACGGACGAGGTCATCAGAACTTACGTTAGACAGCTCATCTCCCATACTGCTTTAGTAGACATTCCCGCGGAGTTCCACTCGATGCCATTGCTTGATCGAGGATGGGTCTTTCAGGAGCGCCTACTCGCGACAAGAATCGTTCACTTCGCACCTTACAAGATCGTATGGGAGTGCAAGGAGCAATATCGCTGCGAGTGCCAAGCCCTGGAGGCCGAGATAGCACCTCACAATGGATACCTGTCGAGCGTATTCAAGCGCATTCAAGCCTTGGTGCTTGGGAAACTGGACAACGTCATCCAGAGATACAAGCAATGGACGGCTCTGTTAACGGAATTCTGTGACCGGTCCTTTGCTTTCGATAGCGACCGTCTCATCGCCCTGTCTGGTCTCGCCAGTCAGATAAACCTGCCTCAAATGGATCGATACATGGCTGGGATCTGGGAGAATTCAATGCCCCGTTACCTGTTGTGGAGCACCTGTTCGAGCTGGGTGCGCACAAGAGAAGTTCAGAGGCGGCCGTCAGCCTATCGAGCTCCATCTTGGTCGTGGGCGTCCGTGGAAGGTCAAATCGTTTGGGGCGACCCTCCCGGCCCAGATGAAGAAATCGAAATCCTCGCGCAGCTCCTTGACATTAAGTGTGAGCTGGTGATTCGAGACCCGTACGGGCAAGTGTCCTCCGGGTATCTGCGACTTGCAGCACCCACTTTCTGGACAACGCTGAAGTACGGGGTGTATCACCCAAATCCGGCCTTCGTCAAACAACACAAGCGGTATATCTTGACCTTCAACGACGATTTCGTTGACCTGCATGCGGATGCGCCCCTTCATCAGGTGTCCGGTGGAGACGACGAAGACGGCTTTGGCGACTCATCGGTAGTGGTTGTTTTGATCTGCTACTTCAATTCTTATTCGAAAGAGCAATTGAAGAACCAAGCCTGGAAAGACAAAGAGATCATCGTCCAGTGGATGTGGAGCGGCCTAGCTCTTCGACTTGTAAACGTCAACCAACTCGGATTCGAGGTGTAGGAGCGGATCGGGTACGTTCGTGGACTCGTCTCTCGGCTTGGAGATCTCGCTGCTACCGAGATGATGATTATATGATCAAGTCTTTTTGGCCCTTAGGAGGGCAGAGTTGCGTGAAAGGTGTCTCTTCTAATACCGTGCCCTTCAACACTAAAGCTGTTTCTTGATGATTGAAAGCATCGGCTTCGGCTCCTTTCTGTCCGGTAGTCCGAGCTACAACTCCCCAGTCCTTGGTTGATTTCCATCTTCTCTGGTGTTCTAACAGTAGCAAGCGTCGGTTCGTTTGTCGGTAAGACTGCCACGACACACTGTACCACGAGTGGGTACAGCCTTCAAGGCAACAGCACGGCCAAAAAAGCGGCCCCTGAGGGCACTCTGGCAACAATGATCGAGCAAAGGAGCCCTGAAGCTGGTCCTTCCGACGTGTGAAACCGCAAAAACTGGAGACCTAAGGGTCAAGTTATGGATCCCTACGAAGCGCTCACGGCTGTACTCAGGCTGCTCCGGGCATGGCTCAGGGCCTGCCAAGCGGCGCTCAGGATCGCATAGCCACTGCTGGGAGCAGCCTGAGTCATGGCTCAGGTCAAATGGCGGGATGCTCAGGTCTGGGAACGGAAATGGCCTTTGGAGAGGTCAAGATTCGCCGCTGAGTATCTTGGTATAGGCTCTTAGTCGAGGCCCAAAAGGGGCCCCTGAGCCCGAACTGGCTTCTGAGAATGGGCATCAGGCAGCGCTCCCTGCGGCTCGCCTAGTGCACGGGCGCGCTCCCCCGTGCTCTACCGTGGCTTCCACGACACTCTCCTGTGCTCGGCCGGGCATCCGTCACGTGTCCGGATAAAGTGGCCTCGCTCTCTTTCCTGAACGAAAATGGTAAGGGATAAAGCATTGTTCGGGGTATATATAATGTATATATATATATATACTGGGCTTGCGGTCATCTTTACTGTCCGTCCTCTTGATGTTCGATTATAGAGAACCTAAACGGCCGACTTACAGCCTCGAGCGGACAAGGAGCGTCCAAAATACGTACTGGATGGTGAACACACACGGGTCGGCAGAACAGTGAATACCAAAGTGCCAGATGGAACTGGTCATTCATAATGCGAATGATCCAGAGATCTGGGATATGACAGGACCGAAAATTTGATCGTCTATGTATGAGCGGCGTCTACGTTTGCTCGCTGCTGTCCAGTTCCGACTGACGCCATCCCTTGATTTGTAGCCAACCTGAGAAGCACCATCCCGCTAGAAGACTGCCCACCGAAACTCGCTAATGCTGGGTATCCCGATAGTCGTCCAACGCTATTCCGCCGATTCCCCTTTTTGACGCATCTCGGATGACTGCTGGTCCAGCTGAGCCTGCAGATCACCGAGCAACCGTCGGAGCATGACACTGGCGCCGCGGCTCAGGGGCTTCAGAAAGACCTTTGTGTCGTCGTCCTTTGCGCCTGCCGAGTCGAGGAGCGAATCGTCTTGTGCCGACCGTGCCTCTTCCGACCTTTCCAACAACAGCCTGCCCTTCTCAATGATTGTGCCGAGCAGGCTCTTCGATGGTTGAGAAGGGTCGCGCGGTAGATACAGCCAAGCCAGTACGTCTTCCATGCCACCAGGAGGACCGAGCAACGCATACTTGACAAAGCCTCGGGCCATCACAAAAGCCTTTTCGCTGTACTGTTCTGATTCTCGCGCGTATGATTTGTCATTCTCGTACCCCTCGAATCCTGCTTCATTGTAGAATGGCTTCTTGACAAGGACTAATCCTTGGAGTGACACCAGGATTTGGAGGATTGTGGCCTTGTCGCTCCATTTCTCGCTTTCATTCTTTCCCGACCATGTCCCCAGCAAGCTCAGACAGATCTTGCCTTCCTCGTAAAGGTTCGGGTTGATGCGACCCAATCCACTCGTCCAACTGTGGAAGTGCGCAGTTGGAGGTTCCTCCGGAAACCTCTCGGGCAGGTAGAGGTCGATTAAGAATGGTGCATTCTCATATGGCGTGTCTTTCGGTCCAACTATAAGGCACCGCAGAAGATCCAGTCGGCTCTCGTAGGTGCGGACGTAGATTTCACCTTCGGGCAGTGAGGTGGCAAGAATTTTATGCTCTTTCGCGATGCGCTTCAGGGATGCCTGTGCAGTAGGGGCCGAATGAAGGCCAAATTGATCCGACGGAGGGTCGCTGTCGAGGACGAGAAACTGGGGCGGGGATCCAGAACCAAGCACGTTCTGCAGTGGTTTACTTGGTGGCGGAGCGGATTCCCCTGGTTTGTCCTCGGACATTTCCACATCTCCATCCGTGCCCGACAGTTCTCCTTCAGCGTCTTCGAGGACTTCATCCTGGTCAGACACCCAGTTTTCGTCTCCGCTGTCATTATCAAGGCGTTGGCCACCCTCGTACTCGACGATTTCCGAAATAGGCTCAGGGCTCTCCTCAGACCATTCTGATCCGCTGTCCATCCAAGAACCGAGCTCCATCATGCTGTCTGGCATCTCGTCTAGATAGTCAGGGTCTTGCATGATCAAGAGGATGGAGTCAGCATCGACCGACACGTCTCGACACTGCCGCAAGCTTCCCAACCGAACTGTGACCGAACCATCGAGGTTGATTGCCACGATTTGGCCCACCCAGTCAGCCTCTGTCCGTGGGCCATTTCTGCTGGTTGATGTAGTCCGTCTCTCGGTGCTTTCGGCACTAGCTAGCCCTGGGCTCATTATCACACACATGTCGCCTCTCTGCCTTAGTAATGAAGGAAAGGACATAATCTCGTAGAGGGAGACATCTTCAATAAGGTCTCCAATGGGCCCGAACCGTGACTCCATACTAAGCATTCGTCCAGACGCACGTAGCTCAATTCTGGGTTCTTTATACCACCGGACACGAGCGACTCTTTCGGTAGGATCGACTGATTGAACCACACCTACACTGGCTGGAAAGAGATCATGAGGTTGCTCGAAGAAGATCATCTCGTTAAATTCTCTAGTCCTAGGGTCCGCCTCTCCCTTGTGATTGACCGGTCTCTGCCGCATGCCTTCTCGCTTCACGACAATATCCGTGGGCGCTATTTCGGCTTCAATGAAGACAAACTCTTCCAGTGAGGTTGAATTGGTCGTAGTACTAGTGCCATCTGGCCATAAGACGGTTGCATACTGCTGTTTGTAGACGATTTCGAACTCGTTGATATCCCAGCCGCGGGAGACGTGCGTTGGAATTCGCATAAACTTGCCATGCGAGACTCCGTTGGTGGCTTGGTACTTGACTGCAGCAGCAGAGGTATCTCTGAACCTGACCCGCATCCCAACCCCGAGATCTTGTCCTGAATATATCTCTGGGGCAGTTGAGATTTCCCTGTGCGTGGAAGAATCGTCCCGGCCCCCATTTTGCTCCCGAGCCGCGCTTTTGCTCCTAATGGGCATCCTTCCGGGATCGTACACCGTTACATCCTTGTTCGGGCGTAGACTAGCAGTGTCTCGAAAGCTCCGGATGTTCTCGTAGACCTCCAGATCGATCTTGGGCCTTTTCGATGCTGGGCGGTCGTTGCGGACGTTACTGCTAGTTTCCCAATCAACCGAAATAATAAATGCTCGACAATCAAGAACAATGCCCTGAGCTGGAACTGCTTGGTCATATGAACCAGAAATCCACCTCCCATGCCGTAGGACATCTCGATCAATAACCACAAACTCGCCGGGACGGGCTTGCCCGACTGGTAGCAGGCGTGGCCATTCTCGTGTAGCCCTGAGGATACCGCGTCCCCTGTAACCATCAGCGGCCGGCAGGGCCACAACAGGTTTGCCATAGTCGGGCACAGGGATGTACAAAGAGGACAGACAGTCCGACCCGGTTATAGACACTATAGAACCATCTTGGAGCATGACGATAACGTCGTATCCCACCTCGTCGACTGATCCGATCCAGTTTCGAGAGATGACATAGTCATACCGTATCACATCCTGCGCCCTCTGGATCTCTCTCGCGGGGATATCGTAGAGGAGCGTGTGCGGATTCGGGTGAGAGAAATGCGGGGGGAAATTCGAGGGACACTCCGAGGTACATCTGGGATGTGGTGGCACTGTAAGAGCAGGTGCTGTGACATCTGCGAATACCGGGGCGAGGATGTAGGATTCTTGCACATCGATGACTGTGCCAGTCAGTGGACTTCCAGCTCGCTTGACGCAGTCGCCCAGCCGAAGCGAACGACTGAGCAGGAAGAGGTCATCCCGGTGCACAAGAGAGCTCCCAGCCGCTGGATTTGCGAAATGCACAAACACATATCCCGGCGGCGGCACAGCAGTCTTAAGGAAGTCATCCCAGACATCAGGCGGGATTTGAGTATGGGCGATGGTCAACAGGTTGTCAAACGGCTCTTCTGAGTCGTCGTTGGTGCGCTGCACGGAGCCATACATGCTGAGATCATGCTTCAGCACAACCTGGTCGCCCACCTGGAGCCAGGCCATCGGAGCGGCACGATGTCAGTGTGATCAAGTCGACTGATCGTGAGGAAGAAATGTTGGGAGCGCATCACCGCAATCTTAGGCGCAAGGCTGCCGCGGGGACAAACCAAGGCCTGTTTAGGAAGGGGAGCCGGGACAAGGCTACGTTTTAGACAAGTGATTGTCGCAGCTAGCTCAGCCTCGTTAATGGCGCAAGGCTGAGCCTGGGGGCCAATCACCAAATTCGAATGTGATCTTGCAACCGAGTCTGAGGCCGGATTGATGAAAGACACTTAGCTCTACATTCGGGGCCATTGCGATCTCAGACCTTCCTGGAGAGGTCCTAACAGCGAGATGGATTGGATTATCGACGTTGTTACACCAAGGGGGTGAAACGGAGTAAGCTTCGTCGGGAAAGGCCACCGACTCCTCCTCTGTCGCCGCTCTAATGACTCGCATAAAACATAAACCCTGCACCGCCATCTCGTTTGCGACCAGTCCCGACCAGCCTGCCCCCAAATCCATTTGTTTACGAACGAAACGCTGTAGCAGCGGCCGTCTATTGAGCCTTACTCGCTCCTCTTTCGCAGATAGACCTCCAGCCCTTCCTGGACAACGAAAAATGTCGAATGGTACTGCAACGGTCGACCCGGATGCACCAGTGTCACATCGTATTCCCTGAGAATCTGGATGAGGGTCTTGTTCATCTCGAACAAGGCAAGGTTGCGGCCGATGCAGAGATGAGAACCGCCTCCGAACTGCGTGCAAGGTGAGAGTTAGCAGTCACCCACGTTGCCGAAACGGCAGATTGAGACACGTACCTGATACAAATGCGAGCCCATCAATTTCGCATCTCTCTCAAACCACCGCTCGGGCCTGAACTCCTCGACATCGTCTCCAAAGATCGAAGCGTCGCGGTGAAGCACCCATCCATTTACCGCAACCTCGATACCACCGGGATAGTACTTTCCACCAATCTCGACACCTTCAGGAGGTGTCTTGCGGTAGATGCCCAGTCCGACTGCCGGGCGAACCCGCATGGCTTCTTTCAGACAGGCTTGGAAATATGGCAGAGCCTGGGCTTCGGCATAGGTTACGATCTCGGAGAGCTTCCCGGCTTTTTGGGCTTCATTAACTTCCTGTGTGAGCTTCGCATACGCTTTCGGATTGTTCAAGACGAGGTAGAAGAACGATTGCATTGTTGAAGCGGTCGAGTCGGATCCCGCAAAGCTGTAGCAGCGGTCAGCGTGACATTCCAATTGTCAAAGTCGACAGCACTCACACTGCACCATGAGCGATACTGAACACGTCGTTGATCGAGAACTTCTCAGCATTCCCCTCATGAGCCCTCAACAGCTCCGCCAGAAGATCGATACCCTGAGAGTCGAAAGTGCCATCCTTCTGCTTCCGCTTCTCCAGCTCAGCGACGGCGATTTTCGTCATGGTGGTAGGCTGCATCTGGAACTTCTTGGGCAAGTATTGTCGGATTGGGTTGTTTCGAAGGAGGATATCGAACTCGGCGATGTGGCCGACAATACCGTCGTACCACTGCACATCATCAATGTTCTTTATTGAGCCCTCGACATCAATTTCTTGCTCGAGAAACCCGAATTGACGGGAAAACGCGACCTCGCCGAGCACCTAACCAACGGCGTTAGTTAACCGAACGAAGGGAAAGGGGGTACTTAAGCATACGTCAAAGGCGAAATAATGCAACAGGTTCCCCAGATTGCACACCCGTTTGTTGTCTGTGGCATACTTCTCGAGGTGCTCCATCAGGAGCTTGATCATGCTCTCAATTGGCTCGGAACGTTTCTGCATCTGAGGCAGACTGTACGGTACCACGGCGTAGCGTTTCATCTGCGCGTGCTTCCACTCGCGGACTTCAGTGAAGATATCAGGTGCGTGCTGTCCGAACAGGTCAGATTTCCCGCCTCAAGCTGTGGTTGCAACCTTGCGGCCCGTAGCTCAGACTGGGCACTTACCTTTGGTGGAAAGACGCTGTAGAACATGGTCTTGTGGAAACCTTTGCCCACGGCAAAGATGTCCTTGGCGGCGTTACATGTCCCGAAAGATATCTCATTTGGTGCTGTCCGAACGACGGGTCCTTTTCCTTGTGAGAAGACTTGTTCGATCATGTTTCTCTAACTTAGTGCGTACCGTATTTTTTATGTAAAGCTATATGATCGAGCTCGGTGTGGCCGTTGTAAGTGCTCCATACTTGAATTCAGATTGTCAGCAGAACCCGGCAACAGCAGAGAGGGGGATATGATACCTTTCCATAATCGAGATACCGAGGCGAGCCAGGGGCCGGGCACATTCCTCAGAGGCGACGCGTATTTCTTGTACAAACATCTGCCGACGACGGCAAGAACCGTCACAAGCAGGAAATGGCCGGTCACAAAGGCGACAATCTGTGCGACAAGCGAGATTTTCTCTGGCGATGACGAAGTGTCGACGACCTTCATCTTGACAGCTTGACCTCAAAAATCCGATCCTGACGCTGTGAATAAAAGAGCAGACGTCAGAAGAGGAGGAGCTGCGGCAGGAATGAACCCGTCGACACCTATATCTATAGGCGTCGTTCCCCGCCCAATGATGCTCATAAAGTGCATTGCCGACGATTTCTCTCCAGATCCAGAGCGCTTGGCTCCAGGCCTTGTGAAATCATGCGCGCGCTTTGGCCGCTCGTCCAATTGTACCGCCTCCTCGACCCGCTGGGTCTGGGGAGGCTTCGTACAAGCGGATTTGGGCTTCCTCTGATTGGAGAGTAGCGGGCAACTGCGGACTAAATGGCTTTCGATGGCAGCTGGGCGACAATGTTGCAGGAGCCCCGCGAAAGGCTCTCCATCGGAAAACCCCCATCAGCATCGGCAGTGGCACGTTGATTTTCGACCCCACATAAGCCCTTTGTGGAAAGTTCAAGTCAGCCTGGTCTACTGGGTATTCTCCGCGTCTCGTTCAGTCGAGCTATGCGGCAGGGTTATCACTAGTACGAGTATTGGGTACTTAATGACCATGTCTGAGGCTCTGCGGAAAGAGGCGAGATAAAAGCAGAGAGACTGAAAAGGCCGAAAGACCAGAAGCCGAAATCCCGCCAAGCCTTACGTCATTGGCTTCAGGTCGAATGGTAAGGATGAGAGGGAGGTGAGAGGGAGAGTGAGGGCCAGCTGACTTCTCCTTTGACTCCGGGACGCCGAACTCAAAGTATCCGACTACATAGGCGGCAAGTATGGAAGGCTGGGAGAGCTACAAAATATCCGTCTTGGATGATGTCGATGAATAATATATCTTTATCTTTCTTCACTCGAGGTTCATTTTCTAGCGGCCTCAGATATCGAACTTCTCACCAACCAGTTCCTCACTCAGCTTCCACAACTTCTCGGCGCCCTCGAGACTTTCTGCATATTCATACGTCTTCTGAGGCTGACAGTCTGCCATATACATCCCACTCTGCGGCTCAATCCTGGGATCCAGCGCTGCCACTAGTGTCGTAGCAATTCCCTCGGCCATGCTCTTCCGGGGTTCATCTTCTAGTGGGAAGTGTCTGCCCGTGTTCCTTTGCGCAATACCTTCTATGGCACCAAGGGCGGTGCCAATGTCTGTAATATGGGTTCCCAGTTGTGTCTCAAAGATGTTGCCAGGGTGGACACCGTAGCTCTGTATGCCGCGATCACGCAGCTTGTTGGACAGATAAAGCGAGAAGAGGATGTTGGCAGTCTTGGATTGGCCGTAACCCGACCATGGGTCATATTCCTTGCCACCGGAGAAGTTGTAGTCATCGAATCGCACGGGCCCGATCTTGTGACCTAGACTCGTCACGTTGACGATCCTGGACCCGGAGCCTGCGGCGAGAATCTTGGGGAAGAGCAGCTTGGTGAACAGGAAGTGGCCCAGATGGTTGGTCGCGAACTGAATCTCAATTCCGTTCTTGTTGGTCTTGTACTCTTGGATGGCCATGATTCCGGCATTGTTGATGAGAATGTCGAGCTTGGAAATCTTGCTTTTGATCGTGGCGGCTGCGGCGCGCACGGAATCGAAGTCGTCAAGGGAGACAGGCACAAAGTCAACTTTGATGGACGAGTCAATCTCCTTGATGCGGGCCATGATAGATTCCACGCGCGATTGGGATCGCGCGAGAAGGATCAGATGCTCGGGATGGCCATAGGCAAGTGCGACCGCCGTTTCTCCTCCAAGACCCTTCTCGCTGGCGCCTGTAACGACAACTGCTCTGTTTGTCAGTCCGGAAGGTTTCTCACGGTGGCGGCGCAAGGGCACTTACTCGTTTTGCCCTTGATCCTATCGCTGAATTCCCTAACAACATCGGCGCCTGTGGTCTTGGCTGTGAACGTGGCCATATTGCTGGATTTGTTCGATCAAATATCTGAACTCGGATTGTTGCTTCCACAAAGTAGGATTGAAGGGGCAGGCTTGATGGCGTCCCTTGTCGAGAATGATGGTTCAAGATGTTGGTGACCCTCGAAACATGGAGGTCAGGCCATGTTAAATAGCCCTTCACGCTCCTTGGGGGTTTCCGCGGGTCACGGAGGAAGCCCTATCTCCATGCTATGCCCTTCCCGTTGCATGTCGGGTTTAGAGAAGCTTTGGGAGGGAGCGAACAACCGGCTCCTTCCTTTGGTGATCTACGTTGCATGGGTTACTAGATCTCATGGGTCTTGACTGCTCGTTCGCGGAGGTTTCTGATCAGTGACATAACGGACTCAGCAAACCTGGGCGTCTCGAAAAGGAGAGAATCCATCCAAATCAGCCCGGCTGAACTCGGACAAAAATGACCTGCGCCCAGCAGATCTGCAACGAAAAAGGAAACCCACCCGAATCGCTCTCGAGATTCGTCGTTGATACGAATTGCAATCGACTTCCGCCGCGGCCAAGTCGTCCGATTCCACCTAAATCCCTCTCGGACTTTACCTGCCCAGTACTCGTACGTACCAAGCAGTGCGCCATGCGTCAGCCACCCGCTGCTCCGTACGTATTTTGAAGAGCGTGACATCGTCGTGCTTGGTGCAGATGGCCATCTCCGATGACGAACGCATGAAATGAGTGCGGGAGCGATGTTTCATGGCAGGAAAAGTCATTCATTGCAGTCATTACTTTCTGGCTCAGCTTCAATCCAGAGCCATCCGTAGGCACAAGAAATCAACGGTGTTACAGAAAGTTAAAGCGAATGCCGTTGATACTCAAGGGGTATCTCAAAAAACTGACGTCGATATTCCCAGCCCAAAGCGTAACAAAAATCAAGCAGCTTCCTTTCCCACCGAGCAGTGGCCGACAAGAGTTCATCTCAAATGCCAAGCGCAGCCTGCCTTTGCTTGTGCCATCATCCAACTCATATCTCTGGTCGGAATTGCTTAGATGTTCTCGATTACTCGGGCATTCATGGCCTGTTGGAAGCCATCGCCGCTGTCCATGTTGAAAGCATTGCCAGTGTTTTGCTTCGAATTAAAGCCGCTAGCTTCGCCTCCGTTGTTCTGATTTTGGAATGTTGCGTTCAGGTCAGTCGGGATGGTCTGGTTGGCGGCAGGCAAGAAGATGACCTTGCTGTTCGCCGTCTTGGCCATGGCTTGCATAGCTTCGAGATACCTGATCTGCATGGCAGGAGCCGAGCTCAAGATATCGGCAGCTTGTCTCATGAGTTTGGCCGACTCAACTTCAGCACGTGCAGCAATGACCTTGGATTCACCAATTCTCTTGGACTGGGCAGCCATCGAGAGCGAGTCTTGGAGATCGTTGCTGAAGATGATGTCTTTGATGAGCATGGACTCGACCTGGACACCCCAGCCTGAGGCGACCTCTTCGATGATTTCTCCGATCGACTGCGCGATCTCCTCACGGCGCTCAATCACGTCTTGCAGGACACGCGCGCCAACCACGTGGCGAAGCGTGGTCTGGGTCCGTTCAACCAAGGCCTGACGGATGTTTGAGATTCCGAAAGCGGCCTTGTGAGGGGAGGTGATGTGATAGTAGATGACCGAGGTCAGATTCAGTGTGACGTTGTCCTTGGTCATGCACACTTGACGGGGGACCTCCACGATCTGAATCTTGACATCGACCTGTATGAGTCGCTCGGAGAGAGGGTTGACCTTGACCAAACCAGGGTCGACGGCGCGCGAGAAGCGACCGAACTTTGTGACCAGGCCGACGTTGCCTTGAGAAACCGGCTTGTAGGGGTTCGGGCAGATGATACAGCAAGGAATGGCGCCGAAGAAACCGAGACAGTCTCCTAGAGAGTTGACTGCGTGGAGTGTTAGTTTTGATTTCCGGCGGATGGGTCGCAATGCACCTACTCATTGACCCGTACCAGCCATGATTCTGTTCCTCATCCCCCTGTAGCGTCTGCGCATATGACGGTTGCAAATCCTCGCGGCGCGGCGGTTGCACTTTAATCAAGCCGCCATTCTGAGGACGGAATCCAACTGGGGCAGTGGTGTTCTTGCCGCTTTCGAGGCCCGAGTCGCGAGGAGAGTCCATTGTTGACGGTGCTGATTCAGAAATCAGGGGGTGTGTGGACGACAGGATGGGCTACAGTTGATCCCAGGGTCAACGGGGAGGGGAGGTGAGATAAGGGATAAGGTGCACCGATATATTCCTGTTTGCGCAACGGAGGATAAACCCTGATCCTAAGCAGCGTGAGGCGAACAGCTCAAGAAATCGAAGTCGTAATGGAACGCGGGTTGATATTTGTAAGTGCTGCTGGAGGCGGAGAAGTGAGAGAAGCGCGAGAGGAGAACGAGCCGTCAGACTGGCGCCAGGCTGTGTGATTGGGCGAGCGCCTAAGGGCCCTGTAGGCTCTCCACGGCCTGCACCCTGGGTGTGGAGTGCCCATTCCCGTGGGCTGCCCAGTCAACTAAGAGCTCCATCGCCTAAAACCAATCCTGAAGCACACTATTTCTGGAAGCATTTTACCCTTCCACCATCCTCATGGCGATCAGATCCCTCAATCCTCTGTCACGGGGCGCGAAGATACCTGTCCATCTCTGAAGTCAGCCTGCTGCTGCTCCTAGCTGAGATAGACACGGCCTTCTCGCCCCCGGACACGACCGTAGAGGCCATTTCCGTGGCGAGAGAGCCACAGGGTGCGCCTGGAAAGTGACCCGCGCTGTTGACATGCTCGTATTTTCGAATGCGAACGATTACGAGTAGCGTCCTTGAGCCTTTACGCTGCAGGGAACAAGAGCTGTCCCCATACGTCCATTGCCCAGTAAGCAATGATCGCTCCTCCTTGTCCTCCTCCTGCTCCTCAGGCGACTCTCCTGCAAAATTGTGTCGACCTCTCAGAGCAACATCAGACGAGCGAGGCAGTGCAAACATCATGCACGTCGCAACTTCGACCGTTTCTCCACCGCGGCACCCAGTCCATTACGCTTTCTTCTTGCCAGTCTGCCTTGGCCCGTCGATGATTCGCTCACAAGCTCCTCAGGGAGCTCATCCATCAACACCCTGCGTCTCCTGATGCGGCATATTCTCTTCCCCGTTCTCTCTCTGCCGCATATCCGACTGGAGCATCACCACTCTCCCGTCACGAAGCACATCTCGTGAATGCACCCCACTCACGCCTTCGGTAAGAAAGCTTAGCATGCAGAATGCTCCGTGCTCCATGTGCGTCAAAACCGTTTATCCCGTCTGTGCTGGACGCGCAAGCACACACCACTGCGACCGTCGACTATGCTATTATCGGTGTATCAGACAATAGCTGCATCATGCATTTCGCTCGCTGCGAGTTTCCTTCCCTGTGACATGAAGTAATTCTGCGATAGACGGCAGAGTATCGTCGACCTGCCCCAGAAATTACATCTGCCCAGGCCTGCACACTGCCAGCGACGAGTGAGCCTCGCCTTGGCCCTCTGATCCTTCGTGGCTGGGTTAATATCCGGGCGAAATTATTGTCCCTATTCCCTCTTCCCACACAGAAGAGCTCCGTTTGCTGCGGTTCTGTGACTTCATTTGCTCTGGATCCAGAATTTGCCCATATGCTGACGGATTCATTTCACAATGCAATCGCTCCGTGAACGGCCACTGTTCGTGCCGGATGTGCCTGGGCGCACATGACCATCAACCTCTCCTTCTAGGCATTCGCATCCACCCTCGGGTTCTTCGGCTCGGCCGTGGGTGATCCCTAGGAAATATCGTTCGCTCTGAACAACTCACACGTTAGAGCCACATCCGGAGAGAACTTCCAGATTGTTTCCATGAGCAGCTAGTCACCAAGAAGATGCATTGTCTCGTGACCGAGACTCTTAAGGGCACATCCAAAAATATCGATCCACTCAAATGCCCACATCCTCAGGATCGAGAAAATATTGAGCGATACATTTTCGTTCGCTACGACAGAGTTGGAGCTCCCTCTTTGGAAATTGGATTCTATCTGCTCCCTGAATTGACATCATAGGTTCGCTTTTCGTCGCTCGATCTCATCGATACAGTCCTGTACAGTCGAGGTCAAGCTGCGTATTCGTACTCGTCCTGATCTGCTTCGGAGCTATCATGATGCAAGTGCTAAAAGTAGCATCAGATTCTGTCGAAGTCTTCCAAAATGTCTCCTCGCCAAGAAGATGGGAAGAACCACCTGGGGAGCTTTAACTACTCACCTACAGAACAAGAGGATCAGATCACCGGGGGATGTGGCACACGTGGGGTTGCAATGTCACGACCTATCGAGGATCTCACAGGACCTGCCCAAGGCACAACTAACATAGTACACGAAGGAGCTGCTTCCGACGATACTCGCCACGAATTGTGGACTGGTCAACCTTCATGAATGGCTCCAAGGCGATGCACCATCTCGGTGGTGTTTTTTCCGATAGCGCTGTGTTCTCAAAATCGCCAGAAGGGCGCCTTGCGCTCCAAGGGCACAAATTCAATCTAAAGCTTTCCAGGTCTCATCTCGCCCTACACTAGACAACTCCACACGCCCGGCTGGAGAGAGGCTTCCATTCATCTTCGGAATCTCCTCCAAGTCCACCTCGGTGTTCTTTGCCATTATATCACTTTGGACAAGCGTACATATTGGTGAGTATTATTCCACCCTGTTCTCGCAGCTAGCCAATCCCGACATCACTCGATCACGGCGCATCCTGCGCTGAAGTGGTCATTCATACTACCAAGGAAACGAGACAGTCGTCCAAATCAGAATGGGAAGAGAGCACAATGTTGCCAGTCTCTCGGGATAGTGTGAGATCGACGCCATTCGTACTTCTGAGTTCCAAATCAAGAACCTCCGAGAGCAATCTGCCTTGTCGTAGAACGGTGGGTCTATGGCATACGGTCACAAGCAACCCCTCGCCCGGCACTGCCTCACTGGGTCCATCCACATTTTCCACTTACCATCAAAAACATCGAGGGGCTAGACGGGTCGATATACAGTACTCACAGTGGCAGTGATTTATCCATGACATACCGCAGACAAAAGGACATGCCTTTGCCTTCTCGCAAGATCGAATCACCAGTGAAGCCAGGAATCCAACCTGTTACGTTATCAATGGCTCCTGCAAAGCTCGCCAACGAGGCAGGCCAGATGGAACATTTGCGCATCACCTCTTCATTGGTAAACCTTTATTGGACCCTTCCAGCAATTCTAGCTTACTGGGTTGGTAAAGTGTATGATGTTTATATCGGTCAAGCAGACGGTTCTTTATCAACCCAGCACGAAACTTTCCCAAAAGTCTACACTCGTCACATTGCTCGCTGGCTCCCAGACCACTTCCGCTTCATGTGTCGACCTCGGCCCTAAGACCTGATGGAAATCTTGGCCTGTGTGGCCCTCGTGAGGACGACGGCGTCCAAGCGACACGTGAGAATCAATCGGAGTGCCGTACGTACATCCATTCTTTGACTTCAAGACAATCATACACTGGGCGGCATTCTAATCTCCGTTGCGGTGCCCTTGATCCCCCTCACCTCATCTGGGTTCAAGACAATGCCGAACCAAGTCTTTAATCCCTCGACCCTCTCCTTTTCACTCTTCGCCTCCATTACGAGCTCCTTCTTCGCCTCCCCTAGCCTCCGTTCGATCTTTTCGCCACCGAGGATCACCGTCCCCGTGGCTTTCGTTTTGGTCTCTTTGTCAACCAGAATCTTCACCAACACGAGTCGATGAGTGAACCAGGAAGCAGGGTCTTGCGAGGTGCGATAGTTTATTATCTCAAAGTCGGCGGGGAGCCATTCAAGGGTGTCGAAGCAGTAGCAGCCCTGCCATTGAGGGTGGGACTTATTACGGGATTCGAGAACCCAGAGGTACTGGGATTGGTCGGTGTCTGGAGGTTTGTTAGCCACTGACTGCGGACCCGACGCCGGCCCTCTGGTGCTCAACTTACTAGACGCTATTGGCCGGTATACCAGGCGGATCTCGGCGCCAGGGACGGAGTTGTAGACCTTGTTCGACGTTTGGTCTATGGGAATGGGATGGAGAGGCGAGGTAGACCCGAAACCGACGTCGACCAAGTACTTCTGACCGTTGATGGTCACGATGATAACTTCGTGCTGCCAACCTGCGAAGCCGGGGTCGTTCGGCTGTCCGTCCAGAGAGTGACTGACTCTTGCCCCGGTGACATACAGCTGATACCCCAGGCTCCTCAAGATGGTCGAGAAGAATGCATTGTTCTCCATACAGTACCCTCCGAGCCCCCTCTCTACGATCTTGTGATACAGGGCGTCAGAGTCCAGGGTTATGGTACGGTGCCAGGAGTAATGTAGCGCCAGGTTGCCCCACGGGTTGAATGCCATTTGGCGGAGTTGAAGAGTCCCGAGCGCGGCAAGCGGGTCGGCCTGAATCTCAGCCTCAAGCGTTTCGAGCGAGTAGGATGCTGAAGGGGCGATGTGCTTCGAGACATAGGTTGCGAGCTGCTCGCGAGTGTAGGTTGGGCGGAAGGAGGAAGAGTGAGCGCGCGGGGCGGGCTCTGCGTCTTCGCCCATGGTGACGACTTCTAGTACCCCGTGTTTTCTAGTTCCCTCTAACACGATCGAAAGGTCTGTTGGGTTCTTATACTCGAGGGTCTGAGTGGCGGCGAGAGATCCTCTTCACAAGAATGGGCGAATGTGCCAAGCGTAGATGTCCCCTTGCTGATATATCAAAAAGTCCAGGCGGCCCAACTTTGTCAGATTGTAGGTAATATCGATCTGGTGTCAGAACTTTGCTAAGTCAGCGGTGGGAATATCTGTGCGATCGGCTTGTCACAGCGGTGATGACTGCATCAGACACGAGGCTCCCAAGAAACATGACAAGACAGAAATTCCAAAAAGCAAGCCGGCAGTCTCATTGGCGATGGTGACGGCGTACATCTCCGCCAGTAGTGACACCGAGTCCTGTGCCGGCCACGTGGAGAACAATCGTACATTGTCACTTTTTCACAGGAGGAACAAACCAAGCATGGCGGCACAAAATGCACAATGCAAGCGAACAAATCGGGGCGCCGATGCTGGCGTCTTCCGCTCCCTTCTCAGCGCCTTCTCAGCCATTACCAACGCCTAATCGTCGAAATTTAGCCTCTTAGGCCTCCACGATAGGCAAAAGTCTAGAACACTGTTAGCAACGAAAAGTACCGAGTACAACACCAACCACTACGCCCAGTACGCATCCATCATCTACTGCTTCTCGCTGCTCGGTCAGCTTTGATCATGTAAGGAAGGCGAATGTCGACTTGATCGTCTGAAGCTGGTTCCATCGCGCTTTCTCAGTCATTTCTTTCTCAAAGTCCTCGACTCGTTCGTCCCTCGCAGCCCGCGGCGACACCGCCGTCGGCATCAGTTGCCGGCGTTGAAACCCCACAATCCTGTTTCACTTCCCACTGCTACGCTACTCACCCGTGCCGTCTTGTCGAGCCACGACATCTTCCATCCATCACCATGCGGCCGGGTTCATTTCGATAGTGCGCGTCTGCCAGGATGAAAGAAACACTGCGGAAAAAGTCGACAAAGACGGGATCAGGGAGCGAGGTCGAGGCGGCTTCTCAGCTCGACGTGACATCCCAGTCCAGCGACTCGGTGTCTCCCAATCCGTGGGCGAGCGAAGCCTCATCAACCATGAATGGTGAAGGTATCTCACGGCAGGTCTCCAAAACTTCGAGAACTCCTGACACCGCTTCTCCTATACGCAGTATCATGTCTACCGCCACCAAGGAGGAAACCGAGACGTTTTATGAGACGTCTCCCGCTCCCCCTCAGCAACTAGAGGTCCCTGGCACGAATGGCGACAATGCCACCGAAGAGGGGAAACCAACTCGTCGAAGGAAAACTGTCACCAAGACTCCCCATACTTTTGAACTCGAAACAGATCTAGCCGCCGTCAAACCGAAGGAACAGCCTCCCCCGGCAGAGCCACCGAAGCAAGATGTCCAGTCCCCGGCCGCGGCCCCTAAAAAGAAGAAGCGGGTCTCTGTATCTCAAGCTCCTCCTCCAGAACTCTCAAAGACCACGACTGTGGTGAATTCTGTGCCATCAGTCGTCCAAGCGGCGAGCCCTCTGTCCTCACCCAAAACGCCGTCAGCTCCTGCTGCACCGGCGACACCCCCTCAACCCGCTCCTCCGTCAGTAGCGATCTCACCGGCAACTCCCAAAGAAGGCACACCCTCGACAGCCGCACCGGTGAATCCATTCACCACTCAGCGCAAGAAAGCCCAATCTCTGTCCTCCGTCCCTCAAGTCTTCACCTCCAATCCGTGCCGATTTACTCCGCCGGCCCTGCCGAAAGAATCATTTCATGGCAAAGTCATTGTCCTCACGCACGGTGCCAGCCAGGTAGGCCAAGCCATGATTCGTCATTTCCATGCCGCCGGATGTCGCGTTCTCTTTGGCGACACAAACCCGGACCAAGCTCGTAAATTCATCTCGTCACTAGGTCCACCCCATGTGGTCCATTTCAACAAGTGCGATCTGACCAGGTATTCCGATATGCTGGAGCTTTTCAAACTCGCCGTGACAATGTACGGTCGCGTTGACCACGCCATATTCGGCGTTGGCGAGGATGGTGGTCAGGCCAGCACCGTCGGTGGTGGAGAGAAAGGCTGGTTCGAAGACCGCCCAGGAGTCAACAAGACCGCCAAGATGGCCTATGATGAGGTCGCCACGGAGCCTGGGGGTCTAGGAGACATCCTCACCGCCAGTGTCCGCTTCGCTCGCATTGCGATGGCATATCTGAAGTATTCACCGAGGGCGAAGAACAACAAAACCAAGTTCGTCAACCCCTATTCAACCCCCCAGGCCGAAGCACCTGCGTCGTCACCTGGGATGAACGACCGAAGCTTGACCTTCATCACATCCACCTCCGCCTTCAGGGAGACACCACAACTGCCCATCTATCAAATGACGCAGCATTCGATCTTAGGCCTAGTCCGCAGCCTGCGCACAGGGGTCGATCCCGATCCAGAGCGAGATGGTGTCAGGATCAACGCGGTCATCACGAATGTGATGGTTCCACGGGCCGTCGCGCAAGCAGGAGGCCGGAGCATGTCTGTACAGCTCCCGCCTGACAGACCAGAAGACGTGGCTCGTGTCGTAGTAGGAGTAGTTGCCACAAATTCTTCCACCCCAGACATCAACGGCGCAGATAGCTCGGGCGGAGGGGGAATCACAAACGGGGGAGGAATATGGTATGAGAAAGGCCATGAGAGGGGCATGAGGGAGAAGTATCTCCACGGCAGAGTGATTTATGCGGTGGGCTCAGATTGTTGGGATATCCAGGAAGGGTTGGATCGAAGCGAAGCTGTTTGGATAGGACAGAAGCCCGCCGAGGCGTTGAGCAGGAACATGGCAGGCGTGAGCTTGAACAGCGCTGGAGGTCAGAGTTCGTGGATCTTGGATATGGTCTGAGGCGCAGCCAGGCAGGCAGGCAGGCAGGCGAGGCTGAATCCAACATCATTCATTCAATCCTTGCTCCTCCTGTAAACCAAAGGAGGACTCTCCGCGGACGGCCAAGCGGCGGTACGCAATGCAATGCAATGTCGGCCTTGATCATTCTACAGTATCTCATCCACCTGCGCGAACAAGTCTCCCAGGGGAGGCATCGTGGTCAACCTCCCTTCGCACTCCCCGGTCGGCGGCCCGTCAAGTGAGGCATGTATGTACAGTACTACGTCCACCAACTCGGGGGACCGACAACGCCCGCCGTTGCGGCGCACGCTCAAATACAAGTCCTACAGCCCTCATGGCGACGACCCGTTCTTTCAAGCTCCCTTGCCATGTCTCATTTTCGCGCGACGGATAGACGAGCGGGCTGTTATGGACGGTCTCACGGAACCGGGGCTGATGTTGGCGACGTCGTCTGCCGTCTCCCCAACGCCACTGAGCAATGTAGCCGCGGTGAACACCCTTGTCACACGCACTCTCCCCAGATTCCACCAGACCACGAGGTTGTACACCAGGAGATTGTTTGGCCATGGTCGAATTCCGCCATATCTGTCGACCACGCCACGGTAAAACACGATCCAGATCCGGATTGCACTTATTGAGGTCTCCCGGCACGGTATGGCTCATACTTGCCGATCCGCCCAGTGGGCTCCGCCTGGTAGGAGCTCACTCGTTCCGACAAGGCCAACGTCTCGGACGCATACGGTTGCGGCATCGGCATATATCCGTCCTTCGAGATGGCGCCTGTCTTCCCGGACATCCTTGGAAAGCAGTGTCCCGGGTGCAGCAGCGTCATGAGCAATACGGCGGTGATGATCATGCTGCGTGAAGCATTCGTCGTCAGCCAAGGCGTGCTCAAATTAGAACTGACTTCTCAAGGGAGGGTATAGAATATAATGTTTTGTTTAGAAGAAAGCCTCCGGAAGGATCTGATACTCACCATCCCTCAAACGCGATGAAAAGCACCTGGTTCTGCATGATGGGGTTCCTCCAACCGCCTGCCATCTCCGCAATGCGGTAAATGCACCTCAGAAGGATACACAGATACGCGACGCCCAACCCGACCGCGAAGAGCCTGAAGCTCCGCTTGCTCGCCGTGGCCTTTGCTTCCTCGCTCAGCGGCTCGACTCTGTGGGGTGTGCGTCTGAGCCCCCACGCTCGTCGGAGGATGTAATCCAACGCCAGGCCCGCGAAGACGACCAGTGTGAAGACCTGCCACGAAATGCCGGCCATGGTGATGGCGTCGCCCTGGTCGCGCAACTGACCGTCGTCGCCCGCCGTGGCGGCGATCCCGCCCCCGACGCCCTGCAGCACGAGCGAGAGCGTGTCCGCTGCGATGAAGACCCAGGTGTACAGCGCGGGCCGGATGCGGGAGTACGCCTTCCCGAAGCAGAGACACACGTGCTTCAGGATGAGGTAGAGACTCGCGGAGAGGAAGGCGGGCGCGACGATCAAGCCCACGATCTGCACCTTGAACGCCAGCTCGTTGAACGGGTTCTTGTGCAGCAGGACTCGAGCCGCGTAGCCGACTGCGCTGAAGAGACTCCCCAACGACAGACCGGCCATGTAGCTCCATGTCCGGTACCGCCAGCCGAGCACGGCATTCACGACCAGGGAGACGGCGAAGAAAACGGCGAATCCTCCGTTGGCGAGGACCGAGGGCAAGTACCCGTAGATGGAGGCCTCGACAGGACAGGAGGCCGACACGTCCTGGCAGTCTAGTGCGTTGACCATGCTGGCGGAGCTGAAAGGAGAGGAGCAAAAGACAAACTTGTGGGAAGCAAGGCTCGCTGACGCAGCGGAGCGGCACGGCGCGCCGACTGAAGAGAGCGAGCGAGCGAACAAGCAAGCAAGCAAGCAAGCAAGCAGACAGCAGGTAATTAGACTGGAGGTTCAAATCAACAGGAAGGGAGGGTTCGAGGAGGAGGAGGAGCGTGCTGCTGAGGCAACGCATGCATTTGTCCCGTGAAACCCATCGATTGGTCCCAAGATTGCGGGCGTCGACCATCCGAGCCTCTGAAATGCCATGAAATAGAACAATGCCATGCGAGATCGGGCCAGCACATCAAATCGATCAGGTCGTCGAAAGAAGTCACTTCCTCATTCGGCGTAGGGCGGCGGCCGATAACAAAAGTCAAGGGCTGGGATGGAACAGGAACAGACCTGGAACCGCCGCCACGCAGATGCACATCGCATGCGCTTCTCGACTACTCGGTAGTTGAGGAGGATACGGTGTACATCCAAGACAAGGCTGGCTAGTTCGATACACAGTATGGCAGCACGAGATGCGAGGTGATGGCAATGCCCGACTCTCCCACTCTCTCTCTCAGCCTTTGCGCGCGATCTGTACGAGTTCAGGCCGTGAGAAGAAAGCGCCTTGTGTCTCGGAACGTGAAACAACTCTGATCCGTTCTCGGACTCGGGCCCAAATACTTTCGCCCAATCGTCGAGCATATCATCGTATTCTCTCCGTCATCTGCCTGAGGACCGAAAACAATTATCACTTAGAAGTTGATCGGTGCGGACCGCAGAAGAGCAGGAGTCTTGTTGACATATTGGTAAGCTTTTTCAAGGTAGGAAACTATGGCTGCTAAGCGACGAGACTTGCTGGGCGGCTCTTTGTTTTCTTCGTATTGTGCCAGAGCTTGTGAATAGAGCTGACAATGCTTGAGTCGCGATATATCTGCTTTCACCAAATGTGTCAGCAGAGAGAGCAGTAAAAGAAATGTACACACGTAAGGACATGATTCATTACCACTATATGTGCACTGCGTGACTGCTCTCTCTGCTTGCCCGAGAAATGGGCCCGCGTGGGGTGACGAACTGATGCAACAACAGTCACTCAATGATCCAGAACTGGCCCTTTCGCCATGCGCTGGGCGCCTGGTATGACCGGGATGCAATGCCGTATTGGAATGAGATATAGTGTGGGCGTTGCAAACGGCTTCATGCTGCTCGAAAACGACATATCGCTGCCGGACGAAGAACTTTTGACATATACCATTCAGTGTACTATCGGCAAAACTGAAAGAGATTGCTCGGGTTCACATCCCATCAAATAACCAAGACTCGTCCTATGATCTCTTTTGTATCCACTAGTCGGCTTCCCAGCTCCGGTGGCCATCGACTCAGGATCTCTTCCCCTTCCTCTACCTTGCATGGGAGATATTTTCCTTGCTCTTTTGGTACCGGTGGGAGGCCATTAATACTTTGGCGAAGATAGAAGCCGATCTCGCAAGGGACACAGCCACCGGTTCATAACGCTCCAGTAAATCGTCCAGTGACAGCTCTTTGCACAGTACCTTCCCTGGACCGGAACGGCCATAGTCTTCATTATGCAGATTGGAGAACTTCTTGCTATTATTTGTAGAACAGAGACTCCGACTTGATTGCCCCAACGCCAACTCATCACAAGGTGCAGGGACGAAACGGTCTGGTTCCTTAATCAGTCGAAGAATGTTCGTTGGCAGGCAGGTGGTTCTTCCAGGTGTCGTATGGAGCACATTGAGTCCACCCAGTAGGTGCCCGGACGCCACGAATTGACGCGCCACCGTCTTGTCTTTGAAGAGTCTTGTGGCGGCAGTGGATGACATGGTCGTAGGAGATGAGTTCCGTGATGAGTGGTTCCTGGTTCCTCATGGCACGGACCAGCTTCTCCCAAGCGTAAATGCAATGGGTGACATGATAGTCCTGCGCAACGTAGACGGCGTCATGTTCGCCCTTTCTCATTTCTTCCAGTGTATAAGCATGGCTGGCGCCCGGATCAGCATACCAGGTCCAGTTGCCAACTTCGAGGAACCGGTTGGACAGAACCTCGTCGAAGCAGTCGGCAGGAGTCCAGAGTTGCATCATCACATCGAAGACGCAACCATTTGCTCTTGCTTCGTCTGGAGTGTTTCCGCAGTTCTGTATTGGAGCCTCGGGTGTCTTGGAGTCGTCGACGGTCTTCAGTGAGTCGTCGTCGACGATCGGCGTCGACGTCGCGGTCGCTGAGGTAAGAGTCGTGCTGGCGACAACGGCGGCGGCACCGGCGGTCGAGCTGGCAACGGCTTGGGAAGAGGTGTCATGAGAGACGAAGACGGAGGAGATCATGGAGAGCACAGCGGCAACAATGGCGATGAAAAGGGTGCCCGTCGCGATCGACAGGAAAATGGACTGTTTGCCCCAGCCGGCTCGCACATGGCTTTTCTCGGCGAGCGGAAAGGACTCATCGTTGGTCGAAACCGATCGGTAGTGATTCGAGAGGCCCATTGTTGTGATCCAGGCCCAGCCGGAGCTCCGCAGCGACGTGACAACCCCGAGGGGAGAATCCCTTGAATGCGCGTCTGAGAAATGGCGAGAGATGGATCCGAGGGTCAATCGAGGGACGAGAAAGGCGACGATGAGAAAGAATCAAAACGAGTGTGGATGCTGCAGATGCAACTTGCTACAGTACAGATGGGTGTCGAAGGTGACAAGTGAGCGGTCGGCGGAGAGGAAGCTGGTGTTGGAGGGGATGGGCGGTGTTTTCTAAACCTGCGCTCCTCAGCTGCGCCCACCGACTGACCACCCACCGGGCACCAAAAGGCCATCAGGGGCACGCCGAGCAAGTTTTAACGGCGAGCCCAAGCGAGCCTCAGTGGCCAGAACCCATCGCCCAATTGCCACGCGCAAATCGTCGTCCACTCTTGGCCCGTGCGCCCTGCTAGAACATGTTCGAAATTGCTCTATCGATAACTGACCCCCTTCCCTTTCCTGTGCTTGCTATCACCTGATGGTGTCATTGCTTCTATCCAGCTTGTATTCCTTCTCCTTTCTCTTGTGGCATGATGTGTAGAGATGATACATAAGCTTGTGTGCTGATGTTTGTCTCGGCGCTGAAATCACGCAGCTTGAACCTGGCCTATAGGGACTGCGATCGCGTCATATGCTAATTATATTTGTTCGTCAAGACCGAGTGGACGGAGTAACAAGTACAAGGCAGCTGAGGTCTCAGCATGACCGTTTAAAAGTTCACAACATACATATTATATTCTGCGACTTGTGAAATAATCTGGCTGCAACGGGAACTGCTTTCCCACCTTGCTCGGGCCTTTTGGTTGTCTTGACTGCCTGATGTGGCGTGGAATGAACAATGCGTGATGCCGCTTCACAGACGCAGCCCTGACTCTCACACATCCTTGCTGTCGCAGCAGCATGCAAGCAAGCACAATGAGTTCATTTTGCGCTTGACCAGCGTGCATCTCTGCCATTCGACTCTCGACACTTCATTCAGGCTGCACAATAACTGACGAGCGTCAGCGAATAGCCGGGCTCGCTGCTTCAGCCACACTTGTCCAGCCACATCTAGCGCCACTGCTCCAATCCTCAGGCAGACACCAAACAGGCCAATTGCAGCGTCGTATTCGCACATCTCCAACCGCTGGCATCAGCCCATCGCGCAGCTTCCATGGTGCGACCGATTGATTGCCCCTCGAAGCGACACCGGATGAGTTATAAAATCGCTGTTGCTGTATCCTCTCGCGTCTCGCGACATGACTCGAACTAACAGCATATTGTGAACATCTTGCTGCCGCGCTGACCGCTTTACGAAGACGTCTGCTCTTGTACCTTCCCACGCCTATGTGACCATCTCTCGACGTCCTCAAATATCTCTCTTCACATTAACCGCCAAACAATGGGCAAGCTCAGAAGTCCCAACTCTCCTCCCACCCGGAGCGCGCCCAGCGCATTTCCGCGCATGGACCCTCCGCCGCCCTACGAGGCGTCCTCGCGGTCGTCCTCCGCCTCCGCCCATAGCAATGACCCACTACAAGCAGAAGGATCCGCGCCGCCCCAGCAACAAAGTCAGCAGCCGGCGACGTTGCCGCAGTCGCAACCACCAGAGCAGGAGCCTTCACCAGAAGCAGACAACCACGACCACGAGAGAAAGACCGAGGAAGGAGGTTGTCTGACATTCGGCGAAGGCGCATCAGGCTGTATGGTCGTTGGAAAGAACGCAGAAGGCTGTATGAACTATGGCGATAATACCAGTGGGTGGTACGTCTGTCCCGTGCCAGTGCCCCTCTCCGTCGGCAGGGTTTCGGAAGATAGATAGGCGAAATGGTCATCAAAGAAAATCCTTTCTGCCGTGGGCATCCTTGAAGTCTTCAATGCCGCCCATCCTTGCAAACCCTGAAAGGCTGTGCTTTGAGATGATTTCGACCGACCGACGGGCCATTTATCACTCATTCATTACTTCGAGTGTCTTCAAGCGTCACTGACATATCTGTTTCACAGCATGAACTACAAGTCCCGCGACGGATGTCTGCTTTTCGAGGCAACCAACGGCGGGTAAGTGGAGCTCGAGGCTCGAGGTTTCGGCCCGTACATACAGTACCTCGTTCCTGCGCTGTTTGCGCTTGCTGACCAAGGTTTCTTTTTAGGTGCTTGAATTTCTGGACCAACAAGCAAGGCTGCTGTCAGTGTGGCTGAATCGGGATTCGTCCTCTCATGCACGTGCGTTTATCCTGTCACTTGAGTATAATCTGTGTTGAGAGTTCACACCACAGGATGGCGGTGGTTGTGGCGATGTCTCGACTCCGATCCGGCACGGAGGATGTACATAGGAGTTGGGACGCCCTGACAACTAGTGAGCGATATTGTGATACCACGCAACGGCACGGCGAATGCAGATTTTTTCAGTTATCAGGAATCTTCAAGAGACATGCGGTCGAACCAGGGCTCGGGTTTGAGTCCGATTCAAGAACCAGTTCCATATCTGTGCGCTCACCTGACCGAGTACCTCGTCACGGGCATTCAACGTGTGAGGTTCTAGTAACATGGCCACCCTCCCGAGCGGCGCCAGCGAAAAACCAATGCGAAGTACCGTATCGTCCCTTTCTCGGAGCTGATTCGAAATCAAGCACACTGCCAACCTATAGGATGAATTGTACGAGGTAAGCTCACCGGGCTTACCCATCAGCGTGCCAGGCGGCCGCGTCGGCTCGTATACACACTGTACATCAGTACATGGAGACATACAGGTGGCGGTCAGCAAGTGGACCGGATCTGGAGCACGTACGTGCACGCAAGCATGTCTATATACGAGGTAGTATCGAGCCCTAAGCACAAGTAGACCACGGAGGCAGGTGGTTCTCTCAAGACGAAGACTCTGTGCATAGGGAGACCGGACATATTACTATTCTACCCACAGTACTGTCGATTTCTTCCACCTCTTTTTATCTGCCTGCCCTGCGAGGAGGACAGGCTTGCTCCGCGGTCTGTTTGAAACTTCAACTGCAAACTCAACAGGCTCCATCATGAGCTCGCCCTCCACCTCCAACACGTACGACTATATCATCGTAGGAGGCGGGATATCCGGCCTGGTCCTGGCGTCGCGTCTCTCAAGACTCCTGCCGCCTTCCAACACGAAACAAGTCCTCGTCCTGGAAGCCGGTGTCGACCCCGCGAAAGTAGACGCGGAACACATCCTCTCCTCGAAGGCCCCGCATCTGGCAAGGGAGTCGCAGCATAGCTACCAGCTGACCGTTGCGCCTAATCGAAATTTGGGCGGTAGGGGTGCAATTGTCCCTGTGGGCAAGGGACTGGGCGGCAGTGCCGCCATTAATGGCTGCGTATGGACGAGAGGCCCCAAGAGTGATTTCGACTTGTGGGCCAGAATTGTGGGTGATGAAGCCTGGAGCTACAATGCTTTGTTGCCGTTCATGAAGCGGGTGGAGAGCATGGCTGTGAGTGTTGAGAACGGTGTTGTCAGGGATGAGAGCCAGCATGGCTATGATGGTCCTCTCAAGATCGTTCCTGTCAGATCGCTCTGGCCTGGAAGAAAGTACCCTTTGAGAGAGCCGGTGCAGAAGATGTGGGAGGAGGCGAATGTGAAGTATCTCATTGATGGAAATGGCGGATATCAGAATGGGTTGACGGAGCTTGCAGAGGTTTGGGTCGATGGCATAAGGCAGTTACCGGGAACAGTTCTGGATTTGACAAAGGTCGAGATCCGAACAGAGAGCGTGGTACAGCGTGTCACTTTCATAGGAGGAGACGAACAGCCGGTGGCAAATGGGGTGGATTTGGCCCGTGGTGAGCATTTCGTCGCGAGAAAGGAGGTGATTGTGTCCGCTGGGGCGTACCATACACCGCAGGTTCTGAAGCTTTCGGGTATAGGTGATCGTGTTGAGCTGGAGAAACACGGTATCGAAACGATCCTCGAAAGTGTTGAGGTCGGGAAGAACCTCAGAGATCACCTTGCGATGGACATCACCTGGGAGCTGAAACATCCAGAAGAGGGACTCGCCATTGGATCACCTCAGTTTACCGACCCGACTTATTTCAGTGGGTTGCCGGTGGACTTCCTTGTGTTCGACGAACTCGATAATCTGGAAAAGCTTGGATCCTTGGCCAAGAGCCAAGAGGATAGAGACTTAGTGCTCAGACCCGGCGCTTCGCATGTGGAAATCGCCACCGTGTATGCGGCAAGGG
This sequence comes from Phialophora verrucosa, assembly GCA_002099365.1. Classification (NCBI taxonomy): domain Eukaryota; kingdom Fungi; phylum Ascomycota; class Eurotiomycetes; order Chaetothyriales; family Herpotrichiellaceae; genus Phialophora; species Phialophora verrucosa. The sequence continues at coordinate 262,079 of MSED01000002.1, read as the reverse complement.
GAAACCGACACCCTGGCCATGATGCCGCTCTGCAAGGCGGCTATATCAGCACTGTGGCAGTGGCTTTAACCACCACTTCTCGAGGTACAGTCACACTGCGGTCGGCACGGGTCCAGGATCCACCGGTAACTGATGTGAACTTTTTCGACGCGGAGGTGGATCGGCATATAATGCGGGAAGCGCTCAGGAAAGCAGCATCGGTGCACCTCGAGACACGGGCTGGCAAGTCTTTCGTCTCACATGAGGTCCCACCAGCGGGATGTTGCCCAGTGATCGAAGCGACTGATGAAGAACTTGATCGGCGTATTGCGGGCTTGGGTTATAGTCTCGATCATCCGATGGGGAGTTGCCCGATGGGAAAAGTGGTGGACAGTCATTGTCGCGTGTCGGGGGTGAAAGGGTTGAGGGTTGTTGATGCCAGCATCTTCCCTTTGCCCCTATCGTGCCATCCACAGTCCGCGGTGTACGCGACGGCAGAGAGGGTTGCGGAGTGGGTAGCTCGCGGCGAATAGAATATCGATGTCCAAGCTCCACCACAGGATGGTCCTGCGCGGTACCCTTCGGGACGGCAATTCAGCTCTCAACGCCTTCATCGATAAGCTCGAGATTTGTCTTCACCGGTGTGGTGCCGACGGACCTGGTGCTGTCCAGGTCTGCGACCGATGACGATGGATTTGAGATGGGAGACCCGAGACACCTGTGATTGGATCTGTCGTGATCGGAGGCGTATAGTTTGGATTGTACGGACTTGTTCCCTTCACCCAAAGGTCAGGGTAGTTCGCTTGAGCGTCGAGACGTGCCTGTTTGTAGGCGTCTCTGATCTTCTGCAACTCTGCAGACTCATCGCCCTCCCAATTGGGGTTCCTGAAATTGGCCTCCGTATCGTCAAGCTGATCGACGATTGCGCCGAGATCATTGCGGAATTGTCTGGCACGGTTTGGTTGATTGCGACTCTTGAAGTAGGTTAAGAGACCTGCGATGACTGTATTGGAGGCACCAAGAAAGATTGTCGCAGTCCGAGCTTTGCGATCGTTGAATGCACCCAAGGCGGTCAGACTGGCCGCAATGAGGATCTGGAGAAAGAGCAGTGAATTCGAGAGTAGTGCCACAAACCAATACTGGTACGTATGGACCTGGTACGCCTTGGTAACACGCAAGCGCAAGGACTCATACGGATAAGGGCCATCTACAAAGTGTCAGTATGGTTTTGATCAGGTACATAGCAGTGGCTCTGGCCTGGGCTTACCGCGACCAGCAATTTCTGCAAAGAAGGTAGGTTGAATCGTGGCGGACGCGGTCTGAGTCGTTCGATGTGCTGGTTGTCTTTCCGACGGCTGCCTAGGAGGTTGCGCTGCACTGTCATGCGGTCCCGCAGGCGATATTTGAGGTTGTGGTGGTGTCGACGCCGAGGTCGATGCATGAATGACCTCCCCTTTCTCATCCATCGTCTCATGTGTCGTTGGGTCCATGGTGGGCAGTAGTATGGAGTATTTAGGCACAAGCTTTTTGTGCTGCAGCTTGAAAGCACAAGCCTGTCACCGGGGTGAATCGAGATCCGGACTGATGACATCTTGGATGCAAGCAAGCTCCCTTTTTAGAGAGGCAGAAGGTGGCAGGAAGAGGTCAAATTGGATGATCTGTTAGCAGCCAATTCACTGTTTCTGGCTTCGCGGGGCTTGAGTTGCTTAGCGAAGCGAGATGGATCTGGCTGGTGGACGCCCAATCAGATCCGACGCCAGCCTTCTGCGGATTGTGATACGTCGGTGACTTTTTAGCGCATGGCGGAAATTGAAGTGGCCGGAAACCACCATTTCGGCTGCAGACGCTCAGCATCGATCAGCCACCTCCTCTCGACCCTTACCCAATGGTCCCCGATGTTGGGAGCCTGGCGAGTGCAGCAGTCATACCGAATCATGTCCTCCGTATCCGAGCCTGAAATACTCGGTACACGCATCTACAAAGCCAGGTGATGTTGGTAAGCTCCATATTACGAGGGATAGGAAGACAGCCAGTCATTACCGTACGATCCAACTGCCTCTTGAATAACTTCACAATATGAGCAGTGGTTCCAATTCTGGCTTTGCTGGCAATACAGACAGAAAAAGCTCAGACGGTTATTTATTCAGCTTACAAAACAGACCCATTGACTGGAAGGCCTCCAAACACGCAACGATAACAACGTCAACCACAGAGGCAGAGCTGCTCGCTCTATCTCGGTCCGCAAAGGAACTACTGTGCTGGCAACGGTCCTTTGACCACATTGACTTCAGCTTCGATGGAGGCCTTGTGATACAATCAGATAACAGACAAACTATACGCCTTCTGAAGGCCCGATGAGAATGCTCTGCCGAGGGCCCTCTTGCCTTGGTTTATCGTCGCCTGTTTGGAAAGTTTTTTTGAGATCTGAGCGGGATGGATTTTAGCCTTCTTGAGCTTCGAGAACCTGGTCCATCTGGGTGAATGACTGGCTCATATTCTTCTTCTGTGTTGACGATATCATCCTCCTCTTTGCGAAGGAGGACGTACCAAAAGCGAAAGAGCTCGTCAACCAGATGAAAAAGACCTCGAGCTGTGAGAGATAACAGAGGCCAACTGGTTCCTTGGTATACGCATTGTTCGCGACAGAATAGGGCGACAGATTAAGGCGCCTCCTCTGGCTGTGCCAGGACTCTTGTATCGACAAGATTACAGCACGTTTCGATATTAAACACCACGCTCGAACGCCTCTACCAACAAATATATCAGATCGGTATGAAGGCGAAGCCTCAGCCTCAGACAAGCACGGTCACCAGTGATGTGAAGGATCACTCAACTTCGCAGCTGTTTTTACCAGACCAGACATATAATGGCGGCCTCTATCCTCTCACAGCATCTTCAAACCCCCTCACCAGAGCATATTCGTCTTACCAATAGGGGCAATTGCGTATCTCAGCTATACCAAGCATCTCGCAATCGAATATGGAGGCATACTCGAACCTTCAGAGGTTAAATTGAGACCATTCACCAGGCTGCCCTCCTTCCCATTTCAGGCACCCTAACCCTAAGCTCCCTCATATCAATACATCAGCAAAAAACGCCATGGTCTGGGAATACGTCAATCCGGACACCAGGACACCAAAGACATACCCGACTGCACCGTTATACCCCCCTCACTCAGAAGACCCGACGGCGGGACAAGCCCGCATATGGAATACCGTCAAGAGTTACTATGACGCCAAGGTGAAGATATACCAAAGGACCATGTTGGCAACCGGAACCGTCAGCAATGCCGGCAAGGCAACAATGAACCCGGATTACCAGGTCTTCTTCGAGGAAGAGGGCATAGTCACCTTATATGACCACGACCCTCCGAACTTTACGAATGCTGCAGCGCATTCAGCATCGAGCATAAAGGCTCTCAAAGACCAATGGATACTCGATTCCGGGTCAGCAGTTCATATAGCGAACAGCACACAGGTATTCAAACAGCTGTTACAGCGAGAAAGCGGACAAGTTGTGGCAGGGCAACAACATACCGCGTGGAGGCGCATCGGCGTCGCAGCTATAGAAGTTGCAACACCAGACGGTATGGGAGCAATGACGTTACCAGATGTTGCCTATATCCTCGGCTTCATAACGAATATGGTTTCTCTCTCCTCTCATGGAACGGGGCGTTAATTGGAGCACCGAAGACGGCTGTCTGACCAGGATCGGGAGGCCGATTGCAAAGGTGCAACGCCTCAGAGGACACTGGGTATTGTCCTCTGACGTCTTCGGAGAAGGTTCAAATCGTGAAAGGAAGAAGACAAGGTTAACACAGTTCGCTGCCAATGACGAGGGACCCTCTCAGTACTATTTTACCTTCTCACACAGAGGCATCTCGAGCACGCAGTGAATCAAGTGCGCCTCCATCTCAAGACTAGACCAAGCTAAAGCTTCACAGAGACACGCTACCCCCACATCGTCCTGGTGCGCCATCTAGTCACCAAATTCCAACAGAATCGCAAGTTCGACCGCATCGACCACTACTGCCACTCCCTAACGGGTCGATCGTACCCCAATGCCAGCCTCCGTGGGTAATCGCGATGGCGTACACCAAGTTATACACTGTCTCCTGCCGCACTTACGGATATCAAGGTCGATATTCATCAGTGTGTGTGTGGACTACGGACGTGGTCGCTACCAGCAAAGTCCTCAGTGGCAAGCATGTTGGAGAGCTGTTGGTCAACCTGCATCGGATCAGCGAGTCGAGTTCGGGGTTATGGGATTCATAAGGGTACACGATGAGAAGATCAATCGAGCATTGGGGCATCCTTGGTTGCGTCACGCCTGTATCGAGCTCGGCCTAGAAGAGGTAAAATTGCAAAGCTGTGTCTTGTACCCGTCACCTCGAGACGACGAAATTAGGAGATGCGTTGCAAGGTGGAATTACAACGAGGAATGAACAACAAGTCATAATTGAGGATGGTCTGTTACATTACTATCTGTTCTGGTCAACGACGAAGGCCATCAACCCCGCCGCGCCGTGCAGAGTGTCTCTGTCTGCTGGTTCCAGCTTTATTACGCGTCTCCCGTCCACGTATGTATGACAGCGTCTTGTTTAAAATGGCCACTGGTTGCGCTCAGCAAACTCCCTCCACGTGACTTTTTTCGTGCCCGGAACGAGGAACTTGTCGCTCTCGGCCTGGTTCTTCTCAGCGCCCTTGCCATAGTAGCTCCAGTCTCGGATAAGGAGCATGTTCTCCTGAAGTTCTTCTGCGATCTTGTTGCCGATCTTGGCCACCGACTCAACGCTAGCGGGCACCTCTGCAAATCTGATATCCTTGCCCTTGATCTTCGCGAGTTGGTCAACGAAGTCCTGAGGGTGAAGCCACTCGCTAACACCTTGGACGTAGACGCCATTCGCGGCCGAGCCGGCCTCGAGCAGTCCGACGGTGAACAACCCCGTGTCATTTTGAATGTCGAGCAAGGGCAACCACGTAGTCTGCGGATTCCATGGCAGACTCAGCGTGAGGATCCCAGAGTCATCCGGTTTGAACTGTTTTGTCAAGTTCGACATGAAGTAGCCAGGCATAAAGTACGAGACGAGCATGTCGCCTTTGACCTGCTCGGCGTACTCGGCCACCTCGGCCTTCGACTCGAAGTGCTCAACCTTGCTCAGCTCGCCATTGGTCAACTTGCCGACGTGGGGCAATGTTGACCAGATGAGGTGCTTCACACCCTCGGCCTTGCACGCATCGACAATATTCTTGCCTTGCTTGATTTCGGCCTGCTTGTCCTGGGTCTCCCAATAATTGGTGACCGCGAAAACACCGTAAGCACCGGCCACGGCAGCCCTGACGCTCTCGACGTCGTTGATGTCAGCTTGTGCAAGCTCTGCCCCCTTTGATGCAAGAGCTTGTGCCGCTGGCTTCGAAGGGTCGCGGGTAATCGCGCGGACCTTGTACTTTGAGGCCAAGCTTGGATTGTTGAAGATGGCGGCGGCTGTGCTCCCACCTTGGTTACCCGTGGCACCGAACACGGTGATGATCTTTTGAGACATTTTGAAGATATTCCTTAGAGCCACGTTGAAGGAGATGTGCTAGTGTTGCGTTGAAGGTGGAAATACGAAGATCTCAAGCCGCTTTGCTGCAGTGAAGTTTCTCGGTCCTGCGTCTGGTTGATATACTGTTCTCTGTTCTGCTTTGCGGGAGTGACTCGTTATATAGATTAGCAACTTCAACAGGCGTCAATGGAAATCGCTGTCTTTGCAAGATTGATCCCCTTTGGGTGCCTCTCCAAGTGCTTCAATGTGTTTGGTAAGCAGCTCTTTACCATTCCAGGCACCGCCAAGGAGGCAAGAAGGGTCAGAGGAGATAGGGTTAGTCATGTCTTCGCGCTTCGGCGTTCACTCTTGCTATTTGCTGAGGTGAGTCACGATTCGGTCACTGAGCCCTCGAGCAAGCCGATTGGTCCACCGTTCGGATCAGGGATGCATGAACTCGAGGTAAACGCTTTCTGGCCGCGCTTAATGAATCGATGGGTGGCAGAAGCTGAAGACGCTGACAGCTTTCTTTGTCATGTTGGTGGCTTCGGCTCCCCAGAGTCCGAGTCCGAGTCCGAGTCTGGCCTTGGCTGACGCAATCAAAGTCCGTCGCCACTTCAGCAGGTAGCCAGTCAGTCGTCCCAGTTTCTGCCATCTCAACTGGACATGTTCTCAGGGTTGTGGTGTTGATCCGATCTCAAGATGTGTCCATCAGGCAACCGAGGTAAAGCTTCAACCGCAGCTTTCCCGTGGATAATCGTACTCTTTTCGCAGTAAGAGTAAGAGTATTGGTTTGACACGCGCCTGTTGAGTCGTCTCCTCCGCTTGGAGCAAGTATGCGCGACTCCCACGACAGTCCAGGGAGAGGCCATTCCGCCAGCTGAGACATTATCGGACCAGCAAGACTCTAATCAATCTCCAACTCTTGAGATCCCACGAGGTGAAATGGAGAATCCATACAAAGAGTTGCGAGATCGCAGGATAACACTGCTCGATCTGATTGTCGTACGGTGAAAAGCAAAGATGGAAATTCGCGTTACTATCGAAATGTCACATCCTTGGACATATCCAGTCTCAGAGGCCCTTGCGGCCGAACTCGACGTTTTGAGAGCCGGATCATATTTTTTTCCATCTAGATAAGCTCACTTATTCCGCGAGTTCTGTACGCAAATTCAACAGTTTAGGATAAACATAACAACCCCGGCTACAAGTCAGACCACTTCATCTTTGCGCTGCGTTCTCTGTCCTGGGAATTCGAGCACATCCTTGTTGATAGCCAACAGCGTGGCCTGACCCAGCTGCAACCTTAGGCTCCTCTACCACGACGTCATCAGTTTGCGAGGCTCAACAATCAAGCTTCCTCTCACAACACGGGGCCGCAGTCTGAACTTGGTAGTGTGGGTTGTTGCCGGAGGATTCCTAGGACGAACGTTGGAAGGACTCGACAATGAAGATGATTAGAAACATTTGGATGCGGAAGTCTGGGTCGATGGAAGACTGGTATAAGAGAACTCGGTGAGCTCTTCAGATTGAGGTCCAACACTCACTACACACTTCTCGGGAGCACAGAGGCCTTCTAGAAGACATTCTAGCTATAAAATATCTTTGACGGCATTCGGCATACGCCATCAAACACCATGCATATCACACGACCCACTCTCTCGAAGGTGAAGGGTGGCCGTTATGGATTCCCCAATACTGGAGCTGTCATGGGCTTCCTTCATCACTATGAGGAGACCATGCCGGATCGAGCCCGTACCGACATGGTCGCGACGCTGGGGGAGTTCGTTGGAACATTCTTGTGGCTGCTTTTCGCTTTTGCCATCTGTCAGATTGCCAACATCGTTCCCCCTGGAGGCACCGAACCGGCTATACCGACAACATTGAGAGTGTTCTATATCGGCCTTGGCTTCAGCGTCTCCTTAGCCATCACTTGTTGGCTCTTTTACCGTGTTAGTGGTGGAATGTTTAATCCAGCCGTAGGATCCATCGGGGCAAACGTGGCATTGCACATGCTGACGAGCCTCGCAGGTCACATTGACACTTTACCTGGTTAGTGCGGTTCCCGGCCTTCGTTCGATCTATATCATGATCGCACAAATCATCGCGGGCATCGCTGCAGCAGGCATGACATCCTTGCTCTTTCCGGGACCCATGCGCGTTGATCTGAGCTTGGGAGGAGGTACCTCAATCCCTCAAGGCTTGTTCATTGAGATGTTTACCACGATTTTACTGGTCTTCACGGTCATCATGCTTGCCGCCGTGAAGCAAAAAGCCACCTTCCTCGCTCCTCTCGGTATCGGCCTGGCACTCTTCGTTGACCATCTGACTGGTGAGTACTGCCACATGGTGTGCTGACTTGCTAATCTTTTCCTAGCCGTCTACTTCACTGGAGCCGGAATGAACCCAGCAAGAGCATTCGGTCCCGCCGTGATCAACCATTCCTTCCCGGGATACCACTGGATCTACTGGGTGGGCCCTCTTATTGGCTCTCTCGTTGCGGCCGCATTTTATCACATTCTGGACTTCTTTGACTGGAGGACCGCCAACCCTGGTCAAGACTTCGACGACCTTGAAGCTCTGGCACTTGACGCGCACAGGCACACCCCTCGATCGAAGGTTCTACCCCCTGGTTGCAATCTGCAGGGCCAGGAAGACCCCAAGGAGGAGCCTCGCAACCCACGTCACAGCGGGTCTGATACTCAGACTGAGGTTTAAGCGCGTTGTCGAACCGAACACTGCTCGCCCGGCTCAGAAAGATCATCTTCAGGCTAGCCAATTGGTAGTTCAGCCGAGCCTCCTGGGCTCTGCGAAGTCTCAAGCCTCGGAAACCTGAAGTCCGCGCATGCAGCAGCTTATTGTACTCAAACTCGCAAGGAAGCGGTGGTGCGGTGAGAGTGCCGCGTGAGGTAGGAGTTGGTCTGTCTTTGCTGTCTCAAGAGGTCCAGTTTGATAGTAAACTAATATATATAACAATACACTAGCATCTAGTAAATGCTGGGGACTTTCTGTTGGTGATGGTTACTGAGAACTTGACCTTGCCTTGGAATTGCGCTCAAAAGAAATGTGCGTGAACGTAGCAGATGCGGCGCGGCTCTCGCTGCCGTAGCAATAATCACGACTCACTGTTTCCCTTTTGAGCGGCCAACAACAAACCGCTCGAAATCCCCGTACGATTCGGAGTCACCTCCAAATTCACTTGCATAGCCCTGCCCGACTGCATCGACCGTGAAGTTGACCTCTTCTAGACTAAAGGGGTGTCTGAATATCTTACCTCCTTTCACCATGGATAACCCGAACAAGATGGCACCGCAAACCTCGCTGTTTCACGTCTACCTTCGCTTGCGGCCTCCGATTCAACCAGCTTTACAAAGACAAGCGACAGAACCATGGCTGATTGTCGAACCGCCGAGCTCGCCAACACCAACACAGCATGTTGATGCCACAACCAGCGCTTTCCCCACGCATATTACCTTGCAGCCACCCAATGATTCGAGAAAGCGAGCGATCGAGAGATTCGGGTTCACGAAGATCTTTCAGGAAGAGGCTAGACAACTCGATATATTCGATGAAACTGGTGTAGCAGACACAATAAAGAGCGTGCTTCAGACTGGAAGAGACGGCCTGGTCGCAACGCTGGGTGTTACGGGGAGCGGAAAGGTATATACAACCAAAATATGCCAAGCGATGGCTGACGAGCAGACAGAGCCATACGATACTGGGATCAAAATCTGAACGAGGACTAACACAGATGACACTCGACGTCCTCTTCAGATCAATTGGAGAGCACATTCGGCGTCCTCACCATCCAGACCTGCCCACGGATACAGCTCTTCTGTCCTCTCTTCAGGCATCGGACCCTTCAGAGGCCCAGATCTTGTCTGCCACGACCTTTCTCGAATCGACGTACGGCGATGGCGACCGGGCGAGATTGTCCCGAGCTCAGACACCCATGTCAAGAGCCCAAACTCCCATGGTAGGCAATAGGACCCTCGAGTTTCCCGGCTCATTCCCCGTTTCCCCTTCAAGCATGGCGGCGCGTCCTTCTTCGGTGGAAACTGTCTCGGATCACTTCACGGGCAGTAATCCGCCCGCCGTACGGATGATGTCTTGTGTGACCGAGCAAGACCCTGCGTTCGAGAAGAGACCATGGCGACCTCCATCCAAACTCCCTTTCGTGAGCCGCTTGAGAGGTTTGAAAAAGTCACCTGCTAAACCCATGGTTTTCAAGGAATCTATTGGCCATTCTGCGCGAAGGCTGCCCGTACCCCGACCGTCCACATTCCCACAACAGCCGGATGTGACGTCGTTTGCTACCGACATCGACCAGCAAGCCGAGTATGTTGTTCTCGTCTCAATGTATGAGGTGTACAACGACCGCATTTTTGACCTCCTCTCGAGCCCTTCTTCACCGAACGCGCCTATGATGGCAACTAGACAAGGAGCAGCATTACAGAAGGGCTTGATGCGTCGCCCGCTGTTATTCAAAAACACCGAGATGTCTCCTGACGTGAAAGTCGTAGCAGGTCTTCGCAAAATTGTTTGTGGGAGCTACGATGAAGCGATGATGGTCCTCGAAACTGGCCTGACAGAAAGAAGAGTGGCAGGAACTGGCAGCAACAGTGTGAGCTCCAGAAGCCATGGCTTCTTCTGCGTCGAGGTCAAGAAGAGGAGCAGGCCACAGTACGGTGGATACATGATGTCGCATCACTCTCCATGGACCGGTGGCACCATGACGATATGCGATCTTGCTGGCTCTGAGCGCGCTCGAAATGCCAAAACTACGGGCTCGACTTTGGCGGAAGCCGGAAAAATCAATGAGAGCCTGATGTATCTGGGTCAGTGCCTGCAAGTCATGAATGACTGTCAGCAAGAAGGCAGCAAACCCATTGTCCCGTTCCGACAGTGCAAGCTTACAGAGCTATTGTTTTCGAACTCTTTCCCGTCTTCCAGCCACGGTTCTGCGTATCGTCAACCGCAGAAGGGTGTCATGGTCGTGACAGCAGACCCTCAAGGAGACTTCAACGCCACAAGTCAGATTCTGCGATACTCGGCCATGGCAAGAGAGGTGACGGTACCCAGAGTGCCGAGTGTGACCAGCACAATCCTAGCTGGTGGAGGGCAAGGCAAAGTGTTGGCCAGTGGCCGCACGACTCCGCATGACGTGGTCAACCCTTACTTCGCTGCTAAAGAATTGGAACAGGCCACTCACGAAGCTGCAAGACTGGCTGAAGAATGCGATCTGCTGGTAGTCAAGCTCGCAGAGGAAGAAATCAAGCGCACGGAGGCTGAATTGAAACTGCAGGCAGCGGTGGAAAAGGCACTTGCGATGGAGCAGGAGATCCGCGAAGAATGCTGGAATGAGATGGAGGAGCGGCTAGACGAGGAGAAAGAAAGATGGAGAAGGGCATGGGAGCAAGAAAGGATGAAGGGCGAGGAATTCATGGATGGCAAACTCGAGCTTATGGAGAAGACGGCCAACTTGACCATCCACGAAGATGCAACTGCCACTGGACGGCTGGAACTGTTGCAACACGAGAATGAGAGTCTCCGAGCCAAGCTGAGAGCAATTGAGCAAGAGATGCAGAATAAGAGTCCGACGAAGAAGTCTCGAGCTGGTGCTGGACCCAAGTCACCATCGAAAGGGCTGGTTCTCCAAGAGTTGTCCAACATCAACATTGCAACCAACCCGTTCCTGGCTTCATTGAGGGCCTCAGCACGAGACAGTGACGCGACGATCAAGGCCAAGAAGAGTGAAGACGGTCTCAATGTATGCGATGTGTCGCCGCGAAAGCTGTCATTGAGGAGTTCGAGCTCGAGCCGAGTGTCGGCGTTGAACATTCAAGAGCAGCCCGTGCCTGTCAAGAAGCAGCGCAAATTGACGACCAGGAAGTGGGATTTGGGCGACCCCGACGACTTTTGAGGACTGCGTTGGCGAGATATTGTATGGTTACAGAGCAGCGGCTGGATTAGATCGCAGGACTGCTCCCTTGAGTGTGCATTAGCCTTGTGCATATGGAGATATGGAGTACGGTGTTGGGTCAGATGGTTCTGGGGACAAAGAGCGGCGTTGCTCAACGGGACCTTGCAGGGGGTTGTAGATCGACAGCTGCCAGCACCGAGTACGGCAGACAGCGTATCTCGGGAGCACATCTCTAGAGTGTCACGGTCGTGAGTGTCAGTGGACTTCGCCTCCCTGCCGCACGTCAGACTGTTGAATGAAGCAGGCTGGGCTTATTCTGGTCGGTGACGAAATTGTCAATTTGAGGGTGAGAAATGAGATGTCAATGACCAAACTCCAACCACCAGCATTTTGAAGCCTAGGCGACTGAGCTGCCCGCCGATTGGGCGTCGGGGGCCACCTAGAGCTTTTTAGTGGAGCATCTCGGTCCGGCCCATGACGTTCACTGGTGGCTGGGATCTGCACTTTTCTCGAGTCGCACCACCAGCACCGTCACTACACAGCACACTCTCCGTTCACTCAGTTCTCTCTTACATACCTCTCATTCTGTCAGAGCCTTTCACTGGGTGTTCTGCGTCTGGTACCTTCTCTTTCGTCGTCGCTCGTTGTTGCCATACGCTCATTCCTATCTCTAATCGAAGTCAGTTCCTCCTTACTCAGTGAACCCCTCGGCGAGCCTCGATTGGAACCCCGCATCACGCACCTATCCACCTCTCAGAAGACAGCACAGCTACCCGTGCAGTTGGGCAGCAAAAGGAAGAAAAAGAAGGGAAAGCGAAGCGAGTGAAGGGGCGGATCTGTTTAGCAACAACAGTACGCTCTTGTCGACAACGATCAAGAACATCGCCGTGCTCGATTCTCCATGGCACCGGCAATAGCTCCCCGGACCGTCAGCTCGTCTAGCCAGCACATGCGGTCCTTCTCCCGCTCCGTGTCCTCGACATTCACCGCCCTGTCAAGCTCCAAAGATACCACACCGATATCAAAAACACCTATTGCGTCCCTTTTCGCCCTGATCCTCCGCGGGGCCCTCCAATTCACGAAACAGACTCTCCTTTCCTCACCTTCCCGTCGCAACCTGGTAGAGCCCGTCTTCCTCACGCCCCGAACACCTTCTCTCGATATATCTTCCTCCCACCCGCTCTCTAAGCGCCAGATCCAGATCCTCGCCATCCCAACCACCTACGCAGGCCTAAACTCCGGTCCTCAACCCGGGGCACTCGTGGGAATCGTCGTCGGCTCGATCGCGGGCTTCATCCTGATTCTATATGTTATCCTTTCGCTGTTCCGCCTGCGCAACGGCGGCGGCCGGGTGGTCGAGGAGAAGGTCATCCGACACGCGCACCGCCGACGTTCTTCACGGAGCGCATCCCGCACGTCCCGGAGTGCGAGCCGCGTGATATCCGCAGCAAGCTCCCCGCACAGAGAACGGTACGTGAGAGAAGAGGAAACGGTCATCGTGGAAGAACACGTCGATCCGCCCAGTGTGGAGGATGATATCGTCGAGGTCATCGAGGAGCATTCCCCCGAGCGGACGCCGCCCAGGAAACCTAGTGGAAGAAGCGGGTTTCGGACAGTGGACCCAGCCGAATTTGGCGGTGGGGGAAGGCCGGTGAGGAAGCTTGGCCGGAGGCATTGATCGGATGGATGATAGATGAAACTGTGTGCCATGTCTGATTTCCAGCGTTGGAGTTGGGTGGCTTTGCTTGTGCTTGTGTTTGTGCTGATAATAGTGAACAGCCGTGAGGGGACAAAATATATTGCGACAAAATATATTGCGAATATTTGAGTCTGCCAGCAGATGAGCGCGACTCTCTGGGCCACGTACGATATGAGACTGGAACTTGGGAATTTAGCCATCTATCGACCTCTCATGATACAATGCTCTCACGATCCATCACAGCTCCGGGGTACAGGGTATGTCATTTCGAGTCCGCCAGTATTCCAGGCAGTGTTTATGAGTGCGGGTTGAAGACATCCTCTTTACTGTGAATGCTATGGGTGGCTAACAGTGTGTCGTACCCCGGCCGTTCATAGGTGACATGCTCTGCCCATCCTCTGTTGCTCATGCATACGCAACTGATACATTCAGGCCGTCATCTTGTTCCGGGGTCGTCAAACATCTGCATCTTGGTTGCATGAGGATATCACTCGGTATCGCTAACTGCATGAATTTGGGGTAGATACATCTCGAGTTCAGTGGCCACGTGCAACGCCGGGGACGGAGGCGCTGATTGACCTGATTGAACCGTGAATGGGCCCTTCCCGTCTCCTTGCTCCTATCAAGACTCTTCATGATTGTTCGACGTGCATCTCCCTGGCAGGCGGAAACTCGGGCGAGCGACTAATAACGATGGACATTAGATGGGCAGCATAAGGAGCGGCCCCCCACCCTTTCTTGCCCTCGATGGAGTTCGTCGCGTTCCTTATCCTATATGGTCTCGAGTGTGTTCTAATATTAGGATTTCAATTGGGGAAAAGGCAGTCTCATTCCTCCCCTCAGGCCCATCGTCTCTTATGCTTGACCCCTAACAGCTTCTCGGCATTGCGGTACGCAATCATTTCCAACTGGTCGGGCGTAACCAGCCCGCTGGCCTCCAGCTCGTGCATGAACTTCAAGCCGTCCTCGTTGCGCGCGAACGGGTAGTCCACGCTATACAGCACGTGCTCCACGCTGGTGTTCCGCAGGATACAGGCCATGGGGTTGACGCTCCAATCGCCACTGGTCGTGATCCACACGTTCTCATCCCAGACTTGCTTGAAGGTGCGCTGGCGGGGCCCCCACCGCGGCGAGAGCTGGTAGATGCGCTCGAGCATGAAGGGGAGCATTTCGCCCATGTGGCCGATGATGATCTTCAGACGCGGGAGGCGGTCGAACAGCCCCGCCGCAAACAGCCGGAGCATGTGCGTCGCCACGTCCGAGTGCCAGCCGAAGCCGGACGAGGAGATGGATTTCGAGGCCGCGAGCGGAATGGCCGGCCCCGTATAGAGCAGGTCGAGCATCGAGTCCGTCGGCCAGGTCGGGTGGAGGTAGATTGGCACGTCGAGATCCTGGGCCGTCTGCCACAGGGGGAAGTATTCTGCGTTGTCGTAGTACACGGGCGACAAGGAGGAGGACGAGGAGGACGAGTCTTTGCCGGTGGCGTGGTTGTCGATCAACGCGCCGACGAAGCCGAGGTCTCTGATGCACCGGCTTAACTCGCTAGGGCAAGCTGCCGGGTCTGAGACGGGGAGGACAGCAAATCCAACGAAGCGGTCGGGATTGTTCTTGACAGCTTCGGCAAGTTGATCGTTCGCTGCTCGACATTGGTCGGGTGACATTGGGCCGGGCGCGTGCGAGATGATCTGGAGAGACACCTTGCCTGCTTCCATGGACTGCAGGCGCAGGTCACCTAGGTCGGCGAGCTTCTCGGACAGACCGGGCAGGTGTTTCAATTGTTCCGAGTAGGAGTTGGTTGAGCCTGTGAGCATGGCGGCGGAGAAGAAGTGTTCTTCCAGGGTGATGAGTGGAGGGACCATGTTGAGGTTGTCGACGTGTTTCACGCAGTGAGTGGCCTGGCAATGATCAGAAGATGGTTGACCACATGGACTGCTCCTGTGCTCATATATTAATAGCCCGCCGCCCGCCACGGACGTCGATGCTCGCCATCATCCGATGCGGGGGTAGCAGATTGGGCGTCCAACATACTCGAAACAGTAGCTGGCGGGATTAATTTCAAGCTCCCTTTCGTCTGAAGCTTATCCTATCTCTACGTTCATTTCTCAGTTCGGGGTACATCGGGAAGCATATATTGCGCACAACGCTCAGAATCAATTCTGATGGAGATGGATGCAGGCAGGTTGGAGTTGAGGGTGTATCGTATTGACGCTCGCATCGGAGTTTACTCAGCGGACGATGAAAGGCTGCCACGGCTCAATGTGAGGCCGATGAATCATCGTATTCCCGCTTCCCGCTTCCCCTTCCCCCCTTCAGTTCTTCAGTCGTTGTTCGCTGCCATTATTAGATGATCAGAACCGTCAGTCGATCCAGGTTTACGACCCACGTCCTGTGGTTGTAATGCAAGTATGGTGTCGATCAACAGACTCCCCTCCCTGCTCCCTGATGCGCCCAAAGACCATCATGTGGGCAGTCCACCTACGGCGTTCAGGAATCCTTGGCCTTCGCACGATCCCGGCCACCACAGCCTTGGAAATCTTCTAAAGGTCCGCTTTAGCAAGGATCGACCGGAATTTGCGCCCGTTCCTGCAAATCGCGAAGAGCTCGTCCCCGTGCGGAAGGTCGACTTCTCGAATTCGGATCCTGGGTTCAAGGTGACTTGGATCGGACATGCGAGTTTTCTCATGCAGGCATCCAAGCCCGAAGGCGCTACGCGAGGCATCAATATCCTGTGCGACCCTGTCTTCTCCGAACGAACATCCCCGGTATCCTGGCTCGGGCCCAAGCGATTCACGCCCACTCCTTGCACGTTGGCGGATCTGCTTGATGCCATGGATGTCGACATTGTTGTCATCAGCCACAACCACTACGACCATGCAGATGCTGAATCGCTCAAGACGGTCTGGGCCAGAAGGAAGTCCAAGGTTCACTTCCTGGTTGGTCTGCATAATTCACGCTGGCTGACGGCGCTGGGCATTGAGCGGTCCTCCATCACGGAGCTCGACTGGTGGGACGCTGTTGACGTCCAGATTGAAAATGTGGGCAAGGTCCAGATAACGTGCACGCCGACGCAGCACTTCTCATCACGCAGCATATGGGATCGAGACCATGACCTATGGTGCTCGTACGCCATCCAGGATCTGCAAGGGTCAGGCAAGAATGTGTACTTCGCAGGAGACACGGCATATCGATCCATCCACGCGAACAACCTGTCGCGAGAGGAAGAGGACGCGAAGCCCGTTTGCCCGACTTTCAAGCAGGTCGGCGAATTGTTGGGACCATTCGACCTGGCGCTGTTACCGATCGGGTTGTGCTCGCCGAGGAACTTCATGTCAAATGTTCATGCCAACTCTTGGGACTCCATCCGGATCCATCAGGACGTCCG
Organism: Phialophora verrucosa; assembly: GCA_002099365.1. Classification (NCBI taxonomy): domain Eukaryota; kingdom Fungi; phylum Ascomycota; class Eurotiomycetes; order Chaetothyriales; family Herpotrichiellaceae; genus Phialophora; species Phialophora verrucosa. The sequence goes on along the minus strand of MSED01000002.1, from coordinate 245,572 downwards.
GAGCAAGAAATCAATCGGCGTGCATTGGGGAACGGTTCGTGGCGGTCTATCACAGTACTATGAGGACGTTCGGACACCAGCCAAGCACTGGAAGATGGCCGCCGAAGAGGCAGGCTTGAAATGGGGAGAAGAGGTAGGGTTGGTCGATATCGGAGAGACTCTGGTGGTGGACTGATAGTTCTGCGATCGTGTCCGTCGATGGCTGCCTGCCATGGTTGCTGTGCACACTTAGCAAGGCTCTCATACTCACCAAGAGCATGTCGTTTCTGGATCGGCTTTCGAGGTAGATGTCCCGGCCGACCGGCAGCGGATCGGTTGAAGCGCCCATCTGCAGCCTCGGGGTTTCTTCTCAATCAGGCAGCAGCATTTTTGTTCCAAGAAAGACACTGTCCGAGAGTCTCTGTGTACGAGTCAAGTGGTGAGTGGCAATTGAGAGCCAACTCAATTCCATCGGCAATGAGTGTGGGCACCTGCAGCGCTAGCCTAATCTCCGGGGACTGCAGAAGCGCGCTAGCCACTTTAGTGCGACTAGTGTGCCACTTGCGTCGGCCACTCATGCCCCACAATCGAAAACAAGCTCAGCACTAATGCACGATACTGACAAGTCTTTGTTGATTGGCTGTTACATCCGGGCCTCGTAACCCCCGATGATGACCTGCCTTGCGAAACACTTCTTGCTGTTTCCTCTTTGAAGCAACCATCGCCCAACTGCATAACGCGCAATGGCTGTGTCAGCTAGGGGCTTATGCCCGTGGGCGTGCATTGATCGCTGACAGTGGAATACGCTTGTTGTGGTCACGGATCTTGGTAGGAGCCGAGCAGCATGTCGTATATAGACATGCTTCCACTGCCCTTCCGCTTTTCAAGAGAACAAGTGGCGATTCCTTATCACAGTCGGGCGTTCTTCAGCTGACACCCAACATTTGAGCCCAACCGCGATTCCCTAGCAGTGGCACTCCCATCGACTCGTGCAAAGATGTTCTACAAGCTCCGCGCATTTTGGGGGCAGTCTTTCGGTCTGCCCGCCCCAGTTCTCACCGAGAAGAACCTCCCCGATCAGACTGGAAAGGTCTACCTGATCACCGGCAGCAATGCTGGCGTCGGCTACCAGGTAGTCAGTATCCTCTACGGCCGCAATGCCAAGGTCTATGTGGCTGCCCGGACAGAGTCCAAGGCACTGGCCGCTATCGATGCGATCAAGAAGGAACATCCCAAGTCACAGGGCAAACTCGAATACCTGCACCTCAACCTTTCAGATCTGACGACAATCAAAGCCAGCGCCGAAGACTTCCTCTCCCGCGAAGACAAGCTGCATTGGCTGGACAATAATGCGGGCGTCATGGTGCCGCCCACAGGATCGAAAGGCGCACAAGGCATGGATCTGACCTACCAGACCAATGTCCTTGGGCCTTTCCTCTTCACGAAGCTGCTCTTGCCAATTCTCAAACGTACAGCCGAGCACGAACCAAAGGGAACTGTGAGAGTCAGCTGGGCGGGAAGTCTCGCGGTCGAACTGCAAAGTGTGAAGGGCGGTCTGGTGTGGAAGAAGGGTAAGGATGGAGAAGACACTCTGGATGACAAAAACGACAACGGGTTCGCATATGGCACCAGTAAGGCTGCGAACTATTTCTTTGCAACCGAGTTCGGAAAACGGTTCGGAGAGAGGGACGGAGTTTTGCACAATGTAAGTTCAAGCTCTCTGCTTCTCGACTCCTGTCTGGCATACAATCTGTGTTCGTGCTCGAGAAAGGACTGACAAATATCATTCAGTGCTATAATCCAGGCAATCTTGCATCCGAGCTGCAACGTCACGCATCCGATCAGTATCCTGCCTTCGCAATATGGCTTCTTAACAAGCTCCTCTACCCGGTCAGATATGGCGCGTACACCGAGATCTATTCAGGTCTGGCACCCGACATCACGCTCGAGAAGGACCAGGGCAGGTATATTATCCCGTGGGGACGCAAAGCATCAATCCGTCCGGATCTCCTCCATGAGGCGACCAAGGAGGATGGCCAGGCAAGCAAGCTGTTCGATTGGTGCGAAAGGGTGACAAAGGAGTATGCATAGGTCAGTCCTTGGCCCATTTTTGTTCTTTCAAGGGTCTGGGATTCCAGCAAGAAAACCCGAAGGCATCCGAAATCGCTATGGAGGATGCTGCGTTTGCTGCGTGAGCCACGTGCTGTGTTTCACAGCCGGTGAATGCTGGTCTGATCTCGCAACACACTGTACATTAATTACATCTGCTCAGGTCCCAGCGGGTCATTTGCCAGCTGGAGCCCCAATCCCAACCGAGCTTCTGCTTTGGTCCTGTTCTCATGTGCCGTCTGATATGGGGACTTTGCTGTTCGCCCAAGGTTCAGGTATACACTGGTGAGCCCGGCCACAGCACGTCTTTCACAGACTTCTACACGTCCAGTGAATTATGGCTATTGTATCAGTCCCACTATCGTGGCCAAGTAAGTCTTTCAAGTGCACGATGCCACACTCATACGCCGAGGCATCGAACGCTGTTTGTGGGCGAATTTGTTCCACACGGCGTTGTCTCCATCTCTTCTCGATATTCTCTCCTCTACAACATCACCGTCGTTCCAAATCAAGTCTTGGGGCTGCTCACCTTTGTCCAAGCTCGAACCATAACCCTGCTGAAGCCTACTCGGCCACTTCAAATTGTTGACGGAGGACCACCGCCACCAATATCGGCGCTACAAGAAGGACACGTCTGTCTTCCTGTCATGGCTCTCAGTGGCCTCCAAATAGTGCGGATACAAGCTTCCTTCTCATGCGAGACCATAAAGTGCTGTACTTAGGTGTGTGGAGTAACATGTCGGCCGCGTTAGGATATTGCTCGCGCTCAACGAGCAGCAGCTGTGAGCTGGATACAAGCAGCAAGAATCAAAGAAACAAAAGGTCGGCAGTTGCTGCGCCGAGTCCAAGTCAAAGTGAGAAGCTGAACGTCAGTCCTGGGATTGTTGTTCTAGAATAACAGCCATCCACATACACAATACTCCGTACTCTTCATCATTGCCCATATCAGTACCTCCAGCTGAAAGTCCCGAGAAACCCTGCTAATAACTCTCCCAAATCTGCTGCCCCATTGCTACGAGACGATTGAACAACTCATCCCGCTCCTTCATCGCCATAGCACGATACCGCGCTCCATCCTTCGACACAATCTCAATGCCGTCTTTGACTTCTCTGTCCGTCGCCCACCCGACCACGATCTTACCTTTCCATCCCAGGCCACCGATTTTCTTCACTTCGGCGATGTCGGCTATGGAAACTGCCCAGTCAGGGTCGCGAGGCATACTTTCCACACCTTCATCCCCGTCAAGATGCGTCGTGAAATATACGCAAGGGGAGGCAGGTCTGTTGCCACTAGGCGGCGAGACCGAGCTGTCAACATAAACTGCCCCTTTGCGGCCGCGATACCGCGCTTTAAATTCAACGGGCCCTTCTCTCTGCTTCTTCCTCAGTTCCGTTCGAGAGGGCAAGACACCCAGTTTCTCTGCGGCTTGTTTCGACCCCAGCGTCGCCTTCACACTATCCGTGGTGAGCTTCGTTTCCACTGCACCAGCTGTGGTAGTCTTGAATGCACCGAGAATCTTAGCACCGAAGCCGCCTTTCTTCTTCTTTGCATCTGCAGGTTCCGAAGCTTCAGTCCCGCTTGGTTCGTCGACAGTAATAACATCTTCAATCTCCGAATGCGACGCGTCCAGGCCGCCTTCTGTGATGGCGTGCTTGTCGATTTCGGCCGGCTTATCTGGGGGTGGGTCGTAAGACGAAGGCGGCGGCGGTAAAGGAGCACGGTTTGCTTCGCCGATGCGCAGCAGCGTAATGGTCAGTTGAGCATTGGTGGGGACTCCCTTGAGTAGGGTATTGCGGATCTCGAGGTATTTCGGCCAGTCCGGAATATTCTCATTCAGCCAGTGAATGCCGCGCATCATCAAGGGGTCCGAGAAGAACCCGAAGCCGATGAGGAAGGTTGAACCCTTCATGACCCATTGCGCAGGTGTGACAAGAGAGACGAGAAGGAGTGGCACAAAAATGGCACCGAGCTGCAGGCGCTTCTTCTGCGAGAAGGGCGGCGTGGGCGACAAAGCGTTGGCAAAACGTTCCCAGGCATCGGAGATGTCCCCGAGGGCGTGCATTATTGGGCGAACCTGTCCCCAGACAGCTTCTTCCATAGGCTTCTTGGTCTTGTCCTGTACAGCGTCTGCGTCGCCGCCTTGAGCTGCCGAGGAAGCGTCGGCGGCCGTGGTAGCTATCTTGGTCGGATCAGGCATCCCCCTATCAAGGGTTTTGCTACCACCTTCTTCATCCGGGCTTGCTTGGTCGTGACGACCGGCAGCACTGGAGATCGCCACCGACGCGATGCCGGAGACCAGGTTGCTTGCTTCTTGCTCAACCGCCTCACCCTTGTGCTTCTCGGGAGCTCCGGTGACACTATCATGGCTGCCTAACACTCCTGCCTTGGGTTTCTGAACACCACCTGTCTTGTGGCTGACCAGAGCGAGAGGTGCAGGGGGGAAGAGGATATCTCGAGATCGAGGGACGGTGATGAGGACGATAATCATAGTGAGCAGGGTCGGCATGATGAAGTTAAACAGCCATGCAGTGAAGTAGACGGCAGCAAAGCATGCGGTCCGCCGTGGTTCCCGCCATGACCTCAATCTGGCAATGTGTTTACCGAACGCAATCAATCCGACAATGACGGTCATATACAGCCGCTCAATATTGGAGCGCAATTTGTCGGGCGAGAATTCGTCCTCGTCTGCGACGTTGAGGTCCAGTCCTCCCGGAGGTGATTGAGGTATGGCTTTGACATGGTACATTTGCTAGCCTCGCAATCAGTATTTGTTCAGTTGGGAAACGGGAGGGGCTTGCCTTGTTGAATCTTCTGATCAGCGTCCAGAGCTCGTCGTTGGGAAGCCCGCCGACCAAAGTATCTGTGTCCACACCGTTGGCTTGCCATCCTAGATTACTGGTTCTGTCCTCCTTACCGGCCCGCTGCACAGCACCTGGGATTTCATGGTCTCCCTTGGCGCCTGTTGCTAGCTCATGGCTTGTGGTTGTGTTCTGAGCCAATGGAGCATTGGATCTTTCCGCAACTGTGACGGGCTTTGTGGCCTTTGTGATTCTCTGGCGAAACTCTGAGTCGGGGTTCTCTTCGGCCGGCGGTGTGGCTCCGCCGTCACGGAAGACGTAGCCTGGCGGAGGCATGGTTGCGCGCGGGATTGCTTGGAGCAGCAACGACGGAGAGTTAGAGAAAGAGAGGGAGGACTCACAGCTCAGCAATGCGAATACTGGGAAGAAATGCCATCGATCATCAATCAATTGAGCACTACGTCATTGGCTTGCGCCAGACGCGCAGTTCCGCCCCGCCATGATCGCAGAAAGGCACGTGCCCCGCTTCCGTCGCCCAGGACCAATCGACTATTATCGCCAATCGTGGTGCAAAAACCGCCCGTTCGCTCGATTGCTTCTTCCCGGTTATTCGCTGCTCTCACTGCCTTGTATCGCAGCTCGCCATCATCTTGGTCGTCAGTACCGAGTACCTCATCGCCGATGACGACAGCCTCTTCCGCCCAAACGCCAATGTCCAGTTGCCCAGCCACTTCTGCAGATCATTCGTGTTGTCTACATTCCCACTGTAAAATGTCCTGAGGTCCGTGGTGTCCGTAAGTCATTCACATCATTTTGCCTCCTTCCCATAATATGTCCAAGTCTGAAGATATCCCCACGAATAGCCAGTGTATCAAAGCTGAATCCTTCTCAGACAGAATAAAACGCGTCTTGCAGCCCCAGAGGCCCAGCCTGAGCCATTGTATAAGGCTTGCCGTGAACATATTTACTCCTCATGGGCTCCTCGTCGATCGCGCAGTGAATCTGCCCGTCTCTTCCCTTGAACCAGCCCAGGGCATATCTCTTGCCGATGTTCTTCAACCTCGTCTCCATGGCCTTGTTGTTCAGGGTTTCCGTGTCGATAAAGTCTGTGAGCATGTTGGAAGAGTAGATAAATGCCAGCACTGCGGCGATTGTCGAAGGTTCACGAGGCAAGAAGGGATGTCGTCGCCGTAGATACACGAGGCATGTGGTAAAGATGACATAGACCAGGATCACTACTGATAGTATCAGCGACGCCCAGAATGACACGAAAGTTTCATCGCCATTGGACCTGTCTTCGCCGCGGCTTCCCACATGCATAAAGTCTTCCGAATTGACCGAGAACGAAGACACGGTCACTGTCAATATGTCCAACATGACCGACGCCACCCCAACAAGAGTCAGCAAATAATGCTTGTTGAAGAGAGCTTTGAAGGGCATGATCCCGTACACGGTTGCCTGGTAGTCCAGCGTCAGGCTGTTTTCTGGTCTCGCATTGCCTCTTGAAAGCTGGTAGAACGGCTCCATCAGTCGGACATCCGACTCGAACGTGCTGAAGAACTGTTTCAGGGCGGTCGCAACAACAATCGGAAGCCAAGGTGCGGCATTTGGTACAACCCGGGCCTTGGTCAGTGTGATGACAGGCACGGAAACCAGGCAGCAGCCCATAAAGGCAAGAAAAGGCAAAGCCGCCTCGGTGCGAAGCATGAGCGGATGTGGACTGGTAAGCTTCCTCTCGCTGTCTTGTGGCGGCTCGCTTGTCGCGTTCCACTCGCCCTGCCAGATGGAAGATTTGTACAATACGTATCGTCGATGTGCGAGTCGTTTATGAATCTTTCCGGAATTTGCGGTGTCTAATCCGGAGAAGTCCTGCAGAATGTGGGATTTGGTGGCCATGGATGCTATACCGGCTATGCCTTTGGGATCGCTGAGTAGCCCGGACTTGCGGCGTAACTGAAGGAACAGGATGACAAGCACGATCGCCACAAACACATAGCTTGCTGACAACAGTCGGGACCATACGGGCGAAATGCGAACCCAATAATGCTTCTCTTCGCTGTCCGGGCCTGGACAGCCCTGCTCGGTACACTTGGGATCATGGTTGGTAATAAATGTGATCGAGGGGTTTTGTAACGCGGGCGACACCATCGACGCGATAATATTTCCTGTTGTCGAGAAAAATACTGCCCACTGGCGGAGTCGAAAAGCCTTGAAGGGAATGAAATATTGAAACATGGTCAAATGGTCGAGGTTCAGGCTTCCAGCTGCCGAAGCACCGCGCGGCCGTGACAGTTGATAGAACGGCTCGAGTCGACGGATGTCAAAGTCCATGATCGAAAACAGAACGGCGTACACAATCGTAATCATGGTCGGAAGATCTGCGATGGTTCAGCAAAGTGGCCTAGGTCCTGAAGGGTTCAACTTACATTTCCAAGCAAAGAAGTCCCACGTCGATATGTCCGCGACTGCATTGAACTCAAGGATCCCACTTTTCTCGCGAGCTTTCCTGAAGGATTTTTGGCAGAGAAATTCCTGGAAGCCTGCCAAGCCCAGGGCCAGTGCCATCAAAGCGAGGATATACCAGCTTCGCATCGACCAGGGTTTCCAGTTTGGGATATCGGGGTCTTCGGGAAAGAAGTAACTCTTCGTTTCCTGTGGCACGACGCTTTGCCGCATCGACATGCTTTCGAAGGTCGAGCTCCTCCGGTTATCCAGCTGTCCACCTTCGAAAGTGCTCAGGTCGACCACTTCCTCAACCTCCACGATCATATTCTTCTCTTGAGCAAGGTTTTGGCCGAATTCTTTGACTGTTTTGCTTCTCTCTAGTGCCGAGCTCGCAGCATTTTGACTGTCCCTGGTGCTTCTCCGTGCTAGCCTTGTCGGATCACGCCTGAGCTGGACGCCAATGTTCTTCATTCCGTAACCAACCGATGCACGCTTGTCCACAAACGAGCGAAAATCTGGTTTACGGCTGCTTGTAGTGGCTGGACTGACATACTCAGTATCCTCATCCTGGAGACGAGTCGGTTCAGTATGCGAGAGATCCGTAAGCTCCCAGCCCATACCCTCCAGCGAGGATAGGTCAACAACTGCGCCATGATCGTTGTCGCCATCCTCTAGAGTCGCATATTCCTGGCCTCTCGATCTCTTGGTTGATCGGAAAGCACCTCGAGACGTAGGCTTGATTTTGGTGGTCAACCGCCGCAGCATCGATGTGGCAGCGGATGCTCCAACACTAGGTCGCCGAACCTTCAAAGGCGAGGGCGGCTCTATGAATTCAAAGGGTTCATCTCGCATGCTTTCGTTCTCGTCAATGGACCGCAAACGCTCATCCCCCGAGTGACCTCTAGAATGTCGTCGGTAGTACGTCGCTGGCTCCATTGCGCTTGTGGTAGTTACTATACCTGAGGAGCCCTTGCTGCCGACATGTTCGACGCTGTCTGGTAGTGCGGCTCCCGGGAGAGGCCTTAGACCAAGATCGTTGTTGTCGTGGTCCATGTTGCTCGCTGTGAAACGAGGAATCTGTCGCAAAGGATCGGGTCACCTTTGGTCCATGGCGGCCACCGGAATGACAGCAGTTGAGATGCGCATGGCGGCTATCCTATTGAACTTGTTGGCCACGACTCCGTACGGCAATTGCTTTCAGGTGACGATGGGAGCTAGTTCTGCGGTTGAAAAAGAGCCAGAGAGCGGCTGGAGTCGTTTAGGCCGCAGTCGCCCCAGGCACGATCGTCCTTTACAAATGCCCGCCAAATTGATCTCGTTGATGCCGATGCGCGACAGCTTTTCTGGCTATATTTGTATTCCGCAAATGCCCACGGCGAAGATGCGTGCCTTGAGTTCCAGGCACGTAGCAGCACGAGGCAGGTGCGCAAGGTCCGCTGCTAGTCACAGGCAAGCAGCTTGAGTCGAGGAAGATTGCAGGCGTTCGGATAGAGCAAGCGCTAAACTTTGTCCCGTAAGGCCGCGCGGCGTGGGTCAAAGATGGCTGGAACTCCACCTTCTCAGTCAGGACTCCTATGTTGAAGTGATGGGCGTGGAGATGGAAGATGCGCGATTCGGGAGCACTGTGTCGGCCTCGAGAGAATTAAAGAGGAGGAAACGGCCTTTTGGTGGACGCAGGAACGAAGACAAGCTATCTTTTCAGCTCCTTGGTGCACCACAAGTCTGGGCTTCCTGGAACGAACCAGACGGCGCCAAACGAGGTCGTGGGAGGGCGGCTGACTCCAATGCAAAAGCACCAAACGCCAGGGGTTCGGTTGGAGATTCCATTGAGCCTCTCGGCGCTACGGAGGTCAAGATTCGTGATGCCGCGCCATCGTCGATGCCCGTTGGACGGGGTTTCTGCACCAGGAGGATTGCCCTGTAAGGCCCCTGGACTGCTTAATGCGCGCTTATTTGTCCATTATATAACCAGGAACTGTCGGTTCTTTCCCTATCGGGCCATTGGCATCTGCAGCTGTAAGCACCAGCACTGCGTCGCGCACGGATTGATCTCCACATGCGATAATGATACTTTCTTAAGAGCCTCTCCAGGCCTCTCGTCTGCATTCGTATTGAGGCGAGCCTTCGCTGTGGCAGAGATTGGGGCCAAATTCCTCACTTTTGTCATATCGGCCGCAGTCCATGAAATACGCGGTCAGAGGTCTTGTTGACCACAGATTCCCCGAGAGTCCTTGGACCGTGCGAGCGACTACGTGTGTGCATTTCCCCTGAAGTAGGATTGCCACCACAGATATCAGCAGAGCGAAACGCTTTTCGGCCTGTTCTTCCAAGGAGGAGCGGAACCGCTGCTGTTCCATCCTGCAGCAAACGGCGCTGAGAATAGTCTTGATTGGTTATCGCAGTGATCCTTCATTCTCTTTGCAAGATGACCATTAGACCCATGATTCCAAGCATGACCGTCTTCAACCATGGGTGTTCGCTAAGCATGATGGTCACGTATCCAACTGCGGGCACGTATCCGCGTACACTACCGATGATGTCTTCTTTCCTATCCAGGTAGCTCTGTCCGCGGGCATAGAGCTCAGTGTCGTCGGCGACGTTGTTATCACCTTTTGTGAGCAGTTTTGGGGAGGCTCTGGAGAGATTTCCGCTGCTGGAATGTCAGCCCGAGCGCACTGAACCGTTTGGGAACGGGCCTGTATACCTTGTGTCTGCCTCAATGGGAACTGTGGGCGCATGGCTCCGCACGACACGGTGCACGATGGGAATATCTTTCCCTTTCACATTATAGACCACAATTTCTCCTACTTCTGCAGTCTTGTCTCGATTCCAGAGAAACAGTAGATCACCACGTTGGAACGCAGGCTCCATGGAACCACTCAGAACCACCACGATGGGAGAGGGTGAGTCCGCGATGACTGACAGCGACTTCCATAGCATGAAGGCTGTCGATAAGACGAGGGCGAAATTGAGGACCTGCGAGAGGGACTGCCGAGGGTTCGACAAGTAGGGCGAGAGGAGTGGCAGCATCGTGGCAGATTGTTTGTTATGGCCCTCGGTTGGAGAATGGTGAGAGTCGATATCGAATAGCCACAACCGGAGCCCGTAGAGAGAAGTGGCGCATCGAACTTGGAGATGTCGGGTCGATAGTACTTTGAAGTGAAGCGCAGTTGAGCACTGAATGAACGACAAGGTGGCAGAAGTTCTGGGGAAGGCCCGAAGTTTACCCAGGAGGATTGAAACTACATCGTTCACTGAGACACTCGATCGTTAGAAATGAAATGTACGGGCCAGTAATGTCACCCTGGTGGGTAGATTTACTGGGGACGCTGCAATGCCACCTATTCTCTGACTACATTATCATGTATCAACTGCACTTCATCTTCAATGGCCGACGATTTGATTCCTGCAACCGCAATCAGGCTGACTTCACTGCAACCTGACGGGACATTTATATGTTTGTTCAGCGTGCTGGCCAACGTCTCACTGACTGACAGAGAGACCGCACAACAATCTTCCCATTCTCAGATCCCCTCAGCCCTCCAGAAGGCTGCGGCCTGGCACCCTTCTCACAGCGAGCAGGTCGACTCGGCCCAAACCCATCCAGTCAAACGGTTGGCAACGTCACTAGCATAGCAGTTCGTAGAGTGTCCTCCCTCATCCAAATTACCATCCTCCGCGATCGAGCCGGTATTGTATCGTCGAGCCGCCTGATAATATGCCTGTGCGTCGTTGCCGCTTGATGCCAGTTGGTTCAATATCTCCGCAAGGCCATCCCCAGTCGAAGTCCCCCCAACTCCATCAAAGACCATGCCAAAGATTTGAGAGCCTGGACATGGAGTCTGAAGGTTCCCATTCATGTTGCAAGAGGAAGCGCCGTTGTGAGCTTGCATCAAGCCTGGGTTTGGCACGCCATTGTTGGTCGTTCGCACTCGGACGCAGCCCTTAGACTCTTGAAGAAGGATCGCCAGGATGAAGCGGTGGTCGACGTTGGTCAAGTAGGCAACATATTGAACGGCATTCAGGACTAGGCCAATCTCCTCTTCACTGTCGTCAGGTCCGTTATCCGGCCCTAGATTGACACACGAGACGCGCATGACGCCTTTATTGGCATTGAACCTTTGATAGATTAGTGGCCTCCACAAAAACGCATCGCGGCTTCCACTTACATGTCCTCGAACGACACCCACTGTGCCACCACGGGCCAGCCAGCGGCTGCTGAACCGTCCCCCGAATATGCTGTGTACCAATCGCTCCCAGCTCCAGTACCATCTTGCACGTCCGCTGGGTTGTTGTTTGCGCCAAGAGCAAACACCTGATTGATCGCGCGAAGCCTGTGCGAATGTGTATGAGAGTGGGCGTGAGCGTGAGCGTGGACACTGGCCACGCTAGCAAGCTGAGCTGCGGCAAAGAGCTACAAAAATGGTCAGCTGGGGGAACAAAGCACTCAGTGGTGGGGACGCTGACAGTAGAATACATCATGGTGGACAGCTCTTTCCTATTTCCCCGGCAAGCGGGTCAGGACCGGCAGTATTTTCTGGTGTGATGATGTGTCGTGGTGCCAAGGTGTGTTCAGACCATGGGAGCTCGAAGTGCAACGGTCGGGGCGGTAGTTGTCCAAAAACATGCCGGACATATCTCTGTTGCAGACATTTTTGGCGGAGTTGCAATGGGATGCCTCCAGCCATTCATCGCCTTTTACGATACCTCCAGACTGTCCGGTGGTTCAGTGTTCTCCCTGTCTGATCCCTCAATGGAAACCAAACCATCTTGGTGGCTGTGTCTTGGACCTTGATGGCATAGATTTCTAGGATTGGCATTGGTGAGGTGAAGAATCTTGTTCTCGCAGAAGCAACAGTCGCCCTGGCAGAAACTGTCACGCAAAGAAAATAGGCGGCTCCCCTCGAAAAGCTCTGTAACGATTTGTCGCCGCCTCCAGTCGGACAGCGCCTTTCACCAAGAAAGGCCAGTCTCTGGCGAAACCCTCCGTCACTTCCCAGCTCTCTGCGACGTCCGGCTCACCCCACAATATGCAGCCACATTTCAAAGCTAGGTCAATCTCATGCCAGGTATGTCTGCCAGCCAGCGCCATACATAATCTTTCCTGCAACGGATGCCTCTCGACGTACCAATGCACAATAGCATTGTCCCTTACCACGGAGTCGGGGAAAATGTCGAAGCACGGGTGGTGCGATACGGTTCGTTGGAGGTATGTCGGGTGAAAATCAGGGGCCAGCATTGAGATGTCCACTGTCCCACTCACAAAAGGCGAGTCGTAATCCCACGATGCCATCAATTTCATGTCGAGTTTCAATGCGCGAATGTTCTTGCCCAGGCCTCGGAACACATTATAGTACATGAGGTTTATGAGCTGATCTTCGGGGTTTGATATCAAGTTAGGATAGCGAACGTTTCCAGCCTTGACGAGCACTTCTTCGAACTGGACGGCGTCTGAGTCGGTAAGTGAGTTGCCTTCATCGAGTTCAATACTGATCAAACCAGCTTGCTGCATTGTCTCCTCGAACTTGCGACACCATGACTGAAGGAGTCGAAGATGGCGCTGCGGGGACGAAGACACGAGAGCTTCGTCGTGTCCTGATGACGTGCCAGCGGCAGAGACCAGAGAGGCTAGAGAGATTGGACCTTTGGGGATCTGGTTATATCTAACGTCGAGAGCGAAGACCGTGACTCCAGGCACGCTGAACGGTCGATTGATTCTCGCTTCTGGCTCGATGCCTGCTTCAGCCATGGTCCTTTTTCGAGCAAGCTTTTGTTCAGCCTGGCGCTTCCCTGCGGTCGGTTATCAGTAGTTGAGGCGAGAACTTTGGATTCGAGACTCACTATACGCTCGCCTGTTCAACCGGTTCTGCAGTCTCCGTCGCTCCTTGATATCCGTCTTGCCAGCCCAAAGCTCTCCCACGTTACGAGCCTCAGGATGACCCATCAAGGTGACGTCGAGGGGACTGTGATCTCGTGTCTTGACCGACGCCATCGCTCATGCAAGTCCTTGCAACCGTGCTTGCCTATGGCGGACCTCCTGTTGCGCTGGGCAATCTCGCAAAGCCCAGATATGGACTATTTGGTGCAAAGTGCTTTATTCGGACGACGGACACTGGACGTACTCCAATGTTTTGTAGGATAGAAATTAGGAGAATGAACTTAATCGGGGACAACCAAGCACCGCCACTGGGTGTGTAGGGGTAAATAAGATCGAGGCTCATGTTTTGTTTGCTTATGGTCTTGCTAAGAAATGCATGATTACTATTCAAGGTTTCGGCCGACATAGGGACTGGGCTCCAAATAAAACACCCTGGAGCTGACACCATGAGATTGATGACGAGGAGCCTGGTAATATATGGAACCGGGACGAGAATATAAACAATGAGAATCCGCGAGGGTGGGACGTCTAACGTCTGCGTTGAGATATCGGCGCTTTCAACTGCGAAGCATGGCCACAACGCGAGTTGGCGAGACTTGTCCCAGTTCTTCACGGCCTTACAATCTCTGTTCCTTGGCCCATCGGCTTCAGATCTTACAATTGGATTTTGTAATTGACAGAGAAGCACATTTGAATCAAGGGAATGCCATGGACCGCAATGAGCAAGTAGGGAATCTTCCACTGAAATGCAACTCGCGGTTAGGAAGTGTGTGTGTGGGAATTTGACTGCGAATGGTTTCTCCGAGGCTGTTTTCTGGCGGCGGTTACACAGAACTCACAACCCGGACACGCGCGCTACAACAAAGGCCTCGCCGTCGCCATGAACGTTTAGCGTCAAGGCCTCTTGATGGGCGTGTTGTCAAACGAGTTGAATCATTTGGCAGTGTGATGGAAATCCTAGGGTCCCCTGATGCCGAATAATCTTCCATGGTCACCAGCGTAGCCGACCGCATGGAGACAGGATGATGGATGTCTTGGTCTTTGTCGAGCCCGCCATCTCCTTTCCTCAAGGACGCCTTTCCTATCAAACCGGATCACTCAAGGAGTTGACGGAGACTTCCTGCACCGCTAGACTCTCCGCTGCTGATCGACCTTATCATTTCCCACCCATCCATGTGTCCAGTCCAAGATACGAGTCCACACGTTGCTGTCGCTGCCGCAGGCTCCCGCAGGGCAACTCGAGATACTCGGTAGGGTCTCTGACACGATCTTTTGGCGCCTTTGGCTTAGGACGGAATTCACCATCCCGATCTGCCGAGTATTTTTTCACAGCACTTTCAATTGACTCAATTCCTTTAACGTCAAGACTCATGCTACGACATCGGGCTGTTCGCTTTGGTATCGTCGCACCGCCCCGAAATGCAGAGGGTTTGTCATGGTGGCGTCTGGCTCGAAGAAATCAGAATCTCTCGGCCGAGCTGCAATATTAGCAAGCCGGTTGGAGCTCGTGGGAGTCCGTTGTTCCCTCATGACCTTAGCCTGTGGGTGCGGCGCCAGAGGATTCCAGTTTCTGTAGCATTCCTTAATGCGTACGTCGCCATTTCCATTCAGGACTTGACAACACTGCGTAGTCATCACCGACACTTCCGAAGTTCCTCCCGTGGTACCTCGTCTCGTACCAGACTGGACGTGTATCGTACGACCGGAGGTAGGGGAGTAAGATAAGCGACAGAGAATTGCATCATCGTCTCTACTTGCAGCGAATGAACAGCCTGCCCCGACAGACACCCGACGGACAAACTCTTAAAATCCTGCCCTGCCGCTCTTACACAACCAATCTCACAATGCCCTTGCCGACTCCATGTTGCTCAAGCAGGTTAGAAGATTGAGAATAATCAGTGCGGCCGCCTCGATCTCGCATTCGATTGGTGTAGCGCTTCAGTTGACGAATTTTAATCGCAGGAGAATCGGTGTTTGCGGATGCAAGATACTTCCCGAAGCGGTCTCGTCGCCTTGGCAGATCCTTGGCCTCTTGCCTTAAACTCCGACTTATGGAAGTTGGTCGCTGGTATCTGCCTGTTTCCCAACGGCCATCACAGTTGATTGAGAGCACAACAAGCCCTTATGGCCGGTCAGTTCCCGGCTGTTGCTATGTGTGCTTGCTCAGGTCTGCAGAAGGACTTAGCAACAACTTTTAGCCATCCGCATTTCATCATGCAACTGACGATCTGGAGACAACGGGGGCCGTCCAGAGACGGAAGCATATAAGGAGGTCCAGGTAGGTGGTGAGGTAGGGCTTTTCCATCCGCATACAACAACTCCATGAAACAGTTCAAGGCAATAGTCTCACGGCACAAGTCTACCAAGACATCTTCACCACCACAGAAAGCAACTACATCACAACAGTCAGCAGTAGTTACACCAACAACACCCTCAAGCCAACCCGTCACCAGCATCATACCCGCCAAAATGTCTAGCGCGCCACTCTCTGGCAAGGTTGCCGTCATCACCGGTGGGACCAAGGGTATTGGCGCCGCCACGGCAACTCTCCTCGTCAGCCTGGGAGCCAAAGTTGTCGTCAACTACGGTCGCGACACCGCCGCCGCCGAGAAGCTCATCTCCCAGGTCGGCGCCGACAATGCCTACGCGGTCCAAGCCGACGCGGGCTCCATCAGTGGCGTGGAGAAGCTGGTCAAGGCCAGCGTCGAAAAATTCGGCAAGATCGACATCCTGATTCCCAACGCGGGCATCCTCCCCATGAAAGACATCGAGTCCTGCACGGAAGAGGACTACGACCGCACGTTCAACCTCAATGTGAAGGGCCCGTTCTTCTTGGTCCAAAAGGCCCTGCCCTACATGGCACCGGGGAGCTCCATCGTGCTCATCTCGACCACTCAATGCCACGCCACGTCCGTGACCGGTCCATACACGCTCTACTGCGCGACAAAGGGCGCCATCGAACAGCTCACGCGTCTCCTCTCCAAGGATCTCCTCGCCAAGAAGGGCATCCGCGTCAATGCCATTGCACCGGGTCCCACTGCGACCGAGTTGTTCCTCGAGGGAAAGCCGCAGAAGGTGTTGGATACGATTGCGAGTTTCCACCCGGGAAATAGAATCGGGAAGCCGGAAGAGATCGCCGGGGCGATTTCGTATCTTGTTGGTGACGGCGCCAGCTGGGTCAGTGGCCAGACCATCAGGGTCAATGGAGGGCTTGCTTGAGGTTGTAATGTATGTCACTGAAGACAGGAACAGATAAGCGACGGGAAGGCGTTAGTTTTGTGGCGGTTGAAACTCAGCGGCAGCGGCAGCGGCAGGAGCAGAGGCTCATGAACGACATGTCCCTGGAGGGCATGCCAGAGATTGGAGGTCTATTCATATGTCATAATATAATGACTCTGCAATATGATCGTTGCACTGTCACTTCAATCCCTTGATCCGTAGTTCCAAAGGCAATGCAACAGAGCCGAATGTACGCGCTACGAGATCGCCATATATCGCATACCGGCCCCTGCTCTGTTTCGCGGCGCGAACACCTCTCATGACAAGAACGACTTCGACCGGCGGCCGCTATATTCTCACTCCCCATCTTTCATTGCCTGAAATATGGAGGCATGAGGTGCTGGGTCTAATTGCCAATAATGTTAAAAATCCTAAGCCGCTCGATCGCGGGTCCTTGAATCATAGAATCATCCATCATGTCATACCGATCATCACCCTCTCATCCCCTCAGCAGTCACGAACCGCTTGTCCATGACAACCAACTCACAAACTGACAATATCTCGCATATATCAGCTCTGCCTAATTGCTAACGTCGTGAGGTGGAACGTATGCCATATCCCCCAGTGACCGACAAGGGACAGCTAGCGTCAGCCACGCTTGGCCCGGGCCTGCTTCGACGCGAACGCTTCCCTGATCCTATCGGCCTGTTCTCGCCTCTCCCTCTCGTACTTCTTGCGGTTCAGCTCTTCACGTTCCTTGCGCTCTTTCTCGCGTTGACTGTCTGCCCCACCCGGTGCTCTCAAAATGGTGTTAGCTTGTGGAACCAGGGCAGAGGACGGTGATTCGGCGGCGTTGCAGAGGATGGCGTCCCAAGGAGGGTCCTTGGAGGCGGCATCGGCGATGTAGAACGTCTCGGGAAATGTCTGCGTCCCACCGTCGTAGTACCACCGCAGAGAGATCGTCGAGGTCGAACTGTACGTCGAGCCGGCGTGATCGGTGATCTTGGTTGGTGGGCTCGACCGAATGACACCGCGACTGGCCGTGGCTTTGCTTCTCGAGATGATGCTTTTCGACAATCCGCAGCCGTGGAGTGCATTGGCGAGCTTGACAGGTTGCTCTTGCCCGTCGGCAATGACGAATATGCACACCGTCGTGTTCGAAGCCTGTTCGCCAAACGTCAGCAAGGATGGCCGGTCTAGTGTGTGAAGTACTCGCGTTAATGCAAAGCCTTCAAGGGGCGGAGAGTACCATTGGGAGAGCTCGGGTGGAATGGTGGAAGAGTTGAGGACGACGATTCTGCCATGAACGATATGAAGACTCGAGCTGACGGTTGTCTTGCATGTGAGGATTCGCGATCGGCCGATTGTGCCCTGCCGCCATTCCTCGACAAGGCGTACACCGACAGGGCAGTGAGGCGAGAACAGGGCAAACGAACCAACAATCGAAATCCTGAGGGGCAGCTTGGACAAATCTTGTGTGCCCAAGCCCAGATTCAAATCCGCATGTGCTGGCAGGATGGTACTGGAGGGATTTGTCCCCTTCATATATCTGCAGAGGCCTGTAGATGGGAGCTTGCTTGGAAGATACATCCTTGTCGAGCTCAGGTTCGCAGAGCTGACATTCTGTTGCCGTCCGGCTCGCTGGTCACCTGGGATGGACGAGCGTGACCACGAGGGACGAATTTGTCACTTGAGTACAGAGCTCCAGGAGACATCACAAGCAGCTGTTGACAGTTAGGTTGAACAAGATCGCTCGAGGTACAAATCCCAGATTCTATCCTCGGAGCCGCTGTCATCTCCTCCGGCTATGTCCAGTTGACCGTCTTCGTACAAATTACCCTCGTCTACCGTCCTCGAGCCATGATGGCGACTTCGAACCTCCAAGCCCTGGCTGTGTAACATTCCGGTCCTCGGGAGCCGACCACTCGAACGCCGTGCGTGGTCTGAATCCAGATTCTTGTTCGGATTGTGTAATACAGCCTTCACTGCTGCAAGCCCCAGCAACAACGCCGCCGCCCACATAGTATGATGCTCTGTGTCCCATCACTAGTCGTACATTCGAAACCAAAAGCTTTTCATAAGAGTGCACAGGCGCCGATTCCTTCCGGTTGGTTTGCTTTTCCTCTGAGGAGCGCGATCCGCTGTCACAAGAAAGCGGCAATGCAACCACCAAACACTTCAACTGCAACCACCAAAGCTGTTTGATTATTTCTTAGGCCAGGTCCCTTTTTCTGTTGAGTTCGACCAAGGCAATGAATTCAGCCCAGTGATCTTCGATCCATGGTCGGCCAAGGATGCAGTCGAACTTCGCGTCAGACTCCGGAGGCAAAACATAGAAGGAGGCACGATAAAGGTTCAGGGGCTGGCTGGTTTCGGAGGTGTCGCTTCGGAAATGCCACTGCAGGATAACAGCACTTTTGAGATCAGTGAACCCCCCAATGGATCGTACTCGGCCGTGGTATGGTTGTTTGCTCAAATCGAGCTCAGAGTGAGCTCCATGTGAGATGAGGTTGAAATCCGCCCCAGTGTCCAAGAGTACTCGTCTCGGCGTGGTGGATGATGGGAAGGCGGGCGTCTTGTAAGGCGAGTACGGTCGCAGGTGGATGAACATCAATGACACGAAAATATTGAGGGGTTTGCTGTTTCCCTCCATCACGCCAGTAGGCCCAAGATACTGCTGTTTGAGAGGTTGTGGCGGTCTGATCGACGCTTCATTTTCTCGCTGAGCCGAACTAACGCTCTTAGGTTGCTGGCGCACATCATGAGAAGATATCGTCGTCCTCGTTTGCGACCGCGAGACATGTGAGAAGGGAGAGGACTGATGGCTCGAGGAGGCCTTCCTTAGACTAGATGTCGCCATTGTTTCTGCAAAAGGTCAGTGTCAATGATGACGCAGACAAGTCTTGAGATCTCCCTCTCACCCGAAGCTCAGACGTTGCTGGGGCTCCTTGAGGTAGTTGCGAAAGAACCTCAACTTGGAGTCACGCGTCAACGTTACCGGAACAGTTCCAGGCACAACAATACTTCGCCGTGAGTAAGACCAACAGCCAGATTCGATGGCTCTGCTATAAACAAGACGAGGAAGCTATCAACGTCTTTTAAGCGTGGTATGGTCTCTGCTCGGATTGAGTCGTCGCACAAGGACGGGGCCGTCCTTCGGGCGAGCTGCATATGTGACAAACTCCTCCCAACAAGGTGAGAACTCTTCCCTCCTATACAGGCGCTGCAGCTGCTACCCTCCTCCTGCTTGAGACATTTTGAATCCTGTGGATAGATATCTGGCTTCGGTGTCTAAGCGCGAACAGATTCGGACGGCTTAGAAACACCTCCCAACACCGTGGGTCAGTACCACAGCAGAAAATATGTCTTCTGCAACAGTGACACCACAGTCCCAAAACTAACAGCCCTCAAGAGAGCCAGTAACTATTTCGAGACCACCTCGGGAAGGGAACTTGCAGGCCGAGATCTTGAGTGCCATCTTGAAGAGGTCCGAGACTCTGTCAGACCCGCGAAAGGCAATGTTTCCAGTAAAAACACTGTCTCGGGAGGTAGTAAATAGACCACTTCTCCAGTAACAAGCATCTCTTTTGCTATTGTTAAAGTGACATAGATAAGGGATATTCAGCATTCGGTGGACCTCATGTGCATGCTCACTTGGATAGCACGTGCTTCAGCGCCGACCTGTACTCTAGGACTGGCAAGGTGAAACGTCCATACGCTCTCCATATCGAGAAGCAGGCATCCATGGGCTAAATGCATTGCGGGTGAAATGATCGAATGAGAGGTCCCGAGAAGTTGCGTTGTCCATACGCATTTCACTGGGAGCTCCCCGTCGGTGAAGTGATTGAAGCTGAGCCTTTCAGAGGCCGCCATTTTCTTTGGGCAGCGACGCAGGTGCAGCTCACCACGCCCCACTGCTGAAGCGTGGCGGTGCGTTGGACAAGTTGTCTGTGAATCCGCATTATAAGCAGACATCCGCCTGTGTCCTCCCCGAAAGGCATACCCCTGGCTCCTCCATTTCCACATTCAAGCAGCCGCTGAAAGCATTTAGCGGCAAGATGACCGGTTACGGGGCGTTGGCTGCGATGATGGCTAACAACCACAATATCGAGGCCTTCAGAAGATTCTCCAGTCTGAACGTCGAGAACATTCTGCATATGCAGGCTGAATTACAGCATCTGGAGGCGGTGATACATGAAGTCAGGGCCATGCCAGAGTTGAACAGCTTCGACCGGATCTGGATTGACCGTCCTGAGAACATGTCCGAGGAGGATATACGTCGAATTTTTGAGCGGTCAAGGACGCTGCTGGACCAATATTGTAGGAGGCATTGTGTCAGAACTAGTGGCCAAAATAGATCGACTGACAGTGGAGTAGATCAAGCATTGCTGCGGACAGCAAGAATCAATTCGCTGCATCGACCCCGGAAAGACAACCTTGAGCTCCGCAGGCAATGGTATGACGAAGAAAGTGGTGGCGATCAATTTTTGTATGGCGTGGAAGCTGGCATATTCTGCGACTCGAGCATCGAAGCAGACATGTTGACTCTGGACGACAACATTGGAAGCAAAGATGCACTAGCCAACTTCCTCAGCGAGAAGGTTGTGCCATTCTACCACCGGCTCGTAGGCTACAAGCTTCACCGGTCAATGGCGGAAAAGGCGTTCGAGCGGACATGGGAGTATCGCCCGGAGACTTTGGTGCATGTTGGGAACGCCATATGCATGCTGTTGTCAGCCGTCATACCAGCCTCGTCAATCCTGGTGCTCTTCAGTGTCAAGAGCATGGCGGCACGGCTGGTTGCCATCAGCATGATGAGCTTGGTATTCTCGTTTTTGATGAATATAATTGCTCAGAGGCGAGCCGACGTCTTCATGTCCACGACAGCATTCGCAGCAGTGCTCGTCGTGTTTGTGGGATCGGCAAATGTGATGGGTAATTGATGGTCGACGCCCGCAGGCGCACACAGCTACAGCAGAAATTCTCCGAGCGGTAGTACAGTGACACCTTTGGAAGGCAGGCGACTGATTTGGAGGGTGCCATTGTCGATATTGTCTCACAGAAAATGCCGTGGAAGTCTCAGTGTGCAGCTGAAGGCTGAAGGGGACAGTTTAGGATGTACGGAGCAGGCTGGCGAGCGGAAAGACGGGTGACCGGTGTCGCCGGCCCTCGCAGAACTGGAATGTACTTAGACGACTGGGTGTGCTTCCGAAATCATACACGGTGTGCAAATTGCTGGGGGCCAAGTGTCTTGAACGCGCGTTAGCTGAGCTCACAGAAGGGGAGTCTTGCTCAATCAAAGCGGATATCAATTCCGACTCGTTCTCAAATTACTCCGACCTCAGACGAACTCGGAATTGGCCGGCATAGGAGCAAGGGATAGAAACATTTGACATTGCACGCTTGAAAGCAGTTGGAATGTGATGGGGCCTGACCTGACCTCCGTGCCTCCCAGCTGACGGTCATCGACGCCTCCACTCGGCATAGGAACATCTTTTTCCCATCTCAGGTTGGGGACGACCCCGCCTGGCTTGGCGCTGATGGGCGCTCTGAGAGGCTGGGCCTGTGGGCTCGCCGGCAGGAACTTCGGTTAAGCAGTCGAGCTTCCTGGCAAGTCAAAGTGCGCGGTTGAAGCATGACAAAAATCGAAGCTTTGGAGGGAGCTGCGAGCTGCGAGCTGCCCCCCCAACCTCTTCCCTCCGAGCTCTCACGCTCGGTCATGACGCCTGGCGAGCTGGGATGCTGAGCTGCCCCTCACGCTCACCCAGTCTCGCACTTCTTCTCTCGCTGAGTCTCTCGTCTCTCCACCAGCCCTTCCGGAGAGCTCACTCTGAAGCTCCTACCTAGTCAAGGGGCCTGCACGACTGATGGACCAAGTCTTGCTGCGTCATGATGCGCTTCGGCACCCTATTTTCCCATCCGTCCTGCCCTGAGCGCCTCATGCCCCCTCTCCCGAGGGCCTCTTGCGCTCCATTGCCTCCCCTGAGTTGCTTACTAGCTTAGACCTGGGTCCTGATTCTGAGCCCCAGCTCTGACGTTTGGCCAGCAGCTCCCCCAAGTCTCCCAACCTCAGCCGCCTGCCGCTCACCCCCTACCTGGAATACGGTCCTTGCGGCCTCTTCCTCTCCTTTGTTTCCCTAGGTCGTCCATCTCTCCTTCTAGCTGTCCTTAGTCCTCCTTCCAAGTTCCCATCAAGCCAGTCTTGATCTAAACCTCTCCATCTACTTGAGCTACTCCAAATACTATGGCGCCACCCAGGAGGCGTCGAGCTGACGACGAAGACGACGAGGAAGAGGAGCTGCAGAGCTTGCCCGAAGACGACGAGGAAGAAGAGTGAGTAGTCCGGAGCCGTCCATTTTCTCACCACCTTTTCCGGCTGCCTGGGACCGCAAGGTCGGCACAGCACGGCTTTTTATACCTCCCAGGACACAAGGCTGCTGCCGCCGTCTGCTCGGTGCGCAGCTCAAGTCCCAGATTGGTGCTCTTCCTGACCTGACTTACACTGTTATGCACTTGCCCACTTACTCCTTTGCGCCTCCAAGCTTGGTCGAATCTCTTCTGCCTGATCCCCATTGCTGACCGTCTGATTAGGGAATACATTTCGGATGAGGACGAAGATGTGAGCTTCCCTGCCCACTCATGTTCAACGTCTTTTTGATCAACATGTGTGCTCCACAAAAATCAACTCATGCTAAGACGATTCGCAGGACGAGGAAGGCGACGAAGAGGAGGATGAAGAGGAGGCTGAAGCCGAGGATGATGAGGGGGAGGCAGCAGCCGAAGGTAAGATGCGTACTAGACGACCTGCGTCAGCTCTCGCGAGTGCTAGACAATCGCTGACCATCCATTTGCATAGCTCCACCTCCAAAATTGAAGCGCAAGGCCCCCGAAGATGACGCAGAGCCTGCGACGAAGAAGACCAAGCAAACCGAGGACAACGGGGAAGAGGTCGATGAAGAGGAGGCTGAAGATCTGGAAGGGGAGGAAGATGATGATCAGGAGGAGGAAGCGGACGAACCCAATGTCAAGACGAAGGTCATCTCGGGCTCTGAGCCCAAGAGCGCTGCCGCCCCGGCTGAGACTGAGGACCTCGACGACGAGGACTAGTTATGGATTACTCTTGTGGGTGGCTTCTTCGGCAGATAGTCGCCAGAGACATAGGAGACCAAAATTTTTCTCGGCGACAAGGGCGGAGTCCCACCTAAGCGACGGAAATTTGCTGCACTGACCTCGCGCACCCTTTAATACTCTCTCAGGCCTTGTAATAAGCTTGAGCTGTCCTATGATCCTGATTCCATATAACGCCTCGCCTAGGCCAAGCAATGAATGATTTTTGTCGCAGGCTTCAAGGTCGCAGCGCAATTCGCGATCGAACGGCGTTAAGAACCACTTCATCCCGATTTTGCAAATCATATCTTTATCCGACCCTGTCTTGGCTCGGGTTCTCTTGTAGATACAGTATCAAGCTCTTTTCCAATTGCCATTTCTGCACTCCTGTCAATACCGCCGGACCGACTTCCTGCATCGCATCGATCGATGCCAGGGAATATCAAGCAAAGTCAATGTGTTTTGAAGATATGCGCCGATAGCTCGTTGTCAGCTTCGTGAGGTACGAGCAACAATCAGCAGCATCCTTTAGCTACCTATCGGACATAACATTTGGTTGCTCATGAACGCAGCCAAGCATCGCGGCCGAAGCGGCCGCGCTGAGACGTCCTGGCATTCTGATTCAAATCCGCGTCGCTTGTCACCGCCGACGTTCGACCTGTAGATCTGCTACAGTCTCATTTCGGCCACCAGACCTGCATTATCTGCGGCGCCCGCTCAACAGCGCCGCCGCGGACCTCCATGCGATTGAGCCTCACTATTCCGCTTGCACCACTTCTTCTTGTGCTTCAGGCTGCCAGCCAAGCTGCGGTGTTTGTTGCGGAATGCGCGAGGCGGAGCTGTCTCCCTCATGCATAGACTGGCTGACTCATTGAATGCTATCCCGATGCAAACCTAGAAGCAGGGTCATGGCTGGGCAGGCTGCCACAAAGTCCGATTTTTTTTTAAGGGGACCTTTCAGCTCGAAGCCTTTGAGGCGAAAAGCATTTAAAGGCCCAGTGCCCATCTTCAGACCATAGTATCTCTGTATCATTCGTCTTCGGATTTTGCTGAGGTGTGTCTTTCTAGCATATACCATCAGTGGCGGCTCGTCTTCTCCGTGATTGAAACACATCCGAGTATTATGGCCGTGCCCAAAGTGTGGTTTATCACAGGCTGTTCGTCTGGTTTCGGAGAGGAGCTTGCACTCAGCGTGCTGAACCGGGGTGATAGTGTTATCGCAACTGCTCGTGACCCGAGAAAGCTTGAAGCCATCAAGATTGCCGGAGCGACCACAATTGCCTGGGATGTCACTGCTCCATTGGAGGAGCTGAAGAGGGCCGCCGCAGAAGCACACAAAATTTATGGCAGGTTCGACTACCTGATCAACAATGCTGGCTACAGCCAGGTTGGTGGACTGGAGGAACTGACGTAGGTCTCTCCTGGCCGCTCTTGTGTCAATGCCCATACTGACCTGAGAAGGCCGGAGGAGACTCAAGCACAATTTGCTACGAACGTCTTCGGGCTGTTGAACACGACTCGCGCAATTGTCCCGTATATGCGAGCGGAACGGGCAGGTGTGGTTGCCAACTTTTCCAGCGTTGGCGCCTGGCGCGGTTACGCGGGCGTCGGTCTATACTGCGCATCGAAATGGGCAGTGAGCGGCCTGTCAGAAACATTGTACTACGAGTTGGCCGACTTCAACATCAAAGTCTGCACGATCGAACCTGGCTATTTCCGGTCCAAGTTCCTCAATCCTGGCAACTCGCTGAAGAAACAAAACACGATTCCAGACTACGAAGGTACCGCTGTCCGGAAGGGTGAGCAGTTGATGAAAGAGTACGACAACAAGCAACCCGGTGACATCAAGAAGGGCGTCAAAGTCATTGTTGATGTCCTTAGCGGTGACTCGGGTCGAGAGATACCGATGAGATTGGTGCTGGGGAAGGACGCATACGGAATGATCAAAGGCAAATGCGAGGACACGGTGAAAGGTATGGAAGGGTGGAAAGACCTGACTTGCTCAACTGATATAGATGACGAATAGCCGCAGGGCGGTGTTCGAGCCTCGATGACCTGAGGCTTGAGCTAAACTGGCAGTCGAAGAATGAACTCGAATTTGGGACCCTGACCATAGTATCATAAGCGTTCAATGTTACATGTTCAGCCACCTCGTCACGCAGAGCTTTAATTGCAATAGATGGTCTTTTATCCACAGACGCACACAATGGGGTTCCCTTTTACTCCCCGATTCTTCGAATTTTCTCGTCATCCACATCGCGACTCTAGTATCTTTGTCCCTGCACTGGACGGTGTTTTGCTCAACCTCATCACTCACCAGCAACTGCGTCCTGCAACATCGGCCGGACATGAGGGTGATGTAGAACTAGTAAATGATCACGGCTCCCACACACTTACCTCAATGCAACGACATTCCCTCACTGGGAGCCGCAAACGCCCCTTCTTTTGCGAACATCAGCACAGTAAGACAGGTCATTGCCTTCTTCGATTCTGCGGCCTTTCAGTATTGACGTCAATCGAGATACACGAATAAACCAAACGCAGTCACTTCATACCATCCCCCGGAGCCTCGAATTCGATGGTTTTTCCTCGAAGAATGTCACGAAGGCGAAGAGGGGGGATGCAGTCGCCTAAACAAGAGGCCGGGTTTGAGAAGCAGCGAGGAGCAGAACTGCTCAGAGACAAGTTGTCCCTGCAGTGTCAATTACATGATCCCTTGCCTCCCACACATTCTGGAAGGCCTGTCGTGTGACTAGGAGAGAGTGGAAGGGTTGTGCAGACTCACAGTGAGCCGTTGCAGATCGAGGCCGTGATCGTTGCGCCGTTCGGCCTGAAATGTTTCTCCTTTCGGACGTGCTCCTCTACCCCAATGTCAGAGGCAGGATGACATGGAGCTTGATTCCAAGTTCGTAGAATCTCCCGTTCCTGCTCACGCCTCTTGATCCACCAGGGATAAAAATAACCGACCTTACTCCTTCCTTTACGAAAGCTTAATCATACCTGCCTTTTGAACCATAGTGCCGACTCCATCCCCCGTTGCTTTCCACCCTCACCTGTCAAGATGCTTTCCGTACTCTATTCCACCTTCGGTAGGTGCATGGTATCCTTCCTGAAGCCTTGTTTTCTTACGCCTCCCCCTGTTTCGCTCGACGCCGGCTTTTCGAAGCTTTCGGCGAATATCTTGGCCTTGATGCCTTGCATATTGACATCCTTGCGGTTCGGGAAGCCGAGCCCAAAGGAGGTTTCGGCCATCGTTATTTGGAATTCGAACCAAAATAGATGCCGGCAATCATTCGTTTTGATCGATTTCCCCCGTGCTGATTGCCAAAAGCCGTCGTTGATCTAATTGACAGGGCTGAATGAGGTGGCACACACCAACAAAAATCTCCCCCTGACCACTGCAGTTGCCTTGCGAACTCCTTTGCTTTCCACATTCTCCCCCACGGCGAGGGACTTGACCCTTCCTCGGTCAGTCAATCAGTCAGTGCGGACGAACGCCGTGCCACTACAATGGCCAACGTACCACAGTGCCGCAGCATGGCTGCTAATAATATCAACAACCATTTCGTCTACTACATCGGCAGGAACCTTGGCTGCTGCCGGGATTCCCATGGGTATGGCATTGCATATGCGCCCGGCCACACAAAATATGCATACTATCTGCAACCACGGCTCTGGGATCCACACATATCGACGGCTTCATGTGGGCAGCACGCTTCATCAGTCGAGGCAATCCATGTACGATATGCCAACGTGACCGTTGCCCGTTCTCGACCAAGCGGGCGAGCCGGTGGATCACCTCGACATGGCGTCAGCTCGCTACACAGCATAGTTGTAAACAGTAGCGACCGATGACTGTGTGGGTGCATCTTCCATTGTGGCTATGCGTGATTGCCACCTCTACACCAGCACCGTCACCCAACCCTCCTGCTGGCACTCTGCTCACAGTACGAGTACACGCGGTCTCTCTTCCATCTTTGCCGATGAAATCGTAAACCTTACCCAGAGCGTACAGCACACACTAGAGGAGAAGAGTATCACCTTGTCTCCTTTATTCCTTCTTCATACTCCCTCCATGCCGCTTTATTCCACACCCATGTCCAATCTCCGCCAAGTCAGCCTCGCGAAGTGAGTTGGAAGAAAGCAAGGCTGAATCCCACCCCGGTGCGCACCACCCACCACCCACCACTGCTGATCATCCTTTCCCGATCTCGACCCCACCCACACAGGCGAAGGATGACCATCTCGTCGACTACTCTCCCTGCCTGTGCTCGTACTTGTACACGGTAAGTTCGGACGGATCCATGGTACACGCTGGTCCCCCTACTTCCCCATTCCCACTTTCCTACCTACTCACCATCCACTTCGCTATCCCGATAAAGGTAGGTGTCAAGGTTGGCAGGGAGGCAAGCTAGAAACGTCGGCTGCCCCACAAACCGAGAAGGCCAAAGCCTAAATATAGATGCTGGCGATCTGGCCATCGCACAACCTCGCTTGATCATCCCGAGCCGGGTATTTTGGGATTACGAATATGGTCTCTTTGAATGCGTCCCGTGTATGCATTCACTGTAGTCTACACGGACAGAATCCTGTCGAGGGAAGCTCGAAAGCAGCAATTCAGTGCGCGGTCCGCGTCATCCCATCCCATCCCTTCGAGTTCCATCTTGGAAGGCTCCGTCGTGTGCATTATGGGCTGTGTTGCGTCTGTATGGTATTGACAGTTCGCCGAAGTGGAAAAAGTGTCAATGGCACCGCTCCGTCTATACCGTGTATGTATGTAAGCAAGTATGTACTGTTCATTGGGCTCGTGCCATCAAATCATGCATTGCAGGCTTTTTTGCTTGTTGCCTGCCACCCAGCCTGCCAGCCCTACCCTAAGGCCTCGTCAAAGAATGGGGAAACCATAGGCCGTGGAATCACACAAACATGCGAGCAAAACCATAGCCTCAAACAAAATCAAGTCAGCGCATGTGCCTTCGCTGTTGTAGCCATCCCGTCCTCGCTGCCCTCCCAGATGATCCCCCAGAAATGCGAAATGCAAATGCAGTAGCCGTTCTCGCCTGCGCTTTTCCTTCGTAAAATGACCAAATCAGTCGTACTCTGTCCATGCTATGCGCTCCGAATCACAAGGCCGCTCGGTCGTAATTTTCAAGTGCTAGTGCTATACAGTTGGTGAGCTCGTCGTGTCGCTCGATGTTCTCCGCGCGTCAGTATTCCATCCAGTCCGCATACGGCGGGGCCAAGTATTCCGCCTTGGTCGAGAAGTGGCCTTCCTGAATCTGTAGTCCTTGGCCGGCTAGTCACATGTGCACGGTCTGGCCTTCGTGGCTGAATGCATTCTCCATGAAATTCCAATCGATGTCCCCCGAGTTCAGCCTCGGGTGCGGGTCGAGGTTGTATCCTAGTAGGGCCGTCCTTGCGTGCGGATCGACCTCGTTGCTCCCGAAACTATGCTCCGATCCGCCCACGGGAAATTGCTGGCCGGGAAATGCTGGGAGGAAGTCTTCCGTCGAGCCATGCGTCGCTGGCTCCGAGTACAGGCTGCTGCGCATTCCGGACTGCCATTGCATGGGCGCGGCAAAGGAGCCTGGAGTATCAGGCTGGGAGTATGCGTGGGCGACGGATGGATTTGACAGAGCTTGGAACGCGGTTGGTTGAGCAAGGTCAAGTTGATGGCTGGTTGGGGTTGGGATGCTGAATTTGGCGTTGGGTGGTGTGGACGAGTAGCTCCTTCGGACCCCGCCTCGCTGGGCTTTCTGGCGCTCTAGGACGGCTTTCATTCGCTTGCGGATGATGGCATTGCTGCGCTCCAGTGCTGGCATGGTGTTGGACGTCTTCTGGAGGACCTCGAGGAGGAAATTTAGCCCGTTCTTTTGGGCTGCCATCGCGGGGTCTTCTCCCGGTTGATATTCTCGCTCAAATCGCAGGACGGCGATCGTGGCCGCGATGTAGACGCTGTAAGCGTTCAGGTAGGAAATGTGGGTGAGCCCGAATGTGTTGGCCTGTAGCACAATCAGGTCATGAATGGCGCTCGTTGCCTGGATGCACATCTGCCATGATCGCGCCGGCCCCGGAGCGTTCATGTCGCGTGCTCCAAGGATCACTGGTCGGTGGAGGAGAATAACGGTCGTGTGGTAGAGGAGGTTCAGGGACATGATATGAACTGGCGGAGCGAGGGATGGCATTTGATCCGGATTGATTCTGAGGTGCGGCGGTAAGGAGATGAGCCAGTCGCGCAGGTCGCGTGAAATCCGCACGAAAGGTGCCTCGCTTGCTGCTTTGGCTTCCGCCGAGTGTTCCTCCTCCTCCATCTCCCGCCTCGCGGCCGCCTCAGAAGAATATATGCTGTGCATCAGATCGTTCAGGATCACGCAAATCTTGCACAGTTGGCGGAAACATGAAACCACGTATCCGGGACACGGAGGATAATTGGGTGCGTTCGCGAGTTCGGGTGGTGGTGTCTCCCCGTAATAGGGCGCCCACAGGTCGGTATCGCTGTAGTCGTCCATGAAGGTAAGCGGAACTTCTTCGGTGGCGGGAGTGAAGCCGGGCATTCGACCCAGGTAAAGAGAGAGGATCTTGTCCCAGGTGTAGCAGCTCCAGAACAGACGTTTGCGGATCTCAATGTCTTCGGGCGTGAGGCTTTTCACGAAGGCTTGAAGCTTGTCACTGGGCAGGTGTATTCCCATATCCAATGCCATCCGGAATGCAATGCCCGAGAACGTCCATGCTTGAGAGGATCGCCCAAACACCACCTCCCTGGCAGACTGTTGCAGGAGGGCTTGGATCGTCGGGATTGAACTATTTCGTAAGATGTCCATGCCTAGCCCAAATCGCGCTTCGTCTGTCATCTTTTGCATAAACTCGCCAGCGGTCATGGAGCTGCCCATGGGACTGTGCTGGCTAAGCACGCTATGATACTGATCCTGGTACACATCGTGGTTTAAGAATCTGGAGCCATGCGCGTGTATCACCTATAGTTTTGTTGATTAGTTGGCCATACGCAGTCTTCAGTCTAGCCATGCGCTTACCTTCAGCAGGGTCTCGGAAAAATAAGGCGGGTCCTGAGCGCCTGGGGTGTTTAAGTCCACCATGGCCATGCCTCTCGTGAACGCAGGCCTGTACACAAACAAGAACAGAGGGTGCATCCAGCACCAATGATACTTCAACAACTCATGAGAAATCTCTTTGGGAACGTTTGCCTTGGCCGCGCCGTTGGCTATCGCGAAAGGCTCAATCTGCCTTTGATGGGTGGCGTTCAAGACGAGGTCGCGCTTCACGCGCTGATCTTCCTGGGGGTTGACGATGTAGTTGAGCTGCGCAGTGATGGGCGGTTGATGCCGTTGGGTTGAAGGAAATTCATGGATCGGCGAAGTTGAGTTGTGGAAGGTGACGCCTCCGCTGTCGTCCACACTGATGTCGGCCTCCCACTTGATCTGGCGATTCCGAAGCGCAAGCACTTGACTGGAACTCTGCGAAGCTGCCGTTTCGCTGGCGGGCGATGCTGACGGCAGTTTCTTTTCATCGTGCGACCCGGCCTATCGAAGCATGAGTGACGGTGGTCGGAAACGAATGGGGTCATTGCATACCCTTGAGAGCCAGACTTGAGTCTTCGCCTGTCGCAGTTGCGACTTGAGCTCTTGGATTTCTTCCTCCAAAGATCGCACATATGCGAGGGACGGTGGCTTATCGTAGTGGCAGTCGTCTTTGTACGCTATGCACCTGTAGAGCGCATAAGATGGAGTCCTCTTGCGGGGGATGTTGGGAATACCTACGTCGTGCATTTGGGTGTCTTGCCGTCACATTTTGACTGCCGCCGTGTTAGCCGCTGTGTGCCCGGAATGTCGATGAAGCACCATCTCCGATCACGATGCGGCAGAAGGTCATCACCACCGCGGGGTCGTAAGTACCTTTCGTCTGCGACAGCCGGCGCATGTCGACTTGCGATGTTTGGACTTGGGCTTCTCTTGCACGTCGGCGGGCATTTTCGAGAGTCGAGGGATCGGTCCGTGGCAGGCTACGTCGAGGGTCTCGATCGCGAGTTCAAATTGAAGTCATGGCCAGAGCCTCGTAGGGCAGTGAGCGTCTTTGAATGGATTCTCCTCACGAGATCAGATCAGAATTGGAGAGCAGGACTAGTATGTCAGCGATGTGCCACCCCCTGCTTCAGGGCTACGAGGTCTAGCAGGATAATTTTCGCAGACGCGCACGGTCGGCGCACGCAAGTACGGTTCTAGCGTCATGCGAAGGCGATTGTCGGGATCAGTGCAGAGCTGCATGGATAGCAGGGGTCTCCGCAGCGGGATCACGGATGGGCAGTTGGGCCAAAGCATGGACCACGGCATGGAGGGACTGGACTGGGAAAGGAAAGAGCCCGTCGAGCAGTGAGTTACTTCCTTTCTGGAATGGCAAACTTCGTGTGCCACGTCTCGAGAATTTTAGGAGTGACCGGGGGCAGCTTAGTCTGAGTTCGGGGATGGTAGGGATGGTGGGATGACGACGTCCAGCATCAGAAGGGAACAAGGTGTTTGGCCAGTCAGTGGCAACCACCGAAGCCACAACCACTACGCAAACCTCGGACAAGTCGGAGTATTGGACGATCAGGATCTGTAGAAGGGCAAGTTGGACAAGGCCGCATCAGGGCAGCAACCACGCCGCTTTCAGCTGTCAGATCGAGTGGTGCCAACACGGGCCTCCTCACGGGGATAGCCAGGACTCCTGCCGCTAGAACAGGGGAACCACCGGGTGTCATGACATTGTGTGCATTAGCGGCCAGGCTTCGCTTCGAACGAGAGCACTTGACCATCTCAAACTGCCTATCTTGGTCCCTGCCATGAGAAGCACCGAGAGCCATAACAGCCCGTTTCGAGAACGATGAGCCGTGAGCGCTCGAGAAAGGCTCCAGGCACCTCGTAGACGGGCGACAACAGACTGGAATTAGAGGCAGACGGTAGAATTGTCAGGCTGCGTGCCCAACTCGTATTGAGACGCTGCTGGCCCGGCTGCCGGTGTTTGGGGCACTTTTGGGTGTCAGGACGGCCGCTAGAGCAAGAAAGGGCAGGTGGTACGTAACGGGGGACATCGACTTCCACCCAGTCAGAGCCCATCGAGATCCCGAGATCGCCTTACACGGCCTTGGACGGACGGGGTACCGGGAGCAACAGCGGCGCACGCCTACGAGCATGTACCTTTCAGGGCCTCTCTCTGTCCAGTAGTACCTACTCGTAGGCTCTCCCGTTCACCAGCTCACCAGATCATCAGGCTCATTCATTCACCATCGCTTGTTCGACTTGTAGTACGGATCACTCAGTGGACAATCCCATCCTCGAATTCTTGCCCTCACTGCCACTCGTGTTCATTCCCGCCGTCATCTCCTAACCACGCCACCGAACCTTCACCGTGATGTTTGGAACACGCCTTCTCAACACGAACAGTCGGTCAGCCAGCAGAAAACACGCTTTAGGTTAGTCGAAATCACCTTCAACCGACGGGAACCAAACTCACCAACCTCTCAGATCATCGTGGAGCCTTGTGCTCCCTCTTCCGGTATTTGGTATTCGTTGGTATCACGGGGACTCGCTCATTGGAGGCCCTCTGCTCGTCTCCGTACGCCTTCCCGCATCCCTCGTTCCAATGAAACCCCTGGCTGCGTCCTGCATGGAATTGCTTAGATTTGCGCTTGCACTTGACCACAACTGCTTCGAATGATGACACACTTGGAATCTTCTCTACCGTTTCTCTCGATGCCGCTTTCACGTCTGTTGCGGAACCGCATGTCGATCGTCTAAACTACTTCCTTTCCGCTGGAACGAATACGACTCGCGAGCCAATCGACATACTCCCTGGACCCCAAGTATAGCAATGGTCAGCACTCTCTTCAATATAAGCACTATGTGCCTCTGCCTTGCTCCAAGTCTTGGGAGCCAGACGCTTGGAGTTCCACCTCCCTTGCTGCCACGAGGTGGCCCACACACCAACCACTGAGCTGCGACAGCTGCCAGGGCGATGATTGATCCAGTAAAGATGTCCGGCATGCCCAGTACGCGTGTCTGCCCCATCAGTTCGGTCTATCTCTTGGAGAACCCTGGTCGGGTTTCGAGACTACGAGTTTTCGAGTTGGTAGCAAACGAAATCGAAACATCGACTTCCCAACTAGATCAAAATCCAATTCGTTATGTCGGCCACAGTCTTTTAGGCTACGGGCAGAACTATCAGCCAAAATCTGCCCCCCAAGAACCAGCGGATATTCATTTCAAGCACAGACAGTGACTAATCCTCTGTGTGAGACGGCGCTGATATCCGGCACTAAATATACCTACCCTTGTCGTATAGGACCCTCGACGACATCAGCTAACATTTCGAGATCGCTGCTCCATCTCGGCCAATTGCTCCAAGTCCACAAATGGGTCTGCGAGTTGACGGTCGCGCCGAACCGTCTTCTCGCGGCGAAGGCACCGAATCGAGGTTGATCGTGCAGAGAAGGATTGTCTCTAAATTTGGCGCGCCCAACGCACTCGACAAAATCAGGCTACGTGATGTGTGCGCTGTGCATCTTGCCTCTGGATTACGAGTGAACTGCCTGCCCACGAAGCAACTCGAGGGACATTACGAATCAGGTGTCTGCTGGTATGTCATGCTGTCAATCGCTGAGACTCAGCCTCGAGACTTGCGAATGCATCTTCTTTGACACACTGTCGCCCCCCTTGCTACGTGATCCCCTCGAGTGAGCGCTGGTGACCTCTTCGTCTGCGACCGAATACTGAGCCACAAGCATTGTCAGCTTCAGGACATGGCTGTTTCATGCAAAGCCAGAATGGCCATGAATAGGCTGTTGAATGAACCACGGCCCGACAATCCGCTCAATGTTCATAGCCGATATCCGGGGTTCATCGAGGGATCATGCTGTTGAGGTTTGTACCGTCTTTAGTCATTCGACAGGCCACAACAGCCTAAATTACCCCTCCATGCACCCACTCATGCAGAGGGACTTGACCAAAAGTACAGACCGAAAGGGTATTTGGTAGTGCGTCGTGGCAGTCGGTCAATCACATGGGCCCGCTTCCCAGGTCCCCAATCACGGCAGGCAAAGACTTTCCAAGCGTCTACGAGTAGTACTGGGTCACTATTTCACGCGACCAATGCATTATCTAGCTCCTTGACGTCTGTCTCTGTTGGCGCAGTCGTCGCTGGCGTCGAAAGAGTGAGTGAAATGAAAGGTTCTGTTCTCCCGTTTTCCCACCATCCAAGGGATTCTGCTTCGACAGGGAGCCCACTTTGACACCTCGTAGTCTGTCCGTCCGACGCTATTGTTCACGTCGAAGTCGCAGACGGCAAGCAGTTCTTCGCAATCGCCGTTTTATTCCAATGTTGCAATCGGCTGGAAATGCCGGCTTCGACGCCAAACTGGAATCTTTGATATGTGATTCCAAATGCTCCTAGCCAAGTTAGCCACTTTGGTCGAAGATGGAGACGAAACTTTCCAACCTCTTCAACCAGAAATAAAGCTCAGCAACGTGCTCGTTTCTTGACGACGAAGGAAACCGCCATGAAAACTGGGGCTACGTCCTCATACTTACCTCGTGTGGACAAGGCTTGTAGATTCGGCGGTCCATAAGGTCTAGTCCTGGGTTGAGGAGTAGGCTTTCGCGGGGGGAACGGTCTTGCCGCAGACTCATGTATCTCTGGTCCTCGAAGCAGGAAGGATCCAACATGTCGTATGCAGCAAGTCACTCCGGCGGATCCAAAATCCCTGCTTCTATACCGCTAAGCGACGGGGAGATGTCCCAGTTTCATGCGCAACGGCCCATGCTTCGTGTTGTACCCTTTGTGACACTGTTCCAGGTCGACCTAGCACGACGAAGTACCCGGGCGGGCATCGTTGGTCGTTGGCAGCTGGCCGCTTGAGCGAAGCAAAGGATACTCTGAGGAAAATACTTCGTCGACTGTGACCAGAATCAACCTCAACAATGTTCCGTGTCTGATTTTGCAGCTTACGGTCAAAAGCTGAAAGTGGGGAGAGACCCCCTCCGAATGTCCCCTCCATACCGGCTCACTCGGGGCACCTCGTCGTCGTTACTCGTACAGTCTAGGTACGCATCAGGGCTTGCCTAGGTATCTATTAGCTCTCCGGAATGTGGCCGGTCAGGTGCCAGAGGTGTGCTGCGTAGACCGCAGACATGTGATTGCAGATACATAAGTCTGCCTTGGGCCCTTGTGGTTCCAGCCTTCCGATCCAAGATCTAGACTGAGTTGCAGAGGGCAAAGAAACCGCTTGTCTGTCATGTCAGCTGAGAAAAGCTATAGTAGCAGGCAAATGTGGCCCCGTCTTAGGGCAAGAGGTGCAATGAGTGCAGAGTGAGCCAAGTTCTGGTTCCATTCTTTCCTTTCTCATCAGTATGTGGCTTGGCTTGGCTTGGGTCGCGAGTCTTGCCAGGAAGGTAAGCATTTCAGTGAGTATCAAGTGAAGTATTGACAACCCGCATAATCCCTTTCCCTGCTTGCGAGGCATTCATGGCCTTCTTTCGGCGTACGTACTGCGTCCTGGATTAGTGTGCCCTTTGGTTCCTCCGAGCTTACTGACACTCATCCCGTATTGCGTCCTTTTTTAACACACGCTCCTGTTTGCTTCTGGTCGTTAGCTTTCAAGATTCTGCTGACTATCGCCAGGCTGACTGGGGCAGCAGGGGTCAACCGCCATGACTTCTGGGCTCTCGGTCGGGGAAGCTTGTTGATGGCCCCAACCCTATGGTTTCATAAGCTGCGTCTCCAACTGATCTCCGCCGCCTCCCTAGCTGTTCTCGACCTACGATGCCCACATTTTCCCTAGCCCTCGCTCTGAAAAGCCTGTTTGCAGAGACAGCGTCGCAGTCCCCCAAGCCGGGCTGCGTTTCGCCACCTTACCGCCAGTCCTTCATACCAATACCCTCAACCAGGGCGCGTTGGTGTGTGCATGCATGCATGCCATGGCTTGCCAGCTGTAGCGCTGTCCTGAAAAGGTGCTGATGCTTGATGAGCCTGTTTATTGTCGACGCATGCGTCGAGATGCTTGGAAGCTCCATATACATGAGCGGGCGGTATATCTACTTGTCCGCATGCTGCGGCCTGTCGCCCCCCGACCAGCGCGGACTGAAACTGGATACACAAGATGGGGAAAACAGCCACGAGAGAGAGAGATTACCGTGACCCTAGCACTTTGGTGGAAGAGCAGGGTACCATTGGATACCGTGAGACAGAGGACAAGTTTTTGACCCCCAAGCCGTCTGGGGATCCACGAGATCCCCTGAACTGGCCTCTCTGGGTGAAGGTTCGTTCCAGAACCTGTGCGATCGTCTCCGGCACACCTGCTGATCACCCACAGATTCTCATTCTGGTTCAGACATCTCTGCTTGCGGCAATCGGCGGGCTCAACACTGCTGCGATCAACCCCGCGTTGGCGCTGCTGGCCCAAGATTTTGGGATCAGCAAGGTTACTGCCTCGTACCAGACGTGAGTCTTATCTCAACGACATTCCCTCGACAACCAATCACTAATAGTCACCAAGAACCGTCTGTATAGCACTGAATGGAATTGCTCCTTGGTTATGGATACCTCTCTCACACAAATATGGTCGAAGGCCTGTTTATTTAGCAACAACATTTCTAGGTTTCGTCTCAGCGCTCGGCTGTGCGTACACACAGTCCTTTGGCCAGCTTATTGCAGCACGAGTTTTCAATGGATTCTTTCCTGTGGCTTTCGCGCTTGGCGCAGCAACAGTAGTTGACTTGTTCTTCTACCACCAGCGTGGCCGAGCGATGGGCTTTTTCACCGTGACCATGGTCAACGGAAGCCACCTGGCTCCCATAGTTGGAGGCCTACTCGGCCAGTACTGTGGATGGCGATGGATCTTCAAATTTGTGGCCATCGTGGACGCCGTCATGCTGATGACCGCTTTCTTCTGTCTGCCAGAAACACTCTACATCCGCAGAACACCTGTGTCGTCCAAAGCCGACACGCTCAAGCTTCCGATTTCGACAACTAAACCCCGATTCACCAAAGAAGCCTACTTTTCACGGTTGCGACTCTGGTCCGATTTGCCAGAAATCAAGCTGAGACCTGACCAGTTTGTCATCCCAGCGTTGAAGATGGCCAGATATCCGTCTGTGCTGTTTCCCGCTCTCTACTACGCCACCATGTATGGATTCGCTTCCATACTGCCGGCAGTCACCGTCGCGGCAATATTCACCGAATTCTTTCATTGGAACACGCTGACAATCGGGCTCACGTATGGAGCATCGCTCACTCTCGGCGGCATTTTGGGCGAGTGCATCTCAGGCTGGGTCGTAGACTTGCTCGTCAAACGGGAGCGAAAGCGGCTTGGTCGCGATCCCGAACCTGAGGTCCGCCTCAAAGCCATCTGGATGGGCGAGGTCATTGTCCCTGCCGGCCTCCTGATTTATGGATTCTGCTTGCAGTATCGTACGGTTTGGATCCTGCCCATCCTGGGAATGGGTATTGCATGCTTCGGTCTTCAGATCATCACGACGACAACCTACACATATGCGATTGACTGTTACCGCACTGAAGGTAGTGAGGTTGCACAGCTTTTCAATTTGATCCGGCAGGAAATTGGATTTACCTTCGCCTTTTACGTTGTTCATCTAGGCAACAGAATCGGGTTCCAATGGATGTTCTTGATGTTCGCCCTCATCGGGGGCGTACTGGCGTTCATTCCAATGCTCTTCATTATCTTCAGAGGAGCGGAGTGGAGGAGGAGACTTGGAAAGCCTGTGGGTGTGAACGTGTTTGAGAGCATGGTCGACGCGGCAGTGCACCAAAAGGATGGCACTTCGGTGGAGCGGTCCACCAGGACTTAGCGCAACCCCATGGCATGGCAAAGGCGAACTGCCATTGAGCAGAATCCCATGCGACGGCCAGCAGCGTCCCTTGAGCTAATGCACATCATCGACCGTGTGGTCCAGATCTCATGCACCGCCGATCTGACGAGGTTGATGAGATCCGGGAACCGTGCGCTATGGGTGCTGCACGTCACTCGTACATACACGAGGAAGAACTTCCCAGAAGGGTATGCTCCCATTCCCCACATGAGCAGTCAGGACCGCGCCAGTTCCGGCGCTTCTGTGTGGTGCAGGCTGCATCGAATCCCCTTGTTGTATGTACCCCGGGGACTTTGCTGGCACATCCCTCTACCTCACAGGGCTCTACTGTGTGGGAAGATTCCGCCCGGAAGGACTCCGGACCACACCATCACCTCGCTACACAACGCAACACCCAATACCAACCCTAGCCGCTCAATCTTCGGATGAGCCAGCAAGCTTGGCTACGTGTTATAGCGGCACACCCGCTGGACTGGCCGCTTTGCTTTGATTGTTACAGACTCTGCGGTACAGTGTCTTTCGACGTGCGACGCAGAGTACAGGAAGCTTGCCAGAAGCCATCGTACTGTAGTTCGCAACGAGAAATCTCTGACTCAAGCTCCAATGCAAGTTCTGCCTTCAACAATGGCCTGTACGAAAATCGTGATTTCGCACTGGTTTCTGGTGTGAACAAGCAGCGAACCAAACAGGCAGCATGTGTCTCCCAACTCGGATGTGGGGTATGTCAGCGGTCGAGTCATTGATTCCAACAAGCGGCGTCCTCTAGGAGGACTCAAGCGGGGACGAACCCAAGAGATGAAGAAAGAAGTTGCCTAGTCGTTGATAGCCGCACGCACGTATCCGTATCGTCACTCTCACTTTCAGATATAGAGCTGTTTGATATCCACGAGCCGAAATGCGAAACTGACACATCTGACCTTGAAAGAAGGGAGCGACTGGACAAGTAGCATCTCGGCCTGGATATTCCAGTACCCACGAAAAAGAAGTAGAAGATAAATGATCGGTGCTTCAATCTTGGCCAGGCAGCACCAGGAAAAATGCTTCGTGCCCGTTCGTCTTCTTCCTCTTCCTCTTCATTCTTCATCCTTGCGCATAAAACCTTTTTACATCGGACACATTCCGCCGTGCATGAGCGGCGGAGCTTGAAAACCCCACGTTGAGTTGGGGCTTGCACCGACGCAGGGAAGTTTCGGGCCTCTAACGAGCCAACGCAATGTTTCCGGACTTCGAGACTCGAGACACCAAGGACCCGAGGACCCGAGAACTCGAGAAATCGAGATCCCACGCGCGTATAATACATTGTGAGTGAGTGCGGCAGCTATTAGCTAAAACAACAGCCTCAGTCTCGGGCCGGGAAGTTCTTGACTCGGAACCAAAAGCTTCCCTCGCAGTCGGTCCTCGGACGGATCGAGTAACGGCTCTTCCGTACCATGTGAGTGGCATCTCGGAGAATATACTCGTACTGCGGCCCCGGCCAGTAACATGGGTGTGCGTGTGCGTGTGCGTGTGCGTGTGCATGTGCGAGCGTTGTGTCTGAGATAGGAAAGTGGTGCTTCAATTTGCTCAAGGCTCCGTGCCCCCGTGCTTAGCGGCGTCCTCACGCCGTCATGTAATGTGGAACGTGTGCTGTGTACCGTAGGTATGTAAGACACAAAGCGGCGAACAGCGGTCCCCTGTCCGCCCTCTCAACGGGGGGATGCTGGTGGTGCTGGCGATGCGAGACGGGACGAAACGGGACGAGACGAGACGAGAGACCATGATAGCTGTCACCACTGTCAGTCACCGGCATAGTCACGGCGGGACATGCCAGGCCAGGCTGCGGTATTAAGGCGAGGCAGGCCAGGGCGGACTTTGGCCGAGGCGACGAATGGTGCGTTGGAGAGATGGTGGTGGGTGGATGGGTGAGGTGAGGTGACGAGTAGGTCAAAGTGAGGCAGGTATGCTTGCCGCCCTACGCAACTTGAAGCATGGCTTTGTACAACAAGGCTGGCTGGCTGGTTTCTTGTCGGTGATGCTGTTTGGTGTTGTGTACAAAGACACAATACAAACCCTCGGAGGCTGATAGCCTTAGCCTCGCAAAGGATGAAAAGCAGCATGTGGGACAGGGTGTGGAAGCCTGATGCCGTGGGTGGATCAGGATTCAGGAGTGCGCAAGATGGATCAGACGGGAGCTGGGGACCGAAATCATGCCATTACTCCGTACGGTACACAGTGCTGGATACTCTGAGACCGGGGCAACATGCCGCGTCACTATCGACTCAGTAAGCTATATAGCTTGGGTGCCCACTCACTGCTCCATTGATGCCTCGTGCTGTTTCGATAACATGCAGTTGGACTGGATACTTCGGCGCTCTGCTTCAGCTCGTGGCAGTCGCTGTGTTAAGCAATGATGTTGTTGCCCCCGCTGGCTCCTGACGGAACAGACTGTCAACTCTGGCCGCTGCAGGTCATCTGTTCATCTCGCCCTCTTAAGCATCGAACCTTGCATTGCCACTGACAGCTCTCATCACGCGTCTTCCACCAACATCAAGCTCCGCCTCGAAATTCTCCTCTCCAACGCGGTCCGCATCGAGGTTATCCCTCCAGACGTCGTCGGGAATTTGTGGCAATGCTTCAATCACAGTATCTCCATTTGCCGCGGCGGCAGCCCGCAATCCTCGCTGTGAGAAAATAGCCTCATCCCTCATCATGAGTCTGTTCAATCTTACCCCCTCAGCTCTGACACTCCTCGTCAACTCCCTGTTTCTTCTCTCGCGCAACGTCATGGCTCTTGCGGTCGGGCTCTGTTCACCGATGTCTCGCTCCCAAGTGCGCTGACCCCGATGGCCTGAACGAACCATCGCGGGTGGGGCGGTATAAGCGGCATCATGCTCAGTAATCAACGGTTGCCTCGACAGGTCGGCAGGTGTTTCGGGCTGAGAAGTTGCAGGAAGCGAGTCGTTATACACCGAGAAAGAGTTCCCATCAAGCTGCTGTCTGTAAGGTCTTGGTTCTGTCCGCGGGACAATACTAGCATTGCGGATGGGAGTCGATGTGGTTGGCAGTTGAGACGAGTCGGAAGATGCACCGGCTTGTCTGGTGTATTGCCTGGCAGGAGTTGTCGGAAGAGGAGGAGAGCTGGGAATATCTGCAATGGAGCATCCGCCTCCGAGAAGACTGCTGCTCCGACGGTGAATCACGGGCGCGTGGTCGAAGGTGATGCTCGACAAATCCCCAGAGCCATCTCCACTGGGTGGACTTGCGAAGTGGAGATCTGAGGCTGAAGAAGTCCGGGCGCCAGCAGAGTAAGTTGGCGGCAGTGCGAAAGATAAAGTCTCCAGCTCATCACTGAGAGTATCGCCCCCTAAAGACATTCGGCTCAGGCGATCCAAGACCTGGCCATCTGCGTATATCTCGCCCGCAGACTCCCGGTCAGAGGATTGGTAGGGATAGGTGGTACTCCGACGTCTGTACTTCTTGGCTTTGGGGGTAGTCATTACAGGAAGGCTGGTTTTTCCGTCTTCTGTATCAGCAGAGAGGCGTTCCGGAGAAGCAGCTTGGGCGAACCGGAGCAGAGAACTCTTTCGAGGGGCATGCTGATTGGAGCGAATCGACGGTGGCACGGAGGGCGGCGAGACTGGACCATCATCATCAACATTCTGGTTTCTGTGGTTGATGAGCCGTCCCGCTTCAGACTGGGGTTCACTGAGATCAGAAGGGAAGTCTGGAAAGGGGACCGGTGGGGTGCTTGTCAGTGCGGTCGAATAGGAATGGATAGACGCTCGCGTCGGCGGCCCTGGTAGATCACCGTCGGAGGAGGTGGACGACGAGCAAGGGCGACTGCTGGACAGTTTAACCGTGCCGGGCGTGGACAGGTTGAAGCCAAGTGTATCTTGGCTGGCTGTTTGTGCTGTGGCCTCGCGATAGTCTTTCAAGTAGCGAACCACGTCGTCCTTCTTGAAACCCTGTTTCCGGAGGCCATAGTAGAGTTCTGCCTGCCGGAGGTGGAAATCGATGTCTCGCTCCGAGAGGGAAATACTGGTCGCGGGTAAGCGAATCATGATGGGAGGTACGCAATGAGGAGGATTCCCGGGCAGAGATCCGACTTGATAGGTTTTGGGCCCAGATATCCATCAGGAGAACGACCGCAATTGTTGGTTGTGTTTGCCTTGCGCAGCGTCAGTCGCCGCGGCGACTTCCTTGTATTGCAACGACATCATCAGGCAGGCGTGTCCAGGTTGACTCGGAGAACCATTACACCCACCATCGTGGTTGACATTTATAGCAACATTCACATGAAAGCAGACATTTTGAGGCTGACATGGATGGTCGCATCGGCGTCTGATGGCCGCTCATACACACGACGTGGAATGACCGTACTATGACTCCGCGTACAACGATCTTCCATAGCACATTCCCATAATGTGTGAGGTGGGATGAGGTGG
Source organism: Phialophora verrucosa (assembly GCA_002099365.1). NCBI lineage: Eukaryota > Fungi > Ascomycota > Eurotiomycetes > Chaetothyriales > Herpotrichiellaceae > Phialophora > Phialophora verrucosa. The sequence goes on along the minus strand of MSED01000002.1, from coordinate 202,739 downwards.
AAGACAATCTTGACTGCTCCCTCCAACGGGCCCTGATGGATCTTGAACGTTTTACGTATGTGGATGCATGAATCCACCGCCTAGCCTCACGGCGGTCAGATGACCTCCACCGCAATCTGCTGTCCCATCTGTGCGACGAATGTCTGTAAGAGAAGTGTGCTCTATGCTTTGTATCGTGCATTCGTCGATGTGAAGAGAAACAACTTCAGAGACGAAGGGTGTGGAACTTATGTGCGCACAGGTCGCTGATTGGCCGCCGACGCTCTGACCCTGGGAGAAACGTAGAAGCGCAAAGACGAGCATCATCTCGGGCTCATCTTGGGCTCATCTTGGGCTCATCTTTGGCTCGTCTTCCTGGCAACCTCAATCCATCCTTCTCGCACTCGTCTCTGACTCCGACACTCACTCATCCGCACGTTCGCTACCCCCATCGCCATCGCACCATCGCTACCGCCGGAACACTAGCGGGACTGCGAGATCAGATCCCAGGACCCTCGATTCGCAATCTGAAACCCACTCGCCATCCGCCCCTAACCTCGTCACTTTTAGGCCTGGGGGAAATCTCACAGCTGCTGGTACGGATGCCGCAGCGATGAAGATTTCAAGAACTCTACAGCGATTGTGACTGAGAAGGTGCCGGCAAGACAACACCGACACGTCATTCGGCTTGGGATTCTAATCTCCAAGCCACTCCGCCCACGAATCTGAGTCGGACATACGACCAGAATGGCTGACCTCTCGCTTGGTCCGCTGCGGATAGCGAATCCCGACGATGCATCGCCCGACACTCCCATGCAGACTCATCCGCCTGAACCTCAGTTTCCACGAGTGTCTCCACTGGTCGACCCAGATGGGAGGACAGACTACCTCTCCGCTACGCCTCAACGTTCTCACAGCCCTGTGTCCCCGATGGACTCCGGGACTGTGGCCACGACCGCCGCCGAAGCCCTACCTCCGCTCTCCATAGCTTCGTCCTCCGAGTCCGCGTCCACGCCTACGCAGGCTACCTTTTCGCAAAAGAATGCGTCTTCTGACAGGATTTCGCAACGGCAGAACATCCCCTATTCATATCAAGACCAGCAACAGGCGCAGTTCCCTCAGTACCCTACCATGATGCCCCACAACCTACACGACCCTCGGTCGAACGCCTCCCGTCCCGGTTCAGCCTACTATACCCAGATGCCGGTCAATGGCTCGGCTACAAATGGCGTTTCCCGTCAAGGCTCATATAGAGTTCGAGGTGACGCTTCAGCCCCGTCGGGCTTTCCTCAACGGACATCCTCCAAGCGCGTGGGACTAGGTGATGTGGCCGGAGTGCCTTCGGGAGACGCCAACCACACGGAAAGAGCCTACGGGCAGGGTCAATACACCCAGGGCAATGGACCTTTGCCTCCGCGAAGGACCTCTCGTGGTGTGCCACCACACACAGGCAGTAATACCACCGGCAACACCCCTCTTTCTACCACCCCGCGGTCCATACAAACACCCTTATCGAGCTCGCCGTACAACCTCGAGGACCGGCCGCTTACCAGTACGGAGGATTGGCAGGAGCGTGGAGCTGCCGTCGGCGTGAGAAGAGAAGTCGCACCGGATGGCACAGTCACCACTAGGCCCGTCAAAAAGGGCGTCAAGGACTTCAACTTTGGCCAGACTCTCGGAGAAGGCTCTTACAGCACAGTGCTCGCTGCGACTGATCGGAGCAATGGCAGGGAGTATGCCATCAAGGTGTTGGATAAGAGACATATCATCAAAGAGAAGAAGGTGAAATACGTCAACATCGAGAAGGACACCCTAAATCGGTTGACGGACCATCCTGGCGTTGTGAGACTGTATTACACCTTCCAAGATGAGCGGTCTCTATACTTTGTGCTGGACCTGTGCCAGGGCGGCGAACTGCTTGGTGTCTTGAAGCGTATGTCCACCTTTGACGAGGAATGCTCACGATTCTACGGTGCTCAGATACTGGATACCATCGAGTACATGCACAGCCGGGGTGTCATCCATCGCGATTTGAAGCCGGAGAATCTCCTTCTGGACGGGAATAGGCACATCAAGGTCACGGATTTTGGGACAGCCAAACTCCTCCCCGAAAGGCGAAACGCTGAGGGCTACGTCGATTTCGAACCCGATTCCACCTCAACCGAGAACCGAGCAAGTTCGTTTGTGGGCACGGCCGAGTACGTGAGCCCGGAACTGCTGACCGATAAGAACGCATGCAAAGCGAGTGACATGTGGGCATTTGGCTGTATCATATACCAGCTTATGGCGGGTCGGCCACCATTCAAGGCGGTCAACGACTATCAGACATTCCAGAAAATTGTGGCTCTCGACTACGAGTTCCCTCGAGGGTTCCCAGAAGTCGCCCGAGACCTGGTCGAGCGGTTATTGGTCCTCGACCCGCAACGGCGCTTATCTCTGGAACATGCAAAGAATCATCCCTTCTTCACCGGCATCCAGTGGGGTCGGGGGCTGTGGGAGCAGAAGGCACCACGACTGAAGCCGTTTGTGCCTCCCGCACAGCCACCGATCAAGCTGAATGGAAGCAGTGCCCAAGACAGCTTTCCACCTGACATCGATCCCAGTCACAGCACTCATTCAACCATGCTTCCCCCCAACAATCAGCGACCCCAACCAAGGGTAATCACAGAACTCCCACCACCCAGTCAACTCGACATTGAATGGTCTCCCGTGCTCACACGAAACAATGAACGAATCTTGAAACTAGGCAACCTCTCTGTAGTCTCGTCTCCAAACCCCCACAGTCCACACAATACGGATGGTGGCGGCAAGTTGTCGAAGTGGTTTGGAGGCAATAACACCAAGAAACGGCAGAGGCTGGTCATGGTGACCTCGAGTGCCAGAATCATCATCGCTGCTGCGGGTGGAGAGGAAAAGAAGTCAAAATCGGAAATCTCGTTGCTCTCCCCTGGAACCGAGTATTCGAGCGCGACCGATGCAAAGGGCGTGACTCAGTGGATAGTTGACACCGTGAGTCCTACCGTGATACCGAGGTCAAATATAATGCTAACTAGATGAGCAGAAGGACCGCCACTACGTCTTCGAGGACGTGAAGCCTCCGTCGAGCGAACCGATGGCCACCGCCAAGTCAACGCAGGAGTGGCTTGACGTGTTGGCACGAGCCAAAGATTTCGCGATGCAGCAGAACAACAACTATTCCAACAACGACTCACTGAATATCTCCTCTTCAGCACTGTCAAGTCATGCCAGCACCATCGACCAGCCCACCGACTTGAGTCCCCATTCCGCGAACCAGTCGCACTCCGGACGAGGGATACTGCACAAGCAGCACTCGGGAGATGCGGAGTCCCTTAAGGGGAGAAAACGCTTCAGCAAGCGGCAGTCGAAGAGTGGACTGACGGCAGTGTTTTGAGATGGACCGATGAACAAAAGGGATGTGGCGTTGTGGTTGGTCGTTCGCTTCTTGCACAGAAATTTACTAGCATAGCAATGGTCTTGAGGATGTGAACAGCATGGCGATCTGGAAAGGGTAGAAGAGCATTGACAGTTGGCTCTTGGTGTGGTCGAAGGTCACATCTGGTAGATGTAGACAGGGTATATATATCTTCGGCGCTGACTCTGTGACCTGTCGGCGGGCGTCAGACTCGTTGGCAGACGCTGCCAGACTGGCGGGTCGAACATTCGCCTTTGCCATCGTGCCATCTTTCGTTCCGCTTGGTCTAGCTGATATCTTGGCGTCTCCGGCTGCCCACAAATGAAGATGCGGGCATGGCCTGGTGTTGGTTGTGCCCTGATTCAGCTTCGTTTTCCACTGGCCAGGAGACGCCGAACACGCCTGGACCTGCAGCTGGAGCTACTCCTCTTCCGGCTGTCGCTCTGCACCTCCCATCGCCACCCTTCGTGTCCCGCGGCAGCCTCATCTACTGGCCATGCGCCTCCGCAGTATGGCGCTTGGGAGAGACGACAGCAGAAAACGTCGTTTGACATGGTGACCGGGACCACCACCACACAGGAAAGCGTGGCCCATTCCACGTGAGAGCGCCGACAAAGTCAAGTCGCAGGATCGTCTCTGCGGGCAACGACTCGGCGACTTCAGTCACAGCGCCCGACTTGTATGCGCAAGGAACGGAAGGCAACCCTCAGGAACGACAGGGCACACAAAGGGCGAGGAGGTTGAGCCGATAGACAACTGCCTACAGGAACTGCGTTGATGAATATAGCTCGTGCGCAAAGAGCTTTCGAGCATGCGAGGAGTGGATGAGATCACATGAATCAACAGCCTGCACAATCCCACCAGCAAACATCTCTCCCGATGGTTTCACGCGCCGAAGTCGCTGATCGTCCTCACTCTCGCTCCGCCTCCCAGTCTCGAGGCGCTTCCTCCATCGTCTCAAGAACCTCTCGCTCGCGACATCATCACCAGCGGGGACGGTCGCACTTTGGAGGAACGTCACATGTTCCGCAGAATGAATTCCCCTTCTTCTCACAATCTGGGGATGTGGAGATGGTGATCGCCTGCGATGGACAAGAGAAGAGATACCTCCTGCACAGCTTTACATTGGCTCAGTTTGCAGGCTTCTTTGCCGAGGAGACCACAAGGGGCCAACCGCAAAGACGTCCGACCGACGCGGCCTTGTCGACGCCCGGCCAGGCACTAAGTGTCATTGGGGAGGAGTCTTCTCAGGTCGGTTCAGCGGCCGGTCCTTCTGGTGCTGGCCCGCAACCACCGGCGCTACCAACATCACCCCAACGGCAAAGATGGAGGTTCGAACTGGACTGGGAGAATCTGGAGGAAGACGAGGAGCCGATCTTGGTGCAGAAGATGCCAGAAAACACTTTATTCGCACCGGCACAAGTCCCTCCCCAGCTGGACCGTCCAAGACCAGAGCGGGCGCATTCATCGTCCTTTTTCCGCTCCATGGCCAACCTGGCCCTCTCCCACCGAGGACCGGCCTCGCAGTCTACCGCCGAGTTGGCCGTGACTGCGCCTGACCCGTCTCTCACAAACCCACTCCTCCGAGACTACGACAACCTTTTCCGCATCTTCTACAACTACCCACCCATCCTGAACTCGACGAATATCGCTTCAGCCTATTCGGAATGCAAAGCGCTTCTGTCTCTAGCAGACATGTACGATGCTCTGCCCGTGGTTGGTCCTCGCATCGACCACCACTTACTGCGGTTTTCATCCCGCTTGTTCAAGCAGATCGCCAAGTATCCGCCATCATACCTCAAACTTGGCTACCTTGCCCGGAGTCGGATCATTTTCTCGGAAGCACTGACTCATGTCGTGGGCCAATGGCCCGCTGCCTATCCCTACATCAAGCCACCCGACCATTCTGGCGGAGGCTACGAAGTTCCCCAGTCAGTTATCGACCTGATTGAGGACAAAGTCGACGAACTCGAAGAGTTGAAACAACGAATCGAGACGAGACTATACCGGTTGACATTAACCACCAGTCGCGGCGAAAGAGTCAATCCGTCGAATGACTATCTCGGCTGGCTAGCAATGTCGCTCTGGCGACAATGGCTTGCCGAAAATACGACCCCCGAAGTCCGCGGCATCCTGAAGAATCCGCCCAACTCACGTCCCGGTAGCGGGAACAGCAACGCGCCTCCCCGTCTGCCAGCTCCTCGCCCCAGCGTAGAACGCAACATGCCGCCTCCTCCACCCTACCAGCCTCACCCACCTCCTCCCGCCAACCCACATCAATCCAGCGCCATAGCGACGGGTCGTATCTTCCGCCTCATCGCCTCCTCTGACCCTGACACATTCCTGCCCCACGACGAACTCAAGCGCTTCCTCAAACTTACTCCTCCATCGACCAATCAGTCTCTGTATACACGCGACAACCTCCGCCGGTTCGAACGTAAGGTAGATGAGATCAAGAATGTCGCCAGGGACATGGTCAAGCCGCTAGTGAGGAACTGTCTGGAGCTGGATTTGAGGAGCCTCGCTGATGGTGGAGGTGGTGGGTTGGGTTACCTGACCTGTATGAGGTGCGAAGAGGATGAGTTGCCTTGGGAGGTATGAGCGTGACGTCTCCAATATTTGAGTAGTCATACAACGGACCGGAGTGGCCGGAAAGAGATCGACCGACTTTATCACGAAGCTGTCCTTGACACAATGGGGTGCTGGGTGGACGCCAGGTGCGAGAAGCTGCTAGGATCCAGACCAACCAAGTCAGCGGGCGAGCGATTTCAAAATAACTTCCTCCCCTACGCGCCTCGGAGCCCCAGGCTCGAAGCAAAGTCTATTCCAACTACCGGCCAGAATCCTCTTCACGACATAACCTGACCTTCCTGATCTAACCGACATCTTCGATCAACAGACTCTACCACAGACACGCAGCAGAAAACCAACTAAAACCGGAATTAACCATTCCAACAGAAGCGATTACCGAGACTTTAACGACCCGATCACGAATTCCCTTTCCCAGCGAGGATCTCTTTTTACGCATGTATGCTCTTCAGCACGTCTTTATGATTCAGGATCCTGCATTAGCAATGGAATATAGGAGAGGGGGGAAGACAGAAGACATGAGATTGATCTAAGCGAGGGTGCATTTACTCGGTCCCCGCACGTACGAGAAGCTGAGTGAAGTGTGAAGTGTGAATGAAGGGTGACGACTCACACAATGCATGTAGGTACATGTAGTTGACTGGTCAGTTTTTAGGATACCCACGAAGATATTTCAATTCATGTCCAAGTTTGAAGGCCGGCAGGGGACGCGAGAAGGCAAAGAATCAGTGACCACTGGCGGAAAGACAGAACAAGAAGACGCTTGTGTGGCCGTTCTGCCCCTATCAATTCTATTTCCTATGTATGCCGCTTCCATTCCAGGTCAATGTTGCATCCTCGATCGCGAATATACAGGAGGTTCTGAAAGACACACCGTTCCTCAGCCCATACGATTGTTGAGCCGTCCCACCGGCCCACGCCGAGTCCAGCCCAGGTGCTCATTGCCCAGTCAAGCCCAGGGCCCAAGAGACACGGAAAGCAACAAATTGACGCATTCCCACGCAGCCCTCTCCAAGACCTCTTCACGTCAACGTCCAAGATCCCGGGATCCAGGTGAAGACAACGATTCCATCTTGTCTAGCGTTTCCCATCCCCATTGCCATTCCCCTGAGCCGTCCCCCGCACCTCGTCACAGCATCTGCCTCGAGTTTCGAAACCCACGTGGCAGCCGCTCAAATCTAGCGTTGTCTTCTTGGCCATCGGCGGAGTTCCCTCTCCGCAGTGCCTCTCGTTGACCTGGAACTCGATGTCCCGGTTGGGCTACGATAATGTCCACCAGATGGGTATCCAGACGCGCTGGAAGGCGGTCTTTCGTCGCGAAGAAAGCGCTCCATCGGTGTCGGTGAGAATGCCTCATGTTGGACGGTGCGGTTGCGAGCACGACGGCGGTAGTACGTCCCGGTTGAGGTGCGAGTGAGATGACTTGACGAGGCCGAGGACGAGGACGAGGACGAAGTCGGCCTCCGTAGAACGCGGAGGACGTACAGCGGCGAGCCTATGTGGGGTCTTTCGATTGTTGGACGTAGATAGTAATATGTCCCCGTCGAGGAGGTGCTGTAGCGACTTGGCGCTGATGACGAATTGTCTGAGAGAAGATATTGTGAACTGGATGATGGCGATGGTGGCAAGTCCATGTTGATCACTGGGGGTCTTCGTCTCACAGAGAGCTCCCCAGTGTCGCGTCGTATATGCATACGATCACCTGGGCTTGTTGGTCGTCGCTCCGCGCGAGATGAAGAGAGTTGGGGGAGGGATGCGTGTCCGCTCGAGGCACGGCCGATGGGATTTGATGAGTATGTAGGGGTCAAAATGTCTGTGCAGCGGGGATAGTGTCCGGAGGAACTCAGGTGGGAGCGGCGGAATGAGCTCTGGGACGGGGAGAGAGGGGCACCGGTTCTCGATGGATAAGCGTGCCTTGGAAACGAGCTATAACTTGAGTTTGACCACAAGCCTGTAGTCGGCTGTGGCAGAGGATGTGTATTCGATGGAGCAGACATATTGCTCCAGTCATACGCATTACGACGTCCTTGTTGGTCTAAGGGCCGAAACCGAAAACCTTCCTCGTCGTCGATGTTGTCAGCAGCTTGATCGCCTTGGGACTCAGACGTGGTAGGGGGAGTATTTTGACTCGGGATATGCTGATTTACCTCAACAGGAACTTGGCCACCGGTGGTATTGTTGTCGACGAGTCTTTCGGCCAGAGGAAGGTTGGTTGGCAATTGGAAAGTAAGCCTCACTTCGATGTCAAGCCGCTCCGACCGTTCCGTGTTCCAGCTGCGTGCTCGCTCCTCTATTGACTCCCACGATGGCTGCTGTTCTCTGTCTGCGTCATTCTGTTTCTGGTCTTGCTGATGCTGCCGCTCTTCTCGGGGCCGGATTCTTTCACGCACGATTCTGCGGCCAACGAAGGTTCCTGGTGAGACCGGTGGTGAGTCAAGTGGTCTGACTCGGCTGGAAGGACCACATCGTCCGTTGTAGGCAATGCCCTCAAAAAAGAGGCAATTGGTTTGACCTTGGCTGGTATGGACACGTGTGTCTGTACCTTCATCGGCATCTGTCCTGGCTTCGATCATTTCATGGTTGCTTGACTGTGATCGGTTTCTTAATTGCTGGACAGGCTCTGTCTCGAGTCTAGCATCTTGCAATTTCCTGGTGTACCCACGGCCAGAACCGTTCAAGGAGGAGGAGTCGCTGTCAGCATCGTAATCGGAGTCACATTGTTTTAGTAGTGGTAGGTCGACGGACGTTTCATCTGCATCCGCATCATCTTCCTCAGCCGTCTCGAGAGCGCCATGTGCGCCCTCTCTGCTGCCTCCTTCGCCACTGTCCAGCTCTGTGATGTCGTTGTTTCCCTCATTTTCCTTGGATTGGTCTTGCTCACATTCAAGAGTGTGGTCCAAGAGGAAGGCGTCTGTACTGGCTTCCATCTCAAAGCGAGGTCCTTGAGCAGTTGTCGGATATGCACCGGGCATCGGATGTATAGGCTGGTCGTGCTCCTCAGGCCTGGGCATTTCGTGGATGGCGGCGTTGATGCTAGAAGACTTCGTGCGAAGCTCGTTCAGCTTGCAGACTCTGGCCGCAATGCGGAGAGCAAGATTGAAGACTGGGAGGAGCAACAGCAAATTGTCCATCAGTCCTTCAGCGCGCCGAAGGGCTGCCAGAAGCTTGAGCATTATCTCTTGGATTGCCACGAGAAAAAGAGCCCTTGCTGCAATCGACGTACAGTATTCGAGTTCCTTCAAGAATCCAAATGGTACCACTGATTCTAGTTTCAGTAGAAGATCAAGGCCGTTGTTCCAGCGGCTATTGTCGTTATCTTCCTTGCGGATCCAGAGTCCAAAGTTGAGGGAGGCAGTGAGCAGGAAGAATGCCAGCATGAGCTTGACTGCCCAATATTTTCCGTCTAAAACATCACAGGCAAGATATTGCGACGCTGACAAGGTCAAAACCACAGCAAGGCGAAGGCAGCTGAGTGCAGCAGGAAACCAGAAACCGAAGATTGCGTAGAGGATGAGGATGGAGGCTGGTTTGAATAGCCGTAGCATGACGCTCGATATCCAGGTCAGGTTGAGTGTCAGTATGCTGTATGACTCAGGAGATATTGCAGAGGATGAGTTTTGTGGACGATTCACATCTTGGAGGAATAGCGCTTTGATATAGACCATGGACAGGCTAACACTTGTAACAAGTCTCGATGTACGAACGGCACTTGTTTCGCACAATCCCTTTGTGGCATTTCTCCAGATTGCGGAACAAACGCACACTGCGACGCCATTAAGCAATGTGTCTTAGATGGCATTGTCAGATGTCGAGATATTGGGCGTTTGTGTTTCGGAGAGCTTGTGGACTGGGCAGGCTTCAGGCAGAGATGACCATTGCGCAAATAACAAAGCCGCCTCAGCAGGGATGTGGACGATGCCATCAGACATTATTGAATTCGTTGTTGTTAATAGACGTGGAGGCCCGAGTCGAGGAACGAGGCTGAAACACGTGTCGGAGGTTGCATAAGACGAGGATTCAGACCCTCCCTAGCCAAAGAAACTTTCTAGGAGTCAACCAGAAGTCATGGGGCACTGCATTGTCTCCGTGTCTCTCTTGATCAAGCCGCTGTTGTCCCCTTGCAGCCTTTAGCTCAACCTGATTGATCTTCCAGGACCTCAGCACCCAGGTGCTCACTCCCGCGAGCAAGAACATGCAGCCCACGAATATCTGGGCGCTGAGGTAGCCGGAAGCAGTGACCATCTCAAGCGCGATCGGTTCTGCAAATGTGGTGGGCACCACCAGGGCCAGACAGATGATGCCGAAGGAGGAAGGCAGTCTCTTGAGTCCCACCACCTCAGCCAACACCGGGGTGATGGTGTTCCAAAACACACCGCAAACGCAACCTGCCGTCAAGGCAAAAGCGATGAGGACGCCATATGACTTCGCGGGTACCCACAATGCGAGGCAGAGGACACCGCAAAGTGCTGTCATCAGCGCGGCCATATTGATGCGGCCAAAGGCGTCCGAGTAGTATCCAATGACAGGCCGGCCGACGCCGAGACCGAGATTGAGAACAGCCCCGACGACTGAGCCTTGAGACGCCGTGAGGCCAATAGAGGTCGCGTAGTTTGGAAGCGAGTAGAGCAGAACGATGTAGCCAAGTTCAGTCAGCACTCCCCAAGCCACCACCAGCAATACCTCAACACGCGCGTATTCGCGATAGTTGAAGGCATTCTGGAGAGGCTGGACCGCCTTGTTGCGATCCTTGAGCAGCAAGGAACACACGGTATTGACAGCCAGGCCGCAGAATGCCAGAATGCGATAAGCCCAGTTCACGCCCATGTTCTGGACGATGGCACCTGCTGCCAGGTTGTAAGCCAGGCCCCCCAGGCCGGCACCAGAGGACGCAATTCCCATGGCGAGGCTGCGACGAGTAGAGAACCATTGAGGAAGCGTGGCTGTCGCGGGAATGTAGGTGAAGCCCAGCCCCCACCCGAAACAGACTCCCTGGGTCATGAAAAGATGCCATATTTGGGTGGAATACGACGCGCCAAACAGGGCGACAAACAGCAGGACGGTGCCGATAAGCAGGGTGACCCTCATGCCAAGATACCTCTGGGAGATGTTGACGACCGGCGCGCTCAGAAGGGACTGAGAGATCGACAAGCCCCCAATCAGCGCGTATTCGAGTCGTGACGCGTTCTTGAACGTGGAGTTCTCGAGGTAATGAGCCAAGAATATGCCCCAAGCCTGCGACAGGTCAGCTTCTCGAGCCAGTCGCCGGTCTTGAAATGGCCTTACGCTGTTGAGTCCCCAGCTGTGGGCGTTGAGCATGAAGACGCATGCTGTGCACACCCAGCCATAGCCGCCGTTGGGAGGCACGTCTTCGATCGAGACAGCATCTTGTGGCGGACTTACCTCGCGTTGACGGCCCGATGGGTCATGAACGTCGTGGATTGGGCCGGGAATGGGCTCGACGAGCTCAACGCTCGGTGCGGCGCTCATTTCGTTGGTGTAAGCGACGAAGAAGACACTGGGGAAGGTAGAATGCCGACCGGCATCATGACTATGTACGAGACTGCAAAATGTGGAGAAAAGAGCCGCTACGGATGTCACTCCCCCTCCTTCCATAGCCACGCCCTGTGACCATGTGCCCTCAACTGAGAAGCGATCAAATATGCGGTTATACAGGACCTTGGCTGTTATTGCTTGCCAGGAACCTGCTCAGACAACTACGGCGTGACAGCTAATTTACCCTCGGCGGGAAAAACGCCTTCCAAGTGACGGTATCGTGGGAAGGGCCTAGACTGTCTTCAAGACCTCCTGATCTCCAGTAATTGGGTCGTATATATCTGCTATCAACGGAATCTTGCTGCTGCTCAAAAGACAGTGTGCCGCGCGCACGACGCCAGTGGGGGTATCATGCTGCTCAGCTCTATCGTTGCGTTTGGCCTATCCGTTCATGGATCGTGTCCATGCCATGCCCATGCAGGATCACCAGGCTCGATGATCCCGATGCGGCTAAAAGATGCAGTCTTGGGATGCATACTCAAGAGCTATACTCTCCACCACATGCTTCTCCGGACTGCTTCAGGCGAGGAAATTGCTGGAGAATTTCTGGTTCGATTTGGGTGTAAGGACGCCGGGACTGGTTGCTGCTGTATTCACCGGGGCTCGAGGCTCGTTGTCGTCCGGCGACTTCTCTCCGCTTCTTTGCGTATTGATGGCCTTCCGCTCAATAGCTGACACAGCTCGTCCTCGCGGCATTTGCGGCAGCCTTGAATACTTTGCCGAATGCATGATATTTCCATCTCCTGATGAGCCTTCCGAATCGTCCTCTGCATTGACGCTTTCCGGGGAAGGCTCGCTCGCGGTCTGCCGCCGACGGATGTATGCCGACACAAACTTGATCTGCTTGCCCCCGGCGCCCTCGGGAAGAGCTTCTAGCCTCTCGGACCGAGCAACATCAGCGTCCGGTGTAACCTTTGCTACGTCATACACTCCCGGATCTTCACTACTGTCGAGAATCTCCCGACCATGTCCAGTCCACTTCCGCTTTAACTGAAATACGCCCTGTACCGGAGATGCCTTGGATTTATTTTCGTTATTCGCGGGCGTTGTGGACCCTGTCTGGTTCAAGGATTCGCCGGTTGCACATCTGAGATGAACATCGGGTATGCTGGGCGCCTCCTCCGAGAGACTTGTGCTGTTCTGTCCGTCTTGGAACCGTCGCGGTCTGAATGTGCGGGCACCCGGTTTCAGAGCAGACTCCGAGGACCCATCCTTCTGCGGCGACTTCGATCGTGACAGTCTGAACGTCCGAGCATCAGGGTTCAAACCAGTGTCTGAAGATTGTCCCTTTTTGGGCGATTTCGGGCGTGACATCCTCCTGCTCAGCGCCCCGGCAAATCTCTTGGAGAGGGTTCTACCTCGCCCGTCAGCATTGGCATGCGACTCGTCATGGGTGCTTTGGTCATTCTCATAGGTGCTTGACGTTTCGCTATCGTCACCATGGGCTTTGTCCGAGATTTTGCCATCTTTGCTGCTTCTGCTCAGGCTCTCAACAAGTGTCTGCCTCTCTTCTCCACTGCTGTTCAGATCGTTGACGAGGACGTTGGCGTATGATTTTTGTGGAGGTCTCGATCGCGAACGAGAACGCTCACCGGCCTGAAGCCGAAGCTGGCTCCGCCACAGCTCGTTATATGCGCCATCCTGTTTGATCAAGGTTTCGTGCGAACCAGCCTCGACAATCTGACCGTCGCGGATGACAAGTATATGATCGGCGTGTAAGATCGTCGAAAGACGGTGCGCGATCACGAAAGCGGTTTTGCCTGCACAAAGCTGACGGATGCTCGCCTGGATGGTCTTCTCGGTGATGCTGTCAACTGCGCTGGTGGCTTCATCCAAAAGGAGGATGTCAGCTTTCTTCAGAATTGCCCTTGCAATCGCGAGTCGCTGTAGTTCACCACCGGAAAGCTTTGTCCCACGCTCGCCAACCTTCTCCTGATAGCCTTTAGTGAACTCCATGACCTTGTCGTGTAATGCCGCTGCCTTGCAAGCCTCAATGGCCTCCTCGTCTGTACAGTCAATGTCAGGGTATCTGATGTTCTCCAAAATCGACATATTAAAGACGATGGGATTCTGCGGCACCATGGCGATATGCTTACGGAAGCTCTCCATTTTGACGTGTCGGATGTCTTGGCCGTCAATCAGGATGCGGCCCTGATCAACATCGTAGAATCGGAACAAGAGTCTTAGGATGGTGCTCTTCCCTCCCCCAGTTTGTCCGACCAGCGCGATGGTTGTGCCGGGCGCGGCGCGAAAAGTGATACCCTTGGTCACTTGACGCTTGCCGTCATACGAGAATGAAACGTTCTCAAACTCCACGGCGCCCTCCATAAACGTGAAGGGTCGAGCGACGGGCAAATCCTGGACGTGGGGGGTCTTTTCCAGTAGAACCACCAGCTTCTCAGCGTTGACCAGCATCTCAGTCAATCTCGAAAGTTCACCCGCAATGGAAGACAAGGGTCCGGTGAGTTGCGACCAGTATGTGATCAAGATTACAAAATCACCGACGTTGAGCTGATGTTGTGCAATCTGCAGGGCCGCCACGGTGCATGCAGCGGCGAAGGTGGCGCAGGGAACTATATTGCGCAGCCCACGAGTCCAAAACTCCCACGACCACCACATCAGCATCTTGCCGCGAGTGATGTCGTCCTTCTCCCGGTATTTTCGCAGTTCGTGTGGGATGCGGCCAAAGTAACAAACGGTAGACCAATTCAAGGTCGACTCGCTCATCTGGTAGTACTGGTCGTGGTATGCATCAACCCAGGATCGTCTTAAAGATCTCTTGGTAATCAGCGCTCTAAACGTCAGCCAGTAGTACAGAATGGCCGTTGTCGCGACAATGAACGTCATGTAGAGGCCGAAGAGGCATGTCAGAACCACAGCCGCAGATACCAGGTCTATCATTTGAGGCACGAATTCGAACAGCATATCGTGGAATAGGTCGACCACATCCTGACCTTGATTCATGACTTGCCAGATGACGGATGATTTCTTGTTGTCATGGAAATCTGCGGAAAGATTCATGATGTGATCGTAGCAGTGTCGCTGCAGGGCGTGCGACAGGTCGATGTTCAGCCGGTATGATAGCCAAGTCTCAATCAGCGGCACGCCGGCGTATGATGTCAAGAATCTAAGTAGCACAAACACGGCGATTGGTTTCCATGGAACTGAATCTCCTAAGCGGTTGACCAAGCCCCCTAGCGTGAGAGGGAGGGCGATTACCACCACTCTCGTGCCGGCGCTGAAGATACACATCCCGAAGAAGTAGAGCTGTTGTTTGGGCGACTTTGGGTACATGTACGGCACGAAGACCTTGAATGAAGATACATATTGCCAAAATGGTCGGTTGCGAATCCGCAGTCTGTCGACTTCGTCATCTAGCTCTTTCGCTTCATTGCTTCCAGTTGGCCAAGTCGCAGACGTCTCACCAGCAAGTAGAGGCCGTGTTTCGTCATCGGTTCCCTTGTGCCTTCTGCGTTGCAAATACCGTATTAACAAGCTACCCGCGAGGAGGACGAGAGTGACCGAGAGCTGAAGACCTTGGCAGAGACCGCGCGCAAGAAGGAGCTTGTCCTTTAAGGATGCACCGGGAATAGAGAGGGCGAAGACAGTGCCTTGGCAGACGAGGAGGATAGCCCAGGCTCCGTGGTGAGGGTAAGATGCAACAGCATTGTCGTCAACAAGTCCAAAGGAGAGTATGACATAGACCAAGGTAAGGAAGAGTGCGTAGACGGCATCCGGATCTGAGATTTTCGATGGGTTTGACTTCTTGAGGTCAACAACTGCTTCCGCAGCGGAGAGTACAGTGGCAAGATGCGTAAGTGAGAGCTGAGCCTTGTGCAGTCTTCCACCTGCAGCTTTTGGTGGCTGCGCGGCCGAGAATGAGGAAATGATACTAGCGATGGCGAAGAAGAGGACCGGGGTCGTGACAGTCAGGATCTGAAACACTCTCAAACTCGAAGTCGTTTCAGCTGGGGATTTGAGTATCATGCTGCCGTCTTGTTATTATTTTGGGACTCGGAGAGGAGAAAGGTGAGGTGAATCCACGGTGAATTGTAACAAGGCTCGTTTTGGTGAAGGCGATGCGACGGCTGCCTGGGAGGGCCGGAATGAGCACTGAATTGTGGGAGGCCCTAATCGCCGAATCATACAACTTTGCTTGATGCGAGAAAATTGACAATCAAAGACACAAAGAGTGTAGAGCTGATTGCTGTTGGTTCGGTGATTGAGAAGTGAAGTTTGCAGGCACTCAATTCTCATCGTTCTTCGCACGGCTCTGGCGAACGATGGAGGGGCAGGCTCATACATGCTATGCGGTAGGCGCGACCGGCCCCTAAAGGCATGCTTGACTTGAGGCGTTATGTTTGTGCGATGCATCCCATGTCGATGGCAAAAGAAAGACACCTTGCTGCTTGCTGCTCTTCGTTCTCGTTGCCTTCGGCTCCGAGCACATCTCAGCCTTGCATTAGCCGGCGTATGCGGAGCGGAGGGGAGACAATGTCTTCGCCTCGTTAATCAGACATTGGAGGGTCGAATTTACAAGTTGCAAGGATGTATTAAACTGAGTGCCAGACCCTCAAAGAGGTGACCCAGGCACTGGTCGCGGGTTGGTGTCAGATGGCCATCGACAGCACTACTGTGCAACGCTGGCTTTGCAGTCTCTCAAACTTGGCGTCACCGTGTCGACACCATTCAGGCCGGGCCGCCATCCGCTTGCGTCCCATAGTCGGGATCCCAACATTATGCATTTCGAGTCTCGCTTCATTCAGCATCGTGCGAACTGGCGCGAAAGACATTGGCGCACCCTCAGAGGCACGTTGCGTGTTGCAATTGGCCCGCGGGCAAGTTGGGCTTATGGCGATTGCAAGGCACAACGGATCGTCTACCCCGGAAAGAGTGTTGTGCAGGAAGACTAATGTCAGGCTGCATCCGCAGTCGGTATGGACATGGTGAAGTGCTTGCAGATGGCTGTCCCAACTCGGGTGGCACAACATGCCCCAAGAGTGGGCGGAAGGCCCTCCGATCAGAAGTGTACGCCAAACTAGAGATGAAGCAGCCCGCTTGATCTCGTCGCCAATGACTGTCATCGCCGGCCTAGATCGATGGACCGAACAAGCGGCATCTGCGTACTTCCGGAGGTGGCGAGCCCAAAGAATGGCGCAATGGCGGTCCTGGTGGCTTCCTGGAAAAGGCCACCGACTACCGCGTCCTGCAAGTCCCGTCCCGTCTGCTTGAAGTCGGGATAGGCATTTAGTTCCAAAAGCCAAGCATTATAATCACTGTCCACTAGGAAGTCCACGCCGAAAATCTCGAATGCGTTCGGCCGTGCTTGGAAGTGTACCATCTGTTCGCGAGCCGCAGCCTCAAACACCTCACCGGTTATGTCGCAGATCTGGCAGAAGATGTCCTCCCTCCAGCCGGGTCGCACTCCGCTCGGATTGAGATCCCAGTACCGGTAAACAGAAGACTTCTTGGTCGCTTCAGCTTGGAAGCAGGTATTTGTCAGGTGTTGTGCAAGGTCAAGCATGTCCGCGCCAGTGGAGGAAGCGGGCGACTCATACTGCTTGGCCGCAAACAAGACAAGCATCTCCCTGTAGACATAGACTTTCAGGGCTCCGACTGCCAATACATATGTACGGATGTGGAATTTTCGATTCCCGTACGACTCCAATAGCAAGGGGGGGTCGATGTAAGGTTGAGCAATGAAGTGTCTGAGCTGAGACGTCATTGCGTTACCCTCAGAGGCACCACCTTGTTTGCTCGTAGGAGGGGAGTCAGACGACTCGACTTCGTCTGGGACTTCGGCGTCGTGGTCGGGCTCAGACACACCCTCTTCCCACTCCTCGAAAATAGCTTGAAGTTCTTCTAGGCTCGAGAAGAGCCGGATGCCATTGCCACCATCACTCATGCCAGGCTTTAGGATCCACCACTGCTTTCTTTCGGTGCTATCCTTTTGCGCGTTCTCCTCCATACTCGCATTCAAGTCCCATGCATCAACTAATGCTTCGTCCAGAAATTCGGCGTAGTCAAGTTCGAAATGGACAGAGGGCTTGAAATGCCCCGCCAAGATGCTTTCAGGGTGCTTGACCAGCCAAGCCGAAACAGTATTGGAGAGATAGTGCTTGCGGACGAGCGCTTTCCGGATAACATATGCACATACAAGCGATGTTTGAGGATGTTGCATTGCATGCTCGAAGTCTATTGCTTCGTATGCAGTGAACTGCAAGACGTGACATGTGGGATCAGGCAGATCCCTGATGGAAGACAGGAGCTTGACAGGGGTAGGCTTCAAGTGCCTCATGGAAGCCAGGATAAGAGGTTGCACATATTCTTCTGGATAGTCAATCAGCGCGTAGATGGACGCCGCAGCAGAGTTGTCTGGATGGTCTATCGAGTTTGCAGTAGAATCGTCTCTGGAAACAGGTCAAGTCAGTACGTGCACACAATCGAAGCAGCAGCGAACTCCATGGCCAACTTACTCACAGCTTGATTTCTCCAGTGTAATGAGGCAGATGCCAGAAATTCGCAACTAACGGCGTCACACTATGCTCGTCAGTATACCAGGTATTTGCAGTCCTGTGGTCGGGGACTTACGTGACGTTCCCTTGGTGTACTTCCCATCCGTCACCTTTGCCAGCCTCAATGACAGACTTCCGGACATCTGCGAAATTCGGGGACCATTTGAACTTGCGATGTGCTCTTCTCGTAGCCGTAGCACTGCTTCCATTGACTTCGCCCGTCTCGCGGATAAATTGCTCTTCCTCATTAGGGTTATTGTCGTCAGCCTCCTCGGGCAATTCTGTGAAGGAGCTGCCGCTAATCCAACGGTTTTGTATCATCTCGGTGTACACGATCTTGTTGTTCGCGACTCCTTTGCGGAGAGGGACGTTGATACTGTACAAATGTACGTCGTCTGGCCACTGTTCAACCAGCTTCTCTATAAGTCGGGTACTCAGCTTGGACGCCTCGGAGATTATTTCGAGATCATGCTCCCTTGAATCGAAAGCGTAAGACAAAGCGATACTCTTGACGCCGTTCATCGCAGCTTCCATTGCTCCACCAATGGTTCCGCTGGACAGTGCGAACACAGCAGTGGTATTGCGTCCGTAGTTGGGACCGCTGACTACAAGGTCGACCGGACCTCTGTCCTTGAAGACGTGATGGAGACCAATCTGAGCGCATGAAGCCGGAGTGCCGTCTATCAGAATCCACTCTTCCCCTCCATCGTCAAAGGGACGATCCGCGGTAACGCCGTCATCCTTCAGAATGTTGCCAGGACGAAAGTAGGTCGGTGTCAGGGTCTGACCGACGATATGAGCCTTCCCGATCCAGGATCTTTGGACGTGAGGCAAAACGACGGAGACGAGATGACCGGCATCTTGAAGCGTGGATACCAGCGAATGAACATATGGTGATGACTGATTCGACGGAGGGCCATCATCGTTCACGACCTGTGTGAAGTGAGCTTACATTACTAGCGAGCAGCCTTTGTGGTACCCACAAGGATATGCATGCTGACAAGAAGTCTATCTCTATGGGAACGGAAAATGGAAGAAGTCTATACAGAACGAGGATATGAGGTGTTGAAGCGCGATGGAAGAAAACTTCTCGAGATCGGAACCTCATGAGGCTTGGCGGATATCTTGCTGCTCTAAACGCTGGCTTAGGGAATAATTCCAGTTCTGCGCCAATACTCCGTATCGACTCACGTCATGACAGGATTCGAGCAGAGCACCAACCTTGACAAGAATCGAAGTACAGGAAGAAGTTACCATCGGCTTTAAAGCATCAGGTCACAAGAATCCGGAACTTCGAGCGCAGAAGGCTCTATCCACCGTGATATGCGTGCTCGGTAGAGCAGCAACATTACCCGCGTAGGGATGAAGTCGGATTTACACCAAAGATTCGGCGCGGCAAACCTCAAGGAACGACGTCCTTTCTCCACCATTGTTTTGGTCGACGCAGCCCACCAAGGACAATGACAGACAGGCATCACAGGAGTCGCTCGCGCTCACCCTATCGCCATGGCCACTCCGATAAACACCCTTATCATCACCACCGCTCGCGCTCTCCACTCAAACATCATCGCAAGCACACCCGGTCACCTGCACTCGCATCCCCGCGGCTGAAGCCTCTTCCGAACAACGCCCGCTCCCTCTCCCGGCACGACCTGACAACCTACACCCCTCTATTTGCACTATACTTAGACATCCAGAAACGCATCGTCCTCGAAGATCTAGATGACAAAGAGCTCAGAGGACGGTGGAAGAGTTTTGTAGGGAAATGGTAGGCGCGCCGTTCCTTTTTCCTTCAAGGATATATGGAGGTTTCGGGTTGGCTAACATGGCAGGAACCGTGGAGAATTGGCCGAAGGATGGTACGATCCGGAGATACTGGAGAAGGCAAGAGCATCGGCGCAGGAAAGCGCTGGCGCCCAGACGAGGATAAGTCAACTGGGTGCTCGATCGCCGGGTCCGAGGCCGCATCCCCGCGAAGACGACGCCGATAATACAGCGTCCGACGACGACTATGGGCCTTCTCTACCGACATCCACATCCTTATTGTCATATGGTGAGCGACCAGATGCTCAGGATCATTCCAACCCGCTGTCAAAAGCTCCGGGCCCCACGGTCCCATCCTTGACGGACCTGCGCGCCCGAGACGAGCAATCTCTTGAGGACGCCACCTCGGCGAAAAACCGCTATATCGAAGATATCCGCCACGACCGCCGTACCGACAGGAAACAACAGAAGGAGAGGCTGGACGAGCTGATACCTCGGGCCGAAGCCGGCACACGCGAACGGCAGCTCGAGAAGAAACGCGAAAAGGCCGACTCAAACCGCGCGTTCGCCGCGAGTAAAGAGATGGCCGGTGACGTGGAACTGCGGGATTCAGACGTCATGGGCGACGAGGATAGTCTCGGCGACTTAAAGCGGATGAAAATGGAAAATCAGAGAAAGAAAAACGAGCGGGAAACGAGGAAGGAGGAGATTCTCAGGGCAAGACGCGCGGAGTGGGAGGCCCGCTCGCGGGCGGCGAAGGAACGGGAGGAGAAGACTATGAGTCTGTTCAGGGAGATTGCACGGCAACGGTTTGGAGGCGGCGACGACACCAGAGATGAATAACGAAGGAGGAAGCGGCTTTTCATATAAAATTATAAACCAATACAGAACTAGCTCGCATTGAGTGCAGCGACCGCCTCGGCACCATCGGCCTGCTGAGTAGACCCATTCGTGACAGGTACGTTGGAGTTGTGACTCGCTGCCGCAGGACTGGGACCGTTGATATCCTTGGCCTTATTTGCGGCCGCCATCTGCCAGGCCGGGATGGCTGCTTTGGTGCCCGAGGCGCCAAATGAAGTGGTTGAAGTTGGTCTAGCCGTTGGCACCGAAGAAGATGTAGGGACTGCTGATGCTGAACTGGTGTAAGTCGGCGCAGGTCTGGACGGATTTGGAGCACTGCTTCCCGGGGCATTCTCGGTATTCGGCGTTGCGGCTGCGCTGATTGAACCCGACGCACTCGGTCCTGGGAATGTGCCTGGCTGGGTCCTTGGAACTCCCTGTCCTGAAGGACCAAAGGACGTGCTTCCGAGACGGTTACCCATAAGGGCTTTCAGACTTGCCAATTCGGTGCTCAGCTCCTTAAGCTGTCTTTCACTTGCATCTCTAACACTGTCGATGGATCGAGGAAGGCTATCCTTCATGGTCTTTATCTCCGATTCCATTCTGCGAGCATCGTCTTCACGGCGCATATTGGCGGCCTTTAATTCCGCGACAATGGTTTCAATGTCGGTGATTGCGTTATCGAGGCGCTGAGTGCGGGCTTCTTCGGCTTCTTTCAGGGCGGCGGTGTCCGAAGACAGGGTGTCCAGCAATGCGAAGGCTTTGTTGAATTGCTCATCGATAGCAGCTTTGTCTTGCTCCAACTGTGGTGGTGTTGGCGGCGCTATTAATGGTTTGATATATCGCTGGGCGAGAGTGTACAATCCGTAACTGGCTCCTCCGACTACTGTCGCCATAATGAACCAGTCTCGCCAATCTCGTCGAGGCGGTTCTGGTGGTGGAGGCTGTTGCCATTCTCCGTAAGGGTTGTATGGGTATGGGTATCGCGGGCTTGGAGGTCCCCGTGCGGGAGCAGGATAGTAGGGTGCATTTTGCGGAGGTGGAAGCTGCTGGCCCGCATCGCCGGCTGCCCGGGCCAGGGAGAGATCGATCTCTTCCTGTGTGAGGTTTTTCGATTTGAGGAACTCGATTCGCTTTTCGACGGGAGCTGAGGCGACGGATGGGTCCTGCAGGAACACCACGGCCGAAGCGACCAAGTCTTCTCGCGGCGGCATGTTGGCGTAAGACGATCGAGCAGCCCGGTCTAACCAACGCCCATTCTATCTTCTGTCCTGGGTTATGGGGCAGAAGATGGGATGTATGAGAGATGGAAAGGCTGCTGAGGTGGTTGATTGATGAGACCAGCCATCTGCAATTCCATTTGTCGATGATTTGAGCCTCGGTATGCGCTTAGAAGTTTGCTTGGTTCGCCGTAGGATGCACCGCTCAGCGGGCTTTCGCCAAACGTGTGTTTGGTCTGCCGTAGCACGATGCTGCCGTGGTTACGGCTTTCTCAATGCTTTGTTTGGCATCGCCAAGTTTGCGCGTCCTCACATATCAACCTCAACCAGCGACGACTACAAGTTGACCGCGCAATCCTGATCCCACCACCACCTCGCTCCCACCATGTCGCAGCCTCCTGGTCTCTTCAGTGTGCGTCGCCCACGTGAGACTCTCGGGAATATCACCAATCTCTCTGCCATCCCTCAACCAGCGTCCACAGTCAAGCGTGCTTCCTCAAATGCCGAATTCCACACAGCGCAGCATGTGCGATCAACCTCAATCAACCACAGCATCCAGCGCCCTGCGCAACCTGTGTTCCATCGATCGTCCTCTGGAGGAAATTTGGCAGACATGGGCATGTCAACCGCACGGAGATCGACTTCAGTCAACATATTCGCCAACCAACATACTGGCCGACAAAGTCTTGCGCCGAACCAATTGTTTGGCTCACAGACGCCGGCATCTCAGAGTCTCCAGAGGAGAAGCAGCATATTTTCTCGTCCTTCTGGCCATGCACCGACCGCGCATCAGTCCTTCTTCTCACAACCACCGCCCGCTGCCGGCGCCCCAAAAGACCCGCGACCTCTCCGAGATGGCTCTTATAGAGCGCGTCTAAGTCAAGAACTGCTGGACTACCTGACGCACAACAATTTCGAGCTCGAGATGAAACACTCGTTGACCCAGAACTCCGTCAAATCACCCACGCAGAAGGATTTCACCTTCATGTTCCAGTGGCTGTACAGACGCATTGACCCAGGCTACAAATTTCAGAAGAGCATTGATGTCGAGGTCCCACCCATCATGAAACAGCTCAGATACCCCTATGAACGAGACATCACTAAGTCTCATCTGGTGGCCGTAGGAGGACAGAACTGGCCCCGCTTCCTAGGCTTGCTGCATTGGATGATGCAACTTGCTCAGATGCTTGACAACTTCAGCCGGGGCGCATACGATGATGCATGTACCGAGGCCGGTGTTGACGTTGCCAGCGACCGCATTGTCTTCCGCTTCCTGTTCGGCGCATATCAAGACTGGCTTCAGATGGGTCCCGAGGACGATGAGGAAAGCGAGGACGCTGCGCTGCAACCACACATTCAGGCTCTCAACGAGGAATTCGAACGCGCCAACGCCAAGCATGCCGAAGAGTTGAAACTTTTCGAAGCAGAACATGAAGCATTGAAAGCACAAGTCGATGAATTCGAGCGAAATGCGCCGGACATGGCGAAATTGGACAAGCACTTCAAGATTCTGGAAGATGACAAAAAGAAATTCGAAGAGTACAATGCAAATGTCCAAGCCAAGATTGAAAAGTACGACTCACGGATCAAAATTCTTGACGCGGAGATTCAGAAAGTCGAAGCAGACTTGGCCATCGTCGAGCAAGAGCGCCAGGGCCTGCAACAGAGCGTTGACCGTCAGGGACTGAACATCCAAGACATCGACCGCATGAACACCGAACGCGAACGGCTCGCAAAGTCCCACGAAGACGCGCTCGTTGCGCTCGATGAAGTGAACAAAAGAGTCCTAGAAAAAGAGGCCGAAACAGCCCGCAAACTCGAAGACCTCGAGGCAACCATCAAAAGGTACAACAGCTTAGGCTATCAAATGTCCTTGATCCCCTCGACGGCAGTCAATGCAAAAGACCAGGATTACGAACTCACCCTCAACCTCTCATCGGACACTTTCTCCTCTTCAACTTCCCAATCTCGCCGCAGCCGCGCATCGCCGGTTGAATCCGACCGCCTCCTCGCCGACACCAACACAGGCTACTCTCCCTCTCATCTCCTTAACCTTGACCTCCGTGGCGCCGTGCGCAATGCATTTATATCTCTGCGCAAGGAAATCAACGAGCGCAGAAAAGCCCTTTCGGAGTCAGATCTCAACGCGCGGGACTTCCTGGACAACATATCAGAGGCGCTCCACGAGAAGAACACTGAGATTGACAACTTGAATTACCGGGTCAATGAAGCCGGGAGGTTGTATGGCGTTTTGAAGGAGAACGGGACGATCCAGCACACGCAGCAGACCAGTGCCATTGAGAAGCTAGAGAAAGAATTGAGCCGGATGAGGGAGGGTTTGGCGAGGGGTGTCGTCGAACTCGAGCAGCGGGAGATGGAAGTTCATATTGCATATGAGTACATGCGGGAGGAAAGTGCGCGGGTCCGCGAGGAGTTGCACGGCGGCATTGAGCGTCTACTCGAGGATGTGATTCGGTTCAAGGTCCACGTGCAGAAAGGGCTGGAGGAGTTTGAGGGCTGGGTAGGTGAGGAGGTCGAGGTCGAGTTGCTGGGTGGCGAGTTGGATAATATGACGCTGGAGGGTCAGGGAGCGCCGGCGAAGAAGGAAGACGTGGTTTGATGCATTGGTCCTTGTTTTGTGAATGGAACGAGCGGCCCTCTGCTTGGATTGATGACATTTGGGATACTGTATGTATGAACACCTCTGTGCCTCCCTCGTAGACATCGGGTGTGTGTCAATGACATGAACGAAATATGACAACCGCTTGCCACTACTGCCCGTACTCGTGGTCGTTCTATTGCAGGTCTCTGCTCCGTACTCTACACTAGAATAGAGTACCGAGTACCGATAAGGCGAGCGAGGGGAGCGAAACAATTTGATGGACGAGTAAATGGTAGGGCAGGGCCGGGGGGACATCGACCGGATCGACCACATACATGTTGTAAACCAGAGGAGATATAACTTGATTCATTGATTCGTAGTCCGTAGTTGTCCTCGTGCTCATCAATGTTCCACCCTACTGCTGTGTCTCAGCAAGCGAGAGGCACAGGCATAGGCATAGCATATGTGAGAGCTCCTGTATCAATGCATCCCGACTGTAAGGGCCGGCGTGGGTACACAGTGCACCGCAGTTTCGTCAAGTAACGCTCATGTGCACGAGGAAATGCATAATTCCACAGACGCCAGAGCCAAGGACCACCCGTTGCGGCCACCGTTCCAGGTGAACAGGCAGGCACCGGGAGAGGCAGGGATTGTTCACTGGATGCCACAGAAAACAAGATCTAATCCCCTTCACTCAATCCGCTCACCTCCACCAGCGCAATACACCTGCATCCTATGCACCGACCCTCACCTGGCCGCTGTTGTCCTGCTGTTCTCTGAGCAAGCTCTCTTCGTCAGGCAGGTTCTCAATCTGCCTGACCAGAAAACTCTTTTCGTCCAGGAATTGGTCATCATCGGTGCGACCTTCGAGAAAGGTGGGTAAGAATTTCAACAACCTGGCCCGGTTCCGGACCAAGATGCGCTTGACTTCGTCGCTCTTGTTGGGGTTCGCAACAAAGACTTTAAACACGTGGAAGGCTTCATACTGGACCATTTTTCGGTCGTCCTTGAGTAGAGTCATGGTGAGTTTGAGGTGGTCGGCCGAGGACACGAATTGGGTCATGATGGTGTAGTTTGACCGATGGAGGAGTAGTTCGCCAAGGAGTTTGATAGACTGCCGCTTCGTGACGTAGGAGGGAGAGAGGAGCAGGGTTGGGTTGTAGTGTTGAGTGAAGAAGAGGGTGTAGTTTGTCGTCAGATATTGCGAGACAAGCTGTTTGTGTTTCGTGAGAATCTCCTGCAACACGTGTGTCAGTACCGGCAATGCCCTGATGGCGAGTGACAGCATACCCTAAATGTCGTGAAGGCGTCGGCGCTGACTTCAAAACTGCCCTTGTTGATCCAGTCAAAGAAGCTCCAGAACACTCCGGTGCCTGTCTGCTTGCGGCTGACATCCACGTCTTTGAGCTGGACCGCCTTTTCACCGGGTTGTGACTCGTCGTATAGGATGACGGCTGCAACGGTCTCGTATGCCAATGCCTGTCGTAGGACTGTTCCACAGGGCATTGCAGATTGGGGGTATTCGTAGCCGCGGCATAGCTCGACGATGATCTCTGGTCTCTGAGACACCAGATATGTGATTGCTGACGGTTCTTGACTGCCAGACTGTGGTGAGGACGGGGTGGAGGATGTCTTGTAGCGAAGGATATGTGAGAAGATGATCTGAGCGTCTTTCCGCGCCTCGAAGGGTAACAGCCGGATCGATCTCGCCAGTTCAAAGAGGATGTCTTCTTGGATGATGCAGTGCACGAGCTGGTGCACCTGTTCGGGGCTGCATTCGACTTCTAGTCCGGCGCGCCATCAGTGGAAATGTACCAGGCGGCGCAACAAAGGGGTGGGTTGGTTCTCACCTGGTGTGCCCTGGACAATCAACTTCATCTGCGACATATGTTTCGCGACATCTTCCTCGATCTAGGCAGGGGCACGTCAATTCCCGCGTCGTTGCGCATGTCAGAGTCTCCCGCTCACCTTTGGACTTGGACTGGGCTCGTGCAATTTGACGAGGAGATCCTTTAACGACCTGGCGATTTCCGCGGGCTGTTTCTGTCGCCCTCGACCGCCGAATAGGAATGCCATGTTGACATTTATGGAGGATCAAGCATGCAGGTGCTGAACATAGAACCTTTACAATTGACGACGACGTTCGCAGGCGCTTGCTTCGACATTCATCCCTGTCACTTTGTCAACCTTGTCACAGCCTCGGCGTTTGGATTGACCGACTGACTGTTGACACCGCTTTGATTGCCCCAGGCAACCGCTTTCAGTGGACGATAAGATAAGATTGTGCTCCCCTCACTTGCCGCTCCATCAGCCTCACTAGATTCTCGGCTATTAATTATCGTACAGAATTAAGTATGTATAGATTAGTTGCTGGTCGAAGACCGTGCGCTCTAGGATGAGCGATATATGCTTCCAGCCGCGTCTGTGAAAGTAGACCCCATGGCGCCCATATTTTCCGTCCTTCAGCTGGACGTGGTGCCACCTCGCCTCAGGCTTGCTGGCGTCCCCGCCTCAGAGATCGAATGCTCGATTGATAGAATCCTTCCAACCACCACCAAACCACCCTCGCACACCAAGCGACCTTTCGCCCATTGGAGCACAGCTTCCCCATCAAACTGCTATCGTACCGCTGCCTTGCCAGTTCCATCTCCCTGACCTTAGGACACATCTCTTCCCCGGTGACCAAACAGGCTTTGCTCCGCGAAGGCCGGATCCTCCCTTTGATTTGGACGTACTGCATGGCGCCGTTGCCGTCGCGCTCCACCAAGGCGATGATGGGCTTCTTGGCCGCCCGCTGGCCGTCCTTGTCATAGTCGAGACACTCCAAGTGCTGCCTTCTGCGTCTCAAGATCGTGTTGACCTCGGCGTTTGCGACAAACAGGGCGTCCGATTTGAAGGACAGCTTCGTGCTCGTCGGCACGGGGAGACATTGTGAGTGCCGGCTCTGCACCCAGTGGACGCGCGTCTTGACGTGGAGCTTGGGTGTGACCAGACTGGAGAAGTATTTGTCCGCGAGCTTCAGGGACAAGAGGTCCGGGTACGTCAGATGTGAGGCGATCATGTGGTGGAGCTCTGGTGGCAGGGAGGCGATGGTTTTCCGCGCCCCGGCGTGACTCTCTATCTTCTCGCCACCGTCGTTGACCCCGTCAGATGAAGCAGGTGCTGAAGGCTCGTCGTTGTGTTTCTGATGCCATCTCGGGAAGATTGAGGATAAAACACGTTGCAGAAGACGACTGGCCGTACCAACCTGCATTACTTGGAGTTTGTAAGTCCCTGCCTAGCTATTGCTTGCTCAACTCGCACTGATAGGGGCTATGTGTGAGAGAAAACCAATTCATGCCGCGCTGTGGATATATATGACTTGGGTCAATGTGGCAGTATCACGTCTGCCTGGCAAGGCTGAATCGTCCGTCTGCCAGCACTGCCGGATCTTGACATGGTGGCTTTTTCTTTCGCACCATCACAAACCCGAAACCGGGATTGACTCACCAAGAAAAAAGATCAGATAGACTCACGGACAGAAAAGCAACAGTGTTTTGTGGATGGAGTATTGCGAGTTCGAAGGTCAAGTCAGCAGCGTCGGGATGCGTGATTGAGCGCCGTCACGCCTATGCTTTGATTGGGCCGGCTCCGCAAGTGGAGATTTTGAGAACAACATGCAAGGTTCCGCGCAGCGACGACGACGTGTACGGTAGACAGAGCCTATAGGGCTTGACAAGGCGGTCCGATCGGATTCAATGGCTTATTTGTGCGACACATATTAATGGGCTGTTGTGGTGCACCTTTGCAACTACTCGTACAGTAGATGGAAAAGCGTGTCGCGCTAATTTGGAACAATCTGGTTGCGGCGAGGACTGCTCCTGTCGCGTGTCCCTTCCACACAGCCGTCGCCTGTTCTCCGGTCTCCGATTTGTTTTCAGAGGCAGTCGCATGGATCGTATCCTTTCAACCAAGGATCGCGGTAGAAGGCTCGATGACCAAGCCAAGAGCGATAGGATCAGTGTCTACAACAGTGTGGCTGAAGCGAGAGTATGAGCCGAATGAGACGCAGGCCGGGACATTACAGAGGCATACGCCGTGGCATTTCTGGGGGAGTATTTCTTCAAGAACCCCAGGGCGGTCAAGGTAGCAACATTTGAGAAGCAGGTCCAGCTGAAGAGTAACGTAGAGTAGAAAGCCAGCGATAACAGCAGCGCAGGGTCGAAAAGGGCGAGTCTGCTTGGTCTCCAAGCTGGACCATTCCCACTGAAACTGAAGGAGAGATGGACAATTATATTGTTGTCGGCTTTCTCCTTTCCAGATCACAGCAGCGACAGGTATCGAATTCGGTACGGCCCACCTCACTCCCTTTCGCGCTCTTGATGGCCCTTCCTCCCTTACGGCTTCCACCTGAATCCGGGATCTGTGAATCTTAGTTAGCATGCACGGACGTTGACCAGAAAACACCGTGCCAGTCATGGCGTCGCAGCCATTCACGAAAGGGAAGAACTCACGTTTCCAGTCCAGATCCTGCACCTGCTTCAACGACAATCCATCCAGCTCGGCGTCAATATCCTTGCGCTCTCGGCGCTTGTTGTCCGCCACCATCCAGAACCACAACAAAAAGGAACAGATCAAGATGGTGGAACTGGTGGCCAGATTCAGTCCATTGCCTATATGGTAATCCGGCCCGTCGAAAGGCAAGAAACTCCAAGTCGAGATGAGGCCGCCGATGTTGCCAAACATGACATTCACGCCAATCGCGGCGGAGCGGGCGGTGTCGCTGACGACGTTGGCCGAGACTTCTGCGTTACAGAGCGCACCGTAGGGGAACGCACCAGCAGCGATCAGGAAGGTGGCGCCATAGCGGACCTGGGGGTTGGAGGACGCCAGGAACATGATATACCCGACCATCATCATGGGAGTGGACAGGATGAAGAAGATGAGGCGTCTATCGAATCGCCATGACAGGAAGGGGAGGAGGAGCACAAAGAATGCTCCCACAATGTAGGGCGGCACGGTGTGCAGTTGTTGTGACACGACCGAGTTGTTCGGGTAGATGGTCTTGACAATCGTCGGCGCAAAGAAGGCAAGGCCTTGCACGGTGATGTTGTCGAGGAGGAAGATGAACGAGGTGGCGAGCGTGACGGGACTGAAAATGCCGCGGACGACTTTAGGGGTGTCGATCTTGTCAATCACCTCGGACGTAGCGACACGCTCCGACTTGACTCGGGCGATTGCGAGGTCTTTTTCCTCCTGGGTGAGCCAGCGAGCGGTCTCTGGCCGGTCTGTCAAAGTGAAAAAGCTGATCACCGACAGGCCGCAGGTGATGATCCCTTCGATGGCGAAGATCATTCGCCATTGGTGCAGACCACCGAAGTGGTCGAGCTTGAGGATGGCCGAAGCCAGAAGACCACCGAACGCGCCCGCAAGGGGGGCCATGACGATGTAAAGCGACAATCTGAACGCCAATTCGCTGCGGCGGTACCATCGTGACATGTAATAAGCGATTCCCGGGAGCATACCGGCCTCGGCCAAGCCTCTGAATGCAATATTAGCGACAAAAGATCGTGTGGATGGATTTCTCCTCGATATTATCCTTACAGCAGAAAGCGTACACCGCAGGCTGCCCCCAGGTGGTGTACAAAGGCCGTACAGACTGAAAAGATACCGAAAGCGAGAGAAGTACCCGGGAGGAACCAGCCCGGGCCCATCCATTTGCACGCCATGTTGCAGGGTAGCTCGAAGATGATATAGCTGACGTAGAAGGTGGAGAGGAGAGTGTTGTAGTCATAGCCTTTCAGGTTGAGGTCCTTCTCGAGGCCCGCAAGTCTGGCATTGCCTGTCGCACCGCACGTTACCGTCTGCTCGTCATGTCGGAATGCGTGATCGGAGAGACTCACCAATATTGGCTCGGTCGATGAAGCAAAACAGGTATAATAGAGCGACGCTGGTTTGAGGTTAGCATGCACGAGCTGCAGCAGAATAGCCGACGGATGGAAATTCTGGGCGGCCTGCCAAATGTTCCAGGGCAGAGACTCACGTCGGGACAATGTAGAGGTCAATTTTCCATCGAAGCTTGCGTTCAGCCTCCGGGTCGAACGTGACGAGAGAGTGGCCGTACCTGACACCCGTGTTAGCAGCGATCCAACAGCATTTCCCTCACTTGACCTACTTGTCGGTTGCGACGTGACCTCGTTCAGCCGCTTCATGAAAGTTCTCGGTATGTATTGCAGCTTGTTTTTCGATGGCCACCTCATCCTGAAGGGACTGTCGAACGGCGGCGTCGACCTGACGCTCCTCAACATTGTGATCCGCAGAAGCCATCTTGAGCAGGGTGAGATGGGTGGTGAGTGGTGAGTGTGAGAGGGATTGAGCCAAGTCGGTCAGGGAAGAGGGGTGGCTCGACCTAAGTAGTCTGGTGCTGTCACAGTCCTGCCACGGTGCCTCGGAGATCGACACGGCCGTGCTGCTCGGTTGTCTTTTTCGAGGATCACAGGGGATCGCAGATAGCACGAGTAGTGATCGGCCGCTCAGCGATGAGTAACAGTAGCGGCTTGGCTTCTATCCCCGGATGTGTACCTTGTCAAGCGGGGACGAGGCTGTGGAAACCGGAAGTCTGGGCCTATGGAGACTGGGGAGGAAGAACCGGGGAATGAGAACGGGATGTTCACATGGCCTGAGCTGGCGAGCGAGCGCAGGGACCATGAGAGAGATCAGGCCCAGCGCCTCGTGGTTGGCCGCTGTTTCCAATTCGCGCGGAATCGAGCAACGGCGGTTGAACCTTTGGCCTGACTCGTGCTCGATCATTCACCGCACGGGTCTGTCGATGGCTGACATCTTCGTGTGTACGAGTATGATTTTATCGATGTCCTGGCTCGATGGCCACCGGCGGGAGCAGTGCAAGTTTGGGCGGGTCATCTCAATCGACTCGGTGCCTGAAATCACAGGAACCGCACGCAGCCCTTGGACACTCACACTCTGGAAACGAGATGCTTCGGATCAATCCCTCAATCGGCTAGTTACCTTTTCTCGCGTCGAAACCAAGCAGTGTTCTAGCGTGCCCAGACTCGACGTAGCAGCCACGTTGACGCGGGACTTGAAGTCGGGAAGCAAAAGGCCTGCGGGGTGTCGTCCAGGATGAATTCTTGGCCCGGCGTCCCCAGAGTGGCCTGGAAGCCTACTCCCTACTGGGTACAATCGATGGCCCAGCCCTCCACGACGGGACTATTCCTCGTATAAGCTCGGTCCGGGTGGACGCAGTAACGGAGGGAATAGCTTCCATTAGCGTTTGAAGACGCTCTGACCCTGCCACCGTAAAAGATTCGACTCGCAATGCCAGTGTCGAGCAAACACATCGACAAATCAGAAACGGTTCAACTATCGTGCTTCATCCGAGTGAACCAGATTGGCCACCAGGTATCCGGGTCACTGGGCAGAGCAAAGTCAAGGCCTGTGTCCAGGCGACGTTGAATTATGAAGGTCCTCGTATTCCGCAGGAAGGCGACGGCTGTCCCAAGCGGGATCTTGCGAACATGCGTGGCATTAGCAACGGGAGATAAGGCTTGGAAGGCCAACATCCGAACGTCCTCGTCGCCAGTGTCCATGATCTTTCATTCGTCAGGCCGCTGCTTCCCTCTCCCTGCTCCTGACATTCCTCGTCATCTTGAATACGTGTCCCTGAATATATCCTTCTATCTCTGTCTCCCATAGTCAAGCACAAACCGGTGTCATGACAAGAAAATCCAAACAGATCCGTCAGAAGCCCGACAACTCCTCGCTGATAGAAAAAATCTAGCCTTTGCACTGCCTCGGTCGCCTCTTCGACCTGGCGTCGTCCTGGTTGGCTTTGTTCCTTCCCGTTGCTCCTGTCCCTTGTCCAATATATCATTGCGGTCTATAGTCATGAGAAGAAGTCGTCACTGTAAACCAAAACACCAATGCCTGCATGCGTCGGCGCAAAAACACACCGCACAGCACAGCAGGAGATGTGCTCGACGGCATCAAGCCGCTTCAGTAGTTTGTTCCGAGTGGCGCGGCACGTCCGTCGAGACCTGCACAAAAGGAGCGAGGCTGGAACACGCAGTGTCTGGCAGGGGTCTCCACATCGACACCAGGTGTTTTTGAGCGAATGCGTGTCCTTGGACGCGATCCGATGGTTCCGAGGCAGCCTCTTTTGCTCTTGCCTCAAGAGTATTTGCGGAGCCGTGTCGTCTCAGTCGCATAATCAAGGCCAAGCTCGGCGCCGATTTTGCTGTTTATGGTAGCGGTGGTGGCTGTCATGATGATGCCCTGCCTTGGGCGGATTGTCAGCTTTCCTCTCCTGCTCCTCCTTGTCCTCCCGTTTCGCTTCGTCTACTGGGTGTTCAAACTCCCAATGGTCCGGAGTTTCGTCATCTTTGTCGTCCTCTTTCTCTTCCTGCTTCTTTTCGTCCTTCGGAGAATCGCCATCCTTCAGATTTTCCGCCTTTCCTTCGTCCTTCTTGCTGTCCTCCTCATCCAAGCCCTCGACTGTGAGACCTTCGACATCTTCGAACTCTCCCAAGAGCTCGGGGTGGAAGAGAGATTCTTCATCATCTGGAGGATGTTCGAGGGTGATGCCGAGCATGTTGTCATGGGGAACCTCAGGCTTGGCCTGTTTCTCCTCCTTCTTGCGTTTAGCCTCTTCTGCTTTGATCTGCTGGAGCTTGAGCACCAATTCGCTGGACAGATCCATCTCTTGCTCGTCATCTTTGGGGTCCGTGCGGCCAGTGTAGTTTGCCGCAGACTCGATGAGACAACCACGCACATCATCACCGACCCATGAGGCCAGAATGCTCACCAGGTCTGCATCAGCACCCTTCAAGAGGCCATCTCTTTTAAGCAACGTCTTGAACTGCGGTAGGTTGCGCACGAAACTCAGCAGGCCACGGACGCGAGAAACCTGTGTGGTCTCGTCGTTGACACTAAAGGTCACAGTCATGACGTCCTGACCACCGCCCGTATCCCAGCGAGCGACGGTGTTGGGGGTGAGAATGCGCGTTTTCTCACACCGATCGTCGTCTGGACCCAGCTCGAGAATGGATTCTCCAAAATCAAGCGACTCGGACGCAAATGCAAGCTGGAATTGATTGCCAATGTTAATCATGACGGCAAACTCTGGTCGATAGAAATTCCCATCACAAAATTTGGCAATATTCGTTTGAGGAAACGCGGCATACACTCGGACCCTAGAGTCGATGTCCATGCTGGACGGCATTGGGACCGGGACAAAGTTTGTACCACCACGCACACTGCCGGCTTCGTCGTGGTGTTTGTTGAAGACCTTGTCTGGAACGTCTTGCTCGTACACAAATTCGCAGTCGCCACATCGCATGTGACATTTCAAGATACGCAGAGGTCTGAAGCTGTAGACGAAGTGGATGTATTCGTTGGGTTTGCGCACGACTCCAGGCACGGGGAGAGGGATTTTGCCGAGCAGAGTCTGCTGCTCATGTTCGGGAATAAAGAATGGCGCCCAGTCTTTCTCGTTGTACGCTCGTTCGGTGTCTTTGATGGTGAGAATGGTAGAGGCCTTCGAAAACGGGCGAAAGAGATGCATTGCTCGCTTCCAGTCGGATTTCCTGCCCACCATGTTGAAGATGATGACAGGCTCCGCATCCTCGACGCCCTCCTCCAAGATAATTCGAGGGTCTTCCGGTCCGAACATGCCCCCATCATCCTCCCACTGCGCCGGAATGTCGATCACCATGGGAAACTTGAACCTCTTTCCACTCCATGTGATCGTATGATTGGTCAAGTGTTCCCAGTCTTCGTTGAAGATTTGACCCCTGAGAAAACTCATCTTGGGCATTGTCCGGGTTCTGGATGGCGAGAAGACGACCCGAGTCACAGACAAGTACACTTTCTGTTCGGGTAGCCACACACTCGATCCTGCTAGGCGCGTCCAGGTCCTCTCGACAATATCTCTCATGTCCATGTCGGGGTCGTTCATCATCTCGTCGGGGTAGTCGACGATCGGGTGGTGATCAAGGGCCACGGCGATTTGGTGGATATCATCGGTGAGGTGGAAACTCTGCTGCACGCCAACGGTGGAATTGTATCTCAGAGTATCGCAAGATCTCTTGCCAGGTAGTCCAGTGTTCACAAAGCCCGGAATCAGCATCGGCTCGAAGTCTCCCCATTGCTGGTAGTGTTCGGACCGTGATCGGTCGCCCTATCCTTTGTTAACGGAACGGGCTGTGAAAGATATGGCCGGGGACAAACCCTTCTGTGAAGACTGGTGACAGAAGCTCCCGGGAAGAATGTCTTCTCGAGGAAAAGAACGATCAGAATTGTACCCAAGGCGAACACACTCAGTCGCTGTATCCTCGCTGGAGCGGAAAATCTGTCGAGAATCGGTAGCACACCCATCTCGTTCGTCGTCCGCCGCTCAGTTTGTGTCAGTGAAAGCAGGAAGACGAGCAGCCGGACGACGACTTTTGGTCGCAATGAGGGGGAAAGCCCAGGACGCCACCGGCCAAATACGTTATATCGATACGGACTTCATTTCAGCCTACCGACGATGACGGAGTCCCCTGAAATTCGGAGGCGTCTATAAATCGGTGGGTACACAGGATTCTAGCCTTGTCTGGTCAGGGACCCAAGGGAACAATCCGAGTGGAAAGCGGGACGAGGAGGGGTGCAAGACATGTGTCGATTGGGCGTTTGAAGCGCAGAGCCAGGGGTTGATGGACAATTCGTGATCCAATTTATTGGGTTTTGCATCAACGAACATGACATGATCAGCTTAGAGTTTGGTCAGACGAACGCCTTTCCTATCTGCGGAGATTGCGTTCTGCAGCTTGCATGTGGAAAAGTTTCTGGTTCCGTCGAAGAAAGCGCGCGTCGAGTCTCGAACGAGCCGACGTGTCTGGATCCAAGAGTCAGAGTCAGTCAGAGCCATGGGATAGGGAAGGGTGGCGTGTGTGCGTGTGCTAGATGTGGTTTAACCCCGGCAGCTAATCGTCCTTATCTTCAAGTCATCGGCGGACCGGAGGTCTTGGATCAAAAAGCCCTTTCCTGATGGAGTCCGCTGAGACAGCGCACAAACGTCCTTCGACGGGGTCGAATTGGTGAAGCGAAATAATGTCGGTGTAAGGTTGGAGTGCTGAAATATCGCGACTTGATACCACGCCAGAGGATCATTTCCTGCCGAGCAGAGATAATCTCGTGTCCGATATCTCGCTGACCAGATCGATTCCCGGATCGAGTAGTTGGACATTGCTACACAAGGACTCGGTCGGAGACCTCGCCAGGAGGACGCCGGGCCCCTGAGACGGTCCTTCCTTCAAATCTCTGCCCAGCTCTGCCACAAAGCAGGCCCAAGAAGAGCCTCGATCACAGTTGCAGCGAGTGACGAATGGTGCTCCTCAGCCCGGTGGGCCTATAAGGTACCAGCGTCACCACCTGAGGAAGACTCTTGTGGACGTTCGGGTACCTGCCTTAGCTGACGGTTTCAGCTGAGGTGCTGCCGAAGTCCCACTTTCGATTTTGATCGACCCCCACTCGCAGAAGAAACGCTTGTGCTGGCGGAAACTTTGCAGGGGGTTTCAGTCGTGACCCGTAAGCAGGTGGTACGGAGTAAGGTTCGCGTATCGAGACGGGCAATTGCCCGAATGTGCTCGCGTAGAATAAACACCCAGGCGAGCGGAACGCGGCACCAGGAAGCATGCCATCTGCGCCGAGGAATTACGAGTAGATCACGTTGTGTCGAGAATTGTGTGGATAGCAGAAACCCAATTGTTGGCGGGCTGATGGATGAATTGCATGTCAGTCGGCTCGAGCTCTGACCAAGACGCGCAGGAAGAATCCGTCTTGTGTAACCTGGCGCGTGCGATAAAGCCACCGAAAGCCAAAGCCAATGCCCGAGTCAGAGCCAATGCTAAAGCCACGGGGGCTGGTGGGGGTTGATTGTTCTGGGCTCCGAGGCGCCTAACGAAGCTTCCGTAGACTCCTGAGCAGTACGTACCTCGCCTCCTGAAGCCTGAATTTAGCCGGGCGCCTCCAACAGGCAGCGTCTACTCGTAGTCCGAAGAGCCGCGCCCCCCGGAGCCACCGAGCGCCCAACTTCATAGTCGCATTCTGTCGATGGAGCTGAATGGAGTACGAGTACGAGTACTCGGTATGGCACCCTTGACTGTCCTCCGTACTCCGTATTAAACAAGATACAACCAATCTTGTAAAATGGCGTCGTCGTCGAGTTTAAATGCGTGCTCACTACTCGGTACGGAGGTAGCCCAACGACACTACAACATCGCCAGACCTCGAGAACCTGTCTGTTTGTGGCTGCTACGGGTACCGCAGATAGTTCAGGAGGTCAAAATTGCTTCGCTGCCTACACATCCCCCATCGAGCTCGCCGACAAGAACCCGGCACATGCCTGAAACTCGTGTCGTATGCTTGTTTTTCTTCCTTCACACTTTCTCCTGGCGAACAACCTCGACCTGCGCAGCGCTTCCTCCGGCACCGGATTTCTCCTCCAACACTCTCTCCCTCGCAAATTGGTCACTAACCTCGGCCTCCTTTTGTCCATACCGTCCGATCTTGTACCAGGGCAGTTTGAACAGTGCATCCATGCCTTCGAGACTACGGCCGGAGGTCTCTGGGATGAAGAACCACGCCCAAATCCCGCCGAGAATGGTAAGTGCCGTGAAGAACCAGAATGTCCCCTGCGTGCGTTAGTCGGGACAAATGATCATTCAGGGACGCGAAGTAGATAATCAGAAGGTTTTGGGAAGAGCGCTTACGTTGGGGGAAAGTCCGCCGTCAGACGTAGGCAGTAGCATGTTCGGGACAGCACGCGAGTTTCCGTATTGGTTGACTGTTTGAACACAATATCAGCCAGTGATCGATGGTCCAAACTCACAGGATCGACTTACCAAAGTGGAAGCACATCACTAGGGAGCTACTGATCGCACGAATCCGGAGAGGGTAGATCTCCGCGTTCAGCAGGTATTGAATGCTGTTCCAGCCCATCCTGAAATCTGTGTTAGCCGACGAGCCAATATACTTTCAGGAACAAAGGACCTACGCCCAACCGAACCCAGAGATATATATCATGACAATGCCCCCTGTCGAAGCATGCTTCTGAGATGGCGTAAAGACAGTGTCTTCATCAATATTCGGGACCGCCGTCAAGAATGCTGCGATGTAGCACATGGATATGGCTTGCAGCGCAATGCCGATGGACAGTGATCGCTTTCGCCCGATCACGTCGACCAGGAATAGGGCACAAATGATGGAGGCGATGAATTTCACGACGCCGAAGATAGCAGTCGCATAAAGCTTTTCGTTCTGGCCCTTGGTACCGAGCAAGGCGAACATGTCCGGGGCATACTATCAACAGATATCAGCGTATGGCCCAAAGTATCACACAACTTGAGGCTATGAAAGGGTTGGCAGTACTCACGATAGTGATGCTCTGAGCGCCGGACCATTGACCCAGCAGTTGTGTTCCCAGACCAAGGTAGATGCGATAGAAGTTGTTGGGCATGCAGAACATTTCGCGGAAATCTGTGGAAATGTTAGATATTCATCGACCTAGGCGCGGCGCAGGGTTTGGGATCTGAGGCAAGAACACGGAAACCATGAGGCAATGATGACTTACAGCCAAAGAACCCCTGGCCCATCGTCGCTTCCTGTTCCTCGGCAAGCTGATGCTTGATGCCGCTGATCTCAGCGGTGATGTACGCGTCGTCGGAGGCCAGTCCTCGGAGCCGAGCAAGGTTGGCGACAGCATGGTCGTCTTTGCCTTTCTTAATGAGAAACCGGGGTGATTCGTTGTTGAACCAGGACAAAATGAAGATGATGCCAGCGAACATGAGATGAATGGATGTGGGCACGACCCAGGAGTTGTAGCCGTTCTTGTCGATGTGAAGACTGCTACCCCAGCTGGCAAAATATGCGAGCATGATGCCGACATACACAGACCCTGAGAACACGCATGTGCAAAGTCCTCTAACAGCCTTGGGGGAGATCTCGGACAGATAAATCGGCGCGATGACAGTGGTTTGGCCAATCTATATCGGTTAGCGATTCATCCGGTGTTGGGTCGAGCTATACCGACTCCCAGGCCTGCAATGAACCTTCCCGCGTACACTTGGCCCAGTCTACCATTGTTCGTTAGGAAGATTACGATTCCCAATATCCACAGGATGCAGCTGAGAACAGTAAGCAGAATGCCTCAAATAGAGGCTGGATACACAACATACAGTTGACGGGTGGCCCAGAGACGACCAATGCGATCCGCGAGAACGAACGCCAGGAGGGCACCACCAACGCTTCCGATTTGCACCATGGCGGAGACGTTGCCTTTGACATCCGCATAGGCGTCGTCCTCAAGTTTGTCAAACCCGAGGAGCTTCTGGAAATGTTCAGTGTTGAAAGTCCCTTGGAAACGTATCAGTATCAATGTTATCTCTAACGACGTATGTCTCCTTACCACTTATCAAGCCCTCATCGACACCCCGGGCTGCTCCCATAATCCCAAAGGAGAACACAGCAAACCATAGCCTCCAGTTCAGCACTTCTTTAGGTTCATCCGCGAGGGTGCCTCCCAGGCGGAAGATGTTCAAAGGTTTGCCTCCGCCACCACCCATGTTTGCAACGCCAAGGAGAGAAGGTCGGGAAAGGAAAGTGCAGAAAAATATACTGAGCTACTATCCTGTCCAGAGAATGATCTCACGCTCACCTTGTATACTGTGCGAGGAAAAGGAGGATCAGTCGTGATCTTAAATAACCAAGGTCGGTCACTCAGAAGACCTTCTTCGCCCGACGGGACAAGCGACGGCTTGGGTTGCTTCATGAAGCTTGCAGGCCGTCAAGCCCTGGTGTAGCCGCCGTGGCAGGGCCTGCTCTTTACCGTCTGTGGCCAATTCACGGAGAAAGCCAAGCAGCTGGATTTTCGTCCTGCAGGATGGCTTGTTGAATTTTGCGGGGATCGGGTGCGACATGATGGATCATTGCATACCAAATGTCTGGGCGGAGAAGGGTAGGATGGCGGCCAGCCTACCAGCAGAGTCGGCTGTCAGCGCGAATGTAACAACAAGAGCTGTTCAGCGAGCGAGTTGGAAAGGCGGAAACGCGAGGGGGCTGTCGATCCTCCGTGGCTGCCAAGATCAGCATCGTCATGCGACAGCATCGTCCGGGGGTCTTGAAGGTGAGGACGGTGCAGCCAGGGATGATCTCCGTCGGAAGAATCCTTTCCCATGGCGTGCAGTAGAGTAGATACGTGGATGTCAAAGGGCGAGCCCGGGGCAAGACGGAGCGGAAGCATGCCTCCCAGACGGATATTGGTGATGGAGCTGAAAAACCGCAGGGCGTGCGAAGCCATTGATTTGTTGTGTCAAACACCGACTCGGCAATCCAGACTCCAGCCTCGCATGCCACTGCTACACTCCGCATATTTTCTCCAGTTTCGCCCAGTTAGGCACCCATGGCACCGCACATTGCGGGCTCTGCACTCGGGTGCCCAGCAAGAGGTGCCCTCCCAACATAAATCCTCGACGCCGTGTCAATCCGATATGGCGAACGGTTTCTCCGAGACTCTGGCTGCCGTAAACGGGTGATGGTTCATGAAGCTTTGGGCGTCGGTATTTGAGCCGCTCGGCACCGGAGGAGCTCTTCTCGAAAACTTTCGGTTCTGGAGTCTTACGTTCCAGAATCATGAACTTGCGTACGGCTTGTATCCTCGGGGCGTGGAACACCGAGGACCACAACTCAAGTTCGGTTGAAAGAGAACCATGGCATGACTCGACACACAGAGCACACTTCGACGAGGCGAGATCCTACCAAAGTCATAAGCATCGCACGATAGTCTTGACCGGTTAGATGCAGCGGGTGATTTGGTCTTGAACAGACTGGCATCTATAAAGGTGAACAGCGCCGTCAGGGATGAGACCAAAAATGGAGTTCTGATAGCTGGAGGACCGTGGCCGCCCGTTTACATCCACGCCTATCTGGCGTTTCACAGCTTGCTTTTTCCCTCAACTACCTTCATCAGCGCCCGCCCGTTGCTGAGGACGACCTTTCCGTCTGCCTCAGTCACGAACCTGATCTCTTCCCAGCCATTCTTTACATCGCCAGTCCTCCAGATCTTCGTGACAAGCTTCTGGCCGGGCTTTACGGGGGCAGCAAATCGGGCCTGATACTCCTTGATGTTGGCCGGGTCACTTCCACCCAGCTCCTTCAAAAGCGCATGGGCGGCAAAATTCCAGGTCGACAGACCGTGCATGATGGCCCCGCCGAAGCCCATCTTCTGGCCGGGCTCAGGCGTGGCATGGAGAGGGTTGTAGTCGCCATTCAGTCTGCAGGTCGTTGTCAGTGCCAGGAACACCTGCGGGGCCAAGATCCTTACCTGTACAGATGTGCACTTTCGGCAGTCAGCTGTTTCTCGCTGATCTTATCTGGGCTGTTTTCTCTGCCCTTGGGCGGGGGGAAGTTGACGGTTGCAGGTCCCTTAGGTCCACCCCATCCTCCTTGACCGACGAAAAAGCCAGAGCCAACCGCTCGGCTGTATACCTCGCCGGTCTCTTTATCCACAATGGTCTGCTCCGTCTCAACCACCGTGCCGGGCTTGCCTTTGTCATATACTCCAATGACTTTCGACCGCAGCTCGAATTTTCTTCCTTCGGAGGTGGGAGGGAGTGGTTTCAGGAACTGGATCAGGCGCTGGCCGTCGACGACACGTCTAGCATCGAGCTTGGGAATACCGGGGATCGGATTGCTCTCCTGAGAAGCATAGAAGTCGATGACTTCTTGAGTGGTCTTCTTGAACGCTGCCGCAGGTTAATTTGGACCCGGTGAGCGGGAGCATATCGGACAACTAACGCAGGATGATCGGATACGTGGGAAATACCGCAAATTTCGGATGGAGCTCCTGCGAAACACTGATCAGAGTCGAACATGCTGGTCAGATTTCACACTCACGTAGATGAAGTGCAGTTCGTCCACAGTGCAGCCGATGCTCACTGCGAACAGAAGAACATCTCTCTTCAACCAAGACACCTCGGTTCGAGGGTATTCATAGCCAACTCCCGGTCCAGACATTGTTTCTCGATCAACAGTGAACTTCAATAAAAATCTAGGGAGCTCTAGTTGTTGTGGACAAACTGCGAGAGAGCTGAAGAAGCAGGCTACGGCACGTATGTGCCTTCGGCTGAGGAGTGTGGGGAGCCGCGAACCGAGGCATCTCGCCAAAGAAGAAAGTAGCCGATTAGGATGTACGAGTACATATGTAAAAGTAATCAACACTATTGTCAGGTCAACCTTAGCGCACAGAGTTAATGTGTGCGCGACAGTCTTTAGCTTTTGCATCATGAACTTCATTATCAAGATCAGCATCAACTCGTGGGGTATCTTATAAATAACGAGGAGCTTGACTTTGCCCAAAAGTCATCTCGGTCATCCATCGTGGCTAGAGGGAGGTATTCCCTCCGTCAAAGGAGAGGTGCAGCAACAAAAGCAAGTGCGGAAGTGCAGTCTCTTGGTCCTATGAAAGAGACGGGGTAAGTGACGCCAATCTAAAATGCGAGGGACACGAACAACATCCCCAATCAGCACCTGAAGATGATTAGCACAGTGTCATCAGGAGGAACGGAGACCTACATTCTGTACTCGCACGCGCCCCGAGCTTTACGTGCGATGTCTTCTGTCTCAAGCTCATAGTCGATTTTGATGTCGAGATCCCTTCGGTTTTTGCTGTTTGGCTTGTTTGAAAGGTAACCTCGCACAGTTTCTCCTTCTTCCACGGTCAGAACTTCTCGGAGGTAGAAGACGGTCTGTTTCCAGTGAGTGTATTTGGTGTGCGGACCGGTGGAAAACCTGATGGGTTTGTGGCAGGCTGTGAAGTCAATGTCGAACCAAGCGATGAGAGCATGGATAAAGTCGTTTCTCTGGACCCGGAGCTGGAATGGCTCCGAAAATGCTAGTTGGGCAGTTTTGACTGTGTTGAGGTCAATGGTGAAGACCGGGCAGGGATCGGTGACCAGCGCCTTGAGCTCGACCGTGTCGACGAGAGGCTCACTCAATGCGCTATCTTTCATGGGTGTGTAGTCGAATCCGTAGACGTTATCCCAGACTGGGCCAATGTCAGCTTGGTCGCAGCATGTCAGCCAGTGCACTCACATCCAATCTTGTCGTCCTTGTAGTCGCCATCTTCGATGCCTGCCATGTAGATCGTAGCTTTATCGGGGAAGATCAAGCCGGACGGCCGGAGGTACTTGTCGCGTGCATAGAGAACTGTGTCGAGCATGCTTTCGTACAGCAAGAAATAACCCATCCATTCGGATATGATGATGTCGACTTGTCCGTTGTTCAAGTGTTCGGCTGGTAACTCAACCTCTTCCATTTTTCCTTGCAGCAGTGTGATCTTCTTCGTGAGGCCGTTGGCATCCACAATCAGTTTGGCCTTGTTGATGATGCTGGACATGTCCACGCCTATGACATGTCTGGCGCCTGCTCTTGCTGCGAACATGCTGAGAATCCCGGTGCCGCAGCCGACATCAAGGACCACCTTGTCTTTGAAGATGTGCTGGTTTTGGTAGATGGCGTCTCGGTATGATCGGGTGCGGACCTCGTCTTTCTGAGGTCGAAGTCAGACTGGCTCGGGTGCCATTTGAAGGTGTCCTTACCAACATCTCCTCGTGAATGCCATGGTGGCTCAAAATCTGTCAGCAGGCGGTCTTGACGACAGCGAAAGCACTCACTCGTAGGAGGTAAAATAGCGAACTTCGGAGTGCTCCATGCCTGCCATTCTCTCCTCGGTAGACATATTGGCCATGTCGGCCATAGACGGCTTCGCGCCGTTCGGAGTTGCCATGTCGATGCAGCCTGAGAGTGCAGAGAGTGGAAGACGAGGCGCCTCGCTGAGATGTCACCTACAAGGCTCTACGCAACAAAAATAAATTCCC
The DNA here is from genome assembly GCA_002099365.1 of Phialophora verrucosa. Taxonomy (NCBI): domain Eukaryota; kingdom Fungi; phylum Ascomycota; class Eurotiomycetes; order Chaetothyriales; family Herpotrichiellaceae; genus Phialophora; species Phialophora verrucosa. Next base: position 159,336 of record MSED01000002.1, on the reverse strand, counting down.
ATTCCAAGCGCTCTCTGATTGGGTGGACTATAGCACTCAGCCTCGCTGACCTTCGCGAGGCAAGTTCGCCGAGCCCCTCTTCGCCACGACCACCATGAAATCCTTATGCTCACACATTTCTTGCCATGTCCAAGCGATGAACCTTCCGCAAGTCCAAAAAGGGACAATTATGAGAAAGAAAAACAATGGAGCTGCGGGGATTTGAACCCCGGCCTTCCTGCAGTTAAGCCTATGCAAAGCAGGCACTCTACCCCTGAGTTACAACCCCTCGGTGTTGATTTGGAGTACAAATTTTGTCATTTAGATATAACAACCAAACATAGTTTTCACGTGAGGGCCGGAAATAAGCGGGACGAGTTGTCATAGTTAGGGGCAAATAAACTTGCAATCTGAATCTAGAAATCTACTTGTATTTCTATTTCAGCTCCTCACCCGCATTGTCCACTGCGAGCAAGTTTACAGTAGCTCAAGGCATCTCTACCTAAGGATCCCTGGTTAACTCCTATCTAAGCCGCAACGCGAGTGTCCGCTCCTCTGTGCTTCATGTCGGCGTCAAAGTTGACGTCTTCGAGTACTGCGCCGCCGCTTTTGGCGGCTTTCATCCGTAATTTCTTGATCCTCCTCGTCTGCCGTTCGGTTTCTCGCGTCACCCACCATGTCACACAAGTGATCACGATACAACCACCCAGAACAGCCATGGCGACTGCAAACGAAGTGGTATAATGAGGCGCGTACTTCGACTGGAAGATCTGCGGTCCCACTGCCCCTCCGATCTGTCCGTAACTGTTCACGAATCCAATTGCGAATGCGGAGCCCGTTGCCCTCGATGTCGTTTGCACACGCCACGGCCACATCATAGGGTACCAGGCCTGCGCGAAGGAATTCGCGATGACGGTTGCGGCGTAGACTGCGCCGTTGCTGGGAAAGGTATAGAGAACACTGTAGCATGCTAGGATGGTGACGAGGAACCCGAGCGGAAGGATGGGTCGAGGTAGCCACGCACTATCTGCAAAGTATCCAGACACGGCAATGATCAAGATCGAGAGGCATGAGGTGGGGATGTTGAGAAGCTGGCTTTTGGCGATTGAGCTATGGGGCTGGTCAGTGGAACGTTACATCGGGCTCGGCAGGATACTAACGTGAAACCCAGGTTTGCAATGACAGTGGGTTGATAGAAGGTCAGGCCGGTCGTGCCCACCGTCAAAGTCGCCCAAACAAGCGTGAAAAGCCACATTCTTTTGTCCTTCAGTGCCGCGAGAATTTCGCGGAAGTTGAAGTTGAGTTCTTCAGCCCGAGGAGCGTTACCCGGCAAGCGCGCTTGGATGAAGGCCTTTTCTTTCTCGGTGAGCCATTTCGCTTGTTTTGGAACTGCCAAATCGTCAGACAACGTAGCCAGCAACCTCCAGTACGACTCACAGTCAGGCAGAATGAAGAAGAGAGCAATCCCGAAAGCAATCGTGATGACTCCTTCAACAAGAAACAACCTAAGACGGCATCAGCGGGCCGAGCCTCGCAATGAGGCCTTGTCGAGCATACCATTGCCATCCAGAGAGACCGTTCGTCCCAGATATCGTATCGAAGCCGTATGCCAAAACACCGCTGATGACTTGGGAGAAGTTGCCAAGAGCATAGAAATAGAGCAAGCGAATGCTCATCTCGTCCGGCCGATACCAGTATACCATCTGGAGCAGCACGCCAGGGAACATCTGCAAATGCGTCAGCGTCTGCCTCCATTAAGCAAGAAGCGGGAGGATGGTAGTAACAAAAACAGGGACCCCAAAACAGCCGCGAGGGGTTGGCAACTTACACCTGCTTCACACATGCCTAGGAAGAAGCGTGCGGTGTAGAGACCTCCCTTGCTAGTGACGGCAGCATGACAGGCGATCGCGATTCCCCACGAGACCTGGGACGTCTTAGCCTGCCCTCATGAGGCCTGCAGGATGTCACGGTTCCTACCACTATGCGAGATTGCCATCTCGAAGGAAGTATTTTCTTGATGAACAGGTTGGATGGAGCCTCAAATACGATGTATGGGACCTGCCCTGGTGAGATTTGGCGGCACCGATAGAGAGATGTAGAACTCACATAATAGATCGTCGAGATGAAGTTGTAATCGTTGGCGCTCATGTGAAGCTGGGTCAGAATGTTCAGAGGGGTTCCCTTGTTCATGATTCGGGCATTGGCGGCCTGTTGCTCGAGCATTAGCAGAGCAATACATGGTGTTCCGAGATCCAGAACTGCACACATTCTGGTAGTCCATATTCTTCAGCAAGAACATGATACTGCACAATGGCATAAGATGCCAGTCGATCCTTCGCATGAGCTTCTTCTCTTCAGCCTCGCTCAACAGGGTTCGAGCCTTCATCCGCTCAGCATCGTATCCGACGATCTCACTCTCCAGCGAGCTGTCGTCTTCGACCTCTTCACCCCGAGGGACAACATGGATAGTGGTGTCATCTTGCCTTTCTAAGACGACTGGAAGACTCGAACGTCTCTTGTCCTCGCTGAAAGTCTGCTTCTCTGCCATGCTGCCCAGCTAAAGCTTGACTGTGGTGGCGCACTCGTCCCGGACTGCCGGGTTCGTACCTGGCCCAGTCACGGCCTTTTGTACTGCTTGGAACCTCCGGAATAGGACCTTCTTGCCTGCCATTTCTTACCGCAGGGTAGGGACATCTCCGAGGTTGATGCGGAGACATTGGGAGTATCCGTATATCCCATTGGATGTTGGTGCATATCAATATGATGCCATCGATACTCAGATGTCGCCATCAACGCCAGCCGCTGTACTGCAGCAGGAACTAATCATCCTTTTCTTTTCCAAGATCCTTCGGGGACACTCAATTATAGCGGCCCGTATGTTCAAGCATCCGAAGCCGGAACGCGGTAGGTGCGCGGTGCTCGGTGAGCGCTTTGACTCTGTAGTATGCTGTGGAGTCTTGTTTTCAAGGCTAGCAAGAAGCGAATGCCTATGCTTCAGTCGTCCACCCCATCAAACTTACCTCTTTCATGGTAGATTGTCTGCGCAAGCAATGGGAGGCCTATGAATGGAGCAAATGGCTGATGAACGTGCTCATCCTCTCAGTCGCTTTCAATGCTGTTCGAACCCACGGACGACACCCGGTGGTATGTAGCCAGAGCTCTTGAGGTTAGGACAAGGACGCTGTGTAGACAGAAGACAGGCTTGACTTCAGTCGCAGCCCGTTGTTCCCCCACGGGCGCAGCTCGAGAGTGACTTGCCGTTCAAGATCCCCGACGTACCGAAACCCACTGGTGCATGGAGCTCCAACGACGGTTGAAACCCAAGCTCCCGGCTACTGATACTTGTGACGCTTTCATTCAGTTCGACAACCAATTTGTGCAATAGTTGGCGGCAAGGCATGCTTCTGCCCGAGAATCCAACATTATATTTATGATAGTCCCATCTAATGCTGAATCGCTTCAGGCTCGCGCCCTTCCAGATGAATCAATCCTATTCAATTCTCCCAGTCCCACGCAGCTGTCAGAACAACCTCCTCCTGCCCAGTGCTCGATTTCCTGGCCCGCTTTCCAGATGCAAGACTGCAAGCAACAAAATACAAGGACAACACGCCTGCTAAAGCGCTCAATAACTAGTAATGAAAATTGTGACACCCTGGCTGTACTCGGCCATTATGCTGCCACTATCAGCATCCACCAGCCCACTCTACCCCTCCAGAGCTTTGCTTGCACTCCGTATTCGCTCGTCGCTGAGAGCAGCCAGCCAGAGACAACGCTCAATCATCCCTTGGACGGGTTCGAAAGTGTACCTTGAACTGGCATCGATCAATCGGAGTAGCCCCTTTACAATGACAGCCGTACTTCGATAACGCTCGAAGTTGACCAGAGGCTCGGCGTCACGAGGACCTGGGAGGTGGCTGGGCTTTTGTGCGTTGTATGTCAAATCCCGAATATAGAGCCCTGAGAAGGGGTTAGCAAAAGAGCATATGAACCGTCTTCAACCCGCTTACCCAGAAAAGGAACGCAGCCATCACTGAGGTCGGCAGATTCCATTTCCGTTCGCAGGTCGTGAAAATTGCGAAGGGGCTGTGCAAGGGTCTCCATGTGCTTGAGTAAAGACTTGTCTGGGTTCGACACTAAAGCCCAAGTCTTTGACAAGCGTGTACAATCGGTCGAGGTGAGCGCAAGCGTGAGCTGCAACATGGTGGCATAATTGTGCAACCTGCGAGCATGTGCTGCCACGTGGATATACTTGGTGATGACCCGAGCCCGTTCTCGGATGTCCTGAGTTAGGACGATTTCCGACAATGCCCATTTCACTACCAGGTTGAAACGCGTGCTGACCAGGTCGATCCCGCGGATATTTCCACTTGACAGACATTCGACCCAGTCAAGAACCTCGCCATTCTTGCTATCCCACCGCATCTCTACCAGATCTGACCACTCCACTTCACATAATGCAGACTTCTCGACCAATGTCATCTGTTGGGCGAGCACTTGCGAATCACAGGCGAGGATAAAAGGCATGTGGGCCGGACCGGCGGGCAGACGTGCCAAGGGCTGAGTAGAGAAGGAGTCCTGTTGTTGTTCGGGAGACTGTCGTGTGGCTGAAGCCTTGGTGGTTTCGGGTTTCTGGATCTGAGGAATCGGATCCGAAGCTCGTTCTGGTGGCGTGGGTATCCTGAGATCCACAACCGATGCATAGGTTAAAGGGTGCGCTGGTATCTCTAGGCCGGAGATAGCAGTCCCGGGAGCTGCAAGCATGGGCGAAATTGAGCGATCCACAACCTCTGAGTAGTTGATGATGTCGACAGAAATCTCCGAGGACAAATCCGAAAGATTCTCGTCCTCGTCAAGAAGGAACGAATGCGCGCTTTCGTTGGCCGTGTCTGGTCGAGGGATGCTGGTCCTGTGCTTGTTACCACTCGGCGGAGGTGCTTTCGGTAGGTGAAACAACTGCGGGGGGTCTTGTGGAAAATACCCCGGAGCGACCAGTGGTATATCTGTGGCTGATTTCCGAGGTGGTACCACAGCAGCACTCTCGTGGCCCGTGTCGCGCTGCAAGAGCGGCAGAGAGCCATATGAGTCCTCAGAGTCTGCAACAGACTCGGTTGGCAGCCCATAGATCGAAGACGTCCGGGAGGATGTGGGCTTGATTCCGACTAACACTGGCTCCGGTGTAAGAGGTTCGTCGTTTGACTCTTCAGAGGCGACTTCGTCTACCGTCGTGCGGACATGAACAGATGGACCGATAACGGGGGCTTCAATATGGACTGGATGCTCTTGCAGTTGTGACTGAGATATGCGACTAAGCTCTGGCAACGACCGACGCCTCGAATTACCGTCCAAGGGATGCTGCTCCATGGGAGGTGACCTCTTTTCATAACGGCCCTCAAGTTTCATAAGTGTAGCTTCGAGCCCTCCGTCTTCATCGTCAGGAATATCAGAGAAACCAGCGACCGCAGCCTCGAACGAGGGGCGAAGGTGCTGAGAAGAGTGAGTGTTGATCAAGGAAATAGGCTTCTTGGCTGGTGGACCTTCCACAGGAGGGACATGTTGAGCAGTCTCCGTCTTCATGATGAGCAAGGATTCATGGGGCGAATCGGATGCCGCGCTTGCAGTATCGAGAGACGTGTGATGGAACGGATGATCCAGCTCTTGCACGTTCTCAACGCCACGCAAGTCTCCTCCTGGTCTCCGCCTAAGGATCTGGGCTGGCAATTTCAGCGCTGACTCAGGTTTATCTCCGTCGGTATCTTGATCTTCCACGCTAGTTCGACCAGTTGTGTCTTCAGCCTCAACTGCAGGTACATCGACGTGCTTGAGCTCTTCCTTCACGGTTGTGGAACTGGCTGTGGTTGGAGAGTGTGTTCTTTCGACCGCAGGAGAGATAGTACCGTCGTCTTCCGACATTCTTACAGGAACAGCCAAGTCTGTCATCACCTGTTCAAGTGTATCGTTGCTACCTTGGGTCGGCAGCATGTCTATGTTATGTGGGAGAACATTTGAGCTTCTTTGTGTTGCGACTGCGTCAAAACTCTCTTTGGGAGCGTCCAGAGCAGCTCCATGAGGACCAACAAGCAGGGGCGCCGGCATAAAGTCAAAATCCCTACCAGCTGCGGTGAGCGCACCAGACATTGACGGCAGATCAGGACGGGTGTCATCCACAATCAGGATCGAACCACTTTGGCGAGTAGCATGACTGGCCGCTCGCTGCGGCCTAAGATTATCTTCACTCGACGCAGCCGGTTGGAGAGCCGGATTTGTGGCGAAAAGTGGCCCGTAGGTTATTCGATGCTTGGAAGGGAACTTGGTCTCGTAATTCTGGCATACCGCGGCCGAGAGAAGGTCAATACGCATTTCGCCTTTTCTTGGCATACCTGCTACTGTCTTGTTCCGGAGTTCATCGTGGGACTTGGAGATGTTGAGCGGTAGCTGTGATGTTTGACCTCGAATCGGGACGTCTTGGGCGGATTGCGACACAGTGAGGAGCGTTACATCTAGGTGGCCATGCTTGTTTCCAAGCACTTTCCGCAGTGATCCGAAAATATTCCTGCCAGGCGGTTGTGCGGCTGATTGTGTACCACCCTGCTCTCTCCTAGACCCGGCTCGTAACGTGTCGCTTCTGTCGAGCGACTGGGTCGAGTGGGAGGAGACAATCTGTACAAAAGGGGCGCTCGGACTGTACAGGAGCCCTCGAATGATGCTGCTTGCCTCTATCGTGGGCGCCGGTGGGTCCGGTTGGGCTTTGCGTGGAGTCGGTTCTCTGTTACTATCGATTGAACTTGCTCCTTTTCTATGACCAAGTGACTTCGGTACTGCTGTCGGTTGGGTGATGACTTGTAGATTCGCTGGGGCATTTTTTCGCCTCAACTGGACTGATACTGGATGGCGAGCTTTGGAACGCGTCGGGTCGTCATCAGCACCAGGGCGGAGAATGTTCCTGGGGACGAAGCAGGAACTAGCTTGAACACTGCCGTCGCTCATCAGACCTGAATTTGTAGACTCTTGGCGTTCGTGGCTGGGCCTGAGGACAGCGTCTGGCTCGAACCAACTGTGCGTTGGCCCTCTTAGCACGGGAGTCTGAGGTGACTCGGGTCTTGCGAGGGTAGGGTGCAATGTCGGTTGCAACCTCGGCGTCCGGTCATCATCAACTTCTCCTCCGGGATGAATCTCTTCGTCCTGATCACCGTCCAAATCGAAGTCCTCGGGATCCCAGCACAATGAACAACGTCCATTCCAACACCGTTTCAAGTCGCGCAACAGCTTGAGATCACTAAACCCATGCTTCGGGCTCGCATTAACGTCAGCATACAATCTGTTGACCTCTCGACAGAAGCGCGCCCTCAGGTGGCGATCGGGGAAGAAGTCGTCCATGAAGTAATTGAGGATCCAATGACGAAGAGCGGCGAAGGTGCGTACTCGAATGATCCGTCCGTCGTCTTCTAATCGACCAATAGCCCACCTCAGTCGCGCTAGCAGAAGATCAAGCACCTGATAGGTGGACATATAAGACCGGAATGTGAGAAAAAAGTCTGAGACGAGCTCGTAGTCCATGAACGAGTCGGACGAAATCTGGGCAATGATGCGAGCGGGAGTCGCGGCTGTGATCTCCCTCACGTTCTGGCAATACCGAACAACGGAGGGATCATCATAAATCTCGGTCAGCTCGTCAAACACCTCCGGTCGGACCATGTTGGGCAGGCTGGAAGTCGTTGCAGATGTTGCATTGGACAGCAACGGCATGGGTGGTCGGAGTGAGTCAACGTCTATGGCCCCCATCTCTCCTGGTTCGAGCCTTGCGAAAGCTTTGAGGCTGGCAGGCGGAGGCCCGCCGAAGTAACCTTCTGCATGCATGATAGCTGTAGTAGGCGTGACATCGGATGGCGTGGCAGAAGTCCGTGTGAAGGAAGAACCCCGTAGCATGGGCGTACCGTTGGAACTTAAACGGAAAGTACCGATGCGGTAATGTGGGATAGGGACTTCTAGAGTTGGTTGAAGCTCCTGCGCATGCTCTCTGGCGGAATCTTGCGACGTGCTCGGTCTCGCTGTTTCTGGACGATTAATGATGATTCTTACGGTCCGACTTTGTGGCCCGAGCAGAGACTGCCGGTGCTCTTCGACTGTTGAGAACGACTGTGACCGACCATGGTTGAGAACGACTGTAGGTCTTTGCGAAGGCCTAGCTGATCGCTTCGAGGCTGTGGGTTGAGATTGAGAAGAAGACACTGACCGCTGCGTGGACGCGCTTTCTTTCGGCGGTGTGTGAATTTCGCCATTAGTAAGAAGAGCTGGTGCTGTCGATGGCAATTGTGCCGGCGAGAAAACAGAGTAGGGGCTCGCGTTAGGTTTCTGGTGTATTGAGGGAGTCAAATAGAGGACACCTCCGGTCCCTACATTGCCGACAGTGAAATTACGCCCATGAACGTTGTCGGGGACCGGCTCCAGAGACTGCTTTGCCTTTCTGCTCGAGGACTTCGTAGAGCGCTGTCTCAAGACTTCTGTACTATCTTTCACGCGCCGCAGCGAAACCGGCCCTTTCTTCTCCGAGACGCTGGGTGCAGAATTGTTCCTAACATGCTTGCGGGACACCTCAGTATCCGGCGTCTTTGTGCTTTTTCTCGGGCTCGAGCCATATTGTGAGGCGGACGGGGCGGTTGTGGTTCGAGTAGTGCCGGTGATGTGACTGGCAACGGCCGGGTCAAGAGAAATCAGGGAAACGCGACTGCTTAGTGAAGACTCTGATGCGACCATAGCAGCAGCCATGGCATCAGCGGGGGTCTCGACGTCTGCTACCGAGATTCATGGTCATGCACGGTTGGACCGAAGGCAGATTGTGGGTTCGTTGGTAGTAGAGAATGTATTCATGGCATCAACCGCGATCGAGGGAAGTGGCCTGCGTACGGGTATGTGTGACGGTAAATGGCGGCGCTGGGCAAAGCAGTGTTGACTCGAGCACCTGCGAGTTGACTCGGTTGCGACGCGACAGATGCTCGCTTGTGTTGATACGTCCGGGAGCTTCTCCGTCTGTCAGTTGCCAAATGGCATCATGCGACGAAGGATTGACAGCTTTTCGCTATGAAAGAATGACGATCGCAGTGTCTAGAGAGTGTGAGAAGACGAGAGGGAGCGGAACGGTGGTATCGGATAGGGAAGCGAGTGGACTTGGGTACTTTGGTTGTGGTGTGAAAAGAGAGCACAGAGAGGAAAAGCAGTGGAGGGCGGCAACGTGGTTGGTGCCTTCCAGGCGACAGCCACCACCCTTTCCACCTGTTTTAAGCTTAGAACGCCTCTAGGGCAGCTTATTTTGCGGAAGGCTCAGCTGCCACGCGAGAGGAGGATCATCTCTATGCAGCAACGGGCCAGCCATGATAGGCGCGGAAGGGGGAAATTCATCCAGTCCGTCGGGACCTGCAGCTAAAGGCCAAATGCGAAGTTTGTCAAGGACTAACCCTGCCTCGCTTCCGAGTCTCAGAAGAAATTGCCTGCCGTGCCCAGTGAGAAAGATGACGACGTGATGGGAGATGGTGGAGGGGATCGTCCAAATAGCGAAATCAAAGTGACCAGCACAGCTTAGTCGGCACGGATTGTGGTTTGTGGCGGAATTGATGCTGTTCTCACGCTGTTATTGTTATTCTCTCTCTGGCACAGTCCGCATTGATCCGAATCTTGTCCTCGTGTCCTCCCTCCCGCATCGAGCTTTGGGCTATTAAGGAAAAGTTTGGCATCTTTTTGCCCCGCGACCCGCCTGCGTCCAGAAGTCCCCATCTCCAATCAAGGCCACTTTACTGTCCAGCTCCTCACTTGGTTCTATTCAATCTCGGCCAATGACGCAGTGCAAACATACCTCCCAATGCCCTGGCAGCTGTCACTAGGCCAGAGACAGATTCCTTCGCTTCTCGACGACGACCAGTCGCTTTTTCGCATATGGTCAGGAAGCATCATCTCATCTGAGGGCCGACTTCCTCACTCGTTCATCGCTAAAGTATAGGGGTATGGCAACTCCAGCCGCGATCACACCTTCCACCTGATATCCGAGAATACAACCACAGATGTCCGTGACAAACTCCGAAAGACGAAGTGGACAAGACTCTCTCGGGACATTGACAAGAGTGCAAGTTGAACGAGGAGCCAAAATCTTGCCCTGAGCAAGACGACAGAGGCGAATGTGCTCGTCAGCGACGATTTTGAAGCCGAGCAGGGCTCGTGGGATGGCACACATGTCGATCAAGTACCTCGCTGTGTCCATCTCCTCGGGCCGGTTTAACACAATTGAGAGCATACTGGGAATAGGTCAAGCTACGACGACGGCGCCTGGCCAGTATTTTCTCCAGCCTCAAAACTTAAAAACTCATTCTAGCAGTCAAGACAGCCATCAGACGGACGCATCTTCCGATATTTTGAGCTGACACTCAACAATACACTACGGTATGCTCAGAATGTTGAGGCAAGTCGCGACCAACATGTGTGTGGCACGCAGTCCTCGCTTCCAGTCACTCCTCCGCATTTCTCCTACTTCTTCATACTATAGATCCCCAGGTAGTTGCCCTCTGTGTCTTCAAAGTGCTGCATGACGGCTCTATCACCTTCTGGCATGATCTCCGTCATTCTTTTGCCACCAGCTCCCACGATTTTCTATGCCATCCAACGGCAATCAGCTCACCAGCAACTACACCACTCTTGAACACTTATCGCGATGGCTTACCTTCTCGTAAGGGTTGATGTCATCCACCCACAGATAGAGAACTACTCCACCTTTACCGTGCGAGCTAGCCCACTCAGACTCGCTCACGCGTGTTATACCGCCATTGGGAGAAGGCTGGCCCGGGACTTCGAACATGGCGATCTCTGCTGGATCGAGAGGTCGCCCTTCGGATGTTGTTGTCCTGTCGAAGGACCAGTTGAAGACAGTGCTATAGAATGCCTTGGCTACGAGCAGAGGTCATCCGTTAGTTCTGGTTACAGGTACGATAAGCATTTGGCGGCGATGCTTACCTCGCTGGACATCGGTTGCGAGGACATTGATCCAGCATGGGGTGCCGTCCTTGGGTGGACTCCAGGATTCTGCCATATTGTCGTTGTGGTTGTCTCAGACAGCGTCAGCAGTGGTAAATGAGTAATCAAAGAAGAGGCTGCTCGAGGAGAGATGTTTGGCCATGTGGGAAAATATAAGGCATTCAAGGAACCAAGCTGCCACGCTCTTTGAATGCTTCGTATGCGATACGATGCGAGACCCCTTTCGTTGCAACCTTCTCAGCGTTGATTGGTCAATGTCCCGTTGCTGCCTGCTCTGCCTGGCACCCAGTCTAAAGCGGTCTGGTTCTCCGCGGCGGTCAAGTTATCCATGGGGGCGACGATGAGGGCCTTGAATTAGTCGCTTCAGATGTGGAGGGGAAAGGTACAACGAGACGTAGCCACTGTGCCACTGGGCCAACGCAGAGAAGCACATGGCCTCGTTCGTTGGGAAGGAAGATCAAACCATGAGGGCCAGGAGAATTCATGCGGCCGGAGGCTTCCTTCTGCTGCAATTGAGGTGGTAGAGTCCACCCACAAAGGGTATAGCATCGAGCACAGCACCGCTGCGAATTTGATGATTCTGTACCTTGTACGGGACAGACTCATCTCCTGGGGCAGCTCGCAACACCCGCCAGAGGTTTCGTTTTCGAGAAGCAGAGTTTTTCCGTTCCGAAAGCCGCCGTTTCTCCGTCGCAGCCTCGCCTTGGCGCACGTCTTCGAAATTTTCTCTGGTTGCGCAAGAATTCGCTCATCTTTCTACGACATTCAGCTCTGTGGTGTACAGCTTGACGAGGATCTCACCCGTCTGTACTCGGTAATGTATTTTGTATTTAGTAGAATTGGCAAATCGCCTTCCGGAGGGTGCTTATCGTACGTCGTGTACATGATCAGCATTGGACCGATCCGTTGCAACGTCACGCCCTTTCGCAGACAATCTCCAGCTCCACCTCGGCGACTTCGACCATGAGGCTGACGGCGAAGACGGGTTTCTCGCCCTTCAAATTATAATCGCCACAGCCAAGTAGCCGTCCAGAACGCCATCGACACCACAGTGTGTGCGCTTATCTAAGGTTGGGTGCCCTCAGCGTAGCAGTTCCCGGTGAGAAGGTAGCCTTGCATGACAACCCCCGGTATTTCCTCATGCGTCTTTTATCAGTTAACAGATTTTTCTCACATACTCCGCTATAATTGATCGACATCATGAGTCCCATTCGTTATTCGCCGTCAAGGACCATCGCGTCTTGCCGACGCCCACATGAGGCCCCACTGCTAGATATCTATTTCAGAACTATGCCTGCCCTGCTGTTACGTACTTGTCCTCAACTCCCCGATACCTTGCTTCAGGAGAGTCTCTCTTTCACCGCACAGACACATATCCATAATGGAAAAGGACCTCGAAGCGAGGGCGGCTAGCCCTAGTGGGAGCTCCGACGTGTCCCAGGGCAAGGTTGAATTCCCTCGAGCTTCTACCGCCGTCGGCCGCTTTGTGGACGGCTTCAAACGGAACCCCAATGCTCGCGTCACAGCTCAAGCCATCGACGCAAATGGTCGGATCTTGCAGGATCAACCTCCCGCCGAGCCAGCCTTGGCCATGAAGTTGAAACAACGGCATCTGCAAATGATTGCCATTGGCGGTTCCATTGGAACTGGCCTGTTCGTTGGTTCTGGCTCTGCCCTCGCCAACGGTGGCCCCGCGTCCCTGGTCGTTGCATATGGCCTGATCGGCTTGACCTTGTACTGCACCACTCATGCTCTCGGCGAACTCGCAGTGCAATATCCTGTCGCTGGGGCGTTCTCTGTCTATGCTAGTCGTTTCGTGGACGAGGCTTGGGGGTTTGCCATGGGCTGGAAGTGAGTTGTCCGAGTTTTGGCGTGATAACTTGGAGACTGACCTTTTTCTTTAGCTACGCCCTGCAATGGATCGTTACGCTCCCTCTTGAAATCGTTGCCGCATCTCTCACTCTGGAATTCTGGCCTGGCAGTCGAGGCACTAACGGAGCCGCTTGGGTCACCATTTTCCTGGTGGCTATCATTCTCATTAACTTCTTCGGCGTCAGAGGCTATGGCGAGGCTGAATTCGTCTTCTCGATCATCAAAGTCCTCGCTGTAATTGGCTTCATCATTCTCGGAATCGTTATCAACACAGGAGGCGTTGGGAGCCAAGGTTATATTGGGGCACATTACTGGTACGAGCCGGGTGCATTCGTGAGTTCTTATGGCCTTCTCATTGTTCTTCTGCCCGCTGACATTATATCAGAACCATGGGTTCAAAGGCCTCTGTTCAGTCTTTGTGACTGCCGCGTTCTCATTCAGTGGGACCGAGTTGGTCGGTCTTGCCGCTGCTGAGACCGAGAATCCGCGCCTCGCGCTGCCTACCGCTGTAAAGCAGGTGTTCTGGCGGATCGCTCTCTTCTACATGGTGTCGCTTACCGTCGTCGGCGTCCTCGTCCCCTACAACGATCCAATGTTGCTAAACGGCAACTCTTCAGCCGATGCCAATGCCTCCCCGTTCGTCATTGCGGTACGCAATGCTGGCATTGATGCCGTCCCCTCGATCATGAATGTCGTCATCCTGATTGCCGTCCTCTCAGTCGGAAATTCGTCGGTCTACGGTGCAAGCCGTACACTAGCTGCCCTTGCGGATATGGGTCAGGCCCCAAGGATTTTAGGCTACGTTGACCGCGAGGGGCGTCCGCTGGTTGCGATCATTGTCTCGTCACTTCTTGGATTTTTGTGTTACATTGTTGCAGCTGGACCGGACACAACCACGGAAGCCTTCAACTGGATGATCGCCATCAGTGGTCTGGCTGCCATCTTCACCTGGGGAACGATCTGCCTCTGCCATATTCGCTTCCGGAGCGCCTGGCGAATGGCCGGCCACACCTTGGACGAACTCGCCTTCAAATCACAAGCTACAGTCTATGGCTCTTGGGTTGGCCTGATCATGAATTGCCTGGTTCTTGTCGCGCAGTTTTGGACTGGTTTCGCTCCTGTCGGTTATGCTGAGATGTCTGCCTCCGAGCTTGTCAAAGGGTTCTTCGAAGTCTACCTTGCTGCCCCGATTGTTATTGCCATGTACGTTGGGTACAAGTTGTGGTATAGGACCAAGATACGGAGGACTGGAGAGATTGATATCACAAGCGGTCGGAGAGAGATCGAGAATCTCCAAGAGATTCTGGAGGAGGAGCGCAGGGTCCAGAAGTCTTGGCCATGGTGGAAGAAGACTTGGAAAACACTGTGCTAGATATCATTGCGTTGGACTTGTCATAATAGTAATCGAGCTACCCTCTCGATCTCACAGAGAGTGCAACATAAGAACCCCTTCCGACCTTCCCAGGCGTCCCATTTCAGTCTTGGCGAGTCTTCATGGCCCCTGAATCTGTCATTATCCACTCCGCATATCAAAACCAAATCAATCTTGCTACCATGCCGCATTCATTTCTTTCGTCAAGGTCCCAATCATGCGCTCTTGCCACACAGGCGAGATGCCCACCAGATGAGCTCCACAATGGAGAGCTTCAAAATGGAGATGGCGCAGAGGGAGAGGACATCGCTCCTTTCCTTGTCATCAGGGCCAGACACGATGCCTTTCTCCAGGGAGCGAACGAAGGTTGTGTTAAGTGGTGCATTAAATTGCGAGATGCGTACGGCCGTGAATGAAGGCCTCAACAAAGGTCAGAGGATGTGCTCACCCGCTTATTGAGACATGTGTTATTTGTTAACTTAGCATCGGGTTCAGAATTGACGGCAGCAAACATTGCTCTGCCGCACCCCTTGTTGAGTAGAAAACTTCGCTCTCTCAAAACTCACACATCTCTCAATCTCTCTTGACCTTACTGCTTCAGATCTCTCCGCGATTGCCTTCTACACCCACTATGGAAGAACTGAAGCCGCCAAAAATGGCACAGCCCAGCTTCCAAACTGCTGAACACGAGGAGGTCCTGAACCTCATTGACACCCTCCGGTCTCAGGGAATCAGCAGCTACATCGATCTGCCTCAGATCATAGTCTGTGGCGACCAAAAGTTCGGGCAAATCCTCTGTACTCGAAGCAATATCCGGACTGCGCTTCCCTACGAAAGACAACCTTTGCACGCGATTTGCAACCGAACTCTTCCTCAGACGAAGTCCTGCTCTAAGCGTGGTGGTCACAATCAACTCAAGTCCAGACCGCAGCGAAGATGAAGCAGCGAAACTCGCCAAGTTCGTTCCACCTTCGACCTCCGTTTCCGAATTCTCCGCCATTGTCAGATCTGCCGAGAAAGCCATGGGCCTGGATAATCACAGCGCGGTCTTCTCCAAAGACATATTGCGAGTCGAACTTTGCGGCCCTACCCAGGCGAACCTCACTCTCGTTGATCTTCCGGGCATCTTCTGGGCTAGTGATCAGTCGCAATCTGATGACGATGCTTCACTGGTACAATCACTGGTCAAGTCGTACATGGAGAACAAGAGAAGCATCATTTTGGCAGTCGTGTCAGCGAAGAGTGATCTGGTCATGCAGGTTATTACAAAGCTGGCGCGGGAAACCGATCCTGAAGGCCAGCGAACACTTGGAATCATCACAAAGCCAGACACATTGCATGCGGGCTCTGACAGCGAGGCACTCTTCGTGAAGCTAGCAAAGAATGAGAACATCCGTTTCAAGCTGGGGTGGCATGTGCTTAAGAACCGAGACTACGACACCAAAGACACCACCTCGGAAGAACGGGATGCCGCAGAGAGAGAGTTTTTTCAGTCTCGTGTCTGGTCCTCGGCACTCCCTCGCAACCAACTTGGCATTGAAACGCTGCGACCACGCCTTAGCCGCGTCCTTCTTGGTCAAATACTTGCCAAGCTCCCGAGTCTGGTGCGAGATGTAGAGACGGAATTGCAGGCCTGCAAAGAACGCCTGGGTGCTCTTGGAGCTTCTCGCGGGACCATTTCTGACCAGCGCATGTATTTGCTAAAGGTCAGCCAGAATTTTCTGAGCCTGATGACAGCAGCGGTCGAAGGCGTGTACGTCGACGGCTTCTTTAGCGATCCAGGCACGAAGGAGGGTTACGCCAAACGACTCCGTGCGGTCGTTTCATGCGCCATGGATAGGTTTGCGGAGAAGATGCAGCGCGAAGGCCATGCTCAGCAGATTGCCTCTACTCAGCATGGGGAGACACAAAGACCCAAGGGGCCACAACGGGTGTTGAGAGAAGAGTTTATTGACTCTGTCAGATTGCGAATGCGCCGGAACCGTGGTCGTGAACTCCCTGGTATCTTCAACCCATCGATCATCGGGGACCTCTTCTTCGACCAGTCAAAGCCATGGCAACAGATCTTCCACGACACTGAGAAGATGCTCAATCAGGCAGCCAGAAAGACCGTCAACCTCGTCCTCGAGCACGTTTCCGACTCCGTAACAAGAGAGCGCATTCTTCGTCATGTCGTCGGGCCGAATTTGGAACCCATCTCGGCGGCCTTACACGTCAAAGTCAATGAAGTGCTCCGGCCACATACACGCGGCCATCCCCTGACATTCAATCACTACTTCACAGAAAACCTCCAGAAGAAGCGACAAGATCAAGCTCGAACGATGATGGGCGAAAAGCTCTTGAAATTCTTCCATGCAACGGTGCGAAGGATGCACATCTCGACACAAAGGTTAACCTCAATGTGACTACTCGCCAGATCCTCGACATTCTGGCGCCTAAAACAGAGCTCGACATGGAGAAATTCGCCTGTATTGACGCCATAAATGCCATGGAAGCTTACTACAAGGTGATGTCACCAACATTCGTGAAAAGGAGAATACTGACTGTTGAAGGTTACACTCAAATCCGTTGTGGACGCCTTTGGGATGTACGCTGTTGAGGCATGTCTCCTTGAACCTCTACCGAAGATCTTCAAGCCGGAAAATGTGATGGGACTGGACGACGCGACTATTACCAAGATCGCGGGCGAATCTGCCGAATCCCTGACCGAACGTGCAGAGCTTGGCAAGAAGCTGAAGGTGCTCAAAGAGACTTCGACCACTTTGCAACGCCTGAAAGTTTTCACAAGCGCGGGTAAGCAAGCGCCCCCAAAGTCCTGAAGTGTGTGCTGTGCATAGGACTAACAACATTCAGACTTCGGATCAAATGGCACTGCTCAAGGTGAGGTCGCCGCTGATAGTGCTCTAGACGGCATGGATATCGACTTCGGGACAACAGACGAGTCTACAGACTGGGACGGGCGTCTGACATGATGATTCCGTCACAGCCACAGACAGGTAGTCCGTGACTACCTCGGTGGAAACCCACTCAGAAAGAAGATAGGCTTGAAGAAGAGGTTGCAAGAAGTCCGGATTGTTCGATCTCGGAGCGCCCAATCACTCGGGAGAGGAGTGCCTCAGCAGCACGATAGCCATGGTACTGGATAATCAGCATGGCCAATACGCTTGTGAACCTGTACATCGATCCAGGATAGCCCAATTCGTGATTTCATACTCCAGGAATGCTCAGACAATCTCTAACTCGTCCTCACTGTCACTAGCGTGAGCCACTGTCGGACCTGGTGCGCCCAAACTTTCCCTTCCAGCCTCCCTGATGCCCTTCGATGTAACAAAACGTGTTTTCTTGACTGGTGACAGACGGACATCTGCTGCACTGCGCTTCCGATTCTCGTTCGTAGTAGTTCCACTGGAGAGGATGGCGTTTGCAATGCCAGCAGAGCCTCTAACCGAAGCGTCGTCCACATCGTCCTCAACTCCTTTATCCCTGAGTTTCGATTTGCGGCGCAGATATTCGGCGCCAGCACTGTCGAATCCGAACCCGCTATGTTCTCGCGAGCCTAGCTTCTCCGCAATCTCCCTCTCTTTGGCTTGGGCGGCCAGATGTTTCCTCAGTCGGGCATCTCGGTCGCTTGGGCGCGACATTTCTCCCTCGACAGCATTGATGAACGGGTCGTTGGTACGGGCAGCACCACCAGCTCCACGCGTCGCACCAACGGGACCCTTGGGCCCCGTGCTCGCGATGTAATAATGCGCGCCCGTCTCGCGGTCGTACTTTCTCCCATCTCTGCTCAGCAACCCCCTTCGGGAAGCGCCATCTTCATTCCTCGTCTTTGGGCGATTCTCCCATTTTCCAAACCCGTTCGCCCCGGTGTTGACGCCCATCCTGCCCGCCTTGGTTCGCTGGATCTCTGCGTTCAAATGCCAGTCACAGATCTGCGTCTTCGCGGCGTTGACCCAGGTGCCGCATTCTTTGCCGTCCTTCTTCAGCGTTTTGCAGTAGCCCAGGTCTCGTGCGTGCCCAATCTCGAGAACCGTGTTGCTGTCGTCGGACAGTGTCAGTGAGAACGCCCCAGTGTCGGATTTGCCGGGCTTGGGCGGCATTAGGCCCGGATTGAGGATCGCTACCACCGTGCCGGGCGTGAGGCGGTGGTAGCGCGGCAGCGCGGTCCCGAACAAGTACAGGTCAATTGTCCAGGTCAAGTCTGTGAGGGTGATGGCCATGAAGCGGCGGCTGTTGTGCGAGCCATCCTCCCATTGCTTCTCCCAGTCTTTCGTGCCGACGGTGGATTTGTCGCTATTGTTTTGATTGCGGTTCGTCCTGTGGTCCATTGGTGAGGATTTGGAGGCGATGACGGCGAAAACCACATAGTCGCCTACCGTTTCGGGCAGTTCGTAGTCGGGAGATTTCACGTTCTTGAGGAGGTCGGGGATACGGTAGATAGTAAATATCTCAGTGGGAAGGTTACGTCTGAGGAATGAATGCGGAAGGATTCGTGAAGTTAGGTGCAAGCCGGAGAAGCCTTCGTATAAGTTGGCGTCCCCTTCATCTCTTTGGGGTTGACCCGTGTCCTTTGAAGGAGAAGCCCGAAGGTCAGGCATGGTTCGACTCTTCTTAAGGTGTCGAGTGCCGTTGTGGGCTTCTGCTGCAGCGTTGAGAATTTCGTCGCGGCTGTATTCGAAGTATTGTCGCGTGGGCGATTTCGAGGCCTCCTGACCACGAGTCTCTGCTGCCGCTTTCCGATAGCTGGCCAGCTCGTCCTGATCCAAAGCGAAACCTTTGCTGCGGTTCCGGATTGTTGCTGCCCGGCGCTGTTCAATGGTGGTTTCTCGTTCTCGAGCCTCGGTCATACGTTCACTAAACGTTTTCCTGCTTCCAACACTGGTAGTTGTTCCGGAAGAAGTTGCGGAGCGAGCCGAGTTGAATACTGATGACCGGGAGGTGGGTCGGTCGGCGTTGGTAGTCGATGACTTGATCCTCGCACGGCTCCCCGTGACGGTACTGGCTCGTTTGAGCGAGATGTCGGCGCCTCGTACTCCTTTGTCAATACCCAGTAAGACACGGGATGGCGACCTCGGAAGTGTGGCCTGTATTCGTTTCGTAGGCGAGGCACTGACCTCAACTTGAGGCGCAGGCTGTCCGTGGACTGAACCCGGCCTGGAGGGGTCCCTGCCTGGTGTTGCAGCGCGAGCTTTGTCTTTCTGCAGCTTCTTCAACTTCAACTTCGCCTCAATCGCCGCCAGTTGCAGCTGTAGCATCTCTTCGTCCTCTTCATCATCGGGACTGTCGTGTTGCGGGGGGAGATCATTGTTCGTCCGTGCCGCTCGCAGTCTGTCCACTAGGCTAGGTGTTGTTGCCGATCGCGGCATCGGTAAGGTACCATTCTTACAGGCTTCGTACTTCTTGCGACCGCTTGGAGAACTCAACAGCGCAGCATGAGGTGAGACTGGAGGCCATTGTCCATCAGTGGACATTGTGCGAGGCCTTGATTCAAGGGTGAAATTGATGATATTGTTCTGATAAGCTGGCCCGCCAGCTGGAGCCAATGCGACTGTTTACTAGGTCGTAAGGGCTGCACAGGGGCTCATACATCAGTCTCAGGGTTGAAATCATAAACCTACTGGGTTCTCCAGCAGTTTTCAATACACAAGATCCAAGTGAACACAAACGTTGGATTGCGGAGGAGGCTGGACTCCGATTGGCTCATCGTGACGCGCTCGGCACGCGTCCCCGCGAGGCTGCGAGGGCATCGAACGTCGACTGGCGTCGGCGCAAGAGTCTCTGCATCCTACCGAGTTCTGTTTTTCTTGTAGTGTGCGCAGACGACGTCTAACGGTCATGATGGCAATCGCAACACGCTCGGGCTCTAGGAGTCCTGTCAAGAAATCCTCCTCCAAGACGCGCAGCGGCGCTGACAGCCCACAACATGATCCGTTGAAGCATTTTATTCTGCCAAAAGACCTCTCCACTCAGTCCCGCTTCGTCCTCTTGCGACACCCCCGCGATTCAAACATCCAGCGGTTCTTGTTCTGCCCAGATAAGGGGCTGTATCAGTTCACAAAAATTAGCCCACCTTCAGCAGACCCCCGCAGTCTACTGTTCACACCGCTCGAGCCTGAGGGCACAAATGGTGACGCAGCAGATTGCAATGACCAGTCTCAAGATGCGACCGAGGCGAAGCTGTCTTCTCACGAAGGCTATGTCAGCAAGAATGCCGACTTCTTCGTGGCCACGCCGTTTGACCTGGCGTTCATTCTCATACCCCTTGTCATATCCGCAAAAGCGCCAAGCGGCAAACTCCTGTTCCAGCCGATAGACGACTTGCTCGAAGAACATGTACGCGAGAACAAACACTTGAGATACTTATATGAACATGGCAGACGTATGGTAGAGGAGGCAATGTCTAGGTTTTGCGACACCATGGAAGCAGGAGATGAGCAGATGTTCAGGTCCAACGAGGACAAAATACTGCGGATGCTGATAGAAAAAGTCGATACTGTCATGGTACGGGGCCTGCCTTCTACCCTGGAAGACAAGTTCGTAACAAGAGCATTGGAAGCACCTATACTCAGCATCAAGCGGGAAGACACGACCGTGTCCGCTGTCCAAATCAAATCGCACGCAAGAGCCCCAGAAGAAGGGGACGACGATGGAGATGCGTCCGATGTACTTGATTCTCAGTCTTCTGCTGCAAGCATCGCACCATCTACAGTATTTTCAGAAGTCTCAACGACCACCTCGGTCAGCACAGTCGTCCCCGAGACGATATCTCCAGAGCTACTCGAGCTGCAAAGGAAACGAACAGTGTTAGACTTCCTCCTCAACTCTTACGTCTCAGATACGATAGCAGACAGGCTAAGAGCTCGGCTTGCTGCCAAAGACTCGTCCATCAATTTTGCTCCGCTCGAAGATCACCTCAGATCGTTATCAGCGCTGCGAGCCGAAGCATTATCATCACGGTCTATCGGCGATTTCAGCCGGAAGAGAGGGTTGGAAGATGATGAGACTGCTGAGCTCAGAGCCGAAAAGAAGAGAAAACAGGAGGAAGAGGACAAAAAAAAGAGGCTGGGAGAATCCAACGGGGTCCGCGCACTGAAGAAAGTCGATGTTTCCGGGATGAAGAAAATGAGCCACTTTTTCGCTAAGAAACCTGCCGCCAAAGTCGGTTGAGGCAGAGGAGATCTCCTGTAACAACGGGATCCTACAGTGCGCATCAGGCGGCCTGGCAACCGGCTTATTTGACTGGAAGCGTTCTGACTTAAGATCGGGCATGACGGTGGACTTGATGGCAGGCTCATAGCCCGTACGAGATCGGCTCGGTGGACGCGCAGAACAAACCCGCCTAGGAAGCATAGGTACTCTGTCCTCACAAAGCGCTATCGTTGCTGTCGTGGACGCTGTACAGTTCGAACCCTCCACCGGTGACAGTCGCATTGTCGCGAGAGCAGGCTGCGACGGTCAAAGTCTTGGCCGGTTCAATTATGAAGGCCAGCGACGCACGGCAACGGACATGGCGGAAGTCCACAGAAGCGCATATCGAAGTCGTCATGGCCACCAACGCATCTCCGGGTCTGATATCCTCGGCCTTGGCGGATGGACCGGGATCGGGCTGTTGGAGATCCGAACGGCATGAACACCTCGTCATAGACACGGCTTAGCCATATCAAACAAGCTGTTTATCCAACCATCTTGCAGTTGTATCGCGTCCACCTCCTCCACTCGGGCCAGTTACGAGTACGAGTTGTGGGATGAAGCTATCAAGCATCCGTGCGCCCAAGTTGCCCTGGGTCCCGCCTGGAGCATTTCGTTACTTACGTTGACTATGCATGCACGCCGTAATGGCAGCTACAGCCCTGTACTTTCTCACAAGTCTTTCATTCTTCTCTTTAGACAACTTCTGTTATCAGGTAGGCTGCCACCATATCACGCGAGCTGCGAGCTGCATTCCTACGGACTCGCATGTTATCCCTGCAGTATTTATCCCGCAATGACCTTCACTTCGTCCAAGCTCTCGTGATGGCGTTGTGTCATTCAAAGTGAAGCCAGCTGAGATTCGGCTGTTGTATTCACAAACATCCAACAATTCATAGCTCCGTATTTCTCAATCCTCCATGGATCAGCCGACTCCAGCAGATACGGATGTCCCTGGTGGCTTCCCTTCAGCAACTTCGGAATCCTCCATGGAGCAATCATCAGCTCCAAACCAACGGCTATCTCAGAAAGACCCGCGTAATGGTTCTATCGAAGATATGTCGGGTTCCTCTACAGCGACCGAGAACCAACCTCAGCCGCCGCGTCCGTCCCGTTTTACGGCGACTTCATCCACGGGGTTTCAAGACACAGGCACGCCTTCTTTCAGCAAGGATGCCACCGCCGTCAACTCTCCAACTAGTGCTTCCCGCCAGGCAACTAACGATTCCCATCCCCGGCCGCTGTCCTCGAGCTCATTCTTGACAGAAACCTCAGATGATTCTGCAATAGAAAGACGCGACTCCAAATTCGAACCTCTCAAGACGGCGCCATCAGCTCGGGAAAAGCGCCCCGGCCTTGACCAGCGAAAGAGCATACAGAGCGAGGATGACCTGTTCACCGCCTTGTCACGCCGGCGGACCAGCGCTTCAGGCAAATCTCGTGTTGAGCTCCAAGAGGAGAATGATGAAATAGAAAGACTCATGTCCCGCATGTTTGGCAAAGCTCGACAGGAACATAGCGAAGAAGAGAAGACCCGTCACAGTGGTGTCGTTTTCCGCGATCTGACGGTCAAAGGCGTCGGACTCGGGGCCAGTTTGCAACCAACAGTGGGCGACATCTTCCTAGGCCTCCCTCGGGCTCTGAGAACACTTTTCACGAAAGGTGCTAAAGCTGCGGGCGGCAAGCCCCCAGTTCGCGAGCTTCTCAGTCATTTCGATGGTTGCGTCAGACCCGGCGAAATGCTGCTGGTTCTTGGCAGACCTGGGTCTGGGTGTTCGACATTCCTCAAGACATTCTGCAATCAGCGTGAGGGCTATGAAGCAGTTGAAGGGGAGGTCACTTATGGTGGTACCGATGCGAAGGCCATGAAGAAGGACTTCCGAGGAGAAGTCATCTACAACCCAGAAGACGACCTGCACTATGCTACGCTGACGGTCAAGAGCACCTTGAAGTTTGCTCTTCAGACCCGAACACCCGGTAAAGAATCGAGATTGGAAGGTGAATCTCGGGCAGACTACATGAAAGAATTCCTTCGAGTTGTAACAAAGTTGTTTTGGATCGAGCATACCCTCGGCACCAAAGTTGGTGATCAGTTCGTCCGAGGCGTATCTGGCGGGGAGAAGAAGCGTGTGAGCATAGCAGAAGGTAAACTATATGTCCAAAAGGGAGATAACCTGCTGACATCGCTACAGCCATGATTACCAGGGCGTCGGTTCAAGGCTGGGACAACTCGAGTCGAGGCCTCGACGCCAGTACTGCTCTGGAATATGTCCAGTCTATCCGAGCTCTCACGAATATGGCACGCACGTCCACTGCCGTTTCTCTGTACCAAGCCGGAGAATCTTTATATGAATTGGTTGACAAAGTTCTGCTCATTCACGAGGGGAAGTGCTTGTACTTCGGACCAGCGGATCAAGCGAAGCAATATTTTACGGATCTTGGTTTCGAGTGCAAGCCGCGTTGGACGACTGCCGACTTCCTCACATCAGTAACGGATGCACACGAAAGAGCGGTCAGGAAAGGGTGGGAAAATCGCATCCCGCGCAACGCCACCGACTTTGCGTCCTTGTACCGGAAGTCAGATGCCTACCAACGCAACCTGGAAGATATCAAAGATTTCAAAACCCAGCTGGAGGAACAACGGACAGCTCGTCACGAAAACAGGAGCAAGAAGAACAAGAAGAAGAACTATGCGATATCCTTTCACAAGCAGGTGCTTGCATGCACCCACCGACAATTTCTCGTCATGCTGGGCGACCGAGCATCGTTAATTGGCAAATGGGGGGGCATTGTGTTCCAGGTATGGGTTCGCGTTTTCTATTGTATTCGATGCACGACTGAAAGATTCATAGGGATTGATAGTCGGCAGCTTGTTCTTTCAGATGCCAAAGACGACTGCTGGCGCCTTTCCGAGAGGTGGCGCGATCTTTCTGGTTCTCCTCTTCAACGCCCTCCTGGCCCTGGCAGAAATGACTGCCGCTTTCACATCGAAACCTATCTTGCTAAAGCACAAATCATTCTCCTTCTACCGCCCTGCGGCGTATGCTATCGCACAAACGGTGGTCGACGTACCCCTGGTCGCCATTCAAGTCCTGTTATTCAACATCATCATATACTGGATGGGTGGGCTTGCTGCCTCCGCTTCCCAGTTCTTCATCTCCTGTCTTATCATTTGGATTGTCACGATGGTCACCTACGCCTTTTTCCGCGCCATTTCTGCTCTGTGCAAAACCCTCGACGATGCAACGCGGTTTACGGGAGTTTCGATCCAGATTTTGGTGGTGTATACCGGCTATCTTATCCCCCCAGAACAAATGCGAGTCTGGTTCAGCTGGCTTCGAAGGATCAATTGGATACAGTACGGCTTTGAATGTCTCATGTCGAACGAGTTCACCGGTTTGACAATGGACTGCGTACCTCCAAGCCTCGTGCCACAAGGCCCGGGTGTCCTGCCCCAGTATCAATCGTGCACGTTAGCTGGTAGTCAGCCTGGGCGGAGCTCTGTTGATGGCGCCCGTTACATCCAACAAGCCTTTGGGTACAGCCGCGCTCATCTGTGGCGCAATTTTGGCATTCTCTGGGCCTTCTTCGCTTTCTTCCTCGCAGTCACCGCCTTCGGTATGGAAATAATGAAGCCAAACGCCGGAGGGGGCGCCATCACCGTCTTCAAGCGTGGTCAAGTGCCGAAAAGGATGGAAGAATCGATCCAGACCGGCGGAAGAGAGAAGAAAGCAGAAGGCGATGTAGAATCTCGCAGCTCTACACAGGAGACTACGGTGGGAAACATGATAAGTCCAGAAAGGGAAAGCAAGGAGTCGACGAACACTAAGCAGAATGGCGGCCCGGTTGAGCAGGTCGCGAAGAACGAGACGGTTTACACTTTTCGGGATATCGATTATGTTATTCCGTACGAGAAAGGTGAGCGGAAGCTTCTGCAGAATGTGCAGGGTTATGTTCGCCCTGGCAAACTCACTGCGTTGATGGGTGCGAGTGGTGCGGGAAAGACAACTCTTCTCAACGCACTGGCCCAACGTCTTGATTTCGGCACCGTGACTGGCGAATTTCTTGTGGACGGCCGACCGCTTCCCAGATCTTTCCAGCGAGCCACAGGGTTTGCCGAGCAGATGGACATCCACGAGCCTACCTCGACGGTCAGGGAAGCGCTTCAATTCTCGGCCCTCCTTCGTCAGCCGCAAGAGGTACCGGTCGAGGAAAAATACAGCTACTGCGAGACTATTATTGACCTGCTGGAAATGCAGGACATCGCGGGTGCCACCATCGGACAGATTGGCGAGGGACTAAACCAGGAACAGAGAAAGCGACTGACCATCGGCGTTGAGCTCGCCAGCAAGCCCGAGCTGCTCATGTTCTTGGATGAACCAACTTCCGGTCTCGATTCCGGAGCAGCCTTCAACATCGTCCGGTTTCTCCGGAAATTGGCGGATGCCGGCCAGGCCATTCTCTGCACCATCCACCAGCCATCGGCCGTCCTGTTCGAGCATTTCGATGAGCTCATCTTGCTCAAGTCTGGTGGTCGAGTCGTCTATCATGGTCCTCTTGGTCATGATTCACAAGATCTCATCCGCTATTTCGAAGAGAACGGGGCGCGCAAATGTCCGACAGACGCAAACCCGGCCGAGTACATGCTGGAGGCGATAGGCGCTGGCGATCCCAACTACAAGGGCAAACACTGGGGCGATGGTTGGGAGCAAAGCAAGAACTATCAAGAACGATCCCAAGAGATCACCGACATGATTGAACGACGGAAGCACGTCGAGCATAGCAAGAACGTGACAGACGACCGAGAGTACGCGATGTCGCTTCCGACACAGACTCTGTCTGTGGTCAAGAGATCATTTGTGGCGTACTGGGTAAGTACTAGATTTCCTGCCCTTCCCGCTTGATTGTTCGTTGAGGCTGATATCGTCTAGCGCACCCCTAACTATATCGTTGGCAAGTTCTTGCTCCACATCATGACGGGCCTTTTCATCTGCTTCACCTTCTACCACCTTGGCTTTGCCTCGATCGACATGCAATCCCGCCTGTTTGCTGTTTTCCTGGTGCTCACCATTTCCCCGCCGCTCATTCAGCAGTTGCAACCGGTCTTCCTCAAGTCTCGGAACATCTTCCAGTCGAGAGAGAATAACGCCAAGGTCTACAGCTGGTTCGCCTGGACCACAGGCTCCGTATTAGTCGAGATCCCTTATTCTTTGCTCGCTGGAGCCATCTTCTACTGTTGCTGGTGGTGGGGAATCGCGGGATATCGATCATCGACCTCGGGCTTCACCTCCGGCTTCCTGTTGCTGAACATCCTACTCTTCGAGCTTTACTATGTCAGTTTCGGACAGGCCATCGCCTCACTCTCGCCCAATGAGCTCCTTGCCAGCCTCCTGGTGCCGCTGTTCTTCTTGTTCGTTGTCAGCTTCTGTGGTGTGGTCGTTCCACCCGCGCAGTTGCCCTACTTTTGGCGAAGTTGGATGTATTGGCTTACACCTTTCCACTATCTCCTCGAAGCAATGCTCGCAGCCATAATCCACAATCAACCTGTTCGATGCAACCAAGGGGAATTTGCCCGATTCCGAGCACCCCCAGGCCAGACCTGCCAAACGTACACGCAACAGTACATCAGCCAAGCCGGGGGCTACGTCCAGGTGGGACCTGATGGGCTTTGCCAATTCTGCCAATATGCGACGGGCGACCAATTCGGACGTGGGTTTTCCGTG
Source organism: Phialophora verrucosa (assembly GCA_002099365.1). Classification (NCBI taxonomy): domain Eukaryota; kingdom Fungi; phylum Ascomycota; class Eurotiomycetes; order Chaetothyriales; family Herpotrichiellaceae; genus Phialophora; species Phialophora verrucosa. The sequence goes on along the minus strand of MSED01000002.1, from coordinate 132,189 downwards.
TCCTACTCCCATATCTGGCGGGACTTTGGCATTTTCATCGCTTTCATCCTCTTTAACTATGCTGTCGTCTACACATGTACTTTCCTGAGGTTCAAGGCGAAGAATCCGTTCAAGGCTTTGATGATGAAGAGGAAGCAGAAGAGTTGAAGATGGGGCCGGGCCCTTACTGGTACCCGCGGGAAGGAGGAGTGCAGACTGGCTTTGGAGAGCTGCATGCGAAGGGGACAGTACAGTTATTGTTACTGGTTGGGCTATGTATATTCGTATCATGAGAAGAAGATCAGCCGCTGCAGTGTTGGATAGGCTTACGGAATCTGGCACTGGTCTCGGAAGCAGAGTGCCGGACACGGTGAGCTTGTGTTCTGCACTCGAGTACAATAATTCGCACCCGAACCTGAACATCAACCTGAGAAATGCGGGTCAGCTGAAGCAAGGTGAGTATGAGCCGGCGACGTGCGTCCAGCAATACAGGGTTCCTTTGAGCCCTGATCACATCTTCTAGAGAATTCGTCACAAGTTCCGGTGGTCGCAATTGTCAGGCACAGGATCCGCTAAACACGTTACAGCAAAAGTCCTTCCACCACCTCCCCAGTTGCCAGGTTGCTGGGTTGTTGGCTGACACCGACCAAGGACTTTGCCATATTGTATTCGAGCCCTGCTTGTTACCGCTGCGTCTCTTCGCGGCGCCATGCCCCCAAATGATCGACTCCTGACGTGGCCCATCGCTACAGGCTGACTTGACTAAAATCTTGTCCGGTCCGGGATGAGTGGCACCCGTAATGCTTCGCGGCCAACACGTCAACATCGCCAGATGGGCCTTCGTTCGACCTCAGAGGTTCAGCTCGTCTGCTCCCGAGACACAACCTCGCCGTTGTCATGCAGTGCTCTTGCGCCATACCAGTGGGCTTACTGGCCTGAAGAAGGGATGCGTTGACTCAAACACGAAGGCTCCAGCGGCCCTATCAGCTTATTGGTAAGCCTGGCTACAATCTTCGCAATTATCTATTTGAAGGAAGACCTGCGCTCGAAGTCCACGATAACCCACCCAACCACTCCAAGGTTATTGGGGCCTCTCCGGATTTACCGAACTGCCCGTCAGGCAGACTCAAGCCATGGCTGGGATGGATGCGCCACAGTTGAAGATACCGGGCCTAGACTTTCTGAACCCGTCAAAAGGCATCCAGTGCTACACCTACAACTGTGTTCCTGGATGTTCAATCGAGCTCTCCGTACCTGGGAAATTGCCGCTTATCAAATCAGGATTGAAGCAATTCACCATTGACCATCTTGAACTCGAGCGCAAATACACTTCTCCGCCCTATTTCAATGGGATATTTCGCTGTCGGGTTCTGCAAAATGGCCGTGAAGTCTTCAACCAATGGGTTGAGATCAACGCCATCACTGGGAATCTGGGGCAGGGAAACATGAAGACCCTGGTGGACCAGACCTCGCTGATCAGCCACGACCTTTGTGTGACGCATTGTTTCTACGACGCGCCTCCCAAAGGCAACATAGCTGGCCTTCCAGACTGGGATCAGTTCTATGTTACAGTCAGTCCCAACAGTTCCGCATGGATGTCCACGATTGCGCCATTGGGATCCGTAGCTGCCGGAAAACCCTTCAGGCGGCTTGTTCTTCCAGCCGCACATGATGTCGGTATGAACAGTTTGCACACTTCGGATATATTACTGCAGAGAGTCGGAGCAGCATTCACAAAGGTGAGGCTCTCTCATTGTGTTTCGAGGTTGCCATTATCCAGCTGATTTCACCTCCAGGTGGTCGACTCGATTGCGCCGGCAAGCAAAGACCTGCAGATAGCAGATGTTCTCAAAGGGCCTCTGATACCCAACGTGATCCAGAGCTCTTCGATCACGCAAAAGGACGAGCTATCGTCCATTCTGGCCATCGGTGTCCGCTACTTCGAATTCAGACCAGCCTACCTTCACAGTGCGTTTCGCGGCCTGCCAGCTCTTCAGGACATAAAGGACAAACTGTTCTTCATGCATGGCCCAATTCCCGGGATGGGCTACGACGACTTCTTGGGCGATTGCGTCAACTTCCTCGTGCGCAACCCAGGAGAGATCGTCGTGGTCCATCTTCGCTGGGACGGCGTCCCCGCCGAGTGCGCCCGTCCTACAGCCCAAGATCTGGACCGCTACCTTACTGAAGCCCTGAAGGGGGCTCAAGGCGCGCTTCAACCGGGCCACCTGCAAGAAATGACCTCCCAGACGATTGACGATCTCCGAAAAACACGAAAGCGGCTCCTCGTGCTTCAGAACGTGGACAACTACAACATCTACTCGGACCAGGCCAACGCGACCCTCACCGGAGACTCCATCATTGCGCAGTTCAATAGCATCTCCCCGTCTCAGCAGGACGGCAAGGCGTTTACAAACATCCAGTGCCAGGCTACGGCCACGAATCTCGGATTGAAGATCTGGTTTTCGGCCATTACCGCGACGGCGTCGAATTCGTGGCTGCTCGCCACAAAAGCGATATGTGATAGCAAGACGATGCCCTGGGTGAGGGACAAAGCGCTGGCAAAGCTGACGCGCGACCAACTGCTTGTTGTGATGGACGATTTCGTCGACGGAGCCATGGCTGATGTGGCGAGAGATCTGAGCGTGCAGCGGTTGAAGAAGCCTTGAATATGCAATACTCCGTACTATGGTTGGAAAGAATGGGGATCTCGAGCTCAAGACTGGATAGCTCGAGCGTTGATTTTGTTGCATGATTGACTGACAGACAGTTTGGAATAAACGGGGCTGCGCGCCGTCTATAATAGTCCATGTGCGATTATTTTACAGAGAGTTTACTGAACTGATTGAAACTATGGTGGGTATGAAAGAATCTAGGGCTTACCACTGCATATCTACTGTGACAACGGCCTATAATGCAACAGGCATGCCCGTCGCGAGTGCTATTAATTTGACTGGATTGAACATTGAGCATCCACCCTTTCCATTGCCAAGTGCAAGTCACTATAACACCTTCACTAAGTCTTCCTAGGTGGCAGCGGCGGCGGCGTCCCGCTCGCACTCACAATACTCGTGGGAACAACGCTTATCCCCACCACAGTCATGGTGCCCGCGAAAGTGCGACTTGCACTCTTCCCAACAGTCACGACCTTGGTGCTAGTGATCGGGGGAGGTGTCGACGCCGCTGGTGTGGCCGTGACGGTCACGTAGTTTGTATGCGTGCTGACGCCGGGGTGTGTGGTTGGAGTGGGACTCGAGGCGTCCACGCCGTTCAACATCGAGTACAACACGTCGAAGAAACCTGCTTTGGTTGAGGAGGGCGGTGGCGAGGTTGTTGCCGGGGCAGAGTTGTCTGTCTCGGAACTACGGCATCGCGCGTCACCCGGTGCTAGATGCTGGATTATGCCGGTCAGGCTGGCGTCGCATATTGCAAAGGTGGTGGCTGAAACGCAGATAAACTGGCCCGTCGAGGTACATTGTCCGGGGGAGGCGGACGTTTGCAGGCGATCGGGATCGGGATCGGGATAGGGATGGGGCATGGCCGCAACGAGCGACATGAGAGGGAGGATTATTGAAAAGATCATTCTGATCTTGCTGGTGGTGTTTGTATAATTGATTTGTCGTGCGGTTTGGTAGGACAGTATTGCGTGACGCTATCAATGGTGTAAAGATCGTCCTGTGACTGATAGTCGAGTGCGGACGTCGTGGGACGATGATAGCATTATTCCCCCATGGCCAAAAGGCAAAGTCAAAGGTCTTTGAGCAATGTCTCTGTTGTGAGGGTCCGTTTGTTCTTGAGCACCGCCGCATTGTCACTGCTTTGTTGAGGTCGTTCCTAACCTTCATTGAACGAATATAGGAGACGACAATGCGGTTTTATTGACCGAAACATTGTCCCAGATAGCCTCGTTTTCGACCTCAGCCAACAGAGTGAGAAATGAGAAATGCAATAATCGTGATTTGGAAGATGCACAAATCTGTTGGACGCACAATGGGCAATTTGAGGGAGCAGAACCATGGCGGCTGTTGCTACAAGATGGACAAGCAAAGGACAATCCCTACCTGGACGCATTCTCGTGCCCAATAGGGTACCGGCAACCACACAACTAACAATGCACCTACAGTGTTGAGCCTTGGACTCGGCGTGTTGGCAGGCCATCCCCACCTCTTCCTCTTGTGTTCAGACAGTGGGATTTTCCCATTCAAAAGAGAAAAACTCTTCTCAGACTTCGACTCGCGACCGCCCTTCTCATAGCACCGTATGAGGGACCCTGGACCGCTCTTCTGGCGGCTTCCCTGCAGAAGCCCGCGTTTCTCTCGACGGTTCCAGGTTGAGCACGTCGGTATTGCCAGGCATGGACTCTTGCTCTTGCTCTTTCCCAGCTCCTTTGTCCTTGGCGACTTCAGCATTCTTCTCACGCCCAGCCAAGGCCTTTATCTTCTCTCCAGCGATCTGGTCCACGAGTGGGTTGTTGAGCGCATCTGCTGCAGCAAACTGTCCAGCCTCGACCCTGCTAAGACCCCGGCCACTTCCCAAGTACTGATTCTCCCAGTCAAAGCCAGTGAAATACACGCCGACGAAGTATTCTTCCCTGCCTTGACCGTAATGGACCACGGGGGCCTTTTCATCGACGTAGTTGATCTTGGTAGTCTTCATCAAGATCTTCTTGGCTAGTTCTTCCTTTGTCTTCTTTGGCACGGGAGGAGTGCTAGCGGCTGCTGCTTGAACTTTTGGTTCCCACAACTGATGGAGCCAGCTTTTGACCGTGTCGGCACCGCTCGGGCTGGACAAGACGACGGCCGCAACGTAAGCTTCGAACACGTCACCTTTGATTTTGAGCCAAACGTGGGCGGGACTGTTTTGGAATTGCTTGTAGTTTTTGAGCTGTTTGTCGAGGCCGTAGAGGCTGGCGTATTGACCGATGGTCTCATTTCTGACCAGTGTCTCTCGGAGTTGGGACATTTTTCCGACTTCAAGATCTGGAAAGCGATCGAATATCAACTGTGTAGCGTATAGTTCGAGGTAGGCATCACCAAGGAACTCGAGTCTGTCGTAGCTGGCTTGCGGATCCTGATGCGCTTGACTGGGATGGGTGAAGACAATGTTCTGGTATCCATCACCGATTTTTGGTAGAGGTGGAAGTCCATCACTGGCAGGTCTTTGCGTGGTTGGAGGTTTCCGGGAGTAAGGTTCGTCTCTGTGGAATTTCTTTGAGGGCTGAGAGTGAAAGCTTCCGAGCTTGCGCTTTCTGTCCAAGTCGGCCATAGGGGTACGGCGTACCACGTCCAAGGAGCGGTTTGGGTGAAACTCACGCAGAAGTGTTGCCTGAATAAAGGCGGCGTCATGTTCAGGTGGACGAAACGCTAGCTTGGAGAAAACTTTGGATTCTACCGAAATGCAGCCGGCGGGCGGACTGGACTGAACACGGCGCGATTTCTAGGATGCGCTTTGGCCTGAACACATCCATCAAGCCAGATCCAACAGCATTACCCCTTGAACGGCATTGCAATGGCTTCTCCCTCCAGAGGCCGGCTATTACAGCTCACGAAGGTAAGGCTCCGCTCCCCGGACTGTGACAATTATCCCGAGTACGCCATTCGACACGATTGACGGAGGAGCGATGGACCACTTCTCTATTTTCCTGCAGTGCGCTGATTCACACCTTGTCCTATAGCTCCAATGTTCTATCTTCTCCACGACATTCAATCCCCTGCAGCAGCGACTAGGCAACAAGGTGCTGCGCCAGAGATTAAGAGGGCCTGCGCTGGCCGCCTATTATCCCCGACGATCAGCAACCGTTGAAGACGTTCTGAAAGAGTTTAAGAGATTCGACCTCGAAGGTTTCAACGAAGAGGAGGATGACAGGTTAGAGAATGTGGCCTTTGCCAAGTTGAGAGGAAAGGGCGCGCCCAAGAAAAAGAGAACAGCAGCAGGTACGATCTATCTGGTGTTTGAGGTCGACCAAGGTACTGACCATGTCTACAGAAAGTCGGGCGAACAAAAAGAGGAAGTGATTCGGACTCAGATGGCTTCGAGTTACTGTATAACATCGCAAGATACCCATGAGGGATAGCTGTGAAGGATTTGGCTCAAAACTGGTTCACGATTTGGACATTCCTTGCTGGCTCAGACTGAGGCATTCGTCCTGGCTTTGTTTTCACAGGCTCTATTCGCGTGCACCAAGCATTGCTGGAATCTTGTTCGCCTCAAGCTTGCCCCTTGTGCTAGGTACAGCTCTCCGGGAATACGGTCGTACCACGTCCCTCCATTCCACCGGCGACCGAACCGGCATGGTCGCAGTCGAACACGAGGTCATTCTAGCCTCGTACGCACGCTTGAACATGAACAAGGGCAGACGTCCTCGTGTTTATCCAATACGACGGAGACGGGCGCATCTCGGAAACTGCGTGTTTATCCAATGCGTACCATGGCTTCGGACGATTCCCGGCATCTCGGAAACGAGCTGAGTTGAGCAGCCTCATTCCATTCGTCCTCGAAGCCACCATCTCCGCATCACTCGCTTTCACCTTGCATTTCTTTCCCCGCAAACTTCTTGCGGACTTCCCTTGTCCTCACTTGAACCCTTTACCCCTCTGCTGGACTTCCGAGTCCGCGAGAATACATCATGGTCGCGTCTTCAACTGGAACATGGTGATCGCTGCGGGGAAGGGAGGCGTCCCAATCCCTTATATCTCCCTCCGGTCTTTGTCCCCCACGAAGTACCAATATCCTGTAGCTGTTCTGCTTGCTTGTTACCCATTCGCGGTGTGCTGACGGATCCTCATTTCCCTCCACATCCCATAAATCAGTGTTGAATAAGCCGACAATCACCATGTCAGGCCTCCACGAAGTACAAACGGGCACCGGCAGGTTGGCCAACAAAGTAGCCATAGTGACAGGTAGGACTCCGGTCTTCTGATTTCGCTTGAGAATGAACGTCAAATGCGTCAAGTAGACCCGACAAGCCCAGGGCACGTTCCCATGGTTTCGCAGCACACAGTCCGGCCCAGCTGCTGTCGCTGGAAAAGCACCTTCGTCGCGAATAGCTCCTCGCTAACAGTCCATCCACAGGAGCCGCCTCAGGCTTCGGCCTCGCCACTGTCCGTAAATTCATCGAAGAAGGAGCGAAGGTCGTTGCGGCCGACATGAACGAACAAGGCCTGCAGAAAGCCTACGCCGACGCCGCGGACACGCACGTCGCACTGGTCACGGCGAATGTCACATCCAGCTCTGACTGGCAAAAGATGGTTGACCTGGCCGTCTCGAAGTTCGGGGGCCTGGATATACTGGTCAACAACGCCGGTACAAGCTACAAGAACAAGCCCACACTGGAAGTTACAGAGGACGAATACGATAGGGTCTTTGCCGTGAATGTCAAGAGTATCTTCTTGAGTGTGGGAGCTGCGATTCCTGCCTTGAAGAATCGGGGTGGCGGCTCCATCATCAACGTTGCAAGTATCGGCGCTATGAGGCCGAGGCCGGGCTTAGTGTGGTATAATGCTAGTAAAGGCGCTGTCGCGAATGTACGTCCAGTCGACACATCCTGCCCTCTCCAAACACAAGAGTACTGACAATTTCTCAACAGGCAACGAAGGGCCTCGCCGCGGAATTCGGCAAAGACCAAATCCGAATCAATGCACTCTGCCCCCTTCTTTCCGGAACTGGCCTCTTCGAGAGCTTCGTCGGTGTGCCCTACACCGAGGATAACATGAAGAAGTTCCTCTTCAATGTGCCGCTGGGGAGACTGACGGATCCGAAGGATGTAGCGAATGTGGCCGCTTTCCTGGCGAGTGACGAGGGAAAGTTTGTCACCGGCGTGAATCTGGAGGTAGATGGCGGCCGAGCGGTTGGCTCGTAGAGGTGTGTATATGAATTGGACGGTACCAAGGGAGGGGAAAGTGGTGATGTCGTCAAAAGGTGGCCGGGGGGAAACCGACGAGCTGAGCCTGCCCGATGACCCGAGTTCAAATATCGAACGAGGCGCCGCCGACATGTCCTCTAGTGGCTGCTCTTTCTCAGGTCTGTCCATTCGGAGAAATTGCAAAGGAAATCAGACCGTATTGGATTGCAAACATTCATTCACATTTCCCAAAGTGAAGTGCGCTGTTTAGCCCAATGCTCGCTTGCTATGTCCAATCAATCCCAGCGGAGGCAGTGACACTGCAAATAACGGTGAACTTTTTTTGATTCTTTTCGATCCAAGCTCCTTGCTTTTTAGAACCCAAATCAGCCCCGCCTATCCTTCCGACCTGATATCGCTATGCCAGCAAAGTAGTTGAAGCGGAACGCCTGATATTTCATTCTGATCTTCGTGTGGGGTGTCACTTTCGGCCAGCTCTTGAGTCACGGTCTGGTCCGAGTCAATCGCTTTCGAACTTCGTTGACACTCCGGTTTAGACGCACTGACTTGGGTGGTCCTTTTCCCGCCGGAAGGGAACCCCTCCCCGCGGGGGGGGGGGGGGGGCGCCAAAGGCGAGAGGAAAACTGGATGCCACGTTCCGCTCCATCAGACGCCCTCCCAACTTGTCTTTCTTTCGTTTCCACAGCCTTTGTCTGTCGAAAGGATCAAATAACCCAGACCGAGTAGCCTCTACTAGAACGCAGCTCTTCCAATTCCATCATCGCTCTCCATCAGTTGCTGCAGATGCTGCTCAGCAAGATCACTTCGCAGGGCCTCCCTTTCGCTCTCTCTTTCTCTCACGTCCCATTCATTGAGGACTTCTCTCTTTAGTTTCTGTTTCTCCAAAATCTCAGCCCGCATGCGCTCAGTCTCTGCTTCGAGCATCTTGATCCGCTTTTCTTGATCAGGAGGGAGACCGGAAGGCAGTAATTTGCCGCCCTGGACGATCTTCTCGTTCGTGGCCAGGTGTTGTTGAACAGTGCTGAAGCGCTGTGTGCGAGGATAAGTTGTGCTCGAGCTGCTGTTACCGCGGAATGGGAACGACGGATCACCGCCTCCAACAGGACCGCCTCCACGCCCAAAGCCACCGCCACGGTAGTTGTTTCCTCCATAGTCTCCTCGACTACTGGGTCCACCGAAGTCGCCGCGCCCATAGCCTCCACCCCTGGGTCCATAGGGCGCCGGGCCCCGGTAGGGCAAGCCGCCTCGACCACGTGGACCTGGGTAATCGCGGGGCGGAGGCCCGTCGAATCTACCGACTGCGCCCCGAGGTCCAGAGGGAGCTCTGAGCGTGGACGCACCTCCACCCCTATTGTGAGCAGACATTGACATTGACGCCGCGGGACCGGTCGGGGGTGACTGAGCAGGCTGACTAAAACTTCGCGAAGGGCCTGTAGGTGGCGGTCTCTCGTAGTTCCCATTCCGATAACTGCTGGGACCCGACGGGGGTTGCCGGGGCTCGTTGACGCCGTTCATGTGGACATCTTCGCGTGGCATGCTCACATCTCGGTCTCGCATGGGGTCTGCAGGTGCCGGTGGCGGGGGCGATCTGTCACGATAGCTGCCAGCGGCTGATTCCGCTCTGTCATATTGGCTTCGGTTGGCTGATGGTGCTGGTGATCTTGTTACAGAACCTGCCAGACTTGCTCTGTCTGGGTGCAGGGGAGGAGATGATCGTCGTGAGGTATCATGTGATGCTGGACCGGAGTCTCTCGGTGATGGAGACCGTCTCACCCAGGTGTCATTCTGAGCTCTCCTTCGAGGCGGGCTTCTGGATCTCGGTCTGTAGCTTTCGCCTCCTCTTCCCGAGTCTCTCAGAGGTGATCTGTCGCGTGGATCCCGGCTTCGGTCTGGCGAGAATCGTCGTTCGCGCTTTGGCGAGCGTCGGCTAGGCTCGGGTGAGAAGTCTCGAAATCTCTTGGGATCAGGCGGGCTGCGAGCCCTGCCGCCAGGTGGCGATCTAGACCTTCTTCTGGGTGGTGACCTTCTTGGAGAGTAGCGACGTGGTGGCGATCTTCTGTTGGCGAACAAGTCCTCTCGTCGGTTTGGAGGAGTTCGTGATCGTCGACGAAAGGCTGGAGAGCGACTACGTGGGCGTGTCGCTCGTGAGCTCGTGAGTGGAACGTAGGAGTCGATATCGTCTCGTCTTTCTTCTCTTCGATCATCCCGCCGTACATCTCTTCTGTCTGCAGTCCATGAGTCTGCGCCGAAACGGTCTCGATCGCGAAGTGAAGGTCTGTATGAATTCTCGCCCCCAGGTCTGTAGCTTTCGCCGGAACCAATAGCGAAGACGTCAGGATCACGGCTAGGTCTGTCTCGAGGCGCAGGCGATCGCCGGGAACTGCTGGATGTCAGTTATTTGGGAGAGATCCAATAGCACGGCAGAGGGGCATTACCCCCGGTAACGATCCATGAGGGCGCGTCGATACAGACGCGGTCAGGGTTTTAATTCTGTGCCATACAGGAAGTTCCTTTGGGGTTTAGAGACACGAGGCCATTTAACATTGTGGAAGCGCAGGGAGGAAATTGTATACCTTACTTATCCGCTTCACAGAGATCCTTGGTCCTGAGATTTTTTGAGTCAAGTCCGAGAGCCTCGTCACTGATGAGGCTGAAAAGCTTGGCAGACCCTGCCGTTATGTGCCCACGCAAGATAGTCCTCAGAATACTATTTCTAACTAATACTCGTATATGCTTAGTGCCTTTGAAGTCAGGGTTTACAGTATCACCGTTAGCCTCAAAAGCATACATGCACCCCAGCGCAACGGATGGCTCTGACCTCTACCTGTGTCGCCCGAACACAAAGTCGCTGTACCCGACCTCGCTGAATCGCCTGTCATATTCTGTGCCTCACGATGTTCCACCACGTCTGCTTCGTCCGTTGCGTGGCGAGGCTTACACATACCAGGTCGTCCAAGGTTGACGAATATCCAGAAATCGCAGGCTGCGGTCTCTTTTCGCTGGAATAGAACCAGGAACATAGCCAGGCCTGTCAACAAGGACAGTGTCACTGTCTGTCCCTGGTCCGTCATAGACTTCAAAAAGATGAGACAAATTTTCCAGCGTATAGCATCTTGCACACAGACAGCCGTATGTCTGCCAAGGGAGAGCCCAGCGAACTCAGAAATAGCGCCTTCAGAAGGGTGCCTTGCCAAGTTTTGAGTATTCCGTGCTCATGAGCATGTTGCACGTCTTGGAGGCAATGATACCGTTTCTTGACTTGACCCGCCTAGTCAACGTTGACTGGCCACCAGATACCTGCGTTCTCGATCAGCTCGTGAAGGGAGCAGGTTGAAAACGACCTTCAGCTCACGACATCAAGCAACATGAAGCACAATCTGGTCAAGTGAACGATATCGGAATGGCTGACAATACCGGAACCAACACGATAGTTATTGACGAATAGATTGCTTTGGTGCATTTTCGAGCACTCGCAGCTGTCCTCTTACTTCTTCTGATCGAGAGCTCAACTACTCTACGGGCCGTTCACAATGGATACAGGCTCTCATGATATGACCTATTCCTGATTTGTACGTCAACGTTGGAACTAGGACGGAGGAGTCCCGCGGCGAGAAGACAGTGTACGAGGGAAGGTTAAAATTGATGTTGGCAGTATTTGTTGCATGTATGGACTCAACAAAGTAGGCGCTCCATCCGTATCCAAGCACTGTACAAACCAGCTATTTCGCCAGTAGTTGTTCGGTTCATCCATAGACGCCGCCCGTACCCAGCAATGATCCACCCATGGTATGTCTCTAGCTGTATTTGTCCAACAAGTTCACCAGCAATCCAAGCAAAACTGCGCCCTTCTCTGCATCGTCATATACCTGTGCAAGGAACTCCGTGTACTGAGAAATCGTCCTTAGCCACCCATCAAGCGGAAATTCTCCACACCCATTGTCGGCGTCTCAACAAGGCTGTCCCGTGGGACACCCTCCTGCTTACGTCTGCTGTAGAAGCTGCGACACTCGTGCAATACCTGGGCCCATTCAGCCAGGGATCGCCCGCTGTACCGTGCTGTACCCATCTCCTGCTCCTTAGGCTTGAGCGGCTTCACTTCTCTTGCTCTAGCCTTTCCGCGGGAAATACTACTACCACTCGCCCCGCTTCCACCGCTGTGGCTGGTTTCGCTGACACCACTACCACTGCCTCCGCTCACACCACTGTCTGAGCTCTGCCGCGATCTGAGTATGGCCTGCGCATTAGGAGGAAGGAGTGGCGCTACCACCATCCGATTCTTGTTTTCCAGGTTTGGTCGAGACGTAAAGTATTCAAGAGAGAATTTGAACGAAAATGCCTGGTGCGGTGGGGTAGCTGGCCTCTTTGGCGCGGTGATAGCGCTGTTTGGACCAGGACTGTCGCTGGAGGTCGAAACGCCGTTATCGTCAGGACTTCCGGGTGGTGTTACTTCTCCTGGTCGATGATTACCTGGCGTACCGAAAACATTGAGGCCGCGGAACAGGCTCCATCGTTTCTTGTTGCTATGGTTTGGCAGGTCGGCGGCCGGGATAGTGTTGAGGATGGATGAATGGTTCGGAAAGGGCGAATTCTGAGTGACGACGGAGTTTGGCAGATACCTTTCGAAATGAGTCTTGGAGGCCGTCATAATTGGTTGACTGTCAGTCCGAACAATAACGAGGACACGGCTGGGTGCAGGTGAACAAGGCGCCGATGATGGCGGCACGAGACCTCGCATCTCCGCTTCTGCACTCAGATATTGATAATTCGCCCAGCATTTGTTCAACCGAGCAGCCAATGTCTGCAAGATTTCCCTGCAAGGGTGTAAGTAACCGCTCAGAAAATTGATGGCCTTCAACTTACAAATCCGTGTCCGAAACCTCACCATCGTATCGTGCAACTTTCCAGCACAACAGACGGTAAAAGTAATGTCGCACCATGGGCGACCAATGACAAAAGTGCTTCTCGAAGATGTTGGCGTTCAACAGCCACTCCAGGACCAGCTGACGCTTCCGCCCTTCATTATGTATTAGAATGGACCAATTAGTGTACAAGAATGTAATCGCTCGTATCTGGGTAAGGGTGGTCTGACTTCGGAGCATCTGCTTGCAGACTTCCAGCCAGAACGGCCAGTCGAGAACTGGGGTATCAATGTATGTCTGATAGTGTCGGAACATGATAGGGAGAACTTCCTCCATAAAATCACAAATCACAAAACATGCGTCGTTATTGTACAGGGAGATCTTGACGGTCGCCGCTTTAGTGACACTGTCAAAGGATATTGAGAAGAGGTTCCTCAGATTGGTGCGGTCTGGGTCCAGGTCACCCATGACGTCTCGCAGCAACATGATCAGTCGATTCTCAGCAATCGATCGAGTTGCATTAGCGATCGTCATAGGGAGAGTAGCTAAAGCGTCTGGGTTGTCCATGATAGATCCGGTGCCGGGAGCGTAGCTTTCGCCTCCAATCTGGCCAGCTTGTCGGTAGATGGTTGTTTCCAGGATGACCAACATTTGAGCACATATTGGTACCATCCCAGGAATTCCCGCGCGATCTTTCAGCGACATGTCTTCCGAAAGGAATTCAGACACTAGAATATGGTACTGCTTCGTGAAGACGAAGAACAAATCACTGTTGTGGCCGGACCATCTCGTAACCCAGGGTTGATACCAATCGATCTTCTCTGAGCCTGGCGGTATTGGGCCTCGTCGCTGAAGGTGGCGCATGAAGGTTGCTTGAGACCCAACACAGAGACTCCGAACGGGTGGAGGGAAATTCCTCCCTAGAGCGCTGGAGATCAAGTCCAGTTTCTCTCCGTTCTCAACGCCAAACTGCCTGAACACGCGTCTAAGAACAGCACTTGGAAGACACCATAGCCTGATGAGCATGTCGGCCACGCCAGGACAGAAAAAGAATGCATAAGCACAGGCTTTTCCGGCAAAGGTGACTAAGCTTTGAGGTGCAGTCCTCAGTGACAATACACCGGTGATAAACTCCATTTGTGAGAGGAGGTTCTGGACAAAAGTGTTACGCACGTTCTGATAAACCGAATCGATCAGGAAATCTGCCTCCTCCGATTCAAGCGAATTGGTCGACTTCGACTTCGAGATTGAATGACGCCGAGGGCTCTCCCCTGGAGTTGAAGCGAAGCCAGGTATTCTCCATTCCGGCCGACTCATGATTCGGTTCGCAGCTTCGAGGAATGCGGGTCTGTCCGTGCCAGATATCGACTGATTGTTTGCTCCATGCAAAATCTCCAGCAACCCTGTCCACCATTTATTCAAAATTACGACTCGTCTGTCCAAATCTTCCGCTCGGAGGGATGTGTTTGATGGATGGGTTTCGTGCTTGACCAAGAAGGGAATGAGGGTTGTTCGTAGCACCTTAGCTTTTTGAAGGCTAGTTTTTGACTGGAAGCCACTGTACTCTCCATCGATGTTGCGAAATGCAGCCCACAGTGGATCTTTTCTTCTGGGGACTTCGGCGTTGAGAGACGCGAGTCGGTCGGACGAAAGAGAGGAAGGCAGGGGGGGAACCTTATTGAGCGATAGCCTTGACTGTGATCGCTCGTTGGACACAAAACTCCGGAGAGATGTCGCACTAGAATTTCTCGACATCCGCTTGAGATTGTTGTCACTCTTGTTCTTGGTGAGAAGGACCGAGAGCGGTCTTTGGACTGGTGTGGGAGTGGTGGAACGTCGTTGTTCGAGGCCCCGGATCGGCTGTGCTGGAGCCTCCGGTAGCGGGTCAGTCTCCTCAGGGGATGTTCGTAGCGGGGGACTCGAGGCCGTTGGTTCGGGGACAGCGACCGAATTTGCAGCAACGACAACCTTCCTCTTGCTAGGCGACCAACTCCGCTTCCTTTCTGGAGTTTCACCATCTTTCCGGATGGGGGAGGTCGACCTCGATGAGGAGGGAGCCGCCCATGATTTCCGGGCGAAGGTACGAAGTGTCCCGGCTACGGAACGGCCCAAACTCCTCGTCTGCTCCTCCTTCTCATTGATCGCATTGTTTGCCTCTCTTGACTGTGGCTCATCATCCTCCGCCGATAGGGAAAATCGGGCACTTGCCAACATTTTTCTCTTCGCTTTCCTCGAGACCCGGCGGAAGAGTTCCATGTTTGCCGAGTGCACACTCTCGTTGACCTTGACCTTGGTCTCGGAAGGCAGAGAGATGACATGTTCGGAAAAGGTGCGTTTGATCGTCGAGGAGTCCGAATGCTCCGGAGAGAGGTACGTGAAGCTAGCAGATCGGACCAAGCCGGTTGAAGCAGGTTCAAACGCGTCTGGAGAAGAGATCGTAGTAGACGAATGGATTGGTAGCGGACTCAGAGGATGGACGGGCAAAGCGGGCAGAATCTGCCCTTCGATCTGTGCAGTCAAAGCCATGATGAGGTCGTCCGGTCAGGTGGAACAGCGTGTACAAGTAAAGCCAACCGTCCCGCGCGTCGTTGCGGTTACGCCAATGCCAATGCGACAGAGATCGACCTGTCCTTATTTCTCGCCATTAGGGCCAGACGCGGCGGATGGGCAACATCGATACGCAAGGATAATAAATGGTGGGCTGAACCTGGCCCGCGTGCGGACGCAGTGGGAAGGCTGCAAATCAGAGGGGTGAATGAAAGGATGTTGTATCCAATGTTCAAGGCGGAAGATACCGAATTTCACGTTAACGACAGAAGGTGTGTAAAATGTAAAGCCTAGCATGAACAATAACGAAGGACCGAAGAATAAGCAGTGTAAACGGGCAAATATTGACAACGAAGCAAGCAGGAAACAGTGGTGGTGGAAGCATTATCTCAGTTTAGCTACGTGGAAATCAGAGTTCCTAGTTGCTGCAAGTTGAGCCTGAGCCACGCATGTTGCAGGTCGCAGCCGGATGCAGGACCGCTGGATGGAGTGCCCTGAGTGCCTGTTGGCGGCTACGACTGGCTTACGGAGATGCCCAGACAGAGACATCGGCGTCATCAAACACCGACGCGGCCTGCACGGGGCCACTCAGGCAAAAGGCTTTTACTTGCTTTCAAGGTTGTTTTTCGCTTGTTCCTCAGAAGCCGCCTGAAACTGGCACACTGCCTTATCTTTCCAGGGGTGCCCATCGATAGCGCCTATCGCATCATCTCGCTGGAGACCACTGTTTGGCCCGTAGCTCTTTTTCCGCTTTGTGGATACCCACGGTGTTTGAAGATCGCAGATTATATATACTTTACGGTTCATCAAGTCCGGACTTTCGCTACTTGCGGTCAAAAGAATCCTCCTCGGGCGATCGTAAAGCCTCCTCGAGGCTTCGGTACCTGGGTTCCCCCGCCGTATGCACAGATATCGCTTGCCAATTGGTTCAGATCTCAACAAACTGCTTACACTGCGTGTTGGTCAATGCCGCCCGCCGGGGAGGCCTCTTTCAAGACTTTAGCACCCCGGACTACTTACGTAGACAACAAGCACATGTTCCGACCGCTACTGCAATCATGGTCTTCTGCGACTTGATCTTGACGCTGTGCCGTGGGATCCCTTGGGGTGCACTCGGTATGGGTGCCTGAGGATGTACTCTACAAATGAAGTGACACAATCTGGGTACAGCTCCAGCAAAAAGAGTCTGGAGACACGCCTGTCAGTGCTTGACCTTCGCCCTGCGGACACTGGCATGTCTGATGGGCAGCTCTCAATATTTTATCAATAATTCCACATAGCTTGCGGGAACCGTGCTGTCAAAGTTTGGGATCATCCGACAAGACACGGCAAATCCTTGGGCGCCGCGGGAATCTAGATCACGACGACGAGGCCGGCTTCAGCGGGCTGCATTTATCAATCCCAGTAAAGTGTCAAAACTCGACAGACCTCAATAAGGCGAGCTTTCGAGAGACGCTCTGCAATGGAATGGGAGATTCTCACAATAGTGCATGAACTCGATCTGCAGCGAATTGACTTGTCCGCTCCTTCGATGCAGAAGGGATTCATGCCATGTTCGATTGATTGTACAGAAGAGTTTATCCAGTTCAATGGTGTGCAGTTTCCTTGTCTTCGGCGTCAATTGCATCGATGTCTTCGAAGAAGTTCTCCTCGGCTTGTGTCTCTCCCGGTTCAGAAGACGACCCTTCGATCTCCACAGACTGGTCCTCGTAATCCTTCATCTCGCTAGCTAGGTTTGTCTCTTCTGGCGATTTGGGCGCAGCAGGAGGTGAGAATTTCTGAACATGCCCCTCTGCGTCGGAGGCTTTCTGAGTGGGAGGCTTGTATGCTCGTAGTTCTCTCAGGTACAGGTCCTGAACCAAATCCGCTGCAAGACATCAGTCATGGGTTCGTGATATCGTCCCCGGGGTGACTAACCTCGTGAGATTGATGCAGCTGCAAAGCTTCGGCGTGAAGTTGGTAGCGTTCTGGAGCTCACCCGAGCAAGGAGGCGGCTCTGAACGTCATGTCAGTGGTTGAATATGCCTCTAACTGAGAGACTTACACTGGCCCTGAGTGATTGCGCCATTTTGACGTTGAGAATAAGGGTACAACGGATCGCTTCAGTCAGTCAAGGAGCTCTCATTGAGGTTCTGCCAGTGAGTTGAAAGTGAAATGCAGCTCTGACGCTAGATTGAATGCGGCAGTCACGTGTAAGACGCATCAGGTTAACACTTCGCCGCCTCACGCACCCGAACTTCCTTTCCATCACCTTCTCTCCACCCTCTCTCTCCATCACATAATCGCAGCACTCGTCAAGGAGTTATCTCTGCCTTCTTCCCTACCACAGAGGGGTTCATTGACGCCCTTGCGCACGTTCGAACGGCATCGCTGACGACGACATATCGTGTTCAGAAAATCTCAGCTTTTCCTTGACTCACGAGACCTTCACTGGTTGAACGGTCGCAGTCAGATTTCCCGTCTCCTTCGCGCCTGCGCTTCACTTAAAACGCTGCGATCGCCTCTTCCCGCTCTCACTTGTGCGAGAAAAAGGTACTGGACATTAGATAGTTAACTCGAGCGTGGTTCGGCACCATCTTTTAGGTTGTCTCATTCACTTGTTGATGACCTGACTGACACTTGCCTTGGTCCAGTGTACGACGATTTACGACCCTCAAGTCTGCGTCTACACTACGAAGCCGTTAACCGCGCTCGAATCCAATACGATCTGCACAGTCATTGGCCTCGATTTCTCTGATTCTCTCGATTTCCCTTGCGTGTGACGCATTGGCCAGGCGAAGCCTTACAGCTTCTGCCGCGAACGGAACCCAGCCCTTCAGGCCTTTGTCTCAAAAAACCGCCAAACTGTATTCCCCATTATTCGTCAAGACCTTTGCAAACAATCATAACCTACGGACAACCTACAAAGGGATCAAGAGACGTCAGACCCAGCGACTGCAGGGAACATTAAGCGGTCGAGTTACCAAGCCAAAATCAGGGCATCTTGCACCTAAGAAATCCAAGATGGCCACTCCCGGAGCTGAGAATCAACCTCCGGAGGCGCCAGTCTGGCGAGAGAATCTCAATACCCATCTCGTCTGCCCCGAGTGCAACCAGTACCCACCTGATCTCATTGAGGAAAACGCCGACACCATTTGCGCCAACTGTGGAATGGTCTTGGCCGAGCGTCTCGTCAGCTACGAGTCTGAGTGGCGTACATTCAATTCCGACGAGGGCAAAGGCGATGATCCCAACCGTGTCGGCGAAGCCGATAACGATCTCCTCAACGCCAGCAATTCAGGCACAATGATTGGTGGTGGCGGTGCTAACGTGTCGAAAGAGACGCGCAAGCTCAAAAAGGCCCAGGCACTCCAACAGGAGAACAAGGCCGACAAGGTCCTGCAGACTGCATATGCCCAAATTGAGGCTTGGGGGGAGAGAGCCCAGCTTACTTTTCCCATCAAGAATTCCGCCAAAGGGTATTACAAGCGTGTCTACGAAGCAAATGCCCTCCGCGGCAAGCCAGTCGATGTCATTTTGGCTGGCTGCCTCTTCATTGCATGCCGTCAACAAAAGGCACCTCGATCGTTCAGTGAAATCTTCGGTCTGACATCAGTTCCTAAGAAAGATATTGGCCGAGTCTACAAGCACTTGGAGAAATTCTTGATGAAATGGTCCAACGATAGCATCCAGGCCATCGAGGAAAGTGGTGGCATCGCCAACCAGTCGATCGCCTACAATGCAACCGAGTCAACGAAACCGGAACAACTCTGCGAACGGTACAACAACATGCTCGGAGGTCCCTTTAGGGTGGGGAAGATTGCAGCGGAACTTGCACAGAAGATTCCGGAAATCAAAGAGCTCGCTGGTCGAAGCCCTTTATCCAACGCTGCTGCTTGTGTCTATTTTGCCAGTCACCTCGTTGGTCTGGGGAAATCGACCAAACAGATCAGCGAAGTCGCAAGCGTCAGCGATGCCACCATCAAGCACGCCTACAAGTACCTGTATCTCGCGAGGAAAGACCTCATCGAGCCGAGCTGGCTTGGGAAGCAGGATAAAGGCTTCGGCGATGAGAAGAACTTACCTAGTGCTTAGCATGACCAACATGGGACAGGGCCACATTCGGCTGTAGGCCCAGAAGTTTACGCCTGAGACGTGGTATTTCTCTGATCGACGGGCGGTGATGTGCTCCAGGCAAAGGCGTGAAAGTTGAACGTCTCTTGATAATGCCAGGCATAGGACGGGAAGGGTGGCTTGGATCCTTTTGTGAGCATGTTATCGGCGGTTGCTCACCTTTCATCACATGGCATTCAAGTGCCGAAATCGACATAGCATTGGCGTTGGCTCCGGAGAACGATACCCATTCAGAATCAGACCAAGGAAGGGAAGGCAAAAAACCATTTTTGTAATGATAGAGCAGGTTGTCATACTCAAGCAAGGGGGAATCGGAAAAGCTATCTTTCGATCGATTCTGCTCGTCCTTTGTAACAATATCTGATCGGTTCTTCGGACGTCATCACCATCGTGATATCGCCGTCGCATGGACAAAATACGCTACACCCAATCATGTTCGGCCGTCCTCCCGCCTTTTGACAATGTATTTCTCCAACTGCGATAGCCCCACAGAGCAGTACCCTTCAGTAGGTGAAGATCGGAGGCGTATAGCAAACCTCTATTGATAAACACGGTTCTGAAATATTTCTTTCTTCTTGCGCCTGTTTCTGGTTTTGCTGAGCATCTGTCCAGTCTAACTATAGGCCCCTCCGACTCTGAGGAAGCAATCTACCAAAGACAGACTGGTAGCAGAAACTGGTAGTAGGAAGCACTCAGGTATGCTAGGTTATGCTTACTTTTATCAGAGCGAACGACCATGGCAACACCATCACACCTGACATGCCTGTGTGGTTCCATCAAAGAACCCGGTACGCTCCTCGCCAGCCAGTCTTTTCCAATGGAGAACAACATCTGTCACTGCAACACCTGCCGCCATACCACAGGCTCTTTGGGTGCATGGTACCTAAGTCTGAAGGGCCCGCCGAGTGAGAAGTCCCTGAGCAATGCTACCGCTTTCAAGACATCGGAGAAGTACACCCGCTTCTTCTGTAGAGAATGCGGGTGCAATGCTTTTGTAAGGTCTGAGAGAGATGGTCGGTGGGACGCTTGCGCAGGGATTGTGGAGATGAAGCAGACCGAAGGGATGACGGGGCAATCCAGCGCGCAAAAGAGCGTATCAAAGGTCTTGTTCCACGAATATGTCGGGGACGGAAAGGATGGTGGAATGGCCCCGTTTCTCACGAAGCTTGGTGATCGCGAAGTGCCATGTTACAACACCGAGCCAGGGGAGAAAGGTGCCAAAATTTTCAAGGAAAGCGAACTCCAGCAATTGCGCGAGACATCACTGCATCAACCAGCCGTGGCAACAAAAGACCGTGGGGAGGCACTCCAAGTATCCTGCTCCTGCGGCGCCTGTCAGCTGCGCATTGCACCGCCGTCGTACGGAGTTTCAAGCGAGGGATGGTATGTCCCTAAGGGTGACCGGAACAAATACTATGCCCGACTCTGCTGCTGCCGTTCATGCCGGCTATCACTGGGCTTCACACTACAACCATGGGCATATATTCCTCCGTCCCAGATCCACACAGTCAACGACAAACCGGTGGTTTTTGGTCCCGAGGCTAACGAAACGCCCCAAATCGAGAAGCTGAGACACTATCAGTCTTCGGAGTTCGTGCTGAGAAGTTTCTGCACGGTCTGTGGTGCGACCATGTACTATCAAAGCTTCGAGAGGCCGTATATCATTGATGTGAGTGTTGGCGTTTTGAGGTCGAGGGTTGGTAACGTCATGGCGGGAGAGTGGTTGGAATGGGATAGGGAAATTGTTAGTAAGAGGAATGAAGCTGTTGATGAGGAGTTGGTAGAGGCGTGGTTGGACAAGTCAACAGCTTGATGAATATACGAGCGGATCGGTCGGAGTCCTATTGCAAAACGTCCCAGTATCAATGGGGTATGACTTTCAAGCCTTGTCTTTGTCCCTGAGAATTCCAGTGTCGAAATAACAGTGTTCTCGTAGGCAGTGCTTTGTCTTCGCTATCGAGGACTACATTCGCCGGTCTAGTTGAAGCGACGTTAAAAATCATAGCTCAGCGAGAATCCCTGGGCTTACCCATGGCTACCTGTATTTTTTGCTCAACGAAAGACATACTGAGACATGATCTGAGCCAAACCCTGTGCAATGAAGCGGCCCAGTGAACTGAGCTTCGGTGTGCTGAGGCGTCGATGAATAAGTCATTAGCTTGAAGAAGGCGCCGCTTTGGCCAGAAGGTTCTGCACGCAATGTTATGAGCAAGATTTCCTTCCCTTTATTGTTGCATAGCGATATTCAAGTTTAGATACATTAATATTCCTTGTTTCTTTTTTATTTCGAGGAATCAACCAGCAAAACCACAGCCTCGCCGGTAATCGCTGCCGAGGCTTGGCGTTAGAAGGACCAGGCTGCAGCTTCTGCAGTTGGCCGTTGTCGTGGAATAATCTCGCGATATTCATTGCCTCGACTCGCTTGAGTCTTCCCACGCACGCGCCAATCTATCGCCACACTCCAAGAATCCTAGCTTGCTGACTGCGAACTCACTGGCAAAGAGGTGTCCTTCCAGGGGAAAACTTTCAGCTATGGCTGCCGCTGCGAAGCCGAGCAAGAACCAGCTGAGGCGAGCGAAGAAGAAGGCTGAGAAGCATCAGAAAGATAAGGTGCGATCATACATGGCGACGACTTTTTCCGACACTAATAGCGTCCAGGGGAGCAGCGCAGCATCTGCAGACGCCACCGTGAAAGAGGAAATACCAGCACCAGATTCTGAGACGGCGCCGCAACCGCCTGCGAAGACCAATGGCAAAAGAATCAAGACAGAGCACGACGCACCCAATGGCGACCCTCTCACGGATCCTCTCATTGTCGACGAGGAAAACCCGCTATTCGACATGTACAAGGATATCATGGGCAGATTCGAGGAAGAGGACAAGGAAGATCCCACGCTGAAAGAACCAGAGAAGCCAGAAGTGTACTACGACGATGACGATGATATCCCGGACGAAGAAGAAGAAAATTCCGCACCCAAAATCTCCAAAAAGAAGCGGAAAGAGATGACCAAACTATCCGTTGCAGAATTGAAGGCCATTGTGAAGAAGCCGGAAATGGTCGAGTGGACAGACACATCTGCGCCAGACCCAAGGCTACTTGTCCACATGAAGTCATATCGAAATGTTGTACCTGTGCCGACTCATTGGTCGCTCAAACGAGAGTACTTGTCGTCCAAGCGAGGTATTGAGAAGCCGCCTTTTGCACTGCCGAAGTTCATACAAGAGACCGGTATCGCGGAAATGCGTGATGCGGTGCTAGAGAAGCAAGCAGAAGCCACTTTGAAGCAACGACAACGAGAACGGGTCCAGGGCAAGACGGGCAAGCTTGATATCGACTATCAGAAACTCTATGATGCGTTCTTCAAGTTCCAGACGAAGCCCGAATTGACGAGATACGGGGAAGTCTACTATGAAGGTAAAGAGTTTGAAACAAATCTTAGACACCTGAGACCTGGCGAGTTATCAGACGAATTGAAGGAAGCTCTGAACATGCCTCCAGGCGCGCCCCCGCCATGGCTGATCAACATGCAAAGATACGGACCACCACCCTCATATCCAGCTTTGAAGGTACCCGGTGTGAATGCTCCTCCTCCGCCGGGTGCGAGTTGGGGTTTCGCACCAGGACAATGGGGGAAGCCGCCGGTTGACGAAGCGACAAATAGACCACTATATGGGGGCGATATCTTCGGCGTGCTACAGCAGCAACAGAACACACAGCAAGGAGAACCGATTGAAAAGGAACTCTGGGGTGAGTTACAACAAGAAGAAGAATCTGAAGAGGAAGACGAGGAAGACGAAGCCGACGAGGAAGAAGACGAAGAAGATGGTGGAGCTGGCATTGAAACCTCCGCGGGCCTGGAAACGCCCAGTGGCATGACCTCGGCAGTGCCAACAGAGATCGGCGGTACGGAGACCGTGTCTGAATTCGACCTGAGAAAGCGCCGTGGTACAGAGACGGAGGTATCGTCGCATCCTAGATCGGCATACCAAGTAATTCCGGAACGCCAAACACGCGTCGAGGGCTTCTTTGGTGGCGATCGTGTCTACGATATCAAGGCCGCACAACAGCAAGGTGCGGCCCACCTGCCGATTCTAGGACAGGAGGATTCCCGCAAACGCAAGAAGCCGGGTGATGTGGATGTATCGATGGACCCAGACGCGCTGGCAGCGCGTGACGGTATGGATAAAGCCGATCTGCAACGCGCTTACGATCAAGGTCGGCGGGCCGAGCAGAATCCAAATTGGGATTTCCAGGAAGATCTGTCAGAAATGATTTCCACCGAGGCGAGAAAGAGGCAAAAGAGGGACGAGGAGAGGAGGAGTAAGAGGTGACCACGGGCCCAAGTTAGAAGATTGCATTAGTTTCCCCCAAAAGC
This sequence comes from Phialophora verrucosa, assembly GCA_002099365.1. Lineage (NCBI taxonomy): Eukaryota > Fungi > Ascomycota > Eurotiomycetes > Chaetothyriales > Herpotrichiellaceae > Phialophora > Phialophora verrucosa. The sequence goes on along the minus strand of MSED01000002.1, from coordinate 108,454 downwards.
TCTAAATGATACCCTGGATTATTCATGAGTAAGAGTGCGTTCGGCGACTGGCGGCAATGTGCACGACTCAATCATTATTGTCAGCGAGCAGTTGCCAAATGTCCCAACCACAAATGAACCACAAATGTCCCATAACACCGCCCAAAACCACGGTGCTTTGAAGGTTTAAAGTTCCTTCGCCTGTGCTTGGTTCGATATTGAGCAGAGCATTACAGTAACCTGGGAGAACTTCAGCATGTCCATCATGACAGGGGCCGCCAACTCCACCTCTATCACGGTCGCTTGGCATTTTGCATTCTCAAGTCACGGTAAATCTCTGGCCAGGGGCCCTGTGCCGCTCTTGTGCTAACATCGGTCCAGAAACCGCTTAGTCGACTCGTCACGGACACTCCAGCTTGCTGAGCTCGGGCATGCCAAGGCAGCCAAATGATCCAGACTACTGGGCAAGGCTTGGATGGACTTGACGAAGCCGCACGAGGGCTTATTTGTGATGCTTCTATGGTACCAAGACACATGCGCACTGGCTGATCCATCCCCTTCTGTTCCTCGACCCGGATCTTTGAGCTCCAGTCTAGGGGTTCTAACGATGTGGAAAAGCAAGCCGACGTCTGGGAGGAGACTCACTCCGACCCTATCTAAGTACTCGGGAGGTAGCGTTTCATTGTCTCCAGGGGCTCCAAAAAGCCCCAAGACGCGATGATGCAGTACGTCAGCGCATCGCGAGCGATATATTAAGCAACTTTCGGCCATAGGGCCAACGCCGCAACGACAATGAGGCACATCAACATTGTCGAAAGCTCCAAGACCGGCACTTCGGTACGTGGCGATGCGGCTAAGTTGGACCTCGACGTGGGAGAGGTAGTACTTGGTTAATAGGTTCGTGTCAGGCGGGGAGCACTGGTCCAGAACCGGTAACGCCCACAAGACTTGAAGGCATCCTGGGAGCCAGCTCGACCGGATACAAAGGACCTTTTTGAGTCAACGATGGTATCTTTCCAGGAGTCCCAAGTAGCGTAAGGAGAAATTTTGATATCGCCGAGTTGCGGGTCAAAACGGATTCCAGAAACGTGGCAAAGATGGTCCCGTGTCTCTCTTCCCAAGCTTCTGATATCAAAGCTAGGTATAAGATCCAGTCTTCTCTCAAGCCATTCTTCATCTTCCAGGCAGCTCACCTCTTCAAAACCAAAGAACCATTGGCCCGGAACGCCCTCGAGGAATGTCCCAGTATAAACCTCACGATCCAGAACTTTCCCGAATGTCTTCCTTTGATTCAACCCAGTCCGCGGACGAGGTGCATTATATGTCGACGAACATTAACACGGGGATTGATGGCGCGATGTACGAAAACCTGACCATGTTCCTGCAACGCCTTTTTGGTGCGAATGACTCCGCCATCCGCCGGGACGAGGAGGATCTACACCACCATGGATGCACTTGACGCAGCAGTGAAAGACATCCGAGACGATGGCAACTACTTTGACGGCGGCGTCTGGAGCCATCCACAAGCCACCGCCCGTGTGAGACAGCTGCGGGAGGAGGGTCACTGCTTGAACCTCTTCACCTTCACTGACACACTCGTCAATAAGATGGATGCGGAGTCTGGGCAAAAGTTCGTCGACAACCTTACCGACACACAGCTGAGGACTACCTTGATCAATGTTGGGATCCAGACTCCAGGCCTGTTTTACGCAAGTACACCATGATTGCCCTCTCAAGGCCTGTACCTCTAACACCTCGTCGCAGGGGACTTTGGTGCCTTGCGGTTACGCGGCTTCGAATTGAAATTGACGATCGGGGCCCGTAAGGGAGTGCCTATTCTCGAGACCTTTGCGGCGTCTTACAATCTTCGGGAACAAGAAGTGGCGCTCTGAGGTAGCTGCGAAGCTGGAGGCGGGCGGACATGGATTTCTCCCAAATCGTTATATGGTGACGGCGGTATGCAGGGGAACATGGTTATTAGCGTGGAGTCGTGAAGGGTTTATTGTGTTTAGATCATATCCTATCAATGTCCCTCTCTGAACCTCTCCATCCTTACCTCGACCCCGAAAGCCTAGCATTGCATGGTTCGACGGCTGTGAAGACCTCATAACTGGCCATCAGCAGTGCAGGAGGTTATGCTATCCGCCAAGTATTTCCGGGTGGACGGACCCTCGTCAGACAGGTTGTCGGAAGCGGAGCACGCAATGACAAGCAATCAGTCTCACTTGTTGATCGTGCAAACTGCAGTTCCAGCAAAGAATATCAACGGCGGCACCCTGCAGACTCCACAGGACGGGTTACGATCTCCTGGCTGACTTCTTTTTTCATCTTCATATGCACAACACCCCCGATACGAATGGCCTTGAGATCACAGATAGAAAGGATTCTGATTGATAGGCACATGGCGTATTAATGCCCCCCAGAGAGAATTTGGGTGGAAGGTCAGCCGAGTTGTCCCCCCTCACGTGCTTCCCCCCCCCATCCCGGCGCTTGCCACCTCCTCGCCTCATATTCCGCCGGCTCACCATGTTCGTCTTCCGTCTTCTCCGCATCTCGACAATAGCCGAGGATTTCCTCTGGCTGGAAGGATGAAGAAGACCCTGGCCCGGTGTTGGTCCACCCGAGGCTGTTCCTGCAGTCTTGATGCTGCGATTGAAGCTGTAGGTCGAGTCGTAAGTTCCTGACATGCCCTCTGCGCCCAGGATCCGCTGAACGGAGCCTTTGACTCGTCGTGTTGACTCGAGCCTCTTTTCCTGTTGTCTCTCACCTGCTTCATCGTCCCGTTCAGCTCTGCACCTGGCAATTTCTCAGGTTCAGTCACGGTCGTTCCTGAAGCTTCCAAGAGGATCAAGGCGCCCAAGATGCCCATCTTCAAGTCCCTGCAACCGCCCATTGAGATGCCATGGCATCTCCCGGTGTGGACATGGCTCTTCGATTCCGAGTACAGCCCCATGAGACATCACAAGCCAGAGGACATCAAAGGGTTCACAAACGCTCTCACGAAAGAGCACCTCAGCTACGTCGACATTAAAACGCACTCGACACACCTCTCCACCGCACTCGTCAAGAACTACGGCCTCTTGCAGGGCCAGACAGTCGCCCTCTTCTCCCCGAATACAGTATGGTACCCATGCGCCATGTTCGGCATTCTCCGTGCCGGAGGCGTCGTCAGCGGCGCGAGCCCAGCATATAACGTCGAGGAAATGACCTATGCGTTGAAGACCGCTGAGGCGAAGTTCCTCTTCACGGTCCCGAGTAGCATGGAGATTGCGGCCGCGGCGGCTAAGAATGCAGGGATACCGCAAAGCAATGTGTTCCTGCTGGAGGGCACAATGGAAGGGTTCACAACCATGAGTCAACTGCTCGAGTTGGGCAAGAAGCACGAGGAGAGCGGACAAATTGAACAATTCCGCCTCCCTTACGGCAAGAAGAACAAGGATATCTGCGGTTTCCTCTCCTTCAGCTCGGGAACGACTGGTCTGCCGAAAGCGGTCATGATCGCACACTCCAATGTCATCGCTCAGTGTCTCCAAATCAAACAAATCTCGCCAGACACGTTACGCCGGATTCTCGCCGTGCTGCCACTGTTCCACATTACAGGACTCGTACATCAGATGCACCTGCCAGTTTTGCTCAACGCCAATGTCTACATGCTCCCATCCTTCACGATGGACGGCATGCTGCAAACCGTCCAGGACTATAAATTGGAAGAAATGCTCCTCGTGCCCCCGATCATAATCCGGCTGGTTCGTGACGAGGAGACATTGAAAAAGTACGACTTATCTTCTCTGAAGCGGTTCTCCTCCGGCGCAGCACCTCTTTCCGCAGAAATACTTGAACTCCTCAAGAAGCGCTTCCCCGGGACGGGCTTCAAACAAGGCTACGGCATGACAGAATCCTGCTCCTGCATCACGGCTCACCCGCCCGAGAAGTACGACTTCAAGTACGCCTTCCGTGTCGGCACCATCGTCGCATCAACCGAAGTCAAGATCGTCGACCCGGACACAGGACGAGAATGTGGACTCAACGAGCCTGGCGAGATCTGGGCACGTGGCCCACAGGTAGTGATGGGATACCTGAACAACCCCAAAGCCACACGCGAGACCTTCGACCGAGACGGATTCTTGCACACGGGCGATATCGGCAGTATCGACGAAGAAGGCCTCATCACCATCACCGACCGCCTGAAGGAAATGATCAAAGTCAAGGGCATCGGTGTCGCGCCCGCGGAGCTGGAAGACCTCCTTTTAGGACATGATGATGTCGAAGACGTTGCCGTCCTGGGCATCCCAGACGATTACTCGGGCGAACGGCCCAAGGCATACGTCGTGCTGAAATCTTCCAAACGCTCTGATGACCCTCAGACCGTGGGAAAGAAACTTATCAAGTATGTGCAGGAAAAGAAGGTGAGGCATAAGTGGATCACGGAAATTGAGATTGTGGACGAGATCCCGAAGTCTCCAAGCGGCAAAATTTTGCGGCGCGTGTTGAGGGACATGGCGAGGGGTGGGAAGAAAGGTGTCGTTGTTAGGGATGACAGGGAGAGGGCGAGGCTGTAAACGCCTACTAGCAGCCTCTTCTATTCAGGGCAGAGAGGGAACCAAAGCCAATTACTCCATGGGGAACACAAGTCACGCGACAAATACGGGCGCAGAGGGAGTTCGAATGCACGAGGAGGATGTTGAACGCAATGCAGACGCCTGGGTAGGAACACCTGAGATGTATTTAGGAGGTTCGAACACAGAAGAGCAGGCAAAGCAAGCCTCGTCCGCCAAAAGCGAGGCTTCCCCGCGGATCGGTAGAGTTCAGGTGAAGCCGCGGTAGATGATGGTGGAAGAGAAGTCACAGGTAGAGTCCGAGGGTCAGACGGAGTATATACCCACATACCAATAGTCTTCCGGAATTGACGCCGCCAAGCTCTGATTCCTGTACCTCGCAGGGCTCAACTAGCAGCACTCAACTCATCCCATATCTTAGCAGGCAATACACCCAAGCTTGAAGACTATAGAGCTGCAGTCTCCGTTCCTCAGCTCCCTTGGTGACATAGAGTAACACGGATGCCTTTGGTTAGGCCTCTTCCCTCGATCGTTGCTCGGGTGAAGCTGGTTGTCCTCTAGCAAGATTCCCTGCCGAACTAAAGAGGACGACCCTCGCAGGCAGGTAGGGTAGAGAGAGTCTCCCCTGTGCCCGGGACCGTCCCGGCTTTTCGACATGCCGAGAGCTTGAAAGACAAGTAGAAGTCTCACGACCGTGATCAAAGAAATCGTAACCTTGATTTGGGCCAACGGTCCAATATCATACTTCTTTCTATCATACAGTACAAGAGTCTCGAGACTCCAATCATCGTCAATTTCCTATCGCCCATAGGCTGGCGTGCACACAATCTCGTATTATTCACCCCGAAAAGGAGCGCTAGTTGTCGCAGTGTCCGACACCATGAGCTGTTGTTTCATAAAGAGCGCAAAGAGAAGTTCGAAGACCTTCACTCGTGCTCGTTGTCGTCTCGTTTCACCCTTCATTGGCTTCTGCTCATATCCCCAGTCTCCACCATTCGTTCGCCACAAAAACTATCGCTTACAGCATGAAGCAATCGGAACGTCATGCAACTGCTTTCTGCTAGCGATTTAGGAAGCAGGGATGGGTTCGGTCTCGCGTTGAAAGACACCAGCATTGGTGTCGGGAAGATCGTTCTGCGGTGCAGACGGGAAGTCATTCTCCTTGACTTGAGCCTTGCCGATGGTGGGAGACGGGATCTTCTGGCGGGCGGTTCCAACCAAATCTTGAGCCTTTGCCGCAGCGGTTCCAGTGTATTGCTTCACAGACTCAAGACCCTTGCTTGTGTGCTGTGCCGTAAGATCTTTGATCTGACTGGTCTGTTGGCCGATGACGTGGCCGGCATGCTCGAGTTGGGCGTCGATGAACTCTTTGTTCTCAAGATAGATCAGTGGGGCGAGGAAGCCAACAGAGGTGGCAATCAAGGCCATGCCCCAGAAAGGAACAATCTTGATAAGGTAGTAGGTAATGAATGCGGTCAAGAAAGCCTGGGCATTGTCAGCAACGCACTGCGGCAGTTTAGAAGCATCTACTTACAGCCGCAGTTACAGGGATATTCTCGGCAAACACAATGCGCTGGATCTCGATGACGAAGAAGTTGATGAGGTTCTCAAGATCGTCGAGGGAGGCTTCGAGAGTTTCTTTTGGAATTTTGTAGTACCTTCGAGGTCGGAGCGAGCCGGCCACACTAGAGCCCATGAGAGCTTTGCTCGAGGCTTCTGCGATGGTGACAACTGGACGCGCGTTAACTGGCATCCCGCAGTGAATATCTATTCACGTACCACCAAGACTCATCCAGGTAAGCTTGATCACATAACGAATGATGGGGAGGTATCGGACAGCGAAGATGAAGGCAATCGCGGAGACAAACGTGATGCCGGTGGCGCGTTTGTTTTTCCACTGTCATATATTAGGATTGTTCACACGAAGTAACAATGGCTTTCATACGCTGAGAAGGGTATAGAAGCTGACGGCGGTTAGCAGGGGTGCTCTGGTTGGACTGGTGTAGGCTTTGAAGTGTACTCACAATGAATGATAGTGAGTGAGTTCGGTGTCCTGTATCTTTGTTAGCCAGTCTCGAAATGCACAGACAAGACCGATAACTCCTCCAGTATCGAGGCGGTCTTTTGAAGGGCAGGGAAGCTTGCATTGCTGGCGGTGTAATCAGGTTTTTGACGAGAGCCGGCCAAATCACTGAACTCGGACTTCGTGGCAGCAGCTTCGCTTTTTGCTGTTTGAGCGACCGGGCTAGTAGGAGCGTCAGCATCGCACATGTTCAGTTCTCTTGTCATTGAAGGCGTACCCATTCACGAGATTTTGTGTGATGGGATGCTGCTGAATTGTCTGGGCTGCGGCGGAAGCGTCTGAGGCTCGTTAGTAGAGGCGTAAGGAGAGAAAGCTCGAGAGTCTGTTGTCTTCGTTAGCCACATATCTGGAATGGGAGGCAAGAGTGACAATTGTGTATTGCTCACCTCACTATTGACCAAGGTCTGTTGCAAGTTGGCCGGCTCCACGCCATTGGTTTGACTGGCTTGCTTCGTCTCAGGACTCAGGCCGCCTTGAGGAGCATAATCGGAATCACGGTCAAAGGTAGACATTTCGACAAGATTATCTGTCACAGGTGTGGAGAGATCAGCAACCACCTTTTGGTGTGATTGTACGAGAGACGTCGGAAGAAAGACTGGGATTTGGAAAAGGAGTAACAGTCTCAGAGATGGGAAAAGGCACCGACCTTTCTAGAGTGGACGAATGCGATGGAGGTTTGCACAAGGGGTTAGGGCCCGATAGACAAATGATGTATTTAGTTGAAAGAGGAGACGTCTCGACGCAGGCACGATGAGATTTGGAAGAGGACGAAAGTGCATCGGGTGATGGTGACGGTGCAGGCTCTCGTCACTTTTGTGTGATCTCAAACCTGCTACGCGTGCGGAGCTGGTCTTGTTTGGAGCAAGCATTAGGCTCCTCTGATTGACCGGCTGCTTTCCCGCGCCTGCATCACTGGTCCCGCAGAAAAGAATCTCGCACTGCTTCGCTCTGACGCCATTGCCTTGTCTGGGGCCTTTCTCCTAACGGAGATTTGTTTCCTGGCCCTTGGTTGTACAGAAACTGCTCGCGTGCTCCAAATGCCAATCGTCTCTCCCCCATTCCAAGACCGAATTCCTTCGACATGCAGTACGAGTACAGACACTCTGGCCTCTTTTCCTTGCCGATTGCCATGTCTTCGAGCAACGTTTCTGCCTGTTCCCTGGATTGGATCTCTGATCTCTCTGGGTATTCGACTCTGATACCTCTATGAGCAATTCAACCGTCCTGGTGGAAGGCATGGTTCTGGAACCATCTACTGCTGATGATACGCTCTCTGACATGTGAAAGTGAAATAAAGTGCTTGGCGGCGTTGCATCATCACATATCTCAGCCTTGCCAATTGGTTAAGCGTGGTGCGTATCAATCCAAATCTCTATTCCCGCATGAGTATGTATGGTACTCGTATGTCGAGATCTGTACTGTCCTGGTTTCTACAATTGCTCGGTGGTCTCTTACGACGCCATCGCCTGCTGCGAAAGTCCTTCACAGCCTCGATCTAATGTTGACATTCTCTGGAGCTTCTTCACCTTCGCTCATGCCATCATCTTCAGCACTCATGGCATCCGCAGTTATGGGAGCTCCTTCTTCGCCCTTATTCTTGGTGCCCTTCGAGCCATAGGAGATGACTTTCCAACCATTCGCTCTGGAAGGGTCTTTAAGGTATTCGGACATGGGGAACTGTCTTTGTCAGCAAACATAGTTATCCTCTTTTCACTGTGACTTACATAGTGATCGTTCTTCTTCATCGTCACCACCCACGGCACGTTATCAAACGTCATTGCCCGAAGGCGGAAGTATGTGTTGTCCTCAATCTTACTCACTTCCTTCACGAATGCATCCAGATCCGGAGTCTTGATTCCATTGACATGAGTCACGAAGTTGGTCGGTGCTAATCCATATTGGTAGGCTGGCGATCCTCGACTTCTGGCACTGACATAGATCTCTGAATGGAGCTTGCTGATCTGCTGGCGAACAGCGTGATGAGGCTTCTGTAAGACAGCGCCGCAGAAGACCACGGCTCTTGACGTCTCCAGGTCTTCCGTCGGTACCGTTGGGACTCGGAGTCGGATCTCCTCGCCCTTCCGGACCACCAAAGCATCGAGCCATTCCTTGTCGTACATTATATCGAAGTCACTGACTCGAGTGATGAGTTGATCATTCAGTGTGAGAATAATATCACCCTCCTGAAGCAGTTGTCCGTCGCTCGGTCCGTTGGCTGGACCGCAGTCCACCTTTCTGACAATGAACAACTGGTGCCGGGCCGGGTTAGCTTTAGCCACCTCTGAGATCCATTCTTCCGAGACTCCCATAATCCGACACTGTGCCATCTGTACCACATACGACTCCATGTTCAAGATTCGAAGTTTGGGTATAGCACCAGATCGTATTTGGTCCACCACTGGCTTGATCATGCTCGTGGCAAGACCCAGGTGGTACTCTGTATCTCTGTGACTGCCTTGGCTTCGCTCACCCATGTATGTCAACCACAAAGCTTGCACCACGCCGTCCGCGCCAATTAGGACGCCGGACGAGCACTGGGAAGACAACCCTGTGTCTACAGTAATGGCATCGAGGTTGACGGCACGGTATCGAGGAGCTGCTGCATTAGCAGGTATGCCCACCGCCGTGATGTCGGTAACCGTGGTCTTGGCCACTACAATCCGGTGATTCTGGTTAAAGCCCACGAAAATCGTGTCTGCACCTTGCTTGATCATCTCGGTTGACAACTTAGCAGTCTGCACCGGTGCGTGGACCAAGGACGGATCGTACTGTATGACTGTGTAGTTCGTCAGTGGGTGGAGGAATACAACCTTGCCCTCCGTTTGTATCGAATCTGCAACAGTCACGGTAATGTCACAAAGGTCGTACGGAACTGTAGCTCGAGAAACCACCACCAGGCCTTTTTCCGCATCGATCACCAGTCCAAAGCCCGTCCTACGAGCTTGAGGGTACCCATCGATCTTGACAGGCATATAACATGAGACCTTGACAAACGAGCGAACGATGTCAGCCGCCGCTGGCAGATTGACGCCATCAAGTTGGATAAAGTCTGCGGACTTTGCGACCTGGGGAACTGCAGGCAGTGCCTTCCCAAGGTTTGTGAAGTCCCAAAGTCCTGTCTGATCATTCCTCGTTGATAACCTCATCTTCGGATGCCAATGTCGATCGATGTGAACGATGGTAGTGGCTCGTGTATGAAGATCTCTGATATGCCGGTAGGAGATGACAATACGTGACCGATCGGGAATAGTTTTCATGACCTCGATGAAGGTGTCGAGATCTGGCGTAGGCTTCTGATCGACGGTATCGATGATCCAGCCTGACAGAGCATTATCCATCTTGAAGGAACCTGCAGCCTCGCATACGTACAGCCCTTTACAGGCAATGGCGTATAGCCGAGCTTGTTGATAGGACAGGTTGTGAAAGCTACCACCAGCCACAGTGACAAATCGATCCGGGGTAATTGCATGCAAGTCGCCCACATTCAGTGTGACTTCGTGATCCTCTCCACCGCGTTGAAATAGCAGGTCGACTTTCCCACCAACGCTGGAGTCGAGAATGGCATCGAGTTCGACGAAGGATGTCAGCAGTTCCCCGTTGACCTTGATCAAAACATCTCCTTCTTGGATCTTGTTGTCCGCAGGACCTTCCGGTAGCACAATCTCAGCAACAAGCATGCTATTCTCATTTGGATGGGCTTTTCGAACGGCTGATTCCCAATTAGGTGTAAGGCCCAATCTTCGGCAGTCGTCGAAAGGCTTTAACATCCACTGAGTCTGGATTGTTCCTCGAGTGATAGGTTGGCTCTGTTGCAGACATTGTAAAGCACGCGATGGTCGGTCAAGAGGTAGGAAGTAGTCGGTGGCAGCCCCATCAACACGGCCACCAGCCTGTAGAGCAACCGCATGTCCACTCAGGTTGACGACGGGACTTCCTGAGCTTCCACCAGTCGCTGCCGCAGCTGCTTGAATATAGTTTGTGTTGAAGTCACTGTAACCTTCGCCGTACTCCGGGGCGTTGCGGTCCAGTCGACTGATCACTCCCGACAAGATACTGAGCTTTTCTCCGGCATCGTTGCCGACCACTCTGACTTCCACGCCAACTCTTGCGGATTCCGGCTGCAGCTTCAATGCCTGAACTTGCATGTACTTGATGGCTTTCGGATCAAACTGCAGAATACCAAAATCATGAACAGGGTCGCGGTAGACAGGTCTTACGTCGCACTACATCAATGTCAGCAAAATGTCAGCCAAATGTCACAGCGACACCGTCTGCGGATGAGAGCAACCCACTTCCTCGTGGTTGTCAAACACACAATAGCCCCAGAATGGACCCGCGCAAACGACATGACGATTGGTCATGATGTAGCCATTATCAGCATCCACCACAAACCCCGTAGCTTGAGACGACAGGGAGAGGTCGGTGTCAAACGAGCATGTCTGGCAGAAGTGGATCGACACCACACTCTTGATCACTCGTTCGATGGTAGCCTGCCACTCCGGAGAGTCTCCCGCAGTTGATACGGTGTTGATGATTGGAATCGAGTTGGAGTCCGCCTCAATGTCGTACACAGACCCGTTCAGCGGAGTAGCGTCACCGGGTGTAGGCACTCCATTTTCCTGTTTCAGCTGTTTCTTGGGCCTTTCTAGAGCTGATCCTGGGCTCGTTCTTCGCTTGAGTCGAAGCTCACCGTTCGCCGACATCGTGGAGTAAGAAGAAATGGCCGCGGACCGACGAGGGTTAGGCGGGCTGGCTGGGGCGGGATGGAGGCGACGGTAGGGAAGGGAGAATGCAGATCGGAAGCTTGCAGCTGTATTTGGAGGTGGCGACGCGATAGGAAGACGCTGGAAGCGCCCAAGGAGTAGCGACCGTCCCGAGAAATCTCTTGGGCGAGCGGCTCGCAGGAGGGATCTGAAACCAGGAGATTTAAAAATTGCACGATTACAAGAATATGTATGAGTGGAAGATGCCCTGTTGAATTTGGGGCAGATGCTGAGTATCATCCAGAAAGAAACCAATTGCAACAAAGCAGGAGATATGACTGAAGGCAGCAATCAGTTGCGCTTTTGCTTGTAGCAATGATCTCGACGAGGCTGAGCTGCGCTTCGCTGAACTGCGTAAAAGCCTTAGGCATCATCTACATCCCCTCGCCTCGATCTCTTGGCAGCCTTCTGATGCATTTGCAATCCTTTCCGCTTGCAGGGTTTTCGCCGTCTCGTGCTTTCTCCCTATATGGACTGCTAAGGTCCTTGATGTTGAGGTTAAAGTACCGGTCGGTGTTGGTATAGCAGTAGGCAACCGCCGCAAATGGGAAACTTCTAATACTTTACAATGTCGGCCGTGGCCCACAAATTCTTTCGATGCCAACAGAGCCATTTCCAGGTTCCAGATTTAGAGAATTCTGCCTCCATGATCTTTTCCACGTCCAGAATTGCAGTTTTCACCACACTCTGAGTGCTTTTCCACCCACTGTCCGGATCCACAAGCCCACCAATACTGCGATCGCACAATCTCCGTGGACAACTCTGACCAGACCAGGCGTCACAATGTTTTGATCTGCCATGCGACCTCCAAGGCCGCTGTTTGAAAACAGTCCAACATGAGGAGACTACCGTAAGGTTCGTTGTGAAATTGGCCGGTGGTATATCGCTTCGCCTCATATGTATGTTCGAGGCGTTGCCATCCCACCGTAAGCTGGGTTTATGTGCGGTGACCTTCTTCGTTGCAGGGTCTAGGCGTGCGTGATCCAAGTCATCATGGGGTCGCCCAGTTTTTGTGGTAGTCGTTCGACAATGCTACTTGGATTGGGGTCTTTGGGTGCACCCAACTTCGATAAATCGCAGTGCATCTCCTAGGTCCTTTCCCAATATGTGCCCACTTCTCAGCCCTGCGTCGGAGCTGGGATCGGAACCGGGTGAAGCGGTTTTGAAGTCGCACTTTGACTCTGAGCAGCCACTTGAGCCATAGCTTTGTTAATGCTCGACTGAGCAGCCTCAGGGAACAAAGAATTCAACTTCTTGTACAGCTCGGTCACCTGTGGCAGATGGGGCGGTGGTATCATTATCGCTGGTCCTGCGGGTAAAGCACCGTTGACCTTTTTCTTTGCATCAGCAATCGCGGCCAAATACGACAAATTGGCTTGCAGCCGTCGCATGCATTCCGCATACTCCTGAGACGGCGGTTTGGCAGTTTGAGATGTCCCGCCCGCGGATTTTGGCGGCTCTCCTGGGCTGTTCGTCACCGTGTTCGCCGGATCCGTTGCAGACATAGGAGATGTCGGACTCTGTTGTCCTTGGTTGGGTGTACTGCCGGCCTTCCCCTGTGCTTGTAACGAGACCACCTCTTGCAGCAGATGTGTGTTGATCTCTAGCAACACAGTGACCCGCGCTCTCTCTCTTGCGGCCGATAGCGGTGAGCCTGCACCATTAGTTCCCGCTTGTTGTGTTGGTTGTTGGGGCTGCGGGCCGGCTCTGGTTGCTTGCGCCGCATTCTGTATTTGAGCCTGCTGCGCCAAAGTAGGATTTGACTGGCCCTGCAACGCCATATTGGTCGCCATGTTCATCTCTGGTAGCGCCGACATGGGCAGCAACGTTTGAGCTGAGAGCGCGTTCTGTAGCTGGCTGTGATTGGAGTTCGGAGGAGTTCCTTGACTTAGCGGAGCGGCCGTAGGCCCATTGGATGGACGGCCTGCCAGATAGTGAGCATTCTGAAAACTTTACAATATGCTTATCATTGAAACAGCGTCGACATGTTTAATCATGTACGTAGCCTGACTAACCTTGAGCTTGCGGGCTGTAGCTGGATCGACTTTGTGGGCGTGAGCCTGCACCGACCTGGCCCGGCTGTTGCTGGTATATATGCTGGAGGGCAGGTTGCTGAGCTTGCTGATGGTGGGACATGGGCCTCTGAATATGGCTCGGGATCATACCCGGCTGAAATGGAGCCTGGGCATGGTCAAAGGCAGTCCCGGGAGGGATAGTACTGGATGGGGGACCGCTGAAACCGTATGGACTTGCGTTCTGAGCGGCGTACAAGTGCGGGGCGGGGTTGTTCATGACTCTTCTGGAATTGATCCCACAGGTTTGATTGGGTAGCTAAAGGCCTTTGTGAAGATGGGAAGTCGTAGCGTAGCCTTGAAGCAAACTTGGGGTGATGCGGTGTGCTGCGTTTTGACTAGGACGAGTGGCGCTGGTGCATCAAGCGGTCCGCCGACTGACGCCAATCTCAAGCCAAAACAAAGCTAAAAGTTGACACCAGGGATCACTCGGCTCGTGGCAAAGAGGGGCGCTGGCAGGGGTCAGTTACCAGAGAAGAAAGATGATAAGACACTGGTCAGGTCCACACAGTTGACTGGATCATGCCGCGGGGGATTGCTTGCGTATGACAGCTCGTACGTACTCGGCAGGAAAGGAAAAGCAAGTCAGGTGAGGAATCGGCTCTGGCCATATGGCCCAAGCATTGCATGACAGAATAAAGCAGCGATTGGATCACTGAGTGCTTGCCGAATCATAGCCCCCAACGGAACATCCATTACTCGGTACTCGTGATTAACTTCTGTGAAGCCTTGGCCTATTTGCCTTTTTTCTTCTTCACCTCTTCTATCCACCGGGGTGCCTGCGACGAAGGCACCACATATATTCTAACCAGGCCGTCCACAACCTCAGTCTTCCCATTCGACAGTGCATCTAGCAATGTCAATTTCTTGCCAACCTTCATAAGGCCTCCGCTGATAGTATCCATGTAGCAATCCACGGTTGACAGTTTATATTCATTCTTGGTGTCCCATGGTAGAGGTAAAATGTAGCTGAGATGATGAGTGATGGCGTCTTTTTCGGCCCAGGCTTTGATGAAGTCTGTCTGGTTATGCATGGGATAGAGCAACATGACGGGAAACTCCAATAGACTTGTCGGCGACAAGGGATCTGGGGAAAGTCGAATAGTCGCATCCTCCAGGTTTGGAGGCTGTTTGGACCCGCGAACGGTAATCTTTCGTGCTGTGAGAGCCGTTTCCAACACCTGCATTTCTTGTCGTTTCCTCTTCGCTTCTGCGAAGCGACGGCGGTCTTGTGCTTCTTTCACTTGTGCTCTTGCTCTGATCTGGTCCAGCAGCTTGTTGAGTGCCACGTTCGCAGTGTCGAGCTTGGCGCCCCGTGAAGCCACATCCAGTGCATCGAGCACCTTATCCAGGGCAAGGAGCGCAGATGCCGACCGGTAATATGCCTTGATATTGGAGGGGTTGATTCGTAGAGCAGCTGCGCAGTCCAGTGTTGTTGAACGGTAGTTTTCTACAAGGTCAGCACAGATCCATTCAGGACAGATCAACAGGCCATACTCAACTCTAGATTGCAACGGGCGCGGTTGACGTGAAGTTGCTCGTTAAGCAGAGTTCGCTGATGTTGCTCAGTAGCCTGATCTTCAGCCTTGTCCCACTTGTCCTCGTCTTTGTCCGCTAGGACTGCGATTCCTTTGGTGTAGAACTCTCTGGCGTCGGCCCATTTCTTCTCGGCCACCATTTCATTCCCGCGCTCTTTGAACCCCTGTGCAACTTCCGCTTTGGTACCCTCGTGTTGTAGCGCTTTGATAGCTTCAAGCATGATATTCTCTCCATCTGCACACCCTTGCTCAGCCAAGTACCTGAGCGGTCGTGGGTTCGGGCGTACCCTCAGTAGCTTCGTCGAGACTGTTCATGAAAAGGGGTGTTTTGCTCATGTCCTGCACTATCTCCTCGAAGCTTTTGGAGGACATCTGGGTTGGTTCAGGTCCCGTTCCCGAGATGTGCTGGTTGTACAGCTCTTCAATCGAGGGCGCTTTCGGCGCATTGTTGAGATTTATGCTCTCATCAAAGTCATCGGGGAGCTCTTCTATCCGTGACATGGTGGAATATAAGTACGGACCGGTCTGCTTGAAGCGTGCGCAAAAGCAACGAGTGAAAGATATCTGTCTTCAAAATCGAACAACTGTGGATGCGGGGAAGTGACAACGCGCGAAATTCTACAAAACCGAAATTCACGCCCAAATTTGTACAGTAATAGTGACAGTAGCAGCATCCTGCCCTTTTCCCCGTCATAGAATGCACTTCTGACAGTCCTGACATCGACAAATTTGAGTGAATCAATCTCCGAAGAGGTAGAGCCAACTGAAGACATGTATTTCTATCAATAACTCCTGGGAAGCTCTAACACCTTTTCGCTCACAAAGTTCAAAATCATTTCGCGGCTGACTGGCGCAATTCTTGGGACAAAGCACTCTCTCAGATAACGCTCGACATCATACTCCATTGCATAACCCATCCCGCCGTGGGTCAGTACTGCTCTTTCGCACGCCTTGAATGCAGCTTCGGCGGCCACATATTTGGCACTGTTGCATGCCACTCCTACCGCATGCGGAGTGATGCTGGCATCCGTCTTGCTTCGATCATAAAGCCTTGCCGCATTGTAAGTTGCCAACTTTGCTGCTTCCAAACCCATGTATGCATCTGCCAGAGGGTGTGCAATAGCTTGATTCTTCCCAATCGGTCTGCCAAAGACCACTCTTTCCCTCGCATATTGCGCTGCCTTCTCGATCGCGGCATATCCGAGCCCGAGTGCTTCTCCTGCGAGTAAACACCTCTCGGCATTCATACCATGCAGAATTATCTTGAAGCCTTGGCCTTCTTCCCCGATCAAGGCACTCTCAGGCACTTCGTAGTGGTCGAAGAATACTTCATTAGCGTCAACAGCCCTGCCGCCCATCTTTTTGATTCTCTTGAGTTCGAGGGCAGGATTGGATCGATCAATGTCTATACAGAACATAGAAAGACCTTCGCTCGGTTTCTTTACCTCTTCCAGTGGCGTCGTCCGAGCGAGCAAGATCATTTTTGACGCAACCTGAGCGCATGTTATCCATATCTTTTGCCCTGTGTTCTCCAGTAAGCATGAATGCGCTGCAAGGGCCTTGTCCTGATTTACCGGTGATGACATATTTGCCAGCCTTGCGAGTGGCAGTCGTCTTCAGCCTCAAGGTGTCGAGACCAGTGTTCGGCTCGGTGACGCCGAAGCAGACTCTCCATGTACCGTCGATAATCTTTGGGATGGTTGATTCCAGCTGTTCTTTGTTTCCGAACTTAGCCAACGGTTGCGTCTGACCGTCGTTAGTAAGACGAGTTCGGCAATCAGCATCTTGTTTGCAACCAACCGCATAGACATTGGCGTGGATGGACTGAGCGCCAGCCATTCCTGCTCCAGACTGCGATATTGTTTGGAGCATCATGGTCGCTTCAGATATACCCAGACCCGCACCCCCAAACTCCTCCGGAAGAGCAATCCCAAGCCATCCATCGGCTGCGAGAGCAGCATGCAGCTCTTTCGGATCCGTCTCGCTTTGATCATGCTGTCGCCAATATTCGTTCGGAAACTGAGCGCAGATCTTCTGAATGGCGTGTCGCACAGTTAACTGCTCTTCGGTGAAACCACTCATCTCCATTAGCCTCAGCCTTCGGCCTACGGAAAAGGTTCTCCGTTCATAGAGGTTGAAAGCTTGTCGACATAGCCGAGGTCGAGAGGGGATGCATGACCACGGTTTGAGAATGAAGCGGCCTGGGAGCATGGAAAGACAAGGTTTGGACGCCATACCACCGTCATGCCAGGGAGAACCGTTGGAAGGAGGGCACGAAAAGCACAATGACGAGATTATTCTGACTTTAAAGCGCCAACGACGACTTTGTTACAATATAAGGGAAACGCCCCGGGATCGGTAGTTCTCCGAGATCGCTGTCTTCTCCAACTTGTGGGTCCGTATATTTCGAGCCCGACTAGCCGCTAGCGTCTCGGAATGCTGAGCGGTGATTCTCGAGACGGAGCATCTCGGAAAGCTGCAGGAGTGACATCGAGACGGAAGCATCTCGGAAACAGAGGACAACCGCCAACCCTCTTTGTATAGCAAGCTCACTTTTTATGAAGAGACACCAAGCCCGAGTGTAACACTAGATGTCCTGAGAGAATTTACTTTTTTCATAGTTGTCAATCGCGGAGTTGGTGCCGGTGCATTCTCGACGAAGAGCTCTCTGGGCCAAGATTCAGTGGATAGCACGTGATAGCACTGAGCACCACTTTCACGTGACCACGCATCCAACGCTAATTCCGATTCAGCCACAACCAAAACATGCCAATGGTTTCAATCCCAAAACCAGCTTCGATAGTACGACTTTCTGCCATAACAATGCGCCTCCCCCGATCCATCGCTGCAAACAAGGACATACCTTGAACCTTCATACTTCGACTAGATGCCAACACTGTCCTCCACCGCGCATCATCACCAATGGCTGCTAGAACTACCGCGGTCGGGACCTCTTCCTGGATAGCTGCAGAGAAGGAAAATGCCCTCCACCTATTTCAAAATGAGAAAGAGGAAGTGATATATCCTGCTCAGCATCAGCTGGAATGGCTGAACGAGCACATGGCCGAGATCTTTAGCAAAAGTCATCTGTATGTCAAGCTCGGAAACACTTTGTTTAGAAGCCGGCTGACCCAAACAGTGATGTCGCGAATGTGTTCAAGACTCCTGGAAAGATGCGAGGTAAGACTCCTCGCACCGGCAGAAAACGGAATGCGCTCGATGCAAGAGTAGTAAGTTTATTCTCATGCTGGAACGACCCTCTACTAATTTACTATTCTGCAGCCGCTGAGCGACGTCTTCTCCTCCAAACCTCTACTACGCCAGATCCCTGAAAAACAGCCCAGTCCGACCAAGCTCCGCTTCCAAATCTCCGCCGACCAAACCCGCCAAACATACAAATCAGCTACTGATTCTGGTTATCACACCGCAAGTCAGGATGATGTAGATCCGGATACTAGCTCCCACATACAACCCGTACAACCTGAATCAGCGGCGAATGCAGCGCCTTCTGAAAACACCGATACGATATCCGACCATCACATGGAGGATGTCATGGATGAAGGTCACCGAACTACGGAAGGGTCATTCCACTCTGCAAAGGAGGATCAGACAGCGAAGATCACAGGTCCGAACGCAGCCTTGCTGGAAGGTGCTGCTCCGACTGAACCCGAGTTAGGCCAGCAACGCCCCCAGGACACGCCACTGGACGCAGTGCGATCGCAGGATTCTCACGACCTTGACGGGCTCGGCTCGCCCTCCGATGAATCTACCCCTGAAAGACCCTTGGTGAGGAAGAGCAGCTTGACCTTTGCTTCTTTACCCCCACGAGATCCCCTGAAGTCGAGTATCGGGGCTAGGATCTCACGCACGAGCCATATCGATCAAGGGAGACAACATGGATCAATCGTTCATGGTGCGCGGCAAACCCTACCTCCTCATCCAGCTGCACCAAAGCCAACCCAAAGCTTCGACGAAGACATCCCAATGCACGATGTCAATGATGAGGACGATGACTCGAACGTCCATATCTTGGGCCAGGATTCAGATGCGGAGAGCCAGACCACCAGGAATCATTCCAAAGCTTCCACAAAGAGACTACATGAAAAGATCGATATGCTTGGAAAGGCTTCAGCGCCCCGGCCTTCTCAGTCGATACCCTCAGCAATCCCCCTGCCCGATTCAAAACCAACAAGCGAGCAAGACCAGGCGACGCACAATGCGAAACAGGTACGAGCCATGCAAGACGATGACGACGACTGGATCAAACCGTTGACATCTCCGAATGCTGCCCAATCGTCCCCTGCAAAGACTACCAATCCGGACGAGTCAGACGAAGAATTTGACTGTCGTGCACCAGAACTGATTGCACATGAAGAGCGCATGAGAACACCCGTCCCCATGTCGCCAGGACCTGGTAAAATCATGCCTGGCTTTGGGCACACGAAGTCCGCTTCGACCGCCACACTAGTTTCGCCCGCGAAGGCAGCAATGGCACCTCCAGCAAGTCCTGCCAAGTCGGTGTCGGTGTCTAATCCTGCGCAAGCCACAACCACTCCCAAAGGTTCGCCGAGGCGATATATTGACCTCAGCGCCTCAAAGTCAAAGTTACAGTCTATAATGAAGACTGCGAAAGGTCTCTTCACTAGCAGTGCCAGTGTCTCTGCAGCTGCCAAGTTGGAAACTTTATCACCAAATGCCCTAAAGGTCGCATCAAGTGCAATGCCTGGGATGTATCCCAACCTTTACTCCATGATTGAGGACAAGCCCCTACCTTCATGCCCACCTAAAGAAACAAGGAAAACTCGCAGTTCGACTGAAAGGGACAAGGAGGAGAAACGAAAAGAGAAAGAAGCTCAGCTGAAGCAAGCTATGGATGACCAGCTTGAAAAAGCCCGCGCCGAAGAAAGAAAGAAGGCCGCAGACCAGAAGCTCGCACGCGAACGAACAGCGAAGAAGGATGTCCAGCAGCCACCGTTATCGAGCCCCAAGCCCCAAGCCGAAGAGCCACAACATGGGCCGGCTGAGCCTCCAGCCAAACCAACTCGACCGGTGCGCCTCGGCAGAGAGCATCCTGTCAACAAGGCTAAACCAGCCCCAGTCTCGATTCGCGTCGGCACACTTTCACAACGAGTGCCTGTCAACACTGCCCCCAACGCCCAGGACAGCCTGGCAGCTGAGCCCAAGCGCCCTGGCCTGAACAAGAAGACTAGCTCAGCCTCAATGCAGTCGACATCAACTGCGTTGAAATCATCAGTGGCTGGTCCACCTCCCAAGCCGAGAGCACTTCTTGCGGCGGAGCGCAAGAAGGAGCAAGACGAGCGTGAAGCTCAACGAAAACTCGAGCAAAAGCGGGAGCTCGAAAGAAAGCGAGTGGCCCAGCAGGAAGAGGCGCGAAAGCAAGAACAGAAGCAGCGGGTCGAAGCCGAGAAGCGTGAAAGAGAGCGAGTGGCTGCTGAACAAGCCAAGCGACAGGCTCAGCAGCAAGCCATTGAGCGTAAACGCCAAGAAGCCGCTCGAAAGGCAGAACAACAACGACACGACCGAGCTGTGAACGAGGCAGCCCAAGCAAGACCTCCTTCCCGTGTTGCTGCTCAGAATGCCGGCCGTTCTCTGGTAAACCATCCGCTACCTACGAATCCTGCAAAGCCGGCGAAGAGACCACTGGAGGAGGAAGCCAACAGTTCTCGTCCACAGAACTCCAAATATGGAAATGCAATGCTTCAAGGGGACGCCAAGCGACGGAAGACTGAAGAAGAGAGCTTGATGGAATCGGCTCCGCGTCCAGTTGTCTCAGGTGCTCCCATCAGGCAATCGCAGCTGGGGAAGAAAGCGTCACTGTTCACACACCCAACTTATACACAGGCACAACCGTCCACACACGCCGTCCAATTTCCTCAACCACCTTCTCGCGTAGCGCCACCTCAGATGCAGCAGTACGCAACTGGTGGCAAAATTCCGTTTGCCGATGCCTCGCTCCCACCAAACCACGCGAAGACGCCAGTCTCAATTATGCAACAGAAGACCATTCAGACGGTTAAATCTTCGCCCCAATATCCGAATGGCGAGGCCATCCATCTACCGGAGATTCCCACTGATTCCGAGGATGACGACTCAGACGACGAAGGCAATGGTTTTGCAGTTCCTGACTGGGCTACTCCGGGTCATCTAACAGAACAGCTGATCCGCCAAGAAGGCATGGACGGAGATGCTGTGTTTGGGCCGATCGCGCCACTGAAGATCGAGGAAATATTCTCCAAGGGTAATAAAGACCGACTGAAGCGACTGCGAGACCGGACGAGCAGTGCCAATTGGGCGCTCAGCGGAGATGGTTTGACCCTCGAAGAGGTGAGGGCAGATCGGGAACAACGTGAGCGGATGCGTCTCCAGGGTGGATGGAGGTATGGCAAATGATCTGATGTTCGGTGTGGAATGCCCTCTTGTTATTGCTTGATGTGTCACGATCGGTGGCAATTTGAGATTAGGAATTCGGCGATTGCGTGTGGCACGTTGGGTATTGCAATGCGGTCTGGAAATAAGAGGGCGAGCCGTATGAGGATTGTACCGTTAGCTGGTAGCTAAGATTTTGGGATACAGAATCTGATAGTTGGCTGCGAGAACGACTTGCTTCAGCAACCACCTATCCTACACAGTATGTCAGAACGACAGTTCCTCTTCACGACCGCCCGCACCGAAGAGGAATTCAAGCCTTAGATAGACTTTTGCTGGGACTAGCGCGCATCGCAGTCGATGAATCCAAATGACGCCATATCTGGAAGAGGCGTGATTAGCAAAAATCGGTCGGATCTTTTGGCTGATCGTCAAATGGTACGAGGACATTTGCCTGCACTCATGTTCGTTCTTGCTTACCATTTTCTCGTCTAATAGAGGAGTATTGCAACGCAACGTATGGCAATGGCATCTTCAACTGTTCGGATTTTCTCGCGTTCATTCACCGCAGCGTCATGGACCCAAGCAACTCCTACGTTGAGAATGAGGCCGGCTTGGTTGACGCAACGGACCAGAAGATACGCTACAGCTGGCGGAGGACAGCCTCGCCTTCGTCTGGGCGTGACCGCGCCAAACTTCAAAGCCAAAACTACCTGTGGTGACATAGACTTCCACAAGTTCATCGACAATTCCTGGGCTATTTTATTCAGTCATCCTGCCGACTTCACTCCAGTATGTACGACTGAACTGGGCGCCTTCGCAAGGCTGAAGGATGAATTTGAGAAGCGAGGTGTGAGAATGATCGGCCTCAGCGCCAACGACCTCCAAAGTCATGACGAGTGGATCAAAGATATCAATGAGATCTCCAAGACGAACCTGCAATTCCCGATCATAGCGGACGCTGATCGTAAAGTGGCCTTCCTGTACGATATGGTGGATCAACAAGACTTGGAGAACATCGACCAGAAGGGCATTGCTTTCACCATTCGATCTGTCTTCATCATAGACCCAATGAAGAAGATTCGGTTGATCATGCTATACCCTGCTTCGACGGGTCGAAACTCGGCCGAAGTGCTGCGGGTCATCGATGCCCTTCAGCTTAGCGACAAGAAAGGAGTAACCACGCCTATCGACTGGATCGCCGGGCAGGATGTTATCGTACCTCCAAGCGTATCGACGGAGGATGCGAAGAAGAAATTCGCCGATGTCAAGGAGGTCAAGCCATATCTCAGATTTACCTCGGGGGATCCGAAATAGATTTGCAATGGTTTTGACGTACAAGGGTATAGGCTGCATGATACTGTGAGGAGCTGGGGGGCACAAAGGGGGACTCAAACCCATGTTCTATACATAATTCACACCATGGCGACAACTTAGGTGCGAGCCAGCATTGAGGACAACACACCTAGTAGATTCGAGCCTCACGCCGATGACTTCATATTCTACGATGCGAGGGTGCTTCCGAACAAGATCCGAGGCATCTGGCGAATCGGAGCCCGAGCGGCGATGACCACACACGTTATGTAAGGTAGGTAGCAGCAAGTTCAGGCGCGAGAACGAGGACTCCTTCAGTTCTTCAACTTCGTCACCTATTTACTTCTCTCGATTCACCGACATTGGCTGATTAGCACTCTCTACCCTCACCCCTGGCATGTGACGCCCAAATTTCCACCCAGCAGATACGCATCCACCACTTGGACCGACACTCTCCGCGGCTGAGTCCCACCTGGTTACGCCGTGGCGCCATTCCTCCACTTGCACTACACCAAGTCGTCTCATACGGTCAACTGGCAACCATGGCTTCGTCGGCAGCGGTGTTGCTGGGCAGGCAGTTAAAGCAGATGCAGTCAGACAAGGACCTACCGGGGATCAGCTGCGGACTAGTGGACAATAATGTCTTCCAATGGGAAGTTATGCTCATGATGAATGATGACTGCAAATATTATGGAGGTACGGTGCTACTCCCAGAGGGGTGATAGACAACTGACACCGCTTTAGGAGGATTCTTCCGCGCTCGTCTGTCCTTCCCACCGGAGTACCCGCTGATGCCACCGAAGATGAAGTTCGAGACACCTATCTTCCATCCCAACATATATCCGAACGGAGATGTTTGCATCTCGATATTACATCCTCCTGTGCGCGATTCCATGTGCTTTTGACGTGAGCAGAAGTTGACAACCTGACAGGAGGACGATCAGTATGGGTATGAGAAGGCATCAGAGCGATGGAGTCCGGTTCAAAGTCCAGAGACAATATTGATATCCGTGATCAGCATGCTGAATTCACCGAACGACGAATCTCCTGCAAATGTGGACGCCGCCAAGATGTGGAGGGAAGATCCCAAGGGATTCCGGCGAAAATGCCAGCGGCTGGTAAGGGAGAGTCTCGGGGACGAGTAATTGCTGGGCGACGGGTAACGATACAGCTGGTACGACAATGTTGTTGAGAATTAGATGTTTTAGCGGGAAAAACTTGGAAAGGCGCAATCTTGGGAGTTCGGTGGGGTATCAGGAATCGAGGTCTGGAATATCGAATTCGTGCCTAAGTACAAAGCAGGGAGTAGGATACGGAGTACATGAGCATCTGACGCATTAGCAGGTCAAGGTCGCGGTTGGGGAGACCCGGCTGCATGCCGTGGGACACATGCCGTTTAGGACTCAGTCGTGTGTATGGCGAGCCGGGACACGGAGAGGAATGCCATAAATTTCTGCAGCTCGAAGGATGGGGCGGTGGACGGCTACTGGCATCTGAACAGAGCTGGCACGCTGGCCATGTGTTGGTTGAGACACCGTGGACACCACAGCTATGAGCCATCCACGGAGTAATCGACAATAGTCAGCGAACTGTTTCACATCATGTTGGTTTCACTAGGCTTCCCCTGACTTCTACCCCACGACTTTCGGTGAAGAAGGTATCTTTGAACTTGAAATTTACGAACCCTGTCGAAAGTAGACATAGACTGGAAGAGTCGCATAAGGAATGTGGTGTGGATTGTACCGAGTAAGGAGCATATCCAAATCATGCTTCGCGGTGATGGCAAGCGGCTGGACGCTCGCAAACCTGTGGCAGTGCAGGCTGGAAAGACGGCAGCCTGCCGGCTGATTCGGTGATGGCGGAACCATTGACCCATTGATTGTTTCACAATCGACATCACCCAAATAAAGACCATCTTACCAGGCAGGCTCTTCTCTCCCTTTTAAAGCATTCCTCTTCCCTTGTCACTCTTCAATTCCCATTCATTATCCCACCGACGACTCGCCCATCATGACGCTCTCTACCCATATTGTCCGCCGCGGCATGGAGTATGCTCATAACGGCATGCTCTCAGCCTCCGCACGTGAGCAGCCCAGCGATGGCGACAGTACTCAAGTCTCTCCTATTGCAGCCTTAATATTCCTCCTCACGGGCCTTGCGTTGGTCTTGGCCTTGTTCTCCGTAAGTGTCCGCTGTGTACTATTGACGGAAATTGCTGACTTGTTCGTAGGTCGGCTACACTTACGGACATCTTCTCCCTGTTCTATGCATGGTCGAAAGCCCTGAAGCTGAAGCCTACGTCCCTGTTGGGACGTTCGAGCCTACGGAGCCTCCAGCATACTCTGCAGCTACTCCTGCACCCAAGCCTGCGAATGGACAACCTGAGGATCCCGACCTTGACGCTGAGGGTGACGCCGAAATTCTCCTCGTCCGAAACAAGCCATTCACAGCCTCGATCGGCGCGACCCTGCAACACCTCAGGGCTCGAGCTGGTTTCTTATCTCGCTTCCGCGGTCTCTCCATGTTCCTCGCGTGGAACATGCTCTGCGGCTTCCTCATTTCCCTTGGTGCAAACCTCTTCCTTGGAAATCGATTGGGCGTTGCGTTTGCCGCTATCGTCGCAGAAACCGCCCTTGCAACCTGGCACATGGCTTGGGTGCACATTGTTATTTCCGAACCCAGCGAGAAGAGATGGTACAAACGCATTCCTTCGATTCGAACTTGGCCAAAGATTGCTCCAGCGGTTGCCTTGTGGGCAACCACCAACCAGGTCGTGTCCATTCTGCCCATGCTGGTCTGCGGCTCCTTTGGCTCCCTGAACCGTATGAGAGACCCGGAGTACGAGCCAGGCAGGAAGGATCTATACGCCGTGGGTGGTCAGGGTATGCTCGGATTCACCCTGATGGTGATCCTGTTTGTCCTACTTCAGATCCCGGCAACAGTCACTCTTGTCCGTGTTGCAGCATCAATGTTGCCGGAGGATGATGAGACCATTGTGCCATTCGATCGCACATTTGGTGGAAAGACTACACCCACCATTATTGGCGGTCAAGGCAAGATTGGACTAGTCGAGGCATGGAGAAGCTTCCCATGGGCGAGCCGCATGCGGTTGCTCAAGCTGATGATCAAGGTTATGTTGATCTTCATGGCCTGCTGGCTGCTTGTCACAATTGTCCTGGTTGCTGAAGCTCACCTCTTGTTCGGTGATAGCCTGGGTCATATGATGAAGACGATGCACGGCATTGCCGGTTCTGGCCGGTGATGGCTGGATGGATTTCATCCTCAGCTAAAATCTACCGTCTGACCTCACTTGTGACACTGGCACCTTGATTGTTGTGTATACTACAAATTAGAATGTGCATGGGAGTCGGATAGCAGGGATAGGATAGCATCAAGGATACTTGGAATTGTGCAGGACACGAAGCGTCCTGGTGAAGAGTGCGCTCCATGCTCCGTGCCGGACACCGAGATTCTTCCAGACAACCTAGCTAGAGCAGCCCTACTCGGCAAAGGACGAAAACATCCCGGGCTATCGGGATTGGCCACAGGCACCTAACAGGCATCCCCACGGGTCAAAGGGACCTTGAAAGGCCGATGCCTCGGCTCGTGATCGCCCTGGAGTAGCCAGGAACACGCAGTTTACAAGCTCGTGAAATTCGGCGTTTCCAGTCGCAGGTGACGCATCCGCATCCAGATAATTTTTAAATGAGAAGGGCCAAAGCGCTGATATAGAAGAGAGCTTTGAAAATCGTTGTTGGTTTTGAAATTGAGAACCATGATATCACTCTGCTAAGGGAGTCGCCTCGACCTTACGCGACTGCATCTGCCCCTCCGACAAGCCTCTGGGCTCGCCGTTGATCCCTTTTGCTCCATCTGCCCGTGTCGTCACCAGACAGCCACGCTCTGGAATATCAGAGATATCGTCTTGTCACTTTAGTGAGAGACCGACCTCGCGCAGCGTAGAGCCGCCTTCCTCCACTCTCATTTCCATACCTCTACCATGGCGCCCACAACAACATCAATACCAACCTCGATAGAGGACCTCCCTTCCTCCGAAGAAGTCAAGGAACAGGTCAAAGAAAAAGCGAAGAGCGCCGTCTCCGGCCTTCGCTCTCTCGCAGCCGGCGGTGTTGGAGGCGTCTGCGCCGTGGTTGTCGGCCATCCATTCGACTTGGTGAAAGTACGGCTGCAAACCGCGGAAAAGGGAGTCTACTCAGGCGCGATCGATGTGGTCAAGAAAACAATTGCTCGGGAGGGTCTTGCACGGGGTCTCTATGCAGGCGTCTCTGCACCGCTCGTGGGCGTGACACCCATGTTCGCAGTCAGTTTCTGGGGTTACGACATGGGCAAGCGGCTGGTTGATACGTTCACCACCGTGCCCGTGAAGAACAACACCCCGCAGTATAGCATTGGGCAGATCTCGGCTGCTGGGTTCTTTTCCGCTATTCCAATGACGCTTATTACTGCGCCGTTTGAGCGTGTCAAGGTCCTGCTCCAGATTCAAGGCCAGAAAGAGCTCGCGCCGGGCGAGAAGCCGAAATACGCGGGCGGGGTTGACGTCGTGAGACAGCTTTACAAAGAAGGTGGAATTCGCTCTGTATTCAGAGGGAGCGCCATGACACTGGCGAGGGATGGACCTGGCTCAGCGGCCTACTTTGCTGTGTACGAGTATGTCAAGCGCAGTCTGTCGCCCAAGGACGCCGAGGGTAATGCGACGGGCGAATTGAGTCTGCCGGCTGTCATGACTGCCGGCGCCTGTGCTGGCGTGGCAATGTGGATCCCTGTGTTCCCTGTCGATACCATCAAAAGCAGGATACAGACTGCTGAGGGGCGACCGACTATCTCCGGCGTCGTTTCGCAGGTGTACAGATCAGGTGGTGTAAAGGCTTTCTTCCCCGGCTTTGGACCTGCATTGGCGAGAGCCATCCCAGCGAATGCGGCAACGTTCGTCGGCGTGGAATTGGCGCACAAGGCTATGAATTCCGTCCTTGGTTGAGTGGTCTGGCTCGGTGTGCACTTGTTGGGCTATGTGGTAGTGGAAGCTCTCTAATAGGTCAAGCACAGAAGCATGCATTGGGGCGTCTGGCTCGCTCTACTTTCGATGCTCTTGCGAATAAAGATACCAGTACGGCGGTATGTACACCAACATTGTTCATTACCTCAATTTCCAGCTTTGATCTTGCAGCTCGCTCTTTCATCTGACTCCAAAGCTCGAAAGCAACACGCCAAAAACGCCTCAATCCCCAGTACTGCTGATGACACAGAACCACAATGATTGTCGCCTCGGGGGCATCGCTTCAAGCTCTGCAGGGCTGTTAACGTAAATCTGGCTGCGGGAAAAGAAGCATCAACCCTCACACCCCTTTTCGTATCATTCTCCAGCATGCAACACCATTTGACAAAGCCACACTTTCCAGTACTTGGAAAGCCCTGGTCTCACATTATGACGCAGCATCTACACCATCCTTCATCGCGTGTCCAGCCCTCGATAGGGCGTCCGCCTCGCAAATGCTGTGGGGTCTCATTTTGCCCTCTTGTTGCGGGATATCGGGGAGATGGAAGGGGTCCACTAGCAGTTATGTATCCAGAGGAAGGTCGAGAAGGATTAACGCCGCTTGAGAAGGGCCCCTGGACCCGCGACCGAGCTTCGCCGAGCTCCAGGAATTCGTGGAGAAGTGCACGCACGGAATTGACCATTTTCGGATTGTATGAGTTGTAAGCGCTGTTCTTCCCGTCTGGGTATGTCTTTCGGGTCGCTTAGACAGTGAGAATCGTGGTCGGCCAACTTGATGCCCACTGCGAGTTTACGGAGGAGACGAGGAAAATGTATTTCCTCAGCAGGCACATCCTGAGGCATTATCACGCGAACGAACCGAGAGGTGACAAGACTCAGGTTTCACGGAAGGTGAAGCAAACAACAAGGGGACTACTACTTTGTCTTGTGGGTTATCAGTTTGGCTTTATCAGAATCGTTTGGGTTGCTGAATGCTATCTAGCTTCTGTTACATGATTGTTGGGGCCTGGAATTTTATAACAGGGGCTTGACCGTACGTCTTCTGGCATGCTGTTGGATCACTCTATTATCCGTACCGCGGTGCTATGCCATCCCACCCCTTTGCAGAGGACCATGACCACAGCAAAATCCTGGGGGAAGTCCAAGCTGATGCAATCATAGGCTGTTTCATGCTCCCTGAGCAGTCACTGCTGCTACTTATCACCTTGTCGAAAGCATTTGGCGATCCTAGAGCCGGCAGAAGTACCATACCATGCTGTCACATGACGGTACAGCACTTACACTCGCACTCATCTCGTTCGTATCTGGTTACCTCCCAAGGCATTCCGCCTCGCAGTCGAAGCTCAGGATTAGGTCTTGATAATAGCGTGGTATCTGACGTCGGTGAGAGCACTTGGAAGGAGCCGGCTGGGGAAGTGCATGCTTCGATGTGATGCCGGCGGGCTCGCCGCCCGGGTTGGACGTGCGCGCCGAAACCGGGAGACTAGTGGTAACTGATCTGCTGCGAGGATGACATGATGGGGGCGCCTCGGCGGTATTTCTTCGTTGCGTGCCGATTTCAAGTACAAGGAGGGAAGCTTCGAGGATCGTACTTGATGTTCGTTGCGTATGTTGTAAGGTTCGACAATGTCTGATCTGATGTTAACTGGAATTCTGCATGAGAGAGCGCAGCCTAAAGAGGGAAATCGCGGTTCCAAGCCAACAAAGTGCCTTGTCACTTCATAACACCGTGATATGGGCTGGGGAATGGCCAAGTGATGCTCGAGCGGTAGCAGTGGTCCATTCGTACGCTAATATCGACTTCACTCTGAAATGTCACTTGTATGGCTGATTGGTGGGTTCTTGCAGAGACACCTGTCTGCTTGAGGCAAACGCCGGGCACCAGGAGTTGATGCCACATACCTTGAAGGTGTGACTTGAGTAAACAATCTTCCTGGAATGGTGCTCACCGTATGCTGGCTGAAAGCAGAGAAGCCGTGGGAGCCAACCTCGCGAATACAAGCAGCCCGCTGACGACGGGGAATCGTGCGACTTCTAGCTTCCGTCGTAGTTCCGACTGTGCTTGGTTTCGATGGATTCAATGCAGTCCGGGCCCGAGCACTCACAACATGTGTATTCTCACAGGTAGGGTGAGGTTGTAGATACCTCGGGGCGTTACAGTGATGGTGCCGATCTCTTCAGCAGACATGTTGCGACTGCCCGAGATCGTCGGAAGCTGTTGCTTCACGCCATTGAACATGAGCATGAAAAACAGAACTCCATCATACCGACCTTCATCCGTAACGGGCAAAACGCCTTCCCCTGCTGGTCGACGTAAATGTGTCTCCCTGTTCACGTGTAATAGAGATATATAGCACTTTTTCGTCGGTGGTGCATGTGGATTTCCGACTTAGGCAAGCGTCTCGGCGGAGTCGCTGCACCGGCTGGCGGATTGGAAGCGGCTGAGGCGGGCAGAAACATGACTTCGGCGTCGTCTATGCGCTGACAACTTGAATTGTTCCCCTCTCCAACCACTGTGATCGAGCCTGGCAACTACCCTGCGCAGCTCTTCGTCATGGTTCTTTCATTCATCGTCGTCCAGAATCGCCAGGGTAAGACAAGGCTGGCCAAGTGGTGAGTCAAGTCCTCCCAACCCGATCGAGGTTCGCACCCAGTGCCCGTGTCGAGCAGATACGAAGAGTAGCACTGACCCAGCCTATGGTGAAGGTACGCGCCGTATACCGACGAAGAGAAAGTCAAACTGAAGGGCGAGGTCCATCGCCTCATTGCGCCCCGCGACCAGAAATACCAATCCAACTTTGTTGAGTTTCGCTCCGCACCCTCCTCCTCGACCTCAACATCTCACTCTCAACCCCTTGTCCGCCAGAACTTGTCCTCTACGAAGATCGTCTATCGGAGGTATGCGGGGCTCTTCTTCTGCGTCTGTGTAGATGCCAATGACAATGAACTTGCCTACCTGGAGGCAATACACTTCTTTGTCGAAGTCCTCGACCAATTTTTCGGCAATGTCTGCGAGCTAGACCTTGTTTTCAACTTCTACAAAGTCTACGCCATTCTTGACGAAGTCTTCCTGGCCGGAGAGATTGAAGAGACGAGCAAACAGGTCGTCTTGACGAGGCTGGAGCATTTGGATAAACTGGAGTGAGGAGTAGAGAGACCAACAGAGTACACCATTTAGAGGCCTACCCGCAGCCTCGAGCATACACATTTGGTATAAGGGTATCATCACGTCCTTCCTAGGCGGTGACCGGGTCTACTGGTCGACGCCAGCGCACCATCTGTAGCGCTGGAAGGGCTAGATCGATTCCTTTCCGACGGGGGAATAGCTCTGCCGGGTACGCAATCGGCACTGGGAGACACAGCGATCGCAACTGCAGCACTGACTCAGGCGCTCGACCGGGAACGAACCTTGCTGTCGAGGACCCAACGAGTTCGCCGGAGCGACGTCGGTCGTGGCCGCAGCGACGCAACGGAGGCTTCTCAGGTTGTGACGGAGGTACACACCAGAGCGTCAGCATGGCGACCCCAGGACTGGAGGGACCACTGGATCCCACCCGGGGTGAGGACTTCGGGAAGGCCAAAGTGCCACTGACAGAGTGTGAACATTATCGTCTTGCAGAAAGACTCTCGGTAGAGCAGCACAGAAACCGCAATTGGAGCAGAGGCTGCAACGAGAGGTGTGGCCCGTCGTCGTCAATGCATGATAATTGTAACACTGTGAAACCCGAGCCCATGGCTCTTCCCATCCAGTCCACATGCCACGTCTATCTCTTCAGCGCCGAGAACCTTTTCGCCAAATCGTCTACGGTCGGTACCTTGCCAGGAACTACTGCTGCACCTCCATCCCCACCCGAGACTGGACTCTTGCCCTTGGATGTCCCAGTAAATGCTGCCGATTTCGCAGTACTGTTAGTCTTGCCTACCTCGCCTCCTCCGGGCAACTTGACCTTTGGGCTTAAATTGTCTGACCTCGGCCCAGGCGGCGCCACAGAGACAGGACTCTTTGCTCCTCCTGGCTCCAGACTCGTCGGGGGCGTTGCGTTTTGTAGATTTCCAATGTCAATCGTGTTCGGCCGCGAGGGTGTCGCTGGCGCTGCTCCGTCCGCAAGCAATGGCGCCTCCTTGGTCCCACCCCCAACATCATCATCCTCGCCATCCACTTCCTCACCCAGCGCGTCGACTTGTTCGGTCTCCCTCTGCGGGGGCCAGTCGACATTATATGTCCGTGCAATCTCCTCAAGGTACGCCTGCACGAGCTTCGCACTCGGTGGGTCGACCTTCAATTTGTCCACTACCCGGGTTGGCACACAGTTGTCTTGATTCTCGTTTGCGCGAATCGCAAACTCTTTGCCAAACCTGTCGATCAGCATGTTCCGCACGATGCCCAATTCTCGGACGTCCCGCGGCAGACGAGGAGCAGAGTAGATGATGCTCGCCGCTGCTTCCTCCAAGCCCGTGTCATCGCCTACTTGCGCTGTACCCTCTTTGATGTTCTTGTCCCGAACGTCCAGCAATCCCGCTCTTGCAAGCAACAACTCTGCATACAGTTCTAGAATCTCCATCAATTCCACAGTGATGTCCGTGTGGATGATGTTTTCGACCCGTATGCGCGCCGACGCCTCGCGGGATTGGGCCAGCAGTTCGGCCATTTCGCGCCGGGCGCCCACGGAGAGGGCGGTGTCTTTCTTCTGAGCATTGCGCAGACGCGGGATCAGGAGGCGGAGGGTGGATTTCAGTTTCACCTGTTAGAGAAAGAGAGAGTCAGAAACAAATAGAGGCGTCGGCACTGCTCGAGGAGAGCCATTGAGGAATGTCGGCCAGAGGCTGGGGGGCTGCGGCATTGACATTGAAAACGCCCTGCGTGATCACCGAAAATATACAAGGACGAACGTTCATCTGCTGAGGAGTGCTCACCGTCTGAGGTGATGCCGCGGGCATTTCGAACTTAATGTGAGTGGATGTTGGTGTTGGCCTCTAGTTCAGCGCCGGGCATGTGCTGACAGGGAGAAGGGCCTTGTTGTTGCGCGGGTCTAGAGCCGAGTACCCCGAAGCACGATTCTTTGCAAGGGTCAGTGGACGGAGCTATGCAGGTGCCATGTAAACTCAGCATGAAATACACGGTTTGCAGCGTGGAGTACCTCGTAGTTCAGCCTGAACAAATAGAAGCGGGGTGTTAGAACTTATCGGAAGAATATCCAGAAAGGTGACATGGCGGGGAAAGGCTTGCTTGGGGAGGTGCAAGGGT
The DNA here is from genome assembly GCA_002099365.1 of Phialophora verrucosa. Taxonomy (NCBI): domain Eukaryota; kingdom Fungi; phylum Ascomycota; class Eurotiomycetes; order Chaetothyriales; family Herpotrichiellaceae; genus Phialophora; species Phialophora verrucosa. The sequence continues at coordinate 75,503 of MSED01000002.1, read as the reverse complement.
GGTGCAACCTCTCGGGACAACACCACAATCGGGATATCAATGGTTTGATTATAAGCAACTCTGGCAACTATATACTGCGAATCAGCTTCGGCACGTCCCACGCCCAATTCCCCATCGCAAGGCGCGTCTCTGAGCTGTCCAATTCCCTCCGAAGGCACCTCCACAACCATGTTCCGCAACGTCCCCAACCTGAGAATCGCGCAACAAAACAGACGTGGATATCGTTAGAACACAAGTCTCCAATCCCTAGATATTCTGAATGTGTGCGGTGCTCCCAAAAATGTCTTTCGTGTGCGCGACGATCTCAAACATGTGAATGCGATGATCGACGTAGCTGTGTGCCCCTTGCCGGCATTACCAGAATGATTTCGGACATGGAAAATTATGTTTGCTTCAGTAGCAATAAACATGTGCGAAGAAGTGAAGGATCTTGTCAGGTCATCCAGCTGATGGAGTGTCTGCAAACCAGCTGCGCTAGAGATCCAAGGCTCTTACTCTTGCTCGGATTTGTTGTGCTTCCCGTAGAATCCCACAGGTTGACAAGGAGATTTCAGGTTTCATAGTGCGGCCATGGCGCATATGGCCAGCGCTGAAAGGATGCCGATAGCTGAACCCTGCATCACCGAGGCAGCTCCAGTACCAGGAACAATCGAAGGGAGAGAGGAAGCACTCGGCCCAGTTGGAACCGCTGTAGCCTCGACAGTTCCTCCACTGGATCCCCCTTTAGGAGCGTTGTAGGTTGTGTGATTGAATAATGAGTAGTATGGAGACTGACTCGGTAGCCTGGTGCCGTAGTCGGTCGTAGTTGGCGCGGTCATTGTCAGGGCCGCAGGGAATGAACTCGTTGAGAGGGCCGACGAAGACGTCCAAGATTCTTCGGATGAAGTGGGCACGGAAGACGTAGCCGTAGACTGGCTAGAGGTAGGCTGAGATGACGAGGAGGAGTCGACGGCTGACGGCGACGAGCTGCTGGTCTGACCGAAGAATTGACCACCATTGGAACCGCCGTTGCTGGCACTGGATGAGCCCGGATGGTTCGAACTCGAGCTACCGCTGTTGCCGTCACCCTGATCACCTCCGGCATTGAAGACCACAAAGTTGGCGGTTGCACCACGTGAAACAGTGACGACGCAGAACGCACCACCGCCCGCCCCGACGCTAGACCCGCCAGTCATTTCATTCACGCCGTTCTGACTTGGGTCAATCGCGCAGGGCAGACCATTGCAACCGCCATTTGGGCAATCGATTTTTACACCCCACGTTGGCACCTCGTTTCGGAAGGGGGTCGCTGGTTCGAGGTATATTGGATTCCATCCAAGTTTGATGAACGTGTTGCCAGAGTTGTCGGCATTTGCCCCGGCGACATACGGAGACCAATTGCCCCATGGATTAGAGCTGCTGCCCCACACACACGCTTGATCGGTGCTGATACCAGGGGGATTGATGTAGTAATGTGCGGCTGTTTCGCACCAATAGCTGGGATCTGGCACAGCAAGACTCGCATAGCTAGTAACAGACGTGGGAATCAACATGGCCTCATTTCCTGGCAGAACAGTCTGACAGAACGCGACAACACTACCAGCATTGTTCTGAACACCGATGTTGCTGCTGGTAGACTGGCAGTATGGCTTGTTGGAGAATGGTTTTTGAATATTTCCGTTGCTGTCGCAATACAATCCACCATTCTGGGTTTATCAGTCAGGGGCAGAGCCTAGTCACAGCGGGGACCAACAACTAACCATGGATTTTGGATATGAGTACGATGTCGCACTGGGATCCCATTGTACTGAGACTTGACCCGGCGGACACGCATATGGACAATAGCTGCCAGGTGTACAAGGCTGGTCCGGACTCATAGCCCATCCGCCATTTTGACCCCCAGGCGAAACGGGGACCAGGCCAGCGTCGGTTGGGAAAGCGCATTGTCCTTGCCGTTTCTCTAGGTTGGCATTTGAAGTTGTGGTTTCCGGGACCGCTCTTATTTCCACCCCTTGTTCTCCATCCTCAACAGTCGACCTGGCAACAACTTCACGGTTGGCGCGATGTCGTTTATGCAGAGCTTCGAGGTGTTCGTGGACTCCGTTGTGTTTCGCATTGACGACAGATGCGATAAGGAGCAGGAGCGCGCTCGCGCTCGATGTGATGGTTCGTTTTCGCATTTCTGCGGATTTGCGTCGATGTTATAATTGATGAGGGTTGAGCATCGCCTTGCGACACCGGACTGTGCTCGGAAGGGACAATGTGCGAACTCGTAAAAGAGTGACTGGGGTCAGTTGTTATGGTAAAGAACGTGGGTGCTCGCAGAGCGCGCGACAGCGAAAGACGACAGCAACTCCAGCGACAACAAACCGAAAGCACAGAGGCAAGATCGACGAGAAGGAGTGGAAGGGTTGGTGACGATGCGGAGCAGTACGAGTAAAGGAGAATGTAGATCACGCTCTCGAGCGCAAATTGCCTGTGACGATGGACAGGCGCGCTTGGAGCCATGCAAGGCTGGCGCATTGCTGGTCCACTCCTAGCTTCGACATGACCCACCGTTGGCACTGTTTGTTTTTGTCAATGGGGCAAAGTCAGGGATGCCGGCGTAGTCGGCCTCGATCGCGTCAAGCCGCGCTCCGCTTTTTGAGGTGACAATCTCATACCACGAATCACAAAAGCTCCGACCAGAGCTTGATTCTTGCGCCTGATCGAGTAATGTCCGTGGCCGATCTGCCTGATCGAATCGTTGGAGGAGCTGCGTCGTTGCTGTGTTGATGCAAGCTTGGAATGTTGGCAGACAAATCTCGCGTCATGATTTTCGAGCCTCGTTCAATGTTCCAGGCCGGGCAGTATGTCCATGCTCCTGGAACGAGACCGATCCATACATAGTCATTCGTTCTGCTAGTCAGTCGGTGCAATGCGCTGGAGAGTAAACGAATTGTGCCCTCGGTTGTGGAAACTGTTCGACTGTGATACGATGGCTCTCCCAAACAGTTGGCCCACCAAATTTGATAAGCCCCCAGTGCCCCTTTGTTTTGGTCGCCCTGGTTGCTGGGGTCGGGAATTAAAACCTGGGCCGGGAAATTTGCGCCTCTCAGCCAACTGGGAATTGAAGCTCGGCACAGGAAACCGCAGCCACACGTTGGGACCCCCACACGTTTTCTGTCCACCCCGCGGTTCTGATGAGATGTAGTCCGTGAGATGTCGACTTTTACATCAATACGTCAATGCCCTGCGTAGAAGCAATGCGGGTCATCGACAAGGTTGTACAGAGTAAGCAGGTGAAGAAAGGAAGCTTCGGTTTACCGTGAGTCGAAAATCACCTTGTGCCTTCATGTTGTTGGCTTGGCAAACGGGTCGCACCTCGGCGTTCCCCCCCGTGTCAGTCGTGAAAGAGCACATCGACACCAGAGTCGCGAATGGAAGTACACGATCCTCCGTCCGGGGTGCGGGATCAGGACGGAATCTGATAGCTGTACGAGGTACCGAATGTTTTGTGAGCCTCACCACTAGCGGCTTGCAGTTTTCTTTGCCTGCCGCTCTCACCTGGATGGGGGAGGCAGGTCCTTCCAAGGCGATTCCACCGCAAAACTTCTCCATCCCCAAGATATGCAATAATGCTTCGCAAGTAGGATGAACTCCTCGACCTCATCCATCCATTCTAGACCTTCAATGCGTTCTTTCTCTTCTGAAGAGATCCATTTCTGCCAGATGAAGTCTATGTCAGCTGCTTCAGCACCTCCACCGGTCCCTTGTGATTCACCGCCAAATCCATACGTGTGCAATCTTCCTATCTGTTCCCTAAGGTCGTGATACTTCTCCAGAGTCTGTAGCTGCAACCCGCGACTTGCGAGGTTGCTTATCATGGTCTTGCCAAATGGATCATGCGGACGTATCGGTTCGTAGATGACAATGGCGAGAGGCACCTCCTCAGGAAACAGGTTCGAGAAGTATCGCAGTACGGCGTCGGCGTGATCCGGAGAAAGATACACCAGGCAGCATTCCGAGATAATCAAAGTTGGAAGCGTTGTGTCGATGCCAGGAAGGGGTACACCCTTCTGTGGCAACTGGCGAAGATCTTGGGAATGGACGAGATAGTCAGAGGTGACCAAGGCCGGCCCATCCTGCGGGGATGTGGCGTGTTCTGCACGCACATCGACCCCTGCATGCGCCTTCGCAGCAGATGCAAAGGCATCGCTGCGCATATGAGCGATCTTCCTCCTGGTGTTTGCCTCAAAGTCAAGTTCATGGTAAACAAGGTCGAGTTTCCGTCGCTTTTGCTTCAAGCGAAAGTATCTTGTGTCGCTGCCCGCACCCAGAGAGATGATTTGTTTGCGACCCTCTTGTGCAGATGAAAGGAAACTGTCTACAACGCGATCGATGCCGGTGGTTCTGACATAAGTCCCTGCCAATCATAAATCGACAGTTTAAAAGAATTGTACATGTCACTGTCCTACCTCGATTCATCAGCGGTAACCGTCTTGAAGCGGAGCCACCGGTATGCAAGAGCGCCACGAACGGATCTTCGAGATATCCGGCGTCAACAGCACTTTGTCGGGAGGTTGCAGCGTCAATGTCCGTATTCTGGACGACCGCGTCATGGTCGACTTTGCGGCGTGAGTCTGGTCCTCCGTCATTGAGAGAATCGGATGTGTGACCCCTTCCTCGGCCGCGAAGGGCTCCTCTCCGGAGAGAGTTCAAGTTTGGTATCGACGGTGCGGACATGATGGTAGATGCAACGTACGATTGTTAGCATTAAAGGTTACCTCTACCGCGGGTCAACATATGCAGATATGTAGCATGGGCGAGTATGGAGGCGCACGGAGCTAAAAGGTCAATGCGAGGCCTTTCAAAAAGTTGAAGCTTAATTAACAGTCACCTAACAGTGCACCAGTTGCGATGACGTATGCGCGGGTGGAGCCGAGGGGTCCCTCCAGTACGAGTAGTTGTAGGAATCATTGTGGCATCAAGCGCAATGTGCTATCGCCCTACAGTAACTGTAGCTGTGGTGCGGTAACTGTCTAATATATCACTCTAATTTAGTATTGCTTGCAGACAAGTTTATTGCATGAACATCGCCCTTGAACACTCTATGATTTTGCGGCTTTGGTCCGTCATTCCTGGTGTTCTTGCTAAAGGCTCAGTGGCCTGTGCATTAGGCGTAGTTGAAATTGTTTCGACAGAGTGGACAGCTCGAACTGTTGGAGCTCTTGAACCACCTGAACAGGCAAGCACCATGGAAGGTGTTCCTGCAGGTCCCGCATCGCTTGTTGGGAATCTGCATATCGGTACCAATGATAGAATAGCAAATGGCACATTCGCTTTGTCCTTTCAATACGCCTTGCACGTTCCGTCGAAAGGCGATGAGGCCTTCGATGATGCTGCCTGTGCTGAAGATGATGATCTGGATGGTCCGGAGCCACGATTGCCAGTTTTTCTCAGAGACGCCCACTCGCGTACGCGGAAAGACACTCGGGGAATCCAGAGGATAACTCTTCGGGAGTGAGATAGCCAGAGAAATTGGTGGTGACTCGGGATCAACAGCAATTGAGGCCACTGTTTCGGCTCCGCTGAGTGATGTCTTGATCGTCAAAGGCGAATCGCCCTCATCTTGGGATTGACTCTGCACCCATTTGCTGACTGTGGCAGCGGCGGCCGAGACCAAGGCTGGCGAAAAGTACTTCTGGGTCCAGCCCTCGAGTGGCGACTTGACACGATTCTTTTGTTCTATGAACCAGCTCCGGGTGAGTCCGGGAAGGAACAGTAAGCAGCAATAGTAAAGATGCATGGCTAAGCGCTGCTCTTCTTGTTCTTCTGTTTCGCTGGTGCCAAGGTCAAACTCTTTGACATTGGTCTTCGAGGCGTCAAGCGGATGATTGCTGGTGATCCGGCACACATCGCAAATAATGCCGAGCAGATCGCCCACTACCCCTTTCTCTTTGATATCCGCAGTGTATAATTCTTGAAGCTTGTACGAGGCCTTTGGAAAGTGATCGAATACCAGGATCCAGCAGAGCAAATAACCTCGCTGCGTTGGCGAATCCGTCCTCGGGGAAGTCTGCGTCATGTCAAAAAGCAACTCCAGGAGCTCTGGTGGCAGATGTGCGACTTTCTGCTCCAAGGCGACGTCTAATGAGATCTGCTCTTGTTCCGCAGGGATAGATCGATGTAGTAGGTCGTAGGCTGCTCCCTGGATGGAGTCCTCTGTTGATGAAAGAAAAGGGTACAGGTTCACATTGTGTCGCGCAGGGATCTGCGCGAGTTGCCTTCGCAGTAGTTCAGCAGTGATCCGGCGAGGCTGGTTGATCTCGTTCAATGGGTCGCTAAAGCCACTCAGACAATCCAGTAAGCCTTCTTCTAGGGACGGCTCTGCGGCCTTCCAGGCATCCACTAGATCCTCATTCGCATCATCAGATTTGACCAGAGACCTGAGGCGCCCGCAGAGTCGGAGTGACGCATGTAGGACGGGAAGATCCTCATTCCATCCAGTGCCGTTCTGCAAGATAGCCGCTAGGCTCCGAAGAATTCTTTCCCAATGTTCTCCATAAAGGTCTTTGACAGCCACGACGACAGGCTCAAGAAGCCTGATAGCTAGCGTTTGGAATTCTGATCCTGCTCGACCCTCGGAAAGCATGCGTACTAGAGTTTGCATGAGAAAATTCTGGCGTTGGCTAGGTATACTCTCCATGGGCTCGGGACTTTCGGCTAGAAGTATGTCAAGAAGAATCAGCGGCCTCAATGCCATACTCGAATTGGAGGAGAAATCGGTGCCAGTTACAGCTGCAACCAACTCGTTCAATAGTTTCCGTCCTTGTTGTGAGCTGATGAAGTAATCTCGGCAAGCAGAAATCAAGCTGGCGGATAGGACGACTTCATCTGCGCGACCTAGGTTCTTCATTTCTGCTTCAAAGGCTGAGGTGAGCGTTGTGAAACCGTGCTCGTCAACAAAGCGCGATGCAATATTGGCAAACGCCAAACCGCGATAGTACGCCTCTGGGGCCAGCGAATCTGTTGAACGGATCGCTTCTATCCAAAGCTTTATTATCTTGTCATCCTGTATCCACCTCTGCACCAGTGAATTGCCTTGGGAGAGTGCCTCTGCAGCTTCTTCCACAGCATCATTACTAGTGTTATGCCAAAGGCCATCTGGCCGCTCCATGGTCAAGTTCTCATTGACGACCTGTAGGGCCAGAGGATAGTAGGTGTACAGTGTTATCAATTGCTCTTCAGACTGTATCATGGAGAGGTCAGGAGCGTGCATCATCTTGGTCACGTATAGGAACAGCCGAAACAGGAAGGAATGTCCCTCAGCGTCTCTAGATAGTGTCGGAATGCTCGCATGGACCGGCGAAATCATGGAGATCAAGCCGCGTAGGGGGCTGGTGATGGAAAGTGGTAGGGGCGGCCGCCTAGTGATGTGATCTTTGAGGGAGCTATCCCACTGAGTTGCGGTGGGAAGAAGTGAGCGGAGGACGTCATCTTTCGGTGATGGTAAGGCTGTCAAGGTGTCTTTGGCAAGGTCAACGAGGACCGAGGCGGAGAGAGGATCACCTTTTCCTGACAGCTGATCTGCGATAAGGGCTGCAGAAGAGACTGCCGTGGACGACGTTCCTGCCGGCGTGCTCTTTAGCTTCCCTAGCAATGAGCTCGCAAGTTCGGCTGATTCCTCATCATCAGAATCGGAGAGCAGGAGCAGCTTCGAGAGGAGCAGTCTTCCTATATCGCCGAAGAAGGGGAAGGGGGCGGCAATATTATCGCTGAGAAGGCTGAGCAGAAAGCGAAGAACGGCTTGCCGCGATTTTGTCCCTGTGTCTGGAGATAGCTGATCAACTAGCTTCTGGCAGATGCTCTTGTAGAGGTCGGAAGACGTAAGCTTGGGGTTCCGAAGCACGCTCTTGACCGCCAGCTGCGTAGTCAAGGTGTCAAGTTGTGATGATATCCCATCCAATATGAAGGGCTCGAAATCAGAGATCCGCAAACACTCTTCTTCAGAGAGGTCACCTGCCAGTCGGCCCAATGCGTTGGAGACCCTGGGGTCATCGCCGACAGAGACCAAGGTCGTGAAGACCTGTGCTAAGCCTTTGCGTGTATGCAGGAACAAAGATACCAAGTACTCTGCCGAGGGGCTGGTAAGCAGCCTCAGGGCATCCGACTCTAGGAACAATTCCAAGGACTTCGAGATCGGCTCGCTAACGGCGACGGCTTCGAGGACAACAGCAGCACCATATGGCTTTCCATTCCGTGCCTTCAAGAGTTCAAGCGCAGTGTTGACTAAGCTCTCGTCTGATGTTCGAATCACATCAGCCGCGTATGCTTTCTCAGATGAAGCAAGGTGTTGGGCTTCTAGGACGGCCCCTTTGAGACGGAATAGGTGCCGAGCGTGGGAAATCACATTCTCCTGTGACTTGACGAAGTCCTTTGAGGACTCTGGCAGCGACATTTTCATACGGTCGGCGACATTCTGGCATAGACTTGTCCAGGTAGTTTCAAAACAGGAATGCATCCCTCGGCGGAGGATACTGACGAGGATCGACGCCGCTATCTCAGCATTGCATGTACTCGGAAGTTCCCACGTATTTTGCTTGGGGTCCGGCACAACATATTGAGTTACCAGAGGGAGGACGTTGTCCTCTAGTAGATTCAGCCTGGACTGGTCGTTATCCAATAGTTCCAGTAGCCAGAAGGAGACCTCGACATAAGATGACCATGCAGCTTCGAGATTCTGACGGGGCTCTTCGCTACTGGTCACACCGGCGCGCAGAGACTCGAGCAAGCTCGCGGCATCTTCCAAACGGGCCTTGCCACCCTCTGTGACGGTGCTCCAAGCTGCAACTGGAATTTTCTTGATGAGCGTCTTGACATCCGACCAATATTCGGCTAGACCTCGTTGTGAGCCTTTTCGCAGAAACTGAAATAGCCGCTTTGACACCGCCGTTTTTGAGGTGTAATCCACCGTCCACATCTCGGGTCGGACTGATGTGAGACTGAGAAGAGCTTCCGAGAGCTGACGAGACGAGCCGAGCTGGTTGTTGTGCAGGGCTTTACCAATGAAGCAAGCACTGATCGTCTTCCAATCCAACTCTTGCCAGATCGTATCCGCGCATGTTTTGGCTAAGCTACAGAGGGCTTTCCGCAAGGTTGGGTCTTGATGCGACGAGTATTCCCATAACTTCTTCTCTTCGAGAATGATCTTGATGCTGTCTACAACAGCAAGCTTGTCCGTACGGTCTGCCGGGTAATTGACCTTGATAACCTGGCTGAGCAATTGCACCGCATTGCCCACCACGCGGATGAACTTGGACTCTGCATCGTCAGGTGTGGTTGACCGTTCATCGCTCAATGTTTGAGAAGTCTGTACAAGAATCGCGTCGTTGGCGTACTCGATCAGTGCGCCTCGATAGACTTTCCATAATGCCCGCCTCTTATCTTCGGTGTTGAAAGCCGTCGAAATCGAGTCTTGTGCTGTTCGAGCAACCAGACGGTCACTGTCGTATACGCCCGAGAGCCATGCTCCGATCACTTTGGGCAGCTGGGGCGCTATTCTCTTGCCGGCAAGGGTTGTAAAGGTGCCTTGCAGAGTATGAGCGAGCTGGCGAACTCTCCGGGAATTATCGATTGAGGTCCGAGGGTACAGCCCGATCTTGTGGCAGTTAGTTGACGACAAGCAGACCAACAGAAGACGACAAACCCAGGCATTCAACAGGCCAGTCTCGATAGCTTCACTCCCGCTTAGCGAACCCACATAATCTTGCAGCTCCTCGAGAGCCTTGGCTTTGGTTGTGCTGTCTTTCTTCCCTAGGTTCCGTAGCGTGACAACGAGGTTGCCATTCGTGATGGTGCTCAGGTCGGGTTGTTCAGCAATATAGGACAACGGGGATGGTGTAGTTTGGAATCCGGTAGGAGCTGGGGAGCCGAAGCCGGAACCAGGTGAGGATGACCCAAATGTGGCAGAAGCAGCACGGGCGCTCGCAGCTGATGCTTGTGACTTGAACTTCTTGCTCATGCTGCGCCAACATGCGATGGTCGACAGTTGTTTCAACTCTTGAGATTTAGCGGGGGAGCCTTGTGGGGTGAATACCAAATTTTTGGAAGTCATGTAATGACGTGTGACCAGGCCCCAAAGACGCTTGCAGCCTGGACGCGTGCTACCGCGGCGGAAGAAAAAGTTGACCCTCATCTCGACTTCATGGTACACTGTGCATACAAGCCTTCCAGCTTTCCAGTTCTTCTCCGCGGTTGAATCTCTGGGGCCTCTGAGTTGTGTACGCGCATCTCGTGCCGGACCGTAGCGGAGCTGCTCGACCAGAGATACAGGGAGTGGTGGTCAATCAAGGCCACGCTCCCAACATGAAGTTCTTCATCGAGTACGACGCTTGCTTTGGAAACTCAGAGTGTCTGGCTGACCTCCGCATAGTGACCTCCCTATTCTCTTTCCATATCCTCGCGTCTACCCTGAGCAATATGCCTACATGTGCGATCTCAAACGGACCCTCGACGCGGGAGGTCACTGCGTTCTGGAAATGCCTTCGGGGACTGGCAAGACCGTTTCCTTGCTGTCTCTAATTGTTGCGTATCAGCAGCACTATCCTGAGCACCGCAAGCTCATCTACTGCTCACGTACAATGTCAGAGATCGAGAAGGCATTGGCCGAGTTGAGGTCGCTGATGAAATATCGTGCTAAGGAACTCGGCTTCACAGAAGACTTTCGAGGTTTGGGCCTGACGAGCAGAAAGAATCTGTGCTTACATCCGTCCATCAAGCGAGAGAAGAGCGGGGCGGTGGTTGACGCTAGATGTCGGAGTGTCACAGCTGGCTTCGTCAAGGAGAAGAAAGAGCGAGGGGAGGACGTTGAACTGTGTGTCTATCACGAGAATCTGGATCTACTCGAGCCTCACAACCTCCTCCCCCCCGGAGTCTTCACCCTGGACGAGTTGCTACAGTATGGCGAAAACCACAAACAGTGCCCCTACTTCTCTGCCCGTCGGATGATGCCCTTCTGCAATGTCATTATCTATTCTTACCACTATCTCCTCGATCCGAAGATCGCGGAGCGTGTCTCGAAAGAGCTCTCCAAGGATTGCATCGTTGTCTTTGACGAAGCCCACAATATCGACAACGTTTGCATCGAGTCGCTCTCCATTGACTTGACGGAAGATTCACTGAGGAAAGCGACCCGTGGCGCCAACAACCTCGAGCGCAAGATCGAAGAAATGAAGGCGTCTGACGAGCAGAAACTGCAGGATGAATATCAGAAGCTTGTGGAGGGGTTGAGAGAAGCAGATGAAGCTAGGGCGGAGGACGCCTTCATGTCCAATCCGACGCTGCCTGACGATCTGCTGAAGGAAGCCGTGCCAGGCAATATTCGGCGGGCCGAGCATTTCGTGGCTTTCCTCAAACGCTTCATCGAATATCTCAAGACACGCATGAAAGTCTTATATGTCATACAGGAAACTCCGCCTTCATTCCTTGCGCATCTTAAAGAATTAACCTTCATCGAGCGGAAACCCCTGCGTTTCTGTGCCGAAAGACTGACCTCACTGGTCCGTACACTAGAATTGACGAACATTGAAGACTATCAGCCGTTGCAGGAAGTGGCCACATTTGCGACACTGGTTGCAACCTATGAGACTGGCTTTCTCTTGATACTTGAGCCATTCGAGACCGAGCAAGCAACAGTGCCAAATCCTATACTGCACTTCGCCTGTCTCGATGCCTCGATTGCGATCAAACCAGTCTTTGAGCGTTTCTCCTCTGTCATCATCACCTCAGGAACTATCTCTCCGCTGGAAATGTATCCAAGGATGCTCAACTTCAGCACGGTCACGCAAGAATCGTATCCCATGTCACTCGCCAGACGATCATTTCTGCCCATGATTGTGACACGAGGTTCAGACCAGCAGTCTATTACGTCCGGCTTTCAGTCTCGCTCGGATCCAGGAGTGGTGCGAAACTACGGTGCCTTATTGTTTGAATTTGCCAAGATCACCCCAGATGGCATTGTCGTTTTCTTCCCGTCCTACCTTTACATGGAAATGATCATTAGTATGTGGCAGGGCATGGGTATACTGGATCAGATCTGGACCTATAAGCTGATCTTGGTGGAAACCCCCGATGCCCAAGAAACCAGTCTGGCATTGGAGACTTACCGTACTGCATGCGAGAATGGCAAGGGCGCGATTTTACTGTGTGTCGCTCGTGGGAAAGTGTCCGAAGGGATCGATTTTGACCATCACTATGGCCGCACTGTATTGTGTCTCGGGGCACCTTTCCAGTACACCGAGTCCAGAATACTCAAAGCACGCCTTGAGTTTTTGCGAGAGAATTACAGAATCAAGGAACAAGACTTTTTGTCTTTCGACGCCATGAGACATGCGGCTCAGTGTCTGGGACGAGTCTTGCGAGGGAAAGATGACTACGGGATCATGGTTCTCGCTGACCGCCGGTTTCAGAAGAAGCGTACTCAATTGCCTCGTTGGATTGCAGAAGAAATCACAGATGGGCAGACCGGATTGAGCACTGACGCTGCAGTGGGTATGGCTAAGAAGTTTCTGAGGACAATAGCCCAGCCACTCAGACCTGGCCAGAAACTTCCGGATGGTTCAACGAAAGGCAAAGATAGCTGGGACCTGGAAGAGTTGGAAAATTTCCAGAAAGAGCAGCGACTGAGACGCGGCGAAGGAGATATGGGAAGAGAAGACGCGACAATGCACGATTACATGCACAGCGAGGTCAACGGGATGTCTGCGCGGAATGGAGCCAATGGTCATGCTGAAGAACCCGATGAATTTGATGATGATATTGCCGATGAGGATCTTCTTATGGCTGAGGCCATGGTTGTGGAATGAACCATGGAAGGTCCTGGTTTAAATCTTCACCTGGCCAACTCATGTTCCCGCCTACCTGGTCCAACAACATTTCAGCTTCTTGATTATGGCTGGAACTGGCCAACCTGTGCGCTCGTGATTGTCCAACAAGCGGTTGGCCAAGTCCCGGCGAGCTTCCTCACTTTGCAGCCATTGCGCACTTGTTACCTGTCAGCTCTTATTGCCCAGCATTCCAGGGTAACCTGCTGCAACAGATCGGGCCATAAGAGTTCACTACTACTGGGTGACTGCGCACAGAAAGCTATTCCACATATCTTAGTGTCTGAGCCTCGACATAGGCGACTTCCGCCGTGACCGCAAGCAGCAAGATCATGACGAAATGCCAATATTGCATTGCGGCAGCTTCACGTATTTGGCGAAAGGATCCGAAAGAGTTTGTGGCGGCTTACCGTGACAATCCTGAATTATCTGGATCCTGGAGAATATGCCTCCATCCGACTCCGTGGTACGCTCGGAATAGGGGGCCTATACCAGGACCCTATCGCTTCTCGAGGGGTTTTGAAGACAGCATGGATCAAACGTGCAAGCAGCAAGGTGATTTGATTGGCATGATCATCGTCACGGGCCATTCAATATTGACCTCCTCGACATCGGCTTTGAAGGGACACTCATTGATCAGCGGTAAAGTGATGTCTTTCCAGAGATAGCTCCAGAGACCTGCCTTGGGAAAAGGGGCTTCTGGAACACTTGATGCCAGCGAGGGCATTGGTGAAAAGGCACCGGAAAGGCGGCGGCCGGGTCCTCCTCGTCTCGTCAGCAATTGTCAAAGAGGCCATGCTGGTTTTGGCTCACCCGCCATGATCTCGTACGACCGCAACAGGCATGTCGCCGCCGGTGCAGTCCCGTCAGCGGTGGCGTCAGCCTGCTCGAGTCCGATCAACGGCTGTGAAAAACGCGCATGGTAGCTTTCTGCCAGCAGTTTAAGAACAGCGTAGCCTGTTCTGCTGTGATGGATAGCCGCAAATGCAACGATGACCCTCAGCAGCAGACTACTTCGCAGAGCTTGCTTTCCAACCACACTCTTGAAGGTGTTGCCCATATTACTGAAGTCTCACCACGGAGCTAGGAATTTCAGATAGTGCTCGAAGCATTGCGCGATCTCCTGGCTCTGCAACCCGCAGTTGGCTCCTTGACAGCAAACGTAGAGCATTGTTCTGTGCTCTCTCGCGGTGAATTTTGACCACCCCCCCCGGCTCACAGTGCATACTCGAATTTTGAGTGAAATTGTCCGGTCACACCAGCGGCCGGTTCGCTCACAGAGGCAATAAGCAGACAGGCTCTCGTCGCCTGCATCCACGTCAGACACTGTACGTGTTACGCCGTCTTTACACTTTAATTTGCGAAGTCGGCTATGTTCTGCTTAGCGATTGCGCCAGAACTAGTCTCGCTGCGAAGGCCCCAAAATACCAAAGCTATGATCGGCATCAGTTGCAACGACGAGTATCGCCTATAAGAAATGGATGAGCCCGGAGAAGGTCGAGAAAAAGATATTTTGATAATGAGCGGATACGAGGTAACTGACGGACACTTATCACTTTGCCTTCTTTTGCGGCAACGAAGAGCCAGGTTCTGCATTCCCGAGCTTCGCTCAAAGTTGTCTGAAATGGTAAGAAGTCAACCCAAGTCTCCGCTTCCTGTGCCAGTAGAACAGGCTCACTCCATGCATATCTGCATCAAATCCCAAAACACTTGCCGATGAATTGTACCAACCGCTCTCCTGGAGCTATTCTTACTTATCGACTTCCTCCACCTGCTCCTGCACGACATCCCTTTTTCTGGCCTCAAATACTGTTGCCGAGTCGACGCCACTTTTTGCCACAAACTTCTCTTCAAGTCCGAAAAGCCGAGTCATCTCTTCCAGGGTGCGCCCGCGTGTCTCGACCATGGCGTAGCGCACAAACAGGAAAGCAATCACACAGATCCCCGAGTAAATTATGTATAGTCCCCATCCGATAGCATCTCCGATCGGAGGGCTAGCCTGTGCAACGATGTAACACCCAGTCCAGAGGCTCATCGTGGACAGGGCGTTGCCTTTGGCTCGCAGTTGAACAGGCCAGATCTCACTTGCGTAGGTCCAGCTGCCGACGCCCCAGCTGATGTTGAAGAAGACATAGAACAAGTAAGGGAATACGACAATAGCATAGTTGCCATTCGAGCCAGGGTACTTTTCTGCATGCCACTGGAGGACTGTTCGCTGTTAGCATGGCACTCGTCGTCGGGCAGATGACGAAGTCTACCAGTGATGCCAATCATGGCGCCCATCATTCCAACCACACCAATCTGGAGCCACGTCTTTCGTCCGAGCCTGTCGAAGACGAAGATTGGAATCCAGGCGAAGACAAACAGAACAACCCCGACGCCGCCTGTTGCCAGGTTGCGAGTATGGGCGGACCTGATACCGCCACGCTCATACAAGCTTGGGGTGTAGTACAGCTGCAAATTAAATCCGTCAAAAGTTGTTCATCCGTGCATGGCTCAGAGGACAACTCACAATGGAATTCGTGCCTGTTATCTGCTGGAAAAACTGCACCCCAGTGCCAACCAGGGTTACCCGTAAGACGGGCCAAGTGAACATGTCTCTCCAAGACGCCACGGAAACGGTTTTTTCGAATGCCACTTTCTCCGCAATCTCCTGCATCTCTACTTCGGCAGCCTCGTCTCCATGCAACCGTGCGAGCACCTCCTTGGCACAGTCGTGTCGATCTTGCTGAACAAGCCAACGCGGTGAAGGAGGTACCCAAGTCCAGCAACCAACGGCGAGGATGGCAGCAGGGACAATTTGGATGGCTAAAGGAATGCGCCACCAGTCGGGCGTGTTGAGATATGAGAAGCCATAATCCAGCCAGAAAGCAATAAGCTCTCCGAAGCACAGAATCATTTGTTCGATACCGATGATTCTGCCTCGCAAGTTTGCTGGGGCGATCTCGGACACATATAAGGGTACTCCTGCCGCGCATGCCCCTACTCCGTAGCCAAGAAGAACGCGGCCAACAGTGATGGTTGGAACATCATAGGAAGCAGCTTGGACGATGGCCCCGATGATGAAGACGACGCTAGAAATGGAGAGAGTCCGTTCTCTGCCATAGTGGTCCGCCAGGAAGCCGATGCTCATGGCCCCGACGAAGCACCCGACACTAGTCCGCTCTGTTAGCCTCATACCGTCGTGAATGGTCTCGCAGTAACCCGCAGCTTACTCGTATAAAGACACGACAGCACCAGTGACCCAGGAGTTTGCAGGCTTCATGAGATCAATCCATCTCTCGTCGGCCACAATGATCCCCATGACTCCTTGGTCGTAGCCGAAGAGCAGGGCTCCCAGAGACACGAAAGCAGTAACGAGGTAAACATATGACAAGTTTGCTGGTCGGGGGCTCGCAGCATAGTCCTGACGAGGCCGGATGAGCTTGGCTTGTCTGATGGAGAACATCTCTTGAGCGGCCGCGATGCGGTCTGAAGGCGGAAGAGGTCGAAGTCTAAGAATACCGAAGGGAATGGACAGCAGGGCCGAAGGAACTTATACTTCTCGTGGAACATTTTCGTCAAAAACTTCTGGGGCAGCTCTCCTGTGGTGGAACCCTAGGCCTCGCGACTGTTTGGCCGACCATTCACGCGAGTAATGGGAGTCGATCATCGGAGCTTCTAACCCCAAATGAATCCGAACTGGTTAGCCTCCGCCTCCTCCGCAATGTTTTCCTCCGCAATGTTTTCCTTTGCAATGTTTTCTCTCCCCGGAGATCGGCAGACGCACACGCTGGCTATGGCTTCGTCGCCTGTGCCGCTCCATGCGAGGCCTGAGTGTCGTCGTGCATCCAATTCCAGGATTCCTCTAGCTGCGCTCGTGCCATGGAAGTTGGCCAGCCGGTAGAAGCCTCGGTGTCAACCAGGAGATCTCGCAAAAGGTACTGCTCCGACCTGGATTCAAAACGATCTCCAACTGCGGACTGTCAAAGGACGAAGCACCAACCGAAAGTATCAGGGACTTACACAACGCAATAGCCATGCAAGCAACCAACTTGGCCGACGGGTTCTGTGGGTTTGAGCAAGCTATTCCGCATAACATCTTAACGTCTTCTGTCACAATATACTGTACCTCCATCATTGTCTGCCTATGCAGAGGGCCAACACGTGGTAATGGTCGATGCGCTATCAGCAGCAAATGCGCCAAAGTGATGTACTGCCAGCCCATCACTGTCCATGGTCAGAAATGCTCTGCGACAAACCTGCGGCAACGCTCACCGTGACAATCCATATGCAGGTAAACATGTGGGAAACTGTCTCCACAACCAGCATCTTGGTAAACAGGATCAAAAGCTGTCGGCCGGGCCGTCTTCCATTGTTTGATTTCTTCCATCAACTGTCTATGCCCCGCCAAGCTCGCACATTCCTGACCAAAGACAAATTGCTGCACCTTGCCGCATTGATATGTCGCTCTCAATGTCCACGACCAGTCATCACAAGAGTCCGGCGGCGCTTCCGGCAAGCGGAGTTTGAACGGTCTTTGGAAGCTCAACGACATGAAGATCTCCTGCCTGAACGCTGCCCAATAACAAGCCTTCCTCAGAGGCGTGACTGGGGAAGGAGACTGAGCCTGAGAGGCGTTAATGATCGCTTGTGTTCCAAAAAGATGCTTTTGAGGATCGGAGCCGAAAATGGGCACTGTCCGGAATCAGCAGCTGAGCAGATTGTCTGCTTGCGCACTGACCGTCCATTTCCTCCAGCAAGCGTAAAACAACAATTGCAGCCAGAAGCTCGTCGTCACGAGCTGCAGCTGTCTCACCAAGCCTGGGGATCAAAGTCTGCAGGCAGGCATGATAGTAATGGTCTGCGGTGTAAGGGTCGAAATCGGAAGTACGACTTCTGTGGCGTGCGGCCAGCGCCAACATCGCATTCGCCAATGTCGCATTCCGGCGGGCTCGAAGTGGAATAACGTATGCAAAATGTCTGTCGACGTCGCTGAAGTCAAAGAAGCATGCACACCTGTCGATGAAATACCTCACCAATTCGGCGGACTTTCTTGTTGAAACTATCGGACCGACATCTCTGGCTTCCAGCGGCCGTATCAGAGACACCACAGAGGACTCATCGCATGGTTCTGGCGGCACATTACGAGATGTTGTATTCGGAGGCAGAACGTGCAAGAGCTCCTGGCCAGCGCCGCTTGGTCTGGTCTCAAGTCTGCAGGTTTCACTAGCTTTACCTTCCAGCGTTGACTGTGCTTCGTGAACGAAGTCGACTATCTAAGATCAGTATAGGAAGACTGCAATTGAGAAAAGCTACCTTTGGGAGGCACGGGGACCCAAGTCTGATGCTGGCCGAAGTAGGCTGGTCTGAAGGTATGTCCAGACGGCCTAGGTTTGCGGACGCACAATCGACCAGCTTTCTGACAGCGCCCGCATTGGCCCTGTTGGCTATCACCTGGGACACATCAGCATCTGCCACTGCGAACCTTGTAGGTCGTACATTTAACGTGTTTTTGCCGACAATGTTCACAGGACATGCCTTGTGGCGAGAGCAGAGAATGTCGGAATGAGGTTGACTACTGCCGATTTGCGGAGAACGTATTTTCATGGCGAGCTGGTGATCGGGGACTCATTGCCCCTTTTGTTCGATTCGAGATACACCGGGCCGAAACTGCCCCTCTAAGGTTTGAGCTTGCAATGGCAGCTGAATCTGGAATTTTCCGGTGTAGATCTTGCGGGTCGCGAGGGGTGCTTGCATGATGCCCGCAGAGCAGGGGGAGTAAGTGGAGATGCATCGATATGTGTCGAGCATCAAGATCCACCATCTGGCTTTCCAAGATTTATATTCCTGCGCCAAATAGAGGGGGAAATATCTCAACATTTCCATCCTTCGGCACGCACTGATCACTCTTTTCTATCACCAAGATAGCACCTAGTCGGCATGCCTCATGCAGAGTCTCCTGAGCCTGAACATCCATCCGGGGAGAAATTGTTTGTCAATGATGGTCCGTTGGCGGCAGGTGAATATACCGACATGCGGCCAACGACACTTGACACTCCGATTGAGGAAGCGAGGAGGCGATACGCCGAAGACGGGTATCTCTTCGTGAAAGGCCTGCTTCCCAGGCAGGATGTTCTCAAAGCTAGAGAGGAATACTTCAAGCTGCTGGCCCCAAGTGGTGTGTTGAAACCAGGAACACCACCCGTTGATGGGATTTTCGACGATACCAAGGACAAGCTTGATTTCCCGGGTATTGGAGCTGGTTTTGCTGATTCCAATGGGCGCCCTACCGGCCCCCATCCCGAAGTAGCTACCTTGTTTGTCGATTTAGCTCTCCGGGCGCATACTGAAGACTGGTACAAGGAGGATTTCTGCAAACATCCGGCACTGCGGGAATATATCGCGAAGCTGACAGGCTGGGGAGACGACACCATGGGAATCAGGAGAACGCTCTTGCGGAACAACACTCCGGGGAATAAAGCCATTGGGGTGCATTATGACCAGATATTTCTAAGATATGGTGAAGACACTGCAGTGACTGCTTGGGTCCCGATGGGCGACATCTCACGGCAAGGAGGCGGATTGATCTACATCGAGAAAGGTCACACTCTGGGTCGTGAGATTGAACAAGAGTTCACGGCGAAGGCCAAAGCTTCCGGCTTGACAGCCGAGGAAGCTAAGAATGCCTTCAATCAGAACATGATGAGCGGTGGCTTGCTTGCAGACGGCCCTTCAGGTTTTGGCAAGCAATGGAATCGACGTTGGCTGTTGACGGCGTATGAGGCCGGTGACGTGGTGCTGCACAATGCATATGCCGTATGACTCAAATCCCCGCTGGGTGACGAATGCTGACATTTGATAGATCCATGCCTCGACAATCAACCACGACCCCGACAACAAAATTCGCCTGGGGACAGACCTCCGATTCGTCAACCGATCTCGACCCTGGGATACAAGATGGGCGAACGATTATGCCTTCGGTGACGGCGTTTGAGCCCGTCTTGACGACGGGCACCACAGGTTAGGAGCAGCTTCTCTGCCGTAACAGGGCATTGTAATGGGAATGAGTGCAAGGTCGAACAATGACAGAAGACAAATATCCTGGCACACTCAGAAGTCGCTTATGACCACACCTACTCCCTTGACTTGGGCCATTTCGAGCAATTTGCCCGCCATGGCAAGATCCATGATCCCCAAGCCCACACATTTGAATATGAGGTTCTTATTCGTCGCAAATGGGTCGGATCCTTGGAGCTGCCCTATTTCGACGAGCTGGTCTGCCGTGACATGTGCGTTGATCAGTTCCCCAGCTTCAACGAGACATCCTTCTTTCGTGTCAACGTATATGCAGTCCCCCGATAGAAGAGTTTCAGAATCAATCTCCTGCATCGATGGCTTGTATGACCCTATCAGCGAGATGAACCGGGCTTTCGCGTCCAAATAGCCTGATGGAAAATGGGGTGTCGTTGCTGGAGTGCAGCAGAAAATGACGTCTGAAGCCATGAGCAGATCACGAAGTCTTGAATCGAAGTCATCGGATGTCCTTAGAAGTAACTCAAACGAAACTTCAGGGTACTGTTGACTCAAATCTGCGAAGAGCTGTTCCATTCTCCGGGCACCGCCCCTGTTCACAACAGTGACAGACTTCACGTCGCTGAGCAGCAGAGCAAGCTTGACGTGCCATTCTGCCTGTCGTCCCGCACCAAAAATCACAAGATTCTCCTTCGACTTGGACCACCGGACGTAGGGTATCATGACGGCCAGCGACGTTCGGAATGCGGTGACCTCTTCAGCGTTCAATAGCCCGAGCAGGTCTCCCTCAGGCGCAAACACGTTGATACAGCCTTTCAATCCCTTCGAACTGATAGTGACGACCTTGATGCCCGTGGAGGTCGTGATTGAAGATGGCATAAAGAGAGAAGTGTTACCGAGCCTGGTGACGATTGATACCCGCTCGGGCTGATGGAGCGTTTGTTCGGAAGACAAAGCATCTTTGCTGGTAGAGTATGCACGGAGAACATCGTGTAGGCTGGTAAGAAGACGGTGGCATTCTACCACTGAGATACTGGAGAGAAGGGAGTGGACGTCTCGCTCTTTCAGGATGATCATGGTTGACTACTGGAGTTGTACAGAAATCAAGATGGTGCCCAGCAGATTGCGCGATGTCATTCTAAGCGGGCGTCTCCGGGCCATCGAAGGGAAGGTCTACCGGACACACTCCACTCCCCGCTTCGTCTGGCGACGCCCATCATTGCTTTCCCGAGCCAGAAGACGCAGGTTGTAGTGAATCGTTGAATGACTCGTTGAGAGTCCGACGACACTGTGTACTCCTCTGAGGAATCACTCTGCGGGAACTAATCGCAGCTTCCGCATGTCCATACTTAGCTGTATGATCTTTGATTCTACTAATTGACAGACGACAACCAGCATCACCCAGTTCTCCCTTCAAGGGCGGTATCATAACACAAAGTCAGCCGTATCTGTCGTCAAGAAGACAATGGTCTGCAATTTCCAACCAGCTCCAATTCAACCAATCCCTCATGCCAAAGGCAGCTTAGTCCCATTACGGCTCAAGACCGTGAGGCCTGTGTCGATACCCCAGCCAATGTTGTTGAACTCGACATACATATCGGCAATTTGCTTGTCGGCGGTGATCTCGAACAGGTTGAATCCATTCACAGGGATTTTCTTGCTTCCGATTCCAGCCATGTTCCAGTACCACAGGACATTCGTACAGCCAGCGACCAAACTCTTGTACGTTGTGATGTTGGTGATCGACGGTGCAAGGAGAACCCCTTGGATGTACTGAGTTTTGCCAGAGAAAGTAACTGCGCCGATCTGCCTCACGTTAGCAGGAGTTTGAAGCGATGAAGAGCCACGATCTTACTGGATGTCCAGCAAGCATATTGATCGAATCCGACTTCTCGAAGAAGTCGGGGCCGATTAGAGCTTGGGCGGTGGCGTTCGAAGCGTTGACATCTGGGTGGTCGAGGATGCTGACGAACTTGGCGACAATGTCGTCAGCGTCCGCCTGCGTTAGACAACCGCTTCCTCGCCATGATGGGTGTCCCCCGCGCCAGTCTTTCCAGCTAGGTAAGGCTGAGGCTGTGCAGGCGAGAGCAAGAGATGCCAAAATGTTTGAGAACTTCATGGTGGTAGGTAGAGGGTTATATTGAGGGCCAGCGAGTTATGCAAGTGTAAGTGCTTGAGAGTAATACAAAAGAGTGACTTAAGTGAGGAAAGAGAGTGACTTGTGAGCGGGCGCCTTGCTACAAAGATATCACCTCACCATCACCTAGGGAGACATCGAGGCCTTTTGTATCTTCAGCCACCAGCCAAGACAGTCTGGCACAGGGAGCAGACAGATTGGCATCGGCCATATCCTAATCATTTGCGACAAGCCGTATCTGAGAACGCTTTCGCACCTCCTCCAATTGCCTTGTGCCAGCGGTGTCTGGAATGGTCCAATAGGTCTGCATGGAAGGTCGTTGCTGAGAGTTGAACTCAAGACACGTTAAGATTTGGCCAAGGCCGGGTATCGGTACAACTGTAAGGATGTCGGCGAAGTCGTCGCTTGATGTCCGCGATCTGCCAGGATATCTCATATTTGTTTGAGCACGGTAGCCATCCAAAGAGCATATTTCCAGCCTCGAGGGCTTGGCCAAAAAGTTCGCAATTTCCCAACCATGATGTTGTGCGACTACACAGTAGATTTCGAATCGTCATACTTGGATCACCCTTGACTTCGAAATGGGATGCGTCTGACACTAGGTATCGGTATCCTCAGCGACGAATCTGGGCCTCTGTGCCTCTCCAAAGTCCATTCCCGTTTCCAGACCCGAGTCACAACTAAGTCATTCTGAGCTGTGGCTGTGTGGTCCTGAGCTCGGTTCGCCAGCCCTGAGGCGCGTGGGCGCGCCTTGAGTCTGCGAAAGGCTCCCACAACTTGGCCCCCGAATTGCCATTCTTTTGGTGTTTCACATATTCGAAAGGCCCAAGTCCTGGCCCAATCCCGTTGATTTTTGCCAGGAGTGCCCTGGCTGCCCCCGATCAGTGAGTGGTTGGCCAATCTGGCCTGATTAGAGGTTGGTTTAAGATACAGGCGAGATGTTAGAATCAGGTACATGAAGTCTCACGCAACACTTGAAACAGACAACATTGCCCCAGACCCCGCTATCTTCCGATGTCTTTGGAGAACTGCTGTGGTAGCATGCGGAAGGGTTTTACAAAAGCTACTTTTATTCAGGACATACTCCGAGTTCGATAACGGAGTCATTCTTTGGCGCGTCTGAGAGTGATTTCTGCATTTCTCAGTAGAAGAGGAGTGTGATTCGTGCTCAATTGACTATCAAAGAATAGGACCGGTTCAGCCTGGTCATGCACAGCAGTTGGTGCGAGATTATTTCGCCTTCTTCCTCTCCTCGACTTCAGCGTCTATCACAACCAAGCTCTGCAGCCCTTCGTTGTCAACCTTCTGTTTACTAACCACAAACACTGCAATGAATTCGGCCTCCTCGTCTCCGACGTTTTCCGATCGCACATGGTGACAGCCCGGTGGCTCATACCAACTTTCTCCCACGGAATAGATCTTCGGACCGGTGCCTTGCGAGTCAGGGTCGTGGTGCGGACAGACCATTTGGTTTAACATTTTGCCCTTTGTCATCGTGGCCACGATTGCCGCGCCGCCATGGGTATGGGGCGGTGTTGCCGCGTTGACCGGTGCGTTCACCTTCAGGCCGAGGTAATAGTGATCTGGTATGTTGGACGGCGACTCGTGGAAAGCGGGAGCAACAGTGGGCATTGGTCTCCTATACGAAGATAAGCTCGGACAGGGTGCAGGAGGTGGACACAATATAGAACGAACCCTGCAACTGTCCACATGCCGTCTTTTTTGACGACTTCCTGGTCTTGCCACCGCATGTTCATGTCAACAGGCATTTTGTCGTTCTCAGAATCAATTTTGCTTCAGTGTGATATTAGTAGGTTGGAAGAGTGATGTTGAGAGGGGTTGGCCCTGATGTGAATTTTAAATTATTTTTATAATCGTTCATCCCCTGCTCCTGGAGGTTATCAGCATTTCCGTGAGCCACATGGATGAGAACTCGCACTGCTGGCTCGTATTGAAGAGGAGCTTGCATGTAACTCTGTTGCGGACACTCGAGTTCGAAACCCAATCAGCGGGCGACGTGGGTCACCGAATACCCGTGGTTGTTGATATCTCATTGGCCACGGCGGAGAAAGGGTATCAGAGCTCAGTTGACCTCGTCTGGCGTCCGAAATATGTAAATCGTCCTATGGTCCAAGGGCTGCTTTTCCGCCGGGCAAGTTATGGGCTATTGCTGATGTCGTAACTTCATCAGGGCAACAAATCCAACTAGGAGGCCGCTCATCGGTAATTGCCCATGACGTTGAAAAAGTCACTGATTTGTAACACATCTTTATTTTCCCAGAAGCTGCCGGAATTGTCGCCACGTGGCTTCCATTCATAAAGGAGGACAACGGAGGCTGTGCAAAGTCGAAACGTGGATCACGACACAACGACGTGACGAAATGGATGCTATCCGCGTACACCCAAACGATGGTGACCAGTCTTCACCCTACTCTGAAGCCAATCCTGCTCCCGCAACAGCCCTCATCTTCGATCATAAAGTCCCAATCCCTCAACCACAACAACCTGGAGAAATGCTGGTGCGCGTCGAAGCGACGACCGTCGTTCGAGACGCTCTGACCTGGCCAGAGACCTATCACAAAGAATACAATATTTTGGGCAACGATTTTTCCGGAACGGTGGTCTCTATCAGCGAAGATTCTCCAATTTCTCTGTTCAAACAGGGAGACGAGGTTTTTGGCATGACAGCGGCATCGCGAGCTGGAACCTGGGCTGAGTATGCGGTGGTGTCCACGGATGAAGCGTGGTTGAAGCCCCGGTCTCTCACATGGGCTGAAGCCGCAGCTGTACCTCTGAGTGCCTTAACTGCATATCAAGCACTCTTTGACAAAGCTGGCATTGTGCCTCCTGACTTCAGCAACACTCATGAAGTAATGGGATCTCGTCCCGGAAGTGGTCGAGAAAAGAAGGGCCGTCTGTTGGTGACCGGAGGTGCAGGTTGTGTCGGGATCTATGCAGTGCAACTGGCCAGCTTGGCTGGCTTGTATGTCGTCGCAGCGACAAGGTCAAGAATGCGAGATGAAGAGTTTCTGAAACGACTTGGTGCAGATGAGGTGGTCGAGTATGGCGATCTGATCAAAGGTTCAGGGAAATATGAGACTATCATTGACACAGTTGGCGGAAAGGGTCTTGAAACCTGCTGGTCTCTGGTCGCCGAGTGCGGCACCTTGATATCTATCGACAGCGCAAGTTACGATTTTGTGCGGCGCCACCGCGATTCCGCACTAGCCAGTGGGAAAGAAGCCGTCAAGGCTCTCTTTTTCATTGTGAATCCTTCGAGAACTGGTCTGGAACAATTGGCAAACGCCTTGGACTCGGCCCTTCTGAAATCCTTTGTGGCGCGCGTGATGCCCTTGGCGGATGCAAGGAAGGCTTACACGTGTTCTCCGAATGCACCTACCGAGCGAGGGAAAATTGTTCTGGTGCCTCAACATAGCAGACAAACCCACACGTAATCTAGAAGAGTTTCACAGCCTTCGATCAGCTTTCTAGCTAGGTGAACTCCGACACCGATGGGGTTGGCGTTGCCTCGATAGCTAAATCATGGAACTGAACCAGAGGCTCAAGGTCCGGGGTTATCAGCAAAGAACCATGTCGTATCCGCTTGTATGTCACTTAGATGAAATTCAGTGTCGAGAACCTCCGAGAAAGGCATAGCTAGGCCGCAATCATTCGAGGTTTGAGAGACATCAAAGCCTGGACTGAGGGATGGTTGCATGCTGCAGTTGGGAGGGATTGTGTCCAAACACCGAATACGAGGGTGATCCTGGGAGGGTTTTTCCAGAGCTTCTCGTGCAATGGTTTGGATCTCTTGCACAGTCGTCTTTGCCTGCGGCCAGATCTTTGAAAGAGATTTGATATACCCAAGGCTCATTTTGATCTGATGTCGGGCGACTGCCAACTTCTGACCGGTCAAAAAGAATTTGCAGGCCGACAGAAGCGAGATTGTGCCAGTGGCAAGCATACAGATCACGAAAGGTGTATGCACATACGGTCGTATTGGTAGGGATAACAACCGGATCTGGGCCTCGATCGATTGGAGGCAACGTGCCGTGTGTATTGTCTCGTAGTCAGCAGTGGAGCAGACACTGTTGTCTGGAGCGTTTGACAAACAGCTTGATATCCGCTCGACTGGATTGAGTACAAGCGCCGAGAATTGTCTATGGTTTGACAGTGTCAACCTAGGCAAAGGTAAGTTGATGTATTCCCAAAAGGGTCAGTCAAATACTATAACAGCCAGATATTGGAATCCGAGAAGGCTGTTGCAGATAAGTCGCTAGATGAGTAGACTTACGCATGGATGGCCATGTTGGCCTGGAACATCAATTCATCGAATTCGCCATTGCTAGAGAGAATTTGGCGTTTTGACTCCGGGAGAAGGAGCAACCACCCCTCAATCACAACATCTATCATCTCAACAACATTGGAAAGGGAGTCGTTCGAGGTGTCCCACCCGAGACCTGCCATTACTGTATAGAGGTCGTGAGTAATACCAATCAGATAGGCGAATGACGAGTAAACTTGGTTATTGGCTGAAAATTCCCGAGAATCGAATTCGTCCAGCGTCTTTGGAGGAGGTATTGCCTATAAGTAGTTTCACTGTAAGTTGATATCAATGGCCTGGGAATCGGTGAAGAAATACCCCAGACTCATATTCTTTTTCTTCGCAAGGCAGCTCGGTAGTAACATCCACGCAATACGTTGGGCAAATCCGTACGTGCTTTATGGCTGCATACCACGACTCCACGATGTATAGCTGCCACCACGTTCTTCTCCAGCTTTCTTCCAGCACCGAATCACCATGCCCATGCTGAGTTGCAAAACTCCGTCGGTGCATTTCGAGGTCCACTGCTAGCTCTATCGCCCGATCCATCTCTTCGCGGGAACGAACATGTTCGCCGCACCAGTAGAGAGTGATAGAGTAGATGAGACGATATTGTACTGTGAAAGGATCCCGCGAACATAGTTCCTTGGGCGCGCAAAGGTTGATAACATCGTCGACTGGTGGTTTACCCTGTTCTAATTGAGCGTACAACGATCCGACGAACCGCATAACCGAAATTAGAGGCTTCAGGCTGATCTGCCTGGAAGAATCCTCTAACAGTCTCTCTAGATGTGTCTGTGGGAGGACACACGGATGCTGTCGATGAAAGTGCTTGTAATAGAGATCAATGCATGGATCTCCCCGAATATTTAGCGACTCGGCGGGCAGGAAGTGCGGGATAGCTTTGGCAGAACAGGGCCTTGCACCGCCGGTAGCGGACGGACTTGTCTGTATTTGTGACATGCTGGTGCTGTCAAGTGGCGGAAGATTATGTGTTCCGTCTTGTGGGGGCTGCTGTCTCTGCGAAAACTGAAATGCAGATTCGAAAATGCGTTCGAGGCTGGCTATTCGAGACTCAGCTGTTGCAAGGCTACGTCGTGCAGCTTTGGCAGTTCGGGTAAGACCACCTCTCCGGGATTCCGCATATTGACATTGTTCACGTCGAGATGTGCAGCGACCGCACTGAGGTTTTTCGGCATCACATCTGACATGTCGAGTCCGACACTGAATGCACGCAAGGGAAACTCGAATGGCTCCACCGTGCAAAGGCGATGCTGGGCGTTGCGTATCCTCCATCCTGATAGAAGCTGGCTTGAAGATCCCAGCCTCGAAGGCCGGAGAACCAATGCGATATTATGCCCATATGCACCAGCCTTGGCATTCCGTCTTTTCCCTTCCTGCAAGTCTTCAACGTGGCCGGCAATCCGGGTACTCGAGCGAGTCAGCAAAGGGGGTCGCTTCCTGCCGACCAAGCTTTTCCGCGGGGCCTAGACCGAAACAGGAAATATTCCTCTATGCGGATATCGGGGATTGAAGCCATCGCATGAGGCGCAGCGTGACACACGCGATCATACTCCATCTCCTAAACGATTGAGTCTTTCATCGAGTCTGCCAACTCTAGTTGAGACAGCCATGCGCGTCATCTTGACGATTGAAGTTGATGCGATATCGCAATGCATGATTTCAGGAAGCAGACGACGTCGAGTGGGAGTCTTTGACCATCCCCGAATACCCGTTAGTTGGAGCGAGTTCCTAACACACAGGGACATTTTCGCTCATACGGGACCTCAGCATGGACAGAACAATAGGCTGTCTTCAAGGCATATCAAGCACTCTCGGCTTTGTCGGGCTCTCGGTGATACTCGAGTATCCATGTCCATGACCCACAGAATTCTGTATTAAAAACCCCAGCAACTCACCTTGACGTATTATCCAAGTCTGCAATACCATCAACAAGCAAACGATCCGAGAAGCACAGCACGAACTCCTTCAAGATGCAGCAAAGAATACTGGTCGTGGGTTCGGGGTTCGCTGGCATGTGGAGTGCCCTTGCTGCTAGGCGACTGATTCATCTCACCCAGGGGAAAGCCAGTGGAATCGACGTGACAGTTGTAGCACCTGAACCAAGACTGGTCGTGCGACCGAGGCTCTACGAAGCAAATCCCGCAAACATGAGCGCCCCCCTTGCCGATCTTTTCACCGCAACAGGTATCAATTATGTTCAAGGCAAAGTCGACCTCATCCGGCCGGCACAACAGGAAGTAGAAGCTGTAGACGCCACCGGCAAACGGTCGACACTCTCCTATTCCAGGCTTGGCGACCGGAAGTCGTTTGGTGCGTCCGAATATCCCCGGCCTCCGAGAGCATGCTTTCAGCATTGACCAGATCGACGAAGCAGCAGAGCTTGAAAAGCACTTGAATAGCCTGGCCTCCCTTCCTGATACTGCGGAGCGCAACACAGTCGTCGTTGTCGGTGGCGGATTTACAGGGATCGAGATCGGGGCTGAACTTCCCGCCCGGTTACGCGCGATCCTCGGCAAAGATACCAAGGTCCGCATTGTCATTGTCGAGCGGAATGCCGATATTGGACCCGAGCTTGGGCCGGGCCCGCGCCCAACCATCATCCAGGCGCTCACGGAACTTGGAGTGGAAATGAAGCTTGGGGCAGCGGTGAAGTCGGTCGAGCCCAGCGGTGTGGTCACCTCCAGCGGCGAGACAATAAGCGCTCTGACTGTCGTTTGGACTGGTGGAATGGCAGCCGACGAGCTGACAAGGCAGATCGATGGTAAAAAAAACCCACAGGGCCGGCTATTCGTCCACCGTGATTTGCGAGTTCCGTCCGACGATAAGATATTTGCGACGGGCGACACAGCCTTCGCCATGACCGATGACCAAGGAAATCATACAATGATGTCCTGCCAGCACGCCACGATTCTAGGCCGCTCAGCAGGACATAATGCAGCGGCTGATCTGCTCAAGATCGATACACGACCTTACTCGCAGCCCAGCTATGGGACTTGTCTTGATTTGGGCCCATGGGGTGCGGTTATTGGTGCAGGCTGGACGCGTGAGACGATGATGTCGGGCCTGGACGCTAAGGCGGTCAAACTATGGATCAACAGCTCTTTGATCTATCCACCAAAGGCAGATCAAGATGAGGCTTTTGCTCTTGCCGATCCCGCATATGAAGTCCCGAATCTGGACTTGTCCTCGTTGTAAGAAGAGTTATGCTGTTTCACCAGGTGTTGAAGCTACTTCAAGTCGGATATCAAGTAGAAACCTTTCCATTCCTTCATAGATTCGAATCATGGATTTCTCTCCTGCGCACAAGATTACTGAGCGATGAATTGCCACGAACGCGAGAAGAGGCACCAAATGCACTGTAGAGGATGCCTAGATACCAAATCGTTTCGGCTCAGCCAAATATATCCCTTCAGGAAAACAATTTTACTGGTATTTCTCTGTGATCGAACGAAAGAGCCGGGGAGGACGAAGTATGGAGTAGTGATCCTCCACATGAGACCCGAAACTGCTCCATACCCCAGAGCTCTAGAGGTCGCCTCCAAGTCTGATGAGATTGGAGGGTCTGTTTCGCTTCGCGCGCCGCAGTCGCGGTTCGATTGCCAACCAATACTTCGTACGAACTCAGGAGTGTCACAGCTCTCTTCAGGTCACATCCTTCTGTTTGGTCATTTATCAATACGGACCGGAACCTTCAGCAAAGTTTCTTGGCTGGGCATGGACTTGTCTCGTTTTTCAGAAAGCCCATGATGCACGATTCTCTGCTATACAAGAAAGACATCCGAACCTGATGGCATGCTGGCGGCTGGGCGATGGAAGACCGATCAAGATGACACTCCTGGATTAGATGATGGCCAACGGGCTGTGTCTGCTCTCGGATATACCACCAAAACCTCGCCTCTCCTTCAACTCAGGTACCCAGCGTCGACCAGGGTTGACTGCAAGTCCAGGAGAGGATCACTAAGAGCGTCTGAAAGATAGCGCTTCCGCTGAAGTTGAGGAACAGAGCCGCTGAGGTGCACGTCTGCCCCTTAAGTTGGCGGATTCGGCGCAATTTCGAAACCGCTGCGCGGAACTGATGGAAGCTACAGTCCACCGCCTAGAGCCAACTTCGCTCACAGCAGCAATTCCCCCATCGTCCAATGTACGCATGCGAGGGCCTATGAAAGGTAGGACCGCTTAATGCAAACGTGTTGGGATTGCTAGATGACTTGCTGGAATGAAGACATCCGACCACCGACTTGACCAATGCTTTTCTAATTTACATATACCCGAAGCTCGGCCCATGGACATAATGCACGAGTCGCTTTGCGATGCGCGCATGTCTTATTGTCAGAAACTGCTGACAATAGTGATGATAGCTGTGTAGATCATGCATGCGACACCCAGAACCATCAACAGGACATCCGCAGCCTTTTCCCGGGTTGTTTTGGCGATGCCTCTGTAATGCAGAAGAGGAGGGTAAATGTAGACCAGTGGTACGCAACAGATGGAACCGATGAGTGCGACGAAGGTGTCGAGGTTGCTGGATCCGAGAATCGCAACCAAAGCACAAAACACGACGAGGACGGTTCTGAACCCATTTTTCTTCCACTTGGTAAATGTGTCCCTTTTCCCGGAGCGTCGACCGAATACTTTACCCTCAAGGATGCGGAGTGCAGGGAACAGCTGAACAGGTGTACCGGCCATAACAGCAATGGCATACAGAAACTGCACGGCGTTGACAAGCCTGCTGCTTTGAGGAAAGTTCGAAATAACTTCAATCTTTGTCGCCTCGCCAAATGTCGCATAGCAGAGTGCTCCAATGGAAGTGAAAATGATGGTGTTGATGAGCATGATGACCCAGAGAAGAGGCTCGAACTTCTCAGGATGTCGCATGGATGATTGGATTGGAAGAATGAGACCGATCCCTTCGAATGTGAAGATTGCGGAGCCAATAGTGAGCGTGTAGTGTTCGGGATTGAACAGTTGCACAGTCGGATTGAGGCCATCCTCGACAAGACTAGAGATGTCGTACCAATAAATGTAGGCAAGACCGAGGAGAATGAAGACGTCGGCCAACAGTGCCGCTGGACCAAGCTTGGAAATATTGCGGATGAATGCAAGCGGGATCAGCGCAAGTAGTTGTAGGGCGATCATTATGTTGGTCGATAGCGGAGCGGAGCCTTTGGAGATGGCAACCTGAAAGGAGTGAAGATTTTGTGCGACGAAGACCGTTCCGGCACAGACAAACCCAAGCTGGGAGATTGTGACGGATGCAAGGATGATCGATCTCATTCTCTGACCACCAATTGCTTCCCCAAGCTCGCCATAGCCGCTTTTCTTGTAGGCTTGCCGACATTGCAGCAGCAGGTGGAATGCCCACGTAGTAACAACCGAGACCGTCAATAGCGTCATTGATGAGAACAAGATGCCTCCGTTGTTGAATGCCTTGGGCAAGAACATAATTCCAGTACCAATGAAGGCTTTCAGAAGGGTGAAAAATGTCTTTGTTGTGCCAGCCTCGCCCATCTTGGCAGCCATGGTGGTCCTCCGGCGGCCAAGCAGTGGTCTCCTCTCGCTAGGTGCCATTCCTTCCTCATCGTCAAGGGTTGACGTATCGTCGTCAGTGTCCTCGAGGTCTTCACCAGCAAAGCTTCCGTAAAGAGACAAGAATTCGACAAAATTCCTCGTGACTGGGATAGCGGCGGGATTGAAACGGCCGTATTTCTGTCGAACAAACTCTCGACGGAATCCACCAGGCGCAAGCTGCTCTGCCACTGTCGTTTCATTTTCGAGGTCGGTGGAGATCTCATTCGGGTGGGAGAAAGTAGCAGCGCGCTGATGCAGTTTGGCTCTATGCGGGATTTTGAAAAGATCACGATGGATATCGCCGCCTTGGAGTTTCAGAGACGACTCAGGCTCTGATTCACCAGGGCCCCTTGGCTCGCTGCCGCCAGCATGTACGCCATCAATATCAGCGGTATATCCTTCTGGAAGGTGGCCGGCAACGACGCGAGCTGCTCTGCTGTCGTCCGTGACAGAATTCGGAGTGTCGGACATGACGGCAGAAATTGCGGTTTCAGTGCAAAGGCAGAGAGTGCAATTTAGATGAGAGACAAAAGAGACGCACGCCCCTACAGCAGGGGCTTCTAGGGGAAAGATTGGAGTTATTAGATACTGGGGATATCATATCAAATGAGGGAGAGATGGAAGTTGTGAAGTTGTTCGACTTACGGGGTGATTCTGGACGTCATCTGCAACGAGGTTTGTGCTTCGACACTGAGAGATCCGATTGGCCAAGCTCTGGTTGAGCCGCGCTGGGACGGGAAAAGGATATTCCGCTTCCGGGGTGCATGCTCAGTCCAGGTCATTCAGGTCTCATCCCAAGCTGCTCCGTGAACCTTCACCTAGCAGTGCGCAAAAGCACGTTCATCGTCCTTCACTAGTGTGCGGAGCTGGATTGTGGTGTACCAACATCTCTAGTCGTGTCCAGCCCTGCAACAATAGGACAATCGACTTCGACTCGCTTTCCTCCTTGCGGCTTCCATTCTCCCTTGTCTTTGCGCTTATGGCGTGAGACTCAAGAGTTATGCGTGAAGCGGTTGCGAACACTTTGGCTGCAAGAGAAGGCACAAAGGGGGGGCCACGTCTATTCCCGCGTTACGGAGTCTGTCTATGTCTAATGGAGTTTTGCCTCTCGGAGCTGCACCTCACACACATCTATCCCAGCGCGCATGTTAGTACTCGGAAACTGCTTGGCTTCAAGTAGCACCGTATTTTGAATAGATTGGGCAGCCTGCACCGTCTGTACCACAGCGCAGATTTCGGCTGCGATTCTCGCAGGCCGCCATCCTCGACCTTGTACCTTTTCCCCATCTAAGTGGGAATTCAACGCGTTTTCTTCCCTGACCCGACTGTAGGTGATCACAATAGGGGCCAGTTTCTTTTCCCCTCATACGCCAAGTGGTCAATTCAGGATCCAAATCCACCCGGTTTCCCTTGGTACAAGACGCGGCCAGCCGCCAGCGAAACGCAGAAGTCAGCATTCTCCATTGCGGTAGCCCGAT
This sequence comes from Phialophora verrucosa, assembly GCA_002099365.1. Lineage (NCBI taxonomy): Eukaryota > Fungi > Ascomycota > Eurotiomycetes > Chaetothyriales > Herpotrichiellaceae > Phialophora > Phialophora verrucosa. The sequence continues at coordinate 42,116 of MSED01000002.1, read as the reverse complement.
GCGCGATGGTGATGATTGTGCTCTCTTTCAACTCCTCCCTCAAAACGCGCTGTATCTCCGCTGACGTCTCTAGGTCAATGCTGGCAGTCGCTTCGTCCATAATGACAATTGCGCTTCTCCGCAATATCGCTCGGGCAAGCCCAACAAGCTGTCGCTGTCCTTGGCTCAAGTTGCGCCCGCCGTCATCGATCTGCGTTTCCAGTGTCCACCCGTATTTCCCGCAGACCCTTGACAGCACACTTTCACAAGCCAAGTCGGAATGTTCCACCATCGGGTCAAGATTATGGCGTAAGGAGCCCGGAAAGAGAATGGGGTCTTGGGCCAAGAAGGTTATCCTGCTCCTTAATACCTGCTTATTGACTTTGGCAATATCAATCCCGTCAATCACAATGCGACCGGATACTGGTGTGACTGTCGCCAATAACGCGAGAGCTAAAGTTGACTTGCCGGATCCAGTTCTTCCGGTGACTGTATTCGTCGAACCGCCTTCGAACCGAACCGAAATGTCTATAAGCGCTGGGTCAAGATATGGCTGATACCGTATCGTGACGTTCTCGAAGACCACATCGCTTCCATATTTCGGCCATGCCGCGGGTGGTTCGACGGAGCTGGGCGGTTCTTGTTCAACATGAATCAGTTCAATCACTCGCTCCACTGACACAAAGTTAAGTTGGAGTTGGCCGTACGACTTGCAGATAGTGTGAGTCGCCTGAACAAATTTGTTTGCTGATATCAGGACAAACGCAGTAAGACCGGCCGAAAGATTAGAGAAGATAGCGAGGAGAGTGAGGAGGAAGGTCGATACCGCCGACAGGGTGTCAAACCGGTACATCAGCCAAGCTTGCAAACTCCAATAAAAGTGGTCCATTTTCTGAAATGCGTCTGTGACCTGGATGTTTTTCTCCTGGAATTGCCTTTGAGCATTGAAGGCCCTGACTGTCATCAGACCATTCAGCAAGGCTCCAAAGTTCGACATTAAAGGAGTCAGGGAGACCATCTCGAGCCGCCGCAAGCTCTGTGACGTCGGCAGGAACTGCAAGAAGATCATGATAAACGCCAGTGTCAGCCCAAGGGCGAAGAGCAAAAACGTCGGTGTGATGCTCGCAATAACTATCATCGAGGAGACCCAAGCGATGGCATACCAGATCACAACGAGAAAAAGTTCGGCGATTCCACCATCGATGGTACCAATGTCCGAGGTCAACCGATTCATCAACCTTCCCACCGGCGTCACATCATAGAATTGGAACGTGGCATTGCTGATTCGCTCCATGATGACTCGGAACATCCGCTGTGCGGCGGAGTATGTGACCACCAACATCGATATCTGCGAGACAACCAGTCCCAAGGTTTCACAGGCCACAATGACGAGGAATCCTAGAAGCCATGGACGGACATTGACAGCAGGGTCAGGGAACTTGTCAAAAAGACCAGAGATTGGGCTCTGCAGAAGATGGATGTCTGCTTCGAAGATCTGGAGGGAGAACATATGGGCTTTGACTTTGTTGTATGCCTCTCCCCATTCCTTCAAGAACCAGCTCTCGGCGACGTAAGTTGCGCGGCACACCGCCGCTGTCAAGACAACCATCAACCACCATCTTATTGTTCCGGCCTTGATGTACTGCCAGTAAACCCGGAGTTGCACCCCACCATGGGCTCGGTATTCGTCTTCGACAAACTTATCAGGAATTGCAGCTGATTCATCAATGTCTCTCCCGCTATCGACAGCCAGTTCTGCGTCTACTGCAGTGGCTGACGTGACTTTGGAGAGATCCTCATCACTTCGATGCAGCACAGCTGTGCCGTTGGAGAGCTCTACCAGCTGTGATGCTAGATGTTGACAAATATCCGTGCGGTGTGTGACCAGGACCACAATACGATTTTCCATCAAGCTACTACACAAACACCTTGTGACAATCCATTCGGCCGTTTGTTGATCTAGAGCACTCAAAGGGTCATCGAGGAGGAGAACCTGCGTTCGGCTGTACACTGCTCGAGCAAGAGCTACTCTCGCCTTTTGGCCACCTGATAAGCCAATGCCATTCTCGCCGATCTCGGACAAATCCCCATGTTTGAAGTTGGCCAGGTCTGGAAGAAGAGCGCAAGCTTCAAGTGTCTTCTTATACCGGGCTTCGTCGTATGGCGAGTTGAAAAGAATGTTCTCTCGGATGTTCATGCTTTGAAGCCAGGGGGTCTGTGCACAATAACCAATGGCGGCTTGCGGCTTGTAGAGATGCCCTTTGCGCAAATCCAGCTCCCCAAGAAGAGCATGGAGCAGAGCAGTCTTCCCTGCTGCAACTTCGCCAAAGATAACGGTCAGCCCTTGAGGGAAAGAGAGGTTGAGATCTCGAAGCGCCATGCTCGAAAGGCCGGGCCATGAGAAGGAAGCATTTTCCAGCTCCAGGCGATCAGGATCGTTGGTTAATTCACTGGACTGTGCATCGTCGACCTTGTCCGGTTCCCCAATGAAGTCTGATATGCGACTAACTGCGACGGAGGCATTCAGCAAGACCGTTATGAGGTTTGGAAGTTCTCGGATGTTAGCTTGCAATAGCGAGAAGAGCTGCAATGCGGGAAAAGCGACGTCGATTCGCAATTGACGTCCTGCGATGACGGTGTAAGCGTAGAAGGTGGCGACTGGAAGTATGCCGGTTGCAAATGAGTTCAACGTCTTGATCGTTGCGTTCAAAAGAAAGGTAATGATTCTCAAGTTGAGCTCCTTCTGCCGTGCCGTCATGATGCCGTCAAGCCATGCAAAATGCCACCCATACCATCGCAAATGTCTGATCGCCTCGACGTATTGAGTGATCTTCTGTAGTTTGACGTCCGTGACTTTCCGACGTTCCTTTTCCCAAACGAGCAGGATTTGAGCAAGAAGGTAATTCAAGATCTGTGCAATAATGACCACGGCAATGCCGACAAAGGATGGCCATCCAAGCAGTCGCCAGATGAGAAAGACGGAAAGTACTAGGCCGAGAGGCTTGTTGATGAGGGTCTGAAACTCCCAAAAGCGTTGAGCAACCTCATAAGCGTCGTTGCGGAACAGGTTGAGGATCTTCCCCATCGAGGCGGGCAATTTCCTCTCAACTTCTGCCTGCTTCTTGAGCACAAAGAAAGACTTCATTTTCTCAATTCTCCCTTGCGCACGCCTGGCGAGACTCCTCGGACGCTTGAAATGCCCACTGAGGACTTGTTCGGTTTCCGGCAGGGCACCCGTCCCGTCCGCTTCAGATGCATCAGGAACGGGTTCTTCTTCTGGCCCGTGGCCCTTCCTAGCCTGCAGAGGAAGCCCTCCTAACATCTTCCGATTCAATGTCTTTTCATACAACATCGTAATCATTTCGCCCCGAGAACGCTCATAGCACCTTCTTCCGAACCACAAACTGAAAACTGCGCTCTGAGCGGCAACAAGTCGCACAACAAGAATGAGCAATGCCCATTGGACTGCGGAGCGCTTCTCAATATTGATTGTCTCCATCGCTTGTAGGAGCTTTTGCAGAATGACCGGAGCGGAATAGTTGGCAGCGAGTTCGATAATTGCAAGGATTGTGAGCAGGACCAAGTCGATCCAATTGGCGCTCAATAACCGTCGGACAACACTTCCTCTGAGCTCGCGGAAAGCATCATGGAGCTGACGGTGTTGGAATTCATAGGGTAGAAGCCATACATCGTCATCGTTAAGTTGGCGCTTGTTGCCGACCTTGATCAGGGGGCCAATCCAAGAGACCGTCATCCATTGCAAAAGCGTCAAGTTGTCTTCGGGCGATCGAAAAGCACTTGAAGGAGCACTGAAAGGGCGACTGACTTCGGCTCGGCTCAAAAATGGGTCCCGGAGGGGCATATTGGTGGCCACGGCGATTGAAATAGCGGCCAGAGCAGTGCTGGCGACAGTAAGGACCGCATTTCTGCCATGCAAGTTTTGGTAGAAGTAGGTGGCGAGCAGACATGCTCCGGCAATGGCAATGCCCACAAAATCCACGAAAAGCAGGATTGAGCCAGTTCTGGGCCGGCATGCTGTTGTATACAACAGGGCAAGAGCCCACAGCGCGGTAGTGGTGGACGCCCATGGAAAACCCAATGCCACCACAAGTTGGGTCACAAAGCCGGTAGCGGAGAGGACGAAGAGACAGACTGCGTGCCACCGTGTTGATGACTTCTTAGGTTCGATATCCACCCAGCCAACAGGTTCTTCGATAAAGGGTTTCGGCCACGGTACGTAAAATCTCGAGATACCGTTCTTGGGTTTAGACGCCATCTTGATTTGTGCAAGCCTCCAAAACTTCGAGACCGCACAACTCCGTCTTTTAGGCAGCGGAAGATATCAAGCAACAGTCTTGCCAGTGGCAGGAAATGAACATAACCTTCACTATCGGGACCATTCCTGCCGAGAATCTCGAGATCAATGCAGTCGCCTCATGAGCACATGAAAAACATTGCACATTGATGAAGCGTCAAGCGGATGAACAGAAAATCGGTGAGACGATGTCTCAAGGGAATGGGAGTATCTCGTACATTCTGGCACTAAACCGCATTCGAAATATTTCATTGCTGCCTGGTAGTGCTGCTGCGAGCACCGCGTATATCCGGACCGCCCCGGACTGGGTACGACGGAGCGACGGGACTTTTCAAGCAATTTCGCGGTCAAGGCTTCATCCCATACCATGTGTCCTAACAAAGTACAGTTGCCGGTCGGCATTTCTCAGCGAGCCTCCATAAATTGCGATAAGAACTCGCCCTGGTGTCTTTCGAGCTCATTCATTCTTCCGATGTGCCGATATCCGAAGCATGCCAAGCGAGGCTTGCCAGGAACCGGTCAATCAGAGTAGACACAATAGATCGAGGTGGACGAATTAGGCAGGCCATGAAGACTGTTCCCCTTATCGCGCATATATGGAAGCTATAGCAGCCGGTTCAACCCCTAGTGTCGAGAATTGAGGACGTTCATAAAATGGTGTCGAGAGCACTTAAAGCAATGGGTTTGTACCGGTCCAGCCGTGGTGTACCGCCCCAACGAAGTTCAGCGCCAGGTCCGCCGTGATGGAGTTCTTCTTGCTTCTTGCCTTTCATGCAGCACTTGCCTTCACCACACCTCTCAGGAGGAACCCTTACAGTTACATCCAACCTCTAGCGAATGGTGATGCATTGTTCGAGCTCGGGAACAGATCCTACATTGGCAACGTTGTGAATCCGAAGGCTGTTGCGACCGCCAAGTTCTCTTCATCAGCAGTCACAAATGAAGGCAGCGTGCTATTGACAGTCATCAACACTGAAGCTTCCTTGATCACAGGAGACGTGCTCCAGAGTGTGGTGGCAAGTTACCTCCAGGGAGACGACGTCTTTTCAGAAGATTTCCTTGGTGCTGTCCTAATCTCTTCGTCGGCGGCAAATGCAACCCTGGATGCATCAGCAGTCACATATCTGCAGTCGTATGATATCGGCCAAATCTTTATCACCGGCAGCTTCCAGTCAAGCGGGAGGGCGACCCAGTCAACATTTCAAACCGCAGCGCCTCCTGCTGGACCTTACCTTGCAACCATCAAGTCCGGGCAGATAGAGCTCGCCTCTGTCTATCTGCTGTACGCGGACTCGTACCGAGACTTCTTGTACGGGACGTACAACTCCAATGACGGCAATGACACCTACACTGCTGTCCCAGCCTACCTGGCAAGGTACTGGAACCCCATGATTCCGGTACCTTCGCGGATATATAGCTGGGGAGACAGCAGACCTTTGGCAGGAGAACGTGTTGCTGTCAAAGATCTGTATGACATCAAGGGCTTGCAAACCTCTGGCGGGAGTCAGGCATGGGCGTATGTCACACCCTTGGCTGATGGAACAGCTCCTTCAGTCCAGAAACTCATCGATCTCGGAGCTGTTATCGTCGGAAAATATAAGCTTGCACAATTCGCCTCTGGTGCAGATCCATGGCAATGGCAGGACGAACATTATCCTTTTAATCCGAGAGGAGATGGCTGGTTGACGTGCTCGGCCTCCTCGTCCGGTGGAGGCTGCTCGGTAGCAGCATACGACTGGCTTGACTATGCAATTGGATCCGATACAGGCTCCTCAATGAGACGGCCTGCAGCAGTGAGTGGCGTTTATGGGTAAGTAAACATAATTGCGCTTAGGGTTCAAGCAGCTGACCAGCTGAAGCCAACGGCCTAGTCAAGGATTGATGACTCTTGAACGTGTGATGCCTCTTGGCGGTGCTACCGACACCGCAGGCGTGTTCTGTCGTGACCCGTACCAATGGGTTAAGTTCTCGAAAGCTTGGTAAGGAAATTGTCCCTGAACAAGCCCAACGCTGATGATGGTAAGGTACACACCGGACACATACCAAAGTTCAAACCTGACAGGGCTCTCACCTTTGGTGGTGCCCGACACCAACGCGTTTCCAAAACGTATTCTCTATCCGGTTGAGTATCTGCCTTTGAACAACTCAGCAGCAGAAGCTGTGCTGCAACAATTCATCAGCAACATGAGTTCCTTGTTCGGTATGACAGTGGAGAAGTTCAACTTTACCGCGACTGTGCAGAACGCCACAGACCCCCGAGTCAACAACCTGACATACCTTTCCTCAAGACCGTTGAGTGTCATCAACGCCTGGACTCAATGGGACCAAGTTGGCAAACCACTCGTTACAAAGTGGGCAGAGCTCTTCGATGGACGATTTCCTCCGGTAGATCCTGCTCGACGGCCTGGCTGGGTGAACTTTAACGAGACCGTCAACAACGCCGTCACGTACCAAGCTGCGTTGCAGGCCAAGAATCTTGCGGTGGAATGGTATGAACAAAATCTGCAATTTAGCACAGCTGACTCCTGCTCCGAATCTGTCATGCTGTACGACATAGGGCCAGGAGGATTGCCTTCTTTCCGGGAGGAAAGCTTGAATGATTCACCCGCTGCTTCGTACCTGGCCGTCAAACCACCAACTGCAAAGATTACGGGTGCCAACATTTGCCCCATTTATGGTTGCGCGGACTTCACAATACCCATCGGCCAAGTCCCATATTTCAGCAACGTCACGTACCACGAAGAAATGGTGCCCGTAACGATCAACATGGTGGTGAAGCGCGGGTGTGACTTTGTGCTCTTGAACATGATTGAAAAGATGGCAGATGCCGGCATCTTGAAGACGGTCAAGACCGGTCGCACCCCGTTTTGATTTGAAGGAACTGGCTAGAGAGCATAACGGTCCTGCAATGCACATAATCCATCTCCCGCTGGTACGAAAGTTGCAGTCAAGTGAGCTAATCGGGGTTGCTGTCGGGTGAGCCACTGGTATGCAGTCAGTATCACCTGCGTAGTTGGTCGGCTCTCAGTGGGAGAGAAGTAGTCCACGTTAGCTAATCCTTCTGGGTGCGCCATTGTTCTCTGGACTATGGAGAATTGAAAACTCTGGATCAACTTGGTTTTGCGATGCGTAAGCCAACTGCATGGTGGGACGTCCAACAACACCACCTTGCAAGGGTACAGCAGTTGGGTGCAGTCAGTTGTTGAGGGGCAACTAAGCCGAAAGAGCTTACTTATTACTCTGTCGAGGGTTTTCGTCAATCCTTCAACCCTCACTCTTACATGGACTGTCAATCCACATGATGGCGCAAGTCCTGCAGGAACTGAAGCCTCTTTCCATATGGTTATACTCTTTCGCGCAGAGACGAGTTCCCCTCCTTCCAAATGCTACTTCAGATTGCCTGGAGCCTGATTGCCCATCAAGAACTTTCACACGCCGCCAATCCTGCACCCAACTAAGTTGTGCCACAGAATCCTTCTGATGCCACCGTCTCAAGTGAGCTGCAGCAACAATTCCCTACACTTGCTGCATTGGACGCCTTGGGAAGCGAGTCCAGCTTGACCGGCCGATTGCGGACAAGTAATGGACGCAGCCCATGAATTCCGTTGTCGACATGCCCTCGATAACAACATGTGGTGTATCCTAACCCCCTTCTTTTTCTCCGGTCAGATCTTAGTCTCACTCATAGCTTATACGAGTACAACCAATCCATCGTTGCAACCTCTATGGCGTGTCTTCTGTGCCATTGGCCATTGTGTGTCACAGGGAGCCGACCTGTTATTGCGACATAGAATAATGCTGAAGAGCATTCTCACAAGCTTACTGATGGTGCCTATAAATGGCACCGTATCCCAGGATGCTGATGGACTTCGCAGGCAACCCTCATCGGATCAAGCTCGACTCTCGCTGCCGCATCACAGATCTAGACGACAGAAATATTGCCATACAAGAGACGGAAAGGCGACTAATACAACATGGACGGAGACAAAGTACCAACCATCATCGAGTCTTCGCTGACCAACGGCGGCAAGCGAACTGTTGTCGAGTCTGACCTTGCTCCTGGTGCCCAAGCTCCACCCCATTACCATACCGATTTCACCGAAGCGTTCACGCTGCTCAGCGGTTCAATGACTATTTGGATTTCGGACGACCTCAGCGAAGAGAATCTCATACCTACCGAGCTCGAAATTGGGAAAGAAGTTCCAGTCCCACCCAATACCCTCCATAGATTCCTTGTGAACGAGAAGTGCCAAGTTAAGGTCGTCTTCACTCCCGGTACCATCGGCTTCGAAAGGACGCTCCTCTTGATGCGCGGATTGCAAAGGGATGGCATCTACAATGAGTTCAGCTCACCCACATCCGAGAAAGGTGCAATGTTCTACTCTATTCTCGGCGAGCTCACCAACACCATCTTTGTCGGTGAAGCCAAGACAAGACTTGATACATTCCAGGCTGCCAAGGGCGTGGAGATTGAGGCTACAAAGAAGGATCTCATCGCAAGATACGCGGCAGACGAGCACCTAAAGCAGGTTGCGGGACTCTAGGTATTGTGCTAGGAGCACATGAACGGAACATCTATTAGGATCTTCGCAGCGCGATAGGCACTAATAAAAATAGTCATTGAATACTCGGTCATCCCAACAAGACATCTTCCTGACGATGACGCTCTTTGCAAACGGCCGCGCCCGTGTTGCAAAGAAGACGTGGAAGGCAAGAGAGGTCAGGAAGGCAAGACAGACTCAAGGGGGCTCGAGTTCCAACGGTATCAGACATGATTAGGCCTACATCGAAAAACTCAGACGCCCTCCGTCGAGCGTGGCTGCGAAGATCGACCGAGGGTGGGGTTCCTCTGTACATGATGTGTATGCTCGTAGTAGATATATCATTGTACAAGGATGCACGTTACGCAAGTGAACACAGTATAATCATTGTGGTCGCGGTAGGAACGCTGCCCGGCCCAGTCCGTTGGAAGAAACCCCCTTAATCCTCTACTTCCTCCTCCGCTACGAGTCACCCTCACCAAAATTGCGCGTATCGAATGACGTGATAACGTGCTAGTTTGATCACCCGCACTCCTCCAGACATTTAAACGTGACTCCTTTCTTCGTCCCTTCCCCACCCCTTTCTTACAGATAGAGATGATGGGTGAATTAGATCAGAGTAGAGCCTAGACTGTCTTGGGAGGGTTGACTGGGTTCGAGAAAGACTGTTGTCTATCTCTATTTATTGGTATATACAATCCCCCAGCTGTCATCCTTCACCACTCTCTGCATATTCCCCCTACGCAAGGAGACTTTTCAAATCAGGTCGCTCATTGACTTCTTTCAACATGTCCCTGACATCAGCGTTGCCGTGTACCTCGGCCTCCTCCTTGAAGTAGGCCATGTTGTCCTTCAGCCAGGTGGCTTCCTCTCCGGGCTGAGTATTACAGATGTGAACGTTAGCCTCCCAGAAGCCAAGGGCAGAAGAGATGAGTAGACCAATCTGACATACCCCAGGAATGATGACTCCGCCTTCAAGCGCGGCCACCATGGGAGTGAAGACGATGGCCTGCAGTCTCTTGATGCGTCTCTCCTGGTTCGCAGTGAAATTCCCACCCAGTGGTTGAGCCCCCAGTGCGGCGTCGTTGATCACCTCATCCCACCGTTTGTTAATTTTGGTGGCCACTTCGTCGTACTTTTCCTTGGGCCGCGAGGGACCTACGCGGACAGTGGCTCGGATATGGTTAGGGACGGTCTGCCCTCGAGACTTTGCGCCGGCATAGATGTCACCTTTTGGCCCTGGTCGGTCGAAGGTCACGTTGACAAACAGCCGCGGGGTAGCGAACGTCGTCGCATGCAAATCCGTGATGAATTCGGCAAGGGCGTCCCTTTGCTCTCGCGAGAGCGGAATGCAATGGGCGATCTTGACAGACGGTCAGCCACGGCTTCGGCCCAGAAGGTCCGCAGGGAAAGAAGACAGCCACACGCACTTCGTAAAGCGGCATCGTTTCTGTTGAGGTATGAGGATGTGGAGAGTCTTCTAATGGTCCTGCTCAAGAAGCACGGAGTGAACTGAGAGATGATCTGTCCCGAAATTGACAACATGAGCGGAGGGTGGACACCAAGATATATCTTACAGACTATATACCAGAGCAGTCTATGCTATTATATTGTGTTCATGAATTGAGATCAATGCCGAGGTTCAATACAGTAGTCTCATTGTGAAATACTCTAAGAATAACGCATGAATAGATTATGACCTGCCCCCTATGCTGAAGTATGTTAGGGGGCGGTCTGAAGACCGCATCTGCGGCCGCAAACGCGGGCATTGCGGGCCTTTTTGCTACCCGATTAGCATGCGTGTCACCGAAAAGTTGAAACCCATGGCACCGTTCACACAGCAAGCAGAACGATATGCGGCCTTGTAGCCATTCAGGCTCATGAATTTGAAGGAAATGGGAACACTGTGTGGTGAGGTGTTTGTTTCCCCCCGATGCCCCGTTCGGCACAACTAAGTCACGGTACTGGCTCATTTCTATCCACATAGGGCCGACGATTCAAGTTGCGATCCTCCGATCAACTGACAAGTTGTCTTGATTCTACTTGTTTCACGTATCGGGAATGGCACCTTCTGGTGCCGAGCGGATGGCGACGAAAGGGTTCTTGACTTTTTCTAGCAGGGCACAGTCGCCAGCTAGCTAGGCCAGGGCTCCAACTCTGGGCCCCATCACGGGCAGTCGTTCGCTTCATGCACGTGTCCCTGTCGATCCGTGCAGCAGACAGCTGTGTGCCTCGGTAGGATAAGTGGAGCGGAAATGCGGACATTCGAAGCCGCAGGAAGTCCGCAATTGTGAAATATATTCCGCACATAGCGCACTCTGCTTCAGCTATTGACTAACATGACTGCAGACGGAGCATGAGATGCCAACGGAACAGCCCAAGTCATACCTTCCCTTGGGCGGCAGCAGGCTGGCGAAGCGGTCTTGTGAGTCTTGCAAGGTTCGAAAGAGGAGATGCACGCGAGAACTGCCAAAATGCCGCCTTTGTGTCAGGTGTGTCTGTCTGGTCGATTGCGGGCATGGTCCTCGATAATAGCCGGGACTAACTGTCGGGCGGGCGCAGTGGACGTCGCTCATGTCTTTACCAATATACTCATCATATCGACAACCAGCACGCGCACTCGCTTGCTGAAACCCATCCCATCACGGCGGTGAGCGAGACGCAAGTGCTGAGAAATGAATTTCCCGTGGCCTTTTTCCTGGACCCGGCTCTCTTCAACTGCTGCGCGCCAGTGGCTACATCCGGTTGCCAACTGCCCATTTCCCCCAAAATAGAAGGGATTCTGGGTGATAATGACTCCCGAAAAATGTTGGCTGCAGAGTATTTCAAAAACGCTCACCGCTGGTTGCCAATCATCTCTCAGATCCGATTCTACGGGTCCTTGTTGAACCCTGCACAGTCCATCGACCATGGCATCACAGCCATCCTGCTGGCCATGAAACTGATCCTCTCGTGCCCTAATGAGATCAATGTGTGCTCGGAGATCTACAAGGCCGTCAAGGAATTCCAGCTTCACATGGAAATGGCGGGACATGTCAGTGTCTACACGATTCAGTCGGCCATATTGACCGCCATGTACGAAATAGGCCACGCCATTTTCCCCGGCGCCTTCACTACCATCTCCACCTGTGCCCGCTACGCCACCGCTATGGGCATCAATGAGGCATTGCCAGTTCAAGGCAGGGCATGGATGGAGCAGGAGGAGCGCAATCGTACGTGGTGGGCGATCGTTATCTTGGACCGGTAAGCTTTAGGTGCGACTCCGCACGCTCAGAGGAACGGTTTACCGAGCAGATTATGTAGGTCAATCAACCTTGCGTTCCGGGGACGTCATCTCTGCAGACCTGACCCCTGCCCCGACTCCATACTGCCGGTAGATGATGATGCCTACGACAAAGGGTTGGGTGGCCTTTTTGTCTCCTCCTCATTCAGCACGCGTTCGGGATGAGCTGATCGCTGTGGCTTCTCTAGGTTCTACCCGAAATCCAGACACAGAATCTCTTGTCCATCCCGAGCCTGGAAACTGGTCGATACGCCCGCCTAGCCCAAGCGGTGAACCTTCTCAGCCAGGTGTTCCGACACCTCTCGAGTCGTGAAGACGTGTTGCGGTTCGACCTGGACAATATCGCACAGTTGGAGAGAACACTGTTCGCCTTAGAGCATCTTTCAGCGTTCGAAGAACGAGAGCGGAACATCTGCTGCCTCTCTTCAATTGCCACTTGCTACAGGTTGAATCACCCGTGATCAGCAAACCGGAGACCGAGTAGTACATACCTGGGCTGACCATGGAGCAGCTCGATTTTACTCCTCCGCACCGCATATCTATCCGAGCCCCACGAATCCTTGACCCAGGACGGCCAAACCCAGTCGCAACAGTCGATTCGAGAAGTTTTGGCCAAGACGCAGGGCCATTTCCAGAGGTTTCGCGACGGATGGGGTAGTCTCGACAGATTTCCCCCTCTCGCACTCGACTGGCTGTATCGATCTGCCGTGGCGCACGTCTTCCTGACACACGATGCCAAACCGTCGGAAGGGGACAGAGACTTTGACGAACTGAAAAATGCCCTGAAGTTCGTCGGCCAGAGATGGCAAGTGGTTAGTAAGTGAGAATCCCCCCTCCCTTTTCCAACGCCATGGAGTATCCTTCAACACTATGTACTTCACGAGGAAGTCCCAAAAGTACAGGTTCTTATCGCTGATTTTCCATGCTGCTAGCTCATTATCTGCGGCTATTAGAGACCAGGCAAGCGGTCAGAATCCCGTTATGATAGTTGTAACAAACTCCGATCTGTACACATAGGACAAGACGGGCCAGACAGGTAGACGTCGAGGCAAGTGCTGAAGGGTTACGATATCATTGCATGCTTGGCTTAAAGGACAATGTATGCATGGTAGCGAGCGTCTTCTCACACCACAATGTCTAATACCCAAGGAAGTGTGTCCAAAACTTTAGTTGGAACAGAAGTCGACAATCTTTACGGAATGACCGCTATCAGTGTCAAAGTCATACGCAGACGGGATAAGACTGAGACCCGGTGCTAGAATTATAGAATCTCGAGCCTGATAACGAATACTCTAATCCATAGCTGCTCAGCTTGGATGCCCGGGATGTCCAACCGTCCCAGCTGAGATACCATCTTTTGTTGGTTTTGTGATGCCGCAGTCTCAAGAGTAGGTGAGCTGGGGCACTGGCCTGCCCTTAGGCAGTATAGTCGAAACCCCAGCGCGGGGCGCTGCTGATAATACCCATGAGGCAGCCTGATATGATACCGGTGCATGGCAGGTTGATGACCCAACCACCATAGATCCAGAGGACCATTCCCCAGTTGATGGTTCTAGGTGCCTTGGCAAAGATCAACACACACTATTACATATTATAGTAGTCAGTCACCAGCCTGGTCAAGGAGAAGAGCAAGTATGAAAAGGATCTCTGCATTTCTATGAAGAAGTGTGGGCTCAGAACAGAGAAAATTGGTAAGCTGAGACAATATCCATCCACTTCCGAAAGGACAGGAACGACAAGATGGGAAGATTCGATCACTTACCGGCGACACCGGTGATACATTGAGTGGTAGAGACGGGCAGCTCTATGGATCTTGCATTAGCAGATAGAAACATGATCCATGAGACGGCGAGACCTACTAAGTCTAGTTGCCATGATCACGATAGTTGCAGCACCAGGTTCCATGCAGAAGCCTCTCGAAGGGGAGTGCAAGGTGATACGGTTGCCCATGTTCCTCATGATGTTGTATCCGTATGCCCAAAGGCCGATCGAGATAGCTTGCAAACGATTAATACTCATTTGGGCATTCGTTTCCTGAAGTACGTACCGGCACCACCGACGACGAGGATCCCTAGTTGTTAGAGACATCGACATCCATGAATCATAGACCAGAGACTCACAGTATGAGATCGGAACTTTGCTGCCAAGATCATCGGTGTTCCAGAGGTGGTAGATGGTAGTATATGGTCCGATGGCGTTGGCCACATCATTCGCTCCATGTGTGGACGAAGCCGCAGTCGCTGTCAGGACCTGTAGGAGGGGTGTGGATGCTCGCTTTTGTTGTCGTAGTGGGCCAAACGGGCGTGAATCTTTTCGATATCTCCAGTAGGGATGTTTTCCTTCTTCTGTTGGCTGATGATGTCTTGCTCCACACCATGGAAGAAGACCTTCTTGAAGTACCACCATAGCACGGGGCCTGAAAACATTCCACCTTAGGTGGCCTCTGTTCACGATTAGTCGAAGGCTTCGATGCTCTGTAACACGTAGCCAAAGGTTGTGGTTGAGTGTCCATGCGCTGTCTGCTGTCTGATCTCCGAAGATTCTGTCGCCGATGTACCATCGCTAGGACTAACTGGACGGAACTTTTATGCCATCTATACAAGCAGGCAGCCAAGTAAGTCCGTGTATCAAGTCTTCTCATTCAACTCAAAGAGTACAGGAAACGCAGGACTAACTCGGCGCGAGCATGTACTTTTAGCATCATGTCACCACCGCCGAGTCTCTCTACCGAGCACGAAGATGCGCTCAAGAAACTCGACAAGACATGCAACCGTGGCGAAAGATCCCCTAACCTTCTCTCAAATTCTGAATCATCGCATGTGGCAAGCTGAGCCGCCAGAACGATTAAGTCAGCGTGAATGTACCTAGATTCCAAGGGAATGGTCGCATCAATTGGTACAGAAGCCACATACTGCAATCTCCGTTGTTCCTTAGCCGACATCAGTAAGAACGCTCTGTCGTCAGGACGAAGTTCGTGGTGCTGACACAGGAAAATGTGATTCTTTTGCCGCAGCGCAGAGGGAGCGTTATGGAATTATGCCGCCTTCCAGCTGTATGGCAACCAACGCCTGATTGCTGTGGCGTTGCCGATCACTTCACGTAGCTCGAAAACAAAGTCGAAGTTTGTATCGCCGGAGCGGCCGTTCGTTTCTTCCGCCCCTACCGGATGTAGTTTCATATGAGATGCGAGACGTCTGGCCAATATGTTAGTACTTGTCCATCTATCGAAGTTGATGACTCGAACGAGGAGCTGGACAAGTGTATCCCCAAATCTTACTTCAAAGTCAGGTGCCCCATGTCGGTTACGACCAAGAATCAAGCCCATAACACCATACACTCGGTTGTGGGGTCTTTCAGACTCAACCTGTTTTTTTTGGAATCAACTTCAATAGTCCACGCCGACCGTGGTCTCCCGCCGCATCATGAAGCAGGGTCCTGACATGACGCAAGTCCTTCTGCAGATAGGATGGGAATGAGTAAATCAGGTGAGGTATTTCAAGAGGGATTTGAGTAACTGCTCGGAGCTCACGTGCGACTGGCTCTGACAGTGTGGCTCTGATAACGACTCACCTTCCCTCTCGCCTTACGTTCACCTCGCTCAGCTTCACACTCAAACTTGTCTCGCTTTTGCTGAGCCGCCACCAAGGATCTCTCATCGCTAAACCCTCCCACGAGACCTTGGCGTGGTGTTCCAAGCACTCAAGGAGGACCTCGATACCTGCGAAGGAATGTTTCACAGCCTGTTGATGGCCCTTGATTGACAGTTATCTTATCCTAGTGGACTCTTCTGGTCCCAGAATAAATTTCAAAGTCAATCTTTGGTGCTTAAATGTTTCGCGGGCTGTACTTTCAGTAGCAGAGCACATCATTAAGAGAATGATCAGTGGGAAGATGAAGGAGCTCACAAAGTGGTTGAGCCGGGAGGTGCGAGTTCACTTGTGGGACTGTTGAACCGAGCACACTCCGAGGCACCTCGTCGGCGCCGTTTGAGACAACGGCGCGTCTCAAGAGTGTCTCGAGAGTGCCTCAAGAGTGCCCCGAGTGCCTCAGAGGTGCCTCGGCGGTGGTGTTGAGGTAGAGAGGTACAGGCGTCTTTTAGATATATAAGAAGGCGTAAAGACCTCTATAAATAAGATAGACAGCTATATAATAGTATATGTATATATAACTGTAAATAGCGCCTTAGCTCAACAGTTATAAGCCCGGTGTAACCTTCATCGCACCGGATTTAACACCACATTACAGACCCCTATAATACTATACCGTTGCTCAAACAGCGACTGCGTCCGCCTAACCTCGTCGCCGTTACGCCCACCGCAACCAACACACTACTGTTCGGCCGCCGACGACGTCCGCCGGCGCCCTCACATCGACAGTACACTAACTACTAGGTAACTCCTATCGAGCTTACTATCTCTCTCGTTAAGAAAAGAAGAGAAGAGAGAACAGTAGAATAAACCGCGGTTTTATTAACTTATAGAAGACGTCGTTGCTCGGAAAACCTATCGCTTCGAGTAATTTATAATATATACTTAAAATAGTAGATACTATTATTAAAACCTTATATCTTAACGGGCTAGAGACCTAATATCTTTAGCTCTTATATATTAAAGATATAGATAAGAATATAATAGTCTAGAACTATATTAACCTAAATAATAAAAACCTAAAAGTATTATCTTAAGAGCTAATATATTCGGTTTTTATAGCTAAACTAACTATATAATAAGTTAGTATATAGATCGCTCTTAAGAGTAACTATAATACTAAGATAAAGATATACTAAAAGGTTATAGTTATAATTAGCAATATTAATAATACTATAAAGGTAATAATAAACCTAAATTACTAAGTCTTCTTTAAGGAAGAGGGTATAGTTACTTTATATAATCGAATAGTTACCCTAAAGAAGTATATTACGCTAAACGACTAAGTATATAATATAATAATTATAACTAAATATAAAGGTCTTAAGAGGAACCTTAGGCGCTATAATATTAACACCTAATTAATAAGGTTTATAAAGGTCGCTACCGACGCCGTAAGGCACTATTTACCCTATATTAATAAGGATAGGGCTCTAGTTAACTTTATTAAGGCAGTAAGTACTTAGGAGGAAGGCTAGATAACGGTAAAGATAAACTAGATCTTTAATACTAAAGAAGGCTAAAAGCCCTCTCTCTTAAACCTTATAAAATCGTTCTAAACTAGATAATAATATAACTAAGATAAGAAGGCTATTAGTTAAATATTTATAACTAAAGAGGTTAAAAGTATTATAGCTATAACTCTTTAAGAGAAGACCCTCTATTACCGTAAATATATATATCGCGAGTACTATTAGTAAAGGGACTATCTATACCTTAATAAAGATATATAAGACCCGAGTTAAGTCCTAAATAAGGCGATTAAATAGATAATTTAAGAAGCCCTTAAGGATAAGAGTCTAAAGTAGCTTATTAAGAGGAATATTATAAATAACTAAAAGATCTTAAGTAATAAGGGCACTATAAGTAAATATATAGAGATATATAGATATAGTAATACGAACTACAGCGGCGTATCGAAAAAGCTTACCTAGCGAAGGCCGAAGAAGGGTAAGCCTAAAGAGATAACTGTTATAAAGGATATTAGAAAGGTCGAAGACGACCCTCTAAACTTTATAAATACTATAGCGTACTCAGTATTAAGTATTAAAGCTCTTAAGGACTAATAAATTCTTAACTTAAGGTCGGACATTTATATAATAAATAGTTAGTAAATATTTAAGTATCTAGAACAGCGCTAAAAAGGCTAAGTAGTAGCGGGGGCGATAATATATCGGGTTAAAGTAGCTAGTATAGCAGCTATAAAAGTTATAACACTAGATAGCGTAAAGATAATAACGCTACTAAATATAGTATATATCCCCGGCTTTATAACGAATATTATCTCTCTCTCTCTCTTAATAAAATAGGGGGTTTATTAAAGTACTTAAGATAACTATTTAACTAGGTACGGATAACTAATTATAATAGTAAAACATCTAAAAGGATACTAGGTATTATCCTCTATAAACCGTAGAAGGTTAATATACTAAACTAGCGAAGCTAAAATAAAGACGAATATAAAGGCCTTATAGCGTTATTTAGTATAATAATAATAAATAAATACTAATAATATAATAAGTTAATATTTATAAATAAATATAGTAATATAAATATAAACCTCTTAATATTATAGTACACCCGACTAAAGTACCCCGGTATAGGCCCTCTCTCTTATTTATCTTAAGCAGCTAAAGACATCTTAATATTCGTAATTAATAAGACTATTTATAAGGCCTACTAGCTCTTAAAGGCTACTTAATAAATATCTTAATTAAATAAACAAAAGATATAAGAGAAGTATACCTTTTATCGAATATCTTATAACCTTCTCTAGATAAAAGAGAGGTTTAATAAAGATAAATATATTATTTATTTCTAGTACTACTTAATAAATTTTAGTATCCTCTTTTATAAACCGAGATATAAAGGTATAGCTTAAGTGTTCCGACTCTTACTAACCTATATTAAGTTATAATACTAATAGCGTATAAAGATTATCCGTATTAATAATAAGACGGCTATAGAAAAGGAGGTAAAGAAATATCTTTAAGAATAAAGTATTATAATCGAACCGAGTACCCTATATACCTTAATATAAAATAAATATATAAAGAGATATAGTAAAACACTTACTATAAAAGTATATACTTTTAGATAAGCCTTACGGTTACCTTATAATCTTTAGCCTAAAATTATTAGAATAGCTATATATTTAATAAATAGAACCTTAATATATAAACTTAACTAAAAGACGCCCTTTAAGGCTGTTATAGGTAATAAACCGAGCCTTAAGTACCTTTATATTATCGGTTCGAAGGCGTACTAGCTGCTATATAATATACCGAAGAAGAAGAAGCTGAATATAAGGGCCTCGATTAGTTATTTAGTCGGATATAACTCGACTAATATATAGCGTATCTAGAACCCTTAAAATAGATATAAAATTATATAGATATATAATATATATTTTAACAAGGGCTAGAAGTTCGACCCGTAAGATATACTATATCTCTTATAACTCGACAGCTTTAAATTAGACGCCGATATTATTAATCTTAATATCCTTAGCGGCGTCTCTAAAGGTATATAATTATAAGAAGATAAAGATAAAGATAACGAAGATAAAGTTATAAATACTATAGTAGAATAAGGCTAAAGGGTATAATTAAGAAGAGGCAACTTACCCGAGGTATAAATAATTACTAGAATAGGTAACTCCTCTGACGCGACGTTAGAAATTACTCGGCTACCGTTAATCCGTACTATCGGCGTGTATATTCTGTACTCCGGATTATCGTTATTCCGTATAAATCCCTATTAGTCCGTGTAAATAAGCCTATATTTTATATAACACCTATTATTCCGTATAATAATTAACGCCACTACACCCACCAATACAGCTTTATTAATCCGTATAACCAGCTGCGCTGTTATATGCACCCAGAACCACTTATGTACACGGTAGGTAACCCGAATAACGCGATACCCGGTCCACAAGGTAGGCTAACTAAGAAGCGTTATATTAGGGAGGACATACTCGGCCACTAGCTAACCTTACAGTCAAGAGAGGTCTAAAGCGTAGGGCGCCGCCAGAAGATGAAGTATAGTACTAGTTATATATAATTATAATACAACTTAATCTATTCCGACTTATTTTACTATCTCCGGCGCCGTTAAGAGGGTTATATATTATATGTATTATATTTACCTCCCTCGCCTATAAAGATAATTATACGGACTAATAGATTATATATAGTAACTATACTAAGAGCGCTAGTAAATCTAGCTAATAGGAGCGTTTATACTAAATAACGAAAATCCGGAGTACAGAATATATACGCCGATAATATAGATTAACGGCAGCTAAATTACTCTATACCGGAGGTCTTCTTAGTCTTTAAGAACATCTCAACTAGAGGTAAATATACTAGATACTATATACACGCCTAATACAACAGATAATAACTTCATTACACCTCCTTTATCCTTATCTAGAAGGGTAGAAGACGTATATAAACTAATATAGGCTACACAGGAAAGACCAATAGGATAGAGACTAAACTTAGCACCACACGCGTATAAAATTTCTACAGCACTAAGCGATAATAATATCTTCCCCGAAGGTTTAAAGCGTAAGAGAAAAAAGAGACGGCTAACGTAGTTCGTTTTAAATACTAAAGAACCTTTAGAATACTATTATAGCTTCGCTATAGCCCTCGCAGAAGGTTCTCGGGTAATAAATAAAGCACTAGTATTAATAGTAATATCTTAAGACCTAAATAAGCTAAAGATTTATAGAGATATATTACCTTTAGAACTAAAAGGCTAAAGAGATCTTAGAAAATATCTATTTAGTAAATACTTTATTATAGCTACCTATATAGAGTTTAAGGTATTAAAGGCGAGAGGAACGTTCTAAGAGGTTCCTAGATAACCTTAATATAAGCTATTACCGCTTCTCTAGATATTTAAATATAAATTTAATATAAATAGTTATTTAAATAAGTTTAAGGCGCGAATTTATATTTAAGGAGATCTTTAGACCTCTTAAAAGGATAACTATACTATAACGCTTATAATTTAATATTTTAGAGCACTAATAGCACTCTTAGTAGTGTTTAACCTTAAAATTATATAGCTTAACGCTATTAATACCTTCCTTAATAGTAATATTAATAAAGATATTATAATTAAGTAGCTACTAAAGTTCTAATAAAATAATAAAGTCCTTTAACTTCTAAAGGCTCTATATAACCTTAAATAGTTACTTCGCCTTTAGTATAACTATTTAGTAAATATTCTTACTAAACTAAACCTTAAGAGAGTCCCCGGCGTAAACTATATATTAGTAAATAACTAGATTATCTTCTTCTTCTATATTAATAATATTATTCTTCTCTTCTTAAAGAAAGACGCCCCGAAGGTATAAGAGCTAATTAATAAACTATAGAGAGACCTTAAGCTAAGAGAGATTATAAAGGCTAACTAGTTCCTTAGTATATATATTATTTATAATAAACTAAGACGCTTCCTCTAGTTATATTAAGACTCTTATATTAATAAGATAATTATATATTTTAATATTAAGTACCTTATATAAACCCCTCTACTAATAGATATACTAAATTAGTATAAAGGTAAAGTATCTACCTTAGATAGGTATAGGTTCTAGTTATATATTAGCTTAATTAATTTTATAGCTATTATTACTAGACTAAATATTATAAAGATAGTCTTAATCCTCTCTTAGCATCTATAGAACCCCTCACTAGAGTATATATATCTCGCTAATAAAGTATTAGCCTATCTTAGCTATTTAAAATATCTTATAATTAAATATAAAGGCGTTCTTAAGCCTTTTAAAGGTTAAAATACAGCTATTTACCTAACTACCCTCCTTCTTATTTAAGTATTACTTAAACGCTATATTTACTAATAATATAGACAAGAAGAGCTTTAACGGGTACCTCTTTAGCTTATATAACGGCTCGATTAACTAAAAGGCCTTAAAATAAGTAACTATTATAATATTAATTATAGAAGTAGAGTTACTCGCGTTATCTCGATCTATAAAGGAACTACTATACTAGTAGAGGTTCTTTAACTATATCGACTTTAGCTTTAATAGAGGCCTAGTAATATAGTTAAATAATAAATAAATAATACGCCTTCTAAAGACCGAGGAACCTCTTTTTATAACTCGCCTACACTATATTAATATATATTAGCATTAGTTACGTTAAGAGGTTTAAGAAGATACCATCGACATCGAATAAGTCTCTACCAGCGCCATAAAGGCAGACGGCCTTATAAAACCTCTCCCAAGACAGGTATTTAAGCGTTTCATACGGCAGCTGAACCTAGTTAATATTCAGGCCGAGATTAAGAGACAATTACGCCTTAGGAGGGTGTGTTGAACCGAGCACACTCTAAGGTACCTCGTCGGCGCCGTTTAAGATAACGGCGCGTCTTAAGAATATCTCGAGAGTGCCTTAAGAGTGCCCCGAGTGCCTTAGAGGTGCCTCGGCGGTGGTGTTAAGGCAGAGAGGCACAGGCGTCTTTCAGATATATAAGAAGGCGCAAAGACCTCTGTAAATAAGACAGACAGCTGTATAATGGCATATGTATATATGACTGCAAATAGCGCCTCAGCTCAACAAGGACGAGCAGATGTTATTTTGCCTGTGCCGCCAAGACCTGACAAGGCTAGCAAAAATTTAATCTCGAGTTATCATACTTGTGAGAGAGCGCACGCTAAGGCGATCACTCATTGCTCCGCTATTGGCGAGATACGCTGCATCCCACATTGTTATGCTTAGGAATGCTCTGAATAACCATGCAGATGGCCGGGTAGGTGGATCTACCCACGATGTCTCACGAAGATGGCAATATTCGCCGATTTCGCAACCGGGATCAGCTTAGCAGTTCAAACCCCACGAGTCCTTTCAGACACATACGAATGTGGACATCTTGAGTGAGCGTGCCGGCCTTCAAATAAATGTAGAGGCCCAGCATGACTGTTGAAATCGCTGTAGAGACATTGTGATTTCGACACGCCATTAAACTTCGAATGAAAGTCCCAGCAGCAATGGGCGAAATTCAGACCACTAATGGCCACTCAACCAAAATTACCAACGGAGTGTCACGATGCGAATCGCAAGCCCTGAACTTCGGTGTCGTAGGCATAGGCAGGATGGGACAACAACATGCACTCAACATCCTCAGATCAGTGCCCAGGGCCAGGCTGGTGTGCGCCTGTTCACCGGCGAACGAAGACCTCGAATGGGCTGAGATCAACCTGATCCCTCACGGAGTTGCTGTGTTCCATACTTTTGAAGAGATGATCCAATTCCCAAACCTCGACGCCGTGGTTATAGCATCCCTCACAGAACTCCACTATCAACATACAAAAACGTCTCTGGAGCGAGGTATCCACGTTCTCTGCGAGAAACCAGTCTCGCAAACTGTCGAACAGGTGCAGGACCTCGTCTCCATAGCGCAGGCTGCACCCAAAACCCGACTCATGGTAGGATTCACCAGGCGGTTCGACGAGAATTATCAAGAAGTGGTGCAAAAGATCCGCGAAGGAGCCATCGGTTCTCCTGTGGTGATTCGATCCCAAGGCTGCGAGAAACTCGACGACGCTCCTTTCATGCACTCGTATGTGGCCAATGCTGCAAAAGGTGGTGGATTCTTTGTCGATTCTGTTATCCACGACATTGATCTTACCCTCTCATTCCTCGAAGCCGGCAACAAGACAATCATTCCACAATCTGTATGCGCATTCGGCACAATCGCTCACTTTAAGGAACTCGAGCATGAATCTTTGCGTGATGCCGATAACGCTGTGGGCATCGTCCAATATTGGGGCGGTCAGATCGCATTCCACTACAACTCACGCACTGCTGCCGCCGGTTATGACAATCAAACCGAAATTTTTGGCACGCATGGCAAAATCTCAGTGAATTTGGTGTCGAAGCGCAACAGATTGGAACTTTCCGACAACAATGGCGTACATGTTTCAGCCTTATCGAGCTGGTACGATCGTTACAAACCCAGTTTCGTGTCGGAGTTGGTTGCTTTCACGGACGCAATTCTCGATCAGAAGCCCATACCTATCTCGTTGGAGTCATATGTCACAAGCTTGCTTGTGGCACAGGCTTTGCAGGAGAGTTTCAGGACAGGAAAGAAGATCAACTTTGATGAAAGGGGGAAGCGTATCTGAATTGAGCATTAACGATCGGTCGAATGATGTGACAATTTAGACCCTTGGCAAGCTGCAGCGTGCCTATGCTGGCCTGCGAACTTTGCGACATAGACAACCTCTACACTTCTAGATCCCTTCAGAATGCATAGAATCTACTCTGCCGTACGACCGAGAATCATCGACTTGACATATCTGATTTTCCATGATTGATGAAGGCAATTGACCCATATTGCAGGAGATCGACCAGTATACAGCTTCCTGAAAGCTTCTGCTACAGTGACAGTGGACGATAGCCATTGGAACATTTTGTTCCTTCTTGGCCGGGAAAAGGCTCGTGTTATTGATCATGCCGCAATATTCCCTACCTTCTTGAGCTCTTGAGGTAAAAGCTGGATCGGTTGCGAACGCAGATAGCTATCGTCTTTCTAGGAGCAACAGAATTTTCCATTTGAACCTACGGCTTACCATGTTCTCATTTGCAGCCTACTGTTCAGGTGGCATGAGGGCTGATAGCCATGAGGATTGACAGCGAGGGGTTGAGACATTTGATTTTGGTCAGTAAAGAGCAGTGACTTTCATATCCACAAATAAATTCTGGAATGGGAGTAGGAGAATAGCAAGTCGCGCCGCGTCGAATCGGTCCCCAGGTTGGCACTTGAGCATTGAGCGGAGCATCCCAGGATTCGAGAAACAGTCTGACACGCCAATGGACAGCTTCCCTCCGCGAGTTTGTACATCAATTACTTTGAGAAGAGGTCCAAGGCAACTTTCTCCTCCTACAGGGGACTGCGGCCTAACTCTCCAGTGGACATCCTCTGACTTTCCGCAGCGTTGAGGTGGAAGGTGTTCCACATTGTACAGGTGATTAGAACCTCGCTACGAGACACGTCGGACCGCCTACCTATACAGGTAATGTCTTCACGTACGCGATGATAGTACAGTTGTCAGTTAAAGTGGTGAAAGTGGGTGGTGGTTGATGGTCAGTTCCGTCAGTGTGGGAAATTGTTCTATATTTCCAGTGGTGGGGACGGTGACCTCTACTTCGGGAAGGCGTCGGCGACTTGCTGCTTCTCTTGGTAATTATCCATGGATCATCAGCAATCACGTTGCAAGAAGAACGACATACACCAACTCAACAGAACTTCCTGAAATAGATGTAAATCAACCTCCAAAGTCATTGCTATAGTTAGAGAGGTCAATTACAGGCGAGGCGTTCCCATGGTTCCTCCATCAGCCACCCATGGTCGAGCCATGATCTCTACTGCAGTATATAGAGCACTGCTAGAGCCTCTCTGCTTCAGGTATTTCAGCTAGCATGGCTTCCATCACTATTACGGAGCCTCCGGCTCATACTACCCTCCTCGAGGCCGACAAAACGTCTGTGGCCTATGGTCATGATGCTCGCAAAAAGCCTGTCGCCGATGACTACATGTATGCCTTCAAGTACAACTTTCCACTTCCAACTTTTGGAAATGATACGGATGTACTTGACTTCACTGAAGATGATGAGACGAATCAATGGACCATCGCGGAGAAATTCGTAATAGAGTTGGAACAGATCATTCAGAGCCGAGACTCCAAGGCTTTTGCCAACCTGTTCTTGTACAGTGGTAAGTCAGTCAACTTTTCATGAGCTATGAAAATTTTGAGACTTACTACGACAGGGGTTTGGAGAGACAAGGTTGCTTTCACTTGGGACTATCGTTCCTTTAACACTCCGAAAAACATCGAGAAAGCGGCTTCTGACCTTTTCCCTCGTACACCTACAAGCAACTACAAGCTGATCGATCCTGCCCCTTCGATCCAGCGGCCGTATCCTGATATTACCTGGCTTCAAATTGTATACTCGTTTGACACCAATCTCGTCGATGCGAGTGGTGTCTTGAACCTTGTCAAAACAAAAGATGGCTTCAAGATCTGGACCCTTCATACGGCCATCGAGAGTCTAAAAGGTTATCCGGAGATCCCCAATAAGGATGGTCATATGATCGGAGACAAGTCGTGGCACAACCAGCGAGTTGAGGATGACAATCTGGAGGGCATCGAGCCTGAGGTAGTGGTGATCGGTGGCGGTCACTGGTGAGTTGCCATTTCTCCCACTTGAAGGACAACCAGCTAAAATTTAGTCAGTGGTCTTCACATTGCCGCTCGACTCAAGGCCCTTGGCGTCAATACCCTCGTCGTTGAGCGCAACAAGCGTATCGGAGACAACTGGCGAAATAGATACGAGTATCTCTCTCTCCATTTTCCCCACTGGGCCGACCATTTCCCCTACTTCCCTTTCCCGGACCACTGGCCAACATACACTCCAGCCGGAAAGATGGGTGACTGGCTCGAATGGTACGTGAGTGCCCTTGAGCTGATCGTGTGGACCGACTCGACCGTTGTTGGGGCCTCACAGAATTCCACGGGTGAGTGGGAGGTCACCATCCAACGTGGGACGAAGGAGGACAAACACACTCGAACATTTCAACCAAAACACGTTATCGTTGCCACTTCGCTCGCTGGTCTGCCCTTCGTTCCAGATATCCCAGGCATTGAAGATTTCAAGGGCACGGTCAGACACTCTACCCAGCACGGCTCAGCTCGCGAATGGGTGGGTAAGAAAGTCCTCGTGGTCGGAACCTCTTCTTCTGGCCTGGATACCGCTTACGACTTTGCTCGTCGTAGCATCGACGTGACTCTCCTTCAAAGATCACCAACTTACCTGATGTCTCTGGATGAATCGGTCCCAAGGGTACGATCACTTCGCGTGGAGATGTGCCCGGCTAACTTTGGTTTTTAGATACTCGCCCCCCTCTACGAACCAAAAGATCACAAAAGGCCAGACCTAGATACAGTAGATCGACTAAGTTATAGTGTCCCAGTTGGTCCAGGTGAAGCACTATTCCGTCGAACAGCCGAAGACATCTGGAACGCCGATCAAGAATTGATCACCAAGGTGGAAAAAGCAGGTTTCAGAGTCTGGCGTGGGCAACGCGACACGGGAGTTCATACTCTCGGTTACACCAAGAATGGAGGTTTCTATTTCGACGCGGGTGCATGCAATGCCATCATTGACGGAAAAATCAAGGTCGAGCAAGGCTACCCGATTCGTTTTACCGAAGACGGCATCGTTCTGAACGGCGATCGAGAGCAGAAATACGACTTGATCGTTTTGGCCACTGGTTTTACTAATACCATTGAGTCGGTCCGCAGCATTCTTGGTGACGAGATCGCCAATCAATGCCATCCGATCTGGGGTCTGGATGAGGAGGGCAAGCTTAACACGGCCTGGAAGACCAGCGGTGTGCCCGGCCTATGGCTCATGGTCGGTACCCTCCAGCACGGCCGATACCATTCAAAGAAGCTGGCTCTCAGGATCAAAGCAATCCTTGAAGGCATTGCTCCCGAGCCATACCTAGAATAGACTCAAAAGAGTATTACTGCCTTTCTCAAAACTTTCTTTACGGCCAGGCTGTTCAAAAGCCCTTCTTACTTCCCGTGATACATCTATACGGGGCGTTATGATGGCAAGAAGTGCCTCATATGCAAAAGACCTAGAGATCTAGGAGTCGACTTTTTCGAAGTTCTCATAGATGAATGAATACATTTGAGTTAAATCAATGTCGCCCTACCAAAAAAAACCGACAACCCGCGTCGTATCTCGGAGAAACCCTTTTCCTGGTTTTTTTTTTCAAGTTCTTCTAAAAAATCTTTGCCTTTGAACCCGAGTCATTCGACGTCAGGGGGAAGTGAAACTTGTAGTGTTCTCTTTTCTTCCTTCTCTCTGAAGCCGGAAGAGGTGACCATTCGATGAATGATTAAGGAAATAGTATTACATCTTGCGGAGGGTGCGGATGTTAGAAACTGATTCTCTGTCATCGCCTTCTGGGTCACCGGCATGTACCTGGTAAACAGATTCTGAAACTATGAGCATGCAAATGTGAACGGTGAAGCAGAGTTCCGCGGCATTATGTGAGGATATATTTAATTCATTTGTCCATATGTAGTCATTTCTTTGTCCGTGATTGTTCCGTTTGACTGAGAACAGAGTTATCCTCGGGAATCAACATATACTTGCTTGTGTGGCTGTCTCTCCTCGATAAAGTCTTCATGAGAATGGCCTCAGTCCGAGATGGCGGTTCTTCGAGAAAGACAGAGAAAGCCTTAGTGCGCCATGGCAATAGTCTTGGGCCCATTCTTCATACGCTCCCTGATCTCCTCGCGGCGATCCTTTCTCAACTGTTTGGCATATCGAACGCCGAAGCCATGTTGGAACACTTCGGAAATCTCTTCAAGGGTCAAGCCTGACACTTCAGGGTAGAAGAAGTAGATCAGGATCCAACCAATGCCGCAGGTGGCAGCGTAAAAGCCAAAAGCGCCGGAAGGAGTCATGGCTTTGAGCATGGACAAAAAGGTCGAGGAAACAATGACGTTGGAAGCCCAGCACGAGCAGGTGAGCCACATGGTTCCCATCGCTCGGACTTCCATTGGGAAGAAGTCGGTGCTCATCCAAGCGGTGTTGCCAACGGAGACGCCGTAGAAGATGACGAACCAGACGATGAAAACGAGCACGACAATCGCGGCTGGAGATGGCTTGGTCGCTTCGACGGCGAGAGTTTCGGTGTCTACGGGGATATGGGTAAATGCCACGGCCACAGCGATCAGACCCGCTGACATGCCCCAGACGGTGGTGACTAGGATACGGCGACGGCCGATGGGGTCGACCAGCATCACTAGAAGGATGGATTAGTATGCGGACACCAATGAGGAATGGAAATACTTGCTGTTCACCCAAGTCATCTGCAGAGATCGTTAGTAAACAAGTCCGGATTTGGGAGTAGGCGGAAAACATACCACAAAGTTGGTCCCAGAAACGACCAGGCCCACTGCAACAGGGTTGGAGAAGCCGACGAGCGCGAAGAGCGTCGAAGAGTAGTAGGTGAGGGTGTTGAAGCCGGACAACTGCGAGATGACCATGAGACCGCAGGCGCAAACAAGGGCCCGGAAATATGCTGGATTCGTGTGCAATTTCTTGATCTTAGCCCAGCGGGATTGATCCTCATTGAGTTCCATATCTTCCTGACACGCAGCTGCAATGAGCGCGGCTTTAGCGCGGACTTGTTCGGGAGTAGCACCCTTATAGATTTTGGTAAGGACGACCTCGGCTTCTGCCATCTTGCCGTGGTAGATCAGTTGACGGGGAGACTCGGGACAGAATGGCAACAAGCAGGCAACGACAATCGCCGGAACACCTCCAAGGCCAACCATGTAGCGCCAGCCGTGAGGACTAGAATCGTCAGAATGCCGAGTTTCATTCAAAACTGTGGGGAAGTGTTAAACTTACACGTGAGCAAATGCGGCTCCAATGCCATAGCTTACGACTTGGCCTCCAGTAATAGACATGTTGTTCAGACCGATAAGTCGACCACGTACCTTGGTTGGGGCGATCTCAGCGACGTATAGTGGGACGACCATGGCCGCTGACCCTACGCCGAATCCGACAACCAATCGTCCGACGGACATCTGGGCGATGGTGTATGCGGTTGCCTGTAGGAGAGCTCCAACCGTGAAGAGGACACAGCCGACGTAGATTGCAAGCTTACGACCGAACTATGGTTCACATGTCAAAAGTTGCCTTCCACATCTGGAGGGAGAGGAGGTTACCTTATCTGCAGTCAAGCCAGCAATGATAGCACCGAAGAAAGCACCGCCAGAAGTGAGAGATGTGATCAACTCTTTCTCGCTCGATGTGGCAGGACGGTGATTCAAGTCGCTGCCCAAGTACACCAAGACGGCAGAGATGATGCCGGTATCGTAGCCGAAAAGGAAGCCTGCAATGGATGCTGTGGCCGCTGTGAGCCAGACGAACCACGACCCTTTGAGTTGGTCGATGTCGCTCTCTCCGTCGTCAGTGACCTCCAAGTGAGTGGAGTCGGGAAAGACCATGGCCAGGTTTGCCTTATCAAAGCTCTTTCTCATAGAATTACGGCGACTACCTGGGGCGGATGCAGAGTGGCGGCGGTCGAAGGAAGCCCTCGTCGCGCTGTCGGCTCGAAGGTTGTCGCGGCCATGATTGTGAAGTTCCAGATGTTCGACCCTCTCATGTTTCTCCTGGAAACCTTGGTCAAAGCCCTTGTGATCTTGGTTGGCCATGTTTGGAGCTGCGTGATAATGGCCGGGGCACAATCAAGAAGGTTGAGGTAGAAGACTCCCGTGTTGCTTTGGAGCTGGGTTGAGGAAAAGCTTGCGGGACAGAGATTGACAAACAGGAGGGCGCAAAGCAAGATTTTATAGATGTAGAGGGCGTACGCTTTCTGTATTTTTGGACAGGGGAGCGCTCACGAGGGCAGTCACTACCTCCCAATCTAGAACACTGTCGCTTAAAGCAGGATGATGACCTTAACCTCTTCTCTAGCCATTATCAAATGCCGACAAGCCAGCGCCTGTGGCGAGACCGGGGATTGTCGCCGTAGTTGTCCAGTAATCTCCAGCAAGTCTGCATGAAGATCTTGGGAGACTTTGCGGGGGGCTAGAGTAGCTCGCCCAAAGATTCCACAAGTCTGGGGTGTCTCCGGAGTTAGTCCGGGGAAGAAGGAGAAGTCAGGGGGGAGCGATGGGGAGGAAGGTGACCGGCGAGTAGCTTCCCCACGGGTCTGAAGTGGTCTTTTGATGTGGCAGCTCGCCGAAATGCAAACCCACTGGGGA
Source organism: Phialophora verrucosa (assembly GCA_002099365.1). Taxonomy (NCBI): domain Eukaryota; kingdom Fungi; phylum Ascomycota; class Eurotiomycetes; order Chaetothyriales; family Herpotrichiellaceae; genus Phialophora; species Phialophora verrucosa. Next base: position 11,512 of record MSED01000002.1, on the reverse strand, counting down.
AAGAACATCCCACCCTCGAGAAGAAACCAATCGAAAGAGTTGGATTATTTGATAATGTCACTGCCTGCACCTCGCGGTGATTGGAACCGCCAAGACAGATTAGGCAATTACGATGTCCAGTTACGCTGAACAGCTCGACAGTGAAGAAAGTAGAACGATTCCCCTCGTGGCAATAAAACTCAGCGAATCATTCGGCGATCATATCACCTGGATAGTAACTGTATAGTCGCGAATTTTCAGGGTTCGGATGTAGGTATTGTAATGTTTGTTTTGCCCAACGAATTCAAATCCATGTTTGATTCAGAATGAGTTTAAGTCAGACGACAATCACGGGTGTGTCATGGGACGCCTACTACAGAGAGTAACTCCATCCTTCTGGACTCTACCATAGATGCAACCTCCTCAACCCTCCTCATCCATCTTCCTCCTCCACACCTTCAGCGGCATTGGCCCTGGAGATAAGTTGAAGTTCTCTCTCCTCTCAGGCTCCCACTGCGGGTCAGGGAGAGCAAACTCGTAGCGATGTAGCAACGACGACAACAGTACCATTTGCTCCAGGTAGCTGATGTTCCTGCCAATACATCCTCTTGCACCTGCTGAGAATGCAATGAAATATGGCTGCAATTCTTTTCCTGCCTCACCAGACCATCTGTCTGGATTGTACGTCTCAGGGTCAGGAAAGACACTAGGGTCCCGGTGCGCGACGTATGACGAGATTGAGACCGTCGTGTTGCCGGGAATATAGTCTCCAACTACTGGAGCGCCTTCGGGTGGCGTGCTGCGAGGCAATCCGAAGGTAGTGGGTGGGAAAAGCCGCATGCTTTCGTCAAGACAGGCACGCAAATAGGGGAGGTGCTTGACCTTATCATAAGGGGCAACGACCTCGTCTTCGTCCAAGGCACCATCAACCTCTTCGCGTAGCTTCTCCAAACACCGAGGGTGCTTCAATAGCAAGTAAATGACATTGTTCATGGCGATGGCGGTCGTGTCAGAACCTGCGTTCATCATGATGCTGACCTCTGCCACCATTTCACCCCATTCGAGGTTATGGGCAATCCCGCATTTGTCATGTAGAATGGCGGAGAAAAAATCGTCGAGCTGTTCACCAGCTTGATATCTCTTGAAGCGAGTGGTAGCCCTATTGCGAACGATGCCATCCCAATCTTTGTTGAGCTTCCATTTCTGACGGTATGTAGGTGACACCAGCTTGCTGATTTTGATCAATTTGGGGAACCAGTCATAGGACCAGACCAAATTCGACTGAGCCCATGCGGTGGCATGTAGGCATTCCCTGAAGTGGACTTTCTTCAATGTGCCATTGGCGGCTTCTGAGGTGATCAAGTCGTCGCCACGCTCAAGGAAGCCAAGATCCTCGCTGAGTCCAATGTTGGCAATGGCGCAGATAGTGAAGAGGTTTGACCACATTCTATAGTCAACTGTCTGGTCTTCTGGTGTCGGGAGCTCTCCCTGGGCCAGAGGTGCTGTACACCGGGCATCGAACGACTTAATCATTCGCGCCGTCATATCAGCCACTTTGTGCTCCCAGGCCTCGAGATTCTTGATGGCATAGGCACTGGACAGCATCTTTCTTTTGCGGGCATGTTCGGGCTTGTCGATGACATCTGCCAGATGGTAGTGTGTACCAGCCAACGCCTTGTACATCAAGTCTTTGGTGCATTTTGTGTTGTGCCCATAGATATCTTTGATCGCATCCTTGGTGCCGAAAGATAGAGCGTTAGGCCCGACTCGGACGATCGGATGCTTCTCGTGGGCTTTTAACAAAGAATGAGACCTGAAGCCTTTATGTGCTTCGTAGATGAATGGGAGATCCGAAATGCCCGACAGAGGAGACAGGTTTGGGTATTTACGAAGTCCTTTGGGATCGCGGAAGTAGTTGATTGCAGGAACAACCATAAAATAACAAAGAAGAGTCACGCACGTAAGGATTAAGAAGAAGAAACCCAACATCTTAGAAGCAGAGTTTGTGATGAAGTCAAGGCAGAATGAAACTGTGAGTGATGACACGAGGAATACAGGCGCAGAGCAATCTTTACGTACCCTTCAAATAGGATAATGCAGCCTCTTCCATCTTCGGCGACAGAAGGCAAGATCAACCTCAGACATGCTATGGCGCTGTCTAGCATCCGGTGCATATGTTGCACAGGATGGTAAGCGGCTACAGAAGAGAGCGGGTCATGCAGGCAAGGTGCATCGACCACACGATCATGTAAAGGCATCTCGGATGATAGTCCACCTTTCTGGAAGGATCGCCACCTCTGGTTTTCACCTAAGCTCTACTTTTCTATAAAGGGCAATTTGTCGGCGAAAAACTGTGCGAGGATCGAAATCAGAAATGTATGCCGACGAATTCACCAATCTGTCAAACTCTGCACCCCAATCCCCAACTCCAACTATAGAAGACTCTCGTGGGGATGCAGATAGCCCCCTGTCTGTCACTAGGGACTACCTGGGACGCTTTCGGCGACTTTAATTTCCAGTCAAAGTCCGGCGAATCGACTCGGTACCTAATAGAGCACTGCTCTATGATTTTCGCCATCCAAGTCGCTGTGCCACTTCTGAGCATCAAAACATAAGTCGAAGGGGCCTCGAACGAATTGTCAAAATGGCTGGGACTATGACTGTTTCCTCACTGACGGTGCCGTCTATCCCCACCATCTACCAATGTCTCTCTCATCGGCAGAATTGAGCCTACTGGCTTCAATCCCACTCCCCATTCACCAGTTGTTCACGAACCCGACTTATGATGATTTCCTCGTGCTGGCGATCCTTCTCGCAGGCAGCATCGCCTACATCGGTCGTGGTATTCTGTGGGACAAGCCCGACCCGTATCATCACCAATGGTTCGAACGGCCTCAAGCAAGCGTTGCAAGCCTAGCTGCAGCCGGCAAATCCACGCGGAATATCGCTGAAAAGCTTGCTGAGACGGGCAAACAGGCTGTCATACTCTGGGGATCTCAGTCTGGCACCGCGGAAGGCTTCGCTCATCGTCTGGCCAGAGATTGCCATCGTCGTCTGAAGCTTGAAGCCTTGGTGGCCGACGCCTCCCACTACGACCACCATACCATGGCCGAACTGTCCAAGTCGCAGTATGCCATCTTTATCATGTCCACATACGGTGAAGGCGATCCGAGCGACAACGCTACCAGCTTCCTGAGCTGGTTGAAAGCGAGCCCGGAAGTCTCTTTCCAAAACCTGAGATTCGCAGCGTTCGGGTGCGGAAACAGCAATTACAAGTACTACAACGCGGTGATCGACACCGTCGTTGTCTCGCTGCAAGAGCTTGGAGCCCAGAACATCTTTCCAATAGGGAAAGCAGACGAGGCAAAAGGCACAACCGACGAAGATTTCTTGGATTGGAAGACGGCGTTGCTCAGCGAGCTCAGTTCCCAACTAGGTCTCCCTGAACGCGAGCCCGAATACGAACCAGCCATCACCGTCGTCTTTGACGAGTTCATCGACTCAAGCGGCGTGTACTTGGGCGAACCTCTGAACCGACCTTCAGTAGCAGTCTCTTCTGCGCCATCGAGCCCCACAGTGCCGCTGCCAATATCTTCTGCTCGAGAGCTTTTGCAGGGTCTTACTTCCGAGTGTCGCAGTTGCCTACACCTCGAGCTCGACCTGTCCGACCATCCTGAAATCAAATACAAGACGGGCGACCACCTTGCAGTCCGACCGATCAATCCCGTCTCTGAAGTCGCAGCACTCGTCGACGTTCTGGGTCTGACCGGCCGTGAGAACGTTCCCATTATGATTCAACTGGTTGAGTCCGGCTCCAACAAGCTTAACCTACCCTCTCCAACTACGGTATCCGCTCTTTTCAGCCACTACCTAGAGATCTGCGCCCCTGTGTCTCGCGAGACAGTCCTCTCCCTGGCTCAGTGGGCCAGCACCCCGTTAGCTAAGACCTATCTTCGCGGCCTTGCCTCAGAGAAGACAAGCTTCTCCGCTTTCCTGGCCAGAACTCACCTCACATTCGCCAGGCTTCTCAAACAAGTTCAGACCGTGGACTCATCCGCGTCCTGGTCTGATTTACCTCTCTCCTTCGTCATTGAATCGCTCCGTCCCATGACGCCACGTTACTACTCCATCTCCAGCTCGAGCATCACATCGCCACGTCGCCTAGCCATCACAGTGGCCAACAACCCACAGCCCCTGCTCGAAGACTGCTCCACCTCCATTGTCGGGCTAACAAGCACATATCTTTCCTCTTTCGTCTCGAAGCCAAACAGTTCTGGCGCATCTAAGGCTCCCACAGCACTCTACCCGCCCCTCGTCAACCCTTCGCTTGGATTGTCGAACACGAGGAGTAGTATTCTGCACGCCTCAATCCGACGCTCCACCTTCAAGCTGCCCTCCTCGTTGAGCACCCCACTCATCTTCATCGCCGCGGGGACTGGTATTGCACCGTTCCGCGCCTTCTTGTACGAACGCGCTCGTCTCACTTCGCTCCTCAGCGAGAGGAAAACACCCATCGGCAGGACGATCCTGATTTTCGGCTGCCGTCATCCCAACCAGGATCTCCTGTACAAGGGTGAGCTGGAGGCATTACAGTCGACCATTCCGGGCTTGGAGATTGTGTATGCCTTCTCGCGGCTCGATGGTTATAAAAAGGTATATGTCCAAGACCGCGTGGACGAGCGACGCGACGATTTGATCGGGTTGCTTCTTGAGGAAGATGCGGGGCTCTATATTTGCGGGTCAGCAGCAATGGCGCGGGAAGTGGGAAGTAGAATTGGCCAAGGTGTGAGAAGGGCGAGAGGGTATGATGGGGTGGGCTTGAACAGTTGGCGGAAAGAGAGGAAACGGGTGAAGAAGTGGCAGGAGGATGTTTGGGGATGAAATATACGATAATGACACCAGTCAAAACTTAACCGTGTCGAGCTGGCGCGCTCTGGTCCCTGCATCTGGTGTTCGCTACGTGATGTAAACGGTGCTTCGGGTGCTTTCTGTCTTCCAAAACGTGCCCTGGGCGTGCATGTGTCCCGCCTTATGAGCTAGAATTGTCTTTCTCGGTGTTAACAACCCCTGTAAAGGTAACTTCTTCTAGACAAGGTGTCATCTCATGCATGCACTTGGCACGGTTCAGGCTATTCCCCACGCCTCCTTCAATGTCTGCCTCGTGTCCCCAGCAGGCCAGCCATGGTCTGTCTCCATCTTATCCAGAATCCCAAGCAAAGCCTCTTGCTCCAGCGGGTCTTCAAAATACTCGCCACACATGACTATGCCCAGGAAAGCCGTGACAAAAGCCGGCGGGCATTTGCGATTACTCAAGGCGATCCCGCAAAGACGCAAGACAGCCCCTTTCAATTCCGCAGCCGACGCGCGCATCCTTGCAATGTAGCCCGGTCCGAGTTTCGGTCGTGTGGGATCGTAGACGGCGAGTAGGATCCTGGCAAGCTCGACATGTTGCACTCCCGCGACGTGGCAGTCCACGACGTAGCAAATCTGGGGAAAGACTTCTCCTTTCGAGCGGTCGGGATCCCGAAAGTAAATTGGTTCAAAGCTGGCTGGCAGTACTTCACCCCACATCTTCTCGTGCTGCTTCAAGCTCAGCCACCGATCTTTGAGTGTCACGCTCGGGGTATGCCGCGATGGAATGTTTGTGGTATTCTCGTAGCAGAATTCCAGGACGTCGGCACAAAATACAACCAGCCGATCAGCCCAGACCGCGTCCTCGGCGGGTGAAAAGCTTCGGAACGCTTCGCAGCGGGACAGTGCGAGGTTGAACGGTCGTTGTTTCAAAAACGCGCTGTGGATCTCTTGTCGGAAAGCCACCCAGAAACATGCGTGGCGAAGGCCATCAGTGCGCCAATGCGAAGGGGCGTCACTAAGGTCCGCTGGATGAGATGACGCGATATGAAACTGCGAGGCTTGTGACGAGAAGGTTATGGGCCCGTCCTGATCTGTACGCCCAACTTCGTGTCCGCTCATCACGGGAGAGCTGACTGGCATAGAGGGAATTTGAGCATCGATGAAGACGTTGATGACACGAAGGAAGAGCTCGGTATCGCTAGAATCCTCCCGGAGCGGAGCATCGATCTCTTCATAGAAGCGTAGGATGATGGCGGCAGCGAGAAGACTTGCGTCTTGCGTCTGTTCCGGATCCATACTGCGTTGGAGGAGTTCCTTGATACATTCGCTGTGATAACGCAGAGCTGTTTCTTCGGCGAGGTTGGCAACAAGCTCGCCCTCGTGGAAGTAGCTGAAATCAGGTTTCGAGGTTGGATTGCAAACCCGTGTCAAATGGCGTGCTGAAGCTGCCAGAATTGCATTTTTCAAAGGCGGGCACCATCGTGCCCTGTGAGGCACTATCAGTGCGAAGTGTTTCTCTGGGTCGCAAATATCAAACCAGCAGGCGAGGACATCGATGAAATACCGTAAGAGGTTAACCTCGAGCTCCGAATTGGCTGTTTGAGCTGCGGTGTCTGGTGGTGACTTGACAAGGCCACTACGAAAGGAGGTTTGTGGCGAAAGGACCCCGACATTCCGAGTCTGATTAGGAGAGTGAAAGGGCATTGAACTCTGAGAACCAGAGAACTCCCGAAGATGATTTGACTGGAACGGGGTGGATTGTTCATTCCGAATGGGCGACTGCCACATTGCGTCCCCTAATTGTGACATGCCTTCAAGAGAGTCTCTCTGCAAAGGGACGGCATCAGTTGTTGAGAATGAGGCCGCAGAGGTATGGTGAAAGCCCGCAGGCAGGTCCTCGCCGCCATGAGTCGGGGTGAGATCAGTGTCAAGTTGAGAAACTTCTGCATCGCCAGATTCTGACTGATGGCCTCTATTCACTTCCTGTTCGTGTTGTCGTCCGTGATCGGGGCCAGGTTCTCCTTCGTCATGGCCGTACAATGCTGCTAACTCGGCATTTTCGTTGACGTACTTCAATTTTGCTATACATGGTGACAGTTGGTTAGTAGACAACCCGCTAGGGACTCCATGAAAATGAAAATATGGCGGAGAGAATGCTCTCGGCCAATAGACACAGTCCTCCAAGATCTCACTACCGCATCTTGATGGACTCGGGAGATATCTCCTCGAGCTCCTGGTCTTCTTCTTGTCGCAGGACTCTTCAATCCGGCGGATGCGCGTCTCGTACGAAGGTTCCGCCTCTGCTTTTCAACATTGGGAAATCAACCTACTGTAGGATCTATTTCGATTCAACCAGGTTTGACTCGCAGAAAAGCGCTCGGTGTCGTATCTTGCGCTGGACCCATGTCTGAATTTGATACGAGTAGCTGATCGAATGCACCGCTCGCCACTCTTTTGACATTTAGTGCAGACTGAGTTGACAAAATCACCTGCGGGGTGTTCAGAGACGATGTCAAGTCCATCACTGTATATAGACTCACACTTGAGATGCTTCTCTGTACGCAGCGTTAATAGGTTATAGACACGGGGGAGTGACAATAGAACACGTATCTGCAGTTATCACAAGGCGCTGTTCGACGCTTGCGTCTAAATCTAGCTCCCGCTTCTACGTCACTATCTCCGTTCTCAGGAATTATACGAGGTTCTGAAGCGTTGGATGGATCCATATTATCTGTCCATGGCTAGAGATGCGATGTCAGTTCGGCGAAGCGTACGGTATCGTAGAAAGGACGAATAAAGTAGGATTTAACTCTTCGGCGGGTTTTTACCTTCTTTTATACTTTAGGTCTCTACTTTAGCCTAATCTTAGCTTTCTAGGGCTACGGGGGTGTTACGAGCCGACCTTTCATGCGGCCTAGGGCGCCGGCAGGAACGGAAGGTTAGGCGGAAGGGATAGCCTCGTTAATACGGCTAGCCTAGGTTACGTAACCTACTACCCTACTTGATAGTACTTATTGATAGGAACTAAGATTTTTTATATAATAAGTACTAAGATATATTCCGGTACTTATTTCACTTAATGTTAGGAATATCTTAGGACGCTAAGGAATATTCCGGCACTAAGGGTCTTATATAGATAAAGGGATACTTATATAAGAGAAGTATCCTTCTCTTATACTTTAAGTCTTATATTAACTAAATATTAAGGGTAACTTAAACTTTAAATATTATTATTATTATTATACTTTACTTATCCTATTAGATTATCCTTAATATTCTTAAAGTATTACTCTTAAATTAGTCGGAGCGGATAATAGTTATATATATAGTAATAGCGCCTAGAAAGCTACCTCCTATAGTATAAGCGATACCTATAGAAGCGGCTTTAATTATAGGCCCTCCTTAAGAAGACCTTATATTTATATTTATAAAAGATAATAATAAAGATAAAAACCTAAAAGCTAATAAAGAAGATATAAAATATATATTACTTAAGTATAAAAGTAGTATAGTAGCTAAAGACGTTAATTTAGCTATACTTCTCGCGAAGTATATATAATTAAAAAGTAGGTTAAAGTAAAAGAGATTATAAAATAAAATTTAATTAATAAAAAATAAAGCTATAAATAAACTATAGATTAAATACTAAGTAGTCTAATAGGATAGTATAACTCTATAGGGTTTTAAGCTCTATAGGATAGCTAATTTAATACTAAGAGCCTTATTAAATCGGATATTATAAGGGTTAAACTATACTATTAGATAACTAGTATAGTCTAAAATAAATTTTTTTTTAAAAAATTACTATAATTAATATATTTTATTACTTTTTTTAAAATTATTACTAAAATTATTACTAGATTATAAATTAGACACCGGATAGTCCGATAAGATAGTATAACCCTATAGGGTTTTTAGCTCTATTAGACAGCTAATCTAATACTAAGAGCCCTACTAGACCGGACAATAAGATTCTATTTAGACTAGTACTATTTAATAGGGCTTTATTATTTAGGCTAGTTTAGATTTAGCTTAGTAATTTTATATATAGATATAGTATTATACTAGTAGTAATATTTATTATTTTATAGACGCTAATAAAGGCTTATATCCTTTTATATAGCTAGGTATAGGACACTAAATATCTTTAGCTAAGTAGAACTCGTTTATTTATTTAACTATATATCTTTATTAATAGCTCTAACACTATACTAACTATTACTATAACTTACTATTTAATATTCTAAGATAGAAACTTCCTTAAAAAAAAAATAAGGAAAATAAAAATAAAAATATTACTATATAAAGTATTAAGTATAGTAAAGAGTAAAAAGGTACTTTTAGTTTCTATTATATTATAGTTAATATAAATTATAATAATAAATATAATAATTATTAATTAGTTTATATATCTTTTATCGGCTCTTTACCTTTTACCGTTAAAGAGATAATAACTAACTTAAATAACGTATTAATAAAGCTTAATACTTCTATAAAAGAGGGTTTAAGCGGTATTATAAAAGTACTTTAGAGTCTCTTAAGACTAGAGGACTAAATAATAATAGTATAGTATTATCTTAATACCGCTTTATCTTTTATAATCGCTCTTATAAATCTTCGCGAGCGCGAATACTAAAATATAAGTATTTTTTCTCTTTTATTAAGAGAGGTTTTAATAACTATTTTATTTATTAAGATAAATTTATATATATATTATTATCTTAAAGTATAAATAAGCGGGAAGGGAGAGTTATATAATAACTCTTAGATAATAATAGGATATTAGATTATATATTATTTATATTCGCTAATATAGTTATTAAAAAGGCGTATAGACTATATTAACTTAAGTTAACTATTAAGCTATATTTTCCCCTTTTCTTCAGGTAAAGAGTATTAATTTTATTATTATTACTATTATTATTATTAATAAAGACTTAAGTAATACTAAAGTTATTATTAAAGTATTTATTAAATACTATAGGAATATAACCTTTTTTATTAAAGTTATTATTATTAACCGCTATATTATTTAATATTTCTCTATCCTTTATCTCCTTATTATTATTAATATAATTTACCTTAAGACTAAAGTTATCTATATTATTATTCTTATTAAAGTTTAGTAATTTCTATTTATTAAAAAGTTAAATCGCCTTATATAATTCGCGAAGGTTAAATTTATTAATAGCTATAGTTAATATAAAGAGATATACTATAAAACCTTTTAAGTTATAATATTAATAAATAATAAAGTTATAAGAAATATTAAATATTTATTTAATATTAGCCTTAGTAGTAAAGATAGCGAGAAAGTCTCTAGTAATAACTATTTTAATATAAGTTAAGGTAAAAAGGAGTTACTTTTTTAGTAATAGAGGCGGGAGAATAGCCGCCGCTTTATCTAGCTCTCCGTCGCTATACCTAAGTAGGACCTCTCTACTTATAAAAAGTCTCTCTACTAGCCCGGCTTTCTCTTCGTTATATATATTATTATCTTACCCCGCTCTACTATTATATTATCTATACTCGATACGCCGGCCTACTTCCCTTCATTAGCTTACCTAAAGGCTTAATATATCTCTCGTTATTAATGTCCTTCAATACCTTTTACCGCTACTTACTAATATATCTTAAGAAGGCCGAGGGTTAAGTCGCGAGTTATTAGCGCTCCTATAGACCTTAGATCTATATAGTTACTATAGTAAAGTTACTATAGTAGAGTTACTATAGTAGAGTACTCTTCTAAAATAGCCCTTTTTAATATATCCCCTTTATATTTAGTCTCCCGCTTTAGTCTCTTCTTATAATCTCCTTATACTCTCCTCCTTCTTTAAAGCTAATTATTAAACTTACCGCTATTTTATAAAGGTTATATAGTTACCTACTTAAGGCTTTACGGCTTAGTAGTATAATATCGCGTAATATAATATAGACTATATTAACTATAGAGTCTCGCTCTAGCCTAAATAATAACAGAAATAATTTAGAAGAATCGGCTAAAGTAAACTTTTCTTTTAGTAAGGACTCTTCTTCTAATTCGGATTTAGACACAATCTCGCTCTTTAAGGGCGATAGATAATTTAGCGGAGAGGATAACTATCTTCTCGAGAGAATTACCTTTTACTAAACTTAAGGTTAAGCTTAATCGCGATAAAAGCTTTAGTTCTAGTCCCTTATAAAATAAGAACTTAATTTCTAGCGATAGTAAAGCTATCCTCCTTTTAATATAATCTACCTAACTACTTATATTAACTATACCTTTAGTAACTTTTATAAGAGAATTAGCCGCGAACTTATAGAATATCTTTAAACTTATAAACCGAAGATTATTAAGACCTATCTTAAATAGCGCGCGAAAAGCTCCCGGATAAAGAAAAAGAGTACTATAAAGAGTTACTAGAAATAGCTAAGCTACAGCTATATTAATACTATAGGCCGGCGAATAGATAATAGTATTAAACTAGATATCCGTAATATATAACTATACTATCCCGTAGAGGGGAAACGCTTAAGTTTATCGCTAATAAGTCTATTTAGTAGATACTTATTTATTTAATACCGTTATAGGGTTAGGGTTAGGGTTAGGGTTAGGGTTAGGGTTAGGGTTAGGGTTAGGGTTAGGGTTAGGGTTAGGGTTAGGGTTAGGGTTAGGGTTAGGGTTAGGGTTAGGGTTAGG